>CP125974.1:462083659-464583659 GCA_030063025.1 Avena longiglumis
TTCCCTGGTACAGTAAGGTATCTCACTTGATGTCAATTGCAGTGTGTGAGCTACATCATAAAGGTGGAAAGCCCTATATTGCTCACATATATATTTTATTTGCAATGTTTGTTCAATTTGTGCCTATATATGTACTACTTGCTTGTGTTTTGGAGAAATTTGTCAACAGTAAGTTGGTACAGTAGTATAATTGATCTGTAAACTTTTGTAGTCAGACGTACTGTTTCCTAAATGATTCAGAAAAAAGGGCATTTCACCGGTTATGCCTGTTAACTGTATTTTTGTGACTGATCTGTCCTAAAATCTGCTGTTTAAGTTTTTGATTTTTTTTCCACATGTAGTGCGCAGTGCATGATCTTGAAGGAAGAGAGCATAGAATTAGCCTCCATTTAAGGTCAACAAATTGGTGTTAATATAATATTCCTCCATCTCAAAATAGATGTCGTGAGTTTGTCAAAATTTGGATGAATCTATATATTAAATAGTGCCTAGATTCATCTAAATTTTGACAAATCTGTGACATCTATTTTGAGACGGAGGGAGTACATAAATTCAACATAAGCAGAAGTATTTGTGTTGGGAAAACAATAGACAGTTCTGACATATATTTTGGCTCTGTTTTCTTGTGCTGTTTATCCTTACATATGTTGGATTGTGTGAATACTCATGTTGCAAGTTTGTGCTAATCCTGCAAACTACATGCTTACCGTGCACGATGGCTTGCTTGTTACTATTATATGTCAATAGAAGGCAATGTTTCCTGTTGGGATGGAGGTGGGCTGTTGTTTGTAATCTATAAGCATAGGAAACAACTGCAAACAACATTGTTTCATCACTATTTAGAGTACTCTGTTACCATTCCAACTTGTTCAATTTCACATCCTTCCTTTCCCTGGTTTTGATTGCAAAGATTGTTTTAGGGTTCTTCTATCTTATGCAGCCAGGAACTACATTGGGTCTTTTTTTTAGGCTTCCAACATGCTCTGAAATATAATTGGAAGAGAGCAAGAGAGAAGAGAAGTGGGAGTGAAAGCACATGATTTTGTACAAGTAATATTAAAGCCTCTTCTTTCAGGCATGTCTAACATTCGGGCTATTGCTATTCCTAACCACATCTATGTTCTTCATCCAGAATCATTGCATTCTATTGCATGTCTCCTTTTCTATGACTTCCATGAACAACATAATGTTTATCCTTTGTTAAATTCTACAAATAGTCTAAGACTGCGTCCTCAGAAGTTCTAATTATCCGTTCCTGGTCTCTAAGGGCTACTAATATTTTGTGATCCTTGATATGTGATAGGCAAAGCAAGTTGCTGGTAGTTCATTTTGTCTATATTGCATAATAGTTCTTGTGTTCCAGCTTTTCTTTAAATATTAATCTTTAGTATCATTGAGTCGAACTGAGACACCAGAGCAGAGTCAATCAAGCTTTAGATTTATGTTTGTTATTTGTAGGCATTCCTCAATGAACTTGAATAATAGGTTTGGCAATGAGGTTTGACTTTTTGCCCCGCAGGGTCTCCTGGAGATAAATTTTGATGACCCCTTTTCATAGAAAATATGTCTTGTTTATTACTCTCTTCTGTCATGTTTAAATTTTAATTATACACGAGACTGGTGCCTGCATGCCATTGTTTGTGCTTCCTGTTGCCTTTTCCAGTTGATTTTTCTATGGTTCTTTTTGTACCAAAGTATCCTAGTGCTGTATGAAAATCTGTCTAACATCGATCCCATGAGTGCTTTTCAGATCTGAATAGAAGTATGGATCTCGACGCGAAGCATGGGTCCTGTAGAGCACCCTGAGTGACAATCATTTAGCACCACTACCCTTCTGTTGTGCCAATGGATATGGTACACATCATTTTGTTTCCCACTAAAGGCCGACGAGAAGCACTTGTTAGTCCTGACCCACAGGCCCAAATCTGTCAGGTATGTCCCAATTAAGAGACATCTCGTAGCTTTTCACCATTGTTTTTGTTTAGTTCCTATAAATACTATCTTATATAGGTCAACGAATCTGGACCTGATTTATAAGTATTGCACGGCAGTGTTAAGCTGTTCATGGTTACAAGTTCTATGATGGATTGTAGTAAACTCTTAGCAGCAGCGCGCACTGAAACCCATATTCCATCTGCTTGTCAGCCCCTGGTCTGAACTGTGTTTTCACTGCTAGTGCTTTTGGGATTAGGACACTGTTCCGAAAGGTGGCTGCCTAGGCACCAGGTGCCACTCTCCCAGCTTGCCTATCTAAGATTGCCAGAGGTCTGCTTAGCTCGATTAGTTGGAGACTAGACGCCACCACCGGCCCCGCCTAGCAATTACCACTTCTTAGAATGCTAATCAGATGCATTTTAGGTGTAGGCTAAAAATAGAAGGAGGACTTGCCGCTTATAATTCTTTAATATTTTGAGGAGGAATTTTAGTTTGGACAGCTAGTGGTGGGCACCCCTATATTAATTATTTACAATTTTTTAGAATCAATTTTCCAACCTAACAAAGGGGCAAGTGACAACATCAAGATGCTGCACCGCTTTAACTAACTATACTACGACTCCTAGCAGAGCTTTCGACAGTTGGCAATCTGCTTGCTTGATCCATCTACTGTCGTCCCTGTCGAACCGCCACTGATAGATTAGCTTGTAGCCCACCCCTAAAATTTGGTATCTGACCATCATCACCAACTAGGAATTCTGGCTTTTTTGGCCCCGCACTTTCGCGTGTGGACGAAGGGTGGTTCCCCTGTGTGGAAAGATTGCAATCACCCGCTACGATATTCCTTCTCGACAAGATGCCTGCATCTATTCATTTCAGTCATTTACTTTATTATTTCGAGGAGGTGCTCTTTTAGACGAGTGATTTTCATACCTGGTAGCCTGCAAAATGGAGCAGCACCCATCTCGCAGCATGACATGGAGCACCAGCCACTAGCGATTGTTTCACGGTAGGCCCTCTCCTGCTCGATGGAAGTTTCTTTCAGCGCCGAAAAGCTGAGCGCCTGCCTGTTGCATTTGCTTGCCCAGTGCACACTGTCTCCCATAGTTGACTTGCATACATTGCTACGATACTGAAAAGAGAATAATAAAAGTTTAACAGGATTTAGCAAGTTGCTGGTCATTTTTCCCACTGATTTCTTGATGACGATGATGTTTCCTGGCCAGGGTGTAGAGAATACACGACGCACTTTACACAGACGCGTTTACATCTGGTTCACATTTGCTAGAGAAAGTGTATAAACATACTCGTAACAGAGTTTTCGATGACAATGATGTTTCCTGGACAGGGTGTACAAAATACACGATGCACTTTACGCATCTGTGTTTACATATACGGAGGAGTACATATGATCTGGTCATCTTCTGCTTTCAGATGCTGCCAAATCTTTTTACAAACAGTCGTCTGTTTTTTTTAGAGCGAAGGAAAGCAGCATCTTAACCTCAGTTCATGCATAGAGCTGAATATGGTTTTGGTCCAATTTTTTTCTGCTTCAACTTATTAGTGCTCCTTGCTGGTTGCCACCCTTGTTGTTTCGTCTGAATCTAGACTCTAGTGCGTACTTATTTACCCTTTGCTGGCGCCTGGCAGCGGATCATAGCACTTGAATCGACAATGCGAGGGCTAGGCTGGATGGTGCTGGTGCTGTACTGGGGGTTAGGCCAGGCGTCTCCTTTTACTAATGGAGTGGTACAAGTAGTTTTGCGATGAGTATGGACACGTCATAAACTATACGGCCGCGTGCTCTTTTTTGGCATCGATTGTTCCATCGAAAAAAGGCGTGGGAATTTGCAGTCTGCCGGTCTCGGAAAGACTAGAAAGAGATGCTTGCTTTGTGGAGTTTTGTGCTGCTGCCTAGATGAACGTAGTTGTACTACCTGGGAGGGCTGGAAAGGCCAAGGGAGGAAATTTGGTGCTTTTTGTTCGCGTTATGTGAGTATGATGATGGCAATTGGGTGGCATGTGCCGTGCGGCCAACGCGAGGCACTGATCTCCCGTTGCCATCTTTTCTCATCCCTGTTTATGCTCATGATCGCACCGCCGGGGACTGATGCATGCGCGCGCCCTTCATCATCTCGGCATCTCCCCTCTCGATCTTCTTCTCTGGCTCCAGCTTCACGCGTTCCAGTCCCAAGGCTAATCAGTGCCCTCGACAATGTCCAGGACAATGCTTTATACACTATACTTTTCTTGGCAGTAAATTTTCCAGTGTGCCAGCCAAACAATTCCTCGGAGAGTAGAATCTAGCATTGCGTGGAAGAAGCTTCTTTCTTACTCATACCAGCTAAACAATGCTGGTACTTGGGAGCGAAACACGTTTTCATCTCCATCAGTTTGAGACGATGGATGGAGAAAAGAAAGCAGAGAGCATCACGAGTTCTCGAAGCAATACAGCGGCACCTAAATAACAAGTAGGGGCAGACAGGAACAAAATTGAAGTCGTATGTCAGAAGTCAGAGACCACACGCTTATAAAACAGAAAAAAACAATGAGTTGCCCAAGTCGTCGCGATTGACACAAGCTGAGCTGCCCAAGTCGTCGCGATTGACACACGCTGATGAGCTGCCAAACTCCCGTTCAAACAAGAAATCAAGAAAACAGAACTAACTGATTTAATTCTCTTTGTCTTTTCCTCTCTCTCTCTCTCTCACCCCGAGTAATGACAAGCATGGGATGGAGAGTCATCTTCGTCGGCGGCGTCGACGAGATCAGCTAAAGGTCCAATTTTGCGGAGGAAAGACGATAGTTTTGACGGGAGAAGAAAGATGAACGGTTCGCCGGCATCATCGGAACCTTCCCATGTCGGCGAGCTTCCGGGAGGTGTTGCGCCCGAACGACGCCACGCCGCCGGCCGACATGTGCCGCCGGTGGCTCTCGCCCAGGGACGACGGGTCCTGCTGCTGGCACCGCCGGCGGCCACCGGAGCTGGGGCGGACGAGCGGGCTCAGGCACACCGCGAACCCCGAGATCCCGTCGCCGCTGGCGCCCGATCCGCTGGGCCTGCTGCGCCGCTGGCGGTGGTGGTGCCTGGCCGGGGACGGCGAGGGGAACCACCAGCTGCTGCTGGTGCTGCCGCCCGGGGACTCGGGCTCCTCGTCCAGCGGCCGCGGCAGCGACGACGCCGACGCGTCCGGCGGACTCCGCCTGCGTCGCACTATCCCCGAGAACCACGAGGTGGAGCGCCGGGGAGGGTCGTCGTCCTCCTTCCTGCTCCCCTCCTCCTGCTGCTGCTGATGCCGGCCGCGGCCGAAGAGCGCCGCCAGGAAGGACCGCCTACGATGGACAGACTTCTTCCTTTCGCTTCCCCGGGGCTCGTCGTCCGCGGCGCGGGTGGAGGGGCCGACCTGCGGCGTGCTGAAGAAGAGGAGCTCGGGCCGGTGGCTGTGGCTGTGGCGGGACGACGCGTACGCGCAGGCGTCGGAGCGCCGGTGCTGCTGCTGCTGGTGAGCGGCGGCCGCGAAGGGCGAAGACGCGGCGCGCCCGCGCGTGGGCGAGCTTCCTCGGCTGCTACCGCTGCTGCTGGCGCCGGCCCCCGCCCGGTCGCGCTCGGCGGCGAGCACGAGGAGGCGGTCGCGGAGGCAGGGCGCGCAGACGCCCAGCGCGTTGGCGTACGGGTGGAGCTTGCACCTCATCGGTCCTCTCGCGGCTCACCGGCCGCGCATCCCCGTCGAGGAGAGGCGGTTGGGCCTCTTGTGGTCGGGGGGCAGATCGCGAGCTCGCGCTCCGCGGCAGCAGGATCCGTGGAGGAGCTGCTGGTAGTTGGCTTTGGCTGTGCTGGCGTTTGGATTGTGCTGTGGCGAGGCTTCTTCGGGCGGACAGGGAGCTGGAGCGTGTGCGCGCTGCAGCTTGGTGGATTTTTGTCGCTCGGGAGAGTGGTTGGGCGATGCCGTAATGGTGGACGGACGGATGGATGGATTTATTTGGGGCGGGTGGGAAACGTTGCTGTGGGGCTCCGGCCGCACCCTGGTCTATTCTAGCCACCGCTTCTCTACTGTTTGCCGAATCCAGTCTCCTTCCTTCTATCTGATTTTTTTAAAAAAAGCTTAGGACCTGTTTGATTCATAGGAAAAGAAAAACGTAGAAATAAAAAATATAGGATTGCAATGTCATGTCCACTACAATCGTATATAAATTCATATGAACTAAATTTTGTTTGATTCAACCATAGAAAAAACAAAGGATTCAGAAAAGGAGCTATGGGTTGATGTTTGATTTTCTACGAAAACTAGTGTAGAGAAATCCTTAGAAAAAATCCTATAAAAATCAATCATACAAATCAAATAACCATTACAAAAAAAATTCTATAGAATTTAATCCTACAAAATTTCTAAGAAAATACTTTGAACCAAACAGACCCTTATCATTTGTTTTTGAAAAATATCCTCAGAACTATATTAATAATGACCGATTAGCTATATCGAGAAGCCGAAAAGTAGTACTTCCTCCGTCCTAAAATAAGTGATTTGGGTTTATCTAGATTTGTATATATCTATATACTAAAACATGTCTAAATGTTGATAAACTCATATCACTTATTTTTAGACGAAGGAAGTAATAAAAACAATAAATAGTTTATTGGCGCGCCATTCTTGGGATAAATTTTGTCATAGTAAAACTTATTGTAATAGAGTCTGTTATACTAGATATAAATAAGAAGTCAACGTACTAATGTCCCAAACTATGAACACATCAGGGTATCAACCATTGTCAAAGATAAGGACTGTGGATTGAGATAGTATGACCTTACTAATCGTTTCGCTTGCTGAACATGAAAAATAGAAAAATATTGAGTCCCGAATCAAAAACGCGTACTAGTCTGACGAACATCTAGATAAGAGAAGCATCTGGATAAAGAAAACAGTTATAGAAACGAAAGCGATCTTTTATTCGTTGCCAAGAGTGTGAAACAGAAGATCCTGCGACTTGTGTGTGAGAAATACGCTCTCATAGTTGCGGGTGGAGCGATTTTGTTCCACAGATTTTACGTCAAAGAACGCGGAAGGAGAGAGAGACGACTACGGTCGCTCAAACGAACCATCTAGGGTTAAGTTCCTTTGGCTGATTACGTCGTCGGTCTTGCTAGTCTTGGAGACTTGGAGGAGGTGTGACGGACCATGCCTTGTCATCAGTGAAAGGTTTGAGTTCTTCGTTTTAGATTGTTTTTTGTGTTTTTAGAAATGGTGAGGCGACGGCTACCTCCAAGAGACGGAATAATGTCTTCAAACCAGCAGAAGGCACGTGGAGTCCTGTGCCTGACAAATTATCAGTTTTTGTGTTCGTTGTGTGTTTTTAAACCAGTCTCTTCCAATCTATCATTGTCATCTTTATTGGTTGCTAGTCTTGTGTGCTGGTTCTTTACGAGCTTAGCATGTTGATTCATGCATGCCTGCTACTACATGCTTGACATGCTTGACAAGCTTTGACTCGTTTTGTTGATGGAGCAGCGAGAACGGCGGCATGCCTTCGACTCGCACTAGTGTTTATAGTTATTCCTAGTTGGTTCTTGAACCCATCTGTATTTTTATTACCATTAAACTTATTTATTAGTGTTGATGATTAATACTACTAGATAGGTGGAGTTTGGAGAGGAAAAAGAACGCGGAAGAAAATGAGTGATTTAAAAAACAAAACTGGAGTGGATCGTGACGGACTAACAGTCTTATTATAAAGGAGAAATTAACGACCATCGAAGTACACCCAAGAAGAGAAGCGAGAGCGATGAAGCCTGGCTGAGTAGAAAATGTTCGTCCTCCTCCCACTGCAGCGTTTTAATGCTGTCCGTCCTGCACGGCTGACAGGTTCAATGCTGTACTTGCTGACAAGGAAAACGAGGGGGGTACAGGCTTCGCGCATCAATCTATCCGCTGCGCTGGACGGACGGACGGACGAGTAGGGCGGCGACATCTGGCGGTTAATAGAACTGTAGTACTGGCGGGTAGGCCATCAAGTCAAACCTCAAAGCTGTCGCGGGCGTACAGAACGGAGCATTTCGGGTGTTCGACTATATGTCTATTCTGCTTCGAACGTGGACACGAAATCAGGCCATTTTGGCCTTAGTCTGTTTTTGAGTCAGGATGCCCGGCGGTGCCGACCCATTCTGGCCGGACAGACTCGCCAGTTTTTGATAGATTTTAACAAAGTGACAACAACCACATGAATTTAAATGGTTTACAACCAAATACTTAACATAGTTCCAAAGCAAATACAGTTTACGGTCAAACCTAGCAAACAACAAGAGAAAATATGAGGCCATGCCTAGCGGTTGTTGATGTGTGTCCACATATGCTCGATTAAATCATTTTGTAGTCGGATATGTGTAGCACAATCACGAATCTTATGGTGCATATGGAGGGACTCGTTAAAGGTTGGTGGCCCTAGCGTCGTCGTCTTGACCAGGTCACCCTTGAAATCCCATTCTTGGTCATGGGGTGTATCATCACGCTTGTCCTTAATGATCATGTTGTGCATGATCACGTTGTTGTGAACTGAGCAACTTGCTATTCACACGGGGCCAAAGGACAATATATGTACAGGCAAATATGCCAAAAGGCCCTTATACAATAGGCAAATAGAAAGAGAGACTATATACTCTAACACACACACACACACCCCCTCTCCTCAAACTCATGGTGGGTCAACAACACTGAGTTTGGAGAGGAGAAAACCATGTTGTGCTCTAGTCTGGGCCTTTATGAAGAAATCTGCCAACTGTAGCTCGGAAGACACATAATCAAGAGCGAGAACCTGGTCCTGCCTAGCAGCGCGCACAAAAGAGGCGTCCACACCGATGTGCTTGGTGAGCTCATGCTTCACTGGGTCACGCGCAATGCTGATAGCACATGTACTGTCTGACAGGAGAGAGGTCGGTGTAGAGATAGAAACACCAAAATCCTTCAGTAACCAACGTAACCATGTCACCTCCGCGGTCAAAAGAGCCATAGCTCGCAACTCAGCCTCTGCACTCGAGCGGGAAACCGCAGTCTGTTTCTTTGTCTTCCAAGCAATAAGAGAACCACCAAGAAACACACAGTAAGAAGAGAGCGAACGGCGATCCAACAGATCACTCACCCACGCAGCATCCGAATAGGCCTGGAGCTGAAGGGAGCTGGAGCGAGGGAAGAAAAGACGGTGAGAGATCGTTCCACGAAGATATCGCAAAACGCGAAGAAGGTGACTATAGTGGACCGAAGTGGGAGAAGAGACGAACTGACTCAGAATATGGAGAGGGTATGAGATATCTGGACGAGTGGCGGCAAGGTAGACAAGGCTCCCAACCAGATGGCGATAACGCGTTGGGTCAGTCAAAGGATCACCATCAGAGGCACGAAGGTGAACATTGAGCTCCATAGGAGTCTCAATAGTGAGCTCATCACTAAGAGCAGCACGAGCGAGCAGATCCTGAATATACTTTTCCTGAGAGATATAGAAACCATCAAAGGTAGAGGAAACCTCAATCCCAAGGATGTAGCGAAGAGGACCAAGATCATACATAAGGAACTGCTCACGGGGACGAGCCTTAACAAAGGCAATGTACTCAGAGTCGCCGCCGGTAATGATCATGTCATCAACATACATAAGAAGAAGAGTCCGACCACAAGGAGAAGTGTGGACAAACAAAGCAGGGTCATGGGCACTGGGCGAGAAACCCGCAGCAGTGACCACAGAGGCAAAACGCTCAAACCAGGCGCGAGGGGCTTGCTTAAGGCCATACAGAGAGCGTCGGAGACGGCAGATCATGTCGTGAGGGACAGAGTACCCAGAAGGGGCTGCATATAGACTTCCTCACGCATCTCGCCATTAAGGAAAGCATTCTGCACATCAAGCTGAGACACTGATCAGTGGTGAACAGAGGCCATGGCGAGAAGAGTGTGAACAGTGGTCATGTGAGCCACAAGGGCGAAAGTCTCATCATAGTCACAGCCATGCTCCTGCCGAAAGCCACGAGCCACAAGACACGCTTTATAGCGCTCAAGAGAACCATCAGAGCGAGTCTTAACCTTATATACCCACTTGCACGTGATGGGACGAACGTGGGGAGGGGAGAAACCAAGTCCCACGTGCCAGTGCGCTCAAGCGCAACAATCTCCTTGGCCATCGCAAGTTGCCACTCAGGGTAGGTAACAACATCTCGATAAGAGGTCGGCTCAAGGACAACAGAAAGACCCAAGCGGTCGGGAGAATAGCGATCGGGTGGGGGCGAGGCCGAGCACGAAGATCATAAGTTGGCTCAGAGGAGGAAGACGACACATCAGGGGTTGACGGCCCAGCAGTGGAATTATCTAGAACTCGTGGATGCCGAGAATAGTAGAAAGGAAAAGATGGATGAGTCGGAAACACCGAAGAAGGTGAAGACATGGTGGATATCAGGGAGGAAGGTGGAGAATCAAGATACGAGGGAGAAGTTGTAGGGGAAGAAGGCATAGAATCGGAAGCAATGGGACTCAGAGGAGTAGGAATTCGAGGCATAGGGGGAGGTGTATCAGGGAAGGCGAGAAAAGAGATGTCCTCCACAGAGAAACTCGAGGAAGATGGTCGAGGATAGAAAGGACGAGACTCATCGAAGGTCACTGATACGTTGGAAACGTATCTATAATTTTTGATGCTCCATGCTTGTTTTGTATCTACTTTGCTTTACTTGTCTACACTTTGAGGTGCTTTTTACATGTTTTCTGGTACTAACCTATTAACAAGTTGCAACAATGCCAGATACCCATTTTCTGCTATTTTTCGTTTCAGAAAAGTTAGTAAAGAAATATTCTCGAAATTGGACGGGACAAACGCCAAAGTCAATAACTTTCCGTGGGGAACAAGAAGTCCAGAGGAGAGCCGGAGAAGCGGGCCAGGGAGGCCAAACCTCCCTAGGCGCGGGTGGGCCCTACCCCGCGCCTGGGTAGGGTTTGGCGACCCTAGCCGCCGCCTCGGACTCGTCCCTTCGCCTATAAGAAGCCCCAGATGCAGAAACTCTCAGCACCCGATGAGAAATCCACGAAACCGTCTGTAGTTACCGTCACCATCGTCCCTAGATCGGTGGGTCGAAGTTCTTCCCAAGACCTCACGAGGAGATCATCCCGAAGGACTTCTCTCCGGTATGATGCGTGAGTAGTTCCACCTTGGACTATGGGTCCATGTAGTAGCTAGATGGTTGTATCTCATCCTTTGTGCTTTCATGTATAGATCTTGTGAGCTCCGTTCATGATCAAGATCTAATCTATTTGTAATCATGCATGTTGTGTTTGCGGGGATCTGATGGATATTGAGATTATTATGTTGGTTTGATTAATGGTTCTATCTTTATGATTCTACCATGTCTGTGTTGTTTGTGATCTTGCATGCTCTCCGTTGCTAGTGGTTATCTTGGCCAAGTAGTTGCTAGTGACTCCAAGAGGGAGTATTTATGCTCGATAGTGGGTTCATGCCTCTAGTTTCCAAGGGAAGTGACAGAAATCTCTTCGGTTGTAGATGTGATGTTGCTACTAGGGAGAAAACAACGGTCCCTTGTTCATAGAACATGTGGATAGTTTACCTTACACACTTTGCTTAAAGCAGTTATCTGTTGCTTGCAACTTAATACTGGAGGGGGTTCGGATGATAACCTAAAGGTGGAATTCTAGTCATACATGCAGTTGGATTACGGTCTATGTATAATGTTGTATTGCCCAATCAACTTCATAGGATCGTTCTAGCTAGTAATTGCATTATTATGCCTTGCTCAGTTCCTGTTAATTGCCCCGCTGTAATTTATTTATCCTTCATGCTGTAACATCCCAAAAATACTAAACTTGGATCATCCATTTTCTAATCATCAAAATTAGGGTTAACAAAAACTTTGCTAATTAAAATTATGAAGGCATGCATATGTGTATGCATTTAATTTGAAATTCTTTTGAACCACCTTGTTTGATTGTTTCATTGCTTGTAAAATGTTTCTTAGGTGAAATAAACATCATCTAAAACATTTCCCACACTTTTCATAAAGACAAGTAAATCAAAACAAATATATTAAGGGAATGGTCATTTTGACTAATTTAACTCCCATGTCTACTTTGGCTGTCTCAAACTCTCAAAACCTAACAGAAACTTTTCTGGATCTTTGCACACCTTAATTGTACTCGTAACAAAGTATCAAGGCCCACTTTGTGATCATCCAGAAACTTTCAAATGCATAGTTTAAATGACAATTTAAAATTGAATCTTTATCATATGGGAAGATCCCACTTATTCAAAAACCACTCAAACAAGCTCAACCTGCAAAACCCAAGCATCTGCAGACTCACCAGCACCAATCTAGCAAACCCACCAAAAATCTTTTCAAAATTTAAAACTTGATTTCATGCGGCCATTTCATCAAACAGGTTGCAGACACAAATCAAACAAACATCAAACACTATTGTGAGAAGTGATTCTTGCCTAACTGGTTCCCCATTCAGCTCACAACCAGCTCAGTAGATCACCTAGGAAGATTAATTAACCACTAGCACCACTCTGAGCTTGCCATTGCCATCAATGGTGAACAGCCGAGCACACCCTTGCCACCCCATAGTCGACAAAGAAGCTAGAGCAGCAGCAAGAAGCCTAGCCAGATGTCCGGAGGCAGCCCACCGTCCACCGCCACTCACTGTCCCACCATGAAGCTGCCAAGCCTTGGACCACACGCGGACCATGCCAACTCGCCACGACCATGCTGGCGTGCCAGAAGCGCCACCCTCGACCAGCGCATCAGGCCGCCTCACCGCGTGCACACAATCCCCACCAAACCAGGAGACCGCCAGACATCCTCGTTACGCCGCCTCTTGCACGCCACCGCCGTCGAAGACGCCAGACCGCCGCGCAGAGCGTCGCATGTTCCGCACTGCCGCACCGCCATGCCTCGAAACCATGTCGTTGATCATCGCCAGAGACACCACACCGCCCCTACCGCTGCCATGCCAAGAGTCATCAGTAACACTTCCCGACGAGCTCACCGTGCTCGTTGGTCCCTCGCCGACTATAAATAGAGGCCACCCGCTCGATTTCTTCACACCATCTCACCCTCTCTCACCGATCGTACACACCGCTCGTGAGCAACGCGAGCACCACCCCGCCGAATTTCACCGGAGCCCTCCGGAGAAGAAGGGAGCCATCGATTTCGGCCCACCCTAGGAGCCGCGACCACCCCCTGAAGTTCGCCGTCGTCGACTTCGCTGTCGCCCGCCTCGACCCTCGCCAAAGACTCGGTGAGTCCCCAGACCCCAACGGCCGCTTAGGTTTGGTTCTCGCCGTTGTCTCGCCGACGATGACTCCAGCTGGATTAGAATCGATTGAACGACCCACGTTGTTCCCATACCGCTTCGCCCGTGTCACTGACAAGTGGGGACACCCACTTAAGCAGCCCGCGGGAGCACTGCGCTTAGCAGGCCGGCCCGTTAACTTTTCCCGCGCAGCCCAGTGATTTGAATTAAATCTTTTCTATTTTAATTCAAACACACTTCTGTACCCATTTTCAAATATCAATCCAGGTCGATTCAGTGCACCAATTTGAATGAAACCAATTTTGTTGGAAAGGTCTGTGAATGCTGAATCCAAGCCCGTTGGATTCAAGTCATTTGGATCTATAGATCACGCATGGTAAAAATAACAAGGCAGAAGCTTTTCTGCATTTAAACATTTTTCAAATTTAAACCATAATAGCTTTTGAGTTGATTCCAACTCTCAAAAATCACATTTAACCATATCTTTCAGAATATATAAAAATATATAGGTTTACTTGCAGGAATAATGTTCAAGTAATAAAAGAATGCTACATAAGCATTTCTAGCCACTTTAATTAATTAAAATAAAAGGGTAAAACCTTATTAAATTGTGACACCACTTTAAATCATATTCCCTTGGACTACAATATGTGGTGATGACATGTGTCAACATGATCCCATGTTTGGTTTGGAGAATATTAAATCTTAAGTAGTTTTTCAATGAGTCGAAATTACCTTTCTAAAAATAAAAGGAATTAAATCAAGCCTTAACCTTGTAATGTTAGAGATGATGCTAGATCATCTATAGGACCCTTGTGTGTGATGACTGCCAGTAGTTAAGTATTGTTTGGTGATTGTGTACCTCGTATTTATTCATAGACGCTAGTACCGACCAAGGATACGAGGAGGAAGGAGGATACTACGAAGAAGAAGCCGAGGAGAACTTCAACCACTGCTCTGCACAAGGCAAGCCTTACTAATCAAGTTGACCTATGCAAGCTAACACTTGTAATTTAGCAAGCTTATACTGATATTATGCAAGCAAATACTTGCTTGTTACTATGCCTACTATATGCCTTAAGCATATGTGATCATACCCACTTGATAAAACAATCCTAGTTTTATTTGCAAGCTTCTTACTTTATTTCTTTATCAAAGCTTTAACTTAGAGTTGACTTAAGTGACTTGTAGATACTAGAAAGATTCTGAAGGTTGCATAAAGAGCATAAAATTTGGCCTAAGTTAGAAACCTTGATATCATCCTAAGATATAATGTTGTACTTAGTTGAAACTCCACTAGTTTACCACCCCTCATTAGTACTACCCCACCTGTAGATGCTAGTGCTAAGCATAAAATTTGATCAACTTTAGATGGGTTTACTTGGTGGAAAAATGGTTATGAATACCTTGGAATGATGGATCATTCTATTGAAATGTTTTGGACATGTGTTTCCGAACACTTGATGCTTTTGGTGATGAAAATGTCGAGGCATGAGACTTAGCCCTTTATAAAACTGATGGTTGTCTGGATGCGATACCATTCCAATTTTATCGTACAACCACAATACCCGAATATTTGGGTAGGGCTTGACTAGAAACTTATATACCTTAGTATTAGTTCCCTCACGGCCAAGGTCTGAGCTAAGGCTACCTTGTGAAGATTGTCCACTGCAAGCACTCCAAGATGACAGTTGGTCATGGTTGGGAGGCCAAACTCACATGAGAGGTGCTTATACTAGGGCGTAATTGAAAGGTTAGGATTGATTATCCGCATCTTGAGTATGGTGAATTCAGGATTTGTTCTGACGGATGTATCGAATGTTGTGGTGAAAGTGTACAATCTCTGCAGAGTGTCAAACTATTCGAATAGCCGTCATGATTATGGACAGCTTAGTGGCCATACTGTTTCTGCCGACTTTTCAAAATGATTTGTGAAATGAATTGAGACTTTGACTTGACCACAACAGAGTTGTGACATGAGTTACAAGATCCCACCTAGGAGTTATAAAATTGTGACTAGCTTTGGAACTTAGTAGAGATAAATCTGGCTTTTGCAAAACAACCCTAGAGCCTAGTGTCCTATTATCCAAAAACTCCTTTACCTGTTAGTATTAGCTTGCGAGTACTTAAAGAGTACTCATGGCTTTGTCCCTGGCTATTCCCATGGCCAGACTATGAAGAGGAGTACCTGGAAGATGGACCCCAGGAAGGTTACGACAACTAGGATCATCTCCCATCGTCAGCATTGCCCGTGACCCCGAAGATGGAGCTTCGCCTATGCTACCGTTATTATTACGTATTCCGCTGCTTGATGTTGTATTAAGAACTGGATCATGAGATCCCTATTTGTGTAAGAACTTATGTATCGTTTCAATGGATGATGTACTATGGTATCCAATTCTGTTATGTCTCGCAAAAATGGTAATCCTGGGATTGCGATGTATGGCTTTACAGGCATCTGGGATTGAAAAATCCGGGTGTTGACAAGTTGGTATCAGAGCCATCCTGACCATAGGATACCCTAGTTAGACTGGACGTTGCATCAAAAACTTAGTTTCAAAACCAAAGAAAACAAATATTTAGAAGACTTATTCTCATTCTTATCCCTTTTATTCTTTCATAAAAATTCATGTTCCTCAAAAACTCTTGCAAAATACATAAAATTTTGACACACTTGATCACCCTGCTAATCTACTCATCCTCTATTCTTATAGATGGGCGTGAAGTACAGCAAGTTTTACCAACTGGGGAATGGAGGAGACCTTATCTTTGAGAGGGATTTGGACCAGCTTTCGGAACTTCTGGAGCGTCCGCACCCTAGTTCTTCGGAGCTCAGCTCAATGATCAAGGAGGAGAAGATCTGCAATGGCTAATTGTTGCAAGTCTCCGAGGAAAAATTGAACCTCCTACTGCGGAGGGAATTTAGTTTACCTTGAGGGAAAACAACTGGCTCGATGGACTTGCTAGAGAAATGCAGGAAGCTCTTTCCCGTCTGTGTGGAAAGAGCATCAATCAGATCAAGGATACTCGCTTTGAGTTTTGCCCAAGGCGTGATGCAAATGGACAACCACTGGAAGCCCCATACCACCCCGAGCTGAAGACTCAATTGGACCACCTTAGCTTCATGATGTATGATCGCTGCCAGAGTTGGACAACTGCCGTGACTACTGCAACCACAAGTCTGCCATCATCAAGACGAAGGATCAGACCATCGCCATGCTAGCAAAGGATCGCAATTCTCGCCGCCGTCATCTCGACAAGAAGGAGCGCATTATTGCCCGTCTTCGCCACCGCATCTCATCTTTGGAGGAGACCATCCACGAGAGAGACATGCAGTTGGAGGAAAGGGAGAATGCCGGAGAGGATCTTCGTGGAGACCCTTACTCCTATCTCAGCGATGATGACGATTTTCTGCAGGATCAGGCCATGGACTTCTTCACCGATGAGGACGATTTCGCCTTCATCGATGATGATGAAGATGATGAAGCCACAGACTCCGAGGAGTAGTAGCACTTGAGCACTAGAGTAGTGAGTAGTATCGGTCCCACTGTATCGTAGTTCTCAGAATGGTTCTTAAAACCATCTGTTTTTCTTTGTTGTGGTGTGTGTTGTACTGTGTTCTATGAATGAATGAATGAAAAAGCAAGTTGCTAGAAAAATCTGAGTCAAACCTTTAAAACTTTTCAAAGTCCCCAAAACCTTAGAAATTTCCCTCTTTTCTCATGATCTATCTAAATCTTCAGATGCCACGTGGAGGAAGTGGTTCAGCCCCGGACCCGATGTTGCAGATCCTGCAAATGTTGACTTCTGACCGCGAAGCTGAAAGAGCGGAACGTCAAGCCAACCTAGCCACTCCGCAACAGATAGCCCAGCTAGCCCACAACAACCAAGGCCACGGAAATCAGGACGACCATGGATCTAAGCTCAAGAATTTCCAGAATACCAACCCACCTGTTTTCACTAAGTCAGAAGAACCCCTAGACACCGATGATTGGCTGCAAACCATGGAAAATTAACTTAGAAGTCGCTGGAGTAGAAGCCAACGAGAAAGTTCTGTTTGCCACCCATTATCTAGCCGGAGATGCCAGGGCATGGTGGAACAGTGTTCGCGCAATGACCGGAGGCCAGATGATGACCTGGGAGGAATTCAAGGTCAAGTTCAGCAGAACCCATGTGCCACCGGGTTTGATCAAGAGAATGAGAGACGAGTTCAGAGAGCTGAAGCAAGGAAGGATGACTGTAGTGGAATACCGTGACAAATTTTTGTCATTAGCTAGGTATGCCCCGGACGAGATAGACACGGAAGCCAAGAAGAAGGAGAGGTTCCTGAATGGTCTGCATGACGAGATGCAGACGGTGTTAGTCAATATCCCCTTTGCGGATATTGAAGCCCTTGTCGACTCTGCCATCCATATGGAAGGAAAGATCAACCAAGCCAATGAGAACCGCAAGCGTCGCATGATGCACCAACCAGGAACCCATCAGACCCCAAAGTATCGCCCCAACCCATCTCCAGGATTTGCCCCAAGGACCAACAGACTCCCGATGAACCGTGTGACCTATCCCACCCGTGGAAACCCTAGACCCGGAGAAAATCACAACAACCCCGGTAACTCTAGCAATTTCACCCGTGCCCCACCCAAGTTCAACACCAACAATGCTACCGCCAACACCAACACTGCCCCGAGGACTGGAAGCAATGCTGTGCCTGTCGCAGCCAAGGACAAGTCGCAAGTGACTTGTTATGACTGTGGAAATAAAGGCCACTATTCCAATGAGTGCCCCAACAAGAAGAATGCTACAACCCCCAATGCCAATGCCCGAGCTCAAAGAATACGTCATGTTCAGCCGGAGAAGATTTTCCTGTGGAATTCACTCAACCGCAATGGCCGTCTTTTTCTCATGCATGTCAAGAAGCTCGAAGCGCCGACGTCGTCTTTGGGTATGTTTTCTGTTAATTCAAGACTTGCAAGAGTGTTGTTTGATTCGTGCATCGCATTCATTTGTCACCAAGAATTTGCATGCACTAGTAAAATTCAACCGACCAAATCAAGCATGTTATGATTGTTCAAATTCCGGATTAACCACCAAGGCTAGGCAAATTTGCAAAGCCGTCCCTATCCGAATCCATGGCATAGATTTTATGCTAATCTGATAGTACTCGGAACTAAAGGTTTGGAAGTAGTACTAGGAATGGATTGGATGTCCAAACATAAAGGATTGATTGATCGTGCAAGAAAGCCATCACCATGACCAAGACAAATTGGAATATCAGTCGAACATATATCTGAAACCTTACCTCGCCAATTCAAATGCAACAAGAGTATAGCCCAACCTACCATTGACCAAGTCCGGATAGTCTGTGGATACCCCGATGTATTTCCAGATGTTTTGCCCGGTATGCCCCCAGATCGGGATATCGAGTTTATCATTGAACTAATCCCCGGAACTGGACCCATAGCCCAGAGACCCTATAGTATGAACCCTTCAGAGATAGCAGAACTGAAGAAGCAACTGGATTCCATGCTGGAAATTGGATTGATTCAACCAAGTGCGTGACCATGGAGATCACCTGTCTTGTTTGTGGACAAGAAGGATGGAGGTAACCGTTTGTGTACGGATTATCGGAAGTTGAATGATGGCACCATCAAGAACAAGTACCCCTTGACCAAGATAGAAGATTTGTTTAATCAGTTGACCGGTGCCAAAGTGTTTTCTAAGATTGATCTTAGAACTGGTTATCATCAACTCAAAATTCTTGCAGAGGATATTCCAAAGACTGCCTTTACCACCAGATATGGATTGTATGAGTATACAGTCATGTCGTTCGGATTAACCAATGCCCCCGCTTATTTCATGAACCTCATGAATAAGATTTTTATGGACTTCCTGGATAAGTTTGTCGTTGTTTTCATCGATGACATTCTGATTTATTCCAAATCAGAAGAAGAACATGAGCTACACCTAAGGACCATTCTTGGAACCCTTAGAGAGCATCAGCTGTATGCAAAGTTTAGCAAATGTGAATTCTGGTTATAGGAGGTAGGATTACTCGGTCACATTGTATCAGCCGGAGGAATTGCCGTTGACCCTGCCAAAGTGAAAGATGTAGAAGATTGGCAAGCCCCAGCCACTCAAACCCAAGTTCGTGCTTTTCTGGGATTGGCGGGATATTACCGCAAATTCGTAGAAGGATTCTCGAGTATCGCCCGACCCATGACCCAACAGCTGAAGAAGGACAAGAAGTTTGAATGGACAGACAAATGTGAAACGAGTTTTCAAGAACTGAAAAGGAGATTGATTTCAGCCCCAATCTTGATCATGCCGGATATCATGAAGCCCTTCGATGTGTATTGTGACGCATCCAAGATTGGTCTCGTATGTGTGCTAATGCAAGAAGGCAAAGTTATATCCTATCTATCTCGACAATTGAAGCAACATGAGCAAAATTACCCAACCCATGACCTCGAACTCGCAGCCGTAGTTCTAGCCCTGAAGACATGGAGACATTACTTGATGGGAAACCGTTGTGAGATTTATTCGGATCACAAGAGCCTAAAGTATATATTCACTCAGAAGGAGCTGAATATGAGGCAGAGAAGATGGATTGATCTAATCAAGGATTATGACCTGGACATTCACTATCACCCTGGTAAAGCCAACGTGGTAGCCGATGCCCTGAGCAGATTGCCGTGCCGCTTGAACTCCATGATTTTGAAGGAGCAACCAAGTTTGCATAAGGAGATGGAAGATTTCCGAATGGAATTAGTAAGTGAAGGATTTTTGGCTAGCATAGAACTCCAGCCCACTTTGATCAGTCATATTAAGGAGGCGCAGAAGGAAAATGCTAGTATCGACGGAATCAAGCGTCATATCGGTACAGGCAAAGTACCCGGATTCACCGAGGACGAAGAAGGAGTGTTGTGGTACAAAGGACGCCTTTGTATACCAGCAGATTCTGAGTTGAAAGAAGTTATTTTGAAGGAGGCTCATGATACTCTTTATTCTATCCATCCCGGAGGAACTAAGATGTATCAAGATTTGAAAGAGCAATTTTGGTGGCATAAGATGAAGAGAGAAATCGAAAGTTATATCGCCAAGTGTGATATATGTCAGCGAGTCAAGGCAGGACATCTAAGACCCGCTGGATTGTTGCAACCTTTGCAGATTCCGGAATGGAAATGGGATTCTGTAGGAATGGACTTTATCACTGGAGTACCTACTTCTAGTAGGGGAAATGACTCTATCTGGGTCATAGTGGACAGATTGTCCAAAGTCGCCCATTTCTTGCCCGTCAAAACCACATATCAGAGTTCGAAACTAGCAGAGTTATACATCGCTAGAATAGTTAATTTGCACGGAGTCCCCAAGAACATAGTATCGGATCGAGGAACTCAGTTTACCTCGAGATTCTGGAAGAAAGTTCAAGAAGGTTTAGGAACCCGCCTAGATTTCAGTACCGCGTATCACCCTCAGACTGATGGACAAACGGAGCGAGTAAATCAAATACTCGAAGATATGTTGAGAGCCTGTGTGTTAGAATATGGATCCAAGTGGGAAGATTGTCTGCCGTTTGCAGAATTTTCCTACAACAATAGTTACCAAGCCAGTTTGCATATGGCCCCATTTGAATTCATGTACGGAAGAAAGTGTCGCACCCCTTTGAACTGGTCGGAAGTAGGAGAGAGTCAGATTTTTGGACCCGATATCCTATGAGAAGCAGAAGAGAAGGTTCACAAGATTCGTAAACACCTCAAGACCGCCCAATCCCGACAGAAGAGTTACGCCGACAAGAGACGTTCAGACCTCGCCTTCAACATAGGAGATTTTGTGTATCTAAAAGTGTCGCCATTGAAGGGAATGCAGCATTTCCAACTCAAAGGAAAATTAGCCCCCAGATATATCGGACCTTTCCAGATTCTGAACCGTCGAGGAGAAGTATCGTATCAATTGGAACTACCCGAAGAGATGTCAGCCGTGCACAATGTGTTCCATATATCGTTACTTCGCAAGTGTCTCGAAGTCCCCGAGAAGACCGAAGTGTTCAAGAATATCGATCATCGGACCATAGAGATCAACGATGACCTGACCTATCCCGAAGTACCCATCCGCATTTTGGAAGAAGCTTTTCGAACTACTTGAACCCGAAGCATGAAGTTTCTCAAGATTCAGTGGAGCAACCAAACAGAAGAGGAAGATACCTGGGAACGCGAACATCACATCAGGACGGAGTTTCCCGATCTCTTCAAATCCTAGGTAATCTTTTCGTCCTTTTTCAAATCTCGGGACGAGATTTTGTTTAAGGGAGGAAGGTTTGTAACATCCCAAAAATACTAAACTTGGATCATCCATTTTCTAATCATCAAAATTAGGGTTAACAAAAACTTTGCTAATTAAAATTATGAAGGCATGCATATGTGTATGCATTTAATTTGAAATTCTTTTGAACCACCTTGTTTGATTGTTTCATTTCTTGTAAAACGTTTCTTAGGTGAAATAAACATCATCTAAAACATTTCCCACACTTTTTATAAAGACAAGTAAATCAAAACAAATATATTAAGGGAATGGTCATTTTGACCAATTTAACTCCCATGCCTACTTTGGCTGTCTCAAACTCTCAAAACCTAACAGAAACTTTTCTGGATCTTTGCAACCCTTAATTGTACTCCTAAAAAAGTATCAAGTCCCACTTTGTGATCATCCAGAAACTTTCAAATGCATAGTTTAAATGACAATTCAAAATTGAATCTTTATCATATGGGAAGATCCCACTTATTCAAAAACCACTCAAACAAGCTCAACTTGCAAAACCCAAACATCTGTAGACTCACCAGCACCAATCTAGCAAACCCAAAATCTTTTCAAAATTTAAAACTTGATTTCATGCGGCCATTTCATCAAACAGGTTGCAGACACAAATCAAACAAACATCAAACACTATTATGAGCAGTGATTCTTGCCTAACTGGTTCCCCATTCAGCTCACAACCAGCTCAGTAGATCACCTAGGAAGATTAATTAACCACTAGCACCACTGTGA
Source organism: Avena longiglumis (assembly GCA_030063025.1). Classification (NCBI taxonomy): domain Eukaryota; kingdom Viridiplantae; phylum Streptophyta; class Magnoliopsida; order Poales; family Poaceae; genus Avena; species Avena longiglumis. Next base: position 462,105,925 of record CP125974.1, read on the forward strand.
GCTTGCCATTGCCATCAATGGTGAACAGCCGAGCACACCCTTGCCACCCCATAGTCGACAGCAAGCTAGGAGCAGCAGCAAGCCTAGCCAACATGTCTGGGAGGCAGCCCACCGTCCATCGCCAATCACTATCCCATGCCTCGAAACCATGTCGTTGAGCATCGCCAGGAGACACCACACCGTCCCCTACCGTCGCCCATGCCAGTAGCTGCTTGTAACACCGCCCCCGACAAGCTCACCGTGCGCCCCGTCGGTCCCCTCGCTCGACTATAAATAGAGGCCACGCCCGCTCGATTTCTTCACACCATCTCACTCCCCTCTCCTCATTGATCGTGCCAAACCGTTCTCAGAGCAAGGAGAGCACCACCCTGTCGGAATTTCACCGGAGCCCGCCGCCTCTGGAGAAGAAGGGAGCCATTGATTTCGTCCACCCTAGGAGCTGCCGCGACCACCCCTAAGTTCTCCGTCGTCGACTTCGTCGTTCGCCCGCCTCGCCGACCCTCTCCAGCACCCCGGTGAGTCCCCAGCACCCCCCACTGGCCGCGCTAGGTTTCGTTCTCGTCGGCGTTGTCTCGCGTCGACGATGACTCCCAGCCGTTGGATTAGAATCAGATCGAACGACCCACGTTGCCCCATACCGCTTCGCCCAGCCCCGTGTCACTGACAATTGGGGACACCCACTTAAGCAGCCCACGGGAGCACTGCGCTTAGCAGGCCGGACCATTAACTTTTCCCGCGCAGCCCAGTGATTTGAATTAATTCTTTTCTATTTTAATTCAAACACACTTATGCACCCATTTTAAAATATCAATCCAGGTCGATTCAGTGCACCAATTGTAATGAAACCAATTTTGTTGGAAAGATCTGTGAATGCTGAATCCAAGCCCGTTGGATTCAAGTCATTTGGATCTATAGATCACCCATGGTAAAAATAATAAGGCAGAAGATTTTCTGCATTCAAACATTTTTCAAATTTAAACAATAATAGATTTTGAGTTGATTCCAACTCTCAAAAATCACATTTAACCATACCTTTCAGAATATATAAAAATATATAGGTTTACTTGTAGGAATAATGTTCAAGTAATAAAAGAATGCTACATAAGCATTTCTAGCCACTTTAATTAATTAAAATAAAAGCGTAAAACCTTATTAAATTGTGACACCACTTTAAATCACATTCCCTTGGACTACAATATGTGGTGATGACATGTGTCAACATGATCCCATGTTTGGTTTGGAGAATATTAAATCTTAAGTAGTTTTTCAATGAGTAGAAATTACTTTTCTAAAAATAAAAGGAATTAAATCAAGCCTTAACCTTGTAATGTTATAGATGATGCTAGATCATCTATAGGACCCTTGTGTGTGATGATTGCCAGTAGTTAAGTATTGTTTGGTGATTGTGTACCTCGTATTTATTCATAGACGCTAGTACCGACCAAGGATACGAGGAGAAAGGAGGATACTACGAAGAAGAAGCCGAGGAGAACTTCAACCACTACTCTGCACAAGGCAAGCCTTACTAATCAAGTTGACCTATGCAAGCTAACACTTGCAATTTAGCAAGCTTATACTAATATTGTGCAAGCAAATACTTGCTTGTTACTATGCCTACTATATGCCTTAAGCATATGTGATCATACCCACTTGATAAACCAATCCTAGTTTTATTTGCAAGCTTCTTACTTTATTTCTTTATCAAAGCTTTAACTTAGAGTTGACTTAAGTGACTTGTAGATACTAGAAAGATTCTGAAGGTTGCATAAAGAGCATAAAATTTGGCCTAAGTTAGAAACCTTGATATCATCCCAAGATATAATGTTGTACTTAGTTGAAACTCCACTAGTTTACCACCCCTCATTAGTACTACCCCCACCTGTAGATGCTAGTGCTAAGCATAAAACTTGATCAACTTTAGATGGGTTTACTTGGTGGAAAAATGGTTATGAAAACCTTGGAATGATGGATCATTCTATTGAAATGTTTTGGACATGTGTTTCCGAACACTTGATGATTTTGGTGATGAAAATGTTGAGGCATGAGCCTTAGCCCTTTATAAAACTGATGGTTGTCTAGATGTGATACCATTCCAATTTTATCGTACAACCACAATACCCGAAGATTTGGGTAGGGCTTGACTAGAAACTTATATACCTTAGTATTAGTTCCCTCACGGCCAAGGTCTGAGCTGAGGCTACCTTGTGAAGATTGTCCACCTGTGCAGTACCCAAGATGACAGTTGGTCATGGTTGGGAGGCCAAACTCACAGGAGAGGTGCTTATACTAGGGCGTGTAATTGAAAGGTTAGGATTGATTATCCGCATACTGAGTATGGTGAATTCAGGATTTGTTCCTGACGGATGTATCGAATATTGTGGTGAAATTGTACAATCTCTGCAGAGTGTCAAACTACTCGAATAGCTGCATCCGCGGTTATGGACAGTTGGAGTGGCCATACTGTTCCCCCGTCAGACTTTTCAAAATGATTTGTGAAATGAATTGAGACTTTGACTTGACCACAACAGAGTTTTGACATGAGTTACAAGATCCCACCTAGGAGTTATAAAATTGTGACTAGCTTTGGAACTTAGTAGAGATAAATCTGGCTTTTGCAAAACAACCCTAGAGCCTAGTGTCCTATTATCCAAAAACCCCTTTACCTGTTAGTATTAGCTTGCGAGTACTTAAAGAGTACTCATGGATTTGTCCCTGGCTATTCCCATGGCCATACTATGAAGAGGAGTACCTGGAAGATGGACCCTAGGAAGGTTACGACAACTAGGATCATCTCCCATCGTCAGCATTGCCTGTGACCCCGAAGATGGAGCTTCGCCTACGCTACCGTTATTATTACGTATTCCGCTGCTTGATGTTGTATTAAGAACTGGATCATGAGATCCCTATTTGTGTAAGAACTTATGTATCGTTTGTAATGGATGATGTTGTTGGAGATATGCCCTAGAGGCAATAATAAATGTAGTTATTATTATATCTTTGTGTTTATGATAAATGTTTACATTCATGCTATAATAGTATTAACAAGGAAACATTAATACTTGTGTGATTTGTAAACTAAAATAGAGTCCCTAGTAAAGCCTCTTTATAATCCTAGCTTGTTGGTTAATAAATGATTGTGGTTTCCCTATCATGAACATTGACATGTTATTAACAACAAGATCATATCGTTAGGAGAATGATATGGTGGACATACTCCTGTAGATAAGCGTAGCATAAAGATCAAGTCATTTTAATAGTTCAATTGCTATATGCTTTCTGATACATAGTAACCTAATTCCTTCGACCATGAGATCATGCATATCACCTTCACCGGAAGGATGCTTTGATGACATCAAACACCACACCGTAACTAGGTGGCTATAAAGGTGGCATTGAGTGTTCGGAAAGTATTGGTTGAGACACATGGATCAAGAGTGGGATTTGTCCATCCATACGACGGATAGATATACTCTGGGCCCTCTCGGTGGAATGTCATCCAATTAGCTTGCAAGCATGTGACTGGCTCACAAGGGATCACATATCACGGGAACGAGAAAAGAGTACTTAACAGTAACAAGGTTGAACTAGGTATTCAGAGATACCAACGATCATAACCTCGGATAAGTAAACTATCGTGAGACAAAGGGAAATTGGTATCGTATGTAAATGGTTCATTCGATCGCAAAGTAATTGTAGAAATATGTGGGAGCCATATGAATTTCCAGATTCCTCTATTGGTTATTGTTCGGAGAAGTGTCTCGATCATGTCCGCATAATTCACGAACCGTAGGGATACACACTTAAGGATTCGACGTTGTTTGAGTAGTTATGGAATGATGAGTAAGAGACCGAATGTTGTTCGGAGTCTCGGATGGGATCCGGGATATCACGAGGAGATCCGGAATGGTCCGGAGAATAAGATTCATATAAGGAAAGTCCTGTTTCGGGGTTGGAGAATGGTTCCGGTGTTTTCATCGGGAATATTCTAGAAGGTTCCAGAATGTCCGGCACTCCGGAGGGGAAGGGTACATGAATGTGTCATAACAAGTTGGAATGATTGCATCATGTACTAGGTGTCATCGCTGAACAAAATAAAGGGTTTTATCAAATCCTAGTTTGAAAAGTCAAACGCCAATTTGAAAAGTCAAACGGCTATTTTGTGAGGTGGAGGGGAAGTAGGAAACCTACTTGGGGCGGAGTTCCCCCCTCCACCACCGGCCCACTTGGTAAACCGAGTTGGGGAGGGACTCCCCTCCAGGCGCCGCCCACCTCTATAAGGAGGGCAGGCTGCCCCTGTGCACACAACACCTCCACCCAAACCCTAGCTCCCACCACCGGCCGCCATCTCCTCTGCCACGCTTAGGAAAACCCTAGCCGGCCTTGCCCTCCTTGGTGTGTCTAAACCCTAGATCGCCAAGGGTCTCTCTCATAGTCCACCATACTCGCTCGGCTTAAGGCTCGCGAGATCTCCTCTACTTCCTGCATCACCACAGCCGCCGAATCGAGGAGAGTGCTACAACCTCCGATGCTGTTGGAACAAGGAGAGGAAGGTCTTCGTCGAGTACCGAACGTGACCGATCATGGAAGCGCCTTTAATGCAAGGAAGGATCGCTCACGCGATCTTGAGATCGGCAAGAGTACGACTACATCACCCACGAGAATCCGCTCTCGTTAAACACTTTGGAATCTTCGAGGGTGAGTTATTCCATCGACTTGTTGCTACAATCTAGTAGATAGATCTTGGCTTGTTTGTTTGTATGCGGTAGAAAATTTTTGTTTTCCATGCTACGAACCCTACAAAGGGTATCGAGCCGTGTCTATATGTAGATCACAGACGAGTAGAACACAATGGTCATTGTGGGCGTTGATGATTTTGTTGTCGATTCCTTCTTGTGTACTTTGCATCTTGCGGGATGGTGGGATGAAGCGGCCCGGGCTAACCTTACATGACATCGTTCATGAGACTTGCTCCACGGTGGACATGCAATTTGTATTGCATAAGTGGCTTTGCGGGTGCCTGTTTCTACCAACATAGTTAAGATTCAATTTACAACAGGTGATTGACAATACTAGTATCAATGTTCTGGTTCTTGTTCGTAAGTTAGATCGACACTTATTGAAAGCCCCAAACCACGTAAAACATGCAAAGAAAATTAGAGGTGTCTAACTTTGTTTTGCAGGGGTGTGCTGTGATGTGATATGGCCATGATTGTGATTATATTTGATGTATGCAATGTTCCTTATTGTAAGTTCGCAACCGGCAGGAGCCATATGGTTGTCTTTAATTTCTGTTAAGACCCGCGTGTCTATTCAAAGTAGTTGTAATAGTTGGAGCTGGTGGACGACAACCATGAAACGGCGCCATTGACCTTGACGCTATGCCGGTGATGATGGAGATCATGTTCGTGCTTGAAGATGGAGATCGGAAGCACAAGAAGATAGGCCATATCATATCACATATTATGAATTGCATGTGATGTTAATCCTTTATGCATCTTGTATTGCTTAGTTAACGACGGTAGCATTATAAGATGATCCCTCATGCACATAAATTTCAAGTTTTAAAGTGTTCATCCTTAGTAAGCACCGTTGCTAAAGCTTGTTGTTTCGAAGCACCACGTGATGACCGTGTGTGTTAGATTCTGCAAGTGTATACAACGTGAGCAAGCCAGATTTGCTCATGCGGAAGCTAAGGTTTGATCTTGACGAGCCTAGCATGTACAGACACGGTCTCGGAACACGGATCACCGAAAGGTAAAGCATGAGTCATATAGTAGATATGATGAACATGTCGATTGTTCTCCATTGAAGCTACATCAACTCTCGTGATGATCGTTTTTTGATGTGGTGGATTTGGTTCGCGTGATCACTAAAACAATGTGAGGGATATTGTTTTGAGTGGGAGTTCACCTAGATTAATTTTACTATTAATTAGAACTCAATTTGTCATAAACTTAGTCTAAACTATTGCAAATATGTTGTAGATCAATGGCGGCCCATACCATCAATTTTAATGCGTTCCTAGAGAAAGAAAAGTTGAAAAACAATGGAAGCAACTTCGCGGATTGGTTCCGCAATTTTAGGATTGTCCTCAATGCTGGTAATTTGACCTATGTGCTGGATGCACCGCTAGGTGACCGCAGCGTGATGCTACCGATGAAGTAAAGAACGTTTACCTCGCCGGAAGAATCAAGACTCCAGCTCATTGTGCTATTTTGTATGGTTTGGAGTTGGAGCTTGTAAAAGGTTTGAGAACCATGACCACATGATATTGTCCGTGAACTCAAATTGATATTTGAGACTCACGCGAGCTTGAGAGTTATGAGGCTTCTGAAAAGTTCTTTAACTGCAAGATGGAAGAGGGCAGCTCCGTCAGTGAGCATGTGCTTAAGATGTCTGGGCACGCAAACAAACTCCAAAGCTTGGGTATAGTGATTCCTAATGCTTTGTGGATTTGTCGTGTCCTCCAATCACTGCCACCAAGTTACAAGAACTTTGTGATGAACTACAATATGCAAAGCATGAACAAGCAGTTGCCAGAACTCTTCTCCATGTTGAAATTGCAGAAGTGGAGATCAAGAAAGAGCACCAAGTGTTGATGGTCAATAAGACCACCAAATTCAAGAAAGGCAAGTCTAAGCAAAAGGGAAACTTCAAGAAGGGCAGTAAGAAAGTTGCCGCACCGGCGAAGAAGACCAAGGTTGGACCTAAGCCTGATACTGAGTGCATTTACTGCAAGGGAGAGGGTCACTGGAAGCGGAATTGCCCAAAGTACTTGGCGGATTTGAAGAACGACAACATCAAGAAGAAAGGTATATCCGATATACATGTTATTGATGTGTATCTCACTAGTACTCGTAGTAGTGCCTAGGTATTTGATACTGGTTTGGTTGCTCATATTTGTAACTCAAACAATAAGCAGAATAAACGAAAGAACGAGGTGACGATGCGCGTTGGAAATGGATCAAAGGTTGATGTGATCGCGGTCGGCACGCTACCTCTTCATCTACCATCGGGATTAGTTTTATACTTAAATAATTGTTATTTGGTGCCTGCGTTAAGCATGAACATTATATCGGGATCTTGTTTATTAGAGGCGGTTACTTGTTTAAGTCCGAGAATAATGGTTGTTCGATTTATATGAGTAATATGTTTTATGCACATGCACCTTTGATAGATGGTCTATTCTTATTGAATCTCGATAGTGGAAATACACATATTAATAACATTGAGGCTAAACGTTTCAAATCGAGCGATAACTCGACCTATATGTGGCACTGTCGTCTTGGTCACATTGGAGTGAAGCGTATGAAGAAACTCCATTCCGATGGACTTCTTGAATCACTTGATTTCGAATCACTTGAAAGATGTGAAGCATGTCTGATGGGTAAAATGACTAAGACTCCATTTTCTGGTATGATGGAGCGAGCTACGGACTTATTGGAAATCATACATACCGATGTGTGTGGTCCAATGAGTGTAGCATCGCGTGGTGGTTATCATTATGTTCTTACCTTCACGGATGACTTGAGTAGATATGGGTATATCTATTTCATGAAACATAAGTCCGAAACTTTCGAGAAGTTTAAGGAATTTCAAAGTGAGGTACAGAATCAACGTAACAAGAAGATTAAATTTCTACGTTCTGATCGTGGAGGTGAATATCTAAGTTACGAGTTTGGCGAGCATTTGAAGAAATGTGGAATACTTTCACAATTGACACCGCCGGTGGAATACCACAGCGTAATGGTGTGTCTGAACGTCGTAATCGAACTCTCTTAGATATGGTTCGTTCTATGATGTCACTTATAGATGTACCGCTATCATTTTGGGGTTATGCATTAGAAACAACCGCATTCACTTTAAATAGGGCACCATCTAAATCCATTGAAATGACACCGTATGAATTATGGTTTGGGAAGAAACCTAAATTGTCGTTCCTTAATGTTTGGGGTTGCGAAGCCTATGTAAAGAAGTTACATCTGGACAAGCTTGAAGCCAAACGGAAAAATGCGTCTTCATAGGATACCCAAAGGAAACTATTGGGTATACCTTCTATCATAGATCCGAAGGCAAAATCTTCATTGCCAAGAATGTATCCTTTCTAGAGAAGGAATTTCTCTCGAAAGAAGTGACTGGAAGGAAAGTAAAACTCGACGAGGTTGTCGAACCTTCTCTCGAACTTGCGAGTAGCACAGCACCGGAAGTAGTTCCTGTGACGCCTATACCAATAAGAGAGGAAGCTAATGATGATGATCATGAAACTTCGGTTGTAGTTGCTACAGATCCTCGCAGGTCAACGAGAACTCATACCACTCCTGATTGGTATGATCCCGTTATGAATGTCATGTTGGTGGACAACACCGATGACCCTGCGACATATGAGGAAGCGATGATGAGCCCAGATTCCAATAAATGGCAAGAAGCCATGAAATCCGAGATTGAATCCATGTACGAAAACCAAGTATGGACTTTGGTGGACTTACCGGATGGTCGGAAGGCTGTCGAAAACAAATGGATTTTCAAGAAGAAAACAGATGCTGATGGTAATGTTACTGTCTATAAAGCTCGACTTGTCGCAAAAGGGTTTCGACAAATTCAAGGAGTTGACTACGATGAGACTTTCTCACCTGTAGCGAAGCTAAAGTCTGTGAGGATTATGTTAGCAATCGCTGCATATTATGATTATGAGATATGGAAGATGGATGTCAAAACAGCGTTCCTCAATGGAGACATTGATGAAGAGTTGTATATGATGCAACCCAAAGGTTTTGTCGATCCTAAAGATGCTAACAATGTATGCAAACTTCCACGGTCCATCTATGGATTGAAGCAAGCATCCCGAAGTTGGAATCAACGTTTTGATAAGGTAATCAAAAGTTTTGGTTTTATACAAACTTATGGAGAAGCTTGTATTTACAAGAAAGTGAGTGGGAGATCTGTAGCATTCTTAATATTGTATGTAGATGACATATTGTTGATTGGGAATGATGTAGACCTTCTTAATAGTGTCAAGGAATATTTGAATAATATTTTTTCAATGAAGGATCTTGGCGAAGCAGCTTACATATTAGGCATAAAGATTTATAGAGATAGATCGAGACGCCTAATATCATTGTCACAAAGTACATATTTGGACAAAGTTCTAAAGAGGTTTGGAATGGAAGATAGCAAGAAAGGGTTCTTGCCCATGTTTCCCAATACGACCTTGAGTAAAACTCAAAGTCCGACAACGACAGAAGATAGAGAAAGGATGAGTAAAACTCCCTATGCATCAGCCATAGGATCTCTAATGTATGCCATGCTATGTACTAGACCCTACATTGCATATGATGTTAATTTAACTAGCAGATATCAAAGTGATCTAGGAGTGGATCATTGGACAGCGGTCAAAAACATCCTTAAGTACTTGAGAAGAACTAAGGATATGGTTCTTTCTTATGGAGGTGATGAACAGCTCGTTGTTAATGGATACACCGATGCTAGTTGGAACACCGATCCGGATGATTCTAAATCACAATCTGGATATGTATTTACTTTGAATGGTGCAGCAGTTAGCTGGAGGAGTGCAAAGCAAAGTGTTGTGGCGAGATCTTCAACTGAATCGGAATACATGGCTGCTTCGGAGGGTTCACAAGAAGCGATATGGATGAAAGAGTTCATTACAGAGCTCGGTGTGGTTCCTAGTGCGCTGGATCCAATGTCTATCTACTGTGATAACATGGGTCACACAAGAAGCTGAAGCACATCAAGCTACGTTTTTCACGCTATTCGAGAACTTGTCCAAGATGGGGACATAAAGATTTGCAAAGTACACACATATCTGAATGTGGCGGATCCGTTGACTAAACCTCTCCCAAGGGAAAAACATGACCAGCACCAAACTGCCATGGGTGTTCGGTATATTACCATGTAATCTAGATTAGATGACTCTAGTGCAAGTGGGAGACTGTTGGAGATATGCCCTAGAGGCAATAATAAATGTAGTTATTATTATATCTTTGTGTTTATGATAAATGTTTACATTCATGCTATAATAGTATTAACAAGGAAACATTAATACTTGTGTGATTTGTAAACTAAAATAGAGTCCCTAGTAAAGCCTCTTTATAATACTAGCTTGTTGGTTAATAAATGATTGTGGTTTCCCTATCATGAACATTGAGATGTTATTAACAACAAGATCATATCGTTAGGAGAATGATATGGTGGACATACTCCTGTAGATAAGTGTAGCATAAAGATCAAGTCATTTTAAGAGTTCAATTGCTATATGCTTTCTGATACATAGTAACCTAATTCCTTCGACCATGAGATCATGCATATAACCTTCACCGGAAGGATGCTTTGATGACATCAAACACCACACCGTAACTGGGTGGCTATAAAGGTGGCATCGAGTGTTCGGAAAGTATTGGTTGAGACACATGGATCAAGAGTGGGATTTGTCCATCCATATGACATATAGATATACTCTGGGCCCTCTCGGTGGAATGTCATCCAATTATCTTGCAAGAATGTGACTGGCTCACAAGGGATCACATATCACGGGAACAAGAAAAGAGTACTTATCAGTAACGAGGTTGAACTAGGTATTAAGAGATACCAACGATCATAACCTCGGATAAGTAAACTATCGTGAGATAAAGGGAAATTAGTATCGTATGTAAATGGTTCATTCGATCGCAAAGTAATCGTAGAAATATGTGGGAGCCATATGAATTTCCAGATTCCTCTATTGGTTATTGTTCGGAGAAGTGTCTCGATCATGTCCGCATAATTCACGAACCGTAGGGAGACACACTTAAGGATTCGACGTTGTTTGAGTAGTTATGGAATGATGATTAAGAGACCGAATGTTGTTCGGAGTCTCGGATGGGATCCGGGATATCACGAGGAGATCCGGAATGGTCCGGAGAATAAGATTCATATAAGGAAAGTCCTGTTTTGGGGTTGGAGAATGGTTCCGGTGTTTTCATCGGGAATGTTCTAGAAGGTTCCTAATGTCCAGACTCCGGAGGGGAAGGGTACATGAATGTTTCATAACAAGTTGGAATGATTGCATCATGTACTAGGTGTCATCGCTGAACAAAATAAAGGGTTTAATCAAATCCTAGTTTGAAAAGTCAAACGCCAATTTGAAAAGTCAAACGGCTATTTTGTGAGGTGGAGGGGAAGTAGGAAACCTACTTGGGGAGGATTTCCTCCCCTCCACCGCCGGCCCACTTGGGAAACCGAGTTGGGGAGGGACTCCCCTCCCCTGGCGCGCCCCCTCCACCTATATAAGGAGGGGCAGGGCTGCCCCTCCAGGTACACAACACCTCCACCCAAAACCCTAGATCCCAGCCGCCGGCGCTGCCATCTCCTGCTGCCGCCGCCACCTAGGGAAAACCCTAGCCGCCGGCCTTGCCCCCTCCTTGGTGTGTCTAAACCCTAGATTGCCAAGGCTATCTCTCATAGTCCACCATACTCGCTCCGGCTTAAGCTCATGAGATCTCCCTCTACTTCCATACCACAGTTGCCTTTGGAATCGCGAGAGAGTGCTACAACCTTCACTTCACTGGAACAAGGAGAGGAAGGTCTTCATCGAAAATCGAACGGTGACCGATCATGAAGTGCCGCTTAACGCAATACGGAAGGATCGCTCACGATCTTGAGATCGGCAAGAGTACGACTACATCACCCACGAGAATCTGCTCTCGTTAAACACTTTGGAATCTTCGAGGGTGAGTTATTCCATCGACTCATTGCTACAATCTAGTAGATAGATCTTGGCTTGTTTGTTTGTATGCGGTAGAATTTTTTGTTTTCCATGCTACGAAACCCTACAGATGTACTATGGTATCCAATTCTGTTATGTCTCGCAAAAATGGTAATCCTGGGATTGCGCTGTATGGCATAACAGGCATCTAGGATTGAAAAATCCGGGTGTCGACACATGCCATGTTGTTTATCTAAGGAGAGCACCTCTAGTGAACTATGGACCCCGGTCCAATCTTTACCATTGATACATGTTCCACTGTTACTTGTTTACTTGCTGCAAACCATTACCTTCCACACCATACGTTTAATCCTTTGTTACAACAAACCGGTGAGCTTGACAACCTCACTGATTCGTTGGGGCAAAGTCTTGAGTTTGTGTTGTGCAGGTCTTGCTTGCAACACCTGCGTGACGTTTCCTTCCTCCTACTGGTTCGATAACCTCGGTCTTAACTGAGGGAAGACTTGTTGTTGTACTCTTCACACCTTGCTCTTGGGGTTCACAACAAGACTCCACATCAGCCACCAAGTTTTCTGGCGCCATCAAGGAGTCATCAGTCACATCCCGAGAAATGCGCATCCGACGAGCAATAGGATCCCAACACCGATAACCCTTATGCTCATCACTGTAGCCAAGGAAAACACACTCAATAGACTGAGTAGTGAGTTTGGTGCTTTTGCGAGGAGCTATAAGAACATAGCAAACACACCCAAACAACCGAAGCACCGAATAATCAGGAGAACAATCAGAAATACGCTCCTGAGGAATGCCACCCTATAAGGCAGCCAAGGGTTGAATGTTTATGAGATATGTAGAGGTGGAGACATCCTCAACCTAGAAATGGGGTGGAAGAGAGGCGGAGATCGTCAGCGCACGTGTTGTGTAAAGAAGGTGACGATGTTTGCGTTCAGCAAGGCTATTCTAGGCATGAGCACCAGGGCAAGAGAATTGAGCAAGAGTGCCCTGCTCAGCAAGGAAACCATGCAGCATTTGGGAGATGTACTCACCAGCCGAATCAGCACGAAAAACACAAATAGGAGTGAAAAAATAGGTGTAAATCATGGAATAAAAACGCTTATAGTGTAGGGGTTCGTAGGATGGAAAACAAAAATTTTCTACCGCATACAAACAAACAAGCCAAGATCTATCTACTAGATTGTAGCAACGAGTCGATGGAATAACTCACCCTCAAAGATTCCAAAGTGTTTAACGAGAGCAGATTCTCGTGGGTGATGTAGTATTTTCCGATCTCAAGATCGCGTAGATGATCCTTCCGCACGCATTCCGGCAGACTTCCAATCGGTCACACGCTCTAGATTCGACGAAGACCTTCCTTCCCTTGTTCCAAAGATGCGGAGGTTGTAGCAATCTCTCGCACTCGCAAGACAACGCGTGGTACCTTAAGCGAGCGAGTATGGTGGACTATGAGAGAGCCCTGTGATCTAGGGTTTAGACACACCAAGGAGAGGGAGCTAGGCCGTGGCTAGGCTTGGGAAGCCCAAGTCGGCTAGGGTTTTCCTAGGCGCCAGAGTGGAGGTGGTGGCGCCGGCGTCTTGGGGCTAGGGTTTTGCAGAGGCAAGGTGTAGTCTTGGAGGGGAAGCCCTGCCCCTCCTTATATAGGTGGAGGGCGGCGGCCAAGGGGAGGGGAGTCCCTCCCCAACTCGGCTTCCAAGGCCGACGGTGGAGGGAGAGGGACTTCCTCCCCAAGTAGGTTTCCTACTCCCTCCACCCAGCAAAATAGCTTGACTTTTCAAATTGGCGTTTGACTTTTCAAACTAGGATTTGATTTATCCCTTTATTTCGCTCAGCGATGACACCTAGTACATGATGCAACCATTCCAACTTGTTATGACAGATTCATGTACCCTTCCCCTCCGGAGTGTCGGACATTCCGGAAACTTCTAGAACATTCCTGATGAAAACACTGAAACCATTCTCCAACCCCGAAACAGGACTTTCCTTATATGAATCTTATTCTCTGGACCATTCCGGATCTCCTCGTGATATCCCGAATCCCATCCGAGACTCCGAACAACATTCGGTATCTTACTCATCATTCCATAACTACTCAACAACGTCGAATCCTTAAGTGTGTCTCCCTACGGTTCGTGAATTATGCAGACATGATCGAGACACTTCTCCGAACAATAACCAATAGAGGAATCTGGAAATTCATATGGCTCCCACATATTTCTATGATTACTTTGCGATCGAATGAACCACTTACATATGATACCAATTTCTCTTTGTCTCCCTTGTGAGCCAGTCACATGCTTGCAAGCTAATTGGATGACATTCCACCGAGAGGGCCCAGAGTATATCTATCCGTCATATGGATGGACAAATCCCACTCTTGATCCATGTGTCTCAACCAATACTTTCCGAACACTCAATGCCACCTTTATAGCCACCCAGTTACGGTGTGGTGTTTGATGTCACCAAAGCATCCTTCCGGTGATGGTGATAAGCATGATCTCATGCTCGAAGGAATTAGGTTACTATGTATTAGAAAGCATATAGCAATTGAACTATTAAAATGACTTGATCTTTATGCTATGCTTATCTATAGGAGTATGTCCATCATATCATTCTCCTAACGATATGATCTTGTTGTTAATAACATCTCAATGTTCATGATAGGGAAATCAAAATCATTTATTAACCAACAAGCTAGTATTATGAAGAGGCTTTACTAGGGACTTCAATTTAAGTTTACAAATCACACAAGTATTAATGTTTCCTTGTTAATACTATTAAAGCATGAATGTAAACATTTATCATAAACACAAATATATAATAATAACTACATTTATTATTGCCTCTAGGGCATATCTCCAACAGTCTCCCACTTGAACTAGAGTCAACTAATCTAGATTACATGGTAATATACCGAACACCCATGGCAGTTTGGTGTTGGTCATGTTTTTCCCTCGGGAGAGGTTTAGTCAACGGATCCGCCACATTCAGATCTGTGTGTACTTTGCAAATCTTTATGTCACCATCTTGGACATGTTCTCGAATAGAGTGGAAACGTAGCTTGATGTTCTTCATCTTCTTGTGTGACCTTGGTTCTTGCGCATTGGCTATGGCGCCCATGTTATCACAGTAGATAGACATTGGTCCTAGCGCACTTGGAACCACACCGAGCTCTATAATGAACTCTTTCATCCATATCGCTTCTTATGAAGCCTCCGAAGCAGCCATGTATTCCGATTCAGTTGAAGATCTCGCCACAACGCTTTGCTTTGCACTCCTCCAGCTAACTGCTGCACCATTCAAAGTAAATACGTATCTAGATTGTGATTTAGAATCATCCGGATCGGTGTTCCAACTAGCATCGGTGTAACCATTAACAACGAGCAGTTCATCACCTCCATAAGAAAGAACCATATCCTTAGTTCTTCTCAAGTACTTAAGGATGTTTTTGACCGCTGTCCAATGATCCACTCCTGGATCACTTTGATATCTGCTAGTCAAACTAACAACATATGCAATGTCGGGTCTAGTACATAGCATGACATAAATTAGAGATCCTATGGCTGAGGCATAGGGAGTCTTACTCATCCTTTCTCTATCTTCTGCCGTTGTTGGACCTTGAGTTTTAGTCAACGTCGTATTGGGCAACATGGGCAAGAACCCTTTCTTGCTATCTTCCATTCCAAACCTCTTTAGAACTTTTTCCAAATATGTACTTTGTGACAATGATATTAGGCGTCTTCATCTATCTCTATAAATCTTTATGCCTAATATGTAAGCTGCTTCGCCAAGATCTTTCATTGAAAAACTATTATTCAAATATGCCTTGACACTATTAAGAAGGTCTACATCATTCCCAATAAACAATATGTCATCTACATATAGTATTAAGAATGCTACAGATCTCCCACTCACTTTCTTGTAAATACAAGCTTCTCCATAAGTTTGTATAAAACCAAAACTTTTGATCACCTTATCAAAACGTTGATTCCAACTTCGGGATGCTTGCTTCAATCCATATATGGACCGTTGAAGTTTGCACACCTTGTTAGCATCTTTAGGATCAACAAAACCTTTGGGTTGCATCATATACAACTCTTCATCAATGTCTCCATTGAGGAACGCTGTTTTAACATCCATCTGCCATATCTCATAATCATAATATGCAGCGATTGCTAACATAATCCTCACAGACTTTAGCTTCGCTACAGGTGAGAAAGTCTCATCGTAGTCAAATCCTTGAATTTTTCGAAACCCTTTTGCGAAAAGTCGAGCTTTATAGACAGTAACATTACCATCAGCATATGTTTTCTTCTTGAAAATCCATTTGTTCTCGATGCCTTCCTACCATCCTAAGTAAGTCCACCAAAGTCCATACTTGGTTTTCGTACATGGATTCAATCTCGAATTTCATGGCTTCTTGCCATTTATTGGAATCTGGGCTCATCATCGCTTCCTCATATGTCGCAGGGTCATCGGTGTTGTCCACCAACATGACACTCATAACGGGATCATACCAATCAGGAGTGGTACGAGTTCTCGTTGACCTGCGAGGCTCTGTAGCAACTACAACCGAAGTTTCATGATGATCATCATTAGCTTACTCTCTTATTTGTGCAAGCACCACAGGAACTTCTTCCGGTGCTGCGCTACTCGCAAGTTCGAGAGAAGGTTCGACAACCTCGTCGAGTTCTACTTTCCTTCCAGTCACTTCTTTCGAGAGAAATTCCTTCTCTAGAAAGGATCCATTCTTGGCAACAAAGATTTTGCCTTCGGATCTATGATAGAAGGTATACCCAATAGTTTCCTTTGGGTATCCTATGAAGACGCATTTTTCCGCTTTGGTTTCAAGCATGTCCGGCTGTAACTTCTTTACATAGGCATCGCAACCCCAAACTTTAAGGAACGATAATTTAGGTTTCTTCCCAAACCATAATTCATACGGTGTCGTTTCAACGGATTTAGATGGTGCCCTATTTAAAGTGAATGCGACTGTTTCTAATGCATAACCCCAAAATGATAGCGGTAAATCTGTAAGTGACATCATAGAACGAACCATATCTAAGAGAGTTCGATGACGTTCGACACACCATTACCGTGGTGTTCTGCAGTGTCAATTGTGAAAGTATTCCGCATTTCTTCAAATGCTCGCCAAACTCGTAACTTAGATATTCACCTCCACGATCAGAACGCAGAAATTTAATATTCTTGTTACGTTGATTCTCAACCTCACTTTCAAATTCCTTAAACTTCTCGAAAGTTTCGGACTTATGTTTCATGAAATAGATATACCCATATCTACTCAAGTCATCCGTGAAGGTAAGAACATAACGATAACCATCACATGATGCTACACTCATTGGACCACACACATCGGTATGTATGATTTCCAATAAGTCCGTAGCTCGCTCCATCATACCAGAAAATGGAGTCTTAGTCATTTTTCCCATCAAACATGCTTCGCATCTTTCAAGTGATTCAAAATCAAGTGATTCAAGAAGTCCATCGGAATGGAGTTTCTTCATACGCTTCACTCCAATGTGACCAAGACGACAGTGCCACATATAGGTTGAGTTATCGCTCAATTTCAAACGTTTAGCCTCAATGTTATTAATATGTGTATTTCCACTATCGAGATTCAATAAGAATAGACCATCTATCAAAGGTGCATGTGCATAAAACATATTACTCATATAAATCGAACAACCATTATTCTCGGACTTAAACAAGTAACCGTCTCGCAATAAACAAGATCCCGATATAATGTTCATGCTTAACGCAGGCACCAAATAACAATTATTTAAGTATAAAACTAATCCCGATGGTAGATGAAGAGGTAGCGTGCCGACCGCGATCACATCAACCTTTGATCCATTTCCCACGCGCATCGTCACCTTGTTCTTCGCTAGCTTCCGTTTATTCTGCAGCACCTGTTTCGAGTTACAAATATGAGCAACCGAACCAGTATCAAATACCCAGGCACTACTAAGAGTACTAGTGAGATACACATCAATAACATGTATATCAGATATACCTTTCTTCTTAATGTTGCCATTCTTCAAATGCGCCAAGTATTTTGGGCAATTCCTCTTCCAGTGACCTTCTCCCTTGCAGTAAAAACACTCAGTATCAGGCTTAGGTCCAGCCTTGGTCTTCTTCGTCGGTGTGGTAAATTTCTTACCACCCTTCTTGAAGTGTCCCTTTTGGTTAGACTTGCCTTTCTTGAATTTGGTGGTCTTATTGACCATCAACACTTAGTGCTCTTTCTTGATCTCCACTTCTGCAGATTTTAACATGGAGAAGAGTTCTGGCAAGTACTTGTTCATGCTTTGCATATTGTAGTTCATCACAAAGTTCTTGTAACTTGGTGGTAGTGATTGGAGGACACGGTAAATCCCCAAAGCATTAGGAATCACTATACCCAAGCTTTGAAGTTTGTTTGCATTTCCAGACATCTTAAGCACATGCTCACTAACGGAGCTGCCCTCTTCCATCTTGCAGTTAAAGAACTTTTCAGAAGCCTCATAGCTCTCAACTTCCGCGTGAGTCTCAAAAATCAATTTGAGTTCACGGATAATATCATGTGGGTCTGAATTCTCAAACCTTTTCTGAAGCTCCGAGTCCAAACCATACAAGATAGCACACTGAACTGTGGAGTACTGAGTCTTCCGAGCGAGGTAAACATTCTTTACTTCATCGGTAGCGAGTGCAGCGGGTCACCCAGTGCATCCAAAGACATAGGTCAAATTACCAGCATTGAGGACAATCCTCAAATTGCGGAACCAATCCGCGAAGTTGCTTCCTTTGTTTTTCAACTTTTCTTTCTCTAGGAACGCATTAAAATTGATGGTAGGGGCCGCCATTGATCTACAACATATTTGCAATAGTTTAGACTAAGTTTATGACAAATTGAGTTCTAATTAATAGTTAAATTAATCTATGTGAACTCCCACTCAAAACAATATCCCTCACATTGTTTTAGTGATCACACGAACCAAATCCACCACATCAAAACCGATCATCACGAGAGTTGATGTAGCTTCAATGGCGAACAATTGACATGTTCATCATATCTACTATATGATTCATGCTTTACCTTTCGGTGATCCGTGTTCCGAGACCATGTATGTACATGCTAGGCTCGTCAATATCAAACCTTAGCTTCCGCATGAGCAAATCTGGCTTGCTCCCGTTGTATACACTTGCAGAATCTAACACACCCGATCATCACGTGGTGCTTCGAAACAACAAGCTTTAGCAACGGTGCTTACTAAGGATGAACACTTTAGAACTTGAAATTCATGTGCATGAGGGATCATCTTATAATGCTACCGTCGTTAACTAAGAAATACAAGATGCATAAAGGATTAACATCACATGCAATTCATAATATGTGATATGATATGGCCTTTATCCTTTGTGCTTCCGATCTCCATCTTCAAGCACGAACATGATCTCCATCATCACCGACATTGCATCAAGGTCAATGACGCTGCTCCATGGTTGTCGTCCACCGGCTTCAAGTATTACAACTAATTTGAATAGATACGCGGGTCTTAACATAAATTAAAGACAACCATATGGCTCCTGCCGGTTGCCAACTTACAATAAGGAAGATTGCATACATCAAATATAATCACAATCATGGCCATATCACATCACAACACACCCCTACAAAACAAAGTTAGACGCCTCTAATTTCTTTGCATGTTTTATGTGGTTTGGGGCTTTCAATAAGTGTCGATCTAACTTACGAACAAGAACCACAACGTTGATGTTTGAACTATCAAGTGCCTGTTGTAAATTGGATCTATACTATAACGGGAGAGACAGACACCCGCAAAGCCACTTATGCAATACAAGTTGCATGTTGAGCGTGGAGCAAGTCTCATGAACGATGTCATGTAAGGTTAGCACGGGCCGCTTCATCTCATCATACCGCAAGATGCAAAGTACACAAGAAGCAATTCATAATAAAAGCACCACCGCCCACAATGACCATCGTGTTCTACTCGTGCAACAGATCTACATATAGACACGGCTCTGATACCACTGTAGGGGTTCGTAGCATGGAAAACAAAAAATTTCTACCGCATACAAACAAACAAGCCAAGATCTATCTACTAGATTGTAGCAACGAGTCGATGGAATAACTCACCCTCGAAGATTCCAAAGTGTTTAACGAGAGCGGATTCTTGTGGGTGATGTAGTCGTACTCTTCCCGATCTCAAGATCGCGTAGATGATCCTTCCGGCGCTGCGTTCCGGCAGCGCTTCCGCAGTCGGTCACACGTTCGGTACTCGACAAAGATCTTCCTCTCCCTTGTTCCAGCAGGCAGCGGAGGTTGTAGCACTCTCGTCGTGATTCCGGCAGCACAACGGCGTGGTACCGGAAGTAGACGGGAGATCTCGCAGGGCTTCGCCTTTAGCCGGAGCGACTGTGGTGGACTATGAGAGAGCCCTCGGTGATCTAGGGTTTAGACACACCAAGGAGAGGGAGCTAGACAAGCGGCTAGGGCTTGGGGAAGCCCAAGTCGGCGGCTAGGGTTTGACCTAGGCGGCGGCAACAGCAGGAGGTGGTGGCGCCGGCGGCTTGGGGCTAGGGTTTTGCGGAGGCAAGGTGTAGTCTTGGAGGGGCAGCCCTGCCCCTCCTTATATAGGTGGAGGGCGGCGGCCAAGGGGAGAGGAGTCCCTCCCCAACTCGGCTTCCAAGGCCGGCGGTGGAGGGAGAGGGACTTCCTCCCTAAGTAGGTTTCCTACTCTCCCTCCACCAAGCAAAATAGCCGTTTGACTTTTCAAATTGGCGTTTGACTTTTCAAACTAGGATTTGATTTATCCCTTTATTTCGCTCAGCGATGACACCTAGTACATGATGCAACCATTCCAACTTGTTATGACAGATTCATGTACCCTTCCCCTCCGGAGTGCCGGACATTCCTAACCTTCTAGAACATTCTCGATGAAAACACTGAACCATTCTCCAACCCAAACAGACTTTCCTTATATGAATCTTATTCTCCTGACCATTCCGATCTCCTCGTGATATCCCGAATCCCATCCGAGACTCGAACAACATTCTATCTTACTCATCATTCCATAACTACTCAACAACGTCAATCCTTATGTGTCTCCCTACGGTTCGTGAATTATGCGACATGATCGAGACACTTCTAACAATAACCAATAGAGGAATCTGGAAATTCATATGGCTCCCACATATTTTTATGATTACTTTGCGATCGAATGAACCTCTTACATACGATACCAATTTCCCTTTGTGTCACGATAGTTTACTTATCCGAGAGTTTGATCGTGATCTCTCGCATACCTAGTTCAACCTCATATCGATTAGTACTCTTTCGTTCCCGTGATATGTGATCCCTTGTGAGCCAGTCACATGCTTGCAAGCTAATTGGATGACATTCCACCGAGAGGGCCTAGAGTATATCTATCCGTCATATGGATGGACAAATCCCACTCTTGATCCATGTGTCTCAACCAATACTTTCCGAACACTCAATGCCACCTTTATAGCCACCCAGTTACGGTGTGGTGTTTGATGTCACCAAAGCATCCTTCCGGTGATGGTGATAAGCATGATCTCATGGTCGAAGGAATTAGGTTACTATGTATCAGAAAGCATATATCAATTGAACTATTAAAATGACTTGATCTTTATGCTACGCTTATCAATAGGAGTATGTCCATCATATCATTCTCCTAACGATATGATATTGTTGTTAATAACATCTCAATGTTCATGATAGGGAAATCACAATCATTTATTAACCAACAAGCTAGTATTATGAAGAGGCTTTACTAGGGACTTCAATTTAAGTTTACAAATCAGACAAGTATTAATGTTTCCTTGTTAATACTATTAAAGCATGAATGTAAACATTTATCATAAACACAAATATATAATAATAACTACATTTATTATTGCCTCTAGGGCATATCTCCAACATATAGATAGCGACAACCTCACTGCGAGAAGTCATAAAGTAAAGTCAAGTGTAGCGAGAAAAGTCATCAATAAAAATAACATAGTAGAGATGATCACCCTTTGAAGCGAAGGGAGCAGGACCCCATACATCAGAATGAATTAAGTCAAAGGGGCATTGATACACTGAATCACTAGTAGGATAAGGTAACTTAGTCTGCTTGCCAAGTTTACAACCCTGACACGGTAAAGATACATATCCTGAGACATGCCCTAGAAGACCTCGATGAACTAAAGATGACAAACGAGAACCGCATAGATGACCGAGTCGATGATGCCATTGTTGAAAAGAAGCGGAAGCAGCAAGAGCACAAGAGCTGGTCGAAGTGGAGGGAACACGAAGTCAGTCGAGCTCCCAAAGACCCTAAGAATCATGGCGCCAAGGGCCAGACCCAACCAGAACCTTCGTGCGACGATCCTGGACAGAGCAAGAATCAGCGTCAAGAATGATGCAACAACCAGAATTAGTAAGTTGAGAAGCGGAAAAGAGATTCATGGTAAGACGCGGAACATGAGAAACACCAGGAACAGAAAAATCAAGAGTGGAAAGAGTTCCTCTACTAGCAATAGGAAGAGAAGTACCATCAGCGGTAAGAACATGAACAGGAGAATTGACATGATGAAGAGATGACAAGGTAGAAGAGTCATAAGACATATGGAAAGAAGCTCCAGAATCCAAGACCCATGGGGATGTACCTGACCGTGTAGATGGTGGCGGTGTCTTCTCAACACTAGAAGAACCAGTCACAGAGCCTGCAGTGCCCGACGATGAAGAGCCAGAAGCAGCTGATGACCCACAAGTATAGGGGTGTATCGTAGTACTTTTGATAAATAGGAGTGTCGATCCCAACGAGGAGCAGAAGGTGTTAAACAATGGTATGGAGCAGGAAATCCCTGTGAATACTTAGCAAATGGATTTTTAGTGGTTTTCTGATAAGGCAACAAAACAAAGAGCAAGTAACAAAGGTAACGAACAAACGGAGCAAGTGGCCCAATCCTTTCTTAGAAAAGGACAAGCCGGTGGAAATACTTATAAGGACCAAACGTTCTCGAGGACACATGGGAATTCTGTCAAGTGCTTTCGCTTCAAATAGTTGAGTACTCTTCTCTGGTGTTGTAAGTGTTGTGTGGGTGAACCTGTGCTAATGTATCGACCGTACTTGGACTAATACATACTTGTGATTAAACCCCCTACAAACATCCGTAACTACAGGAAAGTAATTAATATATAAATCTAACCACAACCTTAAACTCTGAGATCCTATGCTCCCTTGTGCAAAGGTGTCCTAATGGGGGTTCAGGTTACTGTCACTCCGGCAACCCCACAATTAGTAGCCAAATACATAATACATCCCCCTAGGCCCATAAATGGTGAAGTGTCATGTAGTCGATGTTCACATGACACCACTAGAAGAATATCACCACAACTTAAATACTAAACCATTGAATAATAACTCATCACAGATTCACTACTAATAACATGACTTCTCCCATGTCCTCAAGAACTAAACGAACTACTCACAAGACATCATATGGATCAAGATTAAAGATGATATGATACTGGATAACAATCTGAACATAATCAATAATCCAATGGTTCCACTCACAAGCATTAACTACAATAGTAATCAACACCGGGAAAGTTTCCCCTAATGAACTAAAGCAATATCCAACACAATTGTTACAGCGGGACGGAGTGGTGATGATGGTGCTGGTGGAGATGATGGTGTGGATGATGATGATGCTCACGATGAAGCCTATCTTGACGATGGTTTTGATGGCGATGGTATCCCCTCTCTGGGAAGGAATTCCCCCGACAGAAATCTGTCTGCCGGAGAGATCTTTCTCTCTCGGTGTTTTCTGCCCCCAGAGGCGGCCGAAATCTATCTATGGTTGCCCCCCTTAGGCTTAGGGTTCCATAGGGAAGATATATGCAAAGGGGCGGAGTCGGAGGCCGGGCAGGTGGGCCACACCTGCCCTAGGCGCGGGGTTAGGTGGGCCCGCGCCTAGGGGGTGTGGGCCCCCTGCGGCCCCTCTTCGCTCCTCCTTCTGGCTTCCTTTGTCTTCTAGTAAAATAATATGTTTCCATATTTTTTGGTATTTTTCTCATCTTCGTGAAATTGCATCGAAACGCCTTCTTTTCCATCAGAATCCAGACTTCGGCAATCCATCCTCCAGGAATCATCAAACATGCATAAACAGATGAAAAGCCATACGTAATACCTCATAATAAGAGAAATATCAATGAATAGAGGTAAATTATGATATAGAATGGTGATACAAATTGGGCGTATCAGCAGCTAGCAGGCGCTTCAGCTGCACAATATCCTGGTGAGTCAGAGAGACCGTGGCTGGTGTCGGTGAAGGACCACGGGAACCAGATGAAGAGGCACGCTCCATATCATGTTGTTTCTTGAAACTATCAGACTCGGGATGGCCAGACCTCTGACAGTAGCCATAGAACGGACGAGAGCGAGGGAGGCCCGAACCACCAGAAGTAGGGCGACCCCCACCACCACCAGAAAAGGGGCGACCACCGCCACCAACAGAAGGAGGGCGACTACCACCACCAGAAGTGGGTAGCAGTGGTGTTGTAGCAGTCGACATAGCAGCCGGCAGAGCAGGAACTCGAGCAGCGAGCACAATGGAAACTCCAAGCAAACCAGCACCACAAAGTAAAGTCTCCTCAGCACGGAGCTCAGCAAGCACCTTCGAAAGGGAAACATGACTCCAAGCAAACAAATTATCCCGATGGGGCTCAAACTCTGGGCGAAGCCGAGATAGGAACTCATGGATGCGATGAAACTCCAAGTCAGACCGCGTGATCTGACAACACGGGCAAGTACCACAGACAATAGAGTGGAGAGAGTCGAGCTGACACTAGATAGCAGAACTCTGCATGTAAAACTCATCAACCTGGAGTCACCCTGCTGAAGAGCATGCTCCTGACGGACCACAGACAAGTAGAGAGAATCACCAGAGGGATGATATCGTTGATGAAGAGAGGTCCACATCTCGGCAATAGAGCCAAGTATCATAAATTCAGAGGCAAACTAGGGCAGAACACTGGCAGTAAGAACAACAGCAGCACGAGCATCCTCATCACACCACTTAGCATAACCAGCCAGATCATCATGATAAGTGGCAAGAGCATCTGAATAGTCAAATACCTGATGGTCATAAACAGTCATTGTGGCATCATCAGCAGTCTTGGTTGTAGCCTTATCAACATCAGAAGCATCAGCTGCAAGAGCGGGTGGCACCGGTGGTATAGGAGCCACAGGAGCAACATGGCGCGGTGGACTGATGACTCCTTGATGGCGCCAGAAAACTTGGTGGCTGATGTGGAGTCTTGTTGGGAACCCCAAGAGTAAGGTGTGAAGAGTACATCAGCAAGTATTCCCTCAGTTGAGACCGAGGTTATCTAACCAGTAGGAGGAAGGAAACGTCACACAGGTGTTGCAAGCAACGCGGAGACCTGCACACCACAAACTCAAGACTTTGCCCCAACGAATCAGTGAGGTTGTCAAGCTCACCGGTTTGCTGTAACAAAGGATTAAACATATGGCGTGGAAGGTAATGGTTTGCAGCAAGTAAACAGGTAACAGTGGAAAATGTATCAATGGTAAAGATTGGACCGGGGTCCATAGTTCACTAGAGGTGCTCTCCTTAGATAAACAACATGGCATGAAGGGTAAACAAATTACAGCGGGGCAATTGACAGGAACTGAGCAAGGCATAACAATGCAATTACTAGCTAGAAAGATCCTATGAAGTTGATTGGGCAATACAACATTATACATAGACCATAATCCAACTGCCTCTATGACTAGAATTCCACCTTTAGGTGATCATCCGAACCCCCTCCAGTATTAAGTTGCAAGCAACAGACAACTGCTTTAAGCAAAGTGTGTAAGGTAAACAATCCACATGTTCTATGAACAAGGGACCGTTGTTTTCTCCCTAGTAGCAACAACACATCTACAACCGAAGAGATTTCTGTCACTTCCCTTGGAAACTAGAGGTATGAACCCACTATCGAGCATAAATACTCCCTCTTAGAGTCACTAGCAACTACTTGGCCAAGATAACCACTAGCAACGGAGAGCATGCAAGATCACAAACAACACAGACATTATAGAATCATAAAGATAGAACCATTAATCAAACCAACATAATAATCTCAATATCCATCGAATCCCCGCAAACACAAAATGCATGATTACAAATAGATTAGATCTTGATCATGAACGGAGCTCACACGATCTATACATGAAAGCACAAAGGAGGAGATAAAACCATCTAGATACTACATGGACCCATAGTCCAAGGTGGAACTACTCACGAATCATACCGGAGAGAAGGCCTCCGGGATGATCTCCCTTCCGGCAGGGTGCAGGGAAGAGCTTCAGATCCCCCCAATCTAGGGACGATGGAGGCGGCGGCTACAGCCGGTTTCGTGGATTTCTGATCGGGTACCGAGAGTTTCTGTATCGGGGGCTTCTTAGAGGCGAAGGGGCGAGTCCGGGAGGCGACCAGGTCGCTAGCCCTACCAGCCGGGTCCTCGACCCCAGGCACAGTGGGTCCGCCCCCCAGCCTCCCTCCTTTCCTCTAGACTTCTTGTCCCCAGGGAAAGTTTTTGACTTTGGTGTTTGTCCCGTCCAATTCCGAGAATATTTCTTTACTAACTTTTCTGAAACCAAAAACAACAGAAAACAGAGCATCCCGCACTGTTGCAACTTGTTAATATGTTAGTACCAGAAAACATGTAAAAAGCACCTCAAAGTGTGGACAAGTAAAGCAAAGTAGATACAAAACAAGCATGGAGCATCAAAAATTATAGATACGTTTCCAACGTATCAGCATCCCCAAGCTTAACTCCTGCTCGTCCTCGAGTAGGTAAGTGATAAAATAATAATTTTTGAGGTGACATGCACCCTCACAATAAAGATCCAACCATTTGCAAACATTGAAAGCTGGGATCAAAGAACTCTAAAAATGTGCATGAAATATGGAGTTCTAACAGTAGGACATAGTAACTATGCATGCAACATGGCAAGCTACAAACAAAGATCATGAATAATATGCATTGAAAAATGTTTGGTTGTTTCACATGCAGAAAAGATAGCATAGTGGCAATCAGCTTGTCCCTCGTAGAGTAGCAATATATTGCATAGGACACCTTCAAAGTTCACAAGGGTGACTAGAAACAAATAGCACAAGAGCAAGTAATAACACAATATGCATCAATTAATAAGCTTTGGAACATTGCACACAGAATGACAACTATGCTCTCTTAATTGTGCCTAAATGTAGAAGGCGGAGACTCAAATAATTATGGCATCCCGCAAACCACTACTAGAAAATCGCGTTGAATTTGTGCATTGCATCGTCATCATCATATGTTGTTTGTCAAAAACTATTTTCGCAAAGCCCGTTTTGTTTTCTAAAACGGCCCATCTTCATTCAAAGGCAAAGCCCGGTTCTCCGGATTAATTATTTTGGCCGCTATCGGTTTGCACACGGCCTGTTTAAATCAAATAAAAAGTTCAATTGTTTTTAGTGGGGGCAGTCGAACGGGCCGAATCGACCCGAACGACCACCCCCATTTCTAAATCGGTCCGCCCCAACAATTCCGAAAACTACCAACTAACCTACCCACACCAACCCCTCCACCTCACCCTGCCCAATGTCCTGCTGCCACCTCACCTCTCTCTTCCCTCCACCCATTCCTAAGCTGCCACCTAGCCTACCCCACTCCCTCTCTCTCTCAACCACCCCCCAGCACACCGTCCCACGCGCATACACGACACAACCGCACGCACACACCCGCAGCTCCCCCTGCCGCTGACCCTGGGCCCGTCCCCACCCCCTCACACCCCACGCACACGCCCAGTAGCCTCCCGTCCCCACCTGCACCGCCCCACCTGCTCCCACTCTGGCCATGGCTTCTTCTTCCTCCGTCGCCCTCCACCCGCCTCCCTCCTCTTCCTCCCAGGCTCGCTTCCCCGGCCCTCCGCCGCGCCACCCCTCCCCGCGTGGCCGCCCGCCTCCCGAGCCTCTCCGCTCATGCACCCAGGCTTCGCCTCCGCGCTCTCGCTTTCCGCGCCTCCGCCCGAGCCGCTCCTCTCCCCTCGGCGCCGCTCGCCGCCCAGCACCTCCTCCTCTCGCTCGCCTCAGCTGCCGCCGTCGCCGCTCAGGCCCCAGTGAGCACCCTCCTCTGCGCGTTCCTCCGAGTGCCCGTCGCCGCCCCTCCGTCGCCCGACGTGGGGCCTCCCTCCTCTCCAGATCTCCCCGAGTCAGCCGCCGAAGCCTCACTCCTCGGCGACCTCCTTCCGCCGTCCTGCTCCGCCCGCGACCCCGATCCCCTCACTGCGCCTTCCGAGTCACGCTGCCCGGCCTCTGCCTCCTCGCCTGCGACGAGTCCCGGCCCCGTCCTCCGCGCCCCGTCCCCGAGCACGTCTTGGCCACCTCCTGTCTCCGGCGCTGATCCACGTCTCCGAGTAAAAGGTGGTGTTGTTACTGAGCGGGTGTGGTACGAGGATAAGAAGATGTTGCCTGCCAAGAGACCAAGACCGGCACCGGATCCTCAAGATCTTCGTCACGGAATGCTAAGAACCTTGAGACCTCAGAACCGAAGATCGATCCCACCGAGACCCTCGGCACGCCAGGACCCGAGCCTGAAGGTCGCCAGGATCCGCCGGCGCCGAACCAAGACCGACATCGCCACCGAGGAACTCCGACAAGGACGCCTAGGTCGTTTAAACGGAACACCGAGTTCTCCGTCGAGGACGCCATGGCCATCGGCACGGCCCGACGACCGCGGATGCGACAGGATCATCCCCAGGACAACAAGACCTACCCCCGCTATCCGAGAACGCTCCGTCGAACCCTGGACCCTGAGACCGACCCCGAACCTCGGAACCCCAAGTTCGTCGAGACCCCTCAATGTGTGAACCCCTCCCCGAAACCCTATTTTATCATATATAACAACTTGTTGCATATTAACGGCCATACTTGCATGCATAATCATGTGGTTTGGGGGCCTTATGCCGATTCACCTTATAATTAAATATGGGGCCCATATGCGGGCAAATCTAGTCTCATATTGGCCTCATTTAAATTGATGTAGCGAACCGGTACTATATCTTGGCCATGTTAATACAACATTTAATTGCGGGGGATGTAAACAACTTGAACCATCTAATTAAATGTCGGGACCCCGGTTCCGCTTAATCTTGACCTAATTGCATCGCACCTTGCCATGCCATACATCATACATGCATCATGCCGATCTTCTGCCGTTATATTAAATACTGCATCCGGTGTTTATTCTAGTGTTTTGCTTCTTCGCGGATAAGGCCGTTGAGTGGATGTGAGCTTCGCCCCGATCTTCGGTTGAACCTTCGACAATGTTTTCCAGGCGAGCATCTCCCCCTTTCTACCTATCTTACTTTTCTAGTATTTATTCCCGCCTGTTGATCTTTGCTATCTGTGTTGCGATGCTCTAGTTTCGTACCCGTGATATCCCTTGCAGCCATATATAGCCTTGGACACATCCTATTACCTGTTGTTTGGTAGATAGATGGACCCGCGTGTCGTAGTCGCTTGCTCAAGTGTTTTTGCTTGTCGTCAAGTACCACAATTGTTGGAGGATTGCCGCATGTTGGTGTTGGAGATGATCATGGCTTTAATTATTGTTTCACTTTAATTACTGTTTAACAACTAAAATTGAATTAAGCAGAGGCATCGGTGGGTGATAGGCGATACTTGGTTTCCGACCGCCCACTTGTGTCCCGTAGGACCCGAGTTCTTGACACCTGTTCCGAGATCGAGCGCGCTAACCACAGGTGGGGAGATATGGGCCCCCCATTGATTATTACCTGATTTCAAAGTATTGTACTGGGGGCCACAAACTAGTTTGAGGTTTTATTTACTATCCTGTACTTATGCCATGTTTACCGCTTTATTTACGTTTGTGCGAGGAGCACGCTGTACTGTTTAGGAAGCGGAGTGTTTTCGTATGTCGACGGTCCCGATTGGGGACCTGCGTCGTTCGACCAGCACGCAAACCCTAAGTCCGTCTCGAGACCCGGCCGACTTCTTCGGGTGTCGACTTGGTGGGGTGGCACCCACGTGCTTGCTTTGTGTCTGGGAACGTCGTGACTTAGGCCCCGCCGACATACCGATGGGTGTATGTTAACTGATCTGGTAAAAAGGGTCAAAGTGCCTGTGGATACTTTGGTGCACCCTGCAGGTTAAATATTTTAGAAGCCGTGTCATGGTTATGGACGACTTGGAGCACAGTGCTTGATCATAGACAACTATAACTAAAGTTTACTGTTATAAATTGACTCGTATCCGATATGACTAGTAATCAGCTTCACTACAACGGAATGGCTAAGTAAAAGTACCAACAACTGCTGGGTTTTGGGGTTAACTCATGCTAATTGCATCTGACTAGTAAGTGTTGCCACTAAAACGGAATGGTTAACTAAAAGTACCCACTGCTTACTTTATCAGGATGATTATCTAAACCGGACTAGTAAAGTGCCGCAACTATAACTGAATAATTAAAACTGCCAACTGTGTGAGTTCCTCGGTTGACTTCCTCGTTTGGTCTCGAGGGGGAAACGCCAGGATGGGTTTGGTTGATGATAGTATCAGGTCGGATCCGAATAGGTCCTTCTTACCCCTCTCTGATAGCCGCCAGTTGTATCGAGTCTCTATAGGTTGTTTAGTGCGACTGCTGCCGCTCGATCCACCATACCTATGTAGGAGGACCGCAATTCTAGCCTCGCCGTGCATCGGCCTCGATCGACGCTCCTCTTTTCCTTTGCCCTTTGTCGGCACCCTTTTGTTTAAGCGGTTTTGAGATCGGCCGTTAGCGGTGGTTACCCTTCGGCTTGGCCGGGGTTATGGACGCCATTGGTTATTCTTGAGCTCTTAGCCCCATTTGCATCTTGTCCGTAGTCGACGCCCCATCGTTTTCAAGGTGATTTGGATCTTTGTACCATATATTTGTATTCTTGACTCTTTGAGTCATTTGTATATATATCTGCTCATGGGTCCCATCGAGGACTGTTGTGTAATGTTATTACTTTGCTTTCCACCCATGCGAAAGTGCTGGTGGGCACCTTCAATCGTTTCTATGCGGGTTTGGCGAGTTTTGCTAAAACTTGCATAGGGCCGATTCGAGGGTGTTACAGAGTGGTATCGAGCTCGGCCATTGCGATACCCACCGATCGACTGTAGGATAACCTAGCTAACGGCCGAAGTAGAGTGTCAAAACTATTTTTGCAAAATCGGTTGGATAGTTCTGATTAGGTCTGATTTTACTCCTTACCCCTCTGCTGCTCTCCTCTCACCTCTGCGAATTTGGAATCCGCTCTCTTCTCTCTCTTCGAGTCCAGGATTTCTCGTGGTTGGGTTTTCCGTCATACCTTCAGGGTTTCGCTTTCTCCATTTTGTAACGGAGGTGCTATGGTCATCAATCTGCAACTGGTCTGTTGTGCCCGTCATCCGATCTTTTGTTCTTGAGCCCTTTATCCATATGTGTTTCTTGCTGGATATCCGTGTCGTTGAAAAACATATGAGAAGGACGAGCATTGGTGAAGTTGGAGTATACCTTGAGCATGTGTTGTTCATGCCAATGTAACCATCGCGAAACCTAATCAGTGTGTCTTTCATACGATTTCTGTTGTATCTTCCGGTGTTTCCCGATGGGATGACATCATCTACGCCAGATCCGATGCAGAGTCTGCATCACTCCTTTGATCCGAACCTCGCTTGACGAGATCTTCAGTCTGAATCCTGAGAGTTGGTTGCATAATCTGTCTATTCGTGTACATAGTAATGCTTTGAGTGCGGGATGGAGTCGCGACCATACCACTACTCTTATCATTTGCTTTGTATATAGAATGGTGGATCAATGCAATTTTACTCCTTCCATGGAAGTTAGAGGTGGCCTTACCTTTAACTTTGTCCGTTGTTTTCCGGAGTGTTCTCTTGATGGTCGGGATCAACGACCTCTTGTTAGTGGTGTCGCGAAGATCTACATGAAGCGAGAAGACGCAGATCGCCGACCTTTCCTTCCGGTACCATGAGGCGGATCTCGAGGGCGAGATCCATTGTTAGTGGTGTCGAATTGTGGCATCCCGCAAACCACTACTAGAAAATCGCGTTGAATTTGTGCATTGCATCGTCATCATCATATGTTGTTTGTCAAAAACTATTTTCGCAAAGCCCGTTTTGTTTTCTAAAACGGCCCATCTTCATTCAAAGGCAAAGCCCGGTTCTCCGGATTAATTATTTTGGCCGCTATCGGTTTGCACACGGCCTGTTTAAATCAAATAAAAAGTTCAATTGTTTTTAGCGGGGGCAGTCGAACGGGCCGAATCGACCCGAACGATCACCCCCATTTCTAAATCGGTCCGCGCCAACAATTCCTAAAACTACCAACTAACCTACCCACACCAACCCCTCCACCTCACCCTGCCCAATGGCCTGCTGCCACCTCACCTCTCTCTTCCCTCCACCCATTCCTAAGCTGCCACCTAGCCTACCCCACTCCCTCTCTCTCTCAACCACCCAAAGACACCGTCCAGATACACAACCAAGCACGACGCACCCGCCCCCACTGACCACAGGCCCGTCCCACTCCCTCACACCCCACGCTGCAGCGCCTTGCGCCTCCCGCTCCCACCCACGCCTGCACCGGCCCCACCTCCCAGTAGCGCCCCAAGCTTCTTCTTCCTCCGTCGCCCAGCTCCACGCCCCGCCTCCCTCCTCTTCCTCCCAGATCGCCCCCCTTGGCGCTCCCTCCGCCGCCACCGCACCCCTCCTCCGCGTGGCGCCGCCCCGCCTCGAGCCTCTCCGCTCCTGCACCCAGTAGCGTTCGCCCGCCGCCTCTCGCCGCTCCGCTCCAGCCGCTGCTCCCTCTCTCCGGCCGTGCCGCTGCTGCGCGCCGCCAGCACCTCCTCCTCTCACTACAGCGTTCGCTGAGCCGCGTCGCCGCTCCAGCCGCCGCCAATGCACCTCCTCCTCTGCGCGTTCCTCGCCAGTGCCCGCCCGCCCCTCCGGTCGCTGACGCGGGGCCTCCCCTCCTCGCCAGCATCTCCCCCGAGCCGCGAGTCGCCGCCGGCCTCAGCTCGCCCTCCGGCGACCCTCCTTCCGCCGGTCCTGCTCCGCCGCGACCCCCGATCCCCTCGGCCACCTGCGCCTTCCGCGAGTCGCCGCCGGCCCGGCCTCTGCCTCCTCGCCTGCGACGAGTCCCGGCCCCGTCCTCCACGCCCCGTCCCCGAGCACGTCATGGCCACCTCCTGTCTCCGGTGCTGATCCACGTTCTCCGAGTAAAAGGTGGTGTTGGTACTGAGCGGGTGTGGTACGAGGATAAGAAGATGTTGCCTGCCAAGAGACCAAGACCGGCACCGGATCCTCAAGATCTTCGTCACGGAATGCTAAGAACCCTGAGACCTCAGAACCGAAGATCGATCCCACCGAGGCCCTCGCACGCCAGACCCGAGCTGAAGGTCGCCAGATCCGCCGGCGCCGAACCAAGACCGACATCGCCACCGAGGAACTCCGACAAGGATGCCTAGGTCGTTTAAACGGAACACCGAGTTCTCCGTCGAGGACGCCATGGCCATCGGCACGGCCCGACGACCGCGGATGCGACAGGATCATCCCCAGGACAACAAGACCTACCTCCGCTATCCAAGAACGCTCCGTCGAACCCTGGACCCTGAGACCGACCCCGAACCTCGGAACCCCAAGTTCGTCGAGACCCCTCAATGTGTGAACCCCTCCCCGAAACCCTATTTTATCATATATAACAACTTGTTGCATATTAACGGCCATACTTGCATGCATAATCATGTGGTTTGGGGGCCTTATGCCGATTCACCTTATAATTAAATATGGGGCCCATATGCGGGCAAATCTAGTCTCATATTGGCCTCATTTAAATTGATGTAGCGAACCGGTACTATATCTTGGCCATGTTAATACAACATTTAATTGCGGGGGATGTAAACAACTTGAACCATCTAATTCAATGTCGGGACCCGGTTCCGCTTAATCTTGACCTAATTGCATCGCACCTTGCCATGCCATACATCATACATGCATCATGCCGATCTTCTGCCGTTATATTAAATACTGCATCCGGTGTTTATTCTAGTGTTTTGCTTCTTCGCGGATAAGGCCGTTGAGTGGATGTGAGCTTCGCCCCGATCTTCGGTTGAACCTTCGACAATGTTTTCCAGGCGAGCATCTCCCCCTTTCTACCTATCTTACTTTTCTAGTATTTATTCCCGCCTGTTGATCTTTGCTATCTGTGTTGCGATGCTCTAGTTTCGTACCCGTGATATCCCTTGCAGCCATATATAGCCTTGGACACATCCTATTACCTGTTGTTTGGTAGATAATGGACCCGCGTGTCGTAGTCGCTTGCTCAAGTGTTTTTGCTTGTCGTCAAGTACCACAATTGTTGGAGGATTGCCGCATGTTGGTGTTGGAGATGATCATGGCTTTAATTATTGTTTCACTTTAATTACTGTTTAACAACTAAAATTGAATTAAGCAGAGGCATCGGTGGGTGATAGGCGAGATTTGGTTTCCGATCGCCCACTTGTGTCCCGTAGGACCCGAGTTCTTGACACCTGTTCCGAGATCGAGCGCGCTAACCACAGGTGGGGAGATATGGGCCCCCCATTGATTATTACCTGATTTCAAAGTATTGTACTGGGGGACACAAACTAGTTTGAGGTTTTATTTACTATCCTGTACTTATGCCATGTTTACCGCTTTATTTACGTTTGTGCGAGGAGCACGTCTTGCTTAGGAAGCGGAGTGTTTTGATCGACGGTCCCGATTGGGGACCTGCCGTTCTGACCATCGACGAAACCCTAAGTCCGCCTCGAGAGACCGACTTCGTTCGCTATGGTGTCGACTTGGTGGGTGGCCCCATTACTTGCTTTAGTCCAGGAACGCCGTGACTTAGGCCCGCCGACATACCGATGGGTGTATGTTAACCGATCCGCAAAAGGGTCAAGTGCTGTGGATACTTTGGTGCACCCTGCAGGTTAAATCTTTTCGAAGCCGTGTCCGCGGTTATGGACGACTTGGAGCACAAGTTTGATCATAGACAACTATAACTAAAGTTCTTGTTATAAATTGACTCGTATCCGATATGACTAGTAATCGCCTTCACTACAACGGAATGGCTAAGTAAAAGTACCAACAACTGCTGGGTTTTGGGGTTAACTCATGCTAATTGCATCTGACTAGTAAGTGTTGCCACTAAAACGGAATGGTTAACTAAAAGTACCCACTGCTTACTTTATCAGGATGATTATCTAAACCGGACTAGTAAAGTGCCGCAACTATAACTGAATAATTAAAACTGCCAACTGTGTGAGTTCCTCGGTTGACTTCCTCGTTTGGTCTCGAGGGGGAAACGCCAGGATGGGTTTGGTTGATGATAGTATCAGGTTGGATCCGAATAGGTCCTTCTTACCCCTCTCTGATAGCCGCCAGTTGTATCGAGTCTCTATAGGTTGTTTAGTGCAGCCTGCCGCTGCCGCTCAGTCCACCATACCTATGTAGGCGAGGACCGCCGAATTCTAGCCTCGCCGTGTCGGCCTCAAGATCGACGCTCCTCTTTTTCCTTTGCCCTTTGTCGGCACCCCTTTTGTTTAAGCAGGTTTTGAGATCGACGCCGTTAGCAGGGTTACCCTTTCGGCTTGGCCTGGGCAGGGTTATGGACGCCATTGGTTATTCTTCAGGGCTCTTAGCCCCATTTGCATCTTGTCCGTAGTCAGACGCCCCATCGTTTTCAAGGTGATTTGGATCTTTGTACCGTATA
Organism: Avena longiglumis; assembly: GCA_030063025.1. Taxonomy (NCBI): domain Eukaryota; kingdom Viridiplantae; phylum Streptophyta; class Magnoliopsida; order Poales; family Poaceae; genus Avena; species Avena longiglumis. Next base: position 462,141,531 of record CP125974.1, read on the forward strand.
TTTGTATTCTTGACTCTTTGAGTCGCTGTTGTATATATATATGTTCTGTGGGTCCCATCGAGGACTGTTGTGTAATGTTATTACTTTGCTTTCCACCCGCACGAAAGTGCCTGGTGGGCACCTTCGAATCGTTTCTATGCGGGTTTGGCGAGTTTTGCTAAAACTTGCATAGGGCTGATTCTGAGGGTGTTACAATAATGGTGGATGAAAGGCCTTTTTGTAAAGGAAGCAAGGATTACAAGTTTCAAAAAGAGCTTCCAAAAATTATGGTACTTGTTAGCTTTTGGCCCTCATTGCCCCTATCATAAGCATCTTGAAGTGGTTAAGGTTAAAGTGGCAAAGCTGGAGTATATGCTTGACGAAGTATAAGTTGGCAATCTCAAGTCCCTTGACTATGAGAGCTCCACCTCATGGATACTCAACTTAGGGTCCAGGCAAGTTCTTGTCACTGTAAGTATTTGCATATCATTTAGAACCGCCAACGGGGTACCCCTTGCACATGGTACAGGAGCTTTCCCATAACCAAAATGATAAGGCAAGCAGACAATGATCATCTCAGCAATCTTTTTATTTACCATATGAATAGCTTTTTATTGAGGATGCTTCATAGATAGCTCACTATGGTGATGCCGCAAGTTTCCACCATGATTAGGCATAGCTTAGGCTAGCGGCCCAGGCATTTCTCTAACACATAATACAAACTCCATGGACTTACAAGTTCCCACTTCATTTCACACCAGTAACATCCATAGACAAAAGAGCATGATATCAACGAAGTACAAAAAAGTACAAGTGCAATGTTGAAAACGTTCCCCGTGACAGCACGGTTCTGCTAATCCCAACTTATAAGTGCAAGCATATACAACAAAGTTGCCTCAATGGTTCAAGTTTATTAGGGGCAAAGAATAAAATGTGCCATCAAGTTCGTGAGGGCTTTAATCACTAAGTTTTCACATAACAAAATAGTTTTTAATTGGAAGATAGTTGAAAACAAGAATATATTTGGAATGGTGTAACACACCATGCATAGGAGTTTATAGTGGAAACTTTGGAATAACTTGGTTTCTTGGGAGTTACAAGCATGAGTAGAACTTACTCATACAAGCGGAGGCTAGCAAAAGACTGGGAGCAACCAACTAAGAGAGCAATAATGGCCATAATTATGCAATGCAACAAAGCAAACTAATCAAAGCAGAGAGTGGTACTACAAGTCAAGGACTAAATGATCATAGAGGCTAATGGTGACTTGTCATAGTCATAACATGGTGTGAGCATGTGCCAAGTCAACCCAAGCAAAACATCAAAGGAGAATACCACAATACTATGCTTTTGCATGCTAAAACAACGCATAATTTCTTCAAGGCACACTAAGCAATCCCAATTGTTTGGAACAAGACATGCTACAGCAATAATCACTTAGCATAATGCAAAAAACAACACCTGGCATGTCATGCTAAAGTCTTAGTCACAGTCAATGCATGCTCCTCTTGCATTTCAAGCAAGAACTTACTACTCCTTTCCAAACACCAAGCAAACTTATTTGCAAAACAACACAGCGATAGCGGGGGTCCAGACTACTAAAGCAAACTAAACAAACTAAGCAAAGTAAACGAAAACTAAGACGCTCCAAGAACAACGCAATTGTGCATGAAACAATAAAAGTGAAGTGTCTAGAGAGACCTGAGCTTTTTATTGATGAAGAAGGGGATGCCTTGGGCATCCCCAAGCTTGGACGCTTGTACCTCTTGGATATTTTGGGGTGACACCATGGTGGCATCCCCAAGCTTGAGCTTTTGTCCATTCTTCATCTCATTGCATCATTCTCTCTCTAGACCTGAAATTTTTCCTTCATACAAAACTTCACACATCTTCATTAGCAACATTAGCTTATTCAAAAGATATTAGACCACTGGAAAATCTTTGGAACAGCAAGGATTTTCACTAAAAAAACAAGATACTGAAGTAACTCCTTCAAAGAAACTCATTTCACCTGAAGAGAGGTCAAAAAGGAATCAATAAGAAGCAAATGCAAATAATGGCAGAAATCTGTCAAAACAGACCAACAGATAGAAACGAATTTTTTAGAAGATCTTCTGTTGCTCGAATCAAAATGTTTTGAACTAACTAAAGTTATCCAACATACTGGGGGATTTATTCGTAAATTTTGAGCTCAATCCGAGTTACAGGGCCTCCTCACGAATTTTTTTGGTGGAGGGCAGAAATCTGTTTCGGGACAGCAACTCCCCAAATCTTAGTTCCCTCTCATTAGAGGTCATTCTTGGCACAAAAAGCAAACAAAAAGGATAAGGAGAGGTCATTACAGTAGTAATAACTTCTAAGACTCAAGGAAACTCTTGGGTTATCTCCCAACAAGTACTTTTCTTTAACGCCTTTAAGTTAGGCACAAGAAGCAAGAAGAATCAAGTATTTTCAAATGAGGAAGCATTAACATCAAATGTTGCTTTCAAAAGAGGAGCAAAAATCAACTTATCTCTCCTCATAGGGAAGTGTTCAATAACTTTCTTGAATATAAATTGATATTTGATGGTGCCTTATTTCATATCAATGATGGCACCAACTGTTCTAAGAAAAGGTCTTCCCAAAGTAATAGGACAAGAAGCATTGTATTCAACATCCAAAACATAGAAATCAACAGGGACATAAGCATTGTTAACCATAATGAGAAAATCATTAATACTCCCCATGAGTTTCTTCTTAACATTATCATTGAGTGGGACATTCAAATAACAATCTTCTAATGGTGGTAAATCAAGCATTTCATAAACCTTCATTGGCATAATAGAGATACTTGAACCAAGATCACATGAAGCTTTGAGATCAAAGTCATTCACTTGGATATTAATAATGGGTTACCAACTATCTTCTACTTTCCTAGGAATAGAAGGTTTGTGTTTTAGCTTCTCTTCCTTAATCTTAACAAGAGCATCTGTAATGTGTTTGGTAAAGGCAACATGCATATCACTAGCATCAGGACTTCTAACAAGCTTTTGTAGGAACATGATCACTTCAGAAATATTGCAACCATCAATATCAAAATCAAACTTAGCATCACTAGTAGTAGGATCAATAGGCTTAGAAATAGTAGGAGGAATAGGGGCTACTTGTGGTTTAGTGGTGATAGTGCACACACTATTGTTTCTATCAATTTCAGCTTCTCTTTCCCACCTAGCATGAAGTTGAGCTAACAGCCTAACATTTTCATCAATAGTAACTTGTATGGCATGAGCAGTAGCAAAGGTGTTTTCCATAGTTTCAGGTTTAGCAGCCATTTTATTAACCAAGGAAGTTTGAGCTTCATACAAAGAGGATATATTTTTCTCAGCACTCAAATTTTTTGACTAGAAACTAGGAATTTCTCTATTCAGGTTCTCAAGCTGAAGACTAATGTTTTTCAAGATAATAGATTGTTCCTACATAGTTTTAGTGAAAATCTTGTTTTTCTCATATTGCATTTGCATAAAAATTTTAGTGGATCTCTCAACTTCTAGAATCCTCTCTTCACTAGGCATTCCAGATCTATCTTGATAAGCATTTCCACTAGGAGGGTAAGGCCTATAATTGTTGTTGCTACCAAATTATTCATGTAGGCATTGTTGTTGAAATTGTTGTTTCTAATGAAGTTCTAATCAACTTTATCTTCTTGAGCAACCAAAGATGCTAAGGGAACACTATTAGGATCTATATGAGCTTTCCCATTAACAAGCATAGCCATAATAACATCAATCTTTTCACTCAAAGAGGAAGTTTCGTCAACAGAATTTACCTTCTTACCATGTGGAGCTCTCTCAATATGCCATTCAGAGTAGTTGGCCATCATATTATCAAGGAGCCTTGTCGCAGCATCCAAGGTGAGTCCCATAAAAGTACCTCCAGCAGCAAAATCCAACAGGTTTCTTGAGGAGAAGTTCAAACCTGCATAAAAAGTTTAGATAATCATCCAAGCAGTGAGTCCATGAGTAGGGAAATTTTTAACCAAAGATTTCGTTCTTTCCCAAGCAGGAGAAACATGTTCACTATCAAGCTGTTTAAATTTCATAATGTCACTTCTCATAGCAATAATCTTAGCAGGAGGATAGTACTTTCCAATAAAAGCATCTTTGCACTTAGTCCAAGAATCAATACTATTTTTAGGCAAGGATAGCAACCATTCTTTAGCTTTTCCCCTCAAAGAGAAAGGAAAAAGGCTGAGCTTAATAATATCTCCATCTACATCCTTATACTTTTGCATCTCACAAAGTTCAACAAAGCTATCGAGATGGGCAGCAGGATCATCAGAACCAGCACCAGAAAATTGCTCTCTCATCACAAGATTCAACAAAGCAGGCTTAATTTCATAAAAGTCAGCATCAGCAGCAGGTGGATCAATAGGTGTGCTTAGGAAATCATTGTTGTTGGTGCTAGTGAAGTCACACAACTTAGTGAAGCCAAAAACAGCAGCAGCAGCTAGAGAAGGTACTAATTTTATTGTGTTTTTGAATAAAGCAAGCAAACCAAAACTAGACTAATTTTTTTTGTTTTTTTTTTGAAAAGAGGCAAACAAAACCAAACAAAAGAAACTAAGCAAACTAAAAATAAAGTAAAGAGAAAGGAAGTGAAGATCATGCTCCTGACGGACCACAGACAAGTAGAGAGAATCACGAGAGGGCTGATATCGTTGACGAAGAGAGGTCCACATCTCGGCAATAGAGCCAAGTATCATAAATTCAGAGGCAAACTGGGGCAGAACACTGGCAGTAATAACAGAAGCAGCATGAGCATCCTCATCACACCACTGAGCATAACCAACCAGATCATCATGATAAGTGGCAAGAGCATCTGAATAGTCAAATACCTGACGGTCATAAACACTCATTGTGCCATCATCAGCAGTCTTGGTTGTAGCCTTATCAACATCAGAAGCATCAGCTGCAAGAGAAGGTGACACCGGTTGTATAGAAGCCACATGAGCAATAGGGCGCGGTGGACTGATGACTCCTTGATGGCGCCAGAAAACTTGGTGGCTGATGTGGAGTCTTGTTGGGAACCCCAAGAGCAAGGTGTGAAGAGTACAGCAGCAAGTCTTCCCTCAATTGAAACCGAGGTTATCGAACCAGTAGGATGAAGGAAACATCACACAGGAGTTGCAAGCAACGCGGAGACCTGCACAACACAAACTCAAGACTTTGCCAATGAATCAGTGAGGTTGTCAAGCTCACCGGTTTGATGTAACAAAGGATTAACAGTATGGTGTGGAAGGTAATGGTTTGCAGCAAGTAAACAGGTAACAGTGGAAAATGTATCAATGGTAAAGATTGGACCGGGGTCCATAGTTCACTAGAGGTGCTCTCCTTAGATAAACAACATGGCATGAAGGGTAAACAAATTACAGCGGGGCAATTGACAGGAACTGAGCAAGGCATAACAATGCAATTACTAGCTAGAAATATCCTATGAAGTTGATTGGGAAATACAACATTATACATAGACCGTAATCCAACTGCATCTATGACTAGAAGTCCACCTTCAGGTTATCATCCGAACCCCCTCCAGTATTAAGTTGCAAGCAACAGACAACTGCTTTAAGCAAAGTGTGTAAGGTAAACAATCCACATGTTCAATGAACAAGGGACCATTGTTTTCTCCCTAGTAGCAACATCACATCTACAACCGAAGAGATTTTTGTCACTTCCCTTGGAAACTAGAGGCATGAACCCACTATCGAGCATAAATACTCCCTCTTGGAGTCACTAGCAACTACTTGGACAAGATAACCACTAGCAACGGAGAGCATGCAAGATCACAAACAACACAGACATGGTAGAATCATAAAGATAGAACCATTAATCAAACCAACATAACAATCTCAAAATCCATTGGATCCCAGCAAACACAACATGCATGATTACAAATAGATTAGATCTTGATCATGAACGGAGCTCACAAGATATATACATGAAAGCACAAAGGAGGAGATACAACCATCTAGCTACTACATGGACCCATAGTCCAAGGTGGAATTACTCACGAATCATACCAGAGAGAAGGCCTCCGGGATGATCTCCCCTCCGGCAGGGTGCCGGGAAGAGCTTCAGATCCCCTCCCATCGATCTAGGGACGATGATGGCGGCGGCTACAGACGGTTTCGTGGATTTCTGATCGGGTACCGAGAGTTTCTAAATCGGGGGATTCTTATAGGCGAAGGGGCGAGTCCGGGAGGCGACCAGGGTCGCCAAACCCTACCTAGGCGCGGGTCCACCTGACCCCGCGCCTGGGGTGGGTCTGCCCCCCCTGGCCAGCCCCTCCAGCTCTCCTCTAGACTTCTTGTTCCCCACGGAAAGTTATTGACTTTGGCGTTTTTACCGTCCAATTCCGAGAATATTTCTTTACTGACTTTTCTGAAATCAAAAACAGCAGAAAACAGGCATCTGGCACTGTTGCAACTTGTTAATAGGTTAGTACCAGAAAACATGTAAAAAGCACCTCAAAGTGTGGACAAGTAAAGCAAAGTAGATACAAAATAAGCATGGAGCATCAAAAATTATAGATACGTTTCCAACGTATGCACAGAGGACCTCGCCACAAAGAACGCCCCATAGACGGAGGCCACGCATGTGAATGCGCATAAAGCCAACAAACTCAACATAGTTGGTGCCATCGAAAATCACTGGACAGCGGGGAACAACAACATAGCAGAAATCCCACCAGCACCAACAAACCTCTGCTTCTTCCTTTTTTTGGACTCAGGACAGATCAGGCAAACCCAAGATGGATCAGAATAGATCTCACTCCAACCAACACAAGCATGAGCACTAGCAGCAGGAATCAGCTCAAGGGAACCACGCTAGAAGCAAGTTGTGGCCATGCAATGTGAGCACCAGGAAGTAGGACCTATGCTGGCAAAGGAGTTCGTGCGAGCATGAGCTGGCAGCCGAATCAGGACGGAAACGGTTGGAATGGGGCAAGCTACAGCCGAATTGGGCCGGGAACGGCCGGAGCAGAATTGGCGGCGGCCGAAAGTAGCAGATTTGTGTGGAACAGAATCAACACATCGCCATGTGTGAGAGAAAGATCAGCCAGCGGCCGGAGGTTGCTAACGGTGGCGGCGGAAGAGGAACCCTAACCTGGGCTCTGATACCGTGTTGTGAACTGAGCAACTTGTTATTCACAGGGGTCCAAAGGCCAATACATGTACATGTGTGGTAAGACAAATATGCCAAAAGGCCCTTATACAATGGGCAAATAGAAAAAGAGACTATATACTCTAACAAAGCTGCCATCACCTCCTACATAGGCCCTCAAGTACACAAGACCGAAGACATCAATCACAGCTTGTGAAAACCTTCTCATGGTCTCCAAAATGGTGTCCTCCCTAATACGGACATAGTCATCAATGGTGTCGGCCGAGCAACCATATGAAATCACCCTCACGACCACTACACACTTCATCACCGGGCTTGCACTCACCCCTCCTGATGAACTCCTCCGAAGCTTTAACCAATCACCATGCTCCTCCATGGCTCTTGTTATTGTGAGGAACAAGTCCTTCGACATCCGGAACCGCTGCTAGAATTGCTTTTCTTGATAGATCGCACCGGGGTTTAAATAACCCTGCATGATCCAAGCATGGCCCTCGTCTCTATTCCAGTTGATCCACGCACGACCAAATTGAGATCCTTGCCTCGGCCTACGAAAATCTTTATTCACAATCACCATCAAAGCCATCTCCAAATCCACGTCGTCGTCTTCTTCCTCCTCAGGCGAAGAGGCATCAAAGATCATCTCTCTCAACCTCTTCATCTACAGCCGAAGGTGCTCTCAATCAAGCCGGTTGCAAACAAACAAAAAAGAAAAGTTCATAGTGTAATTTCGTCGAATACCTTGAGTGCGGCGGAGGTGGAGGACGTAGCCGGAACAATAGAGTCCGCGATAGAGGTGGAAGACTGATGCAACACTGAGTTGATGTAGGAGTGCTTCATTGGGAACCCCAAGAGCAAGGTGTGAAGCAGCACATCAACAAGTTATCCCTCAGTAAGAAACCGAGGTTATCGAACCAGTAGGAGGAAGGAAACGTCACACAGGTGTTGCAAGCAACGCGGAGACCCGCACAACACAAACTCAAGATTTTGCCCCCAGTGAATCAGTGAGGTTGTCAAGCTCACCGGTTTGCTGTAACAAAGGATTAAACGTATGGTGTGGAAGGTACTGGTTTGTAGCAAGTAAACAAGTAACAGTGGAAGATGTATCAATGGTAAATATTGGACTAGGGTCCATAGTTCATTAGAGGTGCTCTCCTTAGATAAACAACATGGCATGAATGGTAAACAAAATACATCAGGGCAATTGACAGGAATTGAGCAAGGCATTACAATGCAATTAATAGTCAGAAAGATCCTATGAGATTCGATTGGGAAATACAACAAGATACATAGACCGTCAATGATGACCCACAAGTATAGGGGATCGCAACAGTCTTCGCGGGTAGTATTACCCAATTTATTTATTCGACACAAGGGGAGCCAAAGAATACTTGCAAGCCTTAACAACTGAGTTGTCAGTTCAGCTGCACCTGGAAATAGTTCTTGCTCATAGAAGTTTATCAGTAGCAACAGTTTGTAGTAGCAACAGCAATAGCAACAGTGAAACAAGAGCAATAGTAACAGTGACGGTAACAGTAGGATTCGAGTACGGTAGGCATAGGGATGGATGGACGGGCGTTGCATGGACGAGTCTAAACATGTAACTTCAAGATCTAGGGCATTGTAGATAAACAATAACAAGGATCCAAGTACTAAAAAATCCTAGACATGTGCTCCAAATATAGTCATACGTGCTCGCAATGAGAACTTGCACAACATCTTCTGTCCAGCCAGCCCGTGGCAGCGGGGCCTCTAGGGAACTACTGGCAATTAAGGTGTTCCTTTTAATAGAGGACCGAAGCAAAGCATTAACACTCTGTGAACACATGTGATCCTCACACCACATCCACCCCCTCCGGTTGTCCCAATTATTGTCACTTTGGGGCCTTTGGATCCGGACAATGATATGTGTACACAACTTGCAGATAAGATCACAAACAATACTATCATAATGATTCAATAATAAGTTCAGATCTGAGATCATGGCACTCGGGACCTAGTGACAAGCATTAAGCACAACAAGTTGCAACAAAGTCAAATAGCACTAATAGAGATACTAGGCACTATGCCCCTAACATATCTTATTCGCTTACATGATAGAACTCATCCAATCCCTACCATCCCCAAGCCTACAGCGGGGGATTACTCACTCATGGATGAGGGAAACATCGGTGGTTGATGGAGATGCGTTGATGATGATGATGACGATGATCCTCTCCAAATTCCCCGTCCCGGCAGGGTGCCAGAACGGAGTTTCTGGATTCAAATCTTGGTTTCTAGTGGCGGCGGCAGAGCAGAACTCTTTCTGAAAACTATCGAACCCCCCTGAGTTTTTAGGTCAGAAGGCAACTTATAGGCGCAAAGGGAGGCCAAGGAGCTGCCTGGGGTGGCAGCACCCCCTCCAGGCGCGAGGTCAGGTGGGCCCGCGCCTGGGGTGGGTCTGGGCTCCCCCAGGCCTCCTCTCTGTCTCCCCTTCTGGCTCCGTGGATCTTCTAGTGAAAAATAGTTTTTGGCATATTTTCCGGGATTTTTCCTGATAGTTGATTTTCTACACAAAAACAAGGCACCAAGGTAATTCTGCTGAAAACAGCGTCAGTCTGTGTTAGTTGTATCCAAATCACACAAGTATAGAGGAATAACAATATCAAAGTGTTCGAGAAATTAGATACATTTTGGACGTATCAACTCCCCCCAAGCTTAGCTTATTGCTTGTCCTCAAGCAATTCAGTTGAAAACTGAGTGCGATAAAAGAACTTTCACGAACACTTTGCTTTATAATGTATATATTCTCAGCATAGGAGTAGATGCTTAGACAATTCATAATAAGGAGTATACAACTAAGTCTACTCAATAGTCCTTGCAAGCTATGAAGATAAACTAACTAAAAAATAATAAGTAGCACAAAACATAAACATAAGCAACATTAATGCTCATAATAAGGTATGATAGAGTGGTATCTCGCTTGCCTTTGTTTGAAGAGCACAATATATATGCCAAGGCACCTCTGAAGTTCACATGAAGACTAGAAGTAAAGATATCAGAGATATAAGCATCAAAGTCATGACATAGTTAACCAAGTTTTGGAACAAACAAAAGAATGACAACAAAGTTGTGAAAAACGGTTTTGTGATGGTTTGAAAGGCTTCCCAATGCTGGAAGGAAGGTACTCATTAGCTTTGAGCTCTCATTGCCCCTATCATAGGCATATTCATGTGGTTAAGGTGAAAGTGAGGTCCACTCTGAATCATATGCTTGACAGACCATAGACTGGAAATCCCAAGTCCCTTGAGTACGAAGGTTGCTCCACATGCTACTCAACTTTTGTCACCTGAAAGTTCTTGTCATTGTAAATACATGCATATCATCGAGAACCACCAATGGGGTACCCCTTGCACATGGTACATGAGCTTTCCCATAACCAAAATGACAAGGCAAGCAGACAATGAGCATCTCAGCAATCTTTTTATTTACCATATGCATAGATTTTTATTGAGGACGCTTCATAGATGCTCATTATAGTGATGCTGCAAGTTTCCACCATGATTAGGCATGGCTTAGGCTAGCGACCCAGGCGTTTCTCTAACACAATGTATAAACTCCATGAACTCAGAACCTCCCGTTTTATTTCACATCGTTGACATCCGTAATCAAAAGAGCAAGGAATTAACTAGATGAGATATCCAAAAAGTGTTGAAAGCGTTCCCTGTGACAGCACGGTTCTGCTAACTCCCAGTATATAATTAGCAAGCATATAACTTTCATGGACTAGTCACAATGGTTCAGAATTATTAAGCGCTAGGAATAAACTGTGCCATCAAGTTCGTGAGAGCTTTACTAACTAACTTTATCAAAACAGAAAAACAGTTTATTTTGAAAGAAAACATGGCATATTTAATATGCACTGAAGTAACAAATGATGCTAATAGGTAGGTATGGTGGACACAGCTGGCAATATTGGTTTTGGGAAGTTGGAAGCACAAGTAGAGCACGTACTCAGTGCAAGTGAAGGCTCGCAATAGAGAGGGAGCGACAAACGAGAGAGCAATAGCTGTCATAATCATGCTTGAAACAAAACAAAACTAACTATGGCATGAAAGTGATACAAGAGCTCTGAGGCAAAATAAATCATCGAGGCTTACTGACTATTGATTAGTCATATGCATGCGTGAGCATGTGCCAAGTCGATTCACATGAACAGTTAGAGGAGGATACCACAATGTCATACCAAAGTATGAATAAAACAATGCAAGCAAACATTCATATGACATGCTACAAACTATTAGCAAGCTGAAGCTAATCATAGACAAGCAAGAACTACTAAGCATCCATAATGACATACACCTTACACAAACAGGCTAAGCATGCTCACAATGATGAGTATATGTACAAAAATGAAACAAATAGAGTTCATTACCAGCCTCTTACCACACCTCGAGTTGTATTAATATTCATTATTGCCCTTCACTTGTGTGACTTGAATAATTAACATGAAACCAAAATCCACTGAGGACGGCTGAACCCTGCAAAGATCTCACAAAACCAAAGAAGAACAACAGATATTTTTGGTGTTTTCGATTTCTTAGAAACAAGCAAACAAAGAAAAACGAAACAAAAACAAAGCAAACCAAACAAAGCAAAATCTGTTTGGATTTTTATTTTAAGGCAAACCAAAGCAAAAAACAAAGAAACAAACCAACAGAAACAATAAAAATATTTTTGGTATTTTGGGGTTTTTGAGAAAGAAGAAACAAGAACCAAAAAGAAAGCGAAAACAATGATATACAAAGAACCAACCGAACATGATATATAAATGAGTGTGACGTCGGTGTACCTCCCCCCAAGATTAGGCTTTTGGCCTAAGTGGGGCTCAATAGCGCGGATAGTACCCCCATGCTGGTGAATTATCATCGTTAGACACCTGCGATGAAGAAGAAGACGCGCCCCAAGGGTTGTTGGTATGAAGACTCTCCCAAGTTGGAGGGCTGAATCGAATTGTCTTCGGCATCCTCTTCAACATTCTCTTCTTGCTAGGAGAGTTCCCCCACATAAGTGTCAAGCTCCTCCTCCGTAAGTGACCATCCTTGCATGTTATCAAAGTTAAACAAAGCAGGTGCAGGCAAATAAACTAATGTCTCAGTCCTACCCTTTCTCTGACCCTGCTGGGCAAAAGATATTTCATATGGTAAACTTCTCACATTAGCCCCCAAAGAAATAAAACCATGTTGAATCATGGATTCAATATCAAGCCTCTCTATGGGGAACTACAAATCTGAATAATGAGGCTCTAAACCATGAAAAGCTAGCAACCTAGAAGCAATGAGACCTCCACAAATTCAACCCTTCTCACGGTTGGTGGTGAGACAGTGAGCTATCAAAACACCCAGACTATAAGAACTATTCCTATTTAGAGCAGCTGTAATAAAATCCAAATCGAAAGAAGACAACTTTCTAGCAATCTTTCTACCAAGAACGCACTTGGTAATGAAATAGGAAAAGTATTTAATAGCTGGGAGCTGAATGTTCCGAATTTTGCCACTTTCCTTTGAGTAGTCGAAACCTTGGAAAATCTCAGCATACAAATCAATAAGTGACTTGGGCCTCTCCTTGATCTTCTCACAAGATCCCCACTGAGGTACTCTAATTGCTGCACAGAAATCAACGAAAGGTAGGTCGACAGGTATATTATATATTTTGTAATGGACCATGGGATTAGAAGTAGACCAAGTGAACCAGAAGTCCTGCACAAAAGCCATGGTTAGCTTAACATATTGGAATGGTTCACCTTCCACAAAGTTTTCCAACCCTGCATTTGTAACCATGGTTTGGAAATCTTAGAGGATTCCCGCAGCTCTCATAAATTCATGGCATGGATATATGGAAGGAAAAACTGCCTCCTCATGATGAACCTTCATTGGCTCATGCACCATCAAGTCATATTGATACAGTGGATAAGCACTCATCTTCCTTGCTGAAATTTTTAGACAACCATCAAACCAAGTGATTTCTAAGTTGATAAATGATGAGCAACTACTATAGGAACTTGCTAGAGGACTACACATGCATCAAAACAAAGTTTCTAAGCAAAGAACAAGCATGCAAGCTCAAACAACCTGTCACCTATAGCAGCAAAATACTCAAGATACAATCTACCAATCACAAATCTAATTGGACAAGTGGAGGAGGCACATACCAAGGAGCAAACCCTTCAAAAATCAGCACTTGAGATGGGCTGAACAAGGAAATCGAAAATCGCGAGCAAGAACAGCAAGAACTCGAGCTTGAGCAAGTTTTCCGGTGTTGTTCGTGAGAGAGAAAGAAGGTGGATTTGAGGATGCAACCTGGAGGGGCCCAGGTGGGCCAGACCCCCAGGTGTCGCCAGTGGTGGGCCCACGCCTACCACAGGTGTGGTGGCCTGGGGTGGCCCCCTAGGTCACCTCAGGTGCCAATCTGCCCTTTTTTTCGAGGAAAAATTTATTTTGAATTTTCTAGGATTTTTCGGGAAACTTTATTTTTGGCCAATTTTGAGGGTATGAAAATTGATTTTCTTACAGAAATAGTTTTTTCAGAAGAAGAAAAAGCAAACCAAAAGCCTAACTACAGGAGCTCTAAGAAACTCAAACAATCAAACAACTAGCAAAACTAAAGCTAAAGCAAAGACTAGGAAGGAGAAAGGAAAAAGAAAGCAGGTATAACCATAGTGGAAACATTATTTTGTTCATCAAAATCCTTTTGTTAACAAGGTTGATCAAGTCTTGTTACCAAAACAATCTTATATGAAACAAAACTTTGCATTCCACAAGGTGATTATGTTACCTCATACTTGATAGCAATGGTCCCAATCATAATAGTTTCAAAGTTTTCTTGTGGAATGGGACAATATATTTCCCCAATCTTGATGCTCTCAATATTTTCAATGGAATTCAGGCAATAGCTCTTAACAACCTTCTTTGGGAATAGACAGTGTGCTCTTTGTCATTAATATTGAATGTTAATTTTCCTTGATTGCAATTGATGACAGCACCTTAGTATTAAGAAAAGGTCTCCCAAGAATAATAGACATATTATCATCTTCAGGCATTTCAAGCACAACAAAATCAGTTAGAACCATGCAATTATGAGAAACTTGAACAGGAACATCCTCACATATACCAACAGGAATAGTAGTTAACTTATCATCCATTTGCAAAGAAATATCAGTTGCTATCAACTTTTCTAGCCGGAGTCTCTTATATAGAGAAAAATGCATAACACTAACTCCAGCTCCCAAATCACATAAAGCAGTTCTAACATAATTATTCATAATGGAGCAAGGAATAGTTGGTATACCTGGATCACCAAGTTTCTTTGGAACCTTACCATTGAAGGAGTAATTAGCAAGTAGAGTAGAAATCTCCTCATTAGGAATCTTACTTTTATTAGAGACAATATCCTTCATATACTTTGAATAAGGAGGCAACTTAATAGCACCAGTCAAAGGAATTTGCAAGAATAAAGGCTTCATCCACTCACAATACTTGTTCTAGTGTTCTCCCCCCTTTGACTTTTGTTTCTTACCTAGAAAAGGCATAGGTTTCTGCACCCAAGGTTCTCTCTCTTTACCATGTTTATTAGCAATAAAATCTTCCTTTGTGTACCTAGTGTTCTTAGTGTGCTTCTCTAGTTCTTCCTCACCTTCCTCCTTATCAGGAGACTCATTTTTATCATTACCACTCTTAGTTTCAGTATTAGAGACAGATATACTATTAGGATCTACAGCAGGTTCAAGTGGTTCCTCAACTACCTTATGTTTCTTTTTCTTCCTCTTACGAGGAGTACCACTATCTTCACCTTTTTGCGAATCCTTCTATATTCTTTTAGGGTGTCCTTCAGGATATAAAGGATCTTGAGTAGCCATACTACTCCTAGTTCTAATTCCATAAGCATGTTTATCTCCTGAAGCATTAACTAGCATATCCTTTTGTACCTTACAAGTTGATCAAGTTGAGTTTCAACCATTTGAAAGTGTTTACAAAGCATTTTAATATCACTAGAAGTTCTTTCCACAATATCTTTCAACTCATGGATAGCTCTAGAGTTTTCTAATAAATGATTCAGAACTTGTTTATTAAAATACCCTTGTTTAACAATAAAAGTGTCAAGTTCCTCTAAACATTGATCAGGAGGCTTACCATAAGGAATATCACCTTCATCAAAGTGTTGGAGAGAGTGTACTTCAATAGTAGATGAGTGGGGAATTGGCTTACATAATTCTTCTATAGGAGGTAGATTCTTCACATCTTAAGCTCTAATACCTTTCTCCTTTAGACACTTCTTAGCTTCCTTCATCACTTCATCATTTAATGCAATAGCTGGTTCAGTAGTAATAGGCTCAGGTGCATTTAGCTCAGTTTAAGTCCAATCATCATAATTTTTGCTTATCTTGGTCATTAATTCTTCATCATCTGTAGGAGTCCTTTACCTGAAAACACAATCAGCAAAGCTATCTAGGTATGTCCTAGAATCATCAGTTAGTTCATTATAATAAATATCAATAAGCTCATTCTTAGGTATGGACATCCAGGATGTGCATGAATTAAGGCCATGACTCAGGCAATTTCTCTTCTTCTCCCTGTTTAAAATCAAAAAGTCTCTGCAAAGCAGCATGTCTAGCACTGGGAGGAAAGTATTTCTGGAAGAAAGAAGAAATCAAGCAATCAGGGATATCAATGGAACCAGGAGGTAATCTATTAAACAAATCCCTAGCTTCTCCTTTTAGTGAAAAAGGGAAGATCTTAGCAACATAGTATTTGCGCATCTTAAAATCATCAGAGAACAAAGCACTCATAGTAGAAATCTCATTCATATGAGCCACAACACTCTCATTTTCAGTCCCACAAAAAGGTTCTTTCTCAACAATATCTAAATAAGATAAATCAAGAGAGAAATCATAATCTTCATCTTTAATATCTATGGGAGAAGTGGAAAAATTAGGATCAGAGGACAACTTAGGCATAATAGTACGTTGCGGTGACCCAGCATACCACTGCATGATGTAGTATACTATAGTCGTTGACATAACACCAATGAAACATCGTTCACTAGTATTACATCCCTCAGAATGACACAAAAGAAACACAGCGGGTCCAATACATGGCTAAAGGTTACAACTCACTCTTTACATAAGATCCAGAGAACACTCTAGGTTAAAGAGAGAGAAAGAACTTCTTACGGAGAAGTATCAAAGATAAATAACGCAAGAACAATTATGCTATTAAGTCTAGTATTCCGACTAAGAGGTTGGCATTGCTGCTATTGCAACGCACTACAGAAATAGGTTCTTTGGTTAGAGATTGTACTCCTATCTAATCAGTATCTTCGTCTTCACTTGAGTTGAGGTATATGATGTATTCCTTGTCTTCATTGAAGAGCTTAAATTGGGCATGATAAGTCCTGGAGCATAACTTGATGTAGACTTCATCTTAATGGCTTCAGAATCTAGCAAGGGTTAAGAAAATACTTTGAGTACGAGCGTACTCAGCAAGTTCACTAGAAAAGGAGTGTTTGATGCACTATAACTACAGCCACCGACCGTAGGTCATAGGCAATGCAAGTTTTCTTAAACATTTCTTCAAAGGTTGCTTTTATTCTGAAAAGCTATGTCCGTCAGCCTTCATGGGTTTACCAGAACCTTCATGGGGTTCCTTTCCCGCCGCGTTCGCAGCTCCTTCCCGGAACAGGGAGTAACAAGTTACAGTTCTTACACTCTGCAGAGCTGCGTTACTTTACTCATGAGAGATCAACTCTTTGTTGCACAACCAGGCAGCTTATTCCTGTCCACAATTCCATGATGTGGGGCCTAAAAGATGATCCAAGCCAATCACTGCCCCCTTCGCGACCTCGCATGCCTCCTTGGTGTACACCATGCCCACATAACGAATTATGGCAATGGTTTGTACAAATCGTTAGATGCCAGAACTATCGTGGGACGATGAGGGTTCCCACCCATATGCTGCATATCCTCTACGAATTACCAATTAATACGCACGCTACGAGGATAACAGCCACGACCTGCATATACGGCTTAAGAATATACAGCTGACTTCTCCGTCCCATTCCAAATCTCATGGTCAACGCGTGATATATGGCGCAAGAATCACTAGCGACATTGGTTGTTAAGTCCTAGGTGATATAGTTCTGAACAGTGGTATTCCAACTGTCAGATTTAATAGATTAGCTAATCACCCTGGATCAGTAACCAATAGTTCACATTATTATCGAAAAATAGTGTTTTTTAGACCTTTTTCAAATGCAGGTGATAACAACACTGGATTTGTAAAATACTTTACAGAAAATAAACAAAGGACATGAGCAAGTGTGAACTTGCCTTTTGTGATTGCAAGATTATGCACTCATGATCTTCGTGTCAGTATAAGATCCAAAATCTGAAATCAACATCATTGGTACGGTAAGGACTAATGTTTAAAGAAGCAATATGCTTTTATGCATAAGTAATTTGAGGCATGTTCTAAGCGCAAATCCCGGGTATAACGTTGTCCTAGGGTTTGGATTCCGAAAATGGTTACTTTGGAATGTGTGGTCTTTTTAGATAAGTTTCATTGTTGTACTTTTAGCTTAGGAGTGTGTGTGAGCAACACATATTTATGTAGCAATAAAATATACATCTATGAAATGCTAGTCAAGATTGCTTATATAAGAGTTCTTGTTTGAAGTGGCAAAAGGAATAACCTTCGAAGAAAAGGTTTCTCTTCTAAGGTCTAAACAAGCTTTGTGGTTAGTTAGTGGTGGTTGATGTTATTGGTTTGCTCAAATGGTTTGGCTTGAGTTGCTTTATAGCTTAACTACTTTAGACCAAAGTTAACTATAAAACATATAATAATGCGTATTGTATTATATTTAGATTCTTGGAGACTAAAGTGAACTTTAAAATATAGATAGTTTTGAAAGTATAATACTTATAACATTTGTATCTTGTGTATCTGGAATGTTTTCCTTAGGTTACTTAAGATTGGTTATTCTTTTACTTGGTGTAGTGGTTTCTTGATTTTATAATGGAGTAGTATCATTTACCTTTTATCGATAAGTGGTTATAGTTTATAAACCAAGATATGATTTTACTTAATTACTTATGAACTTACTATAGTGTTGTGGTAGTTTTTGTAATTTGGTGGTTAAAGTAGATAGAAAAGGTTTGGTGTATTCATAAGTTGTTCTTTAAGGTTTTATTATGAATGGGAATCTTTTTGGAAAAAATATTCATTTAAAGTTGAAGATAATTTAAATAAAAGGTATTTATAATGTTTTAAATTATTAAAGCTTCATTTTATTAATATTTAAGATTAATACTATTTATTAAACTTAATTTACTTATTTTAGGAATATTTATAAGTTTTATTTATCCTTATATGAATTATTAATGAAGTAAATAAGTTTAAATTTGACTTATTAAAATATTTGAATTTTTATTTAACTCAAAAGGAGATTATTAGATTTTTAACGTGAAGATAATATTTTTGTGATCATTTAGGTATATTATATTTATTTTTGTGACTTTTAAATAATAAGATATGATTTTTATAATTCTTATTACTTTATAATTACTTAATAAATAATAAATATTTAATTAAGTGAAAATAAGAATACATAAGTATAGTTTTAAAGTATAATTCTTATTTTTCTAAGATTTTTTGTATTCTATTTATATTTTTTATCATTTACCATTATTAAAATATGAAGTATTAAAATTTCATTACTTATAAAACCTTTGTTAAATAATATTTATTTAAATAATCAACATAATAATATTTGATAATAAGTTTAAGTTGTAGATTTTATTTTCCTACAATTTTTCATATATTATACATATTTTTCTGAATTGTAAATCACAAGTTATTAATTAAACAAGATTTAGTCATTTATTTGATTTCTAGAATATTAATAATTGAATTATAACATTTGATCTAACTCTCAACAGAAAATACTTTTAACACCGTACCAAGAGCTAGCCCCAGTCACTGACTAGTGGGCCAGTGACCACCTTAGCACGCTGTGTGAAGAAAATCCAATTATTACTGACCCTGCCTTGACCCCTAGTCAATGACATATGGGCCCAAGGCCATGTCATCAACCACGCGGGCAGAGACTGGTCAAATGAGTTGACGTGGCTCGATCATGATGTAACAATGGCGTCAGCACCACCACCGCCGCCAGAGGTTGGTCACCGGCGACGATCTACTGCGCCCCAACAAGCGAAATAAGCCTACTTCGAATAAGCGCAACCTACTGAACCTAAGAGTGGAAGCGCCGCTCGGAAA
Organism: Avena longiglumis; assembly: GCA_030063025.1. Lineage (NCBI taxonomy): Eukaryota > Viridiplantae > Streptophyta > Magnoliopsida > Poales > Poaceae > Avena > Avena longiglumis. Next base: position 462,160,978 of record CP125974.1, read on the forward strand.
TAGTCATCGGAGCTTCAACTCTGACAAGCTCAGACTGTGGTACACGGTGAAATGGCGATTTACAACGAGATCAAGCGATTGAATGTTACTGGAAGGTTCAGGAACTCACCCGGATGATGATAGAGTGGTCGAGGAGGCTTGGGGAGGCGTGACGACGGCGAATCAACGGTAATGGCTACGGCAGCCGAGGAAAGGGAACGCTCAATTTCACATGATTCTCGGCGAGTGGGCCTCCGTGCTTGGTCCTAGATGGTTCAGTCCACGATGGTGCGTCTAATGATGGCTATCACGAGGTGAGGGTGGTCGGAGTTGGGCGGCATGATGAACTCCGACGAGCTAGGTTTTCGGGTGCAGGAAGGAAGTGAGTCTGGGGAACGAGATTGTGGATGAGGACGAGCAGGGTTGTCGCGGTGGCCTTCTTATCCTCTCCTGGCAACGACGACGTTGATCTTGGCGCAACGACGATGATGACGGCATCGGGCGGCGGAGAGCTCCGCCAGCGAGTTGTCTTTGTGCGTGACGATGACGACGATGGTTGTTTTGCGGATAACCCCCTAGCTATTCTTTCGGCTCAACCCGCGGTCCTCTCCTGACCCCACTTGTCAGTCACAGCTGGAAAATAACTGGGCTGGTTACTGGGCTGTTGTGGGCTCCACAGGGACGTCAGATAGGTGTAGGGATGTTGGGCCACGGTGAGGTAGTGTTTTTATTTTTTTATCCTTTTAATATTTTTTGTTTTCTTGTTCAGATCTGAATTTGATTTATATTTTGAACTTTTCTTTGTATTATTTATTTTCTGGATATTTGCAACAATACTAAAACATATTTGGTATCCTTTGTGACCTTTTATCATTTCATATTTTTGTATTTCTTTTATTTACTCAATATGAATCCCTTTTTTAATAGTTTGTAGGAACTTTTCTTATTATTTTTCTCTCCTATTTAGGTTAGGGATTTCTTGAATGATATATTATTATTTGCTTATCAACTTTACTCTAGTTGGCTCAGAGTGGGAATATAAACTTCTTTATATGTATAATGATCCTATATTCTTATTTGATGCATAAAATATAAGAGACATTGATATGATTATTACCACTCCCATTAATTTGGAAAATGGAAGTGTATATATTCTATTGTGACAAATTAAGAAATTTAAGGTTTTGAATTATAATATTTACCCTAGAGTTTAGGGTTTTTAATATACTTAGATTCTTTTTTGGATATGAGTAAAGAATTAATAACTAAGCATATTGTTTTCTGTTTGTGATATTTGATGACATTTCCTTTCATAAAATAAGGTTATAATTAGAATATTTTATGGAAATGAATTGATAAAGATATACTTAAGCACATATAGTTATGATGGTTGGAATTAACAGAGATGTGCCTATGTGATTTGCTATAGGGAAATATTTCTATAAAGTGTTATAGACATCAGACGATGGATCAACAGTATGAGATGGATATTATTTTTGATTTGAGATGTAGAGTTGATTGCTTACCAAGATTAAATAGGAAAATGATTTATAACATATAATTATAGTTCCCAATCTTGGATCTCTAATTAAGGAATTCCTTTCCTAGATATATACTTCTTCCTATCCATCATCATGATTAGTATGATGAGCTTACTTACTAAAATCTTCTTATTCATATATCATTCTTCTAAACTCATGGATGAATCCAATGAGTTTGATATAAAGGTGTTTCATAGTTTTCTCATATCCTTGCTTGGTTGTATTTACTATTCTACTGTTGATAATCTTCCATCCAACCAGTAGTTCCTTCAAACTTCACTCACAATCTTCCTTAATCTTCCATCACTAATTGTAACATCCCAAAAATCATGTTTTCAAAACTTTGCATATCATCCATGCATGCATACTCATTTAGGGTTCAATTTCAAACTCATTTGAAAGAAACAGAAACTTTGAGTGCTATGATTTTATGTAAGCAACCATTGATTCAATGCCACTCTCAAGTGAGAGAATATTTGTTTTAAACCAAGTTTTGTTTGCTCATAAGTTGGTTTGATTAATTATTAAAGCTTGGACAAAAATTTCCAAATCAAATATGATTTTAAAACCATTTTCAAGTCTTTACCAAATCTTGTGCTAAGGCACTGATTATTTTAAATTTCAAAGAAACCAAACTGGTCCAGTGAGATAGCATGGTTTTATACTCAAAATCATGCAGGGTTCACTTTATAAAAGTCCAGAAATATTTGGAATTCAAATGCTTTTAAAATTCATTTGAAATAGTTTCCTGAAAATCAATTTAGAAAAAGAAAAGGAGTTAGAAAATAGAACTGGGCCTGACGCCACCTTTCCAGCCCAGCAGCAGAATCGGCCCAAAATCCCACCCGGGCCATTCCCCCTCTGTTCCTTCTCTCACCCGCAACGAACCAGCCCCGCAGCCACTGAGCATTGGGCCCTCTCCACGTCAGCGTCGTCTTCCCCATTTTTCTCGCGCGCAAACCCCGCTCCGCCGTTACCACCGTGCAGTGACGCCACGATTAAAACTCGCTTAATTCCCATTGAATCAACGCGCAATCCTCGCCCCGCTTCTGGCTACTTAAACCCCTCGCTGCCGCGGTCATTTCCCCCCACTTTCCTTGCTCACTCCGCCACCAGGCTGCGCGCATTCGAGCTCAAACCCCCGCAGCACCAACGACCTCCGGCGACTGATTCCGGTGAGCTCCGACCGCCCCCCTTTCTCTGTTTCAAACAAACGTGACCAGCATGTTCTTGCGTGTTCCCTGATACCATCCATTTGCTTTCTCGTGACCCAGCTCGCCGTCCCCGTTCACGCCCGCTAGCGACAGAACCGCCGTTTGACTCCGGCGAGCAATTGAGGTATAATCAGACCGCCCCTTGTATTCTCCTTGACCCAGTAGTGTTCTCCGTAGACTTGCGCACCCCCTAATGCAACTGGTTCATGCTAGGGTGACCCAGAGCGTCGCCAACGTCTTCGTCACCGTGCACCCGACGCTGTGCTCAACTCCGACGAGTTCATACGGCCACATCAACTCCCCCCTGTCCACGCCAGCAACACCTCGAGCTTCCTCGTGATTTTGCGAGTATGGTAAGCCACCCCACATCCCCCAGCCCCTTCTGTATTCGCCGGACCATCGCCGCCAGTAGCGCCGCCACCGCCAGCAGCCATCTGCGTCGCCCATCCTTGGTCGCATGCTTAGCAGCCGTAGGATCTAGATCCAACGCTCTAGATTAGATCTGCATCGAAGCGGTAAGTGACGATCTGAGCCGTAGGAGTTAAGTTAGATCTGACGGTCCACGAGTGTGATCCGGTGCGAAGCGGTACCGACGAATCAGAGAGCGCCGCGTGGCCTGTGTTTAAATTTAAGAACAAAAATTTGATCTATTAGTTAACCAAACTTTTAAAATTCATAACTTTTGATTCCCACGTTCAAATTTGACAAATTTTATATCATTGGAATAAGGAGACAAAATCATATCTGTTTATGCAATGTGTTTAAGGTTTTGCCTCTGTAAAAATGGTTGTTTATGCAGAAACTTGTGTAGGCTTATTTAGGTTATATAAATGATTAGAAAATGTTTTAAAGATCAGATAATGTCTTTTTTGAGTATCTTGGACTTGAGTATGTTTCAGTACTGTTTACTTGTCTTTGGGTAGAAAATCATCACTTGGAATTTGCATGCATTCATATATTTTTGTTTGTATATGCTGGATATGTGATTTTGGTGCCATTATTTTATGTGTAGATTTTGGTGCAAATAGTGATTGTGATTGTGAAGATTGTTGCTCCCCAAACTACCAAGGCAATTGGTGCTTCATGATTTTATTCCTATATTTTTCAAATATGCCCTAGAAATATTTTGTATAGGACTTGCATGAATATTTGATAAGTATCTATATGCTATGCTTGGGAAATCCTAGTAGTTGTAGAATGGTTAGAAAATTTCTCTAAGTTAAGATGCTTACCATTGCTATGCTTAGCCTAGATAGTAGCAACCAAGGGTGGTTATATATTCATTGCTATATGAAATATTTCTAAGTCCTTGACTTGTTTTGATAATAAAACAACTAAGTGAATGAAACACCTGGGTGGAATGGAAAGAATGGTTTGTCTTGAGTGGTTACACAAGGCCCATTTCTATGGTTTACCTTGTGTATATCACTTGTGGAAAGCCACCCAGGAACAAAGGGATTTGAGATGCCAAATGTTAAGAAGCTTCTAGTGCAGCCACATGGCAATATGGGCTCTGCCTGGATCACATAGGTTGCAATAACTAAGCCATTTGGACAGTTGGTGGTAGTGGGATGATAGGTTGGAACACGTCCATTTGGTCTAAGGGAAGGCTTCTGAAAGGTCATGTCTTGGTGAAAATCAAGTCTTGTGGGGAAAGTGCACAACCTCTGTAGATGGAAGAATCTAAGTACTTAGCCATGTCCCTGGTATTGGACAACATGAGCATCAAGAAATGGAATATATCAAGAATCTCCTCATCCCAATTTCCTAAGTTAAAACTTGTGGTTGAACAAGGGTGAAGGTCCACCAATTTCTATTGGTGGTTCCTTGGGAATGTTTTGTCAAAGAAAAACTTAGTGTTTTCAACTATTAGGTAAAACCTATTTTGAGCAAAGCAAGCCTAAGCTACACTTAGCCAAATGCATGTAGTATCTGAAGGGTTTCGCGGCATAGTAAATCAAAATTTTCTACGGATGCGAACAGAGGGAAAGCCAAGATCTAATCTAGGAGATGCAATCAACGAGAGAGATTGGATTAGATCTTCATACCCTTGAAGATTCAAGACAGCGAACGCCGCGTTAACGTGGGTGATGTAGTCGTACTCGCTTCTCCTCCTCGCGATCCGATCCGATCTAGCACCACAAGTGGCGGTGCCTCCGTGAGATGCACACGTGCAGCACCTCGACGTCTCCTCCTTCCTCGGACCAGCGAGTATGGTGGAGAGATAGATTGGATCTACAACACGATGGCGTGGTGTATATGGTGGAGAATTTCTGCTGCAGGGCTTCGCCTACAAACAGCCGGGAGGGAGAGAGGAAGGTAGCAAGGCTGCTAGGGCTTGGAGGAAGGTGTGTAGTAGGGGGGAGGGGGAGCACCACCCCTCTATATATAGAGGGGGCGGCCAGCCCTTGCCCCTCCTCCAAGCCTATCTCTAGTTTAAACAATTGAAACTCTCCCTTATCTAGAAATCCTATCTCTAGTTTAAACGATTTAAACTCTCCCTTATCTAGAAATCCTATCTCTATCGTCAAGACACGTTAAGTGTGTGACCCTGCGGGTTCGAGAATATGCAGACATGATCTTCTATCAATAATCAACAGCGGGGTCTGGGCACCCATATTGACTCCCACACATTCATCGATGATCATATCGGATGAACCACGATGTCAGGATTCAAACAATCCCATATATATATTCCCTTCGTCTCGCGATATTTTACTTGCCCGAGATTCGATCGTCTGCCGTCATACCTAGTTCAATCTCGCTCACAGCAAGTACTTTACTCGTTCGTAATCCGATATCACTTTGTGATTAACTCCTTAACCACATGCTTGCAAGCGGTGTTGATATCGACACGAGTGGGCCCGAAGTATATCTCTCCGACTTGGGAGGGACAAATCCCATCTCGATACATACAACCCAACAGATACTTTCCGATCACCTGAGAGACACCTTTATGATCACCCTCTCATAGGATGACGTTTGATGACCTCAAAGCTTTCTTCCGATACCAGGGAGTTGTATTATCTCATGGTCTAAGGAATACAATATTTGACATAGGAAAAGCTTCGCAAAGATGAACACGATGATACGATCTAATTGCTTCGCTTAGTTTGAGTCTGTCCATCATATCATTCTCCCAACGATATGATCTCATTATCAATTGACAACTCATGTCTATGGTTAGGAAACCTTAACCATCATTGATCAATGAGCTAGTCCATAGAGTCGTACTAGGGACACGGTGTTGTTCACAAACCACACAAGTATTAAAGTTTCCGCTTAATACAATTCTAGCATGGAATATAAACTTTATCATGAACAAGAATTATAATAATAACATCTTTATTATTGCCTCTAGGGCATAATTCCAACAGTCTCCCACTTGCACTAGAGTCAATAATCTAGTTTACATTTGGCAACAATCTCACACCCATGGCACTGAGGTGCTGATCATGTTTTACATGTGGAAGAGGTTTAGTCAATGGATCTGCGACATTCAGATCCGTATGTACTTTTCTAATCTTCAGATCTCCATCTGCTATATAATCTCGGATTATATGAAACTTGCGGTTGATATGCTTGGTCTTTGGATGATATCTTGGTTCCTTAGCGAGTGCTATGGCGCCAGTGTTGTCACACAATATCTACAGTGGGTCCAATGCACTTGGAACCACGCCAAGCTCAGTGATGAAGTTTCTGATCCAAACTCCTTCACTTGACGCTTCTGCAGCAGCCATGTATTCCGCTTCCACTGTAGATCCCGCGATCACGCTTTGCTTGCAGCTTCTCCTCACAGCCTCCATTCAAAATATAAACGTATCACATCGAGATTTGGAATCATCCTTGTCGGTGTCGAAACTAGCATCGACGTAACCTTTTACGACAAGCTGTTCATCACCCCCATAGACTAAGAACATTTCTTTAGTTCTATTTAGGTACTTTAGGATGTTCTTCACGGCTGTCCAGTGTTCCACTCCTGGATCACTTTGATATATGCTCGTCAAACTAAGAGCATTGGACACATCCGGTCTAGTACACAACATGGCATACATGATGGAACCTATGGCCGAGGCATAAGGCACTTTGCTCATAGCTTCCCTATCATTTACCGTAGCTGGACACTGAGCCTTGCTCAAGATCTTACCTGACAACATAGGCACTGAACCTTTCTTTGCCTTATCCATTCTGAACCTTTTCAGAACTTTGTCTAGGTATGTACTCTGGCTTAAAGCTATCAGGCGTCTTTGTCTATCTCTATAGATTTTGATGCCCAATATATAAGCAGCTTCACCTAGGTCTTTCATTGAAAAACACGTGTTCAAATAACTCTTCACATCGTTAAGCATGTTGATGTCATTTCCAATAATCAATATGTCATCCACATATAGTACCAGAAACGTCACCGAGCTCCCACTCACTTTCTTGTAGATGCAAGCTTCGTAGCAATTTGGAACAAATCCAAAGCTCTTGATCACTTGATCAAAACGAAGGTTCCAACTCCGAGATGCTTGCTTCAGTCCATAAATGGAACGCTGAAGTTTGCATACTTTACTAGCATCCTTAGGATCGACAAAACCTTCGGGTTGCATCATATACAACTCTTCATCAATGTTCCCATTGAGGAAAGCAGTCTTGACATCCATCTGCCATATTTCATAATCATGAAACGTAGCAATTTCTAATAAAATCCGAATGGACTTAAACATCGCTACGGAAGAGAAAGTCTCATCGTAGTCAACACCTTGAACTTGTCGAAAACCTTTTGCGACAAGCCGTGCTTTATAGACGGTAACATTACCATCCGCGTCCATTTTCTTCTTGAATATCCATTTGCACTCAACGGCCTTTCGGTAGCTAGGAGGATCCACCAAAGTCCATACTTGGTTTTCGCTCATGGATCCCAATTCGGATTTCATGGCTTCCAGCCATTTCTCAGAGTCTGGGCTCATCATCGCTTCCTCATAGTTCGTAGGTTCACTGTCTTCTACTAACAAGACAGTCAAGACAGGGTTGCCGTACCACTCGGGAGGGCCGCGACCTTGTCGACTGCGACGTTCGATGGCATCGTCGTCAAGCTTCATGATCCTTGTCATTAGCTTCCTCTATTGTTGGTGCGGTGACCTGGAACAATTTCAGGTGTTGCGCTAGTCTCCAATTCAAGAGAAGGTTCAATAACCTCGTCGTCAAGCTCTACTTTCCTCCCACTCACTTCTTTCGAGAGAAACTCCTTCTCAAGAAAGGAACCGTTCTTCGACAAACACTTTGCCTTGGTTACGTGATAGAAGGTATACCCAATATTTTCCTTAGGGTATCCTATGAATACGCATTTCTCGCTTTGGGTTCAAGCTTGTCGGCATCAACTTCTTGACGTAAGCTTCGCATCCCCAAACTTTAAGAAACGACAACTTAGGTTTAGCACCAAACCACAGTTCATACGGTGTCGTCTCAACGGATTTAGATGGAGCCCTATTTAAAGTGAATGCAGGGGTTTCTAATGCATAACCCCAAAATGATAACAAATCGAAGAGACATCATTGATCGGACCATATCTAATAGGGTTCGATTCCGGCGTTCAGACACACCATTGCGCTGTGGTGTTCCGGGTGGCGTGAGTTGTGAAACGATTCCACTTGCTTTAAGATGCGTGAGAAAATCATAACTCAAATATTCACCTCCACGATCGGATCGTAGAAACTTAATCTTTCTGTTACGATGGTTCTCCACTTCATTCTGAAATTCCTTGAACTTTTCAAATGTTTCAGATTTATGTTTCATTAAATATATATACCCATATCTACTTAAGTCATCGGTAAAAGTGAGGAAATAGCGATATCCACCGCGCGTCGAAACACTCATCGGTCCGCATACATCGGTATGTATGATTTCCAACAAGTCCGTTGCTCGCTCCATCAAACCGGAGAACGGGGTTTTGATCATCTTGCCCATGAGGCATGGTTCGCATGTGTCAAATGATTCAAAATCAAGAGACTCCAAAAGTCCATCAGAATGGAGTTTCTTCATGCGCTTTACACCAATATGACCTAGCAGCGATTGCCACAAATAAGTAGTATTATCACTATCTACTTTGCATCTCTTAGCCTCAATGTTATGGATGTGTGTTTCATCCCTTTCGAGATTTAGAAGAAATAAACCATTCACAAGAGGTGCATGACCATAAAAGATGTTACTCATATAAATAGAACAACCATTATTCTCCGATTTAAATGAATAACCGTCTTGCAATAAACACGATCCGAAATAATGTTCATGCTCAACGCAGCACATAATAACATTTATTAAGGTTTAAAACTAATCCGAAGGTAAAACTAAGGAGAGCGTCTGACGCCATCACATCAACTCTTGATCCGTTGCCAACGCGCCGTCACCTCATCCTCGCATAGCCGTCTATTCCGTAGCCCTGTTTGAGTTACAAATATTAGCAACTGAACCGGTATCAAATACCGGGCACTACAACGAGGGCTAGTAAGGAAAACATCAATAACATGTATATCAAATATACCTTTGATGGTGCCACCTTCTTGTCCGCTAAGTACTTGGACGATTGCGCTTCAATGACCCTTGTCCTTGCAATAGAAGCACTCGAGGTCCGGCTTAGGACCGGACTTGAGCTTCTTCTCGGCGGGAGCATTGCGCTTGTCGCCCTTCTTGAAGGGCTTCTTTGCTCCTTACCTTTCTTAAAGGAGGGCTTGTTGACCATCAACACATGATTATCCTTCTTGATGTCCACTTGTAGCCTTGACTGCGAAGAGCTCGGTGATCGTATCGATGGAACCAATCGATTATGAGTCACTACAAAACTTTTGTAGGCTGGGAGGGAGTGATTGCGAGAACCACTGTCAATCTTGAGCTCCTCTGGAATCGTGCATTCCAGTTGCTCAAGCCGTTGAGTGTAGCCCGTCATCTTAATGGCGTGCTCACTAACGGAACTCCCTTCCTCCATCTTGTAGTTAAAGAACTTCTCGTAGATCTCATATCTCTCGAGCGGGCCCAGTCCGAAACATGGTTTCAGCTCCTCGAGAATCTCAAAGGGCGGGATACTCTTCAATACGATTTTGAAGCTCGGTTCCATAGCAAACAACATGGTGCTCTTAATCACACCATAATAATCTTTCTTGGGATAGCAGCTTTCTCATCGGTAGCCGATTGCGAGGGTCACCTAACGCTTTACCAAGGACATAGTCCTTTTGTCCATGACAGAATGATTCTTAGATTGCAGAACCAATTGGTGAAGTTAGACCCATTGTTTCTAAGCTTTTCCTTCTCAGCAAAAGCGTTGAAGTTGAAGTTGGATTTGGCCATGTGATCTACAAGATTTGCAAGTACAATTTAGACTATGTTCATGATAAATAGTTCAACTTAATCAAATTACTAGATGAACTCCCACTAAATTCAACATCCCTCAAGTTGTTTAGTGAACACGATCCAAATTCACCACACCTAATCCGATCATCATGAGAAGAGATGTGGTTTCAATGGTGGACAACAAAGTGTCGATCATATCACTCATATGACTCATGCTTAACCTTTTGGTTCTTGTGTTCGAGGCCATGTCATACATGCTAGGCTCGTCAACCTAGACCCAAGTATTTCAGCGTGTGCAAAACTGGCTTGCACCCGTTGTATGTGGCGTAGAGTCTATAGCACCCGATCATCACATGATGCTTGGACACGACGAACTTTCGCATAGCGTGCATACTGGGAGAACACAGTTTTATCTTGATCTTTAAGTGAGGAATCATCTTATAATGCTACCGTCATGATCTAAGCATAATAAGATACATAAAGGGATAAACATCACATGCATATAACTTTATGTGACATGGTATAGCCAATCCTCGCGAATGATCTCCATCTTGTGCGTTAAAGCATGATCTCCATCACTCCACCATGATTGCCTCCACCACAAATAGCAACTACAACTATTGCTAACTACTTAGCGATAAAGTAAAGCTATTACATGGCGTATAAGAAGTTGACTCTGAGGTCATACACAATTATAAAGACAACCATATGGCTCCTGGGTTGTGTACTCATCGACATGCAAGTCGTGAAACATTACAAAACATGATCATCGCATACAATATACACATCACATCTTGGGCCATACCATATCACGTAAAACACTCCTGCAAAAACAAGTTAGGCGCCTCTACTTTTTTTGTTGCATGTTTTACGTGGCTTATGGGAGTAGATGCTAAACGATTCTTACCTACGGAAATCCTAACGGTGATATTATGGTTGCCAAACTCGGTGTTAATCCCATGACAACTATAGTGAGAGAAACTAACATCCACCAACCGCATGTGTGGTACAAGCCACACGTCAAGTGCGAGCCGGTCTCATGACGGCGTCGGCGTAAGGTTGGCTGGACCGCTTCAATCTCACTATCCGCGTCATAATAAGAACACAAACAAGAGGCTTGCAGAGAAAACATCAACGCCCGCACAACCATGTTGCGTTCTACTCGTGAAACACATCTACGCATAGATCTAGCTCGATACCACTCAAGGGTTTCACGGCATATTAAATCAAAATTTTCTACGGATGCGAGCGGAGGAAAGCCAAGATCTAATCTAGGAGATGCAATCAACGAGAGAGATTGGATTAGATCTTCATACCCTTGAAGATTCGCCTGTGAGCGTTAAATCGGGCGTGGGTGATGTAGTCGCTTCTCCTCCTCGTGATCCGATCCGATCTAGCACCACAAGTGGCGGTGCCTCCGTGAGATGCTGCGTGCAGCACCTCGGCGTCTCCTCCTTCCTCGGACCAGCGAGTATGGTGGAGAGATAGATTGGATCTACAACACGGCGGCGTGGTGTATATGGTGGAGAATTTCTGCTGCGAGCCTACAAGCGATCGGGAGGGAGGCGAAGGTAGCAAGGCTGCTAGGGCTTGGAGGAAGGTGTGTAGTAGGGGAGGCGCACCCCTCTATATATAGAGGGGGCGGCCAGCCCTTGCCCCTCCTCCAAGCCTATCTCTAGTTTAAACAATTTAAACTCTCCCTTATCAAGAAATCCTATCTCTAGTTTAAACGATTTAAACTCTCCCTTATCTAGAAATCCTATCTCTAGCGTCAAGACACGTTAAGTGTGTGACCCTGCGGGTTCGAGAATATGCAGACATGATCTTCTATCAATAATCAACAGCGGCGTCCGGGCACCCATATTGACTCCCACACATTCATCGATGATCATATCGGATGAACCACGATGTCATGATTCAAACAATCCCATATATATATTCCCTTCGTCTCGCGATATTTTACTTGCCCGAGATTCGATCGTCGGTACCGTCATACCTAGTTCAATCTCGTTCACAGCAAGTACTTTACTCGTTCCGTAATCCGATATCACTTTGTGATTAACTCCTTAACCACATGCTTGAAAGCGGTGTTGATATCGATTACCGAGTGGGCCCAAAGTATATCTCTCCGACTTGGGAGGGACAAATCCCATCTCGATACATACAACCCAACAGATACTTTCCGATCACCTGAGAGACACCTTTATGATCACCCTCTCATAGGATGACGTTTGATGACCTCAAAGCTTTCTTCCGATACCAGGGAGTTGTATTATCTCATGGTCTAAGGAATACAATATTTGACATAGGAAAAGCTTCGCAAAGATGAAAACGATGATACGATCTAATTGCTTCACTTAGTTTGGGTCTGTCCATCATATCATTCTCCCAACGATATGATCTCATTATCAATTGACAACTCATGTCTATGGTTAGGAAACCTTAACCATCATTTATCAATGAGCTAGTCCATAGAGGCGTACTAGGGACACGGTGTTGTTCACAAACCACACAAGTATTAAAGTTTCCGCTTAATACAATTCTAGCATGGAATATAAACTTTATCATGAACAAGAATTATAATAATAACATCTTTATTATTGCCTCTAGGGCATAATTACAACAGTATCTAGATGCTAATATTCTACTAAGGTATCACTTGCCAATACTATTCCAATGTATTGACCCACTATGGCTGTAACTTGTGATGTTGCAGGTTATTCTGATGATGATTAGGGGTTATGAGTCTACACTCAACATGCTTGCCTGTGGCACATGAAGATGAAGACTTGTTTATCTTATTCTATATTTGAACTCTTGTATTAGGCATATGGCCATGGAGTTGTAAAAGGCTATGTTTGTCTCTGGAATGATATGTAATAATGACCTTTGTTTCTGTGTACTTCATCTTAAACTGTGGATGCTAGCAATGATCCAGGGACTAGCATTGCAATCACAGGGATCCTTACCTTTATAAAGGGAGGGATCTTATAGATGGTATCAGAGCATTGTGTTGCCTGTAGGATTATGACCCTAGGATTGGATTAGAAACCACTAAGGAAAAATTCTTCAACAACTTCCACACTTGTCTTATTCTTCTCGTAAACTTTTCTATCTTCTTTCTCATCTCTATTGATAGAAGGATGCTTTGATAGCCTTTAGACTAGAGAGTGAAAGATGTAATGTGCCTTGTTAGTTGGACCACCACACTTATCATTATATTTCCAAAATTTTGACTAAGTTATATTGAATCTAGGATACTTGTAATATGTATACCATGACTTGTGTGTTTGTTTGTCAATGATATGCTTGTGATACTTGTATTGTGTATTTCTAGTGATGTTGTTTCTAACTTTTATCTTTCTTATAAAATAGATGCCTAATGTTACTATCAGCACGACTGAAGAGTTCAAGGGAACTCGTTTTGGCACTCGTCTTATTGAGCTCACTAGGATGCTAAATCTTCCTCTTCCTAGCATCATGGTGCTTACCCTTACCAAGTTTGAGAGGAAGGACCTTTGGGGCTTCAAGGTTAATCATCCAGGACGCCAGACTGAGCCTACTACGGAGGCAATCATCTTCAATTTTATGCATGATGACAGGGAGAGAGGCCTAGAGGTACTCATGCAGGATTTACTAGCTCGTCTGTTAGGGATACACTCTCGGGAGATTAGAGGTACTCTGATGCAGCCCGTCCTACGGACGCACCTCCATCTACAACACCTAGTCCCCCAAGTGGACCAATGACTCGCGCCCGTGCCAAGCTCCTACAAGCCAAGGTTAACTCGCTCCTTTCCTCATGTGATTTTGGTCTACCTTTGGATGGCTTGCTACTTCATGCATCTACGTTGTGTATCCTCAGATATGAAGCAACACCACCACACCAAGCCACCAAGGAAGCAGGACCAGGAGAAGAAGCATTGAGCCAGCTGCCGGAGTCTCGGTGTAGACCGAGTCTCGGTCTCCTACACCGAGTCTCAGACCTTCCTCCGGTCCAGACCGGAGACCCAAGCCAGGACCCGAAGCCCCTCCCGAGGCAGGTCCGAGATTGACGAGTCTCCGGTCCCGCACCGAGTCTCTGGACCGACCGCCGAGCATGTTAAAGCATTTTGGGCCTGGCCCATGTAATTTCGCCCCAAACTTCCAGTTTATTCCAGAACTACCCCTGTTTATGTGGTTGGCCTATATATAGACCCACCCCTCATATGTAAACCCTAGACTTGGATAATGATAGATTAAGACACCCCTTGAGGATCTTTTAATCTATTGGTCTCATGCTCCTACCAAGGAGCACCTATTGTCCACCATCCTCTTGGATCTTGCCTAGTGCGTTCAAGTTGTACAAGGCCTTGGGTTCTCGGTTTCTCGCCCCCAAGTCGTCAAGGTCTCACCAAGCACCTCGTCCCCCGTTGTTGGCGTGGAGAGAGAGCTTCGCCCAACACCGATCCTAGAGATTATGTTGGACCGGTTGCCACCGGCGTGAGTTATCGGCGTGTATCGTGTTTTGTGTGCGTGAGTTCATCGGGATCTTTGCGTGCGTGTGTTCGTGGATTTCGTCCCCTCTTCCTATTCCACCGCTTCCCCCTCGATCCCGCGGAGATTCGTGAAAGATCGGGCCACCCCAAGGGGTTACCCCCTAACATCTTGGTATCAAGAGCAAGGTTGATCATGAATTTCCCCCCAATTTTTCTTCTATCCACCATAAATTCGAAAATTTCCCAAAAAACAGCCCCAATTTTCCTTTGGATCGATCTGTCGTTTTGGAGTGTTTTTGGTGGTTTTGATCCGACCAAATCTTGTCTAAGGTGTTGGTTCAGCTTTTGCCTGTGTTTCCCAGCCCAATTTTGGCCAAATTTTCGCGGATTTGAGGACTCTAGGCGTGGATTTCCGCTCAAGAACACGAGCAGACCCCCCACACCGGAGTCTCGGCCTGTGCCGAGTCTCCGGTCTACCGAGTCTCCGACCTGGGCCGATTTTCCCATTTTCCTCTTTTCTGCATTGGCTAATCTGTCCACTTGTTGTTTGTGTTCCGTATGCGTGTCAACAACTAACAGATAGCTTCCACAACATCGCCAGCTCTTCGACACCACGGACCCCAAACTCTTCCCCGCTCCATCGACACAAGATCATCACCATCAACCAAGGTATAACTTGTGTCAACCCTTGTAGCCATATCTTCCTTTGTGTGTACCTATCCTATGAGAGCAACTCATTTTGTGTTTGTCTAAGCATTGTGAACTTGCCATTGGAAAGTGAGAGTGTGAGGGAAAATACAAAAGTTACCATAGTAGCATAGCAAGGGAGAAAAAGAATTAAAAAAAATAGAAAGATACATAGTCTCCCAATACAAAGAGAGCATCAAGCTTGTAAGCAAAAGAGAGAGGAAGAAGCGTGCCAAGGCAAGTGCAGAAATCCGTTGCTTACCCTATTTTGGCAAACGAGTTGTGGTCTCTCCTTGCGTTGGCACGACACCCGAGCGTAGTCTTCGTTAGGCCATTTCGTGCTCACTTTCATAGTCGTGCTAACCCCATTTTTCTCCACGCGTGTGTGTAGTCGTAGGTTCTCGTCACCTTTTGAGTTGACCATCTCCTTTTGACTTGCATTTTGTTGTATCTTCTCCACTTTTGACTATCCTTTGCGTTCGGTTGGTTCTTTGGCTTGTTCACAATCCTACCCATCCACCAAAAGCTTTTGAGAGTTGTAGCTCCTTTGTGTGTGAGTTTCGTTGCCATTTCACTTTGCACGCTGTTCGCTCCTTTGTGTGGCAATTGGTTTGATATAATCTCCAAGGTGAGGTAAAAGGCTAACTCTACGCACCTTTACTCTCCATATACAACCCTTGTCGGCTTTGCATCATGGACAGGAATGGCGATCCGTCCCAACCACCACCACCACCCCCGGAGGACGACAATCCATACATGACAAGATGGGACCATTGGAAGGTTCGAGGAGAATTCAACCACCTTTGTGAAGCCCTTGAGCGGCGCCAACATGAACAATTTAGTGAAGCCCGAGTGGAGTTCAAGAACATCGACAACCGCTTCGAAGAAGTCCGTGGCCAAATGCATGCCATGCAACACAACCTCGGTCATCAAAATGAAGCTCTTGGTCGTGCCCTCGCCTCAACGGATGAGAAGCTTCAACGCCTCATTGATGGACTAGCAAGGCCACGCTCGCGAGAATCAAGCTCATCTCGGCACTCCTCAAGTGAATCAAGTGCACCTCGCCGTCACGCTTCAAGGCACCGGGATGGACCCGTTCTTCAATCCATAAGCTCTTCGCAAGCGGTTCCATCTCCGCGACACGCCGCAACGTCAAGCTATGATGGTGACCTCTCCGCAAGACCTCCAAGACGTGAAGCGAACCGGCCACAACCAAGGGCACTTGTGATTCAACAAGAGAAACCTCACATGGACCACCAAGGCCATAGCCGTCGACATGTCCCGTCAACAACAAGTGAAGCATCCGAAGAGGACGAACAAGATCACCGTCCACGTGAAGCACTCGCAGATCCTCCAAGGCGTCATCATCGACATGACCGTCCACGTCGGCAACATGATGGTCATGACGAGCCTCCTCCACATCAAGAAGAAAGAGAACAGTCGATTGTGCATGCGGCTCGACGTCCTCCTTGCCACATGGCGCAAGATAATGCTCCTCGGCATCAACCACGACAAGAACAAGAGCAAGCTCCCCAAGCTCACCGTGAGGACCAACAACCTCCTCCTCGTCCTCAACCGCGCCAAGAACAAGAGCAAGCTCCCCAAGCTCGTCGTCCAAACCAAGTTCCACCACCAAACGCGGCACCTCAACAACCGCAAGAGCAACACCACCATCAACAAGCAAGACATGAGAGCTCGGATGATGAAGATGGCCGCCAAAATCATGGCAACCGTCGCAACCGGAACCGCAATGAGGAAGAAACTTTCGGCAAGCTCAAGTTCACCATGCCCAAGTTCACCGGTTCCAATGATCCCGAAGAATACCTCTCATGGGAACTCAAGGTTGACAAGATCTTCCGCATGCACAACTTTAGCAATGAGAAGATGATGGCCATGGCATCCCTCGAGTTTGATGAATATGCCAACCTTTGGTGGGAACAAGTCCAACTCGCTCGTGAATCAAAATAAGAGGCCCCAATCTCAACTTGGCAAGATATGAAGGCTCATATGAGATCCCGCTTTGTTCCTTCACACTACACGCGTGACCTCTTCAATAAGCTTCAAACGCTTAGTCAAGGAACAAAGACCGTGGAAGAGTACTTCAAACAAACGGAGCTCAACATGATCCGTGCCAACATTGAAGAGCGTGATGAACAAACAATGGCACGTTTCCTCAATGACTTGAACCATCCTATCAAGCGCATCACCGAGTTCCAACGGTACAACAACATGGTTGAGCTTGTGCACATTGCATCAAAGGCCGAACGTCAAGTGCAAGAGGACATAAAGTTCAACAAGCCAAAGACATACTTCACATACAAGCAAGCTCCAACCACTACTTCGAAAACACCAAGTGGAAGCTCCTCAAATACCACCAAGCTTCCCTTCAAGCCAACACTTCCTCAAGGAAAACCGTCCCCAAGTGGCAAGTACACAAGAGATGAACAACCTGTAGGGTTTCGTAGCATGGAAAACAAAAAATTTCTATCGCATACAAACAAACAAGCCAAGATCTATCTACTAGATTGTAGCAACGAGTCGATGTAATAACTTACCCTCGAAGATTCCAAAGTGTTTAACGAGAGCGGATTCTCGTGGGTGATGTAGTCGTACTCTTCCAGATCTCAAGATCGTGTAGACGATCCTTCCGGCGCTGCGTTCCGGCAGCGCTCCCACAGTCGGTCACACGTTCGGTACTCGACGAAGACCTTCCTCTCCCTTGTTCCAGCAGGCAGCGGAGGTTGTAGCACTCTCCTCGCGATTCCGGCCTGTGACGTGCAGGAAGTAGAGGGGAGATCTCGCAGGGCTTCGCCTTAAGCCAGAGCGAGTATGGTGGAGTATGAGAGAGCTCCTCGGCGATCTAGGGTTTAGACACACCAAGGAGGAGGGGCTAGAGCCGGCGACTAGGGTTCCGGGGACCCCAAGTCGGCTGAGGAAAACCCTAGGTGGTGGCGGCTATGGAGGCAGCTTTCTAGGGTTTGAGGTAAGGGACTTGTGTGTCTAGAGGAGAGCCCCTCCTTATATAGGTGGAGGGGCCGAGGCCAAGGGAGGAGGAGTCCCTCCCAACTCGGCTTGGGCGCGCCGGTTGGAGGAGGATTCCTCCTAACTCGGTTTCCCTCTCCTTCCTCTTTTCCTCTTTCCAATTTTAGACGTTTGACTTTTCAAACTAGCTATTTGACTTTTCAATTTAGGATTCAATTTAATCCTTTATTTGGAACAACGAGGACACTTAGTACATGATGCAATCATTCCAATATGCAATGACACATTCATGTACCCTTCCTCCGAGTCTTGGGACATTCCGGAACCTTCTAGAACATTCGATGAAAACACGGAATCATTCCCGAACTCAAAGCAGGACTTTCCTTATATGAATCTTATTCTCCGGACCATTCCGGATCACCTCGTGATATCCCGGATCCCATCCGAGACTCTGAACAACATTCGGTCTCTTTCTCATAATACCATAACTACTCAAACAACGTCGAATCCTTAAGTGTGTCTCCCTACGGTTCGTGAATTATGCGGACATGATCGAGACACTTCTCCGAACAATAACCAATAGAGGAATCTGGAAATTCATATGGCTCCCACATATTTCTACGATTACTTTGCGATCGAATGAACCACTTACATACGATACCAATTTCCCTTTGTCTCACGATAGTTTACTTATCCGAGGTTATGATCGTCGGTATCTCTGCATACCTAGTTCAACCTCGTTACCGATAAGTACTCTTTTCTCGTTCCCGTGATATGTGATCCCTTGTGAGCCAGTCACATGCTTGCAAGCTAATTGGATGACATTCCACCGAGAGGGCCCAGAGTATATCTATCCGTCATATGGATGGACAAATCCCACTCTTGATCCATGTGTCTCAACCAATACTTTCCGAACACTCAATGCCACCTTTATAGCCACCCAGTTACGGTGTGGTGTTTGATGTCATCAAAGCATCCATCCGGTAAAGGTGATATGCATGATCTCATGGTCGAAGGAATTAGGTTACTATGTATCAGAAAGCATATAGCAATTGAACTATTGAAATGACTTGATCTTTATGCTACGCTTATCTATAGGAGTATGTCCACCATATCATTCTCCTAACGATATGATCTTGTTGTTGATAACATCTCAGTGTTCATGATAGGTAAACCACAATCATTTATCAACCAACAAGCTAGTGATGTATAGAGGCTATACTAGGGACTTCAAATTAAGTTTACAAATCACACAAGTATCAATGTTTCCTTGTTAATACTATTATAGCATGAATGTAAACATTTATCATAAACACAAAGATATAATAATAACTACATTTATTATTGCCTCTAGGGCATATCTCCAACAGTCTCCCACTTGCACTAGAGTCATCTAATCTAGATTACATGGTAATATACCGAACACCCATGGCAGTTTGGTGTTGGTCATGTTTTGCCCTCGGGAGAGGTTTATTCAACGGATCCGCCACATTCAGATCTGTGTGTACTTTGCAAATATTTATATCCCCATCCTGGATATGTTCTCGAATAGCGTGAAATCGCAGCTTGATGTGCTTCAGCTTCTTGTGTGACCTTGGTTCTTGCGCATTGGCTATGGCGCCCATGTTATCATAGTAGATAGACATTGGGTCCAGCGCACTAGGAACCACACCTAGATCTGTAATGAACTCTTTCATCCATATCGCTTCCTGTGAAGCCTCCGAAGCAGCCATGTATTCCGATTCAGTTGAAGATCTCGCCACAACGCTTTGCTTTGCACTCCTCCAGCTAACTGATGCATTCAAAATAAATACGTATCCAGATTGTGATTTAGAACCATCCGGATCGTTGTTCCAACTAGCATCGGTGTAACCGTTAACAACGAGTTGTTCATCACCTCCATAAGAAAGAACCATATCCTTAGTTCTTCTCAAGTACTTAAGGATGTTTTTGACCGTTGTCCAATGATCCACTCCTGGATCACTTTGATATCTGCTAGTTAAACTAACAGCATATGCAATGTCGGGTCTAGTACATAGCATGGCATACATAAGAGATCCTATGGCTGAGGCATAGGGAGTCTTACTCATCCTTTCTCTATCTTCTGCCGATGTCGGACTTTGAGTTTTACTCAAGGTCGTATTGGGCAACATGGGCAAGAACCCTTTCTTTCTTTCTTCCATTCCAAACCTCTTTAGAACTTTGTCCAAATATGTACTCTGTGACAATGATATTTGGCGTTTCGATCTATATCTATAAATCTTTATGCCTAATATGTAAGCTGCTTCTCCAAGATCCTTCATTGAAAAACTATTATTCAAATATTCCTTGACACTATTAAGAAGGTCTACATCATTCCCAATCAACAATATGTCATCTACATATAGTATTAAGAATGCTACAGAGCTCCCACTCACTTTCTTGTAAATACAAGCTTCTCCATAAGTTTGTATAAAACCAAAACTTTTGATCACCTTATCAAAACGTTGATTCCAACTTTGGGATGCTTGCTTCAATCCATAGATGGATCGTTCAAGTTTGCATACCTTGTTAGCATCTTTAGGATCGAAAAAACCTTTGGGTTGCATCATATACAAATCTTCATCAATATCTCCATTGAGGAATGCTGTTTTGACATCCATCTGCCATAAGTCATAATCATAATATGCAGCGATTGCTAACATAATCCTCACAGACTTTAGCTTCGCTACCGGTGAGAAAGTCTCATCGTAGTCAACTCCTTGAATTTGTCGAAACCCTTTTGCGACAAGTCGAGCTTTATAGATAGTAACATTACCATCGACTGTTTTCTTCTTGAAAATCCATTTGTTCTCGATGACCTTCCGCCATCCGGTAAGTCCACCAAAGTCCATACTTGGTTTTCGTACATGGATCCAATCTCGGATTTCATGGCTTCTTGCCATTTATTGGAATCTGGGCTCATCATCGCTTCCTCATATGTCTCGGGGTCATCGGTGTTGTCCACCAACATGACACTCATAACGGGATCATACCAATGCAGGAGTGGTACGAGTTCTTGTTGACCTCCGAGGCTCAGTAGCAACTTCAACCGAAGTTTCATGATCACCATCATTAGCTTCCTCTTATTGGTGCAGGCACCACAGAACTTCTTCCGGTCTGCGCTACTACAATTTCGAGAGAAGGTTCGACAACCTCGTTGAGTTCTACTTTCCTTCCAGTCACTTCTTTCGAGAGAAATTCCTTCTCTAGAAAGGATCCATTCTTGGCAACGAATATTTTGCCTTCGGATCTATGATAGAAGGTATACCCAATAGTTTCCTTTGGGTATCCTATGAAGACGCATTTTTCCGCTTTGGGTTCAAGCTTGTCCGGCTGTAACTTCTTTACATAGGCTTCGCATCCCCAAACTTTAAGGAACGACAATCTAGGTTTCTTTCCAAACCATAATTCATACGGTTTCGTTTCAACGGATTTAGACGGTGCCCTATTTAAAGTGAATGCGGCTGTTTCTAATGCATAACCCCAAAATGATAGCGGTAAATCTGTTAGTGACATCATAGAACGAACCATATCTAAGAGAGTTCGATTACGACGTTCGGACACACCATTACGCTGTGGTGTTCCCGGCGGTGTCAACTGTGAAAGTATTCCACATTTCTTCAAATGCTCGCCAAACTCGTAACTTAGATATTCACCTCCACGATTAGAACGTAGAAATTTAATCTTCTTGTTACGTTGATTCTCTACCTCACTTTGAAACTCCTTAAACTTCTCGAAAGTTTCGGACTTATGTTTCATGAAATAGATATACCCATATCTACTCAAGTCATCCGTGAAGGTAAGAACATAACTTGATAACCACAGCGATGCTACACTCATTGGGCCACACACATCGGTATGTATGATTTCCAACAAGTCCGTAGCTCGCTCCATCATACCGAAAATGGAGTCTTAGTCATTTTCCCATCGGACATGCTTCGCATCTTTCAAGTGATTCAAAATCAAGTGATTCAAGAAGTCCATCGAATGGAGTTTCTTCATACGCTTCACTCCAATGTGACCAAGGCAAGTGCCACATATAGGTCGAATTATCGCTGATTTCAAGCGTTTAGCCTCAATGTTGTTGATATGTGTATTTCCACTATCGAGATTCAATAAGAATAGACCATCTATCAAAGGTGCATGTGCATAAAACATATTACTCATATAAATCGAACAACCATTATTCTCGGACTTAAACAAGTAACCGTCTACAATAAACAAGATCCGATATAATGTTCATGCTCAACGCAGCACCAAATAACAATTATTTAAGTATAAAACTAATCCCGATGGTAGATGAAGGGGTAGCGTGCCGCGATCACATCAACCTTTGATCCGTTTCCACGCGCCGTCACCTCGTTCTTCGCTAGCTTCCGTTTATTCTGCAGCACCTGTTTCGAGTTACAAATATGAGCAACCGAACCAGTATCAAATACCCAGGCACTACTACGAGTACTAGTGAGATACACATCAATAACATGTATATCAGATATACCTTTCTTCTTGATGTTGCCATTCTTCAGATCCGCCAAGTACTTTGGGCAATTCCGCTTCCAGTGACCTTCTCCCTTGCAGTAAAAGCACTCAGTATCAGGCTTGGGTCCAGCCTTGGTCTTCTTCGCCGGCGTGGTAACTTTCTTACCACCCTTCTTGAAGTGTCCCTTCTGCTTAGACTTTCCTTTCTTGAATTTGGTGGTCTTATTGACCAACAACACTTGGTGCTCTTTCTTGATCTCCACTTCTGCAGACTTTAACATAGCAAACAGTTCTGGCAACTCCTTGTTCATGTTCTGCATGTTGTAGTTCATCACAAAGTTCTTGTAACTTGGTGGTAGTGATTGGAGGACACGGTAAATCCCCAAAGCATTAGGAATCACTATACCCAAGCTTTGAAGTTTGTTTGCGTGCCCAGACATCTTAAGCACATGCTCACTGACGGAGCTGCCCTCTTCCATCTTGCAGTTAAAGAACTTTTCAGAAGCCTCATAGCTTTCAATTGCCGCATGAGTCTCAAAGATCAATTTGAGATCCTCGACAATATCATATGGGTCTGAATTCTCAAAACTTTTCTGAAGCTCCGATTCCAAACCATACAAGATAGCACACTGAACTATGGAGTACTGATTCTTCGAGCGAGGTAAACATTCTTTACTTCATCGGCAACATCACCGCAGTGGGTCACCCAAATGCATCCAGCACATAGGTCAAATTACCAGCTGTGAGGACAATCCTCAAATTGCGGAACCAATCCGCGAAGTTGCTTCCATTGTTTTTCAAAAAAAAATTCTCTAGGAACGCATTAATATTGATGGTAGGGGCTGCCATTGATCTACAACATATTTGCAATAGTTTAGACTAAGTTTATGACAAATTGAGTTCAAATTAATAATGAAATTAAACTAGGTGAACTCCCACTCAAAACAACATCCCTCACATTGTTTTAGTGATCACACGAACCAAATCCACTACATCAACACCGATCATCACGAGAGTTGATATAGTTTCAATGGCGAACAATCGTCATGTTCATCATATCTACTATATGATTCATGCTTTACCTTTCGGTGATCCGTGTTTCGAGACCATGTCTGTACATGCTAGGCTCGTCAAGATCAAACCTTAGTTTCCGCATGATCAAATCTGGCTTGCTCACGTTGTATACACTTGCGGAATCTAACACACCCGATCATCACGTGGTGCTTCGAAACAACAAGCTTTAGCAACGGTGCTAACTAAGGGTGAACACTTTATGACTTGAAATTCATGTGCTTGAGGGATCATCTTATAATGCTACCGTCGTCTACTAAGCAATACAAGATGCATAAAGGATTAACATCACATGCAATTCAATAATATGTGATATGATATGGCCTTTCTTCTTTGTGCTTCCGATCTCCATCTTCAAGCACGAACATGATCTCCATCATCACCGGCATTGCATCAAGGTCAATGACGCTTCTCCATGGTTGTCGTCCACCGGCTTCAACTATTACAACTACTTTGAATAGACACGCGGGTCTTAACATAAATTAAAGACAACCATATGGCTCCAGCCGGTTGCCAACTTACAATAAGGAACATTGCATACATCAAATATAATCACAATCATGGCCATATCATATCACACCCCTGCAAAACAAAGTTAGACGCCTCTACTTTATTTGCATATTTTACGTGGTTTGGGGCTTTCAATAAGTGTCGTTCTAACTTACGAACAAGAACCACAACATTGATACTAGTATTGTTGATCACCCGTTGTAAATTGGATCTTAACTATGCTAGGAGAAACAGGCACCCGCAAAGCCACTTATGCAAAACAAGTTGCATGTCAAGCGTGGAGCAAGTCTCATGAACGATGTCATGTAAGGTTAGCCCGGGCCGCTTCATCCCAACATACCGCAAGATGCAAAGTACACAAGAAGTAATCGACAATAAAAGCATCAACGCCCACAATGACCATTGTGTTCTACTCGTGCAACAGATCTACATATAGACACGGCTACGATACAAGCGTAGGGTTTCGTAGCATGGAAAAAAAAATCTCTATCGCATACAAACAAACAAGCCAAGATCTATCTACTAGATTGTAGAAACGAGTCGATGGAATAACTTACCCTCGAAGATTCCAAAGTGTTTAACGAGGCGGATTCGTGGGTGATGTAGTCGTACTCTTCCGATCTCAAGATCGTGTGACGATCCTTCCCATGGCTGCGTTCCGGCGCTCCCGATCGGTCACGTTCGGTGACTCGAAGACCTTCCTCTCCCTTTTTCAGCAGGCGTGGAGGTTGTAGCACTCTCCTCGCGATTCCGGCAGACAACGGCGTGGTACAGGAATTAGAGGGAGATCTCAGGCTTCGCCTTAAGCCGAGCGAGTATGGTGGAGTATGAGAGCTCCTCGGCGATCTAGGGTTTAGACACACCAAGGAGGAGGGCTATAGCCGGTGACTAGGGTTCCGGGACCCCAAGTTGGCTAGGCAAAACCCTAGGTGGTGGCGGCTATGGAGGGCTGCAGCTTTCTAGGGTTTGAGGTGAGGGACTTGTGTGTCTAGAGGAGGGAGCCCTGCCCCTCCTTATATAGGTGGAGGGGCCGGCGGCCATGGGAGGGGAGTCCCTCCCCAACTCGTCTTGGAGGGGGCGCGCCGGTTGGAGGAGGGATTCCCTCCCCAACTCGGTTTCCCTCTCCTTCCTCTTTTCCTCTTTCCAATTTTAGACGTTTGACTTTTCAAACTAGCTATTTGACTTTTCAATTTAGGATTCAATTTAATCCTTTATTTGGAACAGCGAAGACACTTAGTACATGATGCAATCATTCCAATATGCAATGACACATTCATGTACCCCTTCCCCCTCGGTCTGGACATTAGGAACCTTCTAGAACATTCCTGATGAAAACACCGGAATCATTCCCGAACTCCGAAACGGGAATTTCCTTATATGAATCTTATTCTCCGGACCATTCCGGATCACCTCGTGATATCCCGGATCCCATCCGAGACTCCGATCAACATTCGGTCTCTTTCTCATAATACCATAACTACTCAAACAACGTCGAATCCTTAAGTGTGTCTCCCTACTCATGATCGAGACACTTCTCCGAACAATAACCAATAGAGGAATCTGGAAATTCATATGGCTCCCACATATTTCTACGATTACTTTGCGATCGAATGAACCACTTACATACGATACCAATTTCCCTTTGTCTCACGATAGTTTACTTATCCGAGGTTATGATCATCGGTATCTCTGCATACCTAGTTCAACCTCGTTACCGATAAGTACTCTTTTCGTTCCGTGATATGTGATCCCTGTGAGCCGGTCACATGCTTGCAAGCTAATTGGATGACATTCCACCGAGAGGGCCCAGTATATCTATCCGTCATATGGATGGACAAATCCCACTCTTGATCCATGTGTCTCAACCAATACTTTCCGAACACTCAATGCCACCTTTATAGCCACCCACTTACGGTGTGGTGTTTGATGTCATCAAAGCATCCATCCGGTAAAGGTGATATGCATGATCTCATGGTCGAAGGAATTAGGTTACTATGTATCAGAAAGCATATAGCAATTGAACTATTGAAATGACTTGATATTTATGCTACGCTTATCTATAGGAGTATGTCCACCATATCATTCTCCTAACGATATGATCTTGTTGTTGATAACATCTCAATGTTCATGATAGGGAAACCACAATCATTTATCAACCAACAAGCTAGTGATGTATAGAGGCTATACTAGGGACTTCAAATTAAGTTTACAAATCACACACGTATCAATGTTTCCTTGTTAATACTATTATAGCATGAATGTAAACATTTATCATAAACACAAAGATATAATAATAACTACATTTATTATTGCCTCTAGGGCATATCTCCAACACAACCATTCAATGGTGAGTGCTACAAGTGTGGAGGCAAAGGACACAAGTCAGCCGCATGTGGGAACAAGAAAGTTTTGTTCATCCATGACAACGGCGATGAAGAATACTTGAGTGAAGATGAGTTTGATTCAAGGGTCAAAGAAGCCATGGCAAGGCAACATTTGGAAGAGGACCAAGAGCTACTCATGTGTGAGCATGACGCAAGTCCATCGCTTGTGGTCACAAGGGTCTTAACTACTCAAGCCAATGAGAATGTAGACCAACGATCAAACATCTTCCAAACTCGTGCCGATATCAATGGTAGGTCCATCAAAGTTGTCATCGATGGAGGGAGTTGCCACAATCTTGCAAGCACGGAATTGTGTGAGAAACTCAACCTCACCCTCCATCCGCATAAACACCCCTACCATATCCAATGGCTAAGTGACCAAGGATCCGTCAAGATCAAGCACACCGTCTCGGTAACGTTCTCAATTGGACCATACAAGGACACAGTGGAATGTTACGTGGTCCCAATGACGGTTTGCCATATGCTGCTAGGAAGGCCGTGGCAATTTGACAAGCGTGCTTTGCATAATGGTCACTCAAACACTTATACCTTCAAATGGCTTGACAAAACTTGTGTGTGGCAACCAATGACTCCTAGCCAAATAATTGCGGATAATGCAAAGGCTTTAGCGAGGGCGCAATACACAAAAACATCATGTGAGAAGAGTGGTGAGCGAGAGAACCACACTATAGTGAGTGAGTGCCACAAGCCAAACTCGAGTGGAAAAACTAAGAGTGTTCTTCTTGCCACCAAAAGTGAGATGAGAGAAGTGAGGAACAACCCATCCATTTTGCACTATGTCCTTGTATGCAAGGGACTAGCGCAAGGAACTAATGACTTGACAAATGTTCCTCCTTCTTTGATGGCTATTTTGCAGGAATTCCAAGATGTATTTCCCCAAGAGCTTCCTCATGGACTACCTCCTCTTCGTGGAATCGATCACCGCATCGACCTCATACCCGGCGCCCCACTTCCAAACCGCGCCGCGTATCGCACGAACCTGGAAGAGACAAAAGAGATAGAACGACAAATCAACCAACTCGTCTCCAAAGGTTTGATACAAGTAAGCACTAGTCCTAGCGCGGTTCCCGTGATTCTAGTACCAAAAACGGATGATACGTTGCGGTTATGCATGGACTGCCGTCCAATCAATGCTATCACTGTGCGTTATCGACATCCTATACCGCGTCTTGATGACATGCTTGATGAGTTATGTGGAGCCACTATATTTTCGAAAATTGATCTTCGTAGTGGTTACCATCAAATTCGCATGGCCGAAGGTGATGAGTGGAAAACCGCCTTCAAGACCAAGCTTGGTCTCTATGAATGGTTGGTTATGCCTTTTGGCTTATCAAATGCTCCATCTACCTTCATGCGCCTCATGAACCATATTTTGCGATCTCTCATTGGGAAGAGTGTAGTTGTTTACTTTGATGACATCCTTGTCTATAGCAAGTCACTAGAGGAGCATGTTACTCATGTTAAGGAGGTCCTTCAAATCCTTCGTCATGAAAAGCTTTACGCTAATCTCCCAAAGTGCACTTTTGCAAAAGACAAGCTGATTTTCCTTGGTTTTGTTGTGTCTTCCAATGGCATTGAAGTTGATGTCTCAAAAGTCAAGGACATACGAGATTGGCCCATCCCTACAAATGTTAGTGAACTTCGAAGTTTTCATGGGTTGGCTGGCTTTTACCGTCGCTTTGTGAAAGACTTTTCTACCATTGCTTTCCCCCTCAATGAATTGACCAAGAAAAATGTCACGTTTGTTTGGGGTAAAGCACAACAAAAGGCTTTTGATGAGCTCAAAAAGAGGCTCACCGAAGCACCACTTCTTGCATTACCGGATTTCACAAAAACCTTTGAGATTGAATGTGAAGCTAGTGGTATTGGCATTGGTGGCGTCCTTATGCAAAATGGGCGTCCTATTGCTTACCATAGTGAGAAACTTGATGGCGCACGCCTCAACTATCCTATTTATGACAAAGAACTTTTTGCCTTGGTTCGAGTCCTTCAAGTGTGGCAACACTATCTTTGGCCCAAAGAATTTATCATCCATTCCGACCATGATTCATTGAAGTATCTTAAGGGCCAAGCCAATTTGAGTAAAAGGCACGCCAAATGGGTTGAGTTCATGGAGTCTTTTCCTTACATTGTCAAATATAAGAAGGGCAAAGAAAATGTGGTAGCGGATGCCTTGTCTCGCAAAAACACAAGCCTTCTTACACGACTCGAAGTAAATGTCTTGGGCCTTGATGACATCAAATCTTTGTACGCGTCCAACCCTTTCTTTGGACCAATTTTTGCAACATGTTCAATAGACAAAGGGATTGATGATTTCTATTTGCATAAGGGTTTTCTTTTCAAACAAAACAAGCTTTGCATTCCGAAATCTTCTCTCCAACTTTTGCTTCTTCAAGAGTCCCATGGGGGAGGCCTTATGGGTCACTTTGGTCGTGACAAGACTTATGACATGCTCTCCACTCACTACTTTTGGCCAAAGATGAAGCGCGACGTGGAGCGCCACGTACAACGATGCACTACATGTATCCAAGCTAAGTCTAAGTCCAACCCCTTTGGTCTTTATATGCCATTGCCTATTCCTCATGCACCTTGGTCGGACATTAGCATGGACTTTGTGTTAGGCTTGCCTAGATCTAAACATGGTCATGATTCTATATTTGTAGTAGTGGATCGCTTTTCAAAAATGGCACATTTCATTCCGTGCCATAAGACCGATGATGCTTCACATGTAGCAAATTTGTTTTTCAGGAAATAATTCGCTACACGGTGTACCAAGAACAATCGTCTCCGACCAGACGTAAAATTCATGAGCTACTCGAAGACTCTCATGGCCAAGCTCGCATCAAGCTCCTCTTCGTCGCCTCGCATGCTCAAACCGATGGACAAACCAAGGTCGTCAATCGAAGTCTTGGCACACTCCTCCGGGTGTTGATAAAGAAGAACCTTAAAGACTGGGAGGAATGTATTCCACATGCCGAGTTCGCCTACAACCGCGCCAAGCACTCCACCACAATGAGGATCCCGTTCACGATCGTCTATGGCTTCGAGCCCCTCACCGCGCTCGATATCCTTCCACTACCTCTTCATGAACGTGCCAATATGGACATGGTCAAGCGTTCCCAAACAATGAAGAAACTCCATGAAGACACAAGAGCTACGATCGAGAAACAAGTCCTTCACCAAGCATCAAGGCTAAAAAAGAACAAGAAAGAGATGATCTTCGAAGAAGGCGACCTTGTGTGGATACACTTGAGTAAAGACCGCTTCCCCAAGGACCGCGACTCCAAACTCAAGCCAAGAGGTGATGGACCGTTCAAAGTGCTAAAGAGGATCAACAACAACGCCTACATCATAGATATCCCAACATCCAAGTATCTTGTGAGCCCGACATTCAATGTCAAGGACCTATCACCCTACCATGGCGAAGATGAAGTTGAGAAGGTTGAAGAGTCGAGGACGACTCTTTCCCAAGGGGAGATGCAGCCGTCCTGGACGCACCTCCATCTACAACACCTAGTCCCCCAAGTGGACCAATGACTCGCGCCCGTGCCAAGCTCCTACAAGCCAAGGTTAACTCGCTCCTTTCCTCATGTGATTTTGGTCTACCTTTGGATGGCTTGCTACTTCATGCATCTATGTTGTGTACCCTCAGATATGAAGCAACACCACCACACCAAGCCACCAAGGAAGCAGGACCAGGAGAAGAAGCATTTGGGCCAGCTGCACCGGAGTCTCCGGTGTAGACCGGAGTCTCCGGTCTCCTACACCGGAGTCTCCGGACCTTCCTCCGGTCCAGACCGGAGACCCAAGCCCGGGACAGCCAGAAGCCCCCTCCGGAGACGGGTCCGGAGATTGACCGGAGTCTTCGGTCCAGACCGGAGTCTTCGGACCCCAGACCGGAGTCTCCGGACCGACCGTCGCCAGGCATGTTAAAGCCTTTTGGGCCTGGCCCATGTAACCCCCAATTTCGCCCCAAACTTCCAGTTTATTCCAGAACTACCCCTGTTTATGTGGTTGGCCTATATATATCCCCACCCCTCATATGTGAACCCTAGACTTGGATAATGATAGATTAAGACACCCCTTGAGGATCTTTTAATCTATTGGTCTCATGCTCCTACCAAGGAGCACCTATTGTCCACCATCCTCTTGGATCTTGCCTAGTGCATTCAAGTTGTACAAGGCCTTGGGTTCTCGGTTTCTCGCCCCCAAGTCGTCAAGGTCTCACCAAGCACCTCGTCCCCCGTTGTTGGCGTGGAGAGAGAGCTTCGCCCAACACCGATCCTAGAGATTATGTTGGACCGGTTGCCACCGGCGTGAGTTATCGGCGTGTATCATGTTTTTTGTGCGTGAGTTCATCGGGATATTTGCGTGCGTGTGTTCGTGGATTTCGTCCCCTCTTCCTCTTGCACCACTTCCCCCTCGATCCCGCGGAGATTCGTGAAAGATCGGGCAACCCCAAGGGGTTACCCCCTAACATACTCACTTCCACGCCTTCGGTAGACGTGACGAGGATGGTGAGGCTATTGAGTTCGAGGATGCTGCTAGAGATACGGCAGAGCCAATTCGTCTATACCTCCAGGACCTAGAAGTTCTTCTTAGGCACCTAGATACTAATAGGACCAACGTCATGCTTAGCAATGACGAGCTCCGGGTGCAGCTTCGTGAGAAGGACAAGCTCTTCGCGGAGCAAGATGAGATAGTCAAGGAAATGGAGGCCAAGTTTGAGAGTCAGGATAGAAAGTTCAAGAGTCAAGAGAAAAGAGTCCAAGATAGGAACAAGAGGATTCGAGAGATGACTGCAGAACTGGAGTCTAAGGACTTCGAGCTCGAGCATCAGCAGATGGTGATTGAGAGACTTCGTTCACAGAAGAGGGCTCTCAAAGCCAAAGTAGAGGCCTTGACTACCAATGTCTAGGAATACAAGACCGCTATGGATAATGCAGGTTTTACACTTGTTGATGAGGAGGTTGATGCAGAGGAGTAGTGATGACTACTCATTTACCTATTATTTACCATGTTTTTGATTATTGAGTCACAATGACCATCCAACATGTGGATGGCTTGCTATTGGTGTGTTTACTTTTTCAAACTTGTTGTTTACATTGTTGAACTTTTGTTATTTGTTGCTTGTTTGGTGTTGTCTGTGTGATGTATTGTGCATGTTAAGCATCTATGGGTATCTCATTCTTATCCTTATTGAAAACCACAGATGCCTCCTCGACATGCCAACCCTAACCCAAACAACAACAATGTCACCCCAAAGATGCAGCAGTTGATGACAGCTCAGACACAGCTAATGCAGATGATGACCACCTTTATGCAGAATCAGAACAACAACAACAACAACAACAACAACAACAACAACAACAACAACAACAACAACAACAACAACAACAACAACAACAACAACAACAACAACAACAACAACAACAACAACAACAACAACAACAACAACAACAACAACAACAACAACAACAACAACAACAACAACAACAACAACAACAACAACAACAACAACAACAACAACAACAACAACAACAATCAGAACAATCCACCAGGTTTTGATATGCTCACTAGATTCCTAAGACTGAGGCCAGCAAAGTTCTCAGGAACTACTGATCCCATGGTGGCCAATGATTGGCTACGCTCAGTGAACAAGGATTTGGTAACTGTTGGTTGTACTGATGAGGAGAAAGTCAGATTTGCAACACACTTGTTGGAAGGACCAGCAGCTACTTGGTGGGATAACTTCCAGATCACCACTCACATTGAGGATGTGACATGGGATATCTTTGAAGATGGTTTCTGTACTACTCACATCTCATCCAGAGTGATGAGTTTGAAGAAAACGGAATTTCACAACTTGAAGCAGCGCCACCGCAGCGTGGCTGAATATATTGAGGAGTTCAACAATCTGGCGCGTTATGCACCGGATGAAGTTGGCACTGATGCCAAGAGGAAGGAGAAGTTCCTTGAAGGATTTAATGATGAATTGAACCTGTAGTTAGCTGTGGCCTATGTCCCCACTTATCAGTCTCTTTGTGACAAGGCTGCCATCTTGGAGAGCAAGATGAAATAGGTTGAAAGCGGAAAGAGGAAACACTCTGACAAGCACAGCTCGGGATCGTCTCACAAGCGTTCCCATTATGATGATAATGGAAATTCTGGATCCCACAAGCATGGAAAGTACAACAACCACAACCACAACCGTCATCATGACAACAAGCATCACCGTAGTCATGACAATGACAAGTACAAGAATCACAAGAGTGGGTACAAGAACCACCACAATGGAAGTGGAAGTGGTAGTGGAAGCCAGCCTGTCAAGAAGGATCTTAGTCAGGTTGAATGTTTCAAGTGCAAGAAGATGGGCCATTATGCAAATGAATTCCCAGAAAATAAAGTTGAAGGACCCAACAATCCCAACCCTTTCCAAAAGGGACAAGTGAACCACATCAATGTGGAGGAAATCTATGAGGAACCTGATGCTGTTGCTGGTAAGTTCAAAGTCAATTCTGTTCCAGCATTTGTTCTCTTTGATACTGGTGCATATCATTCATTCATATCAAGAGCATTTGTTTTAAAAAATGAACTACCAGTAGAAACTATTGGATGTCCTATAAAAGTAAGTTCTCCTGGCGGAGAAATGATAGTGAACTCAGGATGTCATGATCTAGTCATGGAGTTTTTGGGAAGTATAAGTTTCCCGTTAATCTGATAATCCTAAATTCCCAAGGATTGGATGTCATTTTGGGAATGGACTGGATGACCAAGCACAAGGGAGTGCTAGATTGTGCCAATCATACTGTCACACTCACAACTCCGCAAAACAAAAGGATTAGATTCAAGACCAACTTTGAACCAAAAGGGAGTAAGCTAAATTCTCTTAAGGGGGTTAGCATAGACAGTGTGCCAATCGTGAGTGAATATACGGATGTGTTTCCGGAAGAATTACCAGGAATGCCACTAGATAGAGATGTGGAATTTTTGATAGATTTTCTAGGAGGATCAGGACCAATAGCAAAAAGACCATACAAGATGCCAGTTGATGAGTTGAAAGAACTCAAGAAACAACTTGGAGAACAGTTGCGGAAAGGATTTATTCAACCAAGTTCTTCGTCTTGGGGAGCACCAGTGTTGTTTGTGGAAAAAAAAGATAGGAGTCAAAGGTTATGCATAGATTACCGTTCACTCAATGAGGTGACTATCAAGAACAAATACCCTTTGCCTAGAATCAATGACTTGTTTGACCAGTTAGAAGGAGCCTGTGTGTTCTCAAATATTGATCTTCGATCAGGTTATTTCCAGCTCAAAATAAGGGAACAAGACATACCTAACACAGCTTTCACCACTAGGTATGGATTGTATGAGTATACCATGATGCCATTTGGTTTGACCAATGCACCAGCGTACTTCATGAATATGATGAACAAGGTGTTCATGGAATTCCTTGATAAGTTTTTTGTCGTTTTCATCGATGACATTTTGATCTACTCCAAGAGCAAAGAAGAGCATGAAGGACATTTGCGATTGATACTTGAGAAGCTTAGAGAGCATAAGTTGTATGCCAAATTCATCAAGTGTGAATTTTGGTTAAATGAAGTTGGATTTCTTGGACATATTGTGTCAGGAGATGGTGTAGCAGTTGATCCTGCTAAAGTGTCAGCTGTAAAAGAGTGGGAATCTCCTAAGTCAGTAAAAGAGGTTCGTATTTTCCTTGGCTTGGCAGGATACTATAGAAGATTTATTGAGAATTTCTCCAAAGTAGCTAAACCAATGACAGAGTTGCTAAAGAAAGACAAGAAATTTGCTTGGTCTGAAGGATGTGAACTCAGTTTTCAAGAATTGAAGAAGAGACTAGTGACATTGTTGCCTGTCAAAACTCACCGGCGGGCAGTGACTAGCAACACGAAGAGCCGGGAGGCTCCCAGAGCGGCTGGTGGGCCCTAGTCCCTCGGTCAACGCCAAAATCTTCCAAAGACGCACGCGTCTGTCTTGGTTCGAGATGCCACCTGACCTATACCTGCCAGAAGGTGATGGATTGTTCCGATTGGTTTCTGCGGTAAACAAGTATCGTAAAATTCGAGCCGTGATCGGCTCCTGTGTTTCAGAATCGGCTTTCGAGCCGATTATCCCCATGGTTTTGCATTGGATCTATGATAACATGGGGTTTTGCTTAATTACAAGTTAAATCGATCTACGATAGTTTAGTGTTTTCACCACGCAACCGAACGTCCCACGTAGTTGAGCCTAATAGATACGAAAAATAGTAGAAAACCAATCCTAGAGAAGGCCTAAAACCAACACAACGTCAATTCCAACGCCCCTCTAAGACCAATAAACCATATTTTACGTACACGGATCGTTCAACCCGTTTGTGAGGCCTAATCACGTGGATATTAAACTAAACCTTGATGAACAAGGCACAACTATAACAGATCAAATCGACTAAATAGAAATCAAAGATGCCACCCTCACACGGGAGAAGGTGCAAAGATGGCGAGATAGCTAGAGGTAGCACAAGCAAGCAATCATAGTAAGAGTATCGATGCTAGCTCTAACAATCAGGTAAAGGTGTTACTCGCCATCAACAAGGCTTCAAGAGTAACACCGGATAATCGCATAGAATATCGCCTAGATCGCAGTGCGATCTAGGCAAAGATGGCACTTACCCGAGAAAAACCCTAGAAACAAGGGGTATGGCGATCCGAGATTGTTGTTGGTTGTGAACGTGATTGTCCTTGTATTTCAATAACCCTAGGTACATATTTATAGTCCGAAGACTCTCTACTTTTGGAATAACTCTACAACTCTATCTTTACCTAAACATAAACGGAACCTAAACAAACACGAATCCTACTATGATACAGATACACGGGCAATTCAGCCCAAATTCACGCACTAGGCCGATCCAACAACACGTTGAATAAATGTATCTTCTAAGCCCATCTTGATCACGGCCCATCTCGTCTTTGGCCAAAATACGGT
Source organism: Avena longiglumis (assembly GCA_030063025.1). NCBI lineage: Eukaryota > Viridiplantae > Streptophyta > Magnoliopsida > Poales > Poaceae > Avena > Avena longiglumis. Next base: position 462,196,659 of record CP125974.1, read on the forward strand.
GATAACATGCCCCCGGTTTTGGCAATGATAATTCCAAAACCACTCATGCTTTTTTTCCTCTTCTCCCCTTTTTTATCGGGCCGCAGCGTCGTAACGCATGGCGTAACAGACACACGCTACCCCTTCATCATGATGCCTGTCTTCTCAACTCCTGCGTGATTCACCATTTTGGCGGTAATCGGGAAACCGCCATGGCATTGAACCGTCATCCATTATTCCCTTATTTAAATAAGCTGAACAGTTCGCATCCTCAGCTTCCTCCCGTGGCCAGAAAACCCTATTTCTTCATCGGAAAAACCCTCTTTCTTGCCATGGCCTCCCCTGCTTCCTCCGATGCATCCTCCCATGCCTCCAACTCGATTAGCGAGCGAGAACCAACTCAGCACCACCACGACATACGATTTCGCCCCACGATGGTGGGACGAAAGGGACTGGGATTTCGCCGTCTGGTCAGAGGACGATGCGTCCCTGACTGACGGCGAAGAGAGCCTACAGTTCCTCGTAGACGGGGAACTGGAGGCGAAGAGCAGCGACGACAACTGGTCGTGGGACGGCGTCGACTCTTCCGCTGAGGAGGAGGAATCGGAGGAGGACACCTCCTCCGATGGGTATCCGCCGACGAAGCGCTTCCGCTATGGGTCCGGCGAGGATACTGAAGATGACGACGAGGACGAAGAGGTCCCTGCTGGCTTCTTCAAAGAAGAAGGCGGGACGCAGCGGCGCCAAGACAAGTGAAGACGACAGCGGCGACGACGACCTCGGCTTAGATTAGGAATTAGTAGTAATGGCCGTAGCAATAGCAGGCCCCTTTTGTAATCGATCCTTCTGTAAGCAATGATCCTTTGAATGAATGAAACTTTGTTCCCAAAATATTGCTCCTTTTCCTGCTTCAATTTGCCGATAATCCAAACAAGTCGATGTTCCAGAAGCCGATGACACTGTATCGGCTTTCACCATGCTGCATGCATACAGTCAAACAAGTTAAATTGCACAAAGCCGATGACCACCCATCGGCTCCTCCTGCGACCTTCCTCAACACGGTGGATTAAAACACAAACTACCCAAATCTCCAATTGCCCACCGAAAAACGTGCCCCGCACAGACTACTAGTGACAAGCAAAGATGAAGATGACAAGGCTCGGATCACGAGGTGGCCCTTTCTGTAACATATGTGATCTTCTAGCATCGATGACCATGCATCGGCTATATATATAAAATTTATATTTTTTTTTTACTCGGCCGATTTCCAGCATCGGCCCCCATATCTTACCCGTCCATTACCTCTCGTAATTTTACCTAGCCGATTTCATGTAACGGCTCCTCGCTTTTTGTCCAACATCCCACATGCTTGGGAAATATTTCTTGAGATGTTGTCCATTGACTGCTACTGGGAACTTTACTCCATCCAACTGCTCAAGCATGTATGTGTTCCCTTTTAAAACTTGGTCGACCTTGTATGGCCCGTGCCAATTTGGAGACCATTTACCATATTCTGCGTCCTTAGTACCCAAGGGCAACACAGCTTCCCATACCAAATCTCCAACGTGGAACTCCTTTGGCTTCACCTTCTTGTTGTAGGCACGAGCTACCTTAGCCTTGTTCTCTTTTATTTTCTCCAATGACCTAAGCTCAGTCACATCTTCAATCTTGTCACTCATCAAAGTTGCATACTCTTCGCTTGTTAGATCGTTCGAAAAGTGACGTCTCGATCCAGCCGTAATTTCCCAAGGCAATACGCTTCTTGTCCATAGACCGGATGGTACGGAGAGGTTTTATCGCTCCATGACATGACATGCGATAAGCCCATAAAGCCTCTGATAAAACTTCATGCCAACGCCGGATGCTCATCGATTTTCCTCTTGATCAGTTTGATAAGACTCGGTTGGACGCCTCCTTGTCCATTTGCTTGAGCATAATGCGGAGATGATCGAATCAGCTTAATCCTGTATCCTCACGTAACTCTCGAACTCGTGAGAAGTGAAAACCGAACCTCCATCGGTTGTGATAGTCTCGAGGAATCCCAAACCTATGAATGACATGCTCTTTCACAAAATTGACAACATCTTTTGAACTTCTCGACTTCATAGGGACGGCCTCCACCCACTTGGTAAAATAACTGTGATGGCCAAGATCCACATGTGGCCTTTGCTTGACGGAGGATTGATCTTGCCGATCATGTCCATGCCCCAACCTCGGAATGGCCACGGCTTGATGATGGGATTCATCACGATGCGGTACCATCTGGATTTTTCCAAATATCGACATGCTTGACACCCTTTGTAGTACTTAAAACAGTCCTCGAGCATGGTGGGCCAATAAAACCCGATCTCTGATCAACCACTTCATCTTGTGAGCCGATGATGAGTCCCACAGCGCCTTCATGTACCTCGTGTAGGAGCCGATTAGCCTCATTGTTCCCAAACATTTGAGCAATAATCCTTCCAGGTCTGTAAAACATTTCGTCCCCAATTAGCACATACTTCATGGCTCAGTACCTTATCCTTTAGGTGCCCCAGCCGAATCCTTCAAGTAATTGAAGATATCGGCTCTCGATCGTCGGCTTCCAAGAGTGCACGAATATCGGCTCCTCCACGCCTCTTTATAGCCGAAGCCATCATGCAAGATCATTTGCCTCTATGTTCTGCGACCATGGATCCAAATGAAGTTCATGTATCGAATTGTGCCATCAACTCACGGCAGGCAACCATAATGGGAAGAGGGACTCCTCGCACTTGTACTCCTCCGTGAGTTGGGAAAGTACCAACTTTGAGTCACCAAAATTTCCACCGCCTCGGCTCGAGGAGTAACTCCATCCTCATGCGTATTGCCTCGTACTCGGCTACATTGTTGGTGCAAAGGGTAGACAACTGATGGAGAAGGAAAATGTTGCCCCTCGGCGACACGAGCAAAATGCCGATGCCGCACCATCGTCACAAACCGATCCGTCGAAAAACATAGCCCATGCTTTTATGGATAGTGTTGCTATGTTAGTGTTGATCCTCTCGGCAATAAGATCAGCCAGTACCGTCCTTAACAGCTTTTGCGGGTTGATACCGGATGTCAAACTCGATAATGCAAACCTCCATTTGCCCAATCGGCCTTTAACATAGGAGCCGATAGCATGTGCTTTATGACGTCCGACTTGCATATGATGATGACCTCTGCGATAGCAAAATGTGGCAACTTGGTACATGTAAAGAACAAACAGAGGCACAACTTGTCGATATCTGGATACCTTGTCTCTGCGTCTAGCATCCTCCTGCTTATGTAGAATACGACTCGCTCTAGCCCATCATGCACTTGTACCACCACTGAGGCGATGGACGTGTACCATCGACAAGTAAATGTAGAATGGTTTGTCCGTTGGGTGGAACTAACACCGGCTTTGTCGATATTCTTTGATCTCGTCGAAGGCCCGTTGTTGTTCGCCAGCCGAATTCCTCGTCGACTTTAATTTTACGAGCCCCATGAACGGCTCTATCCTTCGACAGGTTAGAGATGAATCGTCGACGGTTGATCTTGCCGATGAGAGACCGGCTCTTTCTTTGTAGTGGGTGGCTTCATTGTTCGTGACCGCCTCCTTACTCTTCAAAGCCGATCTCAATCCCGCGTTCATGGACCAAGAAACCCGAGAACCGACCGCCGTCACTCCGAAGCACACTTTGGATTCATCCGCAGTCGAACTTTCTTGTTCGGTCCAGACGTTGTAGATCGCCCAAGTGCCTTGCGGAAGCAGATTTGACCACCACGTCGTCAATGTAGATTTCCACCAACTGCCGATCAGGTCGTGGAAAATATAATTCATGGCCCTCGGTATGTGGCGCCAAAGATTCTTGATCAAACGTCATGACCACATACTCGAAGAGACCCACCGAACCTGGTACTCTGAATGCGGTTTTGTGTATGTCTTCTGGAGCCATAAAAATTTGGTTGTAACCAGCATTGCCATCCATGAAACTTAAGATCTTGTGACCAGCCGCTGCGTTTATTAACGTCTCTGCTACCGGCATCGGATACTCATCCTTCGGGGTCGCCCTGTTGAGATCCCGAAAATCTATGGCGACCCGCCACTGGCCATCCTTCTTCTCCACAGGCACTATACTAGAAATCCATTCAGCATACCTGCATGGCCTGATTAACTTGGTCACAACATTTTCTCGACCTCCTTCTTGACTTCTACCGAATTTTGGCCTTCATTTGCCGTGCTCATTTGAAATGGCCGAATCCTTTTTCGATGAGTCGATGCTCAATGATGCTCTGTCTAACCCGAGCATTTACATGTAGTCCCAGCGGCGATGCAGGTATTGTTTCAACAGGCGATCATTGGGCCTCGCAGATCTGGATCTAATTTCTTGTCGATAAATGTTGGTGGCTTATCCCGTGACCAATGTCAATCTCTTCTAGCTCATCGGTGGATGTAAACCCATACCCTAGCTTGCCGTCACCGTCGGTCGATGCTAAACACAGCAAGCGGTAGGTGAGGACAACAAAAATAATTTGGGCGATTGCAGAATCGCCCCTTTGATTGTGCTCGTCAAGGCGGTTTACACCTCACGGTTTTACAATGGCGGGCGTCTCCCGCACGACTACATGATCGCTTGTCGTATGGTCGTTGCTTTTATTTTTGTGGCCGATCGTGATGATCGGCCGTACCTATGATCGTGGACCTTTCTATTCTGTCGGGCGATGGATAAGACCAGCCTCACCCGCTTTTTGAAGCTTCAATGCGCTCACGGCCGTCAAACTGATTCCGAGATCGGATCTTGGTCTTCGCTTCCCGGATGTTCGTGCCAATGGAAACCTCGATAGAATAAATGCGCATGGGCGACCTCCACTTCCTCTCCGTCCCATCGAGCCTTTGGTGCATCGTGGATGGAAGGCGGCAGTGAGCGTGGATCCAATCCCTTCCTAGCAAGACGGCGTAGGTACTTTTGCTGTTCACGACGAAAAATGACGTGGGTATAGTTTTCCTGCCCACCGTCAGATCCACGTTAAGAACACCTTGCGTTTCTGAAGACTGGCCGTTGAAGTCGCTTAACGTGACGTTGGTTTTGATCAGGTCGGCCGTGGGCGTCCCCAAACGTCGTGGCATGGAGTATGGCATGATGTTAATCGCCGCTCGGTGTCCACCAATCTTCTTGTGGGTTGTCCATTGATGTAGCCCGCAGTACATCGCTTTCGGATGTTTTAACCCTTCTCTCGTGGCTTCTCAAAGATAATCGGCCGTGGGCGCGATCAAGCTGTGCCACTGGTAGCATATTGGTTCGTGGCGCGTAGAACTCTGCCGGGAGTACGAACACCATGTTTGTGCCAGCCGATGCCTGTGCATCGGCTTTTATTGGTTTGGGGCGCCACTCTTTCCTTGTCGCGGCCCTCCGCTTCCAATCTGCCTTACTTTGACGGCAGATCCGGCGTGCCTTCTTTAAGCGTGGAGATCTGCGCTTGACTTCTTCTAAGTTACGCGGCCGTTGCACTCTGCGCTTCGAGTGTGTCCGAGTCCATCGGCACCACCTTGGGACGGTGAAACTGTCTTCTTCTTCACGTCCCTTGTCCTCTCAAGGCCCTTCGCTCTAGTGGACTCCTTAGGACGGCTCACGAGGTGGGAGGTCCGAGACGTTCGAACACCGATATTGGCCTCGTGCCCTTCTTTTGTGGTCCACATTACAGGCGGTTGTCGGTGTAGGCAATCGGCTCATTCCACGTCCAGCAATGCTTGAAGAAGGGCAATCCCAATGTTTGTCTGCGCCTTCCTTCTCTTTGGGTGGTCTCTTGGCGAGGTGCCCATGTCTTTCATCGTCTCTCGTCTTTGGCGGCGTTGGTCGACCGGGCGCTCATATTTGTTAAGGAGGTGTGTGGAATGTGGCTTCGATATCGCACTCTCCTCACTTGTTCCTCTTAAGTACCGCCATCGTGCTGGGCGGTCGCGTGGACCAGCCTTCTCTCTGTCTTTGCTCCGAGTGATCACCTCCTTCCTTATGCGTGTCATGGTGGTACCCGGACCCAGCCATGTTGACATCAAACGAAAAGTCCAGATTGGCGCCTCATGGCGGCAGGCTCTATCATGTTGACACCGGGGAACGGGTTCGTGTCCACCTTCATGGCGAGCTGGCCGAGGATCAGGCGGCCTTGTTCTATTGCCATTTGGATCTGGCGTCGCAGCTCTTTGCAATCATTGGTGGTGTGGGTGAACGAATGATGCCACTTGCAGTATGGTCTCCCGTTCATCTCTGGCGGTGGGGATCTTGTGGCCTTGTGTAACCTCAACTGTTTCTCTTTCGTGAATCGAATATCTGCTCGGCTTTGCTCACGTCAGTCAAACCCTTTCAAAGGCCCTGCGCTTCACCCATTTGCGGTGACACAGTGCCCCCGAGCCCACTCGCCACGGCCACCTCCTGGTCTTGTGTAGGATCATCTTCTTCCGTAACTACCGGGCTTACGGGCCGCTTGAACTGTCTTGGTATAACTCGTGGTGGCGCTTCATACATCGTCGGTTTGGGCCATGTGTGCGATGAGTTGTACTCCACACGAAAGCGGATCCTTGACGGTGCTAAGAGCCCCACCACAGCCAGTCGATTGCTTCCTTCTCGCTTAAGCAGGCGAATAACATCTGTTCTTGATGGTTACGGCTGGATGTATTCGGCTGATTTCTCCCGCTTACAGACTTGCGCCAGTCGCAATGCCACCTCGGTCGCCTCTGAATGGTCTTGGATGTGGGAACTGTTCTTCTAGTTGCTTCCAGGTGCGAATTGAATCAGGTGGCAGCGAGGTGTACCACCCAAAAGCTGGTCCTGTTAGAGATTGTGCAAAAAATCTCACGCGCATTTGATCCGATGCCGAAATCATACCTAGCTGCGCCAGGTATCGGCTTACGTGCTCGATCGAGCTTGACCCCTCTGACCCGCTGAATCTTGAGAACTCAGGGAGCTTATATTTGGGCGGTAGTGGAATCAGGTCAAACTCGTTGGGGTACGGCTTTGAGTAGCCGATCGTGCGCCTTTTCGGCACGAAGCCGAACTGATCTCTCAAGATGGTAGTGATCTGGTCCACTGTTTGAGCTGCAGGGGCTGGATTCTCATGGCTAGTTCCAGTGGCATACTTGGCTAGCCACGCCTGTTTGTCAGCGTCCATCCCGGACACCGTTGCTCCAGGAACGCCTGCTCCTGAAGATCCTGCAGCAGGAACCCCTGCCGCGGAGACTCCTGCGGTTGCGATCTGGCTAGCGCGCGCCAAGTTGTTGCAGTCCGGCACGTAGGCACATATGTACCCATGCGGAATCTCCTTGGGTGGCTCGAACAGGAATTGGCAATCACCTGGATCGCCTCCAGCCTTGTAGACAATGTATGCCGCTGCTCCTGGCGGCTCTGGAGCCTTGCGTGACCGGCGATTGCGATCAGTGTGGAGCGGTCTTTCTCCTTGGTGGGTTCCTAAAGTGGGCCCCGACGGAGAGTACTGATGTTTCATGATCTCCTGGACCACGCGAACTGCAATCCGCTCGAAAGCGTTCACCAGGCTCTCAGAGTGGCGGTGTAGAGAATGAGCCACCATATAGTTGACTTCATCGCGAGCCTCGGGCGTTCCTCCGAAGGAGCAGACAGATCTACTTCATCGAGAGCACCCTCGGGAGAATCCCTTCCACTTGATGCCCGCGTCGGGTCCTCTCGAAAAGCCGATGAGGTCGGCGAAGAGCTCTTTGAGCTCGTGATACTTCGCTTTGTGCTCAGCAGGAAGCTCGTCGTACGTGACCGGCCTGTTCTCCATCGCAGCATCGGACATTGATGTAGACGTTGTTGTTGGTCCCACCGGGCGTGCCAGAATGTGTTGCTGTCAAAACTCACCGGGCAAAGTGACTAGCAACGAAGAGCCGGAGGCTCCAGGCGGCTGGTGGGCCACGGAGAGTACCGATGTTTCATGATCTCCGACCACGCGAATCGCAATCCGCCGAAAGCGTTCACCAGGCTCTCGAGTGGCGGTGTAGAGAATGAGCCACCATATAGTTGACTTCCGTCGCGAGCCCAGGCGTTCCTCCGAAGGAGACAGATCTACTTCATCGAGAGCACCCTGGGAGAATCCCTTCCACTTGATGCCCGCGTGGTCCTCTCGAAAGAGCCGATGAGGTCGGCTTCAAGAGCTCTTTGAGCTCGCCATACCGCTTTGTGCTCAGCAGGAAGCTCGTCACGTGACCGCCTGTTCTCCATGGCGTCGGACATTGATGTAGACGTTGTTGAATGTCCCACCGGCGTGCGAAATGTGTTGCTGTCAAAACTCACCGCGGGCAGATGACTAGCAACACGAAGAGCCGGAGGCTCCCAGGCTACCGGTGGGCCCTAGTCCTCGGTCAACGGCCAAGAATCTTCCAAAGACGCACGCGTCCTGTCTTGGTTCGAGATGCCACCGACCTATACCTGGCCGGAAGGTGATGGATTGTTCCGATTGGTTTCTGCACGGTAAACAAGTATACGTAAAATTCGAGCCGTGATCGGCTCCCAGGTTTTCCTGTAAATCGGCTTTCAGAGCCGATTATCCCCATGGTTTTGCATTGGATCTATGATAACATGGGGTTTTGCTTAATTACTACAAGTTAAATCGATCTACGATAGTTTAGTGTTTTCCCCACGCAACCGGAACGCCCCACGCGTAGTTGAGCCTAATAGATACGAAAAATAGTAGAAAACCAATCCTAGAGAAGGCCTAAAACCAACACAACGTCAATTCCTAACGCCCCTCTAAGACCAATAAACCATATTTTACGTACACGGATCGTTCAACCCGCTTGTGAGGCCTAATCACGTGGATATTAAACTAAACCTTGATGAACAAGGCACAACTATAACAGATCAAATCGACTAAATAGAAATCAAGCAAGATGCCACCCTCACACCGGGAGAAGGTGCAAAGATGGCGAGATAGCTAGAGGTAGCACAAGCAAGCAATCATAGTAAGAGTATCGATGCTAGCTCTAACAATCAGGTAAAGGTGTTACTCGCCATCAACAAGGCTTCAGACGAGTAACACCGGATAATCGCATAGTAATATCGCCTAGATCGCAAGGTGCGATCTAGGCAAAGATGGCACTTACCCGAGAAAACCCTAGAAACAAGGGGTGGCGCGCCGAGATTGTTGTTGGTTGTGAACGTGATTGTCCTTGTCTTTCAATAACCCTAGGTACATATTTATAGTCCGAAGACTCTCTACTTTTGGAATAACTCTACAACTCTATCTTTACCTAAACATAAACGGAACCTAAACAAACACGAATCCTACTATGATACAGGATACACGGGCAATTCAGCCCAAATCTACGCACTAGGCCGATCCAACAACACGTTGAATAAATGTATCTTCTAAGCCCATCTTGATCACGGCCCATCTCCGTCTTTGGCCAAAATACGGTGATAACAGACATCACCAGTCTTGTGTCTGCCAGATTTGGAGAAGGATTTCCAAGTGTATTGTGATGCATCTCATCATGGATTAGGTGTAGTGCTAATGCAAGAAGGGAAAGTTTTGGCTTACACCTTGAGACAACTCAAAACTCATGAGGTAAACTACCCAACTCATGACTTAGAATTAGCCTTTGTTGTCCATGCACTCAAAACATGGAGACATTATCTTTTGGGAAAGCGATGTGAAGTGTTCATAGATCACAAAAGTTTGAAGTATATCTTCATCCAGAAAGAAATCAACATGAGACAAATAAGATGGCTAGAACTCATCAAGGACTATGACTTAAGTTTGCAATACCATCCCGGTAAAGCAAATGTTGTAGCAGATGCTCTAAGCCTTAAGGTTTTTGTGAATGGCCTTACTAAGGGAGAGTTGCCAGATGATCCGTGTGCCCAATTTAGGGATCTTAGATTGGAGTTTGTGCCTGAAGGACATCTCATATCATTGGATGTTCAACCCACTTTGTTGGACAAAATCAAAGAAGCCCAAAAGACAGATAAGGAAATTGAAGAGATCAAAGAAAAGATTGGCAAAGGAAAAGCCAAAGGGTTCCATGAAGATGAACATGGTACTTTATGGTATGGAAAACGTATCTGCGTTCCGCAAGATCCGGAGCTTAGGAAACTGATTTTACAAGAAGCGCATAACTCACCATATTCCATTCATCCGGGTAACACCAAAATGTACATGGATATGAAAGAAAGATTTTGGTGGAATAATCTCAAGAAGGACATCGCCGAACATATTGCTTTGTGTGATGTATGTAGTAGAGTGAAAGCGGAACATCAGAAACCAGAGGGATTGCTACAACCACTACCTATTCCTGATTGGAAGTGGGACAAGATTGGCATGGATTTCATCACCGGATTGCCAAGGACCAGTTCAGGATATGATTCTATTTGGGTAGTAGTGGATCGCCTAACTAAAGTGGCTCATTTCATACCCGTAAAGACAACCTATACAAGTGCTAAGTTAGCCAAGATCTATATGAGTATAATTGTATGTCTACATGGAGTACCCAAGAGTATTGTGTCAGATAGTGGAACTCAATTCACTTCTCATTTTTGGAGGCAACTACATGAGTCATTGGGAACGAGGTTGAAATTCAGCACTGCTTTTCATCCTCAGACTGATGGACAAACAGAAAGGACTAACCAGATTCTTGAAGATATGTTGAGAGCATGTGCCCTAGACTATGGAGCCAGTTGGGATGATAGTCTGCCTTACGCAGAATTCTCTTACAATAACAGATATCAAGCTAGTATTGAGATGGCACCATTTGAGTTTCTCTATGGGATAAAGTGTACCACCCCATTGCTATGGAATGGTGTGGGAGAAAGAAGTTTGTTCGGACCAGAACTAATCAAAGAGGCTGAAGAGAAAGTCAAGCTAGTTAAGGACAGATTAAAGATAGCACAGTCCTGACAGAAGAGCTACGCAGATCCTATGCGTAGAGAAGTCACCTATGAAGTAGGTGTTAGAGCTTATCTTAGAGTGTCACCACTTCGTGGAGTGAAGAGGTTTGGAGTCAAAGGAAAATTGGCCCCAAGATATGTTGGACCATTCAAGATTATGAGTCGTAAAGGAGAAGTAGCTTATGAGATTGAATTGCCAGAGTCATTGTCTGCCGTTCACAATGTGTTCCATGTGAGTCAACTTAAGAAATGCCATCCAGAGATGGAAGAGACTTCTTTGAAGGATACTATACCTTTGGAAGAAGTTCAATTGGAAAGTGATCTTACCTATGAGGAAAAACCTATCAAAATTCTTGAGACTGCCGAAAGAGTTACTCGGACTAAGACTATCAAATTCTGCAAAGTTCAATGGAACCATCATTCCGAAGAAGAAGCAACATGGGAAAGAGAAGATGATCTTCGGAAAGACCACCCTCACCTATTTGCTATCCAATCCGAATCTCGAGGGCGAGATTCACCTTAAGGGGGTTAGATTTGTAACATCCCAAAAATCATGTTTTCAAAACTTTGCATATCATCCATGCATGCATACTCATTTAGGGTTCAATTTCAAACTCATTTGAAAGAAACAGAAACTTTGAGTGCTATGATTTTATGTAAGCAAGCATTGATTCAATGCCACTCTCAAGTGAGAGAATATTTCTTTTAAACCAAGTTTTGTTTGCTCATAAGTTGGTTTGATTGAGTGTTAAAGCTTGGACAAAAATTTCCAAATCAAATATGATTTTAAAACCATTTTCAAGTCTTTACCAAATCTTGTGCTAAGGCACTGTTTATTTTAAATTTCAAAGAAACCAAACTGGTCTAGTGAGATAGCATGGTTTTATACTCAAAATCATGCAGTTTTCACTTTATAAAAGTCCATAAAGATTTCGAATTCAAATGCTTTTAAAATTCATTTGAAATAGTTTCCTGAAAATCAATTTAGAAAAAGAAAAGGAGTTAGAAAACAGAACTGGGCCTGCGCCACCTTTCCAGCCCAGCGGCAGAACCGGCCCAAAAGCCCACCCGGGCCATTCCCCCTTTGCTCCTTCTCTCACCCGCAACGAACCAGCCCCGCAGCCACTGAGCACTAGGCCCTCTCCACGTCACCGTCGTCTTCCCCATTTTTCTCGCGCGCAGACCCCGCTCCGCCGTTACCACCGTGCAGTGACGCCGCGATTAAAACTCGCTTAATTCCCATTGAATCAGCATGCAATCCTCGCCCCGCTTCTGGCTACTTAAACCCCTCGCCGCCGCGGTCATTTCCCCCCACTTTCCCCGCTCACTCCGCCACCAGGCTGCGCGCATTCGAGCTCAAACCCCCGCAGCACCGTCGACCTCCGACGACTGATTCCGGTGAGCTCCGACCGCTCCCCTTTCTCTGGTTCAAACAAATGTGACCAACATGTTCTTGCGCATTCCGTGATACCTTCCGTTTGCTTTCTCGTGACCCAGCTCGCCGTCCCCGTTCACACCTGCAAGACAGAACCACCGTTTGACTCCGGCGAGCAATTGAGGTATAATCCGACCGCCCCTTGTATTCTCCTTGACCCAGTAGTGTTCGTCGTAAACTTGCGCACCCCCTAATGCAACTGGTTCATGCTAGGGTGACCCAAAGCATCGCCAACGTCTTTGTCACTGTGCACCCGACGCTGTGCTCAACTCCGACGAGTTCCTATGGCCACATGAACTCGCCCCTGTCCACGCTAGCAACTCCTCGAGCTTCCTCGTGATCTTGCGAGTCTGGTAAGCCACCCCACATCCCCCAACCCCTTCTGTATTTGCCGGACCATTGCCTCCAGTAGAGCCGCCGCCGCCAACAACCATCTGCGCCGCCCATCCTTGGCCGCATGCTTAGCAGCCGTAGGATCTAGATCCAGCGCTCTAGATTAGATCTACATCAAAGCGGTAAGTGGCGATCTGAGTCGTACGAGTTAAGTTAGATTTGACGGTCCACGAGTGTGATCCAGTGCGAAGCGGTACCGACGAATCAGAGAGCGCCGCGTGGCCCGCGTTTAAATTTAAAAACAGAAATTTGATCTATTAGTTAACCAAACTTGTAAAATTCATAACTTTTGATTCCCACGTTCAAATTTGACAAATTTTATATCATTGGAATCAGGAGAGAAAGTCCTATCTATTTATGCAATGTGTTTAAGGTTTTGCCTCTGTAAAAATGGTTGTTTATGCAGAAACTTGTGTAGGATTATTTAGGTTATATAAATGATTAGAAAATGTTTTAAAGATCAAATAATGTCTTTTTTGAGTATCTTGGACTTGAGTATGTTTCAGTACTATTTACTTGTCTTTGGGTAGAAAATCATCACATGGCATTTGCATGCATTCATATATTTTTGTTTGTATATGTTGGATATGTGATTTTGGTGCCATTATTTTATGTGTAGATTTTGGTGCAAATAGTGATTGTGATTGTGAAGATTGTTGCTCCCCAAACTACCAAGGCAAGTGGTGCTTCATGATTTTATTCCTATATTTTTCAACTATGCGCTAGAAATATTTTGTATAGGACTTGCATGAATATTTGATAAGTATCTATATGCTATGCTTGGGAAATCCTAGTAGTTGTAGAATGGTTAGAAAATTTCTCTAAGTTAAGATGCTTACCATTGCTATGCTTAGCCTAGCTAGTAGCAACCAAGGGTGGTTATATATTCATTGCTATATGAAATATTTCTAAGTCCTTGACTTGTTTTGATAATAAAACAACTAAGTGAATGAAACACCTGGGTGGAATGGAAAGAATGGTTTATGTTGAGTGGTTACACAAGGCCCATTTCTATGGTTTACCTTGTGTATCTCACTTGTGCAAAGCCACCCAGGAACAAAGGGATTTGAGATGCCAAATGTTAAGAAGCTTCTAGTGCACCCACATGGCAATATGGGCTCTGCCTGGATCACATAGGTTGCAATAACTTAGCCATTTGGACAGTTGGTGGTAGTAGGATGATAGGTTGGAACGCGTCCATTTGGTCTAAGGGAAGGCTTCTGAAAGGTCATGTCTTGGTGAAAATCAAGTCTTGTGGGGAAAGTGCACAACCTCTGTAGATGGAAGAATCTAAGTACTTAGCCATGTCCATGGTATTGGACAACATGAGCATCAAGACATGGAAGTTATCAAGAATCTCCTCATCCCAATTTCCTAAGTTAAAACTTGTGGTTGAACAAGGGTGAAGGTCCACCAATAGGGTTCCTTGGGAATGTTTTGTCAAAGAAAAACTTAGTGTTTTCAACTGATAGGTAAAACCTATTTTGAGCAAAGCAAGCCTAAGCTACACTTAGCCAAATGCATGTAGTATCTAGATGCTAATATTCTACTAATGTATCACCTAACAATACTATTCCAATGTATTGACCCACTGTGGCTGTAACTTGTGATGTTGCAAGTTATTCTGATGATGATTAGGGGTTATGAGTCCACACTCAACATGATTTCCTGTGGCACATGAAGATGAAGTCTTGTTTATCTTATTCTATATTTGAACTCTTGTATTAGGCCTATGGCCATGGAGTTGTAAAAGACTATGTTTGTCTCTGGAATGATATGTAATAATGACCTTTGTTTCTGTGTACTTCATCTTAAACTGTGGATGCTAGCAATGATCCAGGGACTAGCATTGCAATCACAAGGATCCTTACCTTTATAAAGGGAGGGATCTTACACTAATCTTTCTCTAAAGTTGACTATACTTTAAGATGAATAACACTACTTCTATAACTCTATGTTATAGTAGCATTATCTTGATCATACTATCTTATCTCTACTTAACTCCAATATCCCATACTCCAACCTCACATTATGTTAGTATGACTTGTCATGGCTAATCTAGGATAATCATCTAGACTAGGGTTTAATTATGTTCTACCCACCAATGTCCCTTATACAGAATATAAGCATTCAATCTTGGTGAATATAGCATGATTATTATCATCTTTTGATCCATTATGGTTTAGGTTTCCAGTTGACTAATCAAGGCTCCATCAATACAACATTACAGTTGTATTATAATTATCTTCTGTTTAGCTCTATTGGATTAAGAGATATAATTCATTAACTATACCTACTTGATCTAATAGGACTACTCCTAGTAACTATCTCTAGACTTCATCCTTGTAATCTTATTTTCTATCAAGGAAGGATTTGGCTCCATCAACTCTCTTATTGATTGGATTCTTTTCAATCATTCTTATCAAATAAATGACATCTGAAACTAGCATCACTATTCACCTCTTCTCAGTTGTTTCTTTGTAGACACTTATTTGTAGGTTGTGTTATGATCAAATACTTGATAGGTTGAGAATGGATGAATCAATAGTTGATTTCTCAAGATTGATGAATAATAGACATGGAAATATAACTCAACATAGATGATAAGGATTGATATGGAAAGAAAGATATAGGGTGAATGATCTAAACTCAGTTTCTCTCCTACCCAATCTTATTTCAGAAGTAGGGTTTGATATTACCATGATACTCAGGGTACATGCAGATGAGGTTGAGACATAGTTTGTACATTCTTGTTATTTGTGTTATATCCTTAAATTGGTAGTCATGAGTGATTATAATGGATACTATGATATGATCACCTAAAGATCAGATATAAAACATAATGTATTAAGTTTTATCTTTTATTTTATTGGATCTACCCTTAGGTAAAATCTCCCTTACACAAAGTAAGGTTTTAGCAAAGTCCTATTGAAACTTATCGCAGTCAACTTGATGATCTACTTCAATTCCATCAAGTTGAGAGAAGCTTCAATCACTTTGACAAGTTTTGTTTAAAAGCGCGAAAATTATTCGGATTTTCTATGCATGAATGCAATGCACACATCTGGGTTCAGCTTATTTTTAAGATCTAATATTGGGATGTTACAGACTCTCCCCCTTAAAATAAACTTCGTCCTCGAAGTTCGCAAAATCTCATGTTTTGGAGTAAGAAATTGTTTTGTAGTGGTTGCTACATTCTCCCCTTCATGTGGACCTTAAATGGAATTATTTGTAGTATTCCATATCCCGATTAGAGATCCTAATCCAATACTTCTTATTTAATTATCAAACTTTATTCCTATTTTAAGTACAGATTTGAGGTTCTTATTAAAACAAGTTTTAAGTTTCGATACGCCCGTTTTTATGGTCAAAGACTATATTTCTATTTCTGTCATGGTATAGTTCATACTGGTATTCCTTCGAAGATTGGATTTGGACTCATTTAGTCCATACCTGTTGGAATTTCTTATTCTCAATATTTGTCCCGTTGTGTGTTCTCTAATACTTCTTAAGGGTTACTTAAGAGTTTTTTCTTCTAAAATTGATTGTTAAATGTTTCCTTTTGTCACTTTCAAGCTCATACCTTCTCAAGGTTTTGAAATAATCTTTTCTTCTAAGGCATAGGGATGGATGGACGGGCGTTGCATGGACGAGTCTAAACATGTAACTTCAAGATCTAGGGCATTGCAGATAAATAATAACAAGCATCCAAGTACTAAACAATCCTAGGCATGTGCTCCAAATATAGTCATACGTGCTCGCAATGAGAACTTGCACAACATCTTCTGTCCCGGCTGTGTGGGGCCTCTAGGGAACTACTGGCAATTAAGGTGATCCTTTTAATAGAGAACTGGAGCAAAGCATTAACACTCCATAAACACATGTGATCCTCACACCATAGCCATTTCCTCTGATTGTCCCAATTATTGTCACTTTGGGGCCTTTGGATCCGGACAATGATACGTGTACACAACTTGCAGATAAGATCACAAACAATACTATCATAATGATTCAATAATAAGTTCAGATCTGAGATCATGGCACTCGGGCCCTAGTGACAAGCATTAAGCACAACAAGTTGCAACAAAGTCAAATAGCACTAATAGAGATACTAGGCACTATGCCCCTAACAGATCTTATTCGCTTACATGATAGAACTCATCCAATCCCTTCCATCCCCAAGCCTACAACGGGGGATTACTCACTCACGGATGAGGGAAACATCGGTGGTTGATGGAGATGCGTTGGTGATGACGATGGCGATGATCCTCTCCAAATTCCCCGTCCCGGCAGGGTGCCAGAACGGAGTTTCTGGATCCGAATCTTGGTTTCTGGTGGCGGCGGAACGGAACTATTTCTGGAAACTACGACCCGCCCCTGAGTTTTTAGGTCAGAAGGCAACTTATAGGCGCAGAGGGAGGCTGAGGCTGCTGGGTGGCGACACCTCCAGCGCGGGTTAGGTGGGACCGTGCACGGGTGGTCTATCTCCCCAGCCTCCTCTCTGTCTGTATACGGATCCGTGGATCTTGGTGAAAATAGTTTTGGCATATTTTTAGGATTTTTCCCGATAGTTGATTTTCTGCACAAAACAAGACACAAGGTAATTCTGGCGAAAATGGGTCAGTGTTAGTTGTATCCAAATCACACAAGTATAGAGGAAAAACAATAGCAAAGTGTTGGAGAAAGTAGATACGTTTTGGACGTATCAGCCATCCAACTTCATCTATGACTAGAAGTCCACCTTCAGGTTATCATCTGAACCCCCTCCAGTATTAAGTTGCAAGCAACAGACAACTGCTTTAAGCAAAGTGTGTTAGGTAAATAGTCCACATGTTCCATGAACAAGAGACTGTTGTTTTCTCCCTAGTGGCAACAACACATCTATAACCGAAGAGATTTCTGTCACTTCCCTTGGAAACTAGAGGCATGAACCCACTATCGAGCATAAATACCCCCTCTTGGAGTCACTAGCAACTACTTGGCCAAGATATCTACTAACAACAGAGAGCATGCAAGATCACAAACAGCACAGACATGATAGAATTATAAAGAATAAGCCATTAATCAAACCAACATAATAATCTCAATATGCATTGGATCCCCGCAAATACAACATGCATGATTACAAATAGATTAGATCTTGATCATGATTGTAGCTCACAAGATCTATACATGAAAGCACAAAGGATGAGATACAACCATCTAGCTACTACATGGACCCATAGTCCAAGGTGGAACTACTCACGCATCATACCAGAGAGAAGGCCTCCGGGATGATCTCCCTTCCGGCGGGGTGCCGGGAAGAACTCCAGATCCCCCCCCCCCCGATCTAGGGACGATGGTGATGGCAACTACAGACGGTTTTGTGGAGATTTGATCGGGTGCTTAGGGTTTCTGCATCGGGGTTTCTTATAGGCGAAGGGGGAGACCTCGGCGGCGTCCAGGGGTGTCAAACCCTAGCCAGGCGCGGGGTGGGGCCCACCTGCGCCTTGGGTGGGTCTGACCCCTCTGGCTGGCCTCTCCGGCTCTCCTCTGGACTTCTTGTTCCCCACGGAAAGTAATTGACTTTGACGTTTGTCCCGTCCAATTCCAAGAATATTTCTTTACTAACTTTCCTGAAACCAAAAACAACAGAAAACATGCATCTGACACTGTTGCAACTTGTTAATAAGTTAGTACCAGAAAACATGTAAAAAGCACCTCAAACTCCAGTCAAGGAAAGTAAAGTAGATACTAAACAAGCATTGAGCAACAAAAATTATAGATACGTTTCCAACGTATCAGCATCCCCAAGCTTAACTCCTGCTTGTCCTCAAGTAGGTAAGTGATAAAAATAATAATTTTGGAGGTGACATGCACCCTCACAATAAAGATCCAACCATTTGCAAGCATTGAAAACTGGGATTAAAGAACTCTAAATATGTGCATAAAAGATGGAGTTCTAACAATAGGACATAGTAACTATGCATGCAACATGACAAGTTACAAACAAAGATCATGAATAATATGCATTGAAAAAAGTTTGTTTGTTTCACATACAGAAAACATAGCATAGTGGCAATCGGTTTGTCCCCAATAGAGTAGCAAATAGATGCGTAGGTCACCTGCAAATTTCACAAGGGTGACTAGAAACAAGTAGCACAAGAACAAGTAATATCACAATATGCGTCAATTAATAAGCTTTGGAACACTTCACCTATAATTACAACTATGCTCTCTTAATGGTGCCTAAAGGTAGAAGGTGGAGACTCAAATAATGGTGGAATAAAGGCTTTTTTCTAAAGGAAGCATGGATTACAAGTTTTAAAAAGAGGTTCCAAAAATTATGGTACTTGTTAGCTTTCAGCCCTCATTGCCCCCATCATAAGCATCATGAAGTGGTTAAGGTTAAAGTGGCAAAGCTGGATTATATGCTTGACGAAGTATAAGTTGGCAATCTCAAGTCCTTTGAATACGAGGGCCACACCTCATGCATACTCAAATTTGGGTCCAGGTAAGTTCTTATCATTGTAAGTATTTGCATATCATTGAGAACCGCCAACGGGGTACCCCTTGCACATGGTACATGAGTTTTCCCATAACCAAAATGATAAGGCAAGAAGACAATGAGCATCTCAGCAATCTTTTTATTTACCATATGCATAGCTTTTTATTAAGGATGCTTCATAGATAGCTCATTATGGTGATGCTGCAAGTTTCCACCATGATTAGGCATGGCTTAGGCTAGCGGCCCAGGCGTTTCTCTAACACAGGATACAAACTCCATGGACTTACAAGTTCCCTCTTTATTTCATACCGGTGACATCCATAGACAAAAGAACATGATATTAACTAAGTACAACAAAGTACAAGTGCAATGTTGAAAACGTTCCCCGTGACAGCACGGTTCTGCTAATTCCAACTTATAAGTGCAAACATATACAACAAAGTTGTCACAATGGTTCAAGTTTATTAGGGGCAAAGAATAAAGTGTGCCATCAAGTTCGTGAGGGCTTTAGTCACTAAGTTTTCACATAACAAAATAGTTTTTAATTAGAAGATAGATGAAAACAAGAATATACTTGGAATGGTGTAACACACCATGCATAGGAGTTTATAGTGGACACTTTGGAATAACTTGGTTTCTTGGGAGTTGGAGGCATGAGTAGAACTTACTCATACAAGTGGAGGCTAGAAAAAGACTGGGAGCAACCAACTAAGAGAGCAATAATGGCCATAATCATGCAATGCAACAAAACATACTAATTAAAGCAAAGAGTGGTACTACAAGTCAAGGACTACATGATCATAGAGGCTAATGGTGACTTGTCATAGTCATAACATGGTGTGAGCATGTGCCAAGTCAACCCAAGCAAAACATCAAAAGAGAATACCACAATACTATGCTTTTGCATGCTAAAATAACGCATAATTTCTTCAAGGAACACTAAGAAATCCCAATTGTTTGGAACAAGACATGCTACAGCAATAATCACTAAGCATAATGCTAAAACAATACCTAGCAAGTCATGCTAAAGTCTAAGTCATAGTCAATGCAAGCTCCTCTTGCACTTCAAGCAAGAAATTACCACTCCTTTCCAAACACCAAGCAAACTTATTTGCAAAACAACACAGCGAGAACAGGGGTCCAAACTAATTTATTCAAGCAAACTAAACAACCTAATAAAAGCAAATGAAAACTAAGACGCTCCAAGAACAACACAATTGTGCATGAATAATAAAAACGAAATGTCTAGACAGACCTGAGCTTTTTATTTATGAAGAAGGGGATGCCTTGGGCATCCCCAAGCTTTGAAGCTTGTACCTCTTGGATATTTCTTGGGGTGACACCATGGTGTCATCTCCAAGCTTGAGCTTTTGTCCATTCTTTATCTCATTGCATCATTCTCTCTCTATACTTGAAATTTTTCCTTCATACAAAACTTCACACAATCTTCATTAGCAACATTAGTGTATTCAAAAGATATTAGACCTCTGGCAAAGCTTTGGAACAGTAAGGCTTTTCACTAAAAACACAAACTACTGTAGTAAATCCTTCAAAAAGCTCAATTCACCTAAATAGAACTCAAAAAGGAATCAATAAGAAGCAAATGCAAATAATGACAGAAATATGTCAAAACAGACCAGCAGGTAGAAATACATTTTTTCGAACATCTTCTGTTGCTCAAATAAAAAAGTGTTGAACTAACTAAAGTTATCTAATATACTGGGGGATTTATTCATAAATTTTGAGCTCAATCCGAGTTACAGAGCTTTGTCACAGTTTTTTTTGGTGGAGAACAGAAATCTGTTTCAGGACAACAACTCCCCAAATCTTACTTCCCTCTCATTGCAGGTTATTGTTGGCACAAAAAGCAAAACAAAAAGGATAAGGAGAGGTCATTACTGAAGTAATAAATTCCAAGACTCAAGCAAACTCTTGGGTTATCTCCCAACCAGTACTTTTCTTTAACGCCTTTAAGTTAGGCACAAGAAGCAAGAAGAATCAAGTATTTTCAAATAAAGAAGCATTAACATCCATACTTGCAAAGTCTTCAACTATGAAAGGTATCTCATCCAAATGGGTTTTGGAGGATCCCTTATCATCTCTATTTGTTCTACTACTTTCATCAAAAAGATTTTCAGGAGCAATCCAATCAAAAAATTTCAAAGGCTTCATGCATTTCAACATGCTTAAAGGGTATGGGTATCTTAAATTCTTCTCTAGGATTAATTTTATTAGAAATACCCGCAACATCTACACTTGAGCCTAGCATTGAAACACTCAAAGACCTTTTTGGCTTCCCTAGCAACATCATGAAATTCTTTCGATAAAGTTTCAAGGATGAATTCTCTCTTTTCAGCATTCTTTTCTTATTTTAGTTTTAGGAACAAGAATTGTATGAAGGGGTTAAGGCTAACAAACCTAGCCTCCAACATATGAACTAAACAAGCTGCAACAATTTCATAATTAGGAGCAAGCTCTGCTATAGAATTATCCTCAATATCCTCATGCTTGCTAACATAATTAAAAAATTCTTCAATATTATCTTTCCCAATTATGGAGCCACTATCTATTGCAAGATATTTCAGGGCGAACTTGGAGAGCAACATGGCGAGCTATAGCAAGGTGGAAACTAGAGCAGGAACTAATTTTTTTGTATTTTTGAATAAAGCAAGCAAACCAAACTAGACTAATTTTTTTGGTTTTTTTTAAAAGAGGCAAACAAAACCAAGCAAAAGAAACAAAGCAAACTAAAAACAAAGTAAAGAGAAAGAAAGTGAAGGACTCCCCTTGTGAAGACGTCCTTAGCCTCCCCGGCAACGGCGCCAGAAAAGCTTGATGCAGCACTGAGTTGATGTAGGAGTGCTTCATTGGGAACCCCAAGAGCAAGGTGTGAAGAAGCACAGCAGCAAGTTTTCCCTCAGTAAGAAACCGAGGTTATCGAACCAGTAAGAGAAAGGAAACATCACACAGGTGTTGCAAGCAACGCGGAGACCTGCACAACACAAACTCAAGACTTTGCCCCAACGAATCAGTGAGGTTGTCAAGCTCACCGGTTTGCTGTAACAAAGGATTAAACGTATGGTGTGGAAGGTAATGGTTTGCAGCAAGTAAATAAGTAACAGTGGAAGATGTATCAATGGTAAAGATTGGACCGGGGTCCATAGTTCACTAGAGGTGCTCTCCTTAGATAAACAACATGACATGAAGGGTAAACAAATTACAGCAAGGCAATTGACATGAACTGAGAAAGGCATAACAATGCAATTACTAGTCAGAAAGATCCTATGAGATTCGATTGGGCAATACAACAAGATACATAGACCGCCATCCAATTTCATCTATGACTAGAAGTCCACCTTCAGGTTATCATACGAACCCCCTCCAGTATTAAGTTGCAAGCAACAGACAACTACTTTAAGCAAAGTGTGTAAGACCAACAGTCCACATGTTTCATGAACAAGATACCATTGTTTTCTCCCTAGTGGAAATAACACATCTACAACCGGAGAGATTTCTATCATTTCCCTTGGAAACTAGAGGCATGAACCCACTATCGATCATAATTACCCCCTCTTGGAGTCACTAGCAACTACTTGGACAAGATAGCTACTAACAACGGAGAGCATGCAAGATCACAGACAACACATACATGATAGAATCATAAAGACAAAACCATTAATCAAACCAACATAATAATCTCAATATCCATCGGATCCCCGCAAACACAACATGCATGATTACAAATAGATAGGGGTGTACTTGAAGCTCGAGGCTCGGCTCGGGCTCGACTCGGCTCGAAGGTCGGACAAGCCAAGCCTAAACCTTCTGACCAAGGCTCGAGGCTCGACAAGCCCGCTCGACGAAGCTTGCAAGCCGGCTCGAAGGCTCGATGTAATAAAAAAATCGCCATGACCTTTACTAAAAGTTGTAATATTTCACAATTATAAACAACAATTTAGCAAGAATACATACAAACAAGTATCAGAAAGAATGAATAAAGACAACAAGAGCATGTATCACAAGTTCAACCACACAGATGCCTCCTTCACTGTGTAGGCAGCCTCACCGGACGTGCCTGGGATCCTTCACTTTCTCGTCCAGGTTGCATATTCGGTGGAGAAGATAGTGTAGTAGTCTGTAGCAGTAAAATTATTCGATTGAGCACAAACCTAAGTACAAAAACCGCTGCAGCCTATACTAACAAGTATACAACTCCAACATTGCAAAAATTAATCATAGATTCGTAGTACTATAGTTGTCAGAAACCTAAGTATCAAACTAACAAGTATCCTTCATTGTCAGTTGTCACTGAGTGTTTGAGTGATTGATTACTTGTACTCATGCTTGTTGTTGCAGAGGGGAACACCCGACAAGAGGAAGGATGCTAGACGGGATGAGGAGGAGACGAAGGAGGCGTGCCGCGGCAGAGACTGGCGTTGGACGGCAGGAGGAGGGGCGGAGGGCTGCGGACGGCGGGCGGACGTCTCTCCTGGACCCCCCTGGCGGCGGGCGGAGGGCGGCGGGCCGCGAGCTAGTCCATGGGTGATGGGAAGAGGATGGGGGTGGCCGGGTCCGGATGGGGGCGTCGGTATTTACTGGTGGTGGCCGGCGGCGGCGGTAACCCTAGAAGTGGCTGGAGGAGGAGGGGAATCGACCGGAGCGAGTCATTTTGGGAGGGAGACGGGGTCGGGGCCTGGGAGGTCGACCGGGCGGGTGGGGGCGTGGCCGCGTGGGGCTGGGATTTTTTTCACGGCTCGCGAGCCCTCCGAGCTGAGCTTCGAGCCTATATTTCAGTTCTCAAATTGCAACGAGCCAAGCCTGGCTCGGCTCGAATTTCCTCGAGCCTTCACGAGCCGAGCCTCGAGCCGGCTTGGCTCGGCTCGATTCCACCCCTACAAATATATTAGATCTTGATCATGAACGGAGCTCACAAGATCTATACATGAAAGCACAAAGGAGGAGATACAACCATCTAGCTACTACATGGACCCATAGTCCAAGGTGGAACTACTCACGCATCATACCGGAGAGAAGGCCTCCGGGATGATCTCCCCTCCGGCAGGGTGCCGGGAAGAACTCCAGATCCCCCGATCTAGGGACGATGGTGATGGCGGCTACAGACGGTTTCGTGGAGATTTGATCGGGTGCTTAGGGTTTCTGTATCGGGGGCTTCTTATAGGCGAAGGGGGAGACCGAGGCGGCGGCCAGGGGCGCCAAACCCTAGCCAGGCGCGGGGTGGGGCTCACCCACGCCTGGGGTGGGTCTGGCCCCTCTGGCTGGCCCCTCCGGCTCTCCTCTGGACTTCTTGTTCCCCATGGAAAGTAATTGACTTTGACGTTTGTCCCGTCCAATTTCGAGAATATTTCTTTACTAACTTTTCTGAAACCAAAAATAGCAGAAAACAGGCATCTAGCACTGTTGCAACTTGTTAATAGGTTAGTACCAGAAAACATGTAAAAAGCACCTCAAAGTGTAGTCAAGCAAAGCATAGTAGATACTAAACAAGCATGGAGCATCAAAAATTATAGATACGTTTCCAACGTATCAAGGATGCTGTCGGGGTTGCGCGACGACCGGACTACACTGCAGTGGTCGTGGAAAGCGCTCCGGCTGGGCGACGCAACGACCGGACATCGACGAAGCTCGAGGACGCCGCCGGGGTGCAAAGCTCGTCGGGAAGGGCTACGACGGACGTGGTCGACCGGTTTTGGTACGCGACGGTCGATTCTACATGTCACCCATGCTCCTACGGCCCTTTTGCCGCCCCGAGTCGACCTTGAAGCGGCCATAATCGACCTTGAATCGGCGGTGGGCTCCGGCTCGATGCGGCGGTTCTCGGAGTCGCTTTCGGCGACGGCTAATGCCAGCGAGTGGGGCGGGCGAAGGGGAAAGGAGCGGGGGTGTTTCGGGCTACCGGCAGGGGCGTCTGGTGGTCGGCGCTATGAACGTCGACAGGAATACAGCGACGAGGCTATGGTAGCGAGGTGGAGGACTTACTTAATTTTTAGTCCAGCGCTCACGGTCGACCATATTTGGAGGTCGCGGAGGGCCAGGACTAAAAAAATTATCCTCTAATGACCGTTTAGGATTTGGTTCGAGGCATCCGTGGCTGTTAGCTGCCGAAATTTTATCCTCTATAAGAACCCGACCTCGTCTCTTTTGGTTAGAGATGCTTTAAGAAGACGTGTATTTCAGAAGCCGCTCAAAAGAACATAGGCCCAGTTCTTTTGGCGGCTTTTCCGAGAAGCCGCCCTAAGCTTCCTGGGGAAGCCGGTTCAAAAAATTTACAAGGCTTCCAAAGTGGTTAAGGCTAAACTAACTTGGAAGCCTCATAAAATTTTGGAACCGGCTTTCCCAGAAAGCTGGGGGTAGGGCGGCTTCTCAGAGAAGCCGTCAAAAGAACTGGGCCATAGATTGGTCACAGCCGCTGACGTACGATTTAGGTACACGTTGCTCCCGGATACATTGAGCATGAGCATACGGTACAACACTAGCCATCTGTTTGCAAATTTTGTCTTATTGCGATCACAGCTAGAAAAAGGGTTTTCGGTTCGATCTAGAGTCTAACACTAGTCCCGATTTGTTACGGGTCGGGACTAGTATGAGCATTAATCCCGGTTCGTATCGTTTTCGGTGGCTAGTAGCCCGGAAACTCTAGTCCCGGGTCGTTTCGAACCTTTAGTCCCGGGTCATGATATGGACCGGGACTAAAGGGGTTCGGGCACGGGCAACAACCTTTAGTGCCGGGTCGTGATACGGCCGGGACTAAAAGGGTTCAGGCTCGGCAGGAAAACTTAAATTGGCTATAACTTTTGCGTACGATATAGAAAAAGTTTTGTACAACCTATCAAAATGTGTGGAAAAAATTATGAGTTCAATTTCAACAGCCTTTAGGCCGTTTTGGATTATTTTAGATTTTTAAATTCGAAAAGGAAAAAAATTATTTAAAAAATTATTTTTTTTGCAATTTTATTTATCCATATTTGGATTCCTCATATTTTTTTGATAATTATGGATATATTATTTGTCGAATTTCGATTTATAGATTTAAAGATATTATTTATGCCATATTAAATGAATAAATGGCAAAAAATATATTATTTTATTTAGTTTTTTACTTTCATTGGATTAAAATATTATTATTACTTATTATTGTTGTTTACTAAAATAGTTGTTTGTCAATTCAAAAAATAAAGGTGTATGGCATATTGATATGGGATAATAGGATAGATATGGTAGTGTTGACAACAAGGTATAATGGGCTTCGCGCGAAGACATCCTAATGGAACAGAGAGAAGTTAAGCATGTTGATGGTAGAGTAGTGCTAGGATGGATGACCGTCCGAGAAGTTTACCACAAGCATAATTTGATCTAAGATTAAATATACTTAGTGCAAAAAATATTTTAAGTGAGAGGATTACAAGTCAAATAATTCAAAAGTTTAAGAAAGAGGGCCTCTAGTCCCGGTAGAGATAGAGGGCCTTTAGTCTCGATTTCGTAGTGGATACAAAATCGGGACTAAAGGCTATTACAAACCGGGACTATATGCCTTTTTTTCCACTAGTGAATTTGCGGTAAATTTATAATTACATCAACAGATCTAATTTACTATCACCGTGACACTGTTCTTCCTTCTTCGTACTTGTGGCGTGAGCAAAATGTCCACATGAATGTCGCTGCCAAACAACGGCATCAGCAGTTCGGCAGGATTCCTGTTGGAAAATATGGCAATATTTTAATTCCATTAATCAAGAAACGCATAATTCACAGTTGCCAAACTACCGTGGAACAATTTTCTAGCATTAGACAAACAAAATCTCACGAGGCAATATATCATTTCTAGGCAAATACGGCTAGGAATATAGTTTATCCATAACAAGCATTATCATATTCTTGGGAAAACAAGTATTGTCGTACACGAAGGCCCAACCAAAGGAATTTTCCCTATAGAAATCCCTTGGAGCATGTTTGGATGCTCGCAGTTGGGGAGATTTACTCTAATGCCCACCTGGGCTAAGTCCAGAATCATGTTCTGCATCTTGTTTAGTTGCTCACATTAATTCTATCGTTTATTTGTGCACTTTGTTCGGTTGTCGACAAAGAAATATTACGGTTGTGAGGACACAAATTAACTTGTCTCTAGTGTTGTGTTCAGCGCTTCTCACAAGTGATCTATACCTAGGCATCTTTCGGGCCGGGCTTGACTCGGACTGGGCCGTAGAAAGCATGCCCACACATTTCCCAGGCTCGAGCCCGACCCAACTGTCGAGCCTAAAAATGAAGCCCAGGCCCAACCCAAAGCATGCACGAACCTCCCAGGCTGTCAGGCCATGGGCGGGGCCTTCCCTTATTTGCTGCTTTTGTTCGGCCTGAGCCTGGCCCGTGTACCAACCGGGCCACAGATATGAAGCCCAGGCCTGGCCCGCGGGCCCAAAAAGCCTAGCCCGTCAGGATTTTTTCGGGTCGGGGTGGCTGGGCCGGGGTGCCCATGCCCAGCTATAGTGATAACCTTACCACATATTACTCTAAGCTAACATGCATCATATAAAACTAATAAGAAGCATATTAAACTAACAAGCAACATCAAATTAACATAGCTACTAGCAAATAACACTTCACCATTCACCACGGTATTATCTATGTCCTACAAATAGCAATTATACACAAAAATAGGGGTAGTTCATAGAACATGATGTCTTCACTTCGTCACTTATTCTTTTTCGACTCCTACTATACACACGATCTTTTCTATACGATGACAGTACGGCACGACCGCTCCATCGTCTGACGCTGCCACACATGCATCCGAGCCCCATTCGATTCCATCTCGTATAGAGGTCATACATGGAGCGTCGTCTACATAGCGTTTCCATTATTTTTCATCTTTAGATCCTGGTCTGACCTATGTTGGCCCACATGTCGTCAACCCATTGCCGCCTCTTGTTCTTTCAATCATTATTATCGTGTAGAGGGACACTATGGCCAACATTAATATCGTCAGGAGTCATCTCACTCTCATCCGGGAAGAAATCATCAATGCCAAAGTCTAAAATCTAGTTATGGATAATGCAACATGTAAGAACAAGCTTAACTTGTGTGGAGAAATGGTGAAATGGTTTCTGATCAAGGATCTTAAATCTATTCTTCGGAATGGCGAATGCCCTCTCAATCATCACTCTAAGGCTAGAGGTATGAGATTGAAAAGTTCATGACATCCTTGGGATAGTATCTTGCAAAGAACCAATTAAGATGGTATCGTGTTGACCTGAAAGGTGGAAGAATACCATAGGTAGAACTTACCTGGTGGGATTTGGGGGCCATCAGTTCTAGCCAAGCTATCAGCATGAATGCTTGCATCATGAGCCGATTCTTCCCATCGAGCTAACAAATATATGAACTTCAGATCGAAATCCATAGTGTCAAACACATTTTGGCTGGTGTAGTACTTTCTCCCGCTGTATGCATGAGATTGACTTTTGGACACTCTAGAAGTGACATGAGTACCATCAATTGACCCAATGAAAACATGACATGAATTAATTGTTAGACCTTGGTCCAATACAACCATGTCATGAACTACAAACTAGTATTTCTCACCTTGAAATATGGAAACCATCGGTAGTTTTATTGTATATTTGTTGGATTTTGAGCAGATGGTGGCTTGATCATATATCTCCTATGAGCTCTATAGTAGCATACAAAGACTTGCTTGAAGTACTGGAATATTGTCTTAGTGGTCTCCTCCATGTGTTTCGAATCACTTGAAATCTCTGGTTATATCCACCAACATGAAGGAACGTTGTCATTTTCTATTCGATACATGTGTGGATGCTATCTTGAAGCAACCCTTTACCCTAAATGTGTTCACAAGGTGTTTAAAAGGGACTCTTACCAACCTAAGTATGTTGATAGTCTCTACGCCGTTTTTCTATATGTAGTTCATATTTGACATCCTCTCTCTATCGTATTCAAACATGTGAGCATATGAAAATGAGGGCATGTAATTGTGACGAACCGCTCTAGATCAAAAGCATCCATGCCCGAGTCATCTTCTTGAATGATGGTCTTCATGTGCGCATCCTAATAGAATCGATGTTGCATAGTTAACTTAAAACTCGGCCATAAGATGAAACTAACTAGCTAATGAGCTAATGGTAGGGGTATGTAGCACCCAGGGTAAAACCACTACTAGAAAATCGCAGTATATTTGCTTATGCATCATCATGACATCTGCATGCATATTATTTGTTTAAAAACTATCTTGCTAAA
Source organism: Avena longiglumis (assembly GCA_030063025.1). Classification (NCBI taxonomy): domain Eukaryota; kingdom Viridiplantae; phylum Streptophyta; class Magnoliopsida; order Poales; family Poaceae; genus Avena; species Avena longiglumis. The sequence continues at coordinate 462,226,102 of CP125974.1, forward strand.
AGTGTATTTTTTCTTCTAGATATTCTCCTTTTGTTCAAACCGAAACCATCGGTCCGCCTAGATCTTTTATTTTATCTAAACTATTTATCAAATACTATTTAAAACAAACTAAATAAATAAAACATATTGTTTTAAAAACTGGGGAGGCAGACAACCGGCCAGGCCCAATGGACCGACCGGAGTCCACCTACAACCCAGCAAATAAACCCTAAACCTAAACCAACCCCAACCACCCAAACCCTAGATACCCCATCCCTCTTCACCCCACACCCTGCCGCCAGAACCCACCCACCCCGGTCAACACCACACACACCACAACTCGATCCCGATCACACACGCATACACACGGCGCGCGGCAGCCGACCGACCCCAACCCGCACGAACCCGACCCTAGTCCCCAGCAACCGCTCCTCTCGCAGTCGGCCCCACCCCAGGTCCACCTACCCAAGGCCGCGTCCCACCCCGCGTTCCCCTCGCCTCCACCCCGCATCTCTCCCTCTACTCGATTGCTCCCTAACGCCAGGAATCTTCCGTCGCCGCCAGCGATGACCCTACTCCCCTCTTCTCCCTCCATCGATGTATCCTGTCCCCGCACCTCGCCTGTCGCTCTTCCTCGCCTACACCTCGTCGGCCTGCTCTCCTTTGCAAGCTTCGCCTCTGGCCATAGCGCCGCCGTCCCCAGCCGCCGGCCTCGCGGTTCCCTTTCCTCTACAAGACGCACGCCTCGGGGCTCTCTCGCAGGCTCCATGCCTCCCCGTGTCTGCTGCCGGGCTCCTCCTCTCCATTGCCACCTCGCGCAGCGTCCCTGTGTGCCTCTGCTTGCCTTCGGCCGGCTGTCGTCTGCGCCTCAACCTCGTCTCCCCGTGGACGCCGTCGGACGCCCCTCTCTTCCCTTGTAGTACCGACTGCCCTTCGCCGTCCTCCTCGCCTTGAACCTCGCCGCCCTCTGCTTCGCCCCACTCCTCCCTGTCCAGGACGTCATGGCCAAGGCCCATGCTTTGTTGCGCATGCGCTAGCGCCGCCTCTACATGTTGCCTTTGCTAGGTGTTCTACAGGTCGTGTGCGTCTTTTGTTTCAGGACATGCGACTTCCTCTTTGTTTTGCCACTCATGTTGCTCTCTGATTTGCTCCTGGTGGCGTTGTTTGGTAGCGACGCTACCCCGTTTTCGGTAATGCAAGATGGAGATGTTGCCCGAGACCGACGTGGTGGACAAGACCTACATATCGGGCAAGTACCTGCTTAGGTTGCCGACGACGCTACCACCACGATGCCAATCGAAGACCGTCGGTGCCGTTCCAAGGTCATCATCGACAAGCGGATCCGGAACCCGAGATCGTCGCCAACAACCAAAGCTGGAACACCAAGTTCTCCTGCGGAACACCGAGACCCTGATCCTGACGTTCGAAGCCTGAACCCCAAGAACCAAGTGCGCCGAAAACCCCTAAGTGTGACCCCTATTCGAGAGCCCTATTTTTATAAATGCCATATATCTACCCATTGTATGTAAATGTTCATGCTTGCATACATATGTTTGGGTTTGGGGGCATTATTCCGATTCACATCATAATTAAATATGGAGGCCATATGTGGACTTTTCTAGTCTAATATTGGCTCTATTTAAATTTGTGTAGCGAACCGGTGCTATATTTTGCCTTGTCAAGACAACATTTAAATTGCGGGTAGCTAAATAACTTGAACCATATAATTAATTGTCGGGACCCGGTTCCGCTTAATATGGCCTAATTGCATTGCACCATTGCCATGTCATATATCATACATGCATCATGCCCGATCTTTTGTCGTAGTATTAAATAGTGCATCCGGTGTTTCTTCTAGTGTTTTGCTTCTTCACGGGCTAGGCCGATGAGTTGATGTGAGTGTCGACCCGATCTTCGGATGAACCTTCGGCAATGTTTTCAGGCGAGCAATCTCCCCCTTTCTACCTATCTTACTTTCATAGTATTTATTCCCTCCTATTGATCTATTGCTATCTGTGTTGCGGTGCTCTAGTTTTCGTACCAGTGATATCCCTTGCAGCCTTAAATTGCCTTGGACACATCCTATTACCTGTTGTTTGGTAGATAGTCCGCCTTACGAGTCGTAGTTGCTTGAGAAGGTGTTGCGTCGCGCCGTCGATGTTCTGCAGTTGTTGGAGTAATGCCTTATGTTTAATGTTGGAGATGATTATAACTTTAATTACCGTTTAATAACTAAAATTGAAGTAGGTAAATAATGCAGAGGCACAGGTGGGAAATAGATGTTATTTGGTTTTTAACCGTCCACTTGTGTCCCGTAGGACCCCGAGTACTTGATACCTGTTCTTTGAATATTCGCACTATCCGCATGTGGGACAATGAATCCCCCTAGCCAGAGTTTGAGTCATATTTATTTCTTGGGGCCACAAAGTAGTTTGGGGCTTTATTACTATCATGTACTTATGCCATGCTTTACTGCTTTATTTACGATGTCGCGTGGAGCGCCTGTACTGTTTAGGAATTGTGATACGTTGATACGGTATCGACAAGCCCAGTCACACTTTCGGGTTACCGGTCGTTTACAGCCGTCGATACAAACCTCTGGGTCCATCTCGAAGCCGGCCAACTTCGTCGCGGGTAGCTTGGTGGGGTGGCCCCCTGAAATTTATATGAATCTTGCAATTGCTCTGTCGTGATGCCTCGTTGGGTTTTTATTGGTTTTTCTCGAGGTTGATCGTGCGTGTGTTGCTATTTGTGCCCCCTGCAGGGTAAAACTTTATGAAAGCCATGTCCGTGGCTATGGACGACTTGGAGCACGGTATCTCGATCATAGACAATTATAACTAAAGTAGTGCTATAAATTTGACTTTATAATGACTAGTAATCAGCTTCACTATAACGGAATGGCTAAATAAAAGTGCCAACAATTACTGGTATGGATTGTCACCTGTTACCATTGTATCTGACTAGTAAGTATTGCAACTACAGTGGAATGGCTAAATAAAAGTGCCAACAACTGCTGGGTTTTGGGATGTCTCATGCTATATGTATCTGACTAGTAAGTGCTACAACTACAACGGAATGGTTAACTAAAACTGCCCACTGCTTATTATATCAGGATGACTCATGCTATCTATATCTGGCTAGTAATTGCCGCAACTATAACGGAATGAATAAAACTGCCAACTGTGTGAGTTCCTCGGTTGACTTCCTCGTTTGGTCTCGAGGGGGAAATACCAGGATGGGTATGCATGATGATAGTTTCAGGTTGGATCCGAATAGGTATTTCTTATCCCTATCTGATAGCCGCCAGTTGTATTGTGTCTCTATAGGTTGTTTAGTGCATGTTGCGCTGCCGCTTCAGTCCACCATACCTATGTAGGCGAGGACCGCCGAATTCTAGTCTCGCTGTCTTGGCCTCGATCTTGACCGCTCTTTTTCCTTCGCCCTTTGTCGGCACCCCTTTTGCTACGTAGGTTTTGAGAACGACGTTGTTAGCAGGGTTACCCTTCTGGCTTGGCCTGGGCAGGGTTATGGACGCCATTGGTTATTCTTCAGGGCTCTTAGTTCAATTTGCATCTTGTCCGTACTCGGACGTTGTATCGTTTTAAAGGTGATTTGAATCTTTGTATTGTATATCTGTATTCTTGACTCTTTGAGTCATTGTTGTATATATCTGTTCTATGGGTTCCATCGTGGACTATTGTGTAATGGTATTACTTCGTTTTCCTCCCGCACGAAAGTGTCTGGTGGGCACCTTTGAATCGTTTCTATGCGGGTTTGGCGGGAATCGCTGAGACTTGCATAGCGTCGATTCTGAGGGTGTTACAGGGTAGAAGGGATGTTATATGTGATTACCACCAATTTTTGAAGACAACAATGACCTGCCGATGTCGGGGATGGGAGGGTGATGGAGACGAAGAGGACAAGCCGATGTCGTAGATCTACAAGACTCCATCCGCTGGTGCTAGAGACGACGGGGTGGCGGAGCCGGTGTCAGACATTTGCGAAGTCAAAGCGGTTGGTGCTGTTGATCTAAGTCACTGTCGCTCCCATCTAGAGAAAAATGAGGATAGATTTGTTCTCCCGCTGGCGATGACCGACTAAGAGGGAGGTGAGGCCACATTTCACTTCAAACAACATGATCAATATTTCTCATCCTTCCATCTCCGCCTTGCTCCCCCATGCACAACGCTCCTCGCTTTGTGCCCGCCAACGTCTGTCTAAGTGGAAAAGGGAGATTCGGTTGTTCCTCTGGATCATGTCCGACATTGCTTTAAGATTCATGCGAGTCTAGAACATGGCCTACCACGAGCAACTAAACAAGTGTTTTTGGCCCACCGGAGCCGGAGGAATGCTTGGCGAGCAACCAAACATGCCCTTGGTAATCCCTAATCTCTAATCCCTTTGTCCACCCTTTTACACACAAACCACGACCATTAGCTACCAAGAGTGTGGCCCACACTCCTGTTGGAGATATGCCCTAGAGGCAATAATAAATGTAGTTATTATTATATCTTTGTGTTTATGATAAATGTTTACATTCATGTTATAATAGTATTAACAAGGAAACATTAATACTTGTGTGATTTGTAAACTTAATTTGAAGTCCCTAGTAAAGCCTCTATATAAATACTAGCTTGTTGGTTAATAGATGATTGTGGTTTCCCTATCATGAACATTGAGATGTTATTAACAACAAGATCATATCGTTAGGAGAATGATATGGTGGACATACTCCTATAGATAAGCATAGCATAAAGATCAAGTCATTTTAATAGTTCAATTGCTATATGCGTTCTGATACATAGTAACCTAATTCCTTCGACCATGAGATCATGCATATCACCTTTACCGGATGGATGCTTTGATGACATCAAACACCACACCGTAACTGGGTGGCTATAAAGCTGGCATTGAGTGTTCGGAAAGTATTGGTTGAAACACATGTATCAAGAGTGGGATTTGTCCATCCATATGACGGATAGATATACTCTGGGCCCTCTCGGTGAAATGTCATCCAATTAGCTTGCAAGCATGTGACTGGATCACAAGGGATCACATATCACGGGAACGAGAAAAGAGTACTTATCGTGCGAGGTTGAACTAGGTATGCGAGAGATCAAGCGATCATAACCTCGGATAAGTAAACTATCGTGAGACAAAGGAAATTGGTATCATATGTAAGTGGTTCATTCGATCGCAAAGTAATCATAGAAATATGTGGGAGCCATATGAATTTCCAGATTCCTCTATTGGTTATTGATCGGAGAAGTGTCTCGATCATGTCCGCATAATTCACGAACCGTAGGGAGACACACTTAAGGATTCGACGTTGTTTGAGTAGTTATGGAATGATGATAAAGAGTCTGAATGTTGTTCGGAGTCTCGAATGGGATTCGGGATATCACGAGGAGATTTGGAATGGTCCGGAGAATAAGATTCATATAAGGAAAGTCCAGTTTCAGAGTTGGAGAATGATTCTGGTGTTTTCATCGGGAATGTTCTAGAAGGTTCCGAAATGTCCGGCACTCTGTAGGGGAAGGGTACATGAATGTGTTATATCAAGTTGGTATGATTGCATCATGTACTAAGTTTCATCGCTGAAAAAAATAAAGGATTAAATCAAATCCTTGTTTGAAAAAGTCAAACGCCAAGTTTGAAAGTCAAACGACTATTTTTGGGAAGTGGAAAAGGAGGAGGAAACCGAGTTGGGGAGGAGTCCCTCCTACCCACCGCCGGCGCACCACCAAGCCGAGTTGGGGAGGGACTCGTCTCCCTCCCCTTGGCCGGTCGGCCCCTCCACCTATATAAGGAGGGGCAGGGCTCCCTCCTAGAGACACACAATATCCTCTCCTCCAAACCCTAGTACCAAGCCACCGCCGCCTCCATAGCCGCCGCCGGCCCTAGGGCAAACCGCCGCCGCCGCCTAGCTAAACCTTAGCTGCCGGCTTGACCCTCCTCGACGTGTCTAAACTCTAGATCGTCGAGGGACTCTCTCATACTCCACCATACTCGCTCTGGCTTAAGGCGAAGCCCTGCGAGATCTCCCCTCTACTTAGGTACCACATTGTCTTTGCCGGAATCGCGAGAGTCTTTGCAACCTCCGCTGCCTGGAACAAGGGAGAGGAAGGTCTTCGTCAGTACCGAGCGTGTGACCGATCATGGAGCGCTGGGAAGCGCCGGTAGGATCGTCTACGCGATCTTGAGATCGGGAAGAGTACGACTACATCACCCACGAGAATTCGCTCTCGTTAAACACTTTGGAATCTTCGAGGGTGAGTTATTCTATCAACTCGTTGCTACAATCTAGTAGATAGATCTTGGCTTGTTTGTTTGTATGCGGTAGAAAACTTTTGTTTTCCATGCTACGAAACCTCTGAGGGTATCGAGCCGTGTCTATATGTAGATCTGTTGCACGAGTAGAACACAATGGTCATTGTGGGAGTTGATGCTTTTATTGTCGATTGCTTCTTGTGTACTTTGCATCTTGCGGTATGTTGGGATGAAGCGGCCCGGGCTAACCTTACATGACATCGTTCATGATACTTGCTCCACGCTTGACATGCAACTTGTATTGCATAAGTGGCTTTGCGGGTGCCTGTTTCTCCTAGCATAGTTAAGATCCAATTTACAACGGGTGATTAACAATACTAGTATCAATGTTGTGGTTCATGTTCGTAAGTTAGAACGACACTTATTGAAAGCCCCAAACCACGTAAAACATGCAAAGAAAGTAGAGGCGTCTAACTTTGTTTTGCAGGGGTGTGCAGTGATGTGATATGGCCATGATTGTGATTATATTTGATGTATGCAATGTTCCTTATTGTAAGTTGGCAACTGGCAAGAGCCATATGGCTGTCTTTAATTTATGTTAAGACCCGCGTGTGTATTCAAAGTAGTTGTAATAGTTGAAGCTGGTGGACGACAACCATGAAGAAGCGTCATTGACCTTGATGCAATGCCGGTGATGATGGAGATCATGTTCGTGCTAGAAGATGGAGATCGGAAGCACAAAGAAGAAAGGCCATATCATATCACATATTATGAATTGCATGTGATGTTAATCCTTTATGCATCTTGTATTGCTTAGTAGACGACGGTAGCATTATAAGATGATCCCTCATGCACATGAATTTCAAGTCATAAAGTGTTCACCCTTAGTTAGCACCGTTGCTAAAGCTTGTTGTTTCTAAGCACCACATGATGATCGGGTGTGTTAGATTCCGCAAGTATATACAACGTGGGCAAGACAGATTTGCTCATGCAGAAACTAAGGTTTGATCTTGACGAGCCTAGCATGTACAGGCATGGTCTCGGAACACGGATCACCGAAAGGTAAAGCATGAATCATATAGTAGATATGATGAACATGTCGATTGTTCGCCATTGAAACTATATCAGCTCTCGTGATGATCGGTGTTGATGTGGTGGATTTGGTTCGTGTGATCACTAAAACAATGTGAGGGATATTGTTTTGAGTGGGAGTTCACCTAGATTAACTTTATTATTAATTTGAACTCAGTTTGTCATAAAGTTAGTCTAAACTATTGCAAATATGTTGTAGATCAATGGCAGCCCCTACCATCAATTTTAATGCGTTCCTAGAGAAAGAAAAGTTGAAAAACAATGGAAGCAACTTCACGGATTGGTTCCGCAATTTGAGGATTGTCCTCACAGCTGGTAATTTGACCTATGTCTTTGGATGCATCATTGGGTGACCCACTGCGGTGATCTTTGCCGATGAAGTAAAGAACGTTTACCTCACTCGGAAGACTCAGTACTCCATAGTTTGGTGTGCTATCTTGTATGGTTTAGAATCGGAGCTTTAGAAAAGGTTTGAGAATTCAGACCCATATGATATTGTCGAGGATCTCAAATTGATCTTTGAGACTCATGCGGCAATTGAAAGCTATGAGGCTTCTGAAAAGTTCTTTAACTGCAAGATGGAAGAGGGCATCTCCGTCAGTGAGCATGTGCTTAAGATGTCTGGGCACACAAACAAACTTCAAAGCTTGGGTATAGTGATTCCTAATGCTTTGGGGATTTACCGCGTCCTCCAATCACTACCACCAAGTTAAAAGAACTTTGTGATGAACTACAACATGCAAAACATGAACAAGACGTTGCCAGAACTCTTTGCCATGTTGAAATCTGCAGAAGTGGAGATCAAGAAAGAGCACCAAGTGTTGTTGGTCAATAAGACCACCAAATTCAAGAAAGGCAAGTCTAAGCAGAAGGGACACTTCAAGAAGGGTGGTAAGAAAGTTACCACGCCGACGAAGAAGACCAAGGCTGGACCTAAGCCTGATACTGAGTGCTTTTAATGCAAGGGAGAAGGTCACTGGAAGCGGAATTGCCCAAAGTACTTGGCGGATTTGAAGAACGGCAACATCAAGAAGAAAGGTATATCTGATATACATGTTATTGATGTGTATCTCACTAGTACTCGTAGTAGTGCCTGGGTATTTGATACTGGTTCGGTTGCTCATATTTGTAACTCGAAACAGGTGCTGCAGAATAAACGGAAGCTAGCGAAGAACGAGGTGACGATGCGCGTTGGAAACGGATCAAAGGTTGATGTGATCACGGTCGGCACGCTATCCCTTCATCTACCATCGGGATTAGTTTTATACTTAAATAATTGTTATTTGGTGCCTGCGTTAAGCATGAACATTATATCGGGATCTTGTTTATTGCGAGACGGTTACTTGTTTAAGTCCGAGAATAATGGTTGTTCGATTTATATGAGTAATATGTTTTATGCACATGCACCTTTGATAGATGGTCTATTCTTGTTGAATCTCGATAGTGTAAATACACATATTAATAACATTGAGGCTAAACGTTCGAAATCGAGCGATAACTCGACCTATATGTGGCACTGTCGTCTTGGTCACATTGGAGTGAAGCGTAAGAAGAAACTCCATTCCGATGGACTTCTTGAATCACTTGATTTCGAATCACTTGAAAGATGCGAAGCATGTCTGATGGGTAAAATGACTAAGACTCCATTTTCTGGTATGATGGAGCGAGCTACGGACTTATTGGAAATCATACATACCGATGTGTGTGGTCCAATGAGTGTAGCATCGCTGATGGTTATCAAGTTATGTTCTTACCTCCACGGATGATTTGAGTAGATATGGGTATATCTATTTCATGAAACATAAGTCCGAAACTTTCGAGAAGTTTAAGGAATTTCAAAGTGAGGTAGAGAATCAACGTAACAAGAATATTAAATTTCTACGTTCTGATCGTGGAGGTGAATATCTAAGTTACGAGTTTGGCGAGCATTTGAAGAAATGCGAATACTTTCACAATTGACACCGCCGAACACCACAGGTAATGGTGTGTCCGAACATCGTAATCGAACTCTCTTAGATATGGTTCGTTCTATGATGTCACTTACGATTTACCGCTATCATTTTGGGGTTATGCATTAGAAAGCGGCGCATTCACTTTAAATAGGGCACCATCTAAACCGTTGAAACGACACCGTATGAATTATGGTTTGGGAAGAAACCTAGATTGTCGTTCCTTAAAGTTTGGGGATCTGAAGCCTATGTAAAGAAGTTATAGTCGGACAAGCTTGAACCCAAAGCGAAAATGCGTCTTCATAGGATACCGAAGGAAACTATTGGGTATACCTTCTATCATAGATCCAAGGCAAAATCTTCGTTGTTAAGAATGGATCCTTTCTAGAGAAGGAATTTCTCTCGAAGAAGTGATGGAAGGAAAGTAGAACTCGACGAGGTTGTCGAACCTTCTCGAATTGCGAGTAGCGCAGACCGGAAGAAGTTCCTGGTGCCTGCACCGATTAGAGAGGAAGCTAATGATGATGATCATGAAACTTGATTGAAGTTGCTACAGAGCCTCGCAGTCAACGAGAACTCGTACCACTCCATTGGTATGATCCCGTTATGAGTGTCATGTTGGTGGACAACACCGATGACACTGAGACATATGAGGAAGCGATGATGAGCCCAGATTCCAATAAATGGCAAGAAGCCATGAAATCCGAGATTGGATCCATGTACGAAAACCAAGTATGGACTTTGGTGGACTTACGGATGGCCGAAGGTCACGAGAACAAATGGATCTTCAAGAAGAAAACATATGTTGATGGTAATGTTACTGTCTATAAATCTCGACTTGTCGCAAAGGGGTTTCGATAAATTCAAGGAGTTGACTACGATGAGACTTTCTCACCAGTAGCGAAGCTAAAGTCTGTGAGGATTATGTTAGCAATCGCTGCATATTATGATTATGAGATATGGCAGATGGATGTCAAAACAGCATTCCTCAATGGAGACATTGATGAAGAGTTGTATATGATGCAACCCAAAGGTTTTGTTGATGTCACATCCCAAGATATTCCAAATCTTGTAATGTGAAAAAAATATTGACTAAAATAAAACTTTGTTTGATTTTCAGGGCCAGAACAAACTTTTTGAATTCAAATTGGAACTTCAAACCAATTTGGATCAAATAAAATCCTAAAGAGATTTAAAAAGATAAACATTTAATAAAAGGAAAATAAAATATTTTGGAATTGCTATTTTTGATCTTTTAAATAAAAGGATTTGGTTTTCAAAAGAAATAGAAGTTTCATAAATAAAGGATTATTTAAAAAGCCAAATTAAACCTTGGCCAATATTTGAAATAAAATGTTTTGTTTTGATTAAAAATAGTGAAGGTTTATTTAAATAAAATAATAAGGATTTAATATCCAATTTTATTTAAATAATGGCTTTTCCCATTTTAAATAAACACTAAAACTTATTTATTTATTTTAAATAAGTTTTCCAAATATTTTATATTCTCAAATAAAACCTACTAAAGTGTTTTGGTTTTATTTTAGATTTCAAAATAAAGATTTTAATAAAACAAATCCTATTTGATTTAATAACTAAGATCCATTTTATTTAATTGTTAATGGAACATAAAATAAAAATGTTATTTTATTTGAAACAAGTTTTCCAAGTATCTTTTATTTCAAATAAAACCTACTGAATTGGTTTTGAAAATAATTAGTTTTCAAAATGGAGTTTTAAAATAAAAATTAAATCCCATTTTGATGTATTAAAACAAGGTCTATTTATTTAATTAATAATGGACCCTAAATTAGAAATATTATTTTGGTTTTAGGATTTTGGATTATGTAACTAAACAGAACCAATTTCAAAGTTTCAAAGTGTGGTGTTTGTTTGAATTGATTTGAACATTATTTGGTTGTTTGAAATTTCAAAACAGAATTGGAAAATAGAAAAACAAAAAGTTTTAGGAAGGAAAAAAATAGAAGCCAGACTCAACCCAACCCAGAAGCCCAACTAGGCCCAGCAAACAGCCCAGCTTCCCTTCCCCGAAGAAAACGTTTCACACCTGGCAACAGACCCACGGAGACACTGACCGGTGGACCTCCCTTCCTTCTCGCATCCTCGCTGACGACTGGACCCCACCTCCATGTTCATCCTCCTCACCCGCGCGACTTCTTCTTCCCCCAAACCTCGCCGCTTCACGGATAATCAAGGCTTAATTCCTCTTAATGGCTGCGTTAATCTCGCCCCTGACCATGCGTACATAAGCACCTCTCCTCCCTCTGTCATTTCCCTCAAGCGACAACGCCACATCGCCACCAGGCTGCTCGCATTGCTTGCGACAACCCCCTGTCTCCGACCACCGTCCTCCCTTGATTCCGGCCGAGACTCGCCACCTCCTGCCTCCCCGAGCACACGAGCGCACTCACCACTCCCTGTCACATCTCCCAGTACCCTCTGTTCGACCGCGGGCGCCCCAGGGAGCCGTCTTCGACAAAGCACTGAGCGCCGCCGTCTGTCTCGCCTCCGTCGAGTCCCCTAGGTAAAAATCCGACCGCCCCGCGCCTTCTAGTTCACGCACGCATCATCTCCTTGATATTACGCGTCTGACCGCACCCTCTATTTGCCTCAGCGTGATCTACAGTGTCGCCTTCGACCGCGGACAGAACCATCCGACGCCGACGACGCCTCCGACGAGCAATTGCGACCGTTCCCGTGCGCCCCCTGCCTCGTCGATCACACGTTGAGCTTCCCCAGCCTCCTGCAATCTCGGTGAGCACCCCCTCTGTCTACCTTGCTTCCTAGAACAGCTGCTAGCCCGCTGCCTGACCGTCGCCGCCGTCCACCGCCGCACAGCGCCTCCAGTTAGTGGTCTGATTGATTGCGTCCGTTAGATCTATATCATAAGGCTGTAATAGAACATAAGCGAAGAGGTATCATATGCCTCTGCGCCGCTCGATCTAAATGAGATCCTACGGTCTGCAGCGCGTGATCACCCGAACCGGTACCGTCCAATTAGGAAGTGCCGCGTGTCACTAGTTCCGTTTTAAAACAGAATTGAAATCAGAATAGAATGTGAATTTCAAACCTTTGTAACTTTTGATCCACACGTCCAAAAATTACAAATTTTATACCATTGGAATCAGTGGAACAAACCCTAGCCAACCATGCCTTTAGTTTAGCAAATAGTATCTGTTAGTTTGTTGGTTTTTGCAGAAACTTTTGTATGCTTGTTTAGATTAGAAAAATGATTCAAAATTGTTTTTGAGGTTAAAACCTTTGCAAAATGGTTTGTTGTAAACTCACTGACCCTAGGAACCAACCCATGGTTTTGAAAATGGATTTGGTGAAGTTTAGGATGGAATAAATTGATTTAGCCCATTTCTAGCCAAATGAAAATAAAGATTTTGATTATGAAAATGTTTTTGTAAAGAAAACTTTGGGAAAATGTTTTGGATCAAACCTACTGACCCTAAACACCAAGTTTTGAGAAACAACAACTTATTTTGTGAACAACTTAAAGTTGTTGCTTTGATAAAAATATTTTTCCACCACATAAAATGATGATTGGATTTAAAAATGGTTTTTAGACAAAACCCTTTTGCAAATAACTTAGACACCTTGGAAAATGACCACTTTGGACTTTACAAAGCTTAGAAGCCTAGTGGATACCATCTTTACAAATAGAACCACCTCTTGCATGCTCACATGCATGACTTAGTTTTCATAGTTTTATGTGTGTGAATTGTTGATTGATTCTTGGGTTGGAATGCTTGTTGATATTGGGTTTGCTTGATTGATTGTAGTGAAATTAGCAAAGTGTGAGACTAGCAAGATCAAGGAGTGAACCACCATTCCCTACCAAAAAGGCAAGTTGTTACTATTTTCATTATACTTAGTGGATTTTGAAACATGCATGAAAAGAACTTCTATACTTATGTTATGCTAAATACTAATAGAATTACCTATTTATACCTTAGTGAAAATATTGTAGTTGTTACATGCTTAGCCATGTTATATTTTGAAAAGAGATACATGTTGAGATTTTATGAAGTTGAGAAAAGGACTTGTGATTTTATATAATAAAACAAGGACCCAATGAACCACCTGGGTGGCCAAGGAACTTGAGTATTTGGAGAAGGTGGCAACAAAAGGAACCATGACTATGGCAATCTCTTTGTGTTGTGCTCCAAAGGAACCACCCAGGAAACTTAGAGATTGAACATGTTTCTCCAATTGTGGCTTTCGTGTGCAACCACATGCTATTATGGCTCTGGCTTAGTCAACTACATTGGGAAGACCCATGCATTGTCTTCAGTTTACTGGACATGGGGATCTGGAATGCTTCATGGGTGCTGAAGACAAGCTAGCAATGGTGTATGGGAGGACCCTTTGGAAAGACTTCGTCACATTCTCAATCTGCCAGTACTCCATCTTGGTGAGTGCTAATCCAGTGGCCACTGGTGGCAAAAAGATGGGATTGTGACATGTGGGTAAAGTGTACTCCTTCTGCAGAAGATAATAAAATTCTAAGTACTTAGTCGTGTCCCCGGTTACGGACAATACTGAGCAACTAAAGTTTGAAGCTATGGGAGATCTCGACATTCTAATTTCTAAAAGAAAACTTTTAAGGACTTGATGCACTTGGGGTTACCAAGGAGCTCAAGAGACTTTGACAAAACTTTATGTACTTGGGGTTACCAAGGAACTCAGGAGATTTTGTTGAAAACATAAACACTTGGGGTTACCAAGGAACTCATGAGATTTTGATAAAACTTGTTGCACTTGGGGTTACCAAGTAGCTCAAGGGATTTTTTACGAGGACTTGAACACTTGAGTTTCTACCAAGGAGTTCAAGGAACTTGGAAAAAGGAGATTTGACAAAGGACCAAAACCATTTTGAAAAGATAGGATAAATTTTTCTTTATGCAAATGAGCCTTAAACTCTACTTAGCCAAATATGCACGTATTGGTAGGATCCACTCATATTATACATAGTAGTGAAGCTTGCCAATACAATTCAAATGTATTGACCCTTGTGGCTGTAACTTGTAATGTTGCAGGTTTGATTGATTTTAGTGAAGATTGATTGATTAGGATTACAAAGTCTACAACCAACATCTGCATGTGGCACTTTGAAGATGAAGGACCCCATGACTATAGTTATTCCGCTGCAATGTAATGTATTAGCCAAATGAGCTATGTATGATGTAATAAAATTATGTTATTCCTGGTTATAAAGTTATATTATGACCTTTGTTTCTTGATATTACATCTTAACTGTGGATGCTAGCTAATGATCCAGGGACTAGCATTGTAAACATAGGGGACACCACCTTATCTTGTTTAAAGGTTGGGACACTCCCTCTACAGTTGATCCTAAAGATGCTAACAAGGTATGCAAACTTCAACGGTCCATCTATGGATTGAAGCAAGCATCCCGAAGTTGAAATCAACGTTTTGATAAGGTGATCAAAAGTTTTGGTTTTATACAAACTTATGGAGAAGCTTGTATTTACAAGAAAGTGAGTGGGAGCTCTGTCGCATTCTTAATACTATATGTAGATGACATATTGTTGATTGGGAATGATGTAGACCTTCTTAGTAGTGTCAAGGAATATTTGAATAATAGTTTTTCAATGAAGGATCTTTGCGAAGCAGCTTACATATTAGGCATAAAGATTTATAGAGATAGATCGAAACGCCAAATATCATTGTCACAAAGTACATATTTGGACAAAGTTCTAAAGAGGTTTGGAATGGAAGATAGCAAGAAAGGGTTCTTGCCCATGTTGCCCAATACGACCTTGAGTAAAACTCAAAGTCCGACATCGGCAGAAGATAGAGAAAGGATGAGTAAGACTCCCTATGCCTCAGCCATAGGATCTCTAATGTATGCCATGCTATGTAATAAAATTATGTTATTCCTGGTTATAAAGTTATATTATGACCTTTGTTTCTTGATATTACATCTTAACTATGGATGCTAGCTAATGATCCAGGGACTAGCATTGTAAACACAGGGGACACCACCTTCTCTTGTTTAAAGGTTGGGACACTCCCTCTACAGATGGTATCAGAGCATTATGTTGCCTGTAGGATTTGTAAACCTAGGATTGGACAAAAACCCTTAGAAAAATAGGAGTTCTACTTGTTCCAAAAACTTATTTACAAAAACACTTGTTAACCCTTTCCTCAACCATTTTGGTTTCAACTCTACATCTCTTCTACTTCAACTTGATGGATGAAAACCTACCCCATGGCCAAAGACTACACCATGTGCAAAAGACTCCTTCAACTTCTTCAACTCTAATGACTTCAACATCTTCAGCATATTCACCAAGGACTTCCAACTTGGATATCAATATAATCTTGCTCAAGGTTTGGAGACTAAGGGAAAGCAAAATAAAAAGGAACCATCATCAACTCTGAAGTTATATGACCAAGAGTTTTCTCAAGGAAACCATGATCTCAAGTAAGAGGAAGCAACCAAGGATGATGGAAATATCACAAGTGAACCATATAGATGGACCACCATATTTTAGTTAAGACAAAACCACCAACATATGGGGTGTAACAAAAATATTTTGTTGCCTAAGTATGTGCTTGAACTTTGTTGTTTGAGTGAAATGTTTGACTTGTGATTGCATGCACATTGTTTGTGTGAATTGTGATGTGTGTGAGTAGAAATATTTCCTTAGAAATATCTTGCCTATTCTAATCTCCCTTCAACCCAAACAGATGACTACTCCAAAAGACTCCAAGATTGATGACATCAACACCAACCATGAGGACAGCATGAAAGAGCTCATAGCAACCCAGAACCAGTTGAACCAAGTGACAGCTCAATTCATAGCCAACTCTAGTGGAGAAGATCCAAAGCTACAAGGATTTTTGGAAACTCAAGGCCAACTGATGCTTAAGGTGACTGATCAAATGATCAAAATGGAAGAAAGAGTTTTTGACAACAAGGATGACAGAAATATTATTCTAGATGGAGCCTCTGAAGGGAATATGCCCTGAGAGGCAATAATAAAGTGTTTATTATGTGTATTCCAAGTATATGATAGATGTTTATTTTGCATGCTATAATTGTATTAATACGGAAACGTTAATACATGTGTGTTTAATAAACAAACAGAAAGTTCCTAGTTATGCCTCTCTCATAAACTAGCTCGTTGATTAACAAGATGATCAAGGTTTCCTGATCATGGACATTGGATGTTGTTAATAACGGGATCACAACATTAGTGTAATGGTGTGATGAACATTCATCCGAAGTATAGCATTACGATCAAAGTCATTGAGTTTATATTGCTATAACAACTTACAGTGATCCTAATCCTTAGACCATGAGATCATGTCAATCACTAACACCGGAAGAGTTTCTTGATAACATCAAACGTCACACCGTAATGGGTGATTATAAAGATGGATTCGAACTAATAAAGTGTTATGTTGAGGCTCATGGATCGAGAGTGGAATTTGTTCATCCCGATGACGGATAGATATACTCTGGGCCCTCTCGGTGATATCACATTGATTAGCTTGCAAGCAAGTGATTTGATCACTATAATGTTATATCACAGAACGAGAAAAGAGTGCATGTCGAACGAGATCAAACTAGGTATGGAGATACCGATGATCGAATCTCGGACATGTAATATATCGTGAAACAAAGGGATTAAGATACTAGCGTAAAAGGTTCCGACGATCACAAGAAAGTCATCGTTGAATGTGTGGGAGTCAGTATGGGTCTCCAGATCCCGCTTCTGATTATTGATCCGAGAGGGGTCTCGATCATGTCCGCATTATTCACGAACCGTAGGGTGACACACTTAAGAGACACCGACATCCAATTGGAGCAAATGTTTCATGCCGAAAGAATGAACAAGAGCAGGAATTTATTTCACTAGATACCGAAACAGGTTTTCGGGTGAAATTGCATAAAGTGGTTATGCATGTGAAATAGAATTCTAGCAAGGGGTTATTTGTGAATGTTTGTCATTAAAGTAATTGACAAAATTCTGAATAAAATAAAAGAGTTTTATTTAATGAGAGTTTGCATTAAATTTGGTGGAAATTTAATGGGAATTTGAGTGGACTTTTGAGTAGAGGAAATTTAAAGGGCATTTTGTGAGTGGAGTGTCCACCCACATGAATGAAGGAGGGGAGGGGGCAGCCCCCATGGCGTGCCACCCCTTGGGTGCCCCCCTCCTCCTATAAAAGGAGCCCCCCTCCTCACTTGTCTCGCACACCTCCTCGTGAAGGATCTCTCTCCCCCTCTAGAATTTATCCCCCATGGTCTCGGACTAGCGAGATACATGTTCCCGGTGGCTATTCGGCAAGAAAGAGTTGTGCTTCCGCTGCATCGCTGGAGCGAGGAGGCGGAGGTTGCTCGGTGCCTCGAACGTGTGTGCATGCACGGATGCGCTGCTGATTTGCGGCGCTAGGACTTCCTCTCGATCTTGAGATCGGCAAGAGATCGTCTACATCAACCACGAGTTGAACTCGTTAAGCTTTGTCGGTCTTCAAGGGTATGTTCTCTACGGATATACATCCGCCCGTTGTTTGTATCTAGTAGATAGATCTTGGTATATAGTTCACATCGTAGTAAATTTTTGTTTTCTATCTTGCGAACCCTACAAAGGGTATCGAGAGCCGGATCTATGCGTAGATACTTTACAGGTAGTACACATATGAGTATGTGGGCGATGATGATCATGTTGTTGCTCCTTTGTTGTAATTTTGGATATTGGTGGAATAGTGGGATGAAGCGGACAAACTTTACAAGTCCTCGCATGAGACCTGTTCCACGCTTGACATGCAACTAGTTTGCATAAGTGGCTAGCGGGTGTCTGTCTCTCCTACTATAGTCAATATCTATTTTGCAAGCGAGTTGTCAACAATTTGATTATCCTCGTTGTGGTTCATGTTCGTAGGTAAGAACGGTTCTATCTCGAAAGCCCTAAGCCACGTAAAACTTGCAATGGATAAATTAGAGGCGTCTAGTTTAGATTGTTGCTGGGCTAGTGTTATGATATGGTAGTGTTGTAAGTAGAAGTATGAGATGATACTCTTACAACACACATAGCGTGTAAAATCCATAGACCTTGGATTTACACATATAGGTATGATAGTGATCATACCACGATGCACATGATAGAGATCATCTGCGGGAACCATATCATTTCACTAATAAACATATGATGTTTTGATTGCATCTTATATTGCTTGTTTAGCGCTTTGTTAGCATAATAAGATGATCCCTCATTTAAATATCAAGATAAGAATGTGTTCTTCCTTTAGTATGCACCGATTATGTTTTCATCGCTCCAAGACATCACGTGATGATCGGGTGTTCTTGGATCCACGACCATATTTCGGGTGTAAAACAGTTACACACGCGAATACTAAGGTTCTAACTTGGCGAGCCTAGCATGTACAGACATGGCCTCAGAACACGGACCGAAAGGTTAAGCATGAGTCATATAGTTGATATGATGCCCATTTGATGCTCGCCTTTGAAGCTATACCGACTCACGTGATGATCGGACTTGGTGTAGTGGATTTGGTTCATGTAATCACCAAAAGGGCACGAGGGATGTCGTTTTTGAGTGGGAGTTCATTCGTAATATAGATTAGTTGAACTCAATCTATCATACACTTAGTCTAAACTTTACAAATTCATTGTAGATGGCACCACCGCTTTTAATTTCAATGTGTTCATGGAGAAAGAGAAACTAGCAACGAACGGTATCAACTTTACCGAATGGGCCATGAATTTGAGGATTCTCCTCTCTGCACAAAAGCAATATGTGCTAGAAGCGCCCTAGGCCCCCACCTTTGATGATGCCCCGACGAGGAGAAGAATGTCTATCGACTCGTCAGAGGACCACAACTTAGTTCATTGCGGCATATTGTATGGGCTAGAGCGGAACTTCAAAGCGTTCAAACGGCAATGCATTTGATACAATGGGTGAGTTGAAAATGATTTTCGACACACATGTCATGTGAGAGCTACAACGCCGTAAAAGTTCTTTAGTCTGCATGATGGAAGAGCACAGCTGTTAGTGAGCATGTACTCAAGATGTCGATTACGCCGATAAGCTTGTGTCCTTGGGAATATCGATTCCCATTGACTTAGGCATCCATCGTTCTGCAGTCTACGCCACCTAGCTATAAGATCTTCGTGATGAACTATAATATGCAAGGCATGAAGAAGTCTCTCCCGAGCTTCATCAATGCTTAAAACTGCAAAAGTGGAGATCAAAAGGAACATCAAGTGTTGATGATCAATAGGAACACTGGTTTCAAGAAAGACAAGAAGGGAAAACGGAAGGAAGTAAGGGCAAGCACATTGCTACCTGAAAAGAAACCCGAGTTGGACCTAAGTCCGATTTCGAGTGCTACTATTGTAAGGGGGATCACATCGAAGCGCAATCGCCCCAAGTATCTGGCGCACAAGAAGGCAAGGCAAACAAAGGTATATATGATATACATGTTATTGATGTGTACTTGACTAGTGCTCGCAGTAGCACACAGGTATTTGATACCGTTCAGTTGCTAATATTTGTAACTCGAATCAGGGGCTGCGGAACAAGCGACCGCTAGCAAGGGGTGAGGTCAAGATGCGTGTCGGCAATGGATCAAGCGTTGATGTGATCGCCGTCGAACGCTGCCTCTCCACTTACCGTCGGGATTAGTTATAAACTTGAATAAATGTTATCTGGTGCCTGCACTGAGCATGAACATTGTATCTGGATCGTGTTTGATGCGAAGTGGTTATTCATTTAAATCCGAGAACAATGGTTGTTCCATTTATATGAATGAAATCTTTTATGGTCATGCACCGATGATGAATGGTTTATTTCTATTAGATCTCGATGATAATGTTACACATATTCATAATGTTGATGCTAAAAGGATTAAACTTAATGATGATATATCCACATATATGTGCACTGCCGTCTAGGTCATATTGGTGTTAAACGCATGAAGAAGCTCCATTCGGATGGACTTTTGGAATCACTTGATTATGAATCATTTGATACATGTGAGCCATGCCTTATGGGCAAGATGACTAGAACGCCGTTTTCCGGTTCAATGGAACGGGCGACAGATTTATTGGAAATCATACATTCTGATCTAGTGGTCCAATGAGTGTGTCGGCGCAAGGTGGATATCGTTATTTTGTTACTTTCACGGATGATTTGAGTAGATACGGTTATATCTACTTGATGAAACACAAGTCTGAAACCTTTGAAAAGTTCAAGGAATTTCAGAATGAAGTGGAAAATCATCGTAATAGAAAGATCAAATTTCTACGGTCCGACCGTGGAGGTGAGTATCTAAGTTACGAGTTTAGCACTCACATGAAAGAGTGTGGAATTGTTTCACAACTCACACCTGCCGGAACACCACAAGAAATGGTGTCGGAATGTCGTAATCGTACTTTATTAGATATGGTTCGATCTATGATGTCTCTGACGGACTTGCCGTTGTCATTTTGGGGTTATGCACTAGAAACTGCTGCATTCACTTTAAATCGGGCACCATCTAAATCCGTTGAAAAGACACCGTATGAATTGTGGTTTGGAAACAAACCTAAGCTGTCATTTCTTAAAGTTTGGGGATGCGATGTTTATGTGAAGAAACTTCAACCGGATAAACTCGAACCCAAAGCGGAAAAATGCGTCTTCATAGGATACCCTAAAGAAACTATTGGGTATTCCTTCTATCACAGATCCGAGGGCAAGGTTTTGTTGCCAGAATGGATCCTTTCTAGAGAAAGAGTTTCGCGAAAGGTGTGAGTAGTCGGAAGGTAGAACTCAAGAGGTTGTGGAACCTTCTCTTCAAAGTATGGCGAGTAGCCTTGCAGCCGGAAATTGTTCCGGAGTTGGCTCCACCTGTTGAAGAGGGAACTAATGATAATGATCATAAAACTCGAAAGAGAGTACTACCGAACCTCATGCAGTCAAACAGATTTACGCAGCTCCCGAGCTGTACGGAAATCTGTCATGAATTTCATGGTTGATGAAAATGATGACCTGCGACGTATGAAGAAGCGATGATGAGCCCGGATTCCAACAAATGGTTAGAAGCCATGAAATCGAGATGGAATCCATGTATGAAAATCAAGTTTGGAACTTGGTGGAATTACCTCACGACCGAAAGGCCGTGGAGAACAAATGGATTTTCAAAAGGAAACCGATGTTGATGGTAATGTGACCGTCTATAAAGCTCGACTTGTCGCAAAGGGGTTTCGACAAATTCAAGGAGTTGACTACGATGAGACTTTCTCTCCGTAGCGATGCTAAAGTCGATTAGGATTATGTTAGCAATTGCATATTTCGATTATGATATATGGCGATGGATGTCAAAACCGCGTTTCTCAATGGTAATATTGAAGAAGAGTTGTATATGATACAACCAAAGGGTTTTGTCGATCCTAAGGATGCTAACAAGGTGTGCAAGCTTCATGATCCATCTATGGATTGAAGCAAGCATCACGGTTGGAATCTCCGCTTTGATGAGGTGATCAAAGAGTTTGGATTTGTCCAAACTTATGGAGAAGCTTGTATTTACAAGAAAGTGAGTGGGAGCAATGTGGCATTTACGATATTATATGTGGATGACATATTATTGATCGGAAATGATATAGATCTTTAAACAGTGTTAAAAGTTATCTAAACAAAGAAATTTTCAATGAAGGACCTAGGTGAGCGTCATACATATTAGGCATAAAGATCTATAGAGATAGATCTAGGCGCCTAATAGGCTATCGCAAAGTACATACCTTGATAAGATTTTAAAGAAGTTTAAAATGGATGAAGTAAGAAGGGTTCTTACCTATGTTGCAAGGCAAGACATTGAGTAAGACTCAAAGTCCGCCGGTGGAGGAAAGAGAGATAATGGACAAAGTCCCCTATGCGTCAGCCATGGGCTCTATAATGTACGCCATGCTATGTACAAGACCGGATGTGGCACATGCTATTAGTTTGACTAGGAGGTACCAATCGGATCCGGTTCTAACATGGATAGCGGTCAAGAATATCCTTAAGTACTTACGAAGAACTAAGGATATGTTTCTTGTATACGGAGGTGAAGAAGAGCTCGTTGCTAAGTGTTATGTCGACGCTAGCTTTGACACCGATCCGGATGACTCTAAGTATCAATCCGGATACGTATTTCTCATGAATGGCGGAGCGGTTAGTTGGAGGAGCTCCAAACAACCTGTGGTAGCGGGATCAACAACGGAGGCCGAATATGTTGCTGCTTGAGCGGCTCAGAAGCGATTTGGATGAAGGAGTTCATATCCGAACTAGGAGTTGTGGCAAACGCGTTGGACCCAATGGTGATCTATTGTGACAACAATGGTGCCATTGCCAATTCCAAAGAGCCAAGGTCTCACAAGCATTCCAAGCATATTAAGCGCCGGTTTCACTCCATCCGCGAGCATGTCAAGGATGGAGATATAAAGATTTGTAAAGTACATACGGATCTCAATGTAGCAGATCCGTTGACTAAAACTCTCCCTAGAGCAAAACATGATCGACACCAGAACTCAATGGGTGTTAGATTTATCACTATGTAACTAGATTATTGTCTCTAGTTCAAGTGGGAGACTAAAGGGAATATGCCCTGAGAGGCAATAATAAAGTGTTTATTATGTGTATTCCAAGTATATGATAGATGTTTATTTTGCATGCTATAATTGTATTAATACGGAAACGTTAATACATGTGTGTTTAATAAACAAACAGAAAGTTCCTAGTTATGCCTCTCTCATAAACTAGCTCGTTGATTAACAAGATGATCAAGGTTTCCTGATCATGGACATTGGATGTTGTTAACGGGATCACAACATTAGTGTAATGGTGTGATGAACATTCATCAAGTATAGCATTACGATCAAAGTCATTGAGTTTATATTGCTATAACAACTTACGAAGTGATCCTAATCCTTAGACCATGAGATCATGTCAATCACTAACACCGGAAGAGTTTCTTGATAACATCAAACGTCACACCATAACAGGGTGATTATAAAGATGGATTCGAACTAATAAAGTGTTATGTTGAGGCTCATGGATCGAGAGTGGAATTTGTTCATCCCGATGACGGATAGATATATACTGGGCCCTCTCGGTGATATCACATTGATTAGCTTGCAAGCAAGTGATTTGATCACTAGAATGTTATATCACGAGAACGAGAAAGAGTGCATGTCGATGCGAGATCAAACTAGGTATGGAGATACCGATGATCGAATCTCGGACATGTAATATATCGTGAAACAAAGGGATTAAGATACTAGCGTAAAAGGTTCCGACGATCACAAGAAAGTCATCGTTGAATGTGTGAGTCGAAGGGTCTCCAGATCCCGCTCGATTATTGATCCGAGAGGGGTCTCGATCATGTCCGCATTATTCACGAACCGTAGGGTGACACACTTAAGAGACACCGACATCCAATTGGAGCAAATGTTTCATGCCGAAAGAATGAACAAGTGCATGAATTTATTTCACTAGATACCGAAACAGGTTTTCGGGTGAAATTGCATAAAGTGGTTATGCATGTGAAATAGAATTCTAGCAAGGGGTTATTTGTGAATGTTTGTCATTAAAGTAATTGACAAAATTCTGAATAAAATAAAAGAGTTTTATTTAATGAGAGTTTGCATTAAATTTGGTGGAAATTTAATGGGAATTTGAGTGGACTTTTGAGTGGAGGAAATTTAAAGGGCATTTTGTGAGTGGAGTGTCCACCCACATGAATGAAGGAGGAGAGGGCAGCCCCATGGCGGGCACCACCCTTGGGTGCCCCCTCCTCCGGTAAAAGGTGCCCCCCTCCGCACTTGGCTCGCACACCTCCTCGTGAAGGATCTCTCTCCCCCTATAGAATTTATCCCCCATGGTCTCGGACTAGCGAGATACATGTTCCCTGGCTATTCGGTAAGAAAGAGTTGTGCTTCCGTTGCATCGCTGGAGCGAGGAGGCGGAGGTTGCTCGGTGCCTCGAACGTGTGTGCGAGCACGGATGCGCTGCTGATTTGCGGCGCTAGGACTTCCTCTCGATCTTGAGATCGGCAAGAGATCGTCTACATCAACCACGAGTTGAACTCGTTAAGCTTTGTCGGTCTTCAAGGGTATGTTCTCTACGGATATACATCCGCCCGTTGTTTGTATCTAGTAGATAGATCTTGGTATATAGTTCACATCGTAGGAAAATTTTTGTTTTCTATGCTGCGAACCCTACAGCCCCAGCTTGCATTATTTGTGGAGACAAGGATCATACTTACAAGGAGCATGGAGATCAATGCCCCAACTGTGAAGAGAAACATTCTGTTGGACAATGTCCCACTTCTCAAGCTACTTGCTACCTATGTGAAGGAAACAACCGTGTTCCTATCCAATGCCCTATCTATTCCATGGTAGAACAAAGGAAACAAGAAGGATCCAAGTCTACCAAGCATGTTGATGGCAAAGGAAAAGGATCACTTATACCTCCAAAGAAAACAACCTAATTCAAAGGATCAAAGAAACCCAAGAAGCAAAAGATAGACAAAAGCCATGTGCAATGTTATAAATGTAAGGAAATGGGACACTATTCCGGTGAATGCCCAGAGAACCCGAAGAATAAAGAGATTGGCCAAGTAGTGTGCAACAACTGCAAAGAACTAGGCCATTATGTAGCAACTTGTCCACAAGATCCACGTTAAGAACTCAAGGACATCCATTGTTTCAACTGCAAGAACCCAGGACACTATGCAAGAAACTGTCCAGAGAAGATGAAGAACAAGTTGAACAAGACTATGGAGAAACTCAACCTTGGCCCATGAGTCAAGTATGGAAATAAAGGACTCAACGCAAATGTTTGCTTAGAGAAGTTTTCCCAGGATCCCAAGAAGGACAATGTGTAATTTTTGTTTGAAATTTTTAAGGGTGGTAGTACTCTAGTTGCTTTGAGCCTACTTGTAACCCTAGCCTCCCCAAATCTCGGGACGAGATTTATTTTAAGGGTGGTAGCCTGTCACATCCCAAGATTTTCCAAATCTTGTAATATGAAAAAAATATTGACTAAAATAAAACTTTGTTTGATTTTCAGGGCCAGAAGAAACTTTTTGAATTCAAATTGGAACTTCAAACCAATTTGGATCAAATAAAATCCTAAAGAGATTTAAAAAGATAAACATTTAATAAAAGGAAAATAAAATATTTTGGAATTGCTATTTTTTATCTTTTAAATAAAAGGATTTGATTTTCAAAAGAAATAGAAGTTTCATAAATAAAGGATTATTTAAAAAGCCAAATTAAACCTTGGCCAATATTTGAAATAAAATGTTTTGTTTTGATTAAAAATAGTGAAGGTTTATTTAAATAAAACAATAAGGATTTAATATCCAATTTTATTTAAATAATGGCTTTTCCCATTTTAAATAAACACTAAAACTTATTTATTTATTTTAAATAAGTTTTCCAAATATTTTATATTCTCAAATAAAACCTACTGAAGTGTTTTGGTTTTATTTTAGATTTCAAAATAAAGATTTTAATAAAACAAATCCTATTTGATTTAATAACTAAGACCCATTTTATTTAATTGTTAATGGACCATAAAATAAAAATGTTATTTTATTTTAAACAAGTTTTCCAAGTATCTTTTATTTCAAATAAAACCTACTGAATTGGTTTTGAAAATAATTAGTTTTCAAAATGGAGTTTTAAAATAAAAATTAAATCCCATTTTGATGTATTAAAACAAGGTCTATTTATTTAATTAATAATGGACCCTAAAATAGAAATATTATTTTGGTTTTAGGATTTTGGATTATGTAACTAAACAGAACCAATTTCAAAGTTTCAAAGTGTGGTGTTCGTTTGAATTGATTTGAACATTGTTTGGTTGTTTGAAATTTCAAAACATAATTGGAAAATAGAAAAAGAAAAAGTTTTAGGAAGGAAAAAAATAGAAGCTAGACTCAACCCAACCCAGAAGCCCAACTAGGCCCAGCAAACAGCCCAGCTTCCCTTCCCCGAAGAAAACGTTTCACACCTGGCAACATACCCATGGAGACACTGACCGGTGGACCTCCCTTCCTTCTCGCATCCTCGCTGACGACTGGACCCCACCTCCCTGTTCATCCTCCTCACCCGCGCGACTTCTTCTTCCCCCAAACCTCGCCGTTTACGCCGATAATCACGCTTAATTCCTCTTAATGGCTGCGTTAATCTCGCCCCTGACCATGCGTACATAAGCACCTCTCCTCCCTCTGTCATTTCCCTCAAGCGACAACGCCACATCGCCACCAGGATGCTCGCATTGCTTGCGACAACCCCCTGTCTCCGACCACCGTCCTCCCTCGATTCTGGCCGAGCCTCGCCACCTCCTTCCTCCCCGAGCACACGAGCGCACTCACCACTCCCTGTCACATCTCCTAGTACCCTCTGTTCGACCGCGGGCGCCCCAGGGAGCCGTCTTCGACAAATCACTGAGCGCCGCCGTCTGTCTCGCCTCCGTCGAGTTCCCTAGGTAAAAATCCGACCGCCCCGCGCCTTCTAGTTCACGCACGCATCATCTCCTTGATCTTACGCGTCTGACCACGCCCTCTATTTGCCTCCGCGTGATCTACAACGTCGCCTTCGACCGCGGACAGAACCATCCGACACCGACGACGCCTCCGACGAGCAATTGCGACCGTTCCCGTGCGCCCCCTGCCTCGTCGATCAAACGTTGAGCTTCCCCAGCCTCCTGCGATCTCAGTGAGCACCCCCTCTGTCTACCTTGCTTCCTAGAACAGCTGCTAGCCCGCTGCCTGACCGACACCGCCGTCCACCGCCGCGCAGCGCCGCCAGTTAGTGGTCTGATTGATTGCGTCCGTTAGATCTAGATCGTAAGGCTATAATAAAACATAAGCGAAGAGGTATCGTATGCCTCTGCGCCGCTCGATCTAAATGAGATCCTACGGTCTGCAGCGCGTGATCCACCCGAACCGGTACCGTCCAATTAGGAAGTGCCGCGTGTCACTAGTTCCGTTTAAAAACAGAATTGAAATCAGAATAGAATGTGAATTTCAAACCTTTGTAACTTTTGATCCACACGTCCAAAAATTACAAATTTTATACCGTTGGAATCAGTGGAACAAACCCTAGCCAACCATGCCTTTAGTTTAGCAAATAGTATATGTTAGTTTGTTGGTTTTTGCAGAAACTTTTGTATGCTTGTTTAGATTAGAAAAATGATTCAAAATTGTTTTTGAGGTTAAAACCTTTGCAAAATGGTTTGTTGTAAACTCACTGACCCTAGGAACCAACCCATGGTTTTGAAAATGGATTTGGTGAAGTTTAGGATGGACTAATTGATTTAGCCCATTTCTAGCCAAATGAAAATAAAGATTTTGATTATGAAAATGTTTTTGTAAAGAAAACTTTGGGGAAATGTTTTGGATCAAACCTACTGACCCTAAACACCAAGTTTTGAGAAACAACAACTTATTTTGTGAACAACTTAAAGTTGTTGCTTTGATAAAAATATTTTCCACCACATAAAATGATGATTGGATTTAAAAATGGTTTTTAGACAAAACCCTTTTGCAAATAACTTAGACACCTTGGAAAATGACCACTTTGGAATTTACAAAGCTTAGAAGCCTAGTGGATACCATCTTTACAAATAGAACCACCTCTTGCATGCTCACATGCATGACTTAGTTTTCATAGTTTTATGTGTGTGAATTGTTGATTGATTCTTGGGTTGGAATGCTTGTTGATATTGGGTTTGCTTGATTGATTGTAGTGAAATTAGAAAAGTGTGAGACTAGCAAGATCAAGGAGTGAACCACCATTCCCTACCAAAAAGGCAAGTTGCACTATCATCTAAAGTCCTACTATTTTCATTATACTTAGTGGATTTTGAAACATGCATGAAAAGAACTTCTATACTTATGCTATGCTAAATACTAATAGAATTACCTATTTATACCTTAGTGAAAATATTGTAGTTGTTACATGCTTAGCCATGTTATATTTTGAAAAGAGATACATGTTGAGATTTTATGAAGTTGAGAAAAGGACTTGTGATTTTATATAATAAAACAAGGACCCAATGAACCACCTGGGTGGCCAAGGAACTTGAGTATTTTGAGAAGGTGGCAACAAAAGGAACCATGACTATGGCAATCTCTTTGTGTTGTGCTCCAAAGGAACCACCCAGGAAACTTAGAGATTGAACATGTTTCTCCAATTGTGGCTTTCGTGTGCAACCACATGCTATTATGGCTCTGGCTTAGTCAACTACATTGGGAAGACCCATGCATTGTCTTCAGTTCTTTGGACATGGGGATCTGGAATGCTTCATGGGTCTTTGAGACAAGCTAGCAATGGTGTATGGGAGGACCCTTTGGAAAGACTTCGTCACATTCTCAATCACAAGATTCCATCTTGGTGAGTGCTAATCCAAAGGCCACCGGTGGCAAAAGATGGGATTGTGACATGTGGGTAAAGTGTACTCCTTCCAGAAGATAATAAAATTCTAAGTACTTAGTCGTCCCGATTCTGGACAATCTTGAGCAACTAAAGTTTGAAGCTATGGGAGATCTCGACATTCTAATTTCTAAAAGAAAACTTTTAAGGACTTGATGCACTTGGGGTTACCAAGGAGCTCAAGAGACTTTGACAAAACTTTATGTACTTGGGGTTACCAAGGAACTCAGGAGATTTTGTTGAAAACATAAACACTTGGGGTTACCAAGGAACTCATGAGATTTTGATAAAACTTGTTGCACTTAGGGTTACCAAGTAGCTCAAGGGATTTTTGACGAGGACTTGAACACTTGAGTTTCTACCAAGGAGTTCAAGGAACTTCGAAAAAGGAGATTTGACAAAGGACCAAAACCATTTTGAAAAGATAGGATAAATTTTTCTTTATGCAAATGAGCCTTAAACTCTACTTAGCCAAATATGCACGTATTGGTAGGATCCACTCATATTATACATAGTAGTGAAGCTTGCCAATACAATTCAAATGTATTGACCCTTGTGGCTGTAACTTGTAATGTTGCAGGTTTGATTGATTTTAGTGAAGATTGATTGATTAGGATTACAAAGTCTACAACCAACATCTGCATGTGGCACTTTGAAGATGAAGGACCCCATGACTATAGTTATTCCGCTGCAATGTAATGTATTAGCCAAATGAGCTATGTATGATGTAATAAAATTATGTTATTCCTGGTTATAAAGTTATATTATGACCTTTGTTTCTTGATATTACATCTTAACTGTGGATGCTAGCTAATGATCCAGGGACTAGCATTGTAAACACAGGGGACACCACCTTATCTTGTTTAAAGGTTGGGACACTCCCTCTACAGTTGATCCTAAAGATGCTAACAAGGTATGCAAACTTCAACGGTCCATCTATGGATTGAAGCAAGCATCCCGAAGTTGAAATCAACTTTTTGATAAGGTGATCAAAAGTTTTGGTTTTATACAAACTTATGGAGAAGCTTGTATTTACAAGAAAGTGAGTGGGAGCTCTGTCGCATTCTTAATACTATATGTAGATGACATATTGTTGATTGGGAATGATGTAGACCTTCTTAGTAGTGTCAAGGAATATTTGAATAATAGTTTTTCAATGAAGGATCTTGCGAGTACTTACATATTAGGCATAAAGATTTATAGAGATAGATCGAACGCCAAATATCATTGTCACAAAGTACATATTTGGACAAAGTTCTAAAGAGGTTTGGAATGGAAGATAGCAAGAAAGGGTTCTTGCCCATGTTGCCCAATCGACCTTGAGTAAAACTCAAAGTACGACATCGGCGGTAAGATAGAGAAAGGATGAGTAAGACTCCTATGCCTCAGCCATAGGATCTCTAATGTATGCCATGCTATGTACTAGACCCGACATTGCATATGTTGTTAGTTTAACTAGCAGATATCAAAGTGATCCAGAGTGGATCATTGGACGATCAAAAACATCCTTAAGTACTTGAGAAGAACTAAGGATATCGTTCTTTCTTATGGAGGTGATGAACATTTCGTTGTTAATGGTTACACCGATGCTAGTTGGAACACCGATCCGGATGATTCTAAATCACAACTGGATACGTATTTATTTTGAATGGTGCAGCAGCTAAGGAGGAGTGCAAAGCAAAGCGTTGTGGCAAGATCTTCAACTGAATCGGAATACATGGCTGCTTCGAGGCTTCACAAGAAGCGATATGGATGAAAGAGTTCATTACAGAGCTGTGTGGTTCCTAGTTTGTTGGACCCAATGTCTATCTCTTTGTGATAACATGGGCGCCATAGCCAATGCGCAAGAACCAAGGTCACACAAGAAGTCAGCACATCAAGCTACGTTTTCACGCTATTCGAGAACATATCCAAGATGGGGATATAAAGATTTGCAAAGTACACACAGATCTGAATGTGGCAGATCCGTTGACTAAACCTCTCCCGAGGGCAAAACATGACCAGCACCAAACTGCCATGGGTGTTCGGTATATTACCATGTAATCTAGATTAGATGAGTCTAGTGCAAGTGGGAGACTGTTGGAGATATGCCCTAGAGGCAATAATAAATGTAGTTATTATTATATCTTTGTGTTTATGATAAATGTTTACATTCATGCTATAATAGTATTAACAAGGAAACATTAATACTTGTGTGATTTGTAAACTTAATTTGAAGTCCCTAGTAAAGCCTCTATATAAATACTAGCTTGTTGGTTAATAGATGATTGTGGTTTCCCTATCATGAACATTGAGATGTTATTAACAACAAGATCATATCGTTAGGAGAATGATATGGTGGACATACTCCTATAGATAAGCGTAGCATAAAGATCAAGTCATTTTAATAGTTCAATTGCTATATGCTTTCTGATACATAGTAACCTAATTTATTTGACCATGAGATCATGCATATCACCTTTACCGGATGGATGCTTTGATGACATCAAACACCACACCGTAACTGGGTGGCTATAAAGGTGGCATTGAGTGTTCGGAAAGTATTGGTTGAAACACATGGATCAAGAGTGGGATTTGTCCATCCATATGAAGGATAGATATACTCTGGGACCTCTCGGTGAAATGTCATCCAATTAGCTTGCAAGCATGTGACTGGCTCACAAGGGATCACATATCACGGGAACGAGAAAAGAGTACTTATCAGTAACGAGGTTAAACTAGGTATGCAGAGATACCGACGATCATAACCTCGGATAAGTAAACTATCGTGAGACAAAGGGAAATTGGTATCGTATGTAAGTGGTTCATTCGATCGCAAAGTAATCGTATAAATATGTGGGAGCCATATGAATTTCCAGATTCCTCTATTGGTTATTGATCGGAGAAGTGTCTCGATCATGTCCGCATAATTCACGAACCGTAGGGAGACACACTTAAGGATTCGACGTTGTTTGAGTAGTTATGGAATGATGAGAAAGAGTCTGAATGTTGTTCGGAGTCTCGAATGGGATTCGGGATATCACGAGGAGATCCGGAATGGTCCGGAGAATAAGATTCATATAAGGAAAGTCCAGTTTCGGAGTTGGAGAATGATTCCGGTGTTTTCATCGGGAATGTTCTAGAAGGTTTCGGAATGTCCGGCACTCCGGAGGGGAAGGGTACATGAATGTGTTATATCAAGTTGGTATGATTGAATCATGTACTAAGTGTCATCGCTGAACAAAATAAAGGATTAAATCAAATCCTTGTTTGAAAAAGTCAAACGCCAAGTTTGAAAGTCAAACGGCTATTTTTGGGAAGTGGAAAAGGAGGAGGAAACCGAGTTGGGGAGGAGTCCCTCCTCCCCACCGCCGGTGCACCACCAAGACGAGTTGGGGAGGGACTCCTCTCCCTCCCCTTGGCCGGCCGGCCCCTCCACCTATATAAGGAGGCGGGGCTCCTCCTAGAGACACACAAGATCCTCTCCTCCAAACCCTAGTACCAAGCCACGCCTCCATAGCCGCCGGCCCTAGGGCAAACCGCCGCCGCCTAGCTAAACCCTAGCCGCCGGCTTGCCCCTCCTCGACGTGTCTAAACTCTAGATCGTCGAGGGACTCTCTCATACTCCACCATACTCGCTCCGGCTTAAGGCGAAGCCCTGCGAGATCTCCCCTCTACTTCCGATACCATGCCGTTGTGCTACCGGAATCGCGAGGAGAGTTCTACAACCTCCGCTGCCTGCCGGAACAAGGGAGAGGAAGGTCTTCGTCGAGTACCGAACGTGTGACCGATCATGAGCGCTAACGCAGCAATGGGAAGGATCGCTCACGATCTTGAGATCGGGAAGAGTACGACTACATCACCCACGAGAATCCGCTCTCGTTAAACACTTTGGAATCTTCGAGGGTGAGTTATTCTATCGACTCGTTGCTACAATCTAGTAGATAGATCTTGTCTTGTTTGTTTGTATGCGGTAGAAATTTTTTGTTTTCCATGCTACGAAACCCTACAACTCCACCATTGGCGGTAGCAGCGTCGAATAGATACAGTCATGACGTAGCCCAAGACATTACATTGTATGCAGAACAACGGCTAGTCCCATAGTTATGCTATCCATAAATCTTATTGTCGTCCACATCTAGTTTCTTGCAACAGAAACAAGTTGAAGATCACTAAGAAATAGAGTCAACGATCGTGGAGAGCCCACAAGTTGCTTCCGACTCGAGTCGCCTTTGTGGCTTGGGGACAATAGTTTCTTTTATCGAGTTCCTATGTAAACCTGAACATTTGAGTATCCTCTCCGTTTCAAGTTAGTTGTGTCTAGATAAGGATGTATCTCGATATGTTCGGGACTGAGGAAGTACTCTGGTATTTTTGGACGCAGGCTATTGACCGTGCCATCCATTTAATCTTGTGGCCTTGTGGGCATGGGCGGGCCCAGCGGGTGTGCCGGGTGTGCTGTGGCACATCCAGAAATTTTAAAGGTTATTTTTTACCTACTACTACCACGTCTCCAAAATATAGGCCCAATACTACTAGCCAATCAAGATAAAATGTAGCAAGGAAAACAACGACTCGAGCGAGCAAACTAGGAAGTTCATCCGTCGATCGATCCCCAATTCATTGCTCAGCCTCCAGCTTCAGCACCCACCGGCACCACCCGCACACACCGTCCCGACATTCCCTCGCCCGCCTTCCCCTACAGGATGCAGTCCTGGCTGCCCTCGCCGACATCCCGCCATTGGTCGCTTGGTGATCACCCGTTGCTCTATTTGCTGCTTGGCCAAATCAAACTGGATTAAACACGAACAACTAGTCGGAGCATGTAAAAATCCCCAACCTATCTCTAATTATTCCCAAAAATTTGAGCTAGAGAAGAGGGAGTGTGCCCATGAAATCCTTCCCAATTTGTGCCTTGACCACTTGACGCCCCGCCCGATTGTTGTGGCTGGATGTAGCCTATATAGCCCTCTGTATATTTGCGAAATTTTCTCAAATCTATCCTTATTGTTTTTTTTTGTAACTGTATGGACAAGGTTGATTATGAAGAGAAAGAGTGTTAGTTACATTGTGTCTCTTTTTGGGAATCATGAAGCAAAGGTTGCATCCAGAAATGATGAGAGTGGAGAATCAAGCAATATGAAAACTTTACTGAGCTCATAAATGGTTGCCACAATTGATAAAGAAGTTAATAAGGTTGTTTACAAAAATGCTTTTGGAAATTGCATCTTCAATACTACCTCCTTCACGGTTTGCAGGGCGCTCTACAACAATCTCACGAACCTAGGCGTATATGTATTGACTAAAAACTAGGCCTATTAATGAGCGGTTAAGGCACATGCATTGGTGGGAGACTGTTGCATGCATAGGAAGTTGGGAGGAAAGCTGCCATATTAATCAATAATTAATTTTTATGCGTCTAGGAACGTTGCAGTTTTGGAAATACCCAAATTTAATTAGGCGTCCTGCAAACCGTAAAGGAGGGAGTAGTCCTAAGATACAACAAGAAATCATTGAATGTTGTGCGAAACAAATTACTAGACTAATCATTAAAAAACTTGATGATGAGAACTATGCAATTCTAGATGTAGACATTATTCAATTAGCTATTATATTACTCCCTCTATTCGGGATTATAGGTCCTACGCGCATACCTAGATTGTTAATTTAACCAATAAAATATAACTTATATATTACAAAAATTATACCATTAGAAAATATAACCTCTAAAGTTTCTAATGGTATAATTTTTATGTTATAATATTTATATTTTATTATTCAAAATAGCAACCTAGTTATCCGCACGGGACTTATAATCCCAAACGGAGGAAGTACTCATTTGGCATATTTGTATCACACATATGCTAGTGCGTGAAAAAAATTTAGAAATATACACACTCTTTATTTTTTTCCTAGGTCCGTCACTGCACACGGAAGATTGGCATTCTTGCAATGTACTTTTATTGCGAGCAATCCATATTCCACCGATAAAAATGTATCCGTAAGCAAAGAATGCCTTTTGGGATCAGCATCCAGCATTTGACAAGATCTGAACTCGGGATCAGATACGTCGCTAGTGGAAGGAACAAGCGCCTACTAGTGCCGTACCATCGCTCCCCGCCGACACGGCCGGTCCAGGAAGAGCTCGTATTTCGGCCCCACTCCACGAGAGCATGGGCACGCAGCCAAAGCCAAGCGCCGAAGCTTCCTCTCCTCCGACGTGCGTCCAGTTGTTGCGTCGGGCTCACGCTCACCCATCCACAGTCCCGTCAGATCCCGACTGTTCCCTCTCCGGTCGACGTGCCTGCTCCTTGGACACGGAACAGTTCGGCATAGATTTATTCGCCGGGAGGAGCGGACCATGACCGGGCCGCGAGCGAGCGAGCGAGACGCCTACGCCGACGCCGACGGGTCGTCGCCGCGGCGTCAGGTGCGCCCGCGACGCGACGTGCGAACAGCGACCGCGATAGTATCATCGATCTGCCGTGCCGGTGGGCGGTTGCCTGTCGTGCGCGTGGCCGTCGCTCCTGCCCGGCACGCGGCGGACAGGAGAGGAGAGCCCACATGGGCCTTTGCTCATCATTTTATTTTTTAATTTTATTTTGCGGGTACTTTTTTATTTTTGCTTGACCAGGACAACCATTTATAGCCAGGCAAAATCTCTACGAGAGTTGTACTTAAATAATCCATTTTTATTAGTATATAAAAGGATCTTGTAACTTAAATTCGAGCTGCTAAGGATCGACGCATGATCTCTCCATAACAAAGATACACACAACCCCACAAGTTCTAGAAAAAATGAGCCGAATATGAAAATATAAAGTTTGACCAAAAAACAAAAACAGATTGTCGGGAGGACTGATCCAACGACTAAACGGAAACCACCATCAAGGTAAATACCTTCCCAATCGCTGTCTCCAACTAGATAGAGCTATTCGTGTTTTTTTAACAACAATATATTTCATTAATCGAAAATCAAGTTACATGAACAGACACATGTGGAAATGAAAAAACTGACTGTAAAACGATTATCCAAAAAAAAATTGCAGATAAAATACAAAACGATCCTTAGAATTTCCCACAATCATCAAAGCCAGCGGCCATCGCCCAACTCTAGCGCTATTGAGGCACACCTCGAAAGAGACGCGAAGCCTCTACCATTGCCAGATCCAATGAAACACCATCACCAACAATGTTGTGTGAGTCGACGAACAGACATGATGCACGTAGTAAGGCACATGTCGTTGTGGCACATCGATCAGGACGACGTCCCTGTTCTTGTCCGAGACCAAGATCCACCGCCTCCCATCGATGAAGTCAAAGAAAAACGGTAGAGCCACCACCTCCGGACCAACATCCCTGCTCTAGAGAAACCACCTTGTCCCGCTGCCAGCGTCGTCGCGGATAACGATGACCATCAGCAACACACTAAGAAACTGATCTCGCCATATCTGAAGAATGGTGAGAAGACCAAGTTATCGATCTTAAGGACCGAGCATCACACGTTGTCATCAGCTCCGAGATGTCGCCATGAAGAACGACGCCAGTGTAGGGATAGAGTTGAGGCAGATTTATTCAGCCGACAGTCGCTCTCACCACCCCAACGACAAACCACAGCAGACAAAACGCAACCATAACAAGTAGACCAGAACAGAGGAACGAGATCTCCCTTCCTCCTGCCGCCGAAGCGGCAAGGAAAGGAAGAGGGGGCCAACACCCGTGCTGATAGAGATCGGTAGGAGATGGAGTCATCATCGTCTGTCTCGTACAGAAGAGGAGAAGCGAAGAGGTGTGAGCTACTCATGTTTGGGTGCCTAAAGCTACAGCATAAACAAAGTAATCGTTGAGCTACGGCTAGTGGCCACTGATGTATAAAAAAATCCTACAATGTTGTCAAGAGCTCGGATTTATGAAGTCAATTTTGGTGTATCCTTAGCAAGGGTTTTTCCGCTCACCTGTAGCTTCGTCACTGATACATAGCCAATATGCACATAAATTATACCGGCCATCACATGCGAAGATGCTGCTACAAGAGTTGTAAATTGCGAGGTGTATAATTGGCCAACAACTGCGGATCTTCTCTTTTTTCTTCTATAATTGTGTAGGTATTATACTACTACTACTATACTAGTATGCTAATAAAGTCCATAGCCATGAGGCGGTTCTGGAGATCGTTCGTTGGGACATTACCGTCATGACCGACTGCGACACGTCGCATGGCCATTTATGCCTGCTACCGCCGTCAATTACTACTGGTCGAGAAATTTCCTTGTGGTAGTACTACTTATGAATGAATCGGCAACAACAAAAACAGCTCATTTTTTTGAAGGACAGACAGTTCAATTTCAAAATGCAATAACAGTACAGAGATATCGATGCATGGTAGGTACTACTACATTCTAATGTACTGAAAAACTCTAGTAGTATTAAAAAAATGGACTGAAAAATTACTTCTGTAAAGAATTAGACCGCCTCATGGCCTTTGTACCAATGCGGGAAACTGAGGAGCAGAATTGACTGAATGCCGTTGTGTCGTGCGTGTGAATGGTGATACAAGACGATCTGTTCATGAATACGTCAAATTCGTGTACTGTCGGTACTAAAAGATCTGTTCTACGCACGCTACTCATGAAAAGATCAACGGGAAAGAAAAAACGTAGCTCTAGAAACCGTGGAATCTTAGTAGTACATAGGTGAGAATCACCAAAAGTCACTTCAACATATCGCAAAATGCAGAGTCATAAGTCAAGTCTGCTCAAGATACCTAGATGACAGGATAGCTGGATTTGCGATTTGTATCATGCGACAAGTAGACAATAAGTACCAGCAACAGTTTGACCGGTGTGTTATCTTCATCTAACTCAAGTCCCTTTTTTGGAGTCTTTCAGAAGCTTACAGATGACAAATTACCAGACGTCCAAATGAAGTGCCGGTGTTTGATTTACCGGGTGTCTAACTGATGTCCAGCAACACTGGAAACAGATGCGTCCCAAAACTAAATCCGGTACTGGCAATCTCATGACAGGAGCTCTACTGGACTATTACACTGAATCAATCAGGCCAGGATGGTTACCTTTTCTCTTTTATATAAGGTCAGGACGTTTAGTACTACTGGAACAGCTAATGAATAGACTAAAAGAAAAGCAAAACAAAAACAGACAAAATCTCCTTAAAAAATAAGGCAAAATGGTCTGAAATTCTCAAAACTATAATAAGCAGAAAAGGAAAATGGTCTGAAAGTCTAGATTCTAGAGTACAGTCCGGAAACATAGGGCCTTTTCTAAAGGAGACAGAAGAGGAGTTTGAGAGTTGAGAAATCAACATATGCAACCTACTAAAAGTACCAGAAACAACTACTTGTGCTGAGAAGTCTGCACAAAGATCGTGAAAGATCATTACTTGTGCTTACAAGTATGCACATAGATTGTGAAAGATCAACATATGCGTCCTACTAAAAGTACCAGGAAACAATCACTTGGCTTAGAAGTGTGCAAAGTGGTGTTCCTAATCACAATCAATTCATATATACAAAAAAAACACTACTGTTCATACTAAGAGCTAGGAGTTACCCATCACAGTAACTGATCTGTCAACTAAGATCTGACAACATAAGCCTAGAATAACAGCGGACGGCTGACTCTGCATCTGTCAAAGTAAAATGCGTTTAACTAAGGAAGAGAAACCACATATTACAAGAGCACCTAGTATGTTATCTTCATCGCGACCATGCAACCGCGTCAATCTCATCCCTTGCAGACTTGTACAGCTCAAGCCTCTTAAAACACTGCTGCCTGCGCTCCATAAGAGTTGGGTCCTCATCAAGCAGTAGTGCGAGCTGCTTAGCCTACAGAGGAAATTCATCACTGAAAGAACTGAAAGGGGCAGGAATGAACATAGTTACAGCACAAAAAGAAGACACTTACATCTTTGCTGCCCACTTGAGTATAGAAATAGTTCAGTAAGGACCTCTTGGCTTCCCGGACTTGACAGTGAACAACAGCCTTGGGGATAGTATTCTTCAGTGTATCAGATACCATGCCAATGTACGAGGATACATTAGAAGCGATCCTCCTGAAGTGTGCCTCAGTGTACCGATCAGCTGAAGGAGTTGGAGGGTTTTCAGGTCCAGCCCTGTCCACTTCCTGTGGAAGCTTGCGGAAGAACTCCACTGTCAAATACGTTGATTCCATATCAACCAATCTTATGGTAGTTTTCCGACCATCTTCACGGAATCTCTCCAGGGAGTGGTAGCATGCACCAACAAGCTCCTTTTGAAGAGTGGGAAATCTTCTCAATTCCTGGTCATGCAATATCATCCAAACAATTACTTATCTGGAGAAATAAAAGTATAAGTAGAGATATGGAGAGTTCATGCGAAATAACCAACCTCAGTCTCCCCAATTGATCTCCTTACCAGCTCTTTCAAAACATTATGCACCTGCAGTGATAGTAAAAAGGGGCTTAGTGGAAGAAACATAGCAAGCCACGCAACCACAGGAGTATTGCTTTTTTTATGGACACAGCAGGAGAATTCTTACAGCATCTACAGAAGCTTCAGCTGGCCCTCTAAAATATTTGAGACCAGACTCGATCAGTCGACGGTACCCTTGCTCAGGAGCAATTAAATGAGGCTGATAACCATCAGCTTCTGACACAACTCGTTTAACATTTTGCAAAGAGAGGTAGCGGTCAAATGGAAGCTTCTGTAGAGCAGCAGGGAGTTGGTTATTGAAGACCCCATATATTCGATCACCACCAGATCGTCTGCATATTTTTTACATCCACGTTACAGGTCAAAAAAATGACAAGTGCAAGTGAACCATTAGAAAAATAAAGACATTAAATAATCAAAATGAAATTTTACCCTCCATCAAGATGTTCTTTAAAGATTTTGTCAAATGCACGGCAAAGCTCCAAAATTAGGTATAACTGAGCCTGCACAAGTACATAAATGATGTTACATTTGTCTATTTGAATCAAATGCAATTTTAGATCAAAAAGTTCAGTTGATTACCCCAGCGTCAGATCCAATAGGTCTACCAAGGTGATTCATCTCAGATTCAAGCTCATCAATAGTTTTGCTTATCAATGATGTAATGCTTGGAATGCGTGCCCTGATCACTGCCTCAAGTTCCTGAGAGATAGAAACATGATTGCATGACGAGCCTATTGCTAACTTACCAAGACAATATAAAGGAAAACACTATAAGGATTTTTTGAACCTGGGAAAGAAGTTTAGCCAGATATTCTGAACCCATCCTGCTGGCTAAATGAGCATATTCAGGACTGGACTCAAAGAACTCTTGTTCTTTTCTCCTAGCAAGAATCATGTCAACATTCTTGTTGATATCTGCTTGCGAACGGTTAACAATTCCAACCCATGGGTGCTGTAGCCTGTATGCTCTTCCTTCAAGAACCTTAATGAGAAGAATGAGTGTCGGAGATCAAAAGGTTCATAATAAGGCCAACATGCACATGGAAAAATAGAGTAAACAGGAACATACATCAAGTGCATTTGTTCCCTTGTCCATCAAATCAAGCTTAGTCAACACACCGAAGGTTCTTTCACCTAAGAGGATTAAAAATGATCCCTCAGCAAAAAGTATGCTAGGTGAATTGAACAAATATAGTTGTCACTGCGGGGAATATATCATAATGAAATATGAACAAGCCTTGAAATATGAGAAACGAGAACCTAAGCCATTGGAGTGAATATATATTGTTCATGGCTTAGTAACCAACTATAGAATACCATAATCTAGAGTTTCTACCAAACACATGCTGAATATTATACATGAGATTTCTCCCAAAAGATGATTGTGTAATTATTTTTCGTCGTGAGCACCTGCGGTGCGAGCATGTTTGAAGCAAATGGTCTCAGCAAAGATTGATAGGTATGTACAACAAAAGAACATACTCCCTCCGTTTCAAAATATAAGATGTTTTAGGTTTGTGAAGAGAATGCATCTAGACTTGTTTTAGTGTGTAGATTCACTTCAAACATGAGTGAACCTACATACTAAAAAAAATCTAGATACATTTGTTTCACAAAGCTAAAACATCTTATATTTTGAAAACGGAGGGAGTACATAATTATTCAACATCACAATGAAGCATGGCATCATCAGGTAATAGGATTAGTAGCTCATAGCAAAATAAGTGCATGACTTTGATTCGTACCAGTTGGATCAACATCCCGAGCAAGCTTAATAGCATCAGATGTTGCTATGTCTTGATTAGCGGGAGAGATAGCAAGAATAATACAGTTTGGCTACAAAAGAGGATAAGAATGTGTAAGTAAACATCAATAAGCACATCTTATGTATGGCATGTGCAACAATTGAAGCAATGTCAGTACCTTGTCAACGTATAAGTGCACCATCTTTTCAATATCCTGGGCAATGCTTTCAGGCTGGCCATCTGAAAAAGATGGCAACATGATAAATTCCTGATGATCATCGCATAAATTAGAGAATGTAAAAAAGTAGACACCCGCATACCTATAGCAACCTTAGTCAGACCCGGTAGATCAATCAATGTTAAGTTGACAACTGCAATAATCCATTGAACACAATAAATGATTTATCAAGATTCTAAGGCAAGGCCTCTCTGGCAAAAGATTAAGATGCAGGAGCTGCATGAATTCCACTGTATATAAACCAATGTCTCCATATAAACACCACCATCAAAATAAAAGGAAATCAGATATAGATGGCTACTGTTGTCAAACACAGAAGTTATATAACTATTCATACAAAATGGAACAGGAAACTTAAATTTAGCAAAACCAAGCAGCAGTATTCTCCTTCAGTGTAACAGACAAGAACCACTAAGTTATAACCAGGGTTTACTGGTATAGTACCTTTTGGTGAGAATATGCTGAGATGAATAGGAACTGGAGATATTTGTTTTGTTCTCCCTGTCAACCTATCAGTTTCATCTTCAATTTCCTTCCGCACAAGAGCTGCAGAAAGCAAACATCAACAGCAAGCACGTAATAAGTATCTGATCAACTTGAGTAGCTTCCTTATACTGAAATACTGAAACTATTCAAAATTTATTACAGGTGACAATCATTTTTCTCTTATGATGTTTTTGGTACTTGTTGCAATATACAAATAAGCCTCATCACAAACACACAATATACTTGAACCTGTAGCACTAGATGCAGAGAGAAAATTAATCAACACCGCATGTATTGGTCAAATAAAATCGCCTATAGCCCTAGACATGATGCCAATAGCAGCACGAACACCTGCTCATATTACCCCTGATGGCAATGTAACAAATATTTAAGAAACTTAATCAAAGGCACAGTGTTGTCTGAGCATCATACTATCATAGAGTGAATAGTCACCATGGAACTCTATCCAACAAGTGTTATCCGTGCAGAGTATAAGATTACAACCGTGTCAATAAGCAACAGAATCACACATTTTTCTATATAACACTCGCCCATCCTGAATGTCACACAATACAAGTATAATTCCATTGTCAGAACCTATAACTGAGCAATACAACTTCTGTTGCCGGTACAAAATACAAGTATAATTCCATTGTACATCCTAACAGCACAGATAGTCACAACAAACATTGGGGGTAAAAGGCATGGATTTACTAGTTTAGTACTACTACTACAACTGAATCAAGCATAACTTCAGAATAACCCCTAACCACACAGGAGTATAACTGAAACTGTATGCGCGCGTGGGCACAGACAGAGAGAGCTCACCAAAATCTGTGAACCGGCGCTTGGGCATATGAAGGAACTGGGCGTATTCCTCCTCCCCATCCCCCGTCTTGTTCAGTTGCAGAACCAGTGGCCTCCTCGTCACGATCCCTTCGAATCAAAACGCAGAAGCCATGAAAACCGCGGCACGAAAACTCAGAAAGCTCCGGGCCAGACGGGAAATTAGTTCACGGACATACCAGAGCCACGGGGAAGGAAGTCGCGCCCCACGATGCTCTCCAGCACGGACGACTTCCCCGAACTCTGCACGTACGGACGGGACCGCGCGCGAAAAAGATCAAACCAAGCGTGTCAGTTATTAAGCCGCGAAAGCCAAAACCCTAGGTGGGGGAGAGGAGAGGCTATCTGCGGGAGGTGGCGGACCTGGCCTCCGACGACGGCGACGGAAGGGAGCGCTTGCCACAGGGTGGGAATAGAGGGGGCGGCGCCGTCCCCGCCGTGGTCGCCGAGCACGGTGCAGGCGCGCTGTATGCGGTTCACGAGCTCGATCACGTTCTCCATGGGCTTCATCGCCGCGGCTCCGGGAGGGTGAAAGCGGGGTGCGATGGAAGGTTCTAGAAGGGCGAGAGAGGGAGAGGGCGGCGCTCTGCTTGCCGCGCGTGGGCCGTCAGGTGTGTGGACGAAGGCAGCAGCAGAGACGCGTCGATGTCGTGGAAATTGTATCGGATTGAGCTGCCGGTTTTACCCCTGAGGTATTCAAAGTCGCCCAAAAACGTAGTCCAAAAGGACTCCAAAGCCGCCACGAGGGAAGTAGGCTTTGGTCACCGTCTCACCGATATACTTCAATTTTGACCATCTATATGTCAATATGTGGAACTGTAATAATAATTAAAAAACACACAAGGAGTCTACCTCTTGATATTTATATAGGTTTCATACGAAAATAGTACACTAGTATTAATAGAACGTTACCCTCTTTCTTTTCAAGCAAGTGTTTTTCGAAAACAAATAACTTGGTGTAATTACTAAGACCGTTGAATTCTACAAACACAATAAAAAAAATCCGTGTTCACGTAATATCATGCCTCCCTTTAGAGAATGGCAGAATTGTCGTCTACTCCCCCCTTTTCAAATTATAAGTTGTATTAGCTTTTTTCTAAAACATATGGTGTCTTTAAGTTTGTATGTTTGAATAAAATGCGTCAACTCACACACCAAAAGATGTCTAAATACATATATTTTAAAAAAGCTAAAACATCTATATTTTAAAACGGGGTAAGTATTTATAAAACAATGTACTCTCTCGGTCCGAAAACAATTGACTCGGATTGGATTTGTCTAGATTGATACATACGAATCTATACAAATCCGAATCGTTCATTTCCGGACGAAAGAAATACTCCATCCGTCTCAAAATAGATATGAGTAGTATAAAAGATAGTAGTCTTTAGATTTCTTAGATAAGTAGTGGTTATCTATAAAATTCGCACACGCTATGGTCTGCAGGACAATAGATGTAATAAAAAATCATGTTTCATGCATGCATCATCTCCCAGGCAAGCGTGTAACGACTCTCTCATCCTTGGCAGCGAAGGAGCAAGGGTAGTTTGGACTTTGGACTCTCGTCCTTGGCAGCGAAGGAAGAAGGGTAGTTTGGGAACAGAGCATCATGTACTAGTCAAGGGATAGATGACGAGACGGCAGGTGGACGGGTCGGTTCAAAGTTCGTCACCCGGCTTCTGTATTCGTATTCATTCAAAACCTCTCTTCCTGACTGTTATCTACCAGATCTAAAAAAAAAAAGACTTATCTACCATGGCCCACTTTCATCGATGGGCCTCCGATGCGGATATATCGTCAGCAGACAAAGGTTCACATTTCAGCCCATCTGCACGGCACAATCTAATACACCCGTGAAAGCCCATCCGTTGGACGTTTCCTGAAGGAGTTTTTGCTAGGCCTCAGAGATCGCCAGTACCGCCCGCTCAGCGCCATCCTGCCACGGCGTGATCCGATCCGACCCTTCCGAGCAGAGAGCAGCGCGCGCGTAGCAGGCATCGGCGGCGTCCGCCATGGCGCTGGCCTTCGATGAGTTCGGCCGGCCGTTCATCATCGTGAGGGAGCAGGAGACCAAGTCGCGCCTTCGGGGGGCGTGCACAAGGCCAAAGTCGACGGCAAGGCACTTGCGCATCATCCTTATTACTACTACCTGTTTGAAATTATTAGTTTTAAGATTTTTTTATACGGTTTTTCTAT
Organism: Avena longiglumis; assembly: GCA_030063025.1. Lineage (NCBI taxonomy): Eukaryota > Viridiplantae > Streptophyta > Magnoliopsida > Poales > Poaceae > Avena > Avena longiglumis. Next base: position 462,270,806 of record CP125974.1, read on the forward strand.
CTTCGCTTGTTGGGCGAATTCAGACCGAAATCCGAACTTTTTGGCGTACGGAGCTTGATTTCGGTCTGGGTACGCCTAGTTTTCCACTCGCGTACTCAGGCGAGTTCCCGTGTTTGGCTAAAATTTAATAAATTTCGGCAACTTTGGGCGAATATAAGCGGTTTGGGCGAATATGGGCGAACTTTGGGCGAATATGGTCGATACAGACGAACTTTGGGCGAATTCGATATGGTCGAACTATGGGCGAACTTTGGACGAATCTGGCCTATATGGGCGAAATTTGGGCGAATATGGTCGATACGACAAACTTTGGGCGAATATGCCCAAATTTTGGGCGAATCTGGTCTATATGGACAACTTTGGGTGGAATTTGGACGAATATGGGTGATACAGACGAACTTTGTGCAATATGCCCAAATTTTGGGCGAACTTTGGACGAATATGGTCTACATGGACATTTTTGGACGAATATGGTCTATATGGACGAACTTTGGGCGAACTTTGGATAAATAACGAATATATGCTGACTAGGCGGGTCCACTCGCCGAATTCGCTTCGTCCGACGTTCCCAGGACGTATTCAGGATCCTGGGTTCGGCTTGGGAGGTCGGACCAAAATACGCCAAAATCCGGACGAAAACAGGTCCTTGTGTACGCAAGTGGGCCAATTTTCGACGTCCGGACAGAAATTCGGCGTCCAAATCGGCCTCCTAGGTAGACGAGTAAAGATGCTCTTAGACATGCGAGCGATGTAAGCGGCAGCCAGAAAGCCAACGCCCCAGGCGTACGCATGCCAGGCATGCACTGATTAGTCCGATCGACAGCCAGCTCAATACAAAAGTTTGAATTTAAAAAGTTTTTATAGTTCAAATCATTTATCCGATTAGAAATACGTTTTTACCGTTGGACTACTCGCGACGAGATCTTCGAAACTAGATCTCATATTGATATGTTTCGACAACTTTTTTTAGACCCAAAAGTTACTCATCCCGGTATAGACGACGTAACAGGTAAATAACCCTCATTTTTAAGTAGAGATGTGTGATGCATTTTTTCATATAGTATGAAACTACTGATGTCATTAGTACTTGTTGTGCGGCGGACGTTCGGACAGACGTCTTACAGAGCGACATGTCCGATTCAGATCGAATAGCCCATACAAAAAGTATACTCCCGCGGGTACTTTCTGTGGTACATAGCTGGGTACACCCATGATTTACCCCTTTCCTCGGCGGAGCATCCCCTCTATGCACTTTCTCTCTCCCAACCCCTGCCCGTGCCGCCGACACCCGTCCCACATGTGTCGCCGAGGCCCATCACCGGTGCTCCCTTCCAACCTCGCCCCTCAGCTCAATCCAGTTTCTTCCGTGCTTGCGTTGTCGTCGGCTCTACCTCCCAACCTCTGCGTCATCTCCCGGCGCCGAAGCTGCTGCGCGAGCATTATCCGGGAAAGGAAGAGGAGCTATGTGTCATCTTCCGGCGCGGCCTCCGGGCCCGGCAACCGTCGGTCCGATTAGCTTTATTGTTAACATATGGATAACTTTAATACTACTAGATGGTTAAGTAATACACACTAGGATGTACCATTTTTTGTTATATAGCACAGGGTAAGTTAAGCGTCAATATATGAGTAACTTTAATGTTAACAAGTGGATAAATTTAGTGTTAATAGGTGGGTAACCAATAAATAATATTAGTATGTGTTACTTTTGCTATAGCATGGTGCGAGTTTTGTGCTAAGATATGGGTAACTTTAGTACTAACAGATGAATAACTTTTAGGGATAACATGTGGATAACTTATACTAGAATTGATAAGTTTAGGGTCAGTAGTTGGATAACTTTAGTGTTAACAGGTGGGTAACTTTTACATACTATGGTATATAAATATAGAATGTGGAATAGCTTATGGATGACTTCAATATTAATAGGTGGGTCATTTGTTTCTTATAGCAGGGCGTGAGTTTGGTGTTAATAGGGTAGCTTTTAGTGCTAATGGATGTACCATTTTTTGTTACATAGCATGGGGTAAGTTCAGCGCCAATATGTGGATAACTTTAATGTTAACAACTGGATAATTTTAGTGTTAATAGATGGTTAACTTATAACTTATACTTCATACTAGGATGTTCCTTTTTTTGCTAAAGTATGAGTAAGTTTAGTGTTAACAAGTGGGTAACTTTAGTGATAACATATGGATGACTTTAATGTTAATATGTGGGTCACTTATTTCTTATAGCAAGGCGTGAGTTTGGTGTTAACAGGGATAGATAACTTTAGTGCTAATAGGTGGATAACCTATACATATTAGTATGTGTTACTTTTACTATAGTATGGGATGAGTTTAGTACTAAGGTATGGGTAACTTTAGTGCTAATAGATGGATAACTTTTAGGGACAACATGTGAGTAAGGTATACTAGAATGGATAAGTTTATGGCCAGTAGTTGGATAACTTTAGTGTTAACGTGTGGATAACTTTTACATACCGCGGTATGTAAAAAAAGCATGTGGAATAGATATCTAATACATTCATGTGGGTAACTCTTAAAATACTGAGGTATGTAAATATTGCATCTGCCCCTTCCCTATAAGCCTCCCTCCCCCATGCGGCAGCGTCGAGCCGCCCCTAGGAATTCCTCCCCGCCAACCTTGACCCCCCCTCGCACCTCCCTACTCTACTGCTGACACCGCATAGGACGCCGATAGGCTAAGCTCGTGAGGTGAGGAGGAGACGGCGGTGTTGGCACTATCCTATGTCAGCGGAAACTCGAGAAGGCGGTGGCATCCATCTTCTCCCCCTCCACTGCGGTATTGCGGGGCGGTGGAGGCCAGGCGGATCTCCGACGTCATTTGGGGTGGGTGGCATGGAGATGTCAGCGGTAGTTTTGTATTACATAATGCATTCACACATCTCTTCAAAAGGGTATATTATTTACTTGTTACATGGTGGGTAACTTACATACAACGGTATGAGTAACTTTTGGGTCCGAAAAAAATTGTCAAAACATATCGACATGAGATCTAGTTTCGAAGATCTCGTCGCGACTAGTCTAACAGTAAAAACATAATTTTAACTGGATTAACGGTTTGAGCAACAAAACATTTTAAATTCAAGTGTTTTTATTGAGCTAATCTTGCATGCACGGCTTGTCATGCGGCTTGTCCTTGCATGATCGCGCCCCCGCATGGATTAGCAATCGAAATAACTGGCGATGCAGCGATACAATAATTGTGAGCGGATATTCGAAATGCCAGCCTGATCGCTGAAACTGGCAGGCGCTAGCCCCATAGACGCGTCCTTTTTATATTGTTTGAGATTATAAGGGTTATCTCATTTATTAGTCTTTTTCATTCAATGCATGTTCTTTTTTCTCTCACTTCTCTCATGCATGTAGTACTATTGGTGCATGCATATATTAATAAGAGAGTTATGAAGTGTATTGGTATTAGCAACTTGACCCTTAGGACTAACAATTCCAAACAGAGGTACTAGTAGATGTGTGTTTATATAGGACTCCTACAATGGCTTAGCCAAAATCCTAGGTCGGCCGGCTCTACCAATATATAAACATTGTACTATTCATCAAATTGATACAAGTTGAAGCGTGCTTAGGGGGAGAAGCTTGGTGGAGCGAATCCTCAACCATCTTTGCTGATTGTGTCAATCTGATGACACTGATTGAAAAATTCTCCTTCAAATACTGTCCAAGAAAAGCCAACAAAGTTACTCATGAATTAGCTAGAAGTTGTTTTGTTAGCAAAAATTCTTGTAATTAGGTCGATGAACCCCTAGCTATATCGTTGACAAACGATGTAACAATTTTTGATGATTGCAAGCTTCGGATGTACTCTTTTTTGTTATAAGTGTATCTAAGGAGACTGAAAGGTTTTAATGAGGCGGCTTGAATGTTCAATATGTGATGGTTCGAAAAAAATTAATACAAGTTATTATTCTCTTTAATTATCATGGTATCAGAGCACGAAGTCCTATGAATAAATTTTGACTAAAGCAAGAATTAAAAACAAATATTATGGCTCCCCAAACATGCGTCACAATAGGCGAAAGGACGAAAGACATAGTGTGAATGTTAAAATATATTGTCTAGCCATCGGTTCAGACTTTTTCCTTCATAACTATTGGTAATGGTTATTCAATTCCTATATCTTGCACTGCCAATCCTACATCACTAATTCACACACAAATTTTATTCTTCGCATTATATTGTTGCTCCATCCTTAATCAAATATCCCATCTCCTGTTCGACAATTTACACTTGACAACAATATTTTTTTGGAATTTGATTCGTTTGGTTTATCTGTGAAGAATTTGAAAATAGCGGAGGTGCTCGCTCGCTACAATAGCTCGTGCGATCTCTATCCTCTTTATGGCGCGCCAACTTCCACACCACAAGCCATGCCTACCTCCGTTGATCTTATAGAGCGATATAGAGGGATTAGCGAAATATATTGGATTTATTATTGAGCCTCATGGGCGAGTATATATAGGTGTACATGGATTATCTTGGAGTACAAGTCAAGTTAGGCTAGAGTCCTAACTATCGTAAACTATCATAACAACTGTGTCTGTATAATACTCTAACACCCCCTGTAGTCGTAGCGGTAGTGTCATAAACAACTAGAACATCGCGGACAGTCAGATTAGAGATAAACCGAAGTAGAACCGGTGGTGACATCCTCCGCGCAGTCCGAGCGGAAACATCGTGTCGCATCATGGTAGCTTGAACTGTAGAGGAAGCTGATGATGCTCAAGCGAGGTGGTGTCCCTTGTGCCGATGTCGAGGGAGCCGAGAGCGTTGGACAATGCCGTGGTCGAGGTAGCCGTTGCGAGGGGTTGCCGTGATCGATGTCGTGGTCGGGGATGCCGGTGTCTAGGTAGCCGCACATGAAGCCGCATGCGCATAGTGCGCGAGGATGACGGAGACGCGTCGAGCCAGTCATCGAGAATGTCGATGCCGAAGCCGATGTTGTCCGAGCCGTCGAGGACGAGGTGCGGCCATAGTTTTGCCAGAACTAGGCGCACGTCAGGGACGAACTGTGGCGCCCCGCAAAAACCACTACTAGAAAATCGCGTTGATTTTGTGCATTGCATCATCATGACATCAGCATGCATCTAATTGATTAAAACTATTTTTCTAAAAGACCTACTTTGTTTTCTATATTAATATCCTCCCCCTTTATTCAAACCAAATCGTCGGTCCAGCCGGATCTTTTATTCATCTAAAACTATTTACAAATTTATTTTAAATAAAAGAAAACCCTAGTCTACAATATCTAATCCTATTCTACCCATCCCCAGCCACCTCACCCCCTCCAATCACTAGTCGCCACCTCACCTCTCCCTTTCCCCCAGCCAACCCCGTCTTGCCACCTCAGCCTGGGCCTACCCTACCTAATCCCTCCCCACTCAACTCAACACACACACACAACACACACACATGCTCCACCCTGGCCGCACACACCGCATGCCCCTGCCGCACCTGGCCCACCCCTCACCCCTCACATCGCCACCGCCATCGATTTAGTACCTGATTCCAAGTACTGTACTGGGGGCCACAATTAGTTTGGGGCTTTATTACTATTCTGTACTTATGCCATGCTTTACTGCTTTATTTACGATTGTGCGAGGAGCACCTGTACTGTTTAGGATCGTGACCCGTTTTCGCTGTATCGACAAGCCCGAGAGTTTCGGGTTCGATCGTTATAGCCGGCTCCACAAACCCGAGTCCGTCTCGAGCCCGGCCGACTTCGCTTGGTGTACTTAGTGGGGTGGCCCCCCGTGCTTGCTTTGGGTCTGGGAAACGTCGTGTCCGAAACCCCGTCGACATACCGTTGGGTGTATGTTTTGTGATCTTGTACCTACCTGATCCGACAACAAGGGTGTAGGTGCGTGTGGAAACTTTGGTGCACCCTTGCAGGGTCAAATCTTTTCGAGAAGCCGTGTCCGCGGTTATGGACGACTTGGATCACAGGTCTCGATCATAGACAACTATAACTAAAGTTTACTGTTATAATTTGACTTGTATCCGATATGACTAGTAATCAGCTCCACTACCACGGAATGGCTAAATAAAAGTACCAACAACTGCTGGGTTTGGGGATATCTCATGCTAATTGTATCTGACTAGTAAGTGTTGCAACTACAACGGAATGGTTAACTAAAATTGCCCACTGCTTATTATATCAGGATGATTATCTATATCTAACTAGTAATTGCTGCAACGATAACTGAATGAATAAAACTGCCAACGGTGTGAGTTCCTCGGTTGACTTCCTCGTTTGGTATCGAGGGGGAAATACCAGGATGGGTATGTTTGGTGGTAGTATCAGGTTGGTTCCGAATAGGTCTTTCTTACCCCTCTCTGATAGCCGCCAGTTATTTCGAGTCTCTATAGGTTGTTTAGTGCATGCTGCGCTGCCGCTCAGTCCACCATACCTATGTAGGCGAGGACCGCCGAATTCTAGCCTCGCCGTGTACTGGCCTCAGTACTGACCGCTCTCTCTTTTTTCTTTTGCCCTTTGTCGGCACCCCTTTTGTTTTAGCAGGTTTTGAGATCGCCGTCGTTAGCCGGGTTACCCTTCCGGCTTGGCCTGGGCAGGGTTATGGACTCCATTGGTTATTCTTCAGGGCTCTTAGCTCAATTTGCATCTTGTCCGTACTCGGACGCTATATTGTTTTAAAGGTGATTTGGATCTTTGTATTGTATATCTGTATTCTTGACTCTTTGAGTCGCTGTTGTATATATCTGTTCTGTGGGTTCCATCGTGGACTATTGTGTAATGGTATTACTTCGTTTTCCACCCGCACGAAAGTGCCTGGTGGGCACCTTTGAATCGTTTCTATGCGGGTTTGGCGGTTTTCGCTAAAACTTGCATAGGGACGATTCTGAGGGTGTTACACGAACGCACACTCCGGTTTTGCCAGAACCGATTATGCAAAGAAGAACTTGTCAGTGATGCGGTCGAGACAGTCGTAGAGGAAGGGGCGATGCCAAAACATACCATGTCAAAGTCGATGAAGATGAGGAGTCGATCCGAGCTTGCCATACTCGGGAACGCATCGAGGACGAAGGCACTCTTGGTGTTGCCAGTACCAGGCGTGCGAGGGATAGGGACCATCATGAACTTGTCGCCATGTCAGAGAGACTAGCAGAGGTGGACTACAGAGTGGTTCCAAGGCACAGAGCGGCGCAGGGAGAGATGTTGATGTTGTCTGCGATTGTCGGAGTAGAGGAGTAGGTGGTGTAGTCGGGGACGAGGCGATGACGCTGACGACAAGTTGTAGTGGACGAAGATGTAGAGGGCGGCGAAACCAGCGGCGACCCGGAGTGGTCATGCTGGACGCCTAGAGAGGCGCAGCGCTAGTACTCGATGTAGGCGAAGAAGAACCCGACGACATGCCGAATAACATGCGCAGACGATGATGATCCGCGTCATAGGAGATGGCGTGATGGAAACCGAGGACGTCGATGCACAGGGACCACGAAGTAGACTGCATGGAGCGACTCTACGACCCGAGTGTAGGGTTCGCAGCATAGAAAACAAAAAAATTCCTACGATGGGAACTATGTACCAAGATCTATCTACTAGATACAAACAACGGGCAGATGTATATCCATAGAGAACATACCCTTAAAGACCGACAAAGCTTAACGAGTTAAACTCATGGTTGATGTAGACGATCTCTTGCCGATCTCAAGATCGAGAGGAAGTCCTAGCGCCGCAAAACAGCAGCGCATCCGTGCTCGCACACACATACAAGACACCGAGCAACCTCCGCCTCCTAGCTCCAGCGATGCAGCGGAAGCACAACTTTTTCTTGCCGAATAGCCATCGGGAACATGTATCTCACTAGTCCGAGACCATGGGGGATAGATTCTAGAGGGGGAGAGAGATCCTTCGCGAGGAGGTGTGAGTGAGAAGTGAGGAGGTGGTGCCTTTTATAGGAGAGGGGGGAACCCCTAGGGGGTGGCCGGCACATGGGGGCTTATCCCTTGCCCTCCCCTCATTCATGTGGGTGGACACTCCACTCACAAAATCCTTTCAATTCCCTCCACTCAAAATTGCTATTAAACTTCCACCAAATTTAATGCAAACTCTCATTAAATAAAAATCCTTTTATTTATTCAGAATTTTGTCAATTACTTTAATGACAAACATTCACATATAACCCCTTGCTAGTATTCCATTTCACATGCAATTTCACCCGAAAACCTGTTTCGGTATCTAGTGAAATAAATTCCCGCGCTTGTTATTCTTCCCGGCATGAAACTTTTGCTCCAATTGGATGTCAATGTCCCTTAAGTGTGTCACCTTACGGTTCGTGAATAATGCATACATGATCGAGACCCTGCTCCGATCAATAATCAGAAGCGAGACCTGGAGATCCATACTGACTCCCACACATTCAACGATGACTTTCCTGTGATCGTCGGAACCTTTTACGCTAGTGTCTTAATCCCTTCGTTTCATGATATATTACATGTACGAGATTCGATCATCGGTATCTCCATACCTAGTTTGATATCATTACCGACATGCACTCTTTTCTCGTTCCCGTGATATAACATTCTAGTGATCAAATCACTTGCTTGCAAGCTAACCAATGTGATATCTGTTGGAATTATGCCCTAGAGGCAATAATAAAGACGTTATTATTATAATTCTTGTTCATGATAATGTTTATATTCCATGCTAGAATTGTATTGAGCGGAAACTTTAATACTTGTGTGGTTTGTGAACAACACCGTGTCCCTAGTACGCCTCTATGGACTAGCTCATTGATTAATGATGGTTAAGGTTTCCTAACCATGGACATGAGTTGTCAATTAATAATGAGATCATATCATTGGGAGAATGATATGATGGACAGACCCAAACTAAGCAAAGCAATTAGATCGTGTCATCGTGTTCATCTTTGCGAAGCTTTTCCTATGTCAAATATTGTATTCCTTAGACCATGATATAATACAACTCCCTGGTATCGGAAGAAAGCTTTGAGGTCATCAAACGTCATCCTATGAGAGGGTGATCATAAAGGTGTCTCTCAGGTGATCGGAAAGTATCTGTTGGGTTGTATGTATCGAGATGGGATTTGTCCCTCCCAAGTCGGAGAGATACTTGGGACCACTCGTGTCGATATCAACACCGCTTGCAAGCATGTGGTTAAGGAGTTAATCACAAAGTGATATCGGATTACGGAACGAGTAAAGTACTTGCTGTGAACGAGATTGAACTAGGTATGATGGTACCGACGATCAAATCTCGGGCAAGTAAAATATCGCGAGACGGAGGGAATATATGTATGGGATTGATTGAATCCTGGCATCGTGGTTCATCCGATATGATCATCGATGAATGTGTGGGAGTCAATATGGGTTTCCAGACCCCGCTATTGATTATTGATAGAAGATCATGCCTACATATTCTCGAACCCGAAGGGTCACACACTTAACGTGTCTCGACGCTAGGATAGATTGGATAATTGGTTTATGAGTTTTTGTTCGGAGTCTCGGATGGGATCCGGGACATCACTAGAGGTTCCGGAATGGTCCGGAGAATAAGATTCATATAAGGCAGTGCAGTTTTTGGAGTTCGGAATTGTTCCGGGTTAATCGGTATTGTACCGAAAGCTTCTAGATCCTTCCGGAAGGGGACCAACGTGGCCCCACCTTCCAGGAGGGGGCATGGGCTATGAGGGAGTGCCCTGGCCACATTGGGCCAGGGTCACAAGGCCCCATAGGGCCCAGCCGGCCAAGAAGGGATAAACCCTAATTGGACCTTCTAGAAGGGGGGGGGGGTTTCCTTGCCCCCCACTCTTCCTCCTTGGCCGCCGGTTTTGGACTTGGGGGAGGGGCTAGGGCTGCCGCCCACCCCTCTATATAAAGAGGGCTGGGGGCGCACCACCCCCACACACCTCCTCCTCAACCCTAGCCTGCCGCCTCCTCTCTCTCCTCCCCGATTGCGTGTGGCGAAGCCTGCTGTAGAAACTCTCCACCACATACACCGTCTTACGCGTTGTAGATCAATCCGTCTCTCCACCATACTTGCTGGACCGAGGAAGGAGACGTCAAGGTGCCGCGTGTGCATCTCACGGAGGCATCGCCACTTGTGGTGCTAGATCGGATCGGATCGCGAGGAGAAGCGAGTAACTACATCACCCACGCGTTAACGTTCACTGTCGAATCTTCAAGGGTATGAAGATCTAATCCAATCTCTCTCGTTGTTTGCATCTCCTAGATTAGATCTTGGCTTCCCTCTGTTCGCATCCGTAGAAAATTTTGATTTACTATGCCGCAAAACCCTTCAGTGGTATCAGAGCTAGATCTATGCGTAGATGTGTTTCACGAGTAGAACGCAACATGGTTGTTGCGGGCGTTGATGTTTTCTGTTGCAAGCCTCTTGTTTGTGTTCTTCTTATGACGCGGGATAGTGAGATTGAAGCGGTCTAAGCCAACCTTACGCGACATCATTCGCGAGACCGGCTCCGCACTTGACGTGTGGCTTGTTCCACACATGCGGCTGGTGGATGCCAGTTTCTCTCACTATAGTTGTCATGGGATTTACACCGGAGTTTGGCAACCATAATATCACCGTTGTGGCTTTTCGTAGGTAAGAATCGTTCTTAGCATGCTACTCCCATAAGCCACGTAAAACATGCAACAACAAAGTAGAGGCGTCTAACTTGTTTTTGCAGGGAGTGTTTCCTGTGATATGGTATGGCCCAAGATGTGATGTGTATCATGTATGCGATGATCATGTTTTGTAATGTTTCACGACTTGCATGTCGATGAGTACACAACCGGAAGGATCCATATGGTTATCTTTATAATTGTGTATGACCTGTGTGTCAACTTCTTATACGCCATGTAATAGTTTCACTTTATCGCTAAGTAGTTAGCAATAGTTGTAGTTGCTATTCATGGTGGAGGCAATCATGGTGGAGTGATGGAGATCATGCCGGCACGCACAAGATGGAGATCATTGCGCGAAGATTGGCTATACCATGTCACATAAAGTTATATGCATGTGATGTTTATCCTTTTATGTATCTTATTATGCTTAGATCGCGATGGTAGCATTATAAGATGATTCCTCACTTAAAGATCAAGATAAAAACTGTGTTCTCCCCAAGTATGCACCATTGCGAAAGTTCGTCGTGTCCAAGCATCACGTGATGATCGGGTGCTATAGACTCTACGTTCACATACAACGGGTGCAAGCCAGTTTTGCACACGCGGAAATACTTGGGTCTAACTTGACGAGCCTAGCATGTACAGACATGGCCCCGGAACACAAGAACCGAAAGGCTAAGCATGAGTCATATGAATGATATGATCGACCCTTCGTTGTCCACCATTGAAACCACATCTCTTCTCGTGAAGATCGTATTAGGTGTGGTGAATTTGGATCGTGTTCATTAAACAACTTGAGGGATGTTGAATTTAGTGGGAGTTCATCTAGTAATTTTATTAAAAGTTGAACTAGTTATCATGAACATAGTCTAATTTGTACTTTCAAATATTGTAGATCAAATGGCTAAGTCCAACTTCAACTTCAACGTTTTTGCTGAGAAGGAAAAGCTTAAAAACAATGGGTCTAACTTCACCAATTGGTTCCGCAATCTGAGAATTGTTGGAGATATGCCCTAGAGGCAATAATAAATGTAGTTATTATTATATCTTTGTGTTTATGATAAATTTTTACATTCATGCTATAATAGTATTTACAAGGAAACATTGATACTTGTGTGATTTGTAAACTTAATTTGAAGTCCCTAGTAAAGCCTCTATATAATACTAGCTTGTTGGTTATTAAATGATTGTGGTTTCCCTATCATGAACATTGAGATGATATTAACAACAAGATCATATCGTTAGGAGAATGATATGGTGGACATACTCCTATAGATAAGCGTAGCATAAAGATCAAGTCATTTTAATATTTCAATTGCTATATGCTTTCTGATACATAGTAATCTAATTCCTTCGACCATGAGATCATGCATATCACCTTTACCGGATGGATGCTTTGATGACATCAAACACCACACCGTGACTACATCATCCACGTTCCGACGAACGTTCCGCTGTGCGAATCTTCAAGGGTATGAAGATCTAATCCAATCTCTCTCGTTGTTTGCATCTCCTAGATTAGATCTTGGCTTCCCTCTGTTCGCATCCGTAGAAAATTTTGATTTACTATGCCGCGAAACCCTTCAATATCACCGAGAGGGCCCAGAGTATATCTATCCGTCATCGGGATGAACAAATTCCACTCTTGATCCATGAGCCTCAACATAACACTTTAGTAGTTCTGAAGCCATCTTTATAATCACCCAGTTACGGTGTGACGTTTGATGTCATCAAGAAACTCTTCCAGTGTTAGTGATTGACATGATCTCATGGTCTAAGGATTAGGATCACTTTGTTAGTTGTTATAGCAATATAAACTCAATGACTTTGATCGTTATGCTATACTTCAAATAAATGTTCATCACATCATTACACTAATGTTGTGATCTCGTTATTAACAACATCCAATGTCTATGATCACGAAAGTGTGATCATCTTGTTAATCAACGAGCTAGTTTATGAGAGAGGCATAACTAGGAACTTTCTGTTTGTTTATTAAACACACATGAAAGAATATGTTGGGCCCCCATGTGTGGTTTTGGTAATTAATGAAAATCTTTATGGACTAATGTGTATTAAGTTATACTTGTAGGATTTGTCCATTGGCATCGCTTGGAGCATGTGTTGGCTTCAAGGTCGATGACATGCAAAGAAGATATGTTGTGCAAGCTTAATATGCGAGGTCGATGATGAGGAATTAAGAAAGGCGTTCCATCTTGAGAAGGGCAAGACCGTCTACATCAAGCTCAAGTGGAATTCTCAAGGCAAAGGTATAATCTTGATAGGTTTTACCTTTTGCCGGTCTCATGTTGTGTGTGTGAGACCGGGTTTAGGATATATAACCGTACTATCAAGAGGGTATCTCGTATGAGTAATTCGGTCACATTGTTCGGAGAGAGCTCAAACCTATGCATACTTGCATCATCGTATTTGGTTGTTATTTTGTCTTATCCATGTGGAGATATAGAGCTTGTGGTAATCTCCATAACAAGCTCTTGTTCATCAAAATCAGATCTCCCATATGTATCTTGTTGCGATTTTGATTTATGCGGCTTTTCGGTTTCTCACCAAGTGAGGTATCTCACATTATATTAATTGATACACTCCCACTTGGTGATAATCAATATTTCCACTTTTTATTGGGAAACCCTTGTTGTCCTCTATCCAACGCAATTAGAATCGGGTCAATCGGAGCTATCGTTTAAAAGTTATGACCGTTTGAATATTTGCCGTTTTAAATGAAAAAGAAAATAAAAAACTGGGCGGCGATGCTGCCGATGCAGCTTCGCTGGGCGCGCGCAGCCATTTTTCTCGACCGACGCGCATCCGGATGTACCGGTCTGGCCCGGTAGTACCGCCGGGTGGCCGGTACTACCGGTCGGCCCAGATTTTTTCCAAATACATCTCGTCCAATCGGCCCCCACTAGCGCGTGCTGCCGCCGGATCTGCTTGCCCGACGGCCCCGATGGCGCCGCCGCCTTGCATCACTTCGCGCCGCCCGACCGCTCTCTTGGCCCCCCTCGCGTTGACTGCAGCTGCCCGCCCACCGCCGTGGCCGCCCCGCGCCTTCTTCCGCCTCCGCATGGGCCAGCGTCGGCTCTCTAGCTCACCGTCGTGCAAGCCGCTGCTGCTCGCATGCAATTCACGCCAGCCTGGCTATCTTTCTGTCCTGTGCCGCCCACGCACGAGCATGCCGCCCATCTTGCCTTGTTGCCGCACGCACGTCTGTGCCTTTCGCTTCCTTTAGTACGATCGCTCTGAAAAACTGCCCAAACGGCTAGTTTTTCTGGGCCCCTATTTAAGGTTTTGCCCTTTTTCAGTTTAGCAAGCTCCTCTCTCATCTATTACGCTAAACTTTGTCCACACTTGCTCTAGATCTTGAAGCTTGCCTAATCTGTTCCCTCCGATGATTCTTGCCCATATTTGAGTGGAAGAGAGAGGAGATCTAGCCCCATGTTTTGACCTAACCGATTTGTCTCTTTGTGAGTGCATCTTTGGAGATCTAGATTTTGGGGGATTTTGTGTCTCTCTTTGATTTCTTCTCTCTTGTTCCCCCAATAGATTTGGTAGCTTTGTTGGAACTTGAGAGTGAGGGATTTGAGCATCTTTGTGGTGTTCTTGCCATTTGCATTTGTTGCATCGGTTTGAGTTCTCCTCGGAGGATTTGGTTTGAGTTGCTCATTGGAGCTTGTCCCTCTTGGGTTCTTGGAACCCTAGACGGTTTTGTGGCCTTGGTGGCATTGTGGCCTTTTGTGGCATTTGTTGGGAGCCTCCAATTAAGTTGTGGAGAAGTGCCCCAACCTTGTGAGAGGTTCCGGTTGCCACCGGCAAGTGCACCGATAGTGGAAGTGTGGATCGATCCCGTTGGGGTGAGATTCACCGGAGAATAAGGGAGGCCTTTTGTGGCGTTGGTGGTTTGATACCACCCCCTCTCCAAACGAGACGTACTCCATGTTGGGAGGAACTCGGTAAAATATCGTCGTCCCCGCGTGCCTCAGTTATCACTATACCCGAGCTTTTACTTATGCACTTTACATTGTGATAGCCTTCGTGCTTGAAGTAATCTATACCTTGCTATCACTTTGTTGCTTGTATTGCTTAGCATAAGTTGTTGGTGCACATAGGTGAACCTTAGTTGTTCTAGGTTGTGCTTAACAAAGTAAACACTAGTTTTATTCCGCCTTTGTTGAGCCACTCTAGGAAAAGTTTTAATCGCCTATTCACCCCCCCCTCTAGGCGACATCTGTATTCTTTCAATTGGTATCAGAGCCCGGTCTCTCATTTTAGGCTTCACCGCCTTGAGAGTAAAGATGTCGGCTAGGGGATTAGTGCACAAGGACACACTCACATTCGATGGCACAAATTATGATATTTGGAAAATTCGCATGCTTAATTTATTTCGGGAAATTCACCCAATTATCGAGGGCTAACTATATGTGGGTTTCTCTTCTACTATGGATACCCAAAACGAATCTTTAGAGGAGAAGTTGAACTCTCATATAGATGCTCTAGCTACTAAAATTCTTTTGCATGTTGTGAGCAATGTAGTTCTTTCGTCTATCATGCCTTATTCAAGCGCGCGTGAGATATGGACCAAGCTTCAAGATAAATATAGCAAGTCCAACATTATTGAGGATGATTGTGTTGCTTCCACTTCCGGTCGAGATGAGTTCTCATCGTCTACCACTTCACCAACATGTGATTTTTCACAAGGTAATGATATGGTGAGTGCTGATAGAAATTGCAATATGGATAGTGTGTTCACTATTTGTAATCCCTCATATCTATCTAGTTGCAATGATCTATCTTTGGACCTTAATGAAGGGAATATGCCCTGAGAGGCAATAATAAAGTGTTTATTATGTGTATTCCAAGTATATGATAGATGTTTATTTTGCATGCTATAATTGTATTGATACGGAAACGTTAATACATGTGTGTTTAATAAACAAACAGAAAGTTCCTAGTTATGCCTATCTCATAAACTAGCTCGTTGATTAACAAGATGATCAAGGTTTCCTGATCATGGACATTGGATGTTGTTAATAACGGGATCACAACATTAGTGTAATGGTGTGATGAACATTCATCCGAAGTATAGCATTACGATCAAAGTCATTGAGTTTATATTGCTATAACAACTTACAAAGTGATCCTAATCCTTAGACCATGAGATCATGTCAATCACTAACACCGGAAGAGTTTCTTGATAACATCAAACGTCACACCGTAACAGGGTGATTATAAAGATGGATTCAGAACTAATAAAGTGTTATGTTGAGGCTCATCGATCGAGAGTGGAATTTGTTCATCCCAATGACAGATATATATACTCTGGGCCCTCTCGGTGATATCACATTGATTAGCTTGCAAGCAAGTGATTTGATCACTAGAATGTTATATCACAGGAACGAGAAAAGAGTGCATGTCGGTAACGAGATCAAACTAGGTATGGAGATACCGATGATCGAATCTCGGACATGTAATATATCGTGAAACAAAGGGATTAAGATACTAGCGTAAAAGGTTCCGACGATCACAAGAAAGTCATCGTTGAATGTGTGGGAGTCAGTATGGGTCTCCAGATCCCGCTTCTGATTATTGATCCGAGAGGAGTCTCGATCATGTCCGCATTATTCACGAACCATAGGGTGACACACTTAAGAGACACCGACATCCAATTGGAGCAAATGTTTCATGCCGAAAGAATGAACAAGCGCAGGAATTTATTTCACTAGATACCGAAACAGGTTTTCGAGTGAAATTGCATAAAGTGGTTATGCATGTGAAATAGAATTCTAGCAAGGGGTTATTTGTGAATGTTTGTCATTAAAGTAATTGACAAAATTCTGAATAAAATAAAAGAGTTTTATTTAATGAGAGTTTGCATTAAATTTGGTGGAAATTTAATGGGAATTTGAGTGGACTTTTGAGTGGAGGGATTTTAAAGGGCATTTTGTGAGTGGAGTGTCCACCCACATGAATGAAGGAGGGAGGGGCAGCCCCATGGCGTGCCACCCCTTGGGTGCCCCTCCTCCTATAAAAGGAGCCCCTCCTCACTTGTCTCTCACACCTCCTCGTGAAGGATCTCTCTCCCCCTCTAGAATTTATCCCCCATGGTCTCGGACTAGCGAGATACATGTTCCCGGTGGCTATTCGGCAAGAAAGAGTTGTGCTTCCGCTGCATCGCTGGAGCGAGGAGGCGGAGGTTGCTCGGTGCCTCGAGCGTGTGCGAGCACGGATGCCTGCTGATTTGCGGCGCTAGGACTTCCTCTCGATCTTGAGATCGGCAAGAGATCGTCTACATCAACCACGAGTTGAACTCGTTAAGCTTTGTCGGTCTTCAAGGGTATGTTCTCTACGGATATACATCCGCCCGTTGTTTGTATCTAGTAGATAGATCTTGGTATATAGTTCACATCGTAGGAAAATTTTTGTTTTCTATGCTGCGAACCCTACGATGGTATCGTCGAGCCGGATCTATGCGTAGATACTTTACACGGGTAGTACACATATGAGTATGTGGGCGATGATGATCATGTTGTTGCTCCTTTGTTGTAATTTTGGATATTGGTGACATATTGGGATGAAGCGGCCCGGGCAAACTTTACATGTCCTCGCACATGAGACCTGTTCCACGCTTGACATGCAACTAGTTTGCATAAGTGGCTAGCGGGTGTCTGTCTCTCCTACTATAGTCAATATCTATTTTGCAAGCGAATTGTCAACAATTTGATTATCCTCGTTGTGGTTCATGTTCGTAGGTAAGAACGGTTCTATCTCGAAAGCCCTAAGCCACGTAAAACTTGCAATGGATAAATTAGAGGCGTCTAGTTTAGATTGTTGCTGGGCTAGTGTTATGATATGGTGGTGTTGTAAGTAGAAGTATGAGATGATACTCTTACAACACACATAGCGTGTAAAATCCATAGACCTTGGATTTACACATATAGGTATGATAGTGATCATACCACGATGCACATGATAGAGATCATCTGCGGGAACCATATCATTTCACTAATAAACATATGATGTTTGATAGCATCTTATATTGCTTGTTTAGCGCTTTGTTAGCATAATAAGATGATACCTCATTTAAATATCAAGGTAAGAATGTGTTCTTCCTTTAGTATGCACCGATTATGTTTTCGTCGCTCCAAGACATCACATGATGATCGGGTGTTCTTGGATCCACGACCATATTTCGGGTGTAAAACAGTTACACACGCGAATACTAAGGTTCTAACTTGGCGAGCCTAGCATGTACAGACATGGCCTCGGAACACGGACCGAAAGGTTAAGCATGAGTCATATAGTTGATATGAAGCCCATTTGATGCTCGCCTTTGAAGCTATACCGACTCACGTGATGATCGGACTTGGTGTAGTGGATTTGGTTCATGTAATCACCAAAAAGGCACGAGGGATGTCGTTTTTGAGTGGGAGTTCATTCGTAATATAGATTAGTTGAACTCAATCTATCATACACTTAGTCTAAACTTTACAAATTCTGTTGTAGATGGCACCACCGCTTTTAATTTCAATGTGTTCATGGAGAAAGAGAAACTAGCAACGAGCGGTAGCAACTTTACCGAATGGGCCATGAATTTGAGGATTCTCCTCTCACTGCACAAAAGCAATATGTGCTAGAAGCGCCGTTAGGCCCCCACCTTTGATGATGCCCTGACGAGGAGAAAATGTCTATCGACTCGTCGAGGACCACAACTTAGTTCATTGCGGCATATTGTATGGGCTAGAGCCGAACTTGAAAGCGTTTTGAAACGGCAATGCATTTGATACAATGGGTGAGTTGAAAATGATTTTCGACACACATGTCTCAGAGAGAGCTACAACGCTTGTAAAAGTTCTTTAGCTGCATGATGGAAGAGCACAACTCCGTTAGTGAGCATGTACTCAAGATGTCGGGTTACGCCGATAAGCTTGTGTCCTTGGGAATATCGATTCCCATTGACTTAGGCATCCATCGTGTTCTACAGTCTCTGCCACCTAGCTATAAGAGCTTCGTGATGAACTATAATATGCAAGGCATGAAGAAGTCTCTCCCCGAGCTTCTGTCAATGCTTAAAACTGCAGAAGTGGAGATCAAAAAGGAACATCAAGTGTTGATGATCAATAGGAACACTGGTTTCAAGAAAGACAAGAAGGGAAAACGGAAGGGAAGTAAGGGCGGCAAGCCTGTTGCCGCGCCTGAAAAGAAACCCCGAGTTGGACCTAAGTCTGATTCCGAGTGCTACTATTGTAAGGGGACTGGCCACTGGAAGCGCAACTGCCCCAAGTATCTGGCAGACAAGAAGGCCGGCAAGGCAAACAAAGGTATATATGATATACATGTTATTGATGTGTACTTGACTAGTGCTCAGAGCACCGGGTATTTGATACCGGTTCAGTTGCTAATATTTGTAACTCGAATCAGGGGCTGCGGAACAAGCGACCGCTAGCAAGGGGTGAGGTCAAGATGCGTGTCGGCAATGGATCAAGCGTTGATGTGATCGCCGTCAGAACGCTGCCTCTCCACTTGCCATCGGGATTAGTTATAAACTTGAATAAATGTTATCTGGTGCCTGCACTGAGCATGAACATTGTATCTGGATCGTGTTTGATGCGAAGTGGTTATTCATTTAAATCCGAGAACAATGGTTGTTCCATTTATATGAATGAAATCTTTTATGGTCATGCACCGATGATGAATGGTTTATTTCTGTTAGATCTCGATGATAATATTACACATATTCATAATGTTGATGCTAAAAGAATTAAACTTAATGATGATATATCCGCATGTATGTGGCACTGCCGTCTAGGTCATATTGGCGTTAAACGCATGAAGAAGCTCCATTCGGATGGACTTTTGGAATCACTTGATTATGAATCATTTGATACATGTGAGCCATGCCTTATGGGCAAGATGACTAGAACACCGTTTTCCGGTTCAATGGAACGGGCGACAGATTTATTGGAAATCATACATTCTGATGTATGTGGTCCAGTGAGTGTGTCGGCGCGAGGTGGATATCGTTATTTTGTTACTTTCACGGATGATTTGAGTAGATACGGTTATATCTACTTGATGAAACACAAGTCTGAAACCTTTGAAAAGTTCAAGGAATTTCAGAATGAAGTGGAAAATCATCGTAATAGAAAGATCAAATTTCTACGGTTCGACCGTGGAGGTGAGTATCTAAGTTACGAGTTTAGCACTCACATGAAAGAGTGTGGAATTGTTTCACAACTCACACCTGCCGGAACACCACAGCAAAATGGTGTGTCGGAACGTCGTAATCGTACTTTATTAGATATGGTTCGATCTATGATGTCTCTGACGGACTTGCCGTTGTCATTTTGGGGTTATGCACTAGAAACTGCTGCATTCACTTTAAATCGGGCACCATCTAAATCCGTTGAAAAGACACCGTATGAATTGTGGTTTGGAAACAAACCTAAGCTGTCATTTCTTAAAGTTTGGGGATGCGATGTTTATGTGAAGAAACTTCAACCGGATAAACTCGAACCCAAAGCGGAAAAATGCGTCTTCATAGGATACCCTAAAGAAACTATTGGGTATTCCTTCTATCACAAATCCGAGGGCAAGGTTTTGTTGTTAAGAATGGATCCTTTCTAGAGAAAGAGTTTCTCGCGAAGGTGTGAGTAGTCGGAAGGTAGAACTCAAGAGGTTGTGGAACCTTCTCTTCAAAGTATGGCGAGTAGCCTTAGCGCGGAAGTTGTTCCGGAGTTGGCTCCACCTGTTGAAGAGGGAACTAATTATAATGATCATGAAACTCCGAAGAGAGTACCGAACCTCGCAGTCAAACAGACGTGCAGCTCCCGAGCTGTACGGAAATCTTGTCATGAATTTCATGGTTGATGAAAATGATGACCCTGCGACGTATGAAGAAGCGATGATGATCCCGGATTCCAACAAATGGTTATAAGCCATGGAATCCGAGATGGAATCCATGTATGAAAATCAAGTTTGGAACTTGGTGGAATTACCTCACGACCGAAAGGCCGTGGAGAACAAATGGATTTTCAAAAGGAAACCGTCTTGATGGTAATGTGACCGTCTATAAAGCTCGACTTGTCGCAAAGGGGTTTCGACAAATTCAAGGAGTTGACTACGATGAGACTTTCTCTCCGTAGCGATGCTAAAGTCGATTAGGATTATGTTAGCAATTGCTGCATATTTCAATTATGAGATATGGCGATGGATGTCAAAACCGCTTTCTCAATGGTAATATTGAAGAAGAGTTGTATATGATACAACCAAAGGGTTTTGTCGATCCTAAGGATGCTAACAAGGTGTGCAAGCTTCATGATCCATCTATGGATTGAAGCAAGCATCACGAAGTTGGAATCTCCGCTTTGATAAGGTGATCAAAGAGTTTGGATTTGTCCACACTTATGGAGAAGCTTGTATTTACAAGAAAGTGAGTGGTAGCAAGGTGGCATTTCTGATATTATATGTGGATGACATATTATTGATCGTAAATGATATAGATCTTTAAACAGTGTTAAAAGTTATCTAAACAAAGAAAGTTTCAATGAAGGACCTAGGTGAAGCGTCATACATATTAGGCATAAAGATCTATAGAGATAGATCTAGGCGCCTAATAGGGCTATCGCAAAGTACATACGTTGATAAGATTTTAAAGAAGTTTAAAATGGACGGAAGTAAGAAGGGTTCTTACCTATGTTGCAAGGCAAGACATTGAGTAAGACTCAAAGTCCGGCATGGAAGAAAGAGAGATAATGGACAAAGTCCCTATGCTTCACCATAGGCTCTATAATGTACGCCATGCTATGTACAAGACCGGATGTGGCACATGCTATTAGTTTGACTAGTAGGTACCAATCGGATCCGTTGAACATCGGATAGCCAAGAATATCCTTAAGTACTTACAAAGAACTAAGGATATGTTTCTTGTATACGGAGGTAAAGAAGAGCTCGTCGCTAAGTGTTATGTCGACGCTAGCTTTGACACCGATCCGGATGACTCTAAGTCTCAATCCGATCGTATTTCTCATGAATGGCGGAGAGGTTAGTTGGAGGAGCTCCAAACAACCTGTGGTAGCGGGATCAATAACGGAGGCGAATATGTTGCTTGAAGCTCGAGAAGCGATTTGGATGAAGGAGTTCATATCCGAACTAGGAGTGGTGGCAAACGCGTTGGACCCAATGGTGATCTATTGTGACAACAATGGTGCCATTGCCAATGCCAAAGAGCCAAGGTCTCACAAGCATTCCAAGCATATTAAGCGGTTTCACTCCATCCATGAGCATGTCAAGGATGGAGATATAAAGATTTAGAAGTACATACGGATCTCAA
The DNA here is from genome assembly GCA_030063025.1 of Avena longiglumis. Classification (NCBI taxonomy): domain Eukaryota; kingdom Viridiplantae; phylum Streptophyta; class Magnoliopsida; order Poales; family Poaceae; genus Avena; species Avena longiglumis. The sequence goes on from CP125974.1 coordinate 462,292,802, forward strand.
TATAGCAGATCCGTTGACTAAAACTCTCCCTAGAGCAAAACATGATCAACACCAGAACTCAATGGGTGTTAGATTTATCACTATGTAACTAGATTATTGTCTCTAGTGCAAGTGGGAGACTGAAGAGAATATGCCCTAAGAGGCAATAATAAAGTGTTTATTATGTGTATTCCAAGTATATGATAGATGTTTATTTTGCATGCTATAATTGTATTGATACGGAAATGTTAATACATGTGTGTTTAATAAACAAACAGAAAGTTCCTAGTTATGCCTCTCTCATAAACTAGCTCGTTGATTAACAAGATGATCAAGGTTTCCTGATCATGGACATTGGATGTTGTTAATAACGGGATCACAACATTAGTGTAATGGTGTGATGAACATTCATCCGAAGTATAGCATTACGATCAAAGTCATTGAGTTTATATTGCTATAACAACTTATTAAGTGATCCTAATCCTTAGACCATGAGATCATGTTAATCACTAACACCGGAAGAGTTTCTTGATAACATCAAACGTCACACCGTAACAGGGTGATTATAAAGATGGATTCAGAACTAATAAAGTGTTATGTTGAGGTTCATGGATCGAGAGTGGAATTTTTTCATCCCAATGACGGATAGATATACTCTGGGCCCTCTCGGTGATATCACATTGATTAGCTTGCAAGCAAGTGATTTGATCACTAGAATGTTATATCACAGGAACGAGAAAAGAGTGCATGTCGGTAACGAGATCAAACTAGGTATGGAGATACCGATGATCGAATCTCGGACATGTAATATATCGTGAAACAAAGGGATTAAGATACTAGCGTAAACGGTTCTGACGATCACAAGAAAGTCATCGTTGAATGTGTGGGAGTCAGTATGGGTCTCCAGATCCCGCTCGATTATTGATCCGAGGAGTCTCGATCATGTCCGCATTATTCACGAACCGTAGGGTGACACACTTAAGAGACACCGACATCCAATTGGAGCAAATGTTTCATGCCGAAAGAATGAACAAAGCGAGGAATTTATTTCACTAGATACCAAATAGGTTTTCGGTGAAATTGCATAAAGTGGTTATGCATGTGAAATAGAATTCTAGCAAGGGTTATTTGAATGTTTGTCATTAAAGTAATTGACAAAATTCTGAATAAAATAAAAGAGTTTTATTTAATGAGAGTTTGCATTAAATTTGGTGGAAATTTAATGGGAATTTGAGTGGACTTTTGAGTGGAGGGATTTTAAAGGGCATTTTGTGAGTGGAGTGTCCACCCACATGAATGAAGGAGGAGGGCAGCCCCATGGCGTGGCCACCCCTTGGGTGCCCCTCCTCCTATAAAAGGAGCCCCTCCTCACTTGTCTCTCACACCTCCTCGTGAAGGATCTCTCCCCTCTAGAATTTATCCCCATGGTCTCGGACTAGCGAGATACATGTTCCCGTGGCTATTCGGCAAGAAAGAGTTGTGCTTCCGCTGCATCGCTGGAGCGAGGAGGCGGAGGTTGCTCGGTGCCTCGAGCGTGTGCGAGCTTGGCTCACTGATTTGCGGCGCTAGGACTTCCTCTCGATCTTGAGATCGGCAAGAGATCGTCTACATCAACCACGAGTTGAAATCGTTAAGCTTTGTCGGTCTTCAAGGGTATGTTCTCTATGGATATACATCCGCCCGTTGTTTGTATCTAGTAGATAGATCTTGGTATATAGTTCACATCGTAGGAAAATTTTTGTTTTCTATGCTGCGAACCCTACACTTAAAACTTCTAGCACTCAAAATTCCCCACATGCTTGTGTTAATAGTCCTTGCATATCATGTAGAAATGACTTGAACAAATCTCATGATGATATGCTCATGTTGTCTTGTTGCCATGATAAAAAATGCTTCTATTTCCTCTAGTGCTTGTGTTGCTAACCATGTAGAGGAAAATGAAGATTCTATGGGCCAAGACAAGGTCTTGAAGAGAGCTACAAGTGCAATCTCATCATCACCTTCCTCCGGTTCTCACATGTTCCTTATGGCTAAGGGAACAAAGGTAACCTCTTTGAATCCCATTGTATCTCATGATGATTACGATGAGGTTGAGAATAATAATGATGATTATAGAGGTAAGTATGATATTACCTCTATTAAGAAAATGGGAGAGGTTGTCTATAGTGCTCTCTACAAAAATAAAATTGCTTCCTCCAACTTTCTTAAAATCTTGAATTATGCTATAGAAGGAAATGATCTTATTGAGGAGCAAGAAAACATAATTGATGAAAAGTTTGCACTTGAGCGTGAATATGCTAATGAACTTGCTCAAGTAAAGGACTCCCTTGAAGAAGAACAAACCACCAAAGAATCTCTTGAGGAGACTTTTACTCTAGAATTATCTAGAGTAAAGGAATACCATGATAGAGAACTTGCGGTGGCTAACTCCTTCAAGATTAAAAATGATGAACTTGAAGTTGCTTATGCTAAACTCCTTGAGGATTTTGAGCACCTCAAAAATGGCTCTAGGGTCATAAAGGGTGAACTCATCAAACTCACCGAGTCACATGAGCAACTTAAAGCTTCATATTCTAAAGAGCTTGCCAGGTTGCCCTCACCTCTTGCAAATAGTAATGATGCTTGTGCTACTAACTCTATTTCTTGTGAAGCATCTATTTTGAAGGAGAATGTTGAGCTAAAGGCTCAACTTGCGTTGCTAACTAGCAACTATGGGAAATTAGAAGAAAGTCATGTTAAGCTCTCGAGCTCGCATGAGGATCTTCTAGTCTCCCATGGTAGGCTAAAGTTAGCTCATGAGGCCATCATGTCAAAGGTAACATCTAGTGGGCCTCATGTGGACATTGGCACTATATCTACTCCAAATGTTATATTGCCAGGTGCTTGTCCTTGTAATTCATCCTCTCACAACCATGCTATATCTCTTGATGAATTACATTCCGTGCCTTGTTGCTCTAACAATGTAGCATCTACTTCCTCTAGTACTTTTGTTGAAACTAACCATTTAGAGGAAATAAAAGAGCTCAAGGCTCAAGTCACTTCTTTGAGAAATGACTTGAAAAAGGGTCATCAAGGGAAGGCCGCACTCAACAAAATCTTGAGTGCGCAAAAATCCCCCAATGACAAGAGTGGGCTTGGATTCAACTCAAATGTCAAGACCAAGTCCACTATCAAGTTGAAGCACAAGGATAACAAGAAGAATGGCCAAGATCAAGTCAAGAATCCGGCCAACATTGTTTGCTTCAAGTGCAAGGAAGAAGGGCATCATGTCAAACATTGCCCATTAAAGAAGAAGTCCCTTGGCAAGAAGCAATAAGGGAAGCGGCCTCAAGCTCTACATATTGTTAGAGATGGGCCTCCTCCCAAGAAGACTCAAGCTCTTCGTTAAGTTGTTTCTTCATCCAAGAAGAAAGATGGCAAGAGTAGAACTTGCTACATATGCCGCGAGAAGGGGCACATTTCATCCTCATGCACTATTGGTATCTCCTCATCCCATCCTATCTTGATTGATGATGCTTATTCACTTCATAAGGATGAGGTTGGAAATGTGTTTGCCAAATTTGTTGGTGCTCAATGTGGTGGCAAGAAAAGAACCATTTGGGTTGCCAAGCCTATTGTGACTAACTTCTTAGGACCCAACTTGGTTGGGGACCAACAAGCCAAAACTTGATCAATAGGTGTGTTTTGGAGAGCATTGGAGACTTGGCTACATCATGAAGAATTGAGGGATCTTCATTATTATTTTGTCAAGCCAAGTCATGTGGATTGCATTGCTCCTATTATATTTCCAATGTTCCTCCTTGCGGTAACATATGCTTAACTCATTTCATTGAAAGTTACTCGCCCCCTTGTGCATGTGTTGGTTTTGTATCTTCCATGCTCTTGTACATGTTGTGCTTTCCACTTAATTATCTTGAGGTATCAAGCATATTTGTGTATAATTAGGTGGCACACCATGTATGTGTGTTTCTTGTGTTTGAGCCTTACTTGGTTATATTTGGTATCTTATTTGGTTCTTTTGAGAGATTAATGTATTATCCCATTTTGGGGGAGTGTTATGCTTGGGCATTCCACAATCCTAAAATGTGTGTACATGAGGAATACCACCTAGTATTTATATTGGATTATTGTCTAGTCTCTATGTGGTATAAGTCTCATGAGAAATTTAAGTTTTATAATGTCCATTAATTATCTCTATTTGTATCTTTTTGCCTCGTGTTAATTTTATGGTAGTATCACATTATGGGGAGTCTTATGCTTAGTGCATATTACAATCCTAGAAAATGTGAATATTCGAGGTTGCGTCACTTAGAATTGATATCGATAATTATCTAGCACCTATGTGACACATTTGCTCATACAAGTTCCAATTTGCTTGAATGCCTTTATTGATCTTATTTTGGATCTTGTATGTGAGAATGATTCTTGGTATGTGTTTCCTCATATTTAGATATATATATTCGCTTGGAAACCATTTGCTTCAAGTTACTCTAATCACTAGTGATTGTGTGACTATTGGAAGCTACCAAGAATCTTGCTTGAAGTATCATGCTCAATTCTTATATTTAGTTATATGCTTCTTGTTGTGTGTATATGATCTTGGATATCCGTATGAACTACCTAGGGCAAATTATTCCCAATATTTCTTGTCCTTGGACAATGAGTACTCAATTTAAGGTAGAATTTATTGATCATATTCACTTTGTCCTTGCTTAATTTTATCCTATCTTTGGCCAAGAAAATGTTTTGTGTTGTCTCCCAAGCCTTCCTTGCTTCTTGTGGATCTTCTTATTTTATTGATATCCTCTTGTGTTTTACTTATCGTAGGGACTAGTGATGATCCCATTTGTGTGCATTTTGCATTTAAAAGGAAAATCCTACATAATGCACTATCTATGGGGGAGCTCACCTATATTATTTAGAACACTCATATTTATGCTTCTTTGTTTGGTCCATATCGGGTTTTATGTGCTTGGAACCTCAATCTTTTTGTTTTGGTATTTTGTGCCATCATGAGAAGTTTGGGGAGTTTGGTTTCTTGTTGGAACATTTCTCCTTTTGGGAGTTGGTTTTGTCTCATTCCTTGCTTCTTGATTTGACCATTTTAGAATGAGATAAATCCTTGAGCATTTTTATTTCTATCTATTTTTGCTCTTTTGACCTTAGCCTAGTTCATTTGTTGAACTTGTGATCGTTCAGGTGTTGAATTGGTTCTTTGATACAATTTGGACACCGCTTGTCTTGTCACACTCTTGTGTGTGCCATCTCGGTTTACTTGGTGTTTTTGTTCAAATTGTATCTCCTTTTTGGTTCTTGAAAGCTTTATTCATGCATATTTACTATATGTTTATATTAAGGCATGTTTTCTTTCTTTGATCCAATATATAGGGGAAACTCCACCAATTCCCATCGGCTAAGTTGTGCATTAAATTCAATTTCATATCAATGTGCACATAATTATGTGGAGTCTCTCCTATGTATTGTATTTTCTCTAACTACTTTGGACCCAATAAGTTTGGGGACCATTTTGTACTTAATTGTGTTTTAGGTACATTGGAAATAGATTGGATGCTTGTGTCTCAATTTTGAAGAAGTGGTGCATACATGAAAAGTTGAGTCAAGCTATAGGATGATCAACGAATTCATATACTCTACATCCTACCAATTATATCTTGGTAACAAGTATCTCTTTCTCATGCTCATATATCTTGATTCCAACCGTTTTTCGGTTGCCCTCTAGCATGAATTAATGTATTTGTAATTGTTGTAGTTCTAGCCATGGTTTTAAGAGGACTCTATATTGTATATGTGTTTAAGTTGAGATGAGTGCATATAATTGGGACTATACAAAATCATGCATATGATCCTCCAATCCCAAATATGTCACTCTAGCAATTTTATTGCCTATCATTTCATCAACTTCTCTCATGTGCAATAGTGAGATTTTTGCTAGTCTATTTCATCTTATTATACTTGTTGCCTTTCTCCATATATTCCAACTTTCTCCTTTTTCCCTTGGTGATAGTTGTAATATATGTAGTGTGTTGGTGTTTGAAGTTCATCAATGTACAATAAGATATATTTGAGCCTTTGGTCGTGCTTTGAAGCAAAAAAAAAACTTATTGGTATATGTTATGACTTCATTTTTGCTTCCATGTGCTTCTTGTATATCTTCTTTATGTGTACATATTTCTTTGTTGGCATATGTCTTTGTGATGTTTTCAACTTAGAGACATATACACATATGAGAAGATAATTTTAGTTGATCTTTAATCCTTGGAAACCACCTTTCTATTCCTTTTGATTCTTCGGTGGCTTCCAAATTTAATTGCCTATGAGTGTGTGTTCCTCTGGTTTACATCTTTGGGAACTCATATTTGTTCCCTCATGCCTTGTATTGCTAAATGATCTTGGATGAGTGAGGATTCCATGATTATGCACCTTGAACCCAAATACAATTATCATAATTGGTGCATTATCTTTGGGGAGCTCTTCTAATTCATTTAATAATGCTCATTTGTATTCTTTCACATTTGTTGTGTTTTAAAATGCTTATGGGGGAGCAAGGATTCCATATTTGTGCAATATGTATTCTAATGCATTTATGTTGAATAGTGCACAAATCTTGGGGAGCCTCTCTATTTGTTATTTAAAGCACTCTCTTGCTCATATCATAATATCTTGTAGGTTCCATTTGAACTCATTTGTTGTTTTCAATTGGTTTGTGGGACCTTGTAATTGCTTGCATCATTTGACTTTATTTATTTTGTCAATCTTCGGGTCCTCGATATAGTTCTACTCCCTCCCAAGTATTCATCGTTGGATATGTGCGAAGGCACACCTTTGGAGGAATTATTATTATATTTGCCTTCTAGAACTTGTCACCCATTTCGGCAATCGATGCCAATGGGGGAGAAGTTTTAGAGGGTTTAAGGGAAGTTGGTTTATGCATTGAGTTTGTTCTTGTGCATTTGCCTCTCATGCTCTTGCATCTTTGTTTTTGCTTAGTATGTGGTATATATAGAGGAAACTCCACCAATGATAATGATTGGCAATATATGCAATGAAATTCAAGTTCATCACACATGCATAGATTGTGGGGGAGTTTGCTCTATATATGGTGGTGGTACCAATATCACATACTTTTATAGTATTTGATATTGGTATTACCATTTTATTCATTAATATTCCTTATATAAACCCTCTTAAAGGGATTGTCATCAATTACCAAAATGGGGGAGATTGAAAGAACATGTTGGGCCCCCATGTGTGGTTTTGGTAATTAATGACAATCTTTATGGACTAGTGTGTTTATTAAGTTATACTTGTAGGATTTGTCCATTGGCATCGCTTGGAGCATGTGTTGGCTTCAAGGTCGATGAAATGCAAAGAAGATATGTTGTGCAAGCTCAATATGCGAGGTCGATGATGAGGAATTAAGGCGTTCCATCTTGAGAAGGGCAAGACCGTCTACATCGAGCTCAAGTGGAATGCTCAAGGCAAAGGTATAATCTTGATAGGTTTTACCTTTTGCCGGTCTCACGTTGTGTGTGTGAGACCAGGTTTAGGATAGATAACCGTACTATCAAGAGGGTATCTCGTATGAGTAATTCGGTCACATCGTTCGGAGAGAGCTCAAACCTTTGCATACTTGCATCATCGTATTTGGTTGTTATTTGGTCTTATCCATGTGGGGATATAGATCTTGTGGTAATCTCCATAACAAGCTCTTGTTCATCAAAATAGGATCTCCCATATGTATCTTGTTGTGATTTTGATTTATGCGGCTTTTCGGTTTCTCACCAAGTGAGGTATCTCACATTATATTAATTGATACACTCCCACTTGGTGATAATCAATATTTCCACTTTTTATTGGGAAACCCTTGTTGTCCTCTATCCAACGCAATTGGAATCGGGTCAATCGGAGCTACCGTTTAAAAGTTATGACCGTTTGAATATTTGCCGTTTTAAATGAAAAAGAAAATGAAAACAGGGCGGCGGTACTACCGCAGTACCGCTCGAACTCCTGCGCCGCTGCTTCATTTCTGTCGACCGCTTGCATATACCTTGCCGCACTACTGGCTTCTCGCATGCTGGCCCGCCGCTGCTTTCTAGCTCACCGCGAAAGGTTGCCGCCGCATGCACGCCCGCTGTCACCGCGCTGTTGCCGCTCGCCCCTGTGCTGTCGGCCCACGCACGCGAGCATGCTGCTGCCCATCTTGCCTCGCTGCACGCACGTACGACCACAGGCCTTTCTGCCTTTTCCTTGTAACATGCGGTACTACCGGTCCGGTTAAATCCGGTAGTACCGGACCGCTCTGAAAAACTGCCCAAACGGCTAGTTTTTCTGGGCCCCTATTTAAGGCTTTGTCCTTTTTCAGTTTAGCAAGCTCCTCTCTTATCTATTAGGCTAAACTTTGTACACACTTGCTCTAGATCTTGAAGCTTGCCTAATCTCTTTTCTCCGATGATTCCTGCCCATATTTGAGTGGAAGAGAGAGGAGATCTAGCCCCACGTTTTGACCTAACCGATTCATCTCTTTGTGAGTGCATCTTTGGAGATCTAGATTTTGGGGGATTTTGTGTCTCTTTTTGATTTCTCCTCTCTTGTTCCCCCAATAGCTTTGGTAGCTTTTTTGGAACTTGAGAGTGAGGGATTTGAGCATCTTTGTGGTGTTCTTGCCATTTGCATTTGTTGCATCGGTTTGAGTTCTCCTCGGAGGATTTGGTTTGAGTTGATCATTGGATCTTGTCCCTCTTGGGTTCTTGAAACCCTAGAAGGTTTTGTGGCCTTGGTGGCATTGTGGCCTTTTGTGGCATTTGTTGGGAGCCTCCAATTAAGTTGTGGAAAAGTGCCCCAACCTTGTGAGAGGTTCCGGTTGCCACCGACAAGTGCACCGATAGTGGAAGCGTGGATCGATCCCGTTGGGGTGAGATTCACCGGAGAATAAGGGAGGCCTTTTGTGGCGTTGGTGGTTTGATACCACCCCCTCTCCAAACGAGATGTACTCCATGTTGGGAGGAACTCGGTAAAATATCGTCATCCCCGCGTGCCTCGGTTATCTCTATACCCGAGCTTTTACTTATGCACTTTACACTGTGATAGCCTTCGTGCTTGAAGTAATCTATACCTTGCTATCACTTTGTTGCTTGTATTTCTTAGCATAAGTTGTTGGTGCACATAGGTGAACCTTAGTTGTTCTAGGTTGTGCTTAACAAAGTAAACACTAGTTTTATTCCGCCTTTGTTGAGCCACTCTAGGCAAAGTTTTAATCGCCTATTCACCCCCCTCTAGGCGACATCCGTATCCTTTCAACACATGTATTAAAGTTTCCGTATTAATACAATTATAGCATGCAAAATAAACATCTATCATATAGTTGGAATACACATAATAAACACTTTATTATTGCCTCTTAGGGCATATTCCCTTCAGTCTCTCACTTGCACTAGAGACAATAATCTAGTTACATAGTGATGTATCTAACACCCATGAAGTTCTGGTGTAGATCATGTTTTGCTCTAGGGAGAGTTTTAGTCAACGGATCTGCTACATTGAGATCCGTATGTACTTTACAAATCTTTATATCTCCATCCTTGACATGCTCGCGGATGGAGTGAAACTGGCGCTTAATATGCTTGGAATGCTTGTGAGACCTTGGTTCTTTGGCATTGGCAATGGCACCATTGTTGTCACAATAGATCACCATTGGGTCCAACACGTTTGCAACCACACCTAGTTCGGATATGAACTCTTTCATCCAAACTGCTTCCTGAGCCGCTTCTAAAGCAGCAACACATTCGGCCTCTGTTGTTGATCCTGCCACCACAGGTTGTTTGGAGATCCTCCAACTAACCACTCCGCCATTCATGAGAAATACGTATCCGGATTGAGACTTAGAGTCATCCGGTTTGGTGTCAAAGCTAGCATCGACATAACACTTAGCGACGAGCTCTTCTTCACCTCTGTATACAAGAAACATATCCTTAGTTCTTCGCAAGTACTTAAGGATATCCTTGACAGCTTTCCAGTGTTCTAAACCTGGATCCGATTGGTACCTACTAGTCAAACTAATAGCATGTGCCACATCCGGTCTTGTACATAGCATGGCGTACATTATAGATCCTATGGCTGAAGCATAGGGGACTTTGTCCATTATCTATATTTCTTCCGCCGTAGCCGGACTTTGAGTCTTACTCAATGTCGTGCCTTGCAACATAGGTAAGAATCCCTTCTTACTTTCGTCCATTTTAAACTTCTTTAAAATCTTATCAAGTTATGTACTTTGTGATAGCCCCATTAGGCGCCTAGATCTATCTCTATAGATCTTTATGCCTAATATGTATGACGCTTCACCTAGGTCCTTCATTGAAAATTTGGTGTTTAGATAACTTTTAACACTGTTTAAAATATCTATATCATTTCCGATCAATAATATGTCATCCACATATAATATCAGAAATGCCACATTGCTCCCACTCACTTTCTTGTGAATACAAGCTTCTCCATAAGTTTGGACAAATCCAAACTCTTTGATCACCTCATCAAAGCGGAGATTCCAACTTCGTGATGATTGCTTCAATCCATAGATGGATCGCTGAAGCTTGCACACCTTGTTAGCATCCTTAGGATCGACAAAACCCTTTGGTTGTATCATATACAACTCTTCTTCAATATTACCATTGAGAAACGCGGTTTTGACATCCATCTGCCATATCTCATAATCAAAATATGCAGCAATTGCTAACATAATCCTAACTTATTTTAGTATCACTATGGGAGAGAATGTCTCATCGTAGTAAACTCCTTGAATTTTTCGAAACTCCTTTGCGACAAGTCGAGCTTTATAGACGGTCACATTACCATCAGCATCAGTTTTTCTTTTGAAAATCCATTTATTCTCCACGACCTTTCGGTCGTGAGGTCATATACTTGGAATTCTCAATCAGCATCGAGCTTTATAGACGGTCATATACTTGGAATACACATAATAAACACTTTATTATTGCCTCTCAGGGCATATTCCCTTCACCGAGGGGGGCATAGGTGCAAGGCGCAAGTCGGTGCAGCAGGTGGGAGACCACCAGTGACGTACACGCCAAGGAAGGAGCGTTGGAAGCTGGTAGCATGAACCAAAGGAGGCGGCGTTGCGGTCCGAAGGGACGACGCAGCAGGGGCCCATAGCTCGATCGGTGGTAGGCGCATGCTCGGGGACGTGCTTGGCTTAGAGAGGCGCGAGATCGGTTGATCAGACAGACGGTGCGCCATATGCGCCATGGCATGGACGACACATAGATCAGAGTCGATGGGTGGGGTTATCGGTGAAGTATGAGATGATGATGAAGAAGACGATCAACGGGAGGGGGGCGACCGTGGCAGCCTTCCAAGGAAGGCGCAACCGCTGTCTGTGGTGCGCGACAGCCTGCCATGAGGCCGCGATAGCCTGCCGAGGCCGGCGTGGTAGCAGAGAGGGAAGGTGCACATGCGCGATGTAGATCGTCGATGTTGATGTTAGGAGTAGAGGCGCAAGTGGACGACGGCGATGGGCGACTCAATCCGATCTAAGATCGGTAAACAAAAAAACTGATCAAGAGATCGGAAAAAGAGACTTACAGGGCAGCCGATCACGGATCAGCGAACGAGCCCTGCATACGGATTGTACAGCCCCCGGCGAAGATCATGGAGATCGACCTCCCCGGGGGAAACGTGGCGGAAGCATGCCAGCGGCGGCTAGGGTTTGGGATTGGTTTTAGGCCGATACCATGTAGAACGATAGAGAGGGATTGTTCGAATATGTTGGATTTATTATTGATCCTCATGAGCGAGTATATATAGGCGTACAGAGATCATCTTGGAGTATAAGTCAAGTTAGGCTAGAATCCTAAATATCCTAAACTATCATAACAACCGTGTCCGTATAATACTCTAACAGATCTTTGGCACCGTCAGCTCTCCACTCCCAATAAACATATATTGTCTTGTTTAATTCAAGAATTTAGTCTTCCTAGTGATAGCTCTAGTTATTCTCATGATTTCTCGCTTTGTAATGCTTGTAAACGTGGAAAACATGTTAGATTATGTTTTGGTACCTCCACCTATAGTTATTTTCCATTTGAATTACTGCATTGTAATATATGGACATCTTTAATTCCTAGAGTTTCTGGTTTTAAATATTATCTTGTTATCCTTGATGATTACTCTCACTGTATTTGCACTTTTCCTCTGCATGCCAAGTCTGGTGTTCACAAACTTTTTTGCAATTTTCGGCACTACGTTCTTATACACTTCGGTCTTCATATCCGCTTCATCCAATGTGACAATGACCGAGCATTTGATAACACTAAAAATATCATCCTTTCTCTCTTAAGACATTCCTTTTCATTTTTATGTCCATACACATCTCCACAAAACGGCAAAGCAGAACATGCTCTACGATCTATTAATGATATATTATGCACCTTGATCATCCAAGCATATCTACCACCACATTTTTGGGTTGAAGCTATCCGCATCGCCACCTATCTCCTCAACATCCGACCAACAAAAACTTGTCCCCTCTACACTCCTTTTCAATATATGTTTCTTCATCATCCTGACTATTCTAAATTGCACGTATTCGGTTGTTTATGCTTCCCCAACACTGCCTCCACCACCCCTCACAAACTTGATCCTCGCTCACATGTATTTATGATACGTCGGAAACATATCTATAATTTTTGATGTTCCATGCTTGTTTAGTATCTACTTTGCTTTGCTTTGTCTACACTTTGAGGTGTTTTCATATATTTTCTGGTACTAACCTATTAACAAGTTGCCACAGTGCCAGTTGCAAGTTTTCTTCTGTTTTTTGGTTCCAGAAAGGCAGAAAATCAATATGCTCGGAATTGGACGGGACAAAAGCCAAACTCAATATTTTATTGTGGGAAACACGGAGCCAGAGTACGAGAGAGAGGGGAGGCACCAGGGGGCCACACCCCCTGGCGGTGCGGGCTAGGGCTAGCCGCGCCTGGGGGGTGCAGCCGCCTTGGTGGCCCCCTGCCTTGCTTCTTCACCTATAAGAAGTCCCCGATGCCAAAACCCTAAGTACCCGATCAAAACTCCACGAAACTGTCTCTAGCCGCCACCACCATCGTCCCTAAATCTGGGGGTTATGAAGCTCTTCCCCGCACCCTGCAAGAGGGTAGATCATCCCGGAGGCCTTGTTCTTCATCATGCCAGCCTTTGGTATGAAGTGTGAGTAGTTCCACCTTGGACTACGGGTCCATGTAGTAGCTATATGGTTGTATCTCCTCCTTGTGCTTTGATGACCTACAAGTTTAGGGGATCGCAACAGTCTTCGTGGGTAGTACTACCCAATTTATTGATTCGACACAAGGGGAGCCAAAAAAAATACTTGCAAGCCTTAACAACTGAGTTGTTAGTTCAGCTGCACCTGGAAATAGTTCTTGCTCACATAAGTTTATCAGTAGCAATAGTTTGTAGTAGCAACAACAACAGTGAAATAGGAGCAATAGTAACGGTAACGGTAACAGTGGGATTCGAGTGCGATAAGCATAGGGATGGATGGACAGCATTGTATGTACGAGTCTAAACATGTAACTTCAATATCTAGGGCATTGTAGATAAATAATAACAAGCATCCAAGTACTAAACAATATTAGGCATGTGCTCCAAATATAGTCATACGTGCTCGCAAGGAGAACTTGCACACCATCTTCTGCCTAGCCAGCCCGTGGCATCTGAGCCTCTAGGGAACTACTGGCAATTAAGGTGCTCCTTTTAATAGAGCACCGGAGCAAAGCATTAACGCTCCATGAACAAATGTGATCCACACACCACAGCCATCCCCTCCGCTTGTCCCAATTATTGTCACTTCTGGGCCTTTTGATCCGGACAATGATATGTGTACACAACTTGCAGATAAGACCACAAACAATACTATCATAATGATTCAATAATAAGTTCAGATCTGAGATCATGGCACTCGGGCCCTAGTGACAAGCATTAAGCACAACAAGTTGCAACAAAGTCAAATAGCACTAATAGAGATACTATGCACGATGCCCTAACAGATCTTATTCGATTACATGATAGAACTCATCCAATCCCTACCATCCCCAAGCCTACAACGGGGGATTACTCACTCATGGATGAGGGAAACATCGATGGTTGATGGAGATGCGTTGGTGATGACGATGTCGATGATCTTCTCCAAATTCCCCGTCCCTACAGGGTGCCAGAACGGAGTTTCTAGATCCGAATCTTGGTTTCTGGTGGCGGCAGCGGAGCGGAACTCTTTCTGGAAAACTATCGAACCCCCCTTGGTTTTTAGGTCGAGAGGCAACTTATAGGCGCGGAGGGAGGCCGAGAGGGTGCCTGGGGTGGCTGCACCCCCCTAGGCGCGGCCAGAGGTGGGCCCGCGCCTGGCAGGGGTGTGGGCCCCCAGGCCCCTTCTCCATCTCGTCTTCTGGATCCGTGGGTCTTCTGGTGAAATATAATTTTTGGCATATTTTCCAGGATTTTTAGTGATAATTGATTTTCTGCACAAAAACAAGACACCAAGGTAATTCTGCTGAAAACAGCGTCAGTCGATATTAGTTGTATCCAAATCACACAAGTTTCGAGGAGAAACAATAGCAAAAGTGTTCGGGAAAGTAGATACGTTTTGGACGTATCAACTTCCCCCAAGCTTAGCTTATTGCTTGTCCTCAAGCAATTCAGTTGAAAACTGAGTGCGATAAAAGAACTTTCATGAACACATTTGCTTCATATGATGTATATATTCTCAGCACAGGAGTAGATGCTTAAACCATTCATAATAAGAAGTATGGAACTAAGTCTACTCAATAGTCATTGCAAGCTATGAAGAGAAACCAACTCAATAATAATTAGTAGCATGAAACATAAACATAAGCAACATTGCAATGCTCATAATAAGGTACTATAGAGTGGTATCTCGCTTGCCTTTGTTTGTAGAGCACAATATAAATGCCAAGGCACCTCTGAAGTTCAAGTGAAGACTAGAAGTAAAGATATTAGAGATACAAGCATCAAAGTCATGACATAATTAACCAAGTTTTGGAACGAACACAAGAATGACAACTATGCTCTCAAGAAGGTGCTAATAGAATAAGTGGTGACTCAACAAGGTTGTGAAAAGGTTTTGAAAAGTTTGAAAGGCTTCCTAATGCTGAAAGGAAGGTACTCATTAGATTTGAGCTCTCATTGCCCCTATTATAGGCATCTTCATGTGGTTAAGGTGAAAGTGAGGTCCAATCTGAGTTATTTGCTTGACAGACCATAAACTGGAAATCCCAAGTCCCTTGCGAGGGCCGCTCCGCATGCTACTCAACTTTGGTTACCTACAAGTTCTTGTCATTGTAAATACATGCATATCATAGAGAACCGCTAACGGGGTACCCCTTGCACATGATACAGGATCTACCCCGTGATCAAAATGACAAGGCAAGCAGACAATGAGCATCTCAACGATCTTTTTATTTACTATATGCCTAGCTTTTTATTGAGGATTCTTCACAAAATGCTCATTATGGTGATGCTGCAAGTTTTCACCATGATTAGACATGGCTTAGGCCAGCGGCCCAGGCGTCTAACACAATGTATAGACTCCATGAACTCACAATCTCCCCTTTTATTTCACATCGTCGACATCCGTAAACAGAAGAGCAAAGTATCAACTCGATAGGATATCCAAAAAAGTGTTGAAAGCGTTCCCCGTGACAACACGGTTCTGCTGACTCCTAGCATATAATTTGCAAGCATATAACTTTCATGGACAAGTCACAATGGTTCAGGATTATTAAGTGCAATGAATAAAGTGTGCCATCAAGTTTGTGAGAGCTTTACTAACTAACTTTCTCGAAACAGACAAACATTTTATTTGGAAGAAAACAAGGCATATTGAATATGCACTGAAATAGCAAATGATGCTAATAGGTAGGTATCGTGGACTCACCTGGCAATAATGGTTTTGGTGAGTTGGAAGCACAGGTAGAGCTCATACTCAGTGCAAGTGAAGGCTAGCAAAAGAGAGGGAGCGACAAACGAGAGAGCAATAATTTTCATAACCATGCTTGCAACAAAACATGACTAATTATGGCATGAAAGTGATACTAGAACTACTAAGCATCCATCAGTAACACACTCCTTACCAGGAACAGACTAAGCATGCTCACAGTGATGAGTATATGTACAAACATGAAAACAAAATAGAGTTTGTTACCAGCCTCTTACCACTCCTCAAGTTGTCTTAATCTTCATTATTTCCCTTTACTTGTGTGACTTGAATAATAACATGAAACCAAGATCCACTGAGGACGGCTGAACCCTGGAAAGAACTCACAAAACCAAAGAAGAACAACAAATATTTTTGGTGTTTTCTATTTTTTTAGAAACAAGCAAACCAAGAAAAAACAAACAAAAACAAAAACTAAGACGCTCCAAGAACAACACAACTTTGCATGAAACAATAAAAACGAAGTGTCTAGAAAGACCTGAGATTTTTATTGATGAAGAAGGGGATGCCTTGGGCACCCTCATTCTTTGACGCTAGTACCTTTTAAATAATTCTTGGGGTGACACGGGGTGCTCCCTCCCAAGATTGAGCTTTTGTCCATTCTTCATCTCATTACATCATTCTCTCTCTACACCTGAAACTTTTCCTTCATACAAAACTTCACACAATCTTCATTAGCAACATTAGTGTATTCAAAAGATAATAGACCTTCGGGTTTAGCTTTGGAACAACAAAAATTTTCACTAAAAACACAAGCTACTGTAGAAACTCCTTCAAAAATCTCAATTCCCCAAAAGAGAACTCAAAAAGGAATCAATAAGAAGCAAGTGCATATAATGGCAGAAATCTTTCAAAACAGACCAGCAGGTAGAAACCGATTTTTTCGAAAATCTTCTCTTCCTCAAATCAAAAAGTGTTGAACTAACAAAAGCTAGATAACATACTAGGGGATTTATTCGTAAATTTTCAGCTCAATCCGACTTACAGAGACTCCTCATGATTTTTTTTATGGTGGAGGACAGAAATCTGTTTTGGGACAGCAACTGCCCAAATCTTACTTCCCTCTTATTAGAGGTCATTCCTGGCACAAAAAGCAAACCAAAAAGGATAAGGAGAGGTCATTACTGAAGTAATAACTTCCAAGACTTAAGGAAACTCTTGGGTTATCTCCCAACAAGTACTTTTCTTTAACGCCTTTAAGTTAGGCACGACGAAGAGCAAAGATTGGAAAGGAGAAAAATAAAAGTGAGCAAGTATGACCATAGTGAAAGCATTATTTTGTTCATTAAAATCCTTTTGTTAACAAGGTTTATCAAGTCCTGTTACCAAAACAATCTTATATAAAACAAAACTTTGCATTCCACAAGGTGATTATGTTACCTCATACTTGATAGCAATGGTCCCAATCATAATAGTTTCAAAATTTTCCTGTGGAATGGGACAATATATTTCTCCAATCTTGATGCTGTCAATATTTTCAATGGAATTCAGGCAATAGCTCTTAACAACCTTATTGGGGAAATAAACAGTATGCTCTTTGTCATCAATATTGAATGTTACTTTTCCTTGATTACAATTAATGACAGCACCTGCAATATTAAGAAAAAGGTCTCCCAAAAATAATGGACATATTATCATCTTCAGACATTTCAAGCACAACAAAATCAGTCAAAACCAAGCAATTATAAGCCACTTGAACAGGAACATCCTCACATATACCAACATGAATAGTAGTTGACTTATCAGCCATTTGCAATGATATATCAGTTGGTATCAACTTTTCTAGCTGGAGTCTCTTGTAGAGAGAAAAAGGCATAACACTAACTCCATCTCCCAAATTGCATAAAATAGTTCTAACATAATTATTCTTAATAGAGCAAGGAATAGTTGGTATACCTGGATCACCAAGTTTCTTTGGAACCTTACCATTGAAGGAATAATTAGCAAGCAAAGTAGAAATCTCCTCATTAGGAATCTTCCTTTTATTAGAGACAATATCCTTCATATACTTTGAATAAGGAGGAAATTTAATAGCATCAGTCAAAGGAATTTGCAAAAATAAAGGTTTCATCCACTCACAAAACTTGTTGTAGTGTTCTTCCTCCTTTGACTTGTGTTTCTTACCTGGAAAAGGCATAGGTTTCTGCACCCAAGGTTCTCTCTCTTTACCATGTTTATTAGCAATAAAATCTTCCTTACTGTACCTAGTGTTCTTAGTGTGCTTCTCAGGTTCTTCCTCACCTTTCTCCTTATCATTAGCATCATTTTTATCATTACCACTCTCAGTTTCAGCATCAGAGATAGATATACTATTAGGATCTACAGCAGGTTCAAGTGGTTCCTCAACTATTTTGTGTTTCTTTTTCTTTCTCTTACGAGGACTACCACTATTCTCACCTTTTTGAGAATCCTGCTCAATTCTTTTAGAGTGAACCTCAGGATATAAAGGATCTTGAGTAGCTATACCACTCCTGGTTCTAATTCCATAAGCATGTTTATCTCCTGAGGCATTAACTAGCATATCCTTTTGTACCTTAGCAAGTTGATCAAGTTGGGTTTGGACCATTTGAAAGTGTTTACAAAGCATTTTAATATCATTAGAAGTTCTTTTCACAATATGTTTCAACTCATGGATAGCTCTAGAGTTTTCCAATAAATGATTGTGAACTTGTTTATTAAAATTACCTTGTTTAACAGTAAAAATGTCAAGTTCCTCTAAACATTGATCAGGAGGCTTACCATAAGGAATATCACCTTCATCAAAGTGTTGGAGAGAGTGTACCTCAATAGTAGATGAGTGGGGAAGTGGCTTACATAATTCTTCTATAGGAGGTAGATTCTTCACATCTTCAGCTCTAATACCTTTCTCCTTTAGACACTTCTTAGCTTCCTTCATCACTTCATCATTTAATGAAATAACTCCCCTCTTCTTTGGTGTTGGTGTTGGAACTGGTTTAGGAGTAACCGGCTTAGGTGTATTTAGCTCAGTTGAAGTCTAATCATCATAATTCTTGCTTATCCTAGCCATTAATTCTTCAGCATCTGTAGGAGTTCTTTTCCTGAAAACACAATAAGCAAAGCTATCTAGGTATCCTAGAATCATCAGTTAGTGTCGGGGATATGACCCCGGGTACCCTAGAGTTGTGTCATAAGTAAGTCAATAAGAGACATGTATAACAAAAGGATGCTTGATGTGAGTATAAAAGCTAAATAGAAAGAGATAAAGGAGAAAACTAGACTGGGCCGAGTTAGAAGTAATTCGGCCCAGTTCCCATTGAATCTTTCCAGGCCTAAACAATAAACCAGTCCAAATTAAGGTGGATTCGGAGGCACCAGGACGAATTCACTCTGGTTCGGCCCATCTCCCTTACTCTGATAAGCTCCAGCCAAAATGCTCCCTCCCTGGGTGGGCCGATCTGAGCCAAAGTCGGCCCACCGCAGGTCTCCAGCGTCGCCCCCTCACCTCGTCACCCGGGTGGGCCGAATGAGGATTAACTCGGCCCACCACAGGACTCTTCAGCGCCAGGCCGAATAGGCCACGACACGGACGGGCTCTCTCTTGACCCGGTGAAGGAGCACGACCCGCCAGGAAATTGGGCTGCCACCCCATCTGGGCCAAATGAGCAGTAACCCGGCTGGTCCACTACTGACTCGGTAAGGAGATAGTTTGATCCAATTTGGGCCCACTTCCTCCCAGACCGAGTTAACCACTACCAGGGCCGAATCTCCACTCATCCCGGGGCATCTGGGCCAAGTTATTTCACCCCGTATTCCCTCTTATTTGCCTCCAGGTGCTTCCTCGACCTCCACAGGAGCACACCATCGAACTAAGACAAGCTTCACCAGTATCGTGCCAGTCTTGGGAGCCCACCAGCTCAGACTGGCACATGGCGTACAGAGTATGCCCATGGCATTTAACAAGATGTTAAGGATATGCTCTTGGCATCAAATAAGATGCTAGGGAATATGCTTGGCATCTCCAAAGATGCCAAGGCATATGTTGAGCATCTCTAGAAGATACCCAGAATATGCCATCTAGATGCCAAGCGTGTAGAACAAGACTTGTCCCCTGGGCTCTCCTTTATAAGGATCACCAGGGGGATCGTTCACAGGGGAGGCCCCGAAGGGCTCTTCTCCTCTCCAGGAGCTCTCCTTCTTCTTCCTCCTCCACTCTCCCAGAGAGATCTAGATAGAGGCATAGGAAATGCAACTCAAGGAGCATGATTGTAGTCAAAAGTATGGCAAGATTATAAGAGATGAGATGTAGAGAAAGGGGTGTTATCTCCACATGAGAGCCTCAATCCTATATACATTGTATTTCTCTTTGTTCATACGAGTGCGGTCTTCACTGCATCATCCCTCCCCGGATTCCTCCACGTCCATCGGCCCCAGCTTTAGCCTACCCATGGCATATGCCGTGATACCACCACGACATTTGGCGCCCACCGTGGGGCCTTTTAGTGGCGTTGGTTGGGTTTCCATACAGACGGGAGCATCTTCATCAACCTCATCTTCATAGAGCACCTGCAGCTCCTCCAGGCGAACAGAGAACAGAGAGGTAAGCAAAGGGGTCCCCAAGTCTGACTCAGCAAGGCAGGTAAGACTCAGCAAGAATGAGTCAGACTCTTCTCCAAGCATACTGTAAGTAACAGATAACTCAGCCACCAACATTCGATCCTTCACCCCGAGGAGAAAATAACTCAACCCGGGGACTAGCCAACGTATCCGTAGAATCACCTTTAGATCGAGAAAAACTTATGTTGATTTGGGTATGTATTTGCCAGCTTATTGATAATTCAGATAGAATTTGAGTCAGCTTATTGATGATTCGGATAGAATTTGAGTCAGCTTATTTATAATTCGGATAGAATTTGAGTCAGCTTATTTATGATTCAGATAGAATTTGAGTCATCTTGTTTATAATTCAGATAGAATTTGAGTCAGCTTATTTATGATTCGAATAGGATTTGAGTCAGTTTATTTATGCTTTGGATTGACCCTCAACTCAGCTCACCAGCCAGCTTATTGATGATTCAGATCGAATTTGAGTCAGTTTATTTATGCTTTGGATTAACCTTTAACTCAGCTCACCAGCCAGCTTATTGATGATTCAGATATAATTTGAGTCAGTTTATTTATACCTCGGATTAACCTTTAACTCAGCTCAGTAGCTTATCTATGATTCGGATTAACATTTGATTCAGCTTGCCAGGGTATATTATAATTCAGATTTGTATTCGGACTTGGCATACTAGCTTATCTCTGGTTCGGACTAAAGTTTGATTCAACTCACCAGATTGCCAGGTTATGTTATATCTCAGATTGATATTTCACTATCTTGCCAGGTTATCTCGTATCTCGGATGGCTATTTGCCAGCTTATCGTATCTTGAATCTATATCTCATATCAGCATCTCGAATCGGATCTTTCAGCGATTAGCCCTATTATCATATCCCAAAACTTAATCTCGGATCCATATCAGAGGCAAATTGACATCATCTCATCGGATCAAATTATATCTTGGCAAATAGATAACTCGGATTTGGAAGCAGATGACTCGGATTTGAGTCATATACCTCAGATTTGAGTCATATACCTCGGATTTGAGTCATATACCTCGGATTTGAGATATAAGTCAAAATTGAGTAAAGTAACTCGGATTTGGAATCAGATAACTCGGATTTGAGTCATATACATTGGATTTGAGTCAGATGACTCAGATTTGAGATGTAAGTCAAAATTGAGTAAAGTAACTCGGATTTGGAATCAGATGACTCGGATTTGAGTCATATACCTCGGATTTGAGTCAGATGACTCAGACTTATGACATAAGTCAATTTTGAGTAAAATAACTCGGATTTGGAAGCACATGACTCGGATTTGAGTCATATACCTCGGATTTGAGTCAGATGACTCATATTTGAGATGTAAGTCAAAATTGAGTAAAGTAACTCGGATTTGGAATTAGATGACTCGGATTTGAGTCATATACCTCGGATTTGAGTCAGATGACTCAGATTTGAGATATAAGTCAAAATTGAGTAAAGTAACTCGGATTTGGAATTAGATGACTCGGATTTGAGTCAGATGACTCAGATTTGAGATGTAAGTCAAAATTGAGTAAAGTAACTCGGATTTGGAATCATATGACTCGGATTTGAGTCATATACCTCAGATTTGAGTCAGATGACTCAGATTTGAGACATAAGTCAATTTTGAGTAACATAACTCGGATTTGGAAATAGATAACTCCGATTATGACTTGCCCAAAAGGGTTATGACCAGTGCCCAAGAAGGCCAGAAGGCCAAAAACTTGCCCAAAAGGGTTATGACCAGTGCCCAAGAAGGCCAGAAGTCCAAAAACTTGCCCAAAAGGGTTATGACCAGTGCCCAAGAAGGCCAGAAGTCCAAATACTTGCCCAAAGGGGTTATGACCAGTGCCCAAGAAGGCCAGAAGTCAAAAAACTTACCCAAAGGGGTTATGAGACCAATGCCAAAAATGGCCAGAAGTCCAAAAACTTGCCCAAAGAGGTTAAAAGATCAGTGCCAAAAATGGCCAAAAGTCATAACTTACCCAAGGAGGTTAAAAGACCAGTGCCAAAAATGGCCAGAAGTAATAACTTACCCAAAGGGGTTGAAAGGTCTAGCACCCATAAAGGCAAGATGACACATACCAGAAAAGGTTATATGACCCAGAGATATTTGATATCAAAAAACAACTATGTGAATATTTTAAATATAAAGACTATGCGCGACTCTACGAGTCCCCCACAGCCTTGGGGACTAATGTCGGGGATATTACCACAGATAACCCAGAGTTGAGGTATAAAGAGACCTTTGAGGGTTTACATACGTGTTTTATAAAATAATACATATCTAGAAAGATATGAAACTTAAAGGTGAATAAACAAATGGAAAAAGAGGAAAAGAGGACTCGGGCCGAACTAAAGGTGATTTGGCCTGGTCCATCACTTCTCCCAGGCCAAAACCATACTCAAGGGCCGAATCTCTACCCACCTAGCCGAACTATAGCCAAATCAGTGCCTAGGTCCCGCCAGATCAACTCCCACCTCGTCGAAATCCCATCGGACTCCCGCCAAGCTCCCTCCGAACGATCACCCCGCCAACCTCGCCATCTCCCGCGCACAACACCTCGCCTCCACTGAGTTTCCCTGGGTGGGACGGAGAGGAGCAACCCAGCCCACCACGGGGTGCGCTACCTCGTCCCGTCACCACCAAGCACTCTGGCGTGGGCCGGCAGAAACTAATCCCGGCCCACCGCAGACTTCGTCGTCACATCGCCCCGGCGGCCGCTTCACCACTACCCCGGGTGGGCCGACCCAGGATAAGTCTGCCAACCGTGGGCCCCGAGGGTCGGCTCGGCCTTAGGAACTTATCAGATTAGGCATGCTTGACACGGATAAGGCCATGAGGACCCAGCTGGGCTCCCTCCTCGTGGGTGGATTAAAAGAAATCCTGGCTGGACCTTTTGTTTTCCTTATTTGGTTGAGAAAGAATTAAGACCCGGCTGGTCCTTTTCACTCCCAGGGCGAGTCAACCAGGCCACAAGCCGAATTACTATTCTGCTTGGCGCAACTGGGCTTAATAAGATCACCCCCAAACGCCCTATTATCCACCCCTGACACATTCCAACTCATCCGAAGAGGTTGAAGAGACCAGTACCCATTAAGGAAGGTTGTTTACCAAAAACGAGGTATTATACAAAGAACTATATGACGAAGGAAATTTATGCCGATGTGCAGAACATTTTAATATAAAGTCTATGAGCGATTCTACGAGTCCCACATAGACTCGGGGACTAATGTCAGGGATATGACCCCTGGTACCCTAGAGTTGTGTCATAAGTAAGTCAATAAGAGAGATGTATAACAAAAGGATGCTTGATGTGAGTATAAAATCTAAATAGAAAGAGATAAAGGATAAAACTAGACTGGGCCAAGTTAGAAGTAATTCGTCCCAGTTCCCATTGAATCTTTCGAGGCCTAAACAATAAACCAGTCCAAATTAAGGTGGATTCGGAGGCACCAGGACGAATTCACTCTGGTTCGGCCCATCTCCCTGTAACACCCTCAGAATCGGACCTATGCAAATTTGGACAAAATTCACCAAACCCGCATAGAAACGATTCAAAGGTGCCCACCAGGCACTTTCGTGCGGGTGGAAAACGAAGTAATAACATTACACAACAGTCCTCGATGGGACCCACGTAATGTATATAGATAGCGACTCGAGAGTCAAGAATACGAATATAATATACAAAGATTCAAATCACCTCGAAGCGATATAGCGTCCCACTACGGACAAGATGCAAATGGGGCTAAGAGCCTCAAGAATAACCAATGGCGTCCATAACCCTGCCCAGGCCAAGCCGGAAGGGTAACCGCTAACGGCGTCGATCTCAAAACCTGTTTAACAAAAGGGTGCCGACAAGGGCAAAGAAAACAAAGAAGGAGCGTCGATCTGAGGCCAACAGCGAGGCTAGAATTCGGCGGTCCTCGCCTACATAGGTATGGTGGATCAGCAGCGGCGAGATGCACTAAACAACCTCTGAGACTCGATACAACCGAAGATCGAGAGGGATGAGAATGACCTAACCGGATCCAACTGAAGCTAACACCAAACAAACCCATCCAGTGTTTCCCCTCGAGACCAAACGAGGAAGTCAACCGAGGAACTCACACGGTGGCGTTTTATTTATTCGATTATTGTTGCAGCAATTACTAGTCGGTTTAAATAACCGTCCTGATAAAGTAAGCAGTGGGCACTTTTAGTTAACCATTCCGTTATAGTGGCAGCACTTACTAGTCAGATGCATTTAACATAAGATAACCATAAACCCAGCAGTAGTTGGTACTTTTATTCAGCCAATCCGTTGTAGTTGCAAGATTTACTAGTCAGGTACATTTGTCGCAAGCGACAACCAACAAGCAATGGTGGGCAGTATTAATTAGCCCATTCCATTATAGTGAAGCTGATTACTAGTCATTATAAGTCAAATTTATAGCAGTAAACTTTAGTTATGCTTGTCTATGATCGAGATACTGTGCTCCAAGTCGTCCATATCCGCGGACACGGCTTTCAGAAAGTTTTAACCCGGCCGGGGTGCACCAATAGCAACACACGCTCGATCAACCTCGGAAAAACCAAATCAAAACCCAACGAGGCTTTCACGACTGAACAATCACAGGATTCAGAAATATTTCAGGGGGCCACCCCTTGAAGTATACCCGCAACGGAGTAAGCAAGCTCCGAGACGGACCCAAGGTTTGCGACAATGGCTGTAAACGACAGCAGGTCCCCAATCGGGGACTGTCGATACCGCGAAAACATTACGCTTACCTAAACAGTACAGTGTGCTCTTCGCACAATCGTAAATAAAGCAGTAGCATGGCATAAGTACAGGATCGTAAATAAAACCTCAAACTAGTTTGTGGCCCCAAGAAATAAGAATGAATCAAGCTCTGGCTCAGGGGGGTCCCATATACCTCCCGGATGTGGATAGCGCGATAAATCAAGGAACAGGTATCAAGTACTCGGGGTCTTACGGGACACAAGTGGGCGTTCGGAAACCAAATATTATCTATCACCCACCGATGCCTCTGCTTATTCAATTTTAGTTGTTAAGCAGAAATTAAAGTGACGATAAGTAAAACTATCATCATCTCCAACATCAACATGCGGCAATACATCAAGAATCGTGGCATATGACGACACACAACAGATTTGAGCAAGCAACTACGACGCGCAAGTCCAACTATCTACCAAACAACAGGTAATAGGATGTGTCCAAGGCAATATAGGGCTGCACGGTAGATCACGGGTACGGAAACTAAAGCATCGCAACACAGATAGCAATAGATCAACAGGAGGGAAGTAAATACTATAAAGGTAAGATAGGTAGAAAGAGGGAGATGCTCGCCTGAAAACATTGTCGAAAAAGGTTCATCCGAAGATCGGGGCGAAGCTCACATCAACTCAACGGTCTTATCCGCGAGGAACCAAAACACTAGAAGAAACACCGAATGCAACATTTAATACAACGGCAGAAGATCGGCATGATGCATGCATGATGGATGGCATGGCAAAGTGCGATGCAATTAGGTCAAGATTAAGCGAACCGGGTCCCGACAATTAATTAAATGGTTCAAGTTATTTAGAAGACCCGCAATTTAAATGTTGTATTAACATGG
This sequence comes from Avena longiglumis, assembly GCA_030063025.1. Lineage (NCBI taxonomy): Eukaryota > Viridiplantae > Streptophyta > Magnoliopsida > Poales > Poaceae > Avena > Avena longiglumis. The sequence goes on from CP125974.1 coordinate 462,319,031, forward strand.
CCAAAGATGATACGGGTTCGCTACACAAGTTTAAATGAGGCCAATATAAGGCTCGACGGTTCGCATATGGGCCCCATATTTAATTATTAGGTGAATCGGCATAAGGCCCCCAAACCACAGATATGCATGCAAGGATGGCAATTCAATATGCAACAAGTTGTTATTATGCATTTATAAAATAGGGTTTCGAGGAAAAGGGTCACACATAGGGGCTCGACGATCTTGGGGGGGTCCGGGGTTCGGGGTCGGTCTCAGGGTTCGACGGATCGGCGAGGTTCGGATCTGGGGTTCGACGGGATCGGCGGAAGCGTTCTCGGACTCCGGGGTCGTTCTCGGTATCGGGCAGATCTTGTCGCATCGGGGTCTCGATGTCCAGGGAGCAGAACTTGGGTCGGTGTCGTTCTCGTCATCGCGAAGGTCTTGCCGGGTTCCGCGAGGTCGGTCTTGCCGTTGCGAGGGTCTTGTCGGGCCCGCGCCATCGAGGCGGTCTTGGCGAGGGAAGAAGCACTTGGCGCGTCGGGGTCTCGATGTCGGGTGAAGATCTTGGCGTTCTCGGCGATCTTGGCATCCTTCCGGTTCGGGTGTGGCGATGATGACTCCATGTAGGAGACTCCCGGGTACCACGGCGGAGTTCTCGGTAGCGGTGAAGATCTTGGCGTGCGACGTCGCCGGCATCGGTCTTGTACTTCGAGTGTCGTTGTGGTTCTTGTCGAATATGGTGTGGTCTTCGCGAGATATGGTCGGTGTCTACCAATAATCGGCCCCATGTAAAACTTGCAACCAGCGAACTTGTTGTTTTGATCGCCCCTAGTCTTGAATGACTTGCTCTCGGTTGGGGTCGAGGCGGGGCGCAACGTGGATTCTCTGATCGGCCACTCGGAACAAGGCCAGCGGGGTGAGCTCGAGGAGGGCGTCAGGAACGACACGGTTGTCTGCAGGCGTCGGTGGCGACCCGGGACGAAAACAGAGAGGCGAGGCGGACGTGGTAGCGGCCGGCATCGTCGGTTCCCGAGGCAGCAAAGGAGGAGCGGCAGCAAGATCTGGCGGCGGGGCTGTGACGGGCAGGGGACCGGCGACGCGTCTGCGGGAACTGGCGGGGCGAGGCGGCGAGCAGCGACGGAGAAGGCCGACGGCGGCGGCTTGGGCGAAGCGACGCGGAGGTGGCTCGGGAGGAAACGCGCTGCCACGGGTGGTGGACGAGGCTGAGGCGCCGGGCAGGGGCGCGCGAGCGGTGCCGGAGAGACGCGCAGCTCGCCGGGACGCCGGGCGCGAGCTCGAGCCGGCGAGGCTCGGGCGGAGGGTGCGCCGGCCGGAGGAGGGGTGGAGGCGAGGGAGCGCGCTGCCGCCGGAGGCGCCCGCGGACATGGGAGAGAGGCGGCGACGCGAGGCCCGGAGCGGGCTCGGCGGTGAGGCGAGCATGGCGGAGGAGGCGCCGGGCGGGAGCGAGCGGCGGGCTCGAGCCTGAGAGAGAGGGAGGAGGCGCGAGGGACGGAAGGGGGCGGCCAGCCGGCGGCGAGGAAGACCGCCGGTGAGAGGAGAGAGGACGGAAGAAGCTGGGGAGGGGGAGAGGACGCGTGCGGGGGACGGTGGAGCGGGTGGGTCCCGCGGGGACGGTTGGGGGAGGTTGGACCTGGGGGAGAGGTTTCTGGGGAGGTGGGGTCGACCGGTGTGGGGCCCACGGGGCAGGGAGAGTGGAGGCTTGTGTGGGTGCTGGCGTGTGGAGGGAGTGTGGAGAGCGCGTGGGAGCGTGTGGCGGCGCGTGGTTAGCGTGTCTTTGGCGTGTGTGCCATGAGGTGGCGCCACTGGCACTGGGAGGCGCGGGTGGCTGTGAGGAGGGGGTGTGGGGCCGACAGGTGGGATGGGGCCCGCGGGCATAGAGAGAGAGGAGAGGGAGGGTAGAGAAGCTGCGGGTGAGCAAAGAAAGAGAGAGGGGCTGGATAGGTGAGGTGGCAGGGTGGGTAGGAAAAAGGGAAGAGGGTGAGGTGGCACCTTTTGGTTGGTGGGTAGATGGGATTTGGGTGGGAAATAGATTTAGGGCTGATTGGTGGACCGATCTGTTTAATACGGGGTGGTCGTTCGGTCGGTTCGGACCGTTCGACTGCCCCACCAAAAAAAAATAATTATAACATTTATTTAATTTAATTGGGCCGTTTTGAAACCCGATAGCAACAAAACAAAATAATCCGGAGATCCGGGGTTTGGCGTTTGAATAAAGATGGGGCGTTTGGAAAACAAAACGGGGTTTTCGAAAATAGTTTTGGCAAACAATGCATGATGATGATGATGCAATGCACAAATTCAACGCGATTTTCTAGTAGTGGTTTTGCGGGATGCCACAATTCGACACCACTAACAATGGATCTCGCCCTCGAGATCCGCCTCATGGTACCGGAAAGGATGGTCGGCTTGCGATCCTTGGCGCTTTGTGTAGATCTCCGCGACACCACTAACAATGGTTCCTTCTTCATCTGGTAAACGGCGACACCACCAACAAAGGGTCGTTGCTCCTGATCGTCGGGAGACACTCCGGGGACAAAAGGTCGAAGGTAGAGGTATCAACAATTAAAGCCACCTCTAGCTTCGATAGAAGGAGGGAACCGATGCATTCTCGTCCACTTCAATGTACAAAAGCGAATAGAAAGGGTAGTCGGCATGGGGGCCAATCCATCACGCACCCAAACTATTACTCCGCACAATCGGTGGAAAAGAGTGCAACCATTCTCGGAATCAGACTGAAGATCTCGACTAGCGAGGTTCGGAAACAAAGGAGTGATGTAGACTCTGCATCGGATCTGGCGAAGATGATGTCGTCGCGTCGGGAAAACACCGGAAGGCACAAACAAGGAACAAAGAATGGTAACACTGTAGGCGGATTCATCAGGCAGCTTGAACACCGGAGGTAGCACACCGTTATCAAAGAAGGAAGCGAAACCCTAAAGGTACGACGGAAACCCAACCACGAGAATTCCTGGACTCGAAGAAAGAGAAGAGAGCGGAGTCAAAACACGTAGGGGTAAGAGGAGAACAGCAGAGGGGTAAGGAGTAAAATCAGACCTAGCCAGACTATCCAACCGATTTTGCAAAATAGTTTTGACACTCTACTTCGGCCGTTAGCTAGGTTATCCTACAGGCTGGACTTGTGGGGTATCGCAACTGCTGAGCTCTGATACCACTCTGTAACACCCTCAGAATCGGACCTATGCAAATTTGGACAAAATTCACCAAACCCGCATAGAAACGATTCAAAGGTGCCCACCAGGCACTTTCGTGCGGGTGGAAAACGAAGTAATAACATTACACAACAGTCCTCGATGGGACCCACAGAACAGATATAGATAGCAGCGACTCAGAGAGTCAAGAATACAGATATAATATACAAAGATTCAAATCACCTCGAAACGATATAGCGTCCAGCTACGGACAAGATGCAAATGGGGCTAAGAGCCCTGAAGAATAACCAATGGCGTCCATAACCCTGCCCAGGCCAAGCCGGAAGGGTAACCCTGCTAACGGCGTCGATCTCAAAACCTGTTTAACAAAAGGGGTGCCGACAAAGGGCAAAGCAGAAAACAAAGAAGGAGCGTCGATCGAGGCCAAGACACGGCGAGGCTAGAATTCAAGGTCCTCGCCTACATAGGTATGGTGGATCAAGCGGCAAAGATGCACTAAACAACCTACAGAGACTCGATACAACTGGCGAAGATCAGAGAGGGATGAGAATGACCTAACCGGATCCAACCTGAAGCTAACACCAAACAAACCCATCCTGGTGTTTCCCCCTCGAGACCAAACGAGGAAGTCAACCGAGGAACTCACACAGTTGGCAGTTTTATTTATTCAGTTATTGTTGCAGCAATTACTAGTCAGGTTTAAATAACCGTCCTGATAAAGTAAGCAGTGGGCACTTTTAGTTAACCATTCCGTTATAGTGGCAGCACTTACTAGTCAGATGCATTTAACATAAGATAACCATAAACCCAGCAGTAGTTGGTACTTTTATTCAGCCAATCCGTTGTAGTTGCAAGATTTACTAGTCAGGTACATTTGTCGCAAGCGACAACCAACAAGCAATGGTGGGCAGTATTAATTAGCCCATTCCATTATAGTGAAGCTGATTACTAGTCATTATAAGTCAAATTTATAGCAGTAAACTTTAGTTATGCTTGTCTATGATCGAGATCAGTGCTCCAAGTCGTCCATATCCGCGACACGGCTTTGAGAAAGTTTTAACCCGGGGTGCACCAATAGCAACACACGCTCGATCAACCTCGAAAACCAAATCAAAACCCAACGAGGCTTTCACGACTGAACAATCACAGGATTCAGAAATATTTCAGGGCCACCCTTGAAGTATACCCAACGGAGTAAGCAAGCTCGAGACGGACCCAAGGTTTGCGACAATGGTCAGAACGACAGGGTCCCCAATCGGGACTGTCGATACCGCGAAAACATTACGCTTACCTAAATAAAGACAAAGGTGTGCTCTTCGCACAATAAAGCAAAGTAGCATGGCATAAGTACAGGATCGTAAATAAAACCTCAAACTAGTTTGTGGCCCCAAGAAATAAGAATGAATCAAGCTCGCTCGGGGGTCCCATATACCTCCCGGATGTGGATAGCGCGATAAATCAAGGAACAGGTATCAAGTACTCGGGGTCTTACGGGACACAAGTGGGCGTTCGGAAACCAAATATTATCTATCACCCACCGATGCCTCTGCTTATTCAATTTTAGTTGTTAAGCAGAAATTAAAGTGACGATAAGTAAAACTATCATCATCTCCAACATCAACATGCGGCAATACATCAGCAACTGTGGCATATGACGACACACAACAGCATTTGAGCAAGCAACTACGACGCGCAAGTCCAACTATCTACCAAACAACAGGTAATAGGATGTGTCCAAGGCAATATAGGGCTGCACGGTAGATCACGGGTACGGAAACGAAAGCATCGCAACACAGATAGCAATAGATCAACAGGAGGGAAGTAAATACTATAAAGGTAAGATAGGTAGAAAGAGGGAGATGCTCGCCTGAAAACATTGTCGAAAGGTTCATCCGAAGATCGGGGCGGAGCTCACATCAACTCAACGGCCTTATCCGCGAAGAACCAAATCACTAGAAGAAACACCGGATGCCATATTTAATACACGGCAGAAGATCGGCATGATGCATGTATGATGGATGGCATGGCAAAGTGCGATGCAATTAGGTCAAGATTAAGCGGAACCGGGGTCCCGACAATTAATTAAATGGTTCAAGTTATTTAGAAGACCCGCAATTTAAATGTTGTATTAACATGGCCAAAGATGATACGGGTTCGCTACACAAGTTTAAATGAGGCCAATATAAGGCTCGATTTGCCTGCATATGGGCCCCATATTTAATTATTAGGTGAATCGGCATAAGGCCCCCAAACCACAGATATGCATGCAAGGATGGCAATTCAATATGCAACAAGTTGTTATTATGCATTTATAAAATAGGGTTTCGAGGAAAAGGGTCACACATAGGGGCTCGACGATCTTGGGGGGGTCCGGGGTTCGGGGTCGGTCTCAGGGTTCGACGGATCGGCGAGGTTCGGATCTGGGGTTCGACGGGATCGGCGGAAGCGTTCTCGGACTCCGGGGTCGTTCTCGGTATCGGGCAGATCTTGTCGCATCGGGGTCTCGATGTCCGAGGAGCGAACTTGGTCGGTGTCGTTCGCCATCGCGAAGGTCTTGCCGGGTTCCGCGAGGTCGGTCTTGCCGCTGCAGGTCTTGTCGGGCCCGCGCCATCGAGGCGGTCTTGGCGAGGAAGAAGCACTTGGCGGCGTCGGGTCTCGATGTCGGGTGAAGATCTTGGCGTTCTCGATCTTGGCATCCTTCCGGTTGGTGTGGCGATGATGACTCCATGTAGGAGACTCCCGGGTACCACGGCGGAGTTCTCGGTAGCGGTGAAGATCTTGGCGTGCGATGTCGCCGGCATCGGTCTTGTACTTCGAGTGTCGTTGTGGTTCTTGTCGAATATGGTGTGGTCTTCGCGAGATATGGTCGGTGTCTACCAATAATCGCCCCATGTAAAACTTGCAACCAGCGAACTTGTTGTTTTGACGCCCTAGTCTTGAATGACTTGCTCTCGGTGTTGGGGTCGAGGCAGGGCGCAACGTGGATTCTCGATCGGCCACTCGGAACAAGGCCAGCGGGGTGAGCTCGAGGAGGCGTCAGAACGACACGGTGTTCTGCAGGCGTCGGTGGCGACCGGACGAAACAGAGAGGCGAGGACGTGGTAGCGGCCGCATCGTCGGTTCCCGAGGCAGCCAGCGGAGGAGCGGCAGCGCAAGATCTGGGCGGCGGCAGACGGCGAGGGGACTGGCGTCTGCCCCGGGCGGGCGGCAGCGGGCGACGGAGAAGGGGCCCGCGACGGCGGCGGCTTGAAGGAAGCGGACGCTGAGGTGGCTCGGGAGGGAACGCGCGGCCACGGGTGGTGGACGCGAGGCGAGGCGGCCGGGCAGGCGAGCGGTGCCGAGGAGACGCGCAGAGCTTCGCCGGGACGCCGGGCGGAGCTGGGAGCGTCCGGGCGAGGCTCGAGGGTGCGGGCCGGAGGAGGGGTGGAGGCGAGGCGGAGCGCTGCCGGGAGGCGCGGCGGGCGGACTCATGGGAGAGGCGACGCAGGAGGCCCGGGAGCGGGCTCGGGCGGTGAGGCATGGCGGAGGCGCCGGGCGGAGCGAGGGCGGAGCTCGGCCTGAGAGAGAGAGGGAGGAGGCGCGAGGGACGGAAGGGGGCGGCCAGCCGGCGGCGAGGAAGACCGCCGGTGAGAGGAGAGAGGACGGAAGAAGCTGGGGAGGGGGAGAGGACGCGTGCGGGGGACGGTGGAGCGGGTGGGTCCCATGGGACGGTTGGGGGAGGTTGGACCTGGGGGAGGGGTTTCGGGGGGGGTGGGGTCGACCGGTGTGGGGCCCACGGGGCAGGGAGAGTGGAGGCTTGTGTGGGTGCTGGCGTGTGGAGGGAGTGTGGAGAGCGCGTGGGAGCGTGTGGCGGCGTTGGCAGCGTGTCTTGGTGTCTTTGCGAGGTGGCGGCCACTGGCAGCTGGGAGGCCTTGGTGGCAGGAGGGAGTGGGCAGGTGGGGCCGACAGGTGGGATGGGGCCCGCGGGCATAGAGAGAGAGGAGAGGGAGGGTAGAGAAGCTGCGGGTGAGCAAAGAAAGAGAGAGGGGCTGGATAGGTGAGGTGGCAGGGTGGGTAGGAAAAAGGGAAGAGGGTGAGGTGGCACCTTTTGGTTGGTGGGTAGATGGGATTTGGGTGGGAAATAGATTTAGGGCTGATTGGTGGACCGATCTGTTTAATACGGGGTGGTCGTTCGGTCGGTTCGGACCGTTCGACTGCCCCACCAAAAAAAAATAATTATAACATTTATTTAATTTAATTGGGCCGTTTTGAAACCCGATAGCAACAAAACAAAATAATCCGGAGATCCGGGGTTTGGCGTTTGAATAAAGATGGGGCGTTTGGAAAACAAAACGGGGTTTTCGAAAATAGTTTTGGCAAACAATGCATGATGATGATGATGCAATGCACAAATTCAACGCGATTTTCTAGTAGTGGTTTTGCGGGATGCCACACTCCCTTACTCTGATAAGCTCCAGCCAAAATGCTCCCTCCCTGGGTGGGCCGATCTGAGCCAAAGTCGGCCCACCGCAGGTCTCCAGCGTCGCCCCCTCACCTCGTCACCCGGGTGGGCCGAATGAGGATTAACTCGGCCCACCACAGGACTCTTCAGCGCCAGGCCGAATAGGCCACGACCTGGACGGGCTCTCTCTTGACCCGGTGAAGGAGCACGACCCGCCAGGAAATTGGGTGCCGCCCCATCTGGGCCGAATGAGCAATAACCCGGCTGGGCCACTGCTGACTCGGCAAGGAGAGAGTTTGATCCAATTTGGGCCCACTTCCTCCCAGACCGAGTTAACCACTACCAGGGCTGAATCTCCACTCATCCCGGGGGCATCTAGGCCAAGTTATTTCACCCCGTATGCCCTCTTATTTGCCTCCAGGTGCTTCCTCGGCCTCCACAGGAGCACACCATCGAACTAAGACAAGCTTCACCAGTATCGTGCCAGTCTTGGGAGCCCACCATCTCAGACTGGCACATGGCGTACATAGTATGCCCATGGCATTTAACAAGATGTTAGGGATATGCTCTTGGCATCAAATAAGATGCTAGGGAATATGCTTGGCATCTCCAAAGATGCCAAGGTATATGCTGAGCATCTCTAGAAGATACCTAGAATATGCCATCTAGATGCCAAGCGTGTAGAACAAGACTTGTCCCCTGGGCTCCCCTTTATAAGGAGCACTAGGGGGATCGTTCATAGGGGAGGCCCCGAAGGGCTCTTATCCTCTCCAGGAGCTCTCCTTCTTCTTCCTCTTCCACTCTCCTAGAGAGATCTAGATAGAGGCATAGGAAATACAGCTCAAGGAGCATGATTGTAGTCACAAGTATTGCAAGATTATAAGAGATGTGATATAGAGAAAGGGGTGTTATCTCCACATGAGAGCCTCAATCCTATATACATTGTATTTCTCTTTGTTCATATGAGTGCGGTCTTCACTGCATCATCCCCCCCCCCAGATTCCTCCACGTCCATCGGCCCCAGCTTTAGCCTACCCATGGCATATGCCGTGATACCACCACGACAGTTAGTCCATTATAATAAATATCAAGAATCTTATTCTTAGGTAATGGACATCCATGATGTGCATGAATCAAGGCACAGAACTTTGTCCATGACTCAGGCAACTTCTCTTCTTCTCCCTGTTTAAAATAAAAAAGTCTCCGCAAAGCAGCATGTCTAGCACTGGGAGGAAAATATTTCTGGAAGAAAGAAGCAATCAAGCAATCAGATTTATCAATGGAACCAGGAGGTAATCTATTAAACCAAGCCCTAGCTTCTCCTTTTAGTGAAAAGGGAAGATCTTAGTAACAAAGTACTTGCGCACATTAAAATCATTAGAGAATAAAGCACTCATAGTAGAAAGCTCATTCATATGAGCCACAACACTCTCATTTTCAGTCCCACAAAAAGGTTCTTTCTCAACAATATCTAAATAAGATAAATCAAGAGAGAAATCATAGTCTTCATCTTTAATATCTATGGGAGAGGTGGCAAACTTAGGATTAGAGTACAGTTTAGGCATAATAGTACATATAGCAAGGAGACTCTTAATAGCACTAGTACCATGTGTGTTTCGGCACTCTTCAACAAATTCATCAGTTAACTCAATGTAACCATCATTAATATCATAACTCTCACTAGACTCAGGTGAGCTAACAGGTGTAACAGTGTCTTCACTAGGAGTTTCGGTATTTTCTAGACTAGCTATAGTAGCATCTAGAAAAGGACCTAATGAACCACTCGCATCAAGCATAATAGAAGTAACATCATGAGCATCAAAAGCAGTTTCAGATTCAGCAGTAATAGCAGTGTGTATAGCATGAGTATGTGGTGGTGGTGTGAATAACACACGGTGAATCTAGAGCAACAGAGGTGTTTAGGACTATACCTCTTCTTGTAGTGGATGGTAAAATAGGGAATTTTCCATCACGAGACTTCCCCATGATAAAAGGAGTAGCAGTGAACAATAATAGATCCAAGTGAACTTACAAATAAAGCTATGCTCCCCTGCAACGACGATAGAAAATAGTCTTGATGACCCACAAGTGTAGGGGATCGCAACAGTCTTCGCGGGTAGTATTACCCAATTTATTGATTCTACACAAGGGGAGCCAAAGAATACTTGCAAGCCTTAACAACTGAGTTGTCAGTTCAGCTGCACCTGGAAATAGTTCTTCCTTACAGAAGTTTATCAGTAGCAACAACTTTTAGTAGCAACAACAAAGCAGAGTGGCAGTAATGGTAACAGTCGGATTCAAGTGCGGTGGGCATAGGGATGGATGGATGGGCATTGCATGGACGAGTCTAAACATGTAACTTCAAGATCTAGGGCATTGCAGATAAATAATAACAAGCATCCAAGTACTAAGCAATCCTAGGCATGTGCTCCAAATATAGTCATACGTGCTCCCAATGAGAACTTGCACAACATCTTCTATCCAACCAACCCGTGGCAGCGGGGCCTCTAGGGAACTACTGGCAATTAAGGTGCTCCTTTTAATAGAGCACCGGAGCAAAGCATTAACACTCCGTGAACACATGTGATCCTCACACCACAGCCATCCCCTCTGGTTGTCCCAATTATTGTCACTTCGGGGCCTTTGGATCCGGACAATGATATGTGTACACAACTCGCAGATAAGACCACAAATAATACTATCATAATGATTCAATAATAATTTCAGATATGAGATGATGGCACTCGGGCCCTAGTGACAAGCATTAAGCACAACAAGTTGCAACAAAGTCAAATAGCACTAATAGAGATACTAGGCACTATGCCCTAATAGATCTTATTCGATTACATGATAGAACTCATCCAATCCCTACCATCCCCAAGCCTACGGCAAGGTATTAATTACTCATTGATGAGGGAAACATCGATGGTTGATGGAGATGCGTTGGTGATGACTATGGCGATGATCCTCTCCAAATTCCCCATCCCGGCAGGGTGCCAGAACGGAGTTTCTGGATCTGAATCTTGGTTTCTGGTGGCGGCGGCGGAGCGGAACTCTTTCTGGAAAACTATCGAACCCCCTTGGTTTTTAGGTCGAGAGGCAACTTATAGGCACAGAGGGAGGCCGAGGGGGTGCCTAGGGTGGCTGCACCCCCCTAGGCGCGGCCAGAGGTGGGCCCGTGCCTGTCAGGGGTGTGGGCCCCCAGGCCCCTTATCCGTCTCGTCTTCTGGCTCTGTGGGTCTTCTGGTGAAATATAATTTCTGGCATATTTTCCGGGATTTTTCCTGATAGTTGATTTTCTGCACAAAAACAAGACACCAAGGTAATTCTGATGAAAACAACATTAGTCTGTGTTAGTTGTATCCAAATCACACAAGTTTAGAGGAGAAGCAATAGCAAAAGTGTTAGGGAAAGTAGATACGTGTTGGACGTATCATGCTTTCATGTCTAGATCTTGTGAGCTCCGTTCATGATCAAGATCTCATCTATTTGTAATCATGCATGTTGTGTTTGCGGGGATATGATGGATATTGAGATTACTATGTCAGATTGATTAATGGTTTTGTCTATTTGATTCTATCATGTCTGTGTTGTTTGTGATATTGCATGCTCTCCGTTGTTAGTAGCTATCTTGGCCAAGTAGTTGCTAGTGACTCCAAGAGGGGGTATTTATGCTTGATAGTGGGTTCATGCCTCTACTTAATCAAGGGAAGTGACAGAAATCTCTACGGTTGTAGATGTGCTGTTGCCACTAGGGAGAAAACAACGGTCCCTTGTTCATGGAACAAGTGGATTGTTTACCTTACACACTTTGCTTAAAGCAGTTGTTTGTTGCTTGCAACTTAATACTGGAGGGGGTTCGGATGATAACCGAAAGGTGGACTTCTAATCATAGATGCAGTTGGATGGTGGTCTATGTATATTGTTGTATTGCCCAATCGAATCTCATAGGATCTTTATGTCTAGTATTGCATTGTTATGCCTTGCTCAGTCCTATCAATTGCCCTGCTGTAATTTGTTTACCCAGCATGTCATGTTTGTTTATCTAAGGAGAACACCTCTAGTGAACTATGGACCCCGGTCCAATCTTTAACATTGATACATCTTCCACTGTTACTGTTTACTTGTTGTAAACCATCATCACCTTCCACACCATACAGTTAATCCTTTGTTACATCAACCGATGAGATTGACAACCTCGATGTTAGTTGGGGCAAAGTCTTGAATTTGTGTTGTGCAGGTTCCCACGTTTCTTGCAACACCTGTGTGCTATTTCCTTCCTCCTACTGGTTCGATAACCTTGGTTTCTTACTGAGGGAAAACTTGTTGTTGTACCGCATCATGCCTTCCTATTGCGGTCTCCCAACGAAGTGCTGCTGCATGCATCAAGACATTTCTGGCATCGTTGCCGGGGAGGCTAAGGACGTCTTCACAAGGGGAGTCCTCCTCAACCTTTCTCCTTACTTTGTTTTTAGTTTGGTTAGTTTCTTTTGCTTGGTTTTGTCTGCCTCTTTTTATCAAAAACTCCAAAAAAAATAGTTTAGTTTGGTTTGCTTTCTCTTATCAAAAACACAAAAAAAAATTAGTTCCTGCTCTAGCTGTTGCTTTTTTTTTGGCTTGCCCCACTTTTGCCAAAATGAACTCTGATGAGAACACCAAGTTGTGTGACTTCACTAGCACAAACAACAATGATTTCCTTAGCTCTCCTATTGCTCCACCTGCTCCTGATGCTACCTTTTATGAAATTAAGCCTGCTTTGTTGAATCTTGTGATGAGAGAGCAATTTTCTGGTGCTAGTTCTGATGATGCTGCTGCCCATCTCAATAGCTTTGTTGAACTTTGTGAGATGCAAAAATATAAGGATGTAGATGGAGATATTATTAAGATCAAGCTGTTTCCTTTCTCCTTGAGAGGAAAAGCTAAAGAATGGTTGCTATCTTTGCCTATAAATAGTATTGATTCTTGGATTAAGTGCAAACATGCTTTTATTGGAAAGTACTACCCTCCTGCTAAGATTATATCTATGAGAAATGACATTATAAAATTTAAACAACTTGATAATTAATATGTTGCTCAAGCTTGGGAAAGAATGAAATCTTTGGTTAAGAATTGTGCCACTCATGGACTTACTGCTTGGATGATTATCCAGACTTTTTATGCGGGTTTGAACTTCTCTTCAAGAAACCTGTTGGATTCAGCTGCTGGAGGTACCTTTATGACTGTCACCTTAGGTGTTGCAACAAAACTCCTTGATAATATGATGGTTAACTACTCTGAATGGCACACTGAGAGAGCTCCACATGGTAAGAAGGTAAATTCTGTTGAAGAAACCTCCTCTTTGAGTGATAAGATTGGTGTTATTATGGCTATGCTTGTTAATGGGAAAGCTCCTTTAGATCCAAATAATGTCCCCTTATCCTATTTGGTTGCTCAAGAATAGAAAGTTGATGTGAACTTCATTAGAAACAACAATTTCAACAACAATGCCTATAGGAATAATTTTGGTAGCAATAATAACTATAGGCCTTATCCTCCTAATAATGGCATTTCCTATGGAAACTCCTACAACAATGCTAGAAGTGCTGAAGGGAATATGCCCTGAGAGGCAATAATATGAGTGGAATTTGTTCATCCCGATGACGGATAGATATACTCTGGGCCCTCTCGGTGATATCACATTGGTTAGCTTGCAAGCAAGTGATTTGATCACTAGAATGTTATATCACGGGAACGAGAAAAGAGTACATGTCAGTAACAAGATCAAAACTAGGTATGGAGATACTGATGATCGAATCTCGGACATGTAATATATCACGAAACAAAAGGATTAAGATACTAGCGTAAAAGGTTCTCGCGATCACAAGAAAGTCATCGCTGAATGTGTGGGAGTCAGTACGGATCTCCAGGTCCTGCTTCTGATTATTGATCCAAGAGGGTTCTCGATCATGTCCGCATTATTCGCGAACCGTAGGGTGACACACTTAAGAGACACCGACATCCATTTGGAGCAAAAGTTTCATGCCGAAAAGAATAACAAGCGCAAGAATTTATTTCACTAGATACCGAAACGGGTTTTTGGGTGAAATTGCAGAAAGTGTTTTTGCATGTGAAATGAAATACTAGCAAGGGGTTATATGTGAATGTTTGTCATTAAAGTAATTGAAAAAATTCTGAATAAATAAAAGGAGTTTTATTTAATGAGAGTTTGCATTAAATTTGGTGGAAATTTAATGGGAATTTGAGTGGGTTTTTTAGTGGAGGGAATTGAAAGACATTTGTGTGAGTGGAGTGTCCACCCACATGAATGAAGGAGGGGAGGGGGCAGCCCCATGTCCGAGGGCCACCCCCTTGGGTGCCCTCCTCCTCCTATAAAAGGAGCCCCCTCTCCTCTCTCTCACTCACACCCCCTCGTGAAGGATCTCTCTCCCCCTCTAGTATTTATCCCCCATGGTCTCGTACTAGCGAGATACATGTTCCCGGTGGCTATTCGGCAAGAAAGAGTTGTGCTTCCGCTGCATCGCTGGAGCGAGGAGGCGGAGGTTGCTCGGTGCCTTGGACGTGTGTGCGAGCACAGATGCGCCGCTGATTTGCGGCGCTAGGACTTCCTCTCGATCTTGAGATCGACAAGAGATCATCTACATCAACCACGAGTTCAACCTCGTTAAGCTTTGTCGATCTTCAAGGGTATGTTCTCTACGGATGTATATCCGCCCGTTGCTTGTATCTAGTAGATAGATCTTGGTACATAGTTGTTCCCATCGTAGGAATTTTTTTGTTTTCTATGATGCGAACCCTACAAGTGCCCCTCTAAACATGAAGTTATGCTCAAAGACTTTATTAGTAAAAAAACCGCTTTCAATAAGACTGTGGAGGAAAAGATTTTAACTATTGATAAAAATATTTCCTTTTTGTCTGAAGCACAGTCCTCTTTGATTAATAAAATGGCTGCTAAACCTGAAACCATGAAAAGTACCATTGCTGCTACTCATGCCATACAAGTTACTATTGATGAAAATGTAATACTGTTAGCCCAACTTCATGCTAAGTGGGAAAGGGAAGCTGAAATTGATAGAAACAATAGTGTGTGCACCATCACTAAAATGGATACCACTAAACCACAGGAAGTCCCTATTCCTCCTCCTACAATTCCTAAGTCTAATGATTCTACTACTAGTGATGCTAAGTTTGATTTTGATATAGATGGTTGCAATATTTCTGAAGTGATTCTATTCCTGCAAAAACTTGCTAGAAGTCCTGATGCTAGTGATATGCATGTTGCTTTCACCAAACACATTACAAATGCTCTTGTTAAGATTAAGGAAGAGAAGTTAAGACAAAAAGCTTCTATTCCTAGGAAAGTAGAAGATAATTGGGAACCCATTATTAATATGCAAGTGAAGGACTTTGATCTCAAAGCTTCATGTGATCTTGGTTCTAGTGTCTCTATTATGCCTAGGAAGATTTATGAAATGCTTGATTTGCCACCTTTGGAAGATTGTTATTTGGATGTCCCACTTAATGATAATTCTAAGAAGAAACTCATGGGATTATTAATAATGTTCTTATTATGGTTAACAATGCTTATGTACCTGTTGAGTTCTATGTTTCGGATGTTGAATACAATGCTTCTTGTTCTATTACTTTGGGAATACCTTTTCTTAGAACCGTTGGTGCCATCATTGATATGAAAGAAGGCACCATTAAATATCAATCTCCATTCAAGAAAGGTATTGAACACTTCACTATGAGGATATAGAAGTTGCCTTTTTCTCCTCCTTTAAAAGCAAGGTTTGATGTTAATGCTTCCTCATTTGAAAATACTTGATTTCTTGCTTCTTGTGCCTAACTTAAAGGAGTTAAAGAAAAGTACTTGTTAGGAGATAACCCAAGAGTTTTCTTGAGTTTTGGAAGTTATTGCTTCAGTAATGACCTCTCCTTATCCTTTTTGTTTGCTTTTTGTGCCAAGAATGACCTCTAATGAGAGGGAAGTAATGTTTGGGGAGTTGCTGTCCCGAAACAGATTTCTGCCTCCACCATAAAAAATAGTGAGGAGTCTCTGTCAGTCGGATTGAGCTGAAAATTTACGAATAAATCCACCAGTATATTAGATAACTTTTGTTAGTTCAACACTTTTTTATTTGAGCAACATAAGGTCTTCGAAAAAATCGGTTTCTACCTGCTGGTCTGTTTTGACAGATTTCTGCCATTATTTGCATTTGCTTCTTATTGATTCCTTTTTGGGTTATTTTTGGGAAATTGAGATTTTTGAAGAAGTTGCTACAGTAGCTTGTGTTTTGAGTGAATTTTTTTTGCTGTTCTTAAGCTAAAACCAAAGGTATATTATCTTTTGAATACAATAATGCTGCTAATGAAGATTGTGTGAAGTTTTGTATGAAGGAAAAATTTCAGGTGTAGAGAGAGAATGATGCAATGAGATGAAGAATGGACAAAATCTCAAGCTTGGGGATGCCACCCTGGTTTCACCCCAATAAATATCCAAGAGGTACAAGCGTCAAATCTTGGGTATGCCCAAGGCATCCCCTTCTTCATCAATAAAAAGCTCAGGTCTTTCTAGACACTTCGTTTTTATTGTTTCATGCACTGTTGTGTTGTTCTTGGAGCGTCTTAGTTTTTGTTTGCTTTGCTTGGTTTGCTTAGTTTGATTGAATAAAGTAGTTTGGACCCCGTTCTCGCTGTGTTGTTTCAAATAAGTTGATTGGTGTTGGAAAGGAGTAGAAAGTTCTTGCTTGAAAGTGCAAGAGGAGCTTGCATTGATTGTGACTTAAACTTTAGCATGTCATGCTAGGTGTTGTTTTGACCTTATGCTTAGTGATTATTGTTGTTCCAAACAATTGGGATTGTTTAGTGTGCCTTGAAGGAATCATGCGTTGTTTTAGAATACAAAAGTATAGTATTGTGGTATTCTCCTTTGATGTTTTGTTTGGGTTGACTTGGCACATGCTCACACCATGTTATGACTATGAATAAGTCACCATAGCCTCTATGATCATTTAGTCCTTGACTTGTAGTACCACTCTATGCTTTGATTAGTTATGTTTTGTCGCTCTGCATGATTATGGCCATTATTCCTCTCTTAGTTGGTTGCTCCCAGTCTTTTGCTAGCGTCCACTTGTATGAGTAAGTTCTACTCATGCTTCCAACTCACAAGAAACCAAGTTATTCCAAAGTGTCCACTATAAATTCATATGCATGGTGTGTTATACCATTCCAAGTATATTCTTGGTTTCAGCTATCTTCCAATTAAAAAGTATTTTGTTATGTGAAAACTTAGTGATTAAAGCCCTCACGAACTTGATGGCACACTTTATATTCCTTGCCCCTAATAAACTTGAACCATTGTGTCATCTATGTTGTATATGCCTGCACTTATACGTTGGAATTAGCAAAACCATGTTGTCATGGGGAACGTTTCCAACATTGCACTTGTACTTTGTACACAGTTGATATCATGCTATTTTGTCTATGGATGTCGCCGGTGTGAAAAAAAGAGGGATATTGTAAGTCCATGGAGTTATGTATTTTGTGTTAGAGAAACGCCTGGGCCGCTATCCTAAGCCATGCCTAATCATGGTGGAAACTTGCACCATCACCATAATGAGCAATCTGTGAAGCATCCTCAATAAAAATCTATGCAAATAGTAAATAAAAAGATCGTTGAGATGCTCATTGTCTGCTTGCCTTGTCATTTTGGTTATGGGATAGCTCCTGTACCATGTGCAAGGGGTACCTCGTTGGCGGTTCTCTATGATACACATGTACTTACTATGACAAGAACTTACAGGTGACTAAAGTTGAGTAGCATGCGGTGCAGCCCTCGTATTCAAGGGACATGAGATTGCCAACTTATACTTTGTCAAGCATATACTCCATAGTTTGTTCACTTTAATCTTAACCACTTCAAGATGCTTATGATAGGGGCAATGAGGGCTGAAAGCTAACAAGTACCATAATTTTTGAAAGCTCTTTTTTGAAACTTGAAATCCCTGCTTCCCTTTGTGAAGGGACTTTCTTCCACCATTATATTGAGTCTCCACCTTCTACCTTTAGGCACCATTAAGAGAGCATAGTTGCCATTCTTAGTTCTATGTGCAGTGTCCCAAAGTTTATTGATTGATACATATTGTTGATATTACTTGTTCTTGTGCTATTTGTATCTAGTCACTCTTATGAACTTTGAAGGTGTCCTATGCATCTATTTACTACTCTATGAGGGACAAGTTGAATGCCACTATGCTGTGTTTTCTGTATGTGAAACAAACAAATATTTTTCAATACATGTTATTCATGATATTTGTTTGTAGCCTTTCATGTTGCATGCATAGTTACTTTTTCTTATTGTTAGAACTCCATATTTCATGCACATGTTTAGAGTTCTTTGATCCTAGATTTCAATGCTTGCAAATGGTTTGATCTTGGTTTTGATGGTGCATGTCACCTCAAAAATTATTCTTTTATCACTTACCTACTCAAAGACGAGCAGGAGCTAAGCTTGGGGATGCTTGATACGTCGGAAACATGTCTATAATTTTTTATGTACCATGCTTGTTTAGTATCTACTTTACTTTGTCTACACTTTGAGGTGTTTTCATATGTTTTCTGGTACTGACCTATTAACAAGTTTCCACAGTGCGAGTTTCCTGTTTTCTTCTGTTTTTGGTTCCAGAAAGGCAGAAAATCAATATTCTTGGAATTGGACGGGACAAAAGCCAAAGTCAATATTTTACCGTGGGGAACACGGAGCCAGAGTACGAGACGGAGGGGAGGCACCAGGGGGGCACACCCCCTGGCAGCACGGGCTAGGGCTAGCCGCGTGTAACATCCCAGCATTAGAGCTTAGAAATAAGTTGAACCCAGATGTGTGCATTGCATTCATGCATAGAAAATACGAATAATTTTCGTGCTTTTAAACAAAACTTGTCAAAGTGATTGAAGCTTCTCTTTACTTGATGGAATTGAAGTAGATCATCAAGTTAACTGCGATAAGTTTCAATATGACCTTTGCTAAAACCTTATTTGGTTAAACATATTCGGTCTAAGGGTAGACCAGATATAAAAAATGTCATTCATAATACATTGCTTAAATAATTAATCTCTGATCCTTAAGGGATTCTAACATCATAATCAACACAACAATTCATAAGTGCCAAGTTAAGATTACCACTAGAATAATAAAAATGCAATGATTAGTGCTGACCTAACTTATTTTTATCTATTCCTACTATGAGTATCATAGTAATACCTAATCTTGAACTCTTAAATGAGTTGGAGTTGGAAAGAGACTAAGTCAGGATCATCCACCATATATCTTTCTTTCCATATCAATCTTTATGGAACCTATCATAATATCTGTTGTTCATAGATTTTGAGTAATCAACCATTGATTCACAAATTCTTTAACTATCAATCTTTGATCTACTATTTCTTGATTTTATCATAACATCTACTTAAATCTTTTAAAGAGGGCATAATCCATAAATAACCTTAATCCAATATGAGATACTGAGAAGATAATATCAAGATAACGGAAAAGTAGGATAGATAAAGCCTTGCTTAGCCAACTAAGAACTTAAGCAATAGATGAATAAAGGATTATAATGGTAATGTTTTAGCCACCTATATTGAATGCTTATATGTAGTATAAATAATAATGGTGGGCAGAACCTGGTTGGAACCTTAGTAGAGATAAGTTATCCTAGAGTAGCCATTACAAACCAGATAAATTTAATTTAGGGTTGGAGTGTGAGTTATTGTAATAAAGTGAATACAGGATGATATTATTCAATTAAAGCTAGTATAACATAGAGTTATAGAAGTGATGTTATTCATCTTAAAGGATAGTAAACTTTAGAGAAAGGTAGTTGGATGCATATAACTAAGAGAGATACATTAGTGATGGAAGATTAAGGAAGATTGTGAGTGAAGTTGAAGGAACTACTGGTTGGATGGAAGTTTATCAACAGTAGAAGGGTAATACAACCAAGCAAGGATATGAGAAAATTATGAAATACTTTTGTATCAAACTCATTGGATTCATCCATAAGTTTAGAAGAATGATATATGAATAAGAAGGTTTTAATAAGTAAGCCCATCATACTAACCATGATGATGGATATGAAAGAAGTATTATGTCTAGGAAAGGAATTCCTTAATTAGAGATCCAAGATTGTGAAATATAATGTTATAAATCATTTTCCTATTTTCATTTTGTTAAGAAATCAACTCTAAAATCTCAAATCAAACATAATATCCATCTCATAATTTTGATCCATCATCTGATGACTATAACACTTTATAGAAATATTTCTCTATAGCAAATTACATAAGCACATCTCTGTTAATTCCAACCATCATAACTATATGTGCTTAAGTGTATATTTATACATTCCCTTTCTATGAAACATTCTCAATATAACTTTCTATTATAAAAGGGTTTGTCAACAAATATCCCAAACAAAGAAGACCACATGTTTAGCTATTGAATCTTTAACCATATCCATAAAGGGATCTAAGTATATGCAAAACCCTAAGCCAGGGTAAATATTTGTAATTCAAAACCTTAAATTTCTTTGTTTATCATAATAGAACATATACATTTCATTTTCTAAATTAATGGGAATAGTAATAATCATATCAATTTATTTTATGTTTCATGCATCAAATAATGATCCAGGATCAATATAAATATAAGGAGTTAAGCCAATTAGAGTTAAGTTTATATTCAAACTATAAGCCAATTAGAGTTAAGTTTATAAACAAATAAGAATATATCATTCAAGAAATCCCTAACTAAAATAGGAGAGAAAAATAATAAGAAAAGCTTATATAAAATATTAACAAGGGGGTTCATATTAAGTAAATAAAAGAAATACAAAAAGATGATATAACAAAATTTCACAAATGAGACTAAGTATATTTTAGTCTTGTTGTAAATATCCAGCAAACAAATCATACAAAGAAAGGTTCAAAATATAAATCAAATTCAAATCAGAATAAGAAAACAAAAAATAGAAAAAGGATAAAACAAATAAAAATACTACCTGGTCGTGGCCCAACAACCCTATACCAATCTGCCGCCCCTGAGCAGCCCACAACAGCCTAGTAACCAGCCCAGATTCTTTTCTATCTGTGACTAACAAGTGGGGTCAGGAGAGGACCGCGGGTTGAGCTAGAGAAATTGCCAGGGGGTTATCTGCAAAAGTTGCATCGTCGTCATCGTCACGCACACAGGCAGCTCGCTAGCGGAGCTCGCCGTCGCTCGATGCCGTCGTCGTCATCAACCTTGCGCCAAGATACTCGTCGTCGTTCCAGGAAGGGATAAGAAGGCCACCGCGACGCCCTGCCTCAATCCTTATCCCCAATTACTCCTTATCCTCTCAGATACGAACGAGACCGAAACCCTAGCTCACCGGAGCCACTTCTCGCCATCGAACCACGTCTCCCCACACCATTCTGAGCAGCCATGGAGAAGCGCCGACCTCCGTAGATCCTCTGGGTAGAATCTTGCATCAAAGGGGAGCACTGGAGCGGGTGAATTTGGTTGTTCCCCTTCGCAGCAGTTCGTCGAAATCCTCGTCGGGAAGCTCGTTTCCGACCGCGCCTATCCTCGCTGACCACTCAATCATCATCAGGGTGAGTTCCTGAACCTCACAGTAGCATTTAATCACCGGATCTCGTTGTAAATCATTGTTTCATCGTGTGCCACCGTCGGCCACCATCGGAGCTCGTCGGAGCTGAATCTCCGATGACTATTTCTAAGCGGCGCTGCCACTATTAGGTTTAGTAGGTTGCGCTGATTCGAACTAGGTCTATTTCGCTTACTGGGGTGCAGTAGATCGTCGCCGGCGACCAACCTCTAGCGGCGGTGGTGATGCTGACGCCATCGTTACGTCGTGATCGCACCACGTCAGCTAGTTTGACTGGTCTTTGCTCACGTGGCTGATGACATGGCCTAGGGCCCATATGTCATTGATAGGGGGGTAAAGATTGGATCGGTAACAAATGCATTTCTTTCACCAGAGAGCTGAGTTGGACAATGGCCCACTAGTCAGTGACTGGGGCTAGCTCTAGACGTAGTGTAAAAAGTATTTTCTGTTAGGAAACAAATAAAATGTTATAAACCAATTAATAATATTCCAGAAATTTAATAAATGATTAAATCTTGTTTAATCAATAACTTTTGATTTATAATTCAGAAAAATATATATAATATATGAAATTTTTCAGAAAAATAAAATCTACAACTTATCAAATATTATTATGATAATTATTTAAATAAATGTTATTTAATAAAGGTTTTATAAGTAATAAAAATTTGATAATTCGTATTTTTATAATGATAAATGTTAATAATATAAGTAAAATACCAAAAATCTTAGAAAAATAAGAATTCTAATTTAAAAATATAATCATGTCTTTTTAGTTCACTTCATTAAATATTTATAATTTATTAAGTAATTATAAAGCAATAAGGATTATAAAAATCCTATCTTATTATTTATAAATCACAAAAATAAATGTGATATACCAAAATGGTCACAAAAATAATATCTACATGTTAAAAAAATCTAATATTTTACTTCTGAGGTAAATAAAAAAATTAAATATCTTAAGAACTCAAATTTAAACTTATTTACTTCATTAATAATTCATATAAGGATAAATAAAAATTACTAATATTCCTAAAATGAGTAAATTAAGTTTAATAAATAGTATTAGTCTTAAATATTAATAAAATGAAGCTTAAATAATTTAAAACATTATAAATACCTTTTATTTAAATTATCTTCAACCTTAAATAAAGATTTTATTCTAAAAAGATTCCCATTTATAATACAAACCTTAAAAAACAACTTATGAATACACCAAACCTTTTCTATCTATATTAACTACCAAATTGCAAAAACTACCACAACATTATATAAACCCATAAGTAGTTAAGTAATAGTATGTTTAGGTTATAAACTCTACTCACTTATCTATAAAAGATAAATGATATTACTCCATAATAAAATCAAGAAAACATTATCCAAGTAAAAAGAATGACCATTCTTAAGTAACCTAAAGGAAACATTTCAGATACACTAGATACAAATGTTATAAGTATTATACTCTCAAAATCATCTTTGTTTTTAAAGTTAACTTTAGTCTACAGAATCTTAATACAACACTATAAGCATTACTATATGTTTTATAGTTAACTTTGGTCTGAAGTAGTTAAATTATAAAGCAACTCAAGCCAAACCATTTGAGCAAACAAATAACATCAACCACTACTAACTACCCACAAAGTTTGTTTAGACCTTAGAAGAGAAACCTTTTCTTCGAAGGTTATTCTTTTTGCCACTTTAAATAAGAACTCTTGTATACGTAATCCTAACTAGTATGTCATAAGTAGGTATACTTTACTCCTACATATGTGTTGTTTACAACCACTCATAAACTCTAATAAAAGTACAACTATGAAACTTATCTAAAAGGACCACACATTCCAAAGTAACCATTTTCGGAATCCACACCCTAGGACAACGTTATCCCCGGGATTTGCGCTTAGAACGTGCATAACATTAATTATGCATAAAAGAATATTGCTTCTTTAAACATTAGTCCTTACCGGACCAATGATGCTGATTTCAGATTTTGGATCTTATACTGACTCGAAGACCGTGAGTGCATAATATTGCAATCACAAAAAGGCAAGTTCACACTTGCTCATGTACTTGTTTATTTTCTGTAAAGTATTTTACAAATCCAGTGTTGTTATCACCTGCATTTGAAAAAGGTCTAAAAACACTATTTTCGATAATAATGTGAATTATTGGTTACTGATCTAGGGTGATCAGCTAATCTATTAAATCTGACAGTTGGAATACCACTGTTTAGAACTATATCATCTAGGATTTAACAACCAATGTCGCCAGTGATTCTTGCGCCGTATATTACGCGTTGACCATGAGATTTTGAATGGGACGGAGAAGTCAGTTGTATCTTCCTCCTCTCGCATGAAGCCGGATGTGCAGGTCGTGGCTGTTATCCTCGTAGCGTGCATATTAATTGGTAATTCGTAGAGGATATGAAGCATATGGGTGGGAACCCTCATCGTCCCACGATAGTTCTAGCATCTAACGGTTTGTACAAACCATTGCCGTAATTCTTTATGTGGGCATGGTGTACACCAAGGAGGCATGCGAGGTCGCGAAGGGGGTAGTGATTGGCTTGGATCATCTTCTGGGCCCCACATCATGGAATTGTGGACGGGAATAAGCTGCCCGGTTGTGCAACAAAGAGTTGATCTCTCATGGATAAAGTAACGCACCTCTGCAGAGTGTAAGAACTATAACTTGTTACTCCCTGTTACGGGAAGGAGCTGCGAACGTGGCGGGAAAGGAACTCCATGAAAGTTCTGGTAAACCCGTGAAGGCTGACGGACATAGCTTTTCAGAATAAAAGCAACCTTTGAAGAAATGTTTATAAAAGCTTGCATCGCCTACGACCTACGGTCTGTGACTGTAGTTATAGTGCATCAAACACTCCTTTTCTAGTGAATTTGCTGAGTACGCTCGTACTCAAAGTATCTTCTTAACCCTTGCTAGATTATGAAGCCATTAAGACGATGTCTACACCAAGTTATGCTCCAGGAATCATCAAAAGCTAAGGCTTTTCAATAAAGTCAAAGAAGTCAACATATTCATCAACTCAAGAGAAGACGAAGTTACAGATTAGATAGGGATAAATTCTCCAGCAAAAGAACCTATTTCTGTAGTGCGTTGCAATAGCAGCAATGCCAACCTCTTAGCCAAAATACTAAACTTAATAGTATACTAGTTCTTGCGTTGTTTATCTTTGATTTTTCTCCGGAAGAAGTTATTTCTCTCTCTTTAACCTAGAGTGTTCTCTGGATCTTATGTGAAGAGTGAGTTGTAACTTTTAGCCATGTATTGGACCCTCTATGTTTCTGTTGTGCCATTCTAAGGGATGTAATACTAGTGAACGGTGTTTCATTGGTGTTATGTCAACGACTATAGTATACTACATCATGCAGTGGTATGCTGGGTCACTACACTGCGCCTGGGGGGTGCATCCGCCCTGGTGCCCCCTTGCCTCGCCTCTTCGCCTATAAGAAGCACCCGATGCCAAAACCCTAAGTACCCGATCAAAACTCCATGAAACCGTCTGTAGCTGCTGCCAGCATCGTCCCTAGATCATGGGGGTCTAAAGCTCTTCACGGCACCCTACCGGAGGGGAGATCATCCCGAAGGCCTTCTTCTTCATCATGCCAGCCTCCGGTATGAAGCGTGAGTAGTTCCACCTTGGACTACGGGTCCATGTAGTAGCTAGATGGTTGTATCTCCTCCTTGTGCTTTCATGTCTAGATCTTGTGAGCTCCGTTCATGATCAAGATCTCATCTATTTGTAATCATGCATGTTGTGTTTGCGGGGATCCGATGGATATTGAGATAACTATGTCAGATTGATTAATGGTTTTGTCTATTTGATTCTATCATGTCTGTGTTTTTTGTGATCTTGCATGCTCTCCACTGTTAGTATCTATCTTGGCAAAGTAGTTGCTAGTGACTCCAAGAGGGGGTATTTATGATCGATAGTGGGTTCATGCCTCTACTTAATCAAGGGAAGTGACATAAATATCTATGGTTGTAGACGTTCTGTTGCCACTAGGGAGAAAACAACGGTCTCTTGTTCATGGAACAAGTGGATTATTTACCTTACACACTTTGCTTAAAGCAGTTGTCTGTTGCTTGCAACTTAATACTGGAGGGGGTTTCGATGATAACCCAAAGGTGGACTTCTAGTCATAGATGCAGTTGGATGGTGGTCTATGTATATTTTTGTATTGCCTAATCGAATCTCATAGGATCTTTATGTCTAGTATTGCATTGTTATGCCTTTCTCAGTCTTGTCAATTTCCCTACTGTAATTTGTTTACCCAGCATGTCATGTTTGTTTATCTAAGGAGAACACCTCTAGTGAACTATGGACCCCGGTCCAATCTTTACCATTGATACATCTTCCACTATTACTGTTTACTTGTTGCAAACCATCATCACCTTCCACACCATACAGTTAATCCTTTGTTACAGCGACCAACGATATTGACATCATCACTGTTAGTTGGGTCAAAGTCTTGAGTTTGTGTTATGCAAGTTTCCACGTTGCTTGTAACACCCGTGTGCTATTTCCTTCCTCCTACTGGTTCGATAACCTTGGTTTCTTACTGAGGGAAAACTTGTTGCTGTACCGCATCATACCTTCCTCTTGGGGTCTCCCAATGAAGTGCTGCTGCACGCATCAATTTACCTCGGTCTCTCCGACGTTCACAAGGGTTATCGTTATTTTGACCCATCTTCTAGACATGTACTGGTTTCTCATCATGTTATTTTTGATGAAACAACTTTTCCCTTCTCCACGGTCCAGTCATCCCCGACCACCAATACCCAACCTACCATCGCCCTGCGCCCCTTCCTCTCGTCACTCATACCCGCGACCACCTCTGCCACGAGAGGCACGACAGCCTGCCGCACCTCTTTCCCCTATCACGACATCATCTTCTGTCGTGACACCATCTACAAACGTGCCTTCTTCTCCTTCTGTGGCATACTTTTTTGCACCATCTACTGCCAGCAATTTATCCACCAGCAGTTCAATTTCGTCGTCTCCCACCCCCACAATTCCTCCTAATGTTGTTCCTATACCTATTCCTGACAATGATCACATCATGTGCACTAATGGTAAAAGGGGTTTCCATGTTCCTCGTCGTTGTCTCTAAAGGGAATATGCCCGAGAGGCAATAATAAAGTGGTTATTATCTTATTCCTTGTTTATGATAAATGTTTATTTCTCATGCTATAATTTTGTGTTAATTGTAAATGTTAATACATGTGTGGTTAATAAACATATAAGAGTTCCTAGTTATACCTCTCATATAAACTGGCTCGTTGATTAACAAGATGATCAAGGTTTCCTGACCATAGACATGGGATGTTGTTAATAACGGGGTCACGACATTGGTGGGATGATATGATGAACACTCACACAAAGTATAGTAATACGATCAAAGTCATTATGTTTACATTGCAATAACAAGTCCTACGAAGTAACCCTAATCCTTAGACCATGAGATCATGTTAATTGCTAACACCGAAAGAGTACTTTGATAACATCAAATGTCGCATCGTAACATGGTGGCTAAAGGTGGGTTTGGGTACTCTGAAAGTGTTATGTTGAGGCTCATGGATTAAGAGTGAGATTTGTCCATCCCGATGACATAGAGATATACTCTGGGCCCTCTCGGTGATATCACATTGACATAGCTTGCAAGTAAGTGATAAGATTACTAGAATGTTATATCACGGGAACAAGAAAAGAGTGCTTGTCGGTAACAAGATTAAACTAGGTATGGGGATACCAATGATCAAATCTCGGACTTGTAATATATCGCGAGACAAAGGGATTTAGTTACAACCTCAAAGGTTCTCACGATCACTAAGTCATCGTTGAATGTGTGGGAGTCAGTATGGATCTCCAGGCCCCGCTACTAATTATTGATTGGAGAGGGGTATCGATCATGTCTGAATTATTCGTGGACCGTAGGGTGACACACTTAAGGTATACCAACACCAATTAGGGCAGATATAATACCATAGCAAGATTTTAAAAGCGCTGGAATTATTTCGATGGACACCGGAATTGTTTCGAGTGAAATTGTTGAAATTGGTTTTGCATGTAATTTCGAAATGTTGCAAGGGGTTTTATGTGAATTCTTTGTTAATTAAAGTAATTAACAAATTTTTGAATAAAATAAATAAAATGGTTTTATTAAATGAGAGATACATTAATTTTGGTGGGAAATTAATGCATGTGAGTGGACATGTGAGTGGAGGTGTGTTCATGCGAGTGGGATCTCCACTCACCATTATGGAGGGAGAGGTGCAGGCACCCACCATGGTCGGCGGCCATGCCCCTTGGGCAGCCCCCCTCCCCTATATAAGAAGCATCTCCTCCTCCTCCACTCACACACCTCCTCGCGAAGGATCTCTCTTCCCCTTTAGTAAATTCTCCATAGCTTTGGATCAACAAAGTACATGTTCTCGGTAGTTTCTCTGGAAGGATCTGCTGCTTCCGCTGTTTTGCTGGAGCGAGGGACGGAGGTTGTCGGGGTACTGAACGTGTGTGCGATTATAGATGCACCACTGCTTTGTGGTGCTGGACTTGCTAGACTTCATCACGATCTTGAGATCGGCAAGTGAATGACTACATCATCCACGAGAACCAATCTCGTAATACTTCATCGATCTTCCAGGGTAAATTCTCTATGAATGTATATCCATCCATTGCTTGTATCTAGATAGATAGATCTTGGTGCTTAGTTGTTCATATTGTATATTTTTTTGTTTTCTATGTTGTGAACCCAATAGTCTCAACCTCACTACTACCCCAAATATTTCATCAATACCCACTTCCTACAAACGAGCCCTTCTTGATCCTCTTTGCCACTCTGCCATGTGTGATGAATTTAATGCTCTTCTTCAAAAAAATACATGGACTCTAGTTCCTAAACCATCCAGTATTAATGCTATTTCTGGCAAGTGGGTGTTTCTCCACAAATACATCTCTGATTGTTCTATAGCACGATACAAGGCTCGTTGGGTCTGCCAAGGGTATACATGGAAAAAATATACGTGCCTACATTATCAAATTGATAGGATCGGGTTTGAAGGACCGGTCAAGATATCTTTATGAATTAATGATGCTAGGTGAATTCATTGAGATACTTCATCTTTGATATCCACATCACACACCGTGGAAATAATTTAAAATTTAAATAGACTAAAATGCATACGGTTTTAATTTTTAGAAAATTCCAAAACATGGTTTGTATGATTTGATATATTTGATGTGACGGAGTAAACTGAAGAGCACATGTCATGTATTAAATAAACGAGATTCTGATCACACAATAAAATTGATTATTCATTAAGAGGTTGGAACTATGCCATCCAAGCCACGTAATAGTACATGGCACAACAAATACATGTGATCGAGTGTGTAGAAGACCGGATTGAAGCTTGAAATGGCATGGATATTTTTTTTAAATATACCAAAAATAATATATCAAAATATGATACTTTTAGAAATTTAATGCGATCGAACTTACATATTAATGAATCTGTTGAAACAACAAATATATCTTGGAATTGAGTTGATTTTGTACTACCATTATTTTTAGCAGCATGCTAATATAGAGAGTAATTGTTTAATTTTGGCCATGAGAATGTATTACTGTCAAAATAATTCACACATTTTTTAACTACTCAATTTTTTAAATCAATGTGAGGAATAAATAGAGAATCAGATAACAATTCTAACTATTTTATTAGGTTTCTTTCAGCTCATGAAGAGAACTATCATTGTGATTTAACCTCACATAGATATAACATGACATAAAATAATACTTATTTACTGATCTAATATAATATACAAACAAAAAAGAATTTGTGTTCTAGCAGATAACTAAGGATGTTAAGCATATAACTCACATTTGTGATATTTCGTTTCCCTAAATATTTTCATAGTCAGGAAACAATATTATTTCTTATTAACAAATATGATATTTATTAAGTAGTAACTTTATTTCAACTTACTAAAGATGATACCCTCGCATTTGTGAGGGCAACTGTGCTAGTTTCCATAAAAGTGAAAATTCTATTTTGGAAAAGCAAAAGAGATGGAATTAGATTATAAGATTTTTTTTGTTGCGAGTCTGGTTCTCTCTCTTTTTAGGTATCTTGCAGTACCAATCAATCGTAGAAAATTATAGAATTCAGAATGGATTTGTCACATCCCAAAATTCTCCTAATTTTGGAATGTGAAATAAATAAATAAGTTTGATTGATTGTTTAACTATGTTGAAAATTCTCAATGAGAAGAAACTTTTTGAATAGAAAATCCTCTCAACCTTGAATTCAAAATCTTATATTATTTTGTTATGACCTAAGTAGCCATATAGGCAAAAGGGTATGGATTTATTATGTATTGTAGAATTAGTGTGCAAGATTTTAAAATGAAAATCATGAAGCATTCATAAGCATTTCATTACATCCATGCAAAGATCTCACAAACTGAATCCAAATCCTGGTATCTAAATTCTATAGTTGATTTGCCCAAATGTTTCTAAAGGAAATTAAATTGACTTTATAAAACCCACTATTGCTAAGACAACGATTATTGCTAAATTATAGCCTAAAAAGATCCAATTAATATTACAAAATTTTAGAAACAAAATTGAGCTCATTTGGAGCTAGTATGAAAAAGTTATGGAATGAATACAAACACATAAAGATATAAATAAAATGAAGTATACAAGAATTTGTAAACCCAATGCTTCCAAACTAGTAAAAAGATTAAAATTTTGATCCTACAATGATCTCTTCGATTTTAAAAAAATTTAGAAACAAGAATCATATCATTTGAAGTTCGTATGCAAAAGATATGAGGAAAATAAGTAAATAGAAAAAGAAAAAAAGAAGAAAAAACCAAGCGGGCCGGCCGAGCCAGCCGGCGGCCCAGCAAGGACCGGACCGGCCCAGCCAGCCGGCCGGTGCCCACGCATGCAGGTACCTGACTGCCCAGTTTTGCTTTAAAAACCATGCAAAACGAGTTTTGTCAAAACTATCTATTCAAACTGCTATAACTTTTTATCTATAACTCCGAATCGACTTCCGTTTATTTATACTTGTTTCCTACTCCAAGGCCTATCTCTAAACCATACTAAACCTTCATATAAACTCGTGGAGCCATAGTTGTACGATTTTTCCTCTCGAAATCCCGAATCTACACATGCCTGAATCTTATTTCGCTCTTTAACCCATCTAGACTTTGTCGTTTGCTTTCGGTCAAAAAACGAAAGTTGAAGATCGCATAGAAATCTTTCAATCCCGACAAACCTCACCTATTTTCATCCACCACAGCCGGAGAATTTCGTATCGCAATATTTCAGATCTTACGGTGTAAATCCAAGATGTACTCGCGCTCGTTTCTTCAAATCCAAATTTCTTTGGTGAGAAGGTAGGAATAATGATTCCCCACAACTTTCATGTTCTGAGTTTTTAAATTTGACCTACAGATTTGTCTCTCTAACACAGATCTGTTTCTTGTCTATTTTGAGCCAAAATCGGGTCCATCTCTTCTTCTAGCCACCGGATCCTATCCAGACGGTCGAGATCCAATCAAACCGGTGCGTGCCATGTCGTCATCCCGGTCATCTTCCTCATCAACGCCACGTCAACATAAGGTCAACATCTAGTCCCAGTCAGCATGCAAAGTCAACCTGTCAATAATAAATATTCCCTGAAATATTCCGTTCGAATTTAAAATTGCATATTATAGATCTAACTTGTAAAATTCATTAGAAATTCATACCATGTCCAAAAATTGCGTATAATATATCAAATTGAAGATAATTTTACGTAGAATCATCTTATCAGAATAGATCCAACTTTTACTGTACGTGGTTACTGCAGTAATTTAATTAGTTTTAATGGTCTTTTAGGTTAATAAATTCATAAGAAGTTATCTGTAACTCCGAAAAATATGAACAATATATCAAATTGAAGCTACTGTAATGTACATTAACAATATCTGGTTGGATCTATCCTTTGCCGACTATTTAACCTGTAGAAATTTAATTAGTTTTAATGGCTTTATAAATCATTAAATTCATAGTAAATTAATTGCTTGTCACAAAAATATAAATGATATACCGTTGGAAAGCTGGTTCCATGTAGATCATCAATATGAAATTAGTTCAGCCTTTGACATTAAGGTTTTGCCGTGAAGAGTTAAATGGTTTAATGGCCTATTTAGAGTAATAAATTCATAAGAAAATAAATACTATTCAGAAAATTACAAATAATATGTCCCTGAAATCACAATTCCGTGGAGATTACAGATATAATTTTAGTTTGATTTTTAGACAAAAGAAACTATATGAAAGATTTAAAACCATTAAACACTATTCAAATCATACAAAAAGATCTATAACTCCTTTTTAGGTGATTCAAATTGCCACTGTCTCTAAATTGCATTATCTATCCAGTAGCACCTAGTTCACAATTTAATACGACATAAACATCTTTAGTTCAATTAAAGTGGTATACACTATATTAAATCGATACAACTTTAGTAATAAAAGCTTTAGTGCATTAAATGACCTTCCACATGCATCATGTAATCTAACTATGTTCAGAACACTAAATGCAACCATTGTGACTCATTAAATCGTCATGCATGCATCTATTCATCATTGTTTTCTTGTAATGTTGCACTGTTGTATGTTTATAATATTTTGAATGGTGTTTGTTGTGTTTGCTTCAAACGTTAGATTGCGAGGAGTGCAACTACTGTGATTGCAACTGCTATGATTACAAGTATTGTGGTTATTACGAAAGAGGCCATTATAATTGTGAGGATTATCTAATTGACTACATCTACAACAAAGGCAAGTGGTGCTATCTTGGTCATAAATGTCCTATTGTTTTCCTATGCATTGCAGATGTTTTTGTAGAATTGCATCTGTAGGAATTGATGTGTATATGCTATGCTATATCCCATATTATTCCCTAGCATTCCTTGTTTATGAGCCATCGTATTGGTAGATTTCTTAGCTATGCTATTTAGACGAGGAAGGGAATCACATCATGAAAAGTTATATGTTTTGAAAGGCTTATGTTTTGCTAAATGACAAACCAATATGTTTTAATAAACCACCTGGGCGGAATGGCATTGATTGGGTCATCGAGTGTATTTATGGTGGGGAATGCCGCCTAGGACACTGAGAAATGATTGGTTTCTTTGTTTGGAAGCTTTCGTGTGCAACCATGTGCCAATAATGAAATGAGCGGTTGGTTGAACTCAGTAGGTTGTGGTAACTCGAACCCGCGTATCCAGAGATGTAGATAGTGTAGGTTGGACCGGTGCGCGTCGGAATTGGGGAGCTACTTCCCGAACGGTTCCTTCTTGGACTTCTCCCTATCATCACCCAATATGAGAGTGGTGGTACGAGCTGGGCTGGCCAAGTCACATGGGTAAAGTATACTAACCCCTGCAAGGTGTATAAACTAATCGATTAGCTGTGTCCCCGGTTATGGACAATTTGAGCGACCTGATACTGATGCTATGATATTTCTCACTCATCCTTATTTCTTAATTACTTAAAACTTGTTGGGTGAACATAATTGGGTAGGAGCACCTGGGAGTGAACCAGAGTGTCCTATTTATCGTATTGGAAAACTACTTTGTTACAAATGTTAGGATAAAATTGTTGCTTTATGCAAATGAGCCTGAACTCCACTTGGCCAAATAAGCATGTAGTTGATAGATCTGTTGTTAACCACTTAAGCCTACTTGCCATACATTCAATGTATTGACCATTCGTGGCTGCAACGTTTCATATTGCAGGTTATATCGTAACTGAGTGATCGTTCATAGGTCGCGAGACTCCACTCAACAATTGTTCGCCTGTGGCACATTTGAAGGATGGAGATCTACCTTGTATTCGTTTTCCGTTGTGTACTTGAATAAATAATGTAAATTCTGGATCATAATCGTTGTATTTATGATGCACAGTTATATTTGGTATCATTTTGTACTGTGTGTGCCAGTGAACCGATCCAGGGATTGACACTATACACATGAACTCAGCCTTATCAGGAGAGGGTGTTACATGATTGCTGTGGAGAGTCAGTTCCTATCTAAGCTAGGATGTTGGCAAGGGAAATTGTTATCCTATGAGGTTCATCTAGTTCTTATTAACTCGGTTTGACTAGTTTATCAATGTTTATGCTTTTGAGTGCAGATTTGCTGCCAAGGGGGATAGCTGCCCCTCTTGCCATTACCGTACGATGTGTGTTGAGATTTGCACCGTCATCTTCCTACCATTTGTTGTTTTATCAATAATGTGGTATTAATCAGCAATTAGAGGACGCATGGACTGCCGTGTTATGTTGTTGTATGCCTCTTTGTCTAGCTGTAGGAAAGAAAATGATGTGACAAAACGATGCAAAACATGCTCATTGTCTGCCTCGTAAGCTGAATCAAAAACCACAGTATGTACTATTCCTATTACTGCCTTGTAAACTGACTCAAAAGCCATAGTATGTACTATTCCTATTGCTAGTAGTATTATTTAGCTAACACAAGCCTATATATGGATATGTTGATTTCAGTTTGCTCACGGCTGCGTAGACGGCTTAGCCTATATAACGTCGCACAAGGTGACACATTAGCATGTATGTCTCCTTCGTACTTTTATCCCTATAAAACTGGCCAAATGGCTTAGCTCTCCATAGTCAGCTCCTATCTATTAAAAAAATACACAACTCCGGACAAATTGGAGAAAATCTTCGTTTCCTTATTGTGGCTGATAGGTGAGTTGTATACTTCAGCTTCGTTGATCAGGGATTTGATTTTTTTATTTTTTTTAAGTTTTTTGTGTGCGATATTCATTTGTAAATCCTCCAGTTGTTCATCACTAGCACGATGCCGACAATTGCACCTGGCATGGACACCTGCTTCCTTGCGTACTGTGCTGAAATGTATAAATCTGAGAGAGATGGAGAAGACCATAGTAGTGCCGGAGGTGGTTGGCCATATACTAACGGTAGCTGTTTTTTTTAGAAATTACCAACTATAGTTGTTGCCAGTTAAAAAAAGTAGCTGTTGCGGAGGAGGTTGTCTGTGATGGCTTCCAGCTGCAAGGGCTTGAGTTTGCACGTGTTCACGGTGATAAACAACCAAACAAAATACACGAATACAAAGGAGACTATGTGTTGGCAAGAAAAAAATTATTCATATGCTCTTGTCTCGATACTCGTTACCATTTGAGTGTAGCCCTCGGTCAGTTTTATTACAAATGAATTAATCAACTATTCCTCTAAATATGGTTTGGCACATATCTTAAGGATGCAGGCTGAACGACATCTACCGGGGGCCAGCTATCCCCCTTGACAGCAAACTATTAACCTTATGTTTTTCTTAAAAAATCCTAAGGGAGTAATAAAATGATTGGACTTCTATAGATCTACTTTCTTTGGCAAAGTATGAATACTAAGAATAAATATAGATTATCAAAGTGGAACATTATATGTCTCCCTAAAGATCGGGGAGTGGGGGAGGCAGAGGTACAAATTAAGAACATGTGTTTACTTAGTAAATGACTTTTTAAACTACTAACTGAGGAGGGTATATGGCAACAACTCATGTCTAATAAGTATGTTCGTGAATTTTTTTTTATCTCAAGTAGAAGTAAACCCGACGGATCCTCCATTTTGGGAAGGCCTTATGTGAGTAAAATGAATGTTTTTTTTATCATGGTTTTTAAATTAGAAATGGTGGAAGTGTTCGCTTTTGGGAAGATGTTTGGTTAGGGTACAACAACTGCACATCAATATCCGACCTTATACAATATTGTTCAATGAAAAAATGTTCCGGTGGAAAATGTCCTTGCTCAAACACCTCTTAATATTGTTTTAGGAGGGGTATGACTGGCAATTAGTGGACACAGTGGTTGCACTTATGTTAGTGGCTAATGATGATTCATCTAACTGATAACCCTAATAAATTTATGTAGAAGCTAACCACCACGGATACCTTTTCTATTGAGTCCATGCATTTTATCAGATGAATGGTCATACAAGATTTTTACCTAAGTACCTTTGAAAATTAAAAATTCCACTCAAAATTAAAATATTTATGTGGGTCCTTAAGAATAAAGTCCTTTTGACTAAGGATAACTTTTTTTTGGCGAGGATCTTGGTTAAGCGTAAATGGATGGAATATAAAAAATGTTGGGTTTTGTGATTCTACGGAATCTATAGACCATTTCTTTCTTTCATGCCTTTTACTACTATAATTTGGCGAATCATTTACTTCACTTTTAATATACCTCCACCATCTAGTATTACAAACATGTTTGAAAATTGCCTAAATAGGGTTAATAAGAAGAATAAAGCTAGACTACGTATTGGAATGCCTACTTTATGTTGGGTCCATATACACGTCTAGAAATACATTGTCTTTAATATAAATAAATAGGCACTAATTTTTAATATTATCTTTAATAAGAAAATGGGGACTAATTTTTTGCAGGTTATTTGATTGACAACATATTGAATACAACTATGGTCCTACCTACTTTTGGTGGATTAGCGGAAGCCATGGATACTGCATACGATCGATTGCTCATGGTCACACAAGACTTCTATTTTCTGGATGGTAGGCTGCATCAAACTAGTAAACTTTAAAATGGATAGCGTTATGTTGCTTTTTATTTTTCGATGGTTGATACATATCACAACCCTGTCTGATCTATGATTGTAATAATTTGAATTCTGTTTTGAATTTATTCCCCTATGATTGTAATAATTTGAATTCTGTTTTGAATTTTGGAATAAATCAGGCTGTGTGCATCAAATGATGCAAAAGTCGGGCCTTCGCTCCCCATTTTAAAAAAAAAAATCTGGATATTCGTGTTTCACAACGCATCGTTCAAATTCTGAAGTGAAATTTTATTGTAATATACTTGATACAGGTTTTGTACTGTTATTTTTCATGACTTTTTGAGTGCTTAGGTGCTCGCCAGTTAGGATGCTGCCCAAATCGACAAATCTGGACGATTTATTATTGAACATACACTTGATTTTTACATATACCTTAACAAAATCAGAACTCGATCGCATACAAAAGCTATACTCCTACTACATCAAGCAGAATGATCTCTTCTCTACAAATCACTTTGCATGCTTGAGCTTTGTTGCATCGGACAGCATGCCTTGGATGGCGGCGTTCCAGATCTTCCAGTGCGTCTGGTCCTCCAGCAGTAGCTGCACGCTGCCCGCCGACGTGCTGAGCTCCACCGCGAAGCACCTCCTGCCGTCGACCACCGCCTCGCCCCCTGGCGCCACCGCGAGGACCTGGTCTGTATCACGACAAAACAGCCAACAGAGACAGCAGTCAGTAAACGGCCAGACACGTAGAGACGAAACGTCGGCACGGTGGCCGACGATCGAGGACGAGACGAGAGTACAAGACTGAGCTATCTAGAGGGGAACATTTCAGGTGGCGCCGTACGGGGCGAGACGACAAGCAGCGCGTGGGCGCAGGTGGAGCGCGAGGAAGACGACGGCGCGTGCGCGTGGTGTGTGGCGTGCTTTCTGCTTTGCATGGATGGCGAAGCAACAACTAGACGACGAACGTTGGTATCGGAGATGATGCGTGCGTGTGTGGTGCGTATGCGTGGTGACCATGTGTGTGGACGTGTCTTTCGTTTCTTAGGTTATTGACGTGTGGACGTGGTATAGATCGGAATATCTTACGGTCTTCGTAGGTGGCGAAGGCGCCGCGCAGCCGCTTCTTCCCCAGCCTCAGCGCCACCGTGCCGCCGCCGCCGCCGCGCCGGGGGGCCACGGACACCGTCCGCACCCGCACCTTCCCTGCAACCAACGGAGAATGATCTTAACTTTGCGGTTCGCGGTCGATTATAGCAATGGCGGCCGTGACGTGTCACTGCACTCACCGCACGGCAGGCAGACCCTGAGCGCGACGCCTTTCTGGATGCCGGCGCTGATGCTCACGGCCATGGCGTTGCCTTTGCCGTTGGCGCCGCCACCGCCAGTGCTGATTCCTCTGACGTCCGCGGCCCTGAGCTTCAGCGCGGCGGCTCCCCTGAGGCACGTGGCCGCGGCGGCGGTCAGCGTGAGGAGGTCGGCGGGGGAGCGGCTCTCGAGGCCGGTCTTCACCGCGGAGGTCACGTGCGGCCTGTTGGCGCCGGCGGACTCCGCCGCCTCCGCGCACACGGTGGCCACCAGCGCGGCGGCGGAGGCCAGCACCGCGCCCAGCTTGCCGCTGTCCGCGTCGCCCCTCCGCAGCTCGCACCCCGACACGACGCCAGCGATGGCCGCGGCGAGCTGGGCCACCGACACGGCCGCGTGCGCCTGCGCCGAGTGGAGCCGGAGCTCGTCGCGCCGCCGCCGCCTCCTGCTACCGCTGACAGAGACGTTGTCCAGGAAGTAGCCTCGCAGGAGCGCCCTCATCTGTCCGACGTTCAGCTGCCACAACATGCACCACTGTTGTCAAACACAAATCCGACAATATGATAACTGTACTATCACAGTATCTGTACTTAACCAGTTACCCCATCATACAGTAATTTGAATGCACACAAATTACGTTGAGATAAGCATACATACTCATCACCTTCAGCTCTTAAAGGTAAACCATGATATTTATTACGACAAGTAAGAAAAATACAGAGAATAATAGTACTATTAGCATTTGGTACTATGTTGGCATTGTCCCATGAGAACAATTTCTCGTGTTTTGATGTGCTTACCCAAGTAGGTTGGTTGAGTCCATGCTTGCCCTTCTTGGAGCTAGTCTTCCCACTGGCTAGAACTCTCTGTGAGACAAAAACCCCGCCAAACAGTTGACCATTCGTTCACAGGGAAGATCACAAAGGTAAAATATCTAGCTTGCCATATGCAGTAGCAGTTCATGGCATACCCATGTCTGAATCTGATTGAACAATTGGCCTTTGCCTCCATCGAATCGAACCGTGTCAAAATCTTTGTCTCCGTCTTCTTTTTTTCCTTCCTTCGTCTCGCCTTCTTCCTGGTGGTGATCTTCTGGTGGTGCTCCCACTCCCAGACACTAGTTGGTGGTACAAAATCCAGTCAGAAGTTGTTCTGAACATTCGTATTCGACACCTCAAAGATGCAGAAGAAAGTACATGCTGCTAATATATTTACTACCGCTTTTAGAAAGGTTCACAAATTCTTAGAAGCAAAGCAAGGATACCAATCAGTACGGATGCACTGTGTCCGAATGAGTTTCATATAATAGAGGTTAACTAATGTTGACACCGTCTGTTTGTTAAACGTAATAAGAGGTGTGGTCCATGTAAAGAGTGCCGATAAACATACACTGGGGGAGAGTATCTGGAAGAGATCCGAGGAGGAGGGGTTCCACGTCCGAGATAGGAACTCCATCGCCTCCTCGGGGATCACCGTCATCTCTTCACATTTCGGGCGCCGCGACGATGACTTCTCCTTGCGACGGGTGCCCGCCTTGTGCGGATCGATCTGCGTGCTCTCTGCCTGCTTGGAAATCCAGCAAACAGAAGTCAGAACACGCTGATGGGGATGCAGCGATAGCATTACTGAAACATTTAGGATAGTACAAACAGTGCTTAAAACTTATAACGAGTGTAGTGGTACTATATTATAATATGATTAGGCCACACATATGTATATTATATTCTGTATATATAGAGAGAGCTAAAAAACAGAAGTATACATATATATCTTATGACGAGCAAGCAGGAAAGTTTCATCACCATATGACAGGACAAGGAGTGGCATCTCTGGAAGGAGGCCGTCCCAAACTCCACTCCTATCCTGAAGTGCTCCATGTTGAATCGGGTTTCGCCTAGAGATTTAACAGAATCCGTATGATCGATGAGAATGGAGTAATGGGAGCACAAAGTTCATGTCTAACACTGCCTTATTTATAGCCAGGGCCAAGTTCTTGTCGTCCACTAAATGTGATATCAAGATCACAGCAACAGTATAATCCCTTCACTATATCCCGATCCGTCATTCTCGCTACGAGAAATTTTGCTAGAAAACAGGCACTAGAGAACAACTGCAATTATTTGATTAAAAAGCATTGCCTAATTGACAATTTAGACAGAGAATTATTGGAGCTAAGTTTTAGTTGAGACAATAATCTATTTTCCCATGCTAAAACGTTCATATAATCTAGTACTTGTCTGTCTGATTAACACTTGCAAGTTTTCATTAAGCAGTACCTTATCAATGGAACTGACCCTAGTACTCTACAGTAGGTACAAAGCTGCACACATGTGGTGAACAGCAAAATAGGGTTAGCAGATACTAATTTTGGTTTTAGATGAGGCAAATTTGGGAGGATCTAGGATAGAATTAAGAAGAGCAGGTACTAATTTTACAAGAAGCAAAACAAGAACAGGAAGAACTGCAGTGGTAGCAACTAACATGGAGACAAGCGCTTTAGAGAAGGAAGACTTACCTTACTAGGAAGCCCTGGACGCACTGATATTGTGACACCTGCATTGGTTCAAGTATTTATATCACAAGCTCATCCTAAAAAGGGTAGTCGCAAACGGCAATCACACTGTATTAGCAGTAAGTTAATCTAGCATTATATTTTCCAACCCCACAAGATCCATCTTGCTCTTACTATATGCCCATAGCCACTTTCGTTTCGACACCCGGTTGGACCCATCTTTCCCCCATCCAGGATCTACGCAGCTCGAGTAGAATAGTAAACTGTAAAAAGGTGTAGATTTCACAATGCTTCTTCTGGAGACTAACCAACTAGGCCTGAATCGATATGGATGAGACCGGATAGATGGTCCTAGTAATGGCAATTTGGCATGGTTTATGATTGCCACTAATGGTATATGAGAATGGAAAACTCGTGGCGTGGCGCCATGTGTTTCGTTAAAAGAGGGAAGTGTATGAGTGTGTGCCACAATACAATAGTAAATGGCAGTTAAGCAGTTTGCTCCGTTAACCAAGATAGATCTACAAGGCACTGTGAATGATTGTGACGCCGAACAAATCAGAAGATTAGCACTGATTTGAAATGATGGTCCATAACGGAAGCTTTCGAACAAAGCAACTCGCCTTACTTTGCAGTGTACCGCTGAATATAATCTATGATTTTCTCAAGTGAAAATGTACTGTCTATTTTTCCTGCATGATTGCATTGTTAGTTAAGCAACGCTTCATCTTTTTCAGAGAACAATGGCGCTACTTATTACGGAATAGTATATAGGTCGTCACCAGCTACAATGGCATGATCATTTCGACTACCCGAACAAGGAGAGGTTGAGTGGGGAGAAAAAACTCTGCTTCTTTCCTTTCTGAAGGATGGCACCACTGGTGCGACATTGGCAGATGACCAGCTGAACTAAGAAGGCGATCGGATATTCAGGTCGTTAGCACAACAGAAGCAGAGCTATGTGGATCAGGGACTGGTCATCCCAGTGAGTCCACCGGGCGGCGGCACCGGTGATACCGCACGCTCTTCGCCTCGTAATCGACACGCGGTAATCGCCATCGCTGCCCCTCTCGTAGAGATCATCAGATCACTGCTTCTCCTCAGATTGTGCAGCAGATTGTCTAGACGTTCAAGAGGAGGGAGAGCCGGAGAGAGAGAGAGAGAGAGTAGAGAGTTGGGCACTTACCTCTGACCAGATCTGCTGCTGTTCGAAGTCGCTGATGATTTGGTTTCTTGTTCCTGAGCCGAGAGAGAGGAAGGGGAGCAGGTATGATGGGGATCACATCACACGACGAATTGCAGCAGCGGCAGAAGCATGATATCATTCCGTTGAGCCAACGATACTTAATTACTGATTTGGTGTCGTAATCCATGGATTCATGGCACGAATTCGAGGTAGCCGTTTGAGAGGGAGCCAGGAGAAGCCCCCCACCCCCACCAGCACTGGCCCACAGAGTCCAGGAATTGCGGCGAGAAGAAAACTAATACTAGTACTCCGGTAAAAAGATGAATACTCCGGTACTAGTAGCATGTAAACTGGATCGCTTCCGGAATCGAGGCTGCCCTCTTGCCGATGATGTGGCCGACTGTTTGGTGGTTTTCTTTGCGTGCTTCACGGGGTCGCGTGGTGTTGTATCTAGGGTGTCAGATACCATCACTATGAAATTTCTATTGTAAAATTTTGACAAAACTTTATACCAGAAAGAGTAAACCGTACCGGTGGTTCTAATTTTTTCTCGGTACCTTCAGTTTGGTCCTAATAAATCTTTAAAATTGCACATCTAGGTTCTAAATCTTTCGTAAGTGATTCATCCAAGGTCCTATTTTGCTCTGGCATCTTTGACCTATCTAGGTGGCGCTTTGACCAATGCCACGTCAACAGTAGGGTCCAGGAGGGATACCAGTCGGACATGTATATTTGCGAAAAGGTCCCTGGACTCAAAAAGAGTCATGGGTGGCCACAACGGTCATACCTGGTAGCACCGATTATACAGCACCATCCATGTCCGCCCGCCCCTCTAGCCTCGGATCCACCAGCTCCGCGTAACACTTCCATTGGCCCCCTTGCTCGTGCGCCTCCAGCACCACCGCTAGGAAGTAGTAGATGCCGCCGCCGGAGACAACGGATCCTGAGCTGATGGTGTGCTCCTCGTCGTGCTGCTGCAGCAGCAGCCTGGAGTTCTTGGTGCCGCGCACGATCTCTAGCACTACCATGCCGAAGTTGTACACGTCGACCTTGTCGGTGACCGCGCGTTGGTGACACACTCTGACACCAGGTACCCACGTGTGTCGCTCGTCGCCGTCTCCAGGTCCACGAATGTGAACCGAGCAGGCAAGCCGGGGATGAGGACCTCGTCGTCGTTGTCCTCTTAATGATGCCAGCAATGGTGGGTAGCACGATGCTGAATATGATGGTTATAGGGCTCAGCGCCGATGGCGAGCCGCCATGGGCTCATGGCAACGGCCAGGCGCGCGACAACGACCGAAACTAGCGGATGCATGCGTCCCGGGAACCCAGAGGCCTTTTTAGAAATTTTTATGTCCAGCTAGTACTTCTAGTGGGCCCCTACTACCGACGTGGCATTGGTCAAAACGCTACCTAGATAGGTCAAAGCGGCCAGAGAAAAATAGGACCTCGGGTGAATCACTTACAGAAGATTTAGGATCTGAATGTCCAATGTTAAAGATTTAGGACCAAACTGAAGGTACTGAGAAAGAATTAGGACCGTTGGTGCGGCTTACTTTACTAGAAAATTTAAAATAAGCTAGAAGTGAGATTTAGGTGGGATCCTACTTGACATCTTAGTTGTATCCTAGGATCTTGATCCATGGATCAACGAGAAGAGAGTGGGTAGAGATGAATTTGGGATGAGAGACACATGCGAATTCAGACTAGTTTAATTTAATTGATCGATAATTAGCGAATTTCGGACTTGTTTCATTTAATTTGGGATGAGAGGCAGATGAGAATTCCTCACACACGGCCAACTCATCACCGCCACACTAGCAATAGCTAGGATATATCATCTCACTCTCCGCCTTCGACGTCTTCTATAACCCCTTCAACCACAACTCCGTCAGGTGGACGCCCAACCACCTCAGTCGTCATGGCATGCCTGACATTTTCTCCCGCTTGAGAACCAGGCTGACCCCGTGCTTCTGGGTAACAAACACGCAACACTATCTCATTTTCCATGTAGCCATTAAGGAAGGTAAAGCACTCCATTTGATTAACAATAGAGCAGTATTGCCTCTCTTAACCAACCTGCACTGCAGAATCTCTTTCGGTCGAACATCCAAAATATTCAGCTCCAACCGAGATAGCAGCTCTTTGTATACTGGAGTATGATCAGGTACAAAATCTTTCAAATGGAAGACATGAAAAACAAGGTTCAGAAGGAGGCAAATCCAGTTTGTAAGACATAGTGCCCACTTTTTCCAATATTGTATATGGATCAAAAAACTTCATCAAGATTTTTGGAAACGGTCGGTTAACCACTTTTTTCTAGGCATATAGGTGCAAATTTAGAAATATCTTTTCTCGTACTTGAAATGATCGCACCGAATGGAGAGCATCAGCATATTTCTTCGTACGATCTTGAGCCTTCTGAATGTGCTTAGTAATCCATCCATGTAATGCTCACGTCTGACATCACATGTGATGCTTCCGTGGATAATATAATAATATAGTTTCCACCAGGTAACATCAATATAATTTGGTTTAGTATCATAAAGTGCCTTGAAAGGTGTAGTGGCAATAGCTATGTGATATGTAGTGTTATACCAAAATTCAGCCGCTGGTAACCAAGTGGACCACTTTGTAGGTGTCTCACTCACAACACACTTCAAAAAAATCTCTAAACGCTGATTTACACGCTCAGTCTGACCATCACTCTGAGGATAATATCAGTACTCAGATTCAGTTTAGTATCACTTCTTTTGAATAATTCCTTCTAGAAAGAACTTGTAAAAAAGGTTTCTATCTGAAACAATAGTTTTGAGATAACTATGAATTTTGACAATATTTTCATGAAATAACTGAGCCACCATTGTTGTTGTAAATGGATGCTTCAATAGTTGAAAATGAGCATATTTAGTAAAATGGTCCACCGCCACTAAAATGCAAGTGTACCCCTGAAATTTGGACAACCCAACAATGGAATCCGTTGATATATCATGCCAAGGACTTTGTGGTGCTGGAAGAGGTTGTAATAATCCAGGAACTCTCCAGTTCTCATGTTTAGCTTGTTGAAAACTGGCACACTGTTTAACCACATTCTCCACATAAAGTTTCGATCCTTTCCAATGAAATAATTTATGGACCTTTTTATATGTGTCTTGTATCATAGAATGCCCCCAATAGCTGAAGCATGGAATGCCAGAATAATTTGGTTTGCAAGCCTGCATTTGCTCCCACAAAGGTCTTTTGATGATGTTTAATCAATCCTCCTTCTAGAGTATGCCCTTGGTCATTGGTGCCCACAATAGTCAGCTATTGAAACAATTGTTGAGCTGCTGGATCAACATCCTAAGAGTTCACCACTTCTTGAACCCAGACTGGTTGAGCCACAGACACAGACTGAGTAAGAAGTGTCCTACTCTAGAAAGACATCTGCATGTTTATTGTCCAACCCTCTCTTATATTGAAACTTGTATTTCAACCCAATCAACCTTGTCACTGCTTTATTTTGTAACTCAGAAGAGAGATTTTGATCCTCCAAATGGCAAAGACTTTTATGACCAGTCCTAATAACAAAAGGTCCTCTGAGTAAGTATAGTCTCCACTTATCCATAGCCATGAGAATTGCTAGAAATTCTTTCTCATAAATGCTCAAAGTTTGAATTCTGGGACTGATGAGTGCCTTGATAAAATAAGCCACATGATGGTTATCTTGTAACAACACTTCTCCTACCCTAGTACCACATGCATCTATTTCCACCATAAAGGTCTAAGAGAAA
This sequence comes from Avena longiglumis, assembly GCA_030063025.1. Taxonomy (NCBI): domain Eukaryota; kingdom Viridiplantae; phylum Streptophyta; class Magnoliopsida; order Poales; family Poaceae; genus Avena; species Avena longiglumis. The sequence continues at coordinate 462,363,734 of CP125974.1, forward strand.
TCTGGCAGGACCAGGACAGGTGTGGTGCTCATGGCAGCTTTCAATTTTTTAAATGCTTCTTATGCTTCATCATCCTAGACAAATTTTGTTTTGATTTGTAACAGCCTGGTTAATGGTTTGGCCAGAACTCCATAACCCTTCACAAATTTTCTATAATAACTAGTTAAACCCAAGAATCCCCTCAATTCAGTGACAGTGGAAGGAACTAGCCATTTTAACATAGTTGTTATCTTTGTAGGATCAGTAGCTACCCCCTCATCAGATATGATATGTCCTAAGTATTCTAACTGGTTGACAACAAAAGTGCACTTATTGAGTTTAGCAAACAGTTGATGTTTCTATAAGCATTGAAACACCAACTCCAAATGATGTAAATGAGCCACTATTGATTTGTTGCAAACCAGAATATCATCAATAAAACAATTAAAAACTTCCTGAGGTTAGATGCAAAAATGTTATTCACCAAACATTGGAAGGTGGTAAAGCATTTGTTAAACCAAATGGCATGACCTTAAATTGGAAATGACAATGATGAGTTTTGAATGCAGTCTTGGCTTTATCTATAGGTACCACTCTGATCTGATGATATCCACTTCTCAAATCAAGTTTAGAAAAATATTTGGTACTAGACAACTCATCAAGCAGTTCATCCAAAATAGGTAGTGGAAACTTATTCTTAGCAATGATTACATTCAATCTCCTATAATCAACACAGAACCTCCATGCATTATCCTTTTCTTGACCAACAACATAGGGGAAGCAAAAGGACTAATACTAGGTGTGACAGTCCCATTGGCAATCATTTATCCTATTTGATTTTCTATTTCATCTTTCTGAAATGGGGAATACCTATATGGTCTAGTATTAACAGGATGTGACCTAGGAAGGAGGGTAATTGCATGATCAAAAGATTTGTGAGGAGGTAATGATGTAGGTTCTTGGAACACATTATTGTACCTTTGAAGCAAAGTCTCCACTGTAGCTGGCACCTGAGAAGGATGTACAGGTGTGACCTCATTAAGTGAGTGTAATACTGCTACAACCCACAATTCATTACCCTATTCCCATTTCAGAAGCTACTCAATAGTTACTAGCAAGAGTCTAGTAGTTTCCTAGGAAGAGATGCCTTGCAGAGAAATCATCTTGTCATCATGTTCAAAAGCAATCTTCTTACCCACCCAATCACAAACCATTGGATTATGAAATTCCAACTAGTCCATGCATAATACTCCATCATAACCTACAATTGGTAACACTTTCATATTGTGAGACAATGTGTTACTCTGACACCACCAAATAGCAGCAGAGATTTCTGTGGTACAATGCATAATATTTCCATCAGCAATCTTCACTTGCATCTTAGGAACAGGAACCTCTGTGAGATTCAATCTAGCCACCATGTCACTATGAAGAAAACTATGGGAGCTTCTAGAGTCAATTAAGAACAACGACACTTGATTCCCCATGAGAACTCTCAATTGAATAGAGTTATGATGCATAGTTCCAGATAAAGCAGGGATACACATGAACATACTATCAGAAGGCCAACCTTGTTCTAGTTCTGTAATTGCATCCAATGCAGCATCAGACAAAACCTCAGTCCCAACATTGGTATCAATTACCTTGAGTTGATCTTTAGGTTGAGCACAATGGTGACCAGGGGTAAACTTATCCCCACACTTGAAACAGAGGCCATTAGTCCTTCTATACTCCTTTAGTTGTCGAGCCTTCCAAATTTTAGTGGAATTATTGTGGCCTTTGTTATCTTTCCTGAATGGAATGTGCTACTTGGTGCGTTACATGAATCCTTTGTCAGATTTCTTCTTCCTATCAAACACTGCTTCATGAATGGAAGCATAAGTAACATCTAGACTAACCGAATTAGGCAATTGTGCCTCTACAAGAACTTTTCTTTCAACCCCAATATGTGTTGGAGATATGCCCAAGAGGCAATAATAAAGTGATTATTATCACATCTTCATGCTTATGATAAATGTTCACATGCCATGCTAAAATTGTATTAACCGGAAACATTAATACTTGTGTGATTTGTAAACATGTAAGAGTCCCTAGTAATGCCTCTTGTTAAACTATCTTGTTGGTTAATATATAATCATGGTTTCCTGATCGTGAACAGATGTTATTAACAACAAGGTCATATCATTAGGAGAATGATGTGATGGACATACTCCTATAGTTAAGCGTAGCATAAGATCAAGTCATTCAAATAGTTCACTTGCTATAAGCTTTCAAATACATAGTAACCTAAATCCTTCGACCATGACATCATGTTAGTCACCATCACCGGATGGATGCTTTGATGACATCAAACACCACTTCGTAACTGGGTGGCTATAAAGGTGGAATTGAGTGTTCAGAAAGTATGTGTTGAGGCACATGGATCAAGAGTGGGATTTGTCCATCCATATGACTGATAGATATACTTTGGGACCTCTCGGTGGAATGTCATCCAATTAGCTTGCAATCATGTGACTGGCTCACAAGGGATCACATATCACGAGAATGAGAAAAGAGTACTTATCGGCAACGAGGTTGAACTAGGTATACAGAGATACCGACGATCAAACCTTGGATAAGTGAAGTATCGCGAGACAAAGGTAAATTGGTATCGTATGTGAATGGTTCATTCGATCACGAATTAATCATAGAAATATGTGGGAGCCATATGAATTTACAGATTCCTCTATTGGTTATTGATCGGATAAGAGTCTCGATCATGTCTGCATAATTCACGAACCGTAGGGAGACACACTTAAGGATTCGATGTTGTTTAGTAGATATGGAAAGTGAGTAAAGATACCGAATGTAGTTCGAAGTCTTGTATGTGATTCGGGATTTGACAAGGAGATCCGGAATGGTCCGGAGAATAAGATTCATATAAGGAAATTCCAATTCCGGAGTTCGGGAATGGTTTCGGTGTTTTCACCGAAATTTTCTAGAAGGGTCTAGAAGGTCCACCAAACCGGAAGGGGAAGGGTACATGGATGTGTCATGACAAAGTGGAATGGTTGCACAATGTCCTAGGTCACTTGGCTGGACACTTGGAAGAGGGAAATCAAACTCTAATTTGAAAGTCAAAAAGGCAGTTTGAAAAAGTCAAATCCCAACATGGTTTCCGAGTTAGGGAGGGTTTCCACCTGGGTTGGGAAAACCCTTGGATTCCCCCCACATATATAAGGATGGGTGTAGGCACACCCCAAGGTATCCCCCTTGCCCTAGGCACCCAAGACCCAATCCCTAGGCCGCCGCTGCCCTCCCAAACCGTTGGCGCCCTAGATCTCCTCTAAACCGCCACTACCGTCTAGCCTAAGAGATAGCCGCCGGCTGCCCTCTTCCCTTGTCATATAAAACCGAGATCACTGAGGCCCTCTTATACTCCACCATAATTGCTCCGTCTTAGGCGAAGCCCTATGGGATCTCCCCTCTACTTCCGACACCACGTCGCCATGCTGTCGGAATCGCAAGGAAAGAGCTACAACCTCCGCTGCCTGCTAGAACAAGGGAGAGGAATGTATTCATCGAGTACCGTACGTGTGACCGACTGTGGGAGTGCTGCCGGAACGCGGCGCTGGAAGGATCGTCTACACGATCTTGAGATCGACAAGTGAACGACTGCATCACCCACGAGAATCTGCTTTCGTTAACCGCTTTGGATCTTTGAGGGTTAGTACTCTATCAAATTGTTTCTACAATCTAGTAGATAGATCTTGGCTTGTGTGTGTTCACGCGATAGAAATTTTTTGTTTTCCATGCTACGAAGACCTTCAGTGGTATCAGAGCCGTGTCTATATGTAGATCTGTTGCACGAGTAGAACACAATGGTCATTATGCGCGGTGGTGCTTTTATTATCAATTGCTTCTTGTGTACTTTGTATCTTGCGGGATGGTGGGATGAAGCAGCCCAGGCTAACCTTACATGACATCGTTCAGGAGACTTGATCCACGCTCGACTTGCAACTTGTATTGCATAAGTGGATTTGAGGGTGTCTGTCTCTCCCATCATAGTGAAGATTCAATTTACAACGGGCACTTGATAGTTCATGCATCAATGTTGTGGTTCTTGTTCGTAAGTTAGAATGGTACTTATTGAAAGCCCCAAACCACATAAAATATGCAAACAAAATTAGAGGCGTCTAACTTTGTTTTGCAGGGGTGTGTTGTGATGTGATATGGCCATGATTGTGGTTATATATGATGTATGCAATGATCCTTATTGTAAGTCGACAACCGGCAGGAGCCTTATGGTTGTCTTTTAATTTCGTTAAGACATGCATGTCTATTATTCAAAGTAGTTGATATAGTTGATGTTGTTGGACAACAACCATGGAGCGGTGCCATTGACCTTGACGCCACGCCGGTGATGATGGAGATCATGTTCGTGCTTGAAGATGGAGATCGGAAGCACAAGAAGAAAGGCCATATCATATCACATATTATGAATTGCATGTGATGTTAATCCTTTTATGCATCTTGTATTGCTTAGATCACGACGGTAGCATTATAAGATGATCCCTCTCACAAAATATCAAGTTATAAAGTGTTCATCCTTAGTAGGCATCGTTGCCAAAGCTCGTTGTTTTGAAGCACCACGTGATGATCGTGTGTGTTAGACTCTGCGAGTGTATACAACGGGAGCAAGCCAGATTTGCTTATGCGGAAAATAAGGTTACATATTAACGAGCCTATCATGCATAGACATGGTCCCGGAACACGGATTACCGAAAGGTAAAGCATGAGCCATATAGATGATATCATGAACATGATGATTGTGTGCCTTTGAAACTACCGTCACGTGATGATCAGACTTGGTGTAGTGGATTTGGTTTGTGTGATCACTAAAACAATGTGAGGGATATTGTTTTGAGTGGGAGTTCAACAGAAATATGATTAAAAGTTGAACACTATTTATCATAAATTAAATCAAAGTGAATTTGCATAGTTGTTGTAGTCATTGGCATCCGTTTACCACCTTGCGCTTAGTTATAATTGAGATAATAGAACTACAGAATTCTGGTTACTTACTTTACGAACTGGTATCGTATTGTTTTGAAGTGTTAATCTAAAGTTTAAAGTCCTATTGCAAACTTTCAGTAAGTTTCGGTTACTCCGTGAAGTTTAATAATTGGTATTAAATCAAGAGTAACAATTCCAATGTTAGTATATAAGTATCATGTTTGTCTCCATGATTCTTGATATTCAAAAGATTGTTTGAATATCAAGGTTATCGGAGAGCTGAAAGAATTGTTTCAGAAACCATCATATGTGGAAGATATTGTGATATCTGAAATGATGTTTTGATTACAACATGATAGAGTATAATATGGCAAAGTTTATGTTCTCATATTTGATGAGAATTTGTGAAAGGTTGGAGACGCTAGTATTCCTAATCCTCCAAAAGGTTTTGGAGAGCAACATTATACTCGCAATTCACCGTTATAAATATTTCCATGATAAGGATGAATATTTGATGTTGGTAAAATGTTTACTACACTAAAAGATTACTAAAGTATGGAATTTGAAAGAACACCAAACATTTGATGATGGTGATCTACTTCAGTGTGTAAGTCCAAAGACATTGGTATTTAACTATACACGCTTTGGACTATGTGTCATGAGTATGGCGCCACTGTTGATGTTGATAGATTCTTTTGAAAGGATAAAGAAATACTGAAAGAGAAATCTAAGAAATATTTGGCAGAAGAGAGAAGACTAGAATTGTCCAGCTTAGGTATATAGATGATATACATGTTATGGCTATATTCTTTGCTTATTAAACAATGTGGTTCTTAAGTATTTGATACTGAATTTGTTGGTATGAATCGTCATACGAAAAAACACAATTTCATGAACTACAATGGCCTAAGTAACTAGCAAAATAATATGTGATGATATTCATCAAAAACAAAATAAAGAGTTATTATGTTTCTCGTTGAAATCAAAACTTACCTTCAAGATTTGTTTCAATAATTGTTATTTTGATCAGGTATTATGAGAACAAAAGGGTTTTTCAAATAATTGTTGTAATCCATAAAAGATGGATGATTTACAAATATCGTTGGAGAAATCACATCCATAAAACTAGTGCTAAAAATTTCAAAAGACAATTGATTGAAATACCACTTAAGAAGTTCGACGTTTAAATTATAGTAGAAAGAAAACATGAAGAAACCCCATGCTTGATGGAATTTTGGAGTCTTTTGATTTTTTTATCAAATGACGCTTGTGAAACTTTCCTAGAGATAATTAAAACTCCGTTCATAGGGCAAAGGGAACGGATGACTAGCTTATTGGAACTTGTACATATTGTTGTATGAAGTCCATTATGTGTAGTCAAGAGCGATGGATTTCAACTTCATATGCTTTCTCTGAAAATTTGAGTGAATATATGAATATTTACTTAATGAGGATGAAGTGTGAAACATTTAAAAAGTTCAAAGACTTTCAAGATGAAGTGCAAAATCAATGTGACAAGAAAATAAAGAATTTATGATAGGATCATAAAGGAAGATATTTGAGTTACAAGTTTAGCATAACACCTAAGATTTGACGAATCGTTCCATGGATTTGCATTTCCCGAAACACCATATGAGTATGGAATAATTGAGATATGCAATGAAACCTTGTTTGACATGGTAAGATCAAAGGTGTAATTCATAAAACTGCCATTATATTTTAAAGATTAAAAGCTTTAGAGACTACCACTTTTTCACTGAAAAGAGATCCATCATGATCCGTTGAAATGACACCATATAAAGTTATGGTTTGGGATCAAACCCAAGTTGTCCTTTCTTAAACATTGGTATGCTATGCATAAGTAAGATGTTAACAACCAAAGTCGGATGAACATGTCTTTGTATGTTATTTCGAATAACTGTTGAGTATTCCTCCATAACACCAAAGACAAAAAATGTTTGTCGCTTAGTGATACATCGGAAACGTATCTATAATTTTTGATGCTCCATGCTTGTTTAGTATCTACTTTGCTTTGATTGTCTACACTTTGAGGTGCTTTTTACATGTTTTCTGCTACTAACCTATTAACAAGTTGCCACAGTGCCAGCTGCCTATTTTCTGCTGTTTTTTGGTTCCAGAAAAGCTAGTAAGGAAATATTCTCGAAATTGGACGGGACAAAATCCAAAGTCAATAACTTCCCGTGCAGAACAAGAAGTCCAGAGGGGAGACGGAGAAGCGGGCCAGGGTGTCCAGACCCCCCTAGGTGCGGGTGGGCCCTGCCCCGCGCCTAGGCAGGGTGTGGGGCCCCTGGCCGCCTCCTCGGCCTCCCCCTTCACCTATAAGAAGCCCCCGATGCAGAAACCTTAAGCACCCGATCAAATATCCACGAAACTGTCTGTAGCCGCCACCACCATTGTCCTTAGATCGGGGGGGGGGTCTAAAGTTCTTCCCGGCACCCTGCCGGAGGGGAGATCATCCCGGAGGCCTTCTCTCCGGTATGATGCGTGAGTAGTTCCACCTTGGACTATGGGTCCATGCAGTAGCTAGATGGTTGTATATCCTCCTTGTGCTTTCATGTATAGATCTTGTGAGCTCCATTCATGATCAAGATCTAATCTATTTGTAATCATGCATGTTGTGTTTTCGGGGATCCGATGGATATTGAGATTATTATGTTGGTTTGATTAACGGTTTTGTATTTATGATTCGATCATGTATATGTTGTTTGTGATCTTGCATGCTCTCCGTTGTTAGTAGCTATCTTGTCCAAGTAGTTGCTAGTGACTCCAAGAGGGGGTATTTATGCTCGATAGTGGGTTCATGCCTCTATTTTTCAAGGGAAGTGACAGAAATCTCTTCGGTTGTAGATGTGATGTTGCTACTAGGGAGAAAACAATGGTCTCTTATTCATGGAACATGTGGACTGTTTACCTTACACACTTTGCTTAAAGCAGTTGTATGTTGCTTGCAACTTAATACTGGAGGGGGTTCAGATGATAACCTGAAGGTGGACTTCTAGTCATAGATGCAGTTGGATGGCGGTCTATGTATCTTGTTGTATTGCCCAATCGAATCTCATAGGATCTTTGTGACTAGTAATTGCATTGTTATGCCTTGCTCAGTTCCTGTCAATTGCCCTGCTATAATTTGGTTACCCTTCATGCCATGTTTTTTATCTAAGGAGAGCACCTATAGTGAACTATGGACCCCGGTCCAATATTTACCATTGATACATCTTCCATTGTTACTTGTTTACTTGCTGCAAACCATTACGTTCCACACCATACGTTTAATCCTTTGTTACAGCAAACCGGTAAGCTTGACAACCTCACTGCTTCATTGGGGCAAAGTCTTGAGTTTGTGTTGTGCAGGTCTCCGCGTTGCTTGCAACACCTGTGTGATGTTTCCTTCCTCCTTCTGGTTCGATAACCTCGGTCTCTACTGAGGGAAGTGATACGTCCAAAACGTATCTACTTTTTCAAACACTTTGCTATTGTTTTTCCTCTATACTTGTGTGATTTGGATGCAACTAACACTGACTGACGCTGTTTTCAGCAGAATTACCTTGGTGTCTTGTTTTTGTGCAGAAAATGAACTATCAGGAAAAATCCCGGAAAATATGCCAAAAAATATATTTCACCAGAAGATCCACGGAGCCAGAAGGGGAGACAGAGGGGAGGTCTGGCCACCCCAGGCAGATCCTCAGCCTCCCTCCGCGCCTATATTGCCTTCTGACCTAAAAATAGAGGGGGGTTCGATAGTTTTCCAGAAAGAGTTCCGCTCCACCGCCGCTACGAGAAACCAAGATTCGGATCCAGAAACTCCTTTCTGGCACCCTGTCGGGACGAGGAATTTGGAAAGGATCATCACCATCGTCATCACCAACGCATCTCCATCAACCACCGATGTTTCCCTCCTCCATGAGTGAGTAATAACCTGTTGTAGGCTTGGGGATGGTAGGGATTGGATGAGTTCTATCATGTAATCGAATAAGATCTGTTAGGGGCATAGTGCCTAGTATCTCTATTAGTGCTATTTGACTTTGTTGCAACTTGTTGTGCTTAATGCTTGTCACTAGGGCCCGAGTGCCATGATCTCAAATATGAACTTATTATTGAATCATTATGATAGTATTATTTGTGATCTTATCTGCAAGTTGTGTACACATATCATTGTCCGGATCCAAAGGCTCCAAAGTGACAATAATTGGGACAACCGGAGAGGATGACTGTGGTGTGAGGATCACATGTGTTCACGGAGTGTTAATGCTTTGCTCCGGTGCTCTATTAAAAGGAGCACCTTAATTGCCAGTAGTCCCTAGAGGTCCCACTGCCACGGGCTGGCTGGACAGAAGATGTTGTGCAAGTTCTCATTGCGAGCACGTATGACTATATTTGGAGCACATGCCTAGGATTGTTTAGTACTTGGATGTTTGTTATTATTTATCTGCAATGCCCTAGTTCTTTGAAGTTACATGTTTAGACTCGTCCATGCAACGCCCGTCCATCCATCCCTATGCCTATCGCGCTCGAATCCTACTGTTACCCTTACTGTTACTACTGCTGTTGTTTCACTGTTGCTGTTGCTTTGCTGTTGCTACTACAAACTGTTTCTACTGATAAACTTCTGTGAGCAAGAACTATTTCCAGGTGCAGCTAAACTTACAACTTAGTTGTTAAGGCTTGCAAGTATTCTTTGGCTCCCCTTGTGTCGAATCAATAAATTGGGTAATACTACCCGCGAAGACTGTTGCGATCCCCTACACTTGTGGGTCATCCGGAAGACTTGCTGCTATGCTCATCACACCTTGCTCTTGGGGTTTCCAACGAAGTGCTCCACGTCAGCACCATCAACAAGATTTCTGGCGCCGTTGCCAGGGAGGCTAAGGACGTCTTCACTAGGGGAGTCCTCCACTTCCTTTCTCTTTACTTTGTTTTTAGTTTGTTTTGTTTCTTTTGCTTGGTTTTGTTTCTTTTGCTTGGTTTTGTTTGCCTATTTTCAAAAAACCCAAAAAAATTAGTCTAGTTTGGTTTGCTTTCTTTATTAAAAAACACAAAAGAATTAGTTCCTGCTCTAGCTGCTGCTGTTTTTGGCTTGCCCACCTTTGACAAAATGAACTCTGCTGAGAACACTAAGTTGTGTGACTTCACTAGCACCAACAACAATGATTTACTTAGCACACCTATTGCTCCACTTGCTCCTGATGCTACCTTTTATGAAATTAAGCCTACTTTGTTGAATCTTATGATGAGAGAGCAATTTTCTGGTGCTAGTTCTGATGATCCTGCTGCCCATCTCAATAGCTTTGTTGAACTTTGTGAGATGCAAAAGTATAAGGATGTAGATGGAGATATTATTAAGATCAACATTTTTCCTTTCTCCTTGAGAGGAAAAGATAAAGAATGGTTGCTTTCTTTGCCTAAAAATAGTATTGATTCTTGGACTAAGTGCAAAGATGCTTTTTTTGGAAAGTACTATCCTCCTGCTTGTTGGGAATATGCCCTAGAGGCAATCATGTATGATGATATTTCCCATTGTATTCATAAAGTTATTAAGTTGTCCTTGTATAAACATATGATGTGTATCATTGAATATGTGATTCGGTTGTGGAACTATACATTCACGTTGTTTGTACTAAATATCCTTGGTCATTGAGGTTGTGCTGGACACACAACTTAGACCAATGTGAAAGTCGGCTTGATGACTCGGTTCCACTTGTCATGGGCATGGTGATGCTATTCCGACTTACACAGATTCGACTAAAGAGTTCAGCGAGTCGGATTGACCCATATTGAGGTACAACGAACACGTTATAATTTGTATATCTCAATCAATGTAATCCTTAGACCTGAGGTTATTGCATAGTCCGAGTTGAGGATCACTGACTTAGGTTCTATCAAACGCTGATCCGTAACTGGGCAGTCATAAAGGCAGAGTTCGGGTCGACTGAGAATCAAGATGCGTGATGTGAAACCAAGATGGGATTTTGCCCCTCCACTCGGAGAGATATTATCTGGGCCCTCTCGGAAGATATGATTCGGAAAGCATGGCCATGCACGACTCGATTAAGTGTTAACCGAGGCGATCGACTAAGAGTTAGTCGGGTGAATCACTTATCTCGGATCGAGAAGAGAGTCGGACTATTTAAGGGATGACAAATATTCACCTATAGTCTGACAAGGTATATCGTGAGGCAAAAGGGACTCAGACGCAAGTCGCATTGGAAAGGCAAGTCGTCATGACTCTTTGGTACTTGGGAGTCGGCACGTTTTGCTAGGAGCCGCTACCGACTGATCGATTGAGAGTCAGACTCCAATCGTGTCCAAGTAGCCATGAGACTGCGGGGTCACACACTTAAGAGCGGGAGCAAGTTCGGATAGGATCTGAACAGGAAATCTGGTTGGGTTGGACCCAAGCCGGATTAGGACTGAGTCGGTGAGTCGGACTCGCGGTGACTAGTGTTATATGAGCTTTAGTGAATGGGCCACGAGAGTAGAGCCCACGTTCACTCCCTATATATAGTGGAGCACAGTAACCCAGAAGGGTTAATCGTTGATCGGTTAGGTGATTCCATGTGTTGGAAACCCTAGCTCCACAGTAGTCCTACCGACATACCAAACCTAGCAGTTCGCCGCCAGTGCTCCTCCTTGTACGCGTGGATACCAGCAGAGGTGTTGTACGATCAGCACCAGGACGATCAGATCATGAGGACTGCACTGCATCAACTGACGCACTTCATCAGTAATCCGCATCTGCGCGTCTAGTGGTAAACCTCGTGGCCTTCTACCTTAGCTACATCTTGGGATCACCACGTTAGAGGAAAAAGTTTTGTTTTATCTCTACGTGGCCCAACACTGCTAAGATTATATCTATGAGAAGTGATATTATGAAATTTAAACAACTTGATAGTGAACATGTTGCTCCAGCTTGGGAAAGAATGAAGTCTTTGGTTAAGAATTGCCCCACTCATGGACTCACTGCTTGGATGATTATCCAGACTTTTTATGCAGGTTTGAACTTCTCTTCAAGAAATCTGTTGGATTCAGCTGCTGGAGGTACCTTCATGGGCCTCACTTTGGGTGTTGCAACAAGGCTCCTTGATAATATGATGGTTAACTACTCTGAATGGCATGTTGAAAGAGCTCCACATGGTAAGAAGGTAAATTCTGTTGAGGAAACTTCCTCTTTGAGTGATAATATTGATGTTATTATGGCTATGCTTGTTAATGGGAAAGCTCCTCTAGATCCTAATAGTGTTGCTTTAGCCTCCTTGGTTGCTCAAGAAGAGCAAGTTGATGTGAACTTCATTAGAAACAACAATTTCAACAACAATGCCTATAGGAATAATTTTAGTAGCAACAAAAATTATAGGCCTTATCCTCCTAATAATGGCAATTCCTATGGAAGCTCTTACAATAATGCTAGAAGTGCCCCCTCTGAACTTGAAGTCATGCTCAAAGACTTTATTAGTAAACAAACCACTTTCAATAAGGCTATAGAGGAAAAGCTTCTAAATGTTGAGAAAGATATGACTGCTTTGTCTGAAGCTCAATCTTCCTTGGATAATAAAATGGTTGCTAAACCTGAAACTATGGAAAATACCTTTGCTACTGCTCATGCCATACAAGTTACTATTGATGAAAATGTCAGGCTGTTATCTCAACTTCATGCTAGGTGGGAAAGGGAAGCTGAAATTGATAGAAACAATAGTGTGTGCACCATCACCACTAAACCACAAGTAGTCCCTATTCCTCCTCCTACTATGCCTAAGCCTATGGATCCTACTACTAGTGATGCTAAGTTTGACTTTGATATTGATGGTTGCAATATTTCTGAAGTGATTATGTTCCTACAAAAGCTTTCTAGAAGTCCTGATTCTGGTGATATGCATGTTGCTTTCACTAAACACATTACAGATGCTCTTGTCAAAATTAAGGAAGAGAAGCTAAAACACAAAGCTTCTATTCCTAGGAAAGTAGAAGATAGTTGGGAACCCATTATTAATATGCAAGTGAATGACTTTGATCTCAAAGCTTCATGTGATCTTGGTTCTAGTGTCTCTATTATGCCTAGGAAGATTTATGAAATGCTTGATTTGCCACCTTTGGAAGATTGTTATTTGGATGTCCCACTTAATGATAATGCTAAGAAGAAACTCATGGGGAGTATTAATGATGTTCTCATTATGGTTAACAATGCTTATGTCCCTGTGGATTTCTATGTTTTGGATGTTGAATACAATGCTTCTTGTCCTATTACTTTGGGAAGACCTTTTCTTAGAACAGTTGGTGCCATCATTGATATGAAAGAAGGCACCATTAAATATCATTTTCCATGGTATTGAACACTTCCCTATGAGGAGAGAAGTTGCTTTTTGCTCCTCCTTTGAAAGCAAGATTTGATGTTAATGCTTCCTCATTTGAAAATACTTGATTCTTCTTGCTTCTTGTGCCTAACTTAAAGGCGTTAAAGAAAAGTACTTGTTGGGAGATAACCCAAGAGTTTACTTGAGTCTTGGAAGTTATTACTTCATTAATGACCTCTCCTTAACCTTTTTGTTTGCTTTTCGTGCCAAGAATGACCTCTAATAAGAGGGAAGTAAGATTTGGGGAGTTCTTCCAAATGTAGTTTCATCCTCCACCATAAACATTCGTGAGGAGTCTCTGTAACTCAGATTGATCTCAAAATTTACGAATAAATCTCCCAGTATGTTATCTAACTTTTTTTTAGCTCAACACGTATTGATTTGAGCAACAGAAGATGTTCGAAAAAATCGGTTTCTACCTGCTGGTTTGTTTTGATAGATTTCTGTCATTATTTGCATTTGCTTCTTATTGATTCCTTTTTGAGTTGTCTTTTGGGGAATTGAGATTTTTTAAGGAGTTACTACAGTAGCTTGTGTTTTTAGTGAAAAGCCTTGCTGTTCCAAAGCTTTTCCAGAGGTCTAATATCTTTTGAATAAACTAATGCTGCTAATGAAGATTGGGTGAAGTTTTGTATGAAGGAAAAATTTCAGGTGTAGAGAGAGAATGATTCAATGAGATGAAGAATGGAAAAAATCTCAAGCTTGGGGATTCCACCACGGTGTCACCCAAGAAATATCCAAGAGGTACAAGCGTCAAAGTTTGGGGATGCCCAAGGCATCCCCTTCTTCATCAATAAAAAGCTCAGGTCTGTCTAGACACTTCGTTTTTATTGTTTCATGCATAGTTGTGTTGTTCTTGGAGCGTCTTACTTTCGTTTGCTTTGCTTAGGTTGTTTAGTTTGCTTGAATAAAGTAGTTTGGACCCCCGTTCTTGCTGTGTTGTTTTGCAAATAAGTTTGCTTGGTGTTGGAAAGGAGTAGTAAGTTCTTGCTTGTAAGTGCAAGAGGAGCTTTCATTGACTGTGACTTAGACTTTAGCATGACATTCTAGGTGTTGTTTTGACCTTATTCTTAGTGATTATTGTTGTAGCATGTCTTGTTCCAAACAATTGGGATTGCTTAGTGTGCCTTGAAGAAATTATGCGTTGTTTTAGCATGCAAAAGCATAGTGTTGTGGTATTCTCCTTTGATGCTTTGCTTGGGTTAACTTGGCACATGCTCACACCATGTTATGACTATGACAAGTCACCATAGCCTCTATGATCATTTAGTCCTTGACTTGTAGTACCACTCTATGCTTTGATTAGTAATGCTTTGTTGCTCTGCATGATTATGGCCATTATGCTCTCTTAGTTGGTTGCTCCCAGTCTTTTGCTAGCCTCCACTTGTATGAGTAAGCTCTACTCATGCTTCCAACTTCCAAGAAACCAAGTTATTCCAAAGTGTCCACTATAAACTCCTATGCATGGTGTGTTACACCAATCCAAGTATATTCTTGTTTTCAGCTATCTTCCAATTAAAAACTATTTTGTTATGTGAAAACTTAGTGATTAAAGCCCTCACAAACTTGATGGCACACTTTATATTCTTTGCCCCTAATAAACTTGAACCATTGTGTCATCTATGTTGTATATGCTTGCACTTATACGTTGGAATTAGCAGAATCGTGCTGTCACGGGGAACATTTTCAACATTGCACTCTTACTTTGTACTCAGTTGGTATCATGGTCTTTTCTCTATGGATGTCACCTGTGTGAAATAAAGAGAGAACTTGTAAGTCCATGGAGTTTGTATTATGTGTTAGAGAAACGCCTGGGCCGCTAGCCTAAGCCATGCCTAATCATGGTGGAAACTTGCAGCATCACCATGGTGAGCTATCTATGAAGCATCCTGTAACTACCTCGGTGAACTACGCTCCTAGATACAAGCCTGGATGAGTGATAGTGGTTGAAATAGTACGGTGGGGCCCCAAAAGCCACTCACTGGTAGTCCTTTCAGACGTCCCAACCACTACCCTCTCAACGGGACTGTCAGGCGGCGTGGTCGGCAGCGAAGGATCAACTCGTACGACACAAGTGGGTATGTACGCAAGCCACCATACAAGAGTACATCGAGCCACACCATCTAGAAAGAAAGGAAATATACCAACGCCATACAGAAGATTCAAATGACCTGGATAAATCTATATTTTAGGATAACTCCTCATACAACACACATCGAGTATCATGCAAGCGGCAAACAAGATCCGAGTACGGATAAGAAGCAAATCGGCATAAGATGCCAGAGAAATAAGCACATCCCAACTACAGGTCTCGTGGATCCCCGTTCCCGGAATCTCTACACCGAACGATCGTTGCCCACATCTTCGGCTTCTTCCACCCAAAGATCCGTCCGTGAAGGTACCGCTCATCTGAATCAAGAATTTATCGTGTGAGACCCTAAGGGTACTCAAAGAAGTCTTAATGCCTCTAAAGGGGACACAACCTGGGTGGCGCAATTGCAGCGAAAGATAAACCCTAGCAGTTCTACAGATAACGCTAACCATCCGCCTAACCAATGATAGACGGATGTCCGTGAATTAAGTACAACAGCTTATAATGGTAATCTCATCCGATCCATCCTCCTCCTCGCTACCAACAAGGAAGCGGATTTAACAACCCCCATCCGTTGGCAATTTTATTAACCATTCCATGAGTGTTGCTCTATTTACTAGTCAAGTTACTTAGTCAGATTAAGCGGTACTTTAGTTATGCTTGTCTATGATCAAGAAACTGTGCTCCAAGTCGTCCATATCCGCGGACACGGCTTTCAGAAAGTTTTACCCGGGTGCACCAATAGCAACACACGCCGATCAACCTCGAAAACCAAATCAAAACCCAACGAGGCTTTCACGATCGAACAATCACGATTCAGAAATATTTCAGGGGCCACCCTTAAGTAGATCCCGAACGGAGATAGCCGACCAGACGGACTCAAGGTTTGGGTGGACGGCGAACGATCGGGAACCCAAAGTGTGGCTGGGCTTGTCGATACCGCAAAACTTGTCCCGATCCTAACAAGACAAAGCGGTACCGCACAATTTAAATACAGAAAAGTAGCATGGCATAAGTACAGGATCGTAAATAAAACCTCAAACTAGTATGTGGCCCCAAGAAATAAGACGGAATCAAGCTCTGGCTTAGGGGGGTCCCATATACCTCCCGGATGTGGATAGCGCGATAAATCAAGGAACAGGAATCAAGTACTCGGGGTCTTACGGGACACAAGTGAGCAGGAAAAACCAAATAGCAGATGTTGCTCACCGTGCCACTTTCTTTAGTTATCCCAACTACTCGTGTTAAGTTGTTTAGGTACCTCATTATCCATCGACTCTCACAAACCCTACACATGTTGCTACGACTGCATGGCTCAAACAACTCCTATAGTAGTGGCTCATGGGATGGAGGAAACAAGCTTGGTGGGGTTTAAAAGTAAAAGCTATGCATACTTGGGATTCAATTTAATGCAATCGCGACTCAATGATGCAAGAATAAGATAGAGGCAATAGGTACTGTATGTATGCAAGCATGTGGAAGTGCTTGCCTGGTATCTCAGTTGAAGCGAGGGACGGATCTGGGTAGTGCTCCTGGTTCTCTTGATACAACCCCTGCTCAGTGTCTATCCGAGAAAAACCAAACAAACAAGGCCAACATGAATATAGAGCACAAGCATATGAATAAGATGCGTCAAGCAAACAATCATGCCATGATGAATGATGCACAGTTTACATGGCAAGTAAGGTAGCATGGCATGGTGAGGTGTGAAAGACAAATAATAACATTTTAATGGAGTTTTGGAATCACATTTGTTGCCATAACAGTTGTTGTTCACTATATATTTATATGATGCATGCTGCAATTGAAGTTATGGATAGCATAAACAGAAAGGTCTCGTCGAGCTGATCATTTTAGACATATCATTTGCTTAATTTGGAATTATAAAACAAAAGTTATTAAATATTTAAATTCTAGTGGCAATTGGGTAATTTAAATAAACTTGGAATTTTAATTGTGCAAAAGTCAAATTGGATGGTATATTTGAAATCCTCTCATCTTGCTGATATCCAAACATATATTATTTGCCCAAATTGGATTTAGTATGGAAAAGTTATTTAAATCTGAACTGAATTTGAATTTCAAATTATTTAACCAGAATTTGAATTTGAAAACAGTCTCTGGTCGTTTTACACACAGTCTACTCCAACCTGGGTCGCAGACAGGTGGGGCCAGGGGGTTCTCTGACCCACAAGCCAGCGGCTGAGGCAACCAAGGACCGCGGGTTTATTCTCGGAATCGCCAGGAGCCTTTTTGCAAAACTTACACAGACACTGACAACGGGCCTGGCTGGACCGCGGGTTGACGCAAAAAGGGAGCCAGGGGGTTATTTGCGAAAAGAACACGCGGGCCAGGGGAGGACTGCGGGTTGCGTCCAGGTAACCACGAGTGCCTTTTTAGAAAACGGACAACGTCGCTGACTGGTGGGGCTAGAGGGCGCGGGATGTAGAGGACAAAACAGGGAGGGGGGTATGAGCAAAACATACACGCCAGCATCCTCTTCTTCTCGCTGGCAGATCTGATGCGCGCGCGGTGTGGCGAGGACAGGGCTCGAACGCGTGTCGCGGGCTAGTGCGCAGAGGCCTGAGCCACTGCGGTGGCTGCGGTTTGGTGTTAGGGGATAGATCGCTTGCTAGATAGGGCTAAACGGAGCGCGGTGCTAGCGGCAGACGTCGTCGACTCTGACGCACGGAGGGCGCTCGACAAAACGTTCCCAGCCCGTGAAGCGACGATGCCGGCGAGGATGTCTGGGAGGACGAGGTACTCACCGCGAAGCCGATGACGTGCTTGGCTCGGGCAGGGGCGCGTTTGATCGGCGGCGAGGCAGACGCTCTGCTTGCTAGGGTTTTTGGTGGCGTTCCGGCGTGCAGCGACAGGGCAGGCCGTCTCCTCCTCGCGTCTGGGTCCAGGGCGTCGCAGGCGAACCTCCAAGGCTTCCTCGACAACCTCTACTCCGCGCCCGCCTCCTGGAAGTGTGCGCTCAAGAGGTGGGCGGGCGAGAAGGAAGATGGGCGGAGAAGGGGGGAGAGGGGAGCGAGGCTCTGGCGGATCTGGGAGGGGCGAGAGGGAAGGGAGGATAAGAACGAGGCCGAGGAGGGGCTAGCGTGGGGTGGGGAGGGTAGATGGCTGGTGGCATCGGCCACCTTTCTCTCACGTGCTCAGCTCGGCCCGAGGCAAGGCAGGCACTAGCATGGGGCTGGGGTGGGGTAGGGCAGTGGTGGACCTGGGCGGAGTGAGGAAAAGAGGGAGAGGGAAGCTCGGGCTAGGGCTAGGTTCCTTGGGCGTGTGGGGTTAGCTAGGGCATGGAGGTGGGGTCCTCATGCAGGGGAGAGGGAGAGGGTTGGCGAAGGCAGCATGGGGAACATGCTAGGTAGTGGGAAGAGGAGGGGTAGGTTTTTGGGTTTTGTTTAGAGGAAGGTGTAGTTTAGGGTTTAGTTTAGAGAGAAAGTGTAGATTAGGGTTTTGTTTAGGGTAGAAAGGAGAGATAGCATGGGGGAGGTTTTAGAGTTGCTAAGATGGTTAAGAAGGAGGTGGTTCTTAACTTGGTCATTCAAGCTTCATATACAACCCACAAAACCAAGGAAAAGGAGAAAAAGGGGGGGGGGGAGGAAGAGAGAGATGTTTGAAGATGATGGGGTGGTTTCCTTGGTCCATGCATGATCCAAAATTTGGCCAAGCAAGATCCAAGGAAGGGATGGTTTGTGGTTGTGCATGCCCATTAGCACATGTGTGTGCATGGAGCAAGGGAGAGAGGTTTAGATGATTAGATTTAGGGATTAGCTAGGAAGGATAGATAGAGAGGGGAGAGCTAGGGTTTTACACTACCAAAACAAGATCAAGCAAGAAATGAGTGATCCACTTAGAAAACAAGCAAAAGCCAAAAACTGGAAAAGGTGGCACTTGCATGGCCCATGCAAAATAATTAATGCCAAAATATCCTTGTGAAAACAATAATATTAATATGGCATTGTTCAGATGCATTCCCAAAAGGTGGGCAAAGGCCAAGCAAAAGATGATGGTTGTAATCCAATCAACCAATCATGAGCTAGAGATAAATCAACAAAATGCCAAGCTCAGATTAGTTGGATGGTGGAATTATAAGGTGGTGAAAGAAAAGGTGGTGGAGTCAATAAGAGAGATGCCCTCAACTCAACTTGGGCATTTAACAATATATTAAGAACCAAATACAATATCAAGAGGCAACTACATTTAATCATGCACATGAGATAAGAACCAAACAAGAAAAGGTTTTATATGATGCTCAAATGCAAGGGGACATGATGACATGAGCATGATATGATGATGATGCAACAATTATATGTTGGAAGTGGCCCATTTTATTATTATAACATGTAGCATTACAGGGGTTAGACAACTGGGATGCTACAACTCTCCCCCACTAAACAGGAATCTCGCCCCGAGATTCTAGGAAGAAGAAGAAGAAGATACAAAGAGAGACGGATGGTTGACACGGAGTTCATCTTCACGCTCCCATGTGGCTTCATCAACAGAATGGTGTGACCATTGCACCTTGCAAAACCTGATGGACTTGTTGCGAGTCCTTCGTTCTGCGGTCTCAAGGATTTTGGTGGGGTGTTCCTGATAAGACAGATCTTCTTGGAGGTCGATTAGCTCATGATCCACGGTCTTGCCGGGGTCTTTGAAGCACTTCTTGAGCTGAGAGATGTGGAAAACATCATGGACTTTGAGTTTTTCCGGAAGCTCTAGTGCATAAGCAACTTCTCCTCTTCTACCACGTATCTTGAAAGGACCGATGTATCTAGGAGCCAACTTTCCTTTGATACCGAAGCGGTGTGTTCCTCTCATGGGAGTGACACGAAGGTAGACTAGGTCACCAGGGGCATATACCATATCTGTGTGCTTCCTGTCATAGTTGCTCTTCTGACGACTCTGAGCAATCTTCAGGTTCTCCAGAATGATATGCACCTTCTCCTCTGCTTGGGTTACAATTTCAGGGCCAAACCAGATTCTTTCTCCTGCACCTGACCAACCAATAGGAGTTCTGCACTTGCGACCATAGAGAGCCTCGAATGGTGCCATCTTCAGACTCTTCCGAAGTCGTTGTTGTAGGAGAATTCAGCATATGGAAGACACTCCTCCCACTTCATGCCAAAAGAGATGACGCAGCTCTAAGCATATCCTCCGTAACAGTGATTGATTCTTTCCACTTGTCCTTGAGACCGAGGGTGGTAAGCGATCTTGAAGTTCAACTTTGTTCCCAAAGCTTTTGGAAACTCTCCGAACTTTGAGGTGAAGATGCTCCCACGGTCTGAACTGATTTCAAGTGGAACCCCATACAAAGAGACAATTACATTGATATAGAGCTCAGCCAATCAAGTCCGTAAATTGTTTCTTTGATCGAAGAAATGAGCCACTTTAGAAAGCACATCGATGACAACAAAATTGCATTGTTGCCCTTCTGCGATCTTGGGAAGCCGGTGATGAAGTCCATCTCAACTTTCTCCCATTTCCATTCCGGAGGTTTCAATGGCTGTAGAAGACCAAATGGTTTCGATGGACAGCCTTGACTCTGCGATGTACATCACATTCGAGACATACTTGGCAATACCGCTTTCAACCTGTGCCACCAAGATTGTGTTTTCAAGTCCATGTACATCTTTGCTGCCAGATGGATAGAAAGAACCGAATCATGTGCCTCCTTGAGAACTTGGTCTCTCAGACCCGGGTAGTTTGGAACAAACATCCGGTGTTCAAAGAAGAGCGTTCCTTGATCATCAACATGGAAGGACTCGTACTTCGGAAGGTCAAGCTTAGCGATGAGCTTCTTGGTGTGCGGATCACCAAGCTGACGAGAGCGAATCTGTTCTTCCAAGAGAGGAGTAGCCAGAAGGTTCAGGAGATGCCCTTGTTCCACAATTTCCAGGTTGAGCTGACGGAATTCCTCGCACAAGAGAGGCTGCTGCTCTTCTACCATGAGGTTGTTGACATAAGCTTTACGACTCAGCGCATCTGCCATGACATTTGCTTTGCCTGGAGTGTAGTTGATGGTCACATCAAAGTCATTGATTGCTTCAATCCATCTCCTCTGCCGAAGGTTGAGATCCGGTTGAGTGAAGATATACTTCAAACTCTTGTGGTCCGAGAAGATCTCACAACGGTTACCAAGCAAGTAGTGCCTCCATAGCTTCAAGGCAAAGACAACTGCTGCTAGCTCAAGGTCATGTGTGGGATAGTTGATCTCATGCGTCTTCAACTGACGAGAAGCATAAGCAACCACCTGTCTCTCTTGCATAAGGACCGCACCCAATCCTTGCAAAGAGGCATCACAGAAGATCTGGAAAGGCTTAGATGTATCTGGAGGAACCAAGACTGGTGTGGAAGTGAGCTTCTCTTTGAGTGTCTCGAAACTTTCTTGGCAAGCAGGGGTCCACAGGTACTTCTTGCCTTTCTTGAGGAGGTCGGTAAGAGGCTTTGCTATCTTTGAGAAGTTCTGAACAAAACGACGGCAATAGCTAGCCAAGCCGAGAAAACTCCGCACTTCCTTGACATTAGCAGGAGGAAGCCATTCAACTATTGTCTTCACGGTTTCCGGGTTGACTGCAATGCCCTTGGCAGAGATAACATGACCCAAGTATGTTACTTCAGGCAGCCAAAACTCACACTTAGAGAACTTCGCATACAAGCGGTTCTCACGAAGCTTGTTCAAGACACACCGCAGGTGCTCTTCATGCTCCTCCTTAGACTTGGAATAGACCAGAATGTCATCCAGATATACCACAACAAACTTGTCCAGGTACTCCATGAAAACGGAGTTCATCAGCCTCGAGAAGGTAGCAGGTGCGTTGTTGAGGCCGAAAGACATGACCGTGTACTCATACAGGCCATAGCGGGTGGTGAAAGCTGTCTTGGGCACATCTTCTTTGCGAATTTTGATTTGGTGATAACCACTTCTCAAGTCCAGCTTAGAGAACACCACAGCTCCTGCCACCGATCAAAAGATCATTTATCCGAGGGAGAGGATATTTGTTCTTGATGGTTTTAGCATTTAGAGCCCGTAGTCAACACATAGCCTATCGGTTCGCCACGCTTCTTCACAAAGATTGTTGGACTACCCCAAGAAGTCTGTGTTGAATGAAACCCAATTTCTCTTGTTCATCAAGTTGTCTTTTGAGTTCCGCCAACTCGGAAGGACCCATTTTATATGGCCTCTTGGAGATAGGAGCCGCCTGTGTTCAAGCTCAATCACGAATTCAACCTCGCGATCCGGAGGCATACCGCAACTCTTCAGAAAGACATCCGAAACTCACGCACCATCGGTACCTCTGAATAGCTTCCATAGCATCGTCATTCAGCGCAGCCAAGGAATAGAGCTGGACCGCAGGAGTCAGACTTGGAGAAAAGACTATGTGGCCTTCAGGAATCTTCAGAGATACTGAGTGTTCAGCACAATCAATCACAGCTGCATTTGCTGTCAACCAATCCATGCCCAGGATGACATCAATGTCAGAGTTGCCCAGAACAATCAAAGAAGCCAAGAATGAAGAACCACCAATCTCAACTTGATTCCCATGAATGATTAGCTCAGCCCTCATGTTTGCTCCAGGAGAAAGAACCATCAACCGCTTTTGGAGAGGGACCATGACTAACTCATTCTCTTCTGCAAACTTGTGTGACACAAAAGAATGCGATGCACCAGAATCAAAAAGAACTCGTGCAGGGACTGAGTTAACGGATAGCATACCCATTACAACTCCAGGTGTGAGTTCAGCTTGAGAGGCGTTGACGCAGTTGGCGCGAACAACCGCAGACCCGGGCTTGGTGTTGATGTTGAGAGCCCGAGGCGGTGGTGCACGAACCGAAGGAGAGCTTGTTGCAGATCTTGGCGGGGGTTGAGGGAGAGCTTTGTTCTTCATTGGGCGCCCATTTGGGATGTCCATGATCTCCACATGTGTAACAAGCACCGTGAGGACGTGGGAGTAGCCGGGGACTCCGCCAGCGCCTGTGGTAAGGGTTGTTGTAGCCCACAGGAGCCGCAGTGGTGAAGTTTGGTGGCCTTGACGTGAAGCTCGCAGGTCTTGGTGGAGCCGGAGCGACGGTGGGGTGTTAGGAACCCGACACGCCGCTTAGAAGGAGCTGCCATAATCGCAGAGCTTGATGCATCCTCATTATGTTTCTTGGACTCTTCAAACATTTGCCCGCTTGCCTCCTCTTGTAGTGCCATATGCTGCAGTTCAGAAGGAAGGTTGCCGTCTTGCATGCGTGATTGCATACTTGATCGACGATTGAGCCCTTGCTCGAATCTTTTCGCTTCTTCTTGTCATCGATACCTCATCACCACCATAGCGAGACAGTTCATGAAGTTCCCGATATAGGTGTTGACGTTATCATTTCCGCTTCAAAGTTGAGGAAAGCCTCCTTCATCCTTTCCATCACAATCTCTAAGAGAAACTTCTTTGAAAGCTGCAGTGAACCTCTCCCAAGTTGGTCGGAACCCGGCAGCTTGCCTTCAAGTAGTTCTCCCACCAAAGAGATCTCCCTTGAGAAGGTGGGTAGCACACTTGACCCACTCCTGCTCGGAACATCGCAGCCTCGAGCAACCTTGAGATCTCGCGCAGCCAATCATCCGCCCGAGGTCACGGACACATCAAACTGACGAGGGTTGAACTTGAGGAAGATCTTGATGTCACCACGCTTGGGAGGTGGAGGAAGTGGAGCAAACTCGTTCCTTCTGACGCTCTCCTCAAAGCGCTGCTAGTTCTCTTGCATTGCCGCCAAAGCATTAGCTATGCTTGACAAAGTGGCGAGCCCGCCCGAGGATGTCCTCCTCATCCGTGGGGAGCCATCCTGTCATTGATGTAAAACTCAAGTTAGTACT
The DNA here is from genome assembly GCA_030063025.1 of Avena longiglumis. NCBI lineage: Eukaryota > Viridiplantae > Streptophyta > Magnoliopsida > Poales > Poaceae > Avena > Avena longiglumis. Next base: position 462,388,023 of record CP125974.1, read on the forward strand.
ATGATGGAGAATGATAATAATCCAAAATAGTACCAAGATGGAATTAACCAAGATTAAAGGATACAATTTACTGAGATGATATTAAAATATCAACAAAGTTCATAGCACCTAAAAGATATTAAGCATATCGCACACGACTGAAAAGGAGTGTGGTACACAAATATATCAAAGAAAAAAAAATTTCCACAAATTTCGGCATTAAAATACCAATAGATGCGCAAAATTACTTAACGAATCAAGATTAGTGACTCTACCGATTCAATATACAAAAGCGAATGATAAAAGTAGTGGTATGGTCGCGACTCCATCCCGCACTCAAATCATTACTCCGCACATGAATAAGTGGAACACATATCCTAACCCCTTCTTCTCACGACGAAACCTAAAGATTGGTAACTACGAAAACGAACACCCCAAACAAGATAGCGTCGGATACAAGAGGAAGATAGATTGCGTCGGTTTGCAAAAGCCTGTCGGTATGGAATGTACCAACAATTGATAACCAAAGGCAGATAAGATAACAACTTGGATGCAACAGATAGACAAGGGATTACACACTCACACACATACACACAACCTATGGTACTACGGAAACCCAGAACACGTGAATCCTAGTTTGAACTTTGAGAACCCTAAACCCTAAAATGGAAGCAGTCCTACTCTCGCGTTTTGTTTTTCCCTAATATACATAACTACCAAAATATTTGCTAGACTGACAACGACCGTTTGGCTGAAACCCTGAAGGTCGGGATGGCTCTGATACCAATTGTAACTACCTCGGTGAACTACGCTCCTAGATACAAGCCTAGATGAGTGATAGTGGTTGAAATAGTACGGTGGGGCCCCAAAAGCCACTCACTGGTAGTCCTTTCAGACGTCCCAACCACTACCCTCTCAACGGGACCTGTACGGGCGTAGTCGGCGAAGGGATCAACTACGACACAAGTGGGTATGTACGCAAGCCACCATACAAGAGTACATCAGAGCCACACCATCTAGAAAGAAAGGAAATATACCAACGCCATACGGCAAGATTCAAATGACCTAGATAAATCTATATTTTAGGATAACTCCTCATACAACACATCAGAGTATCATGCGGAAGCGGCAAACAAGATCCGAGTACGGATAAGAAGCAAATCGGCATAAGATGCCGAGAAATAAGCACATCCCAACTAGGTCTCTCGGGATCCCTGCTCTAATCTCTACACCGAACGATCGTTGCCCACATCTTGGCTTCTTCCACCCAGATCCGTCCGTGAAGGTACCGCTCATCTGAATCAAGAATTTATCATGTGAGACCCTAAGGGTACTCAAAGAAGTCTTAATGCCTCTAAAGGGGACACAACCTGGGTGACGAATTGCAAAAAAGATAAACCCTAGCAGTTCTACAGATAAACGCTAACCATCCGCCTAACCAATGATAGACGGATGTCCGTGAATTTAAGTACAACAGTTATAATGGTAATCTCATCCGATCCATCCTCCTCCCTGCTTACCAACAAGGAAGCGGACGAACAACCCCCCATCCGTTGGCAATTTTATTACATTCCATGAGTGTTGCTCTATTTACTAGTCAAGTTACTTAGTCAGATTAAGGCGGTACTTTAGTTATGCTTGTCTATGATCAAGAAACTGTGCTCCAAGTCGTCCATATCCGCGGACACGGCTTTCAAGTTTTACCCGGCCGGGGTGCACCAATAGCAACACACGCTCGATCAACCTCGGAAAAACCAAATCAAAACCCAACGAGGCTTTCACGACTGAACAATCACAGAATTCAGAAATATTTCAGGGGGCCACCCCTTAAGTAGATCCCGCAACGGAGATAGCTGACCCCGAGACGGACTCAAGGTTTGGGTGGACGGCCAGAACGATCGGGAACCCGAAGTGGCTGGGCTTGTCGACCACAAAACGTGTCCCGATCCTAAACAATACAAGGTGCGACTCGCACAATTTAAATACGTAAAAGTAGCATGGCATAAGCAGGATCGTAAATAAAACCTCAAACTAGTTTGTGGCCCCAAGAAATAAGACTAATCAAGCTCGCCTGGGGGTCCCATATACCTCTGGATGTGGATAGCGCGATAAATCAAGGAACAGGAATCAAGTACTCGGGGTCTTACGGACACAAGTGAGAAGGAAAACCAAATAGCAGATGTTGCTCACCGTGCCACTTTCTTTAGTTATCCCGTAACTACTCAAAGTTAAGTTGTTTAGGTACCTCATTATCCATCGACTCTCACAAACCCTACACATGTTGGCTACGACTGCATGGCTCAAACAACTCCTATAGTAGTGGCTCATGGGATGGAGGAAACAAGCTTGGTGGGTTTAAAAGTAAAAGCTATGCATACTTGGGATTCAATTTAATGCAATCGCGACTCAATGATGCAAGAATAAGATAGAGGCAATAGGTATCAGATGTATGCAAGCATGTGGAAGTGCTTGCTGGTATCTCAGTTGAAGCGAGGGACGGATCCGGTAGTGCTCGGTTCTCTTGATACAACCCCTCGCCAAAGGTGTCTATCCGAGAAAAACCAAACAAACAAGGCCAACATGAATATAGAGCACAAGCATATGAATAAGATGCGTCGAGCAAACAATCATGCCATGATGAATGATGCACAGTTTACATGGCAAGTAAGGTAGCATGGCATGGTGAGGTGTGAAAGACAAATAATAACATTTTAATGGAGTTTTGGAATCACATTTGTTGCCATAACAGTTGTTGTTCACTATATATTTATATGATGCATGCTGCAATTGAAGTTATGGATAGCATAAACAGAAAGGTCTCGTCGAGCTGATCATTTTAGACATATCATTTGCTTAATTTGGAATTATAAAACAAAAGTTATTAAATATTTAAATTCTAGTGGCAATTGGGTAATTTAAATAAACTTGGAATTTTAATTGTGCAAAAGTCAAATTGGATGGTATATTTGAAATCCTCTCATCTTGCTGATATCCAAACATATATTATTTGCCCAAATTGGATTTAGTATGGAAAAGTTATTTAAATCTGAACTGAATTTGAATTTCAAATTATTTAACCAGAATTTGAATTTGAAAACAGTCTCTGGTCGTTTTACACACAGTCTACTCCAACCTGGGTCGCAGACAGGTGGGGCCAGGGGGTTCTCTGACCCACAAGCCAGCGGCTGAGGCAACCAAGGACCGCGGGTTTATTCTCGGAATCGCCAGGAGCCTTTTTGCAAAACATACACAGACACTGACAACGGGCCCTGAGGACCGCGGGTTGACGCAAAAAGGGGGCCAGGGGGTTATTTGCGAAAAGAACACGCGGGCCAGGGGAGGACTGCGGGTTGCGTCCAGGTAACCATGAGTGCCTTTTTAGAAAACGGACAACGTCGCTGACGGGTGGGGCTAGAGGGCGCGGGATGCAGAGGACAAAACAGGGAGGGGGGTATGAGTAAAACAACCACGCCAGATCGTTCTCTTCGCTGCAGATCCGACGCGCGCGGCGCGCGGTGTGGCGAGGACAGGGCTCGAACGCGCGTCGCGGGCTGGTGCGCAGAGGCCTGAGCCACTGCGGTGGCTGCGGTTTGGTGTTAGGGGATAGATCGCTTGCTAGATAGGGCTAAACGGAGCGCGGTGCTAGCGGCAGACGTCGTCGACTCTGACGCACGGAGGGCGCTCGACAAAACGTTCCCCGCGTCCAGGAAGCGACGATGCCGGCGAGGATGTCTGGGAGGACGAGGTACTCACCGCTGCCGGCGACGGCTTGGCTCGGGCAGGGCGCGTTGATCGGCGGCGCAGGCGACGCCCGCTAGGGTTTTGGTGGCGTTCGGCGTGCAGCGGCGTGGCAGCCGTCTCCTCGCGTCTCTGGGTCCAGGCGCAGCGAACCTCCAAGGCTTCTCGACAACCTACTCCGCGCCCGCCTCCGAAGTGTGCGCTCTGGCGTGGACGGTGGTGGCCGAGAAGGAAGATGGGCGGTGGAGAAGGGGAGAGGGAGGCAGGTGCTCTGGGCGGATCCGGGAGGGGCCAGAGAGGGAAGGGAGGATAAGAACGAGGCCGAGGAGGGGCTAGCGTGGGGTAGATGGCCGGTGGCATCGGCCACCTTTCCTCTCACGTGCTCACGGCCTGTGCCGTGGCAAGGTGGCACTAGCGTGGGGCAGGTGGGGTAGGCGGGCGGGCAGGTGGACCTGGGGCGCGGGCAGGTGAGGAAAAGAGGGGAGAGGGGAAGCTCGGGCTAGGGCTAGGTTCCTTGGGCGTGTGGGGGGTTAGCTAGGGCATGGAGGTGGGGTCCTCATGCAGGGAGAGGGGAGAGGGTTGGCGAGCTGGGGCAGAGCATGGGGGAACATGCTAGGTAGTGGGGAAGAGGAGGGGTAGGTTTTTGGGTTTTGTTTAGAGGAAGGTGTAGTTTAGGGTTTAGTTTAGAGAGAAAGTGTAGATTAGGGTTTTGTTTAGGGTAGAAAGGAGAGATAGCATGGGGGAGGTTTTAGAGTTGCTAAGATGGTTAAGAAGGAGGTGGTTCTTAACTTGGTCATGCAAGCTTCATATACAACCCACAAAACCAAGGAAAAGGAGAAAAAGGGGGGGGGAAGGAAGAGAGAGATGTTTGAAGATGATGGGGTGGTTTCCTTGGTCCATGCATGATCCAAAATTTGGCCAAGCAAGATCCAAGGAAGGGATGGTTTGTGGTTGTGCATGCCCATTAGCACATGTGTGTGCATGGAGCAAGGGAGAGAGGTTTAGATGATTAGATTTAGGGATTAGCTAGGAAGGATAGATAGAGAGGGGAGAGCTAGGGTTTTACACTACCAAAACAAGATCAAGCAAGAAAGGAGTGATCCACTTAGAAAACAAGCAAAAGCCAAAAACTGGAAAAGGTGGCACTTGCATGGCCCATGCAAAATAATTAATGCCAAAATATCCTTGTGAAAACAATAATATTAATATGGCATTGTTCAGATGCATTCCCAAAAGGTGGGCAAAGGCCAAGCAAAAGATGATGGTTGTAATCCAATCAACCAATCATGAGCTAGAGATAAATCAACAAAATGCCAAGCTCAGATTAGTTGGATGGTGGAATTATAAGGTGGTGAAAGAAAAGGTGGTGGAGTCAATAAGAGAGATGCCCTCAACTCAACTTGGGAATTTAACAATATATTAAGAACCAAATACAATATCAAGAGGCAACTACATTTAATCATGCACATGAGATAAGAACCAAACAAGAAAAGGTTTTATATGATGCTCAAATGCAAGGGGACATGATGACATGAGCATGATATGATGATGATGCAACAATTATATGTTGGAAGTGGCCCATTTTATTATTATAACATGTAGCATTACAGGGGTTAGACAACTGGGATGCTACACATCCTTAATAAAAAGCTATGCATATAGTAAATAAAAAGATTGCTAAGATGCTCATTGTCTGCTTGCCTTGTCATTTTGGTTATGGGAAAGCTCCTGTACCATGTGTAAGGGGTACCCCGTTGGCGGTTCTCTATGATATGCAAATACTTACAGTGACAAGAACTTACAGGCGACTGAAGTTGAGTAGCATGAGGTGTGGCCCTCGTATTCAAGGGACTTGAGATTGCCAACTTATACTTCATCAAGAATATACTCCATCTTTGTTCACTTTAACCTTAATCACTTCAATATGCTTATGATAGGGGCAATGAGGGCTAAAAGCTAACAAGTACCATAATTTTTGGAAGCTCTTTTTGAAACTTGAAATCCCCGCTTCCTTTACAAAAAGGCCTTTCTTCCACCATTATTGAGTCTCCACCTTCTACCTTTAGGCACCATTAAGAGAGCATAGTTGTCATTCTGTGTGCACTGTTCCAAAGATTATTGATTGATGCATATTGTGATATTACTTGCTCTTGTGCTATTTGTTTCTAGTCACCCTTGTGAACTTTGAAGGTGTCCTATGCATCTATATTGCTACTCTATGAGGGACAAGCTGATTGCCACTATGCCATGTTTTCTGTATGTGAAACAAACAAACGTTTTTCAATGCATGTTATTCATGATCTTTGTTTGTAGCCTTTCATGTTGCATGCATAGTTACTATGTCCTATTGTTAGAACTCCATCTTTCATGCACATGTTTTAGAGTTCTTTGATCCCAGTTTCAATTCTTGCAAATGGTTGGATCTTTAATGTGAGGGTGCATGTCACCTCAAAAATTATTCTTTTATCACTTACCTACTCGAGGGCGAGCAGGAGTTAAGCTTGGGGATGCTTGATACGTCGGAAACGTATCTATAATTTTTGATGCTCCATGCTTGTTTAGTATCTACTTTGCTTTGATTGTCTACACTTTGAGGTGCTTTTTACATGTTTTCTGGTACTAACCTATTAACAAGTTGCCATAGTGCCAGTTGCCTGTTTTCTGTTGTTTTTGGTTCCAGAAAAGCTAGTAAGGAAATATTCTCGGAATTGGACGGGGCAAAAGCCAAAGCCAATAACTTTCCATGGGGAACAAGAAGTCCAGAGGGGAGACGGAGAAGCGGGCTAGGGTGCCTAGACCCCCCTAGGAGCGGGTGGGCCCTGCCCCGAGCCTAGGCAGGGTGTGGGGCCCCTGGCCGCCTCCTCGGCCTTCCCCTTCGCCTATAAGAAGCTCCCGATGCAGAAACCCTAAGCACACGATCAAATCTCCACGAAACCGCCTGTAGCCGCCGCCACCATCGTCCCTAGATCGGGGGGGATCTGAAGTTCTTCCCGGCACCCTGCCGGAGGGGAGATCATCCCGAAGGCCTTCCCTCCGGTATGATGCGTGAGTAGTTCCACCTTGGACTATGGGTCCATGTAGTAGCTAGATGGTTGTATCTCCTCCTTGTTCTTTCATGTATAGATCTTGTGATCTCCGTTCATGATCAAGATCTAATCTATTTGTAATCATGCATGTTGTATTTGTGGGGATCCGATGGATATTGAGATTATTATGTTGGTTTGATTAATGGTTTTGTCTTTATGATTCTATCATGTCTGTGTTGTTTGTGATCTTGCATGCTCTTCGTTGTTAGTAGCTATCTTGGCCAAGTCGTTGCTAGTGACTCCAAGAGTGGGTATTTATGCTCGATAGTGGGTTCATGCCTCTAGTTTCCAAGGGAAGTGACAGAAATTTCTTCGGTTGTAGATGTGCTGTTGCTACTAGGGAGAAAACAACGGTCTCTTGTTCATGGAACATGTGGACCGTTTACCTTACACACTTTGCTTAAAGCAGTTGTCTGTTGCTTGCAACTTAATACTGGAGGGGGTTCGGATGATAACCTGAAGGTGGACTTCTAGTCATAGATGCAGTTGGATGGCGGTCTATGTATCTTGTTGTATTGCCCAATCGAATCTCATACGATGTTTCTAACTAGTAATTGCATTGTTATGCCTTGCTCAGTTCCTGTCAATTGCCCCGCTGTAATTTGTTTACCCTTCATGCCATGTTGTTTATCTAAGGAGAGCATCTCTAGTGAACTATGGACCCCGGTCCAATCTTTACAATTGATACATCTTCCACTGTTACTTGTTTACTTGTTATAAACCATTACCTTCCACACCATACGTTTAATCTTTTGTTATAGCAAACCGGTGAGCTTTACAACCTCACTGATTCGTTGGGGAAAAGTCTTGAGTTTGTGTTGTGCAGGTCTCCGCGTTGCTTGCAACACCTGTGTGACGTTTCCTTCCTCCTTCTGGTTCGATAACCTCGGTCTCTACTGAGGGAAGACTTGCTGTTGTGCTCATCACACCTTGCTCTTGGGGTTGCCAACAAAGTGCTCCACATCAGCACCATCACTTAGAACGTCAAGTTTCTTTGAGAAGGAACTTTCCATGAAAAATTAAGTGGGAGGAAAATAGAACTTTTCATGGAAAGTTCCTTCTCAAAGACGTGTTTCTAATACATTATGTGAAAGACATATTATTGATTGGAAATGATGTATCTTATATTAACACAAGTTAAGAATTTCATCTCGATGAAAGACTTAGGAAAAACACGAATATTTGGCATCAATATCTATATGGATAGATTGAGACGCTAATATGGTTGTGCCATATATACATAGATGAGATATTGAATAACTTTAGTATGGAAATAACAAGAAAGGTTCTTGCCACATAGAAAGGATTAAGTCAAAATTCAAGTGTATCGACACTTGGCATAAGTGAAACAAAGTTTCAAGTATTTTGATACTTGATGATTGAAATCACAAAGAGAGTTTATCAATCAAACTGTGATATGTACACATCCATATATGTCATATACTCTAAATGTTATGAGAAAATACTAGAATGATTCATAATATGATCATTGGATGATAGTAAAGATATTCTTATGATATTTTGGAAGAATTAAGAATAAATTATTTTTGTAGAAGTGACAAATAGATGGTTAGTTTATTGTAAAGTATTACATTGATACTAGTTTTGTCAAAAAGTATAGATTAAGTTTATCTATACAAACTAAGGGTGGCACAATATAATGGAAAGTAAGTTCCATAATGGATTTGGATGAGTTCCAAAGTTAAAAAATTATGACAGATACTACAACAAAAGGCTAAGTGTATGACTGCTATTATAGCAGCAAAAGAGGGCATTTGTGTCAAGCAGTTTATTGTCAAACTAGGTGTGGTTCATAGCGGGCTTGTACTATGAAGATATATTGTGTGACAATATTATCAACATTTTCAACCCCAAGGAACTAAAGGTCTCACCAAAGGATCAAATTTATACAAAGCCATCTCATTAGAGAATGAGTGATGCGTAGAGACACAAAGACATAAAATTACACAGGGACCTAAAAGTGTCGGATCCGAAGATCGGTTGACCACTAGCAATCGTGTACATACAACACCGGAAAGCCATAGGTGTTGAATACACAAAGATTTGAAACTAGATTATTATCTCTAGTGCAAGTGGGAGACTGTTGGAGATATGCCCAAGAGGCAATAATAAAGTGATTATTATCATATCTTCATGCTTATGATAAATGTTTACATGCCATGCTAAAATTGTATTAACCGGAAACATTAATACTTGTGTGATTTGTAAACATGTAAGAGTCCCTAGTAAAGCCTCTTGTTAAACTAGCTTGTTGGTTAATATATGATCATGGTTTCCTGATCGTGAACATCGAGATGTTATTAACAACAAGGTCATATCATTAGGAGAATGATGTGATGTACATAATCCTATAGTTAAGCGTAGCATAAGATCAAGTCATTCAAATAGTTCACTTGCTATAAGCTTTCAAATACATAGTAACCTAAATCCTTCGACCATGAGATCATGTTAATCACCATCATCGGATGGATGATTTGATGACATCAAACACCACTTCATAACTGGGTGGCTATAAAGGTGGAATTGAGTGTTCAGAGAGTATGTGTTGAGGCACATGGATCAAGAGTGGGATTTGTCCATCCATATGACGGATAGATATACTCTGGACCCTCTCGGTGGAATGTCATCCAATTAGCTTGCAAGCATGTGACTGGCTCACAAGGGATCACATATCACGAGAATGAGAAAAGAGTACTTATCGGTAACGAGGTTGAACTAGGTATACATAGATAACGACGATCAAACCTTGGATAAGTGAAGTATCGCGAGACAAAGGGAAATTGGTATCGTATGTGAATGGTTCATTCGATCATGAATTAATCGTAGAAATATGTGGGAGCCATATGAATTTCCAGATTCCTCTGTTGGTTATTGATCGGAGAAGAGTCTCAATCATGTCTGCATAATTCACGAACCTTAGGGAGACACACTTAAGGATTCGATGTTGTTTAGTAGATATGGAAAGTGAGTAAAGATACTGAATGTAGTTCGGAGTCTTGTATGGGATCTGGGATGTCACAAGGAGATTCGGAATGGTCCGGAGAATAAGATTCATATAAGGAAATTCCAATTCCGGAGTTCGGGAATGGTTTCAGTGTTTTCACCGAAATTTTCTAGAAGGGTCTAGAAGGTCCACCGAACCGGAACGGGAAGGGTACATGGATGTGTCATGACAAAGTGGAATGGTTGCATAATTTCCTAGGTCACTTGGCTGGATACTTGGAAGAGAGAAATTAAACTCTAATTTGATAGTCAAAAAGGCAGTTTGAAAAAGTCAAATCCCAACATGGTTTCCAAGTTAGGGAGGGTTTCCACCTGGGTTGGGAACACCCTTGGACGCCCCACCACCTATATAAGGAGGGGTGGAGGCGCACCCCAAGGTATCTCTCTTTACCTAGGCGCCCAAGACCCAATCCCTAGGTCGTCGCTCCTTCTCTGGTGATAGATGACCCTGTTTCCCCTTTGCTTGCGTGACAGGTGGCCCTGGTCCCACTAGTCAGCCACTATGGCTAGTTGTTACTATGGTGCAAAAGGTTTAAACATTTGATTTAATAATTTCAGAATGTAAATAAAACTTGTAAATTCAATAACTTTTAATCTGTAATTCAGAAAAATACAAATAATATACCAAAATATTCAGAAAAATGAGAACTATCTATCTATGCTATAATCATGCATTGTTCAACAACTTAAATGACAAGTTTAATTAGAACACCCTAGTAACCCTAACAGGTGATTCCGGAGTTCCTTGAGTTAGGGTTTGCGCCCCTCGGAACCCCGATTAACTTGTCGAGCATGCTTTAGGGTTACATTCCAATGCTCATTAACTTGTCATATCATCATCATTGCTTGAGCATTGCATCGATGCCATGTGTTGATTGTTTCCCTTTCTTTCCGGTGATTTGGTTCTTCTCGGTAGAATACGATATCGAGATCGAGATCGAAGACCGAGATCAAGACCATAGAAGATCGACGAACAATACTTGAACAACTATAATCAAGTCAAGTATTTTGTTAGTATCTAGTGTTACCTATCTGCTGGATAGTTTCCCTTTTGTAGCCTTATACTCATGTTCCCCTCTCATATGCATCCGAGGTTTCTCCGAACTAGGTTTTACACCCTGAACTCAGATATTGATTTTAGTTGATTTTAGCGAGTTACCTATCTACTACGGTTTCCTTTTGTAGCTAGGTTTAGGGTTTCTCTTCATTTTATTATTGTGTATGTATATATTAGGGTTTCTCGAATTAGGGTTTATATCTCTCAACACCGTACTTAACTTTCTCCTTTAGCCGCTTTGACTTATTCGTTTTCCACCTATGCGTAAAATATGGACCCACACGTCGAGACGAAGAAAAGGAAGAGTTGATCCAAGGTGTGATCCGTGGGGAAGATAATTTAGACGTATCAACGTTTACGAACAACTCGGTGAGGGTGATCCTCTTTACGGAATAGACAACTTGTTTGAGGTTGAAGGTGTTGCCTTCATGAGGGAGAAGGCGATGCCTTGTGTAATCGAGAAGGCAGCTCGGCGAGGTGCATGTAATATAATTAATTCATTAATTAATCATCGCTATCTATATAGAAATAGTAACGATCTTTCTTCTTTTAGCCCTCCGGATCAAAGGAATCTCTTGAAAAGCGAACGAGGCCCAACCAAGAAGTTGCAAGACCATGAGAGGTTCAGATCGAAGATGTCGCTGAAGGCAAGCCAAGCGGCTCCGAAGTTGTCGCAAACAAATTTGTGGCACAATGCGAATGTCGTTAGGGACTTAATCCCGATCACCATTAGAAATTGGAATAGGCCTGCTAATGCAGATGAAGAGGGAACATGTTTATTTGTCCCTAACCACGCCAAAGATTTACTGTGGAAGAGGCTCATGGTTAATTTCAAACTACCAAAGATAGAGCTGGATCCAAATGCGGAGGATCCATTTGAGGACGCCTTACAACATGGGAGAGCCATGGAGGCTAAGGTCAGGGAGTGGGCTTTGAAGAAGATGGCCCAGTGTTTCACCAACTGGAAGAAAATATTGCACCTTGACTATGTCATGAAAGAGAAGACTCCCGATTTCAAGAATATTCAGTTTGAGAAGATAAAACCATTCTGGGCTGAGTTTGTGGAATACAAGACATCAGAAAAAGCTAAGAAAATGTCTGCAACGAATAAGCTGAATGCTGCTAACAAGAAGTATCACCATACTATGGGGCAAGGTGGCTACAGGGCTGGCATTCCTAAGTGGGAGAAACTTGAGAATGAACTGCGTGATAAAAAGATCACCCCAGAGACAGACGATTGGGTAGAACGTGCAAGGAATTGGTTTTACGGGCATGGGGGCACGTTGGACTCGGAAGGGAGGTGTATATATAACATACGACATAAAGAAGACCCCTTGCCAATCGAGAGGATCAGAAAAGCAGTAAAGGCTGTTAAAGATGGGGACTTCATTCCCGATAGAGAGAATGATGAGCTCACACTCGCCCTTGGAAATAAGGAACATGATGGACGAACACGAGGCACAAGAGGCTCCCAACCATGGAGGACTGGGTTTCCAGAAGAGAGGAAGAAATATCCTGATAGAAGCCGTCAGAGGAGAAAGGACAGGGTGGAAGTTGAAGCAGATAGTCAGAAAGAGCGAATGCGTTTAATTGAAAAATGATTAAAGCAACAACAAGATGAAATTAACGCACTTAAAGAGCAAAGTACTACCGGCCCATCTCGAAGACACCGCATTCGATGCTACCGCCTATCGAATAATCGAAAAAAGGTGGCTTCCACCGAGGTCCCGGTGATGACAATGGCGATGGCGATGATGCCGCAACGATGGCTCCTGTTGGCTACCCGTGGATGATATCACAGAGATGACACATCGTGAGCTACATGTCAAAGTTGTGAACATATCAATGAAGGTGGTCATCGGCTATGCCTTACCAATTGGACCCACACCAACTTACCATTGTCGTCCGGTTCAGAGGTCTACGCTGTTGTCGGCGTGGATGAAATCATGCCCACCTTTGAAGTTTTGGATCTTCACTACCCCGCAGTGAATGGGATGATTGTCTTTGAGACGCAAAACGTCACCATTCTATGGCCAAGGAATGTATCATGCTTCAAATCACACGCCAAGGCCATCTTCACCGCCTCACCCGCTCCAGCCGAGGTCGCCGCCGCGACAGCCATCTTCGTCGCCTCACCCGGCTCCGTCGCCTCACCAATCTCCGGCGCAGCCATCGCCGCGGGAGCCATCACCGGCGCCTAAGGGTCAAAAGCGTAAGCGTACCGCTACTGTGCCTCGTGGTAAGCGATCGCCGAAACGTAAACAAGAGCCTCTTCCAAAAGTACCAAAGGTTCCTCCCAAGAGAACTTATGATCTGCATCAAGAGGAGATCAGGCGATCGTTGATGCGGAAACGATAGCGTTTTTCGCTAAGCTGAGGCGGCCGAAAGAGCCAGTGTTCCCTAGCACCAAAGAAGAAAAAGCCAAAGTGTTGAAAATGATAAAGAATCTTCATCAACCCTAGCCAAAGCTGTCATCAGACTATGAGCGTTCTATTCTCAAGTCACATGCGGCACAAAAAGCCTCGAAGAGCAAGATCGCAAGCGAAATCTGCCCAGCTGGAGAACAAGCAAAACAGACTTGCACCCTCTCAAGGTGATTTCCCAAACCAATGTGGGGTCGAGCAAATATGGGGTCAAGAGCAAGATGATCCAGAGGTAGTTACACACACGGAGAAGCCGCCATTGCTCAAGGTATGAGTATTGCCCAAGATTTATCCCGATTAGAGTTCTTCCCCGTGAGTGAAGTAGCATAAAAATACCAGTACGGCAAACCTCTCGTCAAACCTGAGGAGGTAAACAATCTTCCAACAAAAATGCGAAGATTGCATAACTGGTACATGCATGCCACAAGGGCCGGGGCTAACTGGATAGTGCCGAGGGTTACAAAAAAGCATCATGGAAAAGATAAGGATGACATGATATCCATTGAATTTGATGAACTATTTCAATTATTCAATCAAGACGCCTTGGACAAATCGATCATCAGTGCCTATTGTCTATAAGTACTAATTCTGTAATTAATTTAGTCTCCAGCTATATTATTTTGTTTATTGCATGTATATAATCGTACTGTAATATGCAGAATGAAGATTCTCGAATGTAGCAGAGGACAAATCTATGACATTGGCTTCATTGACCCATATTGGGTTCATGAAGCTAATCTCAAAATAAGCCCCCAGGATACGGAGGATAACATAGTACACGCGTAAGGTTTCAAGAAACCAAAAGGAAAATACTATTTCCTTACAACTTCGAGTGAGTGTTATTGTCTTGTATACACACTTTCTATTTCGCTTACTCGATGTTAAGTATATAATTGATTAGTTATGCATTTGCAGCTTCCACTATATTCTGTTAATCATTCAACTTGACAAAGGGCGTGTACTAGTCATGGACTCGAAACATAAACCCCTTGAGACGTGGAAGGACATGCAGATACTTCTCCAGCGGTAATTCTAATCATTACGATACTATGTCGACAACGTTCGTGAATTTTATGATATCAAGTACTTAATAACTTATTTTATTCGTTTTCTACGCCGGGCAGCGCTTGGAAACGGTTCACCAACAAGGCTAGGGGTGTTTGGAAAGAGGAGCTTACATTTCAACCACTAGATGTAAGCACCACTAGCTATATCCGCGCATCTCTTTGATTCTAGTTTTGATACAGTTATTATCATGCTTGATTATTATTTTGATTGAACTCTGTTCTCGTAAAGTGCCTGACGCAGGGACCAGGTAACAATCTATGTGGATACTATGTATGCGAGTTCATCCGGCGTGCGTGCGATGAGAAGGGCAGAAATTTAGAGCAACTCCACGTCGTAAACAATTTCTATAGTTTTTAATTACAATCAAATTGTGTTTAGTTTCATTCATATAGGTGACTCCTTTTTAAATCAGATCGAACGCTCACGGATGTCTTACGCCAAAGGATCGCGTACGAGCAATTCAGGAGAAATTGGCGGGATTTTTGGATGCAGAAGTCCTAGACCCAAAAGGGGAATACTACTCGGCTGTGTATAGACAATAGGAATTGTAAAAATAGCAACTTTGAAGAAATTGGCCGGTAGCATCGAATAGCAACTTTTGTATGTAGTGCATGAACTCGATCCGTGTATTGAATATAATATTGTCATCATGATGTAATATAAGGTTCCTTCATTGATAAGTGCAAATCACTAAATAAACAATAAAACAACCTAAATGAATTCTCTGCCGTGGCACAAAAAGTGGCGAAAATGCTGTCGCGGCAACAAAATGTGCCAAAATGAATTCTCTGCCGCGGCAGAGAAATGGGCCAAATCTCTGCGAAGGTTATTAGTCCGTTAGTGCTCCAACCCCCCTTCGCCCTCTGCCGCTGCCACGTGTGCACCCTTTAGTCCCGGTTGGTGGGGCAATTGTCCCGTTTTAGTCAAAAGGTTAGAGCTTTAGTCCCGATTGCCCCGTCCCGGTTGGGCAACCGGGACTAAAGCCCCGTACCAACCGGGACCTATAGGGTTGTTTCCACCAGTGGTCGTGCCATCATGTGACGATCACCGTTTGGGCGTCTCTGTTTGCAATTTTTTTTTTGCTTATAGCTATCGCAGAACATATAAATGTCCATTTTGGTGCATACTACTTAATCATATCCACCATACTGTAACATCAAGACATTCATAATTTTGTGCTTGTGTATTGCAAATATCTGCATCTCTATAATGTTCGCTTTCTGCTCGTAGCTGATATGTCTATGTGAACACATAAGACAAGCAAGATCAGGTGGGGCCATATGATGGTTGTGTTCATCTATGAAATCCTTCACAAACCACCGCCCGGTTTCTTCGACCTGTGCAACGACTAATTTCGCCTTACATCCAACCCGAGTGATGTTCCGTGGCCTCCTCTTCATGTCTTATCTTTTCCTCTTCATGTGTTTCTCTTCCCGACAACCTTCACGGTTTCCTTAGAATTATCTCCACGTTGGCTTCATCCCACTCAACATAGATTTTCCGGACACTAAATCCTTTTTGAAGAGCATATTTATTATAAAACCCGAACACATCATCTTCGCTAGCAAACGTCATGTTGGCAATGTCCCGATACTCAGCATCATCACCTACATGTGCCATATCTTCCTGCATACCACATACAGATTGAAAATTATAAGTTTAATCATAGTACAAGGATATAGCCGAAAATAATTAGGATAATATTACACCATTTAATTAAAAATACAATGAATTAAAAATAATCAGTTTCGTAGCCACACTAAGAATTGTTTGCAGCTAGAGGCATATACTAAGATACACAAGTATCGAGCACAAGAGTGCATAAGGGCGGTGCCAAAATTCCCCTTAGCTTGAACATGCGCTTTTCTAGATGAAACAACAAATACAGTTTTGAAAAGCAAACTACACGTGCATTTATATGTCATAATCAGAAATAAACTTGCATTTAAATCTGGTGCTTAGTTAATATATTTAACTAGCATCAAACTTCCTACACTATGTCTCCTAAATCTCACCATGTAAAAAATTCTATCATTCCTCTCACATGTCATGCTCTCGTGTAGGATGACTGTATTCGATAGTGTTAGGTTTGTTATATGGTATGATACAATGGTTGAACCAATAGAGAGATGAGGTTAGCTAGAATGTTTTTTAACAAAATTCAAATAGAGAACCAGCTCCAAAGATTTTGAAACAAGAAAAATAAAGGCTAAATATGATGGGTGTTATCAATTCATGTGAGTAATACAATGGAAAATATTGCAAAGAAAGAAATAAAAGAGGATATCACATGCACTTGAGATAACTAGAGATGTAGCGGGAATGTAGAATGGCATGCCACATGCACACATACTTATATAGCCCCTCGAGATAGATTGAGCCAAACGTCCGTTTCCGATAAAGGATGAATCAAAAACGAAATTGCTAGGTTCTAACCGCGAGAAGGACTAACTTTAGGGTTGGTCGATCGGTCGCTGATAAATAAATAAATCGAAGAGTTGGAAACAAGGAATCATACCAAATCGATCAGAAGCAGCTGATCCAGCGCAGGGTGGTCTGTAGGAACTTTGGTGAGGCTATACCGGATAATGGTTATTGACGATCCTCGATGCGATGGCGGTGGCCAAAACTACTAGGGAAAGATGTCTTGGCAAGCACTGATACATTGCAAACGTATCTATAATTTTTGATGCTCCATGCTTGTTTTACACCAATTATAGTATGTTTTGTCTACACTTCATGATGTTTTGTCTAAACTTCATGGCATTTTTATGCATTTTCTGGAACTAAACTATTAACAAGATGCCATAGTGCCAGTTCCTGTTTTCTGCTGTTTTTGGTTTCAGAAAAAATAGTAAATAAATATTCTTGGAATTGGATGAAACAAAAGCCGAAGTTCCTATTTTCCCGACACGACACAGAGCCCGAAGGAGAGACGAAGAGGCGCCGCGAGGCGGCCACACCATAGGGTAGCGCAGGCCCCCTGGCCGCGCCTGGCTATGGTGTGGGCCCCACAGGCGTCCACCGACCTTGCCCCTTCGCCTATATATTGCCCCCGACGCGAAAACCCTAAGCATCGGATCAGAATTCCATGAAAAGTTCCGCAGCGCCGCCGCCACCGAAGAAGAGATTCGGAGGACAGAAGTCTCTGTTCTGGCACCCTGTCGGGACGGGAATTGCCCCTGAAGCCATCTCCATCGACTTCACCGCCATCTCCATCGCCGTTGCTGACTCCAATGATGAGGAGGGAGTAGTTCACCCCCGAGGCTAAGGACTCTACCGGTAACTATGTGTTCATCTCTCTCTCATGGTGTGATCTTATTGTGATCATGAGCTTTGTAATCTAGTTTAATAAGTAGATGCTACTCTTTGTCTATTATGCTACTCAAGTGCTTTTATTAATGTGTTCTGCGGAGACACCTTGTCCCACGTGTGTGAAGGTGACAGTGTACGCATCGTGTGTGGATCTTAGGCTAAAGATTACAGAAATACTTATCACGAGTTATAATTTGAGTTGGATGTATCTATGAAATTGTGGTCTTTGTTTGGAACCATCTAGCACTCAAGGTGACAGTGTGGGGTTACCTAGAGGGGGAATGCGAACTTTAAGGTGTGCTTTTATAGCCCTACGCGGTGAATTGGTATTCGTTATCCAACAGGAGAGTAGTTCAGAGTAGCATAGTGAAGAGAAGATATTTATGTGTTCAATTATGTTATCATTGTTGAGAGTTTCCACTAGTGAAAGTATGATCCCTAGGCCTTGTTTCTAAGCATTAAAACACCGTTTACAACCAGTCATGCTACATGTTTGCTTGCTGCCATTTTTATTTCAGATTGCAATTACCACTTATAATCATCCATATTACTTGTATTTCACCATCTCTTCGCTGAACTAGTACACCTATACACTTGACAAGTGTATTGGGTGTGTTGGGGACACAAGAGACTTATTGTATCTTAATTGTAGGGTTGCTTGAGAGGGATATCTTTGACCTCTTCCTCCCTGAGTTCGATAAACCTTGGGAGATCCACTTAAGGGAAACTTGCTGCTGTTCTACAAACCTCTGCACTTGGAGGCCCACCACTGTCTACAAGAATAGAAGCATGCGTAGACATCAAGCTCTTTTCTGGCTCCATTGTCGGGAAGGTAAGTGTAGGGTTCGCAGCATAGAAAACAAAAAATTTCCTACGATGGGAACAACTATGTACCAAGATCTATCTATTAGATACAAACAACAGGCGGATGTATATCCGTAGAGAACATACCCTTGAAGACCGACAAAGCTTAACGAGTCCAAACTTGTGGTTGATGTAGACGATCTCTTGCCGATCTCAAGATCGAGAGGAAGTCCTAGCGCCGCAAAACAACAGCGCATCCGTGCTCGCACACACGTTCGAGGCACCAGGCAACCTCCGCCTCCTCGCTCCGGAGATGCAGCGGAAGCACAACTCTTTCTTGCCGAATAGCCACCGGGAACATGTATCTCGCTAGCCCGAGACCATGGGGGATAAATTATAGAGGGGGAGAGAGATCCTTCACGAGGAGTTGTGAGTGAGAAGTGAGAGGAGGGGCTCCTTATATAGGGGAGGGGGGAATCCTAAGGGGGCATGGCCGCCGGCCATGGAGGGTGCCCCCACCTCTCCCTCATTCATGTGGGTGGACACTCCACTCACAAAATGGCCCTTCAATTTTCTCCACTCAAAAACCCACTCAAATTCCCATTAAATTTCCACCAAATTTAATGCAAACTCTCATTAAATAAAACTCTTTTATTTTATTCAGAATTTTGTCAATTACTTTAATGACAAACATTCACAAATAACCCCTTGCTAGAATTCTATTTCACATGCATAACCACTTTATGCAATTTCACCCGAAAACCTGTTTCTGTATCTAGTGAAATAAATTCATGTGCTTGTTCATTCTTTCGGCATGAAATTTTTTCTCCAATTGGATGTCGGTGTCTCTTAAGTGTGTCACCCTATGGTTCGTGAATAATGCAGACATGATCGAGACCCCTCTCGGATCAATAATCAGAAGCGGGATCTGGAGACCCATACTGACTCCCACACATTCAACGATGACTTTCTTGTGATCGCCGGAACCTTTTACGCTAGTATCTTAATCCTTTTGTTTCGCGATATATTACATGTCCGAGATTCGATCATCGGTATCTCCATACCTAGTTTGATCTCGCATCGACATGTACTCTTTTCTCGTTCCCGTGATATAACATTCTAGTGATCAAATCACTTGCTTGCAAGCTAACCAATGTGATATCACCGAGAGGGCCCAGAGTATATCTATCCGTCACCGGGATGAACAAATTCCACTCTCGATCCATGGGCCTCAACATAACACTTTATTAGTTATGAATCCATCTTTATAATCACCGTTATTGCCAGACGTTTGATGTTATCAAGAAACTCTTCCGGTGTTAGTGATTGACATGATCTCATGGTCTAAGGATTAGGATCACTTCGTAAGTTGTTATAGCAATATAAACTCAATGACTTTGATCGTAATGCTATACTTCGGATGAATGTTCATCACACCATTACACTAATGTTGTGATCCCGTTATTAACAACATCCAATGTCCATGATCAGGAAACCTTGATCATCTTGTTAATCAACGAGCTAGTTTATGAGAGAGGCATAACTAGGAACTTTCTGTTTGTTTATTAAACACACATGTATTAATGTTTCCGTATTAATACAATTATAGCATGCAAAATAAACATTTATCATAAACAAGGAATACGATAATAACCACTTTATTATTGCCTCTCGGGCATATTCCCTTCAGTCTCCCACTTGCACTAGAGACAATAATCTAGTTTGAAAACTTTGCGTATTGAACACCTATGGCTTTCTGGTGTTCCATATATACAATTGCAAGTGGTTAACATAATCTACGGATCTGACGCTCCAGGTCCGTGTGTATTTGCATGTCTTTGCTTCTTCACGCATCACTCATTCTCCAATGAGATGGCATTGTATAAATTTGGTATTTTGGTGAGACCTTTAGTTCCTTGGGGTTAAATCATGTCGATACTATTGTCATACAATATATCTTTAGTGTTAGCCCGTTGCGAACCACACCTTAGTTTGATAACAAACTTCTTGACACAAATGCCCTCCTTTGCTGCTACTATAGCAGTCATATACTTAGCCTTTTGTTGTAGTATTCGTCACAATGTCTTAACTTTGGAACTCTTCCAAATCCATCATGGAAACTCCTTTCCATTACATTGTGCCACCCATAGTTTAAATTGAGATAAACTTAATTTGTATCTTGTGACAAAACTAGTAACAATGTAACACTTTACAATGAACTATTTGTAATTGTTTGTCACCTCTACAAAAATATATTCTTAGTTCTTCCAAAAGATCATAAGAATATCCTCACTATCGTCCAATGATCATTTTATGATTCATTCTGGTATATGCTCATAACACTTAGAGCATAGGACATATCTGGATGTGTACATATCATGGTATGATTGATCAAAACATCCTTGTGATTTCACTCATCAAGTGTCAAAGCACTTGAATCTTGTTTCACTTATCAAGTGTCAATACACTTGAATCTTGATTCAATTCCTTTCCATGCGACAATAACCGATTATTGTCGTTTCTATATTGAACTCCTTCAATATCTCATATATGTACGTTTGGCACAACCATATTAGCGTCACAGTCTATCCACTATAGACATTCATGGTAAATATTCGGGTTTTGCGTAAGTCTTTCATCGAAATGAAATTCTTAACCTTTGTTAATAAAAGATACATCATTTCTAATCAACAAAATGTCCTCCACATAATGTATTAGAAATATGTATTAGCGCTCCCACTTAATTTTTTGCAAATGCAAGCATCTTCATCGTCTCCTGATGAAAAACTCCTTTTTCATCATGGTGAAGATTCCAACTCCACGATGCTTACTTCAACCATTGAAGTTTGCATGCCCCTTTTAGCATCCTTTGAATTAACAAAACCCTTTGGATCGTGTCATGTACATGTCCTAGGTAACCATTCTATTAAAAGAACTTTGTTTTGTTTATTCATCTACCATATACCAAATTATATGTAGTGGTTGCTACTTTAATCCGTCTAGACTAAATATCGCTATGAAAGATCAAATCTTGTCATAGTCAACTCCTTGAACATTGTCATAAAATACTTTATGACATGTCGAATATTTCATAGATGTGAGACATCCATGTCTGTTTCTTTATAGATCCAAATACAACCGATAGGTTTTTACACCTTTCCGGAGGGTCTTCCAAGTTTAAAACTTGATTTCTCGTGTATGGAACTATCACAGATTTTATGGCTTCAAGCCATTTGACGGAGTCAGGGCCCATCATCGCTTATTTGCATATAGTCGGTTCATCATTGTCAAACAATAATGATTTACTCTCAAATCTTAGTATTTGATTGTTTATTCGACCGACTTGGTTCAATAAGAACTTAGATCTCCGTGACCACAACCTTTGAGGCACATAAGCTATGAGCATTATGGCAGCCTCCGAAACGATTTACGGCGCTGCGCAACTCAGCACATTAAGCTAAGGTTCGTTAACCTTATCAAAGTTCTATTGTCCTCCCACTTAACTTTTGCGAAAAATTTCTTTTTCCAAAAACTTCACGTTTCAAGCGACAAACCCTTTTGTCCTTGGTGTTATGGAGGAATAACCAATTGTTATTCGAAATAACCTACAAAGACATGCTCATCCGACTTCGGTTGTAAACATCTTACTTATGTTTAGCATACCAAAATTTAAGAAATGACAACTTGGGTTTTACCCCAAACCATAACTTCCATGGTGTCATTTCAACGGATCAAGATGGAGCTCTTTTCAGTGTAAAAGCGGAAGTCTCTAAACCTTTTGATGGGGATGTACCTACCGGGGTATACCCAGCAGGACGTTTCCGACTGGCCCAAGAACTGGCGAGTGGGCCTACAAGACGGCGACTGGATCAAAGCCCGGCGTGGATCCAAGCGACTGGAAGCTGAAGGCCCAGGCGAGTAGATAGGCCCAGTCGGATTAGGTTAAAACAAGTACCAAAGCCTTAACTGATTCGGTTGAGATATGTAAACCCTAGGGGAGGTGAGCCTATATAAACTTCCCTGCGGGGCGTGTAGACATACGTTCCATCATACACCTAAGAGACTCGCCGCCTAGCCGCCGAGCTCGCCCATTGTACCACCTCCATAATACAATCTAGCAGGAGTAGGTCTTTACCCTCCGGGGGGGCCGAACCTGGGTAAAACCCTGTGTCTCCGCCCTCATCTCGCACCGCAGATGGCTGGCCGCCCTTGCCCCTCGTTCTACTACTCGCTACCGATTGTAGCATTTGCTGTGACCATTCCCTCGACACCTTTAATCTTTTAAAACATAATGGCAGTTTTATAAATAACACCTTTGATCCAACCATGTCAAACAAGGTTTCATTACAAATCTCAAACATTCCATATTCCTATGGTGTTTCGGGAGATGTAAATCTAGGTGTTTTGCTAAACTTGTAACTCAAATAAATCCCTTTATGATAAAACCATAATTCATTTATTTTCTTGTTATACTTGTAACTCAAACAAATCCCTTATGATAAAATCATAAACCATTTATTTTCTTGTTACAATGATTTTGCACTTCATCTTGAAAGTCTTTGAAACGTTTTCAAATATTTCATGCTTCTTTCTCATTAAGTGAACATTCACTCAAATTTCCGAAGAAAGCATATGAAGTTGAAATCCATCGCTTACGACTATACATAATGGACTACATACATCGATATGTATAAATTCTAATATTTTAGTCGTTCGTTCTTCTTTGGCCTTTGAACAAAGTTTTAATTATCCCGAGGAAAGTCTCACAAGCGTCACTTGATCAAATCAAAGACTCCAAAAATCCATGAATATGGAGATTCTTCATGTTTTCTTTCCAATATAATTTAAACGGCGATGTCACTTCGTAAGTGATCTTTCAATCATTTGTCTTGCGACATTTTAGCATTAGGTTTATTGATGTGATTTCTCGAGCTTCCAATCGGCGAGGCAGGACTTCGTCGAGTCCTCCCGGCCCGTGTACTGGTACATGTAGTGGTCGCGCCAAGCCAGAGGGACGAGCCGCCGCCCGAGCCAGCAGTTGTATAGGTTGATCGTCTGGAGGCCCTTCTTCTTCAGACCACGGATGGTTTGAAGCATTTCATCCACGACCATCCGCTGGTCGCTGGGGAGCTTGCCGACCTGAAGACGGCGCGGTTCGGACCGGTTGGCGGAGTATTGTGGAATCGCCGTCGCTCCCGGTCGCCTCGGCAACATAGAACCAAGATTTCTTCTAGTCGCCGCCGCTTGGCGGGCAGCATCAAGTCGAAGAACGGCCTTCGACTTCACTGAAGGTTAGCCGCCAGCAAGCATTGGGCCGCTTCGCTTCTCGCTGATCCGTCTGCGGGAAGATCTTGCCATAGAGGAAGTAGGGCCGCAACCAAGTAGCACTCGCATGACGCCACGAAGATGGTGAGTCGCTTTGCTGTGGACCCAGTCCGACGGTTGGATCCGTAGTAGGGCATAAGCGCTGGAAGAACAGGGACGGGGAATCCTAGCCCCGTTCTAGATGGCTGAAGCAGATGAATTCCCCGCGGGTTCGGGTCACCTCTCCGCCGGGATGCGCCAGCAGCGCCAGGATCCGGCCTCCTCAAAGGAAGCGATTCGCCCTCGTACACTTAGATCTAACCCAAGGTTCGGTGGAGGGACATGGCGAAGGATTTGTGGGGGTCGGAGGATTTGGTCGGCTGATCGCTGGCGAAGGAGGCGAAAGTGCGTGCAATCGGAGGAAATGGCATGAAGGTGGTTCTCTGATCGCCTGCCATTCCCCTTATATAGCGGTTGTTACCCGCCAAATCAGGGAGCCGTTACTACGCGGTGATTACGCCAAAAATTACCGTTGGGTTACCCCAACGCTAGTTTGACCACGCTTAACGGTCCAACTTGCCACTCGGCCGACCCGATCACTATGACAAGAGCCACGACCGACTCGCCAAAGCTGCGATCAGATGACTAGTTTTCCTTTATACAGAGCCCGCCAACGATTCGACCGATGTCTACTCAAGTCAGATACTCCGACTGCCAGCAGCCACCTACGCCTAATCGACGACGGCCTCGGAGACTACTGATGGGGATGTACCTGCCGGGGTATACCCAGCAGGACGTTTTCGACTGGCCTAAGAACTGGCAAGTGGGCCTGCAAGACAGCGACTGGATCAAAGCCCGGCGTGGATCCAGGCGACCGGAAGCTGAAGGCCCATGCGAGTAGATAGGCCCAGTCGGATTAGGTTAAAACAAGTACCGAAGCCTTAACTGATTCGGTTGAGATATGTAAACCCTAGGGGAGGTGAGCCTATATAAACCTCCCTGCGGGGCGTGTAGAGATACGTTCCATCATACACCTAAGCGACTCGCCGCCTAGCCGCCGAGCTCGCCCATTGTACCACCTCCATAATACAATCTAGCAGGAGTAGGTCTTTACCATCCGGGGAGCCGAACAGGTAAACCTGTTCCGCCTCATCTCGCACCGCAGATGGTTGGCCGCCCTTGCCCCTCGTTCTACTACTCGCTGCCGATTGCAGCATCTGTCGTGACCATTCCCACGACAGTGGCGCCCACCGTGGGGCCTGGCCGGTCTGGCCGGTGTTCTGCGGCGAGATCAAATCTTCCCATCAACGAGACGGTCGCCACCGGCTGCATGATAGCGATCGGCGAGATGCTCCAAATCTTGCCGAGCAGCTACGTCCCGGCGGCGCGACCCGTCACGCACAGCGTGATCCTGCCGGTCGGCACGATCAGCCTCTTCGTCGGCCTCACCGACGTCATCGTCTCAGAGGACTCGGCTTGCATCCGCGAGTCGCCGCCACGCGATCGGCTCTCCGAGAGCCAGATCCGCACGATCCATCGCCTCGCCTCCGAGTACAACTCGGCCCAGAGCAACGTGGCGAAAACTCCGCCGCAGAAGACGCGCCCTCAACGACGACGCCGACTGGCGACCCGGCGTCACTCGCCGGATCCATCACCGCTGCTTCACCGGGCTCCATCACCCAGGTCTCCAACGTGGAGACTTGAGGACCCTCCATCCTCGGGATCTTCGACTCGACTCGGTCGACAACTCCGCCGACCTCGACGGCACCGGCCGCCACGCCGCGACCTACATGGCAACCGCACCGAGCCGGAGGACCCCTTCTCCACCCCAATCCTCCTAACGCCACGGCGACGGAGGTCAAGAACTCGCTGGCCCGGAGGCAAGGCGCAAGGAGCAAGCCGAAGGCAAAATTTCGCCTCTAGTGTGACGGCGCAGAGCTATCGCTACCACCAGCAGCGGATCAGTCACGCTGAACCCCACCGCTTGGGCGCACCCTGAACTTCGACGATGAAAACGACCCGGCCCGCGTGGCCGAGCGCGCGATCTGCGAGAACGCGCCACCAGGAGGAAGCGCCCGTCCCCCGCCAGGGTCGACGGCGATGGGCGCCCCATCTCCACCCAACCTCACACCTCCCAGGGACCAGCCGCGGATAGTAGTCTCCTCACGGGAGCGAGACGCAAACGGCCTCCCACTGTTCTCCACCCCGATGGACAACCTCGTGGTAGGCCGAGCAGCAGCCGACAACATCACGGCCACCGGCGACGGCGCCCTACAGATCCAGTACGTTAGGGCCCTGCTCGCAAAGGTCGTCGAGCAGCAAAATGGCGCCGACTCGCAGGGTCGAGTGTACTCGCGTTCTTCGGGAAGCAGAGCGGCCTCAAGCGGCCGCCCAATGGCGGCAAACACCCTCAACTGCCCGCCACCACAGCCACTGCAGCTCCAACACCGACCCGCAAACGCGGCACTCTCCTGTGACCCTGTGCCAGCGACCAACTTCCGCCGCCAACGGTCAACCCATCGACGCCCGCACCCACATCATCAACAACCAAAGCCAAGCGCATGCCCGACGACCGCGACACACCCTAACCAATCGCCGCGATGGAGAGCCCATGGGTCGCCACCGACTCGGCCCCAAGTGCTTCGGACCAATGATCCGAGGCGAGAAGTACCCGCCAAACTTCAAGGCACCGAAGGAGATAGAAAAGTACGACCCCTCGTACGACCCCGCCGTCTGGCTCGATACATACCTCATGGCGATGGGGATCACAGGCCACACCGACCTGCTAGCCTGCTACCTCCCGATGATGGAGGGCGTGCGAGTGGATCAACACCTCCCGTGATAGTATCGACTCCTGGGAGGAGATGCGCGACGCCTTCGTCAGGCACTTCGAGTGCTCCTACACCCGCGCCATCACCATCGAGGACCTGGAGCGATGCGTCCAGGGACCCCGCGAGTCGACCCGCAACTGGGTCCAACAGTGGCAAGAACTCTGGTACAACGCGGTCGGCATCCACCCGGACACCGCGATCCATTGCTTCAAGACCTCGTGCCGCTACGAGCCTCTGTTCGCCAAGCTCAAGCGACACTCTCGCACACTCGACAACATACCGGACCTCCTCGAGATCACCAAACGGTACGCGGAGGAAGATCCAAACCAGGAAACCGACGACGAGTCGGGAGGTCAACGCCGCACGAGCGGCAACGACAGCGGACGACGGTCCGACCTACGCTACAGCAACACTCGCCTCACCGGCAAGCGCCGCAGTGACGGGCGAGTCGACTTTGTCGCCAACGCCGGGCATGCACAACGCGAGCCCAAGAGCTTCCGCCGCGACGGAGGACAACGTCGCGACGGCGGCAACTAAAAGGCCAAGCCAAGGTTCGACCCCGCGGCCCTCCTTAACCAACCTTGTGCGTTTCATAGCAGGGAAGGGAAGCCCGCAACGCACACAACCGCCGACTGCCACACCCTCAGGGAGATCGAGAAGGCACGGCGAGCACGGGAGGACCCCGACAACGACCCGCCAAACGGCGGAAAATTCGGCAAAGTGGCCGGATCGCTCCATACCTTCAGAGGCTTCAACACGAAGCGCGAGAAGAAGGTCATCGCCCGCGCAGTCGCCGTCAGCGCGGTGGCTTAGGTGGACGTTCTCCAGTTCCTCAACTGGTCGGAGCAGCCCATCACCTGGTGCCGCCAAGACCACTCGCCACACATCGAGTACCCAGGACGAGTCGCCCTGGTGGTCAAGCCTAAGGTCGGCGACTACTGGCTCCCCAAGACATTGATGGACGGCGCATCCATCAACATCTGCACTGGACACCTTCAGGCGGCTGCGGCTCCCGCAGTCGATGATCGAGACGACCCACACCATGTTCCATGGCATCGTCCCCGGTCGGAAGGCGTACCCGATCGGCAAGGTCACGCTGCCAGTCACCTTTGGCACACCAGCAAACTTCCGCACCGAGCGGATCATCTTCGAGCTGGTGCCCTTCGACAGCCCCTACCACTGCGTCCTGGGGCGCCAGGCATTCGCCAAGTTCATGGCAGCGCCACACTACGCGTTCAACGCAATGAAGCTCCCCGGGCCGTGCGGCGTCATCACCATCAACGGCGACCCCAACATGGCCGCCGAGTGCGAGGCCAAAGGAGCCGAACTCGCCGATGCCGTTATCACGGCAGAAACCAATCACGCCGATGAGCTCGCCAAGTACGCGAGCGGGGTCAACAACGATGACCCCACCATACTCAAGAAGCCTAACTTGGAGGTCGCAAACACCTCAACCTTCAAGGCAACGACGCACACCCGCACCATCGAGCTGGTCCCAGGCGACTCCAGCTAGACGGTGACGATCGGGACGGGCATGAGCCCAGCCTAGGAAGGAGCGCTCATCGAGTTCCTCCATGAGAACAGGGACATATTTGCATGGAAGCCCTCTGACATGCCTGGTGTCCCTAGGGAGCTCGCTGAGCACAAGCTAAACGCCGACCCCAAAGTGCGACCCATCAAACAGTCACTGCGGCCCTTCAATGAAGAGCGCCGCCGAGCCATCGCCGAGGAGGTGCAGCGTCTACTCGCTGCAGGCTTCATCCGGCCAATCAAGTACTCCAAGTGGCTGGCAAACCCAGTCCTGGTCGAGAAGAAGAACGGTACCTGGAGGATCTGTATCGACTAGACAAACTTGAACAGCGCCTGCCTAAAGGAGCAGTCCGTCCTCCCGCGGATCGACCAAATAATCGATTCCACCGCGGGCTCGGAGTCGCTATGTTTCCTCGACGCCTACTCTGGGTACAACCAGATCAAAATGGCTGTCGAGGACGAGGAGAAGACGGAGTTCATCACGCCATTCAGAGCCTTCTGCTACACCGCCATGACCTTCGGCCTCAAGAACGCCGGGGCGAACTACCAGCGGTTCATGCAAGAGTGCCTCGCGAGCCAAATTAGCTGCAACATCCACGTCTACATCGATGACGTGGTCGTAAAGTCCGCTCGCCAGGGTGACCTACTCGCCGACCTGGCGGAAACGTTCGCCAACTTGAGAAAATACAAGATAAAGCTTAACCCAGGCAAATGCACCTTCGGCGTACCAGCGGGACAACTACTGGGGTACATCGTCTCCAAGCGAGGGATCGAGGCGAACCCCACCAAGATCGACATGATTGCCCGACTCGGCAAACCCGAGTGCCTACGCGACGTCCAGAAACTGGTCGGACGAGTAGCGGCTCTCAGTCGCTTCATCCCCCGCCTGGGCGAAAAGGCGATGCCCCTATACCGCCTGATGCGCAAGAACCCCACCTTCCAGTGGAACAAGGAGGAGGATGACGCGCTTCGCGACCTCAAGAAGGTGCTACTCGCCGCACCGCTACTCGCCGCCCCCGCCGACAAAGAACCCATGATGGTTTACGTCGCGTCTTCCGAGCGCGTCGTCAGCGCCGTCATGGTCGTCGAGCGATCGGAGGAAGGAAAAGAGCGCCCAGTACAGCGACCGGTGTACTACATCAGCGAGGTCCTCACCGAGTCGCGCCAGCGATACCCGCAATACCAGAAGCTGGTATACGCGGTCTTCAGAGCTCAGCGGCGCCTGCCGCACTACTTCCAGGAGCACCTGATCACGGTTGTCTCCTCAGCACCACTGCAGGACATCATCCGCAACCGCGAGGCGACCGGGCGGGTTGCCAAGTGGGCCGTCGAGATCGGCGTTCACAACATCAAATACGAGCCACGAAAAGCGATCAAGTCGCAGGCCCTAGCGGACTTCATCGCCGACTGGGAAGAGGCCCAGCAGCTAGAGAAGCTGCCATACCTCCATTACTGGAGCCTGCACTTCGACGGCTCCAAGAACGCAGATGGCGCAGGCGCAGTGTAACTACCTCGGTGAACTACGCTCCTAGATACAAGCCTGGATGAGTGGTAGTGGTTGAAATAGTACGGTGGGGCCCCAAAAGCCACTCACTGGTAGTCCTTTCAGACGTCCCAACCACTACCCTCTCAACGGGACTGTCTGCAGGCGTGAGTCGGCAGCAAAGGATCAACTACGTACACAAGTGGGTATGTACGCAAGCCACCATACAAGAGTACATCAGAGCCATACCATCTAGAAAGAAAGGAAATATAGCAACGCCATACGGCAAGATTCAAATGACCTAGATAGATCTATATTTTAGGATAACTCCTCATACAACACACATCAGAGTATCATGCGGAAGCGGCAAACAAAATCCGAGTACGGATAAGAAGCAAATTGGCATAAGATGCCATAGAAATAAGCTCATCCCAACTATAGGTCTCATGGATCCCCGTTCCCGGAATCTCTACACCGAACGATCGTTGCCCACATCTTCGGCTTCTTCCACCCAGTATCCGTCCTGAGAAGGTACCTGTTCATCTGAATCAAGAATTTATCGTGTGAGACCCTAAGGGTACTCAGCAAGTCTTAATGCCTCTAAAGGGGACACAACCTGGGGTGACGCAATTGCAGCGAAAGATAAACCCTAGCAGTTCTACAGATAAACGCTAACCATCCGCCTAACCAATGATAGACGGATGTCCGTGAATTAAGAACAACAGTTATAATGGTAATATCATCATATCCATCCTCCTCCCTGCTTACCGACAAGGAAGCGGACGAACAACCCCCCATCCGTTGGCAATTTTATTAACCATTCCATGAGTGTTGCACTATTTACTAGTCAAGTTACTTAGTCAGATTAAAAGCGGTACTTTAGTTATGCTTGTCTATGATCAAGAAACTGTGCTCCAAGTCGTCCATATCCGCGGACACGGCTTTCAGAAAGTTTTACCCGGCCGGGGTGCACCAATAGCAACACACGCTCGATCAACCTCGGAAAAACCAAATCAAAACCCAACGAGGCTTTCACGACTGAACAATCACAGAATTCAGAAATATTTCAGGGGGCCACCCCTTAAGTAGATCCCGCAACGAAGCCAGCTGACTCCGAGACTGGCTCAAGGTTGTGGGGACGGTTGTGAACGACTGGGAACCCGAAAGTGTGGTTGGGCTTGTCGACACCGCGGAATCGTGCCACGATCCTAACAAGACAAAGGTGCTCCTCGCACAATTTAAATACGTAAAGTAGCATGGCATAAGTACAGGATCGTAAATAAAACCTCAAACTAGTTTGTGGCCCCAAGAAATATGAAGTCAAGCTCGCCTGGGGGTCCCATATACCTCGGATGTGGATAGCGCGATAAATCAAGGAACAGGAATCAAGTACTGGGTCTTACGGGACACAAGTGAGCAGGAAAACCAAATAGCAGATGTTGCTCACCGGTGCCACTTTCTTTAGTTATCCCGAACTACTCAAAGTTAAGTTGTTTAGGTACCTCATTGTTCAACAGACTCACAAACCCTACACATGTTCTACGACTGCATGGCTCAAACAACTCCTATAGTAGTGGCTCGTGGGATGGAGGAACAAGCTTGGGGTTTAAAAGTAAAGGCTATGCATACTTGGGATTCATTTTAATGCAATCGCGACTCAATGATGCAAGAATAAGATAGAGGCAATAGGTATCGTATGTATGCAAGCATGTGGAAGTGCTTGCCTGGTATCTCAGTTGAAGCAAGGGACGGATCTGGTAGTGCTCTGGTTCTCTTGATATAACCCCGCCAAAGGTTCTATCCGAGAAAAACCAAACAAACAAGGCCAACATGAATATAGAGCACAAGCATATGAATAAGATGCGTCAAGCAAACAATCATGCAATGATGAATGATGCACAATTTACATGGCAAGAAGGTAGCATGGCATGGTGAGGTGTGGAAGGCAAGTAACAACATTTTAATGGGGTTTTGGAATCACATTTGTTGTCATAACACTTGCTGTACCCTATATTTTTATATGATGCATGCTTCAATTGAAGCCAAGGATAGCATAAACAGAAAGGTCTCGTCGAGCTGATCATTTTAGACATATCATTTGCTAAATTTGGAATTATAAAACAAAAGTTATTAATTATTGAAATTCTAGTGGCAATTGGGTAATTTAAATAAACTTGGAATTTTACTTGTGCAAAAGGCAAAATGGATGGCATATTTGGAATCCTCTCCTTTTTCTGATATCCAAACATATATCATTTGTTTGATTTGGAAAAACTATGGAAAAATTATTGAAAACTGAATTGAATTGAATTTTGAAATTATTTAAACAGGATTTGAATTTTAAAAGCCTCTCGGTCGCTTTATACACAGCCTAATCCAGCCTGGTCGCAGACAGTGGGGCCAGCGTGTTGACCCACACGCCAGCCGGGAACAAACGGGACCACGGGTTTATTAAAGAAAAGTACGAGTCTTTTGCAAAACTTCATAGACAGCACAAGTGGGCTCCCTAGGGACCGGGTTGCAAAAGCAAAAGAGGGGGTTTGTGCAAAGTGCCACGCTGAATCGTGTTTCTTCTCTCGCACCGACGGAACAGAGCCAAAGACGCGCCGTGACAGGCGGGGGGATCGAGCACCGCTGGCAGGTGCGCTCGGGCGGCACCGCTACGGGGGGTTGGGTAGTTGAGGAGGAGGTAGGCGGCTAGATAGGGTTTGCGACGCTGCGTAGCAGACGACGACGACGTACACCGTGCACCGAGGGTGCTCACGCCGCGCCCCGCTCAACCGTGAAGCGATCAAGGGAGGACGGTGTCAGGAGGACCGGGACTCACCGCGTGGCGTGGTCGAGATCGGCAGAGGCGGAGATCATCGGTGAAGGTGCGGACGGCCGGCTAGGGTTTTCGGCTCGGCAGGTTCTGGCGAGCTGGTCCTTCTCCTCCTTGCTCCGTGTACCGTGGCGACGTCGGGGACCTCCTGAGCTACCTCGGCATCCTCGGCTCCGCGCTTGCCTCCTGGATCGTGCACGCTAGCGAGAGTCCGACGGTGGCCGGCGTCGGGGTACTGCGGAGGAGGAGGGGGCAGGGGGAAGCGAGGCAGGCCTCTGGGATGGGATCTGGGGAGACCAGAGAGGTGAGGGAGAGGATAAGAACGAGGGGCGAGGAGGGGCTAGCGTGGGGGAGGGGCAGCTCTGGCCAGGGTACCACCTTTTTGCTCACGTGCACGGCACGGCCAGGCCAGGGCAAGGCAGGCAGGTGGGGTGGCTTACAGGTGGACCAGGGGCAGCTCGTGGGCAGGGAGGCAGGCAAGTGGGCCTGGGGCAGGGAGAGAGAAGAGGGGAGAGGTGGCTCGGTTCGGTCTAGGGGAGCTAGGGTTTGGGGTGGTAGCAGCTAGGTGGACCAGGGAGAGAGGGGCCAGGTGGGGCCAGCTGGAAGAGGCTCGGCATAGAGGAGGGTGGCTAGCTGGTGGAGGGTGGATGTGATCATGCTAGGAAGCGATCAAGGTGAGAAGAGGTGCTTGGGGTTTTGCTTAGAGAAAGGTGTGGATTAGGGCTTTAGTTTAGCTAGGATGGGGAATGGCATGGGTAGGTTTTAGGGTTAGCTAAGAGGAAGGTGTAGATTAGAGAGGAAAAGGGTGGCTTAGGGTTTTGTTTAGTGGAGATGGCATGGTTAGATGTTAGGGTTTTTGCTAAGAGGGGGGGGGGCTCTTGCACTTGATCAAGCATGCTCCAAGCAAACCTTAACTAGAACAAGGCAAGAAAAAGAGAGAGAGGGAGAGAGAGAGGACCATGTGATGATGGGGTGCCCTTTGGTCCATGCATGCTCCAACATTGGCCAAGCAAGATCCAAGAGACAAGGAGGGTTTTAGGGTTGTGCATGCCCCATGAGCACATGTGTGTGCATGGAGCATGGGGGCAAGAGGTTAAGCTAAAGGGGGAGATAGATAGATGATATGGTGAAGAACCACTACAAGCCAACAAAAGATTTAAACAAAGGAAGAGATGGTCCACTTAGAATGCAAGCAAAAACCAAATACTAGAAAAGGTGTCACTTGCATGGCCCATGCAAAATAATTAATGCCAATTTATCCTTGTGAAAACAATAATATTAACATGGCATTATTCACATGCATTCCCAAAAGGTGGGCAAGGCCAAGCACAGATTATGGGTGGATTCCAACCAACAACATGAGCTAGAGATAACTCAAAATAAAATGCCAAGCTCATATTAATTGGATGGTGGAATTATAAGGTGGTGAAAGAAAAGGTGGTGAAGCCAATAAGAGAGATGCCCTCAACTCAACTTGGGCATTTAACAATATATCAAGAACCAAATACAAAATCAAGAGGCAACTACAATTGATCATGCACATGAGATAAGAACCAAACAAGAAAGGGTTTTATATGATGCTCAAATGCAAGGTGACATGATGACATGAGCATGATATGATGATGATGCAACAATTATATGTTGGAAGTGGCCCATTTTATTATTATAACATGTAGCATTACGGTGTTGACAACCGGATGCTACAACTCTCCCCACTAAACAGGAATCTACTGAGATTCTAGGAAGAAGAAGAAGATACAAAGAGAGAAGGATGGTTGGCACGGAGTTCATCTTCACGCCCCATGTGGCTTCATCAATGTAATGGTGTGACCACGCACCTTGCAAAACTTGATGGACTTGTTGCGCGTCCTTCGCTCTGCGGTCTCAAGGATTTTGGTGGGTGTTCTTGATAAGACAGATCTTCTTGCGGTCGATTAGCTCATGATCCACGGTCTTGCCGGGTCTTTGAAGCACTTGAGCTGAGAGATGTGGAAAACATCATGGACTTTGAGTTTTCCTAAGCTCCAGTGCATAAGCAACTTCTCCTCTTCTACCACGTATCTTGAAAGGACCGATGTATCTAGGAGCCAACTTTCCTTTGATACAAGCGGTGTGTTCCTCTCATGGGAGTGACACGAAGGTAGACGAGATCACTGTGGAATATACCATATCCGTGTGCTTCCTGTCATAATTGCTCCGACGACTTTGAGCAATCTTCGTGTTCTCCGAATGATATGCACCTTCTCCTCTGCTTGGGTTACAATGTCGTGGCCAAACCAGATCCTCTCCCGCACCGACCAACCAATTGGAGTTCTGCACTTGCGACCATAGAGAGCCTCGAATGGTGCCATCTTCGACTCTTCCGAAGTCGTTGTTGTAGGAGAATTCAGCATATGGAAGACATTCCTCCCACTTCATGCCAAAAGAGATGACGCAAGCTCTAAGCATGTCTTCCAGAATCTGATTGATTCTCTCCACTTGTCCTTGAGACTGAGGGTGGTAAGCAGTGCTGAAGTTCAACTTTGTTCCCAACGCTTTTTGGAAACTCCCGAACTTTGAGGTGAAGATGCTCCACGGTCCGAACTGATTTCAAGTGGAACCCCATACAGAGAGACAATTGTTGATATAGAGCTCACCAACTGAATTCCGTAAATTGTTTCTTTGATCGGGAAGAAATGAGCCACTTTAGAAAGCCTGTCGATGACAACAAAATCGCATTGTTGCTTCTGCGACCTTGGAAAGCCGTGATGAAGTCCATCTCTACTTTCTCCCATTTCCATTCCGGAGGTTTCAATGGCTGTAGAAGACCAAATGGTTTCGATGGACAGCCTTGACTCTGCGACGTACATCACATTCTCGAGACATACTTGGCAATACCGTTTCAACCTGTGCCACCAAGATTGTGTTTTCAAGTCCATGTACATCTTTGTGCTGTGATGGATAGAAAGAACCGAATCATGTGCCTCCTTGAGAACTTGGTCCTCGACCCGGGTAGTTTGGAACAAACATCCGTGTTCAAAGAAGAGCGTGCCTTGATCATCAACATGGAAGGACTCATACTGAAGGTCAAGCTTAGCGATGAGCTTTTGGTGTCGGATCACCAAGTCGACGAGAGCGAATCTGTTCTTCCAAGAGAGGAGTAGCGGAAGGTTCGAGAGATGCCCTTGTTCCACAATCTCCGTGTTGAGTGACGGAATTCCTCGCACAAGAGAGGCCGTTGCTCTTCCACCATGAGGTTGTTGACATAAGCTTTTCGCTAAGCGCCCCGCCATGACGTTTGCTTTTCCGGAGTGTAGTTGATGGTCACATCAAAGTCATTGATTGCTTGATCCATCTCCTCTGCCAAGGTTGAGATCCGTTGAGTGAAGATATACTTCAAACTCTTGTGGTCCGAGAAGATCTCACAACGTTACCAAGCAAGTAGTGCCTCCATAGCTTCAAGCAAAGACAATCCGCTAGCTCGAGGTCATGTGTGGGATAGTTGATCTCATGCGTCTTCAACTGACGAGAGGCATAAGCAACCACCTGTCTCTCTTGCATAAGGACCGCACCCAATCCTTGCAAAGAGGCATCGCAGAATATCTGGAAAGGCTTAGAGGTATCCGGAGGAACCAAGACTGGTGTGGAAGTGAGCTTCTCTTTGAGTGTCTCAAAACTTTCTTGACATGCAGGAGCCCACAGGTACTTCTTGCCTTTCTTGAGGAGATCGGTAAGAGGCTTTGCTATCTTTGAGAAGTTCTGAACAAAACGACGGCAATAGCTAGCCAAGCCGAGAAAACTCCGCACTTCCTTGACATTAGCAGGAGGAAGCCATTCAACTATTGTCTTCACGGTTTCCGGGTTGACTGCAATGCCCTTGGCAGAGATAACATGACCCAGGTATGTTACTTCAGGCAGCCAAAACTCACACTTAGAGAACTTTGCATACAAGCGGTTCTCACGAAGCTTGTTCAGGACACACCGCAGGTGTTCTTCATGCTCCTCCTTAGACTTGGAATAGACCAGAATGTCATCCAGATATACCACCACAAACTTATCAAGGTACTCCATGAAAACGGAGTTCATCAGCCTCGAGAAGGTAGCAGGTGCGTTGGTGAGACCGAAAGACATGACCGTGTACTCATACAGGCCATAGCGGGTGGTGAAAGCTGTTTTGGGCACATCTTCTTTGCGAATTTTGATTTGGTGATAACCACTTCTCAAGTCCAGCTTAGAGAACACCACAGCTCCTGCCAGCTGATCAAATAGATCATTTGTCCGAGGGAGAGGATATTTGTTCTTGATGGTTTTAGCGTTGAGAGCCCGGTAGTCAACACATAGCCTATCCGTTCTGTCACGCTTCTTCACAAAGATTGTTGGGCTACCCCAAGAAGAAGTGCTGTGTTGAATGAAACCCAACTTCTCTTGTTCATCAAGCTGTCGTTTGAGTTCAGCCAACTCAGAAGGACCCATTTTGTATGGCCTCTTGGAGATAGGAGCCGTTCCAGGTTCAAGCTCAATCACGAATTCAACCTCGCGATCCGGAGGCATACCTGGCAACTCTTCAGGAAAGACATCCGAAACTCACGGACCATCGGTACCCTCGAATAGCTTCCATAGCATCATCATTCGAGCCGCCAAGGAATAGAGCTGGACAGCGGAGTCGACTTGGAGAAAAGACTATATGGCCTTCGTGGATCTTCAGAGACACCGAGCGTTCAAGACAATCAATCACACTGCATTTGTCGTCAACCAATCCATGCCCAATATGACATCAATGTCAGAGTTGCCCAGAACAATCAAAGAAGCCAAGAATGAAGAACCACCAATCTCAACTTTATTGCCATGACTGATATACTCAGCTCTCAGGTTGGAACCAGGAGATAGGACCATTAGCTTCTTAAGGAGAGGATCCAGATTTAACACATTCTCATATGCAAACTTGTGAGACACAAAAGAATGCGATGCACCAGAATCAAAGAGAACTCGTGTAGGGACTGAGTTAACTGAAAGCATACCCATTACAACTCCAGGTGCGAGCTCAGCTTGAGAGGCGTTGACGCAGTTGGCGCGAACAACCGCAGACCTGGGCTTAGTGTTAATGTTGAGAGCCTGAGGCGGTGGTGCACGAACCGAAGGAGAGCTTGTTGCAGATCTTGGCGGGGGTGGAGGGAGAGATTTGTTCTTCATTGGGCAGTTCCAGTTGGGATGTCCATGATCTCCACATGTGAAACAAGCACCGTGTGGACGTGGAGCAGAGTAGCCAGGGACTCCGCCAGGCGCTCCAGGGTAGTGGTTGTTGTAGCCCCTGGCAGCCGCAGTGGTGAAGTTTGGTGGCCTTGGCGCGAAGCTTGCAGGTCTTGGTGGAGCCGGAAGCGACGGTGGGGTGTTAGGAACCCAGACACGCCGCTTAGAAGGAGCTGCCATAATCGCAGAGCTTGATGCATCCTGTTGTGTTTTGGACCTCGAACATTTGCCTGCTTGCCTCCTCTTGCAAAGGTGCAGTCAGAAGTTCCAGGAAGGTTGCCGGTCTTGCATGCGTGATTGCATACTTGATCGACGCATTGAGCCCTTGCCTGAACCTTTTCTGCTTCTTCTTGTCATCAGATACCTCATCACCACCATAGCGAGACAGGTTCATGAAGTTCCTGATGTAGGTGTTGACGTTATCATTTCCCTGCTTCAGGTTGAGGAAAGCCTCCTTCATCCTTTCCATCACAATCTCTGAGAGAAACTGCTCCTTGAAAGCTGCAGTGAACCTCTCCCAAGTTGGTCGGAACCCAAAGGCAGCTTGCCTTCAAGTAGTTTTCCCACCAAAGAGCCGCATCTCCCTTGAGAAGGTGAGTAGCACACTTGACCCACTGCTCGAACATCGCAGTCTCGAGCAACCTTGAGATCTCGCGCAGCCAATCATCCGCGTCAAGAGGTCGGTCAGACACATCGAACTGACGAGGGTTGAACTTGAGGAAGCTCTTGATGTCACCACGCTTGGGAGGTGGAGGAAGTGGAGCAAACTCATTTCTTCTGACGCTCTCGTCAAAGCGCTGCTGGTTCTCTTGCATAGCTGCCAAAGCATTAGCAATGTTTGACAACCGAGCCCAGCCTCGAGGTATGTCCTCCTCAGTCCGGCGTGGGGGAGCCATCCTGTTATTGATATAAAACTCAAGTCAGTACTATAGTGGAGAATGATAATAATCCAAAATAGTACCAAGATGGAATTAACCAAGATTAAAGGATACAATTCTTGAGATGATATTAAAATATCAACAAAGTTCATAGCACCTCAAAGATATTAAGCATATCACACGATCGAAAAGGAGTGGTACACAATATATCAAAGAAAAATTTTCCACAAATTTCGCATTACAATACCAATAGATGCTAAAATTACTTAACGAATCAAGATTAGTGACTCTACCGATTCAATATACAAAAGCGAATGATAAAAGTAGTGGTATGGTCGCGACTCCATCCCGCACTCAAATCATTACTCCGCACATGAACAAGTGGAA
This sequence comes from Avena longiglumis, assembly GCA_030063025.1. NCBI lineage: Eukaryota > Viridiplantae > Streptophyta > Magnoliopsida > Poales > Poaceae > Avena > Avena longiglumis. Next base: position 462,426,977 of record CP125974.1, read on the forward strand.
CACATATCCTAACCCTTCTTCTCACATTTAAACCTAAAGATTGGTAGCTACGGAAACGAACACCCCAAACAAGATAGCGTCGGATACAAAGAGGAAGATAGATTGCGTCGGTTTGCAAAAGCCTGTCGGTATGGAATGTACCAACAGTTGATAACCAAAGGCAGATAAGATAACAACTTGGATGCAACAGGTAGACAAGGGATTACACACATACACACACACAACCTATGGTACTACGGAAACCCCGAACACGTGAATCCTAGTTTGAACTTTGAGAAGAGAATTGAAAACGTTGCACTTCCTTACCAGAAAAGGGTGGGAGGGTAAGAAGAAAATGGAAGCAGTCCTACTCGCGTTTTGTTTTTCCCTAATATACATAACTACCAAAATATTTGCTAGACCGACAACGACTGCTTATTGAAACCCTGAAGGTCGGGATGGCTCTGATACCAATTGTAACTACCTCGGTGAACTACGCTCCTAGATACAAGCCTGGATGAGTGGTAGTGGTTGAAATAGTACGGTGGGGCCCCAAAAGCCACTCACTGGTAGTCCTTTCAGACGTCCCAACCACTACCCTCTCAACGGGACTCAGACGGGCGTGAGTCGGCGAAGGGATCAACTACGTACACAAGTGGGTATGTACGCAAGCCACCATACAAGAGTACATCAGAGCCATACCATCTAGAAAGAAAGGAAATATAGCAACGCCATACGGCAAGATTCAAATGACCTAGATAGATCTATATTTTAGGATAACTCCTCATACAACACACATCAGAGTATCATGCGGAAGCGGCAAACAAAATCCGAGTACGGATAAGAAGCAAATCGGCATAAGATGCCATAGAAATAAGCACATCCCAACTACAGGTCTCACGGATCCCCGTTCCCGGAATCTCTACACCGAACGATCGTTGCCCACATATTCGGCTTCTTCCACCCAAAGATCCGTCCACGAGAAGGTACCTACCGCTCATCCTAATCAAGAATTTATCGTGTGAGACCCTAAGGGTACTAGGTAAGTCTTAATGCCTCTAAAGGGACACAACCTGGGTGACGAATTGCAGCCGAAGATAAACCCTAGCGTTCTACAGATAAACGCTAACCATCCGCCTAACCAATGATAGATGATGTCCGTGAATTAAGAACAACAGTTATAATGGTAATCTCATCGATCCATCCTCCTCCTCGCCACCACAAGGAAGCGGACGAACAACCCCCATCCGCTGGCAATTTTATTAACCATTCCATGAGTGTTGCACTATTTACTAGTCAAGTTACTTAGTCGATTAAAAGCGGTACTTTAGTTATGCTTGTCTATGATCAAGAAACTGCTCCAAGTCGTCCATATCCGCGGACACGGCTTTCGAAAGTTTTACCGCCGGGTGCACCAATAGCAACACACGCCGATCAACCTCGAAAACCAAATCAAAACCCAACGAGGCTTTCACGATGAACAATCACAGAATTCAGAAATATTTCAGGGGGCCACCCCTTAAGTAGATCCCGCAACGAAGCCAGCTGACTCCGAGACTGGCTCAAGGTTGTGGGGACGGTTGTGAACGACTGGGAACCCGAAAGTGTGGCTGGGCTTGTCGACACCGCGGAATCGTGCCACGATCCTAAACAGTACAGTGTGCTCCTCGCACAATTTAAATACAGAAAGTAGCATGGCATAAGTACAGGATCGTAAATAAAACCTCAAACTAGTTTGTGGCCCCAAGAAATATGACGGAGTCAAGCTCTGGCCCAGGGGGGTCCCATATACCTCCCGGATGTGGATAGCGCGATAAATCAAGGAACATGAATCAAGTACTCGGGGTCTTACGGGACACAAGTGAGCAGGAAAAACCAAATAGCAGATGTTGCTCACCGGTGCCACTTTCTTTAGTTATCCCAGAACTACTCAGGTTAAGTTGTTTAGGTACCTCATTGTTCAACAGACTCTCACAAACCCTACACATGCTGTTCTACGACTCGCATGGCTCAAACAACTCCTATAGTAGTGGCTCGTGGGATGGAGGAACAAGCTTGGTGGGGTTTAAAAGTAAAGGCTATGCATACTTGGGATTCATTTTAATGCAATCGCGACTCAATGATGCAATAATAAGATAGAGGCAATAGGTACTGTATGTATGCAAGCATGTGGAAGTGCTTGCCTGGTATCTCAGTTGAAGCAAGGGACGGATCTGGGTAGTGCTCCTGGTTCTCTTGATATAACCCCCAAGGCTGTCTATCCGAGAAAAACCAAACAAACAAGGCCAACATGAATATAGAGCACAAGCATATGAATAAGATGCGTCAAGCAAACAATCATGCCATGATGAATGATGCACAATTTACATGGCAAGAAGGTAGCATGGCATGGTGAGGTGTGGAAGGCAAGTAACAACATTTTAATGGGGTTTTGGAATCACATTTGTTGTCATAACACTTGCTGTACCCTATATTTTTATATGATGCATGCTGCAATTGAAGCCAAGGATAGCATAAACAGAAAGGTCTCGTCGAGCTGATCATTTTAGACATATCATTTGCTAAATTTGGAATTATAAAACAAAAGTTATTAATTATTGAAATTCTAGTGGCAATTGGGTAATTTAAATAAACTTGGAATTTTACTTGTGCAAAAGGCAAAATGGATGGCATATTTGGAATCCTCTCCTTTTTCTGATATCCAAACATATATCATTTGTTTGATTTGGAAAAACTATGGAAAAATTATTGAAAACTGAATTGAATTGAATTTTGAAATTATTTAAACAGGATTTGAATTTTAAAACAGTCTCTGGTCGTTTATACACAGCCTAATCCAGCCTGGGTCGCAGACAGGTGGGGGCCAGGCGTGTCTTGACCCACACGCCAGCTGGGGAACAAACGGGACCGCTGGTTTATTAAAGAAAAAGTGAGCCTTTTGCAAAACTTCATAGACACGTACAAGTGGGCTCCCTAGGGACCGCGGTTGCAAAAGCAAAAGAGGGGTTGTGCAAAGTGCCACGCTGGCATCGTGGTTTCTTCTCCGCACCTGACGGAAGAGCCAGCCGCGCGCAGTAGCGGGGGATCGAACGCGCGACCGCTGGTGCGCTGGCAGCGGCGCTACTGATGGGGGGGGTAGTTGATGGGAGGAGGGTAGGCGGCTAGATAGGGTTTGCGCACGCGGCAGAGCAGACGACGACGACGTTTACACCGTGCACCGAGGGTGCTCGTCGCCGTGCCCGCCAACCAGAGTACGAGGACTCACCGCGTGGCGTGGTCGATCGAAGCAGAGGCGGTAGATCGTCGGTGAAGCGGACGGGCTAGGGTTTCCGGCTCGGGCTCGGCAGGTTCTGGCGAGCTGGTCCTTCTCCTCCTTGCTCCGTGTACCGTGGCGACGTCGGGGACCTCCTGAGCTACCTCGGCATCCTCGGCTCCGCGCTTGCCTCCTGGATCGTGCACGCTAGCGAGGGTCCGACGGTGGCCGGCGCATCGCGGAGGAGGAGGGGCAGGGGAAGCGAGGTGCCTCGGGATGGGATCCTGGGAGACCGAGAGGTGAGGGAGAGGATAAGAACGAGGCGAGGAGGCTAAGCGTGGGGAGGGGCAGCTCTGGCCAGGGTACCACCTTTTTGCTCACGTGCACGGCACGGCCAGGCCAGGGCAAGGCAGGTAGGTGGGGTGGCTTACAGGTGGACCAGGGGCAGCTCGTGGGCAGGGAGGCAGGCAAGTGGGCCTGGGGCAGGGAGAGAGAAGAGGGGAGAGGTGGCTCGGTTCGGTCTAGGGGAGCTAGGGTTTGGGGTGGTAGCAGCTAGGTGGACCAGGGAGAGAGGGGCCAGGTGGGGCCAGCTGGAAGAGGCTCGGCATAGAGGAGGGTGGCTAGCTGGTGGAGGGTGGATGTGATCATGCTAGGAAGCGAGCAAGGTGAGAAGAGGTGCTTGGGGTTTTGCTTAGAGAAAGGTGTGGATTAGGGCTTTAGTTTAGCTAGGATGGGGAATGGCATGGGTAGGTTTTAGGGTTAGCTAAGAGGAAGGTGTAGATTAGAGAGGAAAAGGGTGGCTTAGGGTTTTGTTTAGTGGAGATGGCATGGTTAGATGTTAGGGTTTTGCTAAGAGGGGGCTCTTGCACTTGATCAAGCATGCTCCAAGCAAACCTTAACTAGAACAAGGCAAGAAAAAGAGAGAGAGGGAGAGAGAGAGGACCATGTGATGATGGGGTGCCCTTTGGTCCATGCATGCTCCAACATTGGCCAAGCAAGATCCAAGAGACAAGGAGGGTTTTAGGGTTGTGCATGCCCCATGAGCACATGTGTGTGCATGGAGCATGGGGACAAGAGGTTAAGCTAAAGGGGGAGATAGATAGATGATATGGTGAAGAACCACTACAAGCCAACAAAAGATTTAAACAAAGGAAGAGATGATCCACTTAGAATGCAAGCAAAAACCAAATACTAGAAAAGGTGTCACTTGCATGGCCCATGCAAAATAATTAATGCCAATTTATCCTTGTGAAAACAATAATATTAACATGGCATTATTCACATGCATTCCCAAAAGGTGGGCAAGGCCAAGCACAGATTATGGGTGGATTCCAACCAACAACATGAGCTAGAGATAACTCAAAATAAAATGCCAAGCTCATATTAATTGGATGGTGGAATTATAAGGTGGTGAAAGAAAAGGTGGTGAAGCCAATAAGAGAGATGCCCTCAACTCAACTTGGGCATTTAACAATATATCAAGAACCAAATACAAAATCAAGAGGCAACTACAATTGATCATGCACATGAGATAAGAACCAAACAAGAAAGGGTTTTATATGATGCTCAAATGCAAGGTGACATGATGACATGAGCATGATATGATGATGATGCAACAATTATATGTTGGAAGTGGCCCATTTTATTATTATAACATGTAGCATTACAGGTGTTAGACAACTGGGATGCTACACGCAGGGATCGTGCTAACTTCACCAAAGGGCGACAAGCTCCGCTACGTCCTCTGCCTCGACTTCACACCCTACACCAACAACATGGCCGAGTACGAGGCCTTACTCCACGGCATGCGAGCTGCCAGGGAGATGAATGTCAACCGCCTACGCTGTTACGGAGACTCCGACCTCGTCGCTGGGCAAGTCGCCGGCACCTGCGATGCCGTCTCCCCCACCATGGCGGCGTACCGCCAAGCAGTGGACAAGCTGGGCGGACACTTCGCAGGCTACTCCGTCGAGTGGATCGACAGACGGAAGAACGAGGAGGCCGACTCGCACGACCCACCGGCGTCTTTCTGGACACAATCACAAAACCATCAGTCTCTCCCCCGAGGGAGATCGACATCGGAGTCCCGTTACAACCGGAGGCAGCCCTGGTCGCACTCGTCACCGAGCCGGACGACTGGACCAAGCCCTACATCGCCTACCTGGAGGTCGGCTCCTTGCCGGCAGACGAGACGGACGCTCGGATGATCGCACGCCGATGCAAGTCCTACACCATCATCGACGGCGAGCTCCACAAGCGCAGCGTCACCGGCGTGTTCCAACGCTGTGTCCAACCCGCCGAAGGACGCAAGATCCTCCACGACATCCACTCCGGTGATCGCCACCACGCCGCTCTCTGGTCGCCAAGGCTATGCGGCATGGCTTCATGGCCCATCGCACACGCCGACGCCGACATTGTCCAGCGCCGGGTGCCGGCACGCCAACCAGACGCACGTGCCGAGCTCAGCGCTCAAGACAATCCCCATCACTTGGCCATTCGCCGTATGGGGCATGGACACGGTAGGCCCCTTCAAGAAGGCTCCCTCCGGCTACACCCACCTCCTGGTCGCGGTCGACAAATTCACAAATTGGGTGGAGCCAAGCCAGTCCGGAAATGCGATGGGAAGACCGCCACTAAATTCCTACGCGAGCTCATATATCGCTACGTGTTCCCAAACAGCATCATCACGGACAATGGCACCAACTTCGCCAAAGGAGCCATGGCCGAATTCTGCGAGGAACACCACATCCGGCTCGACCTCGCATCGGTCGCCCACCCGGAATCCAATGGCCAGGCGGAACGGGCCAATCAAAGCATCCTCCACGGCCTGAAGCCGTGACTCCAAGTACCACTCGAGCGCATCGCCGGGTGCTGGGTCGAGGAGCTACACTCCGTCATCTGGGGCATCCGCACCTCGGTCAACAGGTCGACAGGATTCACCCCCTTCTTCATGGTGTACGGCGCCGAGGCAGTCATGCCCACCGACCTCGAGCACGACTCGTCGAGAGTCGTCCACTACACAGAGGCTGCGAACGAACTCGCACGACAGGATGGAGTCGATCAACTCGACGAGGCACGCGACCTAGCTCGCTCGCGCACCGCCATCTACCAACAAGGACTCCGCCGCTACCACAACCGGCGGGTGAAAACTCGCACCTTCCAAGAAGGCGACCTGGTGCTGCGCCTCATCCAGGATAAGAAGGGCATGCACAAGCTTTCCCCTCCATGGGAGGGACCATTCGCCATCGGGCGTGTACTCGGCAACGACGCCTACTACCTCATCGACGTCCGCGGGGACGGCAAACTCGACGTCAAGCGGCCATGGAATGTGAACCTCCTACGGAAGTTCTATTCCTAGAACGCCACATATGTACTCTCCAGTCGCTATGAAATAAAAACAATTGTTTACCGCAAATTGCGCCTACTCTCCGTGTCTTGTGCCACCCGCACTCGTAACAACGGCGTCAAGCTAACCGCAGAAGTCAACCTTTGGTAAAGCGATCGGCACGGCCAAGTAGTGCGATGAAAAAGCACTGAGTCACCTCAGGTTTTGCATCGTCCACGAAAAACACCTACCCGGAGGCCCATTGGAGTCGCCTAGCCCGACTGGTTCTACGAGCCAAGACAACTGCCTTTGCTTCTCACAGCGACCACAATCCTCCGCATCCTCGACATAGCGACTCGAACGGCCACGTACCACGCCGGGACCGACGACCGATTCAGCGAGCGCTCGAAAACGCCAAGTATGGGAGCATGCCCAGGACTCGCCATGCGACTGACCCAACGGGCCAAGCAGGAGTGATGCGCTCAAACCAACGCGCCAAGTCCTCGCCCACCCTCGAGTCGCGCCTAGCACAACCAAGTACCACGCTCGGGGACTCGGCCACCCGACCTCGTTCGCGCAAGGTAAAACAGTGAAGTATAGAGCGCTCAAGGGAGTCGCCTAGCGACTGGATCTTCGAGTCCGGGCGAGTCGACCACAATAACAAAACACTCACAAACCACAAACACATCATACACGAGGTAAACCCCACAAAATGGCAGACACGCTCGGGGACTCGTTCAAACCTCAATCGGAACACATATGACAAATCACAAAACAAACATGCTATCACATTACGAGCATGTTGCAATTGTCTCAGAATACAAAATATGCCCAAACGGCAGATCTGCTACTAACGCCCCAGGGCAACCTACTCTATTCCGCAGGCTTCGACGACGACTCGCCAGCACCCTTGCGATTGTCAGCTCACCCGCCATCGCCGCGCGGAAAGGCTGCTCGACCTTGAAGTCCCGGTGCTGCGGCTCGGGGTCGTTGGGCGCGACGACCGTTTCCTGGTAAGGAAGGAGGTCTCCCATCGCCCAGACGCGCTCGGAGTACACCGCGGCGCGACCCGTCAACTTGAGCACCTCGGAGATCTCCACCTCGCCATTCGACGACGGGTAGCCACTCGTCACATCGTCCAGATCGAAATCTTCTGGAAAATGCGCAAGCCCAAGGCTAAGCGTCGTCTCCGCCCCACGCCGCAACGCTGATCGCGTCATGAACTCAACGACCGAGGGCGCCTTCTCAAAATACTTCCACACCTCCATGAGGTCGCTGGGAATTACTTCCGTGGGCGATATCTCCTGGAGGTAGGCTCGGATGCATGTCGCCGACAACGTCGCCGAATCAACGAGCGTGGCCACATACTGCCGCGCGTCGAACGAGCTTGCCTCTTCCGCGCTATCAAGGATGCGACCTGCGGATAGAAGATAACAGTGAGTACATCGGAAATTACGAAAAGACACATGCAATAGGCAAGGGCAGATAAACTCACCAATCAAGGGACAGGAGAGATCCGTGATGAAGCTTTGAAGAGAAGTATAGTCATCCTGAAGCCCAGCAACAAGGGCGTCAGAAACTTTACGCTCTTCTGCGGCGGCCGTAACGGCGGCCTTGGCTCGACCATCCGCCGAACTCGCCTCCTCTTTCGCCTCCCTCAGCTCACGCTCGATCTCGGCGATCCGCTTCTCGGCCGAGCTCAACGCCGATTGAGCCGTTGCCAACTCACCCGCGGGGACAAGTCCCTGGTGAGCCTCTTCTGCCTTCGCGGCAACTGCCTGAAGCCCCTTATTCGCCTCTTGGACGGTGGCCAGTTCCTTCTCCGTGCGGCGTTTCGCTGCCAATCGGTCAGCTGACTCACGTTGCAGACCCTGCCCACAATTCAAACAGTTAACCAAATCGAAATCCTAAGTGTCCACCCGCTGAAATCCAGCAAGTACGCACTCGGGGACTGGCAATCAAGAAATCCTAAGTGCCCACCCGCTGAAATTCAGCGAGTGTGCACTCGGGGACTGGCAATCAAGAAATCCTAAGTGCCCACCCGCTGAAATTCAGCGAGTGCGCACTCGGGGACTGGCAATCAATAAATCCTAAGTGCCCACCCGCTGAAATTCAGCGAGTGTGCACTCGGGGACTGGCAATCAAGAAATCCTAAGTGCCCACCCGCTGAAATTCAGCGAGTGCGCACTCGGGGACTGGACACGAAAAATAACAACAAGACACTAAAAGAATCAGACCGCTGCAACTCACCGGCCTGATCATCGGGGACTGGACATACCTGGATGGCTGCGCCAAGCATGCCGTGAAGCTGTATCGCGTCCACGGACGCGAGGAGAGCCGGCGTGTACCCACGACGCTGCTCGACCTCCGCGTCGGCGATCCTAGGTGCATGGCTCGAAGGTGAGGTCCCACTCGTTGCAGCCGCCTTGGTCATAAAGCGTGGAAACGTGGCGATGGAGGCACCGGCACCAAAGGAGACCGGCTCGGTCCCCCCCGGCGAGGGAGCACCCTCCTTCGTGGGTATGGTCGGCCCCATTGCGGGTTCATTTGGCGCGACCGCCGTGTCGTCGGAGATCGTAACGACATCGTCTCCCTTGGCCTTCTTGGCGCCATCCGCAGGAACGACGACTTCGCCTGCCTTCCTCTTGCGGGAAGGGTCCTCCTCGCTGACGACGGGTGGCACCTTAGACACGGTCGGGTGGCCTATCTTCTTCGCTCCGGTCCTGTGAATCGATCATGTGAGGGAAATAGTTCAAGCTGCTATGAAAGACAAAGGTAGGTGAGCGAACTCACTTGGCGACCGGAATGAAGCGTAGCCCCGTGCGGATGCCGGCCGGCTTCTCCAGTTCGGGGCCCAGTCGGCGGCTGAGGCCCATTTCTAGGACGTCGCGTGCCCAAGACACGGACGGCTTCTTCATGGTCGAGGCTGCAACGGGAGCCTCTGGGACATCTTCAGCAGGGGCTTCCTTGCGAGGTGAAGCCGCCGCGGCCGGAGCGGCCCCTAGCCCAGAAACTGGGACGAATGGCAGAGGCATCGAGGCCAGTGGCACCTCAACAGCAGCCGTGGCCAGCGTGGTTGCCGCCGGCGGTGCCTCGTCCTTGGGAGGGCTGGGGGCGTCGGAGCTGCTCGCCGAGTGCGGCGGCGAGGCCGGCCTCATCGGCTTTGTTTTCTTCTTCGGGGGAGCCTTTGCCTCCTTTTCCTTCTTCTTCTTCGACGGAGTGGCCTAGCGGCGCGAGGTGGTCTCCGGAAGTTTGTCATCATCGTCGTGACGCTCGAGGCTTTTACTCGCCTCAAGCTCACGCTGACGCTGCCCGCGGGTCTTGTGGACCAGCGGGGCGACCTCCTCCTCAGACTCGTCTTCGTCTTTGCTCTCGTAGCTCCCGGAATCGCCCTTGGCAGGAGGCGATTCTCCCATGTCCTGGACGGACGAGCTCGAATTCTCGTCGTCTGAGGGCGGGAGCCATCCTTCCACCACTTGGAATAGCTGCAATGAACACAAAATGAAGTTAGAACGACCGCGACTGCAAAAACTGCGACTGCGAATGATGCGAGGTGACTTACCATTGGGGCTGGATGCTTCGCGGTGTAGGGGGCGACCCCAGCCTTTGCGTCCAGGTACACCACCTGGGTGATCTTCTTCAGTGCTGGGGTGTAGTCCTCAAGCTTCCAATCGGCGAGGCAGGACTTCGTCGAGTCCTCCCGGCCCGTGTACTGGTACATGTAGTGGTCGCGCCGAGCCAGAGGGACGAGCCGCCGCCCGAGCCAGCAGTTGTATAGGTTGATCGTCTGGAGGCCCTTCTTCTTCAGACCACGGATGGTTTGAAGCATTTCGTCCACGACCATCCGCTGGTCGCTGGGGAGCTTGCCGACCTGAAGACGGCGCGGTTCGGACCGGTTGGCGGAGTATCGTGGAATCGCCGTCTCGCCCTCCGGGGTCGCCTCGGCAACATAGAACCAAGATTTCTTCTAGTCGCTCGCCGCCTTGGCGGGCAGCATCAAGTCGAAGAACGAAGCCTTCGACTTCAGCTGGAAGGTTAGGCCGCCCGCGGCAAGCATTGGGCCGCCCGCTTCCTCGCGGCTGATCCGTCCGTGGAACAGATCTTGCCATAGAGGGAAGTAGGGCCGGCAACCCAAGTAGCACTCGCAGAACGCCACGAAGATGGTGAGCTGCTCGATGCTGTGTGGACCCAGGTCCGACGGTTGGATCCCGTAGTAGGCGCAGAAGCGCTGGAAGAACAGGGACGTGGGGAATCCTAGCCCCCGTTCTAGATGGCTGGTGAAGCAGATGAATTCCCCCTCGCGCGGGTTCGGGGTCACCTCTCCGGCCGCGGGGATGCGCCAGCAGCCGGCGCGCAGGATCCCGGCCTCCTCAAAGGAAGCCAGTTGCGCCCTCGTACACTTAGATCTACCCCAAGGTTCGGTGGAGAGGGACATGGCAGAAGGATTTGTGGGGGGTCGGAGGATTTCGGGTCGGCTGGATCGCGATGCGAAGGAAAGCGTGCAATCGGAGGAAATGGCGAGAAGGTGGTTATCTGATCGCCTGCCATTCCCCTTATATAGCGGTTGTTACCCGCCAAATCAGGGAGCCGTTACTACGCGGTGATTATGCCAAAAGTTACCGTTGGATTACCCCAACAACTAGTTTGACCACGTTTAACGGTCCAACTTCAGCCACTCGGCTCGCCGACCCGATCACTATGACAGTGTTTCGCCGACTCGACTCGCCAAAGCTGCGATCAGGATGACTAGTTTTCTCCTTTATACAGGAGCCCGCCAACGATTCGACTGGATGTCTACTCTGAAGCCGTATACTCTGACTGCCAGCAGCCACCTACGCCTAATCGACAACGGCCTCGGGGACTACTGATGGGGATGTACCTACCGGGGTATACCCAACAGAACGTTTCCGACTGGCCCAAGAACTGGCGAGTGGGCCTGCAAGACGGCGACTGGATCAAAGCCCGGCGTGGATCCAAGCGACTGGAAGCTGAAGGCCCCGGCGAGTAGATAGGCCCAATCGGATTAGGTTAAAACAAGTACCGAAGCCTTAACTGATTCGGTTGAGATATGTAAACCCTAGGGGAGGTGAGCCTATATAAACCTCCCTGAGGGGCGTGTAGAGATACGTTCCATCATACACCTAAGCGACTCGCCGCCTAGCCGCCGAGCTCGCCCATTGTACCACCTCCATAATACAATCTAGCAGGAGTAGGTCTTTACCCTCCGGGGGGCCGAACCTGGGTAAAACCCTGTGTCTCCGCCCTCATCTCGCACCGCAGATGGCTGGCCGCCCTTGCCCCTCGTTCTACTACTCGCTGCCGATTGTAGCATTTGCCGTGACCATTCCCATGACACCTTTAATCTTTTAAAACATAATGGCAGTTTTATAAATAACACCTTTGATCCAACCATGTCAAACAAGGTTTCATTACAAATCTCAAACATTCCATATTCCTATGGTGTTTCGGGAGATGTAAATCTAGGTGTTTTGCTAAACTTGTAACTCGAATAAATCCCTTTATGATAAAATCATAGTTCATTTATTTTCTTGTTACACTTGTAACTCAAACAAATCCCTTATGATAAAATCATAAACCATTTATTTTCTTGTTACAATGATTTTGCACTTCATCTTGAAAGTCTTTGAAACGTTTTCAAATATTTCATACTTCTTTCTCATTAAGTGAACATTCACTCAAATTTCCGAAGAAAGCATATGAAGTTGAAATCCATCGCTTACGACTATACATAATGGACTACATACATCGATATGTATAAATTCCAATATTTTAGTCGTTCGTTCTTCTTTGGCCTTTGAACGAAGTTTTAATTATCCCGAGGAAAGTCTCACAAGCGTCACTTGATCAAATCAAAGACTCCAAAAATCCATGAATATGGAGATTCTTCATGTTTTCTTTCCAATATAATTTAAACGGCGATGCCACTTCGTAAGTGATCTTTCAATCATTTGTCTTGCGACATTTTAGCATTAGGTTTTATGGATGTGATTTCTCCAACTAGATTGGTAAATCATCCATCTTATATGGAATACGGTAATTATTTGAACAACCTTTGTTCTCATAATACCTGAGTCAAATAACAATTATTAAAACAAATCTTGAAGTCAAGCTTTAATGTCAACAAGAAATACAAACAACGGTTTGTTTGTTTTCGATGAACATCATCACATATTCTCTTGCTAGTTACTTAGGCCATTGTGGTTCATGAATTGTGTTGTTCCGTATGAAATTTCATACCAACCAATTCGGTATCCAATACCCAAGAACCACATTGTTTAAAAAGCAAAGAATGCAACCATAACATGTATATCATATATATACCTAAATTGGATATTTCCAATCTTTTCTTTTCTGCCAAGTATATTTTATAGATTCTCTTTCAGCATTTCCTTTTCCTTTTTAAAAGAATCTACCAACATCAAAAGTAGTGCCATATACATGACACATAGTCCAAAGCGTGTATATTCAAATAATAATACCTTTGGACTTGCACTTTGAAGTAGATCACCATCATCAAAATGATCGGTATTCTTTCAAAATCCATTCTTTAGTAATCTTTTAGTGTAGTAAACGTTTTACATACATATTCTATTCACCCTTATCATGAAGACATTCATGATCAAGCTACTGTAGCTTATAAAGGCGAATCATGAGTATAACATTACTTTTCAAAACCCTTTTGGATGATTAGGATGTCTAGCATCTCCAACCTTCGTAAATTCTCATCCAATATGAGAACATATATTATACTCTATCATATTGCAACCAAAACATTGTTTCAGATATCGTTATATCTGCCACACATGATGATTTTTGAAATAATTCTTTCAGCTCCTCGATAAACTTGATACTAAAACAATCAAGAATCATGGAGGCAAACATGATACTTAAGATACTAACACTGGAATTGTTACTCTCGATTTAATACCAATTACTAAATTTCACGGAGTAAACAGAATTTGCTGAAAGTTTGCAATAGGACTTTAAACTTTAGATTGACACTCAACACAATAAAATACCAGTTCGTAAAGTATATATCCAGAATTCTATAGTTCTATTATCTCAATTATAACTAAGCAAAAGGTGGTAAACGAATGCCAATGACTACAAAAAATTATGCAAATTCACTTTGATTTAATTTATTATAAATTGAGTTCTACTAATCCAAATTAGAAATAAACTCCCACTCAAAAACGACATACCTCGTGTCTTTTTGGTGATTACATGAACCAAATCCACTACACTAAGTCCGATCATCACGTGAGTCGGTGTAGCTTCAAAGGAGGGCATCCATATGGTCATCATATCAAAACATATTACTCATGCTTAACCTTTCGGTCCGTGTTCCGAGGCCATGTCTGTACATGCTAGGCTCGTCAAGTAAGAACCTTAGTATTCGCGTGTGTAACTGTCTTACACCCGAGATATGCTCGTGGATTCAAGTACACCCGATCATCACGTGATGTCTTGAAGCGACGAAACATTGTCGGTGCATACTTAAGGAAGAACACATTCTTATCTTGATATCTAAATGAGGGATCATCTTATTATGCTAATAAAACGCCAAACAAGCAATATAAGATGCAATCAAAACATCACATGTTTATTAGTGAAATGATATGGTTCCCGCATATGATCTCCATCATGTGCACCGTGGTATGATCTCTATCATACCTTTATGTGTAAGGCCAAGGTCTATGGAACTTACACGCTATGTGTGTTGTAAGAGTATCATCTCATACTTCTACTTACAACATCACTATATCATAACACTAGCCCAGCAACAATCTAAACTAGACGCCTCTAATTTATCCATTGCAAGTTTTATGTGGCTTAGGGCTTTCGAAGATAGAACCGTTCTTACCTATGAAGATGAACCACAACGAGGATAACCAAATTGTTGACAACTCGTTGCAAATTAGATATTGACTATAGTAGGAGAGACAGACACCCGCTAGCCACTTATGCAAAACTAGTTGCATGTCAAGCGTGGAACAGGTCTCATGTGTGAGGACATGTAAAGTTTGTCCGGGCCGCTTCATCCCAATATGCCACCAATATCCAAAGTACAACTAAGAATCAATAAAATGATCATCATCACCCACATACTCATATGTGTACTACCCGTGCAAATTATCTACACATAGATCCGGATCTGATACCACTGTAGGGTTCGCAGCATAGAAAACAAAAAAAATCCTACAATCGGAACAACTATGTACCAATATCTATCTATTAGATACAAACAACGGGCGGATGTATATCCATAGAGAACATACCCTTGAAGACCGACAAAGCTTAACGAGTCCAAACTCGTGGTTGATGTAGACGATCTCTTGCCGATCTCAATATCGAGAGGAAGTCCTAGCGCTGCAAAACAGCAGTGCATCCGTGCTCGCACACACGTTCGAGGCACCGAGCAACCTCCGCCTCCTCGCTCCAGCGATGCAGCGGAAGCACAACTCTTTCTTGCCGAATAGCCACCAGGAACATGTATCTCGCTAGTCCGAGACCATGGGGGATAAATTCTAGAGGGGGGAGAGATCCTTCACGAGGAGGTGTGAGTGAGAAGTGAGAGGAGGGGTTCCTTATATAGGGGAGGGGGCAGCCCAAGGGAGCATGGCCGCCGGCCATGGAGGGTTCCCCCACCTCTCCCTCATTCATGTGGGTGGACACTCCACTCACAAAATGGCCCTTCAATTTTCTCCACTCAAAAACCCACTCCAATTCCCATTAAATTTCCACCAAATTTAATGCAAACTCTCATTAAATAAAACTCTTTTATTTTATTCAGAATTTTTTCAATTACTTTAATGATAAACATTCACAAATAACCCCTTGCTAGAATTCTATTTCACATGCATAACCACTTTATGCAATTTCACCCGAAAACCTGTTTCGGTAGTGAAATAAATTCCTGCGCTTGTTCATTCTTTCGGCATGAAAATTTTGCTCCAATTGGATGTCATTGTCTCTTAAGTGTGTCACCCTACGGTTCGTGAATAATGCAGACATGATCGATACCCCTTTCGGATCAATAATCAGAAGCGGGATCTGGAGACCCATACTGACTCCCACACATTCAACATGACTTTCTTGTGATCGTCGGAACCTTTTACGCTAGTATCTTAATCCTTTTGTTTCGCGATATATTAAATGTCCGAGATTCGATCATCGGTATCTCCATACCTAGTTTGATCTCGTTACTGACATGTACTCTTTTCTCGTTCCCGTGATATAACATTCTAGTGATCAAATCACTTGCTTGCAAGCTAACCAATGTGATATCACCGAGAGGGCCCAGAGTATATCTATCCGTCATCGGGATGAACAAATTCCACTCTCGATCCATGGGCCTCAACATAACACTTTATTAGTTCTGAATCCATCTTTATAATCACCCTGTTACGTTGTGACGTTTGATGTTATCAAGAAACTCTTCCGGTGTTAGTGATTGACATGATCTCATGGTCTAAGGATTAGGATCACTTTGTAAGTTGTCATAGCAATATAAACTCAATGACTTTGATCGTAATGCTATACTTCGGATGAATGTTCATCACACCATTACACTAATGTTGTGATCCCGTTATTAACAACATCCAATGTCCATGATCAGGAAACCTTGATCATCTTGTTAATCAACGAGCTAGTTTATGAGAGAGGCATAACTAGGAACTTTCTGTTTGTTTATTAAACACACATGTATTAACGTTTCCGTATTAATACAATTATAGCATGCAAAATAAACATTTATCATAAACAAGGAATACGATAATAACCACTTTATTATTGCCTCTCGGGCATATTCCCTTTAGTAAGGTAAAAGGTACTCACATCCTCTAGCTACTAAGCTATCTTCTAGTACTGTTGCTGGTGTGTGAGTGCTCAAAGTTATTTCCTTTAGATTCTGCAATTATAGGCTTAATGAAAAACAACAACAAAATTAGAGAGCTTTATAGTATTTTCCTGAGTTAAGACCTAAAGTGTTTGAAGATAATATTAAAAAACCTATGTAACTCTCTTTGCATGCTAATAGCGATGTTATTAGTATGGATTTTTTTAACACCATTGTTGATAATGCTATGGAAACGTCTAAGCTTGGGGAAGCTAGTTTTTATGAAAATTATATTTTTAGTTCCCAGCATTAGAGGAGAAATTTTGCTTTGATGATACTATACCTCCAATATATGATGATTACATTGATGAATATGATATTTTTAGTCCACCCAATATTGAGGAGAAAATTAATTTTGATTACAATATGCCTCCTATATTTGATGATTATGGTGATGAGAATAATAATGATAGCTATTTTGTTGAATTTTCTCTCACTATAATTAATAAGAATGACTATGCTTATGTGGAGAGTAATAATTATTATATGCATGTGGCTCATCATAAGAATTTTTTATGTGATAGTTATATTTTTAATTTTATTCATGATACTACTGAAAGTTTATGAGAGATGGAAACATGGTTTTATGTATCTCAACAATATTAAGTTTCCCCTCTTTATGTTGAAATTTTTGAAGTTGCACTTGGTTTGCTTTCCTATGCTTGTTACTTTATGCTTTCATGACTTGTTTATTTACAAGATTATTTTTCATAGGAAGTGGGTTATACTTAAATTTGTTTTATATTTTCTTCTTGATGCTATCTTTTACTTCAATTCATATTTCTTATGTGAGCATCATCGAAATTATCATGCCTATCTTAATGGCTATAAAGAAAGAGCTTTTGGGAGACAACCCATTATATTTTTTGCTTTCAGTTTATTTTTGTTTCTTTGAGTCTTGGAAGTTGTTACCTCTATAGCAACCTCTCCTTATACTTTTTATTTCATTTTTGTGCCAAGAGTAGCCTTTAATAGGAAGAAGGTAAGATTTAGGGAAGTTGTTGTCCCGAAACAAATTTCTGTGCTTCGTTGTAAAAAATCGTGAAAAATCCCAGAACACCGTACTGATCTGAATTATTTTGTGTGCATGCCCCTGGTTATTAACCAACTTTCGTTAGTTCTGGACTTTTCGATTTGAGCAACAGAATATTTTTGAAAAAAAACGTTCTTTACCTGCAGGTTTGTTTTGACAGATTTCTACCATTATTTGTATTTGCCTTTTAAATCAGTTTCTTTTGAGTTCCTTTGATCACTTGAGATTTTAAAAGGAATTGCTATAGTAGCTTATGTTTTAATGGATGTTTTACTTGAGTTGAAACTGAACCCAAAGGTTTACTATCTTGCATACACTAATGTTGCTAATGAGAATTGTGTGAAGTTTTGTATGAAGGAAGTTTTCAAGTGTAGGGAAAGGAGAATGATGTGATGAGATGAAGGATGGACAAAAGCTCAAGCTTGGGGATGCCAATGTCACCCCAAGAAATATCCAAGAAGTACAAGCGTCAAAGCTTGGGGATACCCAAGGCACCCCCTTCTTCATCAACAATAATATCATGTCATCTTTCAAGACACTATTCTTAGTGCTTCATATACTATGTGTTATTCTTGGAGTGTCTTTATTTTTGTTTTCAGTTTTTTTTGTTTGATGTAGTGTATTGTTGGATTCCAGCATGTTTATTTGTAGAGAGACACACTCTGATTTCATTGTTAGAACACTCTAGTTTGCACTCTTATTGTTCTGCGAGTGTTCTCTTTTGCCAGTACTGCGTTTATCTTTTGTTTTCACCCTTATTTTGTTCAGAACTTTATAGTTCTTATTTGTAGTTAGGTGGGACAAGCTCTCTGGTTTTTATTGATTATTATCTTTGTGAGTTGTTTCAAATAAGTTGATTGGTACGGGAAAAGAGTAGAATGTTTCCTGCTTATGGTGGTACAAAAAGAAGCTTGTTTTGACTGTGACTTAGACTTTATCATGTCATGTTAGATGTTGATTTGACCATATGCTTAGTGATTATTTTTGTAGAATGACTTGTTTCAAACAATCGAGATTGCTTAATGTGCCATGAAAGAATCATGCGTTGTTTTAGCATACAAAAGCATAATATTGTGGCATTCTTCTTTGATGCTTTATTTGGGTTGACTTGGCACATGCTTACACCATTTTATGACTATGAACCAGTCAGTTTAGCCTCTATGATCATTTAGTTTTGACCTGTGATATCACTTTATGCTTTGATTATGAATGTTTTGTCGCTCTGCATGATTATGGCCATTATTGCTCTCTTAGTTGGTCGCTCCCAGACTTTTGCTAGCATCCACCTGTACTGAGTATGAGCTCTTCTCATGCATCCAACTCCCAAGAAACCAAGTTATTACAAAGAGTTCACTATAAACTCCTATGCATGGTGTGTTACACCATTTCCAAGTATATTCATGTTTTTATTTATCTTCCAAATTAAATTTTTGTTATGTGAAAATTAGTGATTAAAGCTCTCACAAATTTGAAGGCACATTTTATTTCTTGCACTTAATAAACCTGAACCATTGTGACTTTCTTATATGCTTATATGCTTGCAAGTTATAAGTTTGGAATGATCAAAACCATGCTTTCATGGGGTACGCTTTCAACATTGCACTTATTTATTCAGTTGATATCATGTTCTTTTGTTTATGGATGCCGGTGGTGTGAAATAAGATGGGAGCTTGTAAGTCCATGGAGTATATATATGTGTTAGGGAAACGCCTGGGAGTCTAGCCTAAACCATGCCTAATCATGGTGGAAACTTGCAGCAAATTCATAGTGGCATTTTATAAAGCATCCTCAATAAAAAACTATGCAAATATCAAAAGATCGCTGAGATGCTCACTATATGTTGCCTTGTCATTTTGATATGGGATAGCTCCTGTGTCATGGGGCAAGGGGTACCCCGTTGGCGGTTCTATATGATACACATACACTTACAATGACAAGAACTTGCTTGGGACTAAAGTTGAGTAGCATGAGGTCTCGGTACTCGTACTCAAGGGGCATGAGATTTTCAATTTATAATTTGTCAAGCATATAACTCTTATTTTCCCTCACTTTAAACTTAATCACTTTAATATGCTTATGATAGGGGTAATGAGAGCTCAAAGCTAACAGGTACCATAATTTTTGGAAGCTTTATAAAACCATTTAATCCCTACTTCCCTCTGCGATGGGTCTTTCTTTTTTACTTTTTGTTGAGTCTTCATCTTCTATCTTTATGCACCAGTTAAGAGAGCATACTTGTCATTCTGAGTTCAGTGTGCATTGTCCCAAAACTTGTTGATTGATTCATAATTATGGTATTGCTTGTTCTTAAATTATTTGTATCTAGTCACCCTTATGAACTTTGAAGGTGTCCTATGCATTTATGTTTTTCTATTCCACGAAGGACAAGATGAATACCACTCTTGCTATGTTTTCTATATGTGAAATAAACAAATGTTTTTCAAAGCATTATTCATGATCTTTTGTTTGTGTAGCCTTTCATGTTGCAACATAGTTGCTATGTCTTATTGTTAGAAATATATCTTTTATGTTTACGTTTAGAGTACTTTGATCCCAGCTATCAATGCTTTGCAATACTCTGATCAAGATTGTGTTGGTGCATGTCACCTAAAAAAATATTCTTTTTATTTCGAGGACGAGCAGGAGTTAAGCTTGGGGATGCTGATACGTTGCAAACATATCTATAATTTTTGATGCTCCATGCTTGTTTTACACCAATTATATTATGTTTTTTCTACACTTCATGGCATTTTTATGCATTTTCTGGAACTAACCTATTAACAAGATGCCATAGTGCCAGTTCCTGGTTTCTGCTGTTTTTGGTTTTAGAAAAACTAGTAAAGAAATATTCTCGGAATTGGATGAAACAAAAGTCGAAGTTCCTATTTTTTCTGACACGACACAGAGCCTGAAGGAGAGACGAAGAGGCGCCGCGAGGCGGCCACACCATAGGATGGCGCGAGCCCCCTGGCCGCCCCTGGCTATGGTGTGGGCCCCACGGGCGTCACCGACCTTGCCCCTTCGCCTATATATTGCCCCCGACGGGAAAACCCTAAGCATCAGATCAGAATTCCATAAAAAGTTCCACAACACCGCCGCCACCGAAGACGAGATTCGGGGGACAGATGTCTCTGTTCTGGCACCCTGCCGGGACGGGGAATTGACCCCGGAGCCATCTCCGTCGACTCCACCGCCATCTCCATCGTCGTTGCTGACTCCCATGATAAGGAGGGAGTAGTTCTCCCCCGAGGCTAAGGACTCTACCGGTAGCTATGTGTTCATCTCTCTCTCATGGTGTGATATTATTGTGATCATGAGCTTTGTAATCTAGTTGAATAAGTAGATGCTACTCTTTGTCTATTATGCTACTTAAGTGCTTTTATTAATGTGATCTCCGGAGACACCTTGTCCCACGTGTGTGAAGGTGATAGTGTGCGCACTGCGTGTGGATCTTAGGCTATAGATTACAGAAATACTTATCATGAGTTATAATTTGAGTTGGATGTCTCTATGAAATTGTGGTGTTTGTCTGGAACCATCTAGCGCTCAAGGTAACAGTGTGGGGGTACCTAGATGGGGAATGCGAACTTTAAGGTATGCTTTTATAGCCCTACGCGGTGAATTGGTGTTCATTATCCAACCGGAGAGTAGTTCAGGGTAGCATAGTAAAGAGAAGATATTTATGTGTTCAATTATGTTATCATTGTTGAGAGTGTTCACTAGTGAAAGTATGATCCCTAGGCCTTATTTCTAAGCATTAAAACACCGTTTACAACCAGTCCTGCTACATGTTTGCTTGCTGCCATTTTTATTTTAGATTGCAATTACCACTTATAATCATCCATATTACTTGTATTCCACTATCTCTTCGCTGAACTAGTGCACCTACACACTTGACAAGTGTATTGGGTGTGTTGGGGATACAAGAGACTTCTTGTATGTTAATTGCAGGGTTGCTTGAGAGGGATATCTTTGATCTCTTCCTCCCTAAGTTCGATAAACCTTGGGAGATTCACTTAAGGGAAACTTGCTACTGTCCTACAAACCTCTGCATTTGGAGGCCCAACACCGTCTACAAGAATAGAAGCGTTCGTACACATCAAGCACGAGAGGCACCCGTCCCTCTCGTCACCGACAATCCTAGATGACGTCAAACGAATCTGTTGCGTCCGAATCCTCAACCTGCAGGCACACATACGACAACCATGGTCAGACACGGCCAACTGGCGAAACCCTAAACTTGGTGCGATGGTACTAACCTATGTTTGAAGGGCGGCGATGCGTGAAGATGATGGGATTTGCCAGGTGGTTGGAGGCGGGGCTTCGAAGGGGAATGGCGCTTGGTGGCGGGCGACAACACCAGCGGCAGTTCGCAATCGAGATGACCAGGTGTAGGATCTGGTTGATCGGTGTATACGATCCTGTTGAACCAGTGTAGGATCGGGTTAATGTGGGCCCAAAACTGAAGTAGAGGTCACTTCTAATAAAATCGAACCTTGATAGATCGTGATCAAATGTGTTAATCAACTTCTAGAAAAATTCAGAGCCAGCGGCACCCAACGACACCCAACAACACCCAACAGCACGAAAATTGCCGCACCAATCACCGGAAAACAGCTCAAAACATAAACATTGGAGGGGGAAAGACGACCAGACTGAGGAATAAGGATGGGAGGAGTTATAGGGCGACGATGTTGATTGACCAAGGGAACGATGACGAACAAATAGGCGACACTGGGATACGAAGTGAAGTAGGAACAAACTAAAACGATGTTATTGAGGAAATAAGTGCAAGAAATTACGTCTTTTTAAAACTTAGCAAAATCAAACTCCTAACTTGGAAAATACAAATAAACACATCCGTGTGCAATTCAATACCTATTGCTCTAACACGAAAGAATTCATTTTAGTGAACTAGCACGAAAGAAGTTAGTTCTGTCAAAATTTAATTTTTGAGGGGATGCTATTAAATTTAAAATAACAATATTAATTATGTTTGGATTTTTTAATCTAGTTTAGTGGAAAATCTAGATGGAGGGCGTATCTTTTTATTTTTGCGACTTTGATGGAGGTTGTCTCATGCGAGAGCCCATGGTGCCCCTTTCTATAGGCCCATCTACATGTTTCTCCACTGAAGACTGAACTCGATTCCCCAACCCGCCAGCGCCGCCGCGCCGCCGCCATGCTCCTCCTACGAAGCTGCATCCTCACTCATCTCCTCTCTTCTCACTCCGCTGCCCATCCCATCTCCCATTTCCACCAAATCCTCTCAGTGTCTACCTCCCAAAGCCCCAAGTTTGCCGTCGAGCAGTACCTCGTCACCAACTACAGCCTCACCCGAGCCCAGGACCTCAAGGCCTTCGCAAAGATATCCCAGCTCAAGTCTCCCACCAATCCCGACACCGTCCTCGCCTTCCTTACCGACCTCGGCCTCTACGGCACCAATGTCGCCATCGTCATCGCCACGAACCCAAAGTTCCTCTGCACCGGCGTGAAGACCTAGGTTTCCACCGATATATAAACCCCTTGTAAGCCGCCGGTTGGGAAGAGTTGCATATGTGAAATCCTCGGCGTTTGTAAACACTGCTCGATATAGTGAAGTTTCGCTGGCTGGCGCCCGTGGTTTTTTCCTCTCTTTGTTGGAGAGGTTTTTCCATGTTAAATTTGTGTCCCCTTGCTGTATTTTTCATTTTCGTTCTTTCTTATATTCTTGTCGCAATTGTAACAAGTGGTATCAGAGCGCCAGGTTCTAATCTAGGGTTTGCACATGTCGTCATTGAAGTTCGATCTACCACAGTCGGACTACACCACAAGATTCTCTTTGTGGCAGGTGAAGATGCGGGCGATTCTCGCCCAAACTTCTAATCTGGATGAAGCGCTGGATGGATTCGGCGAAAAGGATGCTAAGACCTGGTCCGCCAAAGAGAAGCGGAAGGACCGTAAGGCTTTGTATTTGATTCAACATTATCTGTACAATAATATTTTGCAGGAAGTACTGGAGATGAAATCGACTGCTGCTCTATGAGAAAAACTGGAAACTATCTGCGTGTCAAAGGATCTAACCAGTAAGATGAATGTGAATATGAAGTTGTTCTCGCATAGGCTGCAAGAAGGTGGATCAGTAATGAATCACATATCTATTTTTAAAGAGATTGTTTCAGACTTGCAGTCTATGGAGGTAAAATATGATGATGAGGATTTAGCTCTTCTACTCTTATGCTCGTTGCCTAGTTCCTATACAAATTTTCGTGATACAATATTGTTGAGCCGTGATGAACTAACCCTTGCCGAAGTACATGACGCCCTCAAATAGAGGGAAAAGATGAAAACTATGGTAGGGTTAGATGGGACATCATACAAGGTTGAGGCTCTGCAGGTTCGTGGAAGGACCGAGCAGAGGTATAACAACTATGGCAACAGAGATAAGAGCAAGGACGGTAGAAGTCGTTCAAAGTCTAAAGGATAGGATAAATTCTGCAAGTATTTTAAGAAATCTAATCACATTATTGATGATTGTTGGAAGTTGCATAATAAGAAGAAAAGAAACGAAACTTACCAACCGAAAGATAGGTCTGAAGGTACTGATAAGGCTGCTGTTGTTTCTGATAGTTCTGATGGTGAATGCTTAGCTATTTTTGCTGCTTGTGCTTCTTGTGATGATGAATGGATACTTGATACTGCATGTTCGTTTCATATTTGTTGTAACAAAGATTGGTTCAGTTCATATGAGTCTGTGCAGACTGGAGATTTTGTGCGTGTGGGGAATGACAACACATGCCATATTGTTGGTGTTGGATCTGCTAAGATCATGACACATGATGGCGTGACACGCACGTTGAGTGAGGTGAAGCACATACCAAGCATGGCCAAAAATCTGATCTCCCTGAATACCATGGACGTTGATGGATACAAGTATGCCGGTGGGCATCGAGTTCTGAAGGTATCAAAAGGTTCTCTTATTCACATGATAGGTGATATGGATTCTGCTAAATTATATGTTCTTAGAGGTAGCACTTGGTCTGGTATTGTTGCTGCTGTTACTTCTAATGATTCTGATGATTGTGGTAAACCACATCTGTGGCATATGCGTCTTGGGCATATGAGCGAACAAGGCATGGCAGAGTTAGTCAAGATAGAGCCGATTGATGGTTGCAACTTGAGTAAGTTTGAGTTCTGTGAGTACTGCATCTTTGGTAAGCATAAAAGAGTTAAATTCAATGCTTCCGTTCATACCACCAAAGGCATATTAGATTATGTGCATGCTGATGTATGGGGTCCGTCCCGTAAGACTTCTATTGGTGGTGCTAATTACATGCTTACTATTATTGATGATTACTCAAGAAAAGTGTGACCTTATTTTCTGAAGCATAAATCTGATGTTTTTGATGCTTTTAAGAAGTGTAAAGTTATGGTTAAAAAGCAAACTGAGAATAAGGTAAAGGTACTACGTACTGACAATGTTATGGAATTCTGTTCTAATGAGTTTGAGGAGTTTTGCAGTAACGATGGCATGATCAGGCATCCCACCATCCCATATACTCCTCGGCAGAATGGCGTGGCAGAGCGCATGAATAGAACCATCATCTCGAGGGATCATTGTATGTTGTCTAATACAGGTATGCATAGGCGTTTCTGGGTTGAAGCAGCCAACACAGCGTGTTACCTCATCAACAGGTCACCTTCTATTCCACTTGAGAAGAAAACTCCCATTGAGGTATGGTTAGGTTCGCCTGCTGATTATTCACCGTTGAGAGTTTTTGGCTGCACTGCATATGCTCATGTTGATAATGGAAAGTTAGAGCCTAGGGTTGTTAAGTGCATATTCCTTGGTTATGGTTCAGGAGTTAAAGCATATAAACTATGGAATCCTGGAACTAAAAATATTTTGCTAAGCAGAAATGTTGTTTTCAATGAGTCCGTTATGTATCATGATATCTTGCCATCAGATAACTCTCTTGTTGATGTTGGAGAGGAGGGAGTTACTGTGCAGGTGGAGAACCTGCAGAAAACTGTTGATAATGATGTTATCGTTGAAGATACACATGAGGAAAATATTGATGATATTGTTGTTCAGCACTCACCTACTGTTTTGCAGCAGCCACATGAGTCCATTGTTGTTGATAGACCGAGGCATAACTATGGTCCTCGTCCTCGTTTAATTGAAGAGTGTAATCTTGTTTATTATACTTTGAGTTGTGCTAAACAGGTGGAGAACGATTCTGAACCTGCTACATATAATGAAGACATTGCATCCGTTGGCCGCGAGAAGTGGGTTTCTTCTATGCAAGAAGAGATGCAATCGCTTGAGAAAAATGGCACATGGGATGTTGTGCTCTTTCCTAAACAAAAGAAGGCGGTCCGCTGCAAGTGGATCTTCAAGAAAAAGGAAGGTTTGTCTCCCAAAGAGCCTTCAAGGTACAAGGCAAGGTTAGTAGCAAATGGGTTCAGCCAGATTCCAGGTATTGATTACAATGATGTCTTCTCCCTAGTTTTTAAGCATAGTTCTATTCGTACTTTCTTTAGTATTGTGGCTATGCGTGATCTTGAGCTTGAGCAGTTAGATGTCAAGACTGCTTTTCTGCATGGAGAGCTTGATGAGGAAATATACATGCACCAACCATAAGGGTTCATAGTGCCTGGTAAAGAGGATTTTGTGTGCAAATTAAAGAAGTCTCTTTATGGCTTAAAGCAATCTCCAAGACAGTGGTATAAAAGGTTTGATTCATTTATGATCTCACATGGCTTTGAGAGGTCTAAATATGATAGTTGTGTTTATATCAAGTTTGTTGATAGGTCACCTATATACTTGCTGCTATATGTTGATGATATGTTAATTGCTGCCAAGGGAATGAAAAAAATCACTACTTGAAGGCACACCTAAGTAGTGAGTTTGAGATGAAGGGTCTTGGTGCTGCTAAGAAGATCTTAGGTATGGAGATTGCCCGAGATAGAAAATCTGGTTTATTATTTCTTAGTCAGCAAAGTTACATTAAGAAAGTTCTTCATCGTTTTAATATGGATGGTGCCAACTCAGCTAATACTCCTATTGCTCCTCATTTTAAATTGTCAGATTCTCAATGTCCTACTACCGATGAAGAGTTTGAGTACATGTCAAAGGTGCCATATTCTAGTGCTGTTGGTTCTTTGATGTATGCCATGGTTTGTTCTCGTCCTGATTTATCATATGCTATGAGTTTTATAAGTAGATACATGGATAATCCTGGTAAAGAGCATTGGAAGGCTATTCAGTGGGTTTTCAGGTACCTTCTTGGCACTTCCAATGCTTGTTTGAAGTTTGGCAGGACCGGTGAGGGACTCGTTGGCTATGTGGATTCAGATTTTGCTGCTGATTTGGATAAGAGAAGATCCCTCACATGTTATGTGTTCAATGTTGGTGGTTGTGTTGTTAGCTGAAAGGCTACATTACAGGTTGTTGTTGCACAATCTACTACTGAGGCCGAATACATGGCTATTGCTGAAGCTTGCAAAGAATTTGTTTGGTTGAAAGGTTTGTTTGCTGAGCTTTGTGGAGATGATTCTTGCATTATTTTGTTTTGTGACAGTCAAAGTGCCATATACCTTACAAAAGATCAGATGTTCCATGAGAGAACTAAGCACATTGATGTCAAGTATCATTTTGTTAGAGACATTGTTGCTCAAGGTAAATTAAAGGTATGCAAGATCAGCACTCATGATAATCATGCTGATATGATGACTAAACCTGTTTATGTTGCTAAGTTTGAGCTTTGCTCAAACTTAGTTGGTTTAACTGATTATCCCAAGTGGCTACTGGCGCCGAAAGTATTTGCTTTGTTTGTTCAGGGAAATGGTTGTTGTTGATGCTACAAGAAGGAATTTGTCTCAAGGTGGAGTTTGTTATATGTTGATCCAAATTCTACAAAGTATAGGCCAACTTCTGACGAGTGGAGCGAGGCCCGTCGCCGGATTGACAATATAGTTAAGATTCAATTTACAACGGGTGATTGACAATACTAGTATCAATGTTGTGGTTCTTGTTCGTAAGTTATCAAGACACTTATTGAAAGCCCCAAACCACGTAAAACATGCAAAGAAAATTAGAGGCGTCTAACTTTGTTTTGCAGGGGTGTGCTGTGATGTGATATGTCCATGATTGTGATTATATATGATGTATGCAATGTTCCTTATTGTAAGTTGGCAACCGGTAGAAGCCATATGGTTGTTTCCATTAAGTCCTTCGTGTCTATTATTCAAAGTAGTTGTAATAGTTGATGCTGGTGGAAGACAACCATGAAGCGGCTCCATTGACCTTGACGCCACACCGGTGATGATGGAGATCATCTTCGTGCTTGAAGATGGAGATCGGAAGCACAAGAAGAAAGGCCATATCATATCACATATTATGAATTGCATGTGATGTTAATCTTTTTATGCATCTTCTATTGATTAGTTTAACGACGGTAGCATTATAAGTTGATCCCTCAAGCACACAATTTCAAGTTTTAAAGTGTTCATCCTTAGTAAGCACCGTTGCTAAAGCTCGTTGTTTCGAAGCACCACGTGATGATCGGGTGTGTTAGATTCTGCGAGTGTATACAACGTGAGCAAGTCAGATTTGCTCATGCGGAAGCTAAGGTTTGATCTTGACGAGCCTAGCATGTACAGACATGGTCTTGGAACACGGATCACCGAAAGGTAAAGCATGAGTCATATAGTAGATATGATGAACATGTTGATTGTTCACATCAAGCTACATCAACTCTCGTGATGATCGGTTTTGATATGGTGGATTTGGTTCGTGTGATCACTAAAACAATGTGAGGGATATTGTTTTGAGTGGGAGTTCAACAGCAATATGATTAAAAGTTGAACACTATTTATCATAAATTAAATCAAAGTGAATTTGCATAGTTGTTGTAGTCATTGGCATCCGTTTACCACCTTGCGCTTAGTTATAATTGAGATGATAGAACTATAGAATTCTGGTTAGTTACTTTACGAACTGGTATCGTATTGTTTTGAAGTGTTAATCTAAAGTTTAAAAGTCCCATTGCAAACTTTCAGTAAGTTTCAATTACTCCGTGAAATTTAATAGTTGGTATTAAATCAAGAGTAACAATTCCAGTGTTAGTATATAAGTATCATGTTTATCTTCATGATTCTTGATATTCAAAGGATTGTCTTAATATCAAGGTTATCTAGGATCTGAAAGAGTTGTTTCAGAAACCATGATGTGTGGAAGATATTGTGATATTTGAAATGAATATTTGGTTGCAACATGATAGAGTATAATATGGCAAAAGTCATGTTCTCATATTTTATGAGAATTTGCAAAAGGTTGGAGACACTAGTTGTCCTAAACCTCCAAAAGGTTTTGGAGAGCAACATTATACTCGCGATTCACCGTTATAAGCTAAAAGTAGCTTGATCATGGATAATTCCATGATAAGGGTGAATATTTGATGTAGGTAAAATGTTTACTACACCAAGAGATTAGTAAAGAAAGGAATTTGAAAGAACACCAAACATTTGATGATGATAATCTACTTCAAAGTGCAAGTCCAAAGACATTGGTATTTAACTATACACGCTTTGGACTATGTGTCATGTGCATGGATCCACTATTGATGTTGATAGATTCTTTCAAACAGGAAAAGAAATACTGAAAGAGAATCTCATAAATATATGGCAGAAAAGAAAAGACTAGAATTGTTCAGTTTAGGTATATAAAGGATATACGTGTTATGGCTATATTCTTTGCTTGTTAAACAATGTGGTTCTTAAGTATTTGATACTGAATTTGTTGGTATGAATCGTCATATGAAACAACAGAATTCATGAACTACAATGGCCTAAGTAACTAGCAAAAGAATATGTGATGATGTTCATCGAGAACAAATAAAGGGTTATTGTGTTGATCGTTAAAAGCTTGCCTTCAAGATTTGTTTTATCAGGTATTATGAGAACAAAAGGGTTGTTCAAATAATTGCCGTAATCCATAAAAGATGGATGATTTACAAATCTCGTTGGAGAAATCGCATCCATAAAACTAGTGCTAAAAATGTAGAAAGACAAATTGATTAAAAGATCACTTAGGAAGTGACATCGCCGTTTAAATTATATTGGAAAGAAAACATGAAGAAACTCCATGTGGATGGAATTTTGGAGTCTTTTGATTTTTGATCAAATGATGCTTTTGAAACTTTCCTAGAGATAATTAAAACTTCGTTCATAGGCCAAAAGGGAACGAATGACTAGCTTATTGGAACTTGTACATATTGTTGTATGAAGTCCATTATGTGTAGTCAAGAGCGATGGATTTCAACTTCATATGCTTCCTCTAAAAATTTGAGTGAATATATGAATATTTACTTAATAAGGATGAAGTATGAAACATTTGAAAAGTTCAAAGACTTTCAAGATGAAGTGCAAAATCATTGTAACAAGAATATAAATAGTTTATGATAAAGATCATAAAGGAAGATATATGAGTTACAAGTTTAGCATAATACCTAAGATTTAAGGAATCGTTCCGTGGATTTGCATTTTTCGAAACACCATAAGAGTATGGAGCATTCGAGATTTGTAATTAAACCTTGTTTGACATGGTAAGATCAAATGTGTAATTCATAAAACTGCCATTATATTTTAAAGATTAAAAGCTTTAGAGACTACCGTTTTTTCCACTGAAAAGAGCTCCATCATAATCCGTTGAATTGACACCATATAAAGTTATGGTTTGGGATAAAACCCAAGTTGTCCTTTCTTAAACATTGGTATGCTATGCATAAGAAAGATGTTTGCAACCAAAGTCGGATGAACCTGTCTTTGTATGTTATTTCGAATAACTGTTCCTCCATAACATCGGAGACAAAAATGTTTGTCGCTTAAAATGTCAAGTTTCTTAAAGAAGGAATTTTTCGTGAAAAGTTAAGTGGGAGGACAATAGAACTTTAATAAGGTTAAAAGAACCTTAGCTACATGTGCAAAGTTGCGCAGCACCGAAAAGTGTTCTGGAGGCAGCAACAATGCTCATGGCTCACGTGCCTCAAAGGTTGTGGTCACGGAGATCTAAGTTCCTATTGAAATAAGTAGGTCGGGTAAACAATCAAATACCAAGATTTGAGAGTTAAATCATTTTTTGACAATAATGATCTGACTACATGCAAAGAAGCGATGATGGGCCCTGACTCCGTCAAATGGCTTGAAGCCATAAAATCCGTGATAGTTCCATATACGAGAGATCAAGCTTTGAACTTGGAAGACCCTCTAGAAAGGTACAAGACCCTACAGTCGTATTTGGATCTATAAAGAAATAGACATGGATGTTTCACATCTATGAAATAGTCAACATGTTGGGAAAGAGTTCACAACAATGTTCAAAGGTTGACTATGACAAGATCTGATCTTTCATAGCGATATTTAGTCTAGACGGATTAATGTAGCGACCACGACATATAATTTTGTTATGTGTTAAATAAACAAAACAAGTTCTTCTAATAGAATGGTTACCAAGGACGTGTGCATGACACGGTCCAAAGGGTTTTTGTTAATTCAAAGGATGATGAAAGCATATGAAGACTTCAATGGTTGAAGTAAGCATCGCGGAGTTGGAATCTTCACTATGATGAAACTATTAAAAGAGTTTAATTTCATTGGAGACGATGAAGATGCTTGCATTTGCAAGAAATTAAGTGGGAGAGCTAAGACATGTTTCTAATACATTATGTGGAATACATATTGTTGATTGGAAATGATGTATCTTTTATTAACACATGATAAGAATTTCATCTCGATGAAAGACTTAGGCAAAACCCAAATATTTGGCATCAATAGACGCTAATATGGTTGTGCCAAAAGTGCATAGATGATGTATTGAATGAGTTCAATATAGAAACTACAAGAAAGATTCTTGTCGCACAGAAAGGATTGAATGAGTTCAATATTGATGATATATTCAAGTGTATTGACACTTGGTAAGTGAAACAAAGATTCAAGTATAGATTGATACTTGATGTATGAAATCACAAAGAGTATTTATATCAATCATACTGTGATATGTACAAATCCAGATATGTCCTATGCTCGAAATGTTATGAGCATATACCAAAATGATTCATAAGATGATCATTGGACGATAGTAAGGATATTCTTATGATCTTTTGGAAGAACTAAGAGTATATTATTTTGTAGAAGTGGCAAATAGATGGTTAGTTTATTGTAAAAGTATTACATTGATACTAGTTTTGTCACAAAGTACAAATTAAGTTTATCTCAATCTAAACTAAGGGTGGCACAATATAATGGAAAGTAAGTTCCATAATGGATTTGGATGGGTTCCAAAGTTAAGACATTGTGAAAGATACTACAACAAAAGGCTAAGTATATGACTTCTATAATAGCAGATAAAGAGGGTATTTGTGTCAAGTAGTTTGTTATCAAACTAGGTGTAGTTCACAGCGGGATAATACTATGAAGATATATTGTACGACAATATTATCAACATGTTTTAACCCCAAATAACTAAAGGTCTCACCAAAGGACCAAAATTATACAAAGCCATCTCATTATAGAATGAGTGATGCGTAGAGACGCAAAGACATGCAACTACGCACGGGCCTGGAAGTGTCAGATCCGGAGATCAGTTGACCACTAGCAATCGGGTACATACGACACCAGAAAGCCATAGGTGTTGAATACACAAAGATTTGAAACTAGATTATTGACTCTAGTGCAAGTGGGAGACTCTTGGAGATATGCCCAAGAGGCAATAATAAAGTGGTTGTTATCATATCTTCATACTTATGATAAATGTTTACATACCATGCTATAATTGTATTAACCGGAAACATTAATACTTGTGTGATTTGTAAACATAAAAGAGTCCCTAGTAAAGCCTCTTGTTAAACTAGCTTGTTGGTTAATATATGATCATGGTTTCCTGATCATGAACATAGAGATGTTGTTAACAACAGGGTCATATCATTAGGAGAATGATGGACATACTCCTATAGTTAAGCATAGCATAAAGATCAAGTCATTTAATATAGTTCATTTGCTATAAGCTTTCTGATACATAGTAACCTAATTCCTTCGACCATGAGATCATGTTAATCACCATCACCAGAAGGATGCTTTGATGACATCAAAAACCACACCGTAACTGGGTGGCTATAAAGGTGGCATTGAGTGTTCGGAAAGTATGGGTTGAGGCACATGGATCAAGAGTGGGATTTGTCCATCCATATGATGGATAGATATACTCTGGGCCCTCTCGGTGGAATGTCATCCAATTATCTTCCAAGCATGTGACTGGCTCACAAGGGATCACATACCACGGGAACGAGAAAAGAGTACTTATCGGTAACGAGGTTGAACTAGGTATGCAGAGATACCGACGATCAAAACCTTGGATAAGTAAACTATCGTGAGACAAAGGGAATTGGTATCGTATGTAAGTGGTTCATTCGATCGTAAAGTAATCGTAGAAATATGTGGGAGCCATATGAATTTCCAGATTCCTCTATTGGTTATTGATCGGAGAAGTGTCTCGATCATGTCCGCATAATTCACGAACCGTAGGGAGACACACTTAAGGATTCGATGTTGTTGAGTAGTTATGGAATGATGAGTAAAGAGACCGAATGTTGTTCGGAGTATCGGATGGGATCCAGGATATCACGAGGAGATCCGGAATGGTCCGGAGAATAAGATTCATATAAGGAAAGTCCTGTTTCGGAGTTGGAGAATGATTCCGGTGTTTTCATCGGGAATGTTCTAGAAGGGTCCGGAAGGTCCGGCACTCCGGAGGGGAAGGGTGCATGAATGTGTCATAACAAGTTGGAATGGTTGCATCATGTACTAGGTGTCATCGCTGAGCAAAATAAAGGGATAAATCAAATCCTAGTTTGAAAAGTCAAACGCCAATTTGAAAAGTCAAACGGCAAGTTTGCTTGGTGGAGGGAGAGTAGGAAACCTACTTGGGGAGGAAGTCCCACTCCCTCCACCCGCCGGCCAAGGAGGAGGAGTTGGAGGAGGACTCCCTCCTCCTAGGCGCCTCCCTCCCACCTATAAAAGAAGGGACAGGGGTGCCCCCTCTACCACACACCTCTCTCCTCTAAACCATAGCCCTAGCCGCCGGCCTCCACCAAGTCGCCGCCTCGCCTAGGGTTTGCCTAGCCGCCGAGTTGGGGCCCTCCCCTTGCCCTAGCTGCCGGCCTAGCTCTCTCTCCTTAGTGCCTCTAAACCCTAGATCGCCAAGGCCTCTCTCATAGTCCACCATACTTTCTCCGTCTTAAGGCAAAGCCATGCGAGATCTCCCCTCTACTTCCGGTACCACGCCCTCGTGCTGCCAGAATCGCGAGGAGAGTGCTACAACCTCCGCTGCCTGCTGGAACAAGGGAGAGGAAGGTCTTCATCGAGTACCGGACGTGCGACCGACTGCGGAAGCGCTGCCGGAACGCAGCGCCGGAAGGATCGTCTACGCGATCTTGAGATCGGAAGTGTACGACTACATCATCCACGAGAATCTGCTCTCGTTAACCGCTTTGGATCTTCGAGGGTTAGTACTCTATTGACTCGTTGCTACAATCTAGTAGATAGATCTTGGCTTGATCATAGATTAGATTTTGATTGTGTGTTCATGCGGTAGAAATTTTTGTTTTCCATGCTACGAACCCCTACAGAAAGACCTTGGTGAAGCTTCTTATGTTTTGGACATAGAAATTCACCGAGATAGAAAGAATGGAGTGCTAGGACTGTCGCAGAAAGCATATTGTGAAAAGATTCTAAAGAAAAACAATATGCATGCGAGTAATGTAACACCTGCTCCCATAATCAAGAGCAATAGTTTTGGAAAATTCCAATGTCCAAAGAACCAATATGAGATCGATCAAATAAAGTCAGTACCATATGCTTCGGCTGTTGGAAGCTTACAGTATGCACAAGTGTGCACTCGCCCTGACTTAGCTTTTATCACCGGGGTACTCGGTAGATATCAAGAGAATCCAGACACAAAGCACTGGAAGATGGTAAAGAAAGCTTTGTGTTATGTGCAAGGCACAAGAGGCCTCATGCTAACATATAAAAGATCTGATTCCCTAGAAATAAGAGGGTATTCAGATGCGGATTTTGCGGGAGATAAAGACGACAGAAAGTCCATGACAGGATATGTCTTTACTCTCGCAGGAGGTGCTATTTCGTGGAGAAGAGCCAAACAGTCGATAGTTGCATCATCTACGATGTATGCAGAGTTTATAGCATGTTATGAGGCCATGGGACAGACGTTATGGTTAAAGAAATTCCTACCTGACTTGAAAGTGGTAGACTGCATTAGCAGGCCACTAAAGATGTACTGTGAC
Source organism: Avena longiglumis (assembly GCA_030063025.1). Classification (NCBI taxonomy): domain Eukaryota; kingdom Viridiplantae; phylum Streptophyta; class Magnoliopsida; order Poales; family Poaceae; genus Avena; species Avena longiglumis. The sequence continues at coordinate 462,461,825 of CP125974.1, forward strand.
AACGAGCCCGCAATATTCTATGCTCATAACAATAAGTCGAGTAATGCTACAAAGTCAATAGATATAAAGTATTATGTTGTGAAGGATAAAGTCTAGGATCAAACTATAAGTCTCGAGCATATAAGGACAAAGGATATGCTTGCGGATCCGCTAACGAAAGGCTTACCACCCAGTATGTTGAAAGAACACATAGCCGGCATGGGTTTAATGGAAAGCCTATGATTCCTGGACTACAGAGGCCCAAAAGTAACAGGATTTGTTTCAAAACAGAAAAGTATATAGTGGCTGTCTGATTCTATCGGCAATTGAGCTGTGACGATGAAACATGCTCTATGTACTAATCCGTGATGAAGCGAGTAAAGTATAAAGTTAAGAGTAAAGTTGAGATCAAGGGGAGAATGTAAGGTTGATCTCCACACGATCGAGCCCAACAGCTCGACCGAACTTTTGACCACGTCCTGATCGGGGACGTCCAACCCCTCTGGTTGGTGGGCCCCTGTCACCTGCGTGTATATAAAGAAGTGGAGGCCGGTGGCACAACCAACGAGGTTCGCCATGCGCCACTCCCCACGCCCTTCCGATCGAGGGCTCGCGCAGAGTGACGGGAAGCACCACTGCCCACGTTCACGCCGTCGCTGCCACCACTGCCCACGCTCACGCCGTCGCCCTCCCCATGGAAAGCGGATCGGGCTCCTCGAGCTCCACCGGATAGGTACTCGTCTCTGATCTCTCCCCGATCCCTCTTTCACTTGTCAAAATTGATACCTAAAGATATCTACCGAATTGATCTAGCCTAGATGATCCTAAGGAAGATTTTAACAGTTTGCAGTAACGCAAATGAGATGGTCCATGCTATTACTGGCAAAGAGCTGTAATTTGAATTTTGAAATGAAGATCAGCCGAGTGTCCCTTACCTAGTGCCTGTCTCAGGGGATGGCTGATGAAGTGATTAATTACCAGGTCAGAGCAAAATGGGTGTGGCTGTGTGGGCGTGAATAGAAAGAAGCATTAGTTTTTTTCCTCACGCATACTGACTGGTTTAGTGAGTGTTGTAAATCGATGGTTTTCTTTATTCCTGGACAAGATATCCTGAAACTGGATATAGATAGGTCGGTGAAGCATGTTGGCTATGAATTTTCCTATGCGTAGGTGATTCTGGAAGAGATCCATCCTTCATATGGTTCATATTGCAGGCAGAGACGGATATCTTTCCATCTGAAGTCAGACTCGAGGATACAGTTGAAGCGATGTATTGTCTCTATTTCCCTGAAGCCCTGAAATCCTGATCAAATAATCTAGAGTTTAGTGCTTTAATTAATTCATACATTTCAATGTTAACGATTGAAACGAGACAAGAATTTGAGCAAGAGCTGAATGCTAGCTCTGAAACTATGAATCATTCTGACTTAGATGGTGAGATCTGAAACTTGCAGCAAAGTTCAAGTCTGCTTTAATTTAGTGCCTGTCTCTTCTAGGAAGCTTGCATCAGCATTAACTTTTTCCCAGCCTGGCTCAGGTTAGCTCCAGCCTGCAGTCTGAACCTTCGGCACTTCCGGTTTAGTCTGTTTTGGACCGAACTCAATTGGTTGTTTCCGTTTTCTGTCAACTTTAATTCGCACCATTTTTTATAAGCTGGAGAGAGGACAGGTACTTCTGGATGAAATGAACCGGGCATGGTCTTCACGGCTCCCGTTCCAAAGATTGCATCGTTTTGGTGATGCCATGCCTGCCACTACATAAGCATCTTCTTCAGTCTAGTTGGCCTGTCCAGGAGGATGAGGGCCCAATCACCTCTAGACTTAACCATACTGTCTTCCGAAGGGAGGTCCCAGGCGTCCCTTAGACCATGTCGAAGAGCTCCTACCAGAGTGCATCTCATCATCGTGTGGTACCCATCTTCAGGTTCAGTGTTGCAGATATTGCAAATGGTTCGGATACTTAGGTAGGAGTTTACACCTGTTAATATGCACTGCAGGTGAGTTAGATGCTAGTTTCCAAGATATGACTTTTACCTCTGGTGGAGCTTCAGGTTTCCAAATGAGGTCCATCTCTATTTGGTTTTAGCCTAGATCTAGTTTGAAATTTTAGCTTGTCATCATACAACGCTAGTCTATAAGCACTCCTTACCGAGAATAGCTCAGTCTTCTCAGGATGCTTCGCCATCAGAATCTTGGATCCGTATTTTGAGCATTTCTTCTGCATCATGCGGTGGGAAAGTTTTCGTGAAGTACATGGTTATGAACATGTTCATCCTCTTTTCATGTTCACACCTGATATCTTTATGAGACACTGATATGGAAGCAGCAGATTGTTCTCAATTGGCCATTTCAGTTTTTTGACATGGGCTAATAAGAGCGGAGGGTGAAGTTTTGATCCAGTTGTTGGTTGCTTGCTCTGGTTCTTGTAACCTGAAAATCTTCGCTCTTCGTGAAGTACTCCCTCCGATCCATATTACTTGTCATTAGATTGGATGTATTTAGTACTAAAACATGTCTAGATACATCCATTTCTACGACAAATAATATGGATCAGAGGGAATATCTTTGTTTGAACGGATTAACTGTTGTGGAAGCGATTCATGATTTACTAGTTTGTGTCAGTTTTTCTCCTTTATTTTCTCCTGTATTTCAGAATGTCGTATTGGCTGATGCTTTGTGTTCACGGCACAGTTGATCTCAAATCTGAAAGACTCTTGCTTCGGTATCCCTCCTAGAGAAAGAAATTCTGGGCTAGCGGGTTTCGGGTGAATACTCCAGGTAGAGATTGCTGGCTACGTATACGAGAACGGGCATACGTGATCTCGCGGGATTGGTTGACCGGATCCTACTAGTACGTTTTCCGAACGGTCAATCGGTCGATCAACAAGACCTGCGCGCGTACGATGCTTACACGTACTAGCGTTGCGTTGCGTGCACTTGTCGACCGGGCAAGTACATGATCGATCCCTATTGGAAGCATCCAGAAAATCGTGATGGACCTTAGGGCATCTTCGTCGAGTCGATCCAAACGGTCTGTTTCTGTCTGTTTAAATTGGTTTGTAGTTGTTTCTGGGTTGTGGTATGGCCTGTCTGGTCAGCCGCGCTCAACGGCCCATCCAATTTATACGCGCCTGGCAAAATAGGGTGAGACCATTTTTTTCTCAACTAGCGTCGTGGCCCTCGCAAATGCGAGGGCACCATCTTTAATGCGTTGATTGTGGCTGAGAAATATAGTTATGGTGTCATGGATATCGAAATTTATAATAAGAAATAATATGGATCTATGACTGTATAAAAATTATGGTAAACATAGTCTCACATATGTTCAGAGAGATTTAAATAACTAAAATTTGTGGGTTGAAGGGTTACATCATCCGTCAAACATATGCAATATTAGGTCAATAGTAAAACTGTGTGCACGATTAGATCAGTTCGCTAGCTTGATTCACATGGATAAATTTTCTTGAAGAACACAAAAAAGGAAATAATTCATCATCCTTAATATTTTGACCAAATCAAATTTTTAGAATTGTTACCTCGGTATGTGTTTCTTGGTCACAACTACTTACATAATTTCAAAACGTGAAACCTTAAATTCAATGGTGAAAATTTATATTATTTTGTATGTTAATAATATGATGCTACAAAATGATAAATACCAATTTAGCACTATATTATAAATTACTATTTTCTTTTCAGCTTATCCATTAAAATGTTTATCGCTTGTTAAAGTTAGAGAAGTATGACGACATGTTTTTTATAAGGTCATGTACTTTGATGTGGTATTTTTATCTATTTATTAAGATATTTACATGTTACCTCGATCTCTAACACGAATATTCGATAACATAGTTCAAGCCTCTTAGTTAGTGTTCAATTTTATTGAGTGTTTAACAATCTATGCTTTAATGTTGACTTTTACATCATAAAGACATGAAAAATACTCTAAGCATGTATAATCATGCAAAACGGAAAAAAATCCATAGGAGCGATACCTAACAATAAATATACCCATGTTAGGTCATCTAAACAAAGATTTATGCATACTATTTCTTTTTTTTTTGCTATTTCAGATGCCAACAACATTAATCCATAAAAATACTGCGTCAAGCCCTCTTACTAATGTAGGGTGTATATGTTTTCTCTCACAAGTATAAAGCTTTATGCATTTTTTTAATGAAACGAAAAATAAGACTATATTATGCAGGCACTTTTTCAGTTGTTGGCATTTTCCGAAAGTCGTCACATCTCCTCACAGTAATACCTTAGTTATTTTTCTATTTTGGCATATGTAGTAATAATTGGAATTGGGAACAAAAGCAACCAAAAAATTATACTCCCATGCAAATCTCTAGATGTGTGAATTCAAATTATTTCCATGATTTTTATGAAATTTATAACTTTCTAAACTGTCTATTATCCCAAAGGGTACATCAAAGACAAATAAACCATCAAGATTGTAATCTAGTTCGAGGACATCAGAATACTTGTCATCCAGGTCGAGCAATCATGAGACATATCATTCAGCTCACAAGCAAGTTTGGAATAAATTTATCGAGTATCGATTAGTTATATTATGCTTAGATACATTGTGATAATCTATCAATATAATTTTCTTAGTAGAATCTCAATATGTAAGCTATTGCCTATCTCCTGGCAGAAATGATCAATTGGTTTTTATCGTTTTTAATGCTGAGTTATTAACAAATAATATTTGCATAATAGTAAAAGAGGCTAGAAGATAAACATCTGGATGCTTGCATTTCTGCGATTATTTCGTCATGTTTGTAGTCTGAGAGATGGCATATTGCTTGTAGTACTTAGGGATATATAATTATGATAAAAAAGACGATCCATATGATCGGCGACCCGGTGATTTGATGTTTTATAGAAATTTTAGTATATATATCTTGTTTCTGGTCGTATACTAATATTGTATAATAGATCAAGTCCATAATTTTTTGGCTATGTACACTGATGTAGTAAAATATAGCTTTAAAAAAAGCAATGTCCTACCTTCGTTCCTAAATATAATGTGTTTTGGTAGGCTAAAATAGGGTACGGAAACATCTTATATTCTTGAATGGAGGTAATTGCTAATTAGATTTTTGTACTTTCCCTATTAATATTCAAAGAAGGTAATATTGCAGCCTTCCGTTGAATATTTTATTAAATCAAGTTTCGTAATATCTCTATCTATTTTAATGTTTTCCACTCAAATAAAAAATATAGATGTTTTTGGCTATTTATGTACCCTTAACCACGCACTTGTAATTCAAAATCATATAAAATTTCAGTGTGCTTTCAGTATCCTAGCTAGCTAGCAGGCTTGTATACGTAATTTTTTTTCTTGAAAGGGACTCACCGTGCCTAGCTAGCTTTTTTTTTTTACGAACGAACCTGGCTAGCTAGCTGGTGTAATCTTTTTTATCATATGGACTCTTGGCTAGGACTCGGCTAGTTTTCTTCTGTACGTTTTCTTTTGGAACAGACTCGGTTAGCGTGTCAAATGGAACCACATGTGTAACGAATATAATAGATTTCATTAAATCCTGGCCACAAATTTTTAATCTAAAGGTTAAAATAATTCAAGTGATGTGGATCAACCTAATGCCTCGAAACATCTTCTTATATTGCTTTTAGTATATAATAGATTCAAACATAGATCGTTCACGCTAAAAACCGGCAAAGTTCATACATAATTTACTTTCATAATTTAAAACGAAATTAAACTAGCCAAACCCTAGCTACCTATCTTCGTGCGTCGGTGACACCGCGTCCATCTAGGGGTCGAAGTCGATGTACTCCAATGGTGACCAAAGGTTGGGCGGTGGCAGGGTGAGAGCGGGCGGGGTCGATCACCTGCCCAGACCATGCTGCAGTGGCCCCGTGCGGTGGTGGAGGTGCGCCAGCTCCATCCCCACCTCCAGAGCAATGCGCGGCGCCCACCCGGTAGCGGAGGCGGTTGGGCGTTCGCCTGCGCTACCAGACCGATGAGCTGGACGGCCTTTTCGTAGCTGCCCCACAAGGCGTCCTCGTCCCACGCGCTGGCCGCAATGGCCTGCTCGGTAAATGTGTCCTCGTTATAGCCCCGCGCCAGGACCTCGCGTTACTCCGGGGGAAGGTTCGCGATGGCGCCCACGACTAGATCCACCGTCTCCTGCTTGATGACGACGTCGCCATCCTCGCCGTTGCCGCTGTCGAGCTCGTCGTCGGAGTGGTTGACGGCGCCCTTGTCGTTCGACTCGATGGTGGGGACGACGTAGACCTGCCACGGCTGTAGGTCTTCGCGGATGGAGCGACGGCAGCGGCGATCCCGCACCGGCAGGTAGTCCCCCACGAGGTGGTTCCTGAACTCCTCTGGCCGTGGCGGAGGCGGCTAGGATGTACCGCGGAGGAAGGCCGACAGGCGGGTCGCCTCGTGGTCGTTTCCGCCCTTCTTGAGCCATGACGGCATCTTCATCGTTGGTGACGGCGGCTGCTAGGGTTGCGATGGCTAGAGGTGGGGAGTGTGGCACCGACAGCCGCAGGGTTAAATAGCCCATTTCGCATGTGAACACGCGTAGGTTCCCGCTCCTTCACCATCAATGCCGGCGCGGAAACACAGACAATGTCCAATCAGTCAGGGTGTCGTCCCGTCGCCATTGATGGCGCAGGCTGCCGCCGGTCAGCCTTACGCCCGCGTCTCTGAATCGCGGGCGCTATTGCGTTTGAATCCGTGTCGTTGTCCGTCTGAATCAATGACGCGCTAAGCGGTGGATGAGGGGTGGGCCAGTGGCACGCGCAAGCAGGACACGCCTCAATCCGCCCGCGTCCGAGACGACGCAACCATTGCGGGAGGACGGTCACATCCGAGAGATACTCATTCAATGGTCACATCCGGGAGCTACTTCCTCCGATCCAAATTAGTTAACTTGGTTTTGTGTAGATTCGGTTATATCTGGCACTAAAATAAGTCTAGATATATCTGAAGACAAATTTAAGTTAACTAATTTCGATTAAAAGGAATAGCTTTTTAAACAACTTGATTTTCTAGACCTTTCCGAAATCATCTCAAAATTATGGTACATGCTAGTATTTAGTTATTACGATTTCGAATTTAGATTTGAAACTAGACAATGGTACTCCCTCGAACCCATATTAATTGACGTGGATTTGTCAAAATTTGGATGAACCTATATACTACTCCCTCTGACCTATATTAATTAACTTGGATTTGTCAAAATTTGGATGAATCTATATTAAATAGTGTCTAGATTTATTCAAATCTAGACAAACCTAAGTCAATTAATATGGGTCAGAGAAAATACGTCTATCTAAAAAAACCCGTATCCTATCATCGTGGCCTTAACTAGGCCATGTGGCAACATTGAACAGTAACCGATCGCGTTGCTCGCTCTGGTATACGTAGTCTATAGGATCTCTATCTTCACCCGATGTCCACCCAGAAACCCGCTAATTGGCTAAAAGCGCTGGATTCTTTGCCTATGGGGGGACACCGAAGCAAATGCAAATCTTGAAAATGCAGTGGTACAATTTCTGTATATGACCTACTACCTCTCCAAATACTATGGCTGGTGTTCTCTAAACTGTCTGTGTTTCCTGATGTTAACTACGGAACTCTTATAATTTTACTCCAAATACTATGCCATTCAAGGAGTTGCGAATCCGAACCATGGCGTGAGTTGGCATACATAATTACGTTATTAATTAGTTGCAGACAAATCAGGGGCATGCCCAGCAAATGGGGTTTAACGTGCCACCATATATAGAGTCAAATACAGAATAGTGAGCATTTGGAGATTTGTTCAACACGGGCGAAATGCTTTCGGTGTTTCTGCCACAGTTACTGGCATTGAACCTCATTCTTGCATGATAACTTGCTTTAATACTCAGCAAATTTCTCTGGGTTAAAAAATCTTGCTATGACATTTTTTTCTTTTGGCACTTCTAACTTTCTAACCCTCATCTGCATCTGTGATACTCCTGGGATTAACATAAAAAATACGGAACTCAATGGCAACAAAAAAATATTCTCATAAACTTTGTGCAACTTCTTGCAGGTATGTCGAGACATTCAGACGTGCAACGTACTTCCCGATTAACATAACCGAAAGACTGAGGAAGTCAAAGTGATGCATGGTCAGAACTCAGACGCACTTGATCTTGGTGAACCTGGCCATCGCGGCCGCAGCCGGCAGATGCAGCTCCAGCGGGCAGGTGACATTCACCCTGTGCACAGCACTGTTCGGCGGGTACCTGACATCACCTGTAAGATTCAGCTCCAGTCGGAACACGCCCCCCCGCCGCGCTCTCCTTTACGAGCTCGGCAATCTTGGAGCTCCCCAGCTGCACGCGGCACGCCCATAGTCGTCGTCGTCTATTCAGTCGTCGTGATTGACCCATTTTTAAGTCGTCATCTTCCTTACATAGACGTAGGTATTGGGTGTCCTCATTTTGTACATGAAAATATTCCATGTATTTTATGCCAAGTCTTGGTTTCTCTCTTCTGTATCTTGAATCCAATAGATCTTGATTTGAGCGTAAACCGAATGCAACGGTCCTAGTTTTTTTTTTTTGAACAGGAGAGCCCCAGAAGGGGCAGGAAGCCTTCGTTAAAATACGACGGTGGAGCTACACATTTTCACGCAGAACCCTAAAAAATATGAAAAAACAAACAGGTCCAAACGCTTTACAAAGAGCACCCTAAAACATAAACAAGAAACGCAATTGGGTCCTCCTTCCAACACGCCTCTGCTTCTGACTGGCCTCACGATGGAGGTTGAGGGAGCGCCGGGTCTTGCCGGCGAGCTTGCTAGCCTCGATGCGGCTTGGATAATCGGCTGGCTGCATGCCTCCGATTTGGATCTGCAGAAAAAGATGGCTTCACTTCTCCAGGAAAGATCATCACCGCCGTCACTCGGATCAACATCCATGGCAGACGCGACCTCCGCGTCCAGATCCGGAGAAGACACCGAGAAAGAGCAATGATGAGCTTCCAGGATCTGCTGCCGATGCTCCCAGAAACCGAGCTCCTCCCTCAGAGCTCCTGCCCGAGATGAGGGAGGGAAGCCGTAGAAGATGCATCTGCAGCAAATCCAAGGATAGGGTCGCCTAGGAAGAAGCCAGGCCGTGGTGCCGCCAGTGCGCTCCCCCTCGCCACCAAGGCCGGCCAGGAGCCACTTCAGCACGACACGCACTGCCGGAAGGCAACCTTCCCCCTCGCCGCCACGGCCGGCCGAGAAGGATCGCTTCCAGCAGCACCAGATCTTCACCAGGTAGCCAGCGTTGAATTTATTCCAGGAGGCGGTGTTTCTCCACTCCATTTCCCCCTCCAGCCATCGGAGTTGAAGAAGAAGGAGAAACCCTAGGGCTGGCCAGATCCCAACGCCAAGATCTGCCCATCCGCTCCATCTACTGGGCATAACGCCCGCAACCGGCAAAACGCCAAAACTACCCCTAAACCTATCTACTACGGCGCTCCCCCTTCTCCAACTCCGGCCAGCAGAGCCGGCGGAGAGGAGTCGGGGGAGGCCAAGAACGAGGGCGGCGACTCTCAATGGGGGGAGGGGTGGAGAGAGAGGAGGGGTGAAAAGACGAGGAAGATAGTCAGCTTTAATCCCAACGGTCCTAGTTAGGTTGGTATAGTCACAAAGTGTGGACGCCTTGGGGCTTAGTTGTAGTGGGTGTGATGGGTTATAGTACCGTAGGCCAGAGGTAAACGAACTACCCCATATATTATTGGCACCTTTTTTTCGAAATGGGGTATACCTCGGCCTCTGCATCAATTGATGCACACAGCCTTTTATTGCAGCGTTTAAAAAATCTCAAATCATAAGAGTACAAAATCTGAAATAACAAAATCATGAATCACTTAAAGTGGCTAAAAAAATTAGCCACCTAAACCATAAAAAGAGCACACGCTTAAACAACATTTATCTTTTAACATATATTATTGGCACCTATATAAAGAGCCATTTTTTCAAATGGCATAAGACTGCTACACTCTCTCCTATACAATTGTTGACCTTCAAAAGCTTGAGATCTCTCGTAGCTCAAACTTACCATTCTTTGAGAAAAGACAAAAAGGATATCAAGATCTACAAATCCACCAAGTTATATTTTATTTTCCTTGCGTTCAATGCCTTTCTTGTCCCTCTTAAGTTTTTTAGAACATTATCACTAGTAGGAAAAGGATTATTAGTGGCATTCGATTTTTGCTACTAGTAGCGTGCTCCCTACACGCTACTACTAATGCGTCTGCGGTAAACTTTACCAGTAGTGTACGGGTTACACGCTACTAGTAAGTTGGGATGATAAAATAGGGACACACTACCGGTAAGTCAGGCTACTGGTAGCGTGGGAGGCACGCATACATCCCGCACTAAGTCATAAAATTCTATAAAAAATAGAGAAAGTTTCAAAAACAAAGAAAACGCCACCAATTTTTTATTTTTAAAATTTTAAAAAATATTAATACTATTATTGAATTAGCATCAAATATATGACAAATCTAAAATGTCATATTCATCATCCACAAGCAATAGATTCATAACAGTATGATATTACTGTACTTCATCAAGTAGATAGTAGGTAATTTATTAAAGTTCGACTAGATGATCTTTGGAGTCGGAAGACTCTCTATGGGTTAGGAGGGGTGCGATCATTGTATTACATGTTGATCCTTCCATGATTATTTTTCCAAAGACTCATCCACAACACCCCACCTACGTGAAACCTGCACACCTGGACAAGTTTTTCACAAGCAGGGCAACCGAAAAAGATTTCGCCGACTTCATTTGTGACAAGAACATAAAAGACTTGGCCTCTATGATTTTATCGGCCATTCCTCCTGTCTTCACTGTGATAATGGTGTGGCTCATCTACCATGTTAGGAAGTAAGAGCAAACAAATAACAAAGGCAAATTAATTATTATATTAGTCCATATATGTAAAAAACAAGACATATTGAGTGTCTGGAATTTTCCGAGACAGAACTTAATTGACATTTTGGAAAATCATAGGCAACTCGAGTAAATACGATGCAAATAATCTAGGATGAACATACAAATTTACTAAAACAACTAAAAGGCACCCTAAAATTACTTAGCGAAACCCTAAACTTAAACATAAAATTACTTGCAAAACTAAAGTTAAAAAAAAGGCACCTTCTAAAATTACTTAATAGCAAGAACTAAGAACCCTAAAATTAATATAAAAATTCATACCAAGAACTAAGAACCCTAAGATTTATATACAAGTTCATACTAAAATTAAGAACCCTAAAAATATTACTTTTGGCAACCCTAAATTAATATACAAATTCATACTAGCTAACTAAAATACAAATTCAATTTGCAGCAACTAGTTGGAGGAGTGGCGCCGTACCGCTTGGTTGGGGTACTCGTCTGTGGCGTGAGGAAGATATTATAGGCGAGGAAAATATTGAAGATATGCCCTAGAGGAAAATAATGAAACATAAGTCTGAAACCATTTGAAATGTTCAAAGACTTCTAGAATAAATATGGATATTAATGATAAAACACGAGTACCTGTGATTTTAATCAAAGTGACTAGTATTTGAGTTAACTTTTTAGCATAAGGACTTGTGAACGATGTTCCACAAATTACGAAGCTTGAACACTTCAATATTTTGATATGAAGAAGCATTGTAATCATATTTTACTAGATACCATATGTTCTAGATAATCTCTTATCAAGTTAATGTAGTTATTTAGAGTTATAAGTCAAAATAGCAAACACTCACTATAATATAGAAAATCATCAAAAATCATTGAAACAACACCATATGTGTTATGGCATGTTGTAGTTTTTAGTGATTTTGAGTTATGTGATAATTTGGAGTAATAAACGAATAAGTAAATCTTTGTAGTGTATTCTTAGGCAACTATGAATACATCCTCCATAACTATAACCAAAAGGGCAAAGCTTGTGTTGCTAAAAGTTTGGTACTTACTCAAGAAGGAGCTTTCTCAATGATGGTGTTAGCGGAAGAAAGTAAAGGCTCAAACAAGGTAATTGACCTTACCCCCGAATATCGAGTAAGGCAACATAATTTGTTTCGGAACCAAACTCTACAAATAGATAAGAAACTAATGATAATGATCATAATGTTTCAAGTAATACTTTTCCTAAAGGAATTAGGATTCAAGAATACATGCTGCCTCTTGCGGAATTATATTCATGATTCACTTGTCGTGTTAATGAAACAAGACATACCTAAGAACCATGAAGAAGCGATGATGGAAATAAGTACAAGAAATGACTAAGAGTCATGAAATCCTAAAGTAAGTTACGTTTAAGATCACAAAGTAATATGTTACTTGATCTTATTAAGTAAAGATGTTACTTGATCTTCCCAATAACTGCAAAGTTACAAGAAAGAAATGAAACTTTAATAAACACATAAAGCTTGATTTGTCACAAAGATTGTTTTGACAAATTCAAAGCTTGACTATAATGTGTAGCGATTCTTGTGCCAATTGGATTTACAGTAAGCAATTACTACAATTTGTATAATTGATCGAAGATTATCAAAACTGCGTCTCCTTCATTGAATGAATTGGAGAAAAGTTGTAATTGGTACAACAAGAAGGTTTTTTCAATCATATGGATGCTAGTGTCTCGTAGCGAGGAATTCTCCATTTGATAGATGATCAAGGAATTTTGGAATTACCAAGATTATCGAGAAGACCTGTTTACATGAAACTGAGTGGGAGCTAAATAGTTTTCTAGTCAAATGTGTGGATGCCATATTTGAGTGGGAGCTAAGTGTTATCGCCATATTCTGGCCTACGAAGGGGATGGGCCGTGATCAAGATGGGCTTAGAAGATACATATATTCAACGTGTTGTTGGATCGGCCTAGTGCGAAGATTTGGGCTGAATTGCCCGTGTATCTTGTATCTTAGTAGGATTCGTATTTGTTTAGGTTCCGTTTATGTTTAGATAAAGATAGAGTTGTAGAGTTATTCCAAAAGTAGAGAGTCTCCGGACTATAAATATGTACCTAGGGTTATTGAGAAAAGGAGGACAATCACGTTCACAACCAACACAATCTCGGCGCATCGCCACCCCTTGTTTCTAGGGTTTTTCTCGGGTAAGTGCCATGCTGCCTAGATCGCATCTTGCGATCTAGGCAGTATTTACTTATGCGTTATCCGGTGTTACTCGTACTGAAGCCTTGTTGATGGCGAGTAACACCTTTACCACAGATTTGTTAGAGCTAGCATCGATACTTTTACTATGATTGCTTATTTATGCTGCCTCTAGCTATCTCGCCGTCTTTGCACCTTCTCCCGGGTGTAAAGGTGGCATCTTGCTTGATTTCTGCTTAAGTCGATTTGATCTGTTATAGTTGTGCCTTGTTCATCAAGGTTTAGTTTAATATCTACGTGATTTGGCCTCACAAACGGGTTGAACGATCCGGTAATACGTAAGGTACGGTTTATTGATCTTAGAGGGGATGTTCCGGGAATTGACGTTATGTTGGTTTTTAGGCCTTCTCTAGGATCGGTTTTCTACTACTTTCGTATCTATTAGGCTCAACTACGCTGGGACGCCCGGTTGCGTGGTGAAAACACCAAACTATCGTAGATCGATTTAGCTTGTAGTAATTAAGCAAAACCCCATGTTATCATAAGATCCAATGCAAAGCCATGGGGGTAATCGGCTCTGAAAGCCGATTTACAGGGAAACCTGGGAGCCGATCACGGCTCGAATTTTACGTATACTTGTTTACCGTGCAGGAAACCAATCGGAACAATCCATCACCTTCCTGACCAGGTATAGGTCGTGGCATCTCGAACCAAGACAGACGCGTGCGTCTTGAAGATTTGCGGGCCGTTGACCGAGGGACCAGGGCCCACCAGCCGCTCTGGGAGCCTCCCGGCTCTTCGTGTTGCTCGTCGCTGCCCGCCGGTGAGTTTTGACAGGCAACACATTCTGGCACGCCCGGTGGGACCTTCAACAACGTCTACATCAATGTCCGACGCTGCGATGGAGAACAGGCCGGTCACGTACGACGAGCTTCCTGCTGAGCACAAAGCGAAGTATGACGAGATCAAAGAGCTCTTGGCCGACCTCATCGGCTCTTTCGAGAGGACCCAGACGCGTGGCATCGGTGGAAGGATTCTCCCAGGGTGCTCTCGATGAAGTGGATCTGTCTGCTCTTCGGAGGAACGCTCCGGCTCTGACGGAGGTCAACTACATGGTGGCTCATTCTCTACACCGCCACTCGAGAGCCCGTGAACGCTGAGCGGTCGCGGTTCGCGTGGTCCAGAAATCATGAAACATCGATTTCTCCGTCGGGGCCCACTTTAGGAACCCACCAAGGAGAAAGACCGCTCCACACCAGGCCGCAATCGCCATTCACATCGCGGCTCCGAGCCGCCAGATCCGCGCATACATTGTCTACAAGGCGAGGCGATCCAGTGATTGCCAATTCCTGTTCGAGCCACCCAAGGAGATCCCGCATGGGTACATATGTGCCTACGTGCGGATCGCAACAACTTGGCGCACAGCCCAGATCGCAACCGCAGGAGTGTCCGCGGGGGGTTCCTACCGCAGGATCTTCAGAGCAGCGTTCTCGAGCAACGATGTCAGGATGGACGCCGACAAACAAAGCGTGGCTAGCCAAGTATGCCACCGAACAAGCCATGATAGTCTAGCCCTCGCAGCTCAAACAAGGGACCAAATCACGCCATCTTGAGAGATCGGTTAAACCCGTGCGAAAAGGCGCATAATCGGCTACTCAAAGCCGTACCCCAACGAGTTTGACCTGATTCCACTACCGCCCAAATATAAGCTCCCTGAGTTCTCAAGATTCAGCGGGTCAGAGGGGTCAAGTTCGATCGAGCACGTAAGCGATACCGCACAGCTAGGTATGATTTCGCATCGGATCAAATGCGCGTGAGATTTTTTGCACAATCTCTAACAGACCAGCCTTTGGGTGGTACACCTCTGCCACCGATTCAATTCGCACTGGAAGCAACTAGAAGAACAGTTCCACATCCAATACCATTCGGAGGCTACCGAGGCTGGCATTGCAGACTGGCAAGCACGATGTAGCGGGAGAAACTGTAGCGAATACATCCAGGCTTCAGACCATCAAGAACAGATGTTACTCGCTTAACCGAGAAGGAAGCAATCGAGCTGGCAAGATCGTGCCTCTCAGCACCCATCAAGGACGTGGCATTCCGTAGAATACAACTCATTGGCACATGGCTCGAACCGACGATGTATGAGCAGCGCCACCGAGTTGTACCAAGACAAATTCAGACGTCCGATAAGCCCGGTCGATGCGAAGAGGAAGATCCTACGCAGACCGTGGAGGTGGCCGTGGCTGAATGGGCTCGGGGCAGATCCTGTGGCTGTAAATGGGTGAAACAAGAAGGGCCTGCGAGAGGTTCGACTTGATGTGAGCAAAGCTGAGCAGATATTCGATCTCTGCTGAAGGAGAAGCGGTGAGGTTGCCCGGGCCACAAAATCCCTACGGCCCGTGAGATGAACGGGAGACCATACCGCAAGTGGCATCATTCGCTCACTCACCCCACCAACGAGTGCAAGGAGCTTCGCGCCAAATCCAGATGGCTATAGAGCAAGGCCGTCGATCCTCGCCGATTCGCCATGAAAGTGGACACGAACCCGTTCCCGGTGTCAACATGATAGAACTCGCCGCTCGCGAGACGTCAATCGACTTTTCGCTCGGTGTCAACATGGCTGGTCTGGGTACCACCATGACACGCATACAAGGTAGGAGGCGATCACTCGGGGCAAAGAAGAGAGAAGGCTGGTCCACGCGACCGCCCAGCACGATAACGGGCGATACTTAACAGAGGAACAAGTGAGGAGAGTGCGATATCAGAAGCCACATTCCACGCATCTCCTTAATAAGTATGGGCGCCAGTATGACCAACGTCGCCAGCACGACAGAGACGACGGGAGATATGAGCACCTTGCTAGGGGACCGTCGAAGAGAAGGAAGGCGCAGACAAACACTCGGCTTGCCCCTTTTTCAAGCATTGCTGGGACGTGGGAATGAGCCGATTGCCTACAGCCGACAACTGCCCAGAATGTGGACAACAACAGAAGGGCACGAGGCCAAGATGTCGTGTTCGAACGTCTAGGACCTCTCCAACCTCGTGAGCCGCCCTAAGGAGTCCGCTCGGCGAAGGGCCTTGAGAGGCCCAGGATGACAAAGAAGAAGACAGGTTTCACCGTCCAAGGTGGTGCCCGATGGACTCGCAGACACCCGTGGCGTAGAGTACAACGGCTGCGTAACTTAGAAGAAGTCAAGCGCAAGATCTCCACGCTAAAGAAAGCACGGCCTGATCCGCCGGCAAAGTAAGGCGTACTACGGAGACGGAGGGCGCGCGACAAGGAAAGAGTGGCGCCCAAGCCAATAAAAGCCGATGCATGGCATCGGGCACAAACATGGTGTTCGTGTTCGCCGTAATCTCGCGCCCAAGAACCGATGAGTTACTCGTGGCACAACTTGATCGCGCCCACGGCCGTTATCTTTGAGAAGCCACGTGAGAAGGGTTACAAACATCCGAAAGCTCAGACTGCGGGGCTACATCAATGGACAACCCGTCGGCAAGATGTTGGTGGACACCGAGCGGCGATCAATATCATGCCATACTCCATGCTACGACGCTTGGGGGCTCTCTGCGGACCTGATCAAAACCAACGTCACGTTAAGCGACTTCAACGGCCAGCCTTCGGAAACGCAAGGCGTTCTGAACGTGGATCTGACCGTGGGCAGGAAAACCATACCCACGTCATTTTTCGTCGTGAACAGCAAAAGTACCTACGCCGTCTTGCTAGGAAGGGATTGGATCCACGCTAATCGCCGCATTCCATCCACGATGCACCAGCGTTTAATACAAAGGACGGGATGAAGTGGAGGTCGCCCATGCGCACGATTCTATCGAGGTTTCCACCGGCATGAACATCCGGGAAGCGGAAGACCAAGAGCCGATCTCCGAATCAATCTAGACGGCCGCGAACGATTGAAGCTACAAAAAGCGGGGTGAGGCTGGTCTTATCCATCGGCCTTACAGAGAAAAGCCCACGATCATCCGTGTACGGCCGATCCTGCGATCGGCCACAAAAATAAAAAGCAGCGATCATACGACAAGTTCATGTAGCGGAGGGATACTCGCCACCGTAAAATAATAAGGTGTAAACCGTTCTTGACAGATGCAAGAAGGGGCGATTCAGCGATCGCCCAAATTATTCTTGTTGTCCTCACCCATCGCTTGCCTGTGTTTAGCGTCGATTTGTGTGTGACGGAAAGCTAGGGTATGGGTTTACATCACGGTGATGAGCTAGAAGAGATCGACATTGGTCCCGGGATAAGCCACGACCAACATTTATCGCCAGAAAGTTAGAACCAAGTCTGCGGGAACCGATGATAGCCTGTTGAAACAATATCCAGATCGCCGCATGGGACTACACAGAGATGCTCGTTGGACAGAGCATCATCGAGCATCGGCCCCGCTCAAAAAGGATTTCGCCATTTCAACAGAAAGCACGACAAATGAAGGCCGAAATTTTGGAAGAAGTCAAGAAAGAGGTCGAGAAAATGCTGACGGCCAAGTTGATCAGACCATGCAGGTATGCTGAATGGATTTCTAGCATCGTGCCTGTAGAGAAGAAGGGCGGCCAATGGCGTGTTGCTATAGATTTTCGAGATCTCAACAGAGCTACCCCAAAGGATGAATATCCGATGCCGGTGGCAGAAACATTGATCAATGCAGCAGCTGGTCATAAAATTTTGAGCTTCATGGACGGCAATGCCGGGTACAACCAGATCTTCATGGCTCCAGAAGACATACACAAGACTGCATTCAGAGTCCCAGGGTCCGTGGGGTTATTTGAATATGTAGTCATGACGTTTGGACTGAAAAATGCCGGCGCCACGTATCAAAGGGCCATGAATTATATCTTCCATGATCTGATCGGCAAACTGGTGGAAATCTACATCGATGACGTGGTGGTCAAGTCTGCTTCAGCGCAAGGGCACTTGGGCGATCTGCAACGCGTCCTGGACCGAACAAGAAAGTTTGGCCTGAGGATGAATCCAAAGAAGTGTGCCTTCGGAGTGACGGCCGGTCAGTTCTTGGGTTTTTTGGTCCATGAACGCGGAATTGAGATCGGCCTGAAGAGTCAGGAGGCAGTACGAACAATGAAGCCACCCACTACAAAGAAAGAGCTACAGTCTCTCATTGGCAAGATCAACTTCGTCAGACGATTCATCTCTAACCTGTCAGGAAGGATAGAGCCGTTCATGGGGCTCGTGAAAATTAAAGCTGACGAGGAATTCCGCTGGGGGGCAGAACAACAACGGGCCTTCGACGAGATCAAAGAATATCTGACAAAGCCGCCAGTGTTAGTTCCACCCCACCGCATAAACCGTTCTACATTTACTTGTCGCTATCGACACGCCCATCGCCTCGATGGTGGTACAAGTGCATGATGGGCTAGAGCGAGTCGTATTCTACATAAGCGTAGGATGCGGACGCAGAGACGCGGTATCCAGATATCGACAAGTTGTGCCTCTGTTTGTTTTTACATGCACCAAGTGCGCCACATTTTGCTATCGCAGAGGTCATCATCATATGCAAGTCGGACGTCATAAAGCACATGCTATCGGCTCCTATGTTAAAAGGCCAATTAGGCAAATGGATGTTTGCATTATCAGAGTTTGACATCCGGTATCAGCCTGCGAAAGCTGTTAAGGGACAGGCGCTGGCTGATCTTATTGCCGAGAGGATCAACACTAACATAGCGGCACTGTCCATAAAAGCATGGGCTATGTTTTTCGACGGATCGGTTTGTGACGATGGCTGCATCGGCATTTTCTCGTGTCGCCTGGGCAACATTTTCCTTCTCCATCGATTGTCTACCTCCCACTAACAATGTAGCCGAGTACGAGGCAATACGCAAGGGATGGAGTTACTCCTCGTCGGAGCGAAGCGATGGAAATTTTGGAGACTCCAAGTTGGTGATTTCCCAGCTCACGGAGGACTACAAGTGCGGGAGCGAGTCCCTCTTCCCATTATGGCTGCACTGCCGCGAGCTGATGACGCAATTTCGATACATCAACTTCACTTGGATCCCACGAGCGCAGAATACCGAGGCGAACGATCTTGCGCAGATAGCTTCAGGGTACAAGGATATGGTAGAAGGAGCCGATGTCCAGGTACAGTTCCTAGAAGCAGACGACTGGAGAGCCGATATCTTCAATTACTTGAAAGATTCGGCTCGGGGGGCACCTAAACGGATAAGGTACAAAGCCATGAAGTACGTGCTTATTGGGGATGACATGTTTTACAGGACTCTGGAAGGGCTATTGCTCAAGTGCCTGGGGACAGCCGAGGCCAATCAGCTCCTACACGAGGTACACGGCCTGTGGGACTCACCAGTCGGCTCATAAGATGAAGTGGTTGATCAGGAGATCAGGGTTTTATTGGCCTACCATGCTCGAGGACTGTTTTAAGTACTACAAAGGGTGTCAAGCATGTCAGATTTTTGGAAAAATCCAGATGGTACCGGCATCAGCAATGAATCCCATCATCAAGCCTTGGCCATTCCGAGGTTGGGGCATGGACATGATCGGCAAGATCAATCCTCCGTCAAGCAAGGGCCACATGTGGATCTTGGCCATCATGATTATTTTACCAAGTGGGTGGAAGCCGTCCCTATGAAGTCAAGAAGTTCAAAAGATGTCATCGATTTCGTGAAAGAGCACGTCATTCATAGGTTTGGGATTCCCTGACTATCACAACCGATGGAGGTTCGGTTTTGTTTCTCACGAGTTCGTAAAGTTCGTGAGGACACAGGATTAAACATACGGTCATCTCCGTACTACGCTCAAGCAAATGGGCAAGCCGAGGCGCCCAACGAGTCTTATCAAGCTGATCAAGAGGAAAATCGATGAGCACCCTAGGCGTTGGCATGAGGTTTTATCGAGGCTTTATGGGCTTATCGCATGTCGTGACATGGGCGATAAAACCTCTCCGTACTATCTGGTCTATGGGCAAGCCGTATTGCCTTGGGAAATTACGGCTGGATCGAGACGTGTTACTTTTCGTAATGAGCTAACGGCTGAAGAATATGCAACTTTGATGAGTGACAGTGGAAGATGTGACTGAGCTTAGGGTGGTCGCTTGAGAAAATAAAAGAGAACAAGGCGAAAGTAGCTCGTGCCTACAACAAGAAGGTGAAGCCAAAGGAGTTCCACGTTGGAGATCTGGTATGGGAAGCTGTTGCCCTTGGGTACTAAGGACGCAGATATGGTAAATGGTCTCCAAATTGGCACGGGCCGCATAAGGTCGACCAAGTTTTAAGAGGAACGCGTACATGCTTGAGCAGTTGACGGTGAAAAATTTCGATGGCGATCAATGGCCAGATCTCAAGAAGTATTTTCCAAGCATGTGGGATATGGGACAATAAAAACTTGAGGGCCGATACGTGAGATCGGCTAAGTCGATTCAAGTAAATATAAATGACGTTGAAAATCGGCGAATAAAAAAAACAACAAGCTACTAAGGAAATGCCTTGAGGGCATGGAGAGCGTCAGCACGGAACTCAGTTATTTCAGCTTCGTCATCATCATCCTTGCTGGTCGATAGTTGTTCGTTCAGGGCACATTTTTTCGATGGGCAATGGAGGTTTGGATCGCCCGTTTTGAAAAAAAGAAGGACACAGGTCGCCTATTTTGAAAAGGGGTCGCAGGTTACCGCTTGCATCAAGAAATGGCCGTTGTGATTCAACTGAAGGTTGATCCTGTCAAACGTTTTTTAGAAGGAGCCGATGGGTGGTCATCGGCTTTGTGCAATTTAACTTGTTTAACTATATGCGCAAAGATGATGAAAGCCGATACAAGGTCATCGCTTATGGAACATCGACTTGTTTCGTTATCGGCAAAATTGAAGCAAAAGGAAGCAACATTTGGGAAAGAGTTTCATTCATTCAAAAGATCATTGCTTACAGGATGATCGACATAAAAGGGCCATCGCTACGGCCATTACTACTAAATCCTAATCGAAGCCGAGGTCGCCGTCGCTGCCGCCGCCGCCTTCCTCATTGTCTTCGGCCGCTACCAGCGTCGTCTTCGCTGCCATCGAGGAAGCCGAGGGGCCTCCTCGCCCTCTTCATCGCCGCCGTCTTCGACCCGCACGGAAGTACCTCACCGGCTGGTACTCCTCGGAGGAGGGGTCCTCCTCCTCCTCTTCTTCTTCCTCTTCTTGAGGAGTCGACGCCATCCTGTGACATGGCGTCGCCGCTCGCCCGCCTCCCGGCGAGGAATCAAGGTTCTTCGCCGTCGTGGGACGATCGTCCTCGACCAGACGGCAAAGTCCAACCCTCGTCCCACCATTGTGGGGCGAGTGTTGTACGCCGCTTGTCGGCGGGTGCTCTGGAGTTGGTTCGCGCACCGAGGCTATTGGAGGCGTGGGAGGAGATCGGAGGAAGCAGAGGAGGCCATGGCGAGAAAGAGGGTTTTTCCGGTGGAGAAAGAGGGTTTTCGCTACGGGAGGAAGATGGGACTGGAACTGCTCAAAGTGATTTAAATAAAGAGGAATAGTGAAGAAACGGTTCAATGCCATAACAGTTTCCCAGATTGCGCTGCCAAAATCGTCAAATCATGCACTGCGGAGGAGTTGAGAAGACAGGGCATCATGATGAAGGGGTGGCGTGATTTATCCTGTTACGCCACGCTGCTCGACGACGCGTAACCCGATAAAAAAAAGAGGAAAACCGGAGAAGAAAAACACGAGTGGTTTTGGAATTATCATTGCCAAAACCAGGGGGCATGTTATCGCCATATTCTGGCCTACGAAGGGGATGGGCCGTGATCAAGATGGGCTTAGAAGATACATATATTCAACGTGTTGTTGGATCGGCCTAGTGCGAAGATTTGGGCTGAATTGCCCGTGTATCTTGTATCTTAGTAGGATTCGTATTTGTTTAGGTTCCGTTTATGTTTAGATAAAGATAGAGTTGTAGAGTTATTCCAAAAGTAGAGAGTCTCCGGACTATAAATATGTACCTAGGGTTATTGAGAAAAAGAGGACAATCACGCTCACAACAACACAATCTCGCCAAGATCGCCACCCCTTGTTTCTAGGGTTTTCTCGGGTAAGTGCCATGCTGCCTAGATCGCATCTTGCGATCTAGGCGATTTACTATCGTTATCCGGTGTTACTCGTCTTGAAGCCTTGTTGATGGCGAGTAACACCTTTACCACAGATTTGTTAGAGCTAGCATCGATACTTTTACTATGATTGCTTATTTATGCGCCTCTAGCTATCTCGCCGCCTTTGCACCTTCTCCGGTGTAAAGGTGGCATCTTGCTTGATTTCGCTTAAGTCGATTTGATCTGTTATAGTTGTGCCTTGTTCATCAAGGTTTAGTTTAATATCTACGTGATTTGGCCTCACAAACGGGTTGAACGATCCGTGTCGTAAGGTACGGTTTATTGATCTTAGAGGGATGTTCCGGAATTGACGTTATGTTGGTTTTAGGCCTTCTCTAGGATCGGTTTTCTACTACTTTTCGTATCTATTAGGCTCAACTACGCTGGGACGTTCCGGCGTGGTGAAAACACCAAACTATCGAGATCGATTTAGCTTGTAGTAATTAAGCAAAACCCCATGTTATCATAAGATCCAATGCAAAGCCATGGGGTAATCGGCTCGAAAGCCGATTTACTGGAAACTGGGAGCCGATCACTCGAATTTTACGTATACTTGTTTACCGCAGAAACCAATCGAACAATCCATCACCTTCGACCAGGTATAGGTCGTGGCACGCTCGAACCAAGACAGGACGCGTGCGTGCCGGAAGATTTGCGGGCCGTTGACCGAGGGACCAGGGCCCACCAGCCGCTCTGGGAGCCTCCCGGCTCTTCGTGTTGCTCGTCGCTGCCCGCCGGTGAGTTTTGACAGGCAACACTAAGTTAGTATCCTAGTCTCTTATATATGTGGATGACATATTCGAGTGGGAGTTTAAACAACATTCTTATATATGTAGATGGCATATTGTGAATGGTATAGTTGGTATTAGTATTTTTTTATGGATGAAGTTGAGCATGTATTAAAACATTAGTATCTATCGAGATAGATCGATATGTTTAATAAACATTAATGTTGAAATGTTTCTTCAATAGATTCTGAAGAAAATTTAGAATTTCCTAGGTTAGATTCTAAGAGGTTCATAATGGAACAAGACAAGAAAGAAGTTCTTGCCTTATATAAACTAGGTGGAGCATTGATTTAATCTCAGTATAAACAACAATGGTTAAAAGATGGAAAAGGGATGTGATTACATTCCTTGGTCATAGGTTCTACCGTATAAAACTATGTTGTATAGTCGACGTAATGTGACCCATGTTCTCAATAGAAGAGCATGTTCTAAAGTGATTCTTGAGTAAATCACAGAACAAGAGTTAAGCATATCCTTAGTGTCTAGACAGAACTTAGGATCTACATTGATATAGAAGTGGTTGCTTGAGAAGGGGCAAGTATGAATATTATTCTTAGGAAGTTCTACTTTCAACTGAGTGTGTTTCCAGTATATATTACTATAGTGAAAGTCCACTTGACAGAACATATGTCATTGTAGACACAAGGAAACAAAGTCTCACTCTGTCGCCAAACTTATACTTCAAGAATATTATGTGATAATAGGATAATGTCAAATTAGGTGACATTAACGATTTGCAAAGAACATATGAATCTGAAAGATACATACCATTGACGAAACATTAGATACATACCATTGACGAAACATTTTCCACGAGAAAGCATGATCAATAGCACCATATGTGATATGATTTTATGATTAGTAACAAATACAACTAGATTATTTAATACTCTAGTGCAAGTGCAAGACTATTGAAGATATGCCCTAGAGACAAATAATAAAGGATGTTTATTATCATATATCATTAGTTTATAATAGGTTTTATACTATGATATATTGTACCAATCGGAAATATTGGTACACATATGGTATGTAAACAAACCAAGTACCTAGTAGCCTCTATTAAGCTAGTTCATTGGTCAATCGATGATCAAGGTTTCCTGATCATGGATATTCATGTCAATTGACAATGGGGTCATATTATTATATGAATGGTGTGATAGACACTGTATCCAACATAAGTATTGCAACATGATCAAGTCACAAAGTTCATCGTGACAATAATTAGGAAATGAAGTATCCTACTTCTTAGACTGTGAGATCATATCTAATCATTGCATCCAAGGCTACCTTGATTGCATCAACCGTCACACCATAACAGAGTAGTCATAAAGATGTATATCGGGTATTCCCAAGGGATAGATTCAGGCGTATGTATCTAGATCGGGATTTGTACTCCCATGTTACGGGAAGATACACTGGGCCCACTCGGCGAGATTACATCCAAGAAGCTACAACGTATGGCTAGGTCATGAGGATGGAATATCACGGGAACGAGTTAACTAGCACTTGTCGATAACGAAATTGAACTATGTATGGTGATATCGACGATCAAATCTTGGACAAGTCATGTGTCAAAGTAACAAAGAGAATTGGAGTCTACGTTTATGGTTTAAATGACATTTACATCATGGAATACGCAGGGATCATTATGGGTATCCAGATCCCACTGATGATCATTGATCTGAGAGGTGTCTCGATCATGTATGCAGTATTCCCTTACCATAGGATAACACACCTAAGGGTTCGATAACGCTTGGATATCGTTTTGAAATCATCGGGATCACTGGAAGAAAGAGAAGAGAGAACCAGAATCGTTCTAGGAGAATCTGAAGGTAGTTTGGAGTGATTCAAAAGGAGTTTTGGATAATGAGTAATTAATTAAATATGATTTTAATATTAATTATTTAAATTAATGAATAAAATATATTTTAAATTTAATTTTATGGTAACCCCCTTATTGGGCCACTTTCCGGAGGGAAGGGCCCATGAGGCGGGGCGCTGCCCCAAGGGAGTAAGGGGCCGACCGAGCATAGGTTAGGGCGTGCGCGGGGGTGTCCCTTCCAAGCCGATGCCCTGCCTCCAAATCTCCTCCCCCTATATAAAGAGGGGACACGTGGGGGAGGGGAGCACACCACAATCCCAAGGAAATTATTTCTTCTGGCTTCTCTCTCTCCCTCTCTATTTTCTTGGCTCTTGTGCTCATGGTTCCAAGAAGAACTATGCGCGTGAGAGATGACTTCATCTTCGGCACGCCGTCATGCTGCTAGACCCCCGATATGAAAGATCTACTTCTGTAATCTTGGCTGGATCGGAGAAACCGGGAATCATTGTTGAGAACCGAACGTGCACGAAACCCAGGTGGTGCTGCCACTTGTGGCACATTTTCGTTGAGCGAGGATCAGCGCGACCTTGAGGTCAGCTACGAGCTCGACTACATCATCCATGTTCATCGTGAATGTTAACGCTTTCTGCCTATAAGGGTATGTTACTGAAACCTCTCTCTATTGCAGCATTAACTCATACATAAATCTTGGCAATTGAAGTAAGTTAGTTACAAAAATTATTGTTTTCTCATGCGAACCTCTTCAGGGAAGTAGTTGGGGGCGCGTGTGGTGGCGGTCGGAGGTGCTGGGTGGTCGCAGTCGGCGTCATGGATAGGGCAAGTCACACGATGCAAATAATATCACAAGCATTTATCAGGAAATGGTAAACTCAATGATCAATTATACAAGATGCTTAAAACATATTTGGGATGAGATCAAAAGCATACATGTAGACAACTCAAGCATCAAGCAGTCAAACCTTGCTATGTTTTGAGAAGACAAATAAGCTTGTATGCTAGTGACGTGAAGAGACACTCTGATTGTTGTTTGCAAGAATCAACACAATCATTGGGGGTTTGGAGTGACCCATGTGTATGCCAATTTTGTTGTGGAAAAGTTCCTTGAAGAAACCTCCATGCCCAAATCATACATGATATCCATATCCAATAATGAAACAACTACAACACCCTCACCCCAATGATGGTCTATAATTGTTTCTCACCCATGATGACCTGGTAAAGACCGGAAGGAGACCAAAGCCTTGTCAAAGTCAAACAAGAAGGACAATCTTGCTCTCATGGCAAGAAAGGTGGCTGTCCAAGTGTCAAGTGAAGAAGATTAAGTTGAACATAACTGAGTCCGTACAACCATTCCATGAGGAGATGACTCTCTTGGTCAACAATTACAAGTACACCATGGGTATAAAAGGTCAAGGTGCCAAGAGATACTCCACCAAACCCAAGAGATGTTGCTATAGTACTTGTGATGACCCTTTCCACTCCATTTTCGATTGATCCAAGGACAAGAAGTAAAAGGAGAAGGAGAAGCACTTATTATACAACAACAACAATAATAATAACAAGAGGGAGAAAAACCTAAGGCATCTGACTATCTAAGAATAAAACACCTTAACTCTGACGATCGCTTGAACATCCAGTCGTGTGGTCTGCTCAGTTCTGATTGTGCATCACCTTTAATGGGTTCACATAAAGCCTCGTCAAAATGCCTAGTCAGAGGTATTAACCTTGCTGGTGGGCCCATTATCTAATGGTTTGTATGATAGTTAAGGGATTACTAAACCGGAGTAATCGTATAGAGACTCTGGCTGGTCTAGCGTTGTCATGGCTACTGTGCACGCCTAATTTTCCCATGCTTTTTTCCGTCCCTTCCCACACGCGTCTTGTCCTATACCTGCACTTGTGAGGCAGACTGCCACACACAAGCCACATAGCTGACAATACCTTAATCATCTCTCCCCTATTCCTCTTCCCTTCTCGATCGAACATTCTTCTACCGCCGCCATGATGCTGCACCCTTCTCGAGTATGTCATGGGGGAAGTGCGACAAAGTGGTTGTCCACAACATCTACGGCGGCCTTTCCGTCGTCGCATTCCGGCCAACTCCAGTTTCATCCATGGGATGTTCTCATTGTGGCAAGCCGTCGAGCTCTACGGCACCATGGCCTCGTTGCTATCACCACCCGCCACTCTCCTGGACGTCACTTTTTCACATCTACCGACATCTCCTCATCCGAGGGCCACCAAGCCCACAATGGAGGACCAACCACATCTGATTTTGACTACGAGAAGATCTTATTTTGAGATCCCACATAAGCCGACGTGACATGTCACTACATACAAAAAACTCGTCGATATTTGAACAAAGGCTTTGGGAAAAAATAAGTTCATGGAGTTGCATCAAAATATTAGCGCGGGCTAATGAGATTATGGGAGTGATTTATTAGTTTATAGTGTTTCCCATTAGTTACTCGTTCTTTCAAAGAATGCCTAGTTTTTTTAAAAGACAAACAATGTAAAGTTCGACAAGTTTTTGGAAAAAATAAATTAGTACTATGGTACTAATATAGACATCCTACAAAAATATATATATTTCACGATGTATCTAACAATATTTATTCTATATTGTGTATATTAATGATTGTTTCTATAAACTTAAACAAACTTTACATAGTTTAACTTTTTTTAAAAATACTTGTAGCTCTTTGAGGAATAGATGGAATCCCACGTTCTTTTGATTAGCTAGACGAAGGCCTTGACGATCTGGTCGTCGGATGGCTTAACGATGGCGGCAGTGACTGAAGCAGCGGGGTGACTAGCGCCACCAACCTTTGTATTCTAGAAGGAAGACTAGAGATGAGCTCGACTTTAAGTTAACGAAACCATCAACCGGTCAAGAATTACATAAGGCCACCATTACAAGACCACCGCGTCCTGGGTGATACAAGAGATCAGTCTAATCATCTTACAACTCTACGATGAAACCAAATCATTAAAGAAAAACAAATGAGAGCAAGCACCACTTGCTAAACAAGAGACCACGACTCTTTTCTTTGGCACCAACAAGGACACCAACCAGTAGAGGCCCGACAAGGCAAGGCACATATATCGATGGAGCAGAACGGAAGTCTTGAACGAGCGAGGATAACATCTGGGACTGGAAGCACCAAAACACCTTCCTGCACTCATGCCGAAGAAGGGCCCTAACCCTCTCGCCTTGGCTCGAAGTCGAAGGCATCGAACCATCGGACATGCGAGATGCTCACCGTACCCAAGAGCTGGAGAAGTGATGGACTCGAGGGACCCATAGTAGTCCAAGAATACGACCACCTTGTCAAGGACACACACCACATTGACCACACTGCCGTAGTCCAATGACACCTGAGAGGAGTAGGAAAAGCCACGGCCGGGGGCAGCTGCAGAGGAATGCGCAGTAGGCGCCCTACGAGACGAGAACACGGGACGTTGTGGAACTAGGCCCGTAATTAAAGAAGGACTGGAGCCCCCGGCCAACGACACGCGCTGCTCCTTCCACCGGATCGAAGGGACCTCACTCCTCAGCCATATGCCTCCAAGGAGAAAGAACAACGCCTGAGAGCGTCACGGTCGCTGGGCCAGCCAGACCAAACAACCCAGGGTTTCCCTGGTTCCGATCGAGCTACGGAGCTACCCACCAGACATCACCGAGATCCAGATCTGCTGGCAGCAAAGCTGCTATCAGCAGGAACCGGCGGGGGAGAGAAACCAACCTCAGATCAGAAAGTACCTTTTTATAAGATGATGAGAGCGAGGGAGCCAGAAAATTCAGTACGCTGTGCAAAATCCTAGTCTTCTATGTGTTCTTCGGTCCATCTCTGGCGTTCAGTTGGATAACTGCTGCAACTAGAGCTATAGGATCTGTTATATGTTGATCCAAATTCTATAAAGTATATGCCAACTTCTGACGAGTGGAGCGAGGCCCGTCGTCGGAGGCTTGGGCCGAGTGTAACGAGTCTGAAGTTGGCCCACACCGTGCCCAACGGGGACGCCTTGAAGTGCGGGCGATGTACTTCGCAGACGTCTGGATCGTCAAGACCTAGGTTTCCACCGATATATAAACCCCTTGTAAGCCGGTTGGGATGAGTTGCATCTGTGAAATCCTCGGCGTTGTAAACACTCCTCGATATAGTGAAGTTTCATTGGCCTACGTGGTTTTCCTCTCTTTGTTGGAGAGGTTTTCCACGTTAAATCTATGTCCCCTTGCTGTGTTTTTCGTTTTCGTTCTTCGTTATCTTCTTGTCGCAATTGTAACAGGATCAGATTACAACTTGAGAAAGAACTTAAACCTCTATGATGCCTTTATCTTCATGTCCGGTTAGATTTCAATCTCATCCTACCAAAGCTAACAACACTCAAAACACCAAGAGCAGCGCAGTTGGGCGTTGTGAGTCGGAGCATCAGAAATCAAGACCTAACTACTCCCTTCGTTTTAGTGAGTAGATTCGGAGTAAACCTCACCGAATCTGTACAATAAAAGCGTCTAGATACGTTATTTTTATAAATTTAAAACATTTTATATTATGAAACGGAGGGAGTACGAAACAACTTTAGTTTGACTAATGTTGCATCATGCTCACTGAAAATATCCGCCAGTATCCACATTGTTAATTTTCTCTGGTTGCTCTTTCAGTCAACCTGAACACAGCAGGGTGGTTCTAGCCCCACCCTAAGATTTCATCTTAGCATATATATTAATGAAAAAAATAGCAACACAAATCATTAGTGTACATCACAAGGTCTTGATTGCCGACCCAACCAAAAATTTCTAGACCCAAACATCGTGGCTGATAGAAAAGGCCGCCAGGAAGCCTATTGGAGTAACAATGCTCACCTAACATATATAGCAGAAAAAACACAAATTAGAAGAATAATGCTTACCTGAATTCATACTATAGCATGTGTAATTTAATGTGATGGCAATGAGTTACCTGAATTCGAACGCCATGCAGCAATATAAAATCCAGTTTCTTAAGTATACGCCCTGACTGACTAGGCATTCTCTAAAGTACCCCTAGGGAAGCTTGCATCGTCAGCAAAACGGCCTCTCCGCACCACCGGACGCCGCCGTCGTATTCCCCCGCCGTGACACCGGCGGGATACTGAAATGCCAGAGCCTGCCGGTGCCTCCCACCCGGAACCTCTCGCAGAGGAACTCCTCGGCGAACGTCTTCTCCACCGGGCGGTCCACGTCGTGCAGGAACACGTCGGTATCCCCTTCGCCACGCCTAGACCATGCCATTGCCGTCGCCGTCCATATCGCCGCCATCCTGCCCGGCGCCGCCGGGAAGTATCCCTTGGGCGCGTCTATCATGAGCATGTCCCACTCGTTCTCGTAAATCTCCGGCGGCAGGTTGTGCAGCGCCAGCGGGCAGTCGTCGTTGCCGCGGATGCGCACGGGAGATTCCGCGGCCTCGCCGGGGAGGCAGGAGTTGAACCGCTTGTAGGACTCGAAGAGGGTGTCGGCGTGGTCGAGCCGCGTGCGGTACTGGACCAGGTGGGCGCGCAGGAACGGAGACTCCGTGCGGACAATGTTGTACCACTCCGGGTCCTCCTCCAGGAAGACGGTGACGCCGCCGGGGTTGAGCGCGTGCCAGAGCGGTGAGTCGTAGCCGAGGCCGAACACGAGCAGCCGCATCGGCGCGCGGCGTCGGAGTACGGCAAGGGAGAGCGATATCTCGTCGCGATTCTGCTGCGGCACGGTCGGTGTGGTGGCATAGTACACGGCGGCGTCGGCGAGCGCGGCGAGGCCGGGAGGCTGGTACCCGGTGCCCGATGGGGCTGCGACAGCGGGCAGGCACGGGAGGAACCGCAGAGGCGAGGTGAGGAGGCTGGCGACCAGGAGAGAGACGGCGACGAGCAGCACGGCTGCCGAGGCGACGACGAGGAGGCCGGGGGCCTTCATCGCGGTTGTGTTGGGTCGCCGGCGTGGGAACTGGCGGGACCTTGGTTTATTGGGAATGTTTTGGGAGGTCGGGACCGGTCACGCTTTAATTAGGCTTCCTTGCACAATCCAAGCACATCCTTATTTCAGCCTCCAGGACCTGAGAATTGTCAGGACCAAGGAGAACTGCAAAACGATACTCCCCCAGGCTATCACCTTGCTGAACTAGATCGTAAGCAAGAAGTCTCATCACGGAATTCATCGTCCTATGGGCCTAACCCGAGACGTGCAGCTTCTCTCGCGGCTGGACTCCTCGAAACAGCCTTTCCTTCAGCCTTTCCTTTCGCCGCGATATATTTATATAGCAACCTATAATATAACCCATACGATTCTTGAAACAAAAAAATGCTGGGACAGCAGCAAGCAAGAGCCTAAAATTGAGAAAGAAAGAAAGAAAAAAAGAAGAAAAAAGAAAGAAGCAAAATAGAGATAGAATCGGATTTACTAAGCGAAGTGACCTGCAACCGCTCCGCTTTGCAGGCACGTACTTGAGAAATTAGAGGCCCGGTGCAAAATATGAAAGTAGGTCCTATGAAATTAGTCATTTTTTATTATCGTGGTTGTAATAAACAGTATGGACCATCTAATTCGACGTATCATCTATATAGCAGTTATCTGTACAAAAATATTCAATGAATTTTTTTCGCGAAATCATCAAACTCTTATTGGTGCTATATAGAATCAAAAGAAGAATTAACTAAACTAAGAAGAAAACATTCAATACTATCGGTTAGAAACTAACGGCTACCAATAATCGCCCCTAATTACCAATTTATGCGGAAAGTTTGAAGCTGCATAATCCT
Organism: Avena longiglumis; assembly: GCA_030063025.1. NCBI lineage: Eukaryota > Viridiplantae > Streptophyta > Magnoliopsida > Poales > Poaceae > Avena > Avena longiglumis. The sequence goes on from CP125974.1 coordinate 462,493,441, forward strand.
GGAGCACATTAGCAGAAGCATCTAGTCGATGGCCAAAGCTCGCCGTCCAGCTGTTGATATTCATGGCCGAAGGGCGGCCGCTCCGAGATCTGATATCGGCTATGTGCCGGTGCCATCTCCGCTTCCTCCAAGCCGGTGAGCCAATTGGCAGGATCTTCATGCGCTCCATGGCGGCGTCCATTGTCTCGTACCCTCCAAGTGGTGCCGTACTGTCGTCTTCGGCGACGTCGCAGGCGGCCACGGCGATGTGCTCATTGTCGACGGTCGAGAAGGATCAGATTGTGTTTCTGGATTTTCTTGCAGGATCCTTTGTGTAAATTCTGAGGCCTTTAGGTAAAAAGCAATCTTCAAATTCTAGGTTTTTATATTTAAAAAAAAATTCTAGGTTTTTAGGATAGGTGATGTTCAAGGGGCTCTTTGTAAAACTGTATCCACCGTTTATTAATTGCAGCTTCTAGGCCTCTTGAGACTTTTTTCGATGGAGTAGAGAATAGTAGTAGTTTTTTCTTAGAACAGAGTACCTACTAGCTATTTCTAGAAACGTGGAGTCAGAAAACATAGGCGTGCAAGCGATTGGTTGGAGTAACATTTTTAGGGACATTAAAAATTAATTAGTGGTAATTAAAATTTGGGGCCCTGTGCAGTTGCACACTCTGAACATGCTTGCCATACGGGCATGCCGCCTCGGAAAAAGTTCCAAGCAACACTTTCAAGAAGGAAAGCGACAACGTTGCTATCCGGACCAGCTGGTCCTAGGTTTCCCCCCGACACATGAGGGAAGTGAATATGGGGTAGCCACGATGCCCTCCAGGAAGGAATGGTGGCACCGTGTCGGTGTCGAGCAAGCCAACAAGGATTTCTCCTAAAAAAATCCATCCACAACCCCGGGCGATCCGTTGTGCAGGAGCCCCGCAAGGTCGAAGCCTCAACCCCAGCAAACTTGTCATCCACCGGCATGTGCCACTAAGGTCAAAAAGCCACTATCATCATCTCACTAAAGCTATCGTCCATAGAGGCAAATGACAACTTGAATTGGCGCGAGTAGTACCATAGTCACACGTGGAGGAGGGGATAAACTCACAACCGAAGGCGACAATCGGACGGACGTGGCAGCATGGCACACTAGTCCCAGTTTGGTCCGGTCAGGCTCAACTGGTTTTAAAGCACCCGCGTAGGCACCACATTCCAAAGCGGGTCCACCGGGCCTAGATCAAGCCCATAAAGCCTGCCACCATGCTGCAATACGCCGGCTGCCGTCACCACCATCCCCAACATCGAGCTCCCATCGCCACCATGTTTTGGAAATAGTGACGTCACGAATAGGATGGCCCGCCACCAGAGGGTAGTACTGGCTGCCATCCACGAGTTTCTTAAGAGATTCAGTCAGTACTACCGCTAGAAGGCGGATACTACCACCGGAGGGTCGGCACTACCGCCGGAGCACGTGCATGTGCGAATGGTTGGTCCTTTGATCATGTAACTTATCCCCTACCTACCCCTTTTAGGCTAGACTATAACTAGGCACCTACACTTCCTTTGCAAACTAGATAAGACATAATGATGATATGAGGTAGAGGTCTGGCTCCCTCCCCTCCCCTTGTGGAGGAGACCCATATGTATAACGAGGCCTCTGGATTAATCTATGAGATGTACAAGGAGCTCCTCAAGTACTTGGATATTTTCTGTTGTGCACTCTATTGTGTTGATCTCTCCATTTAGGTCTCTATCAACTACAATCAATTCACAATAGGATTCTATCCTATTGCTTGCCCTTCTTTTTAACTTGGATCTCTAGCTTTGTGTCTTTTCCAAGTGGATTATATTGGGTTGGTGGTTCGGGCCAACGGGAGCAAACCGATTTGGATATGGTGTACATTTGTATCTTCGATTTCCACCCGTATGTTTGTCATGTTGTTTGTCTCCTCCCCCAAATCCGCCTCGAATCGAGACCAGGCCACAATAGTAGCTTTGAGCTACATTAGGGAGAGTGAAAACTAGAGAGACACTTTACAACATATATCTCAACTCATGCCCTCATTTTTTGACCCATCTAGGAGGGTGTTCTTCTCTCCAGAAAATGGACTCCAACATTAAAAACTCCCCTGAAGATTCATCCAATTAAGATAAAACCATACATGAAGAATCGCGGGTCCTAGACACATACCATTAAGACTTCATTTTTTGACCCATGGCCAAAAATATGGATTTCTATGAATATGTCTTAAGACGACTCCTGTTGTAATGGACATTGTCAGCAAGTCAAATAGGAAGAGAAGACATAAAATACAAGGTCAAACAGAGAGCCAACGAATAAATAAGTGCATTAGGTGGAGATATAAGCGAGTCTGTTCGCCATTGAAATCCCCCTCCCAACCACACTTAGACCAATGGACCAAACTTTACCCTTGCAACTCTCCTATATACTACCACCAAGGGCAGGCTTTGGTCTTTATTAAACTCCCTCACCTACATAAAACTTAAAAGAGAGACATAAAACTCCTCCACATCCAACTCAATACAAAGAAGGGGAGAGGAGTACAACTTTAAGAAGTTCCATACGACTCACAGCCGAGAGTCAAGAGTTTTCTTGACTTGAAATGCCCAAGATGGCAATACCATCCGCGACTCGATCCAAATATGAGTAGGCCACGCTATAATGTGACGTCCAAACCTATTTCGAAACATCACTGTTGAAAGTGCACAGATGCCGCCTAGAGGGGGTAGGTGAATAGGAGGTTTTTTTACGAGATGGGCTTAATAAAGGCGGAATAAGACTAGCATCTACTTTGTCAAGCACAAAACCTATATATACTATGGTTCACCTATGTCCACCAACAACTTATGCTAAGAAAGACAAGCAACAAGGTGATAGCAAGGTAGATTACTTCAAGCATGAAGTCTATCACAATGTAAAGTACATAAGTAAAGGGATCGGGTATAGAGATAACCGAGGCACGCGGAGACCATTATGTTTTACCGAGTTTCTCCCTACAAGGGAGTACGTATCAGTGGAGGGGTGGGCGGTACTGTAACACCCTCAGATCGGCTCTATGCAAGTTTTAGCGATTCCCACTAAACCCGCATAAAAATGATTCAAAGGTGCCCACCAGGCACTTGCGTGTGGGTGGAAGGCGAAGTAATATCATTACACAATAGTCCTCGATGGAACCCACAGAACAAATATATACAACAACGACTCAATGAGTCAATAATACAAATATACAATACAAAGATCCCAATCACCTTGAAAATGATACCACATCCGACTACAGACAAGATGCAAATGGGGCTAAGAGCCCTGAAGAATAATAATGGCGTCCATAACCCTGCCCAGGCCAAGCCGGAAGGGTAACCCTGCTAACGACGTCGATCTCAAAACCTGCTTAAACAAAAGGGGTGCCGACAAAGGGCAAATGAAAAATAGAGCGGTCAGTACTGAAGCCAGTACACGGCAAGCCTTAGAATTCGGCGGCTCTCGCCTAGATAGGTATGGTGGACTGAAGCGGCAGCACAGCAGGCACTAAACAACCTATAGAGACTCGATACAACTGGCGGCTACCAGTGAGGGATAAGAAAGACCTATTCGGATCCAACCTGATACTACCACCAAACATACCCATCCTGGTATTTCCCCCTCGATACCAAACGAGGAAGTCAAGCCGATGAAACTCACACGGTTGATAGTTTTATTCATTCATTCCACGGTGGTTATCCACCTTACTAGTCATATCAGATACAAGTCAAATTTATAATAGTAAACTTTAGTTATAGTCGTCTATGATCGAGAAACTATGCTCCAAGTCGTCCATAACCGCGGACACGACTTTTTGAAAAGATTTAACCCTGCAGGGGTGCACCAAAGTTTCCACACGCACTTCGACCCATTTTGCCAGATCAATTAACATACTTCCATCGGTATGTCGGCGGGGCCTAGGACACGACGCTTTCCTAGACCCAAAGCAAGTACATGGGGGCCATCCCAATAAGCTACCCGTAACAAAGTCGGCCGAGCTCCGAAGACGGACCCAAAGGTTGCGAGATCGGTCAAGAGATCACAGGCCATAGGTATAATCCTCAACATAACGACCCACATCCTAAACAGTATAGTAGTAAACCCTCATCGAGCAATAGATAATAAACATGGAATAGCATGGCATACATGGAATAACATGGCATGAAAACGGCAAACTAGTTTGTGTCCCCCGATACAGTACTTTGAAATCAGGTACTAAGTCGATAGGGGTGCCCACACACCCCACATGTGGTTAGCACGCTCAGTCTCGGAATAGGTGTCAAGAACTCGGGTCCTAGGTGGACACAAGTGGGCGGTTAACAACCAAATATCAACTATTACCCACCGGTGCCTCTTCATTAGTTATAACAATTTTAATATTTAAGTAACCAACTATAATTAAATACGCAATCATCTCCACCTTTATGAATATGACAACCCCCAACATCAGTGGAACATCGATGACGCGAAACAACACCTAAGCAAGCGACTATGACTCGCAAGGCTAACTGTCTACCCAAACAACATGCAATAGGAGGTGTCCAAGGAAATATAAAGGTTGCAGGGATATATAAAGGGGTACAGAATCTAAAGCATCACAACACAAATAGCAAATAGATCAACAAGGGGAAGTAAAGACTATAAATGTAAAATAGGTAGAAAGGGGGAGTATGCTCGCCTGAAAACATTGCCGAAGGTTCATCCAAAGATCAGGTCGACACTCACATCAAATCATCGGCCTAATCCGTGAAGAAGCAAAGCACTAGAAGAAACACCAGATGTATTATTTAATTGTATGGCAGAAAACCGGGCATGATGCATGCATGATGTTATGATGATGCACAGAGATAAGACACTTGATTTTCTAGTAGTGGTTTTACCCGGGGTGCTACAATTCGACACCACTAACAATGGATCTCGCCCTCGAGATCCGCCTCATGGTACAAGGAAGAAGGCCGACGGTCTAAATCTTCTCGCTTCGTGTAGATCCTCGTGACACCACTAACAAGGATTCTTTCTCCATCTTCAAATCGGTGACACCGCCAATAAGGGTTGTTGTTCATGTCCTTCAAGGGAACACTCCGGATAAGCAAATGACGAAGGTAAAGGTATCAAAAGGTAAGGCCACCTCTAGTTTCGATAGAAGGAGAGAAAAGATGCATTCTAATCCACTTCAATGTACAAGAGCAAATAGAATGAGTAGTCGGCATGGGGCCAATCCATCACACACCCAAACTATTACTCCACACATGCAGTAGAAAATCACGCAACCCATTCTCGGAATTAGACTAAAGATCTTCACAAGCGATGTTCGAAGACAAAGGATTGATGTAGACTCTTTGTCGGATCTGATGCAGATCAGGTCGTCGTGTTTGAGAACACCAGAAGATACAAAGAAAAAATTTAGTGAATTTTTTATCCACTAAAAGGTACAACAGATGAAAGCTTCATCGGATAGCATGAAGACCGGATGTCGAAGAACTGTTACAAGAAGGAGGAAGAGAAACCCTAAAGGTAAGACGGAAACCCAACCACGAGAATTCCTGGATTCGAAGAAAAGATAAGAAGGCAGATTCAGAACACGCGAAGGTAAGAGGAGAATAGCACAGAGGTAAGGAGTAAAAGCAGACCTAATCAGATCTATCCAACCGATTTTTGCAAAATAGTTTTGACACTCTACATCGGCCGTTAGCTAGGTTATCCTATAGGCTGGACCAGTGGGGTATCGTAACTGTTGAGCTCTGATACCACTCTGTAACACCCTCGGATCGGTCCTATGCAAGTTCTAGCGATTCCCGCCAAACCCGCATAGAAATGATTCAAAGGTGCCCACCAGGCACTTGTGTGCGGGTGGAAAACGAAGTAAATCATTACACAATAGTCCTCGATGGAACCCATAGAACAGATATATACAACAACGACTCAATGAGTCAAGAATACAAATATATAGTACAAAGATCCTAATCACCTTGAAAACAATACCACATCCTACTACGGACAAGATGCAAATGGGGCTAAGAGCCCAGAAGAATAACAATGGTGTCCATAACCCTGCCCAGGCCAAGAAAGAAGGGCAACCCTGCTAACGGCGTCGATCTCAAAACCTTCTTAAACAAAAGGGGTGCTAACAAAGGGCAAAGGAAAAAGAGAGCGGTCAGTACTGAGGACAATACACGGCAAGTCTTAGAATTCGGCGGCTCTCTCCTACATAGGTATGGTGGACTCAAGCGACATCGCAACAGGCACTAAACAACCTATAGATACTCGATACAGCTGGCAGCTATCAGAGAGGGATAAGAAAGACCTATTCGGATCCAACCTGATACTACCACCAAACATACCCATCCTGGTATTTCCCCCTCGAGACCAAACGAGGAAGTCAAGCCGAGGAAACTCACACGGTTGATAGTTTTATTCATTCATTCCATGGTGGTTATCCACCTTACTAGTCATATCAGATACAAGTAAAATTTATAATAGTAAACTTTAGTTATAGTCGTCTATGATCGAGAAACTGTGCTCCAAGTCGTCCATAACCGTGAACATGGCTTTTCGAAAAGATTTAACCCTGCAGGGGTGCACCAAAGTTTCCACACGCACTTCGACCCATTTTGCCAGATCAATTAACATACTTCCATCGGTATGTCGGCGGGGCCTAGGACACGACGCTTTCCTAGACCCAAAGGAAGTACATGGGGGCCATCCCAATAAGATACCCGTAACAAAGTCGGCCGAGCTCCGAAGACGGACCCAAAGGTTGCGAGACCGGTCAAGAGATCACAGTACATAGGTATAATCCTCAACATAACGACCCACATCCTAAACAGTATAGTAGTAAACCCTCATCGAGCAATAGATAATAAACATGGAATAGCATGGCATACATGGCATAACATGGCATGAAAATGGCAAACTAGTTTGTGGCCCCCGGTACAGTACTTTGAAATCAGGTACTAAGTCGATAGGGGTGCCCACACACCCCACATGTGGTTAGCACGCTCAGTCTCGGAATAGGTGTCAAGAACTCGGGTCCTAGGTGGACACAAGTGGGCGGTTAACAACCAAATCTCAACTATTACCCATCGGTGCCTCTACATTAGTTATAACAATTTTAATATTTAAGTAACCAACTGTAATTAAATCCGCAACCATCTCCACCTTTATGAATATGACAACCCCCAACATCAGTGGAACATCGATGACATGAAACAGCACCTAAGCAAGCGACTACGACTCGCAAGGCCAACTGTCTATCCGAACAACAGGCAATAGGAGGTGTCCAAGGCAATATAAAGGCTACAAGGATATATAAAGGGGTACGGAATCTAAAGCATCGCAACACATATAGAAAATAGATCAACAGGAGGAAGAAAGACTATAAATGTAAAATAGGTAGAAAGGGGGAGTATGCTCGCCTGAAAACATTGCCGAAAGTTCATCCGAAGATCAGGTCGACACTCGCATCAACTCATCGGCCTAATCCGTGAAGAAGCAAAGCACTAGAAGAAACACCGGATGCACTATTTAATTCTACGGCAGAAAACCGGGCATGATGCATTCATGATGTTATGATGATGCACATAGATAAGACACACAATTTTCTAGTAGTGGTTTTACTCGGGGTGCTACAGGTACTAAGACCACCAACGCCACAAGAGGACTCATCCTATTCGCCCAAGTACCCACCGCACGACAAGCACCCGATCCACTTTGGGACATTTGAGGGTGGTCAATGATACCTTCGATCCGGATTTATGGATGTAGTATAGCTCTTTTTTCCTAGTAGACCTTGGTTTATCGAATCCTCGGGAAGCAGAAACCAAAGTGAGATTACTTAAACGGACCTTCGAGAGTTTTAGAGTTCCTATTGCGTTTTCACCGTACCAAGAGTTTGCGATCTTTGTTGTTGTTGTTGATGATGGAGAGAGAGAGAGGGCCTAGGGTCTTCGGTTTTCACCAGTAGTTGTGCAGAACATCTGATGTGAATAATATATAATAATAAAGTATGCATTAATTGTTAGAGCAAGATAATTATATGTGGGCAGTGCATACATAAATGTGATTGCCTCCACAACCGCTTATAGCAATAAACTATTAGTATCATCCATAGAAGAAAGAGAACTAATGATATGCATAGTGATGTCACCGTTAATCCCAAGTAAGTTCCTCACATACAATCGTACTACCCTGTCTGTCACTAGGGTTACTATCCTGCAGATCATTCGTTACTCACACTCCCTTTACCCGGATCAATCCTCGGGGTATTCGGGGTACCTGACATCTTTAGATTGAGGCAAGAGAGGGTACTACAATCATCATGTCATACAAACTAATACATGATCCCATCTATGATAAATAACATGCATAAAAGCTACATGGATAGGCCGAATCCCTAATCCCAAAGAGAATTACTCACACATAGAGATGAATTCGACAATCATAAACATTGTAACAGAGATCATAAAGTTGATAGCATATAGTCTTACAATGTCACCAATTGGAGAAGAGATCTACTATTACAAGTGGTGGAAGATGGCTATGATAGTGGAGAAGGGTTTAGAGGTTTAGATCTATTCCTCTAGTGTGGCAGCTTTTGGTGGCAGGGAGAGTTGAGGTCGAAAAGAATATGATGTTTGCCGTTGCCTGAAGTCTCTTTATATAGGGGCCCCTTTACGAAAGTTGTTCTGTTTGACCTAATAAGGTCAATGCCGGACGGAACTATATGACCAGAATAAAATTCCCGTCATATAGTTGGTCGTTAAGCTTGCAGAAATAGCTTCACGCCTCCTGGTTTCTTTGACGTGTTGGAAATCTCGTATCTTTGGCATTTATGTAGTGATTCCCATCATCATACGTCATTATATGCGCAAGGAAAAATAGCAATAAATGATTGCATACCCCTTTGATCATTAGGCATTAGTGGCAGGTTTTAGAGAGATATTTTATCAAATATATGAATAATGTCTAGTTTAAATGCGGACGTGGAGGGCTATATTTCACAGCCATCGGTCACCAAACCGTACAAGATTGGCGCAATATCTACAATTTAATTGGAGGCTCACAATAATCACCACCAATGACACTAACTTGGGGAGAGCTTCACAATATAACTGGAGGCCCGCCAAACTTACCACAAAGGCCACTACACCGTATAGGGTTCTAAGAACACAAGAGTAACAATCTTCTTGATTTCACAAAACAAATCCTCCGAGGAGAAGTCAAAATGATGCACCTAATGCAATGGCAACTCCTTCTCTCTCAAATTCCACGAAAGTTACAAAAGATATTGGGAGAATAAAAGAGGAAGAACACAAGAGGAAATCCACAAAATAAACCCCAAGATCTAGATCTCGAGATGTTACCCTCACAAAGAGGAGATATGGATTGATGGAGTTGTAGATCTAGATCTCCCCTTTCAAATCCCCCCAAAAATATTCAAGATATATGGAAGGGATTGAGAGTATTTGCAAACTCTTGAAGGTAGAAACAATCGAGAAGAGAGGGAGAGCGGGCAACAAGTCCAATGAGGAAGAAGAGGGCCTTTTATAGGTTCCACCACAAAATATAGCTGTTGCTAGGCACTTACCCCGAAGTCTCTGGGGTCCAAACCCTAGAGTCTCTAGCCCTCTAAAACTGGCAGAAACACCAATACAAAAAATCCACAACTTTTGCATACAGACTCCAATTATGATGATCTTGGGCTCGCTTCGAAGATAGTAATGAGCTCTACAAGATCTTGCAGGGAACAATCATAGTACATCAAGGGAATAGAATAAAATGATGAAGGGGTTAACCTATCTATAGAAGACAAATCGAAAAACCTCCAAAATCGAAAACGCAATAGAGAATGCATATGATGTCCATTTTCGATGAACTTGAGTTTGTCATGGAGATTAAAACAAGATCTAAATCCTCTCATGGATAAGAACCAAGAAAGATGATGCCAAGTATGCAAATGTTTGAGCTCTCTTCGAAAGAAATGATCAAGTTACTCACTCAAGATCCCCTCTGGATAGTACAGTCACCTATCAAGACCATACCTTTTCCTTGAGCATTCCACTTGATATTGATGTTGATGATCTTGTCCTCCTCAAGATGGAATGATTTTCTTAATTGATGTTGCTTGCGCTTGCTTGATGAAGACTTGCAAATTGCTCCCTCATACACCATGGGGGAAATCACCTTTTTGAACTTTTATTCATCAATCTATGATCACCGAGGATGGCAAGCTTCAAGCATATGATATCCTAGAGATGGAGCATCTTGAGCTTGCACTTCATTTCTTCTAACTCCATTAGGATGATTTCTTGAAGATACACCTGAGAAATTCCATCTTCTTCTTCAAGACACTCTTGATCTTATTTTTTTTATTCTTCTTATTATACATGATTTCAATAGGCCTAAAGCCCTTGGATAATGCTTCTTCTTCATTTCCTCTATCTTGAAGACAACACATGGTCCAAGCGATACCAATGGACAATTTCTACAAGTGTAACTCAATGCAAACATTAGTTCATAGAGATTGTCATTAATTGCCAAAAACCACACATGGGGTCACACATGCCCTTTCAACTTTGTCATATCTCGCCAACTCTAAAAATGTGTGGACACGTCATCATCCAGAGGTGGACAAGTCTTTTTCCATCAAAATATTATTTCTCAAACTTTTTCCGCACACAAATTCAGTAGACAAAGCCAGAAATAGATCCAAATGTTAATAGATAAGAAACATTACGCAAAATTTTCTATATATAGATAGCAATATAAGAAATTACAATATGACACAATTTGTTTTACCCAAACGGTGACATCCCGCCGAAGTTTTAATGTTTACCACCATATGATTATCCAAGTACCGTACAACAAAACAAGAATTGCACGAGAGACATAAATTCCGACCCATTGTCACCAAAGTGTAAATTAAAAGAAACTTATGTCGGCTTCAGAAAGACCTGTCCATGATCAAGATACTCCAAAACACCAACATCACCTTTTTTTTACACAAATACATTAACTTTGTCATTTTATATTTGATAAAATGAGGTGGAATATTTACATGGTCCATGTCTCCATTATTAGAAACTCATAGAGTGTGAAGCCATGCTTGCATTTCTTTCTTGAGGTCAGGCTAGCCCTATGCATTGTCAAAGAGAAAAAATATTTAAATATAGACAAGAATGTTTCTACAGATGGTATCTTTTCATTGAAAATGTAGTCATTGCTTTGGTCTCATAGACACTAGCGACAGTAATGAGGATTTCCATAATGAAGCTGATTGAGTATCTTTATCTTGTTTCCAAAATCATGTTATGGATGTCATAGTCAACATTCCTTTCTATGTCAATTGCCCACCAAAATATCTGGCTAACTCAAAGAACAAATGTAGAAGTGATTCTTTAGGGCATGTGTCAAAGAGATACAGTCTATGAATTAGACATACAAATTTTTCCTTTTCATCATTTCCTTTGTATTCAGTCTGTTGTATAGCAGCAGCCATGCAAAGAATGTGTGCCTTGGAAGACCACAAGTCTTCCATATATCCAGAATTGTTTTGGGAGTTTCATGATGACCCATAAGTGCTCTATAAATATTGTTTGTCAAATAGACATAATTACCCCATCGAAAACTCCATATGTCATTATCTTCAGTCCTGGCAATGGAGTTTATTTCTTCTTGAAGCTCATGCAGCTCCTCATGAGCCACAGTGGACAGTGGTATATTGAACATATCATATATATGTTTATCAAAATATTCTAAGGCTTTTTCCATTAACAGATTTATATTTTTTGCAGCAACGAATATCAGCTTAGAGGAGCATCCGAAATCAAGACCGAACTGCAAAGCAACTTTTGGTGCAAACCAACACTGCCTCATGCTCAATGAAACACGAGCTGTAAGATCCCTCCTTTATAAAGGAAAAGGATCCCTGTGATTGCAATGCTAGTCCCTGGATCAATGCTAGCATCCACAGTTTAAGATGAAGTACATAGAAACAAAGGTCATTATTACAGTCATTCCAGAGATAACATAGTCTTTACAACTCCATGGCCACATGCCTAATAAAAGAGTTTAAATAAGTAAATAGATAAAAGTCTTCATCTTCATGTGCCACAGGCAAACATGTTGAGTGTAGACTCATGACTCCTAATCCTCATCAGAGTAACCTGCAACATCACAAGTTACAGCCACAGTGGGTCAATACATTGGAATAGTATTGGCAAGTGATACCTTAGTATAATATTTGGTGGACTAAATACTATATGCAAATTTGGCTAAGTGTAGTTTAGGCTTGCTTTGCTCAAAATAGGTTTTGCCTATTAGTTGAAAACACTAAGTTTTTCTTTGTCAAAACTTTTCCCAAGGAACCACCAATAGACATTGAGGTCCTTCACCCTTGTTCAACCACAAGTTTTACTTAGAAATTGGGATGAGGAGATTCTTGATATCTTCCATGTCTTGATGCTCAAGTTGTCCTTTTCCAGGACATGGCTAAGTACTTAGATTCTTCCATCTGCAGAGGTTGTGCACTTTCCCCACAAGCCTTGATTTCCACCAAGACAGGACCTTTCAGAAGCCTTCCCTTAGACCAAATGGACACGCTCCAACCTATAATCCCACTACCACCAACTGTCCAAATGGCTAAGTTATTGCAACCTATATGATCATGGCAGAGCCCATATTGCCAAGTGGCTGCACTAGAAGCGTCTTAACATTTGGCCTCTCAAATCCCTTTGTTCCTGGGTGGCTTTCCAAAAGTGAGATACACAAGGTAGACCATAGAAATGGGCCTTGTGTAACCACTCAACATAAACCATTCCTTCCATTCCACCCAGGTGTTTCATTCACTTAGTTGTTTTATTAAGCAAAACACAAGTCCATAGACTTAGAAATATTTTAACATAGCATGAATATTTCACCACCCTTGTTTGATACTAGCTAGGCTAAGCATGGAATAGATAAGCATCTTAAATTAGAAATTTCTAGCAATTCTACAACTACTAGGATTTCCCAAGCATAGCATATAAGCAAAATATAACCATGTAAGACTGAGAAAAATACTTCTAATGCATAGTAGAAAACATATGGATAAAAATATCATGAAGCACCACTTGCCTTGGTAGGTTGGAGAGTAGCTACACTCCTCACAATCACAATCACTATTGGCACCAAAATCTACACATAAAATCATAGCAACAAATCACATACAAAATAAATACAAACAAAAATATATGGATGCATGCAATATGATATGTGATGATTTTCTAAACTTAACAAGACAAGTGCACAGTACTGGTTCATAATCAAGTTCAAAACTTGCCAAACAACATTTATTTTCACACTAAAACATATCTCAAATAATTTATATACACAAAATAGGCCTACACATGTTTCTGTAAATAAAACCATTTTAACAGAAGCAAAACATTAAACACATTGCATATTTAGAAAGGGCTTGCTCTCCTGATTCGATTGATATAAAATTCATCAAATTTGGACGTGGGGATCAAAAGTTATGATTAAAACAAGTTTAAACATCTAATAGATTCAAATTCTGATTTTAAATCTAATTCCTAGCCACGCGTCATGTTCTGATTGGTGCGTACTGGTTCGCTCAGGATCACGCACACAGGCCGTTATATCTAACTCAATCTGCACGGCCTAGATCTACGCATACCATTTCGTTAAGTGATCTATTCCTACGCGCTGGATCTAGATCCAACAGTCATCGATCAAGCGACCACGGATGGGCGGCGCTGGCGGTGGCATCTGGCGGCGAAGCTCATCTCTGCGGCGTGGCGCTCTGAGGGTTCTGGGGTCGTCGGAGACGCTTACCAGGTTCATGGCGATGCACTGATGCTCAACGTGGCGGCGGCTTGGCAAGGGGCGCACGGACACGGCTGCACGGGCTCGTTGGAGTTGCTGACAGCATCGGGCTCGGGTGGACGTCGACGTTCCTGGTCACCCTAGCATGAATCAAAGGCATCAGGGGTGCGCAAGGCTACGGCGAACACGCTCGTGTGAATTAGAGGCGAAGGGGAACACGGGGGCTCACCGAATTTAATCGCCGGAGTTGAAGACGTCGTCGGGACCTTGCTGTGCTTGACGGAGTGGACGACCTGGGGCAGTATAGGATGAACCAATGGTGTCAGAATGTGCGCAAGGAAGTTGAGAGGCTATATGCATGAACTAGAGGGGAAGGGGCGCACGGAGCTCACCGGGATTGGTCGCCGGAGAGGGTTCTGCCTGCGGCGGTGCAAGGGCGATTGCGGGCAGCCTGGGGACGCTCTGTGCTCGGGGTCTGGGGGAAAATGGAGAGGGGGCAGACGGGGTTTAAGTAGCATGATCGCGAGCGTGATTTACTCGGGCATTCAACGTAAATTGACACTGCGAATCAATACAGAGAACGACCGGCGTAATTTGGGGATTGAGCTGTTAGCGGGGTGGAGACGATGACGCCGTGTGGGCCGCGGTTGTCAGCGAGAGAAACAGAGAGGGGGTGGGGTCCTGGCGTCAGTCATTCGGTGGGTTCGTTTGCGAGTAAAGAAAAACGGTTCGCGGGTGTAACACCCTCAGAATCGGCCCTATGCAAGTTTTAGCGAAACCTGCCAAACCCGCATAGAAACGATTCAAAGGTGCCCACCAGGCACTTTCGTGCGGGTGGAAAACGAAGTAATAACAATACTCAACAGTCCTCGATGGGACCCACAGAACAGATATATATATACAACAGCGACTCAATGACTCAAGAATACAGATATAATATACAAAGATCCAAATCACCTTGAAAATGATAGAGCGTCCGACTACGGACAAGATGCAAATGGGGCTAAGAGCCCTGAAGAATAACCAATGGCGTCCATAACCCTGCCCAGGCCAAGCCGGAAGGGTAACCCTGCTAACGACGTCGATCTCAAAACCTGCTTAAACAAAAGGGGTGCCGACAAAGGGCAAAGGAAAAGAGAGAGCGGTCAGTACTGAGGCCAGTACACGGCGAGGCTAGAATTCGGCGGTCCTCGCCTACATAGGTGTGGTGGACTGAAGCGGCAGCGCGGCACGCACTAAACAACCTATAGAGACTCGATAAAACTGGCGGCTATCAGACAGGGACGAGAAAGACCTATTCGGATCCAACCTGATTCTCACACCAAACAAACCCATCCTGGTATTCCCCCTCGATACCAACCGGGAAAGTCAACCGAGGAACTCACACAGTTGGCAGTTTTATTTATTCTGTTGTAGTTGCGGCTATTACTAGTCAAATATAGATAGTCATCCTGGTAAAATAAGCAGTGGGCAGTTTTAGTCAACCATTCCGTTGTAGTTGCGACACTTACTAGTCAGATACAATTAGCATGAGATATCCCAAAACCCAGCAGTTGTTGGTACTTTTATTTAGCCATTCCGTTATAGTTGCAATACTTACTAGTCAGATACAATGGTAGTGGCGACAACCCAAACAAGCAATTGTTGGCAATTTTATTTAGCCATTCCATTATAGTGAAGCTGATTACTAGTCATTATAAAGTCAAATTTATAGCACTACTTTAGTTATAGTTGTCTATGATCGAGATCATGCTCCAAGTCGTCCATAACCGGACACGGCTTTGAAAGTTTTACCTGGGGTGCACAAATAGCACACACACTCGATCAAGCTCGGAAAACCAAATCAAAACCCAACAAGGCATTCACGACAAAGCAATCACCAGTTCAGAAATATTTCAGGGCCACCCCATTAAGCTACCATAGCGAAGTTAGTGACTCGAGACGGACTCAAGGTTTGGGTGGACGGTCGTAACGATCGGGAACCCGAAGTGTGACTGGGCTTGTCGATACAGCGTAACGTGTCCCGATCCTAACAAGATCAGTGCTCCTCGCACAATCGTAAATAAAGAAGTAAAGCATGGCATAAGTACAGGATAGTAAATAAAACCTCAAACTAGTTTGTGGCCCCAAGAAATAAGAATGAATCAAGCTCTGCCTCAAGGGGGTCCCATAATCCTCCCGGATGTGGATAGCGCGAATATTCAAGGAACAGGTATCAAGTACTCGGGGTCCTACGGGACACAAGTGGACGGTTAACAACCAAATAACATCTATTGCCCACCTGTGCCTCTGCATTTACCTACTTCAATTTTAGTTATTAAACAGTAATTAAAGTCTTGATCATATCCAACAATAAACACACGGCAATACTCCAACAACTGTGGTACTTGACGACACGCAACAGCACTTGAGCAAGCGACTACGATGCACAGGTCCAATTATCTACCAAACAACAGGTAATAGGAGGTGTCCAAGGCAATATAAGGCTGCAAGGGATATCACGAGTACGGAAACTAGAGCATCGCAACACAGATAGCAATAGATCAACAGGAGGGAATAAATACTATAAAAGTAAGATAGGTAGAAAGGGGGAGGTGCTCGCCTGAAAACATTGCCGAAGGTTCATCCGAAGATCGGGTCGACACTCACATCAACTCATCGGCCTAATCCGTGAAGAAGCAAAGCACTACAAGAAACACCGGATGCACTATTTAATACTATGACAGAAGATCGGGCATGATGCATGTATGATGTATGACATGGCAAGGTGCGATGCAATAAGGCAATATTAAGCGGAACCGGGGTCCCGACAACTAATTGATAGGTTCATGTTGTTTAGATACCCTGCAATTTAAATGTTGTTTTAACAAGGCAAAACAATGACACCGGTTCACTACACAAATTTAAATGGGGCCAATATAAGACTAGATTTGTCCGCATATGGAGCCCATATTTAATTTAGGTGAATCGTCTAAACACCCCCCAAACACCCAGAATATGTATGCAAGCATGACAAATTAAGATGCACGAGTTTATATTAGAATTTATAAAATAGGACTCGGAAAGGGAGTCACACATGGGTTCGGCGAGCTTGGGGTTCGATGGATCGGTCTCAGGGTTCGACGGGAAGGCAAGGTTCAGTTCGATGAGATCGGTCTTAGCATTCAGGAAGAAGATCTTGGCGTCCGAGAGACGATCTTGTCGCATCCGCGGTCGTCGGGTCGTGTCGTCGGTCTTGTCGTTTCACGGCGGAGATCTTGGTGTCCCGGGTCGCGGCGTCTTCAGATCCGGGAGGAAGAACTTGGCGTGTCGGGTTCGGTCTTCGAATCCATGGATCAAAGTCTTCAAGGTCTCAGCGTCCATGAAGCAGATCTTGAGGCACCGCTTCACCCGGTCCGACAGGAGTCCTTGGCGTTCCCCAGTCTTCGGTTTCGTCTAAGAGTTTCGGCTCGGGGTCTCTACCATCGGATCCAGATAGAGGTATTTTCAAGGTCCTCGGTAGGGTTCTTCGGGCTTGGTGTCGGTGTCGGTGATTTTGGCGGTTGCACTTCCTTCCCGTGATAGACGCTGCGATAGCCTAACTGCATCAACACCACAAAGGGGCTAATACACCAAGTCGGGCATCATCACAACCATACGGGCAGGAGTGTAACAACACCGAAGATGTAATGGCCAGTTCCTGGAATTGAGGCCACCGAGGAAATCAAGAACTGCAGCAACAGGAACACATCAGAGGAGGTTATGCTGGTGACGGTCCCACCACAGCAAGACACACGCGATGGAGATGGCGATGGCGGGCTTGGGGAGGAAGCTCAGCTAGGAGGCGTGGGTTGCGGTGCAAGCAAGGACGGTGGTGGAGCAGGCGGATCGACGGCGGCGAGGTCGACGGGGGCCTGCCGCAAGCTGGAGGCGGTGGAGGCCTCGACGGCAGAATGGGGCGTCGGGGGCCAGCAGCAGGGCGCCACGGCGGAGAGAAGACGGGAACAGGGAGGCGTCGCTGCGGGGCAGGACGGCGGGGGAGGCAGGGACGGGCGCAGCGTGGTCGAAGGGAGGCAGAGGTGAGAGGGATGGCGAGGAGGCTGCCAAAGGGGAGACGCAGGGCAAGCGAGCGAGCCGGCGGATGGACGAGGTGGAGGCGAGGACGCGTGCAGGAGGGCGGGAGCTCGCGACGAGAAGGGAGCATCTGGGTCGGGGCGAGAAGAGGAAGGCGCAGGAGGCGGGGGTGCTCGGGAAGGGAGGAGCTTCGGGGGAGAGGAAGGGGATCGCGGGGAGGTGGGGGTCGATCGGGTCAGGTGTGTGGGGCCAGACGAGGGGGAGGACGCGGGGTGGGTGGCTCGGTTGGTGGGTGGTGGGGCCAAGGAGAGTGGGGTCAGGAGCGGGGGAGGGCGCGTGAGAGGACGCGTCGGTGGGGAGTGGTGGGTCCGGTGCAATGAGGTGGAAGGTTGGTGTCGGGTGTGTGTCGCATGTATGTGTGTGTGCTGCCTAGCGGGTGAGGTGGCGCGCCCGGATTGGCAGGGTGATGTGGAGAGGATGAGGTGGCAGTTTGCGATTGGCCGGGGTGAGGTGGAGGCAGGGTGGTTAGAATAGGATTGGGTAGATTAGGAATTAGACAGGCTGGTTTTGTACTGGGGTGGCCGGTGGTATGATCGGCCAGTTGCTGCCCTAAAAATATTTAAACATTTTATTTATTTACAACGGGGCTTTTGAAAACCGTGGTTAGACGAAACAAAATAATCCGGAGACCCGGGTTTTTAATTTGAAATAAAGATGGGGTGTTTAGAAAACAAAACCAGGTTTTTCGAAAACAGTTTTGAACAAACACATGCAAGATGACATGACGATGCTCAAATGCAAGGTGGCATGATGACATGAGCAGGCGGTCATGATGATGTAATGCACGAAAACAACGCGATTTTCTAGTAGTGGTTTTTTTTGCGGGGCGCCACAATTCGACACCACTAACAATGGATCTCGCCCTCGAGATCGCCTCATGGTAGGGGGAAGAAGGCCGACGGTCTGAATCTTCTTGCTTCATGTAGGTCATCGCGACACCACTAACAGTGATTCCTTCTCCATCTTGAAATCGGCGACACCACCAACAAAGGTCGGTGCTCACGTTCGTTAAGAGAACACTCCGGAGAAACAAAGTACGAAGGTAGAGGTATCAAAAGATAAGGCCACCTCTAACTTCCATGAGAAGAGGAAAAGTTACATTGATCCACCAGTTCGATGTACAAGAGTGAACAGTAAGAGTCGGGTAGGGTGATCACCATCCATCCCGCCCAAACTATCAACTCTATACATGAATAGGAAAATCAGGCAACTCAACTCTCGAAATTTAGAATGAAGATCTTCATAAGCGGTATTCGGAACAAAGGGATGATGCCAGCTCTGCATTGGATCTGATGTAGATGAGGTCATCACATCGGAAAACACCGCAAGATACCAAAGAAATTTTATGAAAATACATAACGATTAGGTTTCACAATGGTTCCATTGGCATGAACAACACATGTTCAAGGTATACCCCAACTTCACCAATGCTCGTCCTTCTCATTTGTTTTTCCACGACGCGGATATCCAGCAAGGTACACATATAGATAAAGAGTTCAAGAACAAAAGATTGGATGAAGGGTACAACAGACAAGTTGCAGTTTTGATGATCGTGGCACCTCCGTTATAAAAGGGAGAAAGCGAAACCACGAAGGTGCAGCGAAACCCAGCCGCGAGAAATCCTGGACTCAAGAAAGAAAGATAAGAGTAGATTCAAAACACGCAGAGGTAAGAAGAGAATAGCGAGAGGGTAAGGAGAAAAATTAGACCTAATCAGAACTATCCAACCGATTTATCCAAATAGATTTGACACTCTACTTCGGCAGTTAGCTAGGTGATCTTACAGGTTGGACTTGTGGGGGATGTCTACTTCTGGGCTCTGATACCACTCTGTAACACCCTCAGAATCGGCCCTATGCAAGTTTTAGCGAAACCCGCCAAACCCGCATAGAAACGATTCAAAGGTGCCCACCAGGCACTTTCGTGCAGGTGGAAAACGAAGTAATAACAATACTCAACAGTCCTCGATGGGACCCACAGAACATATATATATAAAACAGCGACTCAATGAGTCAAGAATACAGATATAATATACGAAGATCAAAATCACCTTGAAAATGATAGAGCGTCCGACTACGGACAAGATGCAAATGGGGCTAAGAGCCCTGAAGAATAACCAATGGCGTCCATAACCCTGCCCAGGCCAAGCCGGAAGGGTAACCCTGCTAACGACGTCGATCTCAAAACCTGCTTAAACAAAAGGGGTGCCAACAAAGGGCAAAGGAAAAGAGAGAGCGGTCAGTACTGAGGCCAGTACACGGCGAGGCTAGAATTCGGCGGTCCTCGCCTACATAGGTGTGGTGGACTGAAGCGGCAGCGCGACACACACTAAACAACCTATAGAGACTCGATAAAACTGGCGGCTATCAGACAGGGACGAGAAAGACCTATTCGGATCCAACCTGATTCTCACACCAAACAAACCCATCCTGGTATTCCCCTCGATACCAACCGGGAAAGTCAACCGAGGAACTCACACAGTTGGCAGTTTTATTTATTCCGTTGTAGTTGCGGCAATTACTAGTCAAATATAGATAGTCATCCTAGTAAAATAAGCAGTGGGCAGTTTTAGTCAACCATTCCGTTGTAGTTGCGACACTTACTAGTCAGATACAATTAGCATGAGATATCCCAAAACCCAGCAGTTGTTGGTACTTTTATTTAGCCATTCCATTATAGTTGCAATACTTACTAGTCAGATACAATGGTAGCAAGCGACAACCCAAACAAGCAATTGTTGGCAATTTTATTTAGCCATTCCATTATAGTGAAGCTGATTACTAGTCATTATAAAGTCAAATTTATAGCACTACTTTAGTTATAGTTGTCTATGATCGAGATCGTGCTCCAAGTCGTCCATAACGCGGACACTTTGAAAGTTTTACCCTGCAGGGTGCAAATAGCAACACACACTCGATCAACCTCGGAAAAACCAAATCAAAACCCAACGAGGCATTCACAACAAAGCAATCACCAGATTCAGAAATATTTCAGGGGGCCACCCCATTAAGCTACCCGCAACAAAGTTAGCTGACTCCGAGACGGACTCAAGGTTTGGGTGGACGGTAAAGCATCGGGAACCCGAAAGTGTGACTGGGCTTGTCGATACCGCGAAAACGTGTCCCGATCCTAAACAGTACAGGTGCTCCTCGCACAATCGTAAATAAAGCAGTAAATCATGGCATAAGTACAGGATAGTAAATAAAACCTCAAACTAGTTTGTGGCCCCAAGAAATAAGAATGAATCAAGCTCTGGCTCAGGGGGGTCCCATAATCCTCCCGGATGTGGATAGCGCGAATATTCAAGGAACAGGTATCAAGTACTCGGGGTCCTACGGGACACAAGTGGACGGTTAACAACCAAATAACATCTATTGCCCACCTGTGCCTCTGCATTTACCTACTTCAATTTTAGTTATTAAACAGTAATTAAAGTCTTGATCATCTCCAACAATAAACACACGGCAATACTCCAACAACTGTGGTACTTGACACGACCACAAAGACTTGAGCAAGCGACTACGATGCGCAGGTCCAACTATCTACCAAACAACAGGTAATAGGAGGTGTCCAAGGCAATATAAGGCTGCAAGGGATATCACGGGTACGGAAACTAGAGCATCGCAACACAGATAGCAATAGATCAACAGGAGGGAATAAATACTATAAAAGTAAGATAGGTAGAAAGGGGGAGGTGCTCGCCTGAAAACATTGCCGAAGGTTCATCCGAAGATCGGGTCGACACTCACATCAACTCATCGGCCTAATCCGTGAAGAAGCAAAGCACTACAAGAAACACCGGATGCACTATTTAATACTATTACAGAAGATCGGGCATGATGCATGTATGATGTATGACATGGCAAGGTGCGATGCAATAAGGCAATATTAAGCGGAACCGGGGTCCCGACAACTAATTGATAGGTTCATGTTGTTTAGATACCCTGCAATTTAAATGTTGTTTTAACAAGGCAAAACAATGACACCGGTTCAATACACAAATTTAAATGGGGCCAATATAAGACTAGATTTGTCCGCATATGGAGCCCATATTTAATTTAGGTGAATCGTCTAAACACCCCCCAAACACCCAGAATATGTATGCAAGCATGACAAATTAAGATGCACGAGTTTATATTAGAATTTATAAAATAGGACTCGGAAAGGGAGTCACACATGGGTTCGGCGAGCTTGGGGTTCGATGGATCGGTCTCAGGGTTCGACGGGAAGGCAAGGTTCAGTTCGATGAGATCGGTCTTAGCATTCGGGAAGAAGATCTTGGCGTCCGAGAGACGATCTTGTCGCATCCGCGGTCGTCGGGTCGTGTCGTCGGTCTTGTCGTTTCACGGCGGAGATCTTGGTGTCCCGGGTCTCGGCGTCTTCAGATCCGGGAGGAAGAACTTGGCGTGTCGGGTTCGGTCGTCGAATCCATGGATCAAAGTCTTTAAGGTCTCGGCGTCCATGAAGTAGATCTTGAGGCACCGCTTCACCCGGTCCGACAGGAGTCCTTGGCGTTCCCCAGTCTTCGGTTTCGTCTAAGAGTTTCGGCTCGGGGTCTCTACCATCGGATCCAGATAGAGGTCTTTTCAAGGTCCTCGGCAGGGTTCTTTGGGCTTGGTGTCGGTGTCGGTGATTTTGGCGGTTGCACTTCCTTCCCGTGATAGACGCTGCGATAGCCTAACTGCATCAACACCACAAAGGGGCTAATACACCAAGTCGGGCATCAGCACAACCATACGGGCAGGAGTGTAACAACACCAAAGATGTAATGGCCAGTTCCTGGAATTGAGGCCACCGAGGACATCAAGAACTGCAGCAATAGGAACACAGCTGAGGAGGTTATGCTGGTGACGGTCCCACCGCAGTAAGACACACGCGATGGAGATGGCGATGGAGGGCTTGGGGAGGAAGCTCAGCTAGGAGGCGTGGGTTGCGGTGCAAGCAAGGACGGTGGTGGAGCGGGCGGCTCGACGGCGGCGAGGTCGACGGGGGCCTGCCGCAAGCTGGAGGCGGTGGAGGCCTCGACGGCAGAATGGGGCGTCGGGGGCCAGCAGCAGGGCGCCACGGCGGAGAGAAGACGGGAACAGGGAGGAGGGGCGTCGCTGCAGGACGGGCGCGGCAGGGGGAGCAGGGACCGGGGCCGCGCAGCTTGGTCGAAGGGAGGCAGAGGTGAGAGGGATGGCGAGGAGGCTGCCAAAGGGGAGATGCAGGGCAAGCGAGCGAGCCGGCGGAGGGACGAGGTGGAGGCGAGGACGCGTGCAGGAGGGCGGGAGCTCGCGACGAGAAGGGAGCATCTGGCTCGGGGCGAGGAGAGGAAGGCGAAGGAGGTGGGGGTGCTCGGGAAGGTAGGAGCTTCAGGGGAGAGGAAGGGGATCGCGGGGAGGTGGGGGTCGATCGGGTCAGGTGTGTGGGGCCAGACGAGGGGGAGGACGCGGGGTGGGTGGCTCTGTTGGTGGGCGGTGGGGCCAAGGAGAGTGGGGTCAGGAGCGGGGGAGGGCGCGTGAGAGGACGCGTCGGTGGGGAGTGGTGGGTCCGGGGTACAGCGGGGTGGAAGGTTGGTGTCGGGTGTGTGTCGCATGTATGTGTGTGTGCTGCCTAGCGGGTGAGGTGGCGCGCCCGGATTGGCAACGGGTGATGTGGAGAGGATGAGGTGGCAGTTTGCGATTGGCCGGGGTGAGGTGGAGGCAGGGTGGGTAGAATAGGATTGGGTAGATTAGGAATTAGACAGGATGGTTTTTGTACTAGGGTGGCCGACTGGGTTGGATCGGCCCGGTTCGGCTGCCCCCTAAAAATATTTAAACATTTTATTTATTTACAACGGGGCTTTTGAAAACCGTGGTTAGACGAAACAAAATAATCCGGAGACCCGGGTTTTTAATTTGAAATAAAGATGGGATGTTTAGAAAACAAAACCAGGTTTTTCGAAAACAGTTTTGAACAAACACATGCAAGATGACATGACGATGCTCAAATGGAAGGTGGCATGATGACATGAGCAGGCGGTCATGATGATGCAATGCACGAAAACAACGCGATTTTCTAGTAGTGGTTTTTTTTGCGGGGCGCCACAGCGGGGAGGGGTTGCTGGGCTAGTTGGGCTGGTTGGGCCAGATTCGACTGTTTGCTTATTTTTTTCTCTTAAAATTTTTCTTTTTCTGTTTGATTTTCTAAACTGATTTCAAAACTCCAATTCAAATCTGTTTGATTTCAAAACTTCTCTGGACTTTTGTACAATAAATCTTGTACTCAAATAAGTGTCAAACACAACTGTTCACTCAAACCTACTTGGGTCATTTGAAAAAAAACAAAAAAAAAACAAGCCATTATGGGATATAATAATTGGCATAACCTTGGTTTTATTTCATACTTTGTTTGGAAACTTTATTCAAGCTTTTGAAATCACTTATGTTTGAATACAAAACACTACTGAATGAATATTTGCACCTCACTCAATAGCAAGTAGCCCAAAGGATAGAGTGTTTATACATAAAATAATGAGAAATATATGCTCTTGTTTTTTAAATGATTTTGAAATGAAACCCTAAATGATCATGGATGCATGGATGATATGAATGAGTTTGAAACATGATTTTAGGGATGTTAAAAATCTAACCCCCTTAAGGTGAATCTCGCCCTCGAGATTCGGATTGGCTAGCAAATAGGTGAGGGTGGTCTTTCCGAAGATCATCTTCTCTTTCCCATGTTGCTTCTTCTTCGGAATGATGGTTCCACTGAACTTTGCAGAACTTGATAGTCTTAGTCCGTGTGACTCTTTCTGCGGTCTCAAGAATCTTGATAGGTTTCTCCTCATAAGTGATATCACTCTCCAATTGAACCTCTTCCAAAGGTATAGTATCCTTCAAAGAAGTTTCTTCCATTTCTGGATGACATTTCTTAAGCTGACTCGCATGAAACACATTATGAACAGCTGGCAAAGACTCTGGCAATTCAATCTCATAAGCTACTTCTCCTTTGCCAATCAGAATCTTGAATGGTCCAACATATCTTGGTGCCAATTTACCTTTGACACCAAATCTCTTCACTCCACGAAGTGGTGACACTCTAAGATAAGCTCTATCACCAACTTCATAGGTGACTTCTCTACGCTTAGGATCTGCGTAGCTTTTCTATCGGGACTGTGCTATCTTTAATCTGTCCTTAACCAGCTTGACTTTCTCTTCATCCTCTTTGATAAGTTCTGGTCCGAACAAACTTCTTTCTCCCACACCATTCCATAGCAATGGGGTGGTACATTTTCTCCCATAGAGAAACTCAAATGGTGCCATCTCAATGCTGGCTTGATAGCTATTGTTATAAGAAAATTCTGCGTAAGGCAGACTTTCATCCCAACTGGCTCCATAGTCTAGGGCACATGCCCTCAACATATCTTCAAGAATCTGATTAGTCCTTTCTGTTTGTCCATCATTTTGAGGATGAAAAGCAGTGTTGAATTCCAACCTCGTTCCCAATGACTCATGTAATTGCCTCCAAAAAATGATAAGTGAATTGGGTTCCTCTATCAGACACAATACTCTTGGGTACTCCATGTAGACATACAATTCTACTCATATAGATCTTGGCCAACTTAGCACTTGTATAGGTTGTCTTCACGGGTATGAAATGAGACACTTTAGTTAGGCAATCCACTACTACCCGAATAGAATCATATCCTGACCGGGTCCTTGGCAATCCGGTAATGAAATCCATACCAATCTTGTCCCACTTCCAATCAGGAATAGATAGTGGTTGAAGCAAACCTGCTAGTTTCTAATGTTCCGCTTTCACTCTACTACACACATCACACAAGGCAATATGTTCGGCGATGTCCTTCTTGAGATTATTCCACCAAAATCTTTCTTTCATATCCATGTACATCTTGGTGTTACCGGGATGAATAGAATATGGTGAGTTGTGTGCTTCTTGTAAAATCAGTTTCCGAAGCTCCGGATCTTGTGGAACACAGATACGTTTTCCATGCCATAAAGTACCCTGTTCGTCTTCATGGAATCCTTTGGCTTTTCCCTTACCAATCTTTTCCTTAATCTCTTCAATTTCCTTATCAGTCTTCTGGGATTCTTTGTTCTTGTCCAACAAAGTGGGTTGAACATCCAAAGACATTAGATGTCCTTCAGGCACAATCTCCAATCTGAGGTCTCTAAATTGGGCACACAGATCATCTGGCAATTCTCCCTTAGTGAGGCCATTCACAAAAACTTTACGGCTCAGAGCATCCGCTACAACATTTGCTTTACCGGAGTGGTATTGCAAACTCAAGTCATAGTCCTTGATGAGTTAGCCATCTTCTTTGTCTCATATTAATTTCTTTCTGGGTGAATATATACTTCAAACTCTTGTGATCAGTGAACACTTCACAACGCTTTCCCAAAAGATAGTGTCTCCATGTTTTGAGTGCATGGACAACAGAGGCTAACTCTAAATCATGAGTAGGGTAGTTTACTTCATGAGTTTTGAGTTGTCTCGAGGCATAAGCCACAACTTTTCGTTCTTGCATAAGTACTGCACCCAAACCATGATGAGATGCATCACAATACACTTGGAAATCCTTCTCCAAATCTGGCAGACATAAGACTGGTGCTGTCACAAGTCTCTTCTTCAATTCTTGAAAGCTGAGTTCACAACCTTCAGACCAAGCAAATTTCTTGTCTTTCTTTAGCAACTCTGTCATAGGCTTAGCTACCTTGGAGAAATTCTCAATGAATCTTCTATAGTAACCAACTAAGCCAAGGAAACTACGAACTTCTTTCACTGACTTGGGAGATTCCCATTCAGTTACAGCTGAAACTTTAGCAGGATCAACCGCTACACCATCTCCTGACAGAACGTGTCCAAGAAATCCAACTTCATTCAACCAGAATTCACTCTTGCTGAATTTGGCATATAGTTTATGCTCTCTAAGTTTCTCAAGTATCAAACGCACATGTCCTTCATGTTCTTCTTTGCTCTTGGAGTAGATCAAAATGTCATCGATGAAAACGACAACAAACTTATCAAGAAATTCCATGAACACCTTGTTCATCATATTCATAAAGTATGCTGGTGCATTGGTCAAACCGAATGGCATCACGGTATACTCATACAATCTATACCTTGTGGTGAAAGCTGTTTTAGGTATGTCTTGCTCTCTTATCTTGAGTTGGAAATAACCTGACCGAAGATCAATTTTTGAGAACACACAAGCTCCTTTTAACTTATCAAACAAGTCATTGATTCTAGGCAAAGGATATTTGTTCTTGATAGTCGCCTCATTGAGTGAACGGTAATCTATACATAACCTTTGAATTCTATCCTTATTTTCCACAAACAAAACTAGGGCTCCCCAAGATGAAGAACTTGGTTGAATAAATCCTTTCTGCAACTGCTCTCCAAGTTGTTTCTTGAGTTCTTTCAGTTCATCAACTAACATCTTGTACGGTCTCTTTGCTATTGGTCCAGATCCTGGTAGCAAATCAATAAGGAACTCCACATCTCTATCTGGTGGCATTCCAGGCAATTCTTCCGGAAACACATCCGGATATTCACTCACAATTGGCACACTGTCTATGTTAACCCCCTTAAGAGAATTTAGCTTACTCCCTTTTGATTCAAAGTTATACTTGAATTTAATCCGTTTCCTTTCCGGGGTTGTGAGTGCAACAGTACGATTAGCACAATCTAGTACTCCTTCATACTTAGCCATCCAATCCATTCCCAAAATTACATCCAGTCCTTGGGAATCTAGGATTATCAGACTCACTGGAAACTTATGCTTTCCAAACTCTATTACTATATCCCGGCATCCAAGACTTACTATCATATCTCCACCTGGAGAACTAACTTTTATTGGACACCCAATGTTTTCAGTTGGAAACCCATTTGTATCAACAAATGCTTTTGATATGAATGAATGCGATGCTCTTGTATCAAAAAGAACAAGTGCTGGAATAGAATTTAGTTTGAACTTACCAGCAACAGCATCTGGCTCTTCATAGATTTCCTCCACATTGATGTGGTTCACTTGTCCCTTCTGAAAAGGGTTGGGCTTGTTGGGTCCTGCAACTTTCTTTTCCGGGCATTCATTTGCATGATGCCCCATCTTCTTGCACTTGAAACACTCAACCTGACTAATATCCTTCTTGACAGGTTGGCTTCCACTACCACTTTCACTACCACTGTGGTGGCTTTTATATCCACCCTTGTGGTTCTCGTACTTGTCATTGTCATGACTACGGTGATGCTTGTTTTCATGATGACGGTTGTGGTTGTGGTGCTTGTTGAATTTACCATGCTTGTGGGATCCTGAGCTTCCACTATCATCATAATGGGAACGCTTGTGAGACGATCCCGAGCTGTGCTTGTCCGAGTGCTTTCTCTTCCTACTCTCAACTTGCTTCATTTTGTTCTCCAAAATAGCAGCCTTGTCACAAAGAGACTGATAAGTGGGAACATAGGCCACTGATAGCTGCAAGTTCAATTCATCATTCAGCCCTTCAAGGAACTTTTCCTTCCTCTTGGCATCGGTGTCAACTTCGTCCGATGCATGACGCGCCAGATTGTTGAACTCCTCAATATATTCAGCCACGCTGCGGTGGTGCTGCTTCAGATTATGGAACTCTTTCTTCTTCAGACTCATCACTCCAGATGAGATGTGAGCAGTACGAAAGCCATCTTCAAAGATAGCCCATGTCACATCTGCATTGGGAGTGGTGATTTTGAAATTATCCCACCAAGTGGCTGCTGGTCCTTCCAACAAGTGAGCTGCAAATCTGACTTTCTCTTCATCAGTACCGCCAACTGTTACCAAGTCCTTGTTCATAGAGCGTAGCCAATCATTGGCTACCATGGGATCAGTTGTTCCTGAGAACTTTGATGGCCTCAATCTCAAGAACCTGGTAAGCATGTCAAAACCCGTTGTTGTTGTTGTTGTTGTTGTTGTTGTTGTTGTTGTTGTTGTTGTTGTTGTTGTTGTTGTTGTTGTTGTTGTTGTTGTTGTTGTTGTTGTTGTTGTTGTTGTTGTTGTTGTTGTTGTTGTTGTTGTTGTTGTTGTTGTTGTTATTTGTTGTTGTTGTTGTTGTTGTTGTTGTTGTTGTTGTTGTTGTTGTTGTTGTTGTTGTTGTTGTTGTTGTTGTTGTTGTTGTTGTTGTTGTTGTTGTTGTTGTTGTTGTTGTTGTTGTTGTTGTTGTTGTTGTTGTTGTTGTTGTTGTTGTTGTTGTTGTTGTTGTTGTTGTTGTTGTTGTTGTTGTTGTTGTTGTTGTTGTTGTTGTTGTTGTTGTTGTTGTTGTTGTTGTTGTTATTTGTTGTTGTTGTTGTTGTTGTTGTTGTTATTTGTTGTTGTTGTTGTTTATTTGTTGTTGTTGTTGTTGTTGTTGTTGTTGTTGTTGTTGTTGTTGTTGTTGTTGTTGTTGTTGTTGTTGTTGTTGTTGTTGTTGTTGTTGTTGTTGTTGTTGTTGTTGTTATTTGTTGTTGTTGTTGTTGTTGTTGTTGTTGTTGTTGTTGTTGTTGTTGTTGTTGTTGTTGTTGTTGTTGTTGTTGTTGTTGTTGTTGTTGTTGTTGTCATTTATTTGTTGTTGTTGTTGTTGTTGTTGTTGTTGTTGTTGTTGTTGTTGTTGTTGTTGTTGTTGTTGTTGTTGTTGTTGTTGTTGTTGTTGTTGTTGTTATTTGTTGTTGTTGTTGTTGTTGTTGTTGTTGTTGTTGTTATTTGTTGTTGTTGTTGTTGTTGTTGTTGTTGTTGTTGTTGTTGTTGTTGTTGTTGTTGTTGTTGTTGTTGTTGTTGTTGTTGTTGTTGTTGTTGTTGTTGTTGTTGTTGTTGTTGTTGTTGTTGTTGTTGTTGTTGTTGTTGTTGTTGTTGTTGTTGTTGTTGTTGTTGTTGTTGTTCTGGTTCTAGATGAACGTAGTCATCATTTGCATCAACTGAGTCTGAGCTGTCATCATTTGCTGCATCTCAGGGGTGATGTTGTTGTTGGGGTTGGGATTGGGATTGGCACGACGGGGAGGCATCTGTGGTTTGTTCAATAGAGATAAGAATGAGATACCCATAGATGCTATCATGCACAATACATCACATAAACAATCATCAAGCATGCATCATAATAATAATAGTTCAACAACAAAAATGACAAGTTTGCAAAGTAAACACACCAATAACAAGCCATCCACATGTTGGATGGTCATTGTGACTCAAATAAAGTATGATAAATAAATGATAAATGAGTAGTCATCACTACTCCTCGGCAACAACCTCCTCCTCAACAAAGGTAAGACCTGCATTCTCCATAGCGGTCTTGTATTTCTCGACATTGGTGGTCAAGGTCTCTACTTTGGCTTTGAGAGCCCTCTTCTGAGAACGAAGCCTCTCAATCACAGTCTGCTGATGCTCGAGCTCGAAGTCCTTGGCCTCCAGTTCTGCAGTCATGTCCTGAATCCTCTTGTTCCTATCTTGGACTCGCTTCTCTTGACTCTTGAACTTTCTGTCCTGACTCTCGAACTTTGCCTCCATCTCCTTGACTATCTCATCTTGCTCCACGAAGAGCTTGTCCTTCTCACGAAGCTGCACCTGGAGTTCTTCATTGCTAAGCATGACGTTGGTCCTATCAGTGTCCACGTGCCTAAGAAGAACCTCTAAGTCCTGGAGGTATAGGCGAATCGGCTCTGTTGTCTCCCTCGAAGTGTCCTCGAAGTCGATGGCCTCTCCATCCCCATCACGTCTACCGAAGACGTGGAAGTGAGTACCTCTAACCTGTCGAGAGTGTCTCCCTAACAGACGTCCAATCAAGTCCTACATGACTACCTCTAGGCCTCTCTCCTTGTCATCGTGCATGAGCTTGAAGATGATAGCCTCCGTGGTAGGCTCAGTATGGCGTCCTGGCTGATTGACCTTGAAGCCCCAAAGGTCTTTCCTCTCAAACTTGGTGAGGGGAAGCACCATGATGGTAGGAAGAGGGAGATTGAGCAAACTAGTGAGCTCAATTATACGAGGGCCAAAGCGAGTTCCCTAGAACTCCTCAACAGTGCTGATGGTAACATTAGGCATCTATTTATAAGATAGAAAAGGTTAGAAACAACACAATTTAAGATAAACACAAGGCAAAGCATCACATACATATCTTTGGAAATCAAAACACACAAGTCATGGCATACATGGATCCATTACAACAACCAAGGTTCAACTTATTTTAAGCAACATTTGGAAAATAAGGTGATAAGTGGTGGTCCAACTAACGAAGTACGTTACAATCCCAACTCACTAGATATGTTGGCTAACCCAATATTTCTAGAAGCAATCAGTCTATCCTGAGCACATGACCTCATTACTAAGTCTATAATGTCTCCTCTTAAGGTTTGGTTGGTAGCCTCCAACTCTTGGGTATGTTTCTTCTCTTCCTTTAGGTCATTTTGGATGTTGAGCATTCTGCACTTGACTCTATCACCAAGTTCTTTGATGGTCTTCCAAGCTGCATCCCTTGCTGAATCAAAGAATGTAGTGTGCACCACTGAATTGGTGAACGTGCAGAATCCTGATTCCTTGTGGTTGTCTTCCTTGTTTTTATACAAGTGAAGTTGCACCCACCAGTACTCAACTCCTTCATCCATCACAGGAAAACCTTTGTACACAGATGCACCATGTATTTCCATTGCAACCATGAGGTCCTTGAGAGCCTTGGGAAATTCTGTCTCACACTCCAAAGTCATTGTCATGAGTGGTGTCTTCCTTACGGCTTCGTTGATGGAGTTCATCTACAAATAGAGATGAGAAAGAAGATTAGAAAAGTTTATGAGAAGAATAGATAAGTGTGGATGTTGTTGAAAATTTTTCCTTAGTGGTTTCCAATCCTAGGGTCATAATCCTACAGGCAACACAATGCTCTGATACCATCTGTAAGATCCCTCCTTTATAAAGGAAAAGGATCCCTGTGATTGCAATGCTAGTCCCTGGATCAATGCTAGCATCCACAGTTTAAGATGAAGTACACAGAAACAAAGGTCATTATTACAGTCATTCCAGAGACAACATAGTCTTTACAACTCCATGGCCACAGGCCTAATACAAGAGTTTAAAGAAGTAAATAGATAAAAGTCTTCATCTTCATGTGCCAAAGGCAAACATGTTGAGTGTAGACTCATGACTCCTAATCCTCATCAGAGTAACCTGCAACATCACAAGTTACAGCCACAGTGGGTCAATACATTGGAATAGTATTGGCAAGTGATACCTTAGTATAATATTTGGTGGACTAAATACTATATGCAAATTTGGCTAATTGTAGTTTAGGCTTGCTTTGCTCAAAATAGGTTTTGCCTATTAGTTGAAAACACTAAGTTTTTCTTTGTCAAAACTTTTCCCAAGGAACCACCAATAGACATTGAGGTCCTTCACCCTTGTTCAACCACAAGTTTTACTTAGAAATTGGGATGAGGAGATTCTTGATAGCTTCCATGTCTTGATGCTCAAGTTGTCCTTTTCTAGGGACATGTCTAAGTACTTAGATTCTTCCATCTGCAGAGGTTCTGCACTTTCCCCACAAGCCTTGATTTCCACCAAGACAGGACCTTTCAGAAGCCTTCCCTTAGACCAAATGGACGCGCTCCAACCTATCATCCCACTACCACCAACTGTCCAAATGGCTAAGTTATTGCAACCTATATGATCCTGGCAGAGCCCATATTGCCAAGTGGCTGCACTAGAAGCTTCTTAACATTTGGCCTCTCAAATACCTTTGTTCCTGGGTGGCTTTCCACAAGTGAGATACACAAGGTAGATCATAGAAATGGGCCTTGTGTAACCACTCAACATAAACCATTCCTTCCATTCCACCCAGGTGTTTCATTTACTTAGTTGTTTTATTAAGAAAAACACAAGTCCATAGACTTAGGAATATTTTAACATAGCATGAATATTTCACCACCCTTGTTTGCTACTAGCTAGGCTAAGCATGGCATAGATGAGCATCTTAACTTAGAAATTTCTAGCAATTCTACAACTACTAGGATTTCCCAAGCATAACATATAAGAAAAATATAACCATGCAAGACTTAGCAAAATACTTCTAATGCATAGTAGAAAAAATAGGGATAAAAATATCATGAAGCACCACTTGCCTTGGTAGGTTGGAGAGTAGCTACACTCCTCACAATCACAATCACTATTGGCACCAAAATCTACACATAAAATCATAGCAAAAAATCACATACAAAATAAATACAAACAAAAATATATAGATGCATGCAATATGATATGTGATGATTTTCTAAACTTAACAAGACAAGTGCACAGTACTGGTTCATAATCAAGTTCAAAACTTTCCAAACAACATTTATTTTAACACTAAAACATATCTCAAATAATTTATATACACAAAATAGGCCTACACATGTTTCTATAAATAAAACCATTTTAACAGAAGCAAAACATTAAACACATTGCATATTTAGAAATGGCTTGCTCTCCTGATTCCATTGATATAAAATTCATCAAATTTGGACGTGGGGATCAAAAGTTATGATTAAAACAAGTTTAAACATCTAATAGATTCAAATTCTGATTTTAAATCTAATTCCTAGCCACGCGTCATGTTCTGATTGATGCGTACCGGTTCGCTCAGGATCACGCACACATGCCATTAGATCTAACTCAATCTGCATGGCCCAGATCTACTCATACCGTTTTGTTAAGTGATCTATTCCTACGCGCTGGATCTAGATCCAACGGTCATCGATCAAGCGACCACGGATGGGCGGCGCTAGCGGTGGCATCTGGCGGCGGCGAGCTCTGTCTACGAAGGCGCGGCGCTACAGGGGGTTCTGGGGTCGTCGGAGACGCTTACCAGGTTCGTGGCGATGCACTGATGCTCAACGTGGCGACAGCTTGGCAAGGGGCGCACGGACACGGCTGCACGGGCTCGTCGGAGTTGCTGACAGCGCTGGGCTCGGGTGGACGGCGATGTTGGCGACGTTCCTGGTCACCCTAGCACGAATCAAAGGCATCAGGGGGTGCGCAAGGCTATGGCGAACACGCTCGTGTGAATCAGAGGCGAAGGGGAACACGGGGCTCACCGAATTTAATCGCCGGAGTTGAAGACGTCGTCGGGACCTTGCTGTGCTTGACGAAGTCGACGACCTAGGGCAGCATAGGATGAACCAATGGTGTCAGAATGTGCGCAAGGAAGTTGCGAGGCTGTCTGCATGAACTAGAGGGGAAGGGGCGCACGGAGCTCGCCGGGATTGGTCGCCGGAGAGGGTTCTGCCTGCGGCGGTGCAAGGGCGATTGCGGGCAGCCTGGGGGCGCTCTGTGCTTGGGGTCTGGGGGAAAATGGAGAGGGGGTTTAAGTAGCATGATCGCGAGCGTGATTTACTCGGGCATTCAACGTGAATTGACGCCGCGAATCAATACAGAGAACATCCAACGTAATTTGGGGATTGAGCTGTTAGCGGGGTGGAGACGATGACGCCGTGTGGGCCGCGGTTGTCAGCGAGAGAAACAGAGAGGGGGTGGGGTCCTGGCGTCAGTCACACGGCGGGTTCATTTGCGAGTAAAGAAAAACGGTTCGCGGGGAGGGGTTGCTGGGCTAGTTGGGCTGATTGGGCCAGATTCGACTGTTTGCTTATTTTTTTTCTCTTTTAACTTTTTCTTTTTCTGTTTGATTTTCTAAACTGATTTCAAAACTCCAATTCAAATCTGTTTGATTTCAAAACTTCTCTGGACTTTTGTACAATAAATCTTGTACTCAAATAAGTGTCAAACACAACTGTTCACTCAAACCTACTTGGGTCATTTGAAAAAAAAACAAAAAAAAACCAAGCCATTATGGGATATAATAATTGGCATAACCTTGGTTTTATTTCATACTTTGTTTGGAAACTTTATTCAAGCTTTTGAAATCACTTATGTTTGAATACAAAACACTACTGAATGAATATTTACACCTCACTCAATAGCAAGTAGCCCAAAGGCTAGAGTGTTTATACATAAAATAATGAGCAATATATGCTCTTGTTTTTGAAATGAAACCCTAAATGATCATGGATGCATGGATGATATGAATGAGTTTGAAACATGATTTTAGGGATGTTACACGAGCCAATGTCCATATGGTCAATTCTCTCTAGTTTTGTTTTACATATACGTGCTCTTTTAGTCTTAACCCGAATAGTAGTTATGTGTACATCGTGGCTGGTAGAATTGCCGCAAGGAATACTTTTGGAATAACAATATTCACCTAACATAGTAGAAAACACATTTTTTTAGAAAATCAGTAGAAAACACAATGGTGTTTAAGTTTCATATTTTTCAAGAACTGAAGACCATAATCACTACCTATATGAAAGTGAAGCATTCCAGCCATCGATCTGTACAGCCACGTCATCCCGTGGTACTGTAGAGGCACGAAATTAGAACTTATACAATGCATGTTTGTTCATCCGTCCTGCCCGCTAGATGCTCATGAACGCATCCTAGAAAATCTAGCAGTCATTGGTCGCCGCCTTGCCGTTTGACCGGACGATGAAGAGCGATTTCTTTCTCATGTGGTTGTTGTGTTTCTTATGGAGTCGTTGTTGTATATATCTGTTTTGTGGGTTTCATCGTGAACTAGTGTGTAATGGTATTATTTCGTTTTCCACCCGCATGAAAGTGCCTGGTGGGCACCTTTGGATCGTTTCTATGCGGGTTTGGCGGGAATCGCTAAAACTTTCATAGGCCGATCCGAGGGTGTTACACCTATGATAGACGGTCTATTATTATTGAATCTCGATGTAGTGATACACATGTTCATAATATAGATGCTAAACGTTTGAAATTGAATGATAATCCTACATGCATGTGGCACTGTCGTCTTGGTCATATTGGAGTGAAGCGTATGAAGAAACTCCATTCCGATGGACTTCTTGAATCACTTGAAAGATGCGAAGCATGTCTGATGGAAAAAATGCTAAGACTCCATTTTCTGGTATGATAGAGCGAGCTACAGACTTATTGTAAATATACATACCGATGTGTGTGGCCCGATGAGTGTGGCATCGCGCGGTGGTTATCATTATGTTCTTACTTTCACGGATAACTTGAGTAGATATGGGTATATCTATTTTATGAAACATAAGTCTAAAACTTTTGAGAAGTTTAAAGGAATTTCAAAGTGAAGTAGAGAATCAACTTAACAAGAAGATTAAATTTCTGTGATCTGATCATGGAGATTAATATCTAAGTTACGAGTTTGGCGAGCATTTGAAGAAATGCGGAATACTTTCACAATTGACACCGTCAGGAACACCACAACGTAATGGTGTGTCCGAACGTTGTAATCGAACTCTCTTAAATATAATTCGTTCTATGATGTCTCTTACATATTTACCGTTATTGCTTTTGGGTTATGCATTAGAAACATACGCATTCACTTTAAATACGGAACCATCTAAAACCATTCAAATGACACCGTATGAATTATGGTTTGGTAAGAAACCTAAATTGTTGATCCTTAAAGTTTGGGGTTGCGAAGCTTATGTAAAGAAGTTACAGCCCGACAAGCTTGAACCCAAAGCGGAAAAATACGTATTCATATGATACCCTAAGGAAACTATTGGGTATACCTTCTATCATAGATCCGAAGGCAAAATATTCGTTGCCAAGAATGGATCCTTTCTCGAGAAGGACTTTCTCTCGAAAGAAGTGACTGGAAGGAAAGTAGAACTCGACGAGGTTGTCGAACCTTCTCACGGATTTGACAGTAGCGCAGCACTGGAAGATGTTCCTGTGGTGCCTACACCAATAAGATAGGAAGCTAATGATAGTAATCATGAAACTTCGAACGAAGTTACTACTGAACCTCGAAGGTCGACGAGGACTCGTACCACTCCCGATTGGTATGATCCTGTTATGAGTGTCATTTTGGTGGATAACACAGACTACCCTGCGACATATGAGGAAGTAATGATGATCCTAGATTCCATCAAATGGCTAGAAGCCATGAAATCCGAGATTGGATCCATGTACAAAAACCAAGTATGGACTTTGGTGGACTTATTAGATAGCCGGAAGCCTGTCAGGAAAAATAGATTTTCAAGAAAAAAATAGATGTTGATGGTAATGTAACCGTTTATAAAGCATGACTTGTCACGAAAGTTTTCTAAAAAATTCAAGGAGTTGACTATGATGGCACTTTCTCACCGGTAGCTAAGCTAAAGTCTATGAGGATTTTGTTAGCAATCACTGCATATTACGATTATGAGATATGACAGATGGATGTCAAAATGGCGTTTCTCAATGGAGACATTGATGAAGAGTTGTATATGGTACAACCTAAAGGTTTTTTCGATCCTAAAGATGCTAACAAGGTATGCAAACTTCAACGGTACATTTATGGATTGAAGGAAGAATCCCGAAGTTGGAATCAATGTTTTGATAAGGTAATCAAAAGCTTCGGATTTATACAAACTTATGGAGAAGCTTGTATTTACAAGAAAGTGAGTGGAAGCTCTGTAGCATTCCTAGTACTATATGTGGATGACATATTGTTGATTGGGAATGATATAGAACTTCTTAAAAGTGTCAAAGATTATTTGAATAATAGTTTTTCAATGATTGATCTTGGCGAAGCTGCTTACATATTAGGCATAAATATTTATAGAGATAGATCATGATTCTTAATAGCGCTTTCACAAAGTACATATTTGGACAAGGTTCTAAAGAGGTTTGGAATGGAAGAAAGAAAGAAAGGGTTCTTGCCCATGTTGCCCAATACGACCTTGAGTAAGACTCAAAGTCCAGCCACGACAGAAGATAGAGAGAAGATGAACAAAACTCCCTATGCCTCAGCCATAGGTTCTATCATGTATGCCATGCATATGCTGTTAGTTTAACTAGAAGATATCAAAGTGATCCAGGAGTAGATCACTGGATAACGGTCAAAAATATCCTAAAGTACTTGAGAAGGACTAAGGATATGGTTCTTTCTTATGGAGGTGATGAACAACTCATTGTAAAATGTTACACCGATGCTAGTTGGAACACCGTGATACGTCGGAAACGTATCTATAATTTTTGATGCTCCATGCTTGTTTGTTCTCTACTTTGCTTTACCTGTCCACACTTTGAGGTGCTTTTGACATGTTTTCTGGTACTAACCTACTAACAAGTCGCAACAGTGCCAGATGCCTGTTTTCTGCTGTTTTTGGTTTCAGAAAAGTTAGTAAACAAATATTCTCGGAATTGGACGGGACAAAAGCCAAAGTCAATTACTTTCCGTGGGGTACAATAAGTCCAGAGGAGCGGAGGGGCAGCCAGGCTGCACCCACCCTAGGCACGGTGGGCCTTAGCCCGAGCCCAGCTAGGGTTTGCCTCTACTGTTGCCTCCTCGGACTCCCCCTTCGCCTATAAGAAGCCCCCGATGCAAAAACCCTAAGTACCCAATCAGAAATCCACGAAACCGTCTGTAGCCGCCGCCACCATCGTCCCTAGATCATGGGGTAGGGGGGGGGTCTGAAGCTCTTCCCGCCACCCTGCCAGAGGGGAGATCATCCCGGAGGCCTTCTCTCCGGTATGATGCGTGAGTAGTTCCACCTTGGACCATGGGTCCATGTAGTAGCTAGATGGTTGTATCTCCTCCTTTGTGCTTTCATGTATAGATCTTGTGAGCTCCATTCAAGATCAATACCTAATCTATTTGTAATCATGCATGTTGTTTTTGCGAGGATCTGATGGATATTGAGATTATTATGTTGGTTTGATTAATGGTTTTATCTTTATGATTCTATCATGTCTGTGTTGTTTTTGATCTTGCATGCTCTCTGTTGCTAGTGGTTATCTTGGCCAAGTAGTTGCTAGTGACTCCAAGAGGGAGTATTTATGCTCGATAGTGCGTTCATGCCTCTAGTTTCAAGGAAGTGACAATAATCTCTTGTTGTAGATGTCTTTGTTGTGATACGTCAAAAAGTATCTATAATTTTGATGTTCTATGCTTGTTTAGTATCTACTTTGCTTTGGTTTGTCTACACTTTGAGGTGTTTTTATATCTTTTCCGAACTAACCTATTAACAAGTTGCCACGAGGAGTTGCTGTTTTCTTCCTCTTTTGGTTCTAGAAAGGAGAAAATCAATATTATCGGAATTGGACGGGACAAAAGCCAAAGTTATTATTTCCCCAGAGCAACACGGAACCACTAAGCAGAGCCGGAGGGGGCCACAGGGTGGCCAAACCCCTAGGCGCGGGCAAGCCCTGGGGCGCCGGGAGGGGGTGTGGGCCCCCTGGACCCCCATCGACCTAGATTCCTGCGCCTATATGAAGCCTCCGACCGAAAAACCCTAAATCATCCTAGAAAGATCCATGAAAATCTCAGAGCGCCGCCACGAAGGGGAGATCGGGAGAAAGTCTCTTCCAAAGACCGCCGGACGGGAAGTGCCCCCGGATCCATCTCCATCAATTTCCATCGCCATCTTCATCACCATTGTTGATTCCCATGATGAGGAGGGAGTAGTTCTTCCTCAGGGCTAAGGGCTCTACCGTTATCTATGTGTTCATCTCTCTCTGTATGCATGATCTTGTGGTCATGAGCTTTGTAATCAAGTAGATCTACCTTGCTACTCAAGTGCTTCATTAGATCTCTACTCCCCATGTGTGTGAAAGTGACAAGATGCACACCATGGTGGTACTTAGGCTTGAGTCTACATAATTACTCTTTGTGCTTTAATAGATCTATGCTTTTCCCCACGTGTGTGAAAGTGACAGCGTGCATACCGTGTGTTGCACTTTGGCTAGATTGAATATTTGTTATGAGTTATATTTGGAATTGGATGTCTCTATGAAATTGTGGTGTTTGTTGGAACCTTCTAGCGCTCAAGGTGACAGTGTGGGGTTATCTAGATTGGGGAAGGCGGACTTTGAGGTGTGCTGTTATAGCCCTATCATGGATTAGAGTGTTCAATCGGAGAGTATGAAGAGAGGATATTTATATGAGAGAGTGTTCACTAGTGAAAGTATGATCCCTAGGCCTTGTTTCCAAGCATTGAAACACCATTTGCTACTAGATCTGTTGCATGTTTGCTTTCTTCCATCTTTATTCCGTTTACCGGGGAGGTTACCTTTCCTCCACGCCAAGCTCTTTTCTGGCACTGTTACCCCACGTCAACAACAGGTCAGAAGCTATTTTCTGGCATCGTTACCACTTGTATTTCACTATCTCTTTGCCGAACTAGTGCACCTATACACCTGACAAGTGTATTGGGTGTGTTGGGGACACAAGAGAGTTCTTGTATATTGATTGCAGGGTTGCTTGAGAGGGGATACCTTTGACCACTTCCTCCCTGAGTTCAATAAACCTTGGGTGATCACTTAAGGGAAACTTGATGCTGTTCTAAAAACCTCTGCACTTGGAGGCCCAACAACTGTCTACAAGAATAGAAGTGCATAGACATCAAGCTCTTTTTTGGCGCCATTGCCGGGGAGGTAAGGTAAAAGGGACTCACATCCTCTAGTGTGAGTGCTCGAAGTTATTTCCTTTAGATCCTGCAATTTTGTCTTTTTGTTTCTTGTTTTCACTAGTTAGGCTTAATGGAAAACAACAACAAAATTAGTGAGATTTTTAGTATTTTTCCTAAGTTAGAACTTGATTGGTTTGAAAATAAAATTAAAAAACCTATGGAACTTTCTTTGCATGCTAATAGCAATGTTATTAGTATGAATTTTTTGAACACCATTGTTACTAATGGTATGGAAATGTCTAAGCTTGGGGAAGCTAGTTTTTATGAGAAAGACCTTTTTAGTTCCCCAGCTTTAGGGAAGAAAATTTGCTCTGATAATACTTTATGTCCCATATGTGGTAATTCTAATGATACTTGTGATCCACATACTGAAAGTGTCCCTTTTAAAATACCTATTGGAATTGTTGAACGTGTTATGAATAACTGCTATTTTGGAGTTGGAACTGTCCATCCTAGTGATCATTTACTCTTTATACATGAATTATGGGAGTTGTTCAAGTGTGCAGGTATTTCAATGGACCAAGCTAAGAGGAAGCTATTCCCTTTCTCACTTAGGGGCAAAGCAAGGGAGTGGTATGAGCTACTAGATGATCCTCATCATTTGGAGTGGAAGGAACTTGAATCTCTCTTTTATTTTAAACATTATCCTCCTCATGAAATTCATAAAGATAGGAATTATATTTATAATTTTCATCCTCATGAGGGATAAAGTATTTCCCAAGCTTGGGGGATATTGAAGTCACTAATGCTCAAATGTCCCATTCATGAGCTCCCCAGTAATGTTGTTATCAATAATTTTTATGCAAGGCTTTCAGGACATTACAAGGACTACCTAGATACCTGTTCAGAGGGATCCTTCACAAGTAAGAAGGTCAAATCTAAGTGGGATCTTCTTGAAACAATTCAAAGCAATACTGAAGATTGGGATAACGACAAAGGTAAAGAACCGAGTATAAATTATGAGTATGATTGCATTAAGTATTTCGCTGAAACTGCTGATTTTCAAGAGCTTAGTGCTAAATATGGTCTTGATCCTCAAATTCTTGTTAGATACTATAGAGCCTTTGCTTCGCATATTAATTTTCCTAAAGAAAAATGGGACATGTATCATGAAACTTTTAAAGACACTTGCATGGAAAATGAAAATGTTATTAATGATTGCAATAAACATGCTCAAACTTCTGAAAGTACTATTTCTTATAAGCATGTTAATTTTTGTGGTATGCATAGACCTTGTGAGAAGAATCAAATAGAAGAAGAATATTGTATCACCCACTGGAATGAAAAAACTAGAAAGTGGTATAAGGCTCTAGATGATCTTGGTAAAAAGTGTGTGCCCTCTATCCTTTTATTTGTGAACTTGGTTTGAAGTGGGTCATTTCAATTTTCAATGCACAGGCCATAATAATCCTGCAAGCTTGTATTGTGATAACACGATCATTGATAATCAACATGATGAACTTACATTGTTTTTGGGGTGTGAAGAGTTATCAAGAAAAACTTCTTTGGTAGACATGAGTGCTTTTGGTATGAATTGTGTCCTGCATGGGTGTCATCTTTATTGTGTTGATAATTGCCACGCGAATACTTACATACAAAATCTTATAAAAGAGGATATTTTACCAATATATGACAGGATTGATATGAGTTTTGATCTTATTAATGAAAAGGAGGAATCCTCCAAAGTTTCCTCTATTGTCTCTAACAATAAGCCAGGGTATGTGGAGAAGCTTCCTTTCAAGCCTCTCCCTCCGAAAGAGGAGAAGAAGAAGAACATGAGTAAAAGGAGAGAGGAAACAGTATCTTCCTCTAATCATGTTACTCCTATCATAGTTTTTGCTGATGAGTCTGAACTAGATGATGTTCCTATGCCTGTTACCTATATTAGTGATCATGATTGGGAAAAGCACACTACTTTTGATATTGAAAATCTCTTTGGTACCTGTAAGATCCCTCCTTTATAAAGGAAAATTATCCCTGTGATTGCAATGCTAGTCCCTGGATCATTGCTAGCATCCACAGTTTAAGATGAAGTACACAAAAACAAAGGTCATTATTACAAGCATTCCAGAGACAAACATAGTCTTTACAACTCCAAGGCCACAGGCCTAGTACAAGAGTTTGAATAAGTAAATAAATAAAAGTCTTCATCTTCATGTGCCATAGGCAAACATGTTGGGTGTAGACTCATGACTCCTAATCCTCATCAGAGTAACCTGCAACATCACAAGTTACAGCCACAGTGGGTCAATACATTGAAATAGTATTATCAAGTGATACCTTAGTATAATTTAGGTGGACTAGGTACTATATGCAATTTGGCTAAGTGTAGCTTGGCTTGCTTTGCTCAAAATAGGTTTTGCCTATTAGTTGAAATCACTAAGTTTTTCTTTGTCAAAACTTTTCCCAAGGAACCACCAATATACATTGAGGTCCTTCACCCTTGTTCACCCACAAGTTTTACTTACAAATTGGGATGAGGAGATTCTTGATAGCTTCCATGTCTTGATGCTCAAGTTGTCCTTTTCCAGGGACATGGCTAAGTACTTAGATTCTTCCATCTGCAGAGGTTGTGCACTTTCCCCACCAGACTTGATTTTCACCAAGACAGGACCTTTCAGAAGCCTTCCCTTAGACCAAATGGACGCGTTCCAACCTATCATCCCACTACCACCAACTGTCCAAATGGCTAAGTTCTGGCAACCTATGTGATCCAGGCAGAGCCCATATTGCCAAGTGGCTGCACTAGAAGCTTCTCAACACTTGGCCTCTAAAATCTCTTTGTTCCTGGGTGGCTTTCCACAAGTGAGATACACAAGTTAAACCATAGAAATGGGCCTTGTGTAACCACTCAACATAAACCATTCCTTCCATTCCACCCAGGTGTTTCATTTACTTAGTTGTTTTATTAGGCAAAACACAAGTCCAAAGACTTAGAAATATTTTCAACATAGCATGTATATTTCACCAACCCTTGGTTGCTACTAGCTAGGCTAAGCATGGCATAGATAAGCATCTTAACTTAGAAATTTCTAGAAATTCTACAACTACTAGGATTTCCCAACATGGCATATAAGTAAAATATAGCATGCAATACTAGCAAAATATTTCTAATGCTTAGTAGAAAAACAGAGGAATAAAAATATTCATGAAGCACCACTTGCCTTGGTAGTTTGGAGAGTAGCTACACTCCTCACAATTACAATCACTAGCACCAAAATCTACACAAAGAATCATAGCCACAAATCACATACAAAACATATACAAACAAAAATATATGAATGCATGCAATATGATATGTGATGATTTTTAAAACTCAACAAGGCAAGTGTACAGTACTGGTTCATAAACAAGTTAAAAACTTGCCAAACAACATTTATTTAAACCTTAAAACATTTTCAAACAATTCATATACTCAAATTAGCCCTACACATGTTTCTGTAAATAAAACCATTTTAACAAAAACAAAACATTAAACACATTGCATATTTAGAAAGGGCTTGTTCTCCTGATTCCAATGATATAAAATTTTTCAAATTCTAACGTGGGAATCAAAAGTTATAGCTAAAACAAAATCAAACATCTAATAGATTCAAATCTTGCTTTTAAATCTAAACTGCTGCCACGCGTCTTATTCTGATTGGCCCGTACCGCTTCGCGTTGGATCACGCTTCTGAGCCGCTGTATCTGACTTAATCGCACGGCCCAGATCTACCTATACCGCTTCGCTAAGTGATCTAATTCTGCGCGCTGGATCCAGATCCAACGGTCCTAGATCAAACGACCATAGCTGGGCGGCGCTGGCGGTGGCTACTGGCGGCGGCGCGCTCGGCCTACGGCGGCGCGGCGCTACAGGTGGCTCTGGGGTCGTCGGAGATGCTTACCAGGTCCATGGCGATTCACTGATGCTCAACCTGGTGACAGCTTGGCAAGGGGCGCTCTATAGTGGCCAAGGGAGCTCGTCGGAGTTGCTGGAGGCGTCGGGCTTGGGTGGACGACGACGTTGGCGACGCTTCTGGTCACCCTAGTGCGAATAAATGGCATCAGGAGACGCACAAAAATACGGCGAACATGCTCGTGTGAAATAGAGGCGAAGGGGAACAAAGGGCTCACCGAATTTGATCGCGAGTTGAGGATGCCGTCGGGAGCTTGCGTTTGTGAAGTCGGCGACACAGGGCAGACAGACGAACCCGGTGGGTCGATGGTGCGAGGAAGTTGTGAAGCGGCTCGTATGAACCAGAGGGAG
Organism: Avena longiglumis; assembly: GCA_030063025.1. Taxonomy (NCBI): domain Eukaryota; kingdom Viridiplantae; phylum Streptophyta; class Magnoliopsida; order Poales; family Poaceae; genus Avena; species Avena longiglumis. The sequence continues at coordinate 462,538,098 of CP125974.1, forward strand.
AGGGGCGCACGGGGCTCACCGGAATTGGTCGCCGGAGAGCTCTCTGTCTGCGGCGGTGCGAGGATGAATGCGGGCAGCCTAGGGGCGCTCTGGGATTGGAGTTTGGGGGGGAAATGGAGAGGGGGCAAAGGGGGTTTAAGTGGGCAAGGCGGGGGAGTGAATTACTCCTGCAATCAATGCGAATTGACGAGCGAATCAACCAGGTAACGCACGACGTGATTTGGGGAAGAACACATCGCGGTGGGGGTGGAGACGACGACGCCGTGTGGGCTGCGGCTGTCAGCGAGAGAATCAGAGAGGGAGTGGGTCCTCTCTGTCAGTCACTCAGCGGGTGCGGGGGTGAGTGAAGGAAAACGGTTCGCGGGGTGGGGGTGTTGGGCTTAGCTGGGCATTCAACGTGAATTGGTTTATTTTTTTTCTGAAGGCTTATTTTTTCCTTTTAACCTTTTTCTTTTTCTGTTTGGTTTTTCTGAAATGAATTTCAACTCCAAATCAAATGAGTTTGAATTCAAATCTTCTCTAGGTTTTTATGCTGCAAACCTTGCACTCAAATGTGTGTCAAACACTACTGTTCAATCAAAATACTTTGATCAAATGAAAATAAAAATAAAACCAAGCCTTTATTTGATATATACAATAGGCATAATATTGGTTTTATTTACTTACTTTGTTTTGAAACTTTGTTCAAACTTTTGATGGTGCCTAAGTTTGAATTTCAAACCTTACTGAACAAAACAAGTACGCTTCTCATTCAAAGGTAGCACTAAGGCTAGAGCAACTTACATGAAATGATAAGCATAAATGCTTCTGTTTTGAAAAGATTTATTTGAAATGAAATTCATATGATCATGGATGCATGGATGATATGCATGAGTTTGAAACATGATTTTAGGGATGTTACAAATCTAACCCCCTTAAGGTGAATCTCGCCCTCGAGATTCGGGTTGGCTAGCAAATAGGTGAGGGTGGTCTTTCCAAAGATCATCTTCTCTTTCCCAAGTTGCTTCCTCTTAACTTGATAGTCTTATTCCGTGTGACTCTTTCTGCAGTCTCAAGAATCTTGATAGGCTTTTCCTCATAAGTGAGATCACTTTCCAATTGTACTTCCTCCAAAGGTATAATATCCTTCAAAGAAGTTTCTTCCATTTCTGGATGACATTTCTTAAGCTGACTCACATGAAACACATTATGGACAGCTGACAGAGACTCTGGCAATTCAATTTCATAAGCAACTTCTCCTTTACAACTCAGAATCTTGAATGGTCCAACATATATTGGGGCCAACTTTCCTTTGACTCCGAACCTCTTCACTCCACGAAGTGGTGACACTCTAAGATAAGCTCTATCACCAACTTCGTAGGTGACTTCTCTACGCTTAGGATCTGCGTAGCTTTTCTGTCGGGACTATGCTATCTTCAATCTGTCCTTAACCAACTTGACCTTCTCTTCGGTTTCTTTGATAAGTTCTGGTTCGAACAAACTTATTTCTCCCACACCATTCCATAATAATGGGGTGGTACACTTTCTCCCATAGAGAAACTCAAATGGTGCCATCTCAATGCTGGCTTGATAGTTGTTGTTATAAGAAAATTCTGCGTAAGGCAGACTTTCATCCCAACTGGCTCCATAGTCTAGAGTACATGCCCTCAAGATGTCTTCAAGAATCTGATTAGTCCTTTCTATTTGTCCATCAGTTTGAGGATGAAAAGCAGTACTGAATTCCAACCTCGTTCCCAATGACTCATGTAGCTGTCTCCAAAAATGGGAAGTGAATTGAGTTCCCCTATCAGACACAATACTCTTGGGCACTCCATGTAGACATACAATTCTACTCATATAGATCTTGGCCAACTTAGCACTTGTATAGGTTGTGTTCACGGGTATGAAATGAGCCACTTTTGTTAGGCGATCCACTACTACCCAAATAGAATCATATCCTGACCGGGTCCTTGGTAATCCGGTAATGAAATCCATACCAATCTTGTCCCACTTCCAATCAGGAATAGGTAGTGGTTGAAGCAAACCTGCTGGTTTCTGATGTTCCGCTTTCACTCTACTACACACATCACACAAAGCAATATGTTCGGCGATGTCCTTCTTGAGATTATTCCACCAAAATCTTTCCTTCATATCCATGTACATTTTGGTGTTACCTGGATGAATGGAATACGGTGAGTTGTGTGCTTCTTGCAAAATCAGTTTCCGAAGCTCCGGATCTTGTGGCACATAGATACGTTTCCCATGCCATAAAGTACCCTGTTCGTCTTCATGGAATCCTTTGGCTTTTCCTTTGCCAATCTTTTCCTTAATCTCTTCAATTTCCTTATCAGTCTTCTGGGCTTCTTTGATCTTGTCCAACAGAGTGGGTTGAACATCCAATGACATGAGATGTCCTTCAGGCACAATCTCCAATCTGAGATCTCTAAATTGGGCACACAAATCATCGGGCAACTCTCCCTTGGTAAGGCCATTCACAAAAACTTTACGGCTTAAAGCATCTGCTACCACATTTGCTTTACCGGGATGGTATTGCAAACTTAAGTCATAGTCTTTGATGAGTTCTAGCCATCTTCTTTGTCTCATATTAATTTCCTTCTGGGTGATGATATACTTCAAACTCTTGTGATCTGTGAACACTTCACAACGCTTTCCCAAAAGATAGTGTCTCCATGTTTTGAGTGCATGGACAACAAAGGCTAACTCCAAATCATGAGTAGGATAGTTCCCTTCATGAGTTTTGATTTGTCTCGAGGCATAAGCCACAACTTTTCCTTCTTGCATAAGTACTGCACCCAAACCATGATGAGATGCATCACAATATACTTGGAAATGTTTTTCCAAATGCAAACACAAGACTGGTCTTTGTCACAAGTCTGTTCTTCAATTCCTGAAAGCTGAGTTCACAACCTTCAGACCAAGCAAACTTCTTGTCTTTCTTTAGCAATTCTGTCATAGGCTTAGCAACCTTGGAGAAATTCCGAATGAACCTTCTATAGTAACCTTCTAAGCCAAGGAAACTACTAACTTCTTTCATTGACTTGGGAGATTCCCATTCAGTTACAGCTAAAACTTTAGCAGGATCAACGGCTACACCATCTCCTGACACAACGTGTCCAAGAAATCCAACTTCATTTAGCCAGAATTCACACTTGCTGAATTTGGCATACAGTTTATGCTCTAAGCTTCTCAAGTATCAATCGTAAATGTCCTTCATGTTCCTCTTTGCTCTTGGAGTAGACTAAAATGTCATCGATGAAAACGACAACAAACTTATCAAGGAATTCCATGAACACCTTGTTCATCATATTCATGAAGTATGCTGGAGCATTGGTCAAACCAAATGGCATCACGGTATACTCATACAATCCATACCTTGTGGTGAAAGCTGTCTTAGGTATGTCTTTCTCCCTTATCTTGAGTTGGAAATAACCTGACCGGAGATCAATCTTTGAGAACACACAAGCTCCTTCTAACTGATCAAACAAGTCATTGATTCTCGGCAAAGGGTATTTGTTCTTGATAGTTACCTCATTGAGTGAACGGTAATCTATGCATAACCTTTGAATTCTATCTTTCTTCTCCACAAACAAAACTGGGGCTCCCCAAGATGAAGAACTTGGTTGAATAAATCCTTTCTGCAACTGCTCTCCAAGTTGTTTCTTGAGTTCTTTCAGTTCATCAACTGACATCTTGTATGGTCCTTTTGCTATTGGTCCAGATCCTGGTAGCAAATCAATAAGGAACTCCACATCTCTATCTGGTGGCATTCCCGACAATTCTTCCGGAAACACATCCGGATATTCACTCACAATAGGCACACTGTCTATGCTAACCCCCTTAAGAGAATTTAGCTTACTCCTTTGTGCTTCAAAGTTGGTCTTGAATCTGATCCTTTTATTTTCTGGAGTTGTGAGTGAGACAGTATGGTTGGCACAATCTATCACTCCCTTGTGCTTATTCATCCAGTCCATTCCCAAAATGACATCCAATCCTTGGGAGTTTAGAATTATCAAGTTAACGGGAAACTTATACTTCCCAAACTCTATGACTAGATCATGACATCCTGAATTCACTATCATTTCTCCGCTAGGAGAACTTACTTTTACAGGACACCCAATAGTTTCTACCGGTAGTTCATTTTTTTCAACAAATGCTCTTGATATGAATGAATGAGATGCACCAGTATCAAAGAGAACAAATGCTGGATCAGAATTGAGTTTGAACTTACCAGCAACAGCATCAGGCTCCTCATAAATTTCCTCCACATTGATGTGGTTCACTTGTCCCTTCTGAAAAGGGTTGGGCTTGTTGGGTCCTTCAACTTTCTTTTCTGGGCATTCATTTGCATAATGCCCCATCTTCTTGCACTTGAAGCATTCAACCTGACTAATGTCCTTCTTGACAGGCTGGCTTCCACTGCCACTTCCATTACCACTGTGGTGGCTCTTATATCCACCCTTGTGGTTCTTGTACTTGTCATTGTCATGACTACGGTGATGCTTGTTGTCATGACGGTTGTGGTTGTGGTGCTTGTTGAATTTCCCATGCTTGTGGGATCCTGAGCTTCCACTGTCATCGTAATGGGAACGTTTGTGAGATGATCCCGAGTTGTGCTTGAACGAGTGCTTTCTCTTCCTGCTCTCAACTTGCTTCATTTTGTTCTCCAAAATAGCAGCCTTATCACAAAGAGACTGGTATGTGGGAACATATGCCACAGCCAACTACAGGTTCAGCTCATCATTCAACCCTTCGAGGAACTTTTCTTTCCTCTTAGCATCAGTGTCAACTTCATCCGGTGCGTAACGCGCCATATTGTTGAACTCCTCAATATATTCAGCCACGCTGCGGTGGCGCTGCTTCAGGTTATGAAACTCTTTCTTTTTCAAATCATCACTCCAGATGAGATATGAGCAGTACGAAAGCCATCCTCAAAGATTGCCCATGTCACATCTTCGATGGGAGTGGTGATCTGGAAGTTATCCCACCAAGTGGCGGCTGGTCCTTCTAGAAAATGTGCTGCAAATCTGACTTTTTCTGCATCAGTACAGCCCACAGTTACCAAGTCCTTGTTCACAGAGCGTAGCCAATCATTGCCCACCATGGGATCAGTTGTTCCTGAGAACTTTGCTGGCCTCAATCTCAAGAACCTGGTAAGCATGTCAAAACCCGGTGGGTTGTTGTTGTTATTGTTGTTATTGTTGTTGTTGTTGTTGTTGTTGTTTTGGTTCTGGATGAACGTCGTCATCATTTGCATCAGCTGAGTCTGAGCTGTCATCATTTGCTGCATCTCAGGAGTGATGTTGTTGTTGTTGGGGTTGGGATTGGCACGACGGGGAGGCATCTGTGGTTTGTTCAATAGAGATAAGAATGAGATACCCATAGATGCTTTCATGCACAATACATCACATAAACAATCACAAAGTATGCAACATAATGATAAAGGTTCAACAACCAGATAACAAGTTCGCAAAGTAAAACACACACAAATAACAAGCCATCCACATGTTGGATGGTCAAATAACAAGTTCCCAACAACAAGTATGATAATAAATGATAAATGAGTAGTCAAATCTACTCCTCGGAATCAACCTCCTCCTCGACAAAGGTAAGACCTGCGTTCTCCATCGTGGTCTTGTATTCCTCGACACTGGTGGTCAAGGTCTCTATTTTGTCTTTGAGAGCCCTCTTCTGAGAACGAAGCCTCTCAATCACCGTCTGCTGATGCTCGAGCTCGAAGTCCTTGGCCTGCAGTTCTTCAGTCATGTCCCGAATCCTCTTGTTCCTATCCTGGACTCGCTTCTCCTGACTCTTGAATTTACTGTCCTGGCTCTCGAACTTTGCCTCCATCTCCTTGATTATCTCATCTTGCTCCGCGAAGAGCTTGTCCTTCTCGCGAAGCTGCACCTGGAGTTCGTCATTGTTGAGAATGACGTTGGTCCTATCAGAGTCCACGTGCCTAATGAGATCCTCTAAGTCCTGGAGGTATAGGCGAATCGGCTCCGCTGTCTGCCTCGAAGTGTCCTCGAAGTCGATGGACTCTCCATCCTCATCATGTCTACCGAAGACGTGGAAGTGAGTACCTTTAACCTGAAGAGAGTGTCTCCCTAGCAGACGTCCTATCAGATCCTGCATGACTACCTCAAGGCCTCTCTCCTTGTCATCGTGCATGATCTTGAAGACGATGGCCTCCGTGGTAGGCTCAGTCTGGCATCCGGGCTGGTTGACCTTGAAACCCTAAAGGTCTTTCCTCTAAAACTTGGTGAGGGGAAGCACCATGATGGTAGGAAGAGGGAGATTGAGCAAAGTAGTGAGCTCAATAATACAAGGACCAAAGCGAGTTCCCTGGAACTCCTCAACAGTGCTGATGATAACATTAGGCATCTATTTATAAGATAGAAAAAGTTAGAACAACACAATTTAAGATTGTCGTGGGAATGGTCACGATAGATGCTGCAATCGGCAGCGAGTAGTAGAACGAGGGGCAAGGGCGGCCAGCCATCTACGGTGCGAGATGAGGGCAGAGACACAAGGTTTTTCCCAGGTTCGCCACCCGGAGGGTAAAGACCTACTCCTGCTAGATTGTATTATGATGGTGGTATAATGGTGCGAAATCGGCGGCTAGGCGGCGAGTCGCGTTTGTATATGATGGAACGTAAGTCTACACGCCCTGTAGGGAGGTTTATATAGACTCACCTCCCCTAGGGTTTACATATCTCAACCGAATCAGTTAAGGCTTCGGTACTTGTTTAACCTAATCTGACTGGGCCTATCTACTACTGGGCCTTCACTTCTAGTCGCTGATCCCCACGGCCTCGATCCGATCGCCGTCTTCTTGAGCCCACTCGCCTCTGGGCGATCGGAAGCGTCTCTTTGGGTATACCCGGTAGGCATATCCCCATCAAGAGTCCCCGAGGCCGTCGTCGATTGGGCGCGGTGGTCGCAATGGCGATACGGCTTTCAACGCGGACATCCAAATAATCGGTGGCGCTCTCTGAACAAAGGAGGAAACTAGCCATTCTGGTCGCAGGTTTGGCGATTGGTTCGGCGAAATATTTAGTCACTGTTCGTAGTGATTGGGTGGGCGAGCCGAGTGGCTAAATTTGGACCGTCAAAACGCAGTTAAACTAGCCGTTGCGGTAATCCAACGGTAACTTTTGGCGTAATCACCGCGTAGTAACGACTCCCTGATTTGGCGGGTAACAACCGCTATATAAAGGGGATGGTAGGCAATCGGAGAACCACCTCCTTGTCATTTCCTCCGATTGCGCGCACCTTCGTTTTTCCCCGCTTCGCGATCCAGCCGAACCGAAATCTTCCGACCCCCACGAACCCTTTCGCCAATGGCTCCCTCCACCGTACCATGGGGCAGGTCCAAGTGCACGAGGGCGCAACTAGCGTCCTTCGAGGAGGCCGGGATCCTGCGCGCCGGCAGGTGGCGCATCCCTGCGGACGGAGAGGTGACCCCGAACCCGCGTGAGGGAGAGTTCGTCTGCTTCACCAGCCACCTAGAATGGGGGCTGGGATTCCCAACATCTCTTTTCTTCTGGCGCTTCTGCGCCTTCTACGGGATCCAACCGTCGGACCTGGGCCCGCACAGCATCGAGCAGCTCGCCATTTTCGTGGCATTCTGCGAGTGCTACCTGGGCTGCAAGCCCAGCTTCCCCCTGTGGCAAGATCTATTCCACGGGCTAAACGTTTGAAATTGAATGATAATCCTACATGCATGTGGCACTGTCGTCTTGGTCATATTGGAGTGAAGCGTATGAAGAAACTCCATTCCGATGGACTTCTTGAATCACTTGAAAGATGCGAAGCATGTCTGATGGAAAAAATGCTAAGACTCCATTTTCTGGTATGATAGAGCGAGCTACAGACTTATTGTAAATATACATACCGATGTGTGTGGCCCGATGAGTGTGGCATCGCGCGGTGGTTATCATTATGTTCTTACTTTCACGGATAACTTGAGTAGATATGGGTATATCTATTTTATGAAACATAAGTCTAAAACTTTTGAGAAGTTTAAAGGAATTTCAAAGTGAAGTAGAGAATCAACGTAACAAGAAGATTAAATTTCTGTGATCTGATCATGGAGATGAATATCTAAGTTACGAGTTTGGCGAGCATTTGAAGAAATGCGGAATACTTTCACAATTGACACCGTCAGGAACACCACAACGTAATGGTGTGTCCGAACGTTGTAATCGAACTCTCTTAAATATAATTCGTTCTATGATGTCTCTTACATATTTACCGTTATTGCTTTTGGGTTATGCATTAGAAACATACGCATTCACTTTAAATACGGAACCATCTAAAACCATTCAAATGACACCGTATGAATTATGGTTTGGTAAGAAACCTAAATTGTTGATCCTTAAAGTTTGGGGTTGCGAAGCTTATGTAAAGAAGTTACAGCCCGACAAGCTTGAACCCAAAGCGGAAAAATACGTATTCATATGATACCGTAAGGAAACTATTGGGTATACCTTCTATCATAGATCCGAAGGCAAAATATTCGTTGCCAAGAATGGATCCTTTCTCGAGAAGGACTTTCTCTCGAAAGAAGTGACTGGAAGGAAAGTAGAACTCGACGAGGTTGTCGAACCTTCTCACGGATTTGACAGTAGCGCAGCACTGGAAGATGTTCCTGTGGTGCCTGCACCAATAAGATAGGAAGCTAATGATAATAATCATGAAACTTCGAACGAAGTTACTACTGAACCTCGAAGGTCGACGAGGACTCGTACCACTCCCGATTGGTATGATCCTGTTATGAGTGTCATTTTGGTGGATAACACAGACTACCCTGCGACATATGAGGAAGTAATGATGATCCTAGATTCCATCAAATGGCTAGAAGCCATGAAATCCGAGATTGGATCCATGTACAAAAACCAAGTATGGACTTTGGTGGACTTATTAGATAGCCGGAAGCCTGTCAGGAAAAATAGATTTTCAAGAAAAAAATAGATGTTGATGGTAATGTAACCGTTTATAAAGCATGACTTGTCACGAAAGTTTTCTAAAAAATTCAAGGAGTTGACTATGATGGCACTTTCTCACCGGTAGCTAAGCTAAAGTCTATGAGGATTTTGTTAGCAATCACTGCATATTACGATTATGAGATATGACAGATGGATGTCAAAATGGCGTTTCTCAATGGAGACATTGATGAAGAGTTGTATATGGTACAACCTAAAGGTTTTTTCGATCCTAAAGATGCTAACAAGGTATGCAAACTTCAACGGTACATTTATGGATTGAAGGAAGAATCCCGAAGTTGGAATCAATGTTTTGATAAGGTAATCAAAAGCTTCGGATTTATACAAACTTATGGAGAAGCTTGTATTTACAAGAAAGTGAGTGGAAGCTCTGTAGCATTCCTAGTACTATATGTGGATGACATATTGTTGATTGGGAATGATATAGAACTTCTTAAAAGTGTCAAAGATTATTTGAATAATAGTTTTTCAATGATTGATCTTGGCGAAGCTGCTTACATATTAGGCATAAATATTTATAGAGATAGATCATGATTCTTAATAGCGCTTTCACAAAGTACATATTTGGACAAGGTTCTAAAGAGGTTTGGAATGGAAGAAAGAAAGAAAGGGTTCTTGCCCATGTTGCCCAATACGACCTTGAGTAAGACTCAAAGTCCAGCCACGACAGAAGATAGAGAGAAGATGAACAAAACTCCCTATGCCTCAGCCATAGGTTCTATCATGTATGCCATGCATATGCTGTTAGTTTAACTAGAAGATATCAAAGTGATCCAGGAGTAGATCACTGGATAACGGTCAAAAATATCCTAAAGTACTTGAGAAGGACTAAGGATATGGTTCTTTCTTATGGAGGTGATGAACAACTCATTGTAAACGGTTACACCGATGCTAGTTGGAACACCGTGATACGTCGGAAACGTATCTATAATTTTTGATGCTCCATGCTTGTTTGTTCTCTACTTTGCTTTACCTGTCCACACTTTGAGGTGCTTTTGACATGTTTTCTGGTACTAACCTACTAACAAGTTGCAACAGTGCCAGATGCCTGTTTTCTGCTGTTTTTGGTTTCAGAAAAATTAGTAAACAAATATTCTCGGAATTGGACGGGACAAAAGCCAAAGTCAATTACTTTCCGTGGGGAACAATAAGTCCAGAGGGGAGCCGGAGGGGCCAGCCAGGGGGCCAGACCCACCCTAGGCACGGGTGGGCCTTAGCCCGAGCCTGGCTAGGGTTTGCCTGCGCTGGCTGCCTCCTCGGACTCCCCCTTCGCCTATAAGAAGCCCCCGATGCAAAAACCCTAAGTACCCAATCAGAAATCCACGAAACCGTCTGTAGCCGCCGCCACCATCGTCCCTAGGTCATGGGGTAGGGGGGGTCTGAAGCTCTTCCCGCCACCCTGCCAGAGGGGAGATCATCCCGGAGGCCTTCTCTCCGGTATGATGCGTGAGTAGTTCCACCTTGGACCATGGGTCCATGTAGTAGCTAGATGGTTGTATCTCCTCCTTTGTGCTTTCATGTATAGATCTTGTGAGCTCCATTCAAGATCAATACCTAATCTATTTGTAATCATGCATGTTGTTTTTGCGAGGATCTGATGGATATTGAGATTATTATGTTGGTTTGATTAATGGTTTTATCTTTATGATTCTATCATGTCTGTGTTGTTTTTGATCTTGCATGCTCTCTGTTGCTAGTGGTTATCTTGGCCAAGTAGTTGCTAGTGACTCCAAGAGGGAGTATTTATGCTCGATAGTGCGTTCATGCCTCTAGTTTCCAAGGGAAGTGACAATAATCTCTTCGGTTGTAGATGTGCTGTTGTGATACGTCAAAAAAGTATCTATAATTTTTGATGTTCTATGCTTGTTTAGTATCTACTTTGCTTTGGTTTGTCTACACTTTGAGGTGTTTTTATATCTTTTCTGGAACTAACCTATTAACAAGTTGCCACAGTGCGAGTTGCCTGTTTTCTTCCTCTTTTGGTTCTAGAAAGGCAGAAAATCAATATTATCGGAATTGGACGGGACAAAAGCCAAAGTTATTATTTCCCCAGAGCAACACGGAACCACTAAGCAGAGCCGGAGGGGGCCACAGGGTGGCCAAACCCCTAGGCGCGGGCAAGCCCTGGGGCGCCGGGAGGGGGTGTGGGCCCCCTGGACCCCCATCGACCTAGATTCCTGCGCCTATATGAAGCCTCCGACCGAAAAACCCTAAATCATCCTAGAAAGATCCATGAAAATCTCTGTAGCGCCGCCGCCACAGAAGGGGAGATTCGGGGGACAGAAAGTCTCTGTTCCAGCACCCTGCCGGGACGGGGAAGTGCCCCCGGATCCATCTCCATCAATTTCCATCGCCATCTTCATCACCATTGTTGATTCCCATGATGAGGAGGGAGTAGTTCTTCCTCAGGGCTAAGGGCTCTACCGTTATCTATGTGTTCATCTCTCTCTGTATGCATGATCTTGTGGTCATGAGCTTTGTAATCAAGTAGATCTACCTTGCTACTCAAGTGCTTCATTAGATCTCTACTCTCCCCATGTGTGTGAAAGTGACAGCATGCACACCATGGTGGTACTTAGGCTTGAGTCTACATAATTACTCTTTGTGCTTTAATAGATCTATGCTTTTCCCCACGTGTGTGAAAGTGACAGCGTGCATACCGTGTGTTGCACTTTGGCTAGATTGAATATTTGTTATGAGTTATATTTGGAATTGGATGTCTCTATGAAATTGTGGTGTTTGTTGGAACCTTCTAGCGCTCAAGGTGACAGTGTGGGGTTATCTAGATTGGGGAAGGCGGACTTTGAGGTGTGCTGTTATAGCCCTATCATGGATTAGAGTGTTCAATCGGAGAGTATGAAGAGAGGATATTTATATGAGAGAGTGTTCACTAGTGAAAGTATGATCCCTAGGCCTTGTTTCCAAGCATTGAAACACCATTTGCTACTAGATCTGTTGCATGTTTGCTTTCTTCCATCTTTATTCCGTTTACCGGGGAGGTTACCTTTCCTCCACGCCAAGCTCTTTTCGCACTGTTACCCCACGTCAACAACAGGTCAGAAGCTATTTTCTGGCATCGTTACCACTTGTATTTCACTATCTCTTTGCCGAACTAGTGCACCTATACACCTGACAAGTGTATTGGGTGTGTTGGGGACACAAGAGAGTTCTTGTATCTTGATTGCAGGGTTGCTTGAGAGGGGATACCTTTGACCACTTCCTCCCTGAGTTCAATAAACCTTGGGTGATCACTTAAGGGAAACTTGATGCTGTTCTAAAAACCTCTGCACTTGGAGGCCCAACAACTGTCTACAAGAATAGAAGTGCATAGACATCAAGCTCTTTTTTGGCGCCATTGCCGGGGAGGTAAGGTAAAAGGGACTCACATCCTCTAGTGTGAGTGCTCGAAGTTATTTCCTTTAGATCCTGCAATTTTGTCTTTTTGTTTCTTGTTTTCACTAGTTAGGCTTAATGGAAAACAACAACAAAATTAGTGAGATTTTTAGTATTTTTCCTAAGTTAGAACTTGATTGGTTTGAAAATAAAATTAAAAAACCTATGGAACTTTCTTTGCATGCTAATAGCAATGTTATTAGTATGAATTTTTTGAACACCATTGTTACTAATGGTATGGAAATGTCTAAGCTTGGGGAAGCTAGTTTTTATGAGAAAGACCTTTTTAGTTCCCCAGCTTTAGGGAAGAAAATTTGCTCTGATAATACTTTATGTCCCATATGTGGTAATTCTAATGATACTTGTGATCCACATACTGAAAGTGTCCCTTTTAAAATACCTATTGGAATTGTTGAACGTGTTATGAATAACTGCTATTTTGGAGTTGGAACTGTCCATCCTAGTGATCATTTACTCTTTATACATGAATTATGGGAGTTGTTCAAGTGTGCAGGTATTTCAATGGACCAAGCTAAGAGGAAGCTATTCCCTTTCTCACTTAGGGGCAAAGCAAGGGAGTGGTATGAGCTACTAGATGATCCTCATCATTTGGAGTGGAAGGAACTTGAATCTCTCTTTTATTTTAAACATTATCCTCCTCATGAAATTCATAAAGATAGGAATTATATTTATAATTTTCATCCTCATGAGGGATAAAGTATTTCCCAAGCTTGGGGGATATTGAAGTCACTAATGCTCAAATGTCCCATTCATGAGCTCCCTAGTAATGTTGTTATCAATAATTTTTATGCAAGGCTTTCAGGACATTACAAGGACTACCTAGATACCTGTTCAGAGGGATCCTTCACAAGTAAGAAGGTCAAATCTAAGTGGGATCTTCTTGAAACAATTCAAAGCAATACTGAAGATTGGGATAACGACAAAGGTAAAGAACCGAGTATAAATTATGAGTATGATTGCATTAAGTATTTCGCTGAAACTGCTGATTTTCAAGAGCTTAGTGCTAAATATGGTCTTGATCCTCAAATTCTTGTTAGATACTATAGAGCCTTTGCTTCGCATATTAATTTTCCTAAAGAAAAATGGGACATGTATCATGAAACTTTTAAAGACACTTGCATGGAAAATGAAAATGTTATTAATGATTGCAATAAACATGCTCAAACTTCTGAAAGTACTATTTCTTATAAGCATGTTAATTTTTGTGGTATGCATAGACCTTGTGAGAAGAATCAAATAGAAGAAGAATATTGTATCACCCACTGGAATGAAAAAACTAGAAAGTGGTATAAGGCTCTAGATGATCTTGGTAAAAAAGTGTGTGCCCTCTATCCTTTTATTTGTGAACTTGGTTTGAAGTGGGTCATTTCAATTTTCAATGCACAGGCCATAATAATCCTGCAAGCTTGTATTGTGATAACACGATCATTGATAATCAACATGATGAACTTACATTGTTTTTGGGGTGTGAAGAGTTATCAAGAAAAACTTCTTTGGTAGACATGAGTGCTTTTGGTATGAATTGTGTCCTGCATGGGTGTCATCTTTATTGTGTTGATAATTGCCACGCGAATACTTACATACAAAATCTTATAAAAGAGGATATTTTACCAATATATGACAGGATTGATATGAGTTTTGATCTTATTAATGAAAAGGAGGAATCCTCCAAAGTTTCCTCTATTGTCTCTAACAATAAGCCAGGGTATGTGGAGAAGCTTCCTTTCAAGCCTCTCCCTCCGAAAGAGGAGAAGAAGAAGAACATGAGTAAAAGGAGAGAGGAAACAGTATCTTCCTCTAATCATGTTACTCCTATCATAGTTTTTGCTGATGAGTCTGAACTAGATGATGTTCCTATGCATACCTATATTAGTGATCATGATTGGGAAAAGCACACTACTTTTGATATTGAAAATCTCTTTGGTACCTGTAAGATCCCTCCTTTATAAAGGAAAATTATCCCTGTGATTGCAATGCTAGTCCCTGGATCATTGCTAGCATCCACAGTTTAAGATGAAGTACACAAAAACAAAGGTCATTATTACAAGCATTCCAGAGACAAACATAGTCTTTACAACTCCAAGGCCACAGGCCCAGTACAAGAGTTTGAATAAGTAAATAAATAAAAGTCTTCATCTTCATGTGCCATAGGCAAACATGTTGGGTGTAGACTCATGACTCCTAATCCTCATCAGAGTAACCTGCAACATCACAAGTTACAGCCACAGTGGGTCAATACATTGAAATAGTATTATCAAGTGATACCTTAGTATAATTTAGGTGGACTAGGTACTATATGCAATTTGGCTAAGTGTAGCTTGGCTTGCTTTGCTCAAAATAGGTTTTGCCTATTAGTTGAAATCACTAAGTTTTTCTTTGTCAAAACTTTTCCCAAGGAACCACCAATATACATTGAGGTCCTTCACCCTTGTTCACCCACAAGTTTTACTTACAAATTGGGATGAGGAAATTCTTGATAGCTTCCATGTCTTGATGCTCAAGTTGTCCTTTTCCAGGGACATGGCTAAGTACTTAGATTCTTCCATCTGCAGAGGTTGTGCACTTTCCCCACCAGACTTGATTTTCACCAAGACAGGACCTTTCAGAAGCCTTCCCTTAGACCAAATGGACGCGTTCCAACCTATCATCCCACTACCACCAACTGTCCAAATGGCTAAGTTCTGGCAACCTATGTGATCCAGTGAGCCCATATTGCCAAGTGGTCACTAGAAGCTTCTCAACACTTGGCCTCTAAAATCTCTTTGTTCCTGGGTGGCTTTCCACAAGTGAGATACACAAGTTAAACCATAGAAATGGGCCTTGTGTAACCACTCAACATAAACCATTCCTTCCATTCCACCCAGGTGTTTCATTTACTTAGTTGTTTTATTAGGCAAAACACAAGTCCAAAGACTTAGAAATATTTTCAACATAGCATGTATATTTCACCAACCCTTGGTTGCTACTAGCTAGGCTAAGCATGGCATAGATAAGCATCTTAACTTAGAAATTTCTAGAAATTCTACAACTACTAGGATTTCCCAACATGGCATATAAGTAAAATATAGCATGCAATACTAGCAAAATATTTCTAATGCTTAGTAGAAAAACAGAGGAATAAAAATATTCATGAAGCACCACTTGCCTTGGTAGTTTGGAGAGTAGCTACACTCCTCACAATTACAATCACTAGCACCAAAATCTACACAAAGAATCATAGCCACAAATCACATACAAAACATATACAAACAAAAATATATGAATGCATGCAATATGATATGTGATGATTTTTAAAACTCAACAAGGCAAGTGTACAGTACTGGTTCATAAACAAGTTAAAAACTTGCCAAACAACATTTATTTAAACCTTAAAACATTTTCAAACAATTCATATACTCAAATTAGCCCTACACATGTTTCTGTAAATAAAACCATTTTAACAAAAACAAAACATTAAACACATTGCATATTTAGAAAGGGCTTGTTCTCCTGATTCCAATGATATAAAATTTGTCAAATTCTAACGTGGGAATCAAAAGTTATAGCTAAAACAAAATCAAACATCTAATAGATTCAAATCCTGTTTTTAAATCTAAACTGCTGCCACGCGTCTTATTCGGATTGGCCCGTACCACTTCGCGTTGGATCACGCTTCTGAGCCGCTGGATCTGACTTAATCGCACGGCCCAGATTTACCTATACCGCTTCGCTAAGTGATCTAATTCTGCCCGCTGGATCCAGATCCAACGTTCCTAGATCAAACGACCATAGCTGGGCGGTGCTGGCGGTGGCTACTGGCGGCGGCGTGCTCGGCCTACGGCGGCGCGGCGCTACAGGTGGCTCTGGGGTCGTCGGAGATGCTTACCAGGTCCGTGGCGATTCACTGATGCTCAACCTGGTGACAGCTTGGCAAGGGGCGCTCTATAGTGGCCAAGGGAGCTCGTCGGAGTTGCTGGAGGCGTCGGGCTTGGGTGGACGACGACGTTGGCGACGCTTCTGGTCACCCTAGTGCGAATAAATGGCATCAGGAGACGCACAAAAATACGGCGAACATGCTCGTGTGAAATAGAGGCGAAGGGGAACAAAGGGCTCACCGAATTTGATCGCCGGAGTTGAGGATGCCGTCGGGAGCTTGCAGCGTTTGACGAAGTCGACGACCTGGGCAAGACAGACGAACCCGGTGGGGTCGAGGGTGCGCGAAGTTGTGAAGCGGCTCGTATGAACCAGAGGGAGAGGGGCGCACGGGGCTCACCGGAATTGGTCGCCGGAGAGCTCTCTGTCTGCGGCGGTGCGAGGATGAATGCGGGCAGCCTAGGGGCGCTCTGGGATTGGAGTTTGGGGGGGAAATGGAGGGGGGCAAAGGGGGTTTAAGGGGGAAGGCGGGGGGAGTGAATTACTCCTGCAATCAATGCGAATTGACGAGCGAATCAACCAGGTAACGCACGACGTGATTTGGGGAAGAACACATCGCGGTGGGGGTGGAGGCAGCGGCCGTGTGGGCTGTCACGAGAGAATCGAGAGAGTGGGTCCTCTCATCGATCACTACCAGTGCGGGGTGAGTGAAGGAAAACGGTTCACGGGGTGGGGGTGTTGGGCTTAGCTGGGCATTCAACGTGAATTGGTTTATTTTTTTTCTGAAGGCTTATTTTTTCCTTTTAACCTTTTTCTTTTTCTGTTTGGTTTTTCTGAAATGAATTTCAACTCCAAATCAAATGAGTTTGAATTCAAATCTTCTCTAGGTTTTTATGCTGCAAACCTTGCACTCAAATGTGTGTCAAACACTACTGTTCAATCAAAATACTTTGATCAAATGAAAATAAAAATAAAACCAAGCCTTTATTTGATATATACAATAGGCATAATATTGGTTTTATTTACTTACTTTGTTTTGAAACTTTGTTCAAACTTTTGATGGTGCCTAAGTTTGAATTTCAAACCTTACTGAACAAAACAAGTACGCTTCTCATTCAAAGGTAGCACTAAGGCTAGAGCAACTTACATGAAATGATAAGCATAAATGCTTCTGTTTTGAAAAGATTTATTTGAAATGAAATTCATATGATCATGGATGCATGGATGATATGCATGAGTTTGAAACATGATTTTAGGGATGTTACAAATCTAACCCCCTTAAGGTGAATCTCGCCCTCGAGATTCGGGTTGGCTAGCAAATAGGTGAGGGTGGTCTTTCCAAAGATCATCTTCTCTTTCCCAAGTTGCTTCCTCTTAACTTGATAGTCTTATTCCGTGTGACTCTTTCTGCAGTCTCAAGAATCTTGATAGGCTTTTCCTCATAAGTGAGATCACTTTCCAATTGTACTTCCTCCAAAGGTATAATATCCTTCAAAGAAGTTTCTTCCATTTCTGGATGACATTTCTTAAGCTGACTCACATGAAACACATTATGGACAGCTGACAGAGACTCTGGCAATTCAATTTCATAAGCAACTTCTCCTTTACAACTCAGAATCTTGAATGGTCCAACATATATTGGGGCCAACTTTCCTTTGACTCCGAACCTCTTCACTCCGCGAAGTGGTGACACTCTAAGATAAGCTCTATCACCAACTTCGTAGGTGACTTCTCTACGCTTAGGATCTGCGTAGCTTTTCTGTCGGGACTATGCTATCTTCAATCTGTCCTTAACCAACTTGACCTTCTCTTCGGTTTCTTTGATAAGTTCTGGTTCGAACAAACTTATTTCTCCCACACCATTCCATAATAATGGGGTGGTACACTTTCTCCCATAGAGAAACTCAAATGGTGCCATCTCAATGCTGGCTTGATAGTTGTTGTTATAAGAAAATTCTGCGTAAGGCAGACTTTCATCCCAACTGGCTCCATAGTCTAGAGTACATGCCCTCAAGATGTCTTCAAGAATCTGATTAGTCCTTTCTATTTGTCCATCAGTTTGAGGATGAAAAGCAGTACTGAATTCCAACCTCGTTCCCAATGACTCATGTAGCTGTCTCCAAAAATGGGAAGTGAATTGAGTTCCCCTATCAGACACAATACTCTTGGGCACTCCATGTAGACATACAATTCTACTCATATAGATCTTGGCCAACTTAGCACTTGTATAGGTTGTGTTCACGGGTATGAAATGAGCCACTTTTGTTAGGCGATCCACTACTACCCAAATAGAATCATATCCTGACCGGGTCCTTGGTAATGCGGTAATGAAATCCATACCAATCTTGTCCCACTTCCAATCAGGAATAGGTAGTGGTTGAAGCAAACCTGCTGGTTTCTGATGTTCGCTTTCACTCTACTACACATCACACAAAGCAATATGTTCGGCGATGTCCTTCTTGAGATTATTCCACCAAAATCTTTCCTTCATATCCATGTACATTTTGGTGTTACCTGGATGAATGGAATACGGTGAGTTGTGTGCTTCTTGCAAAATCAGTTTCCGAAGCTCCGGATCTTGTGGCACATAGATACGTTTCCCATGCCATAAAGTACCCTGTTCGTCTTCATGGAATCCTTTGGCTTTTCCTTTGCCAATCTTTTCCTTAATCTCTTCAATTTCCTTATCAGTCTTCTGGGCTTCTTTGATCTTGTCCAACAGAGTGGGTTGAACATCCAATGACATGAGATGTCCTTCGTGCACAATCTCAATCTGAGATCTCTAAATTGGGCACACAAATCATCGGGCAACTCTCCCTTGGTAAGGCCATTCACAAAAACTTTACGGCTTAAAGCATCTGCTACCACATTTGCTTTACCGGGATGGTATTGCAAACTTAAGTCATAGTCTTTGATGAGTTCTAGCCATCTTCTTTGTCTCATATTAATTTCCTTCTGGGTGATGATATACTTCAAACTCTTGTGATCTGTGAACACTTCACAACGCTTTCCCAAAAGATAGTGTCTCCATGTTTTGAGTGCATGGACAACAGAGGCTAACTCCAAATCATGAGTAGGATAGTTCCCTTCATGAGTTTTGATTTGTCTCGAGGCATAAGCCACAACTTTTCCTTCTTGCATAAGTACTGCACCCAAACCATGATGAGATGCATCACAATATACTTGGAAATGTTTTTCCAAATCTGGCAAACACAAGACTGGTGCTGTCACAAGTCTGTTCTTCAATTCCTGAAAGCTGAGTTCACAACCTTCAGACCAAGCAAACTTCTTGTCTTTCTTTAGCAATTCTGTCATAGGCTTAGCAACCTTGGAGAAATTCCGAATGAACCTTCTATAGTAACCTTCTAAGCCAAGGAAACTACTAACTTCTTTCATTGACTTGGGAGATTCCCATTCAGTTACAGCTAAAACTTTAGCAGGATCAACGGCTACACCATCTCCTGACACAACGTGTCCAAGAAATCCAACTTCATTTAGCCAGAATTCACACTTGCTGAATTTGGCATACAGTTTATGCTCTCTAAGCTTCTCAAGTATCAATCGTAAATGTCCTTCATGTTCCTCTTTGCTCTTGGAGTAGACTAAAATGTCATCGATGAAAACGACAACAAACTTATCAAGGAATTCCATGAACACCTTGTTCATCATATTCATGAAGTATGCTGGAGCATTGGTCAAACCAAATGGCATCACGGTATACTCATACAATCCATACCTTGTGGTGAAAGCTGTCTTAGGTATGTCTTTCTCCCTTATCTTGAGTTGGAAATAACCTGACCGGAGATCAATCTTTGAGAACACACAAGCTCCTTCTAACTGATCAAACAAGTCATTGATTCTCGGCAAAGGGTATTTGTTCTTGATAGTTACCTCATTGAGTGAACGGTAATCTATGCATAACCTTTGAATTCTATCTTTCTTCTCCACAAACAAAACTGGGGCTCCCCAAGATGAAGAACTTGGTTGAATAAATCCTTTCTGCAACTGCTCTCCAAGTTGTTTCTTGAGTTCTTTCAGTTCATCAACTGACATCTTGTATGGTCCTTTTGCTATTGGTCCAGATCCTGGTAGCAAATCAATAAGGAACTCCACATCTCTATCTGGTGGCATTCCCGACAATTCTTCCGGAAACACATCCGGATATTCACTCACAATAGGCACACTGTCTATGCTAACCCCCTTAAGAGAATTTAGCTTACTCCTTTGTGCTTCAAAGTTGGTCTTGAATCTGATCCTTTTATTTTCTGGAGTTGTGAGTGAGACAGTATGGTTGGCACAATCTATCACTCCCTTGTGCTTATTCATCCAGTCCATTCCCAAAATGACATCCAATCCTTGGGAGTTTAGAATTATCAAGTTAACGGGAAACTTATACTTCCCAAACTCTATGACTAGATCATGACATCCTGAATTCACTATCATTTCTCCGCTAGGAGAACTTACTTTTACAGGACACCCAATAGTTTCTACCGGTAGTTCATTTTTTTCAACAAATGCTCTTGATATGAATGAATGAGATGCACCAGTATCAAAGAGAACAAATGCTGGATCAGAATTGAGTTTGAACTTACCAGACAAGATCGGCTCCTCATAAATTTCCTCCACATTGATGTGGTTCACTTGTCCCTTCTGAAAAGGGTTGGGCTTGTTGGGTCCTTCAACTTTCTTTTCTGGGCATTCATTTGCATAATGCCCCATCTTCTTGCACTTGAAGCATTCAACCTGACTAATGTCTTTCTTGGAGTGGCTGGCTTCCACTTCCATTACCACTGTGGTGGCTCTTATATCCACCCTTGTGGTTCTTGTACTTGTCATTGTCATGACTACGGTGATGCTTGTTGTCATGACGGTTGTGGTTGTGGTGCTTGTTGAATTTCCCATGCTTGTGGGATCTGAGCTTCCTTGTCATCGTAATGGGAACGTTTGTGAGATGATCCCGAGTTGTGCTTGAGCAGTGCTTTCTCTTCCTGCTCTCAACTTGCTTCATTTTGTTCTCCAAAATAGCAGCCTTATCACAAAGAGACGGTATGTGGGAACATATGCCACACCAACTACAGTTCAACTCATCATTCAACCCTTCGAGGAACTTTTCTTTCCTCTTAGCATCGGTGTCAACTTCATCCGGCATGTAACGCCATATTGTTGAACTCCTCAATATATTCAGCCACGCTGCGGTGGCGCTGCTTCAGGTTATGAAACTCTTTCTTTTTCAAATCATCACTCCAGATGAGATATGAGCAGTACGAAAGCCATCCTCAAAGATTGCCCATGTCACATCTTCGATGGGAGTGGTGATCTGGAAGTTATCCCACCAAGTGGCGGCTGGTCCTTCTAGAAAATGTGCTGCCGTCGACTTTTTCTGCATCGATCAAGACCCACAGTTACCAAGTCCTTGTTCACAGAGCGTAGCCAATCATTGCCCACCATGGGATCAGTTGTTCCTGAGAACTTTGCTGGCCTCAATCTCAAGAACCTGGTAAGCATGTCAAAACCCGGTGGGTTGTTGTTGTTATTATTGTTATTGTTGTTGTTGTTGTTGTTGTTGTTGTTTTGGTTCTGGATGAACATCGTCATCATTTGCATCAGCTGAGTCTGAGCTGTCATCATTTGCTGCATTTCTGGAGTGATGTTGTTGTTGTTGGGGTTGGGATTGGCACGACGGGGAGGCATCTGTGGTTTGTTCAATAGAGATAAGAATGAGATACCCATAGATGCTTTCATGCACAATACATCACATAAACAATCACAAAGTATGCAACATAATGATAAAGGTTCAACAACCAGATAACAAGTTCGCAAAGTAAAACACACACAAATAACAAGCCATCCACATGTTGGATGGTCAAATAACAAGTTCCCAACAACAAGTATGATAATAAATGATAAATGAGTAGTCAAATCTACTCCTCGGAATCAACCTCCTCCTCGACAAAGGTAAGACCTGCGTTCTCCATCGTGGTCTTGTATTCCTCGACACTGGTGGTCAAGGTATCTATTTTGTCTTTGAGAGCCCTCTTCTGAGAACGAAGCCTCTCAATCACCGTCTGCTGATGCTCGAGCTCGAAGTCCTTGGCCTGCAGTTCTTCAGTCATGTCCCGAATCCTCTTGTTCCTATCCTGGACTCGCTTCTCCTGACTCTTGAATTTACTGTCCTGGCTCTCGAACTTTGCCTCCATCTCCTTGATTATATCATCTTGCTCCGCGAAGAGCTTGTCCTTCTCGCGAAGCTGCACCTGGAGTTCGTCATTGTTGAGAATGACGTTGGTCCTATCAGAGTCCACGTGCCTAATGAGATCCTCTAAGTCCTGGAGGTATAGGCGAATCGGCTCCGCTGTCTGCCTCGAAGTGTCCTCGAAGTCGATGGACTCTCCATCCTCATCACGTCTACCGAAGACGTGGAAGTGAGTACCTCTAACCTGAAGAGAGTGTCTCCCTAGCAGACGTCCTATCAGATCCTGCATGACTACCTCAAGGCCTCTCTCCTTGTCATCGTGCATGATCTTGAAGACGATGGCCTCCGTGGTAGGCTCAGTCTGGCATCCGGTCTGGTTGACCTTGAAACCCTAAAGGTCTTTCCTCTAAAACTTGGTGAGGGGAAGCACCATGATGGTAGGAAGAGGGAGATTGAGCAAAGTAGTGAGCTCAATAATACGAGGACCAAAGCGAGTTCCCTGGAACTCCTCAACAGTGCTGATGATAACATTAGGCATCTATTTATAAGATAGAAAAAGTTAGAACAACACAATTTAAGATTGTCGTGGGAATGGTCACGATAGATGCTGTCGGCAGAGTAGTAGAAACGAGGGGCAAGGGCGGCCAGCCATCTACGGTGCGAGATGAGGGCAGAGACACAAGGTTTTTCCCAGGTTCGCCACCCGGAGGGTAAAGACCTACTCCTGCTAGATTGTATTATGATGGTGGTATAATGGTGCGAAATCGGCGGCTAGGCGGCGAGTCGCGTTTGTATATGATGGAACGTAAGTCTACACGCCCTGTAGGGAGGTTTATATAGACTCACCTCCCCTAGGGTTTACATATCTCAACCGAATCAGTTAAGGATTCGGTACTTGTTTAACCTAATCCGACTGGGCCTATCTACTCGCCTGGGCCTTCGGCTTCTAGTCGCTTGGATCCCCACCGGGCCTCGATCCAGTCGCCGTCTTGCAGGCCCACTCGCCAGTTCCTGGGCCAGTCGGAAACGTCCTGCTGGGTATACCCCGGTAGGCATATCCCCATCAGTAGTCCCCGAGGCCGTCGTCGATTGGGCGCAGGTGGTCGCTGGCAGTCGGAGTGTACGGCTTTCAACGCGGACATCCAGTCGAATCGGTGGCGGGCTCCTGAACAAAGGAGGAAACTAGCCATTCTGGTCGCAGGTTTGGCGATTGGTTCGGCGAAATATTTAGTCACTGTTCGTAGTGATTGGGTGGGCGAGCCGAGTGGCTAAATTTGGACCGTCAAAACGCAGTTAAACTAGCCGTTGCGGTAATCCAACGGTAACTTTTGGCGTAATCACCGCGTAGTAACGACTCCCTGATTTGGCGGGTAACAACCGCTATATAAAGGGGATGGTAGGCAATCGGAGAACCACCTCCTTGTCATTTCCTCCGATTGCGCGCACCTTCGTTTTTCCCCGCATCGCGATCCAGCCGAACCGAAATCTTCCGACCCCCACGAACCCTTCCGCCAATGGCTCCCTCCACCGAACCATGGGGCAGGTCCAAGTGCACGAGGGCGCAACTGGCGTCCTTCGAGGAGGCCGGGATCCTGCGCGCCGGCAGGTGGCGCATCCCTGCGGCCGGAGAGGTGACCCCGAACCCGCGTGAGGGAGAGTTCGTCTGCTTCACCAGCCACCTAGAATGGGGGCTGGGATTCCCAACATCTCTTTTCTTCTGGCGCTTCTGCGCCTTCTACGGGATACAACCGTCGGACCTGGGCCCGCACAGCATCGAGCAGCTCGCCATTTTCGTGGCATTCTGCGAGTGCTACCTGGGCTGCAGGCCCAGCTTCCCCCTGTGGCAAGATCTATTCCACGGGCGAATCAGTCGCAAGGAAGTGGGCGGCCCAATGCTTGCTGCGGGCGGCCTAACGTTTCAGCTGAAATCGAAGGCTTCCTTCTTCGATCTGATGCTACCCGCCAAGGCGGCGAGTGAATGGAAGAAGTCTTGGTTCTATGTAACCGAGGCGACTCCGGACGGCGAGGTGGCGATCCCAAGGTACTCCGCCGACCGGCCTGAACCACGCCGACTCCAAGTCGGCAAGATTCCAACAGACCAGTGGATGGTTGTGGATGAAATGCTTCAGACCATCCGCGGCCTGAAGAACAGGGGTCGCCAGCCCATCAATTTGTACAACTGCTGGCTCAGGCGACGACTCGTCTCCCTGGCCCGCCGCGACCACTACATGTACAAGTACGCGGGTCGGGAGGACTCGACAAAGTCCTGCCTCATCGAGTGGTAACTCGAGGATTACCTCCTGGCGCGGAAGAAGATCACCCAGGCGGCGTACCTCGACGCGAAGGCTGGGGTCGCCCCCTACACCGTGAAGCATCCATCCCCAACGATAAGTCATGTTTCTGTCATTCGCAGTCGCAGTTAAATGCAGTCACGGTCATACTGATGTTGTTTATGCTTATCGCAGCTATTTCAAGTGGTGGAAGGGTGGCTTCCGCCCGCGGACGACGAGAATTCAAGATCGTCCGTCCAGGAGGTGGGAGAATCGCCTCCAGCAAGGGGAGGCGTCGAGAGTGACGGGAGCGGCGACGACGATGAATCCGAGGAAGAGGTCGCCCCGCTGGTCCGGAAAACACGCGGACAGCGGCAGCGTGAGCTCGAAGCGAGCAAAAGCCTCGAGCGTCATGACGATGATGACGACGAGCTCCACGAGCACAGCTCGCGTCGCGAGGCCACTCCATCGAAGAAGAAGAAGAAGGAGGAGGAGGTGAAGGCCCCTCCAAAGAAGAAGGCGAAGCCAGCGAAACAGGCGTCTCCGCCTCATTCACCAAGCAGCTCCGA
The DNA here is from genome assembly GCA_030063025.1 of Avena longiglumis. Lineage (NCBI taxonomy): Eukaryota > Viridiplantae > Streptophyta > Magnoliopsida > Poales > Poaceae > Avena > Avena longiglumis. The sequence goes on from CP125974.1 coordinate 462,563,401, forward strand.
CGCCACCAGCCTGGCCAGGGGTGAAGCACCATAGACGGCGACGCCGCCGGACATCACCGCCATCCTGAATGAGGTGCCTCTAGCCTCGATGCCTCCGCCGTTCTCCCCAGTCTCTGGGTCAGGGGCTGCTCCGTTCGCGGTAGCTTTGCCGCCCAAGGATGCTCCTGCCGAAACTGTTTCGGAAGCTCCAGTCGCGGCCTCGACAATGAAGAAGCCGTCCGTGTCTTGGGCACGCGATGTCCTAGAGATGGGACTCAGTCGACGACTGGGCCCCGAATTGGAGAAGCCGGCCAGCATCCGCACGGGGCTGCGGTTCCTACTGGTCGCCAAGTGAGTTTTATTCACCTGTCTTTTGTTTTCATTGTACTGGGACCACTTGCTCATGTGATTAATTTGTAGGACTGGAGCCAAGAAGATAGGTCACCCGACCGTGGCCAAGGTGGCACCAGTCGTCAGCGAGGAGGATCCCTCCCGGAAGAGGAAAGCGGATGAGGTCGTCGCCCCCGCGGATAGCGCCAAGAAGGCCAAGGGCGACGAAGTCGTCACGGTATCTGACGACACGGTGATCGCACCGAGTGAACCCGTGGCGGAGGTAGCCTTGCCGACCAAGGAGGGTGCTCCCTCATCTGGAGCAGCCGAGCCGGCATCCTTTGGTGCCGGTGCATCCGTCGCAACCTTCCCGCGCTTTATAACCAGAGCAGCTACGGCGAGTGGTACCTCGCCCTCGAGCCGCGCCCCTGCTGACACGGAGGTCGAGCAACGTCGCGGGCACACGCCAGCTCTCCTCGCATCCGTGGACGCGATACAGCTTCATGGTATGCTTGGCGCCATCCGGTATGTCCGGTCCCGAGGATCGGCGGCGTGTTGCGATGGTCGATTCTTTAATGTCTTGTTTTTAATTCTCGTCCGGTCCCGAAAGTGCTTTCGCTGAATTTCAGCGGGTGGGCACTTGGGATTTTTGATTGCCAGTCCCTGAGTGCGCACTCGCTGAATTTCAGCGGGTGGGCACTTAGGATTCCACTGTTGCTAACTGGTTGACTTGTGTTCAGGGTTTGCAGCGCGAGTCAGCCGACCGTCCCGCTGCAAAACGTCATGTGGAGAGGGAGCTGGCCGCCGTCCAAGAGGTGAACAAGGGGCTCCAGGCAACTGCTGCGAAGGCAGAGGAGGTACGCCAGGGCCTCGTCCCAGCGACTAAGTTGGCGGTAGCTCAGACTGCTTTAAGCTCAGCTGAGGAGCGGATCGCCCACCTTGAGCGCGAGCTGAAGGAGGCGAGGGAGGAGGCAACTTCGGTGGATGGGCGAGCCAAGGCTGCCATTACAGCCGCCGCTGAGGAACATAAGGTCTCCGACGCCCTTGTTGCTGGGCTTCAAGATGACTACACCTCGCTTCAGAGCTTCATCACTGATCTCTCCCGTCCCTTGATTGGTGAGTGTGCCTTCCTGTTCCTGTAACGTTTGTATTGTGTAATCTTTGATGTACTCACTGTCACTTTCTGTCTGCAGGTCGAATCATTGACAGCGCGGAAGAGGCGAGTTTGTTCGACGCACAGTAATGTGTGGCCACGCTGGTCGACTCGGCCGCGTTGTCGGCGATGTGCATACGGGCGTATCTCCAGGAAATATCACCCACAGAGGTGATTCCCAGCGACCTCGTCGAGGTGTGGCGATACTTGGAGAAGGCGCCGTCGGTGGTCAAATTCATGACGCGATCGGCGTTCCGACGCGGAGCGGCGATGGCGCTTAGCCTTGGGCTCGCTCACTTCCCGGAGGACTTCGATCTGGACGATGTGACTAGTGGATACCTGTCGTCGACCGGCTCGATGGAGATCTGCGAGGTGCTGAAGCTGACGGACCGCACCGCGGTATACTCCGAGCGCGTCTGGGCGATGGGCGACCTCCTTCCTTATCAGGAGACGGTCGTCGCGCCCAACGACCCAGAGCCGCAGCACCGGGACTTCAAGATCGAGCAACCCTTCCGTGCAGCAATGGCGGGTGAGCTGACGACATACCCGTCAAACCCGTACACTCCCTTCACTCGCAATCGCAAGGGTGGTGGCGAGTCGTTGTCGAAGCCTGCAGAGTAGAATATTGTGCCCTGGGGCGTTAGTAACAGTGCTGCCATCGAGCATACTTTGTATTTTGTAACGCTTGCGACATCCTATTAATGGAATATCGTGTTGTTTTGTGAATTGTCGTGTGTTTCTGATTGAGGTTTGAACGAGTCCCCGAGCGCGTCCGCCCTTTTTTTTATGGGGTTTACCTCGTTTGTTACGTGTTTGTGGTTTTGAATATTTTGTTTGTTGGTGTCGACTCGCCCGAACTCGGTGAGCCAGTCGCAAGGCGACTCCCATGAGTGCTCTGTACTTCACCGTTTTCCCTTGCGCGAACGGGGTCGGGTTGCCGAGTCCCCGAGCGTGGTACTTGGTTGTTCTAGGCGCGACTCGAGGGTGGGTGAGGACTTGGCGCATATAGGTGAGCGCATCGCTCCTGCCTGGCCCGTTGGGTCAGTCGCATGGCGAGTCCTGGGCATGCTCTCGTACTTGGTGTTTTCTCTAGCCGCTCGTGCTGGACTGGTCGTTAGTCCCCAAGTGTGGTACTTGGCCTTTTGAGTCGCTATGTCGAGGATGCGGAGGATCATGGTCGCTGTGAGAAGCGAAGGTAGTTGTCTTGGCTCGTAGAGCCAGTCGATCTAGGCAACTCCAATGGGGCTCCGGGTAGGCGTTTTTCGTGGACGTTGCAAGACCTGAGGTGACCCAGTTCCCTGGTAACGCACTACTTGGCCGTGCCGATCGCTGTACCAAAGGTTGACTTCTACAGTTAGCTTGACGCTGTTATTACGAGTGCGAGTGGCACAAGACACGGAGAGTAGGCGCAATTTGCGGTAACAATTTTTTTTTATTTCATAGCGACTGGAGGGTACATATGTGGGGCTCTAAGAGTAGAACTTCCGTAGGAGGTTTACATTCCACGATCGCTTGACGTCGAGTTTGCTGTCCCCGCGGACATTGATGAGGTAGTAGGCGTCGTTTCCGAGTACTCGCCCGATGGCGCATGGTCCCTCCCACGGAGGGGAAAGCTTGTGCATGCCCTTCTTGTCCTGGATGAGGCGCAGCACCAGGTCGCCTTCTTGGAAGGTGCGAGTTTTCACCCGCCGGCTGTGGTAGCGGCGCAGTCCTTGCTGGTAGATGGCGGTGCGTGAGCGAGCTAGGTCGCGTGCCTCGTCGATTTGATCGACTCCATCCTGTCATGGGAGTTCGTTCGCAGCCTCCGTGTAGTGGACGACCCTTGGCGAGTCGTGTTCGAGGTCGGTGGGCATTACTACCTCAGCGCCGTACACCATGAAGAAGGGGGTGAAACCTGTCAACCTTTTGATCGAGGTGCGGATGCCCCAGATGAAGGAGGGTAGCTCCTCGACCCAGCACCCGGCGGTGCGCTCTAGTGGTACTTGGAGTCGCGGCTTCAGGCCGTGGAGGATGCTCTGGTTGGCCCGTTCTGCCTGGCCGTTGGACTCCGGATGGGCGACTGACGCGAGGTCGAGCCGGATGTGGTGTTCCTCGCAGAACTCGGCCATGGCTCCCTTGGCGAAGTTGGTGCCGTTGTCCGTGATGATGCTGTTTGGGAACCCGTAGCGATATATGAGCTCGCGTAGGAATTTAGTGGTGGTCTTCCCGTCGCATTTCCGGACTGGTTTGGCCTCCACCCACTTTGTGAATTTGTCGACCGCGACTAGGAGGTGGGTGTAGCCGGAGGGGGCCTTTTTGAAGGGGCCTACCATGTCCATACCCCACACGGCGAATGGCCAGGTGATGGGGATTGTCTTGAGCGCTGAGCTCGGCACGTGCGTCTGGTTGGCGTACTTCTGGCACCCGGCGCACCGCTGGACAATGTCGACGGCATCGGCGTGTGCGGTGGGCCAGTAGAAGCCATGCCGCATAGCCTTGGCGACCAGAGAGCGGGCGCCGGCGTGGTGGCCGCAGTCGCCGGAGTGGATGTCGTGGAGGATCATGCGTCCTTCAGCGGGTTGGACGCAGCGTTGGAACACGCCGGTCACGCTGCGCTTGTGGAGCTCGCCGTCGATGATGGTGAAGGATTTGCATCGGCGTGCAACCATCCGGGCGTCTGTCCCGTCTACCGGCAAGGTGCCAGCCTCCAGGTAGGCGACGTACGGCTTGGTCCAGTCGTCTGGCTCGGAGACGTGTGCGACCAGGGCTGCCTCCAGTTGCAGCGGGATTCCGATGTCGATCTCCCTTGGGGGAGAGACTGAAGGCTTGGTGATCGTGTCGAGAAAGACGCCGGCGGGTGGTGCGAGTCAAGCCGACCCTATGCGAGAGAGTGAGTCAGCCTCCTCGTTCTTCCGCCTGTCAATCCACTCGACGGAGTACCCTGCGAAATGTCCCCCCAGCTTGTCTACTGCTTGGCGGTATGCCGCCATGGTGGGAGAGACGGCGTCGGAAGTGCCAGCGACTTTCCCAGCAACGAGGTCGGAGTCTCCGTAGCAGCGTAGGCGGTTAACGTTCATCTCCTTGGCAGCTCGCATGCCGTGGAGTAGTGCATCGTACTCGGCCATGTTGTTGGTGCAGGGGGTGAAGTCGAGGCAGAGGACGTAGTGTAGCTTGTCGCCCTTCGGTGAAGTCAGCACGATCCTTGCTCATGTGTCGTCCGCGTTCTTGGACCCGTCGAAGTGGAGGCTCCAGTAGTGGAGGTATGGCAGCTTTTCTGGCTGCTAGGCCTCTTCCCAATCGGCGATGAAGTCCGCTAGAGCCTGCGACTTGATCGCTTTTCGTGGCTCGTACTTGATGTTGTGGATGCCGATTTCGATGGCCCACTTGGCGACTCGCCCGGTCGCCTCGCGGTTACGGATGATGTCCTGCAACGGTGCGGAGGAGACGACCGTGATTGGGTGCTCCTGGAAGTAGTGCGGCAGGTGCCGCTGTGCTCTAAAGACCGCGTATACCAGTTTCTGGTACTGCGGGTACCGCTGGCGCGACTCGGTGAGGACCTCGTTGGTGTAGTACACCGGTCGCTGCACCGGGCGCTCCTTTCCTTCCTCTGGTCGTTCGACAACCATGAAGGCGCTGACGACGCGCTCGGAAGCTGCAACGTAGACCAGCATGGGTTCTTTGTCGGCGGGGGCGGCGAGTAGCGGTGCGGAGAGTAGCACCTTCTTGAGGTCGCGGAGCGCGTCGTCCGCCTCCTTGTCCCACTGGAAGGTGGGGTTCTTGCGCATCAGGCGGTATAGGGGCATCGCCTTTTCGCCCAGGCGGGGGAGGAAGCGACTGAGAGCCGCTACCGCCGGCCGCTTCGGACGTCAGCAGCACTCGGGTTTGCTGAGTCGAGCGATCGTGTCGATCTTGGTGGGGTTCGCCTCGATCCCGCGCTTGGAGACGACATACCCCAGTAGTTGTCCTGCTGGTACACTGAAGGTGCATTTGCCTGGGTTGAGCTTTATCTTGTATTTCCGCAGGTTGGCGAATGTTTCCGCCAGGTCAGCGAGTAGATCGCCCTGGCGAGCGGACTTTACGACCACGTCGTCGATGTAGACGTGGATGTTGCGGCCAATTTGGCTCGCGAGGCACTCCTGCATGCATCGCTGGTAGGTCGCCCCGACGTTCTTGAGGCCGAAGGTCATGGCGGTGTAGCAGAAGGCTCCGAATGGCGTGATGAACGCCGTCTTCTCCTCATCCTCAACAGCCATTTTGATCTGGTTGTACCCAGAGTAGGCGTCGAGGAAACACAGCGACTCCGAGCCCGTGGTGGAGTCGATTATTTGGTCGATTCGCGGGAGGACGAACTGCTCCTTTAGGCAGGCGCTGTTCAAGTTTGTGTAGTCGATACACATTCTCCAGGTCCCGTTCTTCTTCTCGACCAAGACTGGGTTTGCCAGCCACTTGGAGTATTTAATTGGCCGGATGAAGCCTGCAGCGAGTAGACGCTGCACCTCCTCGGTGATAGCTCGGCGGCACTCTTCATTGAAGGGCCGCAGCGACTGCTTGACGGGTCGCACTTTGGTGTTGGCGTTTAGTTTGTGCTCAGCGATCTCCCTAGGGACACCAGGCATGTCAGAGGGCTTCCATGCGAAGATGTCCCTGTTCTCACGGAGGAACTCGATGAGCGCGCCTTCCTAGGCTGGGCTCATTCCCGTCCCAATCGTCACCGTCTGGCTGGAGTCGCCTGGGACCAGCTCGACGGTGCGGGTGTGCGTCGTTGCCTCGAAGGCTGAGGTGTTTGCGCCCTCTGAGTTGGGCTTCTTGAGTATGGTGGGGTCGTCGTTGTTGACCCCGCTCGCGTACTTGGCGAACTCGTCGGCATGGTTGGTTTCTGCCGCGATGACGGCGTCGGCGAGTTCGGCTCCTTTGGCCTCGCACTCGGCGGCCATGTCGGGGTCGCCGTTGATGGTGATGACGCCACGCGGCCCGGGGAGCTTCATCGCGCTGTACGCGTAGTGGGGCGCTGCCATGAACTTGGCGAACGCCTAGAGCCCCAAGACGCAGTGGTAGGGGCTGTCAAAGGGTACCAGCTCGAAGACGATCCGCTCGGTGCGGAAGTTTGCTGGTGTGCCGAAGATGACGGGTAGCGTGACCTTGCCGATCGGGTACGCCTTCCGACCGGGGACGATGCCATGGAACGTGGTGTAGGTCGTCTCGACCATTGACTGCGGGAGCCGCAGTCGCCTGAAGGTGTCTAGGTACAGGATATTGATGGAGCTGCCGCCGTCCATCAATGTCTTGGGGAGCCAGTAGTCGCCGACCTTGGGCTTGACTACCAGGGCGACTCGGCCTGGGTACTCGATGCGTGGCGAGTGGTCCTGGCGGCTCCAGGTGATGGGCTGCTCCGACCAGTTGAGGAACTGGGGAACGTCCACCTGGGCCACCGCGTTGACGTCGACAGCGCGGGCGATGACCTTCTTCTCGCGCTTCGTGTTGAAGCCTGTGAAGGTGTGTAGCGAGCCGGCCACATTGCCTTCCGCCGTTTGGCGGGTTATTGTCGGGGTCCTCCCGCGCTCGCCGTGCCTTCTCAATCTCCCTGAGAGTGTGGCAGTCGGCGGTCGTATGCGTGGCGGGCTTCCCTTCTCTGCTGTGAAACGCACAAGGTTGGTTAAGGAGGGCCGCGGGGTCGAACCTTGGTTTCGCCTTGTAATTGCCGTCGTCACGGCGTTGGCCTCCGTCGCGGCGGAAGCTCTTGGGCTCACGGTGCGCGTGCCCGGCGTTGGCGACGAAGTCGACTCGCCCGTAACTGCAGCGCTTGCCGGTGAGGCAAGTGTTGCTGTAGCGTAGGTCGGACCATCGTCCGTTGTCGTTGCCGCTCGTGCGGCGTTGGCCTCCCGACTCATCGTCGGTTTCCTGATTTGGGTCTTCCTCCGCGTACCGTTTGGCGATCTCGTGGAGGTCCGGTATGTTGTCGAGCGTGCGAGAGTGTCGCTTGAGCTTGGCGACCAAGGGCTCCTAGCGGCACGAGGTCTTGAAGCAATGGATCGCGGTGTCCTGGTGGATGCCTACCTCGTTGTACCATAGTTCTTGCCACCGCTGGACCCAGTTGCGGGTCGACTCACGGGGTCCGTGGGCGCATCGCTCTAGGTCCTCGATGGTGGTGGCGCGCGTGTAGGAGCACTCGAAGTGCCTGACGAAGGCATCTCGCATCTCGTCCCAGGAGTCGATGCTATCCTGGGGAAGGGTGTTGATCCACTGCCTGCACGTTCCCTCCATCATCAGGGGGAGGTAACGGGCGGCTAGCAGGTCGGTGTGGCCAGCGATCCCCATCGCCATGAGGTATGTATCCAGCCACACGGAGGGGTCGTACGGAGGGTCGTACTTCTCTATTTCCTTCGGCGCCTTGAAGTTCGCCGGGTATTTTTCTCCTCGGATCATCGGGCCGAAGAACCTGGGCCCGAGTCGACTCAGCGACCCCATCGGCTCGCTGTCGGGGCGATTGGTTAGGGTGTGTCGCAGGTCGTCGGGCTGGCGTGTGTGCCAGCTTTGGTTGTTAATTATGTGGGTGCGGGCGTCGACGGGCTGACCGTTGGCAGCGACGAAGTTGGTCGCTGGCCTGGGGTCGTTGGTGGAGAGTGCCGCGTTCGCGGGTCGATGTTGGAGCTGCAGTGGTTCTGGTGGCAGGCAGTTGAGGGTGTTTGCCGCCAATGGGCAGCCGCTTGAGGCTGCTCTGCTGCCCGAAGAACGCGAGTACACCCGGCCCTGCGAGTCGGTGCCTGCGTTTTGCTGCTCGACCGCCTTTGTGAGCAGGGCCCTCATGTACTGGATCTGTAAGGCGCCGTCGCTGGTGGCCGTGATGTTGTCGGCCGCTGCTCGACCTGCCACAAGGTTGTCCATCGGGGTGGAGAACAGTGGTAAGCCATTCGCGTCTCGCTCCCGTGAGGAGACCACTATCCGCGGTTGGTCCCTGGGAGGTGTGCGGTTGGGTGGAGGTGGGGCGCCGTTCGCCGTCGACCCTGGTGGTGGTCGGGCGCTTCCTCCTGGCGGCGCGTTCTCGCAGATCGCGCGCTCGGCCACGCGGGCCGAGTCGTTCTCGTCGTCGAAGTTCAGGGCGCGCCCCTGGACTGTGGGGTTCAGGCGCGACTTGATTCGCTACTGGTGGTAGCGCGACAGCTCCTGCGCCGTCACCTGCTCGAGGCAAAAAATTTCGCGCTCGGCTTGCTCCTTGCGGACTGCCTCCGCCAGCTTCAGGCAGAGTTCCTCGACCTCCGTTGCCGTGGCGTTAGGAGGGATCAGGGTGGAGAAGGGATCCTCCGGTGGATCGGTGCCGGTCGCCATGTAGGTTGCGGCGTGGCGACCGGTACCGTCGCGGAGGTCGGCGGAGTTTTCTGATCCGGAGTTGAAGTCGAAGATCCCAAGGATGGAGGGATCCTCGAAGTCTCCCATGTTGGAGACTTGGGTGATGGAGCCCGCGGGTGAAGCCACGGTGATGGATCCAGCGAGTGACGCCGGGGTCGCCGAGTCGGCATCGTCATTGAGGGCCGCGTCTTCCGCGGCCGCGGAGTTTTTGGCGACGTTGCTGTGGGCCGAATTGTACTCGGAGGCGAGGCGATGGATCCTGTGGACCTAGTTCTCGGAGAGCCGGTCGCGTGGCGGCGACTCGCGAATGCGAGCCGAGTCCTCCGAGGCAATGATGTTGGTGAGGCCGACGAAGAGGCTGATCGTGCCAACCGGCAAGATCATGTTGTGCGTGACGGGTCGCGCCGCCGGGACGTAGCTGCTCGACAAGATCCGGAGCATCTCGCCGATCGCTATCATGCGTCCAGTGGCGACCGTCTCGTTGATGGGCAGATTGGATCTCGCCGCAGAACACCGGCCAGACCGGCCAGGCCCCACGGTGGGCGCCACTGTCGTGGGAATTGTCACGGCAGATGCTGCGATCGACAGCGAGTAGTAGAACAAGGGGAAAGGGCGGCCAGCCATCTGCGGTGCGAGATGAGGGCGGAGACACAAGGTTTTACCCAGGTTCGGCCCCCCGGAGGGTAAAGACCTACTCCTGCTAGATTGTATTATGATGGTGGTACAATGGTGTGAACTCGGTGGCTAGGCGGCGAGTCGCGTGGGGATATGATGGAATGTATCTCTACACGCCATGTAGGGAGGTTTATATAGACTCACCTCCCCTAGGGTTTACATATCTCAACCGAATCAGTTAAGGCTTTGGTACTTGTTTAACCTAATCCGACTGGGCCTATATACTCGCCTGGGCCTTCAGCTTCTAGTCGCTTGGATCCCCACCGGGCCTCGATCCAGTCGCCGTCTTGCAGGCCCACTCGCCAGTTCCTAGGCCAGTCGGAAACGTCCTGCTGGGTATACCCCGGTAGGCATATCCCCATCAAAGATAACACAAGGCAAAGCATCACATGCATATATTTGGAAATCAAAACACACAAGTCATGGCATACATGGATCCATTACAACAACCAAGGTTCAACTTATTTTAAGCAACATTTGGAAAATAAGGTGATAAGTGGTGGTCCAACTAACGAAGTACGTTTACAATCCTATCTCACTGGATCTGTTGGCTAACATAATGTTTCTAGAAGCAATAAGTCTATCTTGCTCACATGACTCCATCACTAAGTCTATAATGTCTCCTCTTAAGGTTTGGTTGGTAGCTTCCAACTCTTGGGTGTGTTTCTGCTCTTCCTTTAGGTCATTTTGGAGGTTGAGCATTCTGCACTTGACTCTATCACCAAGTTCTTTGATGGTCCTCCAAGCTGCATCCTTTGCTGAATCAAAGAATGTAGTGTGCACCACTGAATTGGTGAACATGCAGAATCCAGATTCCTTGTGGTTGTCTTCCTTGTTTTTATACAAGTGAAGTTGCACCCACCAGTACTCAACTCCTTCATCCATCACAGGAAAGACTTTGTACACAGCTGCACCATGTATTTCCATTGCAACCATGAGGTCCTTGAGAGCCTTGGGGAATTCTGTCTCACACTCCAAAGTCATTGTCATGAGTGGTCCTTTCCTCACGGCTTCGTTGATGGAGTTCATCTATAATTAGAGATGAGAAAGAAGATTAGAAAAGTTTACGAGAAGAATAGACAAGTGTAGAAGTTGTTGAAATTTTTTCCTTAGTGGTTTCCAATCCTAGGGTCATAATCCTACATGCAACACAGTGCTCTGATACCATCTGTAAGATCCATCCTTTATAAAGGAAAAGGATCCCTGTGATTGCAATGCTAGTCCCTGGATCATTGCTAGCATCCACAGTTTAAGATGAAGTACACAGAAACAAAGGTCATTATTACAGGCATTCCAGAGACAAACATAGTCTTTACAACTCTAAGGCCACAGGCCTAGTACAAGAGTATGAATAAGTAAATAAATAAAAGTCTTCATCTTTATGTGCCACAGGCAAACATGTTGAGTGTAGACTCATGACTCCTAATCCTCATCAGAGTAACCTGCAACATCACAAGTTACAGCCACAGTGGGTCAATACATTGGAATAGTATTGGCAAGTGATACCTTAGTATAATTTAGGTGGACTAGATACTATATGCAATTTGGCTAAGTGTAGCTTGGCTTGCTTTGCTCAAAATAGGTTTTGCCTATTAGTTGAAATCACTAAGTTTTTCTTTGTCAAAACTTTTCCCAAGGAACCACCAATAGACATTGAGGTCCTTCACCCTTGTGCACCCACAAGTTTTACTTAGAAATTGGGATGAGGGGATTCTTGATAGCTTCCATGTCTTGATGCTCAAGTTGTCCTTTTCCAGGGACATGGCTAAGTACTTAGATTCTTCCATCTGCAGAGGTTGTGCACTTTCCCCACCAGACTTGATTTTCACCAAGACATGACCTTTCAGAAGCCTTCCCTTAGACCAAATGGACGCGTTCCAACCTATCATACCACTACCACCAACTTTCCAAATGGCTAAGTTCTAGCAACCTATGTGATCCAGGCAGAGTCCATATTGCCAAGTGGCTGCACTAGAAGCTTCTCAACACTTGGCCTCTAAAATCTCTTTGTTCCTGGGTGGATTTCCACAAGTGAGATACACAAGGTAAACCATAGAAATGGGCCTTGTGTAACCACTCAACATAAACCATTCCTTCCATTCCACCCAGGTGTTTCATTTACTTAGTTGTTTTATTAGGCAAAACACAAGTCCAAAGACTTAGAAATATTTTCAACATAGCATGTATATTTCACCAACCCTTGGTTGCTACTAGCTAGGCTAAGCATGGCATAGATAATCATCTTAACTTAGAAATTTCTAGCAATTCTACAACTACTAGGATTTCCCAACATGGCATATAAGCAAAATATAGCATGCAAGACTAGCAAAATATTTCTAATGCTTAGTAGAAAAACATATGAATAAAAATATTCATGAAGCACCAGTTGCCTTGGTAGTTTGGAGAGTAGCTACACTCCTCACAATCACAATCACTAGCACCAAAATCTACACAAAGAATCATAGCCACAAATCACATACAAAACATATACAAACAAAAATATATGAATGCATGCAATATGATATGTGATGATTTTTAAAACTCAACAAAGCAAGTGTACAGTACTGGTTCATAAACAAGTTAAAAACTTGCCAAACAAAATTTATTTAAACCTTAAAACATTTTTCAAACAATTCATATACTCAAATTAGCCCTACACATGTTTCTGTAAATAAAACCATTTTAACAGAAACAAAACATTAAACACATTGCATATTTAGAAAGGGCTTGTTCTCCTGATTCCAATGATATAAAATTTTTCAAATTCTAACGTGGGAATCAAAAGTTATAGCTAAAACAAAATCAAACATCTAATAGATTCAAATCTTGCTTTTAAATCTAAACTGCTGCCACGCGTCTTATTCTGATTGGCCCGTACCGCTTCGCGTTGGATCACGCTTACGTCAGATCGACTTAATCGCACGGCCCAGATCTACCTATACCGCTTCGCTAAGTGATCTAATTCTGCGCGCTGGATCCAGATCCAACGGTCCTAGATCAAACGACCATAGCTGGGCGGCGCTGGCGGTGGCTACTGGTGGCGGCGTGCTTGGCCTACGGCGGCACGGCGCTACAGGTGGCTCTGGGGTCGTCGGAGATGCTTACCAGGTTCGTGGCGATTCACTGATGCTAAACCTGGTGACGGCTTGGCAAGGGGCGCTCTGTAGTGGCCGAGGGAGCTCGTCGGAGTTGCTGGCGGCATCGGTCTTGGGTGGACGACGACATTGGCGACGCTCCTGGTCACCCTAGCGCGAATAAACGGCATCAGGAGACGCACAAAACTACGGCGAACATGATCGTGTGAAACAGAGGCGAACGGGAACAAAGGGCTCACCGAATTTGATCGCCGGAGTTGAGGATGCCGTCGGGAGCTTGCAGCGTTTGACGAAGTCGACGACCTGGGGCAGTACAGGACGAAGCAGTGGGGTCAGTAGGTGCGCGAGGAAGTTGTGAAGCGGCTCGTATGAACCAGAGGGAGAGGGGCGCATGGGGCTCACCGGAATTGGTCGCCAGAGAGCTCTCTGTCTGCGGCGGTGCGAGGATGAATGCGGGCAGCCTAGGGGCGCTCTGGGCTCGGAGTTTGGGGGGAAATGGAGAGGGGACAGAGGGGGTTTAAGTAGGCAAGGCGGGGGCGTAAATTACTCCTGCAATCAACGCGAATTGACGAGCGAATCAACCAGGTAACGCACGGAGTGATTTGGGGAAGAACACATCGCGGTGGGGGTGGAGACGACGACGCCGTGTGGGCAGCGGCTGTCAGCGAGAGAATCAGAGAGGGAGTGGGTCATGTCTGTCAGTCACTCAATGGGTGCGGGGGTGAGTGAAGGAAAACGGTTCGCGGGTGGGGGTGTTGGTCTTAGCTGGGCCAGTTGGGCCAGATTCGTCTGAAGGCTTATTTTTTTCCTTTTAACCTTTTTCTTTTTCTGTTTGGTTTTTTTGAAATGAATTTCAACTCCAAATCAAATGAGTTTGAATTAAAATCTTCTCTAGGTTTTTATGCTACAAACCTTGCACTCAAATGTGTGTCAAACACTACTGTTCAATCAAAATACTTTGATCAAATGAAAATAAAAATAAAACCAAGCCTTTATGTGATATATACAATAGGCATAATATTGGTTTTATTTACTTACTTTGTTTTGAAACTTTGTTCAAACTTTTGATGGTTCCTAAGTTTGAATTTCAAACCTTACTGAACAAAACAAGTACTCTTCTCATTGAAAGGTTGCACTAAGTCTAGAGCAACTTACATGAAATGATAAGCATAAATGCTTCTGTTTTGAAAAGATTTGTTTGAAATGAAATTCATATGATCATGGATGCATGGATGACATGCATGAGTTTTAAACATGATTTTAGGGATGTTACAGTACCAATTCTGAAAATGATAATATTAATAATTGTTGTGGTATTAGTGCTATCCATGTTCCTTCCAATGATGATATGTTTACAAATGAACACACTTGGGAAGATAGCTATTCTATTACTTATGATGATACTATACCTCCAATGTATGATGATTACAATGATGAATATGATATTTTCAGTCCACCTACTATTGAGGAGAAAGTTAATTATGATTACAATATGCCTCCTATATTTGATGATTATGGTGATGAGAATAACAATGATAGCTATTTTCTTGAATTTGCTCCCACTACAATTAATAAGAATGACTATTCTTATATGGAGAGTAATCATCATTTTATGCATGTGGCTCATGCTAAGAATGTTTTATGTGATAGATATATTTTTAATTTTATTCATGTTGCTACTGAAAGTTATTATGAGAGAGGGAAACATGTTTTATATATCTCAAAAATATTACCCTCTTTATGTTGAAAATCTTGAAGTTGCACATGTTTTGCTTTCCTATGCTTGTTGCTTTGTGCTTTCATGACTTGTTTCTTTACAAGATTCCTATGCATAGGAAGTGGGTTAGACTTAAAATGTGTTTTGAATTTGCTTCTTGATGCTCTCTTTTACTTCAATTCATATTTCTTATGTGAGCATCTTCTCAAACTATCAAGCCTAACTTAAAGGCGTTAAACAAAAGTACTTGTTGGGAGATAACCCAAGAGTTTCCTTGAGTATTGGAAGTTATTACTTCAGTAATAACCTCTCCTTATCCTTTTTTGTTTGCTTTTTGTGCCAAGAATGACCTCTAATGAGAGGGAAGTAAGATTTGGGGAGATGCTGTGACGAAATAGATTTCTGTCCTCCACCATAAAAAGTCGGGAGGAGTCTCGGTAACTCGGATTGAGCTGAAAATTTATGAATAAATCTCCCAGTATGTTAGCTAACTTTCTTTAGTTCAACACTTTTTTATTTGAGCAACATAAGGTCTTCGAAAAAATCAGTTTCAACCTGCTGGTCAGTTTTGACAAATTTCTGCCATTATTTGCATTTGCTTCTTATTGATTCCTTTTTGATTTCTCTTTTGGGGAATTGAGCTTTTTGAAGGAGTTGCTACAGTATCTTGTGTTTCTAGTGAAAAGTTTTGCTGTTCCAAAGCTTTGCCTAAGGGTCTAATATCTTTTGAATACACTAATGTTGCTAATGAAGATTGTGTGAAGTTTTGTATGAAGGAAAATTTTCAGGTGTAGAGAAAGAATGATGTAATGAGATGAATAATGGACAAAATCTCAAGCTTGGAGATGCCACCCCATGTCACCCCAAGAAATATTCAAGAGGTACAAGCGTCAAAGCTTGGGGATGCCCAAGGCATCCCCTTCTTCATCAATAAAAATCTCAGGTCTTTCTAGACACCTCATTTTTATTGTTTCATGCATTGTTGTGTTGTTATTGGAGCGTCTTAGTTTTCATATTTGGTTTTTGTTTGCTTAGTTTGCTTGAGTAAGTTGGTTGGTTACACCACACTTCTTTTGGAGAGATACACACTCTGTTTCCATTGCCTAGAACACTCTAGTTTTCACTCTTATTATTCTGTGAGTGTTCACTTTTGCTAGCACTGCGTTCAGCCTTAGTTTTCTTGTGCTTTCATCTTTGAACTTTTTAGTTCTTATTTGTAGATTTGTGAGACGAGCTCACTGATCTTTATTGATTATTATCTTTGTGAGTTGTTTCAAATAAGTTGTTTGGTGTTGGATAAGAGTAGGAAGCTTCATGCTTAAGTGGTACAAAAGGGAGCTTGCATTGACTGTGACTTAGAATTTAGCATGACATGCTAGGTGTTGTTTTGACCTTATGCTTAGTGATTATTGCTGTAGCATGTCTTGTTCCAAACAATTGGGATTGCTTAGTGTGCCTTGAAGGAATTATGTGTTGATTTAGCATGCAAAAGCATAGTATTATGGTATTCTCCTTTGATGCTTTGCTTGGGTTGACTTGGCACATGCTTACACCATGTTATGACTATGATAAGTCACCATTAGCCTCTATGATCATTTAGTCCTTGACTTGTAGTACCACTCTTTTCTTTGATTAATATGCTTTGTTGCTCTGCATGATTATGGCCATTATGATCTCTTAGTTGGTTGCTCCCAGTCTTTTGCTAGCCTCCACTTGTATGAGTAAGCTCTACTCATGCTTCCAACTCCCAAAAGAAACCAAGTTATTCCAAAGTTTCCACTATAAACTCCTATGCATGGTGTATTACATCATTCCAAGTATATTCTTGGTTTCAACTATCTTCCAATTAAAAACTATTTTGTTATGTGAAAATTTAGTGATTAAATCCCTCACGAACTTGATGGCACATTTTATTATTTGCCCCTAATAAACTTGAACCATTGAGACAACATTTTTGTATATGCTTGCACTTATAAGTTGGGATTAGCAGAACCGTGCTGTCACGGGGAACGTTTTCAACATTGCACTTGTACTTTTGTACTCCTTTGATATCAAGCTCTTTTGTCTATGGATGTCACCGGTGTGAAATGAAGTGGGAACTTGTAAGTCCATGGAGTTTGTATTCTGTGTTAGAGAAACGCCTGGGCCGCTAGCCTAAGCCATGCCTAATCATGGTGGAAACTTGCAGCATCACCATAGTGAGATATCTATGAAGCATCCTCAATAAAAATCTATGCATATGGTAAATAAAAAGATTGCTGAGATGCTCATTGTCTGCTTGCCTTGTCATTTTGGTTATGGGAAAACTCTTGTACCATGTGAAAGGGGTACCCCGTAGGCGATTCTCAATGATATGCAAATACTTACAGTGACAAGAACTTGCATGTGCCCTAAGTTGAGTATCCATGAGGTGTAGCCCTCATATTCAAGGGACTTGATATTGCCAACTTATACTTCGTCAAGCATATAATCCAGCTTTTCCACTTTAACCTTAAGCACTTCAAGATGCTTATGATAGGTGCAATGAGGGATGAAAGCTAACAAGTACCATAATTTTTGGAAGCTCTTTTTGAAACATGAAATCCCTATTTCCTTTACAAAAGGCCTTTCTTCCACCATTATTGAGTCTCCAACTTCTACCTTTAGGCACCATGGCACCATTAAGAGAGCATAGTTGTCATTCTGTGTGCAGTGTTCTTGTGCTACTTGTTTCTAGTCACCCTTGTGAACTTTGAAGGTGTCCTATGCATCTATTTGCTACTCTATGAGGGACAAGCTGAATGCCACTATGCCATATTTTTTATATGTGAAACAAACAAACATTTTTCAATGCATGTTATTCATGATATTTGTTTGTAGCCTTTCATGTTGCATTCATAGTTACTTTGTCTTACTGTTAGAACTCCATCTTTCATGCACATGTTTAGAGTTTTTTGATCCCAGCTTTCAATGCTTGCAAATGGTTTGATCTTGGTTTTGATGATGCATGTCACCTTAAAAATTATTATTTTTATTACTTACCTACTCGAGGATGAGCAGGAGTTAAGCTTGGGGATGTTGATACGTCGGAAACATATCTATAATTTTTTATGTTCTATGCTTGTTTAGTATCTACTTTGCTTTGGTTTGTCTACACTTTGAGGTGTTTTTATATCTTTTCTGGAACTAACCTATAACAAGTTGCCACAGTGCCAGTTGCCTGTTTTTGGTTCCAGAAAGGCAGAAAATCAATATTCTCGGAATTGGACGGGACAAAAGCCAAAGTTATTATTTTTCCCGGAGCAATACGGAACCACGAAGCAGAGCCGGAGGAGGGCCACAGGGTGGCCAAACCCCCTAGGTGCGGGCAAGTCCTGGGGGCGCCTGGAGGGGGTGTGGCCCCCCTGGACCCCCACCGACCTTGATTCCTGTGCCTATATGAAGGGTCCTACCCAAAAACCCTAAATCATCCCAGAAAGATCCACGAAAACCTCTGTAGCACTGCCGCCACCGAAGGGGAGATTCGGGGGACATAAAGTCTCTGTTCCGGCACCCTGCCGGGACGGGGAAGTGCCCCCGGAGCCATCTCCATCGACCTCCATCGATCTCCATCCCCATCTTCATCACCGTTGTTGATTCCCATGATGAGGAGGGAGTAGTTCTTCCTCAGGGCTAAGGGCTCTACTGGTAGCTATGTGTTCATCTCTCTCTCTATGCATGATCTTGTGGTCATGAGCTTTGTAATCAAGTAGATCTACCTTGCTACTCAAGTGCTTCATTAGATCTCTTCTCTCCCCATGTGTGTGAAAGTGACAGCGTGCACGCCATGGTGGCACTTAGGCTTGAGTCTACATAAATACTCTTTATGCTTTAATAGATCTATGCTTTTCCCCACGTGTGTGAAAGTGACATCGTGCATACCATGTGTGGCACTTTAGCTAGATTGAATATTTGTTATGAGTTATATTTGGAGTTGGATGTCTCTATGAAATTGTGGTGTTTGTTGGAACCATCTAGCGCTCAAGGTGACAGTGTGGGGTTATCTAGATTGTGGAAGGCGGACTTTGAGGTGTGCTGTTATAGCCCTACCATGGATTAGAGTGTTCAACCGGACAGTATGAAGAGAGGATATTTATATGAGAGAGTGTTCACTAGTGAAAGTATGATCCCTAGGCCTTGTTTCCAAGCATTGAAACACCGTTTGCTACTAGATCTGTTGCATGTTTGCTTGCTTCCATCTTTATTCTGTTTACCGAGGAGGTTACCTTTCCTCCACGTCAAGCTCTTTTCTGGCACCGTTACCCCACGTCAACAACAAGTCAGAAGCTATTTTCTGGCACCGTTACCACTTGTATTTCACTATCTCTTCACCGAACTAGTGCACCTATACACCTGACAAGTGTATTGTGTGTGTTGGGGACACAAGAGACTTCTTGTATCTTGATTGCAGGGTTACTTGAGAGGGGATACCTTTGACCACTTCCTCCCTGAGTTCGATAAACCTTGGGTGATCCACTTAAGGTAAACTTGCTGCTGTTCTACAAACCTCTGCACTTGGAGGCCCAACAACTGTCTACAAGAATAGAAGTGCGTAGACATCATGTTGCTACTAGGGAGAAAACAACGGTCTCTTGTTCATGGAACATGTTGACTGTTTAACTTACACACTTTTCTTAAAAAAGTTGTCTGTTGCTTGCAACTTAATACTGGAGGGGGTTCGGATGATAACCTGAAGGTGGACTTCTAGTCATAGATGCAGTTGGATGGAGGTCTATGTATCTTGTTGTATTGCCCAATCGAATCTCATAGGATCTTTCTGACTAGTAATTGCATTGTTAGGCCTTGCTCAGTTCCTGTCAATTGCCCTGCTGTAATTTGTTTACCCTTCATGCCATGTTGTTTATCTAAGGAGAGCAACTCTAGTGAACTATGGACCCCGGTCCAATCTTTACCATTGATACTTCTACCACTGTTACTTATTTACTTTCTGCAAACCATTACCTTCCACACCATATGTTTAATACTTTGTTACAGCAAACCGGTGAGCTTGAAAACCTCACTGATTTGTTGGGACAAAGTCTTGAGTTTGTGTTGTGCAGGGTTCCACGTTGCTTGCAACACCTTTGAGACGTTTCCTTCCTCCTTCTGGTTCGATAACCTCGGTCTCTAATGAGGGAAACTTGCTACTATGCTCCATCACACCTTGCTCTTGGGGTTTCCAACGAAGTGCTCCACGTCAAGCACCATCAACAAGTTTTCTGGTGCTGTTGCCGGGGAACAAAGAAGAAGCTCCCACGTCAACACCGGACGCACGCATCAAGATATTTTTCGCCGTTGCCGGGGAGTCTAAGGACGTCTTCACTAGGGGAGTCCTCCACTTCCTTTATCTTTACTTTGTTTTTAGTTTGCTTTGTTTATTGTAACTACCTCGGTGAATTACGCTCCTAGATACAAGCCTGGATGAGCGGTAGTGGTTGAAATAGTACGGTGGGGCCCCAAAAGCCACTCACGGGTAGACCTTTCGGCCGTCCCAACCACTACCAACTCAACGGGACCTGTACGGGCGGCGTAATCGGCAGGCGAAGGGATCAACTACATACACAAATGAGTATGTATGCAAGCCACCATACAAGAGTACATCAGAGCCATACCATATAGAAAGAAAGGAAATATATCAACGCCATATGGCAAGATTCAAATGACCTAGATAGATATAATATGTTAGGATAATTCCTCATACATCACACATCAGAGTATCAAGCGGAAGCGGCAAACAAAGTCCGAGTACGGATAAGAAGCAAATCGGCATAAGATGCCATAGAAATAAGCACATCCATACAGATCTCACGGATCCCGTTCCGGAATCTCTACACCGAACGATCGTTGCCCACATCATCAGCCTCTTCCACCCAAAGATCCGTCCCTGCGAGGGTACATTCATCCAACCAATAATTTATCGTGTGAGACCCTAAATACTCGGCAAGTCTTAATGCCTCTAAAGGGACATAACCTGGGTGACGAATTGCAAAAGATAAACCCTAGCAGTTCTCTGATACTCGCTAACCATCCGCTTAACCAATGATAGCGGATGTCCGTGAATTAATGACAACGATTATAACGTAATTTCATCGGATCCATCCTCCTCCTCGCTTACCAACGAGGAAGCGAGCGAACAACCCCATCCGTTGGCAATTTTATTAACCATTCCATGAGTGTTGCACTATTTACTAGTCGATTCGAGTCGATTTAAGCGGTACTTTAGTTACGCTTGCCTATGATCGGCGTGCTCCAAGTCGTCCATAACGCGGACACGGCTTTGAAAGTTTTAACCGGCGGGGTGCACAAATAGCAACACACACTCGATCAACCTCGGAAAAACCAAATCAAAACCCAACGAGGCATTCACGACAAAGCAATCACAGATTCAGAAATATTTGAGGGCCACCCCATTGAGTCGACCATAGCGGAGTTAGCTGACTCCGAGACGGACTCAAGGTTTGCGTCAATGGCTGTAAACGACCGGGAACCCGAAAGTGTGGCTGGGCTTGTCGATACCGCGAAAACATTCCGCTTACCTAAACAGTACAGTGTGCTCCTCGCACAAACGTAATAAACAGTAGCATGGCATAAGTACAGGATAGTAAATAAAACCTCAAACTAGTTTGTGCCCCCAAGAAATAAGACGGAATCAAGCTCTGGCTCAGGGGGGTCCCATAAGCCTCCCGGATGTGGATAGCGCAAATATTCTTGGAACAGGAATCAAGTACTCGGGGTCTTACGGGACACAAGTGAGCAGGAAAAACCAAATAGCAGATGTTGCTCACCGGTGCCACTTTCATTAGTTATCCCATTACTACTCAGGTTAAGTTGTTTAGGTACCTCGTTATCCATCAGACTCTCACATACCCTACACATGCTGTTCTACGACTCGCATGGCTCAAACAACTCCTATAGTAATGGCTCATGGGATGGAGGAACAAGCTCGGTGGGGTTTAAAGTAAAGGCTATGCAATACTTGGGATTCAATTTAATGCAATTCGCGACTCAATGATGCAAGAATAAGATATAGGCAATAGGTACTGTATGTATGCAAGCATGTGGTAGTGTTTGCACAGCAACTCGATTGAAGCGAGGCGGATCTGGTAGTGCTCTGGTTCTCTTGATATATCCCTTTCAAAGCTGTCTATTCAAGAAGAACCAAACAAACAAAGCCCAACATAAATAAAGTGCGCAAGCATATGGGTAAAATGCATCAAGCAAACAATCATGCCATGATGAATGATGCACAAGTTGCATGGCAATATAGTAGCATGGCATGGGTGAGGTGTGGTATACAAGAATAAGTCATGTTATTAAGGTTTGGCCACATTTTATTGTCATATTAGTTGCGGTATATTATATATTTACATGATGCATGCTGCAATTGAAGTCAAGGATAGCATAAACAGGAAGGTCTCGTCGAGCTGATCATTTTAGACATATCATTTGCTAAATTCGGAGTTATAAATCAAAAGTTATTAAATTATTAAGTTCCAGTGGCATTGGTTGTAATTTACTCAACTTGGAATTTTAAATGGGAAA
Source organism: Avena longiglumis (assembly GCA_030063025.1). Classification (NCBI taxonomy): domain Eukaryota; kingdom Viridiplantae; phylum Streptophyta; class Magnoliopsida; order Poales; family Poaceae; genus Avena; species Avena longiglumis. Next base: position 462,585,233 of record CP125974.1, read on the forward strand.
AAGGTAATTTGAATGGAATATTTGAAATCCTCACATTTTTCTGATTCATAAACATATATTATTTGTCAAATTTGGATTTATATTTTGAAAGTTATTTGAAAACAGATTTAATTTTGAATTTGAATTAATTTAAAAAGATTTGAAATAAAAACAGACAAGCAGAAGATCTTTTGTACCCAGGCAGACCCAGCCGCACTCAGCAGGTGGTGGGCCAGGCTGGGCGCCACACATGCGCCTGAGGGAAAAGGGGACAGGGTTGATAGCACCAAGCGTGAGTCTTTTGCAAAAAGCAGGAGACAGACATGTGGGCCTAGAGGGAGGCGGCTGAGTTGCGAGAAGGAGGGCCTAAACGAAAGCGTCTGGGCTGGTTTCGTCGAATCGAAGACGACGGCAGCAGCTAGCTCGCTTGATCTTGCGACGAAGATGGCGAGCAAACCACTGGTTGAAACGGAGTGCTTCAAAAACCAAAAGTGGAGAGGGCGACACGGGCTACAGATTCCCTACAGGTGGCGTCGCCATCGGAGGGCTACAACGCGCGGGGCGGGGCGATGAACATCGTCGGATCTAACTGCTGCGGCGGTATTGCGGTAAATGCCTGCGGCAGCGGCCGTCTTGGCGCGCAAGGGGCTCGAGGGCGGCCGGGGTCGCGGGGATGCGCTAGGGGGAAGGGGGGCAGGTCAGGGGGGTGTGGTTGCTCACCAGGAGCTCGCCGGCGTGAGCGTCGATGCTGCGGTGGCGGAGATCTGGCGGCGGGCTTGTGGACGCCGAGCTCGGCCTGAGGCGGTGCACGGCGTTAGGCCTCGGCGAACTCGGGCGATCTCGGTTCAGCGCGCGAGGATCGAGAGGGAACTCCTGGACGCCTTGGGCACCCTCTAGCTCGGCTCCTCCCGCTCTCCTGCTGACCTGGCCGAGCTAGGGCTTAGAGGGACATGGGGGACATGGCCTTGCTTGGGAAGGGAGGAAGGAGGGAGGAGGGGTTCCTGGGGTGGACAGGGAGTATCTGGGCGAGGCAGAGACGGAGGGGGTGGATAAGAACAGGAGGGGGCAGGTAGATGGCGTGGGGGAGGGAAAGGTGGCTTTGGCCACTTTTTGCACCCTCCCTCACGTGCATGGTTCGGCCAGGGGGGTAGCTGGGCACGGGCTGGCAGCCAGGTAGGGCCAGGGGGAGGAGAAGGGAGGTTCGGGTGGGCCTTGTACGGCAGAGAGAGAAGGAGGGGGTGGCTCGGCTAGGGAGGAGAGAAGGAGGGAGTGGTAGCTAGGTTTGGATAGGAGAGGGGTAGCTCGGTTAGGGCTGGGGATGGCCTCGGGCTGGGGTGGTTGGTAGCTAGGGAGGAGAGAAGGAGGGTAGAGCATGTGGGGTCGAGCTAGGGTTAGCTAGAGGGGAGAGAAAAAGGGAAAAACTTAGGGTTTGGTTTAGATTAGGTGTGGTTTAGGGTTTAGCTAGGATGGGGTATGGGGGGTATGTGATGATGGAGTAGGTGATAGAGGGAGCTAGATAGAGGATTAGAGAGAGAGGGGAGGTTTAGGGTTTGATTAGGTTTTTAAGGAAAAACAAATAAGGTCAAGCCAAAGGAGGGAGAGAGATGGGGAGGAAAAAAAATGGTCCAAGCAAACACCAAAATAAACCAAAAGACAAGCAAAGGTGATACTTGCATGGGCCATGCAAAGCATTAAATGCCATGTCTCATCCTTGTGGAACAAAAATAATAAGCATGGCACTATCTATTTGCATCCTCACAAGATGGAGTAGGCCCAAGCAAAAGGAAGAAGGAAAGATCCATGTGGAGTGAATGAGGGAAACCATGTTTGAATAAACAACAAGGGACATGCTAGTGTGTATGTGCCACTAGATCTTTTATGGTCCCAAATATCCCAACATGATAATAACCCCCAAAACAACCCATATGGAGACTAAGGAAAGGTTCCACTCACAAGGCATGCAAAGGTGGCCATGTGGCTCTCATATACCAATATTGTGAAAACAACATGGTGCAAACATGGGAGCATGTGGAGCCAGAATGTGATCCATCCCAACCCACATGAGCTAGAGGTAAAACCAAATAAAGAGCCAAGCTCATATTTAGATGGATGGTGGAATAAGAAGGTGGTGAAAGAAAGGTGGTGGAGTCAATAAGAGATATGCCCCCAACTCAACTTGGGCATTTAACAATATATCAAGAACCAAATACAATATCAAGAGGCAAATACAGATATTAATGCATATGAGATAAGAACCAAAGCAAAAGGGTTTTTGTATGATGCTCAAATGCAAGGTGGCATGATGACATGAGCATGATATGATGATGATGCAACAATTATATGTTGGAAGTGTCCCTTTTATTACTAGAACAAGTAGCATTACAGGTGTTAGACAACTGGGATGCTACATTTATTTTGCTTGGTTTTGTTTGCCTCTTTAAAAAAACACAAAAAAATTAGTTCCTACTCTAGCTGCTGCTGTTTTTGGCTTGCCCATCTTTGCCAAAATGAACTCTGCTGAGAAACACCAAGTTGTGTGACTTCACTAGCACCAACAACAATGATTTCCTTAGAATACCTATTGCTCCACCTGCTCCCGATGCTACCTTTTATGAAATTAAGCCTGCTTTGTTGAATCTTGTGATGAGAGAGCAATTTTCTGGTGCTAGTTTTGATGATCCTGCTTCCCATCTCAATAGCTTTGTTGAACTTTGTGAAATTCAAAACTATAAGGATGTAGATGGAGATATTATTAAGCTCAAGATTTTTCCTTTCTCCTTGAGAGGAAAAGCTAAAGAATGGTTGATTTCTTTGCCTAAAAATAATATTGATTCTTGGACTAAGTGCAAAGATGCTTTTATTGGGAAGTACTATCCTCCTACTAAGATTATTGCTATGATAAGTGATATTATGAAATTTAAACAATTTGGTAATGAACATGTTGCTCAAGCTCGGGAAAGAATGAAAACTTTGGTTAAGAATTGTCCCACTCATGGACTCACTGCTTGGATGATTATCCAGACTTTTTATGCAGGTTTGAACTACTCTTCTAGGAACCTTCTGGATTCAGCTGCTGTAGGTACTTTCATGGGCCTCACCTTGGGTGCTGCAACAAGACTTCTTGACAATATGATGCTTATCTACTCTGAATGGTATGTTGAGAGAGCTCCACATGGTAAGAAGGTAAATTCTATTGAGGAATCTTCCTCTTTGAGTGATAAGATTGATGTTATTATGGCTATGCTTGTTAATGAGAAAGCTCCTCTAGATCCTAATAGTGTTCCCTTAGCCTCTTTGGTTGTTCAAGAAGAGCAAGTTGATGTGAACTTCATTAGAAACAACAATTTCAACAACAATGCCTATAAGAATAATTTTGGTAGCAACAACAACTATAGACCTTATCCTCCTAATAATGGCAATACCTATGGAATCTCTTATAATAATGCTAGAAGTGCCGCCTCTGAACTTGAAGTCATGCTCAAGGACTTTATTAGTAAACAAACCACTTTCAATAAGACTATAGAGGAAAAGATTTTAATTGTTGAGAAAAATATATCCTCTTTGTCCGAAGCTCAGTCTTCCTTGATTAATAAAATGGCTGCTAAACCTGAAACTATGGAAAACACTTTTGCTACTGCTCATGTCATACAAGTTACTATTGATGAAAATGTTAGGCTGTTAGCTCAACTTCATGCTAAGTGGGAAAGGGAAGCTGAAATTGATAGAAACAATAGTGTGTGCACCATCACCACTAAACCACCAGTATTCCCTATTCCTCCTCCTACAATGCCTAAGCCTATTGAGCCTACTACTAGTGATGCTAAGTTTAACTTTGATATTGATGGTTGCAATATTTCTGAAGTGATTATGTTCCTGCAAAAACTTGCTAGAAGTCCTGATGCTAGTGATATGCATGTTGCCTTTACCAAACACATTACAAATGCTCTTCTTAAGATTAAGGAAGAGAAGCTAAAACACAAAGCTTCTATTCCTAGGAAAGTAGAAGATAGTTGGGAACCCATTATTAATATGCAAGTGAATGACTTTGATCTCAAAGCTTCATGTGATCTTGGTTCTAGTATCTCTATTATGCCTAGGAAGATTTATGAAATGCTTGATTTGTCACCATTATAAGATTGTTATTTATATGTCCCACTCAATGATAATTCTAAAAAGAAACTCATGGGGAGTATTAATGATATTCTCATTATGGTTAATAATGATTATGTTCCTATGGATTTATATGTTCTGGATGTTGAATACAATGCTTCTTGTCCTATTACTTTGGGAAGACCTTTTCTTAGAAAAGTTGGTGCCATCATTGATATGAAAGAAGGCAGCATCAAATATCAATTTCCATTCAAGAAAGGTATTGAACACTTCCCTATGAGGAGAGAGAAGTTTCTTTTTGCTCCTCCTTTGAAAGAAAGATTTGATATTAGTGCTTCCTCATTTGAAAATACTTGATTCTTCTTGCTTCTTGTGCCTAACTTAAAGGCATTAAAGAAAAGTACTTGTTGGGAGATAACCCAAGAGTTTCCTTGAGTCTTGAAGTTATTACTTCAGTAATGACCTCTCCTTATCCTTTTTGTTTGCTTTTTGTGCCAAGAATGACCTCTAATGAGAGGGAAGTAAGATTTGGGGAGTTGCTGTCCCGAAACAGATTTCTATCCTCCACCAAAAAGAATCGTGAGAAGTCTCTGTAACTCGGATTGAGCTCCAAATTTACGAATAAATCCCCAATATGTTAGATAACTTTCGATAGTTGAACACTTTTTGATTTGAGAAGAAGAAGATGTTAGAAAAAATCGGTTTCTACCTACTGGTCTGTTTGGACTGATTTCTGCCATTATTTGCATTTGCTTCGTATTGATTCCTTTTTGAGTTCTCTTTAGGTAAAATTAAACTTTTTGAAGGAGTTGCTATAGTAGCTTTGTTTTTAGTGAAGAGACTTGCTATTCCAAAGCTTTGCCAGTGGTCTAATATCTTTTGAATAAACTAATGTTGCTAATGAAGATTGTGTGAAGTTTTGTATGAAGGAAAAATTTCAGGTGTAAAGAGAGAATGATGTAATGAGATGAATAATGGACAAAAGCTCAAGCTTGGGGATGCCACCATGGTGTCACCCCAAGAAATATCCAAGAGGTACAAGCGTCAAAGCTTGGGGATGCCCAAGGCATCCCCTTTCTTCATCAATAAAAAGCTCAGGTCTGTCTAGACACTTCACTTTTATTGTTTCATGCACAGTTGTGTTGTTGTTGGAGCGTCTTAGTTTTCGTTTGCTGTGCTTAGTTTGTTTAGTTTGCTTGAATAAAGTAGTTTGTACCCCCGTTCTCGCTGTGTTGTTTTGGAAATAAGTTTGCTTGGTGTTGGAAAGGAGTAGTAAGTTCTTGCTTGAAGTGCAAGAGGAGCTTGCATTGACTATGACTTAGACTTTAGAATGACATGCTAGGTGTTTTTTTAGAATTATGCTTTTTTATTATTTCTGTAGCATGTCTTGTTCTAAACAATTGGGATTGCTTAGTGTGCCTTGAAGAAATTATGCGTTGTTTTAGCATGCAAAAGCATAGTATTATGGTATTCTCCTTTAATGCTTTGCTTGGGTTGACTTGGCACATGCTTACACCATGTTATGACTCTCACAAGTCACCATTAGCCTATATGATCTTTTAATCCCTGACTTGTATTACCATTCTTTGCTTTGATTAGTATGCTTTGTTGCATTGCATGATTATGGCCATTATGCTCTCTTAGTTGGTTGCTCCCAGTCTTTTGCTAGCCTCCACTTATATGAGTAAGTTCTACTCATGCTTCCAACTCCCAAGAAACCAAGTTATTCCAAAGTGTCCACTATAAACTCCTATGCATGGTGTGTTACACCATTCCAAGTATGTTCTTGTTTTCAACTATCTTCCAATTAAAAAAACTATTTTGTTATGTGAAAACTTAGTGATTAAAGCCCTCACGAACTTGATGGCACACTTTATTCTTTGCCCCTAATAAACTTGAACCACTGCGACAACTTTGTTGTATATGCTTGCACTTATAATTTGGGATTGGAAAAACCGTGCTGTCACGGGGAACGTTTTGAACATTGCACTTGTACTTCTGTACTCAACTGATATCATGCTCTTTTGTCTATGGATTTCACCAGTGTGAAATGAAGTGGGAACTTGTAAGTCCATGGAGTTTGTATTCTGTGTTAGAGAAACTCCTGGGCCGCTAGCCTAAGCCATGCTTAATCATGGTGGAAACTTGCAGCATCACCATAGTGAGCTATCTATGAAGCATTCTCAACAAAAATCTATGCATATCGTAAATAAAAAGATTGATGAGATGCTCATTGTCTCCTTGCCTTGTCATTTTGGTTATGGGAAAGCTCATGTACCATGTGAAAGGGGTATCCCGTTGGTGGTTCTCAATGATATGCAAATACTTACAATGACAAGAACTTGCCTGGGCCCTAAGTTGAGTATCCATGAGGTGTGGCCCTCATTTTCAAGGGACTTGAGATTGCCAACTTATACTTTGTCAAGCATATACTCCAGCTTTGCCACTTTAACTTTAACCACTTCAAGATGGTTATGATAGGGCAATGAGGGCTGAAAGCTAACAAGTACCATAATTTTTGGAAGCTCTTTTTGAAACTTGTAATCCCTACTTCCTTTATAAAAAAGGCCTTTCTTCCACCATTATTGAGTCGCCACCTTCTACCTTTAGGCACCATTAAGAGAGCATAGTTGTCATTCTATGTGGAGTGTTCCAAAGCTTATTAATTGATACATATTGTGATATTACTTGTTCTTGTGCTATTTGTTTCTAGTCACCCTTGTGAACTTTGAAGGTGTTCTATGCATCTATATTGCTACTCTATGAGGGACAAGCTGATTGCCACTATGATATGTTTTCTGTATGTGAAACAAACAAATGTTTTTCAATGCATGTTATTCATGATCTTTGTTTGTAGCTTTCCATGTTGCATGTATAGTTACTATGTCCTATTGTTAGAACTCCATTCTTTCATGCACATGTTTAGAGTTCTTTGATCCTAGCTTTCAATGCTTGTAAATGGTTGGATTTTTATTGTGAGGGTGCATGTTCACCTCAAAAGTTATTCTTTTTATCACTTACCTACTCGAGGACGAGCAGGAGTTAAGCTTGGGGATGTTGATACGTCGGAAACGTATATATAATTTTTGATGATCCATGCTTGTTTGTTATCTACTTTGATTTACTTATCCACACTTTGAGGTGCTTTTTACATGTTTTCTGGTACTAACCTACTAACAAGTTGCAACAGTGCCAGATGCCTGTTTTCTGCTGTTTTTGGTTTTAGAAAAGTTTGTAAAGAAATATTCTCGGAATTGGACGGGAGAAAAGCCAAAGTCAATTACTTTCCGTGGGGAACAAGAAGTCCAGAGGGGAGCCGGAGGGGCCAGACCCACCCTAGGCGTGGGTGGGCCCTATCCCGCGCCTGGCTAGGGTTTGCCTGCCCTGGCCGCCTCCTTGTACTCCCCCTTTGCCTATAAGAATCCCCCGATGCAGAAACCCTGAGTACCCGATCAGAAATCCACGAATCTGTCTATAGCCGCCGCCACCATCATCCCTAGATCGGGGGGATCTGAAGCTCTTCCTGGCACCCTGCCGGAGGGGAGATCATCCCAGAGGACTTCTCTCCGGTATGATGCGTGAGTAGTTCCACCTTGGACTATGGGTCCATGTAGTAGCTAGATGGTTGTATCTCCTCCTTTGTGCTTTCATGTATAGATCTAGTGAGCTCTCTTCATGATTAAGATCTAATCTATTTGTAATCATGCATGTTGTGTTTGCGGGGATCCGATGGATATTGAGATTATTATGTTGGTTTGATTAATGGTTTTATCTTTATGATTCTATCATGTCTGTATTGTTTGTGATCTTGCATGCTCTCCATTTCTAGTGGTTATTGTGGCATCCCGCAAAACCACTACTAGAAAATCGCGTTGAATTTGTGCATTGCATCGTCGTCATCATGTATTGTTTGTCGAAAACTAATTTCGAAAACCTATTTTGTTTCTAAAACGCCCCGTCTCCTATTCAAACGCCAAACACCGGGTCTCCGGGATTATTTTTTTTGTTGTCGGCTATCGGGTTGCGAAAGCCGTGTTTTAAAATAAATAAAATTTAAAATATTTTTTTTAGCGGGGCAGTCGAACGGGCCGATTGACCCGAACGCCCAGTAAATCGGCCCAAATAGACCGGCCTCTAAATCCTAAACTCACCCATCCCTATCTACCCAACCAAACAGCCACATCACCACAGCCAGACGACACCTCACCTCTCCCTCCCTAGCCAATCACACCTGCCACCTAGGCTAAGCCACCTAGCTCTCTCCTCTCTCCCACCTCTCAAGCCTTGCCTTGCATGAGACCCACCCGTGGCCCGCCTCCTGCCCGCTCTCCCTCTCCTCTCAGGCCACGCACACCCCTCCCCATCCCGCGCTAGCCCCGACCCCACCACTCCCGCACGTCGCCCACACCTCGCCCCCTGGTCCTGTTCCTCTTCCCACCTCCCTCTGCAACACCCTCCTCCCCTCCGGCGGTTCCCCTCGCCGCCGGCGACCCTCCGCCCTCTGCCGCGCCGCTCCTCCCGCTCGCCCTTCCCCTCAAGCTCCCTCGCCTCCACCGCTCCCTCCTCCCGCACGCTCACCGCCTCCGGCCACCCTCCACCCCCCCCCGCGCCGACGAGCTCCCTCTCCCCACCAACCCCGTCCACCTCCGCTCCGCCGTCTCCCGCTCGCCTCACCTTCTCTCGCGTCGCTCCGCCCCGACCCGCCTCTCGCTGGCGCCCGCGGCCGTCCCTCGCCTCGGCTGGGCCGTCCACCGCGCTCGCCTTCGCTGCCGGCCGAGCACGGCCCGCGCCGCCTCGAACTCCGCCGCCCAGCTCATGACTCCTCCCCGACCACGGCCTCCCGACCGGGCTGCCTGCCGCCGGCCTTCCTCTCCGCCTCATCTCCGGCCACCGCGGCGCCCTCGCCGCCACCCAAGCGCACCCCTCCGGCCCCAGGCTGCCGTTCCGTTCCGCAGCCCGCTCAAGCCCGCGCGCCCGTGTCCGCCATGCCCGTCGCGGCGACCTCCTCGGCTGCCCTGCTGCGAGCTCCCGAGCCCGCCATCGCCGAGCCCTGGCCTCCGTCTCCGTCGACCGCGTCCCTCGCCCCTTCGCCTCGGCCTTCCCTCGGCCCGGCGCCCGCTTCGGCGCGTCGACCCGCCGTTGGTGCCTCCTCGAGCCTGGCCGCCGCGTCATCGTCCGACCCTCCCGAGCTCGACCCAGCGGCCCGTCGACCTGGCCGTCGCCACAGTGACCCGTCGCCACGGGAGCACCTGGCTTCGCCTCCGTGGTTACCGGCGCTGCCCTCTCCGGTGTCGCCAAGATCTTCCGAGTGCGGATCGGCCAAGTTCTTCCACGTGGACCCATTAAACCAGACCGGCCCGTGACAAGTGCCGACCCCGACCGAAGATGCCCGAACACAAGTTCGCCTTCTCGAACGCCAGAACTCCGTCATGGACACCGATGGCGAACCCGGTCGTCAAGCTCTCCTTCCCGACCGTCGGGGTCCACGACATGGAATCGCCGGGATCATCCCGAGCGCCAAGATTGCCACGAGCGCCCGAATGTTGACACCGACTCGAAGGCGCGAGCCCGACAAGACCCTCGCAACAGCAAGATCGACCCTGTGGGGCCCGACAAGAGCGGCACGACTACAAGCACGGCATCCGACCGGAAGAATCCGATGCGCCTCCGGCGCCGAACCAAGTCCTGCTTCCCGGATGCCGAGGTCACCGACACAGGACAACAAGATCTACCCCTGCTATCCGAGAACGCATCCGTCGAACCCCGAACCCCAGATCCGTCGAACCCTGGACCCTGAGACCGACCCCAAACCCCGGAACCCAAGATCTGCCGGACCCTGATGTGTGAACCCCTTCCCGAAACCCTATTTTATAACATAATACAACTTGTCGCATAATAATTGTCATTCTCGCATGCATATCATTGGTTTGGGGGCCTTATGCCGATTCACCTAATAATTAAATGTGGGGCCCATATGCGGGCAAACCTAGCCTTATATTGGCCTCATTTAAATTTGTGTAGCGAACCCGGTGCTATTATTTGCCATGTTAATACAACATTTAAAATGCGGGGTTTCTAAATAACATGAACCATCTAATTAATTGTCGGGACCCCGGTTCCGCTTAATATGACCTAATTGCATTGCACCTTGGCCATGTCATGCATCATACATGCATCATGCCGATCTTCTGCCGTTGTATTAAATATTGCATCCGGTGTTTCTTCTAGTGTTTTGGTTCTTCGCGGGTAAGGCCGCTGAGTTGATGTGAGCTTCGCCCCGATCTTCGGTTGAACCCTTCGACAATGTTTTCAGGCGAGCATCTCCCCCTTTCTACCTATCTTACTTTTATAGTCTTTATTCCCTCCTGTTGATCTATTGCTATCTGTGTTGCGATGCTTTAGTTTCCGTACCTGTGATATACCGTGCAGCCCTATATTGCCTTGGACACACCCTATTACCTGTTGTTTGGTAGATAGTTGGACTTGCGCGTCGTAGTTGCTTGCTCAAGTGCTGATGTGTGTCGTCATATGCCACAGTTGCTGATGTATTGCCGCATGTTGATGTTGGAGATGATCATAGTTTTACTTATCGCACACTTTAATTCCTTTTTAACAACTAAAATTGAATAAGCAGAGGCATCGGTGGGTGATAGATAACAATTGGTTTCCGAACGCCCACTTGTGTCCCGTAAGACCCCGAGTACTTGATACCTGTTCCTTGATTTATCGCGCTATCCATATCCGGGAGGTATATGGGACCCCCCTGAGCCAGAGCTTGATTCAGTCTTATTTCTTGGGGCCACAAACTAGTTTGAGGTTTTATTTACTATCCTGTACTTATGCCATGCTACTTTCTGTATTTAAATTGTGCGAGGAGCACACTGTTCTGTTTAGGTAAGCGTAATGTTTTCGCGGTATCGACAAGCCCAGCCACACTTTCGGGTCCCCAGTCATTTACAGCCATTGCCGCAAACCTTGAGTCCGTCTCGGAGCTTGCTTACTCCGTTGCGGGATCTACTCAATGGGGTGGCCCCCTGAAATATTTCTGAATCCTGTGATTGTTCAGTCGTGAAAGCCTCGTTGGGTTTTGATTTGGTTTTTCCGAGGTTGATCGAGCGTGTGTTGCTATTGGTGCACCCCGGCCGGGTAAAACTTTCTGAAAGCCGTGTCCGCGGATATGGACGACTTGGAGCACAGTATCTCGATCATAGACAAGCATAACTAAAGTTTATTGCTCTAAATTTGACTTTATAATGACTAGTAATCAGCTTCACTATAATGGAATGGCTAAATAATACTGCCCACAATTGCTTGTTTGGAGTGTCGCTTGCGACCATTGTACCTGACTAGTAAGTATTGCAACTACAATGGAATGGCTAAATGAAAGTACCAACAACTGCTGGGTTTTGGGTTTATCTCATGCTATCTGTATCTGATTAGTAATTGTTGCAACTATAACGGAATGATTAACTAAAAGTGACCACTGCTTACTTTATCAGGACGATTATCTATATATGACTAGTAATAGGCATAGCGATAAGCGAATAATTAAAACTGCCAACGGTGTGAGTTCCTCGGTTGACTTCCTCGTTTGGTCTCGAGGGGGAAACACCAGGATGGGTTTGTTTGGTGTTAGCTTTAGGTTGGATCCGGATAGGTTATTCTCACCCCCTCGATAACCCGTTGTATCGAGTCTCTATAGGTTGTTTAGTGCATCTTCCGCTGCCGCTCGATCCACCATACCTATGTGGCGAGGACGCAATTCTAGCCTCGCCGTGTCTTGGCCTCGATCTTGGCGCTCCTTCTTTTCCTTTGCCCTTTGTCGGCACCTTTTGTTTAAGCGGTTCGAGATCGGCGTCGTTAGCGAGGTTACCCTTCCGGCTTGGCAGGGTTATGGGCGCCATTGGTTATTCTTAGGGCTCTTAGCCCCATTTGCATCTTGTCCGTAGCTGGGCTCTATCGTTTTCAAGGTGATTTGGATCTTTGTATATTATATTTGTATTCTTGACTCATTGAGTGTTGTTATATATATGTTCTGTGGGTCCCATCGAGGACTGTTGTGTAATGTTATTGCCGTTTTCCACCCGCGAAAGTGCTGGTGGGCACCTTTGAATCGTTTCTATGCGGGTTTGGCGAATTTTGCTCAAACTTGCATAGGTCGATCGAGGGTGTTACAGAGTGGTATCAGAGCTCAGCAGTTGCGATACCCCACAAGTCCAGCCTGTAGGATAACCTAGCTAACAGCCGAAGTAGAGTGTCAAAACTATTTTTGAAAATCGGTTGGATAGTTCTGATTAGGTCTGATTTTACTCCTTACCCCTCTGTTATTCCCCTCTTATCTCTACGTGTTTGAATCCGCTCTCTTCTCTTTCATCGAGTCCAGGAATTCTCGTGGTTGGGTTCCGTCGTACCTTTAGGGTTTCGCTTCCTCCTTTGGTAACGGTGTTGCTACATCTGGTCTTCATGCTATCCGAGGAATCCTTTATCTGTGGTACCCTTCTTTGTTCCTTGTTTGTGCCTTCCGGTGTTTCCAACGCGACGACATCATCTACGCCAGATCCGATCGATCGCATCACCCGTTGTTCGAACCTCGCTTGCGAGATCTTGATCGATTAGAGAGTTGGTTGCATAATCCGCCTATTCGTGTGCAGAGTAATGGTTTGAGTGCGGGGTGGAGTAGCTACCATACCACTACTCTTATCATTCGCTCTTGTACATCGAATCAGTGGATCCAGCAACTTTACTCCGTCCATGGAAGTTAGGGGTGGCTTTATTTGTTGATACCTCTACCTTCGACCTGTTGTTCCCGGAGTGTTCTCGCGACGGTCAGGATCGACGACCCATCGTTAGTGGTGTCGCGAGGATCTACGTGAAGCGAGAAGACGCAGATCGCCGACCTTCCTTCCGGTACCATGAGGCGGATCTCGAGGACGAGATCCATTGTTAGTGGTGTCGAATTGTGGCATCCCGCAAAACCACTACTAGAAAATCGCGTTGAATTTGTGCATTGCATCGTCGTCATCATGTATTGTTTGTCGAAAACTAATTTCGAAAACCTATTTTGTTTCTAAAACGCCCCGTCTTCTATTCAAACGCCAAACACCGGGTCTCCGGAATTATTTTTTTTGTTGTCGGCTATCGGGTTGCGAAAGCCGTGTTTTAAAATAAATAAAATTTAAAATATTTTTTTAGCGGGGCAGTCGAACGGGCCGATTGACCCGAACTACCGCCCCAGAAATTAAATCGGCCCAAATAGACCGGCCCCTCTAAATCCTAAACTCACCCATCCCTATCTACCCAACCAAACAGCCACATCACCCTGGCCAACCAGACGCTGACACCTCACCCTCTCCCCTCCCCTAGACAATCACACCCTGCCACCTAGGCTAAGCCACCTAGCTCTCTCTCCTCTCTCTCCCCACCTCTCAGCACGCACGCACGCGGGACCCACCCCGTGGCCCCTCATTCCCCTGCCCCGCTCTCCCTCTCCTCTCAGGCCACGCACACCCCTCCCCATCCCGCGCTAGCCCCGACACTACTAGAAAAACGCCTATTCGTGGCGCACATGAAAAGGCCTTTTGTGGCGCACTAGCGATGCGCCAGACTCGCCTTCTGACTATCTCGTGGCGTGGCGCCTTTGCATGGTGCGCCATTATATCGAATAGGCGTGGCGCACTACCAGTGCGCCACGGGTAAAGTACATGTGCGCCACGGATGTTTTTCAAAATCAAAAAATGCAAAAACACCCTCGTTTTGAATTGCAAAAGCAATCGGGTCCGCATCGCCGCCGTCGTGTCGCCTCGCCGGCAGGGAGGTGGCCGTGGCCATGACCTACCACCACAGGGAGGTGCGGGAGGACGTGGACTTGCTACTCCTCGCCGGCATCGAGGAAGAGAGGCAGTGAGGTGTCGCTGGAGAAGGGAGGAGGTTGCCACAAGGAGAAGGAGGTCTTCGGCGGTCGTCGGAGTTCGTCGTCGCTCTTCATGACTGCAAGGAGGAGGAGGCGAGGAGGAGGCCGCAAGGAAGGAGGAGGCGAGGAGGAGGCCGCAAGGAAGGAGGTCGTCGCCGTCATGACTGCAAGGAGGAGGAGAAGGTCGCCGCCGCCATCGCCATAAATCCTTTGCCACGGCAAGGGAAGGAGGAGAAGTAAAGGAGGAGGAGGAGGAGGAGGAGGAGGAGAGAAGGAGAAGGAGGAGGAGAAGAGAGAAGGAAAGGAGGAGGGAGGAGAATGAAAAAGAGAAGAGGGAGGGAATAGGGGTAGGTGGGCGGGGTGGTGATTCAAATTTGAATCCCGCCCAAGATTATCCGTGGCGCACTAGGTGGTGGTGCGCTACGGTAAGTTGCCTCAAATTTTTTTTTCTCTGACAAAAATCTTGTTTTTGCCATAACTTTTTACTCTTTTGAATTTTGAGATTCTAAAAATCGCTAAACGACCTAAAAGGCGTTGCAAGCGGATCTAGAATCTCGTTACGTCATTTGGTATATTATACGTTTTTTTCGACATCGTATGCAAAAGTTCTGACCTTTTACCGTGGCATGACTTTTTTTGCAAATAAAGTGAAACTCATTTTTGTTAATTTTACTAGAATCTATACCACATTACCTACCTAAATATGAAAGGATTTAATTTTTTGAAGTGTTTATCATTTTCGTTTATTTTTGCAAACCCTAAAAAGCGATCCACGGGGGTTGTGGAGTTGGTGCATGCCACTTAGGCGTGGGGCACTAGGGCAGTGTCCTCGGCTAAGTTTCTCATCTGTGGCGCACTATGCCATGTGCGCCACAGATGTTGTTACCGTTCAGCAGAAGGCGTGCGCTTAGGCGTAGCGCACCCCATGTCGCCACAGATGACACTAACAACCGTGGCGCACATGACTATAGTCTTCTGAGATGTTTGGCGGCGTCAGCAGGGCTAACAACCGTGGCGCACATGACTATAGTCTTCTGATGTTGGGCGGCGTCAGCGAGGCCTGGACCACACACATCTGTGGCGCACTATAGTCATGTGCGCCACGGATGTGCTGATTACCTATAGCTGTTTTCCTAGTAGTGCGACCCCACCACTCCCGCACGTCGCCCACACCTCGCCCCCTGGTCCTGTTCCTCTTCCCACCTCCCTCTGCACCACCCTCCTCCCCTCCGGCGGTTCCCCTCGCCGCCGGCGACCCTCCGCCCTCTGCCGCGCCGCTCCTCCCGCTCGCCCTTCCCCTCAAGCTCCCTCGCCTCCACCGCTCCCTCCTCCCTTGCGCTCGCCTCGGCCACCTCCACCCCACGCCAGGCTCCCTCTCCCCACCAACCCCGTCCACCTCGCTCCGCCGTCTCCTTCCTCACCTTCTCTCTCCGCGTGCTCCACCCGGCGACCCGCCTCTCGCTGGCGCCCGCGGCGTCCCGCCTCCGGCCGGCCGTCCACGCCCCGCCCGCTCGCCCAGCCGGCCGACCCGAGCCCGGCCGCGCGCCTCGAACTCACGCCCAGCCATGAGCTCCTCCCGACCGGCCTCCCGACCGGGCTGCGCTGCCGCCCGCGACCTTCTCTCCGCCTCGTCTCCCGGCCGCGCCCCGCCCGCCGCCCGCCCAAGCGCACCCTCGGCCCCAGGCTCGCCGTCGCCGTTCCAGCCCGCTCAAGCAGCGCGCCGCCCGTGTCCGCCATGCCCGTCGCGGCGACCTCCTCGAACGCCTGTTGCGAGCTCCCGCGAGCCCGCCATCGCCGAGCCTGGCCTCCGTCTCCATCGACCGCGTCCCTCGCCCGCCGCCTCGGCCCTTCCGCTCGGCGGCCCGCCGGCGCGTCGACCCGCCGTTGGTGCCTCCTCGAGCCTGGCCGCGTCGCTTGTCCGACCCCTCCCGAGCTCGACCAGCGTGGCCCGTCGACCGCTGGCCGTCGCCTGGTGACCCGTCGCCACGGGGCACCGCAAGCTTCGCCTCCGTGGTTACGAGCCGCTGCCCGCTCTCTCCGGTGTCGCCAAGATCTTCCGAGTGCGGATCGGCGCCAAGTTCTTCCACGTGGACCCATTAAACCGAAGACCAGGCCGTGACAAGTGCAGGCCCGACCGAAGATGCCGAACACAAGTTCGCCTTCTCGACGCCAGAACTCCGTCATGGACACCGATGGCGAACCCGGTCGTCAAGCTCTCCTTCCGACCGTCGGGGTCCACGACATGGAATCGCCGGGATCATCCCGAGCCAAGATTGCCACGAACGCCCGAATGTTGACACCGACTCGGCGCGAGCCGACAAGACCCTCGCAGCGGCAAGATCGACCCGTGGGGGGCCCGACAAGATCGGCACGACTACAAGCGGCATCCGACGGAAGAATCCGATCGCCTCGGCGCGAACCAAATCCCTTCCGGATGCCGAGGTCATCGACACAGGACAACAAGATCTACCCCCGCTATCCGAGAACGCATCCGTCGAACCCCGAACCCCAGATCCGTCGAACCCTGGACCCTGAGACCGACCCCGAACCCCGGAACCCAAGATCTGCCGGACCCTGATGTGTGAACCCCTTCCCGAAACCCTATTTTATAACATAATACAACTTGTCGCATAATAATTGTCATTCTCGCATGCATATCATTGGTTTGGGGGCCTTATGCCGATTCACCTAATAATTAAATGTGGGGCCCATATGCGAGCAAACCTAGCCTTATATTGGCCTCATTTAAATTTGTGTAGCGAACCCGGTGCTATTATTTGCCATGTTAATACAACATTTAAAATGCGGGGTTTCTAAATAACATGAACCATCTAATTAATTGTCGGGACCCCGGTTCCGCTTAATATGACCTAATTGCATTGCACCTTGGCCATGTTATGCATCATACATGCATCATGCTGATCTTCTGCCGTTGTATTAAATATTGCATCCGGTGTTTCTTCTAGTGTTTTGGTTCTTCGCGGGTAAGGCCGCTGAGTTGATGTGAGCTTCGCCCCGATCTTCGGTTGAACCCTTCGACAATGTTTTCAGGCGAGCATCTCCCCCTTTCTACCTATCTTACTTTTATAGTCTTTATTCCCTCCTGTTGATCTATTGCTATCTGTGTTGCGATGCTTTAGTTTCCGTACCTGTGATATAACGTGCAGCCCTATATTGCCTTGGACACACCCTATTACCTGTTGTTTGGTAGATAGTTGGACTTGCGCGTCGTAGTTGCTTGCTCAAGTGCTGATGTGTGTCGTCATATGCCACAGTTGCTGATGTATTGCCGCATGTTGATGTTGGAGATGATCATAGTTTTACTTATCGCACACTTTAATTCCTTTTTAACAACTAAAATTGAATAAGCAGAGGCATCGGTGGGTGATAGATAACATTTGGTTTCCGAACGCCCACTTGTGTCCCGTAAGACCCCGAGTACTTGATACCTGTTCCTTGATTTATCGCGCTATCCACATCCGGGAGGTATATGGGACCCCAGGCGAGCTTGATTCATCTTATTTCTTGGGGCCACAAACTAGTTTGAGGTTTTATTTACTATCCTGTACTTATGCCATGCTACTTTCAGTATTTAAATTGTGCGAGGAGCACACTGCATCATTAGGTAAGTGTAATGTTTTCGCGGTATCGACAAGCCCAGCCACACTTTCGGTCCCCGATCGTTTGCGCCATTGTCGCAAACCTTGAGTCCGTCTCGAGCTTGCTTACTCCGTTATGGATCTACTCAATGGGTGCCCCTGAAATATTTCTGAATCTGTGATTGTTCGATCGTGAAAGCCTCGTTGGGTTTTGATTTGGTTTTTCCGATCGGCGTGTGTTGCTATTGGTGCACCCCGGCCGTAAAACTTTCAAAGCCGTGTCCGGATATGGACGACTTGGAGCAGATTCTCGATCATAGACAAGCATAACTAAGTTTATTGCTCTAAATTTGACTTTATAATGACTAGTAATCAGCTTCACTATAATGGAATGGCTAAATAATCGCCCACAATTGCTTGTTTGAGTGTAAACTTGCGACCATTGTACCTGACTAGTAAGTATTGCAACTACAATGGAATGGCTAAATGAAAGTACCAACAACTGCTGGGTTTTGGGTTTATCTCATGCTATCTGTATCTGATTAGTAATTGTTGCAACTATAACGGAATGATTAACTAAAAGTGACCACTGCTTACTTTATCAGGACGATTATCTATATATGACTAGTAATAGCTGCAACGATAACTGAATAATTAAAACTGCCAACGGTGTGAGTTCCTCGGTTGACTTCCTCGTTTGGTCTCGAGGGGGAAACACCAGGATGGGTTTGTTTGGTGTTAGCTTTAGGTTGGATCCGGATAGGTTATTCTCACCCCCCTCTGATAACCGCCCGTTGTATCGAGTCTCTATAGGTTGTTTAGTGCATGCTGCCGCTGCCGCTCAGTCCACCATACCTATGTAGGCGAGGACCGCCGAATTCTAGCCTCGTGTCTTGGCCTCGATCTTGGCGCTCCTTCTTTTTCCTTTGCCCTTTGTCGGCACCCCTTTTGTTTAAGCAGGTTCGAGATCGGCGTCGTTAGCGAGGTTACCCTTCCGCTTGGGCAGGGTTATGGACGCCATTGGTTATTCTTCCGGGCTCTTAGCCCCATTTGCATCTTGTCCGTAGCTGGACGCTCTATCGTTTTCAAGGTGATTTGGATCTTTGTATATTATATTTGTATTCTTGACTCATTGAGTCGCTGTTATATATATTTGTTCTGTGGGTCCCATCGAGGACTGTTGTGTAATGTTATTACTTCGTTTTCCACCCGCACGAAAGTGCCTGGTGGGCACCTTTGAATCGTTTCTATGCGGGTTTGGCGAATTTTGCTCAAACTTGCATAGGTCCGATTCTGAGGGTGTTACAGTTATCTTGGCCAAGTAGTTGCTAGTGACTCCAAGAGGGAGTATTTATGCTCGATAGTGGGTTCATGCCTCTAGTTTCCAAGGGAAGTGACAATAATCTCTTCGGTTGTAGATGTGCTGTTGCTACTAGGGAGAAAACAACGGTCTCTTGTTCATGGAACATGTGGACTACTTACCTTACACACTTTGCTTAAAGCAGTTGTCTGTTGCTTGCAACTTAATACTGGAGGGGGTTCGGATGATAACCTGAAGGTGGACTTCTAGTCATAGATGCAGTTGGATGGCGGTCTATGTATCTTGTTGTATTGCCCAATCGAATCTCATAGGATCTGTCTGACTAGTAATTGCATTGTTATGCCTTGCTTAGTTCCTGTCAATTGTCCTGCTGTAATTTGTTTGCCCTTCATGCCATGTTGTTTATCTAAGGAGAGCAACTCTAGTGAACTATGGACCCCGGTCCAATCTTTACCATTGATACATCTTCCACTGTTACTTGTTTACTTGATGCAAACCATTACCTTCCACACCATACGTTTAATCCTTTGTTACAGCAAACTGGTGAGCTTGTCAACCTCACTGATTTGTTGGGACAAAGTCTTGAGTTTGTATTGTGCAGGATTCCACGTTGCTTGCAACACCTTTGAGACGTTTCCTTCCTCCTTCTTGTTCTATAACCTCGGTCTCTACTAAGGGAAACTTGCTGCTGTGCTCCATCACACCTTGCTCTTGGGGTTTCCAACAAAGTGCTCCACGTCAGGCACCATTAACAAGTTTTCTGGTGCCGTTGCCGGGGAACAAAGAAGAAGATCCCACGTCAACACCGGACGCACGCATCACACCGATCCGGATGATTCTAAATCATAATCTGGATATGTATTTACTTTGAATGGTGAAGCAGTGAGATGGAGGAGTGCTAAGCAAAGCGTTGTGGCGAGATCTTCAACTGAATCAGAATACATAGCTACTTCGGAGGCTTCACAAAAGGCGATATGGATGAAGGAGTTCATTATGGAGCTTGGTGTGGTTTCTAGTGCATCGGACCCGATGGACATCTACTGTGACAACATGGATGCCATAGCCAATGCGCAGGAGCCAAGGTAACACAAGAAGCTGAAGCATATCAAGCTACTGTTTCACGCTATTAGCGAGCATGTCTAAGATAGTGACATAAAGATTTGCAAAGTACACACATACCTGAATGTGGCAGATCCGTTGACTAAACCTCTCCCTAGGGAAAAACATGACCAACACCAGAACTCCATGGGTGTTAGGTATATTACCATGTAATCTAGATTATTGACTCTAGTGCAAGTGGGAGACTGTTGGAGATATGCCCAAGAGGCAATAATAGAAGTTATTATTATTATTATTATATCTTTGTGTTTATGATGAATGTTTACATCCCATGATATAATTGTATTAACCAGAAACATTAATACTTATGTGATTTGTAAACATGTTAGAGTCCCTAGTAAGCCTCTTGTTAAAGTAGCTTGTTGATTGATTGATGATCATGGTTTCCTAATCATGAACATTGGATGTTTTTGATAACGAGGTCATATCATTAGGAGAATGATGTGATGGACACACTCCTATAGTTAAGCGTAGCATAAGATCAAGTCATTTAAATAGTTCATTTGCTATAAGCTTTCAAATACATAGTAACCTAAATCCTTCGACCATGAGATCATGTTAATCACCATCACCTGATGGATGCTTTGATGATATCAAACACCACTTCATAACTGGGTGGTTATAAAGGTGGCATTGAGTATTCTGAAATTATGCATTGAGGCACATGGATCAAGAGTGGGATTTTGTAACACTACGGTTCTGAAAAGACCGAGGCTTCTATGTGACATGCCAATCCGTGGATCGGTTCATTGTCCCACAATAGAATAAGATGAATAACATAGCAAAATATCCGTGTATCATGAATAACGAAGATCCAGAGTACCATTATTACAATAAAAGCCTAGCCCAAGGCTAGCTCAAATTATTCAGGTAGCAACATAAATAAAGTAAATCCTCCATTCTTCAAATTGCCCACAAGTGAACAAGTGCCGAGTGGAGTACCGTGGCCTATATCGATTACTCAGAATCGGAATAACCTGCAACAAGAAACGTAACAGCCCCGAAGGGTCAATACATGGAATGTATGGAAAGTACAGCTAGTAAAGGAGACAGTAGTACTAACATCTACATGCATATTTGGCAAGTGGAGCTGTATCTGGCTTGCATTTGCAAATACATTTGTCCTACTTTCATAAACAGTGTTTGATTTTCTTTGAAAAGATCCCAATTAAGTTAACCCAACAATATTAAAACAATTATGAAATTGGAATGAGCGAGAAACATGTCATGGAATCAATATCAAGAAACTCAGTTGTCCATAACCGGGGACACGGCTAATCGATTAGATTATACACCCTGCAGGGGTTAGTACACTTTACCCATGTGACTTGGCCATTGACTCATACCATCACTCTCATTTTGGGTGATGATAGGGAGAAGTCCAAGAAGAGACTGTTCGGGAAGTAGCTCCCCAATCCGGACGCGCACCGGTCCAACCTACCAAAATTCTACATCTCTGGATACGCGGGTTTGAGTTACCACAACCTACTAAGTCCAACCAACCGCCCATTTCATTATTGGCACATGGTTGTACACGTAAGCTACAAAAATAAAGAAGCCAATCAATTTCTCTCGATACCTGGGTGCCTTTCCGCAATGAAACCACCAAAAATTATCAATACCATCACACCCAGGAGATTCATTGATTAAGTTGTTTTAGTTTTCTCATACCAATACTTTCAGAAACAAGTCTCAATGATGTAACCCAGCCCTCGTACATCATAGCATGGCTAAGCACATCTACCAACGGTGGTTCATCTACAAGGAAGGCCCTACCACATAATAGGACATAGCATAGCGATGGTATCATCCTACACATGCGTCTACAAAATACACGACAATGCATAGAAAATAGTAGGACAATATCATGAACAAAATATCATCTACTTGCCTTGGTTGTAGCAGTCGGAAGAACAATCCACACACGAGCAAGCATTGCACTCGTCACAATCTACATGATACAATTACAATCATAAACAAACAATCCACAAACATATGCAACAAACATGATGCATGAAAGCGTGCACGACAATTGAATTGGTGATACAGCTGCACCACATAATCCTATTCAATAATACTACTGATTGCATGCATGGAAAATAGTTTTAGCACAAGGAAAACTATTATGCAAAATATAATGCTCAAAACTAGAGCTAGAACTCAAATGATTCACTACCGGTAGTATACTGTTTGTAAAATCTTGGGAAAATTCTACCGCATAGGCATTGCTATTTAGGAACAGTACCAACTGGAATTACTCAAAAAGGAATTATAAAACTCCCCGAGTAATTAAAACACTGCAGAAGGCTACTAGGCCATTTCTGCAAAAGTTTTTACTGTAAGCCTATCCTTTTAATTCACGAAGAGATTCCCCTCGTTCTACTGAATCTAGGGACATATCATACGCAATTTTTGGAGTTACATATCTTTTTCTACGAATTAATTACTCCAAAAAGGCCATTAACTAATTTGATTAAACTGTACCAAACCTTGCTGCAAAAGTGTGAAACAATGGTACAGCAAGATTCTACACGACTCACTGAATCTACACATATTTTATTTGCAATTTTTGCCCAGCGGTTTAATTTCTACGCAATTTACAAGTTTCTACCGAAATCTGCCAACTAAATCGATTAAAGAAAATACCCGATCAAGCGTGGTTCAGAGATCGTCCACGTGGTCTTGACTGGCGGTAGGCGTCGACTAGTCAACGCCTAGGGGCTGACCGGTCAACGGCCGATCTGGACCGCTGATCTGAGATCCAACAGTCCCAAGAGATGGCGGCTGCGGACTCATCGGAGACGAACGGCGGCGAGCTCGGGACGGTGGCGGCGATTGGCTTCGGCGATGGCGGTTCCTGCGCGGAGGGGAAAACGGTCAGCGCGGAACGGTGGCGGTCAACGCGACGGCGACGCAGAAGCCTTGCTGCGAAGCGGCGGCGGCGCAAGCGGCGCTACGCGCGGCCGCGGACGCGGCGCGGGCAGCACAAGCGGCGGCGAGTGGAGGCGTCTTGGCGCGCGGCAGCGGGCGAGCTGCGTGGCGGCAGCGGGCGCGAAGCGGCGGCAGGTGGCGGCTGCGGGCTGCGGGCGCGGCAGGCGGCCACGCGGCGCATTTAGAGGCGGCTGCGGGCGCAGATCCCGAGGCGGCAGCGCGGGTTCCAGGGAGGTGAGGTCCTGGCGCGGGGTTCGAGGCGCGGAGGGAGAGGTGGCGCGCGCGGGCGGGGTCCGCCTATATGGGCCCCACGCGGGTCCTAGTCGGATACGGGGCGCGGTTGGAGGTGGACACGGCGAAGTCGGCGCCGATTTTTGATCTTTTAGTAAAACGGCCGTAACTTTTCCGTACGAGCTCCGAATCGGGCGATTCTTGCTCCTAAATTTTTGTAAAAACAAGGGGAACAACCTAGGGTCAAGGGTTTAGTGAAACCACTAGGCTACAAGGGTGGAAAACACAAGTCCTAGTAGAACCTCTCGCAGGAGCCTCGTAGTAAGATAGAGTAGGGTTTAGAAAATAGTGTTTTGCCGAATCTTTTCAATCGATGGTTTTGCATGGAAGAGTATGATGAAATGATATGTAGAACCAAATCTAAAATTCGGGATGTGACAAGACTAACCCCCTTAAGATGAATCTCGTCCCCGAGATTCGGCGCGGCTAGCAAATAGGTGTGGGTAGTCCTCTCGGATGTCATCCTCACGCTCCCAAGTGGCTTCTTCTTCAGTGTGGTGGCTCCACTGCACCTTGCAAAACTTGATCGTCTTGGTACGGGTAATCCTCTCCGCTGTCTCCAGAATCTTGACCGGCTTCTCCTCATAGGTCAAGTCATTCTCAAGCTGAACCTCTTCTAGTGGTACAGTGTCTCTCAATGGTGTATCCACCATCTCCGGATGGCACTTCTTCAGCTGGGATACGTGGAACACATTGTGAACAACGTACAGAGCCTCTGGCAACTCCAACTGATAGGCAACTTCTCCTTTGCGTGCTAAGACCCGATACGGTCCAATAAACCGAGGTGCCAGCTTACCCTTAATTCCAAATCTCTTGATTCCACGAAGTGGCGACACTCTGAGGTATGCTCTATCACCTATCTCATACACCACTTCCTTGCGCTTGGCGTAGCTCTTTCCGCTTGATTGTGCTACCTTCAGTCTGTCCCTAATCAAGGCGACCTTCTCCTCAGCGTCCTTGATCAAATCAGGCCCAAACAACTGACGTTCTCCTACTCCATCCCATAGCAATGGTGTCCGACACTGTTTCCCATATAGCACATCGAACGGTGACGTCTTGATGCTGGTTTGATAGCCGTTGTTGTAGTAAAACTCCGCATACGGCAAATTCTCATCCCAAATAGATCCATGAGCCAAGGCGCAAGCTCTCAGCATGTCCTCCAAAATCTGATTCACCCTCTCGGTCTGTCCATCTGTCTGCGGGTGAAACGCGTGCTAAACTCCAATCTAGTACCAAGTGACTCGTGCAGCTGGCGCCAGAAGTGTGAGGTAAATTGGGTGCCTCTATCAGATACGATACTCTTGGGAACTCCGTGTAGGCACACAATTCTGTCCATGTAAATCTTGGCCAACTTTGCACTCGTATAGGTTGTCTTTACCGGAATAAAGTGGGCTACCTTGGTCAAATGGTCGACCACTACCCAAATGGAATCATATCCTGACCTGGTCCTGGGAAATCCTGTGATAAAGTCCATCCCCACTCTATCCCACTTCCAATCCGGCACGGGCAATGGCTGTAGCAATCCTGCTGGCTTCTGGTGTTCTGCCTTCACTCGGCTACATACATCACATAGGGCAATATGCTCCGCGATGTCTCCCTTCATGTTGTTCCACCAGAATCTGTCCTTTAGGTCCATATACATCTTCGTATTGCCCGGATGTATGGAATACGGCGAGTCATGAGCTTCCTGCAAAATCAACTTCCTTATCTCCGGATCGTTGGGGACGCACAAACGATCTCCATACCACAAGATTCCTTGCTCATCCTCGCGGAATTCCCTCGCTCGATCCTCCTTCATCTTTTCCCTTATTTCATCTATCTCTTTGTCTCCCACTTGAGCTTTCCTGATTCTGTCCTGTAGCGTTGGTTGGACTTCCATTGTTGCCAAGTATCCTTCAGATACTACCTCCAGTCTAAGGTCCTTGAATTGCTTGCACAAATCCTCCGGCAGTTGCCCAATTGTCAGTCCATTGGCGTAAACCTTCCGGCTCAGAGCATCCGCTACTACATTGGCCTTTCCTAGATGGTATTGCAGATTCATATCATAGTCCTTGATAAGTTCGAACAATCTCCTTTGCCTCATGTTCAATTCCTTCTGTGTAAATATGTACTTCAGGCTCTTGTGGTCGGTGTACACATCACAGTGTTTACCCATTAAGTAATGCCTCCATACCTTGAGCGCATGAACCACTGACGCTAACTCCAAGTCGTGTGTGGGGTAATTCTGCTCATGGTGCTTGAGTTGCCGCGAGGCATATGACACCACTCTCCTATCTTGCATCAGCACACTCCCAAGTCCCTGTCGAGAAGCATCACAGTACACTTGGAAATCCTTCTGAAGGTCTGGTAAACACAGAACGGGTGCGGTCACTAGTCGACGCTTCAGTTCCTGAAAGCTGGCTTCACATACGTCTGACCATTCAAACTTCCTCTCCTTCTTCAGAAGTTCGGTCATCGGCTTAGCAATCTTGGAGAAGTTTTCAATGAACCTCCTATAATATCCAGCAAGTCCCAAAAAGCTTCGTATCTCTCCTGCATTCTTGGGTGCTTCCCACTCAGTTACTGTAGTCACTTTGCTTGGATCAACAGTGACTCCTTCTCCTGACACCACGTGTCCAAGAAATCCAACAGTGTTAAGCCAGAATTCACACTTGCTGAATTTGGCATATAGCTTGTGCTCCCTCAGCTTCTCCATAATCAGTCGCAGATGTTTCTCATGCTCAGCATCATCCTTGGAATATATCAGTATGTCATCGATAAACACCACCACGAACTTGTCCAAGTAGTCCATAAATACCTTGTTCATCATGGTCATGAAATATGTCGGGGCATTCGTTAGTCCAAAAGACATAACTGTATACTCATATAAACCATACCTAGTGGTGAAGGCGGTTTTTGGTACGTCCTCCTGCCGGATCTTCAATTGGAAGTAGCCTGATCGCAGATCAATCTTGCTGAACACCTTCGCTCCTTCCAGTTGATCAAACAAATCATTTATGTCTGGTAGAGGGTACTTGTTCTTGATGGTTACTTCATTCAGCGAGCGATAGTCCACCACTAATCTCTTGTTGTTGTCTTTCTTCTCCACAAACAGAATAGGTGCTCCCCATGACGACGAACTAGGCTGAATGAATCCCTTGTCCAACTGCTCTTTCAGCTGCTTCTTCAATTCTTTCATCTCATCCACATCCATCTTATATGGTCTCTTTGCTATAGGTCATGTTCCCGGCATCAGGTCGATAAGAAACTCTACTTCCCTGTCAGGTGGCATTCCTGGCAGCTCTTCCGGAAACACGTCGGGGTAATCCCTAATCACTGGCACAGTATCCATGCTAACCCCCTTAAGAGAATTCAGCTTACACCTTCCCAGTCGCACTGCCGACTTGAATCTAATCCTCTTACCATCCGGGGTTTTGAGTGAAACAGCTTGCTGTGCACAATCTATGTGTCCCTCATGCATATACATCCAATCCATACCCAGAATATCGTCTAACCCCTGTGATTCCAACACTACCAAATGTGCACTGAAATTGTGTGTTCCAATCCTCATAGTTAAGTCGCGGCATCCCGCGCTAGCTATCATATCTCCTCCAGGTGAACTCACTCTAATAGACTCTTTCATAGACTCAGTAGGTAACTTATACTTATCCACAAATGCCCTTGATATGAATGAATGCGATGCACCAGTATCGAAAAGTATAAGTGCAGGGTAAGTGTTGATTGGAAACTTACCAATCACAAGGTCAGGCTCATCTGGAATCTCCTCCACATTCATGTGGTTCACTGTGGCCTTCTCGTTGTTGGTTGGCTTCAGTCCTTTCATCTCCGGACAGTTGTCAGCATAGTGTCCCTTCTGTTTACACTTGAAGCATGTCACCTCACTCAGACCCTTCTTCACAAAGCTGCGATCGCGGTTGCGGTCATGTCCACCGTGCCCTCCAGAGTGGTGAGAATGTCCTCCCTTGTGGCTGTGGTGGTTGCTCTTGTGGTTGTCATGACGATGCCCATCGCCTCCATGGTGGTGGCGGTCATGGCTCCCATGGTCACTTCCTCCATGCTTGGAGTATCCATCATATGAAGTGCGAGACTTGTGGTGTGAACCAGAGTGGTGATTATTGCTCTTTCTCTTGCGGTTCTCTACCTGCTTGTGCTTCCCTTCCAAGATCCTGGCCTTGTCCATAAGCTCCTGGAAAGTGGGGCAGTAAACCACCAGTAGCTGCACTGAAAGCTCATCACTGAGGCCATCCAGGAATCTCTCCCTCCTTTTTGCATCAGTGTCAACATCCTCAGGTGCATAACGGGACAGGTTGTTGAACTCCTCAATGTACTCAGCCACAGTGCGGTTGGTTTGGCGCAAGTTGCGGAACTCCTTCCTCTTCAGGCTCAGAACTCCTGAAGAAACGTGGTTGGTCCTGAAACCTTCCTCAAACATTGCCCAAGTCACAGTGTCCAGCGGGTGGGTGATCTGAAAAGTGTCCCACCAAGAAGCGGCTGGTCCCTCCAGTAGGTGAGCGGCAAACCTCACCTTCTCAGCATCAGTGCATCCAACAGTTACCAGATCCTTGTTGACTGAACACAACCAGTCGAGAGAAACCATTGGCTCCGTTGCAGTAGAGAACTTAGCTGTCCTTAACCTCAGAAATCTGGTGAGAGCATCTCCCTGAGGCTGGTTGTTCCCATTGTTGTTGTTGTTGTTGTTGTTGTTCTGAGCTTCCATGAACTGGGTCATAACTTGGGTCATCTATGCCTGAGCTGCTCCAACTTAGTGGGTTGACGGCGGGGAGGCATCTGCGGTTCAGCACGGGTAAGTTTAGAGAGAATCAACTACGATAATAGGATTCTACCCATGCATTATGATCAAACAATAACAAGCAATGGCAGACAATCACAAGCAAGCAACACATCAACAAACAAGTGATCCAGCAACATCCCAGGGGTTATCCTAGCAGTATATACCTACTGAAATAGTTTTACAAGAGTTGGCAATGGTTAACTAAACAGTTGATCAACTAAACAGCAAAAACATCAATCTGCCAGAAAAGTCCAGCAGCGTTCACGAATTTTTCTACCTGACTTAGACTCGTCAGAAAATTTAGCTGATTTTTGCACATACATTACAGATAGTTTCGCATCAGCCCAATTTGTTTCAGATTTTTCCTAGT
Organism: Avena longiglumis; assembly: GCA_030063025.1. Lineage (NCBI taxonomy): Eukaryota > Viridiplantae > Streptophyta > Magnoliopsida > Poales > Poaceae > Avena > Avena longiglumis. Next base: position 462,613,655 of record CP125974.1, read on the forward strand.
TACCAGAAAAATATGAAAAATCGTACAGTACTGCTGTATCAGCAGAAAACTGCAGCGAAAATAACACAGATGTTAACCAAACTTGCCATAACTCTTTCATAAAATTCGCACAAATAATTCCTGGGATATTGGAGTACACAAATAAGCAACTAAACACTCTTAAACTAACTGTGACTAAGTTTCACATCGATCGATACTAATCCTAACGAATTTACCTAACGTGGACTAATTGGTGGACTTCTATCTACTTCTTGAAGAGGTTGCGGTAGGTCCTTGCACTCATGCGTTGGCGCTTCGGTCCATGGTTCAACCATGGCGGCGGAGTGTACACTTCTCCTGAATCATCATTTGAGATCTCAAACTCCACCTCTTCTGGATCCTCCTCTTCTTCTTCACTTTCAGCTGCAACTGCAACAGCTTCATCTCCTCCACCATCATCGTCTCCATCATCATCATCCTCGTCCTCATCATCATCATCATCGTTCCCACTGTCATCATCATCCCCATTGTTGCCATCATATTCATTGTCATCATCAGAGGGTGGATTCAGCTGTGCTTGGAGAGCGGCAATCTGGGCTGTCATAGCTTCAATAGTTTGATCCCTTTCCTGGACGGTCCCTTGCAACTGTTGTATGTTCTGGGTGTTCTCCTGCACCGTACCATGAAGATGAGCTATGGTTGCATCTCTGGCTATCAGGGCATTCTCCAGAACTCCCACATCTTCATGCAGGGTGTCAATCTCCTGTCCTTGGACCACCATACCATTGCTAGCAAAATCTGCAATCTCCTTTATCATCATCACTTTCTCAGCTAGAGCTCCATTCTCCCTTTCCATGTCCTCTATGTGCCTCCGACGGGGCGGCATGTTGTTCCTGTCGCCTGGTAACCACAATGTGCCCATCTTCATCACGCCTCCCATAGTCACGGTAGGATGAATCTGGCAGAGGTGTCGGACATGATGGCCTTTGCGAGACAGGGCTTCATGTATGGCCAAGTTGATTCCAAGTCCCCAGTTGCAGTATGTCTTGGTGTAGATCAGGTGCACAGGGTTTGGCAAGGCGGCATCCCTGAATATGAAGGTAGTGATCTCCCATGCATCCTCTCCATATCCATAGGTGTACAACCTTCTTCCCCTGAACATGGGCAGTGGCAATCCCAATGACTGCGAGAGCTGTGCTAAATGCCTTGCAAAGGGCCTTGGTGACTCCATAGTTGCATACTCAGTCCTGACTTCTCCCATCTATCAAGTAAAAGAGGAAAGTGTGAGAATAGCATATGGTAAGAATTTACGAGGGTGAAAGGCATAAGATGAAAGACAGAGTTAATATAGGCTTTAGTAAATCTAAGGCTTCCTAATCCAATCCTAGGTCACGATCCTACAGTCGACACACGTGCTCTGATACCATCTTGTAACACCACGGTTCTGAAAAGACCGAGGCTTCTATGTGACATGCCAATCCCTGGATCGGTCCATTGGCCCACAATAGAATAAGATGAATAACATAGCAAAACATCCGTGTATCATGAATAACGAAGATCCAGAGTACCATTATTACAATAAAAGCCTAGCCCAAGGCTAGCTCAAATTATTCAGGTAGCAACATAAATAAAGTAAATCCTCCATTCTTCAAATTGCCCACAAGTGAACAAGTGCCGAGTGGAGTACCGTGGCCTATATCGATTACTCAGAATCAGAATAACCTGCAACATGAAACATAACAGCCCCGAAGGGTCAATAAATGGAATATATGGCAAGTAGAGCTTGTAAAGGAGACAGTAGTACTAACATCTACATGCATATTTGGCAAGTGGAGCTGTGTCTGGCTTGCATTTGCAAATACATTTGTCCTACTTACATAAACAGTGTTTGATTTTCTTTGAAAAGATCCCAATTAAGTTAACCCAACAATATTAAAACAATTATGAAATTGGAATGAGAGAGAAACATGTCATGGAATCAATATCAAGCAACTCAGTTGTCCATAACCGGGGACACGGCTAATCGATTAGATTATACACCCTGTAGGGGTTAGTACACTTTACCCATGTGACTTGGCCAGCCCAGCTCGTACCATCACTCTCATTTTGGGTGATGATAGGGAGAAGTCCAAGAAGAGACTGTTCGGGAAGTAGCTCCCCAATCCCGACGCGCACCGGTCCAACCTACCAAAATTCTACATCTCTGGATACGCGGGTTTGAGTTATCACAACCTACTAAGTCCAACCAACCTCCCATTTCATTATTGGCACATGGTTGTACACGTAAGCTACAAAAATAAAGAAGCCAATCATTTTCTCTCGATACCTGGGTGCCTTTCCGCAATGAAACCACCAAAAATTATCAATACCATCACACCGAGGAGATTCATTGATTAAGTTGTTTTAGTTTTCTCAAACCAATACTTTCAGAAACAAGTCTCAGTGATGTAACCCAGCCCTCGTATATCATAGCATGGCTAAGCACATCTACCAACGGTGGTTCATCTACAAGGAAGGCCCTACCACATAATAGGACATAGCATAGCGATAGTAGTATTATTGAATAGGATTATGTGAACGTCGACTACATGATATCACCATGGAAAATAGCATTATTGAATGGTTTGATATTTAAGTTTTGGTGCTATTCTTCTAGTGGTGTCATGTGAACGTCGACTACATGATATCACCATTTATGGGCCTAGGGGAATGCATTGTGTATTTGGCTACTAATTGTGGGGTTGCCGAAGTGACAGAAACCTGAACCCCCGTTAGGACGCCTTTACACAAGGGAGTGTAGGATCTTAGAGTTTAAGGTTGTGGTTAGGTTTTTAGCTTAATTGCTTTCTTGTAGTTGAGGATGCTTGCAAGGGGTTTAATCACAAGTATGTATTAGTCCAAGTAAGGTCAATACATTAGCACGGGTTCACCCACACAACACTTACCCAACTAAAGAAGACTACTCAGCTATATGAAGCGAAAGCACTTGACAGAATTCCCATCTGTCCTCGAGAATGTTTGGTCCTCATAAGTATTATCACCGGCTTGTCCTTTGCTAAGAAAGGATTGGGCCACTTGGTGCAGTATTATTGTTGTCTTTATTTACTTGTACTTTATTTGTTTTCTTATCAAAAACCCCTAAAAATCCGTTTGCTAGTATTTACAAAGAATTCCTAAGCCAGTATCACTAGTCACCACCTTCTGCTCCTCGTTGGGATCGACACTCCTATCTATCGAAAGTACTATGATACACCCCCTATACTTGTGGGTCATCAGCAAGGTATAGATATTCTCCGTGAGATCCATCTCGGAGATTGCAGGCATCATGCCACTCCCCGATCACTGGTCTCCAAATCCTTCCGGCAAGGATTCTACTGGCTAACCATGAAGGCAGACACTGACCAGCTGGTTGAGACATGTATTGGGTGTCAATATCACATGTACCAGCCAAAGAATTGCAAACCATACCAATAACTTGACCGTTTGCAGTCTGGGGGCTTGACATGGTTGGGCCACTACAGACGACACCTTGTGGGTTTACGCATCTGCTGGTAGCAGTTGACAAATTCACAAAATGGATAGAAGCTAAACCCATTAGAAAGCTTGATGGGGCAACATCCCTTATATTTGTCCGGGATCTAGTGGTGAGATTTGGTCTCCCACATAGCATCATCATCGACAACGACAGTAACTTGTCACTTGGATAAGTAGAGGCTTACTGTCAAGAGAAAGGCATCCGCCTTGACCTAGCATCTGTGTCATATCCACAATCTAACGATCAAGTTGAACGGGCCAATGGACTGATTTTGTAGGGAATAAAGCCACGTCTAGAGGCACCACTACATAGAGCAGTTGGAGCCTAGGCGGAGGAGTTGACATATGTTTTGTGGAGTTTAAGAACTACTCCCAACAGATATACTGGCTACACCCCTTTCTTCATGGTATATGGAGCACAAGCAGACCTACCCCCCTACATCCTCCATGATTCACCAAGAGTTTCCGCCTATGACGAAGATTACGCTGAAGAATCCAGACGCTTAGATGTGCACCTGCTTGAGGAGGAACGTGTTCTGGCATGCTAGAAATCCGCCATCTACCAGCAGAATCTACAAAGCTACTGAAAGGCAAAGGACGTTGCCTAGAGGTGGGTGAATAGGCTTTTTAAAAATATCACGGTTTAGGCTCAAATAAATGCGGAATAAAACTAACATTTAATTTATTGAGCACAAAACCTAACCACTAGGTTCACCAAAGTGCACCAACAACCTATGCTAAGCAATACAAGCAACAAGGTGATAGGAAGATATAAATACTTCAAGCATGATGCTATCACAAAGTAAAGTTCATAAGTAAAGGGCTCGGTTGAGAGATAACTGATGGACGTGGAGACGAAGATTTGTTTCCCGAAGTTCACTTCCAAAGAAGCTACGTCTCCGTTGGAGAGGTGCGATGGCGCAGTGCTCTCCGAACGCCACAAATGGCTCACCACGAGGTGTGGTGGCTCGATGCTCACCCAAATCCACACAAGGCCTCACCCCGGATGCGGAAGCACGCAACTCACCGATTCCACAAAAGGCTCACCCTATTCTCCCGAGTGCTCACCACAAAAGGCGGGCACTCGCTCCACTATGGGACTCTTGAGGGCGGTCACCGAACCCATACAAGATTGGGGCTATCTCCATAACTCAATTGGAGGCTCCCATCAACTAAGCCACAAAGGCTACAATTCCACAAAAGGGCAACAAATCCACAAAAGGCTACAATACCACTAAAGGTCAACAACCTAACCACACAACCGTCTAGGGTTCCAATAACCCAAGAGAAACAAGCCCACAAGCTTGAACTCGCGGAATCTCCAAGGAGAACTCAAACCTATGCACCAAATGTAAGGGCAAGTTCTTATCTCCCAAATTCAAATAAAGATACAAAAGCTATTGGGGGAATAAGGGAGGAAGAACACAAGAAGAGAACACAAAACTCTCCAAGATCTTGATCCCAATGATTCCTTCACAAAGAAGGGATTTGACTTGGGGGGATTTTAGATCTAGATCTCCTCTTCCTTTCCCTCAAAAGATGTAAGAATCATGGGAGAGAGAAGGAGTAAGAAATCTCAAATAGGTCAACAATATTGAGCAAAAACGAGCTCAAAAGATGGGGAACCATTGGGGAAGAAGCCCCCCTTAAATAGGACAAGGAAAAACTGACCGTGTGGGCCAGATTCGCGCATCACAAGAACTTTCGGCCCCCCACCGGAACTTCTGGTAAATAAAAATACAAGTTACTGAACCTGGCCGGAACTTGGGCCGGAACTTCCGCTCAAGCAAAAACGCTGGACAGCATTGCACGAAAACTTCAATAACTTTTGATTCCGGACTCCGTTTTTGATGATCTTGGGCTCGTTTTGAAGAGAACGAAAATATCTACAAGATTATGAAAAAAATCATAGTAATGCACGTAAGGATAAAACCAAATTGAGAAAGGTATAACCTTTGTAGAAGCAATGAACCGGTAAAACCTCCAAAACCCAAAACACAAGAAGTTGAGCTTAGAAACTCCAATTGGGATGAAACCAGTTTTGTTGGAAATATAAAACCAATATAATACAACAAAAGGTATAAATATTGGATATCACCTAGGGATAAAATACCATGGATATATATGTGATGTATCTCCCAAGGTGTGGAGCTGGAAAACTCGCAAGATCAAAAATCGCTATAAGATATGCAAGGGAAATCCTTAGATGAAGAACTAGAGCTTGTTATGATGATAACCAAAAGCTCTAGATCCTCTCATGGGAAAGAACCAACTAACAAAAAGAAATATGATGCTATGAATGCAAAGGTTTGAGCTCTCTCTGAACAATGTGATCGAGACACCCGCTTGAGAGCCCCTCTTGATAGAACGGCTATCTATCCTAAACCCGGTCTCCCAAATAACAACACGAGACCGGCAAAAGAGAAGCCCTATCAAGATTATACCTTTTTCTTGAGCATTCCACTTGAACTTGATGTAGACCGTCTTGTTCTTCTCAAGTGGAAACACCTTTATTTTTTTCTCTTGCTTGATGAATATGAAGACTTGCAAATTGCTCCCCCATACTCCATGGGGAAACCTATTCTTTAAACTTGTCTTCATCACCCCATGATCACGAGGATGGCAAGCTTCAAGCATGAGATCTTCTAGAGATGGCGCATCTTGAGCTCGCCCTTCTTCATCCCTTCTTGAGGTTGATCCATTTTGATGCAGCTCTTTGCACTTGTCTTGATCAACCTTCAAGCTCCTTCTTTCTTCATCTTTCAACCTTGAGACCATCACATGGCCCAAGCGATGCCAATGGACAAACCTACAAGTGAAACTCAATTTACACATTTGTCCATAGGGATTGTCATTAATTACCAGAACCACACATGGAGGCATACATGCCCTTTCATTCTCCCCCATTTTGGTAATTGGTGGCAATCCCTTACCGAGGGTTTAAATATGAAAATTAACGACCAAAGCGGTTGCCCCAACATCAAATACTACACAAGTATGTGATTTTGGTACAACCACAATATATAGAGCAAACTCCCCCCACAATCTATGCATGTGTGATGAACTTAAATTTCATTGCATAGATTGCCAACCATTACCGTTGGTTGAGTTTCCTCTATATATTCTACATGCAAAGGAACCACAAAGATGAAAGAGCATGAGAGGCAAGTGCTTAAGAACATACTCAAAGCAAAAGCCAACTTCCCTTAAACCCTCCAAAAAACTTCTCCCCATTGGCATCGATTGCCAAAATGGGTGAAAAGTTCTAGACGGCCAATATAGTAAGAATTCCTCCAAGGATGTGCAAATGCAATTGTCAAATAATGAGTACTTGGGAGGAAGTAAAACTATACTGAGGACCCGAAGATAGCAAAAATAAAAAAATAAAAATAAGCTTCAACAAATGAAGCGAGCAATCAAAAGATCCAAACTAAACAATTGAAACACCAACAAATGATGTCAAAAGGAAACAACAACCAAGAGTGTTTAAATGAAAATAGAGAAGCTCTCCAAAATTTGTGCAAAGTTTAGAATACTCGTAATTGAATACAATATGCACAAATATGGAATCCTTGCTCCCCCATAAGCATTTAAACCACAAGAAAAGAGAAACTGTAAGATCCCTCCTTTATAAAGGAAAAGGATCCCTGTGATTGCAATGCTAGTCCCTGGATCAATGCTAGCATCCACAGTTTAAGATGAAGTACATAGAAACAAAGGTCATTATTACAGTCATTCTAGAGACAAACATAGTCTTTACAACTCCAAGGCCACAGGCCTAGTACAAGAGTTTGAATAAGTAAATAAATAAAAGTCTTCATCTAAATGTGCCACAGGCAAACATGTTGAGTGTAGACTCATGACTCCTAATCCTCATCAGAGTAACCTGCAACATCACAAGTTACAACCATAGTACCTTAGTATAATTTAGGTGGACTAGATACTATATGCAATTTGGCTAAGTGTAGCTTGGATCGCTTTGCTCAAAATAGGTTTTGCCTATTAGTTGAAATCACTAAGTTTTTCTTTGTCAAAACTTTTCCCAAGGAACCACCAATAGACATTGAGGTCCTTCACCCTTGTTCACCCACAAGTTTTACTTAGAAATTGGGATGAGGAGATTCTTGATAGCTTCCATGTCTTGAAGCTCAAGTTGTCCTTTTCCAGGGACATGGCTAAGTACTTAGATTCTTCCATTTGCAGAGGTTGTGCACTTTCCCCACCAGACTTGATTTTCACCAAGACAGGACCTTTCAGCAGCCTTCCCTTAGACCAAATGGACGTGCTCCAACCTATCATTCCCACTACCACCAACTGTCCAAATGGCTAAGTTCTAGCAACCTATGTGATCCAGGCAGAGCCCATATTGCCAAGTGGCTGCACTAGAAGCTTCTTAACACTTGGCCTCTAAAATCTCTTTGTTCCTGGGTGGCTTTCAACAAGTGAGATACACAAGGTAAACCATAGAAATGGGCCTTGTGTAACCACTCAACATAACCCATTCCTTCCATTCCACCCAGGTGTTACATTTACTTAGTTGTTTTATTAGGCAAAACACAAGTCCAAAGACTTAGAAATATTTTCATCATAGCATGTATATTTCACCAACCCTTGGTTGCTACTAACTAGGCTAAGCAAGGCATAGATAAGCATCTTACCTTAGAAATTTCTAGCAATTCTACAACTACTAGGATTTCCCAACATGGCATATAAGCAAAATATAGCATGCAAGACTAGCAAAATATTTCTAATGCTTAGTAGAAAACATAGGGATAAAAACATCATGAAGTACCACTTGCCTTGGTAGTTTGGAGAGTATCTACACTCCTCACAATCACAATCACTATTGGCACCAAAATCTACACAAATAATCATAGCCACAAATCACATGCAAAACATATACAAACAAAAATATATGAATGCATGCAATATGCTATGTGATGATTTTTAAAACTCAACCAAGCAAGTGTACAGAACTGGTTCATAAACAAGTTAAAAACTTGCCAAACAACATTTATTTAAACCTTAAAACATTTTTCAAACAATTCATATACTCAAATTAGCCCTACACATGTTTCTATACATAAAACCATTTTAACAGAAGCAAAACATTAAACACATTGCATATTTAGAAAGGGCTTGTTCTCCTGATTCCAATGATATAAAATTCGTCAAATTCTAACGTGGGAATCAAAAGTTATAGCTAAAACAAAATCAAACATCTAATAGATTCAAATCCCGTTTTTAAATCTAAACTGCTGCCACGCGTCTTATTCTGATTGGCTGGTACCGTTTCATGTTGGATCACGCTTCTGAGCCTCTGGATCTAACTTAATCGCGCGGCTCAGATCCAATCTTACTGCTTTGCTCACGTTCTATCGTATCCGCAGGATCTAGATCTAACGGCGCTCAGCACTTTGACCATCTAGTGGCGGCGCTGGCGGTGGCGACAGGCGGCGGCGCCTCTGTCAGAGATGCTACCGCCGTTCTAGGTCGCGCGGGATAGGGGGAAGGGGCTTACCAGACTCGCCGTGTGCTGCTGGTGCTCAAGGTGGCTGTGGTTTGGCAAGGGGCGCACGGAGATGGTCGCTGGAGCTCGTCAAAGTTGCGGGCGGTGTCAGTTGCTTGATGTCGAAGACGTTGCCGAGGCTCTGCATCGACCTAGCACAAGCCAGATGGTTTAGGAGATGCGCAAGGGCCTGGCGAACAAGACAGTACCAAAGGGGAGGCAAGGGGCGGTCTCATTTTACCTGAATCGCACGTCGGAGTCGAGCGGCGGCTTAGGTGCTCGCGGTTGAGAACGAAGACGTCGCTCTGGGTCATGAGAAAGCAAACGGAGGGCATTAGCGAACGCGCAAGGTCATGCTGGTCACAGTAGTTTGAACTAGAGGCAGAGGGGCGGTCTGTACTCACCGAGATTCGTCGCCGGAGTTGCTCTGTCTGCAGCGGCGCAAGGGAAATTGCGGGCAGCCTGGCGCTAGGTGAGGGGAAATGGCCGCGGTGCAAAGGGGTTTATGTAGGCATAAGGAGGGTGGCGATTAAGCGTGGAATCAAGGGCAATTAAGCCTGCAGTGACTGCGGCGAGTAACGGCGGAGCGAGCGTCGCGGCCGCTTCTGATTGACGACGACGACGACGACGTGGTCGCGGGGTCCACTTGTCAGCGAATAAAACAGATAGGAGGTGGGGTCCTGGCGTCAGTCACTCAGTGGGTTTGCCTGCGAATGAGAAAGAGAGAGTGGGAACCCGGGTGGGCTTACTGGGCTGGATTCGTAGTTGGGCCAGATAGGTGGCGCTGGCCTTTTTCTATTTCTTTTCTCCTTTTCTTTTTCTGTTTTGATTTTCTGAAATGATTTTCAAATCCAAATCAAATGAGTTTGAATTCAAATCTTCTCTAGGTTTTTATACTGCAAACCTTGCACTCAAATGTGTGTCAAACACTCATCGCTTATTCAAAACACTTTGATCAAATGAAAATAAAAATAAAACCAAGCCTTTATGATATATATACAATAGGCATAATATTGGTTTTATTTGCTCATTTTGTTTTGAAACTTTGTTCAAACTTTTGATGGTGCCTAAGTTTGAATTTCAAATCTTACTGAACCAAAATAAATACTCTCTCAATGAAAGGTAGCACTAAGGCTAGAGCAACTTACATGAAATAATAAGCATATATGCTTCTGTTTTGAAATGATTTGTTTGAAAAGAAAATCATATGAACATGGATGCATGGATGATATGCATGAGTTTAAAACATGATTTTAGGGATGTTACAAATCTAACCCCATTAAGGTGAATCTCTCCCTCGAGATTCGGATTGGCTAGCAAATAGGTGAGGGTGGTCTTTCCGAAGATCATCTTCTCTTTCCCATGTTGCTTCCTCTTCGGAATGATGGTTCCACTGCACTTTGCAAAACTTGATAGTCTTAGTCCGTGTGACTCTTTCTGCAGTCTCAAGAATCTTGATGGGTTTCTCCTCATAAGTGAGATAACTTTCCAACTGAACCTCTTCTAAAGGTATAGTATCCTTTAAACAAGTTTCTTCCATTTCTGGATGACATTTCTTAAGCTGACTCACATGAAACACATTATGAACAGCTGACAGAGATTCTGGCAGTTCAATTTCATAAGCAACTTCTCCCTTACGACTCAGAATCTTGAATGGTCCAACATATCTTGGGGCCAACTTCCCTTTGACTCCAAACCTCTTCACTCCACGAAGTGGTGACACTCTAAGATAAGCTCTATCACCAACTTCATAGGTGACTTCTCTACGCTTAGGATCTGCGTAGCTTTTCCGGTCGACTGCTATCTTCAATCTGTCCTTAACCAACTTGACCTTCTCTTCAGCTTCTTTGATAAGTTCTGGTCCGAACAAACTTCTTTCTCCCACACCATTCCATAACAATGGGGTGGTACACTTTCTCCCGTAGAGAAACTCAAATGGTGCCATCTCAATGCTGGCTTGATAGCTGTTATTATAAGAAAATTCTACGTAAGGAAGACTTTCATCCCAACTGGCTCCATAGTCTAGGGCACATGCCCTCAACATATCTTCAAGAATCTGATTAGTCCTTTTTGTTTGTCCATCAGTTTGAGGGTGAAAAGCAGTGCTGAATTCCAACCTCGTTCCCAATGACTCATGTAGCTGTCTCCAAAAATGGGAAGTGAATTGAGTTCCCCTATTAGACACAATACTATTGGGAACTCCATGTAGACATACAATTCTACTCATATAGATTTTGGCCAACTTAGCACTTGTATAGGTTGTCTTCACGGGTATGAAATGAGCCACTTTGGTTAGGCGATCCACTACTACCCAAATAGAATCATATCCTGACCGGGTCCTTGGTAATCCGGTAATGAAATCCATACCAATCTTGTCCCACTTCCAATCAGGAATAGTTAGTGGTTGAAGCAAACCTGCTGGTTTCTGATGTTCCGCTTTCACTCTACTACACACATCACATAAAGCAATATGCTCGGCGATGTCCTTCTTGAGATTATTCCACCAAAATCTTTCCTTCATGTCCATGTACATTTTGGTGTTACCCGGATGAATGGAATACGATGAGTTGTGTGCTTCTTGCAAAATCAGTTTCCGAAGCTCCGGATCTTGTGGAACACAGATACGTTTCCCATGCCATAAAGTACCCTGTTCATCTTCATGGAATCCTTTGGCTTTTCCTTTGCCAATTTTTTCCTTAATTTCTTCAATTTCCTTATCAATCTTCTGGGCTTCTTTGATCTTGTCCAACAAAGTGGGTTCAACATCCAAAGACATGAGATGTCCTTCAGGCACAATCTCCAATCTGAGATCTCTGAATTGGTCACACAAATCATCGGGCAATTCTCCCTTGGTAAGGCCATTCACAAAAACCTTATGGCTTAAAGCATCCGCTACAACATTTTATTTATCGGGATGGTATTGCAAACTTAAGTCGTAATCCTTGATGTGTTCTAGCCATCTTCTTTGTCTCATATTAATTTCCTTCTGGGTGAAGATATACTTCAAACTCTTGTGATCTGTGAACACTTCACAATGCTTTCCCAAAAGATAGTGTCTCCATGTTTTGAGTGCATGGACAACAGAGGCTAACTCCAAATCATGAGTAGGATAGTTCACTTCATGAGTTTTGAGTTGTCTCGAGGCATAAGCCACAACTTTTCCTTCTTGCATAAGTACTGCACCCAAACCATGATGGGATGCATCACAATATACTTGGAAATCTTTTTCCAAGTCTGGCAAACACAAGACTGGTGTTGTCGCAAGTCTCTTCTTCAATTCCTGAAAGCTAAGTTCACAACCTTCAGACCAAGCAAATTTCTTGTCTTTCTTTAGCAATTCTGTCATAGGCTTAGCAACCTTGGATAAATTCTCAATGAACCTTCTGTAGTAACCTGCTAAGCCAAGGAAACTATGAACTTCTTTCACTGACTTAGGAGATTCCCATTCGATAAATTGAAACTTTAGCAGGATCAACTGCTACACCATCTCCTGACACAACGTGTCCAAGAAATCCAACTTCATTTAGCCAAAATTTGCACTTGCTAAATTTGGCATACAGTTTATGCTCTCTAAGCTTCTCAAGTATCAAACGTAAATGTCCCTCATGCTCTTCTTTGCTCTTGGAGTAGACTAAAATGTCATCGATGAAAACGACAACAAACTTATCAAGGAATTCCATGAACACCTTGTTCATCATATTCATAAAGTATGCTGGAGCATTGGTCAAACCAAATGGCATTACGGTATACTCATATAATCCATACCTTGTGGTGAAATTTGTCTTAGGTATGTCTTGTTCTCTTATCTTGAGTTGGAAATATCCTGACCGGAGATCAATCTTTGAGAACACACAAGCTCCTTCTAACTGATCAAACAAGTCATTGATTCTAGGCAAAGGGTATTTGTTCTTGATAGTCACCTCATTGAGTGAACGGTAATCAATGCATAACCTTTGACTTCTATCTTTCTTTTACACAAACAAAACTGGGGCTCCCCAAGAGGAAGAACTTGGTTGAATAAATCCTTTCTGCAACTGCTCTCCAAGTTGTTTCTTGAGCTCTTTCAGTTCATCAACTGACATCTTGTACGGTCTCTTTGCTATTGGTCCAGATCCTGGTAGAAAATCAATAAGGAACTCCACATATCTATCCGGTGGCATTCCCGGCAATTCTTCCGGAAACACATCCGGATATTCACTCACAATTGGCACACTGTCTATGCTAACCCCCTTAAGAGAATTTAGCTTACTCCCTTTTGATTCAAAGTTAGACTTGAATTTAATCCGTTTTCCTTCCGGGGTTGTGAGTGCAACAGTACGATTAGCACAATCTAGTACTCCTTCATACTTAGCCATCCAATCCATTCCCAATATTACGTCCAGTCCTTGGGAATCTAGGATTATCAGACTCATTGGAAACTTATGCTTTCCAAACTCTATTACTAGATCCCGGCATCCGAGACTTACTATCATATCTCCACCTGGAGAACTAACTTTTATTGGACACCCAATTTTGATATGAATGAATTCAATGCTCCAGTATCAAAAAGAACAAATGCTGGAATAGAATTGAGTCTGAACTTACCGGCAACAGCATCAGGCTCCTCATAAATTTCCTCCACATTGATGTGGTTCACTTGTCCCTTCTAAAAAGGGTTGGGCTTGTTGGGTCCTTCAACTTACTTTTCTGGGCATTCATTTGCCTAATGCCCCATCTTCTTGCACTTGAAGCATTCAACCTAACTAATGTCCTTCTTGACAGGCTGGCTTCCACTGCCACTTCCATTACCACTGTGGTGGCTCTTATATCCACCCTTGTGGTTCTTGTACTTGTCATTGTCATGACTACGGTGATGCTTGTTGTCATGACGGTTGTGGTTGTGGTGCTTGTTGAATTTCCCATGCTTGTGGGATCCTGAGCTTCCACTATCATCGTAATGGGAACGTTTGTGAGAAGATCCTGAGCTGTGCTTGTCCGAGTGCTTTCTCTTCCTGCTCTCAACTTGCTTCATTTTGTTCTCCAAAATAGCAGCCTTATCACAAAGAGACTGGTATGTGGGAACATATGCCAGCCCAACTGCAGGTTCGTTCATCATTCAACCCTTCGAGGAACTTTTCTTTCCTCTTAGCATCGCTGTCAACTTCATCCGTGCGTAACGTGCGGATTGTTGAACTCCTCAATATATTCAGCCACGCCGGTGGCATACCGCTCAAAGTTATGAAACTCTTTCTTCTTCGACTCATCACCCGATGAGATATGAGCGTCGAAAGCCATCCTCAAAGATAGCCCATGTCACATCTTCTATGGGAGTGGTGATCCGAAGTTATCCCACCAAGTGGCGGTGGTCCTTCCAGCAAATGTGCCGCAATCGACTTTTTCAGCATCAAGATAGCCCAGTTACCAAGTCCTTGTTCACAGAGCGTAGCCAATCATTGGCCACCATGGGATCAGTTGTTCCTGAGAACTTTGCTGGCCTCAATCTCAAGAACCTGGTAAGCATGTCAAAACCCGGTGGGTTGTTGTTGTTATTGTTGTTGTTGTTGTTGTTTTGGTTCTGGATGAACGTCGTCATAATTTGCATCAGCTGAGTCTGAGCTGTCATCATTTGCTGCATTTCTGGAGTGATGTTGTTGTTGTTGGGGTTGGGATTGGCACGACGAGGAGGCATCTGTGGTTTGTTCAATAGAGATAAGAATGAGATACCCATAGATGTTTCATGCACAATACATCACGTAAACAATCACAAAACATGCATCGTAGCAATAATAGTTCAACAATAAAAACGACAAGTTCGCAAAGTACACACACCAATAACAAGCCATCCACATGTTGGATGGTCATTGTGACACAATTAAAGTATGATAAATAAATGATAAATGAGTAGTCAACTCTACTCCTCGGCATCAACCTCCTCCTCGATAAAGGTAAGACCTGCATTATCCATTGCGGTCTTGTATTCCTCGACATTGGCGGTCAAGGTCTCTATTTTGGCTTTGAGAGCCCTCTTCTAAGAACGAAGCCTCTCAATCACCGTCTGCTGATGCTCGAGCTCAAAGTCCTTGGCCTGCAGTTCTTCAGTCATGTCCCAAATCCTCTTGTTCCTATCCTGGACTCGCTTCTCCTGACTCTTGAACTTTCTGTCCTGGCTCTCGAACTTTGCCTCCATATCCTTGACTATCTCATCTTGCTCCGCGAAGAGCTTGTCCTTCTCGCGAAGCTGCACCTGGAGTTTGTCATTGTTGATCATGACGTTGGTCCTATCAGAGTCCACGTGCCTAATGAGAGCCTCTAAGTCCTGGAGGTATAGGCGAATCGGCTCAGCTGTATCCCTCGAAGTGTCCTCGAAGTCGATGGCCTCTCCATCCTCATCACGTCTACCAAAGACGTGGAAGTGAGTACCTCTAACCTGTCGAGAGTGTCTCCCTAGCAGACGTCCTACCATATCCTGCATGACTAACTCAAGGCCTCTCTCCTTGTCATCGTGCATGAGCTTGAAGATGATAGCCTCCGTGGTAGGCTCAGTCTGGCGTCCGGGCTGATTGACCTTGAAACCCCAAAGGTCTTTCCTCTCAAACTTGGTGAGGGGAAGCACCATGATTTTAGGAAGAGGGAGATTGAGCAAAGTAGTGAGCTCAACAATACGAGGACCAAAGCGAGTTCCCTGGAACTCCTCAACAGTGCTGATGGTAACATTAGGCATCTATTTATAAGATAGAAAAAGTTAGAACAACACAAATTAAGATAAAACACAAGGCAAAGCATCACATCCATATACTTGGAAATCAAAAACACACAAGTCATGGCATACATGGATCCATTACAACAACCAAGGTTCAACTTATTTTAAGCAACATTTGGAAAATAAGGTGATAAGTGGTGGTCCAACTAACGAAGTACGTTTACAATCCTATCTCACTGGATCTATTGGCTAACATAATGTTTCTAGAAGCAATCAGTCTATCTTGCTCACATGACTCCATCACTAAGTCTATAATGTCTCCTCTTAGGGTTTGGTTGGTAGCCTCCAACTCTTGGGTATGTTTTTTTATTCCTTTAGGTCATTTTGGAGGTTGAGAATTCTGCACTTGACTCTATCACCAAGTTCTTTGATGGTCCTCCAAGCTGCATCCTTTGCTGAATCAAAGAATGTAGTGTGCACCACTGAATTGGTGAACATGCAGAATCCTGATTCCTCGTGGTTGTCTTCCTTGTTTTTATACAAGTGAAGTTGCACCCACCAGTACTCAACTCCTTCATCCATCACAGGAAAACCTTTGTACACAGCTGCACCATGTATTTCCATTGCAACCATGAGGTCCTTGAGAGCCTTGGGGAATTCTGTCTCACACTCGAAGGTCATTATCATGAGTGGTCCTTTCCTTACGGCTTCGTTGATGGATTTCATCTACAAATAGAGATGAGAAAGAAGATTAGAAAAGTTTACGAGAAGAATAGACAAGTGTAGAAGTTGTTGAATTTTTTTCCTTAGTGGTTTCCAATCCTAGGGTCATAATCCTACAGGCAACACAGTGCTCTGATACCATCTGTAAGATCCCTCCTTTATAAAGGAAAAGGATCCCTGTGATTGCAATGCTAGTCCCTGGATCAATGCTAGCATCCACAGTTTAAGATGAAGTACACAGAAACAAAGGTCATTATTACAGTCATTCCAGAGACAAACATAGTCTTTACAACTCCAAGGCCACAGGACTAGTACAAGAGTTTGAATAAGTAAATAAATAAAAGTCTTCATCTTCATGTGCCACAGGAAAACATGTTGAGTGTAGACACATGACTCCTAATCCTCATCAGAGTAACCTGCAACATCACAAGTTACAGCCACAGTGGGTCAATACATTGGAATAGTATTGGCAAATGGTACCTTAGTATAATTTGGGTGGACTAGATACTATATGCAATTTGGCTAAGTGTATCTTGGCTCGCTTTGCTCAAAATAGGTTTTGCCTATTAGTTGAAATCACTAAGTTTTTCTTTGTCAAAACTTTTCCCAAGGAACCACCAATAGACATTGAGGTCCTTCACCCTTTTTCACCCACAAGTTTTACTTATAAATTGGGATGAGGAGATTCTTGATAGCTTCCATGTCTTGATGCTCAAGTTGTCCTTTTCCAGGGACATGGCTAAGTACTTAGATTCTTCCATCTGCAGAGGTTGTGCACTTTCCCCACCAGACTTGATTTTCACCAAGACAGGACCTTTCAGAAGCCTTCCCTTAGACCAAATGGACGCGCTCCAACCTATCATTCCCACTACCACCAACTGTCCAAATGGCTAAGTTCTGGCAACCTATGTGATCCAGGCAGAGCCCATATTGCCAAGTGGCTGCACTAGAAGCTTCTTAACACTTGGCCTCTAAAATCTCTTTGTTCCTGGGTGGCTTTCCACAAGTGAGATACACAAGGTAAACCATAGAAATGGGCCTTGTGTAACCACTCAACATAACCCATTCCTTCCATTCCACCGAGGTGTTTCATTTACTTAGTTGTTTTATTAGGCAAAACACAAGTCCAAAGACTTAGAAATATTTTCATCATAGCATGTATATTTCACCAACCCTTGGTTGCTATTAGATAGGCTAAGCATGGCATAGATAAGCATCTTAACTTAGAAATTTCTAGCAATTCTACAACTACTAGGATATCCCAACATGGCATATAAGAAAAATATAGCATGCAAGACTAGCAAAATATTTCTAATGCTTAGTAGAAAACATAGGGATAAAAATATCATGAAGTACCACTTGCCTTGGTAGTTTGGAGAGTAGCTACACTCCTCACAATCACAATCACTATTGGCACCAAAATCTACACAAAGAATCATAGCCACAAATCACATACAAAACATATACAAACAAAAATATATGAATGCATGCAATATGCTATGTGATGATTTTTAAAACTCAGCCAAGCAAGTGTACAGTACTGGTTCATAAACAAGTTAAAAACTTGCCAAACAACATTTATTTAAACCTTAAAACATTTTTCAAACAATTCATATACTCAAATTATCCCTACACATGTTTATATACATAAAACCATTTTAACAGAAGCAAAATATTAAACACATTGCATATTTAGAAAGGGCTTGTTCTCCTGATTCCAATGATATAAAATTCGTCAAATTCTAACGTGGGAATCAAAAGTTATAGCTAAAACAAAATCAAACATCTAATAGATTCAAATCCTGTTTTTAAATCTAAAATGCTGCCACGCGTCTTATTCTGATTGGCCGGTACCGTTTCGCGTTGGATCACGCTTCTGAGCCGCTGGATCTAACTTAATCGTGCGGCTCTCCAATCTTACCGCTTCGCTCACGTTCTATCGTATCCGCAGGATCTAGATCTAACGGCGCTCAGCACTTTGACCATCCAGTGGCGGCGCTGGCGGCGGTGACAGGCGGCGGCGCCTCTGTCAGAGATACTACCGACGTTCTATGTCGCGCGGGAGAGGGGGAAGGGGCTTACCAGACTCGCCGTGTGCTGCTGATGCTCAAGGTGGCGGTGGTTTGGCAAGGGGCGCACGGAGATGGTCGCTAGAGCTCGTGAAATTGCGGGCGGCGTTAGTTGCTTGCTGTCGAAGACGTTGCCAAGGCTCTATGTCGACCTAGCACAAGCCAGATGGTTTAGGAGATGCGCAAGGGCCTGGCGAACAAGAAAGTACCAAAGGGGAGGCAAGGGGCGGTCTCATTTTACCTGAATCGCACGTCGGAGTCGAGCGACGGCTCAGGTGCTCGCGGTTGAGAACGAAGACGTCGCTCTGGTTCATGAGAAAGCAAACAGAGGGCATTAGCGAACGCGCAAGGTCATGCTGGTCACAGTGGTTTGAACTAGAGGCAGAGGGGCGGTTTGTACTCACCAAGATTAAATCACGCCACGAGTTGCTGCTCATGGCGGCGCAAGGGCAATTGCGGGCAGCCTGGGGGCGTAGAGGTGGCGCTAGGTGAGGGGAAATGGCCGCGGTGCAGAGGGGTTTATGTAGGCAGAAGGTGGGCGGCGATTAAGCACGGAATCAAGGGCAATTAAGCCCGCAGTGACTGCGGCGAGTAACGGCGGAGCGAGCATCGCGGCCGCGCGTGATTCACGACGACGACGACGTGGTCGCAGGGTCCACTTGTCAGCGAATAAAACAGAGAGGAGGTGGGGTCCTGGCGTCAGTCACTCAGTGGGTTTGCCTGCGAGTGAGAAAGAGAGAGTGGGAACCCGGGTGGGCTTACTGGGCTGGATTCGTAGTTGGGCCAGATAGGTGGCGCTGGCCTTTTTCTATTTCTTTTCTCCTTTTCTTTTTCTGTTTTGATTTTTTGAAATGATTTTCAAATCCAAATCAAATGAGTTTGAATTCAAATCTTCTCTAGGTTTTTATACTGCAAACCTTGCACTCAAATGTGTGTCAAACACTACTGTTTATTCAAAACACTTTGATCAAATGAAAATAAAAATAAAACCAAGCCTTTATGATATATATACAATAGGCATAATATTGGTTTTATTTGCTCATTTTGTTTTGAAACTTTGTTCAAACTTTTGATGGTGCCTAAGTTTGAATTTCAAATCTTACTGAACCAAAACAAATACTCTCTCAATGAAAGGTAGCACTAAGGCTAGAGCAACTTACATGAAATAATAAGCATATATGCTTTTGTTTTGAAATGATTTGTTTGAAATGAAAATCATATGAACATGGATGCATGGATGATATGCATGAGTTTAAAACATGATTTTAGGGATGTTACAGAAACAAGGAAATTTTGCACTATTAAATGAATTAGAGAAGCTCCCCAAAGATTGTGCACCAATTATAGTAATTGCATTTGGAAACAACATGCACAACCATGGACTCCTCACTTCTCCAAACTCATCTAACAATGCACGCAAAGGTCAAAAAAATTGGAAGACATCGAAGAATCACAAAGAAATAAGAGGTGGTTTCCAAGAAATGCAAAAACAACCAAAGAATGATCTTCTCTTGTGTGTGTAAATTTCTAGGTGGAAAATATCACAAAGTCAAATGTCCACAAATAAATATGCACAAACAAAATAGAAACAAAAGAAAACATATGAAAGGCAAAACGGAAGTCATAGAATATACCAATAAGATGTTTTGCTTGATAGCATGCCCAAGGGCTCAAATATATCTTATTGTACATCGATGATTTTCAAACACCGACAAACTCCATACATTACTACTATTACCAAGGGAAGAAGGGATAGAAGGAATATATGGAGAAAGGCAAAAAGTAACACAAAAAAGAAAATCAACTTTGTAAAAATACTCACTATTGCACATGAGAGATATTGAGGAAACGATATGCAACAAAATTGTTAGATTGACATATTTGGTATTGGTGAATCATGATCATGATTTAGTATAGTCCCCATTATATGCACTCATCTCAACATACACACATTTGCAGTAGAGAGAACTCTTCAAAGCCAAAGCAATAAACCAACCATGTGCAAGTACACAATTTCATGCCAACAAGCAACCTACAAAAGGTTGGGAACAAGATATGTATGCATGAGAGAGAGGATACTTGTTACCGAGATATAATTGGTAGGATGAAGAAGATGTGAATTTGTTGATCATCCTAGCTTGCATGCAATTGACATGTAGACACCACTTCTTCCTTGTTCAATATACACGCACCCAATATGTATCCCTAATGTACCTACAACACAATTAAGTACACTATGGTCCCCAAACAAATTGGGTCCAAAGTAGTTAGTGCAACTACAATACATAGGAGAGCCTCCACACAAATATGTGCATATTGATATGAAATTGAATTTCATGCACATCTTAGCCCATTAGGATCTGGTGGAGTTTCCCCTATATATTGGATCAAAGAAAGCAAGCATGCCGTAATACATACATATTGTAAATATGCATGCATAAGACTTTCAAGAACCAAAAGGAGATACAATTTGAACAAAAACACGAAGAAAACCAATAAGACACACACATAAAAGTGTGACTCGGCAAACGTGTCCAAATTGTATCAAAGTGCCAAATCAACACATGAAAGAACACAAGATCAACAAATGAACTAGAAAGAGCCAAAGAAAAAGGATAAGAAAAATACCAAGGCTCAAGGATATATCTCATCCTAAAAGAACAAAACAAGTGACAAGGAATGAGATAAAACCAACTCCCAACGAGAGCAAGGAAACAACAACCAAAATAAACTCTCCACGCTTTTCATGATGGCACACAAAGTACCAACACAAAAAGGATCGAGCTTCCAAGCAAAAATGGATCAAATCAAGAAGCATAAAACAATGTTCTAGATAATATAGGAGAGCTCCCCCATAAGTAGAGCATTATATATAATTTTTCCTTTGAATGCAAAATGCTCGCAAATGATATCATCATTACTACCTACACTAAATAAAACACAAGGGGATACAAATAAAATAAGAAGATTCACAAGAGGCAAGGAAAGCTTGGGAGCAAATAGAAAAACATTTTCTTGGCCAAAGATAAGGCAAATAAGCAAAGGCCAAAGTGAATATAATCAATAAAATATACCATATATGGAGTACCAATTGTCCAAAGACAATAAATATAAGGAAAATTTTCCCTAGGTAGTTTGCAAGGATATCACAATCATATTCACAACAAGAAGCATATAACAAAGCATGAGAAATAAGCTTTCATAGGGATATGCTGAGTGGGGTATACCCGACAGGAAGTTTCCTATTGGCCCAAGCTGCCAGTGAGTAGGCATGCAGGACGGCGACTGGATCAGGACTCGACAAGGAGCCAGGCGACTGGAAGCTAAAGGCCCAGAAGCGTATCTAGGCCCAGTCGGATTAGGTCGAGCACCCTCCGAATCCTTAACCAATTCGGTTGTAGATCTGTAAACCCTAGCGAGGTGAGCCTAGATAAACCTCACTAGGGTACGCATAGAGTACACGTTCCATCATACACCCCCTGCGACTCGCCGCCGAGCTCGCCCTTGTACTCTCTCAGTAATACAATCTAGCAGGAGTAGGTCTTTACCCTCCGAGGGTCCGAACCTGGGTAAACCCCTGTGTCTCCACCCTCATCTCGCACCGCAGATGGCTGGCCGCCCTTGCCCCTCATTCTACTACTCGCTGCCGATTGCAGCATCTGCCTTGGTCATTCCCACGACAATGGCGCCCACCATGGGGCATGGCCGGTCAGGCATGTGTTCTGCGGCGAGATCCAATCTGCCAATCAATTAGACGATCGCCATCGGCTGCATGATCGCGATCAGGGAGACCCTTGTGATACCCCTAGGATTAAGGCTAGACAAATCCTAGACCTTCGTCTGAACATAAGCCTAACCTAATCTCGAAAGCATATAGAGAGAGAATCGGTAACACAATAGTGACCCTACGACACGAAAATTATTACAGCAAGCTCATAACTAAGCAAAGAACCAAAATATTACAAGCATAGGTCACTAACCACAAACATCAAACAACAGAAGGCAAATTACGCTATTAAGTATAGCAAACTTAACAAATGGCCTAAGAGGACTAAAGCATAACGATGACGTCCAATCCATAGATCCCAGACTACCAACTAGGAACTCCAAACTACTCATCGATGTCGATGTCGTGAATAACTCATATTCTATGGTAACACTTACTCTGCTGCAAAAGTGTCAACGAAGCAAGGGTGAGTACAGGGTGTACTCCACAAGACTTATGGTTGGTGGAGTTTTTTTGCATAAAGCCATCTTTGTTCTGTAAAACAAGAGGGAGAAGAAAGTCGACTAATCAGAATATTTTAAAAGGGGATAAGAGAATGGTAACTCTAGCTTTGATCATCTTTTGATATCTACTGAATCATCATCAGCTGAACCTATCTAGGATCACCCCCTCATACCCATGAGGAAGCATCCTTGAGCACACATTACTTAACTTGACAAGTTTTACGATTAGGTTCAAGTTCTCTATGATCTTCACGTACGTTCCCAAGTCGTCCATAACCGCGGACGCGGCTTCTCGAAAATATTAATAACCCTGCAGGGGTGTACAACTTTACCCACACGTACTAACCTTCTCTTAATGACAGTACATTAGCCCTCTTCCTTGGAAGGCCTGCAGAGGGTGGTTAGACACGACCTTTACCTTGCTTTCGCTGAGACCATGAGTCACGCAGTAAGGAGATGGCGCCGTAACGGGTCGAGTCCCAAAGTCGGTCCGTAGCGACGTGAACATGGTTTGAGATTATGGATGTTGGGCATCTCCCATTCCCTGCCACGCTTACCTACCTGTATGAATGCACCTCCTTCACCTCCATTCAAGAACAACCAAGATGCGTATGTTGAATGGAAAGCCCGAACTATGTGACTCATGGAATCTACTAGGCAAGTTAGTTGGCCGAGGGGGTTTCCAGGCCCCCGTGTGGCTGTACGCTCGTCTTGGTTCAAGAGGCAAGAACATCGGGTCCTAAGGGTGGCAAGTATGGGACTACAAAAACCACAACCCTCGTGGCCTCCCATACAAGCCTTAGCATGTTTAACTTTCATCTCTGATCATACCACGTCATCCTGTCAAACTAGGTTCATTCGTAGCTCTGATTCATCAACCGGATGGACCAGCGGTAACAGCTAAGCATGGCTAAGCACAACAGATGTAACAGCTCTAGCAACGATTCACAAGACAAACCCTAGTTACGCTAGGAGCAGTGGATCAGGAAATATAGTCTTCAAAGGTAACATGCATCAGATAGGATTACTCCATCTATCGATAAAATACTTTAGAATCGCATGCACATGACAAGAATTGAAATGCTTGAAAACATAGGATTTTATCATGTGTGGGGTTTCGCTTGCCTTTGCCAGTTGATATCCAGAAAGTAGAGCTTCGGACATCTTGTACTTGACTTTATTACAGTTGGTCAAGTATCGGTCTTCGAGCTTCGACGGTGTTGATCTCGGTCTTCGATCTTGATCTCGATTCCGATATCGTATTCTACCGAGGAAGAACCAAATACCGGAAAGAAGGGAAACAATCAGCACATGGCATCTATGCAATGCTCAAGCAAGGATGATGATATGACAAGTTGAATTGCATTGAAATAAACCCCTAAGGCATACTTGGCAATTTAATAGGGGTTGCGAGGGGTGGAAACCCTAATTCGGAGAAAACCCCGGAGGCATATGAGAGGGGTACATTTAGGTCTCTAATTAAACTTGCAATTGAAGTTGTTTAAAAATGCATGATTATAGCTTAAAGAGGTAGGTATTATTTTTCTGAACATTTTGATATATTATTTGTATTTTTCTGATTTAAAATGAATTAGCTATGAATTTCTCCATTTTTAATTCATTTTAAATCATTTTTTGAATATTATAAAATAATTTGCATTTTGGAATTACTTTAATAATTTTTATTAAACAGAAAACATTTCTGAATATGTTTATTTGACTTACAACAGGGGCCCACATGTCAGGTATTAATCATTTACAAAATAATTACAGAAATTATTTCAGAAAACATTAAAAGAAAATAAAAAGGAATTACTGCATCAGCATGATGCAATGCTGACGTCAGCCAAGGCTTGAGCCTTAGATCGATGATCGATATGTTGACCGAGCGCGCGCGGGACAGCGAGAGGAGGCACGCTGGACAAAGGGCAACGCGGGCTACCAGAAACTGGCGGTGCCGCTTGCAGAGGGTCGCCGGAGCGGCATGCACGACGGCGAACAGTAGCGGCGGCGACAGGTGGTCATCGGGGAGGAGCTAGAGAGCGAGAGGAAGAGTGCAGAGGGGTTCGTTAGAACCGTGAGCTCACCTTGAGCTCTACGGTGGTGACGGCGAGGACGGGGACGGTCAAACGGCGATGAATCGATGACGACAACGATGGTGGCCGACAGTGCTTCTTGCTTGATTCCGTCCAGAGGAGGTCATCCGAGCTCGTGTGCTTCGAGGAGGAGAACGAGGGCAACAAGGCGGTCACGGGGGTAGCCTCAGCTTTGCCCGGGGCGACCAGAGACGGTGAAGCTCACCGGCGTCTGCAAGGCTAGGGTTAGGGTTTGCGCGCAAGAGAAGATGAGAGAGGGAACTGAGGGCTATGGTTTCTCCGCGGCGGCTCTGGGGATCAAATAGATGCTCGGGGGCGGCGGCGTTGATCTTGGTGCGCGGTGACCGGCGACGGGATGACACGCAGCTGCTTCCGTGATCGATCAGCGAGGAATACGATGATGATAGAAGGCTGAACCAGTACGGGGCCGAGGTAGGCTACAAACAGGCCAGATGGGCCGCGGTGAAGTGTGCTGGACGGCAGAGAGAAAGAGGAAGAGAGACGGGCTTGGCCCAGGGAGAGAGGGAAAATGTTTTTCTTTACAGAAATGATTTTCTTTTTCTGTTTTGTATTTTCTCTTTGTGTCTTTGTTTCAAATCTGTTTTGAACCATTTGAGAAATACCAGAGGTTTTGAAAATACTTTAGAAAACATACAGGAGCCCTTGTACCAATTTGAGATCCTTATTTTTGTGATTTAAAAAATTAAAACCATTTTATAAGAGTTTTCAAGAGAGGGAAAGGAATTAGGTTTTAGGGTTTTTGCTTTGTTTCCTCGATGCACAATTTAATAGATGATGCTCATGAATGCACATTCAAACCCTAATTACCATTTAATAAACTAGGGTTGCTACAATTCTATCCCCCTTAAAAGAATCTCGTCCCGAGATTCCTAGGTAGGAAGGTAGAAGGAACAGGGTTACACTAAACTTCAACGATCTTCTTGTAGAGGTTGATCCATGCCACCATGACGAGTGGACGAAGCGCTTCATAATCTTTGAGGTGGCTGCTCACACTAAGGAAGAGAGGGAATGACACGGAACCACAAACTGAGTATCTCATGGTTAACTCATGGATAGATGTTTCACGAACATCTCTAAAGCCAACAAACATGAAACACGCCAAGGTAATAGAGGAAACAAGAGGATATGGTTTCAAGGTGACAGATAACTGGTCTTCAGAAGGATTGAGACCATGGAGCTTGCAGAAGAGTTTAACTTCTGAGGGAAGGAGACTTCCAACAGATCGAAAAGGAACACATAGTTCGGGAAGTAAACCTCTACTAAACAACTTAAGTAGAGCTTTTTAGGTAGAAGAGATAGATATGAATAAAACCAAGCCGTTGAACTACTTTTGAAACAGAAGGGTCACTCTTTCATTCAACAGAAGGCCAAGACAGAAAGGTGTTTTGGTGGAGAGAACTCATAAGAGTCACAAGGAAAATGTAACGAGAGAAACTATTGATTACAAAAATCATTGTCGCTCTTCGAACATGTTTAATAAAGTGGGAAAGGAAACTCTTTATTCATCCAGGGCTATCAAAATCTTTGCCAAAGATCATGATATCACTTTACACCACCAAGATGAATAGTTTAGAAGATTCCTGATGACACGATAAGAAAGACTCAGATTCCAAGTACTTGGCATAACAAGATGATTGCCATCATAGCAGGGTCTGGAGAATTGACCGAGAGACATTTAGCAACACTATACTTTAAATGTTCTCCTTGATGTTCGAAACACCGATAGTAGGCTATTGACAAGCCTTTAACAGTCATCAATTAAAGGTTAGACTTCGGATACAAAGGAAACCATAAGAAAAACTCCTATAATAAAATATAGAAGAGGCCTCATGAAGAGTGGTTGTTATTGTTGATTCAAGGGAATATGGTAATAGGTCTTCCGACTGATTGTGACAACCACTACATCAATCTTGCCAGAGTTACAATAGACCTACGTCATAACCTTGAGGAACACCAACCATCATTGCTGCTGGAGATTCAGCTTTGGTTAGGTGAAGAGATACTTCAGACTCAGCATATCCGAGTAGAAAGTTTGCAACATTTACCACAGATGTAAAGTCACTAGATTCTCAAGACATGGATTTCAATGTCAAGCTCCAAAAGATGAGCTAGGTTGTGGAACCCATGTGATAGCAAGTTATCAAAATATAATTGCATCTACATGAGCTATTTGCAACGAAACACAATTGAATCCTGTTTAGGAAACATTTAGGAGGATATCCAAGTTTTGTTGGACTTGTTATCTTCCGTGAATGAATCAATCAGTGGCTTGGTGTGCTTGGAGGATCTTCTCGAGATATGGTGGTATCAACCTACCATATCAAGAATTCTTCACACATGCTTGACTAATTTGGAATGATTTCCCGAGGAAACAAAGACAACTCTACTCGATCCACGGCGACAACTTTCAGCAATTGCACGTGAACCAGAGAAGGTTACTTCTAACATCCAGAACACATACTTCGAGATAACACGAAGATGGTTCTCAAAAGTTTCCAACATTAATGCCAACTGCTCCATATGAGTCTGATATAACATGGAGAAGTTAAGAATGTCATTGATGGGCTCAATAACAAACTTATCTATACACTCCAAGAAGACAGAATAATATGTTGTATGAACAAGGCAAAAATACTAGTCAGACCAAAGAACATGAAGATGTACCTAGGTGAAACATCACAAGTAGATACACCATCAAGATTGTCCTTGGAACTGAGTTTGATTTGACAATTGCCCAAATCAAATCAAAGGCGGGAATGATAACATATCCACAGAGGACTTATTATCCTGCTTCAACACGAACAAAACTAGACATCCCTTTAAGGAGGAACAAAGTTGAATAGAACTTTTGTCTTACAACTCTCCAAGTTGTTGTTTAAGTTCAACCAACTTGTTCAGGGGTATCTAGTATGGATCCTTGGAGAAAGTAGAAGTTCAGAGAACCTGCTTACTCAAGAACTTGACATCACGGTCATGTGGAAACATGGCGATACTTCTAGAAGACATCTAGAATATCACGGACCACCGATATGTCACAAAGCTCAAGAGAGAAAAATTTCTTGGTAAGACAAGATGACATAATCTCAGAGTTTCGGCACAAGCCTAACTCTTTGACCGAAGAGGGTGTACCAGAATAACGGACTTGGTAGCACAATCATCTTTTGCTTAGTGATAGGGTTAACCATCACACTAAGAATGATACAAATGTCCTTTGAGTTCAAAGCAATGGAAATTGCTAATAATCTCATATGACCACATTATTACGCACACGCAACATTCCTGAGCACAAAAGCTCGGAGGAAGGGTGGGTAATATATGCAAGAGCATCACTTCATTAAGAGGGTCATGAAACTGAGCATGACCTCTTAGTATCACATAGTGTGATACTTTAAGGTAGAACAAAGCATAAGCTAATCAACGCTTCTTGATCTGCAGATTACAACACTTTGACCTGGTTTCAGAAATGACGAGGTACTGGAGTTTGTTTCTCCAGACATCCCGAAATGGTTTGTCATGACGAACCACAAGAGTATCTTGCATCGGAAAACACCAATGCACATTTGCTACTTCGCTACCAACTGGTAGAAAAAGGTCAGAAAAAGACAAGGTAAGGAAGAACATGCTCGGGATAGAATTCCCAAGATGTGGATGCATAAGTCAACAATCTTCCAAAGACCAATGCAGAAAAGGACGGTGTGGTAGAGTCACGAGCATAGATGTGAGACTCTCGAGGAGTACCCTTGTCATGATCTATTTAGTTCCATTAAAGAACGTCTGCCATAACATGTGGTAGGGAAAGTCCTTTATCATCACTGTTCAATAGTGACAATATCCATAAACTTGAAGGCTATACTAGAAGGTACTAGCATTCTGAGGTAATGTGTAAACATTAACAACAGGGGTCAACAAAATGGATATTGGGTTAAATATCAGCTTCATGTACAAGATTCTCAACACCAAAATCCAACACATTTGGGGATCTTAAGTTCAAGTCCAAGGGTTAAAACCCAAAGAAAGGAGTAACTACTACTTGAGTGACAAAGCGTACACATCAAGATAGTAATTACGAGGTAGCTGTAGGGTTTCGTAGCATGGAAAACAAAAAATTTCTACTGCATACAAACAAACAAGCCAAGATCTATCTACTAGATTGTAGCAACGAGTCGATGGAATAACTTACCCTCGAAGATTCCAAAGTGTTTAACGAGAGCGGATTCTCGTGGGTGATGTAGTCGTACTCTTCCCGGTCTCAAGATCGCGTAGACGATCCTTCCGGCTAAGGCTTTGAGCGCCCCGCAATCGGTCACACGTTACTCGACGAAGACCTTCCTCTTCCTTGTTCCAAAGAAATGGAGGTTGTAGCACTCTCCTCGCGATTCCGGCAGCACAACGGCGTGGTACCGGAAGTAGAGGGGAGATCTCGCAGGGCTTCGCCTTAAGCCGGAGCGAGTATGGTGGAGTATGAGAGAGATCCTCGGCGATCTAGCTTTTAGACACACCAAGGAGGAGAGGCTAGAGCCGGCGGCTAGGGTTCTGGGGACCCCCAAGTCGGCGGCTAGGGCAAAAACCCTAGGGTCGGCGGCTATGGTGGTAGGCGCCAAGCTAGGGTTTGAGGAGAGGTACTTGTGTGTGCTAGGAGGGAGCGCTGCCCCTCCTTATATAGGTGGAGGGGCCGGCGACCAAGGGGAGGGAGGGGAGTCCCTCCCCAACTCGGCTTGGGTGGTGCGCCGGCTTGGGGAGGAGGGACTCCCTCCCCAACATGGTTTCAACCTCCTCCTCCTCTTTCCAAAACTTGCCGTTTGACTTTCAAACTAGCCGTTTGACTTTTCAATTTAGGATTTGAATAAACCCTTTATTTTT
This sequence comes from Avena longiglumis, assembly GCA_030063025.1. Lineage (NCBI taxonomy): Eukaryota > Viridiplantae > Streptophyta > Magnoliopsida > Poales > Poaceae > Avena > Avena longiglumis. The sequence continues at coordinate 462,643,355 of CP125974.1, forward strand.
TACAGCGAAGACACTTAGTACATGATGCAATCATTCCAACTTGCAATGACACATTCATGTACCCCTTCCCCTCCGGAGTGCCGGACATTCCGGAACCTTCTAGAACATTCCCGATGAAAACACCGGAATCATTCCCCAACTCCGAAACGGGACTTTCCTTATATGAATCTTATTCTCCGGACCATTCCGGATCTCCTCGTTATATCCCGGATCCCATCCGAGACTCCGAACAACATTCGATCTCTTTCTCATCATACCATAACTACTCAAACAACGTCGAATCCTTAAGTGTGTCTCCCTACGGTTCGTGAATTATGCGGACATGATCGAGACACTTCTCCGAACAATAACCAATAGAGGAATCTGGAAATTCATATGGCTCCCACATATTTCTACGATTACTTTGCGATCGAATGAACCATTTACATACGATACCAATTTCCCTTTGTCACACGATAGTTTACTTATCCGAGGTTATGATCGTCGGTATCTCTGCATACCTAGTTCAACCTCGTTACTGATAAGTACTCTTTTCTTGTTCCCGTGATATGTGATCCCTTGTGAGCCAGTAACATGCTTGCAAGCTAATTGGATGAAATTCCACCGAGAGGGCCCAGAGTATATCTATCCGTCATATGGATGGACATATCCCACTCTTGATCCATGTGTCTCAACCAATACTTTCCGAACACCCAATGCCACCTTTATAGCCACCCGCCACGGTGTGGTGTTTGATGTCATCAAAGCATCCATCCGGTAAAGGTGATATGCATGATCTCATGGTCGAAGGAATTAGGTTACTATGTATCAGAAAGCATATAGCAATTGAACTATTAAAATGACTTGATCTTTATGCTACGCTTATCTATAGGAGTATGTCCACCATATCATTCTCCTAATGATATGATCTTGTTGTTGATAACATCTCAATGTTCATGATAGGGAAACCACAATCATTTATCAACCAACAAGCTAGTGATGTATAGAGGCTATACTAGGGACTTCAAATTAAGTTTACAAATCACACAAGTATCAATGTTTCCTTGTTAATACTATTATAGCATGAATGTAAACATTTATCATAAACACAAAGATATAATAATAACTGCAATTATTTTTGCCTCTAGGGCATATCTCCAACAGTCTCCCACTTGCACTAGAGTCATCTAATCTAGATTACATGGTAATATACCGAACACCCATGGCAGTTTGGTGCTGGTCATGTTTTGCCCTCGGGAGATGTTTAGTCAACGGATCCGCCACATTCAGATATGTGTGTACTTTGCAAATCTTTATATCCCCATCTTGGATATGTTCTCGAATAGCGTGAAAACGTAGGTTGATGTGCTTCAGCTTCTTGTGTGACCTTGGTTCTTCCGCATTGGCTATGGCGCCCATGTTATCACAGTAGATAGACATTGGGTCCAGCGCACTAGGAACCACACTCAGCTCTGTAATGAACTGTGGCATCCCGCAAAACCACTACTAGAAAATCGCGTTGAATTTGTGCATTGCATCGTCATCATCATGCATTGTTTGCCAAAATTATTTTCGCAACACCCGTTTTGTTTTCTAAAACGCCCCCTCTTGATTCAAACATCAAAATCCGGATCGCCGGAATATTTTGTTTTGCCCGACATCGGTTTGCAAAAGCTTTGTTTGAAATAAATAAAATTTATTTTTATTTTAGTGGGCATGAAGGCCGAGCGAGTAGACCCGAACGACCACCCCTGTTTATAAATCGGTCCACCCTGCCAGCCCCATCTAAATCCTAATCCCACCTAAAATTCTACCCACCCTCTGTGGCCACATCACCCTGGCCACTCCCCTCGCGCCACCTCACATTCCCTCACCCCTCCCACCACTCAGAACCGGCCACGTGTCCTAGCACTAAACCCACCCCACCTGGCCACCGAACCACCCACGTGCCCAACCCCCCACCTCTGGCCCCACCGGCCTTACAGCACCTCCTGGGTCCTGGCCCTCTCTCTCTGCCTGTGGGACCCGCCCCCACTCCCCTGACCACATGCCCACGAACCCCCCCCCCCCCCGCGTCTCCCTCTCCCTATCTTCTTCTCTCCCGATCCGGCGAGCCGCCTCCACCGCATCCCGCCTCGGCCACAAGACGCGCCTCCTCCAGCCGCTCGAGCTGCCGCTGTCGCCGCCTCCGCCGCCTCTGCCCGTCAGCTGAAGCTTCGCCGGGGCCGCGTTCACCACCGCCAGCCGTCCCCGCCGAGGCCGCTGCCGCCGACCCCACTGCCGCCTCGCAACGACCGCCATGACCTCGCCCGCTGCTGCCACTGCCCGCCGCATCCCACAGTTCCGCGAGGCCGAGCCATCCCCGAGCACCTCCTCCTCCACGGCGTCCCCTCTGCTGGTCGCGAGTTGCCGAGCATGGCCTCTCTGCTGCCTCTGTCCCTGGCCGTGTGCACCGGCGGCGGTCTGACCGTCGAGGCCACTCCTGGTATCCTGTAGTGTTCGTGTGATGCTGTAGTTTCGACTTCAGTGGATCTTTTCCCCGGAGTAGCTCGGTGTATTAGCTGTTGGTGAGGTGAGTTGTTGTTTTGGTGCCGTTGGGGATGATGTGTAAAAGGATGCGGACCACGTGATGTCTGTGAGAAACATTGTGTGGCTTCGCTCAAACATCCCGACACCCGAACCCAAGTTCGCCATCGACACCAAAGACCCGAGGAAAGCCGTCGAGGTGAAATCGACAAGATCTACCTCACGGTGCGGCGAACCACGGACCCGGAGCATCCTGGACACCCAGATCTACCGGCGACCGACCAAGACCCGAAGACCGATCCCGCCGAACGTCGAGATCTTCAATCGGAATTCGAGGACGCCGAGATCCCGGTACGACAAGCACTTCGCCGCGGACCCGACAAAACCCTCGCAACGACAAGAACTCCTTCCTGAACCGATGCCGACGACGTCGCACGCCAAGATCTTCCGAGAAGCCCTGTACCATGTGCCGGCGTCTGCCCAAGCTCGTCCACGAGACCGTTGTCGTCGAGGGCTCGCAACCCTCGGTGGACCCCCAAGATCTACGCCGCGGAGCAACAAGGCCTTCGAGTTGGAACCGACGAGATCTGCAATCATGGACGCGGGAAACACCTCGGAACTCCAAGATCGCCATGGGACGATAAGCACTTCACCCCGGACACCGAGAACCCGAATGCGACAAGATCTACCCCCGTAATTCGAGAACGATCCCGCCGAGCCCGAACCGTCGAACCCTGGACCCCGAGACCGACCCCGAACCCCGGAACCCCCAAGTCCGTCGAGACCCCTCAATGTGTGAATCTCTTCCCGAAACCCTAATTTCATAATATAATACAATTGTTGCACATCAAATCATTCATCTCGCATGCATATCATGTGGTTTGGGGGCCTTATGCCGATTCACCTAATAATTAAACATGGGGCCCATATGCGGGCAAATCTAGCCTTATATTGGCCTCATTTAAACTTGTGTAGCGAAATCGGTGCTATATTCTGGCCTTGTTATAACAACATTTAAATGACGGGGTTCTAAACAACTTGAACCATATGTTTACTGCCGGGACCCCGGTTCCGCTTAATATGACCTAATTGCATCGCACCGTTGCCATGCCATACATCATACATGCATCATGCCGATCTTCTGCCGTGTATTAAATACTGCATCCGGTGTTTCTTCTAGTGTTTTGCTTCTTCGCGGATAAGGCCGTTGAGTTGATGTGAGCTTCGACCCGATCTTCGGTTGAACCTTCGACAATGTTTTCAAAGAGCATCTTCCCTTTCTACCTATCTTACTTTTATAGTATTTATTCCTCCTGTTGATCTATTGCTATCTCGTGTTGCGATGCTTTAGTTTCCGCACTGTGATATACCGTGCAGCCCTATATTGCCTTGGCCACACCCTATTACCGTTGTTTGGTAGATAGTTGGACTTAGCGTCGTAGTTGCTTGCTCAAGTCTTGATGTGTGTCGTCATATGCCACGATTCTTTGATGTATTGCCGCATGTTGATGTTGGAGATGATTCTAGTTTTACTTATCGTCACTTTAATTTCTGTTTAACAACTAAAATTGAAATAAGCGAGAGGCATTGGTGGGTGATAGAAAATATTTGGTTTCGACGCCCACTTGTGTCCCGTAAGACCCCGAGTACTTGATACTGTTCCTTGATTTATCGCGCTATCCACATCCGGAGGTATATGGGACCCCGAGCGAGCTTGATTCCATCTTATTTCTTGGGGCCACAAACTAGTTTGAGGTTTTATTTACTATCCTGTACTTATGCCATGCTACTTTCTGTATTTAAATTGTGCGAGGAGCACACTGTACTGTTTAGGATCGGGACACGATTCCGCGGTGTCGACAAGCCCAGCCACACTTTCGGGTTCCCGATCGTTCACCGTCTCACCCAAACCTTAAGTCCGTCTCGAGTCACCGTCGTTATGGATTCTACTTAAGGGTGGCCCCTGAAATATTTCGAATCTGTGATTGTTCAATGAAAGCCTCGTTGGGTTTTGTTTTGGTTTTTCCGAGGTTGATCGAGCGTGTGTTGCTATTGGTGCACCCCGGCCGGGTAAAACTTTCTGAAAGCCGTGTCCGCGGATATGGACGACTTGGAGCACAGTATCTCGATCATAGACAAGCATAACTAAAGTTTATTGTTATAAATTTGACTTTATAATGACTAGTAATCAGCTTCACTATAACGGAATGACTAATAATACTGCCCACAATTGCTTGTTTGGTTGTCGCTTGCGACAATTGTACCTGACTAGTAAATCTTGCAACTACAACGAAATGGCTGAATAAAAGTACCAACAACTGCTGGGTTTTGGGGTTTAACTCATGTTATCTGTATCTGATTAGTAATTGCTGCCACTATAACGGAATGGTTAACTAAAAGTGCCCACTGATTATTTTATCAGGATGATTAACTAAACCTGACTAGTAAAGTGCCGCAACTATAACCGAATAAGTAAAACTGCCAACCGTGTGAGTTCCTCGGTTGACTTCCTCGTTCGGTCTCGAGGGGGAAACGCCAGGATGGGTTTGTTTGATGATAGTGTCAGGTTGGTTCCGGATAGGTCCTCCTTACCCCTCTCTGATAACCGCCAGTTGTATCGAGTCTCTATAGGTTGTTTAGTGCATGCTGCCGCTGCCGCTTCAGTCCACCATACCTATGTAGGCGAGGACCGCCGAATTCTATCCTCGCCGTGTACTGGCCTCAGTACTGACGCTCCTTCTTTTTCCTTTGCCCTTTGTCGGCACCCCTTTTGTTTAAGCAGGTTTGAGATCGACGTCGTTAGCAGGGTTACCCTTCCGGCTTGGCCTGGGCAGGGTTATGGACGCCATTGGTTATTCTTCAGGGCTCTTAGCCCCGTTTGCTTCTTGTCCGTAGTCGGACGCTCTACCGTTTTCAAGGTGATTTGGATCTTTGTATAATATACCTGTATTCTTGACTCTTTGAGTCGCTGTTATATATATCTGTTCTGTGGGTCCCATCGAGGACTGTTGTGTAATGTTATTACTTTGCTTTCCACCCGCACGAAAGTGCTGGTGGCACCTTTGAATCGTTTCTATGGGTTTGGCGAATTTTGCTCAAACTTGCATAGGTCCGATTCGAGGGTGTTCTGAGTGGTATCGAGCTCAAGGTTGCGATACCCCACAAGTCCAGCCTGTAGGATAACCTAGCTAACGGCCGAAGTAGAGTGTCAAAACTATTTTTGAAAATCGGTTGGATAGTTCTGGTTAGGTCTGATTTTACTCCTTACCCCTCTGCTGTTCCCCTCTTACCCCTACGTGTTTTGAATCCGCTCTCGTCTCTTTCCTCGAGTCCAGGAATTCTCGTGGTTGGGTTTCCGTCGTACCTTGAGGGCTTCGCTTCCTTCTTCGATAACGGTGTTGCTACATCTGGTCTTCATGCTATCCGAGGAATCCTTCGTCTGTGGTATCATTCTTTGTTCCTTGTTTGTGCCTTCCGTTGTTTTCCGACGCGACGACATCATCTACGCCAGATCCGATGCAGAGTCTGCATCACTCCTTTGTTTCCGAACCTCGCTTGTCGAGATCTTCAGTCTGTTTCCGAGAATGGTTGTACTCTTTTCTACTGATTGTGCAAAGTAATAGTTTGGGTGCGTGATGGATTGGCCCCCATGCCGACTACCCCTTCTATTCGCTTTTGTACATTGAAGTGGATGAGAATGCATCGGTTCCCTCTCTCTGCGGAAGCTAGAGGTGGCTTTATTTGTTGATACCTCTACCTTCGACCTTTTGTTTCCGGAGTGTTCTCTCGACGATCACGGACAACGACCTCTTGTTAGTGGTGTCGCGAGGATCTACACGGTTGAAGGATCGCAGACGGCCTTCTTTCCGGTACCACGAGGCGGATCTCGAGGGCGAGATCCATTGTTAGTGGTGTCGAATTGTGGCATCCCGCAAAACCACTACTAGAAAATCGCGTTGAATTTGTGCATTGCATCGTCATCATCATGCATTGTTTGCCAAAATTATTTTCGCAACACCCGTTTTGTTTTCTAAAACGCCCCCTCTTGATTCAAACATCAAAATCCGGGTCGCCGGAATATTTTGTTTTGCCCGACATCGGTTTGCAAAAGCTTTGTTTGAAATAAATAAAATTTATTTTTATTTTAGTGGGCGATCGAGCCGAGTAGACCAACGACCACCCTGCTTATAAATCGGTCCACCCTGCCACCCCATCTAAATCCTAATCCCACCTAAAATTCTACCCACCCTCTGGGCCACATCACCACAGCCACTCTCGCCACCTCACATTCCCTCACCCCTCCCAACACTCAGAACCGGCCACGTGGCCTAGCACTAAACCCACCCCACCTGGCCACCGAACCACCCACGCGCCAACCCCACCTCCGCCCCACCGGCCTCACAAAGACCTCCGGTCCTGGCCCTCTCTGCCTGTGGGACCCCCCCACCTCGACCACGTGCCCACGAACCCCCCCCGTCTCCTCTCCCTATCTTCTTCTCTCCCGATCCGCGAGCCGCCTCAGATCTCCCGCCTCAGCCGCCAAGACGCGCCTCCTCCGCCGAGCCGTCGCCGGCTGCCGCCCTCCGCCGCTGCGCTTCAAGGCTGAAGCCACGGGCTCAAGTGCCCGACCACCCTCGCTCAGCCCGTCCCGCCGAGGCCGCTGCCGCCCGACCCACCGCCGCCTCCGGCCAACGACCGCCGCGACCACCTCGCCGCCGCTACCGGCTCGCCTGCCGCATCCCCTGGTTCCGCAAGGCCGAGCCGCGGCCGTCCCGGGCACCTCCTCCACGGCAGCGTCCCCCTCTGCTTGGGTCGCGGAAGTTGCCGAGCATGGCCTCTCTGCTCGCCTCACGGCCGTGTGCACCGGGCGGTCGACCACGAGGCCACTCCTGGTATCCTGTAGTGTTCATGTGATGCTGTAGTTTCGAATTCAGTGGATCTTTTTCCCCGGAGTAGCTCGGTGTATTAGCTGTTGGTGAGGTGAGTTGTTGTTTTGGTGCCGTTGGGGATGATGTGTAAAAGGAAGCGGACCAGGTGATGTCTGTGAGAAACATTGTGTGGCTTCGCTCAAAGATCCCGACACCCGAACCCAAGTTCGCCATCGACACCAAAGACCCGAGGAAAGCCGTCGAGGTGAAATCGACAAGATCTACCTCACGGTGCGGCGAACCACGGACCCGGAGCATCCTGGACACCCAGATCTACCGGCGACCGACCAAGACCCGAAGACCGATCCCGCCGAACGTCGAGATCTTCAATCGGAATTCGAGGACGCCGAGATCCCGGTACGACAAGCACTTCGCCGCGGACCCGACAAAACCCTCGCAACGACAAGAACTCCTTCCTGAACCGATTCCGACGACGTCGCACGCCAAGATCTTCCGAGAAGCCCTGTACCATGTGCCGGCATCTGCCCAAGCTCGTCCACGAGACCGTTGTCGTCGAGGGCTCGCAACCCTCGGTGGACCCCCAAGATCTACGCCGCGGAGCAACAAGGCCTTCGAGTTGGAACCGACGAGATCTGCAATCATGGACGCGGGAAACACCTCGGAACTCCAAGATCGCCATGGGACGATAAGCACTTCACCCCGGACACCGAGAACCCGAATGCGACAAGATCTACCCCCGTAATTCGAGAACGATCCCGAGCCCGAACCGTCAACCTGGACCCGAGACCGACCCGAACCCGGAACCCCCAAGTCCGTCGAGACCCCTCAATGTGTAAATCTCTTCCCGAAACCCTAATTTCATAATATAATACAATTGTTGCACATCAAATCATTCATCTCGCATGCATATCATGTGGTTTGGGGGCCTTATGCCGATTCACCTAATAATTAAACATGGGGCCCATATGCGGGCAAATCTAGCCTTATATTGGCCTCATTTAAACTTGTGTAGCGAACTCGGTGCTATATTCTGGCCTTGTTATAACAACATTTAAATGGCGGGGTTCTAAACAACTTGAACCATATGTTTACTGCCGGGACCCCGGTTCCGCTTAATATGACCTAATTGCATCGCGCCGTTGCCATGCCATACATCATACATGCATCATGCTGATCTTCTGCCGTGTATTAAATACTACATCCGGTGTTTCTTCTAGTGTTTTGCTTCTTCGCGGATAAGGCCGTTGAGTTGATGTGAGCTTCGACCCGATCTTCGGTTGAACCTTCGACAATGTTTTCAGGCGAGCATCTTCCCCTTTCTACCTATCTTACTTTTATAGTATTTATTCCCTCCTGTTGATCTATTGCTATCTGTGTTGCGATGCTTTAGTTTCCGTACCTGTGATATACCGTGCAGCCCTATATTGCCTTGGCCACACCCTATTACCTGTTGTTTGGTAGATAGTTGGACTTGCGCGTCGTAGTTGCTTGCTCAAGTGCTGATGTGTGTCGTCGTATGCCACGGTTGCTGATGTATTGCCGCATGTTGATGTTGGAGATGATTCTAGTTTTACTTATCGTCACTTTAATTTCTGTTTAACAACTAAAATTGAAATAAGCAGAGGCATCGGTGGGTGATAGAAAATATTTGGTTTCCAAACGCCCACTTGTGTCCCGTAAGACCCCGAGTACTTGATACCTGTTCCTTGATTTATCGCGCTATCCACATCCGGGAGGTATATGGGACCCCGAGCGAGCTTGATTCATCTTATTTCTTGGGGCCACAAACTAGTTTGAGGTTTTATTTACTATCCTGTACTTATGCCATGCTACTTTCAGTATTTAAATTGTGCGAGGAGCACAGATCGCTTAGGATCGGGACACGATTCCGGTGTCGACAAGCCCAGCCACACTTTCGGGTTCCCAGTTCACACCATCTACCCAAACCTTAAGTCCGTCTCGAGTCGGTACCGTTATGATTCTACTTAAGGGTGGCCTCAAATATTTCAATCTGTGATTGTTCATGTGAAAGCCTCGTTGGGTTTTGTTTTGGTTTTTCCGAGGTTGATCGAGCGTGTTGCTATTGGTGCACCCCGCCGGTAAAACTTTCTCAAAGCCGTGTCCGGATATGGACGACTTGGAGCACGATTCTCGATCATAGACAAGCATAACTAAAGTTTATTGTTATAAATTTGACTTTATAATGACTAGTAATCAGCTTCACTATAATGTAATGACTAATAATCGCCCACAATTGCTTGTTTGGTTGTCGCTTGCGACAATTGTACCTGACTAGTAAATCTTGCAACTACAACGAAATGGCTGAATAAAAGTACCAACAACTGCTGGGTTTTGGGGTTTAACTCATGTTATCTGTATCTGATTAGTAATTGCTGCCACTATAACGGAATGGTTAACTAAAAGTGGCCACTGCTTATTTTATCAGGATGATTAACTAAACCTGACTAGTAAAGTGCCGCAACTATAACCGAGTAAGTAAAACTGCCAACCGTGTGAGTTCCTCGGTTGACTTCCTCGTTCGGTCTCGAGGGGGAAACGCCAGGATGGGTTTGTTTGATGATAGTGTCAGGTTGGTTCCGGATAGGTCCTCCTTACCCCTCTCTGATAACCGCCAGTTGTATCGAGTCTCTATAGGTTGTTTAGTGCATCACGCCGCCGCTTGATCCACCATACCTATGTAGGCGAGGACCGCAATTCTAGCCTTGCCGTGTCTTGGCCTCGATCGACGCTCCTTCTTTTCCTTTGCCCTTTGTCGGCACCCTTTTGTTTAAGCAGGTTTGAGATCGACGTCGTTAGCGGTGGTTACCCTTCCGCTTGGCCAGGCAGGTTATGGACGCCATTGGTTATTCTTCAGGGCTCTTAGCCCCATTTGCTTCTTGTCCGTAGTCGGACGCTCTACCGTTTTCAAGGTGATTTGGATCTTTGTATAATATACCTGTATTCTTGACTCTTTGAGTCGCTGTTATATATATATCTGTTCTGTGGGTCCCATCGAGGACTGTTGTGTAATGTTATTACTTCTTTTTCCACCCGCACGAAAGTGCCTGGTGGGCACCTTTGAATCGTTTCTATGCGGGTTTTGGCGAATTTTGCTCAAACTTGCATAGGTCCGATTCTGAGGGTGTTACATGAACTCTTTCATCCATATCGCTTCTTGCGAAGCCTTCGAAGCAGCCATGTATTCCGATTCATTTGAATATCTCGCCACAACGCTTTGCTTTGCACTCCTCCAACTAACTGTTGCACCATTCAAAATAAATACGTATCCAGATTGTGATTTAGAATCATCCGGATCGGTGTTCCAACTAGCATCGGTGTAACCATTAACAACGAGATGTTCATCACCTCCATAAGAAAGAACCATATCCTTAGTTCTTCTCAAGTACTTAAGGATGTTTTGATCATTCCAATGATCCACTCTGGATCACTTTGATATCTGCTAGTCAAACTAACGAGATATGCAATGTCGGGTCTAGTACATAGCATGGCATACATTAGAGATCCTATGGCTGAGGCATAGGAGTCTTACTCATCCTTTCTCTATCTTCGCCGATGTCGGACTTTGAGTTTTACTCAAGGTCGTATTAGCAACATGGGCAAGAACCCTTTCTTGCTATCTTCCGCTCCAAACCTCTTTAGAACTTTGTCCAAATATTTACTCTGTGACAATGATATTTGGCGTTCGATCTATCTCTGTAAATCTTTATGCCTAATATGTAAGTCGCTTCGCCAAGATCCTTCATTGAAAAACTATTATTCAAATATTCCTTGACACTATTAAGAAGGTCTACATCATTCCCAATCAACAATATGTCATCCACATATAGTATTAAGAATGCTACAGAGCTCCCACTCACTTTCTTGTAAATACAAGCTTCTCCATAAGTTTGTATAAAACCAAAACTTTTGATCACCTTATCAAAATGTTGATTCCAACTTCGGGATGCTTGCTTCAATCCATAGATGGACCGTTGAAGTTTGCATACCTTGTTAGCATCTTTAGGATCGACAAAACCTTTGGGTTGCATCATATACAACTCTTCATCAATGTCTCCATTGAGGAATGCTGTTTTGACATCCATCTGCCATATCTCATAATCATAATATGCAGCGATTGCTAACATAATCCTCACAGACTTTAGCTTCCCTATTGGTGATAAAGTCTCATCGTAGTCAACTCCTTGAATTTGTCGAAACCCTTTTGCGACAAGTCGAGCTTTATAGACAGTAATGTTACCATCAACATCTGTTTTCTTCTTGAAGATCCATTTGTTCTCGACAGCCTTCCGGCCATCCGGTAAGTCCACCAAAGTCCATACTTGGTTTTCGTACATGGATCCAATCTCGGATTTCATGGCTTCTTGCCATTTATTGGAATCTGGGCTCATCATCGCTTCCTCATATGTCTCGGGGTCATCGGTGTTGTCTACCAACATGACACTCATAACGGGATCATACCAATCTGGAGTGGTACGAGTTCTCGTTGACCTCCGAGGTTCTGTAGCAACTTCAACCGAAGTTTCATGATCATCATCATTAGCTTCCTCTCTAATTGGTGCAGGCACCACAGGAACTTCTTCCGTATTGCGCTACTCGCAATTTCGAGAGAAGGTTCGGCAACCTCATCGAGTTCTACTTTCCTTCCAGTCACTTCTTTCGAGAGAAATTCCTTCTCTAGAAAGGATCCGTTCTTGGCAACGAAGATTTTGCCTTCGGATCTATGATAGAAGGTATACCCAATAGTTTCCTTTGGGTATCCTATGAAGACGCATTTTTCCGCTTTGGGTTCTAGCTTTTCTGGCTGTAACTTCTTTACATAGGCAGATCCCCAAACTTTAAGAAACGACAATCTAGGTTTCTTCCCAAACCATAATTCATACGGTGTCGTTTCAACGGATTTAGACGGTGCCCTATTTAAAGTGAATGCGGTTGTTTCTAATGCATAACCCCAAAATGATAGCGGTAAATCTGTAAGTGACATCATAGAATGAACCATATCTAAGAGAGTTCGATTACGACGTTCAGACACACCATTACGCTATGGTGTTCCCGGCGGTGTCAATTGTTAAAGTATTCCGCATTTCTTCAAATGCTCGCCAAACTCGTAACTTAGATATTCACCTCCACGATCAGAACGTAGAAATTTAATCTTCTTGTTACGTTGATTCTCTACCTCACTTTGAAACTCCTTAAACTTCTCGAAAGTTTCGGACTTATGTTTCATGAAATAGATATACCCATATCTACTCAAGTCATCCGTGAAGGTAAGAACATAACGATAACCACCGCGCGACGCTACACTCATTGGACCACACACATCGGTATGTATGATTTCCAATAAGTCCGTAGCTCGCTCCATCATACCAGAAAATGGAGTCTTAGTCATTACCCATCAGACATTCTTCGCATCTTTCAAGTGATTCGAAATCAAGTGATTCAAGAAGTCCATCGGAATGGAGTTTCTTCATACGCTTCACTCCAATGTGACCAAGACAGATTGCCACATATAGGTCGAGTTATCGCTCAATTTCAAACGTTTAGCTTCAATGTTATTAATATGTGTATTTCCACTATCGAGATTCAATAAGAATAGACCATCTATCAAAGGTGCATGTGCATAAAACATATTACTCATATAAATCGAACAACCATTATTCTCGGACTTAAACAAGTAACCGTCTACTTAATAAACAAGATCCCGATATAATGTTCATGCTTAACGCAGGCACCAAATAACAATTATTTAAGTATAAAACTAATCCCGATGGTAGATGAAGAGGTAGCGTGCCGACCGCGATCACATCAACCTTTGATCCATTTCCAACGCGCATCGTCACCTCGTTCTTCGCTAGCTTCCGTTTATTCTCAAAGACTGTTTGAGTTACAAATATGAGCAACCAAACCAGTATCAAATACCCAGGCACTACTACGAGTACTAGTGAGATACACATCAATAACATGTATATCAGATATACCTTTCTTCTTGATGTTGCCGTTCTTCAAATCCGCCAAGTACTTTGGGCAATTCCGCTTCCAGTGACCTTCTCCCTTGCAGTAAAAGCACTCAGTATCAGGCTTAGGTCCAGCCTTGGTCTTCTTCGCTGGCGTGGTAACTTTCTTACAACCCTTCTTGAAGTGTCCCTTCTGCTTAGACTTTCCTTTCTTGAATTTGGTGGTCTTATTGACCAACAACACTTGGTGCTCTTTCTTGATCTCCACTTCTGCAGACTTTAACATAGCAAACAGTTATGGCAACTGCTTGTTCATGTTCTGCATGTTGTAGTTCATCACAAAGTTCTTGTAACATGGTGGTAGTGATTGGAGGACACGGTAAATCCCCAAAGCATTAGGAATCACTATACCCAAGCTTTAAAGTTTGTTTGCGTGCCCAGACATCTTAAGCACATGCTCACTGACGGAGCTGCCCTCTTCCATCTTGCAGTTAAAGAACTTTTCAGAAGCCTCATAACTTTCAATTGCCGCATGAGTCTCAAAAATCAATTTGAGATCCTCGACAATATCATATGGGTCTGAATTCTCAAACCTTTTCTGAAGCTCCGATTCCAAATCATACAAGATAGCACACTGAACTATGGAGTACTGATTCTTCCGAGCGAGGTAAACATTCTTTACTTCATCGGAAGCATCACCGCAGTGGGTCACCCATGATTGCATCCAGACATAGGTCAAATTACCATTTGAGGACAATCCTCAAATTGCGGAACCAATCCACAAAGTTGCTTCCATTTTTTTCAACTTTTCTTTCTCTAGGAACGCATTAAAATTGATGGTAGGGGATGCCATTGATCTACAACATATTTGCAATATTTTAGACTAAGTTTATGACAAATTGAGTTCAAATTAATAATAAAGTTAATCTAGGTGAACTCCCACTCAAAAAAACATCCCTCACATTGTTTTAGTGATCACACGAACCAAATCCACTACATCAACACCGATCATCACGAGAGTTGATATAGTTTCAATGGCGAACAATCGTCATGTTCATCATATCTACTATATGATTCATGCTTTACATTTTGGTGATCCGTGTTCCGAGACCATGTCTGTACATGCTAGGCTCGTCAAGATCAAACCTTAGTTTCCACATGAGCAAATCTGGCTTGCTCACGTTGTATACACTTGCGGAATCTAACACACCCGATCATCACGTGGTGCTTCGAAACAACAAGCTTTAGCAACGGTGCTAACTAAGGGTGAACACTTTATGACTTGAAATTCATGTGCATGAGGGATCATCTTATAATGCTATCGTCGTCTACTAAGCAATACAAGATGCATAAAGGATTAACATCACATGCAATTCATAATATGTGATATGATATGGCCTTTCTTCTTTGTGCTTCCGATCTCCATCTTCAAGCACGAACATGATCTCCATCATCACCGGCATTGCATCAAGGTCAATGACGCTTCTCCATGGTTGTCGCCCACGGCTTCAACTATTACAACTACTTTGAATAGACACGGGTCTTAACATAAATTAAAGACAACCATATGGCTCCTGCCGGTTGCCAACTTACAATAAGGAACATTGCATACATCAAATATAATCACAATCATGGCCATATCACATCACTGCACACCCCTGCAAAACAAAGTTAGACGCCTCTACTTTCTTTGCATGTTTTACGTGGTTTGGGGCTTTCAATAAGTGTCGTTCTAACTTACGAACATGAACCACAACATTGATACTAGTATTGTTTGTAAATTGGATCTTAACTATGCTAGGAGAAACAGGCACCCGCAAAGCCACTTATGCAATACAAGTTGCATGTCAAGCGTGGAGCAAGTCTCATGAACGATGTCATGTAAGGTTAGCCCGGGCCGCTTCATCCCAACATACCGCAAGATGCAAAGTACACAAGAAGCAATCAACAATAAAAGCATCAACGCCCACAATGACCATTGTGTTCTACTCGTGCAACAGATCTACATATAGACACGGCTCGATACCCTTTGTAGGGTTTCGTAGCATGGAAAACAAAAATTTCTACCGCATACAAACAAACAAGCCAAGATCTATCTACTAGATTGCAGCAACGAGGCGAGGGAATAACTTACCCTCAAAGATTCCAAAGTGTTTAACGAGGGCGGATTCTCGTGGGTGATGTAGTCGTACTCTTCCCGCTCTCAAGATCGTAGACGATCCTTCCCAGGCTGCGTTCCGGGCGCTCCCATGATCGGTCACGTTACTCGACGAAGACCTTCCTCTCCCTTGTTCCAAAGAAGCGGAGGTTGTAGCACTCTCCACGCGATTCCAGAAGACAACGGCGTGGTCAGGAAGTAGAGGAGATCTCGCAGGCTTCGCCTTAAGCGGGAGTATGGTGGAGTATGAGAGCTCCTCGGTGATCTAGGTTTTAGAAACACCAAGGAGGAGAGGCTAGAGCCGGCGGCTAGGGTTCCGGGGACCCCCAAGTCGGTGGCTAGGGCAAAACCCTAGGGGGCGGCGACGGCTATGGTGGTAGGCGCCAAGCTAGGGTTTGAGGAGAGGTACTTGTGTGTGCTAGGAGGGAGCCCTGCCCCTCCTTATATAGGTGGAGGCGCTGACCAGGGAGGAGGAGTCCCTCCCCAACTCGGCTTGGGTGGTGCGCGGCTTGGGAGGAGGACTCCTCCCAACCTCGGTTTCAACCTCCTCCTCTTTCCAAAACTTGCCGTTTGACTTTCAAACTAGCCGTTTGACTTTTCAATTTAGGATTTGAATAAACCCTTTATTTTTGACAGCAAAGACACTTAGTACATGATGCAATCATTCCAACTTGCAATGACACATTCATGTACCCCTTCCCCTCCGGAGTGCCGGACATTCCGGAACCTTCTAGAACATTCCGATGAAAACACCGGAATCATTCCCCAACTCCGAAAAGGGACTTTCCTTATATGAATCTTATTCTTCGGACCATTCCGGATCTCCTCGTGATATCCCGGATCCCATCCGAGACTCTGAACAACATTCGTTCTCTTTCTCATCATACCATAACTACTCAAACAACGTCGAATCCTTAAGTGTGTCTCCCTACGGTTCGTGAATTATGCGGACATGATCGAGACACTTCTCCAAACAATAACCAATAGAGGAATCTGGAAATTCATATGGCTCCCACATATTTCTACGATTACTTTGCGATCGAATGAACCATTTACATACGATACCAATTTCCCTTTGTCACACAATAGTTTACTTATCCGAGGTTATGATCGTCGGTATCTCTGCATACCTACTTCAACCTCGTTACAGATAAGTACTCTTTTCTCGTTCCCGTGATATGTAATCCCTTGTGAGCCAGTCACATGCTTGCAAGCTAATTGGATAACATTCCACCGAGAGGGCCCAGAGTATATCTATCCGTCATATGGATGGACAAATCCCACTCTTGATCCATGTGTCTCAACCAATACGTTCCGAACACTCAATGCCACCTTTATAGCCACCCAGTTACGGTGTGGTGTTTGATGTCATCAAAGCATCCATCCGGTAAAGGTGATATGCATGATATCATGGTCGAAGGAATTAGGTTACTATGTATCAGAAAGCATATAGCAATTGAACTATTAAAATGACTTGATCTTTATGCTACGCTTATCTATAGGAGTATGTCCACCATATCATTCTCCTAATGATATGATCTTGTTGTTGATAACATCTCAATGTTCATGATAGGGAAACCACAACCATTTATCAACCAACAAGCTAGTGATGTATAGAGGCTATACTAGGAACTTCAAATTAAGTTTACAAATCACACAAGTATCAATGTTTCCTTGTTAATACTATTATAGCATGGATGTAAACATTTATCATAAACACAAAGATATAATAATAAATGCATTTGTTATTGCCTCTAGGGCATATCTCCAATAGTAGCTTCCAATAGAAGAAACGACTTTTGAAGTACCCAAACAAATAAAAAGGAGGCACATGAGGCGAAAGGAAACCTCGAGACCTAGAACAGAACATTGAGGAACCATCAATACGATGTTGTGGACCCTTAAAACGGAGAGATTATGATATAAATAAATCTCTCATATGAACAAGAGCAAAGGGTAATAAGGAACACACACAACTGACTCTAGAGAGCTCAAAATTAGGTCAAATGGTTGAGAACCGGCATGCCTAAAAAGGCACCTAAGCTTTGAAAGATGAGACGAGATAGCATAACTTTCCCAAATCTACACAAGATAAGATGACCCAGAGTTAGAGCGAAACTGTATAAGAAGAAAAGAAGCATACTAGAGTTTTCGCAGATAATTTTCAACTTTGAAAATAGTTTTCACAAGCACTAGACTCAACATTGACCAATAGAAAGGGTTTCCTACAGTCGGTACTGCTCTGATACCAAACCCTATGACACCCCTGGGATTAGGGATAGAAAACTCCCAGACCTCTGTCTGATATAAGTCTAACCTAAATCTCGAAAGCATACAGAGAGAGAATTGATAATACAACGGTGACCCTACGACACAAAAACATTATTACAGGAAGCTCATAACTGAGCAAAGAACCAAAATATTACAAGCAGAGGTCACTGACCACAAACATCAAACAACGGAAGGCAAATTATGCTATTAAGTATAGCAAACTTAACAAATGGCCTAAGAGTCCTGAAGCATAACGATGACGTCCAATCCATAGATCCCACACTGCCGACTGGGAACCCCAAGCTACTCGTCGATGTCGATGCCATGTGGAACTCATCTTTTTCGGCAACACTTACTCTGCTGCAAAAGAATCAATGAAGCAAGGGTGAGTACAGGGTCTACTCCGCAAGACTTATGGCTGGTGGAGTTATTTTGCATAAAGCCATCTTTGTTTTGTAAAACAAGAAGGAGAAGAACCTTGACTAATCTGAATATTTTAAAAGGGGATAAGAGAGCGGTATCACTACATTTGATCATCTTTTGATATCCACCGAATCATCATCAGCTTAACCTATCTAGGATCACTCCCTTGATCCCTGAGGAAGCATCCTTAAGCACACATTACTTAACTTGCTAAGTTTTACGATTAGGTTCAAGTTCTCTATGATCTTCACGTCCGTTCCCAAGTCGTCTATAACCGTGGGCGCGGCTTTTCGAAAAGATTAATAACCCTGCAGAGGTGTACAACTTTACCCACATGTACTAACCTTCTCTTAATGCCAGTACATTATCCCTCTTCCTTGGAAGGCCGGCACAGGGTGGTTAGACACGACATTTACCTTGCTTTTGCCGAGACCATGAGTCACGCACTAAGGAGATGCCGCCGTAATGGGTCGAGTCTCGAAGTCGGTCCCTAGCGATGTGAACAGGGTTTGGGATTTCGGATGTCGGGCATCTCCCATTCCCTGCCACGCTTACCTACCTGTATGAATGCACCTCCTTCACCTCCATTCAAGAACAACCATGATGTGTATGTCTAATGGAAAGCCCGAACTATGTGACTCATGGAATCTACTAGGCAAGTTAGTTGGTCGAGGGGGTTTCCAGCCCCCCATGTGGTTGTACGCTCGTATTGGTTCAATAGGTAAGAACATCGGGTCCTAAGGGTGGCAAGTATGGGACTACAAAAACCACAACCCTCGTGGCCTCCCATACAAGCCTTAGCATGTTTAACTTTCATCTCTAATCATACCATGTCATCCTGTCAAACTAGGTTCATTCGCAACTCTGATTCATCAACCGGATGGACCAGCGGTAACAGATAAGCATGGCTAAGCACAACAGATGTAACCGCTCTAGCAACTCTTCACAAGCCAAACGCTAGTTATGCTAGGAGAAGTGGATCATGAAATATAGTCTTCAAAGGTAACATGCATCAGATAGGATTAATTTATCTATCGATAAAATACTTTAGAATCGCATGCACATGACAAGAATTGAAATGCTTGAAAACATAGGATTTTATCATGTGTGGGGTTTCGCTTGCCTTTGCCAGTTGATATCCAGAAATCAGAGCTTCGGACATATGGTACTTGACTTGATTATAGTTGGTCAAGTATTGGTATTCGACCTTCGACGGTGTTGATCTCGATCTTCGATCTTGATCTCGATTCCGATATCGTATTCTACCGAGGAAGAACCAAATACCGGAAAGAAGGGAAACAATCAACACATGGCATCTATGCAATGCTCAAGCAAGGATGATGATATGACAAGTTGAATTGCATTGAAATAAACCCCTAAGGCATACTTGGCAATTTAATCGGGGTTCTAAGGGGTGCAAACCCTAATTCGGAGAAAACCCCAGAGGCATATGAGAGGGGTACATTTAGTTATCTAATTAAACTTGCAATTGAAGTTGTTTAACCATGCATGATTATAGCTTAAAGAGGTAGGTATTATTTTTCTGAACATTTTGATGTATTATCTGTATTTTTTTGATTTAAAATGAATTAGTTATGAATTTCTCCATTTTTAATTCATTTTAAATCATTTTTTGAATATTATAAAATAATTTGCATTCTGGAATTACTTTAATATTTTCTATTAAACAAAAACATTTCTGAATATGTTTATTTGATTTACAACAGGGGCCCACATGTCAGGTATTTATCATTTACAAAATAATTACAGAATTTATTTCAGAAAACATTAAAAGAAAAGAAAAAGGAATTACTGCATCAGCATGATGCAATGCTGACGTCAGCCAGGGCTTGAGCCTCAGATCTATGATCAATATGTTGATCGAGCACGCGCGGGACAGCGAGAGGAGGCACGCTGGACAGAGGGCAACGCGGGCTACCAGAAACTGGTGGTGCCGCTTGCAGAGGGTCGCCGGAGCGGCGTGCACGACGGCGAACAGTAGTAGCGGCGACAGGTGGTCGTCAGGGAGGAGCTAGAGAGCGAGAGGAAGATTGCGAGGGGTTCGTTAGAACCGTGAGATCACCCTGAGTGCTACGGTGGTGACGGCGAGGCCGAGGACGGTCGAACAGCGATGAATCGATGACGACAACGAAGGTGGCCAACGGTGCTTCTTGTTTGATTCCGATTAGAGGAGGTCATCCGAGCTTGTGTGCTTCGAGGAGGAGAACGAGGGCGATGAGGCGGTCACGGGGTTGCCTCAGCTTGGCCTGGGGTGACCGGAGACTGTGAAGCTCACCAACATCTGCAAGGCTTGGGTTAGGGTTTGCACGTAGGAGAAGAGGAGAGAGGGAACTGAGGGCTAGGGTTTCTTTGCGGCGGCTCTGGAGATCAAATAGACGCTCGGGGGCAGTGGCGTTGATCTTGGCACACGGCGACCGGCGGCGGGACGACACACAGCTGCTTTCGCGATCGACCGGCGAGGAAGACGACGATGATAGAAGGCTGAACCGGTACGTGGCCGAGGTGGGCTGCAAACGGGCCAGGTGGGTCGCGGTGAAGTGCGCTGGGCAGCAGAGAGAAAGAGGAAGAGAGATGGGCTCGGCCCAGGGAGAGAGGGAAAATGTTTTTCTTTACAGAAATGATTTTCTTTTTCTGTTTTGTATTTCCTCTTTGTATCTTTGTTTCAATTCTGTTTTGAACCATTTGAGAAATACCATAGGTTTTGAAAATACATTAGAAAACATACAGGAGCCCTTGTACCAATTTGAGATCCTTATTTTTGTGATTTAAAAAATCAAAACCATTTTATAAGAGTTTTCAAGAGAGGGAAAGGAATTAGGTTTTAGGGTTTTTGCTTTGTTTCCTCGATGCACAATTTAATAGATGATGCTCATGAATGCACATTCAAACCCTAATTACCATTTAATAATCTAGGGTTGCTACAATCCTCCAGATCTTGCCGAGCAGCTACGTCCCAGCGGCATGCCCCATCACGCACAGCGTGATCATGCCAGTCGGCACGATCAGCCTCTTCGTTGGCTTCACCGACGTCATCGTCTCGAAGGACTCGGCTCGCATATGCGACTCGCCACCTTGCGATTGGCTCTCCGAGAGCCAGGAGCGCACCATCCACCGCCTCGTCTCCGAATACGACTCGTCCCACAACAACGTGGCCGAGACCAACGTGGCCGCGGACGACGCAGCCCTCAACAAAGACGCCGACTCGGCGACCGACTCAGTGTGACACCCCCGGGATTAGGGCTAGACAAATCCCAGACCTCTGTCTGATACAAGTCTAACCTAATTCTCGAAAGCATATAGAGAGAGAATTGATAACACAACAGTGACCCTACGAAACAAAAACATTATTACAGCAAGCTCATAACTGAGCAAAGAACCAAAATATTACAAGCAGAGGTCACTGACCACAAACATCAAACAACGGAAGGAAAATTATGCTATTAAGTATAGCAAACTTAACAAATTACCTAAGAGGCCCGAAGCATAATGATGACGTCCAATCAATGGATCCTAGACTACCGACTGGGAACCCCAAGCTACTTGTCTATGTAGATGCCATGAGGAACTCATCTTTTATGGTAACACTTACTCTGCTGCAAAACTATCAACAAAGCAAGGGTGAGTACAAGGTGTACTCCGCAAGACTTATGGCTGGTGGAGTTATTTTGCATAAAGCCATCTTTGTTTTGTAAAACAAGAGGGAGAAGAACCTCGACTAATCAGAATATTTTAGAAGGGGATAAGAGAGCGGTATCACTACATTTGATCATCTTTTGATATCCACCGAATCATCATCAGCTGAACCTATCTAGGATCACCCCCTCGATCCCTGAGGAAGCATCCGTAAGCACACATTACTTAACTTGCTAAGTTTCACGATTAGGTTCAAGTTCTCTATGATCTTCACGTTTGTTCCCAAGTCGTCCATAATAGCGGACGCGGCTTTTCAAAAAGATTAATAACCCTGCAGGGGTGTACAACTTTACCCACACACACCAACCAATTTTTAATGCCAGACCATTAGCCATCTTCTTTGGAAGGCCGGCAGAGAGTGTTTGACCACGACCTTTACTTTCCTTTCGCCGAGACCATGAGTCACGCACTAGGGAGGTGCCGTCGTAACAGGTCGAGTCCCGAAGCCGGTCCCTAATGATGTGTGCGGGGTTCAAAATTATGTATGTCGGGCATCTCTTGTTCCCGGCCATGCTTACCTACCTGTTATGAATTCACCTCCTTTACCTCCATTCAAGAACAACCAAGATGCGTATGTCGAATGGAAAGCCTGAACTATGTGACTCATGGAATCTACTCGGCAAGTTAGATGGTCGAGGGGGTTTCCAGGCCCCCGTGTGGCTGTACGCTCGTCTTGGTTTAAGAGGCAAGAACATCGGGTCCTATGGGTGGCGAGTATGGGACTGCAAAAACCACAACCCACTGTGGCCTCCCATATAAGCCTTAGCATGTTTAACTTTCATCTCTGAACTTACCACGTCATCCTGACAAACTAGGTTCATTCACAGTTCTGATTCATCAACCAAATGGACCAGCGGTAACAACTAAGCATGGCTAAGCACAACAGATGTAAAAGCTCTAGCAACGCTTCACAAGCCAAACCCTAGTTATGCTAGGAGTAGTGGATCAGGAAATATAGGCTTAGAATATAACATGCATCAGATAGGATTACTCTATCTATTGATAAAAGACTTTAGAATCGCATGCACATAGCAAGAATGAAATACTTTGAAAGCATAGAATTCATATGTATGTGTAGGGCTTCGCTTGCCTTTGCCAGTTGATATCCAGAAAGCAGAGTTCCGGACACCTTGTACTTGACTTGATTATAGTTGATAAAGTATTGGTCTTCAATCTTCGACGGTGTTGATCTCGGTCTTCAATCTCGATCTCGATATCGTATTCTACCGGGGAAGAAGCAAACACCGGAAAGAGAAGGAAACAATCAACACATGGCATCGATGCAATATTCAATCAAGGATGATGATACGTTAATTTAAATTTGTATTGAAGTAAACCCCTAAGGCATGCTTAACAATTTAATCGAGGTCCCGAGGGGTACAAACCCTAATTCGGGAAAACCTCGGAGGCATATGAGAGGGGTTATGTTGTTCTTCTAATTAAACTTGTCATGAAAGTTGATTAACAGTGCATGCTTATATCTTAAATAGTTAGAGCTCATTTTTCTGAACATTTTGATATATTATTTGTATTTTTCTAATTTAAGATGAATTAGTTATGAATTTCTCCATTTTTTATTCATTTTAAATCATTTTTAGAATATTATAAAACAATTTATATTTTTGGAATTACTTTTACATTTTTAATAAATAGAAAACATTTCTGATATTATTTTTATCACTTACAGGGTGGACCCACCTGTTAGCATTTTCAATTAATAAAACAATTAAAGAAAAGATTTAAATAAAAAGGAAAAAGGAATATGGCATCATCCTGACGTCATGATGACGTCAGCGACGCCATTGCTCCCAGGTGGAGCGCGGGCACAGCGCTAGGGGCAATGCGGGGCTGCGGGAGCGGGCGCGTTCGACGCGGGGCGCTGCGCTGGACCAGGAAGTGGCGACGCGACTTGTAGGGGGTCGCCGGAGCGGGGAGAATGACGGCGGCTAGCGGCAGAGCTCGCAGGTGGTTGCGGCAGCTACAGTACAGAGAGGAAGAGATGAATCGAAGAGGGCAGGGACCGCAATCTCTCGTCCAACGCGGCGGTGGTGGCGGTGAGACGAAGCGACCTTAGATGGTGGAGAGTCGACGATGTCCATGGCGACGGCCGGCGGGAAGGCAAGCTCGATTCCGACTAGAGGATGGCTTCCCCGCTTGATTACTTTGGTGAGGGAGATCCTCACGGCGAGGCGGAGCTCCAAGGACCATCAGTTGGCCTTGGGGTGGCCGGAGACGTCGCCGGCGAATGGCTGCTGCGGCTAGGGTTACGGGCAGAAGGGGAAAACTAGTAGAGGAAGCGAGAAGAGGGGAAACGGGTATGGGGAGAGAGAGGAAGTGACGGCTGATCTTATCCTAGTGTCCAATGGCGGCGGCGGGAATCGTAGCGCGAGGATGATCGACGGCCAGCGCGCAGATAGCGAACTGCTTGAGTCGGGGAGGAAGACGATGAAGGGAGATGGGCGAAGCGGTACCAGGCCGCATCGGGCTGCAGTTGGGCCAGGATGGGCTGTAAACGGGCTGCGGCAAAGGAAGGGCAGAGACTGCTAGCGGTGGCGCTGTGCGGCAGGAAGGGGAGAGAGGGTTTGGGCTGCGGCCCAGATTAGCTAGGAAACTGTTTTTCTTTCCAGAATGTTTTCCTATTTCTGTTTTCTTCTCTCTTTTGTAAATCCATTTGAAAAACTGCTTTGAATACTTTCAAAATACCAAAACTTTTGTAAACATTTCAAAATACTAGAGGGACCTTATAAACAATTTGAGCTCCACACCTTTTGGTACTTTTCGAAATTCAAAACCATTTGAACACATTTCAAATAAAGAGGAAAGGAGTTAGGGTTAGGGTTTTTAGTTTCTTTTTCTTGCATGCATTTTGAAGATGATCCTCATGAATGCACAATCAATTCCTAATTAGTATTAGGTAAAACTAGGATTGTTACAGTTCTATCCCCCTTAAAAGAATCTCGACCCGAGATTCCTAGGTAGGAAGATAGAAGGAACAGGGTTAGACTAGACTTCGACGATCTTCTCGAAGAGGTTGATCCATGCCACCATGCCGAATGGACAAAGAGCTTTGTAACTTTGAGGTGGCTGCTCACACTAAGGAAGAGAGGTAATGACACGGAACCACGAACTGAGTATCTCATGGTCAACTCATGGATAGATGCTTCGCGGACATCTCTAAATCTAACGACATGAAACACGTCAAGGTAACGGAGGGAACAAAGGGGGAAGGTTTCAAGGTGACAAATAGTTGGTCTTCATAAGGATTGAGACCATGGAACTTGAAGAATAGGGTAAACTTCTGAGGGAAGAAAACTTCCAACATATGGAACATGACCACAGACTTCGAGATATAAACCTCTACTAAACAGCTTAATAGAGCTTTACAGGTGGAAGAGATAGATACCAACAAAACCAAGTTGTTGAACTACTTTTGACACAGAAGGGTCACTCTTTCATTCAACAGAGGGCCAAGACAGAAAGGTGTTTTGGTGGAGAGGACTCATACAAGTCACAAGGAACATGTAACAAGAGAAACTGTTGATTACCAAAATCATGGTCGCTCTTTGAACATGTTTAAGAAAGCGAGAAGGAAACTCTTTATTCATCCAGGGCTATCAAAATCCTTGCCAAAGATCATGATATCACTTTACACCACCAAGATGAATAGTTTAGAAGATTCCTGATGACACGAGAAGAAAGAAACTTCATTCTCAGACTCTAAGTGTAGAGGGAGTGTCCCAACCTTTAAACAATATAAGGTGGAGTCCCCTGTGTTTACAATGCTAGTCCCTGGATCAATAGCTAGCATCCACAGTTTAGATGTAATATCAAGAAAGAAAGGTCATAATATAACTTTATAACCAGGAATAACATAATTTTATTACATCTTACATAACTCATTTGGCTATTACATTACATTGCAGCGGAATAACTATAGTCATGGGGTCCTTCATCTTCAAAGTGCCATAGGCAGATGTTGGTTGTAGACTTTGTAATCCTAATCAATCAATCTTCACTAAAATCAATCAAACCTGCAACATCACAAGTTACAGCCACAAGGGTAAATACATTTGAATTGTATTGGCAAGTGATACTATGGTAGTATAGTGGAGTCTATCATCTATATGCATTTGGCTTAGTGGAGTTGAGGCTTGCATTGCTCAAAATAGATTTTTCCTTAACATTTGAAAATACTAAGTTTTTGCTTTGACAAAATCATTTTTTTGCAAGGCATCTACCAATCAAAGATTGAAGATCCTTTAACCCTTGTTCAAACCACAAGTTTTTAACTTAGAAATTTGAGTGATGAGATTCTTGATTGCTTCCATGTCTTGATGCTCAAATTGTCCTTTAACAGGGACATGGCTAAGTACTTAGATTTTACACTCTGCAGAGGTGGTGCACTTTCCCCACAAGACTTGGTTTCCCAAGAAAAGATCTTTCAGAAGCCTTCCCTTAGACCAAAATGGACGCGCTCCAACCTATCAAACACTACCACCAACTGTCCATATGGCTAAGTTCTTGCAACCTATATGATCTAGGCAGAGCCCATAATGCCAAGTGGCTGCACTTGAAGCTTCTCAACATTTGACATCTCAAATCTCTTTGTTCCTGGGTGGCCATCCACAAGTGAGATACACAAGGTAAACCATAAAGATGGGACTTGTGAACCACTCAACCAAAATCCACCAAGCAATTACCATTCCACCCAGGTGATTCATTAACTTAGTTGTTTTATTAAACAAAACACAAGTCCTCAGACTTAGGAATTTTCCATAGTGTGAATATATATTCCACCCATGTTTTCTATTAGCTAAGCTAAGCATGATGGTAGTAGGTATCTTGACTTAGGAATTTCTACTAAGGTTTCATCTACTAGGATTTTCTATAGCAAGGTTTATACTTAGCAAAATTCCATGCAAGTTTTACTTAGAGAAAATCACTAATGCATAGTGAAAGTAATGGGACAAAAGTATGAAGCATCACTTGCCTTTTTGGTAGAGTATGGGTTCACTCCTTGTACTTGCAACAATCACACTCTTCAAGTCACTACAAATCAATCAAGCAAGGTACAAACTCAATCTACCAATCAAGCAAAACATCACATAAAATGACAAAGTCAAAGTAATGCATGCAAGCATGCCAAGGATTGTTTTATTTGAAAAAGTGGTTCCTAATGGGTCATAAACATTTGAAAACACCTAATGGTCATTTTGGAAAGTGGCAAAGTCATTTGCAAAAGGTTTTCACTTTATAAACCATTTTCAAAACAAAGTATCATTTTATGTGGTGTAGAAATATTTTTACTAAGTCATTAACCTATAGGATTCACCAAATAAGTTTTCAAACCATAAAACTTGATGTTTGGGGTTAGAGAGTTTGAAACAAAACATTTTCCAAAGGTTTTCTTCCAAAACCATTTTTAATAAATAAACTACATTTCTATTTGACTAGAAATGGTTTTAAATCGAAGAATCATTATTTTGTTTCACCAAATTCATTTTTGAATCCACAAAGTATTTCCTAATGTTAGTAGGTTCAAATCACACCATTTGCCAAAGATTTTATCCCCAAATTCATTTTTAAACAATTTTTACATCCTTAACAAGCATACAAATGTTTCTGCAAAATCAAACATTTTAACAGAAGCTTTTGCTAAACAAATGGCATGGTTGGCTAGGGCTTGTCTTGCTGATTCCAATGATATAAAGTTTGCAAAATTTGGACGTGTGGTTTAAAAGTTGTGCAATTTACAAAATTGGAAGTCTAATAGATCAAATATGTCTTTTAAATCAACTACATGCCACGTGGCGGTTCCTGATTCGTCTATACCGCTTCGCTCGGATCGACATACACAGACCGCAGGATCCAACTTGATCGCACGACACAGATCGTTCGATACCCCTTCGCTCACTTTCTTTCCTAGCCGCTGGATGATGATCTAACGGCTCACAGGAGGTTGACCAATAGCTGGCGGCGCACGCTCTGTCCGAGGTGGTCTGGCCGTTCTAGGAAGCGAGAGAAGAGGAGGAGAGGCTCACCGTGATCGCAGGGTCGTGGGGAAGCTCGACGTGGTTTCGAGGAGGCGAGGGGCGCACTGGGGCGGTACTAATCACTCGCCGGAGTTCGCTCGGCGTCGGGCGCGTTCAGGCGTCGCTAGGGATGTTGCTACAGAGCACGGGAGAGAGAACAGAGGTTGTGGTTAGCTTCGTACGCGGTTCCCTAACAAGTGAGCATCAACGAGAGGAAAGGGGGTGGTCTGGCTTACCGGGGAAGAGGTCGTCGGAGAAAACCATATGGTGGCGGCGGCGGTTGTCGTTGTTGCCGACGTTCTGGGGCGCCCGCGGGTGAATGGAAAGCGCCGGGAGAAGCGTCAGGGCTAGGAGAGTGTGTTAGTGTGCTTAAGGAGGCGAGGGGTGGCATGACACTGCCGGAATTCTCGCCGGAGCGTCGTCGGACAGTGGCGGTGTTTGAGCATAATTGACGGCTGGGCGTCTTAGGAGGTGTCTGGGGGAAACGGAAGAGGGGAGGCAGGCGCTTTTACCTTGCGTGCTGGCTGGACGAATTAACGCGGCAATTAACGGGGATTGATGGAGCTTTCAACGGCAGTAACTGCGACGTGGTTTGGCGGGACGAAGAAGTCGCGGAGAAGAAGATGACCACATGGTCAGGGGTCCACTGGCGTGAGAGAGAAGAAGAAAACGAGGTCCACCGATCGGTGTCACTGCGATGCGGCTTTAGGTAGAAAACGTTTCGCAGAGGGGAAGTGTAGCTGGGCTACGAATGGGCTTATTGGGCTGGCTCAGTTGGGTCAGGTCCAATTCACATTTTTTTCTGTCTGAATCTTTTTCTTTTTCCAAATCAATTTCTGTTTTTGAATTTCAATCAACTATTCAAACATTCAAACAATTCAAACAATTCACCACACTTGTAATGAGTTTTTGGTTCTGTTTATCAACATAAACCAAATCCCAAAATAAAATAATATTTTTTATTCTTTTAGGATCCATTCATTAATTAAATAAAATGGACCTTTAGTTATTTAATCAAATAGGGTTTGATTTATTTAATAAAATCTCCATTTGAAATCCAAATATTTTCAAAACCAAATCAATAGGTTTTATTTGAAAATAAAAGATACTTGAAATACTTGTTTAAAACAAAATAACATTTTATTTTAGGGTCCATTAATAATTAAATAAAATGGACTTTAGTTATTAAATCAAAATAAGATTTGTTTTTTTAAAATAATTATTTTGAAATCTAATATAATACCAAAACACTTCAGTAGGTTTTATTTGAGAATATAAAATACTTGGAAAACTTATTTAAAATAATTTAATAAGTTTTGATGTTTTAATTAAAATGGTAAAACCTTTTATTTAAATAAAATTGGATATTAAATCCTTATTATTTTATTTAAATAAACCTTTACTATTTTTAATCAAAACAAAATATTTTATTTCAAAAGCTTGGCCAAGTTTTAATTTGGCTAAAATAATCTTTATTTATAAATCCACCTTTTCTTTTGAAAGCCAAATCCTTTTATTTAAAAGATCCAAAATAGTAATTCAAAATGTTTTTATTTTCTTTTATTAAATTTTTAACTTTTTAAATCTCTTTAGGATTTATCTTGATCAAAATAGGTTTTGAAAGTTTCAAATTGGATTCAAAAGTTTCTTCTCCCCCTGAAAATCAACAAAGTTTTATTTTA
The DNA here is from genome assembly GCA_030063025.1 of Avena longiglumis. Lineage (NCBI taxonomy): Eukaryota > Viridiplantae > Streptophyta > Magnoliopsida > Poales > Poaceae > Avena > Avena longiglumis. The sequence continues at coordinate 462,673,001 of CP125974.1, forward strand.
TTCATTTATTTTTCACATTACAAGATTTGGAAAATCTTGGGATGTGACAGGCTACTACCCTTAAAATAAATCTCGTCCCGAGATTTGGGGAGGCTAGGGTTACAAGTTGGCTCAAAAGCATATAGGGTACTACCACCCTTAAAAAATTTCAAACTAAATTACATATTGGCCTTCTTGGGATCCTAGGGAAACTTCTCTAGGCAAACATCTGCATAGTGTCCTTTGTTTTCACACTTGGAACATGTGACAAGGCTGAGATCTTTTATAGGTTGGTTTATCTTGGGCTTCCTCTTTCCTGGACAGAGGTTTACATAGTGGCCTAGTTCCTTGCATTTGAAACACATCACTTGGCTGATATCTTTCTTTTCCTTTGGTATCATTTCCTCTTGTTTGTTTCTTTGGTTCTTCTTCTTTTCTGGCATCAACGCATAGTGTCCTTTCTCTTTGCAATTGTAACATTGCAACTGGCTTATGTCATTCTTCTTCTTTTTGGGTCTCTCCAAAGCTAGGAGTTCTTCTAGTTCATGTTCTTCATAGGTGGGAGATCTTTCTCTCTTCTTGGGGCATTGATCTTCATGCTCCTTGGATGCATGATCCTTGTCTCCACAAGTATTGTTAGCTTGGGTTCCTTCTAGAATAACATCTTTGTCATCCTTGTTGTCATTAGCTCTTTGGGAAAAGTTTTCTCCCATGTTGATCATTTGAGTAACCAATCCTTTCAACAATTGGGATTAAAGTTTCAAAATCCTTTGTATGGCTGGGTCTAGTACATTGTTGTTGGATAAAAGCTGAGTTGTCTCTTGGCTCAACTGGTTTTAGGTTGCTATAAGTTCTTTCATGTTGTCCTCTTGTTTGCTGTTGGTGTCACCATCGTTGATGTTGGAGTTTCTTCGAGAAGTCATCTGTTTGGGTTTGAATGATGATTAGAATAGGCAAGATATTTCTAAGGAATTATTTCTAATCACACTCGTCACAATTCACTTAAACAATGTGCAAGCATTCTCAAACAACTTTTCTCTCAAACAACAAAGTTCAAGCACATACTTAGGCAACAAAATATTTTTGTTACACCACATAAGTTGGTGTGTTTTGACTTATCTATATTTGGTGGTCCATCTACATGGTTCACTTGTGATCTTTCCTTCCTTCTTGATTCTTCTTGTATGAGATCATGGTTTCCTTGAGAAAACTCTTGGTTACAAATACTTCAAAGTTGTTGATGGATCCTTCTTATTTTGCATTCCCTTAGTCTCCAAATCTTGAGCAAGATTTCCTTGTCCCACTTGTAGTCCTTAGTGGTATCCAAGTTGGAAGTCCTTGGTGAACATGCTGAAGATGTTGAAGTCATTAGAGTTGAAGAAGTTGAAGTCATTAGAGTTGATGAAGTTGAAGAAGTCCTTTGCACATGGTGTAGTCTTTGGCCATGGGGTAGGTTTTTCCATCAAGTTGAAATAGAAGAGATGTAGAGTTGAAACCAAAATGATTGAGGAAAGAGATTACAAGATTGTTTGTAAATAAGTTTTGGGAACAAATAAAACTCCTATTTTTCTAAGGGTTTTTGTCCAATCCTAGGTTTACAAATCCTACAGGCAACACAATGCTCTGATACCATCTGTAGAGGTTGTGTCCCAACCTTTAAACAATATAAGGTGGAGTCCCCTATGTTTACAATGGTAGTCCCTGGATCAATAGCTAGCATCCACAGTTTAGATGTAATATCAAGAAACAAAGGTCATAATATAACTTTATAACCAGGAATAACATAATTTTATTACATATTACATAGCTCATTTGGCTATTACATTACATTGCAGCGGAATAACTATAGTCATGGGGTCCTTCATCTTCAAAATGCCACAGGCAGATGTTGGTTGTAGACTTTGTAATCCTAATCAATCAATCTTCACTAAAATCAATCAAACCTGCAACATCACAAGTTACAGCCACAAGGGTCAATACATTTGAATTGTATTGGCAAGTGATACTATGGTAGTATAGTGGAGTCTATCATCTATATGCATTTGGCTTAGTGGAGTTGAGGCTTGCATTGCTCAAAATAGATTTTTCCTTAACATTTGAAAATACTAAGTTTTTGCTTTGACAAAATCATTTTTTTGCAAGGCATCTACCAATCAAAGATTGAAGATCCTTTAACCCTTGTTCAAACCACAAGTTTTTAACTTAGAAATTTGAGTGATGAGATTCTTGATTGCTTCCATGTCTTGATGCTCAAATTGTCCTTTACCAGGGACATGGCTAAGTACTTAGATTTTACACTCTGCAGAGGTGGTGCACTTTCCCCACAAGACTTGGTTTCCCAAGAAAAGATCTTTCAGAAGCCTTCCCTTAGACCAAAATGGACGCGCTCCAACCTATCAAACACTACCACCAACTGTCCATATGGCTAAGTTCTTGCAACCTATATGATCTAGGCAGAGCCCATAATGCCAAGTGGCTGCACTTGAAGCTTCTCAACATTTGACATCTCAAATCTCTTTGTTCCTGGGTGGCCATCCACAAGTGAGATACACAAGGTAAACCATAAACATGGGACTTGTGAACCACTCAACCAAAATCCACCAAGCAATTACCATTCCACCCAGGTGATTCATTAACTTAGTTGTTTTATTAAACAAAACACAAGTCCTCAGACTTAGGAATTTTCCATAGTGTGAATATATATTCCACCCATGTTTTCTATTAGCTAAGCTAAGCATGATGGTAGTAGGTATCTTGACTTAGGAATTTCTACTAAGGTTTCATCTACTAGGATTTTCTATAGCAAGGTTTATACTTAGCAAAATTCCATGCAAGTTTTACTTAGAGAAAATCACTAATGCATAGTGAAAGTAATGGGACAAAAGTATGAAGCATCACTTGCCTTTTTGGTAGAGTATGGGTTCACTCCTTGTCCTTGCAACAATCACACTCTTCAAGTCACTACAAATCAATCAAGCAAGGTACAAACTCAATCTACCAATCAAGCAAAACATCACATAAAATGACAAAGTCAAAGTAATGCATGCAAGCATGCCAAGGATTGTTTTATTTGAAAAAGTGGTTCCTAATGGGTCATAAACATTTGAAAACACCTAATGGTCATTTTGGAAAGTGGCAAAGTCATTTGCAAAAGGTTTTCACTTTATAAACCATTTTCAAAACAAAGTATCATTTTATGTGGTGTAGAAATATTTTTACTAAGTCATTAACCTATAGGGTTCACCAAATAAGTTTTCAAACCATAAAACTTGATGTTTGGGGTTAGAGAGTTTGAAACAAAACATTTTCCAAAGGTTTTCTTCCAAAACCATTTTTAATAAATAAACTACATTTCTATTTGACTAGAAATGGTTTTAAATCGAAGAATCATTATTTTGTTTCACCAAATTCATTTTTGAATCCACAAAGTATTTCCTAATGTTAGTATGTTCAAATCACACCATTTTCCAAAGATTTTATCCCCAAATTCATTTTTAAACAATTTTTACATCCTTAACAAGCATACAAATGTTTCTGCAAAATCAAACATTTTAACAGAAGCTTTTGCTAAACAAATGGCATGGTTGGCTAGGGCTTGTCTTGCTGATTCCAATGATATAAAGTTTGCAAAATTTGGACGTGTGGTTTAAAAGTTGTGCAATTTACAAAATTGGAAGTCTAATAGATCAAATATGTCTTTTAAATCAACTACATGCCACGTGGCGGTTACTGATTAAATACCATACCGCTCGGATCGACATACACAGACCGCAGGATCCAACTTGATCGCACGGCACAGATCGTTCGATACCCCTTCGCTCACTTTCTTTCCTAGCCGCTGGATGATGATCTAACGGCTCACAGGAGGTTGACCAATAGCTGGCGGCGCACGCTCTGTCCGAGGTGGTCTGGCCGTTCTAGGAAGCGAGAGAAGAGGAGGAGAGGCTCACCGTGATCGCAGGGTCGTGGGGAAGCTCGACGTGGTTTCGAGGAGGCGCCGAGGCGGTACTAATCACTCGCCGGAGTTCGCTCGGCGTCGGGCGCGTTCAGGCGTCGCTAGGGATGTTGCTACAGAGCACGGGAGAGAGAACAGAGGTTGTGGTTATCTTCGTACGCGGTTCCCTAACAAGTGAGCATCAACGAGAGGAAAGGGGGTGGTCTGGCTTACCGGGGAAGAGGTCGTCGGAGAAAACCAGATGGTGGCGGCGGCGGTTATCGTTGTTGCCGACGTTCTGGGGCGCCCGCGGGTGAATGGAAAGCGCCAGGAGAAGCGCCAGGGCTAGGAGAGTGTGTTAGTGTGCTTAAGGAGGCGAGGGGTGGCATGACACGGCCGGAATTCTCGCCGGAGCGTCGTCGGACAGTGGCGGTGTTTGAGCATAATTGACGGCTGAGGCGTCTGAGGAGGGTGTCTGGGGGAAACGGAAGAGGGGAGGCAGGCGCTTTTACCTTGCGTGCTGGCTGGACGAATTAACGCGGCAATTAACGGGGATTGATGGAGCTTTCAACGGCAGTAATTGCGACGTGGTTTGGCGGGACGAAGAAGTCGCGGAGAAGAAGATGACCACATGGCTGTGGGGTCCACTGGCAGCGAGAGAGAAGAAAAGAAAACGAGGTCCACCAGTCGGTGTCACTGCGGTTGCGGCTTTAGGTAGAAAACGTTTCGCAGAGGGGAAGTGTAGCTGGGCTACGAATGGGCTTATTGGGCTGGCTCAGTTGGGTCAGGTCCAATTCACATTTTTTTCTGTCTGAATCTTTTTCTTTTTCCAAATCAATTTCTGTTTTTGAATTTCAATCAACTATTCAAACATTCAAACAATTCAAACAATTCACCACACTTGTAATTAGTTTTTGGTTCTGTTTATCAACATAAACCAAATCCCAAAATAAAATAATATTTTTTATTCTTTTAGGATCCATTCATTAATTAAATAAAATGGACCTTTAGTTATTTAATCAAATAGGGTTTGATTTATTTAATAAAATCTCCATTTGAAATCCAAATATTTTCAAAACCAAATCAATAGGTTTTATTTGAAAATAAAAGATACTTGAAATACTTGTTTAAAACAAAATAACATTTTATTTTAGGGTCCATTAATAATTAAATAAAATGGACTTTAGTTATTAAATCAAAATAAGATTTGTTTTTTTTAAATAATTATTTTGAAATCTAATATAAAACCAAAACACTTCAGTAGGTTTTATTTGAGAATATAAAATACTTGGAAAACTTATTTAAAATAATTTAATAAGTTTTGATGTTTTAATTAAAATGGTAAAACCTTTTATTTAAATAAAATTGGATATTAAATCCTTATTATTTTATTTAAATAAACCTTTACTATTTTTAATCAAAACAAAATATTTTATTTCAAAAGCTTGGCCAAGTTTTAATTTGGCTAAAATAATCTTTATTTATAAATCCACCTTTTCTTTTGAAAGCCAAATCCTTTTATTTAAAAGATCCAAAATAGTAATTCAAAATGTTTTTATTTTCTTTTATTAAATTTTTAACTTTTTAAATCTCTTTAGGATTTATCTTGATCAAAATAGGTTTTGAAAGTTTCAAATTGGATTCAAAAGTTTCTTCTCCCCCTGAAAATCAACAAAGTTTTATTTTATTCATTTATTTTTCACATTACAAGATTTGGAAAATCTTGGGATGTGACAGGCTACTACCCTTAAAATAAATCTCGTCCCGAGATTTGGGGAGGCTAGGGTTACAAGTTGGCTCAAAAGCATCTAGGGTACTACCACCCTTAAAAATTTTCAAACTAAATTACATATTGGCCTTCTTGGGATCCTAGGGAAACTTCTCTAGGCAAACATCTGCATAGTGTCCTTTGTTTTCACACTTGGAACATGTGACAAGGCTGAGATCTTTTATAGGTTGGTTTATCTTGGGCTTCCTCTTTCCTAGACAGAGGTTTACATAGTGGCCTAGTTCCTTACATTTGAAACACATCACTTGGCTGATATCTTTCTTTTCCTTTGGTATCATTTCCTCTTGTTTGTTTCTTTGGTTCTTCTTCTTTTCTGGGCAGTCACTGGCATAGTGTCCTTTCTCTTTGCAATTGTAACATTGCAACTGGCTTATGTCATTCTTCTTCTTTTTGGGTCTCTCCAAAGCTAGGAGTTCTTCTAGTTCATGTTCTTCATAGGTGGGAGATCTTTCTCTCTTCTTGGGGCATTGATCTTCATGCTCCTTGGATGCATGATCCTTGTCTCCACAAGTATTGTTAGCTTGGGTTCCTTCTAGAATAACATCTTTGTCATCCTTGTTGTCATTAGCTCTTTGGGAAAAGTTTTCTCCCATGTTGATCATTTGAGTAACCAATCCTTTCAACAATTGGGATTAAAGTTTCAAAATCCTTTGTATGGCTGGGTCTAGTACATTGTTGTTGGATAAAAGCTGAGTTGTCTCTTGGCTCAACTGGTTTTGGGTTGCTATAAGTTCTTTCATGTTGTCCTCTTGTTTGCTGTTGGTGTCACCATCGTTGATGTTGGAGTTTCTTGGAGAAGTCATCTGTTTGGGTTTGAATGATGATTAGAATAGGCAAGATATTTCTAAGGAATTATTTCTAATCACACTCGTCACAATTCACTTAAACAATGTGCAAGCATTCTCAAACAACTTTTCTCTCAAACAACAAAGTTCAAGCACATACTTAGGCAACAAAATATTTTTGTTACACCACATAAGTTGGTGTGTTTTGACTTATCTATATTTGGTGGTCCATCTACATGGTTCACTTGTGATCTTTCCTTCCTTCTTGATTCTTCTTGTATGAGATCATGGTTTCCTTGAGAAAAACTCTTGGTTACAAATACTTCAAAGTTGTTGATGGATCCTTCTTATTTTGCATTCCCTTAGTCTCCAAATCTTGAGCAAGATTTCCTTGTCCCACTTGTAGTCCTTAGTGGTATCCAAGTTGGAAGTCCTTGGTGAACATGCTGAAGATGTTGAAGTCATTAGAGTTGAAGAAGTTGAAGTCATTAGAGTTGATGAAGTTGAAGAAGTCCTTTGCACATGGTGTAGTCTTTGGCCATGGGGTAGGTTTTTCCATCAAGTTGAAATAGAAGAGATGTAGAGTTGAAACCAAAATGATTGAGGAAAGAGATTACAAGATTGTTTGTAAATAAGTTTGGGGAACAAATAAAACTCCTATTTTTCTAAGGGTTTTTGTCCAATCCTAGGTTTACAAATCCTACAGGCAACACAATGCTCTGATACCATCTGTAGAGGTTGTGTCCCAACCTTTAAACAATATAAGGTGGAGTCCCCTATGTTTACAATGCTAGTCCCTGGATCAATAGCTAGCATCCACAGTTTAGATGTAATATCAAGAAACAAAGGTCATAATATAACTTTATAACCAGGAATAACATAATTTTATTACATCTTACATAGCTCATTTGGCTATTACATTACATTGCAGCGGAATAACTATAGTCATGGGGTCCTTCATCTTCAAAATGCCACAGGCAGATGTTGGTTGTAGACTTTGTAATCCTAATCAATCAATCTTCACTAAAATCAATCAAACCTGCAACATCACAAGTTACAGCCACAAGGGTCAATACATTTGAATTGTATTGGCAAGTGATACTATGGTAGTATAGTGGAGTCTATCATCTATATGCATTTGGCTTAGTGTAGTTGAGGCTTGCATTGCTCAAAATAGATTTTTCCTTAACATTTGAAAATACTAAGTTTTTGCTTTGACAAAATCATTTTTTTGCAAGGCATCTACCAATCAAAGATTGAAGATCCTTTAACCCTTGTTCAAACCACAAGTTTTTAACTTAGAAATTTGAGTGATGAGATTCTTGATTGCTTCCATGTCTTGATGCTCAAATTGTCCTTTAACAGGGACATGGCTAAGTACTTAGATTTTACACTCTGCAGAGGTGGTGCACTTTCCCCACAAGACTTGGTTTCCCAAGAAAAGATCTTTCGAAGCCTTCCTTAGACCAAAATGGACGCTCCAACCTATCAAACACTACCACCAACTGTCCATATGGCTAAGTTCTTGCAACCTATATGATCTAGGCAGAGCCCATAATGCCAAGTGGCTGCACTTGAAGCTTCTCAACATTTGACATCTCAAATCTCTTTGTTCCTGGGTGGCCATCCACAAGTGAGATACACAAGGTAAACCATAAACATGGGACTTGTGAACCACTCAACCAAAATCCACCAAGCAATTACCATTCCACCCAGGTGATTCATTAACTTAGTTGTTTTATTAAACAAAACACAAGTCCTCAGACTTAGGAATTTTCCATAGTGTGAATATATATTCCACCCATGTTTTCTATTAGCTAAGCTAAGCATGATGGTAGTAGGTATCTTGACTTAGGAATTTCTACTAAGGTTTCATCTACTAGGATTTTCTATAGCAAGGTTTATACTTAGCAAAATTCCATGCAAGTTTTACTTAGAGAAAATCACTAATGCATAGTGAAAGTAATGGGACAAAAGTATGAAGCATCACTTGCCTTTTTGGTAGAGTATGGGTTCACTCCTTGTCCTTGCAAAAATCACACTCTTCAAGTCACTACAAATCAATCAAGCAAGGTACAAACTCAATCTACTAATCAAGCAAAACATCACATAAAATGACAAAGTCAAAGTAATGCATGCAAGCATGCCAAGGATTGTTTTATTTGAAAAAGTGGTTCCTAATGGGTCATAAACATTTGAAAACACCTAATGGTCATTTTGGAAAGTGGCAAAGTCATTTGCAAAAGGTTTTCACTTTATAAACCATTTTTAAAACAAAGTATCATTTTATGTGGTGTAGAAATATTTTTACTAAGGCATTAACCTATAGGGTTCACCAAATAAGTTTTCAAACCATAAAACTTGATGTTTAGGGTTAGAGAGTTTGAAACAAAACATTTTCCAAAGGTTTTCTTCCAAAACCATTTTTAATAAATAAACCACATTTCTATTTGACTAGAAATGGTTTTAAATCGAAGAATCATTATTTTGTTTCACCAAATTCATTTTTGAATCCACAAAGTGTTTCCTAATGTTAGTAGGTTCAAATCACACCATTTGCCAAAGATTTTATCCCCAAATTCATTTTTAAACAATTTTTACATCCTTAACAAGCATACAAATGTTTCTGCAAAATCAAACATTTTAACAGAAGCTTTTTCTAAACAAATGGCATGGTTGGATAGGGCTTGTCTTGCTGATTCCAATGATATAAAGTTTGCAAAATTTGGACGTGCGGTTTAAAAGTTGTGCAATTTACAAAATTGAAATCTAATAGATCAAATCTGTCTTTTAAATCAACTCTGAGCCACGTGGCGGTTCTGATTATACCCGCTTCTCGGATCGGCAGACCTGACGCAGGATCCAACTTGATCGCACGACACAGATCGTTCGATACCCCTTCGCTCACTTTCTTTCCTAGCCGCTGGATGATGATCTAACGGCTCACAGGAGGTTGACCAATAGCTGGCGGCGCCGGCTGCGACGACTGGCGGCGCACGCTCTGCCCGAGGTGGTCTGGCCGTTCTAGGATGCGAGAAAAGAGGAGGAGAGGCTCACCATGATCGCAGGGTCGTGGGGAAGCTCGACGTGGTTTTGAGGAGGCGAGGGGCGCACTGGGGCGGTACTAATCGCTCGCCGGAGTTCGCTCGGCGTCGGGCGCATTCAGGCGTCGCTGGGGATGTTGCTACAGAGCACGGGAGAGAGAACAGAGGTTGTGGTTAGCTTCGTACGCGGTTCCCTGACAAGCGAGCATAAACGAGAGGAAAGGGGGTGGTCTGGCTTACCGGGGAAGAGGTCGTCGGAGAAAACCAGACGGTGGCGGCGGCGGTTTTCGTCGTTGCCGACGTTCTGGGGCGCCCACGGGTGAATGGAAAGCGCCGGGAGAAGCGCTAGGGCTAGGAGAGTGTGTGAGTGTGCTTAAGGAGGCGAGGGGTGGCAGGACACAGCCGGAATTCTCGCCGGAGCGTCGTCGGACAGTGGCGGTGTTTGAGCATAATTCGACAGCCTGGGGGCGTGCCGAGGAGGGGTGTCTGGGGGAAACGGAAGAGGGGAGGCAGGCGCTTTTACCTTGCGTGCTGGCTGGACGAATTAACGCGGCAATTAACGGGGATTGATGGAGCTTTCAACGGCAGTAACTGCGACGTGGTTTGGCGGGACGAAGAAGTCGCGGAGAAGAAGATGACCACATGGCTGTGGGGTCCACTGGCAGCGAGAGAGAAGAAAAGAAAACGAGGTCCACCAGTCGGTGTCATCTTGATGCGGCTTTAGGTAGAAAACGTTTACAGAGGGAAGTGTAGCTGGGCTCTGAATGGGCTTATTAATGGCTCGGTTGGGTCAGTCCAATTCACATTTTTTCTGTCTGAATCTTTTTCTTTTTCCAAATCAATTTCTGTTTTTGAATTTCAATCAACTATTCAAACATTCAAACAATTCAAACAATTCACCACACTTGTAATGAGTTTTTGGTTCTGTTTATCAACATAAACCAAATCCCAAAATAAAATAATATTTTTTATTCTTTTTAGGATCCATTTATTAATTAAATAAAATGGACCTTTAGTTATTTAATCAAATAGGGTTTGATTTATTTAATAAAATCTCCATTTGAAATCCAAATATTTTAAAAACCAAATCAGTAGGTTTTATTTGAAAATAAAAGATACTTGAAATACTTGTTTAAAACAAAATAACATTTTATTTTAGGGTCCATTAATAATTAAATAAAATGGACTTTAGTTATTAAATCAAAATAAGATTTGTTTTATTAAAATAATTATTTTGAAATCTAATATAAAACCAAAACACTTCAGTAGGTTTTATTTGAGAATATAAAATACTTGGAAAACTTATTTAAAATAATTTAATAAGTTTTGATGTTTTAATTAAAATGGTAAAACCTTTTATTTAAATAAAATTGGATATTAAATCCTTATTATTTTATTTAAATAAACCTTTACTATTTTTAATCAAAACAAAATATTTTATTTCAAAAGCTTGGCCAAGTTTTAATTTGGCTTTATAAAATAATCTTTATTTATAAATCCACCTTTTCTTTTGAAAGCCAAATCCTTTTATTTAAAAGATCCAAAATAGTAATTCAAAATGTTTTTATTTTCTTTTATTAAATGTTTAACTTTTTAAATCTCTTTAGGATTTATCTTGATCAAAATACGTTTTGAAAGTTTCAAATTGGATTCAAAAGTTTCTTCTCACCCTAAAAATCAACAAAGTTTTAGTTTATTCATTTTATTTTTCACATTACAAGATTTGGAAAATCTTGGGATGTGACACTAAGTACTTGGCATAACAAGACGCTTGCCATCGTAAAAGGGTCTGGATGATCGACCGAGAGACATTTAGCAACACTTCTTTAAATGTTCTCCTTAATGTTCGAGATACTGATATCAAACTTTTAACAAAGGTCAGACCGAGAAACTTTCAATCAGTCATCAAGTAAAGGTCAGACTTCGGATCCAAAGGAAACCATAGAAGATGCCCCATGAAGAGTGGTTGTTACTGCTGATTCGAGATGAGGTGACAATAGGTCTTCCGGCTAATTGTGACAACCATTACATCAATCTTGTCAGATGTATAGAGAGACCTATGTCAAAACCTTGCGGAACACCAACCATCATTGCTGCTCGAGATTCAGCTTTGGTTAAGTGGAGAGATACTTCAGACTCAGCATATCCGAGTAGAAACTGTGCAACAATTACCACAAAGGTAAAGTTACTAGATTCTCAAGACACAGACTTCAATGTCAAGCTCCAAAAGATGAGCTAGATTGCAGAACCCATGTGATAGCAGGTTATCAGGCGACAATTGCACCTACATGAGTTGTTTGCAATATAACACAATTGAATCCCTATTGGGAAACATTTACGAGGATATAGAAGTTTTGTGGGACTTCTTATCTTCCATGACAAATCAGTTAGTGGCTTAAGATGCTTGGAGAACCTTCTCGAGATGTGAAGGTATCATCCTACCGTATCAAGAGTTCTTTGGACATGCTTGACTAACTTAAAATAATTCCCGAGGAAGTAATGATAACTCTACTCGAATCCACGACAACATCTTTCAACAATTGCGTGTGAACTAGAGAGGGTTACTTCTAACATCCAGAACACATACTTCGAGATAACACGAAGATGGTTATCAAAAGTTTCCAACATTAATGCCAATTGTTCCATATGATTCTGGTATAACATGGAGAAGTTAAGAATGTCATCGATGGGCTCACTAACAAACTTATCTATACACTCCAAAAAGATGGAATCATATGTTGTATGAACAAGGCAGAAATACTGGTCAGACCAAAGAACATGATGATGTACCTAGGTGAAACATCACAAGTAGATACACCATCAAGATTGTCCTTGGAACTGAGTTTGATTTGACGATTGCCAAAATCAAATTAAAGGAGGGAAAGATAACATATCCATAAAGGAGATACTATCTTGCTTCAACACGAACACAACTAGACATCCCTTTAAGAAGGAACTGAGTTGGATGGAACTTTTGTCTTACAACTCTCCAAGTTGTTGTTTAAGCTCAACCAACTAGTTCAGGGGTATCCAGTACGAATCCTTGGAGAAAGGATCGGTTTGAATAAACAGCTTACTCAAGAACCTGACAACACGGTCATGTGGCATCATGCCGATACTTCTAGCAAGACATCTAGAATATCACGAACCACCGATATATCACTTAGCTCGAGAGGAAACTTTCTTTGTAAGGCAAGAATACATAGTCTTAGAGCTTCGGCATGAACCTAACTCTTTGACCGAAGAGAGTGCACTAGAATAATAGACTTAGTAGCATAGTCATACTTCGCTTAGTGATAGTGTTAACCGATCACGCAAAGAATGATATAATGTCCTTAAAGTTCAAAGCAATAATAATTGCTAAGAATCTTAGATGGCCACATCATTACAAACACGCAACATTCCTGAGCGCGAACATCTCAGAGAAAGGGTGGGTAAAAATGTGTAAGGGTATCACTTCATTAAGAGGGTCAGGTGACTCAGCATGACCTCTTGACATAAAAGGGTGTGATACTTTAAGCTAGAATAGAACATAAGCTAATCACCGCTTATTGATCCGCCAAATACAACACTTTGACCTGATCTTAAAATTACAAGGTACTGGAGTTTGTTTCTCCTAGACATTCCGTGATGGTTTGTCTTGATGGACCACAAGAGTATCTTGCATCGGAAGATACCATTGCATTTACTACTTGGCTACCAACTGGTAGACATAGGTCAAAAACAACAAGGGAAAAGGAACATGCTCAAAATAGAATCCCAGTATGTGGATGCATAAGTCAACAATCTTCCGAAAACCAATGCAGAAAAGGAGAGGGTGTTGCAGAGTCACGAGTGTAGAAGTGGGACTCACGAGGAGAACTCGTGCCGTGATCTATTTAGTTCCATTAAAGAACATTTGCCATAGCTAGTAGTAGGGGAAGTCCTTTATCGTCACTGTTCAATAGCGACAATATCGACAATCTTGAAGGCTATACTAGAAGGTACTAGCCATCCTGGGGTAATGTTTGAACATTAACAACAGGGATCAACAAAATGGATCTTGGGTTAAAGTTCAGCTTCATGTACAAGATTCACAACACCAGAATATAGCACAATCGGGGATCTTAGGTTCAAGTCTGAGGGTTAAAACCAAAAGAAGGAGTAACTACTGCTTGAGTGACAAAGTGTACACTACAAGATAGTAATCACGAGGTAGCTTCGAAGAGAAGAAACGACTTATGAAGTACCCAAACAAATGAAAAGGAGACACACGAGGCGAAAGGAAATCTCGAGGCCTAGAACAGTTCACTATGGGACCATATACATGATGTTGTGGACCCATAAAATAGGGAGATCATGATGGAAAGAAATCTCCCAGTTGAAACAGAACAAGGGAAACAAGGAACACACACACCATACTCTAGAGAACTTAACACTAGGTCAAATAGGTTGAGAACCGACATGCCTGAAAAGGCACCTAAGCTTTGAAGGAAGAGACGATATAGCAAAACTTTTTCCAAATCAACACAAGATAAGATGACCCAGAGTTAGAGCAAAACTGGATAAGAAGAAAAAGAAGCATACCAGAGTTTTTGCACATAATTTTCAACTTTGAAATAGTTTTCACAAGCACTAGACTCAACATCGACCAATAGAAAGGGTTTCCTACAGTCGGTACTGCTCTGATACCAAAACCCGTGACACCCCCGGGATTAGGGCTAAACAAATCCCAGACCTCTGTCTGATATAAGTCTAACCTAAATCTCGAAAGCATACAGAGAGAATTGATAACACAACAGTGACCCTACGACACAAAAACATTATTACAGCAAGCTCATAACTGAGCAAAGAACCAAAATATTACAAGCAGAGGTCACTGACCACAAACGTCAAACAACGGAAGGCAAATTATGCTATTAAGTATAGCAAACTTAACAAATGGCCTAAGAGTCCTGAAGCATAACGATGACGTCTAATCCATATATCCCAGACTGCCAACTGGGAACCGCAAGCTACTTGTCGATGTCGATGCCGTGAGGAACTCATCTTTTATGGCAACACTTACTCTGCTGCAAAAGTATCAACGAAGCAAGGGTGAGTACAGGGTGTACTCCGCAAGACTTATGGCTGGTGGAGTTATTTTGCATAAAGCCATCTTTGTTTTGTAAAACAAGAGGGAGAAGAACCTCGACTAATCTGAATATTTTAAAAGGGGATAAGAGAGCAGTATCACTACATTTGATCATCTTTTGATATCCACCGAATCATCATCAGCAGAACCTATCTAGGATCACCCCCTCGATCCCTGAGGAAGCATCCTTAAGCACACATTACTTAACTTGCTAAGTCTTATGATTAGGTTCAAGTTCTCTATGATCTTCATGTCCGTTCCCAAGTCGTCCATAACCGCGGACGCAGCTTTTCGAAAATATTAATAACCTTGCAGGTGTGTACAACTTTACCCACACATACCAACCAATTCTTAATGCCAGATCATTAGCCATCTTCCTTGGAAGGCCGACAGAGAGTGGTTGACCACGACTTTTACCTTGCTTTCGCCGAGACCATGAGTCACGCACTAGGGAGATGCCGCCGTAACGGGTCGAGTCCCGAAGCCGGTCCCTAATGATGTGTGCGGGGTTCAAGATTATGGATGCCGGGCATCTCTTGTTCCCGGCCATGCTGACCTACTTGTTATGAATGCACCTCCTTCACCTCCATTCAAGAACAACCAAGATGCGTATGTCGAATGGAAAGCCCGAACTATGTGACTCATGAAATCTACTTGGCAAGTTAGTTGGTCGAGGGGGTTTCCATGCCCCCGTGTGGCTGTACGCTCGTCTTGGTTCAAGAGGCAAGAACATCAGGTCCTAAGGGTGGCGAGTATGGGACTGCAAAAAACCACAACCCACTGTGGCCTCCCATACAAGCCTTAGCATGTTTAACTTTCATCTCTGATATTACCACGTCATCCTGGCAAACTAGGTTCAATCAAAGTTCTGATTCATCAACCGGATGGACCGACGGTAACACTAAGCATGGCTAGCACAACAGATGTAACAGCTCTAGGAACTCTTCACAAGCCAAACCCTAGTTATGCTAGGAGCAGTGGATAATAAAATATAGGCTTAGAAGATAACAAGCATCGGATATGATTACTCTATCTATCGATAAAAGACTTTAGAATCGCATGCACATGGTAAGAATGAAATACTTTGAAACTATAGGATTCATATGTATGTGTGGGGCTTCGCTTACCTTTGCCAGTTGATATCGAGAAAGAAGAGTTCCGGACACCTGGTACTTGACTTTATTATAGTTGATCCAGTATTGGTCTTCAAGCTTCGACGGTGTTGATCTCGGTCTTCAATCTCGATCTCGATATCGTATTCTACCGGGGAAGAAGCAAACACCGGAAAGAGAAGGAAACAATCAACACATGGCATCAATGCAATGCTCAATCAAGGATCATGATATGTTAAGTTAAATTTGTATTGAAGTAAACCCCTAAGGCATGCTTGACAATTTTTAATCGAGGTCCCGAGGGGTACAAACCCTAATTCAGGAAAATCTCGGAGGCATATGAGAGGGGTTATGTTGTTGTTCTAATTAATCTTGTCATGAAAGTTGATTAACAATGCATGATTATAGCTTAAATAGTTAGAGCTCATTTTTTCTGAACATTTTGATATATTATTTGTATTTTTCTGATTTAAGATGAATTAGTTATGAATTTATCCATTTTTAGTTCATTTTAAATCATTTTTAGAATATTATAAAACAATTTATATTTTTGGAATTACTTTTACAATTTTAATAAACAGAAAACATTTATGATATTATTTTTATCACCTATAGGGTGGACCCACCTGTTAGCATTTTCAACTAATAAAACAATTACAGAAGATATTTAAATAAAAAGGAAAAAGGAATATGGCATCATCCTAACGTCACGATGACGTCAGCGACGCGATTGCTCCCAGGTGGAGCGCTGGCACAACGCTAGGGGTGATGCGGGGCTGCGGGAGCGGGCGCGTTTGACACGGGGCGCTGCGCTGGACTAGGAAGTGGCGGCGCGGCTTGCAGGAGGTCGCCGGAGCAGGGAGAATGATGGAGGCTAGCGGCGGAGCTCGCGGGTGGTTGTGGTGGCGACAGTACAGAGAGGAAGAGGGGAATCGAAGAGGGCCATAGGGACCGCAAGCTCACCACGAACGCGATAGTGGTGACGGAGAGACGAAGCGACCTCAGATGGTGGAGAATTGTAACATCCCAAAAATCATATTTTGTAAAGCTTGCATAACATTCATGCATTCATGAGCATTTGATCTTTTCCAAATAAAATTCAAACCAATTTATGCCTAATACTTATTCAAGTAAGGTAAGGTTTATATTTTATTTTCTATCTATGCTTAGTTTGCTCAGCATTGTTTTGAAAGTGAATGCAAGGCCACACAAAGATTTTCAAAACAATTCAAAGTTAAAACCATTTGTATGCATATTAAAAATATTTCACTAAAGACTTGATTTTAAACTTTATTTCAAACCCAAAATGAATTTGAGTATGAATGGATGCTTTACACATCTCAGGACACAAGAAACACAGTACAAAAATCTAGGGAAAAATTCAAATTGAAACAGAATTGAATTAGACATTCAAATTCAAACCAGAAAATCAAAACAGAAAAAGAAAAGGAGAAATAGAAAAATAAATAAGCCAAACCAGCTATCTAACCCAACCCAACCCGTAGCCCAGTAACTATCCCAGCAAGCCCACCCGGGAACCTCCCCCTCTCCTCTCTGTTTCTCAATCCGCCCGCACACACCCACTTGCTGACGCCCCAGACCCACTGCCACGTCAACCTCGTCGTCAATCTCGCGCCGGAGGACCTGTGCCTCTCTGACGTTTCCTCCCCGAATCAATTCGATTGATTATGCTAGATTTCCGGCATAATTGCCCCGCTCAGCCTCGCTACTTAAACCCACTCTTCCCCCTCTCAATTTTCCCCCAAACCCCAAGCCCTGGACGCCCCCAGGCTGCGAGAATTCCTCGCCACGACCTCGCTGCTCCGACGAGCCGCAACGCCGATTCTGGCCAACCCCGACCACCCCTCTTCTCCTGGTTCACACGAGCACACTCCACTTCGCCTTGCACACCTCCCAGTATCACTATTTCATCCACGCGTGCCCCTATCATCGACAACGTCATCGCCTGAACGCCACCACCTCCTGCTCGAACTCCGAGCTACTGACGCCAACCCCGAGCACCCCTCGAGTTCTGGTGATTACCCCTGCGACCCTCGAGAACTTGCGCACCCTCCTGACGCGACGCATTTCCTTGATCACTTGCGCCCCAGGAGCTCGTCCCGACAATGGCAGCACGTACCCGACGCCTTCGCGAAGTCCGGCGAGAAATCCCTGACGTCCTCAAGCGCCCCTTCGCCAACGAAGACCACCTCGAGCATCAGTGTAACATCCCAGGATTAGCACCTAGAATTATAGAGGACATAGGTTTTTGCATTGCATTCATGCATAAGAAAATCCGAAGAATTTTCGCGCAAAACAAAAAGACCTATAGAGGGATCGAGTTCTGTCTTGTTCTAAAGGAAACAATAGAGCAAGTGCGACGGATTTTGACATGACCTCTACTGAATGTTCATGTTTGAGGGAAAACAATTTAAGTTGAATATTCAAATACTTTATTTGAATTCAAAAGTAAATTGAAAAGAATTATCAATAGAATTGAAATGGTAAATTCTTGAATAAACAAATAGATATCAACATATTCACCATACATTTGAATTGTACAATAATTTGGAATTATTATTTCAAAAACAATAAATATTACATAATATTTAATAATACAAGTGTATAAGAGGTACAAAAATTAGTAACTAGTACAATTTGTAAAAGAAATATAATAAAACATTTACTTTGTTACAATTAGAATAATCCAAAGTTTACAAAATGGATAAAGAAAATTACAAGTACTAGGAATAAAAAGAATTTCTTTCTTACAATTATATTAAAAATTATAATGCTTTCCACCTCACCAAAATAAATAAATAAAAGGGTAAATTACAAAAGAACAAATTAAAACCCTAAAACTATTTCTAAACTCAAATTCCTATTCATCTCTGGTATCTTCTCTTCTTGATATTCCTTTGTCCCTGCAAAACAGCACAAAAGACAACAAAACAAAAGAAAAAGAAAGAAAATAAAGAGAATTGTTTAGGTGAATGCTACTCTCATTCTGGCAATGTAATGCATTGCTGAACACATCATTGAGTATTTCTTTAAAAAGGGGCCAAAGAGTAGTATCCGTTCTTATTCTGGAATATTGCCTCAGACTAGTGGATCACAGGCTGATGTAGGGGCAAGTTTCACCAAGGGAAAGTAAAAGGCAAAGAGGTAAAAAATCACATTTTCACTTGATCTAATCCATTTGGGTGAGACATGCACACAGGCAGCTCACAAGCTGCTCACGCACACATGCAGCATAGTCTGTTGTCAACACCACAACAACAAGGGAATCAGATAAGAGTGCACAACCGTAGCAACCAGCTACCATTCCACCTCCACCCTTCAGAATACATTCCCATCTTACTATCTTACCATCTTATCATCTTATCATCAAACCAAGAATGCTTAGATCATCCCATCAAATCCACCACTTAATCAGTATCTGGTTGCTTACTTAAGCCATCCAAGAAAAGATCAAGTGAGCACATGGAGGAGTAGATCAAGATCAACAGCATCACAAGGAGAAGTAGATCAAGATCAACAGCACCACAAGGAGGAGTAGATCAAGATCAATAACATCACAAGTAGTAGTAGACCATGATCTCTAATAGGCCACCAACAACAGGTACAAGTCCAAGATATAAATTAGATCATGCAGCACTTGTTCTTATTAACTTGTATCATCAGATTGAAAAGAAATAATGGCTATGTCACAAATCATCCAAATCCATCTACCCTTCAACTAGAGGTTGTATAGGAGGATTATAAGGAGACTTATCTCAGTTTGCATAGGAATGCTATGCCAGCTCATCACAGATAATGAAAGCCACTAAAACTAAATATATTTATTACTATCCAATGGTGCCTCAGCCTTTGCATCATAGGCTGGGTCAAGAACTTCCTCCCCAGGAGTCAATCATAGTATCTGATCTCAATCATGTATCTAGGAGGAGATTTATAAAAGAGAAAACTCTCATGTAAGTACCATCCCTGAGATATTTGGCTTCAGACCAACATCATGAGCCTATTATCTAGTTTTGCTAGACAAACATAACCATAGCTGCTAGGTTACAGGGCACATTCCCACCTCTGTACCTAGCAGATACATAGTTTCTTGAGTACAATCTCAAGATCATGTTTTTATTTGAAACCCACAAATCATTTTCCCAAAACAAAGTATCTAGGAATCATTTATTGGATCACCTTATCATTAAACATATCAAGCAATACTTCAGCCTTTGCCTCATTAGCAGGGCCTATGTACCAATACACCACCTGCTTTTGTCAATTCATATCCCACAAGGATTGATAGCCACACACATAATTATGCAAATGGTATAAGAAACCAGATTCCACTGACTTGCAACTAGATGGTTTCTAGGCAATCAGAAGAGGTCACTTGAACCACATATAATCACATATCTACTCAAGATCATGCTACAAGAAGGATAATGTGCACACTCCAAAAGGGAGGCACCACAGCAAAAACCTCCAGGTAACATATGCCACCAGAACAAGTTAGCAGAAATAACTCAGGTTTACAAGCCATTCAAAGCTAATCTAAATCATCTCTCTAGATAAAATAACTAGAGATCATTGGAACTTCTATTTCAAACATCATGGGTAGACTAAATTCATCTAGACTTGTTCTTGAAATAAAAATCCAATTAACCTAGGGAAACATCATGTACACATCAAAAACTGGGTGTGCATATTCCTAATGCACACAATATAATTCTATGTAGAGAATCTACTCATACCAATAATTTTAACTATAGCCACCACTAAAACATAATCAGAAAAGTCAATATTCAGTCATCATATTTAATTACATCAGGTTCATCATCAAGAACTACTAGAACATGCAAAACAGTACAAGAACACATTTATAGTAGAAAATATTACCAAATTGTGTAATCTTATACATTGAACCAATATTTGAGCTAGCAAAACCAACTAGTACAAGTACACTAAGAATAATGCATAACCATCTATATCTCATAATTAGGAGATCACTAGCACACCAAAATCCATAGCCTAATTTTTTATAAATAACATTTGGGCATATTTCTACTAGAATATGAAACCTGAAAGGGCACTACAATTTAAATCAAACATCAGTTAGAGTTCCTAAAACAACATCATCCAAGTTAAAACAACACCACAAGTAAGTCAACAGAACAACAAACACAATCATGCATGACCAATATAATAACATAGAGCAAAATCATCTATCATTGTATTCACTAAAAGGGCGAACTACTCTAATTTTGCAGTAAGCACAACATATAAACTAAGAGTCCAGAATCATTTAGGGAAATTTAGTAATTCAACACCATCTAACAGTATATAGGACAACATCGCAAACCACCGCTAGAGTACAACTTATATTAGCCAGTTGGTCACGGTAATCGATAGAGAGGGGAAAACATCCGAAAATTAATAGTGGAAAAGAAGAGGGAAGAGAGATACCCACTTACCCGAAGGTCCTCGCTCAGCAAGACGAGGAAGCAGAGAGGTCGATGGCGAGGCTAGCGACACAGCGGCATGGTGGGCACCAAGGCGCCTACACCACACCGAGCCGTGTCACCAGCGGCAGTAGCACGCGGAGAACATCACGGCCAAGCAACAACACTGCCCGAATCGACAGCCGCCGTGCCAGGGTAGAGCTAGGGTTTTCAACCAAGTGTGCACGAGAGGTAGGGAGGAACAAATCGAGAAAAGGGAGGTTGTATATCATATCACGACGGACCAAAGCCCCATCTTACCAGCACCGGAGAGGGCGGGAGCAGCCAGAGCCAAACGACGACATGGCGGCGCCCAGGAGGTCATGGGCGTGCGGGGTGTACTTAGGTGCGAGGAGGAAGAGAGGACCCTGGAGTGGGTTGTGTAACCCCAAGTTGAACTGGGCCGGCCTATTGAGCCAAGCCCAACTCAGTCCGTTGGACCAAATTTATTTACACCCAATGGGGCCACAACCCAATTACTTGCCACTATTAAATTATTTTCCCATAAAATAAACTATATAAAATAATTCCATATCCTAAAAATACATCTGATATATCAAAATGACCACAAAAATAATATCTACCTATTAAAAATATAATTTTAATTATTTAAAATAAATATAAAGTAAAATAATTTTAACACCATTAAATTTTAAATGAAATTTTATAAAATAAAACAAAACCCTAAAAAATAAATAAAAATCATTTTTATGTATCAAAATAACTTTACTATTTTATAAAAAATACTAACTTAGAGTTTTATAAATAAAACATAAAGCAAATATTTAAAGACACTTAATACTTTGATGAATTTTATAAAAATAAAGATAATACTTAAAATTCATTTTTAAGGTCTTGAATAAATATATTACAGTAGAAAAATATTAAATATATTATTAGAAAAGTCTTTAATATTTTAAATAATAAATCCTTATCTAATACCTATTTTGTGAATTCTTTAAAAATAATTGTTAAGTAAGAAATAATCACAATTCTTATAAAACCTTGAGCAATTAGTGTCTTTATACTAAATTCCAAACCTATAACTTAAATTCATAATCAAATTTAAGTATAACTATTAACTTTAAAATATTCTTTTTAAATCTTATTAAGAATCCTTTTAAATAAACATTGGGTATCACCCATTTATATGATATGGTGAATAATCATTATATTTTAACCAATATTAACATAACTTCAAAATTCTAACAAACTACTAAGATCATCTAATTATGCTTCCATTAAATAAATACATATTCTTTTCATAAAGAAAAACAAATTTAATCTAATCTTTCACTTAAATAGAAAGTGAATAATTCCACACCTTAGTTATACCAATCATAAATCTAAAACTTGGGAATAATTAAAACATATTACATCTTAAATTTACTTACCCTTTTAAAGTTAATTTTAGTCTCAAATCTTATAAACACCAGGTATAATAAATCACTTATGTTTTTATAGTTAACTTTGGTCTATTTCAATTACAACATGATGCATCTCAAGTCCAAACTAATCAATCAAATACCAGAAAGCATTGATCACATTCTATTAACAATGAAGATTGCTTAAACATTATAAAGAAAAATTTTTCTTCAAATGTTATTCTTTTTGCCACTTCATATAATAATCTCATAATAAGTTCTTCAACTCTTAACAACTCAATACCAGGGACTTTTATCATAGTCACCACATGACAATTCACCATAATCACATCATATTATACTTTACTTACATATTTTGGATTGTTAACACTTAGGTTCCTTATAAAGGTCATTACTTGTAAAGTAAAATTTGAAGATAAACCAACTCTAAAAAGAATCACTTGAATTCACTTCACTCAAAGTATTGGGGATTCAATTTGGGAGCTTTACAAAAATGCATAGCATTACTTATGCATAACCGCATATTGCTTCTTTAAACATTAGTCCTTACCGGACCAATGATGCAGATTTCAGATATTGGATCTTATGTCATCTCGAAGACCGTGAGTGCATAATCTTGCAATCACAAAAGGAAAGTTCACACTTGCTCATGTCCTTTGATTATTTTCTGTAAAGTATTTTACAAATCCAGTGTTGTCATCACCTGCATTTGAAAAAGGTCAAAAAACACTATTTTCATAATAATATGATTATAGGTTATTTACCATGAGGTAATAACCTACTATAAGAGTTCCGGTGGTAAAGGAACATATTAACTAGGACTTAACAACCAATGTCGCCAGTGATTCTTGCACCGTATATTACGCGTTGACCATGAGATTTGGAATGGGACGAATAAGTCAGCTGTATCTTTTCCCTCTCGCATGGAGCTGGATGTGTGGGTCATGGCTGTTATCACTCGTAGCGTGCATATTAATTGGTAATTCGTAGAGGATATGCAGCATATGGGTGGGAGCCCTCAACGTCCCACGATAGTTCTGACATCTGAACGGTTTGTACAAACCATTGCCGTAATTCAAAAGGTGGGCATGGTGTACACCAAGGAGACATCTTGAGGTCATGAGAAGGCAGTGATTGGCTTAGATCTTAGGTTGGGCCTCAAACCAAGGAAGTTTGAATGGGGACATACTCCCGGTCGTGCAACAAAACCTAAGGTCTCTCATGGGTAAAGTGACGCACCTCTGCAGAGTGTAAGAACTGTAACTTGTTACTCCCTGTTCCGGGAAGGAGCCGCGAACGCGGCGGGAAAGGAACTCCATGAAAGTTCTGGTAGACCCGTGAAGGCTGACGGACATAGCTTTTCAGAATAAAAGCAACCTTTGAAGAAATGTTTATGAAAACTTGCATTGCCTACGACCTATGGTCTGTGGCTGTAGATATAGTGCATCAAACACTCCTTTTCTAGTGAACTTGCTGAGTACGCTCGTACTCAAAGTATCTTCTTAACCCTTGCTAGGTTCTAAAGCCATCACAGACGACGTCTACATCAAGTTATGCTCTAGGAATCATCACCAGAATCTAAAGTTCTCCAATGAAGTCAAGAAAGTCAACATATACATCAACTCAAGTGAAGACGAAGTTACTGATTAGATAGGAACATAATCTCTAGCCATAGAACTTATTTCTATAGCGTATTGCAATAGCAGCAATGCTAGATCATTAGTTAAAATACTAGTCTTAATAGTATGATAGTTTTTTAGTTGTTTATTTATGATTCTTCTTTGTAAGAAGATTCTTTCTCTCTCTTTAACCTAGAGTGTTCTCTGGATCTTGTGTAAAGAATTGAGTTGTAACCTATAGTCATGTCTTGGACCTGCTATGTTTCTGTTGTACTACTCTGAGGGATGTAATACTAGTGAATGGTGTTTCATTGGTGTTATATCAACGACTATAGTGTACTACATCATGCAGTGGTATGCTGGGTCACCGCAATCAGCGACATCACGCGAACTCGGTGAGCTGCTCCACTAGTTTCCTTGCTTCCTGAATCGTCGGCACCATCACCGCCCGAACGCGCCGCCGCCAGCCACCGTCGCAGCGCCGCTCATTTCTGGTCTGCTCGATTTGGACCGTTAGATCTAGATCCGACGCATAGGATAGATGACTTAAGTGAAGGGGTACGAACCCATCTGAGCCGTGCGATGCACTTTAAATCTGACGATCCAGAGAGCCTGATCCGCGCGAAGCGGTACCTTCCAATCAGGAAGCGCCGCGTGGCTAGGTTTAGATTTAAAATCTGGAAATTCATCTATTAGATATTCAAATTTGTAAATTCGATAACTTTTGTTCTGTTTATCCAAAAGAATACAAATAATATACCATTGGAATCACAAGAAGAAATCCTACACATCTATGGGCTTAGTTTTGTATTTTGTTTCTGTTAAAATGGAATTTTATGCAGAGACATTTGTAAGCATATTTTGTGTATAAAAATTATTTGGAAAATGTTTAAAGGCCAAATTTAGTTTATTTGGTGTATAATTGTCTTGTTTATTGTTCAGTATTGTTTTACTTGTCTTGTTTAGTTTATAAAAAATCATCACATGGCATTTGCATGCATCATATATTTTTGCTGGATCATTTGAGATGTGAATTTAGTTCTATCATTTTATGTGTAGATTTTGGTGCTAGTGGTGATTGTGACTGTGAGGATTGTTGTTACTCCCCCAATGCAGAGGTCTCAACCTAATAAGGTAGATTCCTCCTATGTTTACAATGCTAGTCCTTGGATCAATAGCTAGCATCCACAGTTTAGATGTAATATCAAGAAACAAGGGTCATAATATAACTTTATAACCAGGAATAACATAATTTTATTACATCAATACATAGCTCATTTGGCTATTACATTACATTGCAGCGGAATAACTATAAGCATGGGGTCCTTCATCTTCAAAGTGCCACAGGCAGATGTTGCTTGTAGACTTTGTAATCCTAATCAATCAATCTTCACTAAAAACAATCAAACCTGCAACATACAAGTTCTGACCACAAAGGGTCAATACATTTGAATTGTATTGGCAAGTGATACTATATTAGTATAGTGGAGTCTATCATCTATATGCATTTGGCTAAGTGGAGTTGAGGCTTGCATTGCTCAAATAGATTTTTCCTTAACATTTGAAAATACTAAGTTTTTGCTTTGATAAAATCATTTTTCTCAATTAAAGATTGAAGATCCTTTACAAGGCATCTCTCAATCAAAGATTGAAGATTTCAAACAACCCTTGTTCAAATCCACAAGTTTTAACTTAGAAATTTGAATGATGAGATTCTTGATTGCTTCCATGTCTTGATGCTCAAATTGTCCTTTACCAGGGACATGGCTAAGTACTTAGATTTTACACTCTGCAGAGGTGGTGCACTTTACCCACAAGACTTGGTTTCCCAAGACAAAATCTTTCAGAAGCCTTCCCTTAGACCAAAATGGACGCGCTCCAACCTATCAAACACTACCACCCACTGTCCATATGGCTAAGTTCTTGCAACCTATATGATCATGGCAGAGCCCATATTGCCAAGTGGTTGCACTTGAAGCTTCTCAACATTTGACATCTCAAATCTCTTTGTTT
This sequence comes from Avena longiglumis, assembly GCA_030063025.1. NCBI lineage: Eukaryota > Viridiplantae > Streptophyta > Magnoliopsida > Poales > Poaceae > Avena > Avena longiglumis. The sequence continues at coordinate 462,699,278 of CP125974.1, forward strand.
CCTGGGTGGCATACCACAAGTGAGATACACAAGCCAAGTCCATGTCCTTGTGAACCACTCAACCAAAAACCACCAAGCAAGCCCATTCCACCCAGGGGATTCATTAACTTAGTTGTTTTATTAAACAAAAACATAAGTCCTCAGACTTAGAGATTTTTCCATAGTGTGAATATATTTTCCACCCATGTTTTTTATTAGCTAGGCTAAGCTTGATAGTAATAGGAATCTTAACTTAGGAAAATCCTACTAAGGATTCATCTACTAGGTTTTACCATAGCAAGGTCTATACTTAGCATAAATTCCATGCAAGTTTTACTTAATAAAATCACTAATGCATAGTGAAAGTAATGGGACAAAAAGTATGAAGCATCACTTGCCTTTTTGGTAGAGTATGGGTTCACTCCTTGTCCTTGCAACAATCACACTCTTCAAGTCACTACAAATCAATCAAGCAAAGCACAAACTCAATCTACCAATCAAGCAAAACAACACATAAATTGACAAAGTCAAAGTAATGCATGCAAGCATGCAAAAGATGGTTCTAATTGCAAAGGTGGTCTCCACTAGGCTTATAAACTTTGTAAAGTCAAAAGTGGTCTTTTTCCAAAGTGGCAAAGTCATTTGCAAAAGGGTTTTGGTCCATAAACCATTTTTAAATCTAATCATTATTTTATGTGGTGAAATTTTTTTTTTATCAAAGCAAAACTTTATGTTTTTCACCAAATGAGTTGCTATTGAAAAACTTGGTGTTTTGGGTCAGTAGGTTTTGTCTAAACCATTTTCCCAAAGTTTTTCTTTACAAAAACATTTTCATAACCAAATTCTTTATTTTCACTTGGCTAGAAATGGGCTAAATCAAGTTTTCCATCCTAAACTTTACCAAACACATTTTCCAAATTATGAGTTGGTTCCTAGGGTCAGTGAGTTTACAACAAACCATTTTTCAAAGGTTTTCTTCCAAAACCATTTTTTATAAATAAACCACATTTCCATTTGACTAGAAATGGTTTTAAATCAAAGAATCATTATTTTGTTTCACCAAATACATTTTTGAGTCCACAAAGTGTTTCCTATGGTCAGTAGGTTCAAAGCAATCCAATTGCAAAAGATTTTAACCCCAAATTCATTTTTAAACAATTTTTACATCCTTAACAAGCATACAAATGTTTCTGCAAAAACAAACACTCTAACAGATACTATTTGCTAAACCAAGGGCATGGTTTGCTAGGGCTTGTTCCACTGATTCCAATGATACCAAATTTGCAATTTTTGGACATGTGGATCAAAAGTTGTGCAATTTACAAAATTGGAAATCTAATAGAAGTTTTCTGTCTTTTTAAATCAAACAGAGGCCACGTGGTTTCCTATTAAATCTATACGGTTCAGTGTGGATAGCTGGTGTGGGTCGCACGATTTACATAAAACGAACGGTGCAGATTCATCAAGGCTCGAGCTAGGCTGGAGGTTTGGCTCACGGCGCGTGGCTCGGCTAGGCTCGGCTAGATCTAATCGTGTCCGTCGAAGTAAGATCGAAGGGTAAGGAACAGAGGGGGCTGGCTCACCTGGTGGCTCTGGTCACCGGCGATGGTGAGGACGGCGGCGACGCTCGGGATGTGTAAGAAGGCGACGTTCTGGTGGTTCCCGAAGATGGTGGAGACGGAGACGATGCGCGGAAGTTCTGGGCAAAGCAAGTGGCGTTGGAGCGGTGGAGGTTTGCTTCCTGGAATGGTTCCTAGGGGTGGCCGGAGTCGTGCTTGCGGCGTCGCTTGCAGATGTTGTCAAAGTCGAATGCTTGGGGATCAAGAAACCAAACCAAGGAGTCAGGAAGGTGCGTGTAAGAATACTAGGGAGATTCAACGGAAAATTGGAGGTGCGGGTGTGTTCTTTTCACCGGAATTTGGCTCTGGAACTCGTCGGCGCCGGTGAGACGTTGAGATCGAATTCGAGGTGCTTAATGGCTCATTTGCGGTGGTTGTTGAGGGAAAATGAGGAGGAGTCAGAGGGGATTAAGAGGGGCTTGATTGTTTTGGTGATTAAGATCGCATTAGAGCGAATATAAACCAAGACAATGCCAACGGGCGCTTGAGTTTGAAGACAATGCCAACGTGGCTGTGTGTCCTCTTTGTCAGTGAGATAGAGAGAGAGGGGATAAGGTCCACCAGTCAGTGAGGGTGCGGGTTTCTTCTGTGGTGAAGAAAAACGGTTCGAGGGTGAGGTGGGCTAGGTGGGCTGTTGGGCTGGGGCAGCTGGGCTGGTCCAATTACATTTTTTTTCTGTCTGTTTGTTTTATTCTTTTCTTTTTCTATTTTCTGATTTGATTATTCAAACAAATGATTCAATCAAAAATTCAAACAAAACAAACTTGTAATGAGTTTTTGGTTCTGTTTAACAGCATAAACCAAATCTCAAAATAAAATAATATTTTCATTCTTTTTTAGGATCTATTTAATAATTAAATAAAATAGACCATAGTTATTTAATCAAATAGGATTTGTTTTATTAAAATTTTATTTTGATATCTAAAAACCAAAACACTTCAGTAGGTTTTATTTAAGAAAATAAAATACTTAGAAAATTTATTTAAAATAATTTAATAAGTTTTGATGTTTTAATTAAAATGGTAAAACCTTTTATTTAAATAAAATTTGGATATTATTTCCTTATTATTTTATTTAAATAAACCTTTACTATTTTTAATCAAAACAAAACATTTTATTTTAAATACTTGGCCAAGGTTTAATTTGGCTCTGTAAAATAATATTTATTTATAAATCCACTTTTTCTTTTGAAAGCCAAAACCTTTTATTTAAAAGATCCAAAATAGTAAGTCCAAAACATTTTAATTTCCTTTAATAAATGTTTAACTTTATAAATCCCTTTAGGATTTACTTGATTCAAATTGGTTTGAAGTTCCAATTAAATTCAAAAAGTTTCTTCTGGCCCTGAAAATCAAACAAAGTTTTATTTTATTCTTTTATTTTCACATTACAAGATTTGGAAAATCTTGGGATGTGACAGGCTACCACCCTTAAAATAAATCTCGTCCTGAGATTTGGGAACGATAGGGTTACAGGCAGGTTCAAAACAACTAGGGTACTACCACCCTTAAAAATTTTCAAACAAAAGTTACACATTGTCCTTCTTGGGATCCTGGGAAAACTTCTCTAAGCAAACATTTGCATTGTGTCTTTTGTTTCCATACTTGACTCATGGGCCAAGGTTGAGTTTCTCCATAGGCTTGTTCAGCTTATTCTTCATCTTCTCTGGACAGTTCCTCGCATAATGTCCTGGGTTCTTGCAATTGAAACAGTGGATATCTTGGAGTTCTTTACGTTGCTCTTGTGGACAAGTTGCTACATAATGGCCTGGATCTTTGCAGTTGTTGCACACCACTTGGTCAATCCCCTTGTTTTTATGGTTCTCTGGGCACTCACTGGAGTAGTGTCCTATTTCCTTACATTTACGACATTGCACAAGGTTCATGTCTAGTCTTGGTTTCTTGGGTTTCTTTGATCCTTTGAATTGGGTTGTTTTGTTTAGAGGTATGAGTGGTCCTTTTCCTTTGGTAGACTTGGATCCTTCTTGTTTCCTTTGTTCCACCATGGAGTAGATGGGGCATTGGATAGGAGTATGATTGCTTCCTTCACACAGGTAGCAAGTAGCTTGAGAGGTAGGACATTGTCCTATAGGATGTTTCTCTTCACAGTTAGGGCATTGATCTTCATGCTCCTTGGAAGTATGGTCCTTGTCTCCACAAATAATGCAAGCTGGGGCTCCATCTAGAATAACATTCTTGTCATCCTTGTTATCATACACTATTTTGGGATAGTTTTCTTCCATGCAGATCATTTGATTAGTCACCTTAAGCATCAGTTGGGATTGTTCTTCCAAAAACTTTTGCAGTGCTGGATCTTTATCTCTATTGTTGGCTATGAACTGAGCTGTCAGTTGGTTCAACTGGTGTTGGGTTGCTATGAGCTCTTTCATGCTATCAGCTTGATTGGTGTGGGTGTCATCGACCTTGGAGTCTTTGGGAGTAGTCATCTGTTTGGGTTGGGTAGAGTTTAGAATATGCAAGATATTTCTAAGGAATCAATTCTAATCACACACATCACAATTCACACAAGCAATTTGCATGAAATCACAAGTCAAACATTTCACTAAAACAAGGTTCAAGCACATACTTAGTCAACAAAATATTTTTGTTACACCACATAAGTTGGTGGGTTTGACTTAACTAAAATATGGTGGTCCATCTATATGGTTTACTTGTGGTCTTTCCTTCCTTCATGATTCTTCTTGTATGAGATCATGGTTTCCTTGAGAAAAACTCTTGGTTGCAATACTTCAAATAATGTAGGCTCCTTCTAACTTTTGCATTCCCTCAGTCTCTAAATCTTGAGCAAGTTTTCCTTGTCTCACTTGTAGTCCTTAGTGGTTTCCAATTTGGAAGTCCTTGGTGAACATGCTGAAGATGTTGAAGTCATTAGAGTTGAAGAAGTTGAAGCCATTAGAGTTGAAAGTGTTGAAGAAGTCCTTTGCACATGGTGTAGTCTTTGGCCATGGGGTTGGTTTTTCCATCAAGTTTGAAATAGAAGAGATGTAGAGTTGAAATCAAAATGGTTGAGGAAAGAGTTTACAAGTGTTTTTTGTAAATAAGTTTTTGGAATAAGACAACTCCTATTTTTCTAAGGGTTTTTGTCCAATCCTAGGTTTACAAATCCTACAGGCAACACAATGCTCTGATACCATCTGTAGAGGTCTCAACCTAATAAGGTAGATTCCTCCTGTGTTTACAGTGCTAGTCCCTGGATCAATAGCTAGCATCCACAGTTTAGATGTAATATCAAGAAACAAGGGTCATAATATAACTTTATAACCAGGAATAACATAATTTTATTACATCAATACATAGCTCATTTGGCTATTACATTACATTGCAGCGGAATAACTATAAGCATGGGGTCCTTCATCTTCAAAGTGCCACAGGCAGATGTTGCTTGTAGACTTTGTAATCCTAATCAATCAATCTTCACTAAAAACAATCAAACCTGCAACATACAAGTTACAGCCACAAAGGGTCAATACATTTGAATTGTATTGGCAAGTGATACTATATTAGTATAGTGGAGTCTATCATCTATATGCATTTGGCTAAGTGGAGTTGAGGCTTGCATTGCTCAAATAGATTTTTCCTTAACATTTGAAAATACTAAGTTTTTGCTTTGATAAAATCATTTTTCTCAATTAAAGATTGAAGATCCTTTACAAGGCATCTCTCAATCAAAGATTGAAGATTTCAAACAACCCTTGTTCAAATCCACAAGTTTTAACTTAGAAATTTGAATGATGAGATTCTTGATTGCTTCCATGTCTTGATGCTCAAATTGTCCTTTACCAGGGACATGGCTAAGTACTTAGATTTTACACTCTGCAGAGGTGGTGCACTTTACCCACAAGACTTGGTTTCCCAAGACAAAATCTTTCAGAAGCCTTCCCTTAGACCAAAATGGACGCGCTCCAACCTATCAAACACTACCACCCACTGTCCATATGGCTAAGTTCTTGCAACCTATATGATCATGGCGAGCCCATATTGCCAAGTGGTTGCACTTAAAGCTTCTCAACATTTGACATCTCAAATCTCTTTGTTTCTGGGTGGCATACCACAAGTGAGATACACAAGCCAAGTCCATGTCCTTGTGAACCACTCAACCAAAAACCACCAAGCAAGCCCATTCCACCCAGGGGATTCATTAACTTAGTTGTTTTATTAAACAAAAACATAAGTCCTCAGACTTAGAGATTTTTCCATAGTGTGAATATATTTTCCACCCATGTTTTTTATTAGCTAGGCTAAGCTTGATAGTAATAGGAATCTTAACTTAGGAAAATCCTACTAAGGATTCATCTACTAGGTTTTACCATAGCAAGGTCTATACTTAGCATAAATTCCATGCAAGTTTTACTTAATAAAATCACTAATGCATAGTGAAAGTAATGGGACAAAAAGTATGAAGCATCACTTGCCTTTTTGGTAGAGTATGGGTTCACTCCTTGTACTTGCAACAATCACACTCTTCAAGTCACTACAAATCAATCAAGCAAAGCACAAACTCAATCTACCAATCAAGTAAAACAACACATAAATTGACAAAGTCAAAGTAATGCATGCAAGCATGCAAAAGATGGTTCTAATTGCAAAGGTGGTCTCCACTAGGCTTCTAAACTTTGTAAAGTCAAAAGTGGTCTTTTTCCAAAGTGTCAAAGTCATTTGCAAAAGGGTTTTGGTCCATAAACCATTTTTAAATCTAATCATTATTTTATGTGGTGAAAATTATTTTTTTATCAAAGCAAAACTTTATGTTTTTCACCAAATGAGTTGATATTGCAAAACTTGGTGTTTTGGGTCAGTAGGTTTGGTCTAAACCATTTTCCCAAAGTTTTTCTTTACAAAAACATTTTCATAACCAAATTCTTTATTTTCACTTGGTTAGAAATGGGCTAAATCAAGTTTTCCATCCTAAACTTTAACAAACACATTTTCCAAATTATGAGTTGGTTCCTAGGGTCAGTGAGTTTACAACAAACCATTTTGCAAAGGTTTTCTTCCAAAACCATTTTTTATAAATAAACCACATTTCCATTTGACTAGAAATGGTTTTAAATCAAAGAATCATTATTTTGTTTCACCAAATACATTTTTGATTCCACAAAGTGTTTCCTATGGTCAGTAGGTTCAAAGCAATCCAATTGCAAAAGATTTTAACCCCAAATTCATTTTTAAACAATTTTTACATCCTTAACAAGCATACAAATGTTTCTGCAAAAACAAACACTCTAACAGATACTATTTGCTAAACCAAGGGAATGGTTGGCTAGGGCTTGTTCCACTGATTCCAATGATACCAAATTTGCAATTTTTGGACGTGTGGATCAAAAGTTGTGCAATTTACAAAATTGGAAATCTAATAGAAGTTTTCTGTCTTTTTAAATCAAACAGAGGCCACGTGGCTGTTTCCTATTCGTCTATACCGGTTCAGTGTGGATAGATGGTGTGGGTCGCACGATTTACATAAAACGAACGGTGCAGATTCATCAAGGCTCGAGCTAGGCTGGAGGTTTGGCTCACGGCGCGTGGCTCGGCTAGGCTCGGCTAGATCTAATCGTGTCCGTCGAAGTAAGATCGAAGGGTAAGGAACAGAGGGGGCTGGCTCACCTGGTGGCTCTGGTCACCGGCGATGGTGAGGACGGCGGCGACGCTTGGGATGTGTAAGAAGGCGACGTTCTGGTGGTTCCCGAAGATGGTGGAGACGGAGACGATGCACAGAAGTTCTGGGCAAAGCCAGTGGCGTTGGAGCGGTGGAGGTTTGCTTCCTGGAATGGTTCCTAGGGGTGGTCGGAGTCGTGCTTGCGGCGTCGCTTGCAGATGTTGTCAAAGTCGAATGCCTGGGGATCAAGAAACCAAACCAAGGAGTCAGGAAGGTGCGTGTAAGAATACTAGGGAGATTCAACAGAAAATTGGAGGTGCGGGTGTGTTCTTTTCACCGGAATTTGGCTCTGGAACTCGTCGGCGCCGGCGAGACGTTGAGCTCGAATCGAGGTGCTCAATGGCTCATTTGCGGTGGTTGTTGAGGGAAAATGAGGAGGAGTCAGAGGGGATTAAGAGGGGCTTGATTGTTTTGGTGATTAAGATCGCATTAGAGCGAATTTAAACCGAGAATACTCACTGGCAACGGGCGCTTGAGTTTGAAGACAATGCCAACGTGGCTGTGGGTCCTCTTTGTCAGTGAGATAGAGAGAGAGGGGATAAGGTCCACCAGTCAGTGAGGGTGCGGGTTTCTTCTGTGGTGAAGAAAAACGGTTCGAGGGTGAGGTGGGCTAGGTGGGCTGTTGAATTTGAAGGCTGGTCCAATTACATTTTTTACATCATGCTTGTTTTATTCTTTTCTTTTTCTATTTTCTGATTTGATTATTCAAACAAATGATTCAATCAACAATTCAAACAATTCAAACAAAACAAACTTGTAATGAGTTTTTGGTTCTGTTTAACAACATAAACCAAATCTCAAAATAAAATAATATTTTCATTCTTTTTTAGGATCTATTTAATAATTAAATAAAATAGACCATAGTTATTTAATCAAATAGGATTTGTTTTATTAAAATTTTATTTTGATATCTAAAAACCAAAACACTTCAGTAGGTTTTAATTAAGAAAATAAAATACTTAGAAAAATTATTTAAAATAATTTAATAAGTTTTGATGTTTTAATTAAAATGGTAAAACCTTTTATTTAAATAAAATTTGGATATTATTTCCTTATTATTTTATTTAAATAAACCTTTACTATTTTTAATCAAAACAAAACATTTTATTTTAAATACTTGGCCAAGGTTTAATTTGGCTCTGTAAAATAATATTTATTTATAAATCCACTTTTTCTTTTGAAAGCCAAAACCTTTTATTTAAAAGATCCAAAATAGTAAGTCTAAAACATTTTAATTTCCTTTAATAAATGTTTAACTTTATAAATCCCTTTAGGATTTACTTGATTCAAATTGGTTTGAAGTTCCAATTAAATTCAAAAAGTTTCTTCTGGCCCTAAAAATCAAACAAAGTTTTATTTTATTCTTTTATTTTCACATTACAAGATTTGGAAAATCTTGGGATGTGACACCCAACTACCAAGGCAAGTGGTGCTTCATACTTTTATTCCAATATTTTGACTATGCATTAGAAATATTTTGTATAGGGATTCCATGATAATTTTTGCTAAGTATCTATATGCTATGCCTGGGAAATCCTAGTAGTTGTACCATTGTTAGAAATTTTCTCTAAGTTAAGATACTTGCTATTGTCATGCTTAGCCTAGCTAGTAGGAACCAAGGGTGGATTATCTACATGCTATGGAAAATTATTGCTAAGTCTTTGACTTATGTTTTGCTTAATAAAACAACTAAGTGAATGAAACACCTGGGTGGAATGGTAATTGCTTGGTTGGATTTTTGTTGAGTGGTTACCAGGGCCCATTGTTCAATGGTCTACCCTGTGTATCTCACTTGTGGAATGCCACCCAGGAACAAAGGGATTTGAGATGCCATATGTTAAGAAGCTTCTAGTGCAGCCACATGGCATTATGGGCTCTGCCTGGATCATATAGGTTGCAATAACTTATCCAAATGGACAGTTGGTGGTAGGGGGATAGGTTTGGAGCGCGTCCATTCTGGTCTAAGGGAAGGCTTTTGAAAGGTCCTGTCTTGGTGAAAATCAAGTCTTGTGGGGAAAGTGTGCCACCTCTGCAGAAGGAAGAATCTAAGTACTTAGCCGTGTCCCCGGAAAAGGACAATTTGGGCATCAAGACATGGAAGCTATCAAGAATCTCCTCATCCCAATTTCTAAGTTAAAACTTGTGGCTGAACAAGGGTGAAGGTTCACCAATGTCTATTGGTGGTTCCTTGGGAGTTTTTGCCAAACAAAAACTTAGTGTTTTCAACTGATAGGTAAAACCTATTTTGAGCAAAGCAAGCCTAAGCTACACTTAGCCAAATTCATGTAGAAAACTAGATACTATTATTCTACTAAGGTATCACTTGCCAATACTATTCCAATGTATTGACCCACTATGGCTGTAACTTGCGATGTTGTAGGTTAATCTGATGAGGATTAGGGTTATGAGTCTACACTCAACATGCTTGCCTGTGGCACATGAAGATGAAGACTTCTATTTATATTGTTAAGTTAAACTCTTGTACTAGCCTATGGCTATGGAGTTGTAAAATACTATGTTATCTCTGGAATGACGATGTAATAATGACCTTTGTTTCTATGTACTTCATCTTAAAATGTGGAATCCAGGGACTAGCATTACAATCACAGGGACCTTTACCATTATAAAGGTGGGGTCTTACAGATGGTATCAGAGCACTGTGTTGCCTGTAGGATTATGACCCTAGGATTGGATTAGAAACCATTAAGGAAAAAATTTCAACACTTTGAAAAATTTCCACACTTGTCTTTTTCTTCTCGTAAACTTTTCTAATATTTTTTCTCATCTCTATTTTGTAGATGAACTCCATCAACGAAGCCGTGAGGAAGGGACCACTCATGACCATGACTTTGGAGTGTGAGACTGAATTTCCCAAGGCTCTCAAGAACCTTATGGTTACCATGGGGATACATTGTGCAGCTGTGTACAAAGGATTCCCTGTGATGGATGAAGGATAAGAGTGTTGGTGGGTGCAACTTCACTTGTACAAAAACAAGGAAGGCAACCACAAGGAGTCAGGATTCTGCATGGTCACCAACTCAAAAATGCACACAACATTCTTTGACTCTGCAAGAAATGCAGCTTGGAATGCTATCAAGGAGCTTGGTGATAGACTCAAGTGCAGAATGCTCAACACCCAAAATGACCTTAGAGAAGAAAATAAGCATACCCAAGAATTAGAGGCTACCAACCAACAACTAAGGGGAGACATCATAGATTTAATATGGGAGTATTGGGAACAAGATAGACATATGGCTACTAAGGATGCCCTGATAGCTATTTTGTCTAGTGAGTGAGAGTTGTGACGTACTTCATTAGTTGGACCAACACACTTATCGTTTCTACTTCCAAAAAAATTGTCTAAGTTATGCTGAACCTTTGATGTTTGTAATGGATTTGTGTATACCATGACTTGTGTGTTTGTTGCAAAAATATGTGCTTGTGATATTTTGTCTTGTGATTTTTCTATATTGATGTTGATTCTAACTTTTCTCTATCTTATAAAAATAGATCCCTAATGTTGTTATCAACACAGCGGAGGAGTTCAAGGGAACTCATTTTGGTACTCGTCTCATTGAGCTCACTAGTGTGCTCAACCTCCCACTTCCTAGCATCATGACACTTCCACTCACCAAGTTTGAGAGGAAGGACCTATGGGGCTTCAGAGTCAACCAGCCGGGACGCCAGACAGAGCCAACCACGAAGACCATCACTTTCAAGCTGATGCATGATGACAAGGAGAAAGGCTTAGATGTAGTCATGCATGAGTTACTTGGGCGCCTGGTAGGGAGACACTCCACCGAGCTCAGAGGTCTTTACTTTCACCCCTTCAGGAGACGCAACGAGGAGGGTGAGGCTATAGAGTACGAGGATGCTGCTAGAGAGACGATGGAGCCGATTCGTCTGTACCTCCAGGATCTAGAGGGTCTTATTAGACACCTAGATACTGATAGGACCAATGTCATGCTTAGCAATGACGAGCTCCAGGTTCAACTCCGAGAGAAGGACAAGCTCTTCGCGGAGCAAGACGAGATAGTCAAGGAAATGGAGGCCAAGTTTGAAAGCCAGGACAAGAAATTCAAGAGCCAGGAGAAAAGAGTCCAAGACAGGAACAAGAAGATACGGGAGATGAAGGAAGAGCTAGAGGACAAGGACTTCGAGCTTGAGCATCAGCAGGGAGCGATCGAGAGGCTTCGCTCACAGAAGAGGGCTCTTAGGGCCAAGATAGAGGCCTTGACTACTAGTGTTGATGAGTACAAGACCGTCATGGAGAATGCAGGTCTTACCCTCGTCTGACGTGGAGATTGATGCGGAGGAGTAGTGTAGACTACTCGATTATCTTTCATCTACCATACTTTTGAATATTGAGTCGCAATGACCATCCAACATGTGGGTGGCTTGCTATGGTGTGTTTTGCATTTTCAAACTTGTTGTTTATGTCGTTCAAACTCTATGTTATTTTGATGCTTGGTTATTGTGATTGAGTATGTGATGTTTTGTGCATGTTAAGCATCTATGGGTATCTCATTCTTATCCTTATTAAAACCACACAGATGCCTCCTCGACGTGCCAACCCCAACCAAAACAACAACAACAATGTCACTCCCGAGATGCAGCAGTTGATGACAGCACAAGCACAAATGATGCAGATGATGAACACCTTCATGCAGAACCAGAATCAGAATAACAACAACAACACCAATAACAATAACAACAACAACAACAACAACAACAACCAGAATAATCCGCCAGGATTTGACATGCTCACCAGATTTCTAAGACTGAGCCATGCAAAGTTCTCAGGAACCACTGGTCCAATGGTGGCTAATGATTGGCTATGTTCAGTGAACAAGGATTTAGTGACTGTCGGCTGCACCGACGAAGAGAAGGTTAGGTTTGCAGCACATCTGCTGGAAGGGCCGGCAGCAACCTAGTGGGACAACTTTCAGATCACCACTCCCATTAAGGATGTGACCTGGGCTATCTTTGAGGATGGATTCCGTACAGCTCACATCTCATCCGGAGTGATGAATTTGAATAAGAAGGAGTTCCACAACCTGAAGCAGCGTCACCACAACATGGCTGAGTATATTGAGGAATTCAACAATCTGGCGCATTATGCACCGGATGAAGTTGATACAGATGCCAAGAGGAAGGAGAAATTCCTCAAAGGACTGAATGATGAACTGAATCTGCAGTTGTCTATTGCCTATGTCCCAACCTACCAATCACTTTGTGACAAGGCTACCATCTTGGAAAACAAGATGAAACAGGTTGAGAGTATGAAGAGGAAGCACAGCTTTGATAAGCATAGCTCGGGATCGTCTCACAAGCGTTCCCATCATGATGATAGTGGGAGTTCTGGATCCCACAAACATGGAATGTACAACAACCACCACAGCCACAACCGCCATCATGACAACAAGCATCACCGCAGTCATGATAATGACAAGTACAAGAACCACAAGAGTGGACACAAAAACCACCATAGTGGAAGTGGAAGTGGAAGTCAGCCTGCAAAGAGAGATATCAGTCAGGTTGAATGTTTCAAGTGTAAGAAGATGGGGCACTATGCAAATGAGTGCCCAGAGAAGAAGGTTGAAGGAACCACCAAGCCCAACCCTTTCCAGACGGGACAAGTGAACCACATCAATGTGGAAGAGATATATGAGGAATCTGATGTTGTGGCTGGTAAGTTCAAACTCAATTCTATTGCAGCACTTGTTCATTTTGATACTAGTGCATCGCATTCATTCATATCAAGAGAATTTGTTGATAGAAATGGATTTCCAACTGATAATATTGGGTGTCCTATAAAAGTAAGTTCTCCCGGTGGAGATATGATAGTAAGCCTTGGATGTCATGATCTAGTAACAGAGTTTGGAAAGCATAAGTTTCTAGTTAGTCTGATAATCCTAGATTCCCATGGACTGGATGTTATTTTGGGAATGGATTGGATGACCAAGTATGAGGGAGTACTAGATTGTGCCAACCGTACTGTCACACTCACAACCCCGGATAATAAAAGGATAAGATTCAAGTCTAACTTTGAATCAAAAGGGAGTAAGCTAAATTCTCTTAAGGGGGTTAGCATAGATAGTGTGTTAATTGTGAGAGGATACCCAGATGTGTTTCCGGAGGAACTGCCGGGAATGCCACCAGATAGAGATGTGGAATTTCTGATTGACTTGCTGCCAGGATTGGGACCAATAGCAAAGAGACCTTACAAGATGTCAGTTGATGAGTTAAAAGAACTCAAGAAACAACTTGGAGAACAGTTGCAGAAAGGATTTATTCAACCAAGTGCTTCATCTTGGGGAGCACCAGTCTTGTTTGTTGAAAAGAAAGATAGAAGTCAAAGATTATGCATAGATTATCGTTCACTCAATGAGGTGACTATCAAGAACAAGTATCCTTTGCCCAGAATTAATGACTTGTTTGATCAGTTAGAAGGAGCCCGTGTGTTCTCAAAGATTGATCTCCGGTCAGGCTATTTTCAGCTCAAGATAAGGGAACAAGACATACCTAAGACTACTTTCACCACTAGGTATGGATTGTATGAATACACCGTGATGCCATTTGGTTTGACCAACGCACCAGCCTACTTCATGAATATGATGAACAAGGTGTTCATGGAGTTTCTTGACAAGTTTGTTGTCGTTTTCATTGATGACATTTTGATCTACTCCAAGAGCAATGAAGAGCATGAAGGACATTTGCGTTTGATACTTGAGAAGATTAGAGAGCATAAACTGTATGCCAAATTCAGCAAGTGTGAATTCTGGCTAAATGAGGTTGGATTTCTTGGACACATTGTGTCAGGTGATGGTGTACCAGTTGATCCCGCAAAAGTTTCAGCTGTAACTAAGTGGGAATCTCCTAAGTCAGTGAAAGAAGTTCGTAGTTTCCTTGGCTTGGCAGGATACTATAGAAGGTTCATTGAGAATTTCTCAAAGGTAGCTAAGCCAATGACGGAGTTACTCAAGAAAGACAAGAAGTTTGATTGGACTGAGGATGTGAACTCAGTTTCCAAGAGTTTAAGAAGATACTAGTGACAGCACCAGTATTATGTCTGCCAGACTTGGAGAAGGATTTCCAAGTGTATTGTGATGCATCTCACCAAGGATTGGGTGCAGTTCTGATGCAAGAAGGGAAAGTTGTGGCTTATGCCTCGAGACAACTCAAAACTCATGAAGTGAATTATCCTACTCATGATTTAGAGTTAGCCTCTGTTGTCCATGCACTCAAAACATGGAGACATTATCTTTTGGGAAAGCGATGTGAAGTGTTCACAGATCACAAAAGTTTGAAGTATATCTTCACTCAGAAAGAAATCAACATGAGACAAAGAAGATGGCTAGAACACATCAAGGACTATGACTTGAGTTTGCAATACCATCCCGGTAAAGCAAATGTTGTAGCGGATGCATTAAGCCGTAAGGTTTTATGTGAATGGCCTTACTAAGGGAGAGTTGCCAGATGATCTATGTGCACAATTCAAAGATCTCATATTGGAGATTGTGCCTGAAGGACATATCATGTCATTGGATGTATAACCCACCTTGTTGGACAAAATCAAGGAAGCCCAAAAGACGGACAAGGAAATTGAAGAGATTAAGGAAAAGATTGGTAAGGGAAAATCCAAAGGATTCCATGAAGACGAACAGGGTACTTTATGGTATGGAAAACGTATCTGCATTCCGCAAGATCCGAAGCTTCAGAAACTGATTTTACAAGAAGCACACAACTCACCATATTACATTCATCCGGGTAACACCAAAATGTACATGGATGTGAAGGAAAGATTTTGGTGGAATAATCTCAAGAAGGACATTGCCGAACATATTGCTTTGTGTGATCTATGTAGAAGAGTGAAAGCGGAACATCAGAAACCAGCAGGATTGTTACAACCACTACCTATCCCTGATTGGAAGTGGGACAAGATTGGCATGGATTTCATCACTGGACTGCCAAGGACTAGATCAGGATATGATTCTATTTGGGTCGTAGTGGATCGCCTAACTAAAGTAGTTCATTTCATACCCGTGAAGACAACATATACAAGTGCTAAGTTAGCCAAGATCTATATGAATAGGATTGTGTGTCTGCATGGAGTACCCAAGAGTATTTTGTCTAATAGGGGAACTCAATTCACTTCCCATTTTTGGAGGCAACAGCATGAATCATTGGGAACGAGATTGGAATTCAGTACTGCTTTTCATCCCCAGACTGATGGGCAGACAGAAAGGATCAACCAGATTTTAGAAGATATGTTGAGGGCATGTGCCCTAGATTATGGAGCTAGTTGGGATGAAAGTCTGCCTTACGCAGAATCTCTTACAACAACAACAGCTATCAAGCCAGTATTGAGATGGCACCGTTTGAATTTCTCTATGGGAGAAAGTGTACTACACCATTGTTATGGAATGGTGTTGGAGAAAGAAACTTGTTTGGGCCAGAACTAATCAAGGAAGCTGAAGAGAAAGTCAAGTTAGTAAAGGACAGATTGAAGATAGCACAGTCCCGACAAAAGAGCTACGCTGATCTAAAGCGTAGAGAAGTCACCTATGAGGTGGGTGATAGAGCATATCTTAAAGTATCACCACTTCATGGAGTAAAGAGATTTGGAGTCAAAGGAAAATTGGACCCAAGATATGTTGGACCATTCAAGATTCTGAGTTGTAAAGGAGAAGTAGCTTAGGAGATTGAATTGCCTGACATTGTCTGTCGTTCACAATGTGTTTCATGTGAGTCAGCTAAAGAAATGCCATCCGGAGATGGAAGAGACTTCTTTGAAGGATACTATACCATTGGACGAGGTCCAATTGGAAAGTGATCTCACTTATGAGGAAAAACCTATCAAGATTCTTGAGACTGCAGAAAGAGTTACTCGGACAAAGACTATCAAATTCTGCAAAGCTCAGTGGAACCATCATTCTGAGGAAGAAGCAACATGGGAAAGAGAAGATGATCTTCGGAAAGACCACCCTCACCTATTTGCTATCCAATCCGAATCTCGAGGGCGAGATTCACCTTAAGAGGGTTAGATTTGTAACATCCCAAAAATCATATTTTGTAAAGCTTGCATAATATTCATGCATTCATGAGCATTTGATCTTTTCCAAATAAAATTCAAACCAATTTATGCCTAATACTTATTCAAGTAAGGTAAGGTTTATATTTTATTTTCTATCTATGCTTAGTTTTCTCAACATTGTTTTGAAAGTGAATGCAAGGCCACACAAAGATTTTCAAAACAATTCAAATTTAAAACCATTTGTATGCATATTAAAAATATTTTACTAAAGACTTGATTTTAAACTTTATTTCAAACCCAAAATGAATTTGAGTATGAATGGATGCTTTACACATCAGGACACAAGAAACACATTACAAAAATCTGGGGAAAAATTCAAATTGAAACAGAATTTAATTAGACATTCAAATTCAAACCACAAAAACAAAACAGAAAAATAAAAGGAGGAATAGAAAAAAAATAAGCCAAACCAGCTATCTAACCCAACCCGTGGCCCGAGAACCAGCCCATAAGCCCACCAGGAACCTCCCCTCTCTCTATTTCTCACTCCATGGCACACACCCACTGGCCTTGGACCACTGGCACATCAACCTCATCGTCAATCTCGCGCCGGAGGACTTGCGCCTCTCTGCCATTTCCTCCCCGAATTAATTCGATTGATTACTCTTGATTTCCGGCGTAATTGCCCCGCTCAGCCTCGCTACTTAAACCCCCTCTGCCCCTTCTCCATTTTCCCCCAAACCCCAAGCCCTGAACGCCCCCAGGCTGCGAGAATTCCTCGCCGCGACCTCGCTGCTCCGACGAGCCGCAGCACCGATTCCGGCAAACCCCGACCACCCCTCTGCTCCTGGTTGACACGAGCACACTCCACTTCGCCTTGCGCACCTCCCAGTAGCACTAGCTCGTCTATGCGTTCCTCCTATCGTAGACAACGTCATCGCCTTAAACGCCACCACCTCCTGCTCGAACTCCGACGAGCTACTGACGCCAACCCCGAGAACCCCTCGAGTTCTGGTGAGTACCCCTACGACCCTCGAGAACTTGTGCACCCTCCTGACGCATTGCCTTGATCACTTGCACCCCAGGAGCTCGTCCTCAACAACGGAAGCACGTACCCGACGCCTTCGCGAACTCCGCCAAGAAATCCCTGACGTCCTCGAGCGCCCCTTCACCAATGAAGACCACCTCGAGCATCACCGACATCACGCAAACTCGGTGAGCTTCTCCACTACTTTCCATGCTTCCTGAATCACCGGCAGCATCACCGCCCGAGCGCGCCACTTCCAGCCACCGTCGCAGCGCCGCTCGTTTCTGGTCTGCTCGATTTGGACCGTTAGATCTAGATCCGACGCATAGGATAGATGACTTAAGTGAAGGGGTACGAACCCATCTGAGCTGTGCGATGCACTTTAAATCTGACGATCTAGAGAGCCCGATCCGTGCGAAGCGGTACCATCCAATCAGGAAGCGCCGCGTGGCTAGGTTTAGATTTAAAATCTGGAAATTCATCTATTAGATATTCAAATTTGTAAATTCAATAACTTTGTTTTGTTTATCCAAAAAAATACAAATAATATACCATTGGAATCACAAGAAGAAATCCTACACATCTATGGGCTTAGTTTTGTATTTTGTTTATGTTAAAATGGAATTTTATGTAGAGACATTTGTAAGCATATTTTGTGTATAAAAATTATTTGGAAAATGTTTTAAAGGCCAAATTTAGTTTATTTGGTGTATAATTGTCTTGTTTATTGTTTAGTACTATTTTACTTGTCTAGTTTAGTTTAGAAAAATCATCACATGTAATTTGCATGCATTCATATATTTTTGCTTGATCATTTGAGATGTGAATTTAGTTCTATCATTTTATGTGTAGATTTTGGTGCTAGTGGTGATTGTGACTGTGAGGATTGTTGTTACTCCCCCAACTACCAAGGAAAGTGGTGCTTCATACTTTTATTCCAATATTTTGACTATGCATTAGAAATATTTTGTATAGGGCTTGCATGATAATTTTTGCTAAGTATCTATATGCTATGCCTGGGAAATACTAGTAGTTGTAGCATTGTTAGAAATTTTCTCTAAGTTAAGATACTTGCTATTGTCATGCTTAGCCTAGCTAGTAGGAACCAAGGGTGGATTATCTACATGCTATGGAAAATTATTGCTAAGTCTTTGACTTATGTTTTGCTTAATAAAACAACTAAGTGAATGAAACACCTGGGTGGAATGGTAATTGCTTGGTTGGATTTTTGTTGAGTGGTTACCAGGGCCCATTGTTCAATGGTCTACCCTGTGTATCTCACTCGTGGAATGCCACCCAGGAACAAAGGGATTTGAGATGCCATATGTTAAGAAGCTTCTAGTGCAGCCACATGGCATTATGGGCTCTGCCTGGATCATATAGGTTGCAATAACTTAGCCAAATGGACAGTTGGTGTAGGGGATAGGTTTTGAGCGCGTCCATTCTGGTCTAAGGGAAGGCTTCTGAAAGGTCCTATCTTGGTGAAAATCAAGTCTTGTGGGGAAAGTGCACCACCTCTGCAGAAGGAAGAATCTAAGTACTTAGCCGTGTCCCCGGAAAAAGACAATTTGGGCATCAAGACATGGAAGCTATCAAGAATCTCCTCATCCCAATTTCTAAGTTAAAACTTGTGGTTGGACAAGGGTGAAGGTTCACCAATGTCTATTGGTGGTTCCTTGGGAGTTTTTGCCAAACAAAAACTTAGTGTTTTCAACTGATAGGTAAAACCTATTTTCAGCAAAGCAAGCCTAAGCTACACTTAGCCAAATTCATGTAGAAAACTAGATACTATTATTCTACTAAGGTATCACTTGCCAATACTATTCCAATGTATTGACCCACTGTGGCTGTAACTTGTGATGTTGCAGGTTACTCTGATGAGTATTAGGGTTATGAGTCTACACTCAACATGATTGCCTGTGGCACATGAAGATGAAGTGTAGAGGTCCCAACCTAATAAGGTAGATTCCTCCTGTGTTTTACAATGCTAGTCCCTGGATCATTAGCTAGCATCCACAGTTAAGATGTAATATCAAGATACAAAGGTCATAATATAAATTTATAACCAGGAATAACATAAGTTTATTACATCAAGCATAGCTCATTTGGCTATTACATTACATTGCAGCGGAATAACTATAGTCATGGGTCCTTCATCTTCAAAGTGCCACAGGCAGATGTTGGTTGTAGACTTTGTAGTCCTAGTCAATCAAACAATCTTCATTTAAAAACAATCAACCTGCAACATTACAAGTTACAGCCACAAGGGTCAATACATTTTGAATTGTATTGGCAAGCTTCACTTCTATGTATAATAAGAGTGGATCCTATCATTATATGCATATTTGGCTAGGTAGAGTTTAAGGCTTATTTGCATAAAGCAATATTTTATCCTATCTTTTCAAAAAGGGTTTTAAGTCCTTTGACAAATTTCTTTTCCAAGTTCCTTGAACTCCTTGGTAGAAACTCAAGTGTTCAAGTCCTTGTCAAAACTCCTTGAGCACCTTGGTAACCCCAAGTGCAACAAGTCTTATCAAATATCATGAGTTCCTTGGTCACTTCAAGTTCATCAAGTGTTTAAACAAAATCCCTTGAGCACCTTGGTAACCCCAAGTGCATCAAGTTTAACAAAATCTCTTTGAATTCCTTGGTAGATACACAAGGGCATCAAGTTTTATTTTACTTTAGAAGTTGGAATGTCGAGATCTCCCATAGTTCAAACTTTAGTTGCTCAGTATTGTCCATAACCGGGGACACGGCTAAGTACTTAGATTTTATTAACTTCTGCAGAAGGAGTACACTTTACCCACATGACACAATCCCATCTTGTTGCCACCAGTGGCCTACTGGATTAGTTCTCACCAAGATGGAGTACCGGCAGACTGAGAGTGTGACGAAGTCTTTCCAAAAGGTTCTCCCATACATCATTGCTAGCTTGTCTTCAGCCCCCATGAAGCATTCCAGATCCCCATGTCCGGTAACTAAAGACAATGTATGGGCCTTCCTAATGTAGTTGACTAAGCCAGAGCCATAATAGCATGTGGTTGCACACGAAAGCCACAATTGGAGAAACATGTTCAATCTCTAAGTTTCCTAGGTGGTTTTATTTTGGAGCACAACACAAAGTGAATCCCATAGACATGGTTCCTTTTGTTGCCACCCTCTCCAAAACTTAAAGTGTCCACCACCTAGGTGGTTCATTGGGTCCTTGTTTTATTATGTAAAACATAAGTTCTTTTCTCAACCTTTGTAAAATCTCAACATGTATCTCTTTTCAAAATAAGGTATGGCTAAGCATGTACAACTACAATATTTTCACTAAGGAGTGTATAGGGAATCCTATTAGGATTTAGCATATCATAAGTATAAAGAAATATTTTTTATGCATGTTTTCATAATCCACTAAGTATAATGAAAATAGTAGGGCATTTGTATGATAGTGTAACTTGCCTTTTTGGTAGGGAATGAGGGTTCACTCCTTGATCTTGCTAGTCTCACACTTTGCTAATTTCACTACAAGTCAATCAAGCAAACACCAAATCAACTAACATTCCAAACCACCATTACTCAAACAAAATCACACACACAAGACAAGAAGGAAACTAAGTCATGCATAAGTATGCAAAGGATGGTTCTATTGCAAGGATGGTCTCCACTAGGTTTCTAAACTTTGTAAGGTCCAAATTGGTCATTTACCAAAATGGAAAAGTCATTAGTTAGAGGGTTTTGCCCAAAAACTATTTTAAAATTCCATTCAATATTTTATATGGTGGGAAAATGGTTTTATCAAATCAAAAATCTTTAAGTTTCTCACCAAAAGTTTCTAACTCTCAAGTCTTGGAGTTTTGGTTCAGTAGCTTTGAATCAAAATATTTTCCCAAGGTTTTTATTCCAAAATCCTTTTTCACAATAAAACCCTTATCTTTATTTAGCTAGAAATAGACTAATTCAATTAATCCATTCTAAATTTTTCTAATTTCATTTTCAAAACCATGGGTTGGTTCCTAGGGTCAGTAAGGTCACAACAAACCATTTTGCAAAAGTTTTAACCCTAAAATCAATTTTAAATAATTTTTATACTCTAAACAAGCTCACAAAAGAATCTGCGAAATTAAGCAAACTAACAGATACTATTGGCTAAACTAATTCCACAGTTGGCTAGGGCTTGTTCTCCTGGATCCAACGACATAAAATTCGTAATTTTTGGATGTGTGCATTAAAAGATACAAGGGTTTGAAGTTTGCAATTAAATCTGTTTTCAATTTCTTTTAAACAGATCTAGTGCCACGCGTCGTGTTCCTATTGGTCCATACCGGTTCGGTTGGATCGCGGCTGTGGGGCATTGGATCTAGTTAGATCGAGTGGTCCAGAGGACATACCCCTTCGGTGTTTAAGTAATCTATCCGATTCGTTCGATCCAGATCTAACGGCTACTACTGCCTGGTCACAGATGGGCGGCGCTTGCGCGGCGGCAGACGGCGGCGGCGCTCTGGCGGTGGAGTTCCGGCTAACACAGGAAGCGAGAGAGAGGGAGGAGTGGCTCATAGTGATGGCCGAGGCACGGGGATGCTCAACCTGCTCGCTTCGGTTGAAGGGGTGCACGGGGCTGTCCTAGATTGCTCACCGGAGTTAGGGCTGGCGTCGGACGGCTCATCCTGATAAATGGCGAGGCTGCGATTCGTGCCGAAGAAAAATAAGTACACTGTTAAACGCGGGATGATCTGGGGGTGATGTGAGCATCAATAGGAGGTGCTGGGGCGGTCGGAGTTCACCTGGAAAGTTCGCCGGAGAAACGGCAGACGGCGGTGTGATGTTGTGGCCGTCGTTGTCGAGGCTCTGGAGTGCCCGCGGGTGAATGAATGGCACAGAAAGATGCGCTAGGATGCGATGAGCGAGATCGTGTGTTCGGGGAGGCAGGAGGCGATGTGACTTGGTCGGAATCGGTACTGGACCTCGTCGGAGTAGAGGGTGCTCGGGAAGAAATTGGAGGCGGTCTGGGGCGTGCGAGCGCGAGGTGTCAGAGGGGAAGTATAGAGGATGCCCTGGCGTTTCCATCTGCGTGATCAAGGCTGGTAACGTCGGTCGCGTTAAAGCGAATTAAGCTGGAGAAATCAGCGAGCAGAGGAAAAGAAGCTGTCGCTACGGGATGGGTGAAGGAGACGATGAACAGTGATAGCGGGCCTACCAGTCAGTGGGAAAAGGAGAGAGGAGGAGGTCCACTTGTCAGTCTCTGTGTGGGTCGGATGCGAGGTGTGAAACGTTTTCCTGCGGAATGAGGAGCTGGGCTGGTTGGTGGGCTTCCTGGGCTTGGCCGGCTGGGCTGGGTCCAAATCCATTTTTTTCTGTAACTTTTTCTTTTTCTATTTCTGATTTTCTGTTTTGGATTTCAATCAACCAAACAACATTCAAATCAATTCAATAATCAACAAACTTTGCAATTATGAATTTGGTTCTGTTCAGTAACATAAACCAAAATCCAAAATAAAATAATAATTTTTATTCTTTTTAAGATCTATTCTTTAATCTAAATAAAATGGATCTTTAGTTATTTAATAAAATAGGGTTTGTTTTTAATCTATAAAATCTTCATTTAAAACCCAAATATTTTCAAAACCAAATCAGTAGGTTTTATTTGGGAAATATAGAATACTTGGAAACTTGTTTTAAAATAAAATAACATTTATTTTATTGGTCAATTATTAATTAAATATAATAGGCTTTCATTATTAATTCAAATAGGACTTATTTATTGAGGTATTTATTTTGAAATCTAAAATAAGTCCAAAGCATTTTAGTAGGTTTTATTTGTGAATATCAAATATTTGGAAAACTTATTTAAATAATTTAATAAGTTTTGATGTTTCAATTAAATTTGTGAAACCTTTTGTTTAAATAAAGTTTGTATATTAATTCCTATTTATTTTGTTTAAATAACCTTTGCTAATTTTTTTATTAATAATAAAATGTTTTAATTCCCATAGTTTGGCCAAGGTTTAATTTGGCTTTATAAAATATTCTTTATTTATACACTTCTATTTTATTTGAAAACAATCTTTTCATTTAATTGTTTCCAAATAGTATTTTCAAATGTTTTTATTTTTCCATTAATGAAATGTTTATCTTTTTAAATCCCTTTAGGATTTTATTTAATTCAAATGGGTTTGAAATTCCAATTGTATTCAAAAAGTTTCTTCTGGCTCTGAAAATCAAACAAAGTTTTATTTTATTCATTTATTTTCACATTACAAGATTTGGAAAATCTTGAGATGTGACAGGCTACCACCCTTAAAATATATCTCGTCCCGAGATTTGGGGAAGTTAGGGTTACAAGCAAGTTCAAAAAACTAGGGTACTACCACCCTTAAAAAGTTTCAAACAAAAATTACATATTGTCCTTCTTGGGATCCTGGGGAAAATTTCTTATAGCAAACATTTGCATGGTTTCCTTGGTTTCCATACTTGACTCATGGGCCAAGATTGAGCTTTTCCATAGGTTTGTTCAACTTGTTCTTCATCTTTTCTGGACAGTTGCTTGCATAGTGTCCTGAATTCTTGCAGTTGAAGCAATGAATGTTATTGAGTTCTTTACGTGGCTCTTGTGGACAAGTTGCTACATAGTTGCCCATCTCTTTGAAGTTGTTGCACCACACTTGGTCAATCTCTTTATTCTTCTTGTTCTCTGGGCATCCACTGGAGTAGTGTCCCATTTCCTTACATTTACGACATTGTGCAAGGCTCATGTCTTGCTTGGGTTTCTTGGTTTTCTTTGATCCTTTGAATTGGGTTGTCTTGTTTGGAGGTATGAGTGGTCCTTTTCCTTTGGTAGACTTGGATCCTTCTTGTTTCCTTTGTTCTACCATGGCATAGATGGGACATTGGTCAGGAGTATGATCACTTCCTTCACAAAGGTAACAAGTAGTTTGAGAGGTGGGGCATTGTCCAACAGGATGTTCTTCTTCACAATTGGGGCATTGTCCCTCATGCTCCTTGGAAGTATGATCCTTGTCTCCACAAATAATGCAAGCTGGGGCTCCATCTAGAATAACATTCTTGTCATCCTTATTATCATACACTCTTCTAGGATAGCTTTCTTCCATGCTAATCATTTGATTAGTCACCTTAAGCATCAGTTGGGATTGTTCCTCCAAAAACTTTTTGCAGTCTTTGGATCTTTATCACTATTGTTGGCTAGGAACTGAGCTGTCAGTTGGTTCAACTGATGTTGGGTTGCTATGAGCTCTTTCATGCTGTCAGCTTGGTTGGTGTTGGTGTCATCAAC
This sequence comes from Avena longiglumis, assembly GCA_030063025.1. Taxonomy (NCBI): domain Eukaryota; kingdom Viridiplantae; phylum Streptophyta; class Magnoliopsida; order Poales; family Poaceae; genus Avena; species Avena longiglumis. The sequence goes on from CP125974.1 coordinate 462,723,892, forward strand.
CTTGATGTTGGAGTCCTTTGGAGTAGTCATCTGTTTGGGTTGAAGGAAGATTAGAGTAGGCAAGATATTTCTAAGGAAATATTTCTAACCACACACATCACAATTTACACAAGCAATGTGCATGCAATCACAAACCAAACCTTTCACTCAAACAAGGTTCAAGCACATACTTAGTTAACAAAAAAAATATTTTTGCTACACCACATAGGTTGGTGTGTTTTTGACTTATCTAAATAGGGTGGTTCATCTATATGGTTCACTTGTGATCTTTCCTTCCTTTATGATTCTTTGTATGAGATCATGGTTTCCTTGAGAAAAACTCTTGGTTACAACACTTCAAAGTTGTTGATGGTTCCTTCTTATTTTGCATTCCCTCAGTCTCTAAATCTTGAGTAAGATTTTCCTTGTTTCACTTGTGGTCCTTAGTGATATCCAAGTTGGAAGTCCTTGGTGAAGAGGCTGAAGAAGTTGAAGTAATTAGAGTTGAAGAAGTTGAAGTCATCCTTTGCACACGGTGTAGTCTTGGCCATGGGGTAGGTTTTTCCATCAAGTTGAAATAGAAGAGATGTAGAGTTGAAACCAAAATGGTTGAGGAAAGAGTTTACAAGATTTTGTAAATAAGTTTTTGGAACAAAATACAACTCCTTTTTTTTCTAAGGGTTTTTGTCCAATCCTAGGTTTAGAAATCCTACAGGCAACACAATGCTCTGATACCATCTGTAGAGGTCCCAACCTAATAAGGTAGATTCCTCCTGTGTTTTACAATGCTAGTCCCTGGATCATTAGCTAGCATCCACAGTTAAGATGTAATATCAAGATACAAAGGTCATAATATAAATTTATAACCAGGAATAACATAAGTTTATTACATCAAGCATAGCTCATTTGGCTATTACATTACATTGCAGCGGAATAACTATAGTCATGGGTCCTTCATCTTCAAAGTGCCAAAGGCAGATGTTGGTTGTAGACTCTGTAGTCCTAGTCAATCAAACAATCTTCATTTAAAAACAATCAACCTGCAACATTACAAGTTACAGCCACAAGGGTCAATACATTTTGAATTGTATTGGCAAGCTTCACTTCTATGTATAATAAGAGTGGATCCTATCATTATATGCATATTTGTCTAGGTAGAGTTTAAGGCTTATTTGCATAAAGCTATATTTTATCCTATCTTTTCAAAAAGGGTTTTAAGTCCTTTGACAAATTTCTTTTCCAAGTTCATTTAACTCCTTGGTAGAAACTAAAGTGTTCAAGTCCTTGTCAAAACTCCTTGAGCACCTTGGTAACCCCAAGTGCAACAAGTCTTATCAAATCTCATGAGTTCCTTGGTCACTTCAAGTACATCAAGTGTTTAAACAAAATCCCTTGAGCACCTTGGTAACCCCAAGTGCATCAAGTTTAACAAAATCTCTTTGAATTCCTTGGTAGATACACAAGGGCATCAATTTTTATTTTACTTTAGAAGTTGGAATGTCGAGATCTCCCATAGTCCAAACTTTAGTTGCTCAGTATTGTCCATAACCGGGGACACGGCTAAGTACTTATATTTTATTAACTTCTGCAGAAGGAGTACACTTTACCCACATGACACAATCCCATCTTGTTGCCACCAGTGGCCTACTGGATTAGTGCTCACCAAGATGGAGTACCGATGAGTGTGTGAAGTCTTTCCAAAAGGTTCTCCCATACATCATTGCTAGCTTGTCTTCAGCCCCCATGAAGCATTCCAGATCCCCATGTCCGGTAACTAAAGACAATGTATGGGTCTTCCTAATGTAGTTGATTAAGCCAGAGCCATAATAGCATGTGGTTGCACACGAAAGCCACAATTGGAGAAACATGTTAAATCTCTAAGTTTCCTAGGTGTTTTTATTTTGGAGCACAACACAAAGTGAATCCCATAGACATGGTTCCTTTTGTTGCCACCCTCTCCAAAACTTAAAGTGTCCACCACCTAGGTGGTTCATTGGGTCCTTGTTTTATTATGTAAAACATAAGTTCTTTTCTCAACCTTTGTAAAATCTCAACATGTATCTCTTTTCAAAATAAGGTATGGCTAAGCATGTACAACTACAATATTTTCACTAAGGAGTGTATAGGGAATCCTATTAGGATTTATCATAGCATAAGTATAAAGAAATCTTTTTCATGCATGTTTTCATAATCCACTAAGTATAATGAAAATAGTAGGGCATTTGTATGATAGTGTAACTTGCCTTTTTGGTAGGGAATGAGGGTTCATTCCTTGATATTGCTAGTCTCACACTTTGCTAATTTCACTACAAGTCAATCAAGCAAACACCAAATCAACTAACATTCCAAACCACCATTACTCAAACAAAATCACACACACAAGACAAGAAGGAAACTAAGTCATGCATAAGTATGCAAAGGATGGTTCTATTGCAAGGATGGTCTCCACTAGGTTTCTAAACTTTGTAAGGTCCAAATTGGTCATTTACCAAAATGGCAAAGTCATTAGTTAGAGGGTTTTGCCCAAAAACTATTTTAAAATTCCATTCAATATTTTATATGGTGGGAAAATGGTTTTATCAAATCAAAAATCTTTAAGTTTCTCACCAAAAGTTTCTAACTCTCAAGTCTTGGTGTTTTGATTCAGTAGCTTTGAATCAAAATATTTTCCCAAGGTTTTTATTCCAAAATCCTTTTTCATAATAAAACCCTTATCTTTATTTAGCTAGAAATAGACTAATTCAATTAATCCATTCTAAATTTTTCTAATTTCATTATCAAAACCATGGGTTGGTTCCTATGGTCAGTAAGGTCACAACAAACCACTTTGCAAAAGTTTTAACCCTAAAATCAATTTTAAATAATTTTTATACTCTAAACAAGCTCACAAAAGAATCTGCAAAATTAAGCAAACTAACAGATACTATTGGCTAAACTAATTCCACAGTTGGCTAGGGCTTGTTCTCCTGAATCCAACGACATAAAATTCGTAATTTTTGGACGTGTGGATTAAAAGATACAAGGGTTTGAAATTTGCAATTAAATCTGTTTTCAATTTATTTTAAATAGATCTAGTGCCACGCGTCGTGTTCCTATTGGTCCATACCGGTTCGGTTGGATCGCGGCTGTGGGGCGTTGGATCTAGTTAGATCGAGTGGTCCAGAGGACATACCCCTTCGGTGTTTAAGTAATCTATCCGATTCGTTCGATCCAGATCTAACGGCTACTACTGCCTGGTCACAGATGGGCGGCGCTGCGCGGCGGCAGACGGCGGCGGCGCTCTGGCGGTGGAGTTCCGGCTAACACAGGAAGCGAGAGAGAGGGAGGAGTGGCTCACAGTGATGGCCGAGGCACGGGGATGCTCAACCTGCTCGCTTCGGTTGAAGGCGCCTGCATCCTAGATTGCTCACGGAGTTAGGCTGGCGTCGGACGGCTCATCCATGGTCGTAAGCGAGGCTGCGATTCGTGCGAATAAAAATAAGTACCGTTAAAGCGGGATGATCTGGGGTGATGTGAGCATCAATAGGAGGTCTTTGGGCGGTCGGAGTTCACACGGAAAGTTCACGAGAAAAGCAGCGTGACGGTGTGATGTTGTGGTCGTCGTTGTCGAGGCTCTGGAGTGCCCGCGGGTGAATGAATGGCACAGAAAGATGCGCTAGGATGCGATGAGAGAGATTGTGTGTTCTGGGAGGCAGGAGGCGGTGTGACTTGGTCGGAATCGGTACTGGACCTCGTCGGAGCAGAGGGTGCTCGGGAAGAAATTGGAGGCGGTCTAGGGCGTGCGAGCGCGAGGTGTCAGAGGGGAAGTATAGAGGATGCCCTGGCATTTCCATCTGCGTGATCAAGGCTGGTAACATCGGTCGTGTTAAAGCGAATTAAGCTGGAGAAATCAACGGCAGAACGGGGGAAAAGAACTGGTCGCTGCGGGATGGGTGAAGGAGACGATGAACAGTGATAGCGGGCCTACAGTCGATGGGAAAGAGAGAGGAGGAGGTCCACCGTGGTCTCTGTGTGGGTCGGATCACGGTGTGAAAGCGTTTTCTGCGGAATGAGGAGCTGGGCTGATTGGTAGGCTTCACAGGCTTGGCCCATGGGCTGGTCCAAATCCTTTTTCTCAGTAACTTTTCTTTTTCTATTTAGATTTTCTGTTTGGATTTCAATCAACCAAACAACATTCAAATCAATTCAATAATCAACAAACTTTGCAATTATGAATTTGGTTACATGTTAACATAAACCAAAATCCAAAATAAAATAATATTTTTTATTCTTTTTAAGATCTATTCTTTAATCTAAATAAAATGGATCTTTAGTTATTTAATAAAATAGGGTTTGTTTTTAATCTATAAAATCTTCATTTAAAACCCAAATATTTTCAAAACCAAATCAGTAGGTTTTATTTGGGAAATATAGAATACTTGGAAACTTGTTTTAAAATAAAATAACATTTTATTTTAGGGTCAATTATTAATTAAATATAATAGTCTTTCATTATTAATTCAAATAGGACTTATTTATTGAGGTATTTATTTTGAAATCTAAAATAAGGCCAAAGCATTTTAGTAGGTTTTATTTGTGAATATCAAATATTTGGAAAACTTATTTAAATAAGTTAATAAGTTTTGATGTTTCAATTAAATTTGTGAAACCTTTTATTTAAATAAAGTTTGGATATTAATTCCTATTTATTTTGTTTAAATAACCTTTGCTAATTTATTATTAATAAGAAAATGTTTTAATTCCCATAGTTTGGCCAAGGTTTAATTTGGCTTTATAAAATATTCTTTATTTATACACTTCTATTTTATTTGAAAACAATCTTTTCATTTAATTGTTTCCAAATAGTATTTTCAAATGTTTTTATTTTTCCATTAATGAAATGTTTATCTTTTTAAATCCCTTTAGGATTTTATTTAATTCAAATGGGTTTGAAATTCCAATTGTATTCAAAAAGTTTCTTCTGGCTCTGAAAATCAAACAAAGTTTTATTTTATTCATTTATTTTCACATTACAAGATTTGGAAAATCTTGAGATGTGACATGAAGACTTCTATTTATATGGTTAAGTTAAACTCTTGTACTAGCCTATGGATATGGAGTTGTAAAACACTATGTTATCTCTGGAATGACGATGTAATAATGACCTTTGTTTCTGTGTACTTCATCTTAAACTGTGGATTCTAGCAATTGATCTAGGGACTAGCATTGCAATAACAGGGACCTTTACCTTTATAAAGGCGGGGTCTTACAAGAATCGACGATGTCCATGGCTACGGCCGGCGGGAAGACAAGCTCGATTCCGACTAGAGGTTGTCTTCCCCGCTTGATTCCTTTGGTGAGGGTGTAGGGTTTCGTAGCATGGAAAACAAAAAATTTCTACCGCATACAAACAAACAAGCCAAGATATATCTACTATATTGTAGCAACGAGTCGATAGAATAACTCACCCTCGAAGATTCCAAAGTGTTTAACGAGAGCGGATTCTCGTGGGTGATGTAGTCGTACTCTTCCCGATCTCAAGATCGCGTAGACGATCCTTCCGGCTTCCAAGCTCCCCTGATCGGTCACACGTTAAATTTTTCGGCGAAGACCTTCCTCTCCTTGTTCCAAAGACGCGGAGGTTGTAGCACTCTCCTCGCAATTCCGCTGAAGCGTGGTACCGAAAGTAGAGGGAGATCTCATGAGCCGCCTTAAGCAGGCGAGGATGGTGAAGTATGAGAGAGTCCCTCGACGATCTAGGGTTTAGACACGCCGAGGAGGAGCAAAGCGGCGGCTAGGGTTTAGCAAGGCGGCGGCGGCGGTTTGCCCTAGGGCCGGCGGCGGCTATGGAGGCGGCGGCGGCTTGGGGTTAGGGTTTGGAGGAGAGGATCTTGTGTGTCTCTAGGAGGGAGCCCTGCCCCTCCTATAGGTGGAGGGGCCGGCCGGCCAAGGGGAGGGAGGGGAGTCCCTCCCCAACTCGGCTTGGGTGGGCGCCGCCGGTTGGAGGAGGGAACTCCTCCCTAACTCGGTTTCCCACTCCTCCTCTTTCCAAAAACTGCCGTTTGACTTTCAAACTAGCCGTTTGTCTTTTCAAACTAGGATTTGAATAAACCCTCTATTTTGATCAGCGATGACACCGAGTACATGATGCAATCATACCAACTTGATATAACACATTCATGTACCCTTCCCCCACAGGTGCGGACATTCCGAACCTTCTAGAACATTCCCATGAAAACACGGAACCATTCTCCAACTCAGCAGGACTTTCCTTATATGAATCTTATTCTCCGGACCATTCCGGATCTCCTCGTGATATCCCGAATCCCATTCGAGACTCCGAACAACATTCGGTCTCTTTCTCATCATTCCATAACTACTCAAACAATGTCGAATCCTTAAGTGTGTCTCCCTACGGTTCGTGAATTATGCGGACATGATTGAGACACTTCTCCGAACAATAACAAATAGAGGAATCTAGAAATTCATATGGCTCCCTCATATTTCTATGATTACTTTGCGATTGAATGAACCACTTACATACGATATCAATTTCCCTTTGTCTCACGATAGTTTACTTATCCGAGGTTATGATCGTCGGTATCTCTGCATACCTAGTTCAACCTCGTTACCGATAAGTACTCTTTTCTCGTTCCCGTGATATGTGATCCCTTGTGAGACAGTCACATGATTGCAAGCTAATTGGATGGCATTTCACCGAGAGGGCCCAGAGTATATCTATCCGTCATATGGATGGACAAATCCTACTCTTGATCCATGTGTTTCAACCAATACTTTCCGAACACTCAATGCCACCTTTATATCCACCCAGTTATGGTGTGGTGTTTGATGTCATCAAAGCATCCATCCGGTAAAGGTGATATGCATGATCTCATGGTCGAAGGAATTAGATTACTATGTATCAGAAAGCATATAGCAATTGAACTATTAAAATGACTTGATCTTTATGCTACGCTTATCTATAGGAGTATGTCCACCATATCATTCTCCTAACGATATGATCTTGTTGTTAATAACATATCAATGTTCATGATAGGGAAACCACAATCATCTATTAACCAACAAGCTAGTATTATATAGAGGCTTTACTAGGGACTTCAAATTAAGTTTACAAATCACACAAGTATTAATATTTCCTTGTTAATACTATTATAGCATGAATGTAAACATTTATCATAAACACAAAGATATAATAATAACTACATTTATTATTGCCTCTAGGGAATATCTCTAACAGTCTCCCACTTGCACTAGAGTCATCTAATCTAGATTACATGGTAATATACCGAACACCCATGGCAGTTTTGTGCTGGTCATGTTTTGCCCTCGGGAGAGGTTTAGTCAACGGATCCGCCACATTCAGATCTGTGTGTACTTTGCAAATCTTTATATCCCCATCTTGGATATGTTCTCGAATAGCGTGAAAACTTAGCTTGATGTGCTTCAGCTTCTTGTGTGACCTTGGTTCTTGCGCATTGGCTATGGCGCCCATGTTATCACAGTAGATAGAAATTGGGTCCAGCGCACTAGGAACCACACCCAGCTCTGTAATGAACTCTTTCATCCATATCGCTTCTTGTGAAGCCTCCGAAGCAGACATGTATTCCGATTCAGTTGAAGATCTCGCCACAACGCTTTGCTTTGCACTCCTCCAGCTAACTGCTGCACCATTCAAAATAAATACGTATCCAGATTGTGATTTAGAATCGTCCGGATCGGTGTTCCAACTAGCATCGGTGTAACCATTAACAACGAGCTGTTCATCACCTCCATAAGAAAGAACCATATCCTTAGTTCTTCTCAAGTACTTAAGGATGTTTTTGACCGCTGTCCAATGATCCACTCCTGGATCACTTTGATATCTGCTAGTTAAACTAACATCATATGAAATGTCGGGTCTAGTACATAGCATGGCATACATTAGAGATCCTATGGCTGAGGCATAGGGAGTCTTACTCATCCTTTCTCTATCTTCTGCCGATGTCATACTTTGAGTTTTACTCAAGGTCGTATTGGGAACCATGGGCAAGAACCCTTTCTTGCTATCTTCCATTCCAAACCTCTTTAGAACTTTGTCCAAATATGTACTTTGTGACAATGATATTTGGCGTTTCGATCTATCTCTATAAATCTTTATGCCTAATATGTAAGCTGCTTCGCCAAGATCCTTCATTGAAAAACTATTATTCAAATATACCTTGACACTATTAAGAAGGTCTACATCATTCCAAATCAACAATATGTCATCTACATATAGTATTAAGAATGCTACAGAGCTCCCACTCACTTTCTTATAAATACAAGCTTCTCCATAAGTTTGTATAAAACCAAAACTTTTGATCACCTTATCAAAACGTTGATTCCAACTTCCGGATGCTTGCTTCAATACATAGATGGACCGTTGAAGTTTGCATACCTTGTTAGCATCTTTAGGATCGACAAAACCTTTGGGTTGCATCATATACAACTCTTCATCAATGTCTCCATTGAGGAATGCTGTTTTGACATTCATCTGCCATATCTCATAATCATAATATGCAGCGATTGCTAACATAATCCTTACAGACTTTAGCTTCGCTACTGGTGAGAAAGTCTCATCGTAGTCAACTCCTTGAATTTGTCGAAACCCTTTTGCGGCAAGTCGAGCTTTATAGACAGTAACATTACCATAAGCATCTGTTTTCTTTTTGAAAATCCATTTGTTCTCGACAGCCTTCCGGCCAACCGGTAAGTCCACCAAAGTCCATACTTGGTTTTCGTACATGGATCCAATCTCGGATTTCATGGCTTCTTGCCATTTATTGGAATCTGGGCTCATCATCGCTTCCTCATATGTCTTAGGGTCATCGGTGTTGTCCACCAACATGACACTCATAACGGGATCATACCAATCTGGAGTGGTACGAGTTCTCGTTGACCTGCGAGGCTCTGTAGCAACTTCAACCGAAGTTTCATGATCATCATCATTAGCTTCCTCTCTTATTGGTGCAGGCACCACAGGAACTTCTTCCGGTGCTGCGCTACTCGCAATTTCGAGAGAAGGTTCGACAACCTCGTCAAGTTCTACTTTCATTCCAGTCACTTCTTTCGAGAGAAATTCCTTCTCTATAAAGGATCCATTCTTGGCAACGAAGATTTTGCCTTCGGATCTATGATAGAAGGTATACCCAATAGTTTCCTTCGGGTATCCTATGAAGACGCATTTTTCCGCTTTGGGTTCAAGCTTGTCCTCAGTAACTTCTTTACATAGGCTTCGCATCCCCAAACTTTAAGGAACGACAATCTAGGTTTCTTCCCAAACCATAATTCATACGGTGTCGTTTCAACGGATTTAGACGGTGCCCTATTTAAAGTGAATGCGGCTGTTTCTAATGCATAACCCCAAAATGATAGCGGTAAATCTGTAAGTGACATCATAGAACGAACCATATCTAAGAGAGTTCGATTACGACGTTCGGACACACCATTACGCCGTGGTGTTCCCGGCGGTGTCAACTGCGAAAGTATTCCGCATTTCTTCAAATGCTCGCCAAACTCGTAACTTAGATATTCACGTCCACGATCAGAACGTAGAAATTTAATCTTCTTGTTATGTTGATTCTCTACCTCACTTTGAAATTCCTTAAACTTCTCGAAAGTTTCGGACTTATGTTTCATGAAATAGATATACCCATATCTACTCAAGTCATCCGTGAAGGTAAGAACATAACGATAACCACCGCGCGATGCTACACTCATTGGACCACACACATCGGTATGTATGATTTCCAATAAGTCTGTAGCTCGATCCATCATACCAGAAAATGGAGTCTTAGTCATTTTACCCATCAGACATGCTTCGCATCTATCAAGTGATTCGAAATCAAGTGATTCAAGAAGTCCATCGGAATGGAGTTTCTTCATACGCTTCACTCCAATGTGACCAAGACGACAGTGCCACATATAGGTCGAGTTATCGCTCGATTTCAAACGTTTAGCCTCAATGTTATTAATATGTGTATTTCCACTATCGAGATTCAACAAGAATAGACCATCTATCAAAGGTGCATGTGCATAAAACATATTACTCATATAAATCGAACAACCATTATTCTCGGACTTAAACAAGTAACCGTCTCGCAATAAACAAGATCCCGATATAATGTTCATGCTCAACGCAGGCACCAAATAACAATTATTTAAGTATAAAACTAATCCCGATGGTAGATGAAGGGGTAGCGTGCCGACCGCGATCACATCAACCTTTGATCCGTTTCCCACGCGCATCGTCACCTCGTTCTTCGCTAGCTTCCGTTTATTCTGCAGCACCTGTTTCGAGTTACAAATATGAGCAACCGAACCAGTATCAAATACCCAGGCACTACTACGAGTACTAGTGAGATACACATCAATAACATGTATATCAGATATACCTTTCTTCTTGATGTTGCCGTTCTTCAAATCCGCCAAGTACTTTGGGCAATTCCGCTTCTAGTGACCTTCTCCCTTGCAGTAAAAGCACTCAGTATCAGGCTTGGGGTCCAGCCTTGGTCTTCTTCGTCGGCGTGGTAACTTTCTTACCACCCTTCTTGAAGTGTCCCTTCTGCTTAGACTTGCCTTTCTTGAATTTGGTGGTCTTATTGACCAACAACACTTGGTGCTCTTTCTTGATCTCCACTTCTGCAGACTTCAACATGGCAAAGAGTTCTGGCAACGTCTTGTTCATGTTTTGCATGTTGTAGTTCATCACAAAGTTCTTGTAACTTGGTGGTAGTGATTGGAGGACACGGTAAATCCCCAAAGCATTAGGAATCACAATACCCAAGCTTTGAAGTTTGTTTGCGTGCCCAGACATCTTAAGCACATGCTCAGCCAGACTGCCCTCTTCCATCTTGCAGTTAAAGAACTTTTCAGAAGCCTCATAGCTTTCAATTGCCGCATGAGTCTCAAAGATCAATTTGAGATCCTCGACAATATCATATGGGTCTGAATTCTCAAACCTTTTCTGAAGCTCCGATTCTAAACCATACAAGATAGCACACTGAACTGTGGAGTACTGAGTCTTCCGAGTGAGGTAAACATTCTTTACTTCATCGGTAGCATCAGCTGCAGGTGGGTAACCTAGCGGTGCATCCAGCACATAGGTCAAATTACCAGCTGTGAGGACAATCCTCAAATTGCGGAACCAATCCGCGAAGTTGCTTCCATTGTTTTTCAACTTTTCTTTCTCTAGGAACGCATTAAAATTGATGGTAGGGGCTGCCATTGATCTACAACATATTTGCAATAGTTTAGACTAAGTTTATGACAAATTGAGTTCAAATTAATAATAAAATTAATCTAGGTGAACTCCCACTCAAAACAATATCCCTCACATTGTTTTAGTGATCACACTAACCAAATCCACCACATCAACACCGATCATCACGAGAGTTGATATAGTTTCAATGGCGAACAATCGACATGTTCATCATATCTACTATATGATTCATGCTTTACCTTTCGGTGATCCGTGTTCCGAGACCATGTTTGTACATGCTAGGCTCGTCAAGATCAAACCTTAGCTTCCGCATGAGAAAATCTGGCTTGCTCACGTTGTATACACTTGCGGAATCTAACACACCCGATCATCACGTGGTGCTTCGAAACAACAAGCTTTAGCAACGGTGCTAACTAAGGATGAACACTTTATGACTTGAAATTCATGTGCATGAGGGTTCATCTTATAATGCTACCGTCGTCTACTAAGAAATACAAGATGCATAAAGGATTAACATCACATGCAATTCATAATATGTGATATGATATGTCCTTTCTTCCTTGTGCTTCCGATCTCCATCTTCTAGCACGAACATGATCTCCATCATCACCGGCATTGCATCAAGGTAAATGACGCTTCTTCATGGTTGTCGTCCACCGGCTTCAACTATTACAACTACTTTGAATAGACATGCGGGTCTTAACATAAATTAAATACAACCATATGGCTCCTGCCGGTTGCCAACTTACAATAAGGAACATTGCATACATCAAATATAATCACAATCATGGCCATATCACATCACAGCACACCCCTGCAAAACAAAGTTAGACGCCTCTACTTTCTTTGCATATTTTACGTGGTTTGGGGCTTTCAATAAGTGTCGTTCTAACTTACGAACATGAACCACAACAATGATACTAGTATTGTTAATCACCCGTTGTAAATTGGATCTTAACTATGCTAGGAGAAACAGGCACCCGAAAAGCCACTTATGCAATACAAGTTGCATGTCAAGCGTGGAGCAAGTCTCATGAACGATGTCATGTAAGGTTAGCCCGGCCTTCATCCCAACATACCGCAAGATGCAAAGTACACAAGAAGCAATCGACAATAAAAGCATCAACGCCCACAATGACCATTGTGTTCTACTCGTGCAACAGATCTACATATAGACACGGCTCTGATACCACTGTAGGGTTTCGTAGCATGGAAAACAAAAAATTTCTACCACATACAAACAAACAATCCAAGATCTATCTACTAGATTGTAGCAATGAGTCGATAGAATAACTCACCCTCGAAGATTCCAAAGTGTTTAACGAGAGCGGATTCTCGTGGGTGATGTAGTCGTACTCTTCCCGATCTCAAGATCGCGTAGATGATCCTTCCGGCCAAGCGTTCCTAGGTGCTCCTTGATCGGTCACACGTTCGGTAATCGACAAAGACCTTCCTCTCCCTTGTTCCAGTAGGCAGCGGAGGTTTTAGCACTCTCCTCGCGATTCCGAAAGCACAATGGCGTGGTACCGGAAGTAGAGGGGAGATCTCGCAGGGCTTCGCCTTAAACCAGAGCGAGTATGGTGGAGTATGAGAGAGTCCCTCAACGATCTAGGGTTTAGACACGCCGAGGAGGAGCAAGCCGGCGGCTAGGGTTTAACTAGGCGGCGGCGGTGGTTTGCCCTAGGGCCGGCGGCGGCTATGGAGGCGGCGGCGGCTTGGGGCTAGGGTTTGGAGGAGAGGATCTTGTGTGTCTCTAGGAGGGAGCCCTGCCCCTCCTTATATAGGTGGAGGGGTCGGCCGGCCAAGGGGAGGGAGGGGAGTCCCTCCCCAACTCGGCTTGGGTGGGCGCCGCCGGTTGGAGGAGGCAACTCCTCCCCAACTCGGTTTCTCACTCCTCCTCTTTCCAAAAACTGTCGTTTGACTTTCAAACTAGTCGTTCGACTTTTCAAACTAGGATTTGAATAAACCCTCTATTTTGATCAGCGATGACACCGAGTACATGATGCAATCATACCAACTTGATATAACACATTCATGTACCCTCCCCCCCCCCCCGGAGTGCCGGACATTCCGGAACCTTCTAGAACATTCCCGATGAAAACACCGGAACCATTCTCCAACTCTGAAACGTGACTTTCCTTATATGAATCTTATTCTCCAGACCATTCCGGATCTCCTCGTGATATCCCGAATCCCATTCGAGACTCCGAACAACATTCGGTCTCTTTCTCATCATTCCATAACTACTCAAACAACGTCGAATCCTTAAGTGTGTCTCCCTACGGTTCGTGAATTATGCGGACATGATCGAGACACTTCTCCGAACAATAACCAATAGAGGAATCTGCAAATTCATATGGCTCCCACATATTTCTACGATTACTTTGCGATCGAATGAACCACTTACATACGATATCAATTTCCCTTTGTCTCACGATAGTTTACTTATCCGAGGTTATGATCGTCGGTATCTCTGCATACCTAGTTCAACCTCGTTACCGATAAGTACTCTTTTCTCATTCCCGTGATATGTGATCCCTTGTGAGCCAGTCACATGATTTGGATGACATTTCACCGAGAGGGCCCAAAGTATATCTATCCGTCATATGGATGGACAAATCCCACTCTTGATCCATGTGTTTCAACCAATACTTTCCGAACACTCAATGCCACCTTTATAGCCACCCAGTTACGGTGTGGTGTTTGATGTCATCAAAGCATCCATCCGGTAAAGGTGATATGCATGATCTCATGGTCGAAGGAATTAGATTACTATGTATCAGAAAGCATATAGCAATTGAACTATTAAAATGACTTGATCTTTATGCTACGCTTATCTATAGGAGTATGTCCACCATATCATTCTCCTAACGATATGATCTTGTTGTTAATAACATTTCAATGTTCATGATAGGGAAACCACAATCATCTATTAACCAACAAGCTAGTATTATATAGAGGCTTTACTAGGGACTTCAAATTAAGTTTACAAATCACACAAGTATTAATGTTTCCTTGTTAATACTATTATAGCATGAATGTTAACATTTATCATAAACACAAAGATATAATAATAACTACATTTATTATTGCCTCTAGGGCATATCTCCAACAGAGGGAGATCTTCACGGCGAGGCGGAGCTCCAAGGACCATCAGTTGGCCTTGGGGTGGCCGGAGACAGCGACGGCGAACGGCTGTTGTGGTTAGTGTTACGGCCAGAAGGGGAAAACCAGTAGAAGAAACGAGAAGAGGAGAAACAGGTATGGGCAGAGAGAGAAAGGGATGGCCGATCTTATCCTGGCGTCCAACAGCGGCGGCGGGAATTGCAACGCGAGGAGGATCGATGACCGGCGCGCAGACAGCGAGCTGCTTGCGTCGGGGAGGAAGACGATGAACGGAGAGGGGTGAATGTGACACCCCCGGGATCAGGCCTAAAATGATCCCAGACCTCCGTCTGATATAAGCTTAACCTTGATCTCGAGAATATCCAGTGAAGAATCGGTAACACAGCAGTGACCCTACGACACAAAATTTATTACAGCAAGCTCATAACTGAGCAGAGAACCAAATTATTACAAGCAGAGGTCACTGACCACAAACATCAAACAACGGAAGGCAAATTATGCTATTAAGTATAGCAAACTTAACAAATGGCTTAAGAGGCCTGAAGCATAACGCTGACCTCCCAGCCCATAGATTCCAGGCTGTCGGCCGGGAACCCCAAGATACTCGTCGATGTCGATGTAGTACGGAACTCATCTTCAGGGGAACACTTACTCTGCCAAAAGTATCAACAAAGCAAGGGTGAATACAGGGTGTACTCCGCAAGACTTATGGCTGGTGGAGTTATTTTGCATAAAGCCACTTTTGTTTGGAATTCAAGAGGGAGAAGAAGCTCGTCTAGTCAGAGTAATTTAAAAGGGGATAAGTGAGCAACATCTCCGAAATATTGATCATCATCTTTTGATATCCACCAAATCATCATCACCTTAACTAGGATCACCCCCTCGTACCCATGAGAAGCATCCTTAAGCACACGTTGATCTGCCAAGTTTTACGATTAGGTTACAGTTCTCTATGATCTTGAGTCCGGTCGCCAAGTCGTTCATAACCGTGAACTCGGCTTTTCGAAAAGATTATTACCCTGCAGGGGTGTACAACTTTACCCACACGTACTAACCTTCTCTTAATGCCAATAAATAAGCCCTCTTCCTTGGAAGGCCCGCAGAGGGTGGTTAGACACGACCTTTACCTTGCTTTCGCCGAGACCATGAGTCACGCAATAAGTATGGTTCCGCCGTAACAGGTCAAATCCCGAAGCCGGTACTTAAAGATGTGAGGCGAGGTTGGTTCACCAGGGGCTCCATCGACCCTAAGCAACCCAGTCCACGCTTCCCTACATGTTATGAATGCACCTTCACTCGGCAAATCTTTCAAAAGGATTTCTATGCATATGTCGAATGGAACGTCCGAACTATGTGACTCATGGAATCTACTAGGCAAGTTAGTTGCTCTTGAGGTTTTCCAGGCCCCGTGTGGTTGTACACTCGTCTTGGTTCCAAAGGCAAGAACTCAGTTCCTAGTGGTGGCGAGCATGGTACTAGAAAAACCACATCCCACCGTGGCCTCCCATACAAGCCTTAGCATATTTAATCTCATATCACTGATCTCATCTCATCATGTTCTCCTGTCATACTAGATTCTCTACATCTGATACATCATCTGGATGGACCAGAATTGATAGCTATGCATGACTAAGCAAGACACAGATATAAGCTCTAGCAGTGCACACAAGCCAAACCTAGTTATGCTAGGAGCAGTGGATCAGGTAATATAAGCTCAAAGGGAGTATGCAATAGATAGGATACTCTATCTATCGATAAAAGACCACAATAGAATCGTATGCATCATGGCAGAATTGAAATGCTTTCGAAAACATCGGATTATATCATGGTGGGGCTATGCTTGCCTTTGCCCGTTGATAACCAATAAGCAGATCTTCGGAAGCTTGTACTTGACTAGGTTATAGTTGGTCAAGTATTGTTCGTCGATCTTAAATCTTTGACGGTGTTGATCTTAGTCTTTGATCTTGATCTCGATATTGTATTCTATCAAGAAGAACCAAACACCAGAAAGAGAGGGAAACAATCAACACATGGCATCGGTGCAATGCTCAAACAAGGATGATGATATGACAAGTTAAATTTTATCGAAATGTAACCCTAAAACATGCTCGACAATTTAAACGGGGTTCTGAGGGGTGAAAACCCTAACTCGGGGAAACTCCGGATGTGTATGAGAGGGATTACTATGTTGTTCTAATTAAACTTGTCATTTAAGTTGTTGAACAATGCATGATTATACCTTAATTAGATAGTTCTCATTTTTCTGAACATTTTGATATATTATTTGTATTTTCTGACTTAAAATGAATTATTTATGATTTTTCTCAATTTAAATCCATTTTAAATCATTTTAGGAAATTATAAAACATTTTTGTATTATATTAAATATTTATCCACTTGATCCCACATGTCATATATTTAATAATTTCAGAAATTAATTTCCAAAAATATTGAAATCCTGACAGACTGGGCCCACAGGGGTTATTTATATTCTAGAAAATAATTACAGAAAAGATTAAAATAAAAAGAAAAGCTTTACTGCATCACTGTGACGTCAGCAATGGTGGAACTCTCAGATCGAGAGTGGGGCGGGAGTTAGGGGGCGCTGGAGCGAGCGGTGTTGGGCTTGATGGAAAGAGGGGGCCAAGGCGGACCGATTAGTGGTGGCGCCGCTCGGATTTGGTCGTCGGAGCGTCGTCGGCGACCTTGTACTGCGGCGGCGGCGGGCGGTGAATGGCACGGTGACGATATGGAGAGGGGGAAATGAAACAGAGAGGTCCTTGAGGACCGCGGGCTCACCAGGAGGCTATTAGAGGGGTCGAAGAGGCGAGGCGAAGTCAGTCGTCGCCGGAATTGGTGATGCCAACGGCGGCCGGAGCTCGTGAAGATGACCACGATGGCATCGATTGGGGCTTCCCCAGCTCGATTCCTTTAGGGGGGACGTAGGGCATCACGACGAAGCTCCAGGGCATCTCCTCTTGGCTCGGGGAGGTCAGGAGCAACGACGGACGGCGAGGTCAGAGAACTAGGGTTCGAGCGATTTGGGGGAAATCGACAGAGAGCACGATATGGGAGAAATGGGTATGGGTAGAGAGACGAGAGCACAAGCGATCTTATCCCCATATCCAGGGGCGGAGACGGCGACGTGGCGGACAACGTACCTAGCGATGGCATGCAGCAGCTCGTCGGTGTCCTTCTGGCCAAGGAAGAAGAAAAGAGAAAGGCACTGAAAGGGTACGGGCCAGAGTGGGCCGCTGCTGGGCCTGCTGCGGGCGCGTGCTGGCGACAGGGAAGAGTGGGACAGGGTGGGCTCGGCCCAGGTAGCTAGGGTTTGCTGTTTTTTGTAAAATTGTTTTCCCATTTCTGTTTTGTATTTCCTCTTTGTATTTTCATTTCAAATCTGTTTTGGATCATTTGAAAAATACCAGATAGGTTTGTAATTTATCTAAAGTACCATGGAACCCTTTTAGTCCATTTGGGCTTCAATAATTTTGGGTTTTCAAAATATTCAAACTATTTTGAATAAGTTTCAAAGAGAGGGGGAAGATTAGGGTTTTATCTTTGATCTTGTTTGTTGCATGCATTTTGAAATAGATGATGCTCATGATAATGCACAAACATACCCTAATTCTAGATTAGCTAAAACTGGGGTGTTACAGCTCTATCCCCCTTACGAGAATCTCGACCCGAGATTCCAAAGGTAGGAAGAGAGACAGAGAGAGAAAGAAACAGGGCCACTCTAAAGATTAGAGGGAACACACTAAACAACACAGAGTATCTCATGGTCAACTCATGGATAGAGTGTTTAGAAACAACTCTAAGATGACAACATGAAACACGTCAAGGTAACGGAGGAAACAAGAGGATAAGGTTTCAAGTTGTTAGATAGATGGTCGTCATAAGGATTGAGACCATGGAACTCATAAGGGTTTAAGCTTCTGAAGAGGAAGGCTTACAACAGAAAGAACATAACCACAGACTTCGAGAATTGAACCTCTACTAAATGACTTATGTAGAGATCTCGGATTGTGGAGATATGGATCAACAAAACCAAGTTGTTGAAATACTTTTGACACAGAAGTTCACTCTTTCATCCAACAGAAGGCTTAAGACAGAAAGGTGTTTTGTGGCGAGGACTCGTAAAAGTCACAAAGAACATGTAACAAGAGGAACTGCTGACTAGCAAAATCATATTCACTCTTAAAACATGGTTGAGAAAATGAAGGAAACTCTTTATTCATCTAGGTTTATCAAAATCTTTGCCAAGATCATGATATTAATTTACACCACTAGATGATTAAGTAAGAAGATTCTTGATGACACGAGAAGGAAGAAACTTCGTTCTCAGACTTCAATTACCTGGCACAACAAAGCTTGCCAACATGAAGGGTCTGGAGGATCGACCGAGAGACATTTAGCAACACTACTTTAAATGTTCTCCTTGATGTTTGAGAAATCAAACATCAAGTAAAGGTCGGACTTCGGATACAAAGGAAACCATAAGCGCAACTCCTATAATAAATTATAGAAGAAGCCTCATGAAGATTGATTGTTATTGCTGATTCAAGAGAATATGACAAAGGTCTTTCTGGCTAAGTGTGTCAACCATTACATCAATCTTGCCTGATTTGCAAAGAGACCTATGTCAAAACCTTGAGGAACACCAACCATCATTGCTGCTTGAGATTCAGCTTTGGTTAGGTGAAATGATACTTCAGACTCGGCATGTCCGAATAGAAAGTTTGAAACATTTACCTCTAAGGTAAATTTACTAGATTCTCAAGATAGGGCTACAGTATAAAGCTCCAAAAGACTGAGCTAGATTGCTAGACCCATGTGTTAGCAACTTGTCGAAAGACAACTGCACACACATAAAGTACTAACAATAAAACACACATGTATCCTTAAGGAACGGAGATAACTCTACTCGAATCCACAGCGACATCTTTCAACATTTGCACGTGAACCGAAGAAGGTTACTTATAACATCCACAACACATACTTCGAGAATACTCAAAGAAGGATCTTGAAAGTTTCCAACATTAACTCTCAATGTTCCATATGGATCTTGTCTAGCATGGAGAAGATAAGGATGTCATTGATGGGCTCAACAACAAACTTATCGGAATACTCCAAGAAGATGGACTCATATGTTTTATGAACAGGGCGAGAATATTGGTCATACCAAAGAACATGAAGATGCACTCAAGTGAAACATCACAATAAGAAACATCATCAAGATAATCCTTGGCACTGAGTTTGATTTGACGATAACCCAAATCAAATCAAAGATGGGGGAAGATAACATATCCTCAAAGGAAATACTATCTTTATTCAGCGTGAAAAAAACTAGACATCCCTTTAATAAGGAACAGAGTCAGTTAGAAATTTTGTCTTACAACTCTCCAAGTTGTTGTTTAAGCTCAACCAACTAGTTCAGGGGTATCCAGTATGAATCCTTGGAGAAGAGAACAGTTCAGAGAACTTTCTTGCTCAAGAATTTTACAACACGGTCATGTAGAAACATGGTGATACTTCTAGGAAGACATACAGAATATCACGAACCACCGATATGTCACTTAGTTCGAGAGGAACCTTGCTTGGTATGGCAAGAGGACATAGTCTCAGAGCTTTGGCACGAGCCTAACTCTTTGACGGAAGAGATTTACTAGAATAGCGGACTTGGTAGCATAGTCCAACTTCGCTTAGCGATAGGGTGAACCAATCACGCTAAGAATGACACAAAGGTCCTTTGAGTTCTAAACAATAATAATTGCTAAGAATCTCATATGGCCACGTTATTACGCACACGCATCACTCACGAGCACGAAACCTCAAGGGAGGGTGGGTAAATATGTGTAAAAGCACCACTTCATTAGGGGTCATGAAAGTTAACATGACCTCTTAGTATAAAAGAGTGTGATACTTTAACATAGAACAGATAGAAGATAATCAATGCCTCTTGATCTACGGATTACAACACTTTGACCTGGTCCTAGAAATGACGAGGTACTGGAGTTTGTTTCTCCTGACATCCCGAAATGGTTTGTCTTGACGAACCACAAGAGTATCTTGCATCGGAAGACACTGATGCACATATACTACTTGGCTACCAACTGGTAGACAAAGGTCGGAAAACAACAAGGGGAAAGGAACATACTCAGGATAGAATCCCGAGATGTGGATGCATAGATTATAAATTTTCCGAAAACCAATGCAGAGAAGGGGTAAGGTGTGGCAGAGTCACTATATAGATACGAGATTCTCGATGAGTACTCCTGTCGTGATCTATTTGGTTCCATTAAAGAACATCTGCCATAGCATGTGGTAGGGGAAGTCCTTAATTGTCACAATGCAATTGTGACAAATACCACAAGCTTGAGGACTGGAATTGTACTACCAGCCATCCTGAGGTGATGTGTAAACATTAACGACGGGGTTCAAAGGAATGGATCTTGGGTTAAAGATCAGCGTCATGTACAAGATTCACAACACCAGAATCCAGCACAATCACGGATCTTAGATTCAAGTCCAAGGGTTAAAACCCAAAGAAAAAATAACTACTACTTGAGTGACATAGCGTACACTGCAAGATAGTAATCACGAGGTAGCTTCCAAGAGAAGAAACGACTTCTGAAGCACCCAAACAACAAAAAGGAGGCTCTCGAGGCGAAAGGAAACCTCGAAGCCTGGAACAGAACATTGTATACCCAACAATATAATATTGTGGTTCCAGAAAATAGAGAGATCATGATAGAAAGGAATCTCTCATATGAAGTAGAGCAAAGGGAACAAGGAATTCATAACACACACAACTTTAGAGAACTCAACACTAGGTCAACTGGCTTAGAAATGACATGCCAAGAAAGCACCTAAGTTTTGAAAGACAAGAAGAGATATCAAAACTTTTCCAAAATCAACACCAGATAAGATAACCCAGAGTTAGAGCGAAACTGGATAAGGAGTAAAAGAAGCATACTAGAGTTTTCGCAAATACTTTTCAGCTTTTAAAATAGTTTTTAACAAGCACTAGACTCAAAATCGACCAATAACAAGGTTTTCCTAAGGTCGGTACTGCTCTGATACCAAAAACTATGACACCCCCGGGATCAGGGCTAAACAAATCCCGCACCTCAAATGCGATATAAACAACCTTGAGCTCGAGAATATCCAGTGAAGAATCGGTAACACAGCAGTGACCCTACGACACAAAATTTATTACAGCAAGCTCATAATTGAGCAAAGAACCAAATTATTACAAGCAGAGGTCACTGACCACAAACATCAAACAACAAAATGAAAATTATGCTATTAAGTATAACAAACTTAACAAATGGCCTAAGAGGCCTGAAGCATAACGATGACGTCCCAGCCCATAGATTCCAGGCTGCCGGCCGGGAACCCCAAGCTACTCATCGATGTTGATGTAGTACAGAACTCATCTTCAGGGGAACACTTACTCTGCCAAAAGTATCAAAAAAGCAAGGGTGAGTACAGGGTGTACTCCGCAAAACTTATGGCTAGTGGAGTTGTTTAGCATAAAGTCACTTTTGTTTATAAGTCAAGAGGGAGAAGAAGCTCGTCTATTCATAGTAATTTAAAAGGGGATAAGAGAGCAACATCTCCGAAATATTGATCATCATCTTTTGATATCCACCAAATCATCATCACCTTAACTAGGATCACCCCCTCGTACCCATGAGGAAGCATCCTTAAGCACACGTTGATCTGCCAAGTTTTAGGATTAGGTTACAGTTCTCTATGATCTTGAGTCCGGTCGCCAAGTCGTTCATAAACGTGAACACGGCTTTTCGAAAATATTATTACCCTGTAGGGGTGTACAACTTTACCCACACGTACTAACCTTCTCTTAATGCCAATAGATAAGCCCTCTTCCTTGGAAGGCCGGTAGAGGGTGGTTAGACACGACCTTTACCTTCCTTTCGCCGAGACCATGAGTCACGCAATAAGTATGTTTCCGCCGTAATGGGTCAAATCCCGAAGCCAGTACTTAAAGATGTGAGGCAAGGTTGGTTCACCAGGGGCTCCATCGACCCCAAGCAACCCGGTCCACGCTTCCCTACATGTTATGAATGCACCTTCACCCGACAAATCTTTCAAAAGGTTTTCTATGCATATGTCGAATGGAACGCTCGAACTATGTGACTCATGGAATCTACTAGGCAAGTTAGTTGCTCTTGAGGTTTTCTAGGCCCCGTGTGGTTGTACGCTCGTCTTGGTTCCAAAGGCAAGAACTCGGTTCCTAGTGGTGGCGAGCATGGGACTAGAAAAACCACATCCCACCGTGGCCTCCCATACAAGCCTTAGCATATTTAATCTCATATCACTGATCTCATCTCATCATGTTCTCCTGTCATACTAGATTCCCTACATCTGATACATCATCTGGATGGACCAGAACTGACAGATATGCATGAGTAAGGAAGACACAGATATAAGCTCTAGCATTGCACACAAGCCAAACCTAGTTATGCTAGGAGCAGTGGATCAGGTAATATAAGCTCAAAGGGAGTATGCAATAGATAGGATACTCTATCTATCAATAAAAGACCACAGTAGAATCGTATGCATCATGGCAGAATTGAAATGCTTTCGAAAACATCAGATTATATCATGGCGGGGCTATGCTTGCCTTTGCCCGTTGATAACCAATAAGAAGATCTTCGGAAGCTTGTACTTGACTTGGTTATAGTTGGTCAAGTATTGTTCTTCAATCTTCGATCTTTGATGGTGTTGATCTCAGTCTTCGATCTTCATCTAGATCTCGTATTCTACCGAGAAGAACCAAACACCGGAAAGATAGGGAAACAATCAACACATGGCATCGGTGCAATGCTCAAACAAGTATGATGATATGAAAATTTAAATTGTATCAAAATGTAACCTTAAAACATGCTCGACAATTTAAACGGGGTTCCGAGGGGTGAAAACCCTAACTCACGGAAACTCCGGATGTGTATGAGAGGGGTTACTATGTTGTTCTAATTAAACTTGTCATTTAAGTTGTTGAACAGTGCATGATTATACCTTAATTCTATAGTTCTCATTTTTATTAACATTTTGATATATTATTTGTATTTTTCTGACTTAAAATGAATTAGTTATGATTTTTCTCAATTTAAATCCATTTTAAATCATTTTAGGAAATTATAAAACATTTTTGGATTATATTAAATATTTATCCACTTGGTCCCACATGTCATATATTTAATCATTTCAGAAATTAATTTCCAAAAATAATAAAATGCTGACAGACTGGGCCCACATGGGTTATTTATATTCCAGAAAATAATTATAGAAAAGATTAAAAGAAAAAGAAAAGATTTACTGCATCACTGTGACGTCAGCAATGGTGGAACTCTCAGATCGAGAGTGGGGCGGGAGTTAGGGGGCGCGGGAGCGAGCGGGGTTGGGCTTGATAGAAAGAGGGGGCCAAGGCGGACCGATTAGTGGTGGCGCCGCCCGGATTTGGTCACCGGAGCGTCGCCGGCGACCTTGTACTGCGGCGGAGTCGGGCAGTGCACGGCACGGTGATGATATAGAGTGGGGGAAACGAAATGGAGAGGTCCTTGAGGACCACGAGCTCACCAGGAGGCTATCAGAGGGGTCGAAGAGGTGAGGGCAAGGTCAGTCGGCACCGGAATTGGTGATGCACACGACGGACGGAGCTCGGGCAGATGACCACGATGGCGTCGATTGGGGCTTCCCTAGCTTCATTCGTTCAAGGGGGTGTAGGGCATCACGGCGAAGCTCCACGGCATCTCCTCTTGGCTTGGGGAGGTCAGGAGCAACGACGCATGGCAAGGTCAGAGAGCTAGGGTTCGGGCGATTTGGGGGAAATCGACAGGGAGCACGCTATGGGGTGAAATGGGTATGGGGGAGAGAGGAGAGCACAAGCGACCTTATCCCCGTGTCCAGGGGCGGCGACGGCAACATGGCGGACGACGAACCCGACGATGGCACGCAGCAGCTTGGTGGTGTCCTTCTGGCCAAGGAAGAAGAAAAGAGAAAGACACCGAAAGGGTACGGGCCAGAGTGGGCCGCTGCTGGGCCAGTTGCGGGCGCACACCGGCGACAGGGAAGAGAGGGACAGGGTGGGCTCAGCCCAGGTAGCTAGGGTTTGCTATTTTTTTTGTAAAATTGTTTTCCCATTTCTGTTTTGTATTTTCATTTCAAATCTGTTTTGGATCATTTGAAAAATACCAGAGAGGTTTGTAATTTATCTAAAGTACCATGGAGCCCTTTTAGTCCATTTGGGCTTCAATAATTTTGGTTTTTGAAAATATTCAAACTATTTTGAATAAGTTTCAAATAGAGGGGGAAGATTAGGGTTTTATCTTTGATCTTGTTTGTTGCATGCATTTTGAAATAAACGATGCTCATGATAATGCACAAACAAACCCTAATTCTAGATTAGCTAAAACTGGGGTGTTACAGCGAAGCGGTACCAAGCCGCATCGGGCTGCATTTGGGACGGATGGGCTGTAAACGGGCTATGGCAAAGGAAGGGCAGAGACTGCTAGCGGTGGCGCTGTGCGGCAGGAAGGGGAGAGAGAGGGTTTGGTCTGCGGCCCATATTAGCTAGGAAACTGTTTTTCTTGCCAGAATGTTTTCCTATTTCTATTTTCTTTTCTCTCTTTTGTAAATCCATTTGAAAACCTGTTTTGAATACTTTCGAAATACCAAAACTTTTTTGGAAACATTTCAAAATACTAGAGTGACCTTATAAACAATTTGAGCTCCACACTTTTTGGTACTTTTCGAAATTCAAAACCATTTGAACACATTTCAAATAAAGAGGAAAGGAGTTAGGGTTAAGGTTTTTAGTTTCTTTTTCTTGCATGTATTTTTAAGATGATGCTCATGAATGCACAATCAGTTCCTAATTAGTATTAGGTAAAACTAGGGTTGTTACACTCGGCGACCTCTGCATCGGTCGCCGGGTCCATCATCGTCGCGTCACCTGTGGGCTCCATCACCCAGGTCTCCAACACAGGGGACTTCGAGGACCCCTCCATTCTCAGGATCTTCGACTCTGACCCCGAGTCGGAAGACTCCGCCGATGTCCATGACGGAGCCGGTCGCTTCGTCGCGACATACATGGCGAGCGGGATGCCCCGCCAGACCCCTTCTCCATGCCGATCCCGTCGACCGCGACGACAACGGAGGTCGATGAACTCCGCCTACGACTGGAAGAGGCAGTCCATAAGGAACAAGCCGAGCGCGAGAAATTCCGCCTTGAGCAGGCAACATCGCAGGAGCTCTCGCGCTACCACCAACCCCACCGTTCAGGGCTGCGCCCTGAATTTCGACGACGAGAGTGACCCAGCCCGCGTGGCCAACCGGGCGATTTGCGAGAACGCGCCACCAGGAGGAAGCGCTCGTCCACTACCAGGCGCATCGGTGCACGGCGCTCCCCCACCACCACCCGGACGCACGCCCCCTCGGGACCAGCCAAGGATCATGGTCTCCTCGCGGGAGCGGGACGCGGGGCCTCCCACTATTCTCCACTCTGATGGACAACGTCATCGCGAGTCGAGCCGCGGTCACCAACATAAACCTGACCGGGGAAGGCGTCCTGCAGATCCAGTACGCCAAGGCCTTACTCGCCAAGGCCATTGAGCAACAAACCGCGGGAGCCGACTCGCAGGGGCGCATGTATTCCCGCTCATCAGGAAGCAGGGCAGCCTCGAGCTGTCACCCCACGATGGTGAATACTCTCAACTGCCCGCCTCCCGAGCCCCTGCAGCTCCAGCCGCACGCCGCGCACCCAGCGCCCTCCACCAACGAGTCGTGACCGGTGAACAACACGTTCACCGCCAACGGCCACCCAGTCGACGCGCGCACCCACATAATCAACA
Organism: Avena longiglumis; assembly: GCA_030063025.1. Taxonomy (NCBI): domain Eukaryota; kingdom Viridiplantae; phylum Streptophyta; class Magnoliopsida; order Poales; family Poaceae; genus Avena; species Avena longiglumis. The sequence continues at coordinate 462,750,118 of CP125974.1, forward strand.
ACCAAGCCTGGCACACTCGCCAGCCCAACGACCTGAGGCACACCCTCACCACTTGCCACGACGGCGAACCGAGGGGCTCGCTCAGCCGAGTCGGCCCCTAGTGCTTCGGACCAATGATCTGAGGCAAAAAATACCCGGCGAACTAAAAGGCACCGAAGGAGATCGAGAAGTACGACCCCTCATACGACCCATCCCTGTGGTTGGACACCTACCTCATGGCGATGGGAATCGCCGGCCACACCGATCTCCTTGCCGCTTGCTACCTCCCCCTGATGATGAAGGGGGTGAGCCGGCAATGGATCAACACCCTCCCCGAGAATAGCATCAATTCCTGGGAGGAGATGCGATATGCCTTCGTCAGGCATTTCGAGGGCTCCTACACCCGCGCCACCACCATCGAGGACCTAGAGCGATGCGTCCAGGGACCCCTCGAGTCGACCCACAGCTGGGTCCAATGCTGGAAAGACTTGTGGTTCAACGCGGCCGGCATCCACCCGGACACCACGATACACTGCTTCAAGACCTCGTGTCGCTACGAGCCCTTGGTCACCAAGCTCAAGCGGGTGTACAAGACACTCGACAACATACCGGACCTCCTCGAAATCACCAAGCGGTACGTGGAGGAGGACCCGAACCAAGAAACCGATGATGAGTCGGGCAGGAATCGCTGCCAAAGAGGCCACGACAACGGGCGGCGACCCAAGCTGCGCTATAGCAACATTCGCCTCACCGGCAAACGCCACGGTGATGGGCGAGTTGACTTCGTCGCCAACGCCGGCTACGCTCCATGCGAGCCCAAGAGCTTCCACCGCGATGGAGGCCAGCGCCGCAACGGAGGCCAGCGTCGCGACATCGGCAACTACAAGGCAAAGCCGAGGTTCGACCATGCGGCTCTCCTCGACCAGCCCTGTGTATTCCACAGCAGGGAGGGGAAACCCGCCACGCACTCGACCGCCGACCGCCACTCCCTGAAAGAGATCAAAAAGGCACGCCACGCACGGGAGGACCCCGACAACCACCTGCCAAACGGCGGCAAGTTCGGCAATGATGCTATATCACTCCACACCTTCACTGGGTTCAGCACCAAGCGCGAGAAGAAGGTCATTGCCCGCGCAGTCGCCGTCAACGCGGTGTTCCGGGTCGACATCCCCCAGTTCCTCAACTGGTCCGAGCAATGGATCACCTGGAGCCGCGAGGACCACTCACCACGGATCGAATATCCGGGGCGATTCGCCTTGGTGGTCAAGCCCAAGGTGGGAGACTACTAGCTCCCCAAGACGTCGATGGACGGCGGAAGCTCCATCAACATTCTATACCTGGACACGTTCAGGCGACTACGAATCCCGTAGTCGATGATCGAGACGACCTACACCACCTTACACGGCATCGTCCCCGGTAGGAAGGCGTACCCGATCGGCAAGGCGATGCTGCTAGTCACCTTCGGCACACCAGCGAACCTCCGCACCGAGCGGATCGTCTTCGAGCTGGTGCCCTTCAACAGCCCCTATCACCGCGCCTTACGGAGGCAGGCGTTCACCAAATTCATGGAGGCGCCCCACTATGCGTACAACGCAATGAAGCTCCCAGGGCCATGCGGCATCATCACTATCCATGGCGACCCTGACATGGCCGCAGAGTGCGAGGCCAAAGGCGCTGAGCTCGCCGATGCCGGCATAGCCACAGAAACCAACCACGCGGAGGAGCTCGCCAAGTATACGAGCGGGGTCAACAACGACGACCCCACAATACTCAAGAAGCCCAACTCGGAGGGCGGCGGCTCCACCGCCTTCGAGGCAACTATGCACACGTGCTCCGTCGAGCTAGTCCCAGGCGACTCCAGTCAGACGGTGACGATCGGAACGGGCATGAGCCCAGCATAGGAAGGCGCGCTCATCGAGTTCCTACGTGAGAATCGCGACATCTTCGCATGGAAGCCATCTGACATGCCTGGTGTCCCGAGGGAACTCGCTGAGCACAAACTCAACGCCGACCCCAAAGCGCGACCCGTCAAGCAGTCACTATGGCCCTTCAATGAAGAGCGCCGCCGCACAATCGCCAAGGAGGTGCAACGTCTACTCTCTGCAGGCTTCATACGGCCAATCAAATACTCCAAGTGGCTGGCAAACCTAGTCCTGGTCGAGAAGAAAAACGGGACCTAGAGAATGTGTATCGATTACACAAACCTCAACAGCGCCTGCCCGAAGGAGCAGTTCATCCTCCCGCGGATCGATCAAATCATCGACTCGACCGCGGGCTCGGAGTCGCTATGATTCCTTGGCGCCTACTCTAGTTACAACCAGATCAAAATGGCAGTCGAGGACGAGGAGAAGACGGCGTTCATCACACCATTCGGAGGATTCTGCTACACCTCCATGACCTTCGGTCTCAAGAACGCCGGAGCGACCTACCAGAGGTGCATGCAGGAGTGCCTTGCAAGCAAAATTGGCCGCAACATCCACGTCTACATCAACGACGTGGTGGTAAAGTCCACTCGCCAGGGTGATCTACTCGCCAGGGCGATCTACTCTCCGACCTGGCAGAAACCTTCGTAAATCTACGGAGGTACAAGATCAAACTAAACCCAGGAAAGTGCACCTTCGGTGTACCCAATGGACAAATGCTTGGGTACGTGGTCTCCAAACGCGCCATCGAGGCGAACCCCTCCAAGATCAACACGATCGCCCAGCTCGGCAAACCCGAGTGCTTGTGCAACGTGCAGAAGCTGGCAGGGCGAGTCGCGGCCCTCAGTCGCTTGGGTGAGTCGCCAAGTGGTCAGTCGAGATCGGCGTCCACAACATCAAGTACGAGACACGCAAGGCAATCAAGTCATAGGCCCTGGAAGACTTCCTCGCCGATTGGGAGGAGGCGCATCAGCCGGAGAAGCTGTCGTACCTCCACTACTAGTCGCTGCAATTCGACGGCTCCAAGAATGCAGACGGTGCGGGGGTAGGAATTGTCCTCACATCTCCCAAGGGCGAAAAGCTGCGCCACTGTCACATCCCAAAATTTTCCAAATTTTGTAATGTGAAAAATAAATAAACAAAATAAATAATTGTTGAAATTTAGGGTGAAAAGAAACTTTTTATTTCTAAATGGAAACTTAAAAACCCATCTTGAACAAACTTTGAATAAAAGGGAATCCACCTAAATTCAAAATCAAGTGAAATGCATTCTTCATAAATGCATCTTGAAATTTAAGCACTTGAGAATAATAAGTCAAAACCCTAAAACCCTAATGGAAGAAAAACATTTCCAAGATTACTCTAAGCCTATGGATTTGATACATATAAAAATTTGTCAACAAACATTTATAAATGAACAAGGATGATAAATAAAAATATTTTAAAACCATAGAAATTGGTTTCACTTAATTTGGAGCCATAGATAATATCTTATGAAGTTAATAAGATAAAGAAATTAAATTTCTAAAGTTAATAGAGCTCCTATCAAAAATCCATACCAAATGGAGAATCAAATAATCCTAAAGAGATTTAAAAGGATAAACAAATATTAAATAAGATTTTACAAACTGGCATCACTAAGTTTGGATCTATGAATAAAAAGATATGGATTTTATAAGATAAAGAAAGAAAGAAATTAAGGATATTTAAAAGCCAAATTAAAACTTGGCCTAATCCATAAGCAAATGGGATAAAGATAATCCAAATCCAAATAAAATAAAGGGATAAAGAATATTCAAATAAAATTATATGGCATTAACCAAATTTCATTCTATTAAATAAAAACAAAATCCCTAATAAAAATGATTAATTAAATCATGAGAAGGTAATAAATTGAATTTGCCCAAGTGGAATAAAAGTTATTTAATTAACTTAAATGGAATCAAAGAAATCATCTAAATAAAATTTATGGAATTAAAACCATATTTGATTTCATTGGAATAAAGACATTTGCCCAAATTAAATGATTAATAATCATATTAAAATACTTTAAATAATTCAAAGTGAATTATTTAACACTCTATTAAATAAATAAAACCTACTGAAAAGGCTTAGCAAAAATTAGAATTCAAATAAAGAGTTTGAGAATATAAATAAATTTTGTTTGAATAAAAACAAATGTCCATTAAAATAAATAACAAACCATGTGTAAGTGAAATATTTATTCTGAAAATGGACATTAAGTACATGCCTAAAACAGTGTAGAAAACTTACAGAAAGTTTAGTAAAAATATGAATTCAAATGGTTGTTTGAAATGTTTAAACAAAATCAAAACAGAAAAAATAAGAATCAGAACAAAAAAAAAGAGAGAGAGTTAGACCCAGCCGAACTAACCCAGGCCCAGACCAGCCCAGCGAGCCCACCTTCCCCTCTCAACCGAAACGTTTTTATCACTCACGTTCACACCCGCATCGCCACTGACCGCTGGACCCCACCTCTTCTCTCTCTCTCTTACGTTGACACCGTTGCCCCATCCGTCAGTCATCGTCTCCACCCCGCGCGCTGACCTCGCCCCTCTCCCCGGCCGTTTCTGGCAGATTTCCATCGCGTTAATTCGCGTAAACGCTGCAGTAATCGCTCCCTATGACCATGCATGTTTAAGCGCCTCCCTTTTCCCTCTCATTCCCCTCAGTCGACGCATCCCAGGAGCCCCTAGGCTGCGCAGATTTCTTGCTCGGAGCCCCACCGCCCGCGGCGCTTTTCCACCTCGCCGCCCCTTGCTCCCTGACCTCCACGAATACATTCCCCATCTCCTGACGAACCTCTCTATAGCGCCAGCTCGCCTGTGCGCTCTCTGCATCATCGGCAACCTCGACGACAACCTCGACGACAACACTTCGCTGTTGTCTGCCTCCACTCTGATGACATCTCCCCGGTAAACCCGATCGCCCCTTTCCCCCTCGTGGACACTCTCATGCCCGCCTCACTCTTGCGAACCTAAGGTTCCTTCCACTTGTCTTAGCGCTTCCTCTAGCTTCACCTTCGATGACGTCTGAGCACACCCGACGATGACGCAAACTCCGACGAGAGATTGCCGACAGCCCCGTGCATCCCTTCGCCCACGAAGACCACCTTGAGCATCTCCTCGTCACGGCGACTCTGGTAACACCTTCCTTCCCCTTACTTGCTTCCTGGATTCACCGGAACGGCACCACCCGACGCGCCGACGCCGCGCACCGTCGCCAGCGCCGCCAGATCTTGGTCATCACGCTTAGGGCTGTTAGATCTAGATCGTAGGGTGAGGAAGAGATGACTTAAACGAAGGGGTATGAGCGATCTGATCCGTGTGTTTCCCTTTATATCCTACGGACAGTGTCGCTTGATCTGTGTGAATCGGTATGGACCAATGAAAACACACCACGTGGCCCAGAGTGTGATTTAAAAACAGAAACATTTCAATTAGATATGTGAATTTGTAAATTGCATAACTTTAAATCTACACGTCCAAATTTTACAAATTTTATATCAATGGAATCAGCAAAACAAGTACTTTCCAACCATGCACTTTGTTTAGTAAATTGTTTCTGTTAAATTGGTTGTTTTTACAGAAACTTGTGTAGGCATAATTTGAATATAAAAATTATTCTAGAAATGTTTTTAGGGTGAAATCTTTTGTAAATAGATTGTTTTGAACCTACTGACCATAGAAACCAACTTTTGGATGTAAAAAAACATATTTTGTGATGCTAAGGAATAAATCTTTGAATAAAAACATTTCTAGTTAAATAAAAATATTGATTATGGTATAAAAAATGTTTTTTGAGTAAAACCTTTAGAAAATGATTTGATTTAAACTATCTGACCCTAAACACCAAGTTTTGGGATTTAAAAATATATTTGGTGAACCCTAGAAAAATTGTTACTTTGTTTAAGGACATTTCCAATGAAATAAAATATGACTTTGATTTAAAAATGGTTTATAGGTAAAACCTTTTTGCAAATGATTTTAATGTTAAACATTTGACCTTAAAACACTAACATTTGTGTTTAAGAGTATATTTGTCAAACACTAGAAAATATTACTTTGATTTAAACCATTTCTAGCAAAACAAAAATGACTTAAGGTGGCCATTTCACTAACTTGACTTAAAATGGTTTTTCCACTTTTGTAAATGACCAATAGATGTTTTATAATGTTTATAACCTATTAGAAAACACTTTTCAAAATAAAACAATCTTTGGCATTCTTGCATGCATTGCTTTGTTTTTATTATTCTATGTGATGAAATTGCTTGAATGGTAGATTGAATTTGTGCCTTGATTGAATTGTAGTGAAATTTGAAGAGTGTGACTATTGCAAGATCAAGGAGTGAACTTATAATCTCTACCAAAAAGGAAAGTGGTGCTTCATACTTTGTCCCATTATTTTCACTATGCATTAGTGATATTTCTAAGTAGGACTTGCATGTAATTTTTACTAAGTGTACTATGCCATGGGAAATCCTAGTAGATGAATCCTTAGTAGAATTTTACTAAGTTAAGATTCCTACTACTATCATGCTTAGCCTAGCTAGTAGCAAACAAGGGTGGTTATATATACATGTTATGGAAATTTTGCTAAGTCTTTTGACTTATGTTTTTGCTTAATAAAACTACTAAGTGAATGAATCACCTGGGTGGAAAGGGAATTGCTTGGAAGGATTTTTGTTGAGTGGTTACCAGGGCCCATTTTCATGGTTTACCCTGTGTATCTCACTTGTGGAATGCCACCCAGGAACAAAGAGATTTGAGATGTCAAATGTTGAGAAGCTTCAAGTGCAGCCACTTGGCATTATGGGCTCTGCCTGGATCATATAGGTTGCAATAACTTAGCCAAATGGACAGTTGGTGGTAGGGGTTGATAGGTTTGGAGTGCGTCCATTCTGGTCTAAGGGAAGGCTTCTGAAAGATCTTGTCTCGATGCATGTCGAGTCTTGTGGGGAAAGTGCACCACCTCTCGAGAGTGTAAAATCTAAGTACTTAGTCATGTCCCCGGCAATGGAAAATTTGAGCATCAAGACATGGAAGCTATCAAGAACCTCCTCATCCCAATTTCTAAGTTAAAAACTTGTGGTTGAACAAGGGTTGAAGGATCACCAATTTCTATTGGGAGATGCCTTGGGTGATTTTGACAAGAAAAACTTAGTGTTTTCAAAAGATAAGGAAAATCTATTTTGAGCAAAACAAGCCTAAGCTCCACTTAGCCAAATTCATATAGATGATAGACTCCACTATACTACCATAGTATCACTTGCCAATACAATTCAAATGTATTGACCCTTGTGGCTGTAACTTATTATGTTGCAGGTTTGTTTGATATTAGTGAAGTGTGTTGATTAGGATTACAAGTCTACAACCAACATGATTGTCTGTGGAACTTTGAAGATGAAGGACTCCATGCTATAGTTATTTCCGATGCATTGTAATGAGATAGCCAAATGAGCTATGTAAGATGTAATGAATTATTTTATTCCTGGTTATAAAGTTGTATATGACCTTTGTTTCTTGATATTACATCTTAATTGTGGATGCTAGCTATTGATCCAAGGAGTAGCATTGTAAACATAGGGATCTCTACCTTATTAAAGGTTGGGACCTCTATAGATGGTATCAGAGCACTGTGTTGCCTATAGGATTATAACCCTAGGATTTGACAAAACCCCTTAGAAAAATAGGAGTTGTATTTGTTCCAAAACTTATTTACAAACAATCTTGTAAACTCTTTACTCAACCTTTTTGGTTTTGATTCTACATCTCTTCTATTTCAACTTGATGGACAAAGCCTCCACCATGAGCAAATACTTCAACATGAGCAAGGACTTCACCAACTCAAATGACTTTAACTTCAACAACACCAATGACTTCAACTTTAGTTTCACAAAGGACTTCAACTTAGACATCACTAAGGACTACAAGTGAGACAAGAAATATTACTCAAGACTTGAAGACTGAGGAAACACAACTTAGAAGAAACCATCACCACCTTTGAAGTTTGTGACCAAGATACAAGAATTTCTCCAAGGATACAATGATCTTGTTCATGAAGAAACAACCAATAAGAATGGAATGATCTCAAGTGAACCATATAGTTGGACCACCATACTAGTGATTAGTTTAAACAAACCAACTCATGGTGTAGAAAAAAATCGTTGCCTAAAAATGTGCTTGAAACTTGTTGTTTGAGTGGAATGTTTGTTTCTGATTTCTTGCACATTGCTTGTGTGAATTGTTGTGAGTGATAGAATTCTTCCTTAGAAATCTTTTGCCTAATCTAATCCCAATCCAACCCAAACAGATGACTTCTCCAAGAGACTCCAACATCAAGAATGGTGACAACAACCAAGAGATTCTCATGAGAGAACAATTACTAGTAAACCAAACCCATTTGAATCAGATGACAATCGCCAACAACAATGAGTTAAACCCAAACTTGCAAAAGTTTTTGGAAAATCAATCTCAATTATTGCAAGGGATGACCACTCACATGATCAACATGAAAGACAACCTTTCCTAAGGAGTTTGTGACAACAATGATGTCAAGGATGATATTATAGAATGAACTCAAGCTTGAAATATTTGTGGAGACATGGATCACACTTCCAAAGAGCATGAGGATCAATGCCCCAATTGTGAAGACAAACATCCAACTAATCAATGCCCCACATCTCAAGTGACTTGTTTCCTATGTGAAGGAAATAATAATGTCCCTATCCAATGCCCCATCTATTCTATAGTTCAACAAAGGAAACAAGGTGGAGTGCATCAAAAGTGTGGAAATCCCCATGAGGAAACAACTTCTACCAAGAAGGATGAAGACAAAGGAAAATCTCAGCTTGCACCTCCATGCACTATGACTTACATTGATGGAAAAAAGAAGAAACATATGTATTATCCAAGGAAACGATTAAGGAAACAAGGAGACTTTCCCACCTTTGAGGTGAGATATGAAGAGCATGAACTAGAAGAACTCCTAGCTTTGGAGAAACCCAAGAAGAAGAAGGACAAAAGCCAAGTGCAATGTTGCAATTGCAAAGAAATGGGACACTATGCCAATGAATGTCCAGAGAATAAGAAGAAGTATAAGGAAATTAGCCAAGTGTGGTGCAACAACTGCAAAGAGCTAGGCCATTATATATCAACTTGTCCACAGAAGATACGTGCAGAACTCAACCTTGTCACATGTTACAATTGTAGTAACCAAGGACATTATGCAAGAAATTGTCTAGAAAAGATGAAGTACAAGACTAGAAATCCTATGAAGGATCTCAGCCTTGTCACATGTTTCAAGTGTGGAAACAAAGCACACTATGCAGATGTCTGCCCAAAGAAGTTTCATCAAGACCCCAAGCAAGCCAAGATGTAATCTAGTGGAAAACTTTTTAAGGGTGGTAGTACCCTAGTTTTTTTGAATCCAACTTGTAACCTCTAGCCTCCCCAAATCTCGGCACGAGATTTCTTTTAAGGGTGGTAGCCTGTCACATCCCAAAATTTTCCAAATTTTGTAATGTGAAAAATAAATAAACAAAATAAATAATTGTTGAAATTTAGGGTGAAAAGAAACTTTTTATTTCTAAATGGAAACTTAAAAACCCATCTTGAACAAACTTCGAATAAAAGGGAATCCACCTAAATTCAAAATCAAGTGAAATGCATTCTTCATAAATGCATATTGAAATTTAAACACTTGAGAAAAATAAGTCAAAACCCTAAAACCCTAATGGAAGAAAAACATTTCCAAGATTACTCTAAGCCTATGGATTCGATACATATAAAAATTTGTCAACAAACATTTATAAATGAACAAGGATGATAAATAAAAATATTTTAAAACCATAAAAATTGGTTTCACTTAATTTGAAGCCATAGATAAAATCTTATGAAGTTAATAAGATAAAGAAATTAAATTTCTAAAGTTAATAGAGCTCCTATCAAAAATCCATACCAAATGGTGAAGCAAATAATCCTAAAGAGATTTAAAAGGATAAACAAATATTAAATAAGATTTTACAAATTGGAATCACCAAGTTTGGATCTATGAATAAAAAGATATGGATTTTATAAGATAAAGAAAAAATAAATAAATAAATAAATAAAGGATATTTAAAAGCCAAATTAAAACTTGGCCTAATCCATAAGCAAATGGGATAAAGATAATCCAAATCCAAATAAAATAAAGGGATAAAGAATATTCAAATAAAATTATATGGCATTAACCAAATTTCATTCTATTAAATAAATACAAAATACCTAATAAAAATGATTAATTAAATCATGAGAAGGTAATAAATGGAATTTGCCCAAGTGGAATAAAATTTATTTAATTAACTTAAATGGAATCAAAGAAATCATCTAAATAAAATTTATGGAATTAAAACCATATTTGATTTCATTGGAATAAAGACATTTGCCCAAATTAAATGATTAATAATCATATTAAAATACTTTAAATAATTCAAAGTGAATTATTTAACACTCTATTAAATAAATAAAACCTACTAAAAAGGATTAGAAAAAATTAGAATTCAAATAAAGAGTTTGAGAATATAAATAAATTTTGTTTGAATAAAAACAATTGTCCATTAAAATAAATAACAAACCATGTGTAAATGAAATATTTATTCTGAAAATGGACATTAAGTACATGCCTAAAACAGTGTAGCAAACTTACAGAAAGTTTGGTAAAAATATGAATTCAAATGGTTGTTTGAAATGTTTAAACAAAATCAAAACAGAAAAAGAAAAAGAATCAGAACAAAAAAAAGAGAGTTGGACCCAGCCCAACTAACCCAGGCCTAGACCAGCCCAGCGAGCCCACCTTCCCCTCTCCCCCGAAACGTTTTTATCACTCACGTCCTCACCCGCATCGCCACTGACCGCTGGACCCCACCTCTTCTCTCTCTTACGCCACCTTTGTGCCCCATCCGTCGTCGTCTCCACCCCTGCCACGACTCGCCTCTCCCCGCTTCGCAGATTTCCATCGCGTTAATTCGTGTAAACGCCAGAGTAATCGCTCCCTACGACCATGCATGTTTAAGCGCCTCCCTCTTCCCTCTCGTTCCCCTCGATCGACGCATCCCAGGAGCCCCTAGGCTGCGTAGATTTCTTGCTCGGAGCCCCACTGCTCTGGCGGCGCTTTTCTCCAATTTCGGCCGTTCCTCGCCGCCCCTTGCTCCCTGACCTCCACGAATACATTCCCCATCTCCTGACGAACCTCTCCGTAGAGCCAGCTCACCTGTGCGTGCTCCGCATCATCGGCAACCTCGACGACAACACTTCACTGTTGTCTGCCTCCACTCTGATGACATATCCCCGGTAAAACCGATCGCCCCTCTCCCCCTCGTGGACACTCTCATGCTCGCCTCACTCTTGCGAACCTAAGGTGCCTTCCACTTGTCTTAGCGCGTTCTCTAGATTCACCTTCGATGACGTCTGAGCACACCCGACGATGACGCAAACTCCGACGAGAGATTGACGACAGCCCCGTGCGTCCCTTCGCCCACGAAGACCACCTTGAGCATCTCCTCGTCACGGCGACTCTGGTAACTCCTTCCTTCCCCTTCCTTGCTTCCTGGATTCACCGGAACAGCACCACCCGACGCGCCGCCACCGCGCACCGTCGCCAGCGCCGCCGGATCTTGGTCATCACGCTTAGGGCCGTTAGATCTAGATCGTAGGGTGAGGAATAGATGACTTAAACGAAGGGGTATGAGCGATCTGATCCGTGTGTTGCCCTTTAGATCCTACGGACAGTATCGCTTGATCCGTGTGAATCGGTATGGACCAATGAAAACACACCACGTGGCCCAGAATGTGATTTAAAAACAGAAACATTTCAATTAGATATGTGAATTTGTAAATTGCATAACTATAAATCTACACATCCAAATTTTACAAATTTTATATCAATGGAATCAGCAAAACAAGTACTTTCCAACCATGCACTTTGTTTAGTAAATTGCTTCTGTTAAATTGGTTGTTTTTACAGAAACTTGTGTAGGCATAATTTGAATATAAAAATTATTCTAGAAATGTTTTTAGGGTGAAATATTTTGTAAATAGATTGTTTTGAACCTACTGACCATAGAAACCAACTTTTGGATGTAAAAAACATATTTTGTGATGCTAAGGAATAAATCTTTGAATAAAAACATTTCTAGTTAAATAAAAATATTGATTATGGTATAAAAAATGCTTTTTGAGTAAAACCTTTAGAAAATGATTTGATTTAAACTATCTGACCCTAAACACCAAGTTTTGGGATTTAAAAATATATCTGGTGAACCCTAGAAAAATTGTTACTTTGTTTAAGGACATTTCCAATGAAATAAAATATGACTTTGATTTAAAAATGGTTTATAGGTAAAACCTTTTTGCAAATGATTTTAATGTTAAACATTTGACCTTAAAACACTAACATTTGTGTTTAAGAGTATATTTGTCAAACACTAGAAAATATTACTTTGATTTAAACCATTTCTAGCAAAACAAAAATGACTTAAGGTGGCCATTTCACTAACTTGACTTAAAATGGTTTTGCCACTTCTGTAAATGACCAATAGATGTTTTATAATGTTTATAACCTATTAGAAACCACTTTTCCAAATAAAACAATTTTGGCATTCTTGCATGCATTGCTTTGTTTTTATTATTCTATGTGATGAAATTGCTTGAATGGTAGATTGAATTTGTGCCTTGATTGAATTGTAGTGAAATTTGAAGAGTGTGAATATTGAAAAATCAAGGAGTGAACTTATAATCTCTACCAAAAAGGAAAGTGGTGCCACTTGGCATTATGGGCTCTGCCTGGATCATATAGGTTGCAATAACTTAGCCAAATGGATAGTTGGTGGTAGGGGTTGATAGGTTTGGAGCGCGTCCATTCTGGTCTGAGGGAAGGCTTCTGAAAGATCTTGTCTCAATGCATGTCGAGTCTTATGGGGAAAGTGCACCACCTCTCGAGAGTGTAAAATCTAAGTACTTAGTCGTGTCCCGGGCAATGGACAATTTGAGCATCAAGACATGGAAGCTATCAAGAATCTCCTCATCCCAATTTCTAAGTTAAAAACTTGTGGTTGAACAAGGGTTGAAGGATCAACAATTTCTATTGGGAGATGCCTTGGGTGATTTTGACAAGAAAAACTTAGTGTTTTCAAAAGATAAGGAAAATCTATTTTGAGCAAAACAAGCCTAAGCTCCACTTAGCCAAATGCATATAGATGATAGACTCCACTATACTACCATAGTATCACTTGCCAATACAATTCAAATGTATTGACCCTTGTGGCTGTAACTTATTATGTTGCAGGTTTGTTTGATATTATTAAAGTGTGTTGATTAGGATTACAAGTCTACACCCAACATGATTGCCTGTGGCACTTTGAAGATGAAGGACTCCATGCTATAGTTATTTCTGCTGCATTGTAATGAGATGGCCAAATGAGGTATGCAAGATGTAATGAATTATTTTATTCCTGGTTATAAAGTTGTATTATGACCTTTGTTTCTTGATATTACATCTTAACTATGGATGCTAGATATTGATCCAGGGACTAGCATTGTAAACACAGGGATCTCTACCTTATTAAAGGTTGGGACCTCTACAGCTACGTCATGTACCTCGACTTCACCCCTTGCACCAACAACATGGCCGAGTACGAGGCCCTCCTCCACGGCATGCGGGAAACAAATGAGATGAACATCAATCGCATGCGCTGCTACGGGGACTCCGACCTGGTCGCTGGGCAAGTCGCCGGTACCTGCGACGTTGTCTCCCCCACCATGGCAGCATACCACCAAGCTAGGGGGCCACTTCCCCGGCTAGTCCGTCGAATGGATCGAACGGAGCAAGAACGAGGAGGCCGAAGCACTCTCCCACATCGGTTTGGCTCGCCTCACACCACCTGTCGGTGTCTTCCTCGACACCATCACCAAGCCATCCGTCTCTCCCCCGAGGGAGATTGACATCGGAATACCTCTGCAATCAGAACAAGCACTGGTCACCCTGATCACGGAGCCAAGCGACTGGACCGCTCCATACGTCGCCTACCTGGAGGGAGGGGCCCTACCCGTAGACGAGACAGAGGCCCGGGTGATAGTACGCCGCTACGAATCCTTCGTCATCATCAACAGCGAGATCCACAAGCGCAGCGTGACCGGCATGTTCCAACGCTGCGTACAACCCGCGGAGGGTTGCAAAATCCTCTAAGACATCCACGCTGGCGACTGCGGCCACCATGCTGGAACTCGGTCCCTAGTCGCCAAGGCCATGCGACATGGCTTCTACTGTCTCACCGCACACGTCGGCACGGTCGACATCGTCCAACGCTGCGACGGGTGCCAGAAGTACGCCAAGCTTGGCGCTCAAGACCATCCCCATCACCTGGCCATTCGTCGTGTGGGGTATCGACATGGTAGGCCCGTTCAAGAAGGCCCCCTATGGCTTCACCCACCTTTTAGTCACAGTTTACAAATTCAAAAAGTGGGTGGAGGACAAGCCAGTCCGCAAGTGCGACGGGAAGAAAGCCGCCAAGTTCCTACGCGAGCTCATCTATCGCTACGGATTCCCGCACAGCATCATCACGGACAACGGCACCAACTTCGCCAAAGGAGCCATGGCTGAATTCTGCGAGGAGCACAACATACGAATCGACCTCGCCTCAGTCACCCACCCGGAGTCTAACGTCCAGGTAGAACGCGCCAACCAGAGCATCCTCCACGGCATGAAGCCGCGACTGCAAGTTCCCCTTGAACGAACTCCGAGGTGCTGGGTCGAAGAACTCCCCTCCATCATCTGGAGCATCCGTACCTCAGTCCACAGGTAGACAGGGTTCACTCCCTTCTTCATGGTGTATGGTGCCGAGGCCGTCATGCCGACCGACCTCGAGCACGACTCGCCTCGGGTGGTCAACTAAGCAGAGGCCGACAACGAGCTTGCACGCTAGGACGGGGTCGACCAGCTCGACGAATCACGCGACCTAGCTCACTCCCGCACCACCATCTACCAGCAAGGACTTCGTCTCTATCACAACCGGCGAGTCCGAACTCGCACCTTCCAGGAAGGCGACCTGGTCCTGTGACTGATCCAGGACAAGAAGGGCATGCACAAGCTCTCTCCCCCTTGGGAGGGACCGTTCGCCATCGGACGAGTCCTGGGCAATGACGCCTACTACCTCATAGATGTCCAAGGTGACGGTGAACTCGACGTCAAGCGGCCATGGAACGTAAACCTCCTACGGAAGTTCTACTCTTAGAACTCCAAACATGTACTTCCCACCCGCTATGAAATAAAAAAGATCGATTCGCACAAATTGTGTCCACTCTCCATACCTTGTGCCACACGCAGTCGTAATAATAGCGTTACGCTATTCGCAGAAGTCAACCCTTGGTCATGCGACCGGCACGACCAAGTAGTGCGATATAAGGGCACCAAAAAACTTCGGGCCTTGTATCGTCCACAAAAAATGCCAACCCGGAGCCCCATCGGAGTCTCCCCGCTCGACTGGCTTTACGAGCCAAGACGACCGCATTTGCTTCCAACAGCGACCCAGTCCTCCACATCCTTGGCGCAGCGACTCGAACGGCCAAGTACGACGCTCGGGGACTGACACCAGTCCAAACCCGAGCAACTAGGAAAAACGCCAAGTATGAGAGCGCGTCCTGAACTCGCCACGCGACTGATACTACGGGTCAGGTGGAGCGACGCGCTCAACACAACGTGCCTCATCCTCACCTACCTTGGGCATGCGACTAGAACAGCCAAGTACCATGCTCGGGGACTCGGCCACCCAACCCCATTCGCGCCCGGGAAAACGGCTAAGTATAGAGCACTCGTTGGGGTCGCCATGCGACTGGCTTGTCAATCCACGGCGAGTTGACCTCAACGGACTAACATCATACACATAAACACACACATAAAAACGAGGTAAACCCCACCAAAGGGCGGACGCGCTCGGGGACTCGCACAACACAAACAAATCACAATTAAATCAAACATTGACAAAAGCATCCATGCATTCCTTATGGCAACAAAATTTGTTCGCTTACAAGGGCAGGCACATTTTCCATTTACATCTAACGCCACATGGCAAATTCTCCTACTCTGCAGGCTTCGACAATGACTCGCCACCAACTTTGCGAATGCGGATGAAAGGCACCCATGGGTTCGAGGGATACGTTGTCAGAGCATCTGCCATGGCTGCTCGGAACGGCTGTTCCACTTTGAAGTCTCGGTGCGTCGGCTCGGGGTCGTTCGGGGCAACGACCGTCTCCTGGTATGGAATGAGGTCACCCATAGCCCATACCCGGTCAGAGTACACCGCAGCCCGCTCCGTCAACTTCAGCACCTCTGAGATCTCAACCACACACGTCGATGAAGGGTACCCGCTGGTGACGTCGTCAAGGTCGAAGTCGTCGGGGAAGTACGCGAGCCCAAGGCTCAACGCAGTCGCGGCACCACGGAGGAAGGCCGACCGCGACATAAAATCAACAACAGTCAGGGCCTTCTCCAGGTAGCGCCAGACCTTGACGGGGTTGCTGGGGATCACCTCCATCAGCGAAATTTCCTGAAGGCACGCGCGGATGCAAGTCCCTGACAGAGCGGCAGAATCCACCAGCGTGGTGACACACTGCCGCAAAAGACAAACTACTCAGTGAGCATACCAAAACTTTACCAGCAGTCGCCCGAAGCTCCTCGTTCACCGTTCGCACGGAGTGGAGCTCCTTCTCCAGTCGCTCCTTGGCAGCCAACCGCTCCGCCGACTCACGCTGAAGCCCCTGCACAAACACGACAAATCAGCGAAGAGATTCCTAAGTGCCTACCCGCTGAAATTCAGCGACTAGCCACTCGGGGACTAGACAGCGAGCAAATTCCTAAGTGCCTACCCGCTGAAATTCAGCGACTAGCCACTCGGGGACTAGACAGCGAGCAAATTCATAAGTGCCTAGACGCCGAAACTCAGCGACTAGCCACTCGGGGACTGGGCAACAAAGCATTAAGGATCCTCCCACTGAAACTCAGCGACCAGATCCTCGGGGACTGGACATACCTGGAGAGCTGCACCTAGCATGCCGTCGAGCTCGAGCGCGTCCACTGACGAAAGAACCAGAGGTGTGTTGATCGACCTCCGAGCCGACGACTTCAGGCACCAGGCCCGATGGACCCTAAGCACTTGCCACATAGGCCCACCCACAAAGCGAGGGAACGTCACCACCGCCGCTCCCGCGGCACTCGAGGTCGGGCATGTTGCCCCGACCGATGCTGTGGGTTCCTCCCACTGCGACTCCGTGTCCGTCACGGCCTTCGTGGTTGCATCCGCTCCAGTCGGAGCCTTGATTGGGGCATTAATCGGCTCGCTTGAAATTGCGACAACTTCATCGTCCTTGGCTTTCTTCGCGCTTTCCACAGGCGCCTCGACCTCATCACTTTTCCGCTTCTTTGAGGGATCGACTTGCGACCCCGTGGCACCTAGTGGGACCTTAGCCACCGTGGGGTGCCCTATTTTCTTTACACCAGTCCTGTAGTACGCAGTCGTCAGCAAGTTCACCAGACAAACATACATCAGTTGCCCAAAGAAAACACTTTAAAGGACACTTACTTGGTGACTGGGATAAAGCGAAGGCCGGTGCGAACATGCGCCGGGTTCTCCAGCTCTGGCCCCAACGACCGGCTGAGGCCTGTCTCGAGCACGGTCTGGGCCCAAGACACTGAGGGCTTCCTCGAGGACGAAGCCGCTGCAGGAAGGTCTGCGGCAATCGCTGCAGGCGCTCCCCTCGGCAGTGAGGCGCCCACGGATGGAGCGGTCCCGAGCCCGGTGACGGCAGTGAAGGGTGGCGGCAGCGTCACCAGTGGCACCTCGTCCTCTACCATTGCCGTGTCGGCCGCCACAGTCGCATGTGCTGGTGTGCTGGCGCCAGCCTCCTCAGCTGTGCCGGTAGCTTCGGAGCTACTCGCGGACTGAGGCGGTGATGCCGACTTCGCCGGCCCCTTCTTTTTCTGCGGTGATTTCTTATTCGACAGTTTGGCCACGCGCCGCAAAGTGTGCTCGGGTACCTCGTCGTCATCCCCGTCATGATCCTCGAGGCTCTTGCTGGCCTCGAGCTCGTGTTGCGTCTACCCACGGGTCTTATGGGCCGTGGGTGCGGCGACCTCCACGACTTCGTCATTATCTTCATCATCATCGTCATCGGCGTCGTCGACATTATCATCTCTGGAATCGCCCCTATCGAACGAGGACTCGCTTTCATCCTCGATGGACTCGTTAGAGTTTTCGTCATCGGCAGGCGGAAGCCAACCTTCCACCACTTGGAACAACTACAAAGATAAAGTGCAATTAGCATGAACCGCGACTGCATATCTGCGACTGTGAAATATACAAATAGGTAGGAACTTACTGGTGGACCCTTGCGCTTCGCGGTGTAAGGGGGAACCTCGGCCTTCGTGTCAAGGTACTCCGCGTCGGTGATTTTCTTTAGGGCCAAGGTGTAATCCTTGAGCCTCCACTCGGCAGTGCAGGACTTCGTCGAGTCGTCCTTACCCGTGTACTCGTACATATAATGTTCGTGACTGGCCAGAGGCACCAGTCGCCACCCAAACCAGCAATTCTACAAATTGATAGTTTGAAGGCCCTTCTTCTTCAAGCTGCGGATCGTCTACAGCATTTCGTCGACCACCATCCGTTGGTCGTGCAGGAGCTTGGCGACTTGGAGCCGACGTGGCTCGGGCCGGTCGGCAGAATACATTGGAAGCGCCACCTCGTCATTCGGCGGCGACTCGGTCACGTAGAAAAATGTTTCTTCCACTCGTTTGCCGCCTTCTTCAGCAGCATCAAGTCAAAGAAGGAGGCCTTTGATTTCAACTGAAAGGTGAGGCCGCTCGCGGACAACATCGGGCCGCCTGCCTCTTTGTGTCTGATCCTCCCATGGAACAGATATTGCCACAGGGGGGAGTACGGTCGGCAGCCTAGGTAACACTCGCAAAACACCACGAGGATGGCGAGTTGCTCGATGCTATGCGGACCTAGGTCTGACGGCTGGATGCCGTAGTAAGCGCAGAAGCGCCGAAAGAAGATGGAGGTGGGGAACCCGAGCCCCCTCTCCAGATGGCTCGTGAAGTAGATGAACTCTCCGTCGTGCGGATCTGGCGTCACTTCACTGGCCGCGGGGATGCGCCATCTCCCGGCACGGAGGATCCCTGCCTCCTCGAATGACTTCAGCAGCACTTTCATGCACTTGGACCTCCCCCACGGCTCCATCGAGGTCACCATCAGTCGAAGGATCTGGAGTTGCGGATCGCTCTGGTTGCTATGGAGGAATAGAAGACTAGGTGGCACGCGAGATCGGAGGAAATGTGGGGAATGATCGCTTTCGCCCACCGCTCTCCTTATGTAGTGGTTGCTACCCGCCATTTTCGGAGGATCCGTTACCGTGCGGTGATTATGCCGATATTACCGTTGGATTACCCAATGGCTAGTTTGACCAACATTGATGATCCAACTTCGTCTACTCGACTCGCCAGCTTTAGCGATTCGACTATTCTCTGGCCTGATCGCCATAGCTGCGATTGGACTACTCGCCGACCCATTTGATGTGCTGCAATTCGACTGGTCGTCGTTATTGTGACTAAGATAATAAGTTCCGTCTTTTCATTCAGGGAGCCCACCGCCGATTCGACTGGGCGTCCAAATTGGACCCGCATACTCTGACTGCTAAAGAACACCTCCGACGATTCAGCGACGACCTCGGGGACTGCTGATGGGGATATGCCGAGTGGGGTATACCCGGCAGGACGTTTCCTATTGGCCCAGGATGCCAGCGAGTGGGCCTGTAGGACGGCAGCTGGATCAGGACTCGACAAGGAGCCAGGCTACTGGAAGCTGAAGGCCTAGAAGCATAGCTAGGCCCATTCGGATTAGGTCAAGCACCCTCTGAATCCTTAACCAATTCGGTTGTAGATCTGTAAACCCTAGCAAGGTGAGCCTATATAAACCTCACTAGGGTACGCATAAAGGACACGTTCCATCATACACCCCCTGCGACTCGCCTCCAAGATCGCCCTTGTACTCTCTCAGTAATACAATCTAGAAGGAGTAGGTCTTTACCCTCCGGGGGGCGAACCTGGGTAAACCCCTGTTTCTCCGCCCTCATCTCGCACCGCAGATGGCTGGCCGCCCTTTCCCCTCGTTCTACTACTCGCTGCTGATTGCAGCATCTGCCGTGGTCATTCCCACGACAAGCTTGATGCTTCGAGAGAGATTCTTGATTGCTTCAAATAGTCACACAATCACTAGTGATTAGATTAAATAGAAGCAAGTGGTTCCCATGAGGATATATAGATCCAAATATGAGGAAAAACATACCAAGAAACCCTCTCACACACAAGATCCAAGATATGAGCAATAAAACATCCAAGCAAATAGGAACTTGTGAGCAAATGTGCCACATAGGAGCTAGATAATTTTCAATATCAATTCTAAGTGGCACTACCTCAAATGTCCACATTTTCTAGGTTTGTAATATGCACAAAGCATACAATTCCCCCATAATGTGATAAACAAAGAAATCTCAACAAGAGGAAAAATATCATACTAGAGAGGATTTAATGGACAATATAGAACTTAAGTTTATCATGAGAAATACATACCACATAGAGACTAGATAAACATGTAATAAAACTACTAAGTGGTTTTCCTCATGTACACACATTTTAGGATTATGGAATTCCCAAGCATAAAACTCCCCCAAAACGGAATGGTCCATTAATCCCCCATAAGATCCAACTAGAATACCAACTAGAATCAATAAGGGCTCCAAATCAAGAAACGCAAATACATGGTGTGCCAACCAACATAGACAAATATACTTCATAGATCAATATAAGTAAGTGGGAAGCACAACATGTATAAACATATGCAAGGTATAAAACAAACATATACATGCACAAGGGAGCAAGTAGCTATCAATGTCAATGAGTTAAGCACAAGTTACCGAAAGGAGGAACGTTGGATAAGGGATAGAAGCATGATAACCAATGACTTGACTTTGATAACAAGAAAATTATGAAGATACCTCAATTCTTCATAAGGTAGCCAAGTCTTCAATGCCCTCCAAAAACACCTATTGATCAAGTTTTAGCTTGTTGGTCCCCAACCAAGTTGGGTCCTAAGAAGTTAGTAACAATAGGCTTGGCCACCCAAATGGTTATTTTCTTGACACCACTTTGGGCACCAACAAATTTGGCAAACACATTGTCGCCCTCATCCTTACGAAGTGAATAAGCATCATCAATCAAGTGTAGGGGTTCGTAGCATAGAAAACAAAAAAAATCTATCGCATGAACACATCACAAGCCAAGATCTATCTACTAGATCATAGCAACGAGTCAGTACTAACCCTCGAAGATCCAAAGCGGTTAATGAGAGAATATTCTCGTGGATGATGTAGTCGTACACTTCCGATCTCAAGATCGCGTAGACGATTCTTCCGGTGCTTCGTTCCGGCAGCGCTTCTACAGTCTATCACACATTAGGTACTAAATGAAGACCTTCCTCTCCCTTGTTCCAGCAGGCAGCAGAGTTTGTAGTTCTCCCCTCGTGATTCTGGCAGCACGACGGCGTGGTGTCGGAAGTAAAGGGAAGATCCTGCAGGGCTTCGCCTAAGCCGGAGCAGGTTATGGTGGAGAGGGTTTCTAGCGATCTAGGGTTTAGAAGGATGGAGAGGAGGAGGTGTGACCGACGGCGGCTAGGGCGGCGACGGCCATCCGGCCATGGCAGCGGGCGACGGGCGCGGTGGCGCGGCCATGGCTTAGGTGTGGGGAGGGGCTGGTTGTGTGTTCTTTGGGGCAGCCCTCCCCCTCTATTTATGAGAGGGAGGGCAGCTTGGGAGAATACCCAAACCCAAGTTGGATCGAAGGAAGGACTCTTTCCTTCTTCCACTAGGAAACTATTGTTCTAGTTTGACTTTTCAAATCTCCCTTTTGACTTTCAATTTAGAGCTTTATTTCTCTCTCGCAAATGCCCAACCAAGTGACCAAGGACATTATCTAATCATTCCACTTAACCATGACACATTCATGAACCATTCCCCTTCTGGTCCGGTGAACCTTCTAGACCCTTCTAGAACCTCTCCGATGAAAACATCGAAATCATTCCCAAACTCTGGAATCGGACTTTCCTTATATGAATCTTATTCTCCGGACCATTCCGGATCTCCTCGTGATATCCCGGATCCCATCCGAGATTCCGAACAACATTCAGTATCCTTACTTACATTCCATATCTACTAAACAACATCGAATCCTTAAGTGTGTCTCCCTACGGTTCATGAATTATGCAGACATGATCAAGACTCTTCTCCGATCAATAACCAATAGAGGAATCTGGAAATTCATATGTCTCCCACATATTTCTATGATTACTTTGCGATCGAATGAACCACTTACATACGATACCAATTTCCCTTTGTCTTGTCATAGTTTACTTATCCGAGGTTTGATCGTCGATATCTCTGCATACCTAGTTCAACCTCGTTACCGATAAGTACTCTTTTCTCGTTCCCGTGATATGTGATCCCTTTTGAGCCAGTCACATTCTTGCAAGCTAATTGGATGACATTCCACTGAGAGAGCCAGAGTATATCTATCTGTCATATGGATGGACAAATCCCACTCTTGATCCATGTGCCTCAACACATACTTTCTGAACACTCAATGCCACCTTTATAGCCACCCAGTTATGGTGTGGTGTTTGATGTCATCAAAGCATCCCTCCGATGATGGTGATTAGCATGATCTCATGGTCAAAGGAATTAGGTTACTACGTATCAGAAATCTTATAGAGAATGAACTATTGAAATGACTTGATCTTTATGCTACGCTTATCTATAGGAGTATGTCCATCACATCATTCTCCTAATGATATGATCTTGTTGTTAATAACATCTCAATGTTCATGATCAGGAAACCATGATCATATATTAACCAACAAGCTAGTTTTAACAAGAGGCTTTACTAGGGACTCTTTTATGTTTACATATCACACAAGTATTAATGTTTCCGGTTAATACAATTATAGCATGGTATGTAAACATTTATCATAAGCACGGAGATATGATAATAACTACTTTATTATTGCCTCTTGGGCATATCTCCAACAGTCTCCCACTTGCACTAGAGTCAAGAATCTAGTTTCAAACCTTTGTGTATTCAACACCTATGGCTTTCCGGTGTTGTGTGTACATTATTTCTAGTGGTCAACTGATCTTCGGATCCGACTCTTTCAGGTCCGTGTGTAATTGCATGTCTTTGCGTCTCTACGCATCACTCATTCTTTAATGAGATGGCTTTGTATAAATTTGTCCCTTTGGTGAGACCTTTAGTTCCTTGGGGTTAAAACATGTTGATAATATTGTCATACAATATATCAAACTACTTGACACAAATGCCCTCTTTTGCTTCTATAATAGCAGTCATATACTTAGCCTTTTGTTGTAGTATTTGTCACAATGTCTTAACTTTGGAACTCATCCAAATCCATTATGGAACTTCCTTTCCATTACATTGTGCTACCCATAGTTTTAAATTAAGATAAAATTAATTTGTACTTTGTGACAAAACTAGTATCAATGTAGTACATTTACAATGAACCAACCATCTATTTGTCACTTCTACAAAATAATATATTCTTAGTTCTTCCAAAAGATCATAAGAATATCTTTACTATCGTCCAATAATCATCTGATGAATCATTCTGGTATACGCTCATAACATTTAGAGCATAGGACATATCTGGATTTGTCACATCACAGCATGATTGATAAAGTACTCTTTGTGATTTTATCTATCAAGTATAAAAAATACTTGAATCTTTATTCAATCCTTCCTGTGCAACAAGAACCTTTCTTGTAGTTTCTATATTGAACTCATTCAATATCTCATCTATGTACTTATGGCACAACCATATTAGCGTCTCAATTTATCCATATAGACATTGATGCCAAATATTCGGGTTCTGTCTAAGCCTTTCATCGAGATGAAATACTTAAACTGGGTCAGTAAAAAGATATATCATTTCCAATCAACAATATGTCGTCCACATAATGTATTAGAAACATGTCTTAGCGCTCCCACTTAATTTCTTGCAAATGCAATGTAAGGGTCCCAACCTTTAAATAAGGTAGAGTCCCCTGTGTTTACAATGCTAGTCCCTGGATCAATAGCTAGCATCCACAGTTAAGATGTAATATCAAGAAACAAAGGTCATAATATAACTTTATAACCAGGAATAACATAATTTTATTACATCTTACATAGCTCATTTGGCTATTACAATACATTGCAGCGGAATAACTATAAGCATGGGGTCCTTCATCTTCAAAGTGCCACAGGCAAACATGTTGGTTGTAGACTTGTAATCCTAATCAATCAACTTCACTAATATCAATCAAACCTGCAACATAACAAGTTACAGCCACAAGGGTCAATACATTTGAATTGTATTGGCAAGTTTTCACTACTATGTAGAATATAAGTGGATCCTATCAATATATGCATATTTGGCTAAGTAGGGTTTTAGGCTCATTTGCAGAAAGCAATAGTTTATCCTATCTTTTCAAAATGGTTTTGATCTTTTGTCAAATCTTTTCTGATCTCCTTGGAATCCACCAAGTGTCTTTGTCAAAATCTCCGGAGATCCTTGGTAACCCCAAGTACTTCAAGTTTTTATCAAAACCTCTTGAGCTCCTTGGTAAATCCCCAAGGGCATCAAGTTTTTATCCAAATCTCTTGAGCTCCTTGGTACCCCCAAGTGTATCAAGTCTTTTGTTGTCACTTAAAAGTTTTTCTTTTAGAAATTGGAATGTCGAGATTTCCCATAGCTTCAAGCTTTAGTTGCTCAGTATTGTCCATAACCGGGGACACGGCTAAGTACTTAGATTTTATTATCTTCTGCAGAAGTTGTACACTTTACCCACATGTCACACTCTCATCTTGTTGCCACCAGTGGCCGCTGGATTGGTACTCACCAAGATGGAGTACTGGCAGATTGAGAATATGACGAAGTCTTTCCAGAGGGTCCTCCCATACACCATTGCTAGCTTGTCTTCAGTACCCATGTAGGATTTCAAGTTCCTTCATTTTCAGTAACCTGAAGACAATGCATGGGTCTTCCCAATGTAGTTGACCAAGACAGAGACATAATTAGCATGTGGTTGTACACGAAATCCACAATTGGAGAAACATGTTCAATCTCTAAGTTTCCTGGGTGGATTTCTTTTGGTGCACAACACAAAGAGATTTCCATAGACATGGTTCCTTTTGTTGCCACCTTGTCAAAACTCAAAGTATCCTTGTCCACCCAGGTGGTTCATTGAGTCCTTGTTTTATTGTATAAAACATAAGTCTTTTCTCAACTTCATAAAAATCTCAACATGTATCTCTTTTCAAAATATAGCATGGCTAAGCATGTAACAACTACATTGTTTTCACTAAGGAATATATAAGGTATCCTATTAGGATTTAGCATAGCATAAGTATAGAAATTCTTTTCATGCATGTTTCAAAATCCACTAAGTATAATGAAAATAGTAGGACTTTAGATGATAGTGTAACTTGCCTTTTTGGTAGGGAATGTTGGTTCACTTCTTGGTCTTGCTAGTTTCACACTTTTCTAACTTCACTACAAATCAATCAAGCAAACACAATATCAACTAGCATTCCAGCCAATACTCAATCATTCAAACACACATAAAATAAGTGAAACTAAGTCATGCATGCAAGCATGCATAAGATAGTTTTATTTTCAAAGATGGTTCCTACTAGGTTCTAGACTTTGTAAGGTTCAAAGTGGTCATTTTCTAAAGTGGCAAAGTCATTTGCAAAAGGGTTTTGTCTATAAACCATTTTTAAATCCTTTCATTATTTTATGTGGTGGAAAATGTTTTTATCAAAGCAAAAACTTTATGTTGTTCACCAAATAAGTTGTTAATTCTCAAAACTTGTTGTTTCGGGTCAGTAGGTTTGAGTCAAATCATTTTCCCAAAGTTTTTGCTTCAAAATCATTTCCATAATCAAAACAATATTTTTATTTGGCTAAAAATGGGATAAATCAATTAATCCATCCTAAAATTCACCAAATTCATTTTTAAAACCATGGGTTGGTTCCTAGGGTTAGTAGGTTCACAACAAACCAATTTGCAAAGGTTTCAACCCTAAAAACATTTTGGAATAATTTTTATAACCTAAACATGCATACAAATGTTTCTGCAAAAACAAACATTTTACCAGAATATTTTTACTAAAAACATTACATGTTTGGCTAGGTCTTGTTCCACTGATTCCATTTATATAAAGTTTGTAATTTTTGGACGTGTGGATCAAAAGTTACAAGGGTTTCAAATCTGCATCTAAATCTGATTTCAAATCTGTTTTTAAACCGAATACTGGCCACGCGTCGCGATGTTATTGGCTGGTACCGCGTCGGTCGGATCGTGCTCTGCGGGGCGTTGGATTTCACTTAATTGCACGACGTGGAATGATCCATACCCTTTCGCTTAGGTTCTATTCTTAGCCAGACGATTTGCATCGCACGGCTCACAGCTGCTTAACCAGTAACTGGCGGCGCTAGCGGCTGGCGATGGCGCGAGGTCAGGCGGTGGTGCCGCGGTGATTCTAGGAAGCAAGGAGAAAAGGGAAGGTGCTCACCGGGTTCAGGAGGTCACGGTGAAGCTCGAGGCGGTGTTGGTCTGGCGAGGGCCGCTCTGGTTCCAGCGGGATTGCTCGCCGGAGTGGAGGACGGCGTCGGGCGGCTCTGGTCGTTGTCAAGGGCGGTGCTGTGGTTCGCCCCGAGGCAAAACGAGGATGCGGTTAGAAGCGCAAGACCAAGGCGAAGCTGCGTGCGTGAAGGAGAGGGTGTGGGGTGGTCGGTTCTTACCAGGGAACCACGGAGAGAGGCGAGCGGGCGCGTCGATGGTTGTCGGTCGACGTTCAGGCGCCATGGTTGAACGGAGAGGCAGTGCGCTGGGAGTGGGGATCTCGACGGTGTGCTCAGGAAGGCAGGGGCGTCGGTTCGCCGAATTGGCTGGGGACGGTGGTCGGAGCAGTGACGTTGCTGCTTTGATTCAGGGCAGCCTGGTGGCGTTCAGGGCGTGGAGTCTGAGGGGAAAGGAAGAGGAGGGCGAGGCGTTTAAGGGAGCGTGGTCGACGGGGGAGTAATGGCTGTTAATCACGCGAATTGATCGCCGGAGTAAAGACAGGAAACGGCGAGGAGGAATCAGCGCGGTTGAAGACGATGAACAGCGCTGTGGGGCCTTGCTGTCAGTGGGGGAGTGAGAGGGAAGGAGGGTCCACCAATCAGTGTCTCTGCGGGTATGTGTTCAAGTGCGAAACGTTTTCTTCGAAAGAGAGGGAAGCTGGGCTGGTACTGGGCTTAGTGGGCTTGCCGGCTGGGCTGTGTCCATTTCCATTTTTTTCTTCCTGAATGCTTTTTCCTTTTCTGATTTTGTTTTCTGTTTTGAAATTCAAACAACAATCAAACATTCAAAACAATTTAAACATTCCTCACACTTTGCAATTGAATTTGGTTCTGTTTAACAACATAAACCAAAGTCTCAAAAATAAAATAGTATTTTATTTTAGGGTCCATTTATAATTAAATAAAATGGACATTAGTTATTAAATCAAATGGGTTTTTGATTTATTTAAAATCTCCATTAAAATCTAAATATTTTCAAAACCAAATCAGTAGGTTTTATTTGGAAATAAAGAATACTTGAAAAACTTGTTTAAAATAAATAAATAAGTTTTGATGTTTTAATTAAAATAGTAAAACCTTTATTTTTAATAAACTTGGATATTAAATCCTTTATTATTTTATTTTAATTAAATCTTTACTAATTTTTATCAAATAGAAATATTTTATTTCAAAGCTTTGGCTAATTTTTTAACTTGGCTTATAAAATATTCTTTATTTAAAGTTCTTCCTTTTCATTTTAAAATCAAATCTTTTATTAAAAGATTCAAAATAGTAATTTCCAAATATTTTAACCTTATTGTTTATTTATCTTTTTTTAAATCCCTTTAGGATTTATCTTGTTCCAAATAGGTTTGAAGGTTCCCTTTTGAATTCAAAAAGTTTTCTTCTCACCCTAAATCAACAAAGTTTTATTTTATTCATTTATTTTTCACATAACAAGATTTGGAAAATCTTGGGATGTGACATGCAAGCATCTGCATCGTCTCCAATGAAATTAAACTCTTTTAACAGTTTCATCATAGTGAAGATTCCAACTCCGCAATGCTTACTTCAACCATTGAAGTTTGCATATGCTTTTAGCATCCTTTGAATTAACAAAACACTTTGGACCGTGTCATGCACACGTCCTAGGTAACCATTCTATTAGAAGAACTTGTTTTGTCTATTCAACTACCACATAACAAAATTATATGTAGTGGTTGCTACATTAATCCGTCTAGACTAAATATCTCTTAATGAAATATCAGACCTTGTCATAGTCAACTCTTTGAACATTGTCGTGAACTCTTTCCAAACATGTCGATAATTTCATAGATGTGAAACATCCATGTCTATTTCCTTATAGATCCAAATACGACTGTAAGGTCTTGCACCTTTTCAGAGGGTCTTTCAAGTTCAAAGCTTGATCTCTCGTATATGGAACTATCACGGATTTTATGGCTTCAAACCATTTGACGGATTCAGGGCCCATCATCGCTTCTTTGCATGTAGTCGGATCATTATTGTCAAATAATGATTTAACTCTCAAATCTTGGTATTTGATTGTTTACCCGACCTACTTGTTTCAATAGGAACTTAGACCTCCGCGGACACAACCTTTGAGGCACGTGAGCCATGAGCATTGTTGCTGCCTCCAGAACACTTTTCGGTGCTACGCAACTTTGCACATATATCTAACGTTCTTTTAACCTTATCAAAGTTATATTGTCCTCCCACTTAACTTTTCACGGAAAATTCCTTCTCAAAGAAACTTGACGTTCTAAGCGACAACCATTTTTTTCTTTGGTGTTATGGAGGAATACTCAACGATTATTCGAAATAACATACAAAGATATGTTCATATGATTTTGGTTGCAAACATATTTCTTATGCATGGCATACCAATGTTTAAGAAAGGACAACTTGGGTTTTATCCCAAACCATAACTTTATATGGTGTCATTTCAACGGATTATGATGGAGATCTTTTTAGTGGAAAAATTGTAGTCTCTAAAGCTTTTAATATTTAAAATATAATGGCAATTTTATAAATGACACCTTTGATCTTACCATGTCAAACAAGGTTTTATTACATATCTCGATCACTCCATACTACTATGTTGTTTTTTTGGGAAACATAAAATTATGGAACGATTCCTCAAATCTTAGGTGTTATGCTAAACTTGCAACAAAAAATCTTCCTTTATGATCCTATCATAAATTCTTTATTTTATTTTTACATTGATTTTGCACTTCATCTTGAAAGTCTTCGAACATTTTCAAATGCTTCACACTTCATCCTCATTAAGTAAATATTCATATATTCACTCAAATTTTCGAAGAAAGCATATGAAGTTGAAATCCATCGCTCTTTACTATAAATAATGGACTTCATACAACAATATGTACAAGTTTCAATAAGCTAGTCATTCGTTCCCTTTGGCCTATGAACTGAGTTTTAATTATCTCTAGGAAAGTTTCACAAGCGTCATTTGATCAAAAATCAAAAGACTCCAAAATTCCATCCACATGGAGTTTCTTCATGTTTTATTTCCAATATAATTTAAACGGCGATGTCACTTCCTAAGTGATCTTTCAGTCAATTGTCTTTTGAAAATTTTAGCACTTGTTTTATGGATATGATTTATCCAACAATATTTTTAAATCATCCATCTTTTATGGATTACGGCAATTATTTGAACAACCCTTTTGTTCTCATAATACCTGATAAAACAAATCTTGAAGGAAAGCTTTGATGTTAACGAGAAACATATCAACACTTTATTTGTTCTCGATGAACATCATCACATATACTCTTGCTAGTTACTTAGGCCATTGTAGTTCATGAATTGCGTTCTTTCGTATGACGATTCACACCAACAAATTCAGTATCTAATACTTAAGAACCACATTATTTATCAAGCAAAGAATACAACCATAACACGTATATCCTCTATATACCTAAGCTGAACAATTCTAGTCTTTTCTTTTCTGCCATATATTTATGAAATTCTCTTTCAGTATTTCCTTTTCTGTTTGAAAGAATCTATCAACATCAATAGTGGAGCCATACACATGACACATAGTCCAAAGCGTGTATAGTTAAATACCAATGTCTTTGGACTTGCACTTTGAAGCAGATCACCATCATCAAATTTTTGGTGTTCTTTCAAATTCCATTCTTTAGTAATCTTTTAGTGTAGCAAACATTTTACCTACATCAAATATTCATCCTTATCATGGAACTATTCATGATCAAGCTACTTTAGCTTATTATGGTGAATCGCGAGTATAATGTTGCTCTCCAATACCTTTTGGAGCATTAGGAAAACTAGTGTCTCCAACGTTTTGTAAATTCTCATCAAATATGAGAACATGAACTTTGCCATATTATACTCTATCATGTTGTAACCAAAACATCATTTCAGATATCGCAATATCTTCCATACATGATGGTTTCTGAAACAACTCTTTCAACTCCTAGATTACCTTGATATTAAAATGATCTTTTGAATATCAAGAATCATGGAGACAAACATGATACTTATATACTAACACTAGAATTGTTACTCTTGATTTAATACCAACTATTAAACTTCACAAAGTAATCAAAACTTACTAAAAGTTTGCAATGGGACTTTTAAACTTTAGATTAACACTTCAAAACAATACGATACCAGTACGTAAAGTAACTAACCAGAATTCTATAGTTCTATTATCTCAATTATAACTAAGAGCAAGGTGGTAAACGGATGCCAATGACTACAACAACTATGCAAATTCACTTTCATTTAATTTATAATAAATAGTGTTCAACTTTTAATCATATTGCAGTTGAACTCCCACTCAAATCAATATCCCTCACATTGTTTTAGTGATTACATGAACCAAATCCACCACATCAAAACCGATCATCACGAGAGATGATGTAGCTTCAAAGGCGAACAATCAACATGTTCATCATGTCATCTATATGAATCATGCTTTACCTTTCGGTATTCCGTGTTCCGAGACCATGTTTGTACATGCTAGGCTCGTCAAGATCAAACCTTATCTTCCGCATGAGAAAATCTGGCTTGCTCCCATTGTATACACTCATAGAATCTAACACACCCGATCATCACGTGGTTCTTCGAAACAACGAGCTTTGGCAATGGTGCCTACTAAGGACGAACACTCTATAACTTGATATTTTGTGAGAGGGGTCATCTTATAATGCTAACGTCGCGAACTAAGCAATACAAGATGCATAAAAGTATTAACGTCACATGCAATTCAAAATATGTGATATGATATGGACTTTCTTCTTGTGCTTCCGATCTCCATCTTCAAGCACAAAACATGATCTCCATCATCACCAGCATGCGTCAAGGTCAATGGCGCCACTCCATGGTTGTCGTCCACCAGCATCAACTATTACAACTACTTTGAATAATAGACACGCGAGTCTTAATGGAATTAAAAGACAACCATATGGCTCCTGCCGGTTGCCGACTTACAATAAGGAACATTGCACACATCATATATATAATCACAATCATGGCCATATCACATCATAGCACATCTCTGCAAAACAAAGTTAGAAGCCTCTAATTTTCTTTGCATGTTTTACGTGGTTTGGGGCTTTTAGTAAGTGTCGTTCTAACTTACGAACAAGAACCACAGCTTTGATACTAATATTGTCAATTACTCGTTGTAAATTTAATCTTCACTATGTTGGGAGAAACAGGCACCCGCAAAGCCACTTCTGCAATACAAGTTGCATGTCAGCGTGGAGCAAGTATCATGAACGATGTCATGTAAGGTTAGCCCGGGCCGCTTCATCCCACCATCCCGCAAGATGCAAAGTACACAAGAAGCAATCGACAACAAAAGTATTAACGCCCACAATGACCATTGTGTTCTACTCGTGCAACAGATCTACATATTGATACGGCTCTGATACCACTGTAGGGGTTCATAGCATGGAAAACAAAAATATTATATCGCATGAACACACACAAGCAAAGATATATCTACTAGATCGTAGCAACGAGTCGATAGAGTACTAACCCTCGAAGATCCAAAGCGGTTAACTAGAGAAGATTCTCGTGGATGATGTAGTCGTACACTTCCGATCTCAGATCGCGTAGACGATCCTTCCGGCGCTGCGTTCCAGCAGCGCTTCCGCAGTCGGTCACACGTTCGGTACTCAATGAATACCTTCCTCTCCCTTGTTCCAGCAGGCAGTGGAGGTTGTAGTTCTCCCCTCGCGATTCCGGCAGCACGACGGCATGGTGTCGGAAGTAAAGGGAAGATCCTACAGGGCTTCGCCTAAGCCGGAGCAGATTTGTCAACACCCGGATTTTTCAATCCTAGATGCCTGTTATGCCATACATCGCAATCCCAGGATTACCATTTTTGCAAGACATAACAGAATTGGATACCATAGTACATCATCCATTACAAACGATACATAAGTTCTGACACGAATAGGGATCTCATGATCCAGTTCTTAATACAACATCAAGCAGCAAAATACGTAATAATAACGGTAGCGTAGGCGAAGCTCCATCTTCGGGGTCATAGGCAATGCTGACGATGGGAGATGATCCTAGTTGTTGTAACCTTCCTGGGGTCCATCTTCCAGGTACTCCTCTTCATAGTCTGGCCATGGGAATAGCCAGGGACAAAGCCATGAGTACTCTTTAAGTACTCGCAAACTAATACTAACAAGTAAAGGGGTTTTTGGATAATTGGACACTAGGCTCTAGGGTTGTTTTGCAAAAGCCAGATTTATCTCTACTAACTTCTAAAGCTAGTCACAATTTTATAACTCCTAAGTGGGATCTTGTAACTCATGTCACAACTCTGTTGTGGTCAAGTCAAAGTCTCAATTCATTTCACAAGTCAATTTTGAAAAGTCTGACAGGGGAACAGTATGGCCACTCCAACTGTCCATAACCGCGGACGCGGCTATTCGAATAGTTTGACACTCTGCAGAGATTGAACACTTTCACCACAACATTCGATACATCCGTCAGGAAAAAATCCTGAATTCACCATACTCAGTATGCGGATAATCAATCCTATCCTTTCAATTACACGCCCTAGTATAAGCACCTCTCCTGTGAGTTTGGCCTCCCAACCATGACCAACTATCATCTCGGGTACTGCACAGGTGGACAATCTTCACAAGGTAACCTCAGCTCAGACCTTGGCCGTGAGGGAGCTAATACTAAGGTACATAAGTTTCCAGTCAAGCCCTACCCAATCTCCGGGTATTGTGGTTGTACGATAAAATTGGAATGGTATCACATCCAGACAACCA
This sequence comes from Avena longiglumis, assembly GCA_030063025.1. NCBI lineage: Eukaryota > Viridiplantae > Streptophyta > Magnoliopsida > Poales > Poaceae > Avena > Avena longiglumis. The sequence continues at coordinate 462,783,588 of CP125974.1, forward strand.
TCAGTTTTATAAAGGGATAAGGCTCATGCCTCAACGTTTTCATCACCATAATCATCTGGTGTTCGGAAACACATGTCAAAACATCTCAGTAGAATGATCCATCATTCTAAGGTTTTCATAACCATTTTCACCAAGTAATCCCATCTAAAGTTGATCAATTTTTCTGCTTAGCACTAGCATCTACAAGTGGGGGTAAGCAATAATGAGGGGTGGTAAACTAGTGGAATTTTAACTAAGTTCCATCTCATGCCTTAAGATGACATCAAGATTATCTAGTTTAGGCCAAATTTTATGATCTTTATGCAACCTTCAAATATCTCCTTAGAATCTACAAGTCACTTGAGTACTCTCTAAGGAAGTAGCTTTGATAAAGAAATAAAGTAGAAAGCTTGCAAATAAAACTAGGATGGGGTTATCAAGTGGGTATGATCATATATGCTTAAGGCATATAGTTGGCATGGTAACAAGTAAGGGTTTGTTTGCATCAGTATAATATCTTGCAAGGGTTAGCTTGCACATTCACTAGTAGTATTAGGCTTTCCTTGTGCAGAGCAGTGGTTGAAGTTCTCCTCGGCTTCCTCTTCGTAGTATCCTCCTTCCTCCTCGTATCCTTGGTCGGTACTAGCGTCAATAAATAAATACGAGGTACACAATCACCAAACAATACTTAACTACTTGAAATCATCACACACAAGGGTCCTATAGATGATCTAGCATCATCTCTAACATTACAAGGTTAAGGCTTGGTTTAATTCCTTTTATTTTTAGAAAAGTAATTTCTACTCATTGAAAAACTACTAAAGATTTAATATTCTCCAAACCAAACATGGGATCATGTTGACACATGTCATCACCACATATTGTAGTCCCAGGGAATGTGATTTAAAGTGGTGTCACAATTTAATAAGGTTTTACCCTTTTATTTTATTTAAATAAAATGACTAGAAATGCCTATGTAGCATTCTTTAATTACTTGAACATTATTTCTGCAAGTAAACCTATATATTTTTATATATTCGGAAAGGTATGGTTAAATGTGATTTTTGAGAGTTGGAATCAACTCAAAAGCTAGTATGTTTTAAATTTGAAAAATGTTTGAATGCAGAAAAGCTTCTGCCTTGTTATTTTTACTAAAGATGATCTATAGATCCAAATGACTTGAATCCAACGGGCTTGGATTCAGCATTCACAGACCTTTCCAACAAAATTGGTTTCATTCAATTTGGTGCACTGAATCGATCTGGGTTGATTTTTGAAGTTTGGATTAAAAAGAAAAAGATTTAATTCAAATCACTGGGCTGCGCGGGAAAAGTTACTGGGCCGGCCTGCTAAGCGCAGTGCTCCTGCGGGCTGCTTAAGTGGGTGTCCCCACTTGCCAGTGAGACAGGGAGGGGCGAAGCGGTACGGGGCAACGTGGGTCGTTCGATCTGATTCTAATCCAACTGCTGGGAGTCATCGTCGACGCGAGACAACGCCGGCGAGAAAGAAACCTAGCGCGGCCAGTGAGGGTTGCTGGGGGCTCACCGGGGTGCTGGAGAGGGTCGGCGGGGCGGGCGAAAAACAAAGTCGACGACGGCGAACTCAGGGGTGGTCGCGACAGCTCCTAGGGTGGACGAAATTGATGGCTCCCTTCTTCTCCAGAGGCGGCGGGCTCCGGTGAAATTCCGGCGAGGTGGTGCTCGCCTTGCTCTGTGGAACGGTGTGGCACGATCAGTGACGAGAGGGGAGTGATATGGTGTGAATAAATCGAGCGGGGGTGGCCTCTATTTATAGTCGAGCGAGGGGAACGACGGGGCGCAAGGTGAGCTCGGCGGGGGCGATGTTACAGGAGGCTATTGGCATGGGCGATGGTAGGGGACGGTGCGGTGTTCCCTGGCGATTCTCAACGACATGGTTTCGAGGCGTGGAGCGGTGCGGTTTGGTCTGGAACATGCGACGCAATGTGCGGCAGAGGCGGCGTCTTCGATGGCGAGCGGTGGCTGTACGTCACGGGGCGGTGAACGGGGATGTCTGGCGGTCTCCTGGGTCGGTGGGGATTGTGTATGCACGCGGCGGCGCGATGCGTGGGCTTTGGTCGAGGTGGTGCTGGTGCATGCTCGGCATGGTCGGTGCAGGCGCGGTCCGTGCGTGTGGTCCATGGTTGGCGAGGTTCGGCGGTGGGCGAGGAGTGGCGGTGGGCGGTGGCTGCCTCCCGGGCGTCTTGGCTAGGCTTGTGTCTCCTCCTAGCTTGTTGTCGACATGGGGGTGACATGGGTGTGCTCGGCTGTTCACCATTGATGGCAATGGCAAGCTCACAGTGGTGCTAGTGCTTGGTTAATCTTCCTAGATGATCTACTGAGCTGGTTGTGAGCTAAATCGGGAATAAGTTAGGCCAAATTTACTGCACACTATAGTGTTTGATGTTTGTTTGATTTGTATCTGCAACCTGTTTGATGAAATGGCCGCATGAATTCAAGTTTTGAATTTTGAAAAGATTTTTGGTGGGTTTGCTAGGTTGGTGCTGGTGAGTCTGCAGATGGTTGGGTTTTGAAAGTTGAGCTTGTTTGAGTGGTTTTTGAAAAAGTGGGATCTTCCCATATGATGAAGATTCAATTTTGAATTGTCATTTAAACTATGCATTTGAAAGTTTCTGGATGATCACAAGGTGGGCCTTGATACTTTGTTAGGAGTACATTCAAGGGGTGCAAAGATCCAGAAAAGTTTTTGTTAGGTTCTGAAAGTTTGAGACAGCCAAAGTAGGCATGGGAGTTAAATTGGTCAAAGTGACCATTCCTTTAATATATGTGTTTTGATTTACTTGTCTTTAGGAAAAGTGTGGAAAATGTTTTAGATGATGTTTATTTCACCTAAGAAACATTTTACAAGCAATGAAACAATCAAACAAGGTGGTTCCAAAGAATTTCAAAATCCATGCATACTCATATGCATGTATTCATAATTTTATTTAGAAAAGTTTTTGTTAACCCTAAATGTTGGTGACTAATGCTTGATGATCCAAGCTTAGTATTTTTGGGATGTTACAAACCTTCCCCCCTTAAACAAAATCTTGTCCTGAGATTTGAAAAAGGACGAAAAGATTACCTAGGATTTGAAGAGATCGGGAAACTCCGTCCTGATGTGATCTTCGCGCTCCCAGGTAGCTTCCTCTTCTGTGTGGTTGCTCCACTGAATCTTGAGAAACTTGATGCTTCAGGTTCGGGTAGTTCGAAAGGCTTCTTCCAAAATACGGATGGGTACTTCGGGATAGGTCAGATCATCGTTGATCTCTATGGTCCGGTGATCGATATTCTTGAACACTTCGGTCTTCTCGGGGACTTCGAGACACTTGCGAAGTAACGAGATATGGAACACATTGTGCACGGCTGACATCTCTTCGGGTAGCTCCAATTGATACGATACTTCTCCTCGACGGCTTAGAATTTTGAAAGGTCCGATATATCTGGGGGCTAACTTTCCTTTGAGTTGGAAACGTTGCATTCCCTTCAATGGCGACACTTTCAGATAAACAAAATCTCCTATGTTGAAGGCGAGGTCTCTACGTCTCTTGTCGGCATAACTCTTTTGTCGTGATTGGGCGGTCTTGAGGTGCTCACGAATCTTGTGAACCTTCTCTTCTGCTTCTCGTATGATGTCGGGTCCGAAAATCTGACTCTCTCCTACTTCCGACCAGTTCAAAGGGGTACGACACTTCCTTCCGTACATGAACTCAAATGGGGCCATTTGCAAACTAGCTTGGTAACTGTTGTTGTAGGAAAATTCTGCAAACGGCAGACAGTCTTCCCACTTGGATCCATATTCTAACACACATGCTCTCAGCATATCTTCGAGTATTTGATTTACTCGCTCCGTTTGTCCATCGGTCTGAGGGTGATACGCGGTACTGAAATCTAAGCGGGTTCCTAAACCTTCTTGGACTTTCTTCCAAAATCTCGAGGTAAACTATGTTCCTCGATCTGATACAATGTTCTTAGGGACTCCGTGCAAACTAACGATTCTAGTGATGTAAAACTCTGCTAGCTTCGAACTCTGATATGTGGTTTTGATGGGCAAGAAATGGGCGACTTTGGACAATCTGTCCACTATGACCCAGATAGAGTCATTTCCCCTACTAGAAGTAGGCAGTCCAGTGATAAAGTCAATTCCTACAGAATCCCATTTCCATTCCGGAATCTGCAAAGGTTGCCACAATCCAGTGAGTCTTTGATGTCCTGCCTTGACTCGCTGACATATATCACACTTGGCGATATAGCTTCTGATTTCTCTCTTCATCTTATGCCACCAAAATTGCTCTTTCAAATCTTGATACATCTTAGTTCCTCTGGGATGGATAGAATAAAGAGTATCATGAGCCTCCTTCAAAATAACTTCTTTCAACTTAGAATCTGCTGGTACACAAAGGCGTCCTTTGTACCATAGAACTCCTTCTTCGTCTTCGGTGAATCCGGGTACTTTGCCTGTACCGATACGACGCTTGATTCCGTCGATACTGGCATTTCCCTTCTGCGCCTCTTTAATCTGATTGATCAAAGTGGGCTAAAGTTCTATACTAGCCAAAAATCCTTCACTTACTAATTCCATTCAAAAAGCTTCCATCTCCTTGTGCAAACTTGGTTGCTCCTTCAAAATCATGGAGTTCAAGCGGCACGGCAATCTGCTAAGGGCATCGGCTACTACATTGGCTTTACCAGGGTGATAGTGAATGTCCAGATCGTAATCCTTGATTAGCTCAATCCATCTTCTCTGCCTCATATTCACCTCCTTCTGAGTGAATATACACTTTAGGCACTTGTGATCCGAATAAATCTCACAACGATTTCCCATCAGGTAATGTATCCATGTTTTCAGGGCTAGAACTACGGCTGCGAGTTCGAGGTCATGGGTTGGGTAATTTTGCTCATGTTGCTTCAATTGTCGGGATAGATAAGATATAACCTTGCCTTCTTGCATTATCACACATCCGAGACCAATCTTGGATGCGTCACAATACACATCGAAGGGCTTCGTGATATCCGGCATGATCAAGATTGGGGCTGAAATCAATCTCCTCTTGAGTTCTTGAAAACTCGCTTCACATTTGTCTGTCCATTCAAACTTCTTGTCCTTCTTCAGCAATTGGGTCATGGGCCGGGCGATACTCGAGAATCCTTCTACTAATTTGCGGTAATATCCCGCCAATCCGAGAAATGCACGAACTTGGGTTTGAGTGGTTGGGGCTTGCCAATCTTCTACATCTTTCACTTTGGCAGGGTCAACGGCAATTCCTCCGGCTGATACAATGTGACCGAGGAATCCTACCTCCTGTAACCAGAATTCACATTTGCTAAACTTGGCATACAACTGATGCTCTCTAAGGGTTCCAAGAATGGTCGTTAGGTGTAGCTCATGCTCTTCTTCTGATTTGGAATAAATCAGAATGTCATTGATGAAAACAACGACAAACTTATCCAGGAAGTCCATAAAAATCTTATTCATGAGGTTCATGAAATAAGCGGGGGCATTGGTTAATCCGAAAGACATGACTGTATACTCGTACAATCCATATCTGGTGGTAAAGGTAGTCTTTGGAATATCCTCCGCACGAATTTTGAGTTGGTGATAGACAGTTCTAAGATCAATCTTAGAAAATACTTTGGCACCGGTCAACTGATCAAACAAATCTTCGATCTTGGGCAATGGGTACTTGTTCTTGATGGTGACATCATTCAACTTCCGATAATCCATACACAAACGGTTACCTCCATCCTTCTTGTCCACAAACAAGACAGGTGATCTCCATGGGGACGCACTTGGTTGAATTAATCCAATTTCCAACATGGAATCCAGTTGCTTCTTCAGTTCTGCGAGATCTGACAGGTTCATACTATAGGGTCTCTGGGCTATGGGTCCTGTTCCGGGGATTAGTTCAATGATAAACTCGATATCCTGATCTGGGGGCATACCGGGCAAAACATCTGGAAATACATCGGGGTATTCACAGACTATCCGGACTTGGTCAATGGTAGGTTGGGCTATACTCTTGTTACACTTTAATTGGCAAGGTAAGGTTTCAGATATATGCTCGACTGATATTCCGGCGGTACTGGTCATAGTGATGGCTTTCTTGGCACAGTCAATCAATCCTTTATGTTTGGACATCCAATCCATTCCTAGTACTACTTCCAAACCTTTAGTTCCGAGTACTATCAGATTTGCATAAAAATCTATACCATGAATTCAGATAGGGACAGCTTTGCAAATTTGCCTAGCCTTGGTGGTTGATCCAGGAATTTGCACAATCATAACATGCTTCAATTTGGTTGGTTGAATTTTACTAGTGCATGCAAATTCTTCGGTGACAAATGAATGCGATGCACCAGAGTCAAACAACACTCATGCAAAATCTTGAATTAACAGAAACGCAAGACAACGTCTGGCGCTTCGAGCTTCTTGAGATGCATGAGAAAAAAGCGGCCATTGCGGTTGAGTGAATTCCACAGGGCAAATCTTCTTCCGGCTGAACACGACGCCATCTTTGAGCTGGGGCATTGGCATTGGGGGCTGTAGCATTATTCTTGTTGGGGCACTCGTTGGAATAGTGGCCTTTATTTCCACAGTCATAACAAGTCACTTGTGACTTGTCCTTGGCTGCGACAGGCACAGCATTACTTCCAGTCCTAGGGGCAGGGTTAGTGTTGGCGGTAGCATTGTTGTTGTTGAACTTGGGTGGGGCACGGTTGAAATTGCTAGAGTTGCCGGGGTTGTTGTGGTTTCCTTCGGGTCTAGGGTTTCCACGGTTGGGATAGGTTGGACGGTTCATCGGGGTCTGTTGGTTCTTGGGGCAAATCCTGGAGATGGGTTGGGGCGATACTTTGGGGTCTGATGGGTTCCTGGTTGATGCATCATACGACACTTGCGGTTCTCATTGGCCTGGTTGATCTTTCCTTCCATCTAGATAGCAGAGTCGACAAGGGCTTCAATATCCGCAAAGGGAATATTGACTAACACCGTCTGCATCTCGTCATGCAGACCATTCAGGAATCTTTCTTTCTTCTTGGCTTCGGTGTCTATCTCGTCCGGGGCATACCTAGCTAATGACAAAAATTTGTCACGGTATTCCACTACAGACATCCTTCCTTGATTCAGCTCTCTGAACTCGTCTCTCATTCTCTTGATCAAGACCTTGAATTCCTCCCAAGTCATCATTTGGCCTCCGGTCATTGCACGAACACTGTTCCACCATGCCCTGGCATCTCCGGCTAGATAATGGGTGGCAAACAGAACTTTCTCGTTGGCTTCCACTCCATCGACTTCTAGGTTATTTTCCATGGTTTGCAGCCAATCATCGGCGTCTAGGGGCTCTTCCGACTTAGTGAAAACAGGTGGGTTGGTGTTCTGTAAATTCTTGAGCTTAGATCCATGGTTGTCCTGATTTCCGTGGCCTTGGTTGTTGTGGGCAAGTTGGGCTATTTGCTGCAGGGTGGCTAGGTTGGCTTGACGTTCCGCTCTTTCAGCTTCGCGGTTAGAAGTCAACATTTTTAGAATCTGCAACATCGGGTCCGGGGCTGAACCACTTCCTCCACATGGCATCTGAAGATTTAGATAGATCATGAGAAAAGAGGGAAATTTCTAAGGTTTTGGGTCTTTGAAAAGTTTTTAAAGTTTGACTCAGATTTTTCTAGCAACTTGCTTTTTCATTCATTCATTCATAGCACCCAATACAACACACACCACAACAAAGAAAAAAAGATGGTTTTAAGAACCATTCTGAGAACTACGATACAGTGGGACCGAATACTACTCACTACGCTAGTGCTCAAGTGCTACTACTCCTCGGAATTTGTGGCTTCATCATCCTCATCATCATCGATGACGGCGAAATCGTCCTCATCGGTGAAGAAATCCATAGTCTGATCCTCCAGAAAATCATCGTCATCGCTGAGATAGGAGTAAGGGTCTCCACGAAGATCATCTCCGGCATTCTCCCTTTCCACCAACTGCATGTCTCTCTCGTGGATGGTCTCCTCCAAAGATGAGATACGGTGGCGAAGACGGGCAATGATGCGCTCCTTCTTGTCGAGCTGACGGCGGCGAGACTTGCGATCCCTTGCTAGCATGGCGATGGTCTAGTCCTTTGTCTTGATGATGGCAGACTTGTGATTGCAGTAGTCACGGCAGTTGTCCAATTCCTGCTGACGATCGTACATCATGAAGCTAAGGTGTTCCAATTGAGTCTTTAGCTCGGGGTGGTATGGGGCTTCTAGGGGTTGTCCATTTGCATCACGCCTTGGGCAAAACTCAAAGTGAGTACCCTTGATCTGATTGATGCTCTGCCCACACAGACGGGAAAGAGCTTCCTGCATGGCCCTGGAAAGTCCATCGAGCCAGTTGTTTTCCCTCAAGGTAAACTGAATTCCTTCCGCAGTGGGAGGTTCAATCTTTCCTCGGAGACTTGCAACAATTAGCCACTGCAGGTCTTCTCCTCCTTGATCATTGAGCTGAGCTCCGAAGAACTCGGGGTGCGGACGCTCCAGAAGTTCCGAAAGCTGGTCCAAATCCCTCTCAAAGATAAGGTCTCCTCCATTCCCCAGTTGGTAAAACTTGTTGTACTTCACGTCCATCTATAAAAATAGAGGATGAGTAGGTTAGCAGAGTGATCAAGTGTGTCAAAATTTTATGTATTTTGCAAGAGTTTTTGAGGAACATGAATTTTTATGAAAGAATCAAAGAGATAAGAATGAGAATAAATTTTTGTAAATATTTGTTTTCTTTGGTTTTGAAACTAAGTTTTTGGTTCAAACGTCCAGTCTAACTAGGGTCTCCTATGGTCAGGATGGCTCTGATACCAACTTGTCAACACCCGGATTTTTCAATCCTAGATGCCTGTTATGCCATACATCGCAATCCCAGGATTACCATTTTTGCGAGACATAACAGAATTGGATACCATAGTACATCATCCATTACAAACGATACATAAGTTCTTACACGAATAGGGATCTCATGATCCAGTTCTTAATACAACATCAAGCAGCGGAATACGTAATAATAACAGTAGCGTAGGCGAAGCTCCATCTTCGGGGTCACAGGCAATGATGACGATGGGAGATGATCCTAGTTGTCATAGCCTTCCTGGGGTCCATCTTCCAGGTACTCCTCTTCATAGTCTGGCCATGGGAATAGCCACGGACAAAGCCATGAGCACTCTTTAAGTACTCGCAAACTAATACTAACAAGTAAGGGTTTTTTGGATAATAGGACACTAGGCTCTAGGGTTGTTTTGCAAAAGCCAGATTTATCTCTACTAAGTTCTAAAGCTAGTCACAATTTTATAACTCCTAAGTGGGATCTTGTAACTCATGTCACAACTCTGTTGTGGTCAAGTCAAAGTCTCAATTCATTTCACAAGTCAATTTTGAAAAGTCTGACGGGGAACAGTATGGCCACTCCAACTGTCCATAACCGCGGACGCGGCTATTCGAATTGGTTGACACTCTGTAGAAATTGTACACTTTCACCACAACATTCGATACATCCGTCAGGAACAAATCCTGAATTCACCATTGTAAAGATCCCTCCTTTGTAAAGGAAAAGGATCCCTGTGATTGCAATTCTAGTCCCTGGATCAATAGCTAGCATCCACAGTTAAGATGTAATATCAAGATACAAAGGTCATAATTTAACTTTATAACCAAGAATAACATAATTTTATTACATCTTACATAGCTCATTTGGCTATTACATTGCAGCAGAATAACTATAAGCATGGAGTCCTTCATCTTCAAAGTGCCATAGGAAGACATGTTGGTTGTAGACTTTGTAATCCTAATCAATCAATCTTCACTAAAATCAATCAAACCTGCAAGATTACAAGTTACAGCCACAAGGGTCAATACATTTGAATTGTATTGGCAAGTGATACTATGGTAGTATGGTGGAGTCTATTGTCTATATGCATTTGGCTAAGTGGAGTTGAGGCTTGCATTGCTCAAAATAGATTTTTTCTTAACATTTTGAAAACACTAAGTTTTTGATTTGACAAAATCATTTTTCTCAATCAAAGATTTGAAGATCCTTTAACCCTTGTTCAAACCACAAGTTTTAACTTAGAAATTTGAATGATGAGATTCTTGATTGCTTCCATGTATTGATGCTCAAATTGTCCTTTACCAGGGACATGGCTAAGTACTTAGATTTTACACTCTGCAGAGGTGGTGCACTTTCCCCACAAGACTTGGTTTCCCAAGACAAGATCTTTCAGAAGCCTTCCCTTAAACCAAAATGGACGCGCTCCAACCTATCAAACACTACCACCAACTGTCCATATGGCTAAGTTCTTGCAACCTATATGATCTAGGCAGAGCCCATAATGCCAAGTGGTTGCACTTGAAGTTTCTCAACATTTGACATCTCAAATCTCTTTGTTCTTGGGTGGCCATCCACAAGTGAGATACACAAGGTCAACCATAAACATGGGCCTTGTGAACCACTCAACCAAAAACCACCAATCAAGTCCCATTCCACCCACGTGATTCATTGACTTAGTTGTTTTATTAAGAAAAACATAAGTCCTCAGACTTAGAAATTTTCCATAGTATGAATATATATTCCACCCTTGTTTTATATTAGCTAAGCTAAGCTTGATAGTAGTAGGTATCTTGACTTAGGAATTTCTACTAAGGTTTCATCTACTAGGATTTCTATAGCAAGGTTTATACTTAGCAAAATTCCATGCAAGTTTTACTTGGAAAAATCACTAATGCATAGTGAAAGTAATGGGACAAAAAGTATGAAGCATCACTTGCCTTTTTGGTAGGGTATGGGTTCACTCCTTGTCCTTGCAACAATCACACTCTTCAAGTCACTACAATTCAATCAAACAAGGCACAAACTCAATCTACCAATCAAGAAAACAACACATAAAATAATAAAGTCAAAGTAATGCATGCAAGCATGCCAAACTTTGTTTTGTTTTAAAAAGTGGTTCCTAATGGGTCACAAACATTTGAAAACACCTATTGGTCATTTTCTAAAGTGGCAAAGTCATTTGCAAGAGGTTTCACTTCCTAAACCATTTTCAAAACAAAGTATCATTTTATGTGGTGTAGAAATATTTTTACTAAGGCATTAATCTATAGGGTTCACCAAATATGTTTTCAAACCATAAAACTTGGTGTTTGGGGTCAGAGAGTTTAAAACAAAACATTTTCCAAAGGTTTTCTTCCAAAACCATTTTTAATAAATAAACCACATTTCTATTTGACTAGAAATGGTTTTAAATCAAAGATTCATTCTTTTGTTTCACCAAATACATTTTTGGATTCACAAAGTAATTCTTATGGTCAGTAGGTTCAAATCACACCATTTTCCAAAGATTTTATCCCTAAATTCATTTTTAAACAATTTTTACATCCTTAACAAGCATACAATTTTTTTGCAAAAACAACCATTTTTTCAGAAGCTTTTTACTAAACAAAAGGCATGGTTGGCTAGGGCTTGTTCCACTGATTCCAATGATATAAAGTTTGCAAAATTTGGACGTGTGGTTTAAAAGTTGTGCAATTTACAAAATTGGAAATCTAATAGAAAGTTTTCTGTCTTTTAAATCAAACAGAGGCCACGTGGCTGTTCCTGATTCGTCTATACCGCTTCGCTCGGATCGGCTGCTCTGGCGCGTTGTATTAGGTCAGATCGTGCGGCACAGGATCACCCGTACCCCTTCGGCTAAGGATCTATCGTGACGCTTGGATCATCATCTAACGGCTATTATCGAATTGACCAAACTCTGGCGGCGCAGCGACGGTGGCCGGCGGCGGCGAGGTCAGGTGGTGGCGGCGCTGGTGAAACAGGAAGCGAGAGAGGGAGGTATTAGGCTCACCATGTTCGCAAAATCCTAGAGAAGCTCAAGGCGTTGTTGGTTCGACGAGGGGCGCACTAGAGTGGGCTTGATTGCTCGCGGAGTTCCTGCTGGCGTCGGATTCGCTCGGGCGTCGTCGGAGACGGGGCTACGATGAACGCTAGGACAAATGGAAGACAGGGTCAGACGCGTAATTCTATGGCGACGATGTGTGTGTGAAGGAGAGGGCGGGGTGGTCGGAAACTACCTATGGGGCTCGTCGGAGCAGAGCCAGACGGTGGCAGCGGCAGTTGTTGTCGCTGTCGACACTCAGGGGCGCGCGCGAGTGAGCTGCGGCTGCAGAAAGGTCCGCTAGGGGATGCTGATCACAACTGCGTGCTCGAGGAGGCAAGAGGTGGCGTGTGCTGGCCGGAATCCTCGCCGGAGCTTCATCGGATAGTGGCGGTGTTTGAGAAGAATTTGGCAGCCTGGGGGCGTGTCGAGGTGGGGCGACAGAGGGGAAGTGGAGAGGAGGGGCAGACGATTTATCGTGCGTGGTCGCAGCGAGATTAAGGCACGGTATTATGGCGAATTGATCGCGAGCTTTCAATGGCAGCAACGGACGCGGCGTGGTCAGCGGCGGGTGGAAACGATGAGCAGGAGGGGTGGGGTCCTTTGTCAGCGTGAGAGAGAGCGTGAGTGTGGGGTCCAGTCGTCATCCTCTGTGCGGTTAAGTTCCTGAGTGAGAAAAATAACGTTTCGCTGGGGAAGGAGGTGGGCTGCTTGGCTAGGATGGGCTTTAGTTGGGCTGGGTCGTTTTGCCCTATTTTTTCTGTCTGATTGATTTATCCTTTTCTATTTCTATTTACTGATTTGAAAATTCAATTCACAATTCAAACAACAAAACAAACATTCAAATAATTCGAATAATCACCACACTTGTAATGAGTTTTGGTTCTGTTTAACAACATAAACAAATCCTAAAATAAAATAAAATAATTTTATTCCTTTTAGGATATATTTGATAATTAAATAAAATAGACCTTAAATTCAAATAGGTTTTGATTTATTTAATAAAAATCTCCATTTGAAAACCAAATATTATCAAAACCAAATCAGTAGGTTTTATTTGAAAATAAAAGATACTTGGAAAACTTGTTTAAAATAAAATAACATTTTATTTTAGGGTCCAATATTAATTAAATGAATAGACCTTATTCATTTAATCAAAATAGGATTTGTTTTAATAAAACTTTATTTTGAAATCTAAAATAAAACCAAAACACTTTAGTAGGTTTTAATTGAGAATATAAAATACTTGGAAAACTTATTTAAAATAAATAAATAAGTTTTTGTGTTTATTTAAAATGGGAAAAGCCTTTACTTAAATAAAATTGGATATTAAATCCTTATTATTTTATTTAAATAAACCTTTACTATTTTTATCAAAACAAAACATTTTATTTCAAAAGATTGGCCAAGGTTTAATTTGGCTCTATAAATAATCCTTATTTATAAATCTATCTTTTCTTTTGAAAGCCAAATCCTTTTATTTAAAAGATCCAAAATAGTAATTTTAAATATTTTGAAGTTTATTGTTTATTTAATTTTTTAAATCCCTTTAGGATTTTATTTGATACAAATAGGTTTTGAAAGTTTCCAAATGGTTTCAAAAAGTTTCTTCTTACCCTGAAAATTAACAAAGTTTTATTTTATTCATTTATTTTTCACATTACAAGATTTGGAAAATCTTGGGATGTGACAGGCTACCACCCTTAAAATAAATCTCGTCCCGAGATTTGGGGAGGCTAGGGGTTACAATTTGGCTCAAAAGCATCTAGGGTACTACCACCCTTAAGAATTTTCCAACTGAATTTACATATTGGCTTGCTTGGGATCTTGGGGTAACTTTCCTAGACAGAAGTTCGCATAGTGGCCTAGTTCCTTGCATTTGAAACATGTGACAAGGCTGATATCCCTCATAGGCTTGTTTATCTTGTGTTTCATCTTTTCTGGACAGTTGCTTGCATAATGACCTAGCTCTTTGCAATTGTTGCACCACACGTGGCTAATATCTTTCTTTTCCTTTGGTAACAATTCTTCTTGTTTGTATCCTTGGTTCTTCTTCTTTTCTGGGCAGTCACTCGCATAGTGTCCCATTTCTTTACACTTATGACATTGCACATGGCTTTTGTCCTTCTTTTTCTTTTTGGGTTTCTCCAAAGTTAGGAGTTCTTCTAGTTCATGTTCTTCATACCTTACCTCAGAGGTGGAAAATCTTTCTCTCTTCTTGGGGCATTGATCTTCATGCTCCTTGGATGCATGATCCTTGTCTTCACAAGTATTGCTAGCTTGGGTTCCTTCTAGATTAGCATCTTTGCCATCCTTGTTGGCATTAGCTCTTTGGGAAAAGTTTTCTCCCATGTTGATCATTTGAGTAACCAATCCTTGCAACAATTGGGTTTGAAGTTTCAAAATCCTTTGTATGGCTGGGTCTAGTCCATTGTTGTTGGCTAAAAGCTGAGTTGTCTCTTGGCTCAACTGGTTTTGAGTTGCTATAAGTTCTCTCATGTTGTTCTCTTGGTTGTTGTTGTCATCAACCTTGATGTTGGTGTCTCTTGGAGTAGTCATCTGTTTGGGTTGGGTAGGGATTAGAATAGGCAAAAGATTTCTAAGGGAATAATTCCAATCACACAGATCACAATTCACACAAGCAATGTGCAAGCATTCGCAAACAAACATTCCACTCAAACAACAAGTTTTAAAAAATATTTTTAGGCAACCAAAAATATTTTTGTTACACCACATAAGTTGGTGTGTATGACTTAACTAAAATATGGTGGTCCATCTATATGGTTCACTTGTGATTCTTTCCATCCTTCTTGGTTGATTTTTCTTGCATGAAATCATGATTTCCTTAGGAAAAATTCTTGGTCACAACCCTTCAAGTGAAGTGAACTCCTTCTAATTTTGCATTTCCTCAGTCTCCACATCTTGAGCAAGATTTCCTTGTCTCACTTGTCCTTAGTGATAACCATGGTTGAAGTCCTTGGTGAATATGTTGAAGATGTTGAAGTCATTAGAGTTGAAGAAGTTAAAGTCATTAGAGTTGAAGATGTTGAAGTCATTAGAGTTGATGAAGTCCTTTGCACATGGTGAAGTCTTTGGCCATGGGGTAGGTTTTTCCATCAAGTTAAAGTAGAAGAGATGTAGAGTTGAAACCAAAATGGTTGAGGAAAGAATTTACAAGATTGTTTGTAAATATTTTTTTTGGAACAAATACAACTCCTATTTTTCTAAGGGTTTTTGTCCAATCCTAGGTTTACAAATCCTACAGGCAACACAATGCTCTGATACCATCTGTAAAGATCCCTCCTTTGTAAAGGAAAAGGATCCCTGTGATTGCAATGCTAGTCCCTGGATCAATAGCTAGCATCCACAGTTAAGATGTAATATCAAGATACAAAGGTCATAATTTAACTTTATAACCAGGAATAACATAATTTTATTACATCTTACATAGCTCATTTGGCTATTACATTGCAGCAGAATAACTATAAGCATGGAGTCCTTCATCTTCAAAGTTCCACAGGCAGACATGTTGGTTGTAGACTTTGTAATCCTAATCAATCAATCTTCACTAAAATCAATCAAACCTACAACATTACAAGTTACAGCCACAAGGGTCAATACATTTGAATTGTATTGGCAAGTGATACTATGGTAGTATGGTGGAGTCTATCATCTATATGCATTTGGCTAAGTGGAGTTGAGGCTTGCATTGCTCAAAATAGATTTTTCCTTAACATTTTGAAAACACTAAGTTTTTCCTTTGACAAAATCATTTTTCTCAATCAAAGATTTGAAGATCCTTTAACCCTTGTTCAAACCACAAGTTTTAACTTAGAAATTTGAATGATGAGATTCTTGATTGCTTCCATGTCTTGATGCTCAAATTGTCCTTTACCAGGGACATGGCTAAGTACTTAGATTTTACACTCTGCAGAGGTGGTGCACTTTCCCCACAAGACTTGGTTTCCCAAGACAAGATCTTTCAGAAGCCTTCCCTTAGACCAAAATGGACGCTCTCCAACCTATCAAACACTACCACCAACTGTCTGTATGGCTAAGTTCTTCCAACCTATATGATCTAGGCAGAGCCCATAATGCCAAGTGGTTGCACTTGAAGCTTCTCAACATTTGACATCTCAAATCTCTTTGTTCCTAGGTGGCCATCCACAAGTGAGATACACAAGGTCAACCATAAACATGGGCCTTGTGAACCACTCAACAAAAAACCACCAATCAAGTCCCATTCCACCCAGGTGATTCATTGACTTAGTTGTTTTATTAAGAAAAACATAAGTCCTCAGACTTAGAAATTTTCCATAGTATGAATATATATTCCACCCTTGTTTTCTATTAGCTAAGCTAAGCTTGATAGTAGTAGGTATCTTGACTTAGGAATTTCTACTAAGGTTTCATCTACTAGGATTTCTATAGCAAGGTTTATACTTAGCAAAATTTCATGCAAGTTTTACTTAGAAAAATCACTAATGCATAGTGAAAGTAATGGGACAAAAAGTATGAAGCATCACTTTCCTTTTTGGTAGGGTATGGGTTCACTCCTTGTCCTTGCAACAATCACACTCTTCAAGTCACTACAATTCAATCAAGCAAGGCACAAACTCAATCTACCAATCAAGCAAAACAACACATAAAATAATAAAGTCAAAGTAATGCATGCAAGCATGCCAAACTTTGTTTTGTTTTGAAAAGTGGTTCCTAATGGGTCACAAACATTTGAAAACACCTATTGGTCATTTTGTAAAGTGGCAAAGTCATTTGCAAGAGGTTTTACTTCCTAAACCATTTTCAAAACAAAGTATCATTTTATGTGGTGTAGAAATATTTTTACTAAGGCATTAATCTATAGGGTTCACCAAATATGTTTTCAAACCATAAAACTTGGTGTTTGGGGTCAGAGAGTTTAAAACAAAACATTTTCCAAAGGTTTTCTTCCAAAACCATTTTTAATAAATAAACCACATTTCTATTTGACTAGAAATGGTTTTAAATCAAAGATTCATTCTTTTGTTTCACCAAATACATTTTTGGATTCACAAAGTGATTCTTATGGTCAGTAGGTTCAAATCACACCATTTGCCAAAGATTTTATCCCCAAATTCATTTTTAAACAAGTTTTACATCCTTAACAAGCATACAATTTTTTTTGCAAAAACAACCATTTTTTCAGAAGCTTTTTACTAAACAAAAGGCATGGTTGGCTAGGGCTTGTTCCACTGATTCCAATGATATAACGTTTGAAAAATTTGGACGTGTGGTTTAAAAGTTGTGCAATTTACAAAATTGGAAATCTAATAGAAAGTTTTCTGTCTTTTAAATCAAACAGAGGCCACGTGGTTGTTCCTGATTCGTCTATACCGCTTCGCTCGGATTGAATGCTCTGGCGCGTTGGATTAGGTCAGATCATGCGGCACAGGATCACCCGTACCCCTTCGGCTAAGGATCTATCGTGACGCTTGGATCATCATCTAACGGCTATTATCGCATTGACCAAACTCTGGCGGCGCAGCGACGGTGGCCGGCGGCGGCGAGGACAGATGGTGGCGGCGCTGGTGAAACAGGAAGCAAAAGAGGGAGGTAGTAGGCTCACCGTGTTTGCAAAAGCCTGGAGAAGCTCAAGGCGTTGTTGGTTCGACGAGGGGCGCACTGGAGTGGGCTTGATTGCTCGCCGGAGTTCCTGCTGGCGTCGGGTTCGCTCGAGCGTTGTCGGAGACGGGGCTACGATGCACGCTAGGACAAATGGAAGACAGGGTCAGACGCGTAAAGCTATGGCGACGATGTGTGCGTGAAGGAGAGGGCGCGGGGTGGTCGGAAACTACCTGTGGGGCTCGTCGGAGAAGAGCCAGACGGTGGCGGCGGCGGTTGTTGTCGCTGTCGACGCTCAGGGGCGCGCGCGAGTGAGCTGCGGCTGCAGAAAGGTCCGCTAGGGGATGTTGATCATAGTTGCGTGCTCGAGGAGGCAAGAGGTGGCGTGTGCTGGCCGGAATCCTCGCCGGAGCTTCGTCGTATAGTGGCGGTGTTTGAGAAGAATTTGGCAGCCTGGGGGCGTGTCGAGGTGGGGCGACAGAGGGGAAGTGGAGAGGAGGGGCAGACGATTTATCGTGCTTCGTCGTAGCGAGATTAAGGCGCGGTATTATGGCGAGTTGATCGCGAGCTTTCAATGGCAGCAACGGCCGCGGCGTGGTCAGCGGCGGGGGGAAACGATGAGCAGGAGGGGTGGGGTCCTTTGTCAGCGTGAGAGAGAGCGTGAGTGTGGGGTCCAGTCGTCATCCTCTGTGCGGTTAAGTTCCTGAGTGAGAAAAATAACGTTTCGCTGGGGAAGGAGGTGGGCTGCTGGGCTGGGATGGGCTTTAGTTGGGCTGGGTCGTTTTGCCCTATTTTTTTCTGTCTGATTGATTTATCCTTTTCTATTTCTATTTACTGATTTGAAAATTCAATTCACAATTCAAACAACAAAACAAACATTCAAATAATTCGAACAATCACCACACTTGTAATGAGTTTTGGTTCTGTTTAACAACATAAACCAAATCCTAAAATAAAATAAAATAATTTTATTCCTTTTATGATCTATTTAATAATTAAATAAAATAGACCTTAAATTCAAATAGGTTTTGATTTATTTAATAAAAATCTCCATTTGAAAACCAAATATTATCAAAACCAAATCAGTAGGTTTTATTTGAAAATAAAAGATACTTGGAAAACTTGTTTAAAATAAAATAACATTTTATTTTAGGGTCCAATATTAATTAAATGAATAGACCTTATTCATTTAATCAAAATAGGATTTGTTTTATTAAAACTTTATTTTGAAATCTAAAATAAAACCAAAACACTTTAGTAGGTTTTAATTGAGAATATAAAATACTTGGAAAACTTATTTAAAATAAATAAATAAGTTTTTGTGTTTATTTAAAATGGGAAAAGCCTTTACTTAAATAAAATTTGATATTAAATCCTTATTATTTTATTTAAATAAACCTTTACTATTTTTATCAAAACAAAACATTTTATTTCAAAATATTGGCCAAGGTTTAATTTGGCTCAATAAATAATCCTTATTTATAAATCTATCTTTTCTTTTGAAATCCAAATCCTTTTATTTAAAAGATCCAAAATAGTAATTTTAAATATTTTGAAGTTTATTGTTTATTTAATTTTTTTAAATCCCTTTAGGATTTTATTTGATCCAAATAGGTTTTTAAAGTTTCCAAATGGTTTCAAAAAGTTTCTTCTTACCCTGAAAATCAACAAAGTTTTATTTTATTCATTTATTTTTCACATTACAAGATTTGGAAAATCTTGGGATGTGACAACCATACTCAGTATGCGGATAATCAATCCTAACCTTTCAATTACACGCCCTAGTATAAGCACCTCTCCTGTGAGTTTGGCCTCCCAACCATGACCAACTGTCATCTCGGGTAGCACTCTCCCTTGTTCCAGCAGGCAGCAGAGGTTGTAGCACTCTTCTCGCGATTCCCAAAGACGACGGTGGTACCTAAGTAGAGGGAGATCTCAGGCTCGCCTTAAGCCGGAGCGAGTATTGTGGACTATGAGAGAGGCCTTGGCGATCTAGGGTTTAGAGGCACCAAGAATAGAGGGCTAGGCGGGCGGCTAGGGAAAGGGGAGGGCCCCAACTCGGCGGCTAGGGAAAAACCCTAGGGTGGCGGCGGCGACTTGGTGGCCGGCGGCTAGGGTTAGGGTTTGGTGGAGCAAGGTGTAGGTCTAGAGGGGCACCCCTGCCCCTCCTTTTATAGGTGGGAGGGCGCCGGCAAGGGGAGGAGAGTCCTCCCACAACTCGGCCTCCTTGGCCCGCGGGTGGAGGGAGAGGAACTCCTCCCCAAGTAGGTTTCCTACTCTCCCTCCACCAAGCAAAACTGCCGTTTGACTTTTCAAATTGGCGTTTGACTTTTCAAACTAGGATTTGATTTATCCCTTTATTTTGCCCAGCCATGATACCTAGTACATGATGCAATCATTCCAACTTGTTATGACACATTCATGTACCCTTCCCCTCCGGAGTGCCGGACCTTCCGGACCCTTCTAGAACATTCCCGATGAAAACACCGGAATCATTCTCCAACTCCGAAACAGGACTTTCCTTATATGAATCTTATTATCTGGACCATTCCGGATCTCCTCGTGATATCCCGGATCTCATCCGAGACTCCAAACAACATTCGGTCTCTTACTCATCATTCCATAACTACTCAACAACATCGAATCCTTAAGTGTGTCTCCCTACGGTTCGTGAATTATGCGGACATGATCGAGACACTTCTCCGAACAATAACCAATAGAGGAATCTGGAAATTCATATGGCTCCCACATATTTCTACGATTAATTTGCGATCGAATGAACCACTTACATATGATAACAATTTCCCTTTGTCTCACGATAGTTTACTTATCCGAGGTTTTGATCGTAGGTATCTCTGCATACCTAGTTCAACCTCGTTACTGATAAGTACTCTTTTCTCGTTCCCATGATATGTGATCCCTTGTGAGCCTGTCACATGCTTGCAAGCTAATTGGATGACATTCCACCGAGAGGGCCCAGAGTATATCTATCTGTCATATGGATGGACAAATCCCACTCTTGATCCATGTGTCTCAACCCATACTTCCGAACACTCAATGCCACCTTTATAGCCACCCAGTTACGATGTGGTGTTTGATGTCATCAAACCATCCTTACGGTGATGGTGATAAGCATGATCTCATGGTCGAAGGAATTAGGTTACTGTGTATCAGAAAGCATATAGCAATTGAACTATTAAAATGACTTGATCTTTATGCTACGCTTATCTATAGGAGTATGTCCATCATACCATTCTCCTAACGATATGATCTTGTTGTTAATAACATCTCAATGTTCATGATAGGGAAACCACAATCATTTATTAACCAACAAGCTAGTATCATGAAGAGGCTTTACCAGGGACTATAATTTAGTTTACAAATCACACAAGTATTAATGTTTCCTTGTTAATACTGTTATAGCATGAATGTAAACATTTATCATAAACACAAAGATATAATAATAACTACATTTATTACTGCCTCTAGGGCATATCTCCAACAGTCTCCCACTTGCACTAGAGTCAACTAATCTAGATTACATGGTAATATACCGAACACCCATGGCAGTTTGGTGCTGGTCATGTTTTGCCCTCGAGAGAGGTTTAGTCAACAGATCCGCCACATTCAGATATGTGTGTACTTTGCAAATCTTTATATCCCCATCTTGTATATGTTCTCGAATAGCGTGAAAACGTAGCTTTATGTGCTTCAGCTTCTTGTGTGACCTTGGTTCTTGCGCATTGGCTATGGCGCCCATGTTATCACAGTAGATAGACATTGGGTCCAGCGCACTAGGAACCACACCCAGCTCTGTAATGAACTCTTTCATCCATATCGCTTCTTGTGAAGCCTCCAAGCGACCATGTATTCTCGATTCATTGAAGATCTCGCCACAACGCTTTGCTTTGCACTCCTCCAAGCTAATTGCACCATTCAAAATAAATACGTATCCAGTTGTGATTTAGAATCATCGGATCGGTGTTCCAACTAGCATCGGTGTAACCATTAACAACGAGTTGTTCATCACCTCCATAAGAAAGAACCATATCCTTAGTTCTTCTCAAGTACTTAAGGATGTTTTTGATCATTGTCCAATGATCCACTCCTGGATCACTTTGATATCTGCTAGTTAAACTAACAGCATATGCAATGTCGGGTCTAGTACATAGCATGGCATACATTAGAGATCCTATGGATGAGGCATAGGGAGTCTTACTCATCCTTTCTCTATCTTCTGCCGATATCGGACTTTGAGTTTTACTCAAGGTCGTATTGGGCAACATGGGCAAGAACCCTTTCTTGCTATCTTCCATTCCAAACCTCTTTAGAACTTTGTCCAAATATGTACTTTGTGACAATGATATTTGGCATCTCGATCTATCTCTATAAATCTTTATGCCTAATATGTAAGCTGCTTCACCAAGATCCTTCATTGAAAAACTATTATTCAAATATTCCTTGACACTATTAAGAAGGTCTACATCATTCCCAATCAACAATATGTCATCTACATATAGTATTAAGAATGCTACAGAGCTCCCACTCACTTTCTTGTAAATACAAGCTTCTCCATAAGTTTGTATAAAACCAAAACTTTTGATTACCTTATCAAAACGTTGATTCCAACTTCGGGATGCTTGCTTCAATCCATATATGGACCGTTGAAGTTTGCATGCCTTGTTAGCATCTTTAGGATCGACAAAACCTTTGGGTTGCATCATATACAACTCTTCATCAATGTCTCCATTGAGGAACGTTGTTTTGACATCCATCTGCCATATCTCATAATCGTAATATGCAGCGATTGCTAACAAAATCCTCACAGACTTTAGCTTCGCTACTGGTGAGAAAGTCTCATCGTAGTCAACTCCTTGAATTTGTCGAAACCCTTTTGCGACAAGTCGAGCTTTATAGATAACATTACCATCAGCATCTGTTTTCTTCTTGAAAATCCATTTGTTCTCGACAGCCTTTCGGCCATCCGGTAAGTCCACCAAAGTCCATACTTGGTTTTCGTACATGGATCCAATCTCGGATTTCATGGCTTCTTGCCATTTATTGGAATCTGGGCTCATCATCGCTTCCTCATATGTTGCAGGGTCATCGGTGTTGTCCACCAACATGACACTCATAACAGGATCATACCAATCAGGAGTGGTACGAGTTCTCGTTGACCTGCGAGGCTCTGTAGCAACTTCAACCGAAATTTCATGATCATCATCATTAGCTTCCTCTCTTATTGCTGCAGGCACCACAGGAACTTCTTCTGGTGCTGCGCTACTCGCAAGTTCGAGAGAAGGTTCAACAACCTCGTCGAGTTCTACTTTCTTCCAGTCACTTCTTTCGAGAGAAATTCCTTCTCTAGAAAGGATCCATTCTTGGCAACGAAGATTTTTCCTTCGGATCTATGATAGAAGGTATACCCAATAGTTTCCTTTGGGTATCCTATGAAGACGCATTTTTCCGCTTTGGGTTCAAGCTTGTCCGGCTGTAACTTCTTTACATAGGCTTCGCAACCCCAAACTTTAAGGAACGACAATTTAGGTTTCTTCCCAAACCATAATTCATACGGTGTCGTTTCAACGGATTTAGATGGTGCCCTATTTAAAGTGAATGCGGCTTTTTCTAATGCATAACCCCAATGATAGCGGTAAATCTGTAAGTGACATCATAGAACGAACCATATCTAAGAGAGTTCGATTACGACGTTCGGACACACCATTACGCTGTGGTGTTCCCGGCGGTGTCAATTGTGAAAGTATTCCGCATTTCTTTAAATGCTCGCCAAACTCGTAACTTAGATATTCACCTCAATGATCAGAACATAGAAATTTAATCTTCTTGTTACGTTGATTCTCCACCTGACTTTGAAATTCCTTAAACTTCTCGAAAGTTTCGGACTTATGTTTCATGAAATAGATATACCCATATCTACTCAAGTCATCCGTGAAGGTAAGAACATAACGATAGCCACCGCGCGATGCTACATTCATTGGACCACACACATCGGTATGTATGATTTCCAATAAGTCCGTAGCTCGCTCCATCATACCAGAAAATGGAGTCTTAGTCATTACCCATCAGACATTCTTCGCATCTTTCAAGTGATTCGAAATCAAGTGATTCAAGAAGTCCATCGGAATGGAGTTTCTTCATACGCTTCACTCCAATGTGACCAAGACGACGGTGCCACATATAGGTCGAGTTATCGCTCAATTTCAAACGTTTAGCTTCAATGTTATTAATATGTGTATTTCTACTATCGAGATTCAATAAGAATAGACCATCTATCAAAGGTGCATGTGCATAAAACATATTACTCATATAAATCGAACAACCATTATTCTTGGACTTAAACAAGTAACCGTCTCGCAATAAACAAGATCCCGATATAATGTTCATGCTTAACGCAGGCACCAAATAACAATTATTTAAGTATAAAACTAATCCCGATGGTAGATGAAGAGGTAGCGTGCCGACCACGATCACATCAACCTTTGATCCATTTCATACGCTCATCGTCACCTCGTTCTTCGCTAGCTTCCGTTTATTCTGCAAAGACCTGCTTTGAGTTACAAATATGAGCAACCAAACCAGATCAAATACCCGTGCACTACTACGGTACTAGTGAGATACACATCAATAACATGTATATCGGATATACCTTTCTTCTTGATGTTGTCGTTCTTCAAATCCGCCAAGTACTTTGGGCAATTCCGCTTCGAGGACCCTCTCCCTTGCAAAGAATGCACTCAAGATCGTGCTTAGGTCCAGCCTTGGTCTTCTTCACGGCGGCAACTTTCTTACCGCCCTTCTTGAAGTTTCCCTTTTGCTTAGACTTGCCTTTCTTGAATTTTGTGGTCTTATTGACCATCAACACTTGGTGCTCTTTCTTGATCTCCACTTCTGCAGATTTCAACATGGAGAAGAGTTCTGGCAACTGCTTGTTCATGCTTTGCATATTGTAGTTCATCACAAAGTTCTTGTAACTTGGTGGCAGTGATTGGAGGACACGGTAAATCCCCAAAGCATTAGGAATCACTATACCCAAGCTTTGGAGTTTGTTTGCGTGCCCAGACATCTTAAGCACATGCTCACTGACGGAGCTGCCCTCTTCCATCTTGCAGTTAAAGAACTTTTCAGAAGCCTCATAACTCTCAACTGTCGCGTGAGTCTCAAATATCAATTTGAGTTCACGGACAATATCATGTGGGTCATGGTTCTCAAACCTTTTCTGAAGCTCCAACTCCAAACCATACAAAATAGCACAATGAACTGTGGAGTACTGATTCTTCCGAGCGAGGTAAACGTTCTTTACTTCATCGGTAGCATCAGCTGCAGGCGGGTCACCTAGCGGTGCATCCAGCACATAGGTCAAATTACCAGCATTGAGGACAATCCTAAAATTGCGGAACCAATCCGCGAAGTTGCTTCCATTGTTTTTCAACTTTTCTTTCTCTAGGAACGCATTAAAATTGATGGTATGGGCCGCCATTGATCTACAACATATTTGCAATAGTTTAGACTAAGTTTATGACAAATTGAGTTCTAATTAATAGTAAAATTAATCTAGGTGAACTCCCACTCAAAACAATATCCCTCACATTGTTTTAGTGATCACGCGAACCAAATCCACCACATCAAAAACCGATCATCACGAGAGTTGATCTAGCTTCAATGGCGAACAATCGACATGTTCATCATATCTACTATATGACTCATGCTTTACCTTTCGGTGATCCGTGTTCCGAGACCGTGTCTGTACATGCTAGGCTCGTCAAGATCAAACCTTAGCTTCCGCATGAGCAAATCTGGCTTGCTCACGTTGTATACACTTGCAGAATCTAACACACACGATCATCACGTGGTGCTTCGAAACAACAAGCTTTAGCAATGGTGCTTACTAAGGATGAACACTTTAAAACTTGAAATTTATGTGCATGAGGGATCATCTTATAATGCTACCGTCGTTAACTAAGCAATACAAGATGCATAAAGGATTAACATCACATGCAATTCATAATATGTGATATGATATGGCCTATCTTCTTCTGCTTCCGATCTCCATCTTCAAGCACGAACATGATCTCCATCATCACCGGCATAGAGTCAAGGTCAATGGCGCCGTTTCATGGTTGTCGTCCACCAGCTCCAACTATTACAACTACTTTGAATAGACACGCGGGTCTTAACAGAAATTAAAGACAACCATATGGCTCCTGTCGGTTGCGAACTTACAATAAGGAACATTGCATACATCAAATATAATCACAATCATGGCCATATCACATCACAGCACACCCCTGCAAAACAAAGTTAGACACCTCTAATTTTCTTTGCATGTTTTACGTGGTTTGGGGCTTTCAATAAGTGTCGATCTAACTTACGAACAAGAACCACAACGTTGATGTTTGAACTATCAAGTGCCCGTTGTAAGTTGGATCTATACTATAATGGGAGAGACAGACACCCGCAAAGCCACTTATGCAATACAAGTTGCATGTTGAGCGTGGAGCAAGTCTCATGAACGATGTCATGTAAGGTTAGCCCGGGCCGCTTCATCCCATCATACCGCAAGATGCAAAGTACACAAGAAACAATTGATAATAAAAGCACCACCGCCCACAATGACCATTGTGTTCTACTCGTGCAATAGATTTACATATAGACACGGCTCTAATACCACTGTAGGGGTTCGTAGCATGGAAAACAAAAAAATTCTACCACATGCAAACAAACAAGCCAAGATCTATCTACTAGATTGTAGCAACGAGTCGATAGAGGAACTCACCCTCGAAGATTCCAAAGTATTTAACGAGAGCAGATTCTCGTGGGTGATGTAGTCGTACTCTTGCCGATCTCAAGATCGCGTAGACGATCCTTCCGGCGCTGCGTTCCTGCAGTGCTTCCGTAGTCGGTCACACATTCGGTACTCGATGAATACCTTCCTCTCCCTTGTTCCAGCAGGCAGCGGAGATTGTAGAACTCTCCTCGCGATTCCGGCAAGACGTGGTACCTAAGTAGAGGAGATCTCGCAGGGCTTCGCCTTAAGCCGAGCGAGTATGGTGGACTATGAGAGAGGCCTTGGCGATCTAGGGTTTAGAGGCACCAAGGAGAGAGGGCTAGGCCGGCGGCTAGGGAAAGGGGAGGGCCCTAACTCGGCGGCTAGGGCAAAACCCTAGGGTGGCGGCGGCCACTTGGTGGTCGGGTGCTAGGGTTAGGGTTTGGTGGAGCAAGGTATAGGTCTAGAGGGGCACCCCTGCCCCTCCTTTTATAGGTGGGAGGGCGCCGGCCAGGGGAGGAGAGTCCTCCCCCAATTCGGCCTCCTTGTCCGGCGGGTGGAGGGAGAGGAACTCGTCCCCAAGTAGGTTTCCTACTCTCCCTCCACTAAGCAAAACTGTCGTTTGACTTTTCAAATTGGCGTTTGACTTTTCAAACTAGGATTTGATTTATCCCTCTATTTTGCCCAGCCATGATACCTAGTACATGATGCAATCATTCCAACTTGTTATGACACATTCATGTACCCTTCCCCTCCGGAGTGCCGGACCTTCCGGACCCTTCTAGAACATTCCCGATGAAAACACCGGAATCATTCTCCAACTCTGAAACAGGACTTTCCTTATATGAATCTTATTCTCCGGACCATTCCGGATCTCCTCATGATATCCCGGATCCCATCCGAGACTCCGAACAACATTCGGTCTCTTACTCATCATTCCATAACTACTCAACAACATTGAATCCTTAAGTGTGTCTCCCTACGGTTCGTGAATTATGCGGACATGATCGAGACACTTCTCCGAACAATAACCAATAGAGGAATCTGGAAATTCAAATGGCTCCCACATATTTCTACGATTACTTTGCAATCGAATGAACCACTTACATACGATACCAATTTCCCTTTGTCTCACGATAGTTTACTTATCCGAGGTTTTGATCGTAGGTATCTCTGCATACCTAGTTCAACCTCGTTACTGATAAGTACTCTTTCTCGTTCCCATGATATGTGATCCCTTGTGAGCCTGTCACATGCTTGCAAGCTAATTGGATGACATTCCACCGAGAGGGCCCAGAGTATATCTATCTGTCATATGGATGGACAAATCCCACTCTTGATCCATGTGTCTCAACCCATACTTCCCGAACACTCAATGCCACCTTTATATCCACCCAGTTACGGTGTGGTGTTTCATGTCATCAAAGAATTGTAACATCCCTAAATTCAAATTCCAAAAACTCATTCATATCATCCTTGCATGCATCATCATTTAGGGATTTTTCTCAAAATCACTTCAGAAAAACATAAGCTTTGGTGTTATGATTTTATGTGGACAGATTTAACTCAAAAGACCAACACCATTTTGAAAACTTGAATGATTAGGAACTTGTTTGCTTACCTCCATTATTGGAAAGTTTAGGAGTAAAAGTTTGATCAAAGTTTTCAATTTGGAAAATGAATTCAAAACCCTAATTTCAAAAACATTGCAAACCAGAGGCAATGTCTTTGATTGATTTAAGTCCAAACTTGACCAAAGCCCTTATAGATTAACCACATGGTCAAATAACTGATTTTGAAACCACAGTACCCTGCAAAAATCCCCAGAATCATATGAATTCAAAAAAAGATTTGAATTCATATCTAAATCTAACCATAAAATCAAAATAGAAAAAGAAAAGAAATAAACAAAGGAAAAGGGCCATGCCGTAAATCTGGCAACCCGCGAACCCAAAGCAAGCCCACCCGGGAATTTCTTTACTTCTCTCACGCTAACGCACACCAGATCAACGATTAACGGACCCCCCCATTTTGCACACATCAAGCGGCGGGCCCACATCCTGTCATCGTCTTCCCAAACCCGCCCGCGACCACGTCGCATTGCGATGTTGCCGGTGATGGCGCGGCTTAATTGGGCAATTAAACACAGGCGTTTCCTGTCGAGGCACCGGCTATAAGATCCCCACCTCCTCGCAGTCATTTTCCCCCAGTCAATTCCACAATCACGCCACCAGGCTGCCCACGACTCGCTCAGAACCGCCGCAGTACCGACGACTCCGGCGACCGATTCCGGTGAGCCTTGACCGCCCCCTTCTCTCTCGATCAAACAAGGATGCTCAGCACGTTCTTACGCACCTGCTGACACATTTCTTTTGCCTGCTCGTGACCCAGGTCGTCGTCTCCGTCCACGACCGAAAACCACCTGCGCCGCCGCTTGACTCCGGCGACCAATTCAGGTAAAACCCGAGCGCCCCTTGCCCCCTCTTCCACGCGAGTTTGTTCGCCTGCGTTTTGCGCAACTCCTGATGCCTCTGGCTCGTGTTAGGGCGACGCCAAACCTCGGCAAGCACCACGTCTGCAAGCGACCGACGCCGCCCGTTACTCCGACGAGCTCTGCATCAAAGACGCCTTCGCCAACCAACACCACCTCGAGCTTCAGCACGCCACCGCGGATCTGGTAAGCACCTTCTTGTTTCCCCGGACGATCTAGAGCGCCGGCGCCACCGTAGTCAGACGCGCCGCCGCCGGTCAACACCGCCAGCGCCGCCCGTTTCTGGTTGATAGATCGTAGCCGTCAGATCTTGATCCTACGCGTAGAAACAGTTCACTTAACGAAGAGGTATGGACAGATCTGAGCCGCGCAACGTTAGTTAGATCCAACGGCTGCAGAGCTTGATCCGCGCGAAACGGTACGCGCCAGTGAGGTTGTGACGCGTGGCAGGATTTAATTCAAAAACAGAATTTAAAACCAGATTTTAATCCAAACTTTAAACTGCTATAACTTTTGAATGCCACGTTAGATTTTTACAAATTTTATACCGTTGGACTCAGTGAAACAAGACCTTTCTGAATGTCCAATTTGTTTAACAAATAGTAACCATTAAAATGACTTTATTTGTGGAATCTTGTTTAAAGCTATTTTGAGTATAGTTTCATTTTGGTAATTAGTTTTAATGTTAAATAAGTTTTGATAGGGCAAATTTTGTGTCCTGTTATGTTTCAGTATCATGCACATTCTTGGAAAAATTTCCAAAATCACCACTTAGTAAAATTCTTGCATGCATGCATTCATATTATTTTTGATTGAATATATTGTGTGAAATTGAATGCTATAATTTTTCTTGTAGATTTTGCTAGTGATTGTGATTGTGAAGAGTGCTACTCTCCCCACTACCAAGGCAAGTGATATTTTCATGAATATTTCTAACCTATGTTTTGAACTAGCATTAGATATTTTGTTTGCATGTTATTTTGTCTAATGCTAAAATTGGGAAATCCTATGTAGTTTAGAATAGTAGAATTGCTAAGGAATTTTCCCTATGATAAGTTGCCATGCCTTGCTTAGCCTAGCTATATAGCAAACAAGGGATGGTGAAAATCTACACTTACTATGATGAAAATATTTCTAAGTCATGAGACTTATACTTTCCTAATAAAACCACTAAGTCAAATGAACCTCCTGGTGGAATGGAAGAATGGGTTATGTTGAGTGGTTACACAAGGCCATGGACTTGGGTTGTGTATCTCACTTGTGGTAAGCCACCCAGAACAAAGGGATTTGGAGGCCAAGTGTTGAGAAAGCTTACGGCAACCACTTGGCAATATGGGCTCTGCCTTGATCATATAGGTTGCTAGAACTTAGTCATTTGGACAGTTGGTGGTAGATGGGATGATAGGTTGGAACGCGTCCATTTGACTAAGGAAAGGCTTCTGAAAGGTCCTGTCTTGGGAAACCAAGTCTGGTGGGGAAAGTGCACAACCTCTGCAGAAGGAAAACCTAAGTACTTAGCCTAGTCCAAGGTAATGGACACTTTTGAGCATCAATACATGGAAGCTACAAGAATCTCATCACTCCAACTTCTAAGTAAAATTTATGGGTGAACAAGGGTGAAGGACCCCAATGTCTATTGGTGGTTCCTTGGGAATGTTTTGACAAAGAAAAACTTAGTGATTTCAACTAATAGGAAAAACCTATTTTCAAGCAAAGCAAGCCAAGCTACACTTAGCCAAAATGCATGTAGTAATATAGTCCATTTATAAATACTAAGGTATCACTTGCCAATACTATTCCAAAGTATTGACCCTCTGTGGCTGTAACTTGTGATGTTGCAGGTTACTCTGATGATGAATAGGAGTCATGAGTCTACACTCAACATGCTTGCCTGTGGCACATGAAGATGAAGACTTGTGTTTATTTACTTATTCCTTAAACTCTTGTATTAGGCCTATGGCCATGAGTTGTAAAATACTATGTTTTGTCTCTGGAATGAATGTAATAAACGACCTTTGTATCTGTGTACTTCATCTTAAACTGTGGATGCTAGCATTGATCCAGGGACTAGCATTGCAATCACAGGGATCCTTTCCTTTATAAAGGAGGGGTCTAACAGATGGTATCGAGCACCTGTGTTGCCTGAGGATTATGACCCTAGGATTGAAAACCATTAAGGAAAAATTTCAACTACTTCTACACTTGTCTATTCTTCTCGTAAAACTTTTCTAATCTTTTCATTCTCAACTCCATTTGTAGATGAACTCCATCAACGGCAAGTGAAGAAAGGACCACTCATGACCATGACCTTGGAGTGTGAAACCAGTTTCCCAATATACTCAAGGACCTCATGGTGGCAATGGAAGCACATGGTGCAGCTGTGTACAAGGGCTTTCCAGTGATGGATGAAGGAGTGGAGTATTGGTGGTACAACTTCACTTGTACAAAACAAGGAAGACAACCACAAGGAAAGGGGATTGCATGTACACCAACACTAAAATGCACACCACATTCTTTGAGTCACCAGAGATGCAGCTTGGAGGACTATCCAAGAACTAAGTGCTAGAGTCAAGTGCAGAATGCTCAACCTCCAAAAAGACTTAGAGAAAGAGAAGGAACTTACCCAAGAGTTGGAAGCCACCAACCAAGAGTTAAGGGGAGATATAATAGACTTAGTGATGGAATCATGTGAGCAAGATAGGTGGGTTGCCTCTAGGAACATTGTGATAGCCACCAGATCCAGTGAGATAGGCCTATAAGCACACTTTGTTAGTGGACCACCATCTATCACCTTATTTTTCCAAAATGATACCTTAAATAAATTGGACCTTATTTGATGTAAGCATGACTTGTGAGAAAATTGTGTTCCATGGTTATGTATGAGATGGTTGTTTTGTATTTATCTTAAATGATGTTGTTCTAACTTTTCAATTTTATAAATAGATGCCTATTGTCACAAGACCTTGTTGAGGAGTTCCGTGTTACTCGTTTGACCCGTATCATTGAGATTACCACTGTGATCGATCTCCCTCTTCCCACCATCACGGTGTACCCACTCACCAAGTTCGAGAGGAAGGACCTCTGGGGCTTTAAGGTGAACCAGCCAGGACGCCAGACTGATCCTACTACAGAGGCCATCGTCTTCAAGCTGATGCACGACCGGAGAGAGGCATGGAGGTAGTCATGCAGGACCTGATAGGGACGCTTGTTAGGCGTCCTCCCGACAGGTTAGGGGCACTCACTTCCACGTCTTGGGCGTGATGTTGATGGAGATTCCATCGACTTTGAGGACGACTCGAGGACACGGCAGAGCCGATACGTCTCTATCTCCGGGACTTAGAGACTCTCCTCGTGCATGTGGACACGGATAGGACGACGTCATGCTTGGCAATGACGAAGCTTGTGTACTGCTACGAGAAGGACAAGCTTTTCGCACAGCAGGATGAGATGATCAAAGAAATGGAGACAAAGTTCGAGGCCTAGGACCGCAAGTTCAAGAGTCAGGAGAAACGCGTCCAGGATAGGAACAAGAAAATCCGGGACATGACCGAAGAACTGAAGTCCAAGGACTTCGAGCTTGAGCAGCAGCAGATGGTTATTGAGAGGATTCGCTCCCAGAAGAGGGCTCTCAAGGCCAAGGTCGATTCCTTGACCACTACGATTGAGGAGAACAAGACCGCGATGGAGAACACAGGTCTTACCTTCGTCGAGGAGGAGATTGATGCTGATGAGTAGACTTGACTACTCGTTTATCTTTCATATTCGTACTTGTTATTGTGAACTAATTATTGGACCATCCGACATGTGGATGGCTTGCCACTTGTGTGTTTTACTTCATGAGCTTATTATGTGGTTGTTGAACTTTTATTCTTATGTTGTTTGTTATGTGTTTGCTTACGATGTATTGTGCATAAAACATCTATGGGTATCTCATTCTTATCTATTTGAACAAACCACAGATGCCTCCCCGCCGCGCAAACCCCAACCCCAACAACATCACCCCGGAAATGCAACAAATGATGAATGTGCAAACACAGCTTATGCAAATGATGACAACATTCATCCAGAACCAGAATAACAACAACAACAACAACAACAACAACAACAACAACAACAACAACAACAACAACAACAACAACAACAACAATAACAACAACAACAACAACAACCCTCCGGGTTTTGATATGCTCACCAGATTTCTGCGTCTGAGGCCAGCAAAGTTTTCAGGAACAACTGATCCCATGGTAGCCAATGACTGGCTACGTTCTGTGAACAAGGACTTAGTGACCGTGGGTTGCACGGATGCTGAAAAGTCAGTTCGCAAAGACATCTGGAAGGACCAGCCGCCACATGGTGGGACAACTTCCAAATCACCACTCCTATTGATGAAGTGACTTGGGACATCTTTGAAGATGGCTTTCGCTTCATATCTCATCAGAATGATGAGTCCGAAAAGAAGGAGTTTCATAACTTTCAAGCGGAGCGCCACCGTGGTGAGTACATAGAAGAGTTCAACAATCTGGCGCTATGCACCGGATGAAGTTGATACTGATGCCAAAAGAAAGAAAAGTTCTTGGAGGGTTTGAATGATGAGTGAACCTACGGTTATGCATGGCATATGTTCCAACATATCAGTCTTTGTGTGATAAGGCTGCTATTTTGGAGAGTAAAATGAAGCAAGTCGAGAGTAGGAAGAGGAAACACTCCGACAAGCACAGCTCGGGATCATCTCACAAACGATCTCACTATGATGACAGTGGCAGCTCGGGATCCCATAAGCATGGGAAATTCAACAAGCACCACAACCACAACCGTCATGACAACAAGCATCATCGCAGTCATGACAATGACAAGTATAAGAACCACAAGAGTGGACATAATAGCCACCACAGTGGGAATGGTAGTGGAAGTGGAAGTCAGCATGTTAAAAAGGACATCACCAAGTTGAGTGCTTCAAATGCAAGAAGTCGGGCATTATGCTAATGAGTGCCACGAGAAGAAAGTGGAAGGACCTAACAAGCCAAATCCTTTCCAGAAAGGACAGGTTAACCACATCAATGTGGAGGAGGTCTATGAGGAGCCTGATGCCGTTGCTGGTAAGTTCAGACTCAATTCAATTTTAGCATTTGTACTCTTTGATACCGGTGCATCTCATTCATTCATATCAAAAGCATTCGTTGAAATTAATGAACTACCGGTAGAAACCATTGGGTGTCCTATAAGAGTAAGTTCTCCGGGTGGAGAAATGATAGTAAACTCAGGATGTCATGACTTAGTCATAGAGTTTGGGAAACATAAGTTTCCAGTGAACCTGATAATTCTGAATTCCCAAGGATTGGATGTGATTTTGGGAATGGATTGGATGGCTAAGTATGAGGGAGTATTATATTGTGCCAATCGTACAGTTACACTCACAACCCCAGAAGGTAAAAGAATAAAATTCAGATATAACTTTGAATCCAAGGGAAGTAAACTGAATTCTCTTAAGGGGGTTAGCATGGACAGTGTGCCAATTGTGTGTGAGTATCCAGATGTATTTCCGGAGGAGTTACCAGGAATGCCACCAGATAGAGATGTGGAGTTTCTGATAGATTTGGTACCGTGTTCGGACCAATAGCTAAGAGACCGTACAAAATGTCGGTTGATGAACCGAAAGAACTCAAGAAGCGACTAGGAGAACGATTGCGTAAAGGGTTTATTCAACCAAGTTCTTCATCTTGGGGAGCCCCAGTATTGTTTGTGGAGAAGAAGGATAGAACACAAAGATTGTGTATTGACTACCGTTCTCTCAACGAGGTGACCATCAAGAACAAATATCCTTTGCCAAGAATCAACGACTTGTTTGATCAGTTAGAAGGAGCATGTGTGTTCTCGAATATTGATCTCCGGTCAGGTTATTTTCAGCTCAAAATAAGAGAACAAGACATACCAAAAACAGCATTCACCACAAGGTATGGATTGTATGAGTATACTGTGATGCCTTTTGGTTTAACCAACGCTCCGGCATACTTCATGAATATGATGAACAAGGTGTTCATGGAATTCCTTGACAAGTTTGTGGTTGTTTTCATCGATGACATCTTAGTCTACTCCAAGAGCAAGGAAGAGCACAAAAGACACTTACGCTTGATACTTGAAAAGTTAAGAGAGCATAAACTTTATGCCAAATTCAGCAAGTGTGAGTTTTGGTTAGAGGAAGTGGGTTTTCTTGGTCATGTTATGACAAAGGATGGTGTGGCAGTTGATCCTGCTAAGGTTTCAGCTGTGACAGATTGGGAATCACCCAAGAATGTGAAAGAAGTTCGTAGTTTCCTCGGCTTAGCAGGTTATTACAGAAGGTTCATTGAAAATTTCTCGAAAGTTGCTAAGACAATGACGGAATTGCTAAAGAAGGACAAGAAATTTGCTTGGACTGAAGGTTGCGAAGTCAGCTTCCAAGAGTTGAAGAAGAGACTTGTGACAGCACCAGTTCTATGTCTGCCAGATTTGGAAAAAGATTTCCAAGTGTATTGTGATGCGTCTCATCAAGGTTTGGGTGCCGTACTTATGCAAGATGGTAAAGTCGTAGCCTATGCTTCGAGACAACTCAAAACTCATGAAGTGAACTATCCTACTCATGATTTGGTGTTAGCCTCTGTCGTCCATGCACTCAAAACATGGAGACATTACCTTTTGGGTAAGCGGTGTGAAGTATTCACCGATCATAAGAGCTTAAAGTATATCTTCACCCAGAAAGAAATCAACATGAGACAAAGGATATGGTTAGAACTTATTAAGGATTACGACTTAAGTTTGCAATACCACCCCGGTAAAGCGAATGTAGTAGCCGATGCTCTAAGTCGTAAGACGTTTGTAAATGGCCTTACCAAAGGGGAATTGCCAGATGACTTGTGTAAGCAATTCAAAGAACTCAGATTGGAGATTGTGCCAGAAGGACATCTCATGTCCTTAGATGTTCAACCCACTTTATTGGACAAGATCCGAGAAGTTCAGAAGACTGATAAGGAAATTGAAAAGATTAAGGAAAATATAAGTCTAGGGAAAGCTAAGAGTTTCCATATAGACGAACAAGGTACCTTATGGCACGGGAAACGTATTTGTGTTCCACAAGATCCGGAGTTGCGGAAACTGATTTTACAAGAGGCTCACAACTCTCCGTATTCTATTCACACGGGAAACACCAAGATGTACATGGACATGAAAGAAAGATTTTGGTGGAACAATCTCAAAAGGGACATCGCCGAACATATTGCTTTGTGTGATGTGTGTAGCAGAGTAAAAGCGGAGCATCAGAAACCAGCAGGTTTGCTTCAACCACTGCCTATTCCTGAATGGAAGTGGGAAAATATTGGTATGGATTTCATTACCGGATTACCAAGGACCAGGTCAGGGTATGACTCCATATGGGTGGTAGTGGATCGCTTAACTAAGGTGGCTCATTTTATACCCGTGAAGACAACTTATACAAGTGCCAAGTTAGCAAAAATCTACATGAGCAGAATTGTATGCCTTCACGGTGTGCCTAAGAGTATTGTGTCAGATAGAGGAACACAGTTCACTTCTCACTTTTGGAGACAGCTTCATGAATCTTTGGGAACGAGATTGGAATTTAGTACTGCCTTTCATCCCCAAACTGATGGACAAACGGAAAGGACTAATCAAATTCTTGAAGACATGTTAAGGGCATGTGCCTTAGACTATGGAGCAAGTTGGGATGAAAGCTTGCCTTACGCAGAGTTCTCTTACAACAATAGTCATCAAGTTAGTATTGGAATGGCACCATTTGAGTTACTCTACGGAAGGAAATGTACCACCCCATTACTATGGAATGGTGTGGGAGAGAGAAGTTTATTTGGACCTGATCTTATCAAAGACGCCGAAGAGAAGGTCAAATTGGTTAAGGACAGGTTGAAGGTAGCACAGTCCCGACAGAAAAGCTACGTAGATTCTAAGCGTAGAGAAGTCACCTACGAAGTTGGGGATAGAGCTTATCTCAGGGTATCACCACTCCGTGGAGTGAAAAGATTTGGAGTCAAAGGAAAGTTGGCACCAAGATATGTTGGGCCATTCAAGATTCTAAGTCGCAAGGGAGAAGTTGCATATGAAGTTGAATTGCCAGAATCTCTGTCAGCTATCCATAATGTGTTTCACGTGAGTCAGCTTAAGAAATGCCACCCAGAAATGGAAGAAACTTCTCTGAAGGATACCATACCGTTGGAAGAGGTTCAACTAGAAAGTGACCTCACCTATGAAGAAAAGCCTGTCAAGATTCTTGAGACCGCAGAAAGAGTCACGAGGACAAAAACTATCAAGTTTTGCAAGGTGCAATGGAACCATCACTCCGAAGAGGAAGCAACATGGGAAAGAGAAGATGATCTTCGGAAAGACCACCCTCACCTATTTGCTAGCCAATCCGAATCTCGAGGGCGAGATTCACCTTAAGGGGGTTAGATTTGTAACATCCCTAAATTCAAATTCCAAAAACTCATTCATATCATCCTTGCATGCATCATCATTTAGGGATTTTTCTCAAAATCACTTCAGAAAAACATAAGCTTTGGTGTTATGATTTTATGTGGACAGATTTAACTCAAAAGACCAACACCATTTTGAAAACTTGAATGATTAGGAACTTGTTTGCTTACCTCCATTATTGGAAAGTTTAGGAGTAAAAGTTTTATCAAAGTTTTCAATTTGGAAAATGAATTCAAAACCCTAATTTCAAAAACATTGCAAACCAGAGGCAATGTCTCTGATTGATTTAAGTCCAAACTTGACCAAAGCCCTTATAGATTAACCACATGGTCAAATAACTGATTTTGAAACCACAGTACCCTGCAAAAATCCCCAGAATCATCTGAATTCAAAAAAAGATTTGAATTCATATCTAAATCTAACCAGAAAATCAAAATAGAAAAAAAGAAATAAACAAAGGAAAAGGGCGCTGTAAATCTGGCCCAGCAACGAACCCAGCCCAGCAAGCCCACCCGGGGAATTTATTTCCTTCTCTCACGCTGACACGATCAACAGCGAACGGACCCCCATTTTGCACATCGGCGAGCGGGCCCCCATCCTGCTGTCATCCTCTTCCCAAACCCGCGCGACCACGTCGCAGCTCGATGTTGCCGGTGATGGCGCGGCTTAATTGGGCAATTAAACACAGGCGTTTCCTGTCGAGGCACCGTCTATAAGATCCCCACCTCCTCGCAGTCATTTTCCCCCAGTCAATTCCACAATCACGCCACGAGGCTGCCCACGACTCGCTCAGAACCACCGCAGTACCGACGACTCCGGCGACCGATTCCGGTGAGCCTTGACCGCCCCCTTCTCTCTCGATCAAACAAGGATGCTCAGCACGTTCTTACGCTTTTCTTGACATTTCTTTTGCTGCTCGTGACCAGTCGTCATCTCCGTCCACGGCGAAAACCACTGCGCCGCCCGCTCTCGGCGACCAATTCAGGTAAAACCCGAGCGCCCCTTGCCCCCTCTTCCACGCGAGTTTGTTCGCCTGCGTTTTGCGCAACTCCTGATGCCTCTAGCTCGTGTTAGGGCGACACCAAACCTCGGCAAGCACCAAGTCTGCAAGCGACACCGCGTTACTCGACGAGCTCCACGAATCCGAAAGACGCCTTCGCCAACCAACACCACCTCGAGCTTCAGCACGCCACCGCGGATCTGGTAAGCACCTTCTTGTTTCCCCGGACGATCTAGAGCGTCGGCGCCACCGTAGTCAGACGCGCTGCCGCCGGTCAACACCGCCAGCGCCGCTTCGGTTGATAGATCGTGGTGTCGATCTTGATCCTATCGTGAAAACAGTTCACTTAACGACGAGGTATGGACAGATCGAGCGCATAGCGTTAGTTAGATCCAACTGCAGAGCTTGATCCGCTGAAACGGCAGCGCCGGTGAGGTTGTGACGTGGCAGGATTTAATTCAAAAACAGAATTTAAAACCAGATTTTAATCCAAACTTTAAACTGCTATAACTTTTGAATGCCACGTTAGATTTTTACAAATTTTATACCGTTGGACTCAGTGAAACAAGACCTTTCTGAATGTCCAATTTGTTTAACAAATAGTAACCATTAAAATGACTTTATTTGTGGAATCTTGTTTAAAGCTATTTTGAGTATAGTTTCATTTTGGTAATTAGTTTTAATGTTAAATAAGTTTTGATAGGGCAAATTTTGTGTCCTGTTATGTTTCAGTATCATGCACATGCTTGGAAAAATTTCCAAAATCACCACTTAGTAAAATTCTTGCATGCATGCATTCATATTATTTTTGATTGAATATATTGTGTGAAATTGAATGCTATAATTTTTCTTGTAGATTTTGCTAGTGATTGTGATTGTGAAGAGTGCTACTCTCCCCACTACCAAGGCAAGTGATATTTTCATGAATATTTCTAACCTATGTTTTGAACTAGCATTAGATATTTTGTTTGCATGTTATTTTGTCTAATGCTAAAATTGGGAAATCCTATGTAGTTTAGAATAGTAGAATTGCTAAGGAATTTTCCCTATGATAAGTTGCCATGCCTTGCTTAGCCTAGCTATATAGCAAACAAGGGATGGTGAAAATCTACACTTACTATGATGAAAATATTTCTAAGTCATGAGACTTATACTTTCCTAATAAAACCACTAAGTCAAATGAACCTCCTGGGTGGAATGGAAGAATGGGTTATGTTGAGTGGTTACACAAGGCCATGGACTTGGGTTGTGTATCTCACTTGTGTTAAGCCACCCAGGCACAAAGGGATTTGGAGGCCAAGTGTTGAGAAAACTTACAGTGCAACCACTTGGCAATATGGGCTCTGCCTTGATCATATAGGTTGCTAGAACTTAGTCATTTGGACAGTTGGTGGTAGATGGGATGATAGGTTGGAACGCGTCCATTTGACTAAGGAAAGGCTTCTGAAAGGTCCTGTCTTGGGAAACCAAGTCTGGTGGGGAAAGTGCACAACCTCTGCAGAAGGAAAACCTAAGTACTTAGCCTAGTCCAAGGTAATGGACACTTTTGAGCATCAAGACATGGAAGCTACAAGAATCTCATCACTCTAACTTCTAAGTAAAATTTATGGGTGAACAAGGGTGAAGGACCCCAATGTCTATTGGTGGTTCCTTGGGAATGTTTTGACAAAGAAAAACTTAGTGATTTCAACTAATAGGAAAAACCTATTTTCAAGCAAAGCAAGCCAAGCTACACTTAGCCAAAATGCATGTAGTAATATAGTCCACTTATAAATACTAAGGTATCACTTGACAATACTATTCCAAAGTATTGACCCTCTGTGGCTGTAACTTGTGATGTTGCAGGTTACTCCGATGATGAATAGGAGTCATGAGTCTACACTCAACATGCTTGCCTGTGGCACATGAAGATGAAGACTTGTGTTTATTTAGTTATTCCTTAAACTCTTGTATTAGGCCTATGGCCATGAGTTGTAAAAGACTATGTTTTGTCTCTGGAATGAATGTAATAAACGACCTTTGTATCTGTGTACTTCATCTTAAACTGTGGATGCTAGCATTGATCCAGGGACTAGCATTGCAATCACAGGGATCCTTTCCTTTATAAAGGAGGGGTCTAACAAGAATCCTTCCGGTGATGGTGATAATCATGATCTCATGGTCGAAGGAATTAGGTTACTATGTATCAGAAAGCATATAGCAATTGAACTATTAAAATGACTTGATATTTATGCTACGCCTATCTATAGGAGTATGTCTATCATACCATTCTCCTAACGATATGATCTTGTTGTTGATAACATCTCAATGTTCATGATAGGGAAACCACAATCATTTATTAACCAACAAGCTAGTATTATGAAGAGGCTTTACCAGGGAATCTAATTTAGTTTACAAATCACACAAGTATTAATGTTTCCTTGTTAATATTGTTATAGCACGAATGTAAACATTTATCATAAACACAAAGATATAATAATAACTACATTTATTACTGCCTCTAGGGCATATCTCCAACATCATATGGCTCCCACAGATTTCTACGATTACTTTGCGGTCAAATGAACCACTTACATACGATACCAATTTCCCTTTGTCTCGCAATAGTTTACTTATCCGAGGTTTGATCGTCGGTATCTCTGCATACCTAGTTCAACCTCGTTACCGATAAGTACTCTTTTCTCGTTCCCGTGATATGTGATCCCTTGTGAGCCAGTCACATGCTTGCAAGCTAATTGATGACATTCCACCGAGAGGGCCCAGAGTATATCTATCTGTCATATGGATGGACAAATCCCACTCTTGATCCATGTGCCTCAACACATACTTTCCGGACACTCAATGCCACCTTTATAGCCACCATGTTATGGTGTGGTGTTTGATGTCATTAAAGCATCCATCCGGTGATGGTGATTAGCATGATCCCATGGTCGAAGGAATTAGGTTACTATGTATCAGAAAGCTTATAGCAAATGAACTATTGAAATGACTTGATCTTTATGCTACGCTTATCTATAGGAGTATGTCCATCACATCATTCTCCTAATGATATGATCTTGTTTTTAATAACATCTCAATGTTCATGATCAGGAAACCATGATCATATATTAACCAACAAACTAGTTTTAACAAGAGGCTTTACTAGGGACTCTTTTATGTTTACAAATCACATAAGTATTAATGTTTCTAGTTAATACAATTATAGTATGGTATGTAAACATTTATCATAAGCACGAAGATATGATAATAACTACTTTATTATTGCCTCTTGGGCATATCTCTAACATCAAGATATAATGGGATGAGGAGTTACCCATGGTGCATGAGGAAGAAAGGTGCCCCTTCTCATGGCATATCTAGCAAGTTCTTCTCTTGCCATTTTTCTTCTTGGGAGGAGTTGCACCATGAAGAAGAGCTTGAGGCTTCTTGGGAAGTGGCCCATATTGAGCTTGTGTAGGAGCTTGAGGCCACTTCCCTCGTTGCTTCTCACTAAGAGGATTCTTATTTAATGGTAAATCCCTCACATGATGCCCTTATTCCTTGCACTTGAAGCACACAATGTTGGCCGAAATCCTCACTTGAACTTGGCCCTTCTTCTTGTTGCACTTGTGCTTCAACGAGCTAGTGGGCTTGTTATTGATGTTGGAGTTGAATCCAAGCCCACTCTTGTCACTTGGGGGTCGTCGTCTCACACTCAACATCTTCTTGAGTGTGGTATTCCCTTCATGACACCTTTTCAAGACATTCTTCAAAGAAGTGACTTGAGCCT
The DNA here is from genome assembly GCA_030063025.1 of Avena longiglumis. Classification (NCBI taxonomy): domain Eukaryota; kingdom Viridiplantae; phylum Streptophyta; class Magnoliopsida; order Poales; family Poaceae; genus Avena; species Avena longiglumis. Next base: position 462,825,593 of record CP125974.1, read on the forward strand.
TGAGCTCTTTGATTTCCTCTACATGGTTAGTATCAACAACAATACTAGAGGAAGTAGAAGCTTCATTGTTAGATCAACAAGGCAAAGAATGCAATTCATCACAAGATATAGCAAGGTTGTGAGAGGATGAATTACAAGGACTAGCACATGGCAATATAACATTTGGAGTAGATATAGTGCTAATGTCCACATGAGTACCACTAGATGTTACCTTTGACACAATGGCCTCATGAGCTAATCTTAGCCTACCATGGGAGACTAGAAGATCCTCATGTGAGCTTGAGAGCTTGGCATGACTTTCTTCTAATTTCCCATAATTGCTAGTTAGCAAAGCAAGTTGAGCCTTCAGCTCAACATTCTCCTTCATGATAGATACTTCACAAGAAATAGAGTTAGTAGCACAAGCATCATCAACATTTAAGGAAAGAGGTGAGGGCAACTTGGAAAGCTCTTTAGAATATGAAGCTTTAAGTTTCTCATGTGACTTGGTGAGTTTGATGAGCTCACCCTTGATGACCATAGAGCCATTATTGAGGTGCTCAAAATCCTCAAGGAGTTTAGCATAAGCAACTTCAAGTTCATCATTTTTAATTTGAAGGGCACTTGCCACCTCAAACTCTCTATCATGAGATTTCTTTACTCTAGATAGCTCTAGATCAAAGGTCTCCTCAATAGATTCCTTAGTGGTTTGTTCCTCTTCAAGAGCTTCATTTAGATTGGCAATTTCATTAGCATACTAACGCTCAAGACTACTTATTTTATCTATTGAGTCCTCATGCTCTTATATTAGTTGCTTAATTTCAATAGGACAAGTCAAGATTTCAATGAAAGTAGAGCAGGCATTTTTATTAGGATGAAGAGCACGAAGGACTTGCCCCCCCCCTTCTCTTTTAAAGAAGCAACATCATCATCTACTTCTACATGATCAACATTCACATCATCATGAGATATATTGAAATCCAAAGGATAGGTTACCTTTGAACCCTTAGCCATGAGGCACAAGTGAACATTGAAGAAGGTGATGATGAGGGAACATATGAAGCTCCAATGGAAACCTTGCCTTGGCCCACACATTCTTCAATTTCCTCTATATGGTTAGCAACGCAAGTACTAGAGGAAATAGAAGCACATTTATCATGACAACAAGGCAAAGCAAGCATATCATCATGAGACATATTCAAGGAATTTTACATGATATGCAAGGGCAATCAACACTAGGATGTAAATTACATATGGGCATACAAGTTTTCATGCCCAAAGATACAACATTGCAATGAGATAGAGACAAAGGATCATGAATGGAAATCTCACTATCTACATTGCAAGTTCTATCACCACTCACCATATCATTACCTTGAGATAAATCATATGTTGGTGAAGTGGAAGAAGATGAGAACTCATCACGGCCGGAGGTGGAGGGAACACAATCATCCTCATCAAAAGCTTGGACACATCATATTTTGCTTGAAGCTTGGTCCAAATATCATGAGCATTCCGGAAAGGCATGATTGAGGAAAGAACTACAAAGCTCACAGCATTAACAAGCAACTTAGATGCTTCAGCTTCGAGATAAGAGTTTTAATCCTCCTCCAAAGATAGATTTTGGGGATCCTTAGGAGGAGACAAGCCCACATCTAGAATCCTCTCAATATTTGGGTCGATGACCCGAAAATTACTAAGCATGCGAATACACCAAACAACATAATTTGTGCCATCAAATGTAAATGTGTGAGAGTGCACTAAACACCTAGGAGACATCTTTACTCTCGAGACGGTGAAGCCTAAAAGCGAGAGACATCGCTCTGATACCAATTAAAAGGCAAAAATATCACAATTTAGGCTCAAATAAATTCGGAATAAAACTAACGCTTAATTTATTGAGCACAAAACCTAACCACTAGGTTCACCAAAGTTCACCAACAACCTATGCTAAGCAATACAAGTAATAAGGTGATAGCAAGATATAAATACTTCAAGCACAATGGATATCACAAAGTAAAGTGCATAAGTAAAGGGCTCAGTTGAGAGATAATCGATGGACACGGAGACGAAGATTTGTTTCCCGGAAGTTCACTTCCAAAGAAGCTACATCTCTGTTGGAGATGTGCGATGGCGCAATGCTCTCTGAACGCCACAAATGGCTCACCTTGAGCTGTGGTGGATCGATGCTCACCCAACGCCACACAAGGCCTCACCCCGGATGCGTAAGAATGCAACTCACCGACGCCACAAAAGGCTCACCCTATTCTCCCAAGTGCGTACCACAAAAGGCGGGCACTCGCTCCACTATGGGACTCTTGAGGGAGGTCACCGAACCCGTACAAGATTGGGGCTATCTCCACAACTCAATTGTAGGCTCCCAACAACAAAGCCACAAAAGGCGACAACGCCACAAAAGTCCAACAAAGCCACAAAAGGCTACAAGACCATAAAAGGTCAACAAGACCACTAAAGGTTAACAACTCAATCGTACAACTGTCTAGGGTTCCAAGAACCCAAGAGAAATAATCCCACAAGATTGAACTCGCAGAATCTCCAAGGAGAACTCAAACCTATGCACCAAATGCAAGGGCAATTCCTTCTCTACCAAATTCCAACAAAGCTACAAAAGCTATTGGGGAATAAGGGAGGAAGAACACAAGAGGAGAACACAAAACTCTCCAAGATCTAGATCCCAGTGATTCCTTCACAAAGAAGAGATTTGACTTGGGTGATTGTAGATCTAGATCTCCTCTTGATTTTCTCTCAAAAAGATGTAACAATCATGGGAGGGAGAGGGAGTAAGAAATCTCAAATAGGTCAACAATGGTGGGCAAAAACAAGCTCAAAAGATGGGGAACCATTGGGAAAGAAGCCCCCCTTAAATAGGACAAGGAAAAACTGACCGTTTGGGCCAGATTCGCGCACCACTGGAACCTCCGGCCCCCACCGGAACTTCCGGTAAATAGAAGCACAAGTTACTGAACCTGACCGGAACTTGGGTCGGAACTTGGGCCAGAACTTCCGCTCAAGCAAAAACGCTGGATAGCATTGCACGAAAACTTCAATAACTTTTGATTCCGGACTCTGTTTTTGATGATCTTGGGCTCGTTTTGAAGAGAACGAAAATATATACAAGATTATACAAAGAAACATCATAGTCAAGCATGCAAGGATAAAACCAAATTGAGAAAGGTATAACCTTTCTAGAAGCGATGAACCGGTAAAACCTGCAAAACCCAAAACACAAGAAGTTGATCTTGGAAACTCCAATTGGGATGAAACCAATTTTGTTGGAAAGATAAAACCAAGATAATCCAACAAAAGGTCGAAATATTGGATATCACCTAGGGAGAAAATACCATGGATATATATGTGATGTATCTCCCAAGGTGTGGAGCCAGAAAACTCGCAAGATAAAAAATCACAATAAGATATGCAAGGGAAATCCTTAGATGAAGAACTAGAGCTTGTTATGATGATAACCACAAGATCTAGATACTCTCATGTAAATAACCAACTAACAACAAGAAAGATGATGCTATGAATGCAAAGGTTTGAGCTCTCTCCGAACGATGCGATCGAGACACTCGCTTGAGATCCCCTCTTGATAGAATGGCTATCTATCCTAAACCAGGTCTCCCAACTAACAACACGAGACCGGAAAAGAGAAGCCCTATCAATATCATACCTTTTCCTTGAGCATTCCACTTGAACTTTATGTGCATCGTCTTGTTCTTCTCAAGTGGAAACACCTTTCTTGTTTGCTCTTGCTTGATGAAGATGAAGACTTGCAAATTGCTCCCCCATACTCCATGGGTAAACCTCTTCTTTGAACTTGTCTTCATCACACCATGATCACGAGGATGGCAAGCTTCAAGCACGAGATCTTCTAGAGATGGCGCATCTTGAGCTCGCCCTTCTTCATCCCTTCTTGAGGTTGATCCATCTTGATGCAACTCTTTGCACTTGTCTTGATCAACCTTAAAGCTCCTTCTTTCTTCATCTTTCAACCTTGAGTCCAACACATGGCCCAAGCAATGCCAATGGACAAACCTACAAGTGAAACTCAATTTACACATTAGTCCATAGGGATTATCATTAATTACCAAAACCACACATGGGGGCATACATGCCCTTTCAGCTACCATAGTCGCCACGTTCGGCATCGATCGTTTAAAGAAGGGGATCTAGTGCTCCAGGTTAAGCAGAAAAAGTCACATAAATTATCCCTGCCATGGGAAGGATCGTTCATCATAAGCAAGGCGCTACTCAATGGTTCCTATTACCTCATTGACAATCTTGAATTGGAGGATAGGAGGATTATAAGCATAAGCGACGTGTCCCGTATGATGACTACCTGAAGCTTAATCGGCCATGGAACATAGCATAGCTACGTCCTTTCTACACTTAGTATATTTTATTATCTACTATGTACCTCTTATATAATCAATGAAATAAAGATTTTGGTTCACTCATATGCCTGAGTCTTTTACCTCCTTTTGTGTTTATTTTTGAATCATATAAAACCCTTTATGCACAAGCTTTGCATTTGCACTTGTGAAAATGCCGCCTACGGGCGTTAGCTTAAGTTTTCTGGTCTACACGTTTTCTGTCATTTTCTATATGGATTCTGGAGTAGTGACTTTCAACACTCAAAGTCGATAATTTTGTGCTTAGGTTATTGACTATGCCATTGGGCATCATCGCCTGAGCGCATGGTTCTGACTGAGGGTCTTCCAACTCACGAATAGTCGAGCATAAAAGTCGGAATAATGGATACGCCAACACTTGCTTAAAAATATATAATACATGCTGGATCTAGTTTCTAAGTATCCGGAGGCTTGAAGCCAAGTTTTCCACCTTTGCAAACACCATTGTTTTATGCATATTACATACCAGAAGTAATAAATATTACAAAGTGTTTTTAATTCTTCTGGAGTAGGAGACTTAGAGGTTGCGTCGTCAGCGACAAGAGATCCATCTTGTTCATCAATGAAGTCGGTTGTCTTTAAGGACTCGGAGGCTTCTTGGTCCTTGTCGATGATTTCCAAAGGCACGAAGACATCCGCCTTTACCAACTGGGCGACTCGGGTGTCATAGCCGGTGAGAAAAGACTATATTGCATCGTTGTCGATTTTGTGGTCGTCTTCGTCTACATAGGGGATACCTCTAGTCACCATGTCGATGTTGGTGTTGTCGTAGTGAGCTTTGACCAAGGCCAAGGCCATCCTCGCGCCAGCCCGGGTACAAGGAGCTTTCTAGCTTACAATACGCTCGGGGCTCGATCGAGGATTTCCGAGAACTTCATCGTGTATTGATGTTGATGTCCAAGGGCTTGGAAATATCTTTGGCATGCACGATGGCAGTATTGATGAACTTTCCTGCAAGGGACATGCACTCTTTTGGAGGCAGAGCATTCTCACCTAAGTTGGCGAGGCCAATGGGAGTTGCATTTTCGACAAAGAAATTGAGGGCATGAGTTCAATAAATCAAGTTATAAGTACCTAACTTACAGAAAGTGAAGACAGAGGAAACATACTAAAGATGTTGCTCTGATCTTCCTGGAGAACCTCCGCCAAGGAGTCCCATTCCTTTAGGAGAGTTTTTCATGCCTCAAGGTTGCGAGCATTTTGCTCGTCGGCAGATTTCTTATGCTCATTGAGGATTGCAATCTCCTCCTTAAGGCGGTTCCTCTCTGTGTTAGCAGATTCTTGCACAGCTACCAACGCCTCTTCGTGCATCTTCAAGGTTTCATCTCTTTCCTCCTTCAAAATTTTGTTTTCACTATCGAGCTCCTGGATATTCTTGGATTGCTCGACAATGTCCTTGGCTTTGGCAATAGCTTCTGCAAGTCGGAGAAATAACTAGCATAATGAGTACTTGGAGGATGAAATTCCAATATCAAGATGAGAAAGGAAATTGAAAATAAAACAGACTCTTGCATTTGGTGATCTGTTCTTTCAAGAAGGTAGTTTTACCTTTTTCATTCTTTAGCTCCTCGCTGATCTTGGTGAACTGCTCGTTGGCGGCTACCTTCCGAGCATTCTCATTTTGCAAAGACAAAGTGTTTAGTCTACATGGAGAATCTAGCGAAAACTATCTAGTTCTACCTAGAGGCTTAGGGGCTACAGTATGAGTTTTTAACTCAAAGCTATGCTTAGTCCTTTCTTAAGCATCTAGTCGGAACTTTATTCGTTTCAACTACACGCTTGGGGGCTACAGTATTGAAAGCATTGCATATGCTACTCTAAAAGTATCTAGTCAGAATTATTCATTCAAGCTACATACTTGGGGGCTATAGTACAAAGTTTCTTACTTAGTCACTCATAGAGCATTCAGACCAAAAGACCTATGGTTTTCCATCTAAATCCTCGAGGGCTATAGTGGGATGTTATATGTGAAATGCATAGATAAAAGAACTTATGAAGGCGATGATCTTGAGGTTGTTCGCAACTTGTATATACAGCTTGCCAGAAGCAAGTGTATTACGTCGGAGAATTTCTGCCTGCTTGAGAAATTCCTCAAGACCATAAATTGGAGAATTCGGAGCCGTACCAGGAGCTAGAGCAGATGGACTTGGAGTGATTGTCTGGCTCATTGGCCTTAAAGTCTCCATCTGTCCCATGGTCACCGCAGATCTGCCTTCCACCGCCAACTCCTTTCCTTTCTCGGTGGCATCCTTAGCCGGAGCTTCAGCCACTTTAGAGGAGGTGCTCTCCTGCGCCGCCTGGTCGCCAGGAATGAGGATCATCACGGCAACATCTAGGACCTCCTGTGAAGGAGTGTTGTCCACTTCCATGATGGAAGGATCAGATGCTTCCATAGTCGAAGATCCGATGGGTGCGGCAGATGGCTGGACGGCAAGGGTAGGAGGAGCGATGGCGGGGAAGCCTGGGTCAACATATCACGGATATTTTTAGAAGCCCCAACAGTCTTGGAGGTCTTATTCAAACTCAAATTGGCCTTTTTCTTTAGATGTACAAAGCAAAGTATAGGTATAGGAAGAAACAATGGAAACGACAAAGTCGGAGGAAAAGAAACTTACATGACCGTTGGCACCTTAGTCAAAGGCATGCCAACTGCTTTTATTTTCTCCGCCTCTAGGGAGGCAGTGGATTTGTTGGAGACTCCACTCTTCGTGTTCTTCTTCTTGCCTCCACCGACAGCATCAGAGGTGGAGCTCTTCCGCTTTCGCGCCAGCGGGACATCATTGTTGTACACGACCATGACTTCCTTCATCTTGGGGTCGTAGACCTGGGAGCCATGTTTGCTTCCTCCAAGTCCCCCAGTTGTTAAGTGATCATGGTGTTAGACGGATGGATGCATTAAAGGAGGGAAAAGTGGAATATATGTCAAAGTAATATAAAAAGTGAAAGTTACCTTTGGGCACTTGTCGTCCTCGAACATGTCATAGGTGATAGAGAAGCCACGCTTTCGGTCCTTCACCTTGATGATATCCTTGAGGCAGAGCTTGATGGAGTCACTAGAAAAGTTATCCTCGGAGATCCGGAGGGTATCCTTCCTATTCTTCGTGTAATGACACATCAACTTCTCGCGGTGCTGTAGAGGCTGGATCCGCCCTATGAACCAGCACATGGCTAGGTCCAAGCTGGTCAGACCCGTGTCAACGAGCCACTCGATCCGCCTTACAGCGCAAGATGCCTCATCATCAAAGGGAAGAAGGGCTTGTGGCCTCCACAGGGTGACTTCGGTGGTGGCCCCATAGATGAAGTCTAGGTAAGTCCCTGCTCGGCCATCCAGAGGGATATCTGGGCCATAGAAGTAGGTACGTTGCCAGTTCTTCCAGGACTCATGTCCCACAATGTCGGGGAACCGCCGGCCAGACAGGATCTTGAAGCTTATGGTTCTGCAGTTACTGAGCTCCTCCTTGCTCACTCTGGCTTCCCTCTTGATGGTGAAGAAATATATAAACAGATCTAACCTAGGCCTAATACCTAGGTATCCCTCGCACAGAGCCGCGTAGTTGCTAAGTGCTAGGATGAAATTGGGGGAGAGGTTCTGAGGTTGAACCCAGAAGTGTTGGAGGACTTGGACATAGAAGTCGGAGATCGACGGGGCGCACTAGTTGGGCTTTGAGGTATACCTTTTCTCCGGCTTGGGGAGAAGGGACGACCTCGCCGGCCGGTGCCGCCCACCAGGACAGACCCTCCATCACCAGATGGTACCCCTCGGAGATCATATACTTGATGTCACCATCAAAGATGTCCAAGCCGCGCCACTCCCCCTTATGGGAGTCCGCCTCCTCCTCCAGCGGCTCGAGCGCCGCTAGAATATGGTCACCGCCGGTGGATTCCACCACCACAGAACGCGGCACCACCACTACCTCCGGCGGTACATGAACTATGCCTGGGGGCTTGGCCAAAGCCTCGCCAGATGTTGCCATGGAAGGGTTGTTGCTACTGCTCGCCATTGGTGAGGGAGAGGTGGACTAGGAGCTCGGGAAGGACTAGGGTTTTCTCTGCACGCGAGGAGCTCGAGAAGGGTTTGGGATGGAGGAAGAAAACGACGCGGGTGCGAATGAGGGTAAAAATAATTGACCCACGTAGTTAAAAATATATAGCCCCGATATCAAGATTCGTGCAAGACGATCCAACGGTCGACGCGTGGACAGCATGTGCGCGAGCGTGCGCAGAGATTTCGCCATGTTTCCACCGTCGTTGCTTGACGTTTCATATTTCTCGCGCGGGAAAATCGCTATCATTATGTTTACTACATATGTGAGTTTCGAGGCGACTCTAGCTACAGTCTACGTCACCCCACTGACAGTTGTAGACGAACCGTCCCGTTTGAAGATTACGACATGGACGGATCCTGTCTATCTACGAGAAGAGTAAGATGGAAGACTCGGTGGTTCTCCGACTTACGTATTGAAGACGGAGAATATTGCAGGGTTCTTTGGAGGCTAAAGGATATTGCTTGAAGAATTGCCGACATCACCTAGATGGAGCATTCGAACTGAAGAGACAAGAGGGCGCAAGCTTTTGGAGTTCTCTAAGGGCTACTGTTGGGGATATGCTAAATGGGTATCATCATTGCATGTCTCCAATCCGGCTAACCCGGGTGGCCCACAGTTGGTACCAAGGCCCATTGCCTGCTGGGCGGCCCAGTTAGACGGATCAAGAAGGGAGGCCCATGCCGGATAAAGGAAGGCTACGATGGAGTCACCGACATACTCAGAGCCTTGGAGTGCAAGACACGAAGACAAGTTAGTACCCGTGTGGGACTCTGTAAACTGTCCGGCTAAGACTTTTTGTTGTAACCCTAGGTTCTGGTGTCTTTATAAGCCAGACCTCTGGGGGCCTTTACACACCTCGCACAGCAAACCTATCTCTTTACTCGGCGTATTGTCATTATAGTGATTTATAGCGGGAGTAGGATTTCGCCACCGTTGTAGGATCTGAACCTGGGTAAGTTGTGTTACCTCGTACCCGCCTACTCGCCGTCTTACCCCCATGTCTCTAAACACGCACTGTGAGGACACCTCCATGGCGTACTCCTCGGCAATACCACGACACCAGCAATAGAAGCATTTGTACAGACTGCAGCTGCTGGCCGCCTCCGTCTGCTTCGCCTTCTTGTCGGTCGCCTCCATCTTTCTCCCAACTTCTAGGGATTCGATATCGGTCCATAATAATAGCAACGGGACGAGTCATTTTTCCAACATGACCAGAGTATTTCTTTCCTCGGGTCCATATTAATGGTATTTTTTTGGAAATGAGCGCTTTTGTTACTTAATAGTAATGTTTACACCCGGCCTCTACATAGCTAGGATGCACACAATAGATCAACCACAAAGCTAGTGACCAAAGAATAAGTACGGAAATTACAAGACATGCTAAATATAAACATCCTCAAGAGCTATGGCAGATCTATCTGAAGATCATGTTGTCATCCATGTCGGGAGAAAATATTTCTCGCCGTGTTCTCCAAATCGCGTACACCCCTCCACAAACAAGTCGTGGAACTCCATACGTTGGAGAGTAGTCCATGATCAGAGGATAGTCATGGCTCGATAGTTAACCTATAGGGGAGAATACACAATGTTATTAAAAATCTTGTTATTTCTACATATCCAAAGCGACCAAATAATGACAAGCACTCCCACTCTAAACAAAGTTCCTTATTTATCCATAATCTCGTTCAACCAGTTGAAAAATACATTGACTACCGAACATGGGGGAGATAAACAAGAGGCTACTTGGATGATTAACCATATAGCACGAGCAAATTTACATTAGAAGAATAAATGCCAGATTTTCTCATTTTGGTGACAAAAAATACATTGTGTACTTCCATGCCAATTCCTCTTAACAAGATTACCTTTCGTAAGAATTACACTTTACAGAGATACCAAGCAAATATCTTCGTTTTAAGGGGTATTCTCATCTTCTGTAACACCCTCAGAATCGGACCTATGCAAGTTTGAGCAAAATTCGCCAAACCCGCATAGAAACGATTCAAAGGTGCCCACCAGGCACTTTCGTGCGGGTGGAAACGAAGTAATAACATTACACAACAGTCCTCGATGGGACCCATGAGCAGATATATATAACAGCGACTCAAAGAGTCAAGAATACAGATATAATATACAACGAACCAAACCACCTTGAAAATGATAGAGCGTCCAGCTACGGACAAGATGCAAATGGGGCTAAGAGCCCTGAAGAATAACCGATGGCGTCCATAACCCTGAGGCCAAGCGGAAGGGTAACCACGCTAACGACGTCGATCTCAAAACCTGCTTAAACAAAGGGGTGCCGACAAGGGCAAAAGAAAAAGAAGGAGCGTCGATCGAGGCCGATGCAGCGAGGCTAGAATTGGCGGTCCTCGCCTACATAGGTATGGTGGATGAGCGGCAAAGATGCACTAAACAACCTATAGAGACTCGATACAACTGGCGGTTATCAGAGAGGGGGGAGAATGACCTACCCGGATCCAACCTGAAGCTAACACCAAACAAACCCATCCTGGTGTTTCCCCCTCGAGACCAAACGAGGAAGTCAACCGAGGAACTCACACCGTTGGCAGTTTTATTTATTCAGTTATCGTTGCAGCAATTACTAGTCAGGTTTAGATAATCATCCTGATAAAGTAAACAGTGGGCACTTTTAGTTAACCATTCGGTGATAGTGGCAACACTTACTAGTCAGATACATTTATCATGAGATAACCCAAAAACCCAGCAGTTGTTGGTACTTTTATTCAGCCATTCCGTTGTAGTTGCAGTACTTACTAGTCAGTACAATGGTCGCAAGCGACACTTCAAACAAGCAGTTGTGGGCAGTATTATTAGCCATTCCATTATAGTGAAGCTGATTACTAGTCATTATAAAGTCAAATTTATAGCAATAAACTTTAGTTATGCTTGTCTATGGTCGAGATACTGTGCTCCAAGTCGTCCATATCCGCGGACACGGCTTTCAGAAAGTTTTACCCGGCCGGGGTGCACCAATAGCAACACACGCTCGATCAACCTCGGAAAAAACAAAACAAAACCCAACGAGGCTTTCACGACTAAACAATCACAGGATTTAGAAATATTTCAGGGGGCCACCCCTTAAGTAGAATCCGCAACGAAGCCGGCCGGCTCCGAGACGGACTTAAGGTTGTGGGGACGGTTTGTGAGCAGGAACCGAAAGTGTGGCTGGGCTTGTCGACACCGCGGAATCGTGCCACGATCCAAAACAGTACAGTGTGCTCCTCGCACAATCGTAAATACATAAGTAGCATGGCATAAGTACAGGATCGTAAATAAAACCTCAAACTAGTTTGTGGCCCCAAGAAATAAGATGAATCAAGCTCGCTCTCGGGGGTCCCATATACCTCCGGATGTGGATAGCGATAAATCAAGGCAATTACCAAGTACTCGGGGTCCTCACGGACACAAGTGGGCGTTCGGAAACCAAATATTTTCTATCACCCACCGATGCCTCTGCTTACTTCAATTTTAGTTGTTAAACAGGAATTAAAGTGAACGATAAGTAAAACTAAGATCATCTCCAACATCAACATGCGGCAATACATCAACATCTGTGGCCTTTGAGCGACCATACGCGCTTGAGCAAGCGACTACGACGCGCAAGTCCAACTAGCTACCAAACAACAGGTAATAGGATGTGTCCAAGGCAATATAGGGCTGCACGGTATATCACAGGTACGGAAACTAAAGCATCGCAACACAGATAGCACTAGATCAACAGGAGGGAATAAAGACTATAAAAGTAAGATAGGTAGAAAGGGGGAGATGCTCGCCTGAAAACATTGTCGAAGGTCAACCGAAGATCGGGGCGAAGCTCACATCAACTCATCGGCCTTATCCGCAAAGAAGCAAAACACTAGAATAAACACCGGATGCAATATTTAATACAAGGCAGAAGATCGGCATGATGCATGTATGATGTATGGCATGGCAAGGTGCGATGCAATTAGGTCATATTAAAGCGGAACCGGGGTCCCGGCATTTAATTCATAGGTTCAAGTTATTTAGCTACCCCGCAATTTAGATGTTGTTTTAACAAGGCAAAAGATGACAACGGTTCGATGCACAAATTTAAATGAGGCCAATATAAGGCTAGATTTGCCCGCATATGGGCCCCATATTTAATTATTAGGTGAATCGGCATAAGGCCCCCAAACCACATGAAAGCATGCGTGCAAGGTGAACGATTAATATGCAACAGTTGTTATTATGTTATAAAATAGGGTTTCGGGAAGGGGTTCACACATTAGGGGTCTCGACGATCTTGGGGTTCCGGGGTTCGGGGTTGGTCTCAGGGTCCAGGGTTCGACGGGTTCGGCCTCGACGGGAACATTCTCGGACTCCGGGGTCGTTCTCGGATATCGGGGGGTAGATCTTATCGCGTCCGGGCGGCAGGACTTGGGTCGGTGTCGGGCGCGTCGGATTCTTCCGGGTCGGGGTTGTTCTTGTCGCATGCAGATCTTGTCGGGTTCCACGGGGTCGAGCTTGCCATTGCGAGGGTCTCGTCGAGCCCCACGCCATCGAGTCGGTACTAGCGTTCGGGAGCGTCCTCGTGGCGACCTTGCCGTGTCGAGGCTCGGCCTTCGGTTCCATGTCGAAGGTCTTCGGGTTCCGCGGTCTTCGGGTTCCGAGAGGGTTCTTGTTGTTCCCGATTCGAGAAGATCTTGTCGGTGCCGGTACGGGGGTCTCCACACCGAAGATCTTGGCGACCTTGTTGTACCCGAGCCGCAACAATATCAACACAAAGCACCCTCCCGTTACATAGACCAATACCACACATACAACAACAGTAGCACATGGGGCACGCATTGGGAAGGCCCACATCGCGAGGCAGCGAGCACGGGAAGCACGACGCTGCCTGGAGATGAGCGAGGTGGCCACTATGGGTGGCGCCTGCGGCCGAGGGAACGGATAGGACGCGCGGGTCGGCGTAGATGGAGGCTGAGGCCTTGCTGCGAAGCTGCCTCACCGGCCGCAGCGGCGGAGGGCAGCAGCAGCGAGAAGGCCTTGACGGCCAGCAGGCCGGCGCGGTGGTTGGAGGCGGAACTTCGGCGGTGGGGCCGGCTTGGCCGGACTCAGCGGGCGGGGCAGCCGCAGAAGCAGCAGGGCGGCGCCGGGAAGCTTCGGCCATGGCGGCGCGGCGGGATCGAGACGCAGCTCATTGAGGCGGGCGGAGCTCTGAGGGGCGAGGGCGGAGCTCCTGCGAAGGGGAAAGCGGCGGTGGGCGGTGGCAGCAGAGGGTGAGGCGGAGGCGCGGGCGGAGCTCGCCCGTGAGGCAGGAAGCTTGAGGCGGCCTGACGGCGAGGTGGCGCGGAACGTGGCAGGCGGAGGAAGCGGGCGTGTGGGAGAGCGACGGGCTGCGAGGGAGGCGAGGCGGAGAGAGGAGGGAGGCGAGGCGGGCCAGGCGGCAGCAGTGAAGGAGGCTGTGAGGGGAGGAGGGAGAAGGAGGGCGGGGTGTGCGTGCGTGCAGGTGGGGCCAGGTGCTGCGTGCACTGAGTGCGTGCGTGCGGGTGTTGGTTGGTGGGGGCAGGGTGAGTGGAGGGAGGGGTGAGTGGAGGGAGAGGCCAAGTGGCAGCTCGTGGTTGGGTAGAGGGGGAGAGAGGGTGAGGTGGCGTTTCGGGATTGGTCCGGGTGAGGTGGCGGGCAGTGGGTAGATTAGTTGGTAGGTTTAGGATTTAGAGGGGCGGTTAGGTGGTCCGATTTAAATCCTGGGGCGGTCGTTCGGGTCTATCCGGCCCGTTCGACTGCCCCACTAAAAATAACATAACATCTTATTTAATTTGCAACTCATTTTGTAACTAGTTTTTGGACAAACAAAATATTCCGGAGGCAGCCGGGGTTTAATTTGAAATAGAAGGGGGGCTAGTTTCGGAAAACCATAGTCTTTCGCAACATAGTTTCAGGTAAAATTGATATGCATGATGATGTAATGATGATGCAATGCACAAAATCAACGCGATTTTCTAGTAGTGGTTTTGCGGGATGCCACAATTCGACACCACTAACAATGGATCTCGCCCTCGAGATCCGCCTCATGGTACCGGGAAGAAGGCCGGCTGTCTGAATCTTCTTGTTTCTTGTAGATCTTCGCGACACCACTAACAATGGTCGTTGTTCCTGATCGTCGAGAGAACACTCCGGGAACAAAAGGTCGAAGGTAGAGGTATCGCAAATTAAGCCACCCCTAACTTCCATGGACGGAGTAAAACTGCTGGATCCACTGATTCGACGTACAAGAGCGAATGATAAGAGCAGTGGTAGGGTAGCTACTCCATCCCGCACTCAAACCATTACTCTGCACACGAATAGGCGGATTATGCAACCAAATCTCGGAATTAGACTGAAGATCTCGGCAAGCGAGGTTCGGAAACAAGGGAGTGATGCAGACTCTGCATCGGATCTGGCGTAGATGATGTCATCACATCGGGAAACACCAGAAGATACAACAGAAATCGTATGAAAGACACACTGATTAGGTTTCGCGATGGTTCCATTGGCATGAACAACACATGCTCAAGGTATACTCCAACTTCACCAATGCTCGTCCTTCTCATATGTTTTTCAACGACACGGATATCCAGCAAGGAACACATATGGATCAAGAGCTCAAGAACAAAAGATTGGATGAAGGGTACAACAGACAAGTTGCAGATTGATGATCGTAGCACCTCCGTTACAAAAGGGAGAAAGCGAAACCCTGAAGGTACGACGGAACCCAACCACGGGAAATCCTGGACTCGAGGAGAGAGAAGAGAGCGGATTCAAAACACGTAGAGGTAAGAGGAGAATAGCAGAGGGGTATGGAATAAAATCAGACCTAACCAGAACTATCCAACCGTTTTTCAAAAATAGTTTTGACACTCTACTTCGGCCGTTAGCTAGGTTATCCTACAGGCTGGACTTGTGGGGTATCGCAACCTGGCTCTGATACCACTCTGTAACACCCTCAGAATCGGACCTATGCAAGTTTGAGCAAAATTCGCCAAACCCGCATAGAAACGATTCAAAGGTGCCGAGCACTTTCGTGCGGGTGGAAAACAAAGTAATAACATTACACAAGTCCTCGATGGGACCCATGAGCAGAGATATATATAACGCGACTCAAAGAGTCAAGAATACGATATAATATACAAAGATCCAAATCACCTTGAAAATGATAGGCGTCCAGCTACGGACAAGATGCAAATGGGGCTAAGAGCCACGAAGAATAACCGATGGCGTCCATAACCCTTGAGCCAAGCGGAAGGGTAACCACTAACGATGTCGATCTCAAAACCTGCTTAAACAAAGGGGTGCCGACAAAGGGCAAAAAGAAAGAAGGAGCGTCGATCGAGGCGATGCAGCGAGGCTAGATCGGCGGTCCTCGCCTACATAGGTATGGTGGATCAGCGGCGGCATGCACTAAACAACCTATAGAGACTCGATACAATGGCGGTTATCGAGAGGGGAGAATGACCTACCGGATCCAACTGAAGCTAACACCAAACAAACCCATCTGGTGTTTCCCCTCGAGACCAACGAGGAAGTCAACCGAGAACTCACACACCGTTGGCGTTTTTATTTATTCGATTATCGTTGCAGCAATTACTAGTCGGTTTAGATAATCATCGATAAAGTAAACGATGGGCACTTTTAGTTAACCATTCGGTGATAGTGGCAACACTTACTAGTCGATACATTTATCATGAGATAACCCAAAACCCAGCTTGTTGGTACTTTTATTCAGCCATTCCGTTGTAGTTGCAGATTTACTAGTCAAGACAATGGTGCATAGCGACACTTCAAACAAGCAATTGTGAGTATTATTAGCCATTCCATTATAGTGAAGCTGATTACTAGTCATTATAAAGTCAAATTTATAGCAATAAACTTTAGTTATGCTTGTCTATGGTCGAGATCTTGTGCTCAAGTCGTCCATATCCATGGACACGGCTTTGTAAAGTTTTTACCCGGCGGGTGCACCAATAGCAACACGCCGATCAACCTCGAAAAACCAAAACAAACCCAACGAGGCTTTCACGTGAACAATCACAGATTCAGAAATATTTCAGGGGCCCTTAAGTAGAATCCATAGCAACGCCCGGCTCCGAGACGGACTTAAGGTTGTGGGGACGGCTGTGAACGACTGGGAACCCGAAAGTGTGGTTGGGCTTGTCGACACCGCGGAATCGTGCCACGATCCAAAACAGTACAGTGTGCTCCTCGCACAATCGTAAATACATAAGTAGCATGGCATAAGTACAGGATCGTAAATAAAACCTCAAACTAGTTTGTGGCCCCAAGAAATAAGACTGAATCAAGCTCTGGCTCAGGGGGGTCCCATATACCTCCCGGATGTGGATAGCGCGATAAATCAAGGAACAGGTACCAAGTACTCGGGGTCCTACGGGACACAAGTGGGCGTTCGGAAACCAAATATTTTCTATCACCCACCGATGCCTCTGCTTACTTCGATTTTAGTTGTTAAACAGGAATTAAAGTGAACGATAAGTAAAACTAAGATCATCTCCAACATCAACATGCGGCAATACATCAACATCTATGGCCTTTGAGCGACATACGCGCCGAGCAAGCGACTACGACGCGCAAGTCCAACTAGCTACCAAACAACAGGTAATAGGATGTGTCCAAGGCAATATAGGGTTGCACGGTATATCACAGGTACGGAAACTAAAGCATCGCAACACAGATAGCAATAGATCAACAGGAGGGAATAAAGACTATAAAAGTAAGATAGGTAGAAAGGGGAGATGCTACTTTGAAAACATTGTCGAAGGTCAACCAAGATCGGGAAGCTCACATCAACTCATCGGCCTTATCCGCGAAGAAGCAAAACACTAGAATAAACACCGGATGCAATATTTAATACAACGGCAGAAGATCGGCATGATGCATGTATGATGTATGGCATGGCAAGGTGCGATGCAATTAGGTCATATTAAAGCGGAACCGGGGTCCCGGCATTTAATTCATAGGTTCAAGTTATTTAGCTACCCATAATTTAGATGTTGTTTTAACAAGGCAAAAGATGACAACGGTTCGATGCACAAATTTAAATGAGGCCAATATAAGGCTAGATTTGCCCGCATATGGGCCCCATATTTAATTATTAGGTGAATCGGCATAAGGCCCCCAAACCACATGAAAGCATGCGTGCAAGGTGAACGATTAATATGCAACAGTTGTTATTATGTTATAAAATAGGGTTTCGGGAAGGGGTTCACACATTAGGGGTCTCGACGATCTTGGGGTTCCGGGGTTCGGGGTTGGTCTCAGGGTCCAGGGTTCGACGGGTTCGGCCTCGACGGGAACATTCTCGGACTTCGGGGTCGTTCTCGGATATTGGGGGGTAGATCTTGTCGCGCCCGGGCGGCAGGACTTGGGTCGGTGTCGGGCGCGTCGGATTCTTCCGGGTCGGGGTTGTTCTTGTCGCATGCAGATCTTGTCGGGTTCCACGGGGTCGAGCTTGCCGTTGCGAGGGTCTCGTCGGGCCCCACGCCATCGAGTCGGTACTAGCGTTCGGGAGCGTCCTCGTGGCGACCTTGCCGTGTCGAGGCTCGCCTTGTTCCATGTCGAAGGTCTTGGGTTCCGGTCTTCGGTTCCGAGAGGTTCTTGTTGTTCCTTGATAAGATCTTGTCGGTGCGATGCGGGTCTCCACCGAAGATCTTGGCGACCTTGTTGTGCGAGCAACAATATCAACACAAAGCACCCTCCGTTACATAGACAAACACCACACATACAACAACAGTAGCACATGGGGCACGCATAGGGAAGGCCCACATCGCGAGGCAGCGAGCACGGGAAGCACGACGCTGCCTGGAGATGAGCGAGGTGGCCACTATGGGTGGCGCCTGCGGCCGAGGGAACGGATAGGACGCGCGGGTCGGCGTAGATGGAGGCCGAGGCCTTGCTGCGCGCGAGCGGCTGCCTCACGGACACCGCCGGCGGACAGCGGAGGACGCAAGCCAGCGGAGGCGCAGGCGGCGAGCGCAGCCGGCGCGGTGGTTACGGCGAAACTTCGGCAGTGGGGCCGGCTTGCGCTGGCGGCGGACTCAGGCGAAGCAGCAGGGGAAGCGGCAGGGCGGCCGCGGCGGCTTCAGCGGCCTTGGGCGACGCAACTCTTGGGCGGTAGGCGGAGCTCCTGAGGGGAGGCGGCGAGCTCCCTGCGGGATGGGCGGTGGGCGGTGGCTGGCGAGAGGTGGCGGCGGGAGGCGTGAGGCGGAGCTCGCCGGGCCGGGAAGCTTGAGGGAGGCGACGACCGGGCGAGGTGTGGGGAACGTGGCCGGCGGGAGGAGCAGGCGGCGCGTCGGCCGGAGAGCGACGGGCTCTGAGGGCGAGGCCGGAGAGAGAGGGGAGGCGAGGCGGAGGCCCGGGCGGGCGGCAGTGAAGGAGGCTGGCTGTGAGAGAGGAGAAGGAAGAGGGAGGCGGGCGTGTCGTGCGTCTGGGTGGGGCCGGGGTGCTGCGTGCTGCGTGTGAGTCGTCGTCTTGGTGTTGGTTGGTGGGGCAGGGGTGAGTGGAGGGAGGGTGAGTGGAGGGAGAGGCCAAGTGGCAGCTCGTGGTTGGGTAGAGGGGGAGAGAGGGTGAGGTGGCGTTTCGGGATTGGTCCGGGTGAGGTGGCGGGCAGTGGGTAGATTAGTTGGTAGGTTTAGGATTTAGAGGGGCGGTTAGGTGGTCCGATTTAAATCCTGGGGCGGTCGTTCGGGTCTATCCGGCCCGTTCGACTGCCCCACTAAAAATAACATAACATCTTATTTAATTTGCAACTCATTTTGTAACTAGTTTTTGGACAAACAAAATATTCCGGAAGCAGCCGGGGTTTAATTTGAAATAGAAGGGGGGCTAGTTTCGGAAAACCATAGTCTTTCGCAACATAGTTTCAGGTAAAATTGATATGCATGATGATGTAATGATGATGCAATGCACAAAATCAACGCGATTTTCTAGTAGTGGTTTTGCGGGATGCCACATCTTCCAAATTTCACTATTATCATTGACTGGAACATCAGGTTGGATCAAAACTCTTATATTGAATCAACAGAAAAGTTACCACTTTGTAGTAATTTCTATTTGAATTCATCCATACCCTCAGACAGTTGTATCGTGGATAATCTCAATAAAATATTGTTCCAAGATACCATTCTAGAACCTATGAGACTTCTTTTAAAATACACATTAGAAGAATTGTATTTTATTACTATGGATAATATATCCCCTTTGTGTCTAACAATCGAGTATAGAGCTGAACATTGTTCATGAAGAGAAGTTTGGCCAAGCCATTTTTTCTTCCCAGAACATAATCTGCGATCCATCCTTAATATTAAAAGCACCAAAACAGAAGAAATGTTTTTGGATGCCATTAGTCCAACCCAAAAGTGTGAGTCACCGAGTTTCCAAACTACTTGAGACACAACTTTGTAGTCAACATACTTACTCCATAGAATGGTTTTCCAAACATCATCTTCTGTAAGCAGTTTGAAAAGCCATTTAACTAGAAGTGTGGTGTTTTTAACTTGCAAATCATATATGTCCAGTCCATCATATTCTTTCGGTCGGTAAACCATATTCCATCTGGCCAGCCGATATTTATTTTTCTCACTATCCCCTTGCCAAAAGAAGAAATAATCCAGTTTCTTTAAGACACCTTTTGGTAGCTGGAAAAACGAGATCATATGCAATACCATGTTGGTCTAGATACATAAAAATACATCTAGTCTAAAATCTAAATACTTAACTAGATACATAAAAATATAGATAAAATTGAGGTTATTAATATGGATTGGAGGAGTAGAAAAAGTACTGTCCGAGAAGATTGACCATTTAGCCATTTCGGAATTGTTGAAATTGGTCCAGGCTAACAAATTCATGGACGCGCTGAACATAAAATTATTTTTCTTGTGATATATATCGCCTTAGGCGGCTGCGAAGGATGCACCAAATATACTCGGCTGGCCACCTGTAACTCTTTTGTCCCGGTTGGTGGGACAACCGGGACTAAAGGTTAGGGCTTTAGTCCCAATTTCCCCGTCCCGATTGGGAACCGGGACTAAAGGCCTTTACCAACCGGGACACATGGGGTGTTTTGCACTAGTGGTTTTGCATCATGGGGCCATAGCCTACCTTCTTCTCTGCCCCCAGTCATCTTTCTCCCCGCTCCCACCGCCTCCCGTCATCTAGGTCACCCCATGCAGCCACCCACGGGTGGCAACCGATCCCGTGGTGCCTCGCCGCCCCGTCCTCCTTGACTGCATCCCACTAATGATCCATCACCACTCCTAGCATCCCTCCAAAGCACCCCGACCCTGGCTACGTCGACCCCCTACACCATGAATGTGGCATCCCGCAAAACCACTACTAGAAAATCGCGTTGAATTTGTGCATTGCATCGTCATCATCATGCATTGTTCGGCAAAACTATTTTGCAAACCCCGATTTGTTTTCCAAACGCCCCATCCTTATTCAAACGCAAAACCCCGGTTCGCCGGATTATTTTGTTTTGGCATGAGCGGTTTGCAACGTCCAATTAAATAAATAAAGTTTTATTTTATTTTTAGTAGGCGTCGAACAGGCCAACCCGACCAACGATCACCAGATTTTTAAAACTTCCCCAACCTGCCCTTGCTAATCCTAAAACTACCCAGGATTCTACCCACACCACCCTCCACCTCACCCTGGCCACTCCTCTTGCGCCACCTCACCCTGCCTCTCCCCTCCCACCAACCAGCAGCCGCCACATCAGCCCATACCCCCCCCCATCTAATCTCTCTCCTCTCTCTCCCAAACACAAGACACACAACACACTCCACACCACACAAACCCCAGACACACGCAACACACCGCTGCCCAAGACCGACACCCGTCCTTTTCCCCAGCCTCGGCCAGTTCCACCTCCCTGGTCCCACCGCCCGCAGCCTCTCTCTCCTCTCCTCGAAAACCACCTCCCCACGCGCCCACGCCTCAACCACCTTCTCGCCACTCCTCGCTGCCGGTGGCCGCCTGCCGCCCGCTCCACTGGCCGCCGCCCGCCTCCGCCCGCTGCCCGGTCTCCCGCCATGGCCGCCCCTCCGCTGCCATCCGCCTCTCCTCCGCCCGGAGAAGGCCGCCACACCGCCGCCTTTCACGCCCGGCCGCCGCCGACTCGACTGCTGGCTGCCCGCCTGCTGCCCCACCCTGGCCACTGCCGCCTGGCGCCTCCGCCTCATGCCGTGCCAAGCCTCCGCCCGGGCACCGCCTCGCCTCCGCGTGCTCAGGCCTCGCCAGCCTCCGGCGCCTGCCTCCCGCTGTTGCCCTCCGCTTGCGCCTGCACTGGCGTCTCGCCACCGCATCGCCGCCCGAGGCCGCCTGTCCTCGACCCAGCGCCATTGCCTCAAGGCCCCAATGAGCTCGCTTTTCCCGCCGCCCGCCTCGTCAAGGCCAGTCGCCCGCCCAACACCTCGATGTGTCGCTGCTGCAGACTTCCTTGCTGCATAGCTCGCCTCGGCCTCGAGTGGCGCCCGCCGCGTTTGCCTTCTTGCCGCCAAGTCCGCAGGGTGTTCGGGCCGTGGCTGCGCGGAACTTGGCTCGTGGGTCCGCAAGCACCCTGGTCCAACGTCAATAAGATGGTAGGACGCGTTCAGGACTATGGGATCAGTCGGTTCGACAAGACCTTCGTGCTACGTCCAGATCGTCTACCATCGGTGCCACTCGAAGACCGCACCAATGGGTAACACAAGTTCTCCATCGACACCGGAGTCCAGAACGTCGAGGCCTTCGCGGATCCGGAGACCCGAACCTGAGATCATCGCCACAGATCGTCAAGGTTCCCACATGGATGCGACAAGTGCTTCACCGATCGACAAGACCGCCGGCACGACCGCGGATGCGACAGGATCGCCCCAGGACGCCAAGATTGCCACGAGAACCCTCCCGAGTGCTAACACCGCCTCGATGGCGCGAGCCCGACAAGATCCTCATAACGGCAAGATCGACCCCGTGGGACCCGACAAGACCCTCGCAACGGCAAGACCTTCGCGATGACGAGAACGGCACCGACCCAAGTTCTGCTCCCCGGACATCGAGACCCCGATGCGACAAGATCTGCCCCGATACGGAGGACGACCCCGGAGACCGAGAACGCTCCACGAACCCCCGAACCCCAGATCCGTCGAACCCTGAGACCGACCCCGAACCCCCGGACCAAGATCGTCGAACCCCTAATGTGTGAACCCTTTCCTCAAACCCTATTTCACAACATAATAACAACTTGATTGCATATTGAATTGTCATCTCGCATGCATATCATGTGGTTTGGGGGCCCTATGCCGATTCACCTAATAACTAAATATGGGGCCCATATGCGGGCAAATCTAGTCTCATATCGGCCTCATTTAAACTTGTGTAGCGAACCGGTATCTTATCTTGCCTTGTTTAAACAACATTTAAATTGCGGGGTAGCTAAACAACTTGAACCATCTAACTAATTGTCGGGACCCCGGTTCCGCTTAATTTGACCTAATTGCATCACCTTTGCCATGCCATCCATCATGCATGCATCATGCCGATCTTCTACCGTGTATTAAATATCGCATCCGGTGTTTCTTCCAGTGTTTTGCTTCTTCGCGGATAAGGCCGTTGAGTTGATGTGAGCTTTGCCCCGATCTTCGGTGGAACCTTTCGACAATGTTTTCAGGCGAGCATCTCCCCCCTTTTCTACCTATCTTACTTTTCTAGTATTTACTTCCCTCCTGTTGATCTTTGCTATCTGGTTATGCGATGCTCTAGTTTCGAACCGTGGTATCCCTTGCAGCCATATATAGCCATGGACACATCCTATTCCCTGTTGTTTGGTAGATAGATGGACCCGCAGTCGTAGTCGCTTGCTCTAGTGTGTCGCTTGTCGTCAAGTAACACCTTTGTTGGAGAATTGCCGCATGTTGACGATGAAGATGATCATGGTTTACTTATTGTTCCACTTTAATTCCTGTTTAACAACTAAAATTGCTAAGCAGAGGCATCGGTGGGTGATAGGTAAGATTTGGTTTCCGACCGCCCACTTGTGTCCCGTAGGACCCGAGTTCTTGACACCTGTTCCGAGATCGAGCGCGCTAACCACAGGTGGGGAGATATGGGCCCCCCATTGATAATTACCTGATTTCAAAGTATTGTACTGGGGGCCACAAACTAGTTTGGGGTTTTATTACTATCCTGTACTTATGCCATGCTTTACTGCTTTATTTACGATTGTGCGAGGTCATCGCATCGCTTAGGAATTGTGACCGTTACGTGGTATCGACATCCCGTTTGGGGCATACCGTCCATCACCGCCCCACAAACCCTAAGTCCGTCTCGAGACCGGCCGACTTCGCTATGGTGTACTTAGTGGGGTGGCCCCTGCTTGCTTTGGGTCCAGGAACGTGACTTAGGCCCGCCGACATACCGATGGGTGTATGTTAACCGATCCGCAAAAGGGTCAAGTGCCTGTGGATACTTTGGTGCACCCTGCAGGTTAAATCTTTTAGAAGCCGTGTCCGCGTTATGGACGACTTGGAGCACGTTGTCGATCATAGACAACTATAACTAAAGTTTCTTGTTATAAATTTGACTTATAATGACTAGTAATCAGCTTCACTATAATGGAATGGCTAATTAATATCGACCACAATTGCTTGTTTGGTTGTCGCCATACAATTGTATCGACTAGTAATTATTGCAACTACAAGAAATGGCCAAGTAAAAGTACCAACAACTACTGGGTTTTGGGTTTATCTCATGCTAAATGAATCTGACTAGTAAGTGATGCCACTAAAATGGAATGACTAACTAAAAGTGCCCACTGCTTACTTTATCAGGACGATTACCTAAACCTGACTAGTAAAGTGCCACAACTATAACTGAATAAGTAAAACTGCCAACTGTGTGAGTTCCTCGGTTGACTTCCTCGTTTGGTCTCGAGGGGAAACGCCAGATGGGTTTGTTTGGTGATAGCTTCGTTGGATCCGGTAGGTCATTCTTATCCCTCTCGATATCCGCCATTGTATCGAGTCTCTATAGGTTGTTTAATGCATCTTTCCGCCGCCTCGATCCACCATACCTATGTAGGCGAGGACCGCCAATTCTAGCCTCGCTGTAATCGCCTCAAGATCTTGACGCTCCCTCTTTGTTTTCTCCTTTGCCCTTTGTCGGCACCCCTTTGTTTAAGCAGGTTTTGGGATCGACGCCTTAGGTGGTTACCCTTCCGCTTGGCTCAGGGGGTTATGGACGCCATTGGTTATTCTTCAGGGCTCTTAGCCCCATTTGCATCTTGTCCGTAGCTGGACGCTCTATCGTTTTCAAGGTGATTTGGTTCTTTGTATATTATATCTGTATTCTTGACTCTTTGAGTCGTTGTTGTATGTATATCTGTTCTGTGGGTCCCATCGAGGACTGTTGTGTAATGTTATTACTTTGTTTTTCCACCCGCACGAAAGTGCCTGGTGGGCACCTTCGAATCGTTTCTATGCGGGTTTGGCGAATTTTGCTAAACTTGCATAGGGTCGATTCTGAGGGTGTTCTGAGTGGTATCGAGCTCAGCTTGCGATACCCACAAGTCCAGAGGATAACCTAGCTAACGGCCAAGTAGAGTGTCAAAACTATTTCTAAAATCGGTTGGATAGCTCGATTAGGTCTGATTTTACTCCTTACCCACTGCTATTCCCTCTTATCTCTACGTTTTGAATCCGCTCTCATCTCTTTCTTCGAGTCCGTGAATTCTCGTGGTTGGGTTTCCGCACTTCAGGGTTTCGCTTCCCCTTTTGATAACGGTGCTGCTACATCCGGTCTTCATGCTATCCGAGGAATCCGTCTACGGTGTTACCATCCTGTATTCCTTGTTTGTTCCTTCCGGTGTTTTCCGACGCGACGACATCCTCTATGCCAGATCCGATGCAGGGTCTGCATCACTCCTTTGTTTCCGAACCTCGCTTGTCGAGATCTTCAGTCTGAATCCTAGGGTTGGTTGCATAATCCGTCTATTCGTGTACAGGGTAATGCTTTGAGTGCGGGATGGAGTCGCGACCATACCACTACTCTTATCATTCGCTTTTGTACATTGAATGGTGGATCGATGCAATTTTTACTCCTTCCATGGAAGTTAGGGGTGGCCTTACCTTTAACTTCGTCCGTTGTTTATCCGGAGTGTTCTCTTGACGAACAGGGACAACGACCTCTTGTTAGTGGTGTCGCGAAGATCTACACGAAGCGAGAAGATTCAGATCGCCGGCCTTCCTTCCGGTACCATGAGGCGGATCTCGAGGGCGAGATCCTTTGTTAGTGGTGTCGAATTGTGGCATCCCGCAAAACCACTACTAGAAAATCGCGTTGAATTTGTGCATTGCATCGTCATCATCATGCATTGTTCGGCAAAACTATTTTGCAAACCCCGATTTGTTTTCCAAACGCCCCATCCTTATTCAAACGCAAAA
This sequence comes from Avena longiglumis, assembly GCA_030063025.1. Lineage (NCBI taxonomy): Eukaryota > Viridiplantae > Streptophyta > Magnoliopsida > Poales > Poaceae > Avena > Avena longiglumis. The sequence continues at coordinate 462,851,510 of CP125974.1, forward strand.
CCCCGGTTCGCCGGATTATTTTGTTTTGGCCGCGAGCGGTTTGCAAACGGTCCAATTAAATAAATAAAGTTTTATTTTATTTTTAGTAGGGGCAGTCGAACGGGCCAACCCGACCCGAACGACCGCCCCAGATTTTTAAAACGGTTCCCCCAACCTGCCCTTGCTAATCCTAAAACTACCCAGGATTCTACCCACACCAACCTCCACCTCACCCTGGCCACTCCTCTTGCGCCACCTCACCCTGCCTCTCCCCTCCCACCAACCAGCAGCCGCCACATCAGCCCATACCCCCCCCCATCTAATCTCTCTCCTCTCTCTCTCCCAAACACAGCACACACAACACACTCCACACCACACAAACCCCCAGCACACACACGCAACACACGCCCCTGCCCCGGCCGCACTGACCCCACCCCCGTCCTTTTCCCGCCCAGCCTCAGCCAGTTCCCACCTCCCTCATGGTCCCACCCCGGGCAGCCTCTCCTCTCCCGCCTCCCCGAAACCACCTCCCCACGCAACCCACGCCCGACGCCAACCACCTTCTGCTCACCTCCGCGCTGCCGCCTCCCTGGCCCCGCTTCTGCTGCCCCTGCCCGCTCGGCCCCGGTGCTCTCCGCCCGCCGCCTCTGCTCCCCGCCTGCTCCTGGCTGCCTCACAGCCGCTTCTCCTTGGCCTCCCGGCCCGCCGCTGTCGCCACACCGCTCGCCGCCACTGCGTCGCCCGGCCTCTCCGCCTGGCCGTGCTGTGCCTCCCTTCAAAGCGAGCCCAGCACCTCAAAGACTCCTCCGCCTCCGCCTGCGCCGCCGCCTCCCCGCCTCGCCTCACGTGCTCGCCCGGCGCCGGCCCCTCTCCTGACCGCCGCCTCCTCCGCTGCCCTCCACCGCCTGCCCCGCTCCCGCCACGCATCGCCGCCCGAGGCCGCCTGTCCTCGACCGACGGCCGCGCTGCCTCCCGCCAGCTCGCTTCCCGCCCGCAGCCGCCTCGCCAAGGCCAGTCGCCCGGGCCCAACACCCTCTGATGTGTCGCTGCCTGCAGACCCCACCTTGCTGCATAGCCAGCTCGCCTCGGCCTCGAGTGGCGCCGCCCGGTGCCGTGCCTTGCTTCGTCGTCGCCAAGTCCGCAGGGTGTTCGGGCCGTGGCTGCGCGGAACTTGGCTCGTGGGTCCGCAAGCACCCTGGTCCAACGTCAATAAGATGGTAGGACGCGTTCAGGACTATGGGATCAGTCGGTTCGACAAGACCTTCGTGCTACGTCCAGATCGTCTACCATCGGTGCCACTCGAAGACCGCACCAATGGGTAACACAAGTTCTCCATCGACACCGGAGTCCAGAACGTCGAGGCCTTCGCGGATCCGGAGACCCGAACCTGAGATCATCGCCACAGATCGTCAAGGTTCCCACATGGATGCGACAAGTGCTTCACCGATCGACAAGACCGGCAGACGATCTGGATGCGACAGATCGCCCAGACGCCAAGATTGCCACGAGAACCCTCCCGAGTGCTAACACCGCCTCGATGGCGCGAGCCCGACAAGATCCTCATAACGGCAAGATCGACCCCGTGGGACCCGACAAGACCCTCGCAACGGCAAGACCTTCGCGATGACGAGAACGGCACCGACCCAAGTTCTGCTCCCCGGACATCGAGACCCCGATGCGACAAGATCTGCCCCGATACGGAGGACGACCCCGGAGACCGAGAACGCTTCCGCCGAACCCCCGAACCCCAGATCCGTCGAACCCTGAGACCGACCCCGAACCCCCGGACCAAGATCGTCGAACCCCTAATGTGTGAACCCTTTCCTCAAACCCTATTTCACAACATAATAACAACTTGATTGCATATTGAATTGTCATCTCGCATGCATATCATGTGGTTTGGGGGCCCTATGCCGATTCACCTAATAACTAAATATGGGGCCCATATGCGGGCAAATCTAGTCTCATATCGGCCTCATTTAAACTTGTGTAGCGAACCGGTATCTTATCTTGCCTTGTTTAAACAACATTTAAATTGCGGGGTAGCTAAACAACTTGAACCATCTAACTAATTGTCGGGACCCCGGTTCCGCTTAATTTGACCTAATTGCATCACCTTTGCCATGCCATCCATCATGCATGCATCATGCCGATCTTCTACCGTGTATTAAATATCGCATCCGGTGTTTCTTCCAGTGTTTTGCTTCTTCGCGGATAAGGCCGTTGAGTTGATGTGAGCTTTGCCCCGATCTTCGGTGGAACCTTTCGACAATGTTTTCAGGCGAGCATCTCCCCCCTTTTCTACCTATCTTACTTTTCTAGTATTTACTTCCCTCCTGTTGATCTTTGCTATCTGTGTTGCGATGCTCTAGTTTCCGAACCCGTGATATCCCTTGCAGCCATATATAGCCATGGACACATCCTATTCCCTGTTGTTTGGTAGATAGATGGACCCGCGTATCGTAGTCGCTTGCTCTAGTGTGTCGCTTGTCGTCAAGTAACACCTTTGTTGGAGAATTGCCGCATGTTGACGATGAAGATGATCATGGTTTACTTATTGTTCCACTTTAATTCCTGTTTAACAACTAAAATTGCTAAGCAGAGGCATCGGTGGGTGATAGGTAAGATTTGGTTTCCGACCGCCCACTTGTGTCCCGTAGGACCCGAGTTCTTGACACCTGTTCCGAGATCGAGCGCGCTAACCACAGGTGGGGAGATATGGGCCCCCCATTGATAATTACCTGATTTCAAAGTATTGTACTGGGGGCCACAAACTAGTTTGGGGTTTTATTACTATCCTGTACTTATGCCATGCTTTACCGCTTTATTTACGATTGTGCGGGGTACTTGCATCGCATCGCTTAGGAATTGTGACCCGTTACGTGGTATCGACAGCCCCGCTTGGGGGCATACCGTCCATCACGCCCCACAAACCCTAAGTCCGTCTCGAGACCGGCCGACTTGCTATGGTGTACTTAGTGGGTGGCCCCAGTGCTTGATTTGGGTCCAGGAACGCCGTGACTTAGGCCCCGCCGATACCGATGGGTGTATGTTAACCGATCCGCAAAAGGGTCGTGCCTGTGGATACTTTGGTGCACCCCTGCAGGGTTAAATCTTTTCGAGAAGCCGTGTCCGCGGTTATGGACGACTTGGAGCACAGTGTCTGATCATAGACAACTATAACTAAAGTTTACTGTTATAAATTTGACTTATAATGACTAGTAATCAGCTTCACTATAATGGAATGGCTAATTAATACTGACCACAATTGCTTGTTTGGTTGTCGCTTGCGACAATTGTATCTGACTAGTAATTATTGCAACTACAACGAAATGGCCAAGTAAAAGTACCAACAACTACTGGGTTTTGGGTTTATCTCATGCTAAATGAATCTGACTAGTAAGTGATGCCACTAAAATGGAATGACTAACTAAAAGTGCCCACTGCTTACTTTATCAGGACGATTACCTAAACCTGACTAGTAAAGTGCCACAACTATAACTGAATAAGTAAAACTGCCAACTGTGTGAGTTCCTCGGTTGACTTCCTCGTTTGGTCTCGAGGGGGAAACGCCAGGATGGGTTTGTTTGGTGATAGCTTCAGGTTGGATCCGGTTAGGTCATTCTTATCCCTCTCTGATATCCGCCAGTTGTATCGAGTCTCTATAGGTTGTTTAATGCATGCTGCCGCTGCCACCACCATACCTATGTAGGCGAGGACCGCCAATTCTAGCCTCGCTGTAATCGGCCTCAAGATCGACGCTCCCTCTTTGTTTTCTGCTTTGCCCTTTGTCGGCACCCCTTTTGTTTAAGCAGGTTTTGGGATCGACGCCGTTAGCAGGGTTACCCTTCCGGCTTGGCCTGGGCAGGGTTATGGACGCCGTTGGTTATTCTTCAGGGCTCTTAGCCCCATTTGCATCTTGTCCGTAGCTGGACGCTATATCGTTTCAAGGTGATTTGGATCTTTGTATATTATATCTGTATTCTTGACTCTTTGAGTCGCTGTTGTATATATATCTGTTCTGTGGGTCCCATCGAGGACTGTTGTGTAATGTTATTACTTTGTTTTTCCACCCGCACGAAAGTGCCTGGTGGGCACCTTCGAATCGTTTCTATGCGGGTTTGGCGAATTTTGCTAAACTTGCATAGGGTCGATTCTGAGGGTGTTACAATGAACCCTATGTACCGTCATCGTTGAGCTCCCGCACCCCACCTACCCCTCTTGTTAAGATTATTCCTCGCCCACCGTGGCCAGCCGAGTAGTCCCCGTCTCTAACGAGGTCTAGACCTCACCTCCGATAGACCTCTTCTGCTAGCCGCGTCATTGATATGTCCCCATCTCCTATAAGTCTCGTCGTCTTCCTTTTTTCCGGTGGCCGCCGCCACTAACAGGACCGACCCAAAACATCTCGAGTGTGTTGGAGGAGTGCACATCGCTGGTGACTCGCGCTGTGTTAGGCGGCATATAGCATTTGATGCTCCGGAGCGCCCGAGCAATCTAGAGATCTCATTCCGCCCGGTTGGGCCAAGAAGCTACAAGCCCATTTAACCGTTCAGGTTGTGATCACATGCAGGTCAATGAGGAGCCACCGGCCGTCTCGGCGCCGTTCTTTCCTGGTCAGATGGAGTAGCCTATTTAAATCGTTACGAAGTGTCCTTCGCTCGAACGGTATGGGCTGAATGCATAAATTTGGCACTCGGGCTTCACGAAGCACTTTATTTTAAACATTCAAAAAATTAAAGTTTTAAAAAGTTCCAAAAGAATATGTACATCTATAGGTAATCACATCGGAACTATAAGGTGAAACAAAAGATTTTGTAGTTGTTGACCAAATTTTAGCAGTCGAGGAACGAAAACACGACTACATGTGGAACAAGAATTTCAGACCAAGTGAAACAAAAATATTGACAATAATTTTTAGAGCACAGAGAACAAAAATACGGTAGAGAAGGAATACAAAATTTAAGACGAAGCGGAGCGAAGTTTCGAAACATGAGGAACAGAAATGATATCAAATGGGACATAATTTAGATAAAGAGGAACAAAAATTAGTAGTTCACAACTACATGTGTATATGGCAATATTGCTCACTGCTCAGACTAGTGCCTTGAGCTTGATCTGTGCACCATGCCCAGGGCGCAACATTTTCCCATTGTGCGGCGCATGCGTATACGTCGGCGCAAGCTCAAACTCAAAGTGCTGAAGGATCATGCACAACGCCATCTTAGCCTCAAGCAGCGCAAAATTCTGACCAATGCAGATCCGTGGCCCCCAACCAAACGGGAGGAATGCACTTGGATCGCTGGAAGCTTTGGAGATTCCATCAGCGAACCTCTCCGGCCTGAATTCATGCACGTCGATTCCCCAAATGTCCGGGTCATGGTGGATGAGCAGCACCGGCATCTCGATGACCACTCCGGCGGGGTATGTGATGCCCCCGATCTCCATCTCCTTGTACGTTTTCCGGATCAAAGCAATGGCCGGCGGGTACAGCCGAAGGACCTCGTAAAGAACCATAGTAACCTGCAACATATACTAGATTGGTAAGGCTATTATACCTGTGGTTGCTTACAAGATCATCTAATCTTAACAATTTGCACTCACCGTTTTGAGCCTGCTAAATCCGTCGTACTCAGGTTGGTTCTTCCCAAACAGGCCAAGGACCTCCTCCCTCGCACGGTCCTGCCACTCAGGGTGCATGCTCAGCAGTACCATGGTCCATGTGAGCAGTATCGATGTCGTCTCTGTCCCTGCGAAATAGAACATCTTGCATTCCTCTATCACCTCTTTGATACTCATTCCTCCACTGCCATCGGTTTCCCTCATGTTTGACTCGAGCATTAGGCTGAGCAAATCATCTTTGGTGCTTTCCCCTTGTCGCATGGCTCTCATTCTTTTCCCGATTAGGTCTTGTAGAATGGATTCGATCTCGTTGTTAATTTGATGCATCCTTCTGTTGTTTTTCGTGGGCAAGGACCTGCAAATTGTGATGCGCAGGTATCAGTACTCTGACGAATTAGTACGAGTGTACTAAATGAGTATTTTAGAATCTCCTGATATAGCTCATCAGCTTTTATTAAGACAACAGTACACCTGAGACCTGACTGACTTCACATGAAGATCATAAAATTCAAATACTGTGTAAGAGAAGTGGTTTGACTTGGTATGGTCTGCAGGACTGGTATTATTAACTCACAGGTATCCGGGAATGAAGATCATCTTGACGCTGGCCAAGATGCGGTCAGCTTGGTCAGACTGCAGCTCGAAAATCCGTTTTCCTTCGAGGTAGCTGCTGCCGAACGCGGTGCGCGAAATGGCATCTCCGGCGAGGCTCTGGAACTCTGGGCACACATCAACCTCGCAGCAACCCTCGGAACCAAGGGACTCTGTCCATCTGGTGACGAGCTCTTGGCAGCAGGAAGAGAACGCCGGCAACATGAGCTGGAAAATTAAGCCACATACTCAGATGATCAGCCTCACATCAGATCACAGTAAACAGTAGAACGGTGTGACTAATTGCTCTTACTTTAAGCATCTCGAGATGGAACGCTGGGTTGAGGATCCTCCGGTGCTTGACCCATTTCTCGCCTTCGTAAGTGGCCACGCCCTCGGCGAGCAGCCTGGACAGCTTCGGGAACTGGAGCTTCTCGAAGTGGCCGGACTTGCTGGACATCACCTGCCGGGTCAGCTCGGCGTCGGCGATGGTCACCTTGGGAATGGGGCCGAACCAAGAGATGCACGTCCTGCCGTGCTCCCGGACGGAGCTGTGGATGGAAGGCACGACGTAGGGGGCGATGTCATGGCAGCGCAGCGGCATCGACGCCTCCGTGTTCTTCCGCACGTAGTCGTCCAGTACGTTGCCGACGAGGAAGCGGTACGGCCTGCCGCGAAGGCCCTGCGCGCGCAGCGCCCTCTCGAGCCGCCGTGGCCGCCACCACAGCCGGTCTAGGAGCCGGCCTGCCTGCCATAGAAGCAACGGGAACGAGAGACCGCATACCAGGAAGATCCATGGCGAATTGGCTGGGCTCACGAGCGCTCCAGAAGACATTGCTGCTCCAGACAAATCGGAGAAGAATGGCTGAAAGGCAATGGCAGATGCAGGTGGAGCTGTAGGCTTGTACTGGATGGATATGGTATTCGGAGGCCACGGCATTTGTAGAAGCTAGTGCCACCAGCAAGGGATCACAAAAATCTCTTGTGCCCGATTATTGTAAGGATCCTTTGCAGTGAGGTATGTGGCATGTGGACAGATTGGTCAACAATGGCACGTTCGTCTATCCCTTCCGTAAGGACCTTGACGGCTAAGAAACTGGTAATGGGATCACTGACTGGTCACATTATGGGCGGGCGGATCCAGACCACCAAGCATGTTAACGCTGTTTCGCTGCTGCTTCGTTGTTTATGCCCCACTTCCTTCGGTGACCTTTGCTTCTACTCCCTCAAACCTAGGCATGGGCGGCAGCTTGGCCCGGTCGGCATGAAAAATGGCCCATGGGACGGGCCTGATTTGGCCCGTGGCCTTCTTCACCGACGAGCCGCTGGTGCTAAGGTTCCTTCTTCGACCTGAGGAGGCGAAAGTGTCCACGGAGCGGTGATGTGGTGTGCGGCGCTCACGGGTGACGATGCTCCGGCCGCCGCGCGCGGGTGCGCGTCCTCCTATCCTCGAGCCCGTCCTTAACCGGGGTGAGCAGGGTAGTTGGCCTTGTATAGAGCGCAGGCCTCGTAGTCATGTAGGCGGCGCCTAAACCCATTGGTCGTCGAAGGGTCACTAGGGAAACGCTCGGCCACGGTGTAGATTTGTGCGTGTTTGGAAGCAGGAGGAGCGCGAATAGCAAATGGTGCGAGAGATATATAGCAGCTGGGGAAAGGGCGGGAGATACGAGAGAAAGGACAGGGCCATGTAAAAGGGGCGAGAAGAGAGGAGGTAAGGAGGCACGGTAGCGCACAATAACGCCGACGCGTGCCACACGATGGGACAAGTCATCCATTCGCCTGAAAGCTGACCAGCGACATGCCTTAACAAGACTAATGAGACACGGGAGACGAGAAAGAGGGCAGTGACTATGTTCTTTCACTACTAGGGCGGGGCCACCGGGCACGAAACATTTTCCCAGTGGTTTTCCCTATAGCCGACGCCCCTGCTCGCCCTCCTCCGTGTTTTGTTCGGACTAGGGAGGTCGAACGTATATTGAGTCCATCCCAGTGAAAAAAGGGCTATTAGGCTAGAGTTGCTCTTAGGCTGCAAAATTAGGCCCTACGGTTGGGCCAGGCCGATCTCGGGCCTAGGTTTTTCCTATCGGACTTTTTCCGGCCGGGCCCAAGAAATGCCTTGGTTTGCTTCCGCCGTACAAAGAGTAATCTGACTTCGATGGTGTGGTCTTCTAGCAACCATGACACACGAACTAGGCGGGAACCGAGTTTCATGGCCGCTTAGTCTTATAGTTCAAAAAAAAGTAATATGGCAAAATCTTAGATCCGCTTTGAGTCCATGAAGATCCCTAAATATAAAAAATATGCATATTAGATTTTTTGCGCTTCTCACATTTAAAACTGAAATAAAGACATTTATTTGAAAAATCCCCGAAATCGTTGTAATTCAAAGTAATAACTTTTATTTTAAAATGAGGGAATATCAATCCGGCCTCTGCATCAAGCGATGCATACAGCATTTTGTTTAAAAAAGTATCATCAAGTAACATTACAGATTGTTAGGGGCGGACCCATCCCAATCAACAAGTGGGGGCCCAAGCTGAGCCGCGGCCTTATTTTTAATCTAAGTGGGGGCCTAGGTAGTAAAATTGTAGGTTTAGAAAGGGGAACCGGAAATTGACTGGGGGCCTAGGCCCTCACTCGGCTTAACGTAGGTCTGCCCCTGCAGATTGTGGATCAGTCAAAGTTGATTAAAAAAATAAACCAAAGAAAAAAAGTAAGCATATGGTAACTATGCATCTAATCCACTAATATGTATCCACCTAGCCCGGCCGAAGATATTCTGAACAACCGTCAGCAGCCGATTATAGCCGAAAAACATAGCATCCTCTTGCTCCGGTGGGAGAAGGTACACCCAAATCTACACTCAATGTGGTATCGTATGGATAACCTACAAAAAATTAAAAGTTCTCTTTTTAAAAGTGATATCATTTCTCCACCTTTACATGGACCAACATAAAGCTGAAATACCTATGCATATTCTAACCTTAGTAATGGTATCCAATCCATCTAACCAATTGCCAAACATATTGTTTATATTAGTCGGAGGTAAAAGACTATAAAAAATATTAACTATGCACCATATCGGACGTGCAAATGGGTACGATATGAACAAGTGTCCAACAGACTCGTGCAATCTACAAAAATAACACCGGGTACATCCAACTCAATTCCGTCTTACAAGATTATCCTTTGTGAGAAGAACTTTATTATGAAGGATGCCTAACTCGGAGACAGCGGGAGCGAGCGGAAGACGGGTAGAGGTATGAAGGTTTTTCTGGACAAAACCCCAGTGTGCTTTGGCACCAACGGCGACAATGTCTGCGGGTATCGTTACCCTCTTTGGGTTGCCACTGCGGCTAACTTCTTCATGGTAGGGCTCCGGGTGAAAACCCTAGACCGTCGGTCTCGACAGCGGTTACGTTGTTTCGTCGTTACCCTCTTGGGGGCGTCGTCGTAGAGCTCCGGTTCATCTTGGTCTCGGATCATTGTCTTCGGTGGCAGGTTGTGGCCTTCCACGTTTTCCTTTTTTACCTTGATCTGCTTTATAAGGATGTCTCCCCGTCACCTTGTATCTTTTAAGATTATGTGGCTTTATTTATTAAGCAGGGGCGAAAGCATGTTTCAAGAAGATTTGAAATCCTACAGGTAGAAACAATATGAGTGGTGTAGCTGCATCGGACGTTAGGTTGCAAACATTAAATGCTTTTTAGTGGGGATGAACATTAGGTTACGGATATTACTACATGCTTTTTAGTATTATAGATATGCAACATAGTATTCTAAGAAGGCCATAAGTCCATCATATATACATGTACATGTATGATGTGCAAGAGGCTAAAGGCCATCATAAATACCACCCTACATCCCTTTCCAAAACTCATGGTGGATTCACAACACATAAAATACATGTTCTTTAGTATGTGTAGTAACATAAAATACATGTTCTTTAGTATGTGTAGTAACATGAACACAATAGTCATTCAATAATAATCGTAACCAAGTCACCTCTCTCAAAAGAGTCATGACTCGCAAATAATATGGTCACTCCGAACTACTACTTCAGTCAGGAGCAGCAGTCTGGTGTGTCAAGCACCGAAGGCCAGTTACTAACTTGCAATCTGCAAATACTAGCGTGCCCGTTCCGCCGATCATGCGGCGGGCGCAAGATAGATACTGCTGAATTATTCAAGTCCATGTACTGGACTATGAAAAATCGGGATCACTGCTCACTAGTGCCCAGTTAGCATGAACATCAGCCTTGCTTATCTGCAGCTGCAGGGTCCAGCTCCTGAAGCATGGCCAGCAGCTTGGGGTCCCGGAAATCCTCGATCAGCAAGCTCGCCCCCGCGTCCTTCAGCACCTTCTCCGGGTTCCCGGTTGTCAGGCCCACCACGGCCACGCCGGCGGCGACGCCGGCCCGAACCCCCGACGCAGAGTCCTGACAAACCCACAAAACATTAGGATCGCCAATCCTACACCGCGAAGTCATATGATCTTCCTTACCTCGAATATGAAGGTGTGGTCGGGCGAAGCGCCGATGAGCTCGAGGGCCTTGAGGTAGGGGTCCGGGGACGGCTTGGCTCTCTCGCATTCGCTCCCGATGACGAGCACCGGGAAGAAGCTGGTGAGCCCGAGGAGCGACAACATGAACTCGGCGTTCGCTCTTGGGGCGTTCGTCACCGCTGCCCGCTTCAGGTTGCGGCCTTCGATCCATGTGCACAGGTCCTGTAGGCCGTCTAGTCCCTTGAGCTGTCCTGCTGCCAACCTGCACGGTTTCTAATCTTGAGTTTTTTTCACCAAGAATCAGAGTAACATGCGAATTTTGGGGGCATTGTGCATTTGTGCTGAAATTTGCCTACTCTGTATCTGTAACCAATCGGTGCTATAGCTGAAACTGAATCATTCAGAGCGATCGATTCTCACTATCCTGTAACAAATTTCTAAACATTCGTAATAAGCCATGCTACAGTACAAAGGCAAGGTAAGGCCAGATTGGTTACTTTCTGAAGAGCGCTTCCTTGTCATCCATGAACTCCATGGCCTTGTCGTGGTCGAGCTCCGGGAACAGCTGGCCGGCGAGGGCGTCGTTGTGCCATCCGCTGATGTTGGCGCTGTAGAACTCCTCGGTGATGGGAACCCCATCGTTGAATCCAACCTGCAGGGAGATTTTTCAGACACCGGGGCTGCTTCACAAGATCGCTGCACACGCCATGGGCGACGCGGCGCCCGCGACAGACAAGAAAAAAACAGGCACCTGCTGCAGCAGCTCACGGAAGGCGAGGAAGTGGAAGGGATCCGAGTCGCTGAGGGTGCCGTCGATGTCGAACAGGATGGCCTCCAGCGGCGCGAGCTTCTGCAGATCCCTGCTGCGTGCGGATTCAGGGATTCAGATAGGGTGAACGCAAGCAAGAAGGCAAAACAGAGGACCGGCAAAGGCGTGGTTGGTCCAAAGAAACGGAAGGGGGTTTGAAGCTGACCTCTCCCCGGCGGCCAACATGTCCGACGCTCCGGCGACACTCCTCCGGTGGGCGCGCGCGGCGTGGTTCTTGTATCTACTGAATCGAACGCCGCTGCTGCTGCAAGGTGAGAATGGCAGTGAAACAGTGGAGTGGTCGAGGGGAGGAGATGCGAGATGAGCAGAGACGTGTGGCTGTGAACCGCACGCGGAGGCGTACATGGGGAGCTCGTGCTCTGATGCTTCGGTGTTGCAATTGCAACGGACGGATGGTCGTCGGCAACTTCCTCCTCCCTGCTGCCGTCTACCTTGACTGTGAACGAATCGAACAGGATCTTTATTTTCCGAGGACATGATGCGGTGCCTAGTGGCAAGGCATATGCCATATGGCATCCAGCGCCCGAGAGAGATGCAAAGGCGCGGGTCATCACCACTTACTAGTTCCATAAAATGCACCAAAATTCCAAAGTCATGCCACTTTTTTTTGAAAAAAGATTATCTTTTAAAGTCAGAGAGCTTTTGTTATTCAGCCGTGTGGAAAATTCCCAATGCGAGAAATTTTCAAACGTGCAAAGACGGGGTATTCCATGAAAGTTTTCAGTTTTAGCACAAAACCCTGTACCGCTTTTTTTATTCAGATTGCATAATAACTCAATTTTTAGGAGATTTCGTACCATTTAATACCCAAATCTTAAGAAATAATTGTGATATGCACAAATATAATGCATTTCCCATTTAAGAGAGGAAAGATTATGAAGCATACCCAAAACACCGAGAGGCAAACAAACGTTTTTCGTTTACATATCTTTAACGTTTATTGTTAAATGAGAGTCGGTGTTGGTACGTTACTTTTAACATCAAACATTGGAGCAATCACAACTGTAAAATCTTTCCAATTAAATAGGAGTTGGTGTTGGTAAGTCACTTTGAACATCAAACATTGGAAGAATCACAACCGATAGATCACTCTAAAATATGTTCACTTAACATCTAACAACCCTGTACCGTTGGTATTATAGTCAATTCGTGACTATAAGAGGATGTCATGTCACCTATAGTCAGCCTTATAGTCTATCAAAATATGCTAGTTTATTAGAATTTAGAACATGGTAAATCATTCATTTTTGTAAAGTGTCTAGTAGCACTAACTCTTAACTTAGAGCTCAGTTACCTTCTCTCACCTCTTTTTTCTGCTCTAATTCAACAGAGATATATGATTTTTAAATCTCCTATAGGCTTACTTATATTGTACTTACTTTTAGTAGCTCTGATTGATCCCCCCACCCCCCCTCCCCCCCCCGCCACACACACACAAAAAAAAAAATCAGTTCCGACTTTCCAAATAAGAGACCATTGGTATACATGTGCAATTAATAAAGACATCCTATAACAACAAATTGATCAATCAAATAAGCGACGATCATTGAGAAACTTCACATGTCAATCAAATAAAGTTTCCAAATATAACATGTTTATAATGGAGGTATATACACTTTTAGTCCCACATCTTGCACTCTAGGAGCATTTTAGTCCCACATCTTGTAAACTGAATAAGATTAGTCTCACAACTTGTATCCTAAAAGCATTTTAGTCCAATTCAATCGAATTTCTACGATTTTAACCGAATTCGTTCACTAGTGGATCGAAACACATTCTAGAGCTAACATGTGGCGTCGTATTTTCTATAAAATGGCCTCTGTATAACTTTGAGATGGCTTCATGTAAGAAAATAAATAAGAAAACAACAACGAAAAGTAGAAGTTGAACTCTCGACTAGAGTGGTGCTAATACAATAGATGCTTGCCACTACAACACACAAGGGATATGTTATTTCAAGAGCAGTTGTTTGTTATATATTATATCCGGGGTGATGGGTCCTAGTTTGGCTATAAGCACGTACGTCAACCAATAGGTTAGCTATCTCGTTGGCTCAACGATAAAACACGGAAAAAAAGTTATGTATACCAGAGCACGGTAAACTGAAGCTTAATTGATTGAGCGTATACACCCAGAATACATTCTCGAAATACCGTAACATGTTGGACCTTCAACTTCCTCGGAGCACCGCCGTTAGTGAGGAGAGGCCACCGCGATGCCATCCGAGATCTACGGGGCGAGCTCAACCCCTGCCGCCACCGCGGACGCAGTAGCCGCGAGCGCCACCACCTGCCGCTGCCTCGAGATGTAGAAGGCCGCCCCCAGCGCCGCTCGTCGGGCGCCACCAGACCAGGCCTCACCAACCTCTATCGAGCCGCGCGTCAAGACTCCTTTGTCCTGCCTAGGAAACTAGCGCCGGGGGAAGGAGGACCCGTCGCCACCGGCACCGCGCGGGCTTTTCCCGGCGGCCAACACCGGCGACGGTGGGAGGGAAGAGGGTGGGGAGGGGCGATGGGAGCTAGGGCTTGGGCGCCGCTTCGGTAGCCCGCATACATGTAAGTATTTATTTTGGACATTCAACAATACGTTTAATTCAAAATAATTTGTGTTTTGTGCTACATAAGAAATACAAAAGTAAAAAAATCTGGGTTTACAAACTATGCACCTTGAAATTCTATAAAAGTTATCTCCTTTTTAGCCGCAATAAAAATCAGTCAGGGTTAAAATTTTGCACAATAAAAATGCTTACATCGTTACACCACGTATATATTTTTTGAATTGTATTTTTAGCGTGCGCATGTGCTTTCATGTTATGTAAAAGACTTACATCTTCGTAATTGAAGGGTAGATTCTGTTAGGGTATTGGTTGTCCTTGTGTGCACCTATTCGAAGGTGCTGTGTTCGAGTCCTTTCTAAGCTATTTTATCTGATCTGTCTATCAGTCTGCAGGATACAAATATTAGAGAAAAATACACATGGATGATTTTGAAAAAATTAGGTGGACAAATTTAATGAGACTTGCTGAAATTTAATCAAGTTGGACTAAAATGCTTTTAGGATACAAGTTGTGGGACTAATCTTGTTCAGTTTACAAGATGTGGGACTAAAATGCTCCTAAAGCACCTATTCGAAGGTGCTGTGTTCGAGTCCTTTCTAAGCTATTTTATCTGATCTGTCTATCAGTCTGCAGGATACAAATATTAGAGAAAAATACACATGGATGATTTTGAAAAAATTAGGTGGACAAATTTAATGAGACTTGCTGAAATTTAATCAAGTTGGACTAAAATGCTTTTAGGATACAAGTTGTGGGACTAATCTTGTTCAGTTTACAAGATGTGGGACTAAAATGCTCCTAAAGTGCAAGATGTGGGACTAAAAGTGTATATACCTCTTTATAATGAAACCAGAAATACTCGTCAGTGCATTGGAAAATCTAGGAGGTTCAATAAAACAAACATGTTTGCTGACCCTAGGGCATCTCTGACTTCATTATATATTAGTGTGTTATCATACGAGTTATAAATAATTTAGGAGATAAATGTCCAATGCATTGTGTCTAATTTATATATCTAAGAGAAGATACATTAATTAATTTAGCATTCATGCATGTATGTTATTGGGTAACTCTTTTTGCCTAGGAACACATACAAAAGCCATATGTTAGCTAAGATACAACTTTACTCCTTTTTATCATTAGCTACAGTGGCACATAAAAAATCGTGGCTATGATACCATGCTAGTATCCAAGCCTTGTGAGAGTTCTAACCTAGTGCACCTAAAGCTATATTATGTGCTTTAAAGTTGTGCTCTCTAACGTATAAGGATTCTTGCTTTGTATATATCTCTTGATGAATGTTACCATAACCTTTTGCATATATATTTGCAACAAAGAGGCTTGACCACTATCATATTCAACACTATTAACATTACTCCCCCGGCCCGATTTAGATGACACGGCCCCTGTGTATTGATTTTTTTTTGCGAAAACCCCCTTATAGATTGAATTCTTCTCGAACGAAGTCCTCAAATCAATTTGAAAATCAGAAACCCAACTTTAATCGACGGAGGAGCTCCGTCCAACGCTGGAGCTGGGATCGAGTTAGTCTACGTCGGCGCCGACGGCGAGCGCCCGCACCCCCGCCAATCGATCGCGTCTGCTCGATGAGCAGAGGAGGCGGGGCCTCCAGGAACAGAGGAGGCGGGGCCTCCAGGAGTCGTGAGCTCCCCCGCCGGCCGTCCTCCACCTCGAGCAACTCCGGCGCCACCCCTGGCTGCTCAGCGCTCTCCACCCTCCTTGGCCGCTCCGCACTCGCCGTCGGTCCTCGAGAATCTGCTACGCGCTTGACAAGTGGCTGGACAAGGCCGACGCCGCTACTGCCTCGCCCTCCATGTCTAGGGGATCGGCTGGTGTCCGAGGTGACCACATCCTCCTCGTCGTTCACTCCCCTGTCGCCAAGGACCACTTCCCCAAAGGTGACGCGATCTCCACTCCCTGTCACCTGAGATTCCAGATTATATCAGACAACAATATCAGGAATCAGCCATTTCTTGATGCCTTTGTTAACTTTCCAGCAACATAAGGAACACCTTTGGTCTGATTCCAGCAACATAAGGAACATAAGGCTGAGAAACTAACTGCAGTACCACAAGCAAAAAAAAGTACATCTAGCTAAACCCGACCAGCACAAGGATACTTTAAATGAAGAACACACGGCGCCTAGAAATAGAAAGAAATTAGTTGCACACCATTTGCATCTGACTCCACTTAACTCGTTTTTGTCGAGAGCCTGCTCAGCGTCCCGCTCCCTTCGTCTCCGGGGAACCCCTTCCATCACCTATAATCTCTGATGATGAGCCCCCAGCCACCTTTAGCTTGATGTGCATAGAGCCAACCTGTACAACAGCAGTTGCACAAGGTCATGTGCTTGAGAAACCTTGCTGAATGCAGTCGAGCCAAGATATTCGGTGACATAATATCTTCCTGCTATATTCGGTGACATAATAGCAACCTTGCTGAATGCAGCTAAGCAACCTTGCTGAATGCAACCGAGCCAACCTATAATCTTTATTTTCTTCGAAGCCAGTCCTGTAATGGATATCTGCTATATGAGCTAAGAATGTTTTTAGCAACAACCAAAAGAAGAAGAAGAAAAAGATTTGATGTGAAGTTGTTCTTGCGGTGGACAATTCTCGGTTCAACTACCTCGTATTATCGGTGAAAATTAGAGAGGGCCAAATCAATATTTGACTCTGGCTCTTCTTCCTTAGCTATAGGAGCAGCAGACTTTTTGACTTGCATTTTTCTATCCTTGCATGTTTGCAAAATGGTGACAGAGATTCAGGTCTTCGCAGTTCAACATCGATAACCTCGTAAATGTGGCATCCCGCAAAACCACTACTAGAAAATCGCGTTGTTTTGTGCATTGCATCGTCACCATCATGCATTGTTTGTCTGCATTATTTTGAAAAGCCTAGTTTTGATTTGTACAAACACCCCTTTTTAGTTTAAAGACAAAACCCCGAGCGTATCGGATATTTTGTTTCCCTAAAAACTATCTTGCAAAGTGGCTTTGTTTTAATTTGAACAGAACCAAACAAACACAAAAACTAAAACAGCCCCATCTAAATCCTATTTACACCCAGAACTATCCTACCCACCTCTCACAGCCCGCCACCTCACCCTCTCACCCAACTTCTACCCACCTGCCACCTCATCAATCCTTACCCCTTTTTCCTCTCTCCTTTTCTCACCCCAGACTCTCTACCCTCTCTCCCCACTCTCTCTGACAGTCGGCCCCACCCCTCAGTCCCTCTCTCTTCCTTTATCTCCCTGATCAACCGCACCCCCCTCTTCCCCCGGGCCCACACGCCACCACCAAACCCCCACCAGCAGACGCCTGCCCTTCCCCCAGCCCACTGGCCCCACCCCTGTCGGCTCCTTCCTCCCAGCACGCCTCGCACGCGCGCCTCTCTCCTCCCCCGTCGTCTTCCTCCTGGCGCCCTTTCCCTCACCCCCGCTCCCCTGCTTCTCTCCCCGTCCCGAGCTCCTCTCCTCCCTTGCCGGAGCTCGCCCCGTCTGCCTCTCCGCTCCGGCCTGGCCCACGCGGCGCCCCTCCTTCCGCCCCGGCTCCACACCGCCTCATCGCCGCCGCGTCCACCTCTCCCTCCTCCGCCTCCTCAGCACCTCACGTGCTGCCGCGCCTCCTCTGCCGCCGCCGCCTCCACGCCACTGCCAGCCTCGCTCCGGGCGCCTCACCTCGCCCACCACCTCTACGGGTTCCGGCCGCCCGCCAAGACTCTCCGTCGCTCCATGAGCCAAGGCTGGCCAACAGCCTCCTCGCGGAGCCCTCACATGTGACGACCCTCGTGCTCGCCGCCCCTCCGCACCAGACCATGGCGCTTCTGCCGCGCCTCCCGCGAGCCGCTTACATCCCGCTGCCGTCCGCTCCCCTGCAGCAAGCGCGCCCTCGCCTCGCTGTGGCGCCTCTCGCCTCGAGCCGGCCGCTGGGCCACGCCTGCCCGGCCTCCGCTGCCACACCCTCCGGGCTACCTCGCCTCCCCCTGCCTCGTCTGCGCCTCGGCCGCCCCCGACAACCACCTCGCCGCCGGGCCCTCCCTCGTCCGTCGCTCCTTCAGCCAACCGCAGGACCCCATCGAGCCGGCGACGCACCTTCCTCGCCGTCGTCAGTCAAGCCCAAGACCTGGCCGCTCCCTCCTCCTCGTTTTGGCCCTGGTGCCTTAGTGTTGTTGCAGATGCTCCATGTTTGAACCGTCCGCGTCAGAGGTTGCTTCAACAGGCCCTTGGATTCGATGTGGCGTTTGTGTGTATAGATGGACCCGATGCACGAGTAAGGACCAGAGAGATTAAGGTACTTGAAAACCACCGATGTCGATTCAAGATCTCCACCGCATCTGTATCGGGAACCTGGAATACTTCATCACGAGCTCAAGACCTCTACCAAGATCTTCGCGGGACATCGAGTTCTCCTTCACGGACGCCAAGTACTGCCCCGGACGCCAAAACCGACGCGATGGCGCGGACCCGACAAGACCCTCGCAACGGCAAGATCGACCCCGTGGGACCCGGCAAGATCTGCCCGACGACAAGAACGACAGCGAACGGGAGAATCCGATGCGCCCCGACACCAAACCAAGTCCGGCTTCCCGGATGCGACAAGACCTACCTCCGTGGCCCGAGAACGTTCCCGCGAGACCGTTCCGTCGAACCCTGAACCCTGAGGCCGACCCCGACCCCGAAACCCCAAGTCCGTCGAGACCCCCTAATGTGTGATTCCCCTTCCCAAAACCCTAATTCATAACATAATACAACTTGTCGCATAATAATTGTCTTGCATGCATACATTCATGTGGTTTGGGGGCCTTATGCCGATTCACCTAATAATTAAATATGGGGCCCATATGCGGGCAAATCCAGTCGTATATTGGCCTCATTTAAATCTGTGTAGCGAACCGGTGCTATCTTTTGCCATGTTCAAATAACATTTAATTGCGGGGTATCTAAACAACATGAACCATTTAATTAATTGTCGGGACCTCGGTTCCGCTTAATATGACCTAGTTGCATCGCATCTGCCATGTCATACATCATACATGCATCATGCCGATCTTCTGCCGTTGTATTAAATAGTGCATCCGGTGTTTCTTCTAGTGATTTGCTTCTTCACGGATAAGGCCGATGAGTTGATGTGAGCTTCGCCCCGACCTTCGGTTGAACCCTTCGTCAATGTTTTCAGGCGAGCATCTCCCCTTTTATACCTATCTTACTTTTATAGTATTTACTTCCCTCATGTTGATCTATTGTTATCTGTGTTGCGATGCTTTAGTTTCCGTACCTGTGATATACCGTGCAGCCCTATATTGCCTTGGACACATCCTATTACCTGTTGTTTGGTAGATAGTTGGACTTGCGCGTCGTAGTCGCTTGCTCAAGTGTTGTTGCGTTTCGTCCCAAAGCACGATTGTTGATGTATTGCCGCATGTTGCTGTTGGAGATGATCCTAGTTTTACTTATCGTTCACTTTAATTCCTGTTTAACAACTAAAATTGAAGTAAGCAGAGGCATCGGTGGGTGATAGAGAATATTTGGTTTCCGAATGCCCACTTGTGTCCCGTAGGACCCCGAGTACTTGATACATGTTCCTTGATTTATCGCGCTATCCACATCCGGGAGGTATATGGGACCCCCCTGAGCCAAAGCTTGATTCAGTCTTATTTCTTGGGGCCACAAACTAGTTTGAGGTTTTATTTACTATCCTGTACTTATGCCATGCTACTTATGTATTTAAATTGTGCGAGGAGCACACTGTACTGTTTAGGTAAGCGGAGTGTTTTCGCGGTATCGACAAGCCCAGCCACACTTTCGGGTTCCCAGTCGCTTACAGCCATTGACGCAAACCTTGAGTCCGTCTCGAAGCTTGCTTACTTCGTTGTGGGTCTACTCAATGGGGTGGCCCCCTGAAATATTTCTGAATCCTGTGATTGCTTAGTCGTGAAAGCCTCGTTGGGTTTTGATTTGGTTTTTCCGAGGTTGATCGAGCGTGTGTTGCTATTGGTGCACCCCGGCCGGGTAAAACTTTCTGAAAGCCGTGTCCGCGGATATGGACGACTTGGAGCACAGTATCTCGACCATAGACAAGCATAACTAAAGTTTATTGCTATAAATTTGACTTTATAATGACTAGTAATCAGCTTAACTATAATGGAATGGCTAAATAATACTGCCCACAATTGCTTGTTTGGAGTGTCGCTTGCGACCATTGTACCTGACTAGTAACTATTGCAACTACAACGGAATGGCTGAATAAAAGTACCAACAACTGCTGGGTTTCGGGTTATCTCATGCTAATTGTACCTGACTAGTAAGTGTTGCAACTACAATGGAATGGTTAACTAAAATTGCCCACCGCTTACTTTATCAGGATAATTATCTACACCTGACTAGTAATTGTTGCAACGATAACTGAATAAGTAAAACTGCCAACTGTGTGAGTTCCTCGGTTGACTTCCTCGTTTGGTCTCGAGGGGGAAACACCAGGATGGGTTTGTTTGATGGTAGCATCAGGTTGGTCCCGGATAGGTCCTTCTTACCCCTCTCTGATTGACGCCAGTTGTATTGAGTCTCTATAGGTTGTTTAGTGCATGCTGCCGCTGCCGCTTCAGTCCACCATACCTATGTAGGTGAGGACCGCCGAATTCTAGCCTCGCTGCATCGCCTCAGTCGACGCTCCTCTTTTTCCTTTGCCCTTTGTCGGCATCCCTTTTGTTTAAGCAGGTTTTGAGATCGACATCGTTAGCAGGGTTACCCTTCCGGCTTGGCCTGGGGAAGGTTATGGACGCCATTGGTTATTCTTCAGGGCTCTTAGCCCCATTTGCATCTTGTCCGTAGCTGGACGCTATATCGTTCTCAAGGTGATTTGGATCTTTGTACTTATATCTGTATTCTTGACTCATGGAGTCGCTGTTATATATATTTGTTCTGTGGGTCCCATCGAGGACTGTTGTGTAATGTTATTACTTCGTTTTCCACCCGCACGAAAGTGCCTGGTGGGCACCTTTGAATCGTTTCTATGCGGGTTTGGCGGGTTTTCGCTAAAACTTGCATAGGTCCAATTCTGAGGGTGTTACAGTAAACTAATAAATGGTGTAATTATTACCCTTCATCACATTAAACCAAGTAAATAATTTAATTTTCATTATTTTCAAGAGTGAGTGAAGCTGAGAAATTGTGCATTACACTTGTACAGTAGAATTCATAAAAATGGGATACTAGTAGTACTTACTTGCAGTAATATCAGCATCATCATGAGTATCAAATGAAATGAGCATTTGAAGCTCCCTCTCCACAACATTCAGCTTCACACAGTCATCTCCGTGCATAGAACCTCTTGGCAGATCGCATTCCAGCACAGCATCCTCACTCTGCTTCAGCTGAAACACATCCAGGTCACACTCATCAAGTATCTCTGTCTGATCATCCATGTTCTTGTATCTCCCATATACAGCTGAGCTAGAATTCCTGACAACCTCGAGCCCCTCCATATCCTCTTCATACATTTCCCATGGCCAGATGACTTCCCATTCACAGCATTGAAGAGATAATGTAGTATCAACTGTTTTATGTCCCTTCATATTTTCTCTCTCTTTAATTCGTAATGCAATCTGCATAATGTCGTATGCGTTTCCATTCATGCAGCAGTTCAAGTGCCCTATCTGGACACTTTGACAATTCACAGAGAAGTTTTCTCTTTGCATCGACACTCAGCAAACGGCATTTAGCTAGATCAGCAATAAACCCTTGAGAACCAGAAGGGCACAGTCACTGCTCACAGAAAAATCAGAAAACACATTTCATGTTTGTTAAATAACTGAATTTTATGTGAATAACTGAATTTTTGTTGAATAACTGAATACACATTTCATGTTTGGTGAGTAACTTAATGTTTGTTGAATAACTTTAAAATCAATTGTCTGCTTAGTGGAGTAACTTTATTCACTTGTTTGTTTAGGTTCAAGTGCCATGAGCTCTTTTGGATCTCAACTTGAGTCCACAAGAGGAAGAGGAACAAGATGTAAAAATACAAGAAGAAAAATAAGATGCACAAATACATGGTGACCAACATGCAAAAATACAAGAAGAAGAACATATGGAAATACAAGGAGATGCACAAATACAAGAAGAAGAACATGAGCATCCAAACCATAGAGAGCTACCTGATTCTCACAGATTCGCGGCATACATTGCATTGAAAGCTCTCGGTAAAGGTGGGAAAGTTGAGAAGGTAGATAAAAAACTTGTAGCTGCTCTTTTAGAGACAAGTCTCAGCACAATTGATAGAATATAGAAAAAGGCAACAGGTCAAGAGAAGGAAGGGCTATAGGTGAATGTTTCAAATCAAAAGAAGGGGAGGGTTGGACGAAAGAGAGCAAATCTTGGTCTGTCAAGAATGATTTCCATTCCTCTAAATCAAAGGTCTACACTGAGGTCCCTAGCAAGAGAATTGGGTGTCGCCTATTCCACCTTGTAGAGAAGATTCCAATGGGTTAAAATAAAGCGCCACATAAGTACACTCAAACCATCTTTGAAGCCTGAAAACAAGATTGAAAGGCTCAAGTTCTGCACTTCAATGATTGATCAAACAATGATAACCGAAGCAGAGCCATCGTTCGTCGGTATGGATAACATAGTTCATATAGACGAAAAATGGTTTGACATGACAATAGGGAGCAGAACATATTATCTACTACCTGAAGAACGAGATCCCGTGCAAACTATTCAAAACAAGAATAGCATTGGAAAGGTGATGTTCTTAACAGCGGTTGCCAAACCAAGATACAATGAGAAAAGAGAAGTCACATTTGATGAAAAAATCGGAATCTGGGCTTTTGTCAAAGAAACTGCAGCCAAGTACAACTCCAAGAATTTCAATTTCACAACGACTAGGCTTTTGTCAAACGACTAGGCTATTTTTTTAAAATAATACATTTTTTTATCCAATTTCACATATAATACACGAAACGAAAATGTTGCAATTCTAACGGACAGTCGTCTGTTCAAAAGACGAGCACGCCGGTTCTTTATTCCAAAAGACGACAGCCCGGTCTTTTTTTATCCAAAAGACGACAGCGTTGCCTTCTTTTTACCAAAAAACGACAGAGGCTTGACGATGTCGGGCGACAGGGGTGCAGAGCGGCGGCGTCTGTTCGAAAGACGAAGGATGTTTCGTTCGTTGAATGGACGACGCGCCCCAGCATATATCTCAGCTCCGGCCCGTCGTTGTCCTCTCCTCTCTCTCTCTCTCTCTCTCTCTCTCGATGTTCTTCCTCTTTCCCTCTTGCTTGCTCTCGTTTTCACCAGGTGCTGCACCGATTTTTAGCCCAGAGTTCTATCCAAACTCGGTGCTATAACATATTAGCAAACTAGTAGAGTCCCGATCTACTAATGGGATAGCCTCATGTAGTGATTTGAGTCGTTTTGGTGAAGGGATCTGGTGGTGTTCTTGTTGAGCAATGGCCATGGTGGAGGCTGGTGTTGGGACTTGAGGAAGCTGCATGGTGGAGGTGCTGATCCGTTGAACTGAGGTTGCTGTACGGCAGGACTTCGCATGCTTCAAGGGTAAACCCTAATTTCTTGCTAATTGCATTCATCTGTGTATGTTTATGTAGGGGTTCGTAGCATGGAAAACAAAAATTTTCTATCGCATACAAACAAACAAGCCAAGATCTATCTATTAGATTGTAGCAACGAGTCGATGGAATAACTTACCCTCGAAGATTCCAAAGCGGTTAACGAGAGCAGATTCTCGTGGGTGATGTAGTCGTACTCTTTCCGATCTCAAGATCGCGTAGACGATCCTTCCGGCGATGCGTCCTAAGGCGCTCCCGATCGGTCACACGTTCGGTTCGATGAAGACCTTCCTCTCCTTGTTCCAAAGCAAATGGAGGTTGTAGCACTCTCCTCGCGATTCCGGCAACACAACGGCGTGGTACCGGAAGTAGAGGGGAAATCCCGCAGGGCTTCGCCTTAAGCTGGAGCAAGTATGGTGGAGTATGAGAGAGGGCTATTAGTGGTCTAGAGATTAGACACACCAATTAGAAGGCTCTAAACCGCAGGCTATAGCAATTAGAAGCTCTAAACCAAAATGGCTCTAAACCGGAGATTAGAGGATAGGAACTTGTGTGTAGAGGAGGAGGCCCTGCCCCTCCTTTTATAGGTGGAGGGGCTGGCCAGGAAGGGAGGGAGTCCTCCCCAACTCGCCTAGGCTGGCACCGGCTTGGAGGAGAGGGACTCCTCCTCCAAGTTGGTTTCAACCTCCTCTTGCTTGTTTCCCACAGCTTCGCTTCCCACAGTTTCTCGCTTTCCACAGCTCTGTTTTAGCCGCTTGACTTTCAAACCGGCCTCGACTTTTCAGTTTTGGAACAGCAAGAACACTTAGTACATGATGCAATCATTCAATATGTAATGACACATTCATGTACCTCCCCGGAGTGCCGGACAATCCGAACCTTCTAGAACATTCCCGATGAAAACACCTAATCATTCCCGAACTCAAACGGGACTTTCCTTATATGAATCTTATTCTCCGACCATTCCGGATCACCTCGTGATATCCCGGATCCCATCCGAGACTCCAAACAACATTCGGTCTCTTTCTCATAATACCATAACTACTCAAACAACGTCAATCCTTAAGTGTGTCTCCTACGGTTCGTGAATTATGCGGACATGATCGAGACACTTCCTAACAATAACCAATAGAGGAATCTGGAAATTCATATGGCTCTACATATTTCTATGATTACTTTGCGATCGAATGAACCACTTACATACGATACCAATTTCCCTTTGTCTCACGATAGTTTACTTATCCGAGGTTATGATCGTCGGTATCTCTGCATACCTAGTTCAACCTCACATCGATAAGTACTCTTTTCTCGCTCCGTGATATGTGATCCCTTGTGAGCAGTCACATGCTTGCAAGCTAATTGGATGACATTTCACCGAGAGGGCCCGAGTATATCTATCACCATATGGATGGACAAATCCCACTCTTGATCCATGTGTTTCAACCAATACTTTCTGAACACTCAATGCCACCTTTATAGCCACCCTCACATACGGTGTGGTGTTTGATGACATCAAAGCATCCATCCGGAAAAGGTGATATGCATGATCTCATGGTCGAAGGAATTAGGTTACTATGTATCAGAAAGCATATAGCAATTGAACTATTTAAATGACTTGATCTTTATGCTACGCTTATCTATAGGAGTATGTCCATCACATCATTCTCCTAATGATATGATCCTGTTGTTAATAACATCTCTATGTTCATGATCAGGAAACCATGATCATATATTAACCAACAAGCTAGTTTAACAAGAGGCTTTACTAGGGACTCTTATTTTAGTTTACAAATCACACAAGTATTAATGTTTCCGGTTAATACAATTATAGCATGGTATGTAAACATTTATCATAAGTGTGAAGATATGATAATAACCACTTTATTATTGCCTCTTGGGCATATCTCCAACAGTCTCCCACTTGCACTAGAGTAAATAATCTAGTTTCAAACCTTTGTGTATATAACACCTATGGCTTTCCGGTGTTGTATGTACACGATTGCTAGTGGTCACCTGATCTCCGGATCTGACACTTCCAGGTCCGTGTGTAATTGCATGTCTTTGTGTCTCTACGCATCACTCATTCTCTAATGATATGGCTTTGTATAAATTTGGTCTTTCGGTGTGACCTTTAGTTCTTTGGGGATAAAACATGTTGATAATATTGTCGTACAATATATCTTCATAGTATTATCCCTCTGTGAACTACACCTAGTTTGATAACAAACTACTTGACACAAATGCCCTCTTTTGCTGCTAAAATAGCAGTCATATACTTAGCCTTTTGTTGTAGTATCTGTCACAATGTCTTAACTTTGGAACTCATCCAAATCCATTATGGAACTCACTTTCCATTATATTGTGCCACCCTTAGTTTAGATTGAGATAAACTTAATTTGTACTTTGTGACAAAGCTAGTATCAATGTAGTACTTTTACAATGAACTAACCATCTATTTGTCACTTCTACAAATAATATACTCTTAGTTCTTCCAAAAGATCATAAGAATATCCTTACTATTGTCCAATGATCATCTTACGAATCATTCTGGTATATGCTCACAACATTTAGAGCATAGGACATATCTGGATTTGTACATATCACAGTATGATTGATATAAATACTCTTTGTGATTTCATACATCAAGTATCAATCTATACTTGATTATTTGTTTCACTTTACCAAATATCAATACACTTGAATATATCATCAACATTGAACTCTTTCAATCCTTTCTGTGCAACAAGAACCTTTTCTTGTAGTTTCTATATTGAACTCATTCAATATCTCGTCTATGTACTTCTGGCACAACCATATTAGCGTCTATTGATGCCAAGTATTTGGGTTTTGCCTAAGTCTTTCATCGGGATGAAATTCTTAATATGTGTTAATAAAAGATACATTATTTCCAATCAACAATATGTCTTCCACATAATGTATTAGAAACATGTCTTAGCGCTCCCACTTAATTTCTTGCAAATGCAAGCATCTTCATTGTCTCTAATGAACTTTTAAACTCCTTTAGCTTTCATCATAGTGAAGATTCCAACTCCGATGCTCACTTCAACCATTGAAGTTTGCATATGCTTTTAGCATCCTATGAATTAACAAAACCCTATGGACCGTGTTATGCACATGTCCTAGGTAACGATTCTATTAGAAGAACTTGTTTTGTTTATTCAACTATCATATAACAAAATTATATGTAGTGGTTGCTACATTAATCCGTCTAGACTAAATATCACTATGAAAGATCAAATCTTGTCATAGTCAACCTTTGAACATTGTTGTGAACTCTTTCCCAATATGTCGATTATAGATGTGAAACATCCATGTCTATTTCTTTATAGATCCAGACACAACTGTAAGGTCTTACACCTTTCTCGAGGGTCCTTCAAGTTCAAAACTTGATTTCTTATGAATGGAACTATCACGGATTTTATGGCTTCAAGCCATTTGACGGAGTCAGGGCCCATCATCGCTTCTTTGCATGTAGTCGGTTCATTATTCTCAAATAATGATTCAACCCTCAAATCTTGGTATTTGATTGTTCATCCGACCTACTTGTTTTAATAGGAACTTGGATCTCCGTGACCACAACCTTTGAGGTACGTGAGCCATGAGCTTTGTTGCTGCCTCCGGAACACTTTTCGGCGCTGCGAAACTCTGCACATACAGCTAAGGTTCTTTTAACCTTATCAAAGTTATATTGTCCTCCCACTTAACTTTTCACGAAAAATTCCTTCTCAAAGAAACTTGACGTTTTGAGTGACAAACACTTTTGTCTCCGATGTTATGGAGGATTACTTAACAGTTATTCGAAATAACATACAAAGACAGGTTCATCCGACTTTGGTTGCAAACATCTTTCTTATGCATAGCATACCAATGTTTAAGAAAGGACAACTTGGGTTTTATCCCAAACCATAACTTTATATGGTGTCATTTCAACGGATTATAATGGAGCTCTTTTCAGTGGAAAAACGGTAATCTCTAAAGCTTTTAATCTTTAAAATATAATGGCAGTTTTATGAATTATACCTTTGATCTTACCATGTCAAACAAGGTTTAATTACATATCTCGAACGTTCCATACTCTTATGGTGTTTCGGAAATGCAAATCCACGGAACGATTCCTTAAATCTTAGGTATTATGCTAAACTTGTAACTTAAATATTTTCCTTTATGATCTTATCATAAACTATTCATATTCTTGTTACAATGATTTTGCACTTCATCTTGAAAGTCTTTGAACTTTTCAAGTGTTTCATACTTATCCTTATTAAGTAAATATTCATATATTCACTCAAATTTTCGGAGAAAGCATATGAAGTTGAAATCCATCGCTTTTGACTACACATAATGGATTTCGTACAACAATATGTACAAGTTCCAATAAGCTAGTCATTCGTTCCCTTTTGGCCTATGAACGAAGTTTTAATTATCTCTAGGAAAGTTTCACAAGCGTCATTTGATCAAAAATCAGAAGACTCCAAAATTCCATCAACATGGAGTTTCTTCATGTTTTCTTTCCATTATAATTCAAACGGCGATGTCACTTCCTAAGTGATCTTTCAATCAATTTGTCTTTCGACATTTTTAGCACTAGTTTTATGGATGTGATTTCTCCAACGAGATTTGTGAATCATCCATCTTTTATGGATCACGGTAATTTATTTGAACAACTCTTTTGTTCTCATAATACCTGATAAAACAAATCTTGAAGGCAAGCTTTGATGTTTAACGAGCAACACAATAACCCTTTATTTATTCTCGATGAACATCATCACATATTGTTTTGCTAGTTACTTAGGCCATTGTAGTTCATGAATTGTATTATTTCGTATGACGATTCATACCAACAAATTCAGTATTAAATACTTAAGAACCACATTGTTTAATAAGCAAAGAATATAGCCATAACATGTATATCATCTATATACTTAAACTGAACAATTCTAGTCTTTTCCTTTCTGCCATATACTTATGAGATTTTCTTTCAATATTTCCTTTTCTGTTTGAAAGAATCTATCAACATCAATAGTGGAGTCATACATATGACACATAGTCCAAAGCGTGTATAGTTAAATACCAATGTCTTTGGATTTGCACTTTGAAGTAGATCACCATCATCAAATGTTTGGTGTTCTTCCAAATTCCTTTCTTTAGTAATCTCTTGGTGTAGTAAATATTTTACCTACATCAAATATTCACCCTCATCATGGATTTATCCATGATCAAGCTACTTTTAGCTTGTAACGGTGAATCGCGAGTATAATGTTGCTCTCCAAAACCTTTTGGAGGATTAGGACAACTAGTGTCTCCAACCTTTTGCAAATTCTCATCAAATATGAGAACATGTCTTTTGCCATATTATACTCTATCATGTTGAAACGAATACTTTGTTTCAGATATCACAATATCTTCCACACATCATGGTTTCTGAAACAACTCTTTCAGATCCTAGATAACCTTGATATTAAGACAATTCTTTGAATATCAAGAATCATGGAGACAAACATGATACTCATATACTAACACTTGGAATTGTCACTCTTGTTTTAATACCAATTATTAAACTTCATGGAGTAACCGGAACTTACTGAAAGTTTGCAATAGGACTTTTAAACTTTAGATTAACACTTCAAAACAATACGATACCAGTTCGTAAAGTAACTAACCAGAATTCTATAGTTCTATCATCTCAATTATAACTAAGCGCAAGGTGGTAAACGGATGCCAATGACTACAACAACTATGCAAATTCACTTTGATTTAGTTTATGATAAATTGAGTTCTAATTAATAATTAAATTAATCTAGGTGAACTCCCACTCAAAACAATATCCCTCACATTGTTTTAGTGATCACACGAACCAAATCCACCACATCAAAACCGATCATCACGAGAGTTTATATAGCTTCAATGGCGAACAATCAACATGTTCATCATATCTACTATATGACTCATGCTCTACCTTTCGGTAATCCGTGTTCCTGAGGCCATGTCTGTACATGCTAGGCTCGTCAAGATCAAACCTTAGTTTCCGCATGAGCAAATCTGGCTTGCTCACGTTGTATACACTTGTAGAATCTAACACACCCGATCATCACGTGGTGCTTCTAAACAACAAGCTTTAACAACGGTGCTAACTAAGGGTGAACACTTTGTGACTTGAAATTCATGTGCATGAGGGATCATCTTATAATGCTACCGTCGTCTACTAAGCAATACAAGATGCATAAAGGATTAACATCACATGCAATTCATAATATGTGATATGATATGGCCTTTCTTATTTTTGCTTCCGATCTCCATCTTCTAGCACGAACATGATCTCCATCATTACCGGCATTGCATCAAGGTCAATGACGCTGCTCCATGGCTGTCGTCCACCGGCTTCAACTATTACAACTACTTTGAATAGACACGCGGGTCTTAATAGAAATTAAAGACAACCATATATTCTCGCCGTTGCACTTACAATAAGGAACATTGCATAAACCATATGTAATCACAATCATGGCCATATCACATCACTGCACACCCCTGCAAAACAAAGTTAGACGCCTCTAATTTTCTTTGCATGTTTTACGTGGTTTGGGGCTTTCAATAAGTGTCGTTCTAACTTACGAACAAGAACCACAACATTGATACTAGTATTGTCAATCACCCGTTGTAAATTGAATCTTAACTATGCTAGGAGAAACAGGCACCAGCAAAGCCACTTATGCAATACAAGTTGCATGTCAAGCGTGGAGCAAGTCTCATGAACGATGTCATGTAAGGTTAGCCCGGGCCGCTTCATCCCAACATACCGCAAGATGCAAAGTACACAAGAAGCAATCGACAATAAAAGCATCAACGCCCACAATGACCATTGTGTTCTACTCGTGCAACAGATCTACATATAGACACGGCTCGATACCACCGAGGGGTTCGTAGCATGGAAAACAAAAAATTCTATCGCATACAAACAAACAAGCCAAGATCTATCTATTAGATTGTAGCAACGAGTCGATGGAATAACTTACCTCAAGATTCCAAAGCGTTAACGAGAGGATATCGTGGGTGATGTAGTCGTACTCTTTCCGATCTCAAGATCGCGTAGACGATCCTTCCGCAAGGCTCAAGACGGCCTCGCAATCGGTCACACGCTCGATTTTCGATGAAGACCTTCCTCTCCCTTGTTCCAAAGAGCCGGAGGTTGTAGCACTCTCCTCGCGATTCCCAAAGACAACGGCGTGGTACCTAAGTAGAGGGAAATCCCAGGCTTCGCCTTAACCGGAGCGAGTATGGTGGAGTATGAGAGAGGGCTATTAGTGGTCTAGAGATTAGACACACCAATTAGAAGGCTCTAAACCGCAGGCTAGAGCAATTTGAATCTCTAAACCAAAACGGCTCTAAACCGGAGATTAGAGGATAGGAACTTGTGTGTAGAGGAGGAGGCCCTGCCTCCTTTTATAGGTGGAGGGTCAAGGCCAGGAAGGGAGGGGAGTCCTCCCCAACTCGGCCTAGGTTGGCCGGCTTGGAGGAGAGGGACTCCTCCTCCAAGTTGGTTTCAACCTCCTCTTGCTTGTTTCCCACGCTTCGTTTTAGCCGTTTGACTTTCAAACCTGGCTTGACTTTTCAGTTTTGGAACAGCAAGAACACTTAGTACATGATGCAATCATTCAATATGTAATGACACATTCATGTACCTCCCGGAGTGCCGGACAATCCGAACCTTCTAGAACATTCCCGATGAAAACACCTAATCATTCCCGAACTCAAACGGGACTTTCCTTATATGAATCTTATTCTCCAACCATTCCGGATCACCTCGTGATATCCCGGATCCCATCCGAGACTCCGAACAACATTCGGTCTCTTTCTCATAATACCATAACTACTCAAACAACGTCGAATCCTTAAGTGTGTCTCCCTACGGTTCGTGAATTATGCGGACATGATCGAGACACTTCTCCGAACAATAACCAATAGAGGAATCTGTAAATTCATATGGCTCCCACATAATTCTATGATTACTTTGCGATTGAATGAAACACTTACATACGATACCAATTTCCCTTTGTCTCACGATAGTTTACTTATCCGAGGTTATGATCGCTTGATTCTCGCATACCTAGTTCAACCTCACATCGATAAGTACTCTTTTCTCGTTCCCGTGATATGTGATCCCTTGTGAGCCAGTCACATGCTTGCAAGCTAATTGGATGACATTTCACCGAGAGGGCCCAGAGTATATCTATCCGTCATATGGATGGACAAATCCCACTCTTGATCCATGTGTTTCAACCAATACTTTCTGAACACTCAATGCCACCTTTATAGCCACCCTGTTATGGTGTGGTGTTTGATGACATCAAAGCATCCATCCGGAAAAGGTGATATGCATGATCTCATGGTCGAAGGAATTAGGTTACTATGTATCAAAAAGCATATAGCAATTGAACTATTTAAATGACTTGATCTTTATGCTACGCTTATCTATAGGAGTATGTCCATCACATCATTATCCTAATGATATGATCCTGTTGTTAATAACATCTCTATGTTCATGATCAGGAAACCATGATCATATATTAACCAACAAGCTAGTTTAACAAGAGGCTTTACTAGGGACTCTTATTTTAGTTTACAAATCACACAAGTATTAATGTTTCCGGTTAATACAATTATAGCATGGTATGTAAACATTTATCATAAGTGTGAAGATATGATAATAACCACTTTATTATTGCCTCTTGGGCATATCTCCAACAGTTTATAGGTAGACTTTGATGGGGTTTGTTAGATGCAAGATATTTGTAGAGTATTATGTGTCAATGTACGTGTATTTGACTATTTTCGGTATTTTTTTAGGTTGAAAATCATGTCAAATAATGTAGTGTTTAGGTTCTTCTATGGTGCTGGTTTCGTCAGAACAAACCAGCACGGAGTTGATTTGAGCGAGTTTAATTTTGTTGATGAAGTGCTTCAGAATCCTGAAACAGTGCCCATTACTCAGTTGAAGGATTTGTTATGTGCTCGTTTAGGGCTCCCTCAGACCCATACTGTCGGTGTGCATGCTTTATGGACTAAGTCAAGGCTAACCTCTAATTTTTATTTAAGGTCAATAGAAGCGCAACATAAATGGGTCAAATGTGTGCAAGCTTGCCAGAAAAGTGTAATTAACCCCTGTCTCTTAGTGATACCCGTGGTGAAAGAGGCTGCGTATGATCATGGCCAGAGTAGTCAGCCGGTCATGCTGGAGGTGATTATGATCATGGCCAGAGCAGTGAAGCCCAAGACGGTAGAAACTATCAAGGCCAGAGTAGTCAGGGACAAGAGGGTGGTGGCGGTTATGAATCAGGTCACGGTAGATATGCACACACCGGGGGTGATGGTTATGTATCGGAGGACGGTGGTGAAATTAGGGTAAGACATATTCAGTGGCGAAGCTGATGAGGATGAGATTTATGATGGTTTGTTGCAGCATCAAATGGAAGCCGAAGACTCAGAAGGCAACAAAGGATACTACCGATGATTCCGCGAAGTCTGATCAAGAAGAGATCGTCCAACCTATTCCGGCATCATGGAATAATGACAACACGGCAACAATGACTGTGAACGATGGGCATGATTCGGCGTGGCAGTATCATGGGAACACCATCTCTCTGGGTGCATTATATCCTAGCAAGATACATCTGCAGGAAGCAATCGTTGAGTGGTCAATGTCCATGCAACGGGTCTTGAAAACAAAGGTGTCATCACAACAATATTTGACATTGGTTTGCAAGGTAGCCAGATGTCCTGCAAGGGTGCATGCACATGTCCCTAGGTATGACACAAACTGGAAGGTTACCGATGTTGTGATGCACACATGTGAACTTGACAGTGTCCTTCAGGACCATTGTAACCTCACGTCAACCCTCCTGGCTAGACTGTTATACATAGAGATAGTGGAGGGCAAAGCCATGGGTGTGAAAGCTATCATCAACAAAGTTTCTGACAGATTCTGCTACAATATTTCATACGGGAAGGCTTGGAGGACTAAGAAGAGGACATTGGAGGCAAGGTTTGGCTCGTTTCGAGATGGGTACGACTGTGTTGTTAGGATGCTCCAGACACTGCAGGCTAGGAATCCAGGCACCTACGTGGACATCCAACAATTTACGTTGCCACAGGAACCTAATTTGAGAGTGCTTCATCGAGTGTTCTTCTCATTTGATATATGCATAGAAGCTTTCACTCACTGTCGACCAGTCATTTGTGTGGATGGTACATTTCTCACTTGCAAGTACAAGGGTCAGATATTGACTGCCATAGGTCAATATGAAAACAATCAAGTTGTTCCACTTGCATTTGCTTTCATGGAGAGCGAGAACACCGAGAGTTGGGTATGGTTTTTCAGGTAGCTGAAGATAGAAATTGTGAGAGATACACCGAATGTATGCATCCTTCATGATAGACATCCAGGTATGCTAAGCGCGATAAAGAAGCTCACACAGCCCACTCCTGATGAAGTAACTCCATGGATGGACATGCAGAGTCGTTGGTGCATGCGGCATCTAGGGGCCAACTTTTTCTCACAGTTCAGGAAAAAGGCCCTTACGAACCTATTCAATAAGCTTTGCAAGCAGAACCAAGAGTGGAAGTACATCAAGTGTCGTGGATATCTTGATGACTTCACTAAAAAACATGTGACTCAGAGGAGAGCAGCTAGAGCAGAAGAGTCATGGCTCATGCAAAGCGTTAATGCAGTGCAACAATAGGAGCAGCACCACTGGAGGAAGAACCCATTGCCCTTTGTGACTTGCCAGGATTTGACCAACCCGGTACTAGGAGAAGGCCTGGCAGAAGGATTAAAAAAATCAGGAATGGATACAACACGATCCTGTAGAGAGGTGGTCTCTGCTGCATGACACTCATGGTGTTAGGTTTGGCTTCATGACTACAAATCTGGATGAAACTTACAACTTCGTCTTGAGAGGAAGCAGGGCTCTACCATTAACATCCATTGTGGAGTGTATTTTCACCGGAACTCTGAAGTATTTCAGAGACAGACTCCAGATGGCTCAGATGCATATCATGAACAACCTAAACACGAGGTATTGTTCAAAGATCATGCATTACATGGATGCCAAGATGGAGAAGGCTCGGTCCATGCATGTCGTCGCCATCGGTAATCAGGAAAGAAGGTTCAAGGTACGCCTCCCTTCCAACCGGATCGGAACTGGAGAAGAGGTAAAAACACAGGAGGTGAGGATAGGCAACGAAGCCTGGCCAACGTGTGAGTGCTCGTGCAATAAACCCAAGTTGTTGCATCTGCCTTGATCGCATGTACTAGCTGCATGCGGGCTGATGGGTATGGATGTGATCTCGTTTGTGTCTTCTTATTTCATTAAGGACGCGGTGGTCAATACGTGGACAGGCGAGATGATGGGATATAGGGCATGGGGAAATTTCAACAAAGTAAATCCAGGTGAAAGGGTTTACATCCCAGATCCTGAACTAATGCGGACAGGAAGAGGAAGGTGACAATGTGTCCGCATCTGTAATGATATGGATGGATCTAAAGCTGGAGGCCCTACTAGGCAATGTTTTCTGTGTAATCAATTTGGTCATATAGACACCAGTTGCCACATCTTCGGGACTGGTGGAGCTGCTCCTCGTGGACGTGGCAGCCGAGGAAGAAGAGTCAGAGGAAGAAACTAGATGTGTGGAACTATGTCTTAAATTTGTAATATGTATGGAACTATGTCTTAAATTTGTAATATTTGTGGAACTATGTCTTAAATTTGTAATATGTGTGGAACTATGTCTTAAATTTGTAATATGTGTGAAACTATGTCTTAAATTTGTAATATGTGTGGAACTATGTATTAAATTTGTAATATGTGTGGAACTATGTCTTAAATTTGTAATATGTGTGAAACTATGTCTTAAATTTGTAATATGTGTAGGACTATGTCTTCAATTTGTAATATGTGTGGAACTATGTCTTAAATTTGTAATGTGCAGATGGCAGGATCTTTGCTGAATGCTGACATAGATTGAAAGCACCGGTCGACGGTACTGGATGCTAACCCGAGGACCTTGAAGCACCTAGTGACTCGCACTCCCATGTCGAACGGGTGCATACACCCTGATTGGCTTCAGAGGCATGTGACATTTATTTATCTTGTTGTTGGGATATTTATGGGCTAGAGTAACAAAACTGTTGTGCTATCTTCTTATGTAGATTGAAGTGGGCTGGGCTCTTACCCTTCGTTCGTTTGGTTGAGACCACTCGTATGGAGGAGATAGAAGGGCGACACCTTGGGTTCCAGACTAGTCACCTACAGTACAACTCGTCTTTTCTCACGTGCTTGGTGGATCGATGGAGGCCCAAGACTCACACTTTCCATTTTTGATGGGGAGAGATGGCTCCTACCCTTCAAGGCGTCTCGTACTTGCTGGGACTTCCGTTGGCTGGCATGCCCATAGGCCCATTGGATCCACCGGCAAATTGGGCCCAATACATGGCCCAACGATTCTTTGGCATCCGTGATGGAGCTCAGGCCTTTGCCCGTGACAATCATGGGCCAAAATTTGGATGGTTGGAGCAGTATCAAGTGTGTTTCATTTATTTGTTCTATTTGGTTGGAGCAGTATCATGTACTGATAATTGTTCTATTTGCCAATGCAGATCCAGAGGTTTGGGTTCCCAGCCACTCTGATGACTGCGCCACAGATTACACGCAGCCTGGAGGCATACATTATGTGGTTGCTCGGGAAGGTGATGTTCACTGAGAACGACGTGACGACCATTAGTGCGCGATACATCCATTTTGTTAGAGGGATCGCGGAGGCGACGTGCCACGAAGAATGCACACAGTGGAGTTGGGGTTCAGCTGTCTTAGCAGCTACGTACCGAGGTATGTGCAATGTTTACCAGTTAACCAAGGACAGTTCTGCCTTGCTAGGATGCCCATTGTTGTTGCAACTGTGGTCATGGGATAGGTTCCCTATCGGCCGTCCAGAAGTGTCAACCAAATAGTCGGCAACCAGGAACATGAAACAATTGTCTACCACTCTGACCTGTTGTTCGACGAAGAGCAAATTGAATTGCCTACATTTGGCACTCACTGGACCCGTCGCAAGGTCAGTGTAATGTCTTAATAAACTGCACTTCTAGTACTACAATATGAAGGTTACTAACAACTATTTTGTCATGCAGTGTCGTTTTGTGGGAGGGCAAGTCGTTAGATGATATCCATCGTTCAGCGAGCAGTTCGACACACTGAAAGAGGATGTCGTGATTTGGGAGCCGTAAACCTTGCAGGCACGACACGCACGATATCCCGGCGGGTTAACTATTATGTGCACTAGAGATCGAGAGTACTGGCTGACTAAATCAAAGATCATCTTCGATTACCTAGTTGAGGAGATGTCTCAACAGAGGGTCATGCGGCAGTTCGGTCTTTGCCAGATGGTAGATACCCCACGTACGGATGTTCTCCTTCCAGATGTCGTGCACGCGTAAGTAAATATATGTACATAAGGAATGTGTCTTATACTTCATCTCTGTTCTTTAATAATGGTCTAACAAATTCTAATGACAGGTACTCTCGGAAAAATAACAAGACCGCCACTCAATGGCTCCAACGGGTGGGGATTTACGTCAACGAGTGGCAGAATGCACCAACACAAGTGTGGCACGCTGGCCCGTTTGATATGGAGCTATTCCACGGATACTTACAGAGGTACATGTTGATGACACGGCTACGTCTCATTCCACACGCACATGACGATGAGATATACCCTAGTCAGTCAACACTGGAGTCTAGACAGTCAGCGGTAAGTACTTTATTTAGAGCATAATCAACATGAGTGCCTATGTAGTGCATACTTAACTATGAGACAAATGCAGGCCGACGTAACATGGGAGCTACAGACTGAGGTGGCTCAGTACAGACGATCGCTTTCGACCGTTCCTCTTGTGCCCTGTCAGCAGGCTCAGTCCTTTGCCCGGCGGGTCAAGGAGAAGCTGCGGCGTATCTATGCGACCATCACATGCACCAGCATCTCAGACGTCGTTCAAAACCGAGCAGCACAGCGCCCACAGCGTCACTCGGTGGAGGAGCGCGCCCCACGTCGCTCCATGCAGCAGCGCCTACCGCGTCGACCCATGGAGGAGCGCCCCCAACGTCCACCCATGCAGTAGCCACCTTCTCCAGACCAGGCTGGAGGCTCGGGATGGCACAAGGAGCATATTTCTCCTCCACTCCACCACGGGCCTTGTCCACGACTCCCACAGCAGGCGCCTCCGAGAGCACCACCTCTAGACCAGGCTGGAGGCTTGGGGTGGCAGCAATCACAGTTTACTTCCAACCCATGGCAGCAATCACAGTTTAATATCGACCAGTGGCAGCAGAACCAGATTACTTTTGAACAGTGGCAGCAGCAGCAATAGATCCCCTACATGGACTTCGCTTATCGACCACAATCTCATCCTCATGGTAAGCTTGTCCCGTCCTACTATTGTTAGATGTAGTATGACATTGTTCAGTACTTAATTTCTTGTACACGGGCAGGAGACTCTGTTTCATGGGATACTACTGACTACCATGATCAGCAGACACAGCATGAGCAGGTAGACTGGTTTGGCCAGTATCAGCCATGTACTCCACCACCTATCCCCACACAGGATACATAGGATCAAGGTGAAGGGTCAACTGCACCTCGCCATGATGTGGTGCCACCCCATAGATACGGATGGAGTACACCGAGGCCTCTGCCACCTTGTCGTCGACACTAGTGATATCTACTTATGTATCAGACATTTATATATCTATGTATGAGACATATATCTACCTATATATGAGACACCATTCTATTATTTCACGATTTTATTCGATAAACACCTCAACATAGCTTGCAACACAGTTCAACATAACTTGCGGTACATAAATAAGAGTCTTATCTATCTCTAGCACGATGCCTTTCCCTTTCCCTTCGACGATGCATCGCCCTTTCCCTTCGACGATCCCTCTCCCTTGCTCTTCTTGGCCCGTGCTTTCTTCTTCTTGTCGGGGGGATAACCCCCGGTAGGGTCACAAGAGGGGAAACATAGCGCAGCTGGGTTGGCTCTGAGTAAAAAATGAACCAGGCCGGGTAAGAATGGCCTGGTAAGATAAGCAAGAGAGCCGAGATACAAACTATCTCGGCCCGTATAGGACAAAGTTGTAACCCTTGCAGGTACCAACGAGCCGAGTCAACCGAGGAAGGGCCGAGTCAAGAAGGACGCGTGGCACCTTTCCGAGTAAGGTTCGGGAAGGACCATGGTAAAGCATGGTCAAAAGAGAAGGGCGACGCCGGGTGACACAAAAGGATCCGGGTGATGCCCAAAGCAAGCGCTGACGTACAAAGTAACCACATGATGCCAAAAAGAACAAGAAGCAGGGTACCAGAAGACCATTAACTGTCAAGCTTTATGGACCGGGCCTATGGGCTTAACACAAGCCCATAACCCGACCCATATTGTAGGGACCAAGATCCAAGCAGTAAACCCTAGAACCCAAAGGGGTATTAGCTACCTAGCACTACCTATATAAGGGAGGGCATAACAGTAGTAGAAGGAGGTTGGACCAAGTAGAGAACTGGTGATGCGTACTCAAGCCAATACAGCTCAAGGAGCACTTGTAATCTTTGGGGTATCAATCAAATTGTCAAGTGTGGAGAGCTCTTCTTGCTCTTCGTGCATGGCTCGACCGTGCACTCCCTCCCCGGTGACCATAAGCACCCATTCGGCCCCCAACTTAAGCCTACCCATGGCATCTGTCGTGCGACCACCACGAAAGTTGGCGCCCACCGTGGGGTAGAAGCAGGTGCTTGATGGAGTCTTCATCTGGACGGGCAACATCATCGCCAAGACCGGCGAGCGCGTCTACTCCGGCCTCATCCAGAGGTTTGGAGCGCTCAACTTTGTCAGCGACAACGCAGGCTGCTTCGGGGCCAAGCCGTTCCCTAGGGGCGGTCGCTTCATCAAGTTCGGTGAGCACCAGGTCTACGTCGCGGTGCGCGTGGAGCGTGCATATCCTGAGCATGTCGTCCTGGCGCCGGATCCCCCAACAGCACCAGTCGCTGGGAAACCTCTCCAACTCGTCTCCATGGAGGTAATGATGACTGCCCCAAACCCCACAGCTCCCCCAGTAGTTCCAGTGGTAAATGATAACACAGAAGGAGGAAATCATGAGGAAACGCCAAGGGCTGCAAGAACAGCGAAGGCGCTGCTGGAGAAACCAGAGAACATATCTAGAAGCAAAGGAGCTAAGGAGCTGCAGGAAGCGATAGACAAGTTGGCAGAGCCAGTGGCACAAGCAACTGACCCTTCGCGTGTGAAAGCCGAGTTGGAAGAAGCCAGGATAAAAGTCCTGGAGAAAGCAAAG
This sequence comes from Avena longiglumis, assembly GCA_030063025.1. Classification (NCBI taxonomy): domain Eukaryota; kingdom Viridiplantae; phylum Streptophyta; class Magnoliopsida; order Poales; family Poaceae; genus Avena; species Avena longiglumis. The sequence continues at coordinate 462,891,596 of CP125974.1, forward strand.
GAGCTAGCACAATTACAGCAGGATGTGGATATCACTATCTGAGAGCTTAACTCGGCAAATCGAGTCAAGGGCGCAAAGACCTGGCTTGATGCAACAAGATTGAGAGGAAGGAACCTCAATGAAGAATTGGCAGATGCGACATCAAAGATAACGCCAAAGAACAGCAATGAGACGACCATGCGTCCAACGTGACAGACAGCTTAATCATGAAAGCGCAAAGAATGGCAGAATTACCCCACTTGGAGGGGGAAGCAAAGAAAAGGCAGCAAGAACGAGTCAATGAGTTAGTAAAAGCAGCTAGCATGCTAAATGAGGCATATTACAGAGCAAATCCGGGTATAGCAGGGAGATCACAGTTGGTTCACTCGGCAACTCCTGTTCCGGCAAGATCGGCTGGGCACACGGCATCCTCACCCGGAGCGGCACCCAAGCCGAGAAAAGAAAAAAGTGTGGATTCTGGAAGAAACAAGCAGATGGTCGCCTATGATCCGGCAGTATTTCAAGGAAACTCGGCACATGCGCAAGGGGAAAAAAGAAATAATCCCCGAGAAAATGAAAACCAGGAAAAAATTGGACAGAGAAATGATAACGGAGGGCAAAATTTTGCGCCTCATACTCGGCGCGCAACTCACTCGGCAGGAGGAGGGAATCCAGCTCCGAATAACGCACCAGGTCAGCCAAAAAGAAGACAGCAGAGCATGGGAAAAGCGGTCCAATGGCCTGCCGACCCGAACGCGAATAAGTATAATGATGGTTACTCGGCAATGGTAAATGACGGGTATGAGCTGTCGGATCATGCATGTCAAGCAATGGGAGCAAGGTACGGGGGTAGGAACCTTCAGCCGGATGATGCCAGGCTGAAGCTTGATCGCATAAAAATGGCAGAGATAATTGAATCACAAGGTCCGCAGGGTCCACCATGTTTTGGCCCAAGGATCAGGAAGGATCCACCGGTGCCAAATTTCCAGCTGGCCAAAGGAACAAAAACATATGATGAAAGCACAAAGCCAGAGGATTGGCTCATAGATTATGGAACCGCTGTGAAGATCGCGCAGGGAAACTTGAGATGGGCAGTACGTTATGTACCGTAGATGCTGGAAGGACCAGCTCAGGTATGGTTGAACAATTTGCCACCTGGAAGCATCAACAGTTGGATTGATTTTCACGACGCCTTCGTGAGCAATTTCACGAGCACTTACAAGAGGCTGAACCGCCCACAGCAACTAGCAATGTGCAAGCAAAGACTGAATGAGACAGACATGGAGTTCCTCACAAGGTGGTGTATGATGCGTAACTCTTGTGAAGGGGTAATCGAGTCACAAGCAATCGCATGGTTTGCACAAGGATGTAGACATGGGAGTGTGTTGTGGCAAAGGTTACAAAGAGATATGCCGGCAAGCCTAGAAGAGACGATAAGAATCGCCGACTCATACGCATTAGGAGATCCGACTCAGCCGCTGCTCATGTCGGTTGACGGGATGACTGAGACTCAGATCTATGATGCTGCCGGGTCGCAAAGGCGCCAGGAGAGATCCGAATACAGAAGCAAGAGAAGAGACGAGAGGCCGGATTACAGGTATAGTTCGGCTCAGGTAGCAGCAGTGAGTCAGGATCATCCAGATGCTGGAAGCAGTCAGCGTCAAAGGACAAATGGTCAACAACAATGGGTGTCAAATAATGACGGCAAAAGGCCATACGATCAGAGAAAACAGTATCAAGACCGACAAAAATACACCTATGAGATGATGCTGGATCAGCCATGTAAGTTTCACACGCCAAGTCCGAGTAAGCCGGCAAATCACTCAACAAGGCAATGCACTTGGTTTCAGAAAGGAGACAGAGTGGACTCGCCGAATAAGAAGCTTCCACCACCTCCCCCTTCACCACTCACAGGAGGAAATGCTCAAGCAGTAGGAGCAGATAACAGATATGAAAACAGGCAGCCGAGGTATCATAATCAAGAAAGAAGAGAAGCTATGCACCAAGTGCACAATCCGAGAGGTGACGATGCCCATGTCGGCCATGGAACCAGAAACGAGTACAGAGAACATCACCAGAGCTATGTTGTCTTTGTCATAGAGCCAAATGGCAAGAAAAGCCAGCATCGACGAATGATGGAAGTGAATGCCATGATGCCGACAATTCCCAAGTACATGCATTGGTCTGAGCAAGAGATAATTTGGAGTATAAAGGATCACCCCAAGATCATGCCAACCCCAGGAGGATATGCTCTGGTTCTGGATCCAACGTTCATGGGCCCAGATATCAAGATGAAATTTTCAAAGGTGTTGATCGATGATGGCAGTAGCGTCAAAATTATGTACAAGGATACTATGCTCAAGTTAGGTATTACCATGAACATGCTGGAGCCAACTAAGACCACTTTCCACGGGATTGTGCCGGGATTGTCCTGTGAACCAATTGGCAAGATCTGGGTCGACGTCTTATTCGGCAACAGAGAAAATTGTCGCACTGAAGCCATAGAGTTTGAGGTAGTAGATTTGGTCAGCTCATATAATGCCTTACTTGGCAGGCCGGCTATATCAAAGTTCATGGCTACTCCTCATATTGCTTACTTGAAGATGAAGCTGCCAGGCCCATGTGGGGTGATCACAGTTGAAGGAGATTACAAAAGATCTATTGCTTATGCCTCAGCCGGATCTTCACTGGCCGAGTCACTCGTCATAGCACAAGAGAAAAGTCAGATGTTGGAGGTGGCAGCATTGGCCAAAGTAGCACAAATGTCCATGCCGGCACTCACCAACCCGCATGGCAATGTGTCATTTCAAGCTACCAAGGAAACCAAGAAGGTGCAGGTGGATGAAACTTTCCCAGAGCGCACAGTAACCATTGGGGCTGGCCTTATAGATAAATAGGAAAGCGAGCTCACCAGCTTCCTCCGTGAGAATCGGGACATCTTTGCATGGTCCACTCAAGATCTGCAAGGAGTTCCGAGGAGCCGAGCACTCTCTTCATGTAAGACCAGATGCAAGGCCGGTGAAGCAACCCTTCCGCCGCTTCGCCGAAGATAGGAGGAAAGTAATAGCGGCCGAGATTGCAAGACTTTTAGCTGCTGGATTCATCATGGAAGTGCTGCACCCGGACTGGTTGTCAAATCCAGTCCTGGTCGAGAAGAAGAAAGATGACCCGAACGTGGCAGTGGTATGGTGCATGTGTATTGATTACACGAACCTCAATAAGGCATGTCCGAAAGATCCATTTCCTCTGCCGCGGATCGATCAAGTCATAGATTCTACTGCTGGGTGTGAGTCGTTGTCCTTTGTGGATGCATATTCAGGATTCCATCAGATTCCACTGAATCCAAATGATCAAATAAAGACAGCTTTTATCACCCTGTACGGGGCTTATTGCTATCGCACCATGCCATTCGGATTGAGAAATGCAGGCGCAACATATCAAAGATGCATGCAAAAATTCTTGCAAGATCAATTGGACAAAAATGTTCAAGTATATGTCGATGACGTGGTAATAAAAACCAAACAAAGTCATACTCTAATTGAGGACTTGCGTCAAACATTCGCAAACTTGAGAAGATTCAGGATGAAACTTAACCCGGAAAAATGTACATTTGGTGTCCCGGCTGGAAAGTTACTCGGATTCCTTGTATCCAGCCGAGGAATTGAAGCTAACCTGACAAAGATCGGGGCCATCGAAAGAATGGAATTGCCAAAAACCCACAATGATGTCCAGAAGTTTACTGGATGCCTGGATTCATTGAGCAGGTTTGTTAGTCGGCTAGGCGAAAAAGCCCTACCACTATATCAACTGATGAAGAAATCAGACAAATTCACATGGACACAGCAAGCTGATAGAGCTTTCCATGAGTTAAAGAAAATGTTGGCAACAACATCAATATTAGCGTCACCACTATCCAAGGAGCCAATGCTGCTCTATATCGCCGCAACCAATAGAGTTGTAAGTGCAGTAATAGTGGTTGAAAGTGAAGAAGGGGGAAAATCAGTCCAAAGACCAGTATATTACTTGAGCGAAGTGCTCTCTGTCTCGAAACATAATTACTCACATTATCAGAAGATGACATATGGGGTATATATGGCAGCAAAAAAGCTGAAACATTATTTTCAGGAACACCCAATTCGGGTAATATGCGAGGCACCTATCTCGGATATATTGGGCCGCAAAGATGCCAGCGGCCGAGTAGCCAAATGGGCCATTGAACTAGCACCATACACTCTACAATATGATAGGCGGGATGAAATAAAATCTCAAGCCGTTGCAGATTTCTTTGTAGAATGGATGGAGATGCAGTACGAACCACCACTGCCAGATCCAAATTACTGGAAAATGCATTTTGACGGGTCCAAGACGAAAATGGGTCTGGGCGCCGGGATAGTGCTCACATCTCCAAAGAGGGATCAACTGAGGTATGTGTTGCAAATTTATTTTGCAGCTTCTAACAACGTTGCCGAGTATGAAGCACTCGTCCATGGCATTAAAGTAGCCAAGGAAATTGGTATCAAAAGGATCATGTGTTTTGGCGATTCGGATTTGGTGATTCAGCAAGTGTCTGGACATTGGGACGCACTGGACGCAAACATGGCATTATATCTCTTCCACGTGCAGCAAATTTCGGGATATTTTGATGGTTGCGAATTTCATCACATTCCTAGAGCAGAAAATGAGGCAGCAGATGTGTTATCCAAACTGGGATCATCCAGGAAAGCAATACCACCAGGGGTAGCATTGGATCATCTCAGGAAGCCATCGATTAAGCCGTCACCAGAGTCTGAATCAATCAGGGTCATCCCGACGAGTCAGGAATCAGAGGTAGTGCCAATGGATATCGACTCAGGGGTAGGTTCGAGTCACTCGGGGACTGATCCGTTCACCTCGGGGGTAGCCGAATCACACTCGGGGACTCCCCAGGTTATGTTGGCAGAACATATCTCGGCGGAACCAATGGACATTGATGTTGAAGCGGACCCGGAACCACTAATACCAACGTGGGCACAACCAATATTCAGTTATTTGAAGGATGGAACCTTGCCGAGTGATGAAACACTGGCAAGGCAAACGACACGAAGAGCAAAAGCGTGACAAATGTACTGCAGCGTTGTATCAGTTCAGAGAAAGGCCAGGAGATTTTATTGGATATCCATCAAGGAGAGTGCGGGCACCATGCATCATCAAGAGCATTGGTATCCAAGGCATTCTGACATGGATTCTACTAGCCAAGCGCATTGGCACATGCGCAAGAGTTAGTCGGAAATGCAGTGGTTGTCAACACTATGCATCCAAGTCACATTTACCAACGTCTGAATTGAAGACTATACCAATCACTTGGCCTTTTGCAGTATGGTGCCTGGATATGGTAGGACCATTCAAACCAGCAAGAGGAGGCATGACTCATATCTTGGTCATGATCGATAAGTTCACCAAGTGGATAGAAGTGAAACCAATCAAAAAGCTGGACTGTAAAACAGCTGTCACATTCCTAAGGGATATAATCCTCAGATACGGTTACCCACACAGTGTGATCACTGATAATGGCACAAACTTTGCCGAAGGGGATTTTACTCGCTTCTATGGGAAACACTGAATAAGACTCGACGTAGCATCGGTCGCCCATCCAGAATCAAATGGACAAGTTGAACGGGCTAATGGCTTAGTTCTGTCCGGGATAAACCCCCGCTTAATGGAACCACTTCAGAGATCACTTGGTTGTTGGCTAGAGGAACTACCCTCAGTACTGTGGAGCTTAAGAACGACTCCGAATCGATCAACTGGTTATACACCATTTTTCCTTGTATATGGGGCTGAAGCAGTTTTGCCTGCCGACATAGAATATGACTCGCCAAGGATAAGGCAATACTCGTAAGCCAAGGTAAAAGAGGACCGAGAAGATGGAGTAGATTTACTCGAAGAAGCAAGGGAACTGGCGTTCTCCAAATCTGCTATATATCAACAAAATCTCCGACGCTACCATAGCCGAAAAGTGCAACCTCGTGTATTTCGAGAAGGAGATATGGTGCTACTACGGTGCAAATGACAAACCGAATGCATAAATTATCACCTCCATGGGAAGGTCCATTCATTGTAAGCAAAGCATTGCACAATGATTCCTACTATCTCATAGACGCTCGTGAAGCGCAAAAGAACAAGGCGGACAGGTCAGGAGATGAAACCAAAAGGCCATAGAATGTGGCACTGCTTCGTCCCTTCTACACTTAGGAGAAGCAATGCATGTATCACTCGAACTCTCATATGTCAGACGTGTTTGCCGGCTATGTGCTAATAATAAAATGGTATGATTCGAAAAAAATGACTCGGGGACTACCCCTTAGGCTTTCCATTCGATTATTTTATGTCGGCTGGCGTGATACCCGGAATTTATTTCGGAACAAGTAGTGTCTACTCGGAAGAAATCAACTCTTTGACTATGTTGTTGTCCGAAAACACGGCTTCATGGCAAGCAAGAGAAAAAGATCTAAGACGGGTAAACACGAACGCCGGATAAGTACAAGGGAGAAACGTGAGTCGGCTTTAGTTTGTGCCTAACTCTCTGCAGGTTGTGTTATACTATGTGTCGAGTAATTTCGGCCAAGTTATCCAAGTTTCATATCTGCTAACTAAATCCTTCGTACTTTGAGATCCTAATGTCGAACGCCGAAAAATGGTAGACAGGGGCCAAAGGCAAGGAAAGGTGACACGACAAAATGAAACTCGGGGACTTGTCCTTGAGTGATTCGCACTCAAAGCATAACGCAAATATATAAAGCCTATCACAAGGCACATAGTAAAACTTCAAGTGCAATGTACGTTACATCTGTACCCAGCATACCGGGGATCTAATAAAAGTTCGAGTATTTGTTGGCCTAAGGAGCAGGAGAACTCGGAGGAGCATTCTCGGAACTAGGAGTGCTTGGAGCATCGGCCGGGTGAGGGGCATCTGCGGCCGGGTCATCTGGATCATCTGACTTGGTCGCCTCGCTGTCGCCACCTTCTTCAGCAGGAACTTCGATGAGCGGATCTCCAAGGTCGAGGAAGCTGGGCCCTTCACACCAAGCATGCACCATGGTGTACTCGATCATAGCATAAGCTCGCTCCTGGTGCTTCTTGATCAGCTCCGGGTCATTCAGACATTTGCCTTCTCCCCTTATACGAGCAAGAACGTCGAGGTTGATGTCCTCGTACCATGAAAGCACGAAGGAGAGAGCCTTGTCCGATGCAGCTCGGCCGGCCGACTCGCGCCTTTGATCCAGCCGGTCTTCAGTAAGGAGCAGTCTGTCGGCGAGTGGCTCAATGAGTTCGGGTGGGTCTTCATCCGACCAGAGCATGCGAAACACATGGATAGCCACTTTGAGCAGATCCACACCGCAAGATCTGAGGGTCTTGACCCGTTCAGACACCGCTGCAAGGAGTTCCTCCATGGACACATCGCCGTCAGCAGCAGGACCAGCCTCGGCCCTCACCTTCTTCATGGCTCGGATGGCAAACATGTTGGCCTCAGGAAAATTCTCTACAAGCAAAAAGAGAAAAGTTAGCAAATGACAAGGGTGGATGGGAGAGACCTAGCAGGACTTGGACAATGCGTAAAGAGTAAGAACTCACTACCGAGAAAGAAGTTGATGGCAGCGAGTTTGCTATGCCAAGTCTTTGTCTTGGCTTGAAGGGCGTCGAGGTTCATATTGGTCAACTCAACCAATTACTCGGCCTCGTCGAGCAGCCTCTTAGTCTTCTCGGCGCTGGCAGCCTGCTGTTCATTCTTCTCGGCAAGCTCCTCCTTCAGCCCTTTCACCTCGGCCAAGTGCTTCCCCTTCGTCTCGGCCATCAGTTTCTTCAGCCGAGTCACCTCATCGCGCTCCTTCTGGAGTTCGTCTTGGTGCTTCTCTGCTTATTCAGAACAAAAATTTGTCAGCACCAACAGAAAAAATTCAACTATTGGCTTAGAAGGCAGGAAATTTACTCTCTGCCTCGCTGATTTGCGAGTGAAGATCGTTGATGGTATCCTGAGCAGTGGCTGTGGAACAATAGCAAGAGGAAAAATGAGAAGATGAACCAAGGAAAATTACATCAAATAATAAAGAGGAAGAGCAAAGATATTACCTTGGCCGAAGGTGTCAGTTTGTAGTTTCTCATACGCAAGTTCGACCTTGCGATGCGCCAGGACGAGAGCTTCGTGCACCTTGGTGCGCTCGTTGTGCGTAAGCTAATCAAATAAATTAGACAATAAGGAAGATTCAAGGCAGGCGACCGTCCGAATAAATAAGAGCTTAAGAGCTTACTGTCGAGTAAGTTCTTTACTCGCCAGTAACCTCGAGGGCTATGGATTGAAGCTCTAACATGAGTTTGTCATAAAAGAAATCAAAAGAGCTTACAGCCGATTAAGTTCCTTACTCGACAGTAACCTCGAGGGCTAGGGATCGAAGTTCTAAAATACAAGCTTGGAGTGAAGGATTTGAAGGCTAAGTGACTATTGAAGAGCTTACAGCCAAGTAAGTTTCTTACTCGATTGTAACCTCGGGGACTAGGTGATATGTATAAAGGAAATGCTCAATGATACAAAAGAGTAAGAAGTTAATTTACCTCATTTACTTCGTCGACGCGGGCCATCAGAGAAATGGCCTGCTGGGTAATGTCGGAGACGGCCTTGGGGCCCAGCTTCAACTTCTCCCGCACAGTCTTGACCTCTGCTTTGCTGCATTCCATGCCACAGCATAAGGTTCAGCCGAACCAAGGCTTTTGCCACTGAGCGTCCGAGTGAGAACTCGACCCATTTTCAGGGCGGCTCCCACAGTGGCACGGGTTGCAGCAGCAAATGTATGCAGGGTAATAGCCCCGGAGTCATCACCTGACCCGACAGCCGCAGATTCGTCCCCCTTACCCGTTGAAGCGAGCTTTGTCGCCGACGTCGGAGGCCGGATCTAAGGAGCAGAACCTGGAGCGCAAACTAGAGTTGTTTGCTTGGAAGAGGTGGATTTGCCAGAAGAGGGGCGAGTAGAACCAGAAGCCTTGGGCTGGGTCTGGCCCTTTGACAGAATTTGAGAGAGAGCAGGAAGATTTGGTGAAGGTTTTGGAGCCCCCTGACTAGGCTCAGCAGTTTTGCTGGCCCCAAGATCAGGAAGTTGTTCATTCACATCAGCTTGAGGGCTGATGCTAGAGGAACTAGTGGCAGAGGGTTTCTCGGCGCCAGACTTGTGGGCACCAAGATCAGGAAGTTTCTCCTGGCCAGCGCCAGGGGCGCTAGCCGAATGACCCACCGGGTCTGACTGACACTGAGAAGCGTGAGCCTCAATAGTGCTAGCCTCAACCCTGATGGGACTCGACACCGCTGAGTCAGCTGTCCTAAGCGGCGAGGCAATGCTAGAAGCAGCCTGATTCGCCGTCAAAGGTGCAACACTGAAAATAACAAGACATACATGAGAGAACATCAAGGATGAAAAATAAAAGAATATAGAAGGCAAAGTAAAAACAAACTTACTCGGTGACGACCGGGTCGCGAATGACTCCACGCGTGACTCGGCGCCCAGCAGCTTGGCGGCTCTCGCTCAAGCTGGCAGCAGCAGAGGCAGCAGGAGCTGCTGGACTGGGCTTGTTCTTCTTAGTTGGCTGAGTGATGGAGGAGGTTCCGCGTCGCTTCGGCTTAGCGACGGGAATCTTGCCGACTCCGCCCATGGCAAGAGGAGGGATATCATGTACCTGGCTAGCTGCAAAAGTAAATAACGGGCTTACTCGGATAAGCAAAAAGGTTAAGCTCACAAGGCCTATACCTTCAAAATTTTACAATCATCATCCTCATCATCGTCAGACCAGTCTTGTAAGGGATTGCGAGATTGACTCTTACCCGAGGCAGAAGCGGCTGCAGTGTGCGGGATCGGCATGAAGCACTCCAGGTCATACTCGATCTCATCCAAGTCAGAGCGGTCCCCATGATAACCAACAGGAGGGACATTACTGTCATCAACCTGGTGAAGGAGATTCTGCGAAATACAAACAGAATGAGAGACTAAAAACTAATATAAGAGTGGAAAAAGAGCTAAACCCTACTCGACAATAAAGTAATTCGGAAACTTACCCAGAGGACAGGCCTGACCCGGCTAAACGGTGGGCAACTCCAAGCCCAGCCATCCGCCAAGTTCAATTTGAAGATTGAGCTTACTGGCGGGCAATGTAGTCATGGGTGAGCTCCTTGGTGGAATGCCGAGTGGGGTCATGGGAACCGCTCATGAAGCACATCTTGTGGCTCCTGGCTTGGATGGGGCTTACCCGGCGTGAGATGAAGGTGCACATGAGGTCAAAGTCGGCGAGATGAAAGTTCTCATCCGGCGACAGCAACCTTTCCAGGATAGCGTTTGCCTCGTTTACCGCAGCGTCTTGGTCGCGCGGGTCAAGTTGTCAGTACTTCTTGTTGGGGACCTCTTCCGAGAAAGGGGGAGCCGGATGTTGTCGGTGGACCCGCTGTTTTTGACATAGAAAAAGGTTCTATGCCACTTCTTGCAGGAATCGATACCAGCAACCCGAGGAAAGATGGAATCCCTCTTGGGCGTGATGCTGGAAGCACCACACCGAGTAGGTTTCTTCTCGGCATGAGGAACTTCAGGATAGGGAACAACCTGAACTTTGAAGCGAAAATACTTGGCCCACGGAGCAGCTGTAGGCCAAATTCCAAGATAGGCCTCGCAGGCAGATATGAAGCAAGAGAGAGAGCCAATTGCTTTGGCAGGAAGATGGTGGGTCTGCATATGGAAGGTAGAAAGGAACAAGGAAAAGAAGGTGCTCACAGGAAGAGCAAAACCGCGTTCAAAGTGGGAAAGAAAAAACACCCGCTCGCCAGCTTGAGGTTTGGGGGAGATCTCACCGGCGGGAAGGCGGCAATCCACTTGCAGTGGAATGCGTCTCGTGGACCGGAGCCACTCCACTTCTTCGGTGGAGAACTCTGAGCCTTCCCAGCCACCGCGCTCACCGGCGGGGACCTCCTGCTCCTCAACACCATCAGCACCATCGCGAGCGTCCATAAGGTCGTCGGAGTCTGTCTCCTCCTCGGTAAGGAGAGGCTTGGAACAACGAGGACCCGTGCTGGAATCGAAAGAGGGCAGGGGCAATCGCAGCACTAGAGCAAGAAGGAGAAGGAACCGCAAAGGAGGCAGTTCAATCTTGCAGGCGCGAGGAATAAGAAAGGCTAAGGAAACTGAACGAGCGTGGGGGAAGTGGAAACCCCCAACCCCTACTTAAGGGCAGTAAAAACCCCGTCGTGGGATCTAACTGCGCCGTGCGGCCAACGTGTGGCCGTGTACCAGGCCGAGAGAGCCAGTCAGCGAGCGCCACGTAGCCAAAGATACACGAAAAATTTGGTGCCACGTCACGGCTGGAAGGACAAGAGGCGCATCGATGTGGTGACACAAGGACGGGAATAATCAAGCAACCGTCACATGCGCCGTAACTTGGAACAAAAATTGAGGCAAGTAATCATGATTACTAGCTGTAAGTGACTAAGCACGCCGAAAATGACCCGGAATTGGCCAAAGTAACTCGGATCGAGGCAAGAATGAGCCAAGAAGTCAAAGAATTGACCCGAAATTGTCAGACTAACCCGGCAAGATGCAAAACTGAGACAAATAAAAGACTAAAACTAAGTTCCATTCACACAAAAGGAACCTGGAGACGCCTAACAGCTTGAACTGCTAGACCTCACCAGCTTCGGGGACTAATGTCGGGGGGATAACCCCCGGTAGGGTCACGAGAGGGGAAACATAGCGCAGCTGGGTTGGCTCCGAGTAAAAAATGAACCAGGCCGGGTAAGAACGGCCGGGTAAGATAAGCAAGAGAGCCGAGATACAAACTACCTCGGCCCGTATAGGACAAAGTTGTAACCCTTGCAGGTACCAACGAGCCGAGTCAACCGAGGAAGGGCCGAGTCAAGAAGGACGCGTGGCACCTTTCCGAGTAAGGTTCGGGAAGGACCATGGTAAAGCATGGTCAAAAGAGAAGGGCGACGTCGGGTGACACAAAAGGAGCCGGGTGACGCCCAAAGCAAGCGCTGACGTACAAAGTAACCGCGTGACGCCAAAAAGAACAAGAAGCGGGGTACCAGAAGACCGTTAGTTGTCAAGCTTTATGGACCGGGCCTATGGGCTTAACGCAAGCCCATAACCCGACCCATATTGTAGGGACCAAGATCCAAACAATAAACCCTAGAACCCAAAGGGGTATTAGCTAGCTAGCACTGCCTATATAAGGGAGGGCATAGCAGTAGTAGAAGGAGGTTGTACCAAGTAGAGAACTGGTGCTACGTACTCAAGCCAATACAGCTCAAGGAGCACTTGTAATCTTTGGGGTATCAATCAAATTGTCAAGTGTGGAGAGTTCTTCTTGCTCTTCGTGCATGGCTCGACCGTGCACTCCCTCCCCGGTGACCACAAGCACCCATTCGGCTCCAAGTTAAGCCTACCCATGGCATCTGCCGTGCCACCACCACGACACTTCTCCTGCCTCTTGTCTCACTCAGCTCTCGCCTTGCTTCCAACGGGTGGCGGCATGAAGATATCATCCTCATCTTCGCTCTCTTCTATTCAGGCCCAAGGTGCCGCAACCTGCTTCATCATGCCAACTTCACTCTTGATGTTGAGCTTGTCCCACCTTGCCTGGATCCTGATAAGCTCTTCTCGTACCTGATTTGGGGTCCTTAGTTCTCACCCTCTCTGATGAAGTTCCTTACCAATCAGAACGTGAGCTTCTTCACAAACGAGGACGTCCTCTCATTAGGCTGATTTATTGCCTATCGTAACATTTCTGGCTAATTTGAAAAGCTCAACGGACATCGCCCAGGGAAACGCGTTCGAACGGGGCACACTCATGATGTAGAGGAGAGGGAAATAAGAAAGTAAGAGGAGGAACAGATGAACTGGGTGAAGATATAACATTTCGTTGCCCAGATGTATAGAAGCACCGAGAAGAATAGGCGGAAAAAAAGAAAAAAAAAAAAAAAAAAAAAGCAATGGCGAAAAAAAAAAAAGAAAAAAAAAAAAAAAAAATAAAAAAAAAATAAAAAACCTAAGCGTATTTGGTAGTGTGCATGATCAATGTCACCGTCTTCATTTCGAAGGACAAACGTCTCCATCGTCTTTGCAACAGACGAGTCCCGCTTTCGTCTTTCCAACGGACGACATACGTGCGAGTCGTATTTTCAAAAAAAGAAACATTGCGTCGTCTTTTGAACAGACGACCGACCTTTAGATATGCAAATTCCCTATTTCATATATTATTTTTGAAATTGAATAAAAACATGTATTATTTAAAAAAATAGCATGATACCATGCTAGTATCCAAGCCTTGTGAGAGTTTTAACCTAGTGCACCTAAAGCTATATTATGTGCTGTAAAGTTGTGCTCCCTAACGTATAAGGATTTTTGTTTTGTATAGATCTCTCGATGAACGTTACCATAACCTTTTGCACCATATATTTGCAACAAAGAGGCTCGACCACTATCATATTCAACACTATTAACATTACTCCCTCCGGTCCGATTTAGATGACGCGGCCCCTGTGTATTGTTTTTTTTACGAAAACCCCCTTACAGATTGAATTCTTCTTGAACGAAGTCCTCAAATCAATTTGAAAATCAGAAACCCAACCTGACGGAGGAGCTCCGTCCAGCGTTGGAGCTGGGATCGAGTTGGTCTACGTCGGCGCCGACGGCGAGCTCCCGCACCCCCGCCAGTCGACCGCGTCCGCTCGATGAGCAGAGGAGGAGGAGGGGCCTCCAGGAACAGAGGAGGCGGGGCCTTCAGGAGTCGCGAGCTCCCCCGCCGGTCGCCCTCCACCTCGAGCAGCTCCGGCGCCACCCCTGGCCGCTCAGCGCTCTCCACCGTCGGTCCTCGAGAATCCGTTACGCGCTTGACAAGCACCTGGACAAGGCCGTCGTCGCTGCTGCCTCGCCCTCCATGTCTAGGGGATCGGCTGGTGTCCGAGGTGACCACATCCTCCTCGCCGTTCGCTCTCCCGTCGCCAAGGACCACTGCCCAAAGGTGACGCAATCTCCACTGCCTGTCACCTGAGATTCCAGATTATATCAGACAACAATATCAGGAATCGGCCATTTCTTGATGCCTCTGTTTACTTTCCACCAACATAAGGAACACCTTTGGTCTGATTCCAGCAACATAAGGACATAAGGCTGAGAAACTAACTGCAGTACCACAAGCAAAAAAAAAGTACAGGTAGCTAAACCCGACCAGCACAAGGAGACTTTAAATGAAGAACACACGGCGACCAGAAATAAAAAGAAATTAGTTGCACAACATTTGCATCTGACTCCACTTAACTCGTTTTTGTTGAGATCCTACTCAGCGTCCCGCTCCCTTCGTCTCCGGGGAACCCCTTCCATCACCTATAATCTCTGATGATGAGCCCCCAACCACATTTAGCTTGATGTGCACAGAGCCAACCTGTACAACAATAGTTGCAGAAGGTCATGTGCTTGAGAAACCTTGCTGAATGCAGTCGAGCCAAGATATTCGGTGACATAATATCTTCCTGCTATATTCGGTGACATAATAGCAACCTTGCTGAATGCAGCTGAGCAACCTTGATGAATGCAGTCGAGCCAACCTATAATCTTTGTTTTCTTTGAAGCCAGTCCTGTAATGGATATCTGCTATATGAGCTAAGAATGTTTTTAGCAACAACCAAAAGAAGAACAAAAAGATTTGATGTGAAGCTGTTCTTGCGGTGAACAATTCTCAGTTCAAATACCTCGTATTCTTGGTGAAAATTAGAGAGGGACAAATCAATATTTGACTTTGGCTCTTCTTCCTTAGCTATAGGAGCAGCAGACTTTTTGACTTGCATTTTTCTATCCTTGCATGTTTGCAAAATGGTGACAGAGATTCAGGTCTTCACAGTTCAACATCGATAACCTCGACAGTATGTAAACTAATAAATGGTGTAATTATTCCCCTTCATCATATTAAACCAAGTAAATAATTTAATTTTCATTATTTTTAGGAGTGAGTGAAGCTGGGAAATTTTACATTACACTTGTACAGTAGAATTCATAAAAATGGGATACTAGTAGTACTTACTTGCAGTAATATCATCATCATCGGGAGTATCAAATGAACTGAGCATTTGAAGCTCCCTCTCCACAACATTCAGCTCCACACGGTCATCTCCGTGCACAGAATCTCTTGGCAGATCGCATTCCAGCACAACATCCTCACTTTGCTTTAGCCTGAAACACATCCAGGTTACACTCGTCCAGTATCTCTATCTGATCATCCATGATCTTGTATCTCCCATATACAGCTGAGCTAGAATTCCTGACAACCTCGAGCCCCTCCATATCCTCTTCATACATTTTCCATGGCCAGATGACTTCCCATTCACAGCATTGAAGAGATAATGTAGTATCAACTGTTTTGATGTCCCTTCATATTTTTATCTTTCTGAATCCGTAATGTAAATCAGATAATATCGAGCGTGTCCATTCATGCAGCAGTTCAAGTGCCCTATCTGGACACTTTGACAATTCACATAGAAGTTTTCTCTTTGCATCAACACTCAGCAAACGGCATTTAGCTGGATCAGCAATAAACCCTAGAGAACCAGAAGGCAGTCACTGCTCACAGAAAAATCAGAAAACACATTTCATGTTTGTTGAATAACTGAATGTTATGTGAATAACTGAATGTTTGTTGAATAACTGAATACACATTTCATGTTTGGTGAGTAACTGAATGTTATGTGAATAACTGAATGTTTGTTGAATAACTTTAAAATCAATTGCCTGCTTAGTGGAGTAACTTTATTCACTTGTTTGTTCAGGTTCAAGTGCCATGAGCTCTTTTGGATCTCAACTTGAGTCCACAAGAGGAAGAGGAAGAAGATGTAAAAATACGAGAAGAAAAATAAGATGCACAAATACATGGTGACCAACATGCACAAATACAAGAAGAAGAACATATGGAAATACAAGGAGATGCACAAATACAAGAAGAAGAACATGAGCAGCTAGACCATACAGAGCTATCTGATTCTCACAGATTCGCGGCATACATTGCATTGAAAGCTCTCGGTAAAGGCGGGAAAGTGGAGAAGGCAGATAAAAAACTTGTAGCTGCTCTTTTAGAGACAAGTCTCAGCACAATTGATAGAATATGGAAAAAGGCAACATGTCAAGAGAAGGAAGGGCTACAGGTGGATGTTTCAAATCAAAAGAAGGGGAGGGTTGGACGAAAGAGAGCAAATCTTGGTCTGTCAAGAATGAATTCCATTCCTATAAATCAAAGGTCTACACTGAGGTCCCTAGCAAGAGAATTGGGTGTCGCATATTCCACCTTGCAGAGAAGATTCCAATGGGGTAAAATAAAGCGCCACACAAGTACACTCAAACCAGCTTTGAAGCCTGGAAACAAGATTGAAAGGCTCAAGTTCTGCACTTCAATGATTGATCAAACAATGATAACCGAAGCAGAGCCATCGTTCGTCAGTATGAAGAACATAGTTCATATAGACGAAAAATGGTTTGACATGACAATGCGGAGCAGAACATATTATCTACTACCTGAAGAACGAGATCCTGTGCGAACTATTCAAAACAAGAATAGCATTGGAAAGGTGATGTTCTTAACAACGGTTGCCAAACCAAGATACAATGAGAAAAGAGAAGTCACATTTGATGGAAAAATCAGAATCTGGGCTTTTGTCAAAGAAACTGCAGCCAAGTACAACTCTAAGAATAGGGTCAAAGGAACGATGGAACTAAAGACAATAATAGTTACGAGAGATGTAATGAGGGAGTATCTTTGTGAAATGGCAATTCCAGCAATTTCATATCTATGGCCAGACAAGGAGGGAACCATCTATATTCAACAAGACAATGCAAGAACACACGTTCTTCCAAATGATCAAGTTTTCTTAGCTGCCATGAAGGAATCGGGACGGGATATTAAGTTGTTGCAACAACCTCCAAATTCACCGGACTTGAATGCCCTGGATCTTGGATTTTTTAGATCCATTCAATCCCTCACGGTTCGCTATGCACCAAACACACCGAAGGAACTAATTGAGTCGGTTGAACAATCATTTGATGGGTATGACGTGCACACTTTGCTCAAAGTGTTCATAAGCCTGCAATATGTCATGATTCAGGTGATAAAAGTTGAAGGAGGCAACATGTACGCAATAACACACATGGGCAAAGATCAACTGCTAAAGGAGGGAAAGCTGCCTATGGTTCTAAGATTTGATGGTGAATGCTATTGGAAAAGCTTGGATATTATAGCATATCATGTGGAGGCATTGGCTCAACAAGAGGAGGAGAAGATGAAGGAAAAACAAACAACCAAAGCATCAAAGAGAAAAGGCCAAGTATTTTTGGATGATCACATAATTATCCCAGGAAGTATATATGAGACATGGTTAAATGACCCATCAAGCCTTATTCGTAAAAGGCGTCAAGTCAAAAGTGTGGATACCGACACTACTATTTACAAAAAATTAATCAGGATTGGTTCGACCATTTTTGGACCAAGGGAGTATCCAAACCAAAAAGAGAATGAGTGAGACTCAACAGAAAAATCTCACCTCGGTACTACATAGAGAGATCATGTATTTATTCCTATGTAGTATACATTATATTGTAGACAGGATGATGTGTGATGATGTAATATCTGATGGATAAAAATATATAGGAAATACGTAGGAATATTTTCTACATTTTGTATTTTCAAGACTGGACTTACAGAGGCACAAAACCTATAAAAGCATAGTTCTATATTCAGCACCTAGGCTAATATACAATACACATGAGGATACAAAACTAAATACAACACGGTACGGTTAAGCATGCCATGTTAGCTCAAATGGACAAAAGCAATCTGGTTCTGATTATGTATGGCAGTGTTTAACATGATGGGTAAAAACATATAGCTCCATAAAGGGTATTAGTAAACTTGGGTTATAACAGCAACAGAATCATGCTTTTAACTTGGGTTATGCACATGTCAATTGAAGCTCAAACAACATTGTTTATAATTAAGAAGATAAAGTCAGATATTCCTAGACTGAGTTTCTTAGAGTAAGATTTTCCTCTAAGCTCAAACAAGATTGTTTATAATCCAGTTTATAATTTCCTATTGGCACATCTAAGGATACCACAACTAAAACATTTAGAATATGGTCCTTTTCATATTCAGAATAGGAGTAGTAGAAAACTGACTAATGAAGGCATGTGTCTTGAGACATTGCCTTTGATTTTCTCATGCTGAATTTTACCAGGCTGCAATACATTGAATAAGAGTATTATTTTCATATTTGTGTGATATTGTAAACTGCTACATAAGTATTTATAAAGTCAGTCTACATGATTCAGGAAACATGACACTACTAGTCATTTTCCATATAGTCCCTAATATATCCTTGGATGTCTTACTACATACTGAATCATGATAGCCAAATATTGTCTAGTACTGCTATATCTTTTGTACTACTCTATACCACAATTCAATGCGTGTTCTCAAGGGGAATAAACCTCTTTCAACAGAAAAAAGAAGCTGATGTTTTCATCAACTGAAATCTTACTGCCAATTTGTTAAGTTCAGAGTAGTATCCATAGAAACTAACAGGGATATGGTGGATGCCAGATAACTCCAGAACACAGATAGTGATGGCATACACAAGGAGAGATATTCATTATACCATACCAATGCTTTGAGGGACTTGATCTTAGAGAGTTTTGTGTTGTATCTATCAGATATCTCCTTCTATTCACTGATCTAAAAATTAGAGATACTTTTATAAGATGTTTTTGTACGTACTAGAGATTTTGTTAGCTATTCATAATTTCTACTGAAGAGGATGACAGAGTATAGAGGTTTGTTAAGAAGCTACCAAGACAGAACCAATTACTCCGTACCTGAATCTTGCAAGGATTCCTCAACCCTGACCTCAAGACCATTCTTCTCAGCCATGAACTTCAGAATCTGATTTTTCAGTTCTTCAATTTTGCCTCATACATGGAGAGAGGCGTGGGGCTTGAAGGTTCAGGCCGGCGAGCACGAACAAGAACTTTTGGAGGAGGCCTTCGGCACGTACGGGGTCTTCCCATCATGAACCTAGCACGGACGGAGTCTTCCCAGCATGAGCACGGACAGGAACTTGTGCCGGCGAGCACGGGCAGTAACCAGGACTCCCTATCTCCGGCAATGGCCAAGGGCGAAAGACCGACCCTTGACCTGGTAGTGACGGCTGTTGTCGTTGACGGGGAAAGACGAGCGCATCCTCCCGCTTCCCGTAGTACTTGATGACCGCGATGCTGGTCGGCGACCGGACTGTGGCTATATGCACCCACTTCGCTGCCGTTGGGGAATCACCACCTTCACCAAGAATCATTTTTCAAGAAGAACACAGGGGAGCGGATGGACGCGCCGGGGAGTGGGCCTGGGGAGCTGTGCGGGGGAATAGACTAGGAGGAGGCGCGGGGGACCTTCGCGACACAGGCGTGAGGGCGATGGGGCGGCGAGGGCGAGGCGCGGCCGAGTGAGCGGCGGAGCAGGTGGCTGAGCTCGAGGAAGGGGATGAGGACGATGCGGTTTGTCGGAGATTAGTGTAGGACTGTTTTGCTTAATTACCATCGCGTCAAGTAAATCGGGTCGGAGGGAGTATTAAAAGTGGCCTGTCAAAATCATACATGACTGGAATTGGAAAAATTCAACTCACATTTTTTACAACATGACTCTGACAACCGACCGTCAGCACTAGCCCAACCGACCATCTCCCACCACCACCATTGCCTTGCCCAAACGGCCTCCACCAGTGTGCAAGTCATCACGAACTCTTGTCATCTATGTTATTGGCGTGCCTATACTAGACCAACCGACTATCTCCCACCATCCCTTTGCCTTGCTAAAACAGTCTCCAACATCCCTCGGGCTATTCCTCTGGGCATGTGGAACAATTGTTATCTTTGTTACCGTCGTGCCCCTTCTCTCCCCCTAAATCTCGTGGCGGTGCCCCCACTCCAGCTCGTTGTTGGTGACCAACTGATTTAAATGAGCCATGAGAGAGGAGAGGATGTCAATTGGAGTTTGCAGAAGAATTCTTAGAGCTTGTTTGGCTCCTATAATTTCATTTTATTTGGTAGAAATAAAATGAAATGGCATTGATGATATCATTTTATTTGGCAATTCCACAGAAATGACCGGGTACCAAAAGAAATTAAGGTTAGGCATAAAATAGAAACAATAGAATTACAAATGAATTTCGTAACCAATTCCATGGTAACCAAACAGGTTGATTTCTGAAATAAAAAATAAATTTCTTGATTCCAACCCCAAATGATGGGAGCCAAACGACCTCTTACCTTTTTTAAAATCTATTTTTTTTAATTTTCAGAGGTATTTTTTCAGATACATCCGTTATAGCAATTCTGTATTAAGGAGCCCAGGAATTTTTGTTTTGGCCCACGATAAACAAAGAGAACCTAAAATAACAAACGAGGCTTCGATCACGAGAGGAGTAGAGAGGCCTCTATTCAACACGGCCCACGAACCGAGCGACCCCATCCGCACAAAAATCTCGCCACCACGCGACGCCCTCTCGCCCTCGCACGCGCCGGAATGGCGTCCACGCTCGCGCCTCCTCGGTGGCATCACCCCCCACCGCCGTCAACCGGGGGCAACCCCGGCCGCCTCCTCTCGCGCTCAGTTATTCCCGCTCGCCGTATTCAGCTCCGACGGGCCTCGACGGTCTCCCCGCGGGCCTTCTTCGGCAACGCTGACCTCGACGGCCTCCTGCGGCGCGCTTGGAGGGGCGCCAACGAGGGGGCCGAGCGGCTCTCCTTCGAGGCTCGGCAGACCGCGAAGCGCCTCGACGTGCAGTACTCGATCTCGCGGCGCGTGGCGGAGGCCACGCGGGCGGCGCGGGAGCGCGCCGCTGAGATCGACGCCGAGCTCGGCGTCGGCCGGTGGTGGCGATCCTTCTCCGTCGACTTCTCCCGCAACTTCCCAAGGGTACGGATACTTCCCCCAAGGCTGTTACCTTGTTTAGCACCTATTTGTTTGCTCAATTTGTGGCTAATTTGTGCTTTGGTGTGCAGTATCGGAGGGAGTTGAGTGACTTGCTGTCGACTCCTATCGGGAGAGCTTTGACTGTGAGTTCACTAGTAGCTTGTGAGATTAACTTACTAGATTAGTTATAGTTTAAGTGATTCATGATAATCATGTAGATCATCACCGCTTAGATTTTGCTAAGGATATGTAAATATGTATTGCATCCATTAAACCTACTGAGCTATACTTGTTTTGTTTCTAAGTTCTGATCTAGTTTAGGAAAACTCGATTAGTTGTTAGATCCTTGCAAGAAAAGTGCTCAGTTGTTAGCTGCACGGTGCTGGTATTGTGCAGGAATACTTAGTTCACTCAAGGTCAATTATTTTACAAGCTTGAGGTGGTTTGTGCAACTGAGTTGCAGACAAATTGTTTGTTCGATATACACATGCATACATATCGTCGAGACAAGAAACGGAAGTTAATTCCTACTCAAGGTGGTTACGCAAAGAACATTATCCAATTGAAGACTAAAGCCGGAGTGTAGCTCCAGCGTGAGAGAACCAACAACTTCAGCATCGGCTTCCTTCCCTTTTCCACCTTAAGTTTCTTGCCCCTTTTTATGGATCGTGTTGAATGGAATCCCTGCATGGAGCTAGCAACATGAACACTCGCTCCTCAGTCGGTCCACGATGTGGTCCAGGAGAAATCGACGTATACTGATTTATAAATGGAAGTTATTTCATCATTACGCCTTTTATTCAATAATTTGAGGAAGTATGGGCAGTCCTTTTTAGAGCCAAAGTACGAACATGTCTCCGCTTGGAGCAGAACCTAAGTGACTATCCTCGTTTCCTTTTGGCGGTTTCTGACCTTCCTTTTAGAGGTATTTTTGTTAGGCTTAGGATAGCCTTGCTCCTCATGCTTTCTCTTAGAGGAGCCAACATGAAAAACTGATCCTTAATCTGTCCATAATTTTCTCTTCCTCCTGATTGAGCATTGAGGTCAACTCATTGCATGTCCATTTGTCTTTAAGAGAACTGTAGTTGATCTTGAATTGATCAAATTCAGTTGGAAGGGATTCCAGAATCAGTAGCACGGCAAGGTTTTCATTAAGTTCCCACTTCAAAGCCCGCTCTCATGATGTCTGGCCCGACATCTCCATTACCATTGTACTTCTCAAGGAGCGCTCATGAGCGTACACCTTCTCAGAGCTTCAAAAGCGCAATGGTAATTGGGATGTCATGCATCACATCTTTACAGAATGAAAACCTTCTCGTATTGCTGATTCTGGAATCCATTCCAACTAAATTTAATCAATTCAGGATCAAGTATAAGTCTCTCAAAGACAAATGGACACTTAGTGAGTTGACCTGAACGATGTTCAGTAGAAAGAGAGGATTATGAGACATGCTAAGGATCGAAATTTTCATATTGGATCCTCTAAGAGAAAACAGGAGGGGCAAGGGCATTGCAAGCCTAATAGAAATCCCTTTAAAAGGAAGGTCAGAAACCACCAGAAGAAGTGAGGCAAGTCAATCAGATTCTGCTCCAAGCGGGAGTCAACTGTTTGTAACTTTTGCTCCAAGCAAAGGAAAATTCAGGAACGACTGCCCATACTTCCTAGAATGGCTGAATAAGAAAGATAATGATGCAATAACTTCCATTGATGAATCATGATATGTTAATTTCTCTCAAACAACATGGTGGACCGACTCAGTAGTGATCGTTCATGTTGCTAACCCCATGTAGAGATTCCTTTCAATGCTAATCAAAAGAATGGGGGAAAAAAAGTAAGTTAGCAAATGGGAAGGAAACCGATGTTGAAGTTGTGGGTTCTCTAATGCTGGAGCTACACACCAGTTTTAGCCTGCAATTGAACACTTTGAGTAGGAATTTAATTTCCATTTCTTGTCTTCACAGTGATGTGTATGAATATTCGTTGACAACAAATACTTTGTTTTGAAATATACTGTAATAAAAATGTTGGCCTCGGTGTTAGACGAGGCAACTTTATACAGGTTATCTATCAACGATCTTGTTATGCATGTGAGTGATGTGAATGATGAATTTAAAATTGAGAAGAAATGGGAATCTACTACATCTTTCTTTGAAAATTGGGGCATCGGTCATTTTGGGCGACATGTTATATTCTTTTTCCTTTAGACTTCTTAGATGCAGAAAAATGTGTTGATTGCATTAAAAGAAAATACCAAAAACCATTAAGAAAGTAGCTGTACGAGCCCGGGTCCTTGAACTTATTCACACTAAGAACACCTAATGGACTTCAGGCTGTAGATTAGGAGATGCTTACATCCAATTGAGGACGACATGATCGCCTGTGTGGTGAGGCGTGAGAAATGGTTGGAGTAGTGAAGCAGTCGTAACAGATGATTGTCTGGGGCACCGGATACCTTCTGTCCGCCACCCGCACTATCCTAGCACGGTCACACGAAGCTCAAGTCTTCCTGCTATTTCGGCGATCCCCCTAGATCGGCTTAGGGTAGTTAAGATTTTGAGGAACTAGGTGCAGTACATGAACAGGTCGAATCGTATGCAGCCGGTGCTCCCCTCCTTTATATGTGGCGCCACACGCCAGGTACCTAAACCCTTTGTTTGTTTAGGCGCCCCCGATCAGGGTGTGAGGGGCACAAACGTTGGTGTGTGGCCCCTCCCCTTAACGTTGTGATCATGCTCGGTCTAAGCCAGTAGATCAACCAACAACTTGATCTCTAATAATTAGGAAAATCCAGGAGAGAATTTTCCTGATACAGAATTTTATTAGATGCATCTTTCTTCAGCTGTCTTGTCCTATAGAGCGTTCTTATAGGATCCTAAATTTTTGAGTAGTGCTATCTTTGAGTACCTTCGCATATCCAGTTTCTTTGTACTTCAATATTATGCTGCAGAAATTACATTCTATATTTACATGCAGACACTCATTTTCGTTTGGCTTGCACTGTCGGGGTGGCTCTTCAGAATTTTCATTTTCAGTACATTTGTGCTACCGTTTGCTGCTCCCCTTCTACTTGGGACCTTTGCTAACAGGGTTGCTATTGAGGTAAATGGCCATCGTTCTTCCTAAGTTAAATATTTCGTCCTCCACTTATTTTAATACTTCAAAGGAAGACTGCAGCAGTCTGTATGTGACTGGGTGATTCTGTTCTTCTTTATATGATTTATGTTAAAGAGTTAGAAGCTAGGAATTTTGTTCAATCCTACATGACTTAGCATTTCACCTGTTTAGAGTTGGAGCTATAGTTTTGTCCCATTTATGTTACTTGAATGAGGTTAACCTTTGCATCCTACTCTCTCTGTTCCATAATTCTTGTCATGAACTAAAACCACGACAGGAATTATGGAACAGACGGAGTACTTACAATACATTTGTTTATCTTGTGTTGTTTGTGGATGATTGAAGGAATTGTATGCAGTGTTGCTGTACATCAATTTGTTCGTCAGCAGTAATTGGCTATAATAGTAGCAGCTGTGACTGATCTAGTAAGTTTCACTTCCAGGGATCATGCCCAGCATGTAAAAGACGGTTCGTGGGCTACCGCAATCAAGTCATCCGGTGCATGAATTGCCAAAACATAGTGTGGCAGCCGAACAGCGGGTCCTCTGGCGGTGCTGGCCGTTCTAGAAGCTCAGGGGGTCCTGATGTAATCGACGTGGAGTTTGAGGAGAAGTGATGGACATGCTGTTCTTCCACTTCACACGGCTAGTCAGGGCGGAGAAAGAGAACGAGAAGAGACTATGCTCAGGTGGAGGACTCAGGCGAGCCGTTTTGTTCATGCGGCTGTTTCCGTTAGGTGTTGTTGTACACTATTAAGCTCGTTGCGAGATGATGCATTACTCGGTACATAATTGTATGTGCAGTAGTGAGCAGTTGTACTGTAATTTGTAGGGCATTGCGAGTGCCACTTCGAAAGGGAAAAAACAGAACTCGTGCACAACAATGAGCTGAAAGTACTGCGGAATTATATGGGTTCAGTTGGGTCCGTCCTCTTGGAAGTGAACGGAGCGGCAGCCTTGATCGCCAAACATGAGACGGTTCATCCGGTCAATGCCAAGGTCCGAGATGGGCGCGATGGGCTGATCCGCTCCCGTTCCCGGGGAAGACGCCGGATCCAGGGCGTGTTCATCTGACAGAGGATCAGCAGCGTCAGCCGCAAACTCACTCTAATGAGGTTTCTGAAGATGTGAAATGGCCATAGCGGAATGAGTTTTACCGGAGATGGTGTCGAAGGAAGCAGGCGGAGGAGTGAGGAGGAAGTTGGATGCCACGTACAGGACCACGCCCTGCGCCACGGCCACCGCCACGAACGCCGGAACGGCCACCGCCCATTGCCTGAGGGGACAGCAGTCAGCAGCAGCACAGGTGAAGGGAGGAAGAAGGTAACCGCGGTGGCGCGTACTTGTTGGGGTAGTAGGTGGCGCCGATGCGGTGGAGCCACGGCTCCGGCGCATACGCCCACATGATATACGCGAGCGCCACGGCGACTGCCGCGATGGACCCGACGAAGCCGTACGCCTCCGACTCCGAGGGACTGGCGCGGCGGCCTCTAGCTGCAGCCGCCTGCCTGGGGCTGCGCCGCCGTGCCACTGTGGAGGACTCCCTCGCGCCCGCCGGTCCCATGGTGCTCACGCCGCGCGGTGGGGATCGGTGAAGAAAGAACGTGTATTAGCGTTTTTTTTCCAAAAAAAAATTCTATCGATCTACTCCAAATAATTGTACTTCTCGTCTCATTACCGTCGATAGTGATGTGATTGTGATGACTTCCTCGAGATACGATCGCTTAGATTTTCGGAGGTGCTCATAGAAATAAGGTGTGTTTTAATTATACCGTGTTTCTCAAAAAAATATAATATATGTTGCTATATTTTTTATAAGATTGGTCAAATTTAATAAAGTTTGACTTAGCCAAAAGTTAGAAGTATTGAAAGGGCAAATAGCCCTTATCTAGTGTTTTGGTTAACTATGACATCGAAGCTAGAGAACGGACTAATGTTTCTATTAGCTTCTCTATAGGTGAGAGTCCACAGGTTGTTGGTGATAGGTGATGGGTGACCCCCATTCATGGATAAGCTCACATTAACCCGTCAATTTTGGATCCAATTCGGGATTTTTCTTGGGAAGTTTCGGGAAGAAATTGGAATGGAATAATATAGATTCATACAGAGGAAAAGGTTCTCTATTGATGCAAACGCTGTACCTAGAGGATAGGGATAGAGGAAGAGGGAAAAATCGAAATGAAATAAATAAAGAATAAAGCAAAAAAAATAAGTCGAAGATAGAAGAGCCCAGGTTTCTTTATGGAGAGCCGGTGGTGTTGTTTATTATTTTCTCTTATTTACTCTTGAATCAAATAGGAAACACCGCACTATTAAGAGGGGTGATCTCGATGTGCTCTTTGGGGATGCTCTACACCAAATATACCTCTCATCATCCACCACCACACACCCGTTCGAAGAGAGAGAAAACAACCTTGAAAAATGAGTCAAAAGGGTTTACTGTGAAATCGGCAAAAGCGCCGGCGGCGCCGGTGCTGTCGCCGGAATTTCCGGTCGGCGCCAGAAATTCTCGGTGTACGCCGATATGGCTTACTGCATAGCCTTTCGGTTGTTCGCCGAGAATTACGGCGTGTGGTCCGGTCGATTGGAGCTGTCGCCGGAAATTCCGGCGAGCAACTCGGTCCGACCGGACTTATTGCTGGTTTTGTCGCAAGAACTCCCAAACGGCTCCTTTTCCCCTCATACTTTATATACCCCTTTATTCTCCACTGTGAGGTTAGACACTTGAGCAAACATTTCATTTCTTGAAGCTTTCTCTCTCTCCCCCATTGTTGAAACACAAAAGCTTGAGGATCTCCCATTCTACCCAACCAAATCCAAATCCCTTTGGTAGAAAGGAAGAGGAGGCTCCGATCTACGTTTCCACCAAGCGAAAGTCCATTCCCCCTTGAGTTCATCGAGTTAGCTTGTTACTCTTGGGTTTGTGGGAAACCCTAGGCGACTAGGGTCGCCCGGAGTCATTCGGCTTGTGATTTGCTCCGTGGAAAGTTTGTGAGGGTTTGGAGACTACCTTAAAGTCTACCACGAGTAAGTGAGCTATTCCTTCGTGGGATAGGCCCAGAGAAGAAGGTGAGCCTTTGTGGCGCATGAGGAATCCTTCGTGGAACCTCACACCTCTCCAACGTGACGTAGCCCCCTTCCCAAAGGTGGTGAACACGGGAATACATCTTCATCTCCACGTGCTTCGGTTATTCCTTAACCGATCTCTTACTTGTGTTGTTTACCTTGTGATAGCCTTTGAGCTTGAAGTATCTTGCCCATCATCTAGGTTGCCTCACCTAGTTTGCATTTAGGCTCACTTATATTCCGCAAAGCCTAAAACTTGCAAAAGATTAGAAAGAATTTTGTAGAAACCTATTCACCCCCCTCTAGGTTAACCATCTTACACTTTCAATTGGTATCAGAGCCTAGGGCTCTTTTAAGGGCTTCACCGCCTAAGAGAAAAGATGGTTTTCTCCGATGATGAGAAGGATAAGACTTATTCGGTCAAGGAGCTTCGTGAAATCTTAGCCAAGGGTGCCCTTGAAAAGGCCAAGCCTGATTCCGATCTCCTTGTTTGAATGAGTTACCTAGAAGGACAACTTAAGGCCATTGGCGATGGGACTTTTCTTGGTAACCCATTGGTAGTACCTCAAAGGAGGCCAATGGACACCGAAAAGGATAAGAATGCCGAGTTCGCTCATGAGAGCGGCTCGTCAAAACTCTCCACGCCCCATAATCAATTTTCTTATGTTTATCCTAAGCAAAAGAATATCATGCCTCATATTAATGGTTCAGGTCCTGCACCTCATTATGATGGAACTCACTTCTCTCATTGGAAAGCTTCTATGGAATCTCATCTTCGCAGCCGTAGTGTTGATTTTGGGAGATTGTGTGCACCGGTTTCCACCCTCATGATCCCAACAACCTCACTCCAGGAGAGTACTACGACCGTCAACTAAATGCGACAGCTTCTGACAAGATAAGGAGTGCCATTCATCGCACTCTCCATGCTCAAGTCAGTGACATCCTCACCACCAAGGATCTTTGGTATAGGATTGTCATTTCCAAGAGGGAAAGTCTCTTATCCAAAAATCCAAGTATGAATCTGCCAAGTCAGAGATGAACATGTTCATGAACCATGATGGTGAGACTATCACTGAAGCATACAAGAGACTTGTTGCCCTCCGCGTGAAGATTGGTGGCCTGGGATGTGAGAAGTACGATGATGGATTCAATTTGAATGATGAGCTCATCAAGTCCAAGATTGTCTCTATGATCGCGGTCATCGATAAGAAGCTTGCCTTGAACTTGCAACTCCTTGATCGAGCTAATCAATTCACTCCCGATGATCTAGTCTCTTATCTTGTTGCCACGGACAACTTGGCGGATGAAGGGCAAAAGATCAAGGAGATCAACCGTGCTATCGGGTCCTCCCACTCTCTAGCACTAAAGGTCAAGCATGTGCAAGAAGATGATGCCAGTGATGAAGAAAGTGATGTTGATGGAGTTGATGATATGCTCTCTCAACTTGCTCTCTTCACCAAGAACATGAAGTTCCGAAGAAGGAGAAGTTCAATGGGATCAAGTGAGAAGAAAAGGATGTGCTACAATTGTGATGAGTCAAGCCACTTTGCCAATAAATGTCCTTATGAGAAGAGGCTTGACAAGCCCAAGTATGAAGAGGGTGCCAAACCAAGATTTAAGCCCAACCCCATCAATGAAAGATTCAAAAGGAACAATAGGCGTGATGGCAAGGGATTTCTAGGTCAAGAATACATATCCGACAAGGAGGAAGAGGATGAAGAGAAGGTGGTTGGAGTGGCCGGTTTGGCCTTCGCCAAACCCGGGTCTCTCTTCACCTATGACTACACCAAGGACTACACCGACGACTCTCCTACTCCCAAGGTCACCGCCACTTGCCTCATGGCAAGGAGCTCCAAGGACGAGTCCGACGTGGAGTGTGGGGATAAGGAGAAGGTGGTGGGTGTGTGACCGGTTTGGCATATGTCGAATCCGGTTCACCTCTCACCTACGACTACGCCAAGGACTACATCGAGAGTTCTCCTATTCCCAAGATCACCGGTTCTTGTCTTATGGCAAGAAGCTCCAAGGTAATTGTCTCTCCTCCATCCCTATCTAGCGTCTTGGATGATCTTGAGAGTGATCATGATAGTGATAGTGATAGTGATGAATTTGGTGAAGAGTATATAGAATAAATGTATGCTATCATGAAGTCTCTTCCTCCCATTGCTCGAGCTAGAGTCAAGCAATTAATGGAACTTGTTAGCTCACGCGATGAGGACATTGATAGCTTGGAATCTCATATTGATGATGAGAAACGGAGATTCGATCTTCTTGAGCAAGAGCTTTGTGAGGAAAAGAATACAAATTCTTTTCTTAAACTACAAATCGAAATTTTTGAAATTGATAATGCAAAAGACATGGACACTATTGATAGGGCTAACTCTTTGTACCAAGAGCTTGATGCCTCAAAGAAGTTGCTTGAAGTTGCTCATGCTTCTCTTACCAAGGACCTAGAGCACCTTGAGAAGGCTAGTTTGCTTGTCAAGCGTTAGCTCATAAAACTTGGAGAGAATCATGATCAACTTCGGGTGTCCTATGAGAAGGTTCTTGGTACATTGAAGGATCCAATTATTGTTGAAAATGATTCTTGTACCTCTAAATCTACCTTTGATCAAGCTCACCTCATTGAGGAAAATAAGAAGTTGAGAGAGCAACTTGAGAAAGAGCGTCGTGCACCTACCTCCAAGGGAAAGATCCTAGATGATATTTTATCCGGTCAAAAGACGAGCATTTCCAAGGAAGGTGTCGGTTTTGATCCAAAGAACAACACGAGCAATCCCATTCCACCAAAGAAGATAACCTTTGTAAAAGAAGGTGACAAGGTGGTTGACCAAGTCAAAAGGAATGTTGTGAGTGGGGAAGTCATGAGGGGCAATCCCAATCACAAGTATACGGGAAAGTCTAATCCTTCCTATGTGCTATGTAAGGGCACTCAAGGAGATGTATTTGACAAATACGTTGGACCTCGAAATGGTTATGCTTATAGGTGGTACTCAATTTTGGTACCTAAGGATCTTGTTGCTAATGCTAGGGGACCCATTACTCAATGGGTTCCTAAATCAAAGAATTGATTTTGTAGGGTTATGTCTCCGGTGGATCAAAATGGGTGTTTGATAGTGGATGCACCAATCACATGACCGGAGGTAGAAGTAGGCTTGACTAATTCATTCACGATGTCAACTCAACGTCAAGCATCACTTTTGGAGATAACTCTAAAGGAATGGTACTAGGTTATGGTAAGTTGGTAATCTCCAAGGTTTTGACTCTAGAGACCGTCTTACATGTTGAAAACCTTGGTTACAACTTGCTTTCAATTAAACATCTTGCGGATGCCGGCTATGACTCCTATTTCTCTAGAACTTTTGTGAAGGTCTTTAGGGGTGATGATCTCAGCTTGGTTCTCATTGGACACATGGAAGACAACCTTTATGTGGTCGACCTCTCGAAAGAGAGCCAATCTCTTCCTACATGTATAATGGCCAATGCTGACAAGGGATGGCTTTGGCATCGTCGCCTAGGTCATGTCAACATGAGAAATCTCAACCAACTCCTAAAGGGTGAGCATATTATTGGACTAACCGGTGTCTCCTTTGAGAAAGATCGTGTGTGTAGTGCTTGCATTTCAGGAAAGCAAATTGGGAAGCATCATCCTTCCGTTACCAAGGTGGCACGTCAAGAACCTTGGAGATTCTCCATTTGGACCTCTTCGGGCCATCAACATATGACTCCCTTGGTGGTAGAAGATATGGTCTTGTCATTGTTGATGATTACTCAAGGTACACTTGGGTCTTTCTTCTCAAGACAAAATATGAGACCTACAAGGCATTCATGATCTTTGCCAAGCAAGCTCAACACACTCATGGAGTGGAGATCAAGACCATTAGAACCGACAATGGCAACGAGTTCAAGAACTACACCATGCAAGAATTTGTTGAAGATGAGGGGATCAAGCATGAATTCTCAGCTCCTTATACCCCTCAACAAAATGGTGTTGTTGAAAGGAAGAACCAGACAATCATCGAGATGGCAAGAACAATGTTGAGTGAATTCAAGTCCCCCACAATTTTTGGGTAGAAGCCATTGCTACCACGGTCCACTACACGAACCGGCTCTTCCTCCGAGCTCCCTTTGACATGACTCCATACGAGATTCTCACAAGTAAGAAGCTCAATGTCAACTATTTCCGTGTCTTTGGATGCAAGTGCCTCGTCAAGAACAAAAAGGAAAAGCTCGGTAAATTTGAACCTAGAACTATAGAGGGTATATTTGTTGGTTATGCGGAAAACTCTCATGCCTATAGATACTACAACAAAACCAATGATTGTGTTGAAGTATCTTGTGACGTGGAGTTTTTGGAGAATAATGGTCCCCATGAGGGGCAAGTTTCTTCTCGTGATGTAGGTGATGGCGATTCCTCTCAAGTCATCAAGTTGATGGGTATTGGGCATATCTTGCCCACCGAGTCTCACATTCATGTTCAACAAGATGATGGGGGGAGAATCAAGCTCAAATCAAGAAGAGCCGAGCTCTACTCAAGTCAAGCCATCAAGTGCACCACAAGATCAACATCTCACTCAAGATGCCATGCAAACCGAAGAACAAGAACCGAGCCCTCAATCCGTTGAGCAAGACCAAGTGGAAGATCAATCTCCATCCCAAGGTCAATCTCAAGATGGTGTCAATGATCAAGGCCCCTCAAAAGATGAATTCGTTGATCATGAAGGCACAATTCGGAAGATCAAGGCCGCCTCCATTGCAAGTGGACTTCAAGTCAACAATATCCTTGGAAGCATATCAATAGGAATCGAGACCCGTGCCAGGAAGAAGAACCTCACAACCTTTTGTGGGCATCATGCTTTTGTGTCCAACTTTGAGCCCCTCAAGGTTCATGAGGCTTTGGAGGATCCGGACTGGGTCATTGCCATGCAAGAAGAACTCGAGTGTTTCACCCACAATGAAGTTTGGTCTCTAATGGAGAGGCCTAAAGATCATCGCATCAATGTCATTAGGACTAAGTGGGTGTTCAAGAATAAGCAAGATGAGAACATGGTCGTCACAAGAAAAAAAGCAAGGTTAGTGGCGCAAGGGTATGCCCAAATAGAAGGTATTGACTATGAGGACACCTTTGCGCCCGTTGCTCGTCTTGAAGCTATTCATCTCTTGCTTGCTTATGCATCTTTCCATAACTTCAAGCTTTATAAAATGGATGTGAAAAGTGCATTTCTTAATGGTCCCTCGAAAGAGGTTGCATATGTAGCTCAACCCCCGGGTTTCGAAAACACACGCTATACCAACCATGTGTATCTACTCCATAAGGCTCTCTACGGACTAAAGCAAGCTCCTCGTGCTTGGTATGAGCACCTTAGGGATTTTCTACTCATGGATGGGTTTAGCGTGGGTAAGGTCGATTCCCCCCTTTTCACCAAACGGGTTAAAGGGGGTGGCTTATTCATTGTTAAAATTTATGTTGATGATATTATCTTTGGTGGAACTAACGAATCTCATAACAAAGCTTTTGCCGAGTTGATTACTATGAAATTTAGGATGTCCATGATGGGGGAGTTGAAGTTCTTTCTAGGCTTCATCATACATCAACTTCCTCACGTCACTTTCATCTCTCAAGAGAAGTACATTAAGGACATGCTCAATAAGTTCGAGATGGCCAAGGCTAATCCCATGAAGACAACCATGCCACTAAATGGACAACTTGACCTTGGAGTTGGTGAGAAGGACGTGGATCAAAAGGTATATCGTTCTATGATTGGTTCCTTGCTCTACCTTTATGCTTCTAGGCCGGATATCATGTTAAGTGTTGGAATATGTGCTCATTTTCAATCCACTCCCAAGGAGTGCCACTTGATGGCGGTCAAACGGATTTTTAGGTACCTTGTTCTCACTCCTACTCTAGGGCTTTGGTATCCAAAGGGGTCAACCTTTGAGCTTGTTGGCTATTCGGATGCCGATTGGGCAGGTGATAAGGTTGACCAAAAATCAACCTTCGGGGCTTGCCAATTTATTGGTCGGTCGTTGGTGAGTTGGTCTTCCAAGAAACAAAACTCCACAACCCTATCCACCGCCGAAGCCGAATACATATCCGCGGCATCTTGTTGTGATCAATTGTTATGGATGAGGCAAACCTTGAAAGACTACGGTGTGTCTCTTGGTACGGTGACTCTTCTATGTGACAATGAAAGCGCAATAAAGATCGCCAATAACCCCGTCCAACATTGCCGCACCAAACATATTGACATTCTTCACCACTTCCTATGTGACCATGTCGCATATGGTGATATTAATCTCACTCATGTGGGTACGATGTTCCAATTGGCCGATATCTTCACGAAGCCTTTGGATGAAGCCCGGTTTGTCATGTTGAGGCGAGAACTCGGTATCCTAGATCCCCAAAACTTGGATTGATTTGCTTCTTGAACTATATTCTTGCTCTTAACGTGCCATGTAGCCTAGTTGTGCAGCACATGTAGGGATGGTCATTTTACCATGTCTTGGTTTGATGCTTACCTATGTGTGCAACATAAATTGATCTCGTGTCATGATATGGGTCCAAGCATCTATATTTGAGGCGCCATGACATTTGTGCTTAAACATAGGGGGAAATCCTCCGCCAAATGGTTGGTTTTGTGTATTGGGTGCTTTGTTGTTCCAAGCTAAATCCTTTATCCATGGTTGCTCTTCGTTTTTGGTTCTTCATGACCTTGTCATATGGACAGTGCTTTATCTGGTTCTCATTTGGATCTTGTGTATATGCTCATATGATTGATCACAATGTTTCATCTCTAGAAAAATTTACTCATACGCTGTCTCCAGAAATTTTCCGGCAAAAATTCCGGTTCGGCACTGGCGACCAAAATTCCTAAGACGAAAATCCTTCCAAGACATCGCGTTTTGGTTCTCTGCGAAACTTTCGCCATCACCAGAATTCGATCCACAGGGCCGGTTCGCCGATGTTGTCGCCAGAAATTCTGGCGTGGGCACCGGTTTGACCGGACTTATCGCCGAAAAATTTCTGAGGGGTATTTATAGCCCGCGGCATGGGGCAGTTCCATCTTCTTCTTTCTTTCTTCCCCACGCCCTCCCCTCCTCCATGGCTGCCGCCCCAAGCTTCCCCACCCCCCATAGGCCCTTCCCTCCACCCATATCCCTTCCCACTCCACCAAGTTGTAGATCGGGCCTCTACAAGTCTTTTCACCGAAGATTTTGCTCTCTCCTTGTCCGCATTGGGAGATCGGGGAGTGCTTCCCCTCTTTCTCGTGTGGTGATTTCTTCGTGCCCATCTTTGGAAAGGGAGGGGGCATGGCTTCTTCTTCGGCATCCGAGGGAACTGTGCTATTT
The DNA here is from genome assembly GCA_030063025.1 of Avena longiglumis. Classification (NCBI taxonomy): domain Eukaryota; kingdom Viridiplantae; phylum Streptophyta; class Magnoliopsida; order Poales; family Poaceae; genus Avena; species Avena longiglumis. The sequence goes on from CP125974.1 coordinate 462,926,111, forward strand.
ATTTTCCTTCATTCTCTCTTGTTGGTGGTGAAACCCTAGCTTTCATGGTCACTTGTGCTCCCTTAGTTCTCTACCCCCTAGAGTAACTAGGCTAGTACCACCCTAGTTTCCCGCCTGTTCTCCCACATGTTATTTGTGCAAGTACTAAGTCATGGATAGTCTCACAGTCGCATGCCCTAACTTTTTGGTCCCATGCCCGGTTGTGCCGAAACTGCCGCCGGAATTTCCGGTCAACATTCCGGTCGACCGAAATGCTCGCCGGAAATTCCGGTCAAGCTTCCGGTTCGTCGGAACCGTCGCTGACAATTCCGGCGACAGATTCGGTTCCGCCAGACCTGGAGCCGAAATTTTTCGTTTGCTTGTTCGTCTGTCCATGCGCTTGCCCAACTTTCCATCTGTGTTCCTGTGAGATCTCTTATGGCATATATGCTCATTTGCTTTCTTTGCCTTGCGTTATTGTGTGCTTCTTGTGCATAGTCTGACCATAGTGACTTTGAGCCCGACACCAGCAAAAACAGAAAGCTTACTATTCAGCGGCCTCCTCCTCCTCCTCCTCGCCTCACTCAGCGTCAACTAGAGAAAGCTGCTCTCTCAGGGGGTTCTGGATCTGCAAGTGGACAGAAGAAGAAAGCCTCTGTTGGAAGATCCGCTATCAAGGGCAAGTCCAGTCTTGGTCCTACTGAAGAAGAAGTTCCTCCCAACTACAATACTGCTTCGGATATTAATGTGAATCAGTGGCGGGACTTGAGGAGGCAGAATCCGTACCGCTTTCCCAACCACACTTATCAAGGGGCTGACAAGATGTTCTGGACTGACACTCAGAAGTGCTTTTGGGATGAGCTTTACAATGAGCCAACTCGTATGAAGCGGGGTTTCTTTGTTCCTCCCAAGTATCTCAATGAGGACCACTATGCTCATTACGTCTCTACCGATTTCGAGCATGTGGATGTGGCCCTAAAGCAGATGGATGTTTTTGCTCTTTCTACTATCAAGGTCAAGCTAATGCCAGATCCCATTCGCCAGTTCTTTTGCACTGCTTACTTTCATACTGATGAGGCTCACACTGTCACTTGGATGACCGGCACCAAGCCGTACTCGGCTTCTTTTGATGCTTTCTGCCATGCCCTGGGTTACCCTCCTGACCGTGTCTCTGGCTTTTGCATTCATTCTGAGAAGGCCTTTAGTGACAACCAGCTCCTTCTGTTATCCCAGTGACCCCAGCCATCAACCTCCCAGCTTGTCAGGCATGTACTACTACTATATGGTGCTTGCTCGGTTCTTTCGCTACAATCTTGTGATCAAGGCTGCTGATGCTGTTGATGTCCGCGGTCACGACAAGAATCTATTGTACTACTATGAGCCTCGTCGCCTCCAGAAGATCAATTTGTGTGATTTCATCTACTGTGAGATTCTGCGGACCATTGAGAAGCGCATGACTCCCAATTTCTGTCAGTATGTTCAATGTCTGATTGAGGCCACCGTTCCTGCAGCTGCTATCCCCAAAGGTCCGCGTGAAGATATGGAGGATTTCACCTTACCTCGTCGGGGCTCTCATGTGTATCTCCCTCAGATGATGCCGTATGAACGCCAGACCAAGCTTGCTCATGATCCTCTGTCTGCTAGTGGCTCGCGCTCTCGTAGGGACCTTCCCCGTGCTCTTCCTCGCAAGAAAGGTCTTGCCTGGTTCTTCAACAACTTGTGGGATATGTGTCGCTCCTCCTATGATGTTGCCCATCGCAGTTTGGAGCTCAGTCAGGGGAACAAGAGGCAGCATAATGCTTTCTTGACAGAGCGTGGATGACCAGTGACAGACTTGGGCAATGCTCTATCTCCTGTCCCTTATGTCAACTTTGAGAAGCCCCCGCTGGATGAGGATATGCTTAGGGACTTTGATCCATATATGTTCCCGGGTTTGCCACTTCCAGTTCCTCTCAGCGCCGTGCTACATCTACAGGGAATGACGATGATGGTGAGGACGAGGACGAAGAGGAGGGTGATGATGAAGAAGAAGAGGAGGAAGAAGCCTATGATGATGACGATGAGGACAACTTCGCTGGCTAGATCGGTCTCTCCGCTTGTTTCTTCCTTTTTGGTCTCGATGCCAAAGGGGGAGAAAGAGTAGAGACGCTTCTTTCTGATTTGCCTCTTGCACAATCCCTACTTTGCTCATTTGTCTCTCATGGGCTTGTGCTTTTATTTGCTCTATCGAACCATTAGTATGTGTGTGTGTTTGGACAACTCTGCAGTTCTCTTATTGTACTTGGATTTCCTATCACTATGTGCTTTCTATTATGTGCTAGATCTAATCGTAGCATAATATCATATTTTTGACTCTAGCTCGGTTTGTCATCGTTAACCAAAAAGGGGAGATTGAAAGGGCAAATAGCCCTTATCTAGTGTTTTGGTTAACTATGACATCAGAGCTAGAGAATGGACTAATGTTTCTATTAGCTTCTCTACAGGTGAGAGTCCGCAGGTTGTTGGTGATAGGTGATGGGTGACCTCCCATTCGTTTCTTTATGGAGAGCCGGTGGTGTTGTTTATTATTTTATCTTATTTACTCTTGAGTCAAATAGGAAACACCGCACTATTAAGAGGGGTGATCTCGATGCGCTCTTTGGGGATGATCTACACCAAATATCTCTCTCATCATCCACCACCACACACTCGTTTGAAGAGAGAGAGAAAACAACCTTGAAAAATGAGTCAAAAGGGGTTACTGTGAAATCGGCAAAAGCGTCGGCGGCGCCGGTGCTGTCGCAAGAATTTCTGGTCGCCGCCGGAAATTCTTGGTGTACGCCGATATGGCTTACTGCATAGCCTTTCGGTTGTTCGCCGAGCATTTCGGTCGCTGCCGAAAATTCTGCCACGTGGTTCGGTCGACCGGAGCTGTCGCCGTAAATTCCGGCGAGCAACTCGGTCCGACCGGACTTATTGCCGGTTCTGTCGCAGGAACCCCCAAACGGCTCTTTTTCACCTCATACTATATATACCCCTTTCTTCTCCACTGTGAGGTTAGGCACTTGATCAAACATTTCATTTCTTTAAGCTTTCTCTCTCTCCCCCATTTTTGAAACAAAAAATCTTGAGGATCTCCCATTCTACCCAACCAAATCTAAATCCCTTTGGTAGAAAGGAAGAGGAGGCCCAGATCTATGTTTCCACCAAGCCAAAGTTCATTCCCCCTTGAGTTCATCGAGTTAGCTTGTTACTCTTGGGTTTGTGGGAAACCCTAGGCGGCTAGGGTCGCCCGAAGGAATTCGGCTTGTGATTTGCTCCATGGAAAGTTTGTGAGGGTTTGGAGACTACCTTAAAGTCTACCATGAGTAAGTGAGCTATTCCTTCGTGCGATAGGCTCGGAGAAGAAGGTGAGCCTTTGTGGCGCATGAGGAATCCTTCGTGGAACCTCACATCTCTTCAATATGACGTAGCCCCCTTCCCAAAGGTGGTGAACACAGGAATACATCTTCGTCTCCGCGTGCTTCAGTTATTCCTTAACTGATCTCTTACTTGTGTTGTTTACCTTGTGATAGCCTTCGAGCTTGAAGTATCTTGTCCATCATCTAGGTTGCCTCACCTAGTTTGCATTTAGTCTCACTTATATTCTGCAAAGCCTAAAACTTGCAAAAGATTATAAAGAATTTTGTAGAAACCTATTCACCCCCTCTAGGTTAACCATCTTACACTTTCAAGTACACTTATTTGTGAACGAAGAAAGTACTTATTAATCAAAGTAATAAAAATTATAAATAGGTTTATGGACCACCGACGACTAGAAAACCAAAAATGGGGGTCAAAGGCGAGCCGTCATCCTCACCCCTTCGTTGCCGGAGCCCGCCAAAGTTTGTCATAGTAGTGTTTGTTATAGTAGACGTATAGAAAGTTGTCATGTTAAGTCCGCAAAGTACCAACATACCAGAACTGCAATCATCGCCAACGATAACAACCATAGATCGGAGCAGATTGATCTGAAACCACGTCAACAAACATAGAAAATCAATTGAATCCCAAGAGATATGCCAGACATACAACTCCACGTGTCCTTTATCATCGTTAGACACACCATCATGGCCTTCGTATGATCCCAACCATCACAGGCTTCGTGACAATTGGTATCCTTGTATGCTAGGCTTCATGGATCTTGGTATATCTTTATGTGGGCCTTCTGCCAGACCGCACCATGTATGTCAATAGTGGACACTCCAAGGGTTATGCCCATGTCGGTATCTCTCTATGATTCAGCCGATCATGGAGGGAGAAGCCGCAACTACCGATTTGGGGCCATTGTGCCCGATTCGTGAATCGTCGTGTGACCCACTACGATTTGACGACCTCCGTGCCTTTCCTGCTTGGATTGGACGATCGCCCTCTTTGGCCTAAAGATAATTGTCTCTTATTTGTTTCGTTAGGAATCATGTGTATATTTACTTTAACATATGACATACTCTTTGTACATAACATCGTCCATGAGCTTGTATGTGCAATTCTTTTCCTAGGGCTCATCGTCGCAAGACGATTCATACATGGAAGAATCGATTCACTACAATGATGTTGAGAATATCATTTTGATTCTCGTCATGAAGGAACTCAAGGAAGATAAGAAAAGGAAGCGTAGAAGCTCGACGGTTGGTCGTCTTTGCATTCCTCTCAACCAAGCACTTGGATGTGACATGCTCATACATGATTACTTCGCAAAGGTTTTCAATTACCCATCTCTTCTCTTTTGTAGGCATTATCAGATGGAGGAGATATCTTTTTATTTGCATGGTGGAAGCTTGCGCATCACTTTTTCATTCGCCGGAGGAATGTTGCCGGTTTCACTAGATTTAGTTCATATCAACAGATATTGTCCACAATGTTGGTCATCACAAAGGGCATTCCAATGGATTACATCAATGATTCTCTTCGCATATGAGAAGATACCACACTCAAGAGCATGTTATTGTTTGAAAAGGTGTTGGTCAGGATTTTTGGTTATGGGTACCTCCGAGCTCCGAATGAGGACACAAAGATACTGATGGCGATGCATGAAGTAAAGGGATGGTCGAGCATGCTTGGGAGCATGGATGCATGCACTAGAGGTGGAAAAACTATCCATGGCTTGGCACAAGCAGTGCACTGGTCATATTCATGATCCTACTATTGTGGTCGAAGTAGTGGCTTCCGAGAACTTGTGGATTTGGTATTGCTTCTTTAGTTTATCGGGTTCTCTCAATGTATATTTTGCAGGGATATTATTTTTTTTGCTAGGCTTGCTAGATGGTTTCAACTACAATATCAAGGGACATTACTATACCATGGGTATTATCTAGCCGACGACATCTATCCTTCGTTTTCTATATTTGTGAACATTATCCAATGCAACATCCTCAAGGTAAAAAAAATAGTTTGTTTTTGCCCAAGCTCAGAAAGCATGCCAAAAAGATATCGAAAGAGATTTTGGTGTGTTGCAAGCTTGATTTACTGTTGTTCATGCTCCTGTCCATTTCTAAATTAAGAAATTCCTCTCAAATATCATAAGACATGTGTGATCTACACGACATGATCATCAAGGATGAGAGATATTTTCCTTGGATTTATTTTTTGACAATTATTGCAGCTGTGTTTATGATCTCCATGTCCATCGGAATAAAACACTCCTATAAGATGGAATCCAATATCCACCAATCCAGCGTCTGGCCGACCACCGACCCCTCGTACTGAGTAGCCAAACCAAGAGAAAAAAGGCATCACCGCCGACCGACTCAGCAGTCAACAACAGCTCAGACCAGGACCCTACGAGCCCCGCCCCAATCACTACCTCCTACCAATCGCTGAAGGTTTTCGCCTTTGTGCTTCGCCGCCGTTGCCTGCCCTCATCATCGGCGGAGTCGAATCACAGGACGCCGCCGCCTCCGATCTGTTTGCCGAGCAAGGAAAAACGTCGACCGGTGGCTGTGTGGAGGAAGGTCGAGGGGGCGAGGAGAGGCGACCGAGCATAGAACTCGTTCTCCGTTTGGCGCATATCATAACCTTGATACGTCGTAAACGTATCTATAATTTTTTGATGTTCTATGCTTGTTTAGTATCAACTTTGATATGCTTTATCTACACTTTTGAGGTATTTTTATACATTTTCTGGGACTAACCTATTAACAATATGCCACAGTGCCAGTTGCCTGTTTTCTGCTGTTTTTGGTTTCAGAAAAGCTAGTAAGGAAATATTCTCGGAATTGGAAGGGACAAAATCCAAAGTCAATATTTTACCGGAGAGAACACATAGACCGAAGGGCAGCCGAAGGGGGGGCACGAGGTGGCCACACCATAGGTCGCGTGGCCCAGGGGCGCGCCGCCCTATGGTGTGGGCCCCTCGGGCGCCCTCCTGCCTTGCCTCTTCGCCTATAAAGTCACCCCGATGCAGAAACCCTAAGCAACCCGATCAGATCTCCACGAAACAGTCTATAGTCGCCGCCCCCATCGTCTCTAGATCGGGGGGATCTGAAGCTCTTCCCGACACCCTGCCGGAGGGGAGAGATCATCCCAGAGGCCTTCATCACCATGCCAGCCTCCGGTATGATGCATGAGTAGTTCACCCTTGGACAATGGGTCCATACATTAGCTAGATGGTTGTTTATCCTCCTTTGTGCTATCATGTTTAGATCTTGTGAGCTCCGTTCATGATCAAGATCATCTATTTGTAATCATACATGTTGTGTTTGCGGGGATTCGATGGATATTGAGATACTATGTCAGATTGATTATTGATTTTATCATGTCAGATTGATTATTAATTATATCATGTATGTGTTGTTTGTGATCTTGCATGCTCTCCATTGCTAGTATCTATCTTGGCCAAGTAGATGCTTGTGACTCCAAGAGGGAGTATTTATGCTCGATAGTAGGTTCATACCTCTAGTAATCTAGGGAAGTGACAGAAATCTCTAAGGTTGTAGATGTGTTGTTGCTACTAGGGAGAAAACAACAATCTTTTGTTCATGGAACAATTGTACTGTTCACTTTACACACATTGCTTAATGCAATTATCCGTTGCTTCTAACTTAATACTGGAAGGGTGATACGTCGGAAACGTATCTATAATTTTTGATGCTCCATGCTTGTTTTATATCACTTGTCTTATGTTTTGTCTACACTTTGAGGTATTTTTATACACTTTCTGTAACTAACCTATTGACAAGATGCCACAGTGTCAGTTGTCTGTTTTCTTCTGTTTTTGGTTCCAGAAAGGCACAAAATCAATATTCTCGGAATTGGACGGGACAAAAGCCAAAGTCATTATTTTCCCGGAGCAACACGGAACCACGAAGCAGAGACGGAGTAGGGCACCAGGGTGGCCGCACCCCCTAGGCGCGGGCAAGCCCTGGTGGCGCCTACAGGGGGCGTGGGCCCCCTGGCCCTCCACCGACCTTGCCTCCTTCGCCTATAAGAAGACCCCGGGGAGAAAACCCTAAATCATCCATCATACTTCCACAAAAAGTTCCGCAGCGCTACCGCCACCGAAGGGGAGATTCGGGGGACAGAAAGTATCTGTTTCGGCACCCTGCCAGGATGGGGAAGTGCCCCCGGAGCCATATCCATCGATCTACACCACCATCTCTATCATCGTTGCTGATTCCCATGATGAGGAGGGAGTAGTTCTTCCTCGAGGCTAAGGGCTCTACCGGTAGCTATGTGTTCATCTCTCTCTCTATGCATGGTCATATTGTGATCATGAGCTTTATAATCAAGTAGATCTACCTTGCTACTCAAGTGCTTTAATAGATCTCTGATCTCCCCATGTGTGTGAAAGTGACAGCGTGCACGCCATGGTGGCACTTAGGTTTGATTCTACATAAATACTCTTTGTGCTTTAATAGATCTATGCTTTTCCCCACGTGTGTGAAAGTGACAGTGTGCATACCGTGTGTGGCACTTTGGCTAGATTGAATATTTGTTATGAGTTATATTTGGAGTTGGATGTCTCTATGAAATTGTGGTGTTTGTTGGAACCATCTAGCGCTCAAGGTGACAGTGTGGGGTTATCTACATTAGGGAAGGCGGACTTTGAGGAGTGTTGTTATAGCCCTATCGATGATTAGAGTGTTCAACCGGAGAGTAGTTAAGATTAGTATCATGAAGAGAGGATATTTATATGAGAGAGTGTTCACTAGTGAAAGTATGATCCCTAGGCCTTGTTTCTATACATTGAAACACCGTTTGCATCTAGATCTGTTGCATGTTTGCTTGCTTTAGTCTTTACCTCACCGTCAAGCTATATTCTGGCACCGTTACCACTTATATTTCACTATCTCTTCGCCGAACTAGTGCACCTATACACCTGACAAGTGTATTGGGTGTGTTGGGGAGACAAGAGACTTCTTGTATCTTGATTCCAGGATTGCTTGAGAGGGAATACCTTTGACCATTTCCTCCCTGAGTTCGATAAACCTTGGGTAATCCACTTAAGGGAAACTTGCTGCTGTTCTACAAACCTCTGCACTTGGAGGCCCAACAACTATCTACAAGAATAGAAGTGCGTAGACATCAAGCTATTTTCTGGCGCCGTTGCTGGGGAGGTAAGGTAAAAGGTACTCACATCCTGGTGTGTGAGTGCTCGAAGTTATTTCCTTTATAATTCTGCAATTTTGTCTTTTTTTTTTCTTGTTTTCACTAGTTAGGCTTAATTGAAAACAACAACAAAATTAGAGAGCTTTTTAGTATTTTTCCTAAGTTAGAATTTGAGTGGTTTGAAAAGAAAATTAAAAAACCTATTTAACTTTCTTTGCATGCTAATAGAAATGTTATTAGTATGAACTTTTTGAACACCATTGTTACTAATGGTATGGAAATGTCTAAGCTTGGGGAAGCTAGTTTTTATGAGAAAGATCTTTTTAGGTCCCCAGCTTTAGGGAAGAAAATTTGCTCTGATGATACTTTATCTCCCATATGTGGTAATTCTAATGATACTTGTGATCCACATACTGAAAGTGTCCCTTTTAAAATACCTATTGAAATTGTTGAACGTGTTATGAATAACTGCTATTTTGGATATGGAACTGTCCATCCTAGTGATCATTTAATCTTTATACATGAATTATGCGAGTTGTTCAAGTGTGCAGGTATTTCAATGGACCAAGTTAAGAGGAAGCTATTTCCTTTCTCACTTAGGTACAAAGCAAGGGAGTGGTATGAGCTACTAGATGATCCTCATCATTTGGAGTGGAAGGAACTTGAATCTCTCTTTTATTCTAAATTTTATCCTCCTCATGAAATTCATAAAGATAAGAATTATATTTATAATTTTCATCCTCATGAGGGAGAAAGTATTTCCCAAGCTTGGGGAGGTTGAAGTCACTAATGATCAAATGTCCCATTCATGAGCTCCCCAGTAATGTTGTTATCAATAATTTTTATGCAAGGCTTTCAGGACATTACAAGGACTATCTGAATACCTATTTACAGGGATCCTTCACAAGTAAGGAGGTCAAGGCTAAGTGGGATCTTCTTGAAACAATTCAAAGCAATACCGAAGGTTGGGATAACGACAAAGGTAAAAAACCAGGTACAAACTATGAGTATGATTGCATTAAGTCTTTCGCTAAAACTGCTAATTTTCAAGAGCTTAGTGCTAGATATGGTATTGATCCTCAAATTCTTGTTAAATATTATAGAGGTTTTGCTTCCCATATTAATGCTCCTAAAGAAAAGTGGGACATGCATCATGAACCTTTTAAAGACACTTGCATGGAAGATGAAAATGTTATTAATGATTGCAATAAAGATGCTCAAACTTCTGAAAGTACTATTTCTTATAAGCATGTTAATTTTTGTGGTATGCATAGAACTTGTGAGAAGAATCAAATAGAACAAGAATATTGTATCACACACTGGAATGAAAAAACCAGAACATGGTATAAGGCTCTAAATGATCTTGGTAAAAAAAATGGTGCCCTCTATCCTTTTATTTATGAACTCTACTATGAAGTGGGTCATTTCAATTTTCAATGCTCAGGCCATAGTAATGACCTTTCTAATCCAATGAGTACTGCAAGCTTGTATTGTGATAACGCGATCACTGATAATCAACATGATAAACTTACATTGTTTTTGGGGTGTGAAGAGTTATCAAGAAAAACTTCTTTGGTAGACATGAGTGCTTTTGGTATGAATTGCTTCCTACATGGGTGTCATCTTTATTGTGTTGATAATTGCCACGCGAATACTTACATACAAAATCTTATAAAAGATGATATTTTACCAAAAATATGACAGGACTGATATGAGTTTTGTTCTTATTAATGAAAAGGAGGAATCCTCCAAAGTTTCTTCTATTGTCTCTAATAATAAACCAGGGTATGTGGAGAAGCTTCCTTTCAAGCCTATCCCTCCTAAAGAGGAGAATAAGAAGAAGAGGAGTAGAAGGAGAGAGGAAACGGTATCTTCCCCTAACAATGTTGCTCCTATCATAGTTTTTGCTGATGAATCTGAACTAGATGATGTTCCTATGCCTGTTACCCATATTAGTGATCATGATTGGGAAAATCACACTACTTTTGATATTGAAATTATCTTTGGCACAAGTTCTAAAAATGATAATATTAATAATTGTTGTGCTATTAGTGCTATCCATGTTCCTTCCAATGATGATATGTTTCCAAATGAAGACACTTGGGAAGATAGCTATTTTGTTGAATTTGCTCCCACTACAATTAATAAGAATGTCTATTCTTATGTGGAGAGTAATAATCATTTTATGCATGTGGCTCATGATAAGAATGTTTTGTGTGATAGTTATATTGTTAATTTTGTCCATGTTGCTACTGAAAGTTTTTTTGAGAGAGGGAAACATGATTTTATGCATCTCAATAATATTAAGTTTCCCCTCTTTATGTTGAAAGTCTTGAAGTTGCACTTGTTTTGCTTTCCTATGCTTGGTGCTTTGTGCTTTCATGACTTGTTTCTTTAAAATATTCCTATGCATAGGAAGTGGGTTAGACTTAAATGTGTTTTGAATTTGGTTCTTGATGCTCTCTTTCACTTCAATTCATATTTCTTATGTGAACATCTTCTCAAACTATTAGGCTTAACTTAAAGGAGTTAAAGAAAAGTACTTGTTGGGAGATAACCCAAGAGTTTTCTTGAGTCTTCGAAGCTATTACTTCTGTAATTACCTCTCCTTATCCTTTTTGTTTGTTTTTTGTGCCAAGAATGACCTCTAATGAGAGGGAAGTAAGATTTGGGGAGTTGGTATCCCAAAACTTATTGATTGATGCATATTGTGATATTACTTGTTCTTGTGCTACTTGTTTCTAGTCACCCTTGTGAACTTTGAAGGTGTCCTTCGCATCTATTTGCTACTCTATGAGGGACAAGCAGGATGCCACTATGCCATGTTTTTGTATGTGAAACAAACAAATGTTTTTCAATGCATGTTATTCATGATCTTTGTTTGTAGCCTTTCATGTTGCATGCATAGTTACTATGTCCTATTGTTAGAACTCCATCTTTCATGCACATGTTTAGAGTTCTTTGATCCCAGCTTTCAATGATTGCAAATGGTTTGGTCTTGGTTTAGATGGTGCATGTCACCTCAAAAATTATTCTTTTATCACTTACCTACTCGAGGACGAGCAGGAGTTAAGCTTGGGGATGTTTGATACGTCGGAAACGTATCTATAATTTTTGATGATCCATTCTTGCTTTGTATCACTTGTCTTATGTTTTGTCTACACTTTGAGGTATTTTTATACACTTTCTGGAACTAACCTATTGACAAGATGCCACAGTGCCAGTTGCCTGTTTTCTTCTATTTTTGGTTCCAGAAAGGCAGAAAATCAATATTCTCGGAATTGGACGAGACAAAAGCCAAAGTCATTATTTTCCCAGAGCAACACGGAACCACGAAGCAAGGACGGAGTAGGGCACCAGGGTGGCTGCGCCCCCCCAGGCACGGGCAAGCCCTGGTGGCGCCTATAGGGGGTGTGGGCCCCTGGACCTCCACCGACCTTGCCTCCTTCGCCTATAAGAAGCCCCCAGGGAGAAACCCCTAAATCATCCATCATACTTTCAGAAAAAGTTCCGCAGCGCCACCGCCACCAAAGGGGAGATTCAGAGGACAGAAAGTCTCTGTTCTGGCACCCTGTCGGGATGAGGAATTTCCCCCGGAGCCATATCCATCGATCTCCACCACCATCTCTATCACCGTTGATGATTCCCATGATGAGGAGGGAGTAGTTCTTCCTCAAGGCTAAGGGATCTACCGGTAGCTATGTGTTCATGTTTCTCTCTATGCATGGTCATATTGTGATCATGAGCTTTGTAATCAAGTAGATCTACCTTGCTACTCAAGTGCTTTAATAGATCTCTGATCTCCCCATGTGTGTGAAAGTGACAGCGTTCACGCCATGGTGGCACTTAGGTTTGAGTCTATATAAATACTCTTTGTGCTTTAATAGATCTATGCTTTTCCCCACGTGTGTGAAAGTGACAGCATGCATACCGTGTGTGGCACTTTGGCTATATTGAATATTTGTTATGAGTTATATTTGGATTTGGATGTCTCTATGAAATTGTGGTGTTTGTTGGAACCATCTAGCTCTCAAGGTGACAGTGTGGGGTTATCTAGATTGGGGAAGGCGGACTTTGAGGAGTGCTGTTATAGCCCTACCGATGATTAGAATGTCCAACCGGAGAGTAGTTAAGAGTAGTATCATGAAGAGAGGATATTTATATGAGAGAGTGTTCACTAGTGAAAGTATGATCCCTAGGCCTTGTTTCTAAACATTGAAACACCGTTTGCATCTAGATCTGTTGCATGTTTGCTTGCTTTAGTCTTTACATCACCGTTAAGCTATTTTTTTGGCACCGTTACCACTTGTATTTCACTATCTATTCGCCTAACTAGTGCACCTATACACCTGACAAGTGTATTGGGTGTGTTGGGGACACAAGAGACTTCTTGTATCTTGATTGCAGGATTTCTTGAGAGGGAATACCTTTGACCACTTACTCCCTGAGTTCGATAAACCATGGGTAATCCACTTAAGGGAAACTTGTTGCTATTCTACAAATCTCTACACTTGGAGGCCTAACAATTGTCTACAAGAATAGAAGTGTGTAGACATCGAAGAGATGATAGCCTGAACGTGGATTATTAGTCATAGATGCAGTTGGATTAAGGTCTATGTATATTGTTGTAATGCCCAATCAAATCTTATAGGAATCATGATGTCTAGTATTTGCATTGTTATGCTTTCTCAACCTGTCAATTGCCCCGCTGTAATTTGTGCACCCAGCATGTCATCTATCTTAAGGAGAACACCTCTAGTGAACTGTGGACCCCGATACAATCTTTACCATGGATAAATCATCTACTTTTACCGTTTACTTTTTGCAAGAAACTATTACCTTCCACACTATACGTTTAATCCTTTGTTTTCAGCAGACCAGTGAGATTGATAACCTCACTATAAGTTGGGGCAAAGTCTTGAGTTTGTGTTGTGAATGATTCCAAGTTGTTAGCAACACCTTGGAGTTGTTTCCTTGCTTCTACTTGTTTGATAACCTTGGTTTCATAACCGAGGGAAAACTTGTTGCTGTGTTTATCACACCTTGCTCTTGGGGTCTCCCAACGAGGCTCTACAGTCAACTGAGCCGCCATCAAGATTTTCTGGCGCCGTTGCCGGGGAGTTAAGGACAACTTTGCAAGGGGAGTCTTTCACAACCACTCTCTTTACTTTGTTTTTGTTTTGCTTAGTTTCTTTTGCTTCGTTTTGCTTGTTTCTCTTTTTCAAAATTTACCAAAAAATTCGTTTGGTTTGCTTTTTTCTTATAAAAAATACAAAAAATATTTCCTACTATAATTGTTGGTCTGTTATTGCCTTGCTTTGTCATGCTTTCTATCAATGGTTGGTTTCTTTGAAACTAATTCTTATTGGCAAGGTGGGTTCACGTAAGAACAAAAATATTTTTATAAGGAATACCGCTTGTCACAAAAAGGAAAAACACTTATGGAAAAAAATTGATAAATTGAATACCATTGCTAGAAACATGTGCTCTACTTATAATGTTACGTATTGCTTTGATAAATCTTGTTGCCGTAGGAGGTATAAACACCTCCCTTTTCAATGTGAGTATAATGATAATGTTACCATATCTTCTTATGTTAAGGGAAATTATGACTTTTATGATGTGGAACAAATTGAAGAATTTATTGCTTGGAAGGATGCATTTGAACTTGCTAGTTTGCTTGAAAATACTGATGATTCACCTTATAAATATGAGATTTATGATATACTTAAATTTTGCTTTGATAATTATAAGGAAGAAAATGACTATATTCTTGAATATATTAATAGATGCTTTTCACAAACGGAAGAGACTAATGCCTTGCAGGAGCTTATGGAAGAAGAAATTGTTGAAACGGGAAGCTCATTAGATGAAAAGAGGAGGAGAGTGATGAACAAAAGGAGGAAGAATGGATTAGGTACCCATGCCTGCTTTCTAATGAGAGTAACTCTTTATCCCTTATATTATTTGATTCTCCCCCATGCTTACCAAAGGAGGATGAATGTTATGTTCATGTGGATTCTTTTGAAATATCTACTATGGGTAAAACTTGTGATAATAATTATGCTCCTGTTATCTATGATAATCGTTTATTTGTGCCTAACTTCGAAATGCATGGTACTAAAGAGTTTTGCTTTGAAAATGTTTATGATAAAGCTCTAGATGATGGTCCTATATTGGTTGATAATATTAATTGTACTATTATTAAAAATGAGATTGGAGGGGTCTTGACTTTATATTGGAACCCCATGCCTCTTGAGAATGATCAGTCATCTTGTTATAAAATTGTTAAAAGTGGGTTTGAATGTTTTAGTCCCACTATTTTTGAGCTTGATAAAAATTATGTGTTTGTAGATCATGAAAAGCATACTTTATGTGATAGTTATATTGTTGAATTTATTCATGAGGCTAGTGAAAAATATTATGAGAGAGGAAACTATGGTTGTAGAAGTTTTCATGGTACCGAAACACCTCTATATGTGATGAAAGTTTTGAAGTTGCTCTTGTTTTATCTACCTATTATTGTTACTATGTGCTTCTTTGATTTATTTTCTTATAAGATTCCTATGCATAGGAAGTGTGAGACTTACTATGTTTTGAATTTGCTTCTTGATGCTCTCTTTTACTTCAATTCATATTTCTTATGTGAGCATCTTCTCAAACTATTATGCCTAACTTAAAGGCATTAAAGAAAAGTACTTATTGGGAGATAACCCAATAGTTTTATTGATTCTTGGAAGTTATTACTTCTATAATAACCTCTCCTTATCCTTTTTGTGTGATTTTTGTGCCAAGAATAACCTCTAATGAGAGAGAAGTAAGATTTGGGGAAGTTGTTGTCCCGAAACAGATTTTTGTGCTTCACTGTAAAAATTCGTGAAAATATATGTATGTCGGATTGAGCTGTCATTTTCTGAGTAAATGACCCAGGTTGTTATCTAATTTTCGTTAGTTCAACACTTTTCGATTTGAGCACAGAAGGTCTTTGAAAAAATCGGTTTTTACCTGCTAGTCTGATTTGACAGATTTCTATCATTATTTTCATTTGCCTCTTTATCAGTTTATTTTTGAGTTCTTCTTGATCACTTGAGATTTTTAAAGGAATTGCCACAGTAGCTTGTGTTTTAATGAAAGTTTTACTTGTGTTGAAACTAAACCAAAGGCATATTCTTTTGAATACACTAATGTTGCTAATGAAGATTGTGTGAAGTTTTGTATGAAGGAAATTTTCAAGTGTAGGGGAAGAATGATGTGATAAGATGAAGAATGGACAAAAGCTCAAGCTTGGGTATGCCACCCCGTGTCACCCCAAGAAATCAAGAGGTACAAGCATCAAAGCTTGGGGATGCCCAAGGCATCCCCTTCCTCATCAATAAAAATCCCAGGTCTCTTTCTAGACACTTCGTTTTTATTGTTTCATGCACTGTTATGTTGTTCTTGGAGCATCTTAGTTTTTGTTTTTGGTTTTATTTTGCTTAGTTTGCTTGAATAAATTAGTTGGACCCCCGCTTTCGCTCTGTTATTTTCAAATAAGTTGATTGGTGTTGGAAAAGAGTAGAAAGTTTCATGCTTATAGTGGTACAAAAGGGAGCTTGTTTTCACTGTGGAGTAGACTTTATCATGTCATGATAGATGTTGTTTTGACCTTATGCTTAGTTATTATTGTAGCATGACTTGTTCCAAACAATTGAGATTTCTTAATGTGCCTTGAAAGAATCATGCATTGTTTTAGCATACAAAAGCATAATTTTGTGGTATTCTCCTTCGATGCTTTGTTTGGGTTGACTTGGAACATGCTCACACCATGTTATGACTATGAACCAGTCACCTTATCCTCTATGATCATTTAGTTTTGATATCACTTTATGCTTTAGTTAATAATGTTTTGTCGCTTTGCATGATTATGGACATTATTGCTCTCTTAGTTGGTTGCCCCAGTCTTTTGCTAGCCTCCACTTGTACTGAGTAAGCTCTACTCATGCATCCAACTCCGAAGAAACCAAGTTATTCCAAAGAGTACAGTATAAATTCCTATGTATGGTGTGTTATACTATTCCAAGTATATTCTTGTTTTATCTATCTTGTAAATTAAACTTGTTATGTGAAAATTAGTGATTAAATCTCTCACAAACTTGACGGCACACTTTATTTTTCTTGCCCCTAATAAACTTGAATCATTGTCTCGTCTATGTTGTATATATTTGCACTTATTAGTTGGGAATTAGCAGAACCATGATATCATGGGGAATGCTTTCAACACCTGTACATATTACCCAGTTGATATCATGATCTTTTGTTTATGGATGTCGGCGGTGTGAAACAAAAGTGGAGCCTGTAAGTTCATGGAGCATTATATATGTGTTAGAGAAACGCCTGGGCGGCTAGCCTAAGACATGCCTAATCATGGTGGAAACTTGCAGCATCACCATAGTGAGCAATCCATGAAGCATCCTCAGAAAAAAAATACAGAAAAAAGAGAGAAAATGAAGAAGAAAAAATATGCACCATGATCATGGTAAATAAAAGGATCGCTGAGATGCTCACTGTCTGTTTCCTTGTCATTTTGATATGGGATAGATCCTGTGTCATGGGGCAAGGGGTACCCCGTTGGCGGTTCTCTATGATACACATATACTTACAATGAAAAGAACTTGCTTGTGACTAAAGTTGAGTAGCATGAGGAACGACCCTCGTACTCAAGGGACATGAGATTGCCAACTTATGATTTGTCAAGCATATACTCCATATATGTTTCACTTTAACCTTAACCACTTCAGGATGCTTATGATAAGGGCAATGAGAGCTGAAAGCTAATAAGTACCATAATTTTTGGAAGCTCTTTATGAAACTTGAAATCTCTGCTTCCCTTTGTGAAGGGCCTTTCTTCCTACTTTTATATTGAGTCTCCACCTTCTATCTTTATGCACCAATTAAGAGAGTATAGTTGTCATTTTTAGTTTTATGTGCATTGTCCCAAAACTTATCGATTGATTCATAATGTTGATATTGCTTGTTCTTGAACTATTTGTATCTAGTCACCCTTATGAACTTTGAAGGTGTCAACACCCGGATTTTTAATCCCAGATGCCTGTTATGCCATACATCACAATCCCAGGATTACCATTTTTGCAAGACATAACATAATTGGATACCATAGTACATCATCCATTACAAACCATACATAAGTTCTTACACAAATAGGGATCTCATGATCCAGTTCTTAATACAACATCAAGCAGCGGAATACGTAATAATAACGATAGCGTAGGCGAAGCTCCATCTTCGGGGTCACAGGCAATGCTGACGATGGGAGATGATCCTAGTTGTCGTAACCTTCCTGGGGTCCATCCTCCAGGTACTCCTCTTCATAGTCTGGCCATGGGAATAGCCAGGGAAAAAGCCATGAGTACTCTTTAAGTACTCGCAAACTAATACTAACAGTTAAAGGGGTTTTTTGTAGTAGGATACTAAGCTCTAGGGTTGTTTTGCAAAAAGCCAGATTTACCTCTACTAAGTTCAGAAGAAAAGAATGCTAGTTGAAGTTTTATAACACCTAAGTGGGAACTTGTATTTCATATCACAACCCTGTTGTGGTCAAGTCAAAGTCTCAATCCATTTCACAAGTCATTTTGAAAAGTCTGACGGGGGAACAGTATGGCCACTCAATCGTCCATAATCATGACGCTATCCGAATAGTTTGACACTCTGCAGAGATTGTACACTTTCACCACAACATTCGATACATCCGTCAGGAACAAATCCTGAATTCACCATACTCAGTATGCGGATAATCAATCCTAACCTTTCAATTACACGCCCTAGTATAAGCACCTCTCCTGTGAGTTTGGCCTCCCAACCATGACCAACTGTCATCTTGGGTACTGCACAGGTGGACAATCTTCACAAGGTAGCCTCAGCTCAGACCTTGGCCATGAGGGAACTAATACTAAGGTATATAAGTTTCTAGTCAAGCCCTACCCAATCTTCGAGTATTGTGGTTGTACGATAAAATTGGAATGGTATCGCATCCAGACAACCATCAGTTTTAAGAAGGGCTAAGGCTCATGTCTCAACATTTTCATCACCAAAATCATCAGTTGTTCGAAAACACATGTCAAAACATCTCAGTAGAATGATCCATCATTCTAAGGTTTTCATAACCATTTTCACCAAGTATTCCCATCTAAAGTTGATCAAGTTTTATGCTTAGCACTAGCATCTACAAGTGGGGGTAAGCACTAATGAGGGGTGGTAAACTAGTGGAGTTTTAACTACGTTCAATCTCCTGCCTTAGGATGACATCAAGATTATCTAGCTTAGGCCAAGTTTTATGCTCTTTATGCAACTTTCACATATCTTTCTAGTATCTACCATTATCTTAAGTAAACTCCAAGTAAGAGCTTTGATAAATAAATAAAGTAAGAAGCTTGTAAGTAAAACTAGGATTGGTTTATCAAGTAGTTAGGATCATATATGCTTTTAAGGCATATAGTTGACATGGTAACAAGCAAGTATTGGCTTGCACAATATCAGTATAAGCTTGCTAAATTGCAAGTGTTAGCTTGCAAGGTTAATAGCTTGCCTTGAGCAGAGCAGTGGATGAAGTTCTCCTCGGCTTCTTCTTCGTAGAATCCTCCTTCCTCCTCGTATCCTTGGTCGGTACTAGCGTCTATAAATAAATATGATGTACACAATCACCAAACAATACTTAACTACTTACAATCATCACACAAAAAGGGTCCTATAGATGATCTAGCATCATCACTAACATTACAGGATTAAAGCTTGGTTTAATTCCTTTTATTTTTAGAAAAGTAATTTCTACTCATTGAAAAACTACTTAAGATTTAATATTCTCCAAACCAAACATGGTATCATGTTGACACATGTCATCACCACATATTTTAGTCAATGGGAATGTGATTTAAAGTGGTGTCACAATTTAATAATGTTTTACCCTTTTATTTTAATTAATTAAAGTGGCTAGAAATGCCTATGGGGCATTCTTTTATTACTTGAACATTATTTCTGTAAGTAACCCTATATATTTTTATATATTCTGAAAGGTATGGTTAAATGTGATTTTTGAGAGTTGGAATCAACTCAAAAGCTATCATGGTTTAAATTTGAAACATGTTTGAATGCAGAAAAGCTTCTGCCTTGTTATTTTTACCATGGGTGATCTATAGATCCAAATGACTTGAATCCAACGGGCTTGGATTCAGCATTCCTAGACCTTTCCAACAAAATTGGTTTCATTCAATTTGGTGCACTGAATCGACCTTGGTTGATTTTTGAAACTGGGTACAGAAGTGTGTTTGAAATAAAATGGAAAAGGTTTAATTCAAATAACTGGGCTGCGCGGGAAAAGTTAACGGGCCGACCTGCTAAGCGTAGCGCTTCCGCGGGCTGTTTAAGTGGCTGTCCCCACTCGTCAGTGAGATAGGGGTGCGGTTGACGGGCAACGTGGGTCGTTCAACTGGTTCTAATCCAACTACCGAGTCATCGTCGATGTTGAGCAACGCCGTGAGATAGAAACCTAGCGGCGATGGGGTGCTGGGGCTCACCGGTGCAAAGAGGGTCGGCGAGGCGAACGACGGTCGACGGCGAATCTCCTGGTACCGGTGGATCCTCCTGGGGCGGCTCCAATCGCTGGCTCCTTTCTTCTCCAGAGGCGGCGGGCTCCGGTGAAATTCCGACGAAGTGTTGCTCGCCTTGCTCCGGGAACGGTGTGGCACGATCAGTGATGAGAGGGGAGTAGAATGGTGTGCTCAATTCGGCTGGGGGTGGCCTCTATTTATAGTCGAGCGAGGGGACCGACGGGGCGCAAGGTGAGCTTGTCGGGGGCGATGGTACAGACGGCTATTGGCATGGGCGAAGGTAGGGGACGGTGCGGTGTTCCCTAGCGATGCTCAACGGTACGGTGGCGAGACGTGGGGCAGTGCGGTTTGGTCGGAACATGACGGTGCTCTGCGCGTGCCCGACGGAGAATTTAATGGCGCACAACGCGCGTGGTCTGCGCGGCGGCGAACGAGCGTGACTGCGGGGTTGCTGGGACGGTGGTGATCACGTATGCACGCGGCGAGGGAGGCGCGCGGTCTGTGGGAGTTGGTCGAGCGTGGTGCACGGGGCGTGCTCTCGGCATGGTTGCTGGCGAGGTTGGCATGGTCCGTATGCGTGGTCCAGTGGTCGAGGTTCGAGGTGGATGTGGAGCGGTGGAGTGTTGGCTTGCTCCCAGACATGCTGTCTAGGCTTGTTTCTCCTCCTAGCTTGCTGTCGACATGGGGGTGACAAGGGTAGATTCGGCTGTTCACCATTGATGACAATGCCAAGCTCACAGTGGTACTAGTGCTTGGTTAATCTTGCTAGATGATCTACTGAGCTGGTTGTGAGCTAGAAAGGGAACCAGTTAGGCAAGAATCACTGCTCACAATAGTGTTTTGATTTTGTTTGATTTGTGTCTGCCAAGTGTTTGATGAAATGGCCGCATGAATTCAAGTTTTGAATTTTGAAAAGATTTTTGGTGGGTGTGCTAGATTGGTGCTGGTGAGTCTGCAGATGCTTGGGTTTTGAAAGTTGAGCTTGTTTGAGTGGTTTTTGAAAAAGTGGGATCTTCCCATATGATAAAGATTCAATTTTGAATTGTCATTTAAACTATGCATTTGAAAGTTTCGGGATGATCACAAAGTGGTCCTTGATACTTTGTTATGAGTACAATCAAGGGGTGCAAAGATCCAGAAAAGTTTCTGTTAGGTTCTGAAAGTTTGAGACAGCCAAAGTAGGCTTGGGAGTTAAATTGGTCAAAATGACCATTCCTTTATTTTATTTGTTTTGCTTTACTTGTCTTTGGGAAAAGTGTGGGAAATGTTTAGATGATGTTTATTTCACCTAAGAAACATTTTACAAGCAAAGAAACACACAAACAAGTTGGTTCAAAAGAATTTCAATTTAAATGCATACACATATGCATGCTTTCATAATTTTAATTAGAAAAGTTTTTGTTAACCCTAATTTTGATGATTAGAGTTTGATGATTTAAGTTTAGTATTTTTGGGATGTTACAAACCTTCCCCCCTTAAACAAAATCTCATCCCGATATTTGAAAAAGGACGAAAAGATTACCTAGGATTTGAAGAGATCGGGAAACTCCGTCCTGATGTGATCTTCGCGCTCCCAGGTAGCTTCCTCTTCTGTGTGGTTGCTCCACTGAATCTTGAGAAACTTGATGCTTCGGGTTCGGGTAGTTCGAAAAGCTTCTTCCAAAATACGGATGGGTACTTCGGGATAGGTTGGGTCATCTTTGATCTCTATGGTCCGGTGATCGATATTTTTGAACACTTCGGTCTTCTCTGGGACTTCGAAACACTTGCGAAGTAACGAGATATGGAAGACATTGTGCACGGCTGACATCTCTTCGGGTAGTTCCAATTGGTACGATAATTCTCCTCGATGGTTCAGAATCTTGAAAGGTCCGATATATCTGGGGGCTAACTTTCCTTTGAGTTGGAAACGATGCATTCCCTTCAGTGGCGACACTTTCAGATAAACAAAGTCTCCAATGTTGAAGGCGAGGTCTCGACGTCTCTTGTCGGCGTAACTCTTTTGTCTGGACTGGGCGGTCTTGGGGTGCTCACGAATCTTGTGAACCTTCTCTTCTGCTTCTCGTAGGATGTCGGGTCCGAAAATCTGACTCTCTCCTACTTCCGACCAGTTCAAAGGGGTGCGACACTTCCTTCCGTAGATGAATTCAAATGGGGCCATTTGCAAACTAGCCTGATAACTGTTGTTGTATGAAAATTCTGCAAATGGCAGACACTCTTCCCACTTAGATCCATATTCTAACACACATGCTCTCAGCATATCTTCGAGTATTTGATTTACTCGCTCCGTTTGTCCATCGGTCCGAGGGTGGTACGCGGTGCTGAAATCTAGACGGGTTCCTAAACCTTCTTGGACTTTCTTCCAGAATCTCGAGGTAAACTGAGTTCCTCGATCCGATACAATGTTCTTGGGGACTCCGTGCAAACTAACTAATCTAGCGATGTACAACTCCGCTAGCTTCGAACTTTGGTATGCTTTGTTCACACTTTGAGGTATTTTTATACATTTTCTGGGACTAACCTATTAACAAGATGCTGCAATGTCAGTTGCCTATTTTCTGCTATTTTTGGTTTCAACAAAGCTAGTAAAAAAATATTCTCGGAATTGGACGGGACAAAAGCCAAAGTCAATATTTTACCGTAGAGAACACAGAGACCGAAGGGCAGCCAAAGGAGGGCCACGAGGTGGCCACACCCAAGGGCCGCGCGGCCCGGGGGGCGTGCTGCCCTATGGTGTGGTCCCCTCGGGCGCCCTCCTGCCTTGCCTCTTCGCCTATAAAGTCACCCCGATGCAGAAAACCCTAAGTAACCCGATCAGATCTCCACGAAATAGTCCGTAGCCGCCGCCACCATCGTCCCTAGATCGAGGGGATCTGAAGCTCTTCCAGGCACCCTGTCAGAGGGGAGAGATCATCCTGGAGGCCTTCTTCATCACCATGCCAGCCTCCGGTATGATGCGTGAGTAGTTCACCCTTGGACTATGGGTCCATACAGTAGCTAGATGGTTGTTTCTCCTCCTTTGTGCTATCATGTTTAGATCTTGTGAGCTTCGTTCATGATCAAGATCATCTATTTGTAATCATACATGTTGTGTTTGTGAGGATCCAATGGATATTGAGATACTATGTCAGATTGATTATTGATTCTATCATGTCAGATTGATTATTGATTCTATCATGTATGTGCTGTTTGTGATCTTGCATGCTCTCCGTTGCTAGTAGCTATCTTGGCCAAGTAGATGCTTGTGATTCCAAGAGGGAGTATTTTTGCTCGATAGTAGGTTCATGCCTCTAGTAATATGGGTAAGTGACAGAAATCTCTAAGATTGTAGATGTGTTGTTGCTACTAGGGAGAAAACAAGAATCTTTTGTTCATGCAACAATTGTATTGTTTAATTTACACACATTGCTTAATGTAATTATCTGTTGCTTGCAACTTAATACTGGAAGGGGTTCGGATGATAACCTGAAGGTAGATTATTAGTCATAGATGCAGTTGGATTACAGTTTATGTATATTGTTGTAATGCCCAATCAAATCTCATAGTAATCATGATGTCTAGTATTTGCATTGTTATGCTTTCTGATACGTCCAATTTGCATCACCATTCTATATCATAATTTGCCTCTATTCATTGATATATGTCTTATTATGAGGTATTACTTATGTCTTTTCATCTGTTTTTGCATGTTGGATGATTCTTGGAGGATGGACTACCAGAGTCTGGATTTTGATGGAAAAGGAGGTGTTTTGATGCAATTTCACGAAGATCAGAAAAATATGGGAAAATTATATTTTTCCAGAAGACAGAGGAAGCCATAAGGGGAGGCGAAGAAGGGCCACAGGGGGGCCCACACACCCCCTAGGAGTGGGCCCACCTTGCCCTGCGCCTAGGGCAGGTGTGGCCCACCTGGCCGGCCTCCGACTCGGCCCTCTCACCTATATCTTCCTTACGGAACCCTAACACCAAGGGGGCGACCACAGATAGATTTCCGCTGCCTCTACGGGGCGGAAAACACCGAGAGAGAAAGATCTCTCCGGCAGACAGAATTCTGCCGGCGAAACTCCTTCCTAGAGAGGTGAGATCCTCGCCATCAACACCGTCATAAAGCTAGGCTTCATCGGGATCATGATCATCATCATCCACACCATCATCTCCACCAGCACCATCATCACCACTCCGTCCCGCTGTAACAATTGTGTTGGATATTGCTTTAGTTCTTAGGGGAAACTTTCCCGGTGTTAATTACTATTGTAGTTGATGCTTGTGAGTGTAACACTCATTGGATTATTCTTTATGTTCAGATTGTTATTCATCACCATATCATCTTTGATCTTGATCCATATGATGTCTTGTGAGTAGTTCGTTTATTTCTTGAGGACATGGGAGAAGTCATGTTGTTATTAG
Organism: Avena longiglumis; assembly: GCA_030063025.1. NCBI lineage: Eukaryota > Viridiplantae > Streptophyta > Magnoliopsida > Poales > Poaceae > Avena > Avena longiglumis. Next base: position 462,950,662 of record CP125974.1, read on the forward strand.
TGGATTTGTGTTGAGTTATTATTCAATGGTTTAGTATTTAAGTTGTGGTGCTATTCTTCTAGTGGTGTCATGTGAACGTCGACTACATGATAATTCACCATCTATGGGCCTAGGGGAATGCATTGTGTATTTGGCTACTAATTGTGGGGTTGCCGGAGTGAACAAAAACCTGAACCTACGTTAGGACACCTTTGCACAAGGGAGCGTAGGATCTCAGAGTTTAATGCTGTGGTTAGGTTTATATATTAATTACTTTCCTATAGTTGCGGATGCTTGCAGGGGGTTTAATCACAAGTATGTATTAGTCCAAGTAAGGTTGTTACATTAGCACAGGTTCACCCACACAACACTTACAACACCAAAGAAGAGTACTTAGCTATTTGAGGCGAAAGCACTTGAAAGAATTCCCATGTGTCCTCGAGAACGTTTGGTCCTTATAAGTATTTCCACCGGCTTGTCCTTTGCTAAGAAAGGATTGGGCCACTTGCTGTGTTTGCTCTTTATTACTTGCACTTTGTTTTGTTGCTTTATAAAAAAAAACCTAAAAATCCGTTTGCTAAGTATTTGCAGAGAGTTCCTGCTCCATACCACTAGTCAACACCTTCTTCTCCTTGTTGGGATAGACACTCCTATTTATCGAAAGTACTGCGATACACCCCGTATACTTGTGGGCCCCTATTTTCTGGCCACGCTTAGGGGGTTTGGCCCCCCTGGTCGCCTCCCGGACTCGCCTCTTCGCCTATAATAAGCCCCCAATGCAGAAACCCTAGGCACCCGATCAAAACTCCACGAAACCTTCTGTAACCGCCGCCGCCATCATCCCTAGATCGAGGGGGATCTAAAGTTCTTCCCGGCACCCTGCCGGAGGGGAGATCATCTCGGAGGCCTTCTCTCCGGTATGATGCGTGAGTAGTTCCAACTTGGACTATGGGTCCATGTAGTAGCTAGATGGTTGTATCTCCTTCTTGTGCTTTGATGTATAGATCTTGTGAGCTCTGTTCATGATCAAGATCTAATCTATTTGTAATCATGCATGTTGTGTTTGCGGGGATCCGATGGATATTGAGATTATTATGTCAGTTTGGTTAATGTTTTTGTCTTTATGACTCTATCATGTCTGTGTTGTTTGTGATCTTGCATGCTCTTTGTTGTTAGTAGCTATCTTGGCCGATTAGTTTCTAGTGACTCCAAGAGGGGGTATTTATGCTCGATAGTGGGTTCATGCCTCTAGTTTCCAAGGGAAGTGACAGAAATCTCTTCGGTTGTAGATGTGATGTTGCCACTAGGGAGAAAACAATGGTCTCTTGTTCATGGAACAAGTGGATAGTTTACCTTACACACTTTGCTTAAAGCAGTTGTCTGTTGCTTGCAACTTAATACTGGAGGGGGTTCGGATGATAACCTGAAGGTGGACTTCTAGTCATAGATGCAGTTGGATGGCGGTCTATGTATATTGTTGTATTGCCTAATCGAATCTCATAGGATCTGTTTGACTAGTATTGCATTGTTATGCCTTGCTTAGTTCCTGAAATGGAAAGTGTGATGCTTCTTGTCCATATTCTTTTATCGACACTTCGCTCCATAAACCCGTGGACATGTTTACTGAGCTCAGTTTTCGCTTGGGGACAAGCGAAGGTCTAAGCTTGGGGGAGTTGATACGTACAATTTCCATCACCAGTCTATATCATAATTTGCCTCTATTCATTGATATGTCTTATTATGAGGTATTAATTCTGTCTTTTCATCTGTTTTTGTGTGTTGGATGATTCTTGGAGGATGGAATGCCAGAGTCTGGATTCTGATGAAAAAAAGAGGTGTTTTGATGCAATTTCACGAAGATCAGAAAAATACCAGAAAAAATATGGGAAAATTATATTTTCCCAAAAGACAGAGGAAGCCAGAAGGGGAGGCGAAGAAGGGCCAGAGGGGGCCCACACACCCCTAGGCGCGGGCCCACCTTGCCCTGCGCCTAGGGCAGGTGTGGCCCATCTGGCCGGCCTCTGACTCCGCCCTCTCGCCTATATATTCCTTATGGAACCCTAACACCAAGGGGGCGACCACAGATAGATTTTTGCCGCCTCTGCGGGGCGGAAAACACCAAGAGAGAAAGATCTCTTCGGAAGACAGAATTCTGCTGGGGAAACTCCTTCCCGAAGAGGGGATATCGTCACCATCAACACCGTCATCAAGCTAGGCTTCATAGGGATCATAATTATCAGCATCCACACCATCATCTCCACCAACACCATCATCACCACTCCGTCCCGCTGTAAAAATTATATTGGATATTCCTTTAGTTCTTAGGGGAAACTTTCCCGGTGTTAATTACTATTGTAGTTGATGCTTGTGAGTGGAACCATTGGATTATTGTTTATGTTCATATTGTTATTCATCACCATATCATCTTTGATATTTATCCATATGATGTCTTGTGAGTAGTTCGTTTAGTTCTTGAGGACATGGGAGAAGTCATGTTGTTATTAGTGGATTTGTGTTGAGTTATTATTCAATGGTTTAGTATTTTAAGTTATGGTGCTATTCTTCTAGTGGTGTCATGTGAACGTCGACTACATGATACTTCACCATCTATGGGCCTAGGGTAATGCATTGTGTATTTGGATACTAATTGTGGGGTTGCCGGAGTGACAAAAACCTGAACCCCCGTTAGGACACCTTTGCACAAGGGAGCGTAGGATCTCAGAGTTTAAGGCTATGGTTAGGTTTATATCTTAATTACTTTCATGTAGTTTTGGATGCTTGCAGGGGGTTTAATCACAAGTATGTATTAGTATAATTAAGGTCGGTACATTAGCACAGGTTCACCCGCACAACACTTACAACACCAAACAAGAGTACTAGCTATTTGAAGCGAAAGCACTTGACAGAATTCCCATGTGTCCTCAAGAACGTGTGGTCCTTATAAGTATTTACACCGGCTTGTCCTTTGCTAATAAAGGATTGGACCACTTGCTGTGTTTGTTCTTTATTACTTGCACTTTATTTTGTTGCTTTATCAGAAAACCCCTAAAAATCCGTTTGCTAAGTATTTGTAGAGAGTTCCTGATCCATATCAATAGTCAACACCTTCTGCTCCTCGTTGGGATCGACATCCTATTTATCGAAAGTACTGTGATACACCCCCTATACTTGTGGGTCATCAAGACTATTTTCTGGTGTCGTTGTCGGGGAGTGAAGCGCTATTGAAGAGTGGAACTAGTGAAGGAAACTTCTATTGTGAGTATTGATTTTTGTTACTACTTGTTATTTTGTTTCCAATATGGATAACCCACTTGGTTTTCTGTTTGGGAAAACTACTACCACGACTAGGGTATTAGATGAACCACCACCTGTTGAGATTGATCCTTTTAAGATACCTACAAGTATTGTTGATCGTGTTATGGATAATTATTATTTTGGGGATGGAACTGTCCATCCCGGTGAACACTTGCTTTTTATCCATGAATTATGCGGATTTTTTAAGTGTGCAGATATCACAACTGAACATGTGAAGAAGTTACTGTCTATATCCTTGAAAGGGAGAGCTAAAGAATGGTATAAGCTGCTGAAGAATGGACAATCCATGGATTGGGAGGAAATGACATCTCTCTTTTATTCTAAATTCTATCCTCCCAGTGAGATTCATAAGGATAGAAATCTGATATATAACTTTTGGCCTCATGATGGAAAGAGTACAACTCAAGCTTGGGGGAGAGTGAAGTTACTAATGCTTAAATGTCCTATTCATGAACTCACTAACAATATTATTATCAATAACATTTATGCTAGGCTTTCTCTTCATGATAAATATTTACTAGATGCTTCTTGTGCTGGATCATTCACACATATGAAGTAAGAAGATAAATGGGATCTACTAGACCGTATTCAGGAGCACACTGAAGCTTGGGAGAATGACAAAGGAAGAAAGTAAGGTATAAACTATGATTATGAATGCATTAAATCTTTTATGGGAACTGATGACTTTCGTGATATTAGCAATGAGTTTGGTCTTGATTCCCAAAGTATTGCCAACTTTTTTAAGGCCTTTGCCTCTTACATAGAAATTCCTAAAAAGAAGTGGAACAAGTACCATGCACCTTATAAAGATGTTGTTAATCATGTTCCTATTAGAAGTGATGTAGTTTGTACTACTAATCATATTGTGCCTGAACCTTATGTTGAGAAAATTCCTTTCCTAGCTAAGGTGAAGGAGTATTCTATGATGATTAGTGCAAATAACAAAGGTACTAAGAGAACTGTGGAGCGTGATGAGCAATTGAATGTTGAACCTGTGGTAGCTATTGTGAAAGACCCTGTCACTAGAAATATAGAGGATGAGCACATTGTATTCTGTGAAGATGCTTCTAATATTATCTCTCATCCTAGTAAGGCTAGAAAAGCTAGTGTTCCTGTGCTTTCTGTTAAAATTGGTGATCATTGCTACCATGGTTTATGTGATATTGGTGCTAGTTCTAGTGCTATTCTTATCAGCTTTACAGGGAAATTATGCATGAGATTGGTACTTGTGAGATTGAGGAAATTGATGTGGTTATTCACCTTCCAAATAATGAAACCATTTGCCCTATTGGTATTGTAAGAGATGTGGAGGTTCTATGTGGTAAGATTAAATATCCTGCTAATTTTCTAGTACTTAATTCAACAGCTAGCAAAACTTGTCCTATCATTTTTGGTAGACCTTTCTTGAACACTCTCTCAGCTATTATAGATTGTAAGAAGGAGAAAGTTTTAACTAAGTTTGATGGAGATTATTATGAGTTTAACTTTTCCAAATTTGCTAAAGCTCCTTGTGAAAATAGCTTGCCTAATGAAGATTTCAGGATGGAACAACTTGCTTCTATTGATCCAGTTTATGACCTTGGACCTCTTTTTGGTGACTGTAAGTATGCTCATTCTGAAGATAAAGTTGTTGCCACTGACAGTTATATTGTCAACTTTATTCAAAGTGCTACTGAAAGTTATTATGAGAGAGGGAAACATGGTTTTATGCATCTCAATAATGTTAAGTTTCCCCGTTTTATGTTGAAAGCTTTGAAGTTGCATTTGTTTTGTCTTCCTATGCTAGTGGCTTTTTGTTTCAACAATTCATTTTCTCATGACACTCCCATGCATAGGAAGTGGGTTAGACTCAATTGTTTTGGTTATTTGCTTCTTGATGCTCTCTTTCACTTCAAATATATATCTCCTTTGTGAGCATCATTGGAAGTTTCAAGCCTAACTTAAAGGCATTAAAGAAAAGTACTTGTTGGGAGATAACCCAAGAGTTTTGTCGAGTCTTGGAAGTTACTAATTCAGTAATAACCTCTCCTTATCCTTTTTATTTTGGTTTTTGTGTCAAGTTAAACTACTTTTGAGAAGTGGAGGAGTTGTGAAAAGTGGTTGTCCTGGGAAAGATTTTTGTGCTAAATTGTAAAAAATCTTGAGGAAACTCAGTATGTCGGATGAAGCTATATTTTTCTGAGATTGTTCTCCAAGTTGTTACCCAACTTTCATTAGTTCTGCATTTTTTTATTTGAGCAACAAAAGGTTTTCGAAAAAATCAATCTTTACCTGCTGGTCTGTTTTGACAGATTTCTTCTATCATTTGCATTTGCCTCTTACAGAAGCCTTTGTTTTGATGGATTTCAGTTGAAAGTGTGCACCTAAAGGTTAATTGTTTTTGCTTACACTAATGTTGCCCTTGAAGTTTGTGTGAGACCTTGTAGGAAAGGAAATTACAGGAGAAGGAGAAAAGGAGCCTACAGAGTTCGTCTCTGAATAGGTAAAAGTGGTGAAAACAGAAGGTTCGTGAAACCCTAATCTTTTTTTATTTTTGATGTTTTTATTACATAAGGAAAGTTATGAGACGGATCAGAGGAGGAACCAGAGGCCGGAGTGGCCAAACCAACCCTAGGCGCGGGCCCCAGCTGGTCATGCCTGGAGGGGGTGTGCCTCCCCCGAGCTCCGTCTCCGCCTTGTTTTCGTATCAAAACCTTCCTTATGCTTTGAAACTTCGTAATATATAACCCCCCATATTCCCTGAGATTCGTGCATCGTGTTCTCGTTATGTTTTCGTTTCGATCTGTTTCTGTCAGGAAATCTTCTCAAGTTTAGAGCACCATGGTCTCCGCCAACGACAAAGGCAAGAAGGTTGAGGAAGAAGATCCTCACAAACCCAAGGAGGAGGAGATTTTGGTAGGTGATGAAGAAGACATGGAGGAAGACAAGCAACCGGATACTCGCGCTACCGTCTCAAGCATTGGAGTGGTGGCAAAACCTACCAAGCTTAAGAGGACATCACGGATGTCTACATGAGGGAAACCTCCACGTCATACCCTCTCTCCACGGTCACCTCCTCCAAGTACCAAGAAACCCTTCCACACTCTTATACATGAGCGTCAATATCAACATGTGCCCAAAGGGAACTTGCCCTTGATGTGGGATATGCCTCGTTCTAACAATGCAGGGAAGGAACACTCTAAGGAGGAAGAGTGGGGAAAGAATAACAAGGACTATAATTCTAGTCTCGACATGATCATGAACCGCATTAAGCAGAATTCGGAGTTGATTTGTACTCTGACCTTTGAGATTAAGGATTTGAAGAAACTGATTGAGGAGCTTATCAAGAGAACACCACCACCACCGAAGGTGTAATTCGTCATCAGGTTTGGCATCCCCTTGGCTTGTTCCAATCTTGGGGGGGAGTGCAGTGGTATCACCTTCATTGTCTTTTATCTTTTACCTTTTTAGTGGATTCATATCTTTGGTAGAGAGGTTATCTTATAGTTTGGTTTGCATGTGGAAGTATCTCTCATTTAGTTGATTATCTATGTATCCCTTGGTGTGAGTGCCTTTATGGAATATTAATGAGAAGTTTCATCTTTTACTTTTTGCACTTCTTATTTTAGTTTGCAATCTCTACTATATGATGGATCTTTTTGATCAGTATTGGCATCACTTTGGGAGCATCAAGTAAATCTAAACTGGTTTTGGCAAACCAAGTTCTGGTCAGTAGCAACACTTTTTGAGGTTTGAAAGAAAAAGAGAAAAAGCTTACAGGTATTTTGTATCATTTATTTTTCTTTCTTGTTGGCTCATAAGCTTAGTATTCTTTATTAAAGATCTTTTGTGTCCTCAAGGAATATTGCATGTTTGGCTTTATTACTTGTATGTTTGTTTGTTTCTTTCAACTCTTTTGCTTGCTACCCAACCTTGCTAGCCAAAAACCTGTTTTGAGAAGGCACACCTATCATTCTTCCAAACCCCTTTAAACCAAAACCTTTGCCATTTGTGTCCACCATATCTACCTATTAGCTTTTGCTATTCCAAGCAAATTCTCAAGATTCATCTATCTTTCGAATTAAAAAGTATTTTGTTATGTGAAAACTAGTTAGTAAAGCTCTCACGAACTTGATGGCACACCTTATTCCTTGCCCCTAATAGACTTGAACCATTGTGTCATCGAAGTTGTATATGCTTGCATCTATACGTTGGAATTAGCAGAACTGTGCTGTCACGGGGAACGCTTTCAACATTGCACTTGTACCTTATACACAGTTGATATCGTGATCTTTTGTCTGTGGATGTCAACAGTGTGAAATAAAGAGGGAACTTGTGAGTTCATGGAGTCTGTATTTTGTGTTAGAGAAACGCCTGGGCCGCTAGCCTAAGCCATGCCTAATCATGGTGGAAACTTGCAGCATCACGAAAATGAGCTATCTGTGTAGCATCCTCAATAAAAAGCTATGCACATAGTAAATAAAAAGATCGCTGAGATGCTCACTGTCTCCTTGCCTTGTCATTTTGGTTATGGATAGCTCATGTACCATGTGCAAGGGGTACCCCATTGGCGGTTCTCTATGATATGCATGTACTTACAATGACAAGAACTTACCGGTCACTGAAGTTGAGTAGCATGAGGAGAGGCTCTCATATTCAAGGGACATGAGATTGCCAACTTATATTTCGTCAAGCATATACTCCATCTTTGTGCACTTTAACCTTAACCATCTCAAGATGCCTATGATAGGGGCAATGAGGGCTCAAATCTAGTAAGTACCATAATATTTTGGAAGCTCTTTATGACTTGTAATCCCTACTACCCTCTATGAAGGGACCTTTCTACTACTTCTAAGTTGAGTCAATAAACCTACTTCCTCTCTACCTCCAGCAAGCACTTGAGTTGTTGTGTTTCAAGCATTCATATGGTGATTTATTCAATCATGTTCTCTATCTTCCTTGTTTGCACAAAACTCTTATCTATTGAGTATTACTTTGAAAGCCTTCATTGTGAAAAACCTTTTTGAGCAAAGAGTGCTCCTGTTGTAAAACTTCTACAAAAATATTCTTGTGAAACTGTTTGCCAGATGTTCTCTAACGAAGAACAAGAGTTTGCCAATTCCAATTATGATTTATCTTTATGCATCTCTATTGTGATTCATGTACTTGTTGCAAGCTAAGTTATATAATGGTGAGTTATTTTCTTCCATGAGTTATGTAATGGTAAGTGTGATGCTTCTTGTCCGTATTATTTTATCGACACTTCGCTCCATAAACCCGTGGACATGTTTACTGAGCTCAGCTTTCGCTTGGGGACAAGCGAAGGTCTAAGCTTGGGGGGATTTGATACGTCCAATTTGCATCACCATTCTATATCATAATTTGCCTCTATTCATTGATATATGTCTTATTATGAGGTATTACTTATGTCTTTTCATCTGTTTTGCATGTTGGATGATTCTTGGAGGATGGACTACCGGAGTCTGGATTATGATGGAAAAAGAGGTGTTTTGATGCAATTTCACGAATATCAGAAAAATACCAGAAAAAATATTGGAAAATTATATTTTCCCAAAAGACAGAGGAAGCCAAAAGGGGAGGCGAAGAAGGGCCAGAGGGGGCCCACACCCCCCTAGGCGCGGGAACACCTTGCCCTACGCCTAGGGCAGGTGTGGCCCATCTAGCCGGCCTCCGACTCCGCCCTCTCGCCTATATCTTCCTTATGGAACCCTAACACCAAGGAGGCGACCACATATAGATTTTCGCCGCCTATGTGGGGCAGAAAACACCAAGAGATAAAGATCTCTCCGGCAGACAGAATTCTTCCGGGGAAACTCCTTCCCGGAGACGGGATATGTCACATCCCCAAAATTTTCCAAATTTTCTAATGTGAAAAAAATAAATAAATTATTGTTGAAATTTAGGGTGAAAAGAAACTTTTTGATTCCAAATGGAAATTTAAAATCCCATCTTGAACAAACTTTGATTAATGTTTGAATCCAACTAAATTCAAATCAAGTGAAATGCATTCTTCATAAATGCATCTTGAAATTTAAACACTTGGAAAATAAACCAAAACCCTAAAACCCTAATGGAAGAAAAACATTTCCAAGCTATATCTAAGCCTATGGTTTTGGTCCACATAAAAATTGGTCAAACAAACATTTCAAAATGATCAAGAATGACAAATAGAAATATTATAAAACCATAGAAATTGGTTTCACTTAATTTGGAGCTATAAATAAAATCTTATGAATTTAATAAGATAAGGAAATTGAATCTCCAAAGCTAATGAAGCACCTATCTAAAAATTCATACCAAATGGAGAGAAATTGACCCTAAAGAGATTTAAAAGGATAAATAAAAATTAAACAAGATTTTACAAGTTAGAATCATCATTTTTAGATCCTTAAATAAAAAGATATGGTTTTTATAAGCAAAGGAAGAAATAAATAAATAAGGACTATTTTAAAAAGCTAAGTTCAATCTTGATCAAGCAAATAAATAAAATATTTTTGTTTAACTAAAAAGAGTAAAGGATTATTTAAATAAAATCATGAGGATTTATTATTATCCAATTTCATTTAAGTAAAAGACATTTCCCATTTTAAATGAACACTAAAAACAAAATAAAGTATTTTAAATAATAATTCAAAGTGTTTTATTTTTAAATAAAACCTACTGAAAAGATTTGGAAAATTTTGGATTTCAAATGGAGTTTGAAAACATTAATAAATCTTATTTGAATTAATACAAGGGCCTATTTTAAATAATTAATATACCCTAAAAAGAATAAAAGAATTATTCTAAATTTGACTTTAGAATGTATTAATAATTAGTATTTGAATATACACAATGTTTGGTAGAGGTTTGAATTTAAATGGAGATTGAATTATTTGAACAAAAATCAAAACAAATAAATGAAAACAGAAAAAGAAAAGGATTCAGAACAAAAAAAAAGAGAGAGACCAACCCAGCTAACCCAGCCCATCTAAGCCCAGCGAGCCCAGTCCTCCCTTCTCCCCCGAAGCGTTTTCTACTCAACAGCGAACCTGTAGCCTCGCTGACATCTGGACCCCACCTCTCCCCTCTCTCCCGATGACAACAACGCCCCACCGCTAGGTCATCACCCCTAACCTCGCGCTGACCCCGCCCCCCCTCACTCTCTCGGCCATTTCTGGCCTGAATTCAAGCGCGTTAATTTGCTTCAATTGCCGGAGTAGACCCTGCCCCGACCACACGTACTTAAGCGCCTCCCTCTTCCCTCTCGTTCCCCTCAGTCGACGCATCCCAGGAGCCCCAGGCTGCCCCGAATTTCCGCGCAGACCACCGCTGCCTCCGACGAGCATCCGCGGCGATTCCGGCCAGCCCACGCCCCCCCTTGCTCCCTGGCGTATACGAGCACACTCCCTGGCCTCTGGCGCATCTCCTAGTGTGGCCCGTTCAGCCACGCGTGCTCTGCATCGTCGTCAATGTCAACGCAAAGCATCGTCGTCGTCTGTTTCCTTCTCCGGCGAAGCCCCCTGGTAACACCCGGCCGCGCCTCCTCTTCTCTTTGATGCTCCTATACTCCCCACTCTTCCGTGCATCTAACGACGCTGTTTTCTTGCTCTCTCGTGCTCAGTAGCGACGCCACCAACGAAGCCTGTGCGTGTCCGACGGCGCCAAGAACTCCGGTCAGGAATTCCCATCGTCCCTGTGCGCCCCCTGCCCAATGACAAACACCTTGAGAACCACCGCGACGTTGCGAATCTGGTGAGCCCCTCCTCCCTCTCCCTCTCTTCCAAGAATAGCCGGAACTCCTATGCCCGAGCGTCTCCGCCGCGCAGCCTCCGCCAGCGCCGCCCACCTATGGTCGCTGCATCGTGAATCGTCAGATCTAGATCGGAGCGATAGGATAGTTTCACTTAACGAAGGGGTATGCGATGATCTAAGTCGCACAGGTCCCTTTTAATCCTGCGATCCACGTTGCTTGATCCGAACGAACCGGTACCAGCCTATCAGAACAAGACACGTGGCCCAGTCTGTTTTATAAAAACCAGAATTGATCTATTAGATGTTCAAATTTGTAAATATCATAACTTTTGATCCACACGTCCAAATTTTGCAAATTTTATATCAATGGAATCAGCAAAAAAAATTCTATCCAACCATGCACTTTGTTTAGTAAATTGTTGTAAAGGTCCCAACCTTTAATAAGGTAGAGATCCCTGTGTTTACAATGCTAGTCCCTGGATCAATAGCTAGCATCCACAGTTAAGATGTAATATCAAGAAACAAAGGTCATAATACAACTTTTTAACTAGGAATAAAATAATTGATTACATCTTACATAGATCATTTGTCTATCTCATTACAATGCAGCAGAAATAACTATAGCATGGAGTCCTTCATCTTCAAAGTGTCACAGGCAATCATGTTGGTTGTAGACTTGTAATCCTAATCAACACACTTTACTAACATCAAACAAACCTGCAACATAACAAGATATAGCCACAAGGGTCAATACATTTGAATTGTATTGGCAAGTGATACTATGGTAGTATAGTGGTAACTATCATCTATATGCATTTGGCTAAGTGGATCTTAGGCTTGCTTTCCTCAAAATAGATTTTCCTTATCATTTGAAAACACTAAGTTTTTGATTGACAAAAATCACCCAAGGAACCACCAATAGAAATTGGTGAACCTTCACCCTTGTTCAACCACATGTTTTAACTTAGAAAACTGGGCTGAGGAGATTCTTTATAGCTTCCATGTCTTGATGCTCAAATTGTCCTTTGCCAGGGACATGGCTAAGTACTTAGATTTTACACTCTGCAGAGATGGTGCACTTTCCCCACAAGACTTGGTTTCACCAAGACAAGATCTTTTAGAAGCCTTCCCTTAGACCAAAATGGACGCGCTCCAAACCTATCATTCCCCTACCACCAACTGTCCATTTGGCTAAGTTATTGCAACCTATATGATCGAGGCAGAGCCCATAATGCCATGTGGCTGCACTTGAAGCTTCTCAACATTTGACATCTCAAATCTCTTTGTTCCTGGGTGGCATTCCACAAGTGAGATACACAAGGTGAACCATAGAAATGGGCCTTGTGTAACCACTCAACACAAACCATTCTTTCCATTCCACCCAGGTGTTTCATTCACTTAGTTGTTTTATTAAACAAAACACAAGTCCTTGACTTAGAAATATTCCATAGCATGAATATAATCTACCCTTGTTTTCTACTAGCTAAGCTAAGTATGATAGTAGTAGGAATCTTAACTTAGGAAAATTTTACTAAGGTTTCATCTACTAGGATTTCCCATGGCATAGTTTATACTTAGCAAAAATTCCATGCAAGTCGTACTTAGAAATATCACTAATGCATAGTGAAAATAATGGGACAAAGTATGAAGCATCACTTGCCTTTTTGGTAGAGAATTATAAGTTCACTCCTTGATCTTGCAATATTCACACTCTTCAATTTCCACTACAATTCAATCAAGCAAGCAATATTCAATCTACCATTCAAGCAAACATCACATAAAACAATAGAAAGAAAGCAATGCATGCAAGCATGATAAAGATTGTTTTATTTTGAAAAGTGGTTTCTAATAGGTTATGGACATCATAAAATATCTATTGGTCATTTATAAAAGTGGCAAGGTCATTTGTAAATGTGGCAAAATCATTTGATATCAAGTCAGTGAAAAATGGCCATTTTAAGTCATTTTTATTTTGCTAGAAATGGTTCAAACCAAAGTAATATTTTCTAGTGTTTGACAAATACATTTTTTTAAAACACAAATGTTGGTGTTTTATGGTCAAGTGTTTAATATTAAAATCATTCGCGAAAGGTTTCACCTATAAACCATTTTTACACTAAATCAATATTTTATGTTGTTGAAAATGCCTTTAGCAAATCAATAATCTTTATAGGGTTCACCAAATATATTTTTAATTCTAAAATTTGGTGTTTGGGGTCAGAGAGTTTAAATCAAAATAATTCCCAAAGGTTTTTCTCTAAAAAAGCATTTTTAACATATGAACAATATTTTTTTATTTGACTAGAAATGCTTTAATTCAAAGATTTATTCTCTTGCTTCAAAAAATATGTTTTTGAATCCACAAGTTGGTTTCTATGGTCAGTAGGTTCAAAAATAAACATTTGTCAAAGATTTTATCACAAAAATAATTTTAGAATGAATTTTATATTCAAATTATGCCTACACAAGTTTCTGCAAAAACAACTATTTTACCAGAAGAAATTTATTAAAAAAAGTGCATGGTTGGATAATACTTGGTCTTCTGATTCCATTGATATAAAATTTGCAAAATTTGTACGTGTGGATCAAAAGTTATGAATTTTACAAAATCATTCATCTAATAAATCAAAATCTGTTTTTTAAAACCTGTGTCTGGCCACGTGGCTGTATATTATTCGCCAGTACCGTTTCGCGTGGATCGACTAACGTGGGCCGCTGGATCTAATGCAAATCGCACGGCACAGAATGCTTCGTACCTAGGGACGGAGACAAGGGGGACGAGCAGGGGCTACGCCCCCCCCCCTATGCTTGTGATTTTCAATGAAAATTTAGCAATCGAAGCTCCTTGTTTAACCTAATTTAGCTAGCTTTGCCCCAATCATTAAGATCACACATATGCCTTTCCCCCCTTGATCTTAGCTTCTGGATCCATCCCTGTTTGTACCTCTTTGATAAGTGATTCTATCCTAGCGCTTGGATTCAAATCCTACGGATCACAGCATGTTGACCAACAGTTGGCGGCGCTGGGGGCGGCGAGTGGAGGCGGCGCGGTCAGATGGTGGCGGAGCCGGCAATTTAGGAAGAAAGGGAGATTGAGGAGGGCATTACCAAGTTCGCCGTGATGTGCTGAAGCTCGAGGTGGTCACAGTGGGCGAAGAGGCGCACGAGGATGACCTGAATTGCTCACCGGAGATCCTGCTGCCGTCGGGTGCGCACGGTCATCGACAGAGACAAGGCTTGGAGGCACGCTAAGGCAAGAGGGATGCACGGTTAGGTTCGCACGAGAGTTTCGAGCATGTGAGCATCACAGAGAGGGAGAAGGAAGGTCTGGGCTCACTAGTAGATGCCGCCGGAGTTGGAGCAGAAGGTAGTGGCGTGTTGATGTTGTCGGAGGCGATGTCCTGGGGAACGCGCGAGCGAGTTACCGCTACTGGGAGGTACGCCTGGTGCTGGAGAGCATGCTCGGTTGCTCCAGGAGAAGTGGGGGTGGCTGGCTTCGCCGGAATTCGAATAGGACCTCGTCGGAGCCTATGTGGTTGCAGCGAGCAATTAGGCTAGCCCTGGGGCGAAGAGGAGATGGGAACAGATGGGAATGGTAGAGGAGAGAGGGGCGACTAAGTACACACAGTCACAACGAGGTTTAAGCGAGGCATTGACACGTATTAAAACGAGTTTTAAACGAGAAGAAACGGCCGACGAGGGAGGCGTGGTCGTCGCGGGGTAAGGAAGAAGACTGACTGGTGGGGTCTGGTTGACAGTGAGAGAGAGAGAGTGGGTCCAGGCAGTCAACGTCTGAGGGGGTAAGTTTCTAAGTGGAAAACGGTTCGGGGGAGGGAAAGAAGATGGGCTGCGCTGTTGGGCTGGGTTGGGCCTGCTGGCTGGGTTGGGTTCTTTCCTTTTTTTGATCTGTTTCATTTTTCTTTTTCTTGATTTCTTTTTCTGTTTTGATTTTGTTTAAATGTTTTCAAACCTTGTTTGAATTCAAACCTTTTTCAAAAGTTCAGTATAATTCCATACTGTTTAGACATGTAATTTAAATGCTATTTTAGGAATAATTCTTTTATTTTTCTTATGTTTTAATCTTTATTAAAATAAGCATATGCCATTATTCAAAAAAGATTAAATATATTTTCAAACCCTTATTTAATATTCCAATTTTTCACAAAACCTTATTAGTAGGTTTATTTATTTAATGGGGTGTTAAATAATTCACTTTGAATTATTTATAGTATTTTAATATGATTATTAATCATTTAATTTGGGCAATTGTTTTTATTCCAATGAAATTCAAATATGTTTTAAATTCCATATAACTTTATTTAAATGATTCTTTTATTTCATTTAAGTTAATTAAATAGCGTTTATTCCACTTGGGTAAATTCTAATTATTTTTCCCTGATTTAATTAATCATTTCTATTAGGGATTTGCCTTAATCAAATGGAAAACAATTTGGTTAGGGCCATATTATTTTATTTGAATTTTATTTATCCATTTATTTCATTTGAACTCTGATCACATTCATTCCATTTATTTATGGATTTCTCCAAGATTTAATTTGGCTTTTAAAATACTCCTTATTTATTATTTCTTTCTATATCTTAAAGATCCAAACTTGGTCATTCAAATTGGTAAAATCTTATTTAATATTTGTTTATCCTTTTAAATATCTTTAGGATTATTTGCTCACCATTTGGTATGGATTTTTAGATAGGTGCTTTATTAGCTTTGGAAATTCAATTTCCTTATCTTACTAAGTTCATAAGATTTTATCTTTGGTTCCAAATTGAATGAAATCAATTTCTATGGTTTTATAATATTTCTATTTGTCATTCTTGATCATTTATAAATATTTGTTGACAAATTTTTATATGGATCAAATCCATGGTCTTAGAGATATCTTGGAAAACTCCCATTAGGGTTTTAGGTTTTTGATTTATTTTCCAAGTGTTTAAATTTCGAGATGCATTTATGAAGAATGAATTTCACTTGATTTGAATTTAGTTGGATTCAAATTTTATCCAAGGTTTGTTCAAGATGGGTTTTGATGAATTCATTTCAGACAAAAAGTTTCTTTTCACCCTAGATTTCAACAATTATTTATTTTGTTTATTTATTTTTTCACATTACAAAATTTTGAAAATTTTGGGATGTGACAGGTTACCACCCTTAAAAGAAATCTCGTCCCGAGATTTGGGAAAGATAGGGGTTACAAGTTTGGCTTCAAGACAACTCGGGTACTACCACCCTTAAAAATTTCCAACTAGATTACATCTTGGTTTACTTGGGATCTTGATGAGACTTCTCTGGACACTTGTTGGCATAATGGCCTAGCACTTTGCATTTGAAACACATCACTTGGCTAGTATCTTTCTTTTCCTTTGGTATCATTGCCTCTTGTTTGTTTCCTTGGTTCTTCTTATTTTCTAGGCAATCACTGGCATAGTGTCCCATCTCTTTGCAATTGTAACATTGCAACTTAGAAACAAGACAATACAGACAGCTCACAAGAAGATCTACGATTATGTCCCAGAATAGGTCCTATTCTTCTACCCTTTCCAGGTAGTCGATGGCTATTCACAGCTATTACCTTAACACCAAAGAAGAGTTCGACCCAATGCTTGATTTATGTCTTAAGGCAGCGAATCACCTAGGCTACGGATTTGTCGGTTAGTTGATTCTCGAAATAAGGTCATTCGGAAAAAAAACAGCCGGTTTCTTAAGGCCCTGTCCAAGCCAAGGAACTTACCCCGAAAATTCCTGACAAATGATGATTTAGACGAGATTCTGCGTTTTTGAACCACGAAAGTGGCTTATGTCCTTATTCTTCTTTTTGGGTCTCTCCAAAGCTAGGAGTTCTTCTAGTTCATGCTCTTCATACCTCACCTCAAAGGTGGGAAATATTTCTCTCTTCTTGGGGCAGTTACTAGAGATATGACCTTGTTATTCACAAGAGTAGCAACATTTTGTGGTCACTTTGGATTTGGCCTTATGATGCATGGTTCTGACTTTTCCTTCATCCTTATTGGTATAAGTTGTTCCCTTATGGAGGTTTCCAAACATTTGATGCATTCCATCTTGCTTCATTTGTTGGACTATAGAATAGATGGGGCATTGGATAGGGACATGATTATTTCCTTCACATAGGAAACAAGTAGCTTGAGATGTGGGGCATTGATTAGTTGGATGCTTCTCTTCACAATTGGGCATTGAACCTCATGCTCTTTGGAAGTGTGATCCTTGTCTCCATAAATATTGCAAGCTTGAGTTCCTTCTGTAATATCATTCTTGACATCATTGTTGTCACCCTCTCCTTGGGAAAGGCTATCTTTCATGTTGATCATTTGACTGGTCATCCCTTGCAACAATTGGGATTGAATTCCAAAACCTTTTGCATGGTTGGGTCTAACTCATTGTTGTTGGCTAAAAACTGAGTTGTTAACTGATTCAACTGGGTTTAGGTTACTATGAGTTCTCTCATGTGCATCTCTTAGTTGTTGTTGTCACCATTCTTGATGTTGGAGTTTCTTGGAGTAGTCATCTGTTTGGGTTGGATTGGGATTAGAATAGGCAAAAGATTTCTAAGGAAATAATTCTAATCACACACAACACAATTCACACAAGCAATGTGCAAGCAATCACAAGCAATCACTCCACTCAAACAACAAGTTTCAAGCACATTTTAGGCAACAAAATATTTTTGCTACACCACATAAGTTGGTGGGTTTGATTTAAACTCAATATGGTGGTCCAACTATATGGTTCACTTGAGATCTTTCCATTCTTCTTAGTTGACTCTTCATGAACAAGATCTTTATATCCATGGATAATTTCTTGTATCTTGGTCACAAAACTTCAAAGGTGATGATGATTCCTTCTAAGTTGTGTTTCCTTAGTCTTAAAGTCTTGAGTAATATTTCTTGTCTCACTTGTAGTCTTTAGTGATATCCAAGTTGAAGTCCTTGTTGAGACTAAGGTTGAAGTCACTTGAGTTGGTGAAGTCCTTTGCTCATGTTCAAGTCTTTGCTCATGGTGGAGGCTTTATCCATTAAGTTGAAATTGAAGAGATGTAGAGTTAAAACCAAAAAGGTTGAGGAAATAGTTTACAAGATTGTTTGTAAATAATATTTGGAACAAATTCAACTCCTATTTTTCTAAGGGGTTTTGTCCAATCCTAGGGTTACAATCCTACAGGCAACACAGTGCTCTGATACCATCTGTAAAGGTCCCAACCTTTAATAAGGTAGAGATCCCTGTGTTTACAATGCTAGTCCCTCGATCAATAGCTAGCATCCACAATTAAGATGTAATATCAAGAAACAAAGGTCATAATACAACTTTATAACCAGGAATAAAATAATTGATTACATCTTACATAGCTCATTTGGCTATCTCATTACAATGCAGCAGAAATAACTATAGCATGGAGTCCTTCATCTTCAAAGTGCCACAGGCAATCATGTTGGTTGTAAACTTGTAATCCTAATCAACACACTTCACTAACATCAAACAAACCTGCAACATAACAAGTTAGCCACAAGGGTCAATACATTTGAATTGTATTGGCAAGTGATACTATGGTAGTATAGTGGTAACTATCATCTATATGCATTTGGCTAATTGGAGCTTAGGCTTGCTTTGCTCAAAATAGATTTTCCTTATGATTTGAAAACACTAAGTTTTTGTTTGACAAAAATCACCCAAGGAACCACCAATAGAAATTGGTGAACCTTCACCCTTCTTCAACCACAAGTTTTAACTTAGAAAATTGGGATGAGGAGATTCTTGATAGCTTCCATGTATTTATGCTCAAATTGTCCTTTGTCAGGGACATGGCTAAGTACTTAGATTTTACACTCTGCAGAGGTGGTGCACTTTCCCCACAAGACTTGGTTTCACCAAGACAAGATCTTTCAGAAGCCTTCCCTTATACCAAAATGGACGAGCTCCAAACCTATCATTCCCCTACCACCAACTATCCATTTGGCTAAGTTATTCCAGCCTATATGATCTAGGCAGGGCCCATAATTCCATGTGGCTGCACTTGAAGCTTCTCAACATTTGACATCTCAAATCTCTTTGTTCCTGGGTGGCATTCCACAAGTGAGATACACAAGGTGAACCATAGAAATGGGCCTTGTGTAACCACTCAACACAAACCATTCTTTCCATTCCACCCAGGTGTTTCATTCACTTAGTTGTTTTATTAAACAAAACACAAGTCCTTGACTTAGAAATATTCCATAGCATGAATATAATCTACCCTTTTTTTCTACTAGCTAAGCTAAGCATGATAGTAGTAGGAATCTTAACTTAGGAAAATTCTACTAAGGTTTCATCAACTAGGATTTCCCATGGCATAGTTTATACTTAGCAAAAATTCCATGCAAGTCCTACTTAGAAATATCACTAATGCATAGTGAAAATAATGGGACAAAGTATGAAGCATCACTTGCCTTTTTGGTAGAGAATTATAAGTTCACTCCTTGATCTTGCAATATTCACACTCTTCAATTTCCACTACAATTCAATCAAGCAAGCAATATTCAATCTACCATTCAAGCAAACATCACATAAAATAATAGAAACAAAGCAATGCATGCAAGCATGCTAAAGATTGTTTTATTTTGAAAAGTGGTTTCTAATAGGTTATGGACATCATAAAATATCTATTGGTCATTTATAAAGTGGCAAGGTCATTTTTAAATGTGGCAAAATCATTTGATATCAAGTTAGTGAAAAATGGCCATTTTAAGTCATTTTTATTTTGCTAGAAATGGTTCAAACCAAAGAAATATTTTCTAGTGTTTGACAAATGGATTGTTTTGAACCTACTGACCATATAAAACAACTTATGGAATTAAAAGTGTATTTTGTGAAGTTAAAAGATGAATCTTTGATTTAGAACATTCCTAGTCAAATAAAAATATTATTTAAATGTTAAAAATGATTTTTGGTGAAAAACCTTTGGGAAATGATTTGAATTAAACTCCCTGACCCTAAACACAAACTTTTATGATTTAAAAATATATTGGGTGAACCCTATAAAAATTATTACTTTGCTGAAGACATTTCCAACAACATAAAATATGGTTTGGTATAAAAATGGTGTATAGGTAAAACCTTTTGCAAATGGTTTCAATATTAAGCACTTGACCTTAAAACACTAACATTTGTGTTAAAGCTATATTTGCCAAACACTAGAAAATCTTACTTTGATTTAAATCAAATCTAGCAAAACAAAAATGACTTAAAATAGCCATTTTCACTAACTTGATATCAAATGGTTTTACCACATTTATAAATGACCTTGCCACTTTATAAATGACAAATAAGTGTTTCAAAATGTTTATAACCTATTAGAAACCACTTTTCCAAATAAAACAATCTTTGGCATGTTTGCATGCATTGCCTTGTTCTTATTATTTTATGTGATGTTTGCTTGAATGGTAGATTGAATATTTGCTTGCTTGATTGAATTGTAGTGACATTTGAAGAGTGTGACTACTGCAAGATCAAGGAGTGAACTTATAGTATCTACCAAAAAGGGAAGTGATGCTTCATACTTTTGTCCCATTATTTTCACTATGCATTAGTGATATTTCTAAGTAGGACTTGCATGGAATTTTTTGCTAAGTATAAACTATGCCATGGGAAATCCTAGTAGATGATACCTTAGTAGAATTATCCTAAGTTAAGATTCCTACTACTATCATGCTTAGCTTAGCTAGTAGAAAACAAGGGTGGATTATATTCATGCTATGGAATATTTTAAGTCAAGGAATTGTGTTTTGTTTAATAAAACAACTAAGTGAATGAATCACCTGGGTGGAAAGGGACTTGCTTGGTGGTTTTTGGTTGAGTGGTTACACAAATCCCATTTCTATAGCTTACCTTGTGTATCTCACTTGTGGTTTGCCACTCAGGAACAAAGAGATTTGAGATGTCAAATGTTGAAAAGCTTCAAGTGCACCCACATGGCATTATGGGCTCTACCTGGATCATATAGGTTGAAATAACTTAGCCATTTGGACAGTTGGTGGTAGTGGGATGATAGGTTGGAACGCGTCCATTTGGTCTAAGGGAATGCTTCTGAAAGATCTTGTCTTGGTGAAACCAAGTCTTGTGGGGAAAGTGCACCACCTCTACAGAGTGTAAAATCTAAGTACTTAGCCATGTCCCTGGCAAAGGACAATTTGAGCATCAAGACATGGAAGCTATCAAGAATCTCCTCATCCAAATTTCTAAGTTAAAAACTTGTGGTTGAACCAGGGTTGAAGGATCACCAATTTCTATTAGGAGATGCCTTGGGTGATTTTGACAAACAAAAACTTAGTGTTTTCAAAAGATAAGGAAAAACTATTTTGAGCAAAGCAAGCCTAAGCTCCACCTAGCCAAATGCATATAGATGATAGACTCCACTATACTATCATAATATCACTTGCCAATACACTTCAAATGTATTGACTCTTGTGGTTGTAACTTATTATGTTGCAGGTTTGTTTGTGTTAGTGAAGTGTATTGATTAGGATTACAAGTCTACAACCAACATGATTGCCTGTGGCACTTTGAAGATGAAGGACCCCATCCTCTAGTTATTTCTGCTGCATTGTATTGAGATAGCCAAATGAGCTATGTAAGATGTAAAGAATTATTTTATTCCTGGTTATAAAGTTGTATTATGACCTTTGTTTCTTGATATTACATCTTAACTGTGGATGCTAGCTATTGATCCAGGGACTAGCATTGTAAACACAGGGATCTCTACCTTATTAATGGTTGGGACCTCTACACATGGTATCAAAGCACTGTGTTTCCTGTAGCATTATAACCCTAGGACTAGACAAAACCCCTTAGAAAAATAGGAGTTGTATTTGTTCCAAAACTTATTTACAAACAATCTTGTAAACTTTTTCCTCAACCTTTTTGGTTTTGATTCTACATCTCTTCCTTTTCAAACTTGATAGACAAAGCCTCAACAAGAACAAATACATCAACTTGAGCAAAGGACTTTACCAACTCAAATGACTTCAACTTCAACATCACCAACGACTTCAACTTGGACATCACTAAGGACTACAATAGAGACAAGAAATATTACTCAAGAATTGAAGACTAAGGAAACACAACTTAGAAGGAACCATCATCACCTTTGAGGTTTTGTGACCAAGACCCAAGAATTTTCCCAAGGAAACCATGATCTCATTCAAGAAGAATCAACTAAGAAGGATGGAAGCATATCAAGTGAACCATATAGTTGGACCACCATATTTAGATTAAATCAACACACCAAATTATGTGGTGTAGCAAAAAAATATTTTGTTGCCTAAAAATGTGCTTGAACCTTGTTGTTTGAGTGGAATGTTTGTTGAAACTGTTTGCACCTTGCTTGTGTGAATTGTGATGTGTGTGATTAGAATTATTTCCTTAGAAATCTTTTGCCTATTCTAATCCCAATCCAACCCAAACAGATGACTACTCCAAGAAACTCCAACATCAAGAATGGTGGCAACAACAACCAAGAGATGCACATGAGAGAACAACTACTAGCAAACCAAACCCAGTTGAATCAGTTGACAACTCAGTTTTTAGCCAACAACAATGAGTTAGACCCAACCATGCAAAAGTTTTTGGAAATTCAATCCCAATTGTTTCAAGGGATGACCACTCAAATGATCAACATGGAAGACAGCCTTTCCCAATGAGATGGTGACAACAATGATGTCAAGAATGATATTATAGAAGGAACTCAAGCTTGCAATATTTGTGGAGACAAGGATCACACTTCCAAAGAGCATGAAGATCAATGCCCAAATTGTGAAGAGAAACATCCAACTAATCAATGCCCCACATCTCAAGCTACTTGTTTCCTATGTGAAGGAAATAATCATGTCCCTATCCAATGCCCCATCTACTCCATAGTTCAACAAAGGAAACAAGGTGGAGTGCATCAATAGTTTGTAAACCCCCATGAGGGAACAACTTCAACCAAGAAGGATGAAGACAAAGGAAAATCTCAGCTTGCACCTCCAAGAAATATGACTCACCTTGATGGACAGAAGAAGAGACATATGTATTATCCAAGAAAAAGTTTAAGGAGACCTGGAGACTTTCCCACCTTTGAGGTGAGATATGAAGAGCATGAACTATAAGAACTCCTAGCTTTGGAGAAACCCAAGAATAAGAAGGACAAAAGCCAAGTGTAGTGTTGCCAGTGGCAGAGCCAGGGCCCGGCGACCCCGGGCAGCTGCCCGGGCTGTTCCGGCCAGCTGCCCGGGCTGTTCCGGCCAGTCTCCACTAATTAACTATGTCACTTAGTGATTAGCAACTAAATTCACTAGGGCAAACATGAGGTAACGTCACAGTCAACAGTTCTTGCCCAGGCTCCTTCAGCTGGCTGGCTCCGCCACTGAGTGTTGCCATTGCAAAGAGATGGGACACTATGCCAATGAATGTCCAGAGAAGAAGAAGAAGTATAAGGAAATTAGCCAAGTGTGGTGCAACAACTACAAAGAGCTAGGCCATTATGTGTCAACTTGTCCATAGAAGATACGTGAAGAACTCAATCTTGTCACATGTTACAATTGTGGTAACTAAGGACATTATGCAAGCAATTGTCTAGAAAAGATGAAGCACAAGATAAACAAGCCTATGAAGGATCTCAGCCTTGTCACATGTTTCAAGTGTGGAAACAAAGGACACTATGCAGATGTTTGCCCAGAGAGGTTTCGTCAAGATCTCAAGCAAGCCAGGATGTAATCTAGTTGGAAAATTTTTAAGGGTGGTAGTACCCTAGTTGCTTTGAGCCAACTTGTAACCCTATCTTTCCCAAATCTCGGGACGAGATTTATTTTAAGGGTGGTAGCCTGTCACATCCCCAAAATTCCAAATTTTGTAATGTGAAAAACTAAATATACAAAATAAATAATTTTTGAAATTTAGGGTGAAAAGAAACTTTTTGATTCCAAATGGAAACTTAAAATCCCATCTTGAACAAACTTCGATTAATGTTTGAATCCAACTAAATTCAAATCAAGTGAAATGCATTCTTCATAAATGCATCTTGAAATTTAAACACTTGGAAAATAAACCAAAACCCTAAAACCCTAATGGAAGAAAAACATTTCCAAGTTATCTCTAAGCCTATGGTTTTGGTCCACATAAAAATTGGTCAAACAAACATTTCAAAATGATCAAGAATGACAAATAGAAATATTATAAAACCGTAGAAACTGGTTTCACATAATTTGGAGCCATAAATAAATTCTTATGAATTTAATAAGATAAGGAAATTGAATCTCCAAAGCTAATGAAGCACATATCTAAAAATTCATACCAAATGGAGAGCAATTGACCCTAAAGAGATTTAAAAGGATAAATATGTATTAAACAAGATTTCACAAGCTCGAATCATCATTTTTGGATCCTTAAATAAAAAGTTATGGTTTTTATAAGCAAAGGAAGAAATAAATAAATAAGGACTATTTTAAAAAGCCAAGTTCAATCTTGACCAAGTAAATAAATAAAAAAAATTATTTAAATAAAAAGAGTAAAGGATTATTTAAATAAAATCATGAGGATTTATTATTATCCAATTTCATTTAAGTAAAAGACATTTCCCATTTTAAATGAACACTAAAAACAAAATAAAGTACTTTAAATAATAATCAAAGTGTTTTATTTTTAAATAAACCTACTGAAAGATTTGGAAAATTTTGGATTTCAAATGGAGTTTGAAAACATTAATAAATCTTATTTGAATTAGTACAAGGGCCTATTTTAAATAATTAATATACCCTAAAAATAATAAAAGAATTATTCTAAATTTGACTTTAGAATGTATTAATAATCAGTATTTGAATATACAAAAAGTTTGGTAGAGGTTTGAATTTAAATGGAGATTGAATTATTTGAAAAAAAATCAAAACAGATAAATGAAAACAGAAAAAGAAAAGGATTCAGAACAAAAAAAAGAGAGAGACCAGCCCAGCTAACCCAGCCCATCTAAGCCTAGCGAGCCCAGTCCACCCCTTCTCCCCCGAAGCGTTTCCTACTCAACAGTGAACCCGCAGCCTCGCTGACATCTGGACCCCACCTCCCCTCTCTCTCTCCCGCTGAAAACAACGCCCCACCGCCAGGTCATCACCCCTAACCTCGCGCTGACCCCGCCCCCCTCACTCTCTCGGCCATTTCTGGCCTGAATTCAAGCGCGTTAATTCGCTTCAATTGCCGGAGTAAACCCCGCCCCGACCACGTGTACTTAAGCGCCTCCCTCTTCCCTCTCGTTCCCCTCAGTCGACGCATCCCAGGAGCACCCAGGCTGCCCCGAATTTCCACTCAGACCACCGCTGCCTCCGACGAGCATCCGCGGCGATTCCGGCCAGCCCACGCCCCCTTGCTCCTTGGCGCATACGAGCACACTCCCTGGCCTCTGGCGCATCTCCCAGTGTCGCCTGTTCAGCCACGCGTGCTCTGCATCGTCGTCAACGTCAACGCAAAGCACCGCCGTCGTCGGTTTCCTTCTCCGGCGAAGCCCCCTGGTAACACCCGGCCGCGCCTCCTCTTCTCTTTGATGCTCATGTACTCCCCACTCTTCTGTGCATCTAACGACGCTGTTTTCTTGCTCTCTCGTGCTCAGTAGCGACGCCACCAACGAAGCCCATGCGTGTCCGACGGTGCCAAGAACTCCGGTGAGGAATTCCCATCGTCCCTGTGCGCCCCTTGCCCAACGACAAACACCTTGAGCACCACCGCGACGTTGCGAATCTCGTGAGCCCCTCCTCCCTCTCCCTCTCTTCCTAGAATAGCCGGAACTCCTCTGCCCGAGCGTCGCCGCCGCGCAGCCGCCGCCAGCGCCGCCCACCTATGGTCGCTGCATCATGAACCGTGAGATCTAGATCGGAGCGATAGGATAGTTTCACTTAACAAAGGGGTATGCGATGATCTGAGTCGCACAGGTCCCTTTTAATCCTACGATCCACGTTGCTTGATCCTGACGAACCGGTACCAGCCTATCAGAACAAGACACATGGCCCAGTCTGTTCTATAAAAACCAGAATTGATCTATTAGATGTTCAAATTTGTAAAATTCATAACTTTTGATCCACACGTCCAAATTTTGCAAATTTTATATCAATGGAATCAGCAAAAAAAATCTATCCAACCATGCACTTTGTTTGGTGAATTGCTTCTAGAAACTTGGTTGTATTTTCAGAAACTTGTGTACGCATATTTAGAACATAAAATTTATTCTAGAAAAGTTTTTAGGATAAAATCTTTGGCAAATGGATTATTTTGAACCTACTGACCTTATAAAACAACTTATGGAATTAAAGTGTATTTTGTGAAGTTAAAAGATGAATCTTTGATTTAGAACATTCCTAGTCAAATAAAAATATTGTTTAAATGTCAAAAATTCTTTATGGAGAAAAACCTTTGGGAAATGATTTGAATTAAACTCCCTGACCCTAAACACAAAGTTTTATGATTTAAAAATATATTGGGTGAACCCTATAAAAATTATTACTTTGCTAAAGACATTTCCAACAAAATAAAATATGGTTTGGTATAAAAATGGTTTATAGGTAAAACCTTTGCAAATGGTTTCAATATTAAGAACTTGACCTTAAAACACGAACATTTGTGTTAAAGCTATATTTGCCAAACACTAGAAAATCTTACTTTGATTTAAATCAAATCTAGCAAAACAAAAATGACTTAAAATAGCCATTTTCACTAACTTGATATCAAATGGTTTTACCACATTTATAAATGACCTTGCCACTTTATAAATGAAAAATAAGTGTTTAAAAATGTTTATAACCTATTTGAAACCACTTTTCCAAATAAAACAATCTTTGGCATGTTTGCATGCATTGCCTTGTTCTTATTATTTTATGTGATGTTTGCTTGAATGGTAGATTGAATATTTGCTTGCTTGATTGAATTGTAGTTACATTTGAAGAGTGTGACTATTGCAAGATCAAGGAGTGAACTTATATTATCTACAAGAAAGGCAAGTGATGCTTCATACTTTTGTCCCATTATTTTCACTATGCATTAGTGATATTTCTAAGTAGGACTTGCATGGATTTTTTTGCTAAGTATAAACTATGACATGGGAAATCCTAGTAGATGATACCTTAGTAGAATTATCCTAAGTTAAGATTCCTACTACCATCATGCTTAGCTTAGCTAGTAGAAAACAAGGGTGGATTATATTCATGCTATGGAATATTCTAAGTCAAGGACGTGTGTTTTGTTTAATAAAACAACTAAGTGAATGAATCACCTGGGTGGAAAGGGACTTGCTTGGTGGTTTTTGGTTGAGTGGTTACACAAGGCCCATTTCTATGGCTTACCTTGTGTATCTCACTTGTGGTTTGCCACCTAGGAACAAAGAGATTTGAGATGTCAAATGTTGAGAATCTTCAAGTGCAACCACATGGCATTATGGCGCTGCCTGGATCATATAGGTTGCAATAACTTAGCCATTTGGACAGTTGTTGGTAGTGGGATGATAGGTTGGAACGCGTCCATTTGGTCTAAGGGAAGGCTTCTGAAAGATCTTGTCTTGGTGAAACCAAGTCTTGTGGGGAAAGTGCACCACCTCTGCAGAGTGTAAAATCTAAGTACTTATCCATGTCCCTGGCAAAGGACAATTTGAGCATCAAGACATGGAAGCTATCAAGAATCTCCTCATGCAAATTTCTAAGTTAAAAACTTGTGGTTGAACCAGGGTTGAAGGATCACCAATTTCTATTGGGAGATGCCTTGGGTGATTTTGGCAAACAAAAACTTAGTGTTTTCAAAAGATAAGGAAAAACTATTTTGAGCAAAGCAAGCCTAAGCTCCACCTAGCCAAATGCATATAGATGATAGACTCCACTATACTATCATAGTATCACTTGCCAATACAATTCAAATGTATTGACCCTTGTGGCTGTAACTTATTATGTTGCGGGTTTGTTTGTGTTAGTGAAGTGTATTGATTAGGATTACAAGTCTACAACCAACATGATTGCCTGTGGCACTTTGAAGATGAAGGACCCCATGCTCTAGTTATTTCTGCTGCATTGTATTGAGATAGCCAAATGAGCTATGTAAGATGTAAAGAATTATTTTATTCCTGGTTATAAAGTTGTATTATGACCTTTGTTTCTTGATATTACATCTTAACTGTGGATGCTAGCTATTGATCCAGGGACTAGCATTGTAAACACAGGGATCTCTACCTTATTAAAGGTTGGGACCTCTACAGGAGATCGTCACCATCAACACCGTCATCAAGCTAGGCTTCATCGGGATCATCATTATCATCATCCACACCATCATCTCCACCAGCACCATCATCACCACTCCGTACCGCTGTAACAATTATGTTGGATATTGCTTTAGTTCTTAGGGGAAACTTTCCCGGTGTTAATTACTATTGTAGTTGATGCTTGTGAGTGTAACCATTGGATTATTGTTTATGTTCAGATTGTTATTCATCACCATATCATCTTTGATCTTGATCCATATGATGTCTTGTGAGTAGTTCATTTATTTCTTGAGGACATGGGAGAAGTCATGTTGTTATTAGTGGATTTGTGTTGAGTTATTATTCAATGGTTTAGTATTTAAGTTGTGGTGCTATTCTTCTAGTGGTGTCATGTGAACGTCGACTACATGATAATTCACCATCTATGGGCCTAGGGGAATGCATTGTGTATTTGGCTACTAATTGTGGGGTTGCCGGAGTGAACAAAAACCTGAACCTACGTTAGGACACCTTTGCACAAGGGAGCGTAGGATCTCAGAGTTTAATGCTGTGGTTAGGTTTATATATTAATTACTTTCCTATAGTTGCGGATGCTTGTAGGGGGTTTAATCACAAGTATGTATTAGTCCAAGTAAGGTCGTTACATTAGCACAGGTTCACCCACACAACACTTACAACACCAAAGAAGAGTACTTAGCTATTTGAGGCGAAAGCACTTGAAAGAATTCCCATGTGTCCTCGAGAACGTTTGGTCCTTATAAGTATTTCCACCGGCTTGTCCTTTGCTAAGAAAGGATTGGGCCACTTGATGTGTTTGCTCTTTATTACTTGCACTTTGTTTTGTTGCTTTATAAAAAAAACCTAAAAATCCATTTGCTAAGTATTTGCAGAGAGTTCCTGCTCCATACCACTAGTCAACACCTTCTGCTCCTCGTTGGGTTCGACACTCCTATTTATCGAAAGTACTGCGATACACCCCCTATACTTGTGGGCTCCTATTTTCTGGTCGCGCCTAGGGGATTTGGCCCCCTGGTCGCCTCCCGGCCTCGCCTCTTCGCCTATAAGAAGCACCCGATGTAGAAACCCTAGGCACCCGATCAAAACTCCAAGAAACCTTCTCTAGCCGCTGCCACCGTCGTCACTAGATCGGGGGGATTTGAAGTTCTTCCTGGTACCCTGCCGGAGGGGAGATCATCCCGGAGGCCTTCTCTCCGGTATGATGCGTGAGTAGTTCCACCTTGGACTATGGGTCCATGTAGTAGATAGATGGTTTTATCTCCTCCTTGTGCTTTCATGTATAGATCTTGTGAGCTCCGTTCATGATCAAGATCTAATCTATTTGTAATCATGCATGTTGTGTTTGCGAGGATCCGATGGATATTGATATTATTATGTCAGTTTGGTTAATGGTTTTGTCTTTATGACTCTATGATGTATGTGTTGTTTGTGATCTTGTATGCTCTCCGTTGTTAGTATCTATCTTGGCTGAGTAGTTGCTAGTGACTCCAAGAGGGGGTATTTATGCTCGATAGTGGGTTCATGCCTCTAGTTTCCAAGGGAATTGACAGAAATCTCTTCGGTTGTAGATGTGTTGTTGCCACTAGGGATAAAACAACGGTCTCTTGTTCATGGAACAAGTGGATTGTTTACCTTACACACTTTGCTTAAAGTAGTTGTCTGTTGCTTGCAACTTAATACTGGAGGGGGTTCAGATGATAACCTGAAGGTGTACTTATAGTCATAGATGCATTTGGATGGCGGTCTATGTATATTGTTGTATTGCCCAATAAAATCTCATAGGATATTTCTAACTAGTATTGCATTGTTATGCCTTGCTCAGTTCCTGTCAATTTCCCTGCTGTAATTTGTTTACCCTTCATGCCATATTGTTTATCTAAGGAGAGCACCTCTAGTGAACTATGGACCCTGGTCCAATCTTTACCATTGATACATCTTCCATTGTTACTTGCTGCAAACCACCATTACCTTCCACACCATACAGTTAATCCTTTGTTACAGCAAACCGGTGAGCTTGACAACCTCACTGATTAATTGGGACAAAGTCTTGAGTTTGTTTGTGCAGGTCTCCATGTTGTTTGCAACACATGTGTGACGTTTCCTTCCTCCTTCTAGTTCGATAACCTCAGTCTCTACTGAGGGAAACTTGATGTTGTGCTCATCACACCTTGCTCTTGGGGTTCCAACGAAGTGTCCCACGTCAACATTGGGTGCACGCATCAAGGATTTCCGGCACCGTTGCCGGGGAGTTGATACGTCCAAAACATATCTACTTTCCCGAACACTTTTTCTATTGTTTCTCCTCTAAACTTGTGTGATTTGGATACAACTAACACGGGCTGACGTTGTTTTTAGCATATTTACCTTGGTGTCTTGTTTTTGTGCAGAAAATCGACTATCAGGAAAAATCCTGGAAAATATGCCAAAAATTATATTTCACCAGAAGATCCATGGAGCCAAAAGACGAGACGGAGTGGAGGTCTGGGGGGACCACACCCCTGCCAGGCGCGGGTGGGACCTTCCTCCCGCGCCTAGGGGGTGCGGCCACCCTAGGCACCCCTCGGGCTCCCCCTGCGCCTATAAGTTGCCCCTTGACCTAAAAACCGGGGGGGTCAATGTTTTTCCAGAAAGAGTTCCGCTCCGCCGCCACCATCAGAAACCAAAATTCAGATCTAGAAACTCCGTTCTGGCACCCTACCGGAACGGTGAATTTGGAGAGGATCATCGCCATCGTCATCACCAATGCCTCTCCATCAACCATCGACGTTTCCCTCATCCATGAATGAGTAATACCCCGCTGTAGGCTATGGGGATGGTAGGGATTGGATGAGTGCTATCATGTAATCGAATAATATTGTTAGGGCATAGTTCCTAGTATCTCTGTTAGTGCTATTTTACTTTGTTGCAACTTGTTGTGCTTAATGCTTGTCACTAGGGACCAAGTGCCATGATCTCAGATCTGAACTTATTATTGAAACATTATGATAGTATTGTTTGTGATCTTATCTGCAAGTTGTGTACACATATCATTGTCCGGATCCAAAGGCCCCGAAGTGACAGGAATTGGGACAACCGGAGAGGATGGCAATGGTGTGACGATCACATGTGTTCACAGAGTGTTAATGCTTTGCTCCGGTGCTCTATTAAAAGGAGCACCTTAATTGCCAGTAGTTCCCTAGAGGCCCCGCTGCCACAGGCTAGCTGGACAGAAGATGTTGTCTAAGTTCTCATTGCGAGCACGTATGACTATATATGGAGCACATGCCTAGGATTGTTTAGTACTTGGATGCTTATTCTTATTTATCTGCAATGCCCTATATCTTGAAGTTACATGTTTAAACTCGTCCATGCAACGCCCGTCCGTCCATCCCTATGCCTACCGCACTCGAATCCCACTGTTTACTGTTACTGTTACTATTGCTCTTGTTCTACTGCTATTGTTGCTTTCCTGTTGCTACTACAAACTATTCCTACTGATAAACTTCTGTGAGCAAGAACTATTTCCAGGTGTAGCTGAATTGACAACTCAGTTTTTAAGGCTTGCAAGTATTCTTTGGCTCCCCTTGTATCGAATCGATAAATTGGGTAATACTACCCGTGAAGACTGTTGCGATCCCCTACACTTGTGGGTCATCAAGACTATTTTCTGGCGCCGTTGCCGGGGATCATAGCTTTATTTGTAAGTTCACTTGGATCTATTATTGTTCACTGCTACTCCTTTCATCATGGGGAAGTCTCGTGATGGAAAGTTTCCTATTTTACCATCCACTACAAGAATAGGTGCAGTCCTAAACACCTCTGCTGCTCTTGATTCATCGTCTGTTATAAGTAAGATTGTCACACCACCACCACATACTCATGCTACACACACTACTACTATTGCTGAATCTGAAACTGCTTTTGATGCTCATGATGTTACTTCTATTGTGCTTGATGCGAGTGGTTCATTAGGTCCTTTCCTAGATGCTACTATGGCTAGTCTAGGAAATACTAAAACTCCTAGTGAAGACACTGTTACACCTGTTAGCTCACCTGAGTCTAGAGATTAATGATGGTTACATTGAGTTCACTGATGAATTTGTTGAAGAGTGCCGAAACACACATGGTACTAGTGCTATTAAGACTCTCCTTGCTAGACGTACTATTATGCCTAAACTGTCCTCTGATCCTAAGTTTGCCACCTCTCCCATAGATATTAAAGATAAAGATTATGATTTCTCTCTTGATTTACCCTATTTGGACATTGTTCAGAAAGAACCTTTCTATGGGACTGAAAATGAGAGTGTTGTGGCTCATATGAATGAGCTTTCCACTATGAGTGCTTTATTCTTTGATGATTTTAAGACACGCAAGTACTTTGTTACTAAGATCTTCCCTTTTTCACTAAAAGGAGAAGCTAGGGCTTGGTTTAATACATTACCTCCTGGTTCCATTGATATTCCTGATTGCTTGATTGCTTCTTTCTTCCAAAAATATTTTCCTCCCAGTGCTAGACATGCTGCTTTGCAGAGACTTTTTGATTTTAAACAGGGAGAAGAAGAGAAATTGTCTGAGTCATGGACAAGGTTCTGTGCCTTGATTCATGCACATCCTGGATGTCCATTACCTAAAAATGAGCTTCTTGATATTTATTATAATGGATTAACCGATGATTCTAGGACATACCTAGATAGCTTTGTTGATTGTGTTTTCAGGAAAATAACTCCTACAGATGCTGAAGAACTAATGGCTAAGATAAGCAAGAATTATGATGATTGGACTTCAAATGAGCTAAATACACCTGAGCCTATTACTGTTGAACCAGTTGTGCCAGCACCAATTTCAACACCAACACCAAAGAAGAGGGGAGTTATTGCATTAAATGATGAAGTGATGAAGGAAGCTAAGAATTGTCTAAAGGAGAAAGGTATTAGAGCTGAAGATGTGAAGAATCTACCTCCTATAGAAGAATTATGCAAGCCAATTCACCACTCATCTACTATTGAGGTACAGTCTCTCCACTTTAATGAAGGTGATATTCCTTATGTTAATGAACTTGACACATTTATCGTTAAACAAGGTAATTTTAATAAACAAGTTCAGAATCATTTATTGGAAAACTCTAGAGCTATCAATGAGTTGAAAGATATTGTGGAAAGAACTTCTAATGATATTAAAATGCTTTGTAAACACTTTCAAATGGTTCAAACCCAACTTGATCAACTTGCCAAAGTACAAAAGTATATGCTAGTCAATGCCTCAGGAGATAAACATGCTTATGGAATTAGAACTAAGAGTGGTATAGCTACTCAAGATCCTTTATATCCTGAAGGACACCCTAAAATAATTGAGCAGGATTCTCAACAATGTGAAAGTAGTGGTAGTCCTTGTAAGATAAATAAAAAGAAACATAAGGTAGTTGAGGAACCACTTGAACCTGTTGTAGATCCTAATAGTATATCTGTCTCTGATGCTGAAACTGAGAGTGGTAATGATAAAAATGATGCTCCTGATAAGGAGGAAGGTGAGGAATAAACTGAGAAGCACACTAAGAACACTAGGTACACAAAGGAAGATTTTATTGCTAAGAAACATGGTAGTGAGAGAGAACCTTGGGTGCAAAAACCTATGCCTTTTCCAGGTAAGAAACACAAGTCAAAGGAGGAAGAACACTACAATAAGTTTTGTGAGTGGATGAAACCTTTATTTTTGCAAATTCCTTTGATTGATGCTATTAAGTTGCCTCCTTATTCAAAGTATATGAAGGACATTGTATCTAATAAAAGCAAGATTCCTAATGAGGAGATTTCTACTTTGCTTGATAATTACTCCTTCAATGGTAAGGTTCCAAAGAAACTTGGTGATCCAGGTATACCAACTATTCCTTTCTCTATTAAGAATAATTATGTTAGAACTGCTTTATGTGATTTGGGAGCTGGAGTTAGTGTTATGCATTTTTCTCTCTATAAAAGACTCTAGCTAGAAAAGTTGATACCAACTGATATATCTTTGCAAATGGCTGATAAGTCAACGACTATTTCTGTTGGTATATGTGAGGATGTTCCTGTTCAAGTGGCTCTTAATTTCTTCGTTTTAACTGAATTTGTTGTGCTTGAGATGCCTAAAGATGATAATATGTTTATTATTCTTGGGAGACCTTTTCTTAATACTGCAGGTGCTGTCATCAATTGTAATCAAGGGAAAGTAACATTCAATATTAATGACAAAGAGCATACTGTCTATTTCCCTAAGAAGGTTGCTAAAAGCTATTGCCTGAATTCCATTGAAAATATTGAGAGCATCAAGGTTGGAGAAATTTATTGTCCCATTCCACAAGAAAATTTTGAAACTATTATGATTGGGACCATTGCAATCAAGTATGAGGTAACATAATTACCATGTGGAATGCAAAGTTTTGTTTCATATAAGATTGTTTTGGTAATAAGACTTGATCAACCTTGTTAACAAAAGGATTTTAATGAACAAAATGATGTTTTCACTATGGTTATACTTGCTTTCTTTTACTTTTCTCCTTCCTAGTCTTTGCCTTTCTTTTGCTAGATTTGGTTTTGTTAGCTGTTTGCTTGTTAGAGTGCCTTAGAACTTCTGTAGTTTGGCTTTTAGTTTGCTTTTGCTTCTTCTAAAAAAACTGTTTCTGCGAGAAAATTGTCACATCCCAAAATTTTCTAAATTTTGAAATGTGAAAAATAAATAATAAAAATAAATAATTGTTGAAATTTAGGGTGAAAAGAAACTTTTGTTTCTAAATGGAAACTTAAAATCCCATCTTGAACAAACTTTGAATAATGTTTGAATCCAACTAAATTCAAATCAAGTGAATTGCATTCTTCATAAAGGCATCTTGAAATTAAAACACTTGGAAAATAAACCAAATCCCTAAAACCCTAATGGAAGAAAATCATTTCCAAGTTATCTCAAAGACTAAGGGATTTGATCCACATAAAAATTGGTCAAATAAACATTTTAAAATGATCAAGAATGATAAATGAAAATATTATAAAACCATAGAAAGTGGTTTCACTTAATTTGGAACCATAGATAAAATCTTGTGAATTTAATAAGATAAGGAAATTGAATTTCCAAAGCTAATAAAGCACCTATCTAAAAATCCATACCAAATGGTGAACAAATAATCCTAAAGAGATTTAAAAGGGTAAAGAAATATTAAATAAAATTTTGAAAGTTGGAATCACCAAGTTTGGACCTTTAAATAAAAAGATATGGATTTTATAAGATAAAGAAAGAAATAGTAAATAAGGACTATTTAAAAAAAAGCCAAGTTAAATCTTGACCAAGCAAATAAAATAAAATATTTTTTTAATAAAAAAGAGTAAAGGATTATTTAATAAAATCATGAGGATTTATTATTATCCAATTTCATTTAAGTAAAGACATTTTCCATTTTAAATGAACATTAAAAACAAAATAAAGTATTTTAAATAATAATTCAAAGTGTTCTATTTTTAAAATAAAACCTACTGAAAAGATTTGGTAAAATTTAGATTTCAAATGGGGTTTGAAAACATTAATAAATCTTGTTTGAATTAATACAAGGGCCTATTTTAAATAATTAATATACCCTAAAAAGAATAAAAGAGATATTCTAAATTTGACTTTAGAATGTATTAATAAACAATATTTGAAAATACACAAAGTTTGGTAGAGGTTTGAATTTAAATGGAGTTTGAATTGTTTGAATAAAAATCATAACATAAATTCAAAATAGTAAAAGAAAAACTTTCTGTACAAAAAAAATAGAAAGGAGCCAGCCCAACCCAGCTAGCCCACTAAGCCCAGCAGAAGCCCATCCCCCCTCTTCTCGAACCATTTTCTTTACTCGCAATCGAACCCGCAGAGTCACTGACTGCTGGCCCCCACCTGTCCTCTCTCTCTCTCTCGCTAACCGCTGAGCCCCACCTGCCAGACCATCGTCTTCAACCCCGCGACGACCACGCCCTCTCCTCGCTGTCGTTTATGGCCGCGGTTAAACCCCGTTAATACGCGTTGATTCCGTGATTAATTAGCCCTACGACCACGCATGTTTAAGCGCCTCCCTCTTCCCTCCCGTTCCCCTCAGTTGACGCATCCTAGGAGCCCCTAGGCTGCACAGATTTCTTGCTCGGAGCCCCACTGCACCGGCGGAGCTTTTCTCCAATTCCGGACGCTCCTCATCGCCCCTTGCTCCTTGACCGCCACGAAGACGTCCCCATCTCCTGACGAACACCTCTGTAGCGCCAGCTCGCCCGCGCGTGCTCCGCATCATCGGCAACCTCAACGATAACACTATGTCGCCGTATGCCTCCACTCTAGCGACATCTCCACGGTAAACCCGACCGCCCCTCTCCCCCTCGTGGATACTCTCATACTCGCCTCACTCTTGCGAACCTAACAGTACCTTCCACTTGTCTTAGCGCGTCCTCTAGCTTCACCTTCGACGACATCTGAGCGCACCCGACGACGACGCAAACTCCGGCGAGCGATTAAGGTCGACACCGTGCGCCCCTGGCCTCCCCACGACGACCTTGAGCTTCACCACACCTCTGCGATCTTGGTAAGACCTTTCCCTCTCTCTCTAGCCTCCTGTATCGCTGGCAACCTCGCTTGCTGAGCACGCCGCCACCACTCGCCGCCGCCAGCGCCGCCACTCGATGGCCAGTAGATGTGAACCGTAGGATCTCGATCTAATGGATGCGATAGAAAGTTAAGCGAAGGGGTACGTTGCCTCTGTACCACACGATCACCTTTTAATCATGCGGTCCACATTGTGTGATCCAAACGAATCGGTATGGGCGAATCAGAACTCACCGCGTGGCCCAGAGTTTGTTTTAAAAACATAATTTGTTCTATTAGATGTTCAAATTTGTAAATTGCATAAATTTCAATCCACACGTCCAAATTTTTTAAATTTTATATCAATGGGATCAGAAAAACAAGTACTTTCCAACCATATGCTTTGTTTAGTAAATTGCTTCTGTTAAATTGTTTGTTTTTGCAGAAACTTGTGTAGGCATAAGTTGAATATAAAATTTATTCTAGGAATTTTTTTAAAGTAAAATCTTTGGAAAATGGATTGTTTTGAACCTACTGACCATATAAAACAACTTGTGGAATTAAAAGTGTATTTTGTGAAGTTAAAAGATGAATCTTTGATTTAGAACATTTCTAGTCAAATAAAATTTTTGTTTATATGTTAAAAATGCTTTTTGGAGAAAAACCTTTGGGAAATGATTTGAATTAAACTCTCTGACCCTAAACACAAAGTTTTATGATTAAAATTATAATTGGTGAACCCCATAAAAATTATTACTTTGCTAAAGGCATTTCCAACAACATAAAATATGGTTTTGGTATAAAAATGGTTTATAGGTAAAACCTTTTGCAAATGATTTCAATATTGAAAACTTGACCTTAAAACATTAAAATTTGTATTAAAAATATATTTGGTAAACACTAGAAATATTCTTTGGATTTAAATCCTTTCTAGCAAAACAAAAATGATTTAAAGTGGCCATTTTTCACTAACTTAATATCAAATGGTTTTACCACTTTTATAAATGACCAATAGGTGTTTTATAATGTTTATAGCCTATTAGAAACCACTTTTCCAAATAAAACAATCTTTGGCATGTTTGCATGCATTGCTTTGATTTTATTAATCTATGTGATGATTGCTTGAATGGTAGATTGAATTTGTGCCTTGCTTGATTAAATCGTAGTGACATTTGAAGAGTGTGGATATTGCAAAGATCAAGGAGTGAACTTATAATCTCTACCAAAAAGGCAAGTGATGCTTCATACTTTTGTCCCATTATTTTCACTATGCATTAGTGATATTTCTAAGTAGGACTTGCATGGAATTTTTCTAAGTGTAAACTATGCCATGGGAAATCCTAGTAGATGAAACCATAGTAGAATTTTCCTAAGTTAAGATTCCTACTACTATCCTTCTTAGCTTAGCTAGTAGAAAACAAGGGTGGATTATATTCATGCTATGGAATATTTCTAAGTCAAGGACTTGTGTTCTGTTTAATAAAACAACTAAGTGAATGAATCACCTGGGTGGAATGGAAAGAATGGTTTGTGTTGAGTGGTTACGCAAGTCCAGTATGCTGGGGAAAACTTGGGCATCACCAAGTTCAGTATACTGGGGAAAACTTGGTATCTCACTTGTGGAATGCCACCCAGGAACAAAGAGATTTGAGATGTCAAATGTTGAGAAGCTTCAAGTGCAGCCACTTGGCATTATGGGCTCTGCCTGGATCATATAGGTTGCAATAACTTAGCCAAATGGACAGTTGGTGGTAGGGGTTTGATAGGTTGGAGCGCGTCCATTCTGGTCTAAGGGAAGGCTTCTGAAAGATCTTGTCTTGGTGAAACCAAGTCTTGTGGGGAAAGTGCACCACCTCTGCAGAGTGTAAAATCTAAGTACTTAGCCATGTCCCTGGCAAAGGACAATTTGAGCATCAGGACATGGAAGCTATCAAGAATATCCTCATCCCAATTTCTAATTAAAAAATTGTGGTTGAACAAGGGTCAAGGTTCACCAATTTCTATTGGTGGTTCCTTGGGTGATTTTGTCAAACAAAACTTAGTGTTTTCAAATGATAAGGAAAAATATATATTGAGCAAATCAAGCCTAAGATCCACCTAGCCAAATGCATGTAGATGATAGTTACAACTATGCTACCATAGTATCACTTGCCAATACAATTCAAATGTATTGACCCTTGTGGCTGTAACTTATTATGTTGCAGGTTTGTTTGATGTTAGTGAAGTATGTTGATTAGGATTACAAGTCTACAACCAACATGATTGCCTGTGGCACTTTGAAGATGAAGGACTCCATGCTATAGTTAATTCTGCTGCATTGTAATGGGATAGCCAAATGAGCTATGTAAGATGTAATGAATTATTTTATTCCTGGTTATAAAATTGTATTATGACCTTTGTTTCTTGATATTACATCTTAAATGTAGATGCTAGCTATTGATCCAGGGACTAGCATTGTAAACACAGGGATCTCTACCTTATTAAAGGTTGGGACCTCTACAAAAATCAATTTTCATACCCTGAAAATTGGCCAAAAATAAAGTTTCCCAAAAATCCCAGAAAATTCAATATAATTTTTTTCTCGAAAAAAGGGGCAGAGGGACACCTGGAGTGACCCAGGGGGCCACCCCAAGCACCCACACCCTGGTAGGTGCGGCCTACCCAGAGGTGGCACCTGGGTGGGGTGTGGCCCACCCGGGCCCCTCCAAAGTGTCTCCTCCCAGCCATCTTCTTTCTCTCTCTCGAAAAACACCGGAAAACTTTCTCAAGCTCGAGTTCCTGCTGTTCTTGCTCGCGATTTTTGATCTCCTTGCTCAACCCATCTTTGCTACTGATTTTTGGAGGGGTTGCTCCTTGGTATGTGCCTCCTCCACTTGTCCAATTAGATTTGTGATTGGTAGATTGTATCTTGAGTATTTTGCTGCTATATGTGACAGGTTGTGTGAGCTTGAATGCTTGTTCTATGCTTAGATATTTCATTTTGATGCATGGGTAGCCCTCTAGCAAGTTTCTATAGCAGCTGCTCATCATTTATCAACTTGGAAATCACTTGGTTTGATGTTTGTCTAAAAATTTCAGCAAGGAAGATGAGTGCTTATCCACTGAATCAATATGACTTGATGGTGCCTGAGCCAATGAAAGTTCATCGTGAGGAAGGAGTCTTCCCTTCCATATATCCATGCCATGAATTTATGAGAACTGCGGGAATCTTCCAGGATTTCCATACTTTGATTTCCAATGCAGGGTTGGAAAATTTTGTTGAAGGTGAACCATTTCAATTTGTTAAGCTAACCATGGCTTTTGTGCAGGACTTCTGGTTTATTTGGTCTACATCTAATCCCATGGTCCATTACAAAATATACAATATACCCGTCGACCTGCCTTTTGCTGATTTCAGTGTAGCAATTAGAGTACCTCAGTGGGGATCTGGTGAGAAGATCAAGGAGAGGCCCAAGTCGCTTATGGAGTTATATGCTGAGATTTTCCAAGGTTTTGACTTCTCAAAGGAAAGTGGTAAAATTCAGAACATTCAGTTCCCAGCCGTTAGATATTTTGCCTATTTCATTACCAAGTGTGTTCTTGCTAGAAAGATTGCTAGGAAATTATCTTCTTTTGATCTAGCTTTTATCGCAGCTGCATTGAATAGGAATAGATCTTATAACCTGGGTGCTTTGATAGCTCACCGTCTCACCACCAACCGTGAGAAGGGTGGAATTTGTGGAGGTCTCATTGCTTATAGGTTGCTACCTTTCCATGGTTTAGAGCCTCACCATTCAGATTATCGTTTCCCCATAGAGAGGCTTGATCTTGAATCCATGATTCAGCATGGTTTTGTTTCCTTGGGGGCTAATGTGATAAGTTTACCGTATGAATTATCTTTTGCCCAGCAAGGTTGGAGAAAGGGTAGGACTGAGAAAATAGTTTATTTGTCTGCACCTGCTTTGTTTAATTTTGATAACAGGCAAGGATGGTCGCTCATAGAGGAAGAGTTTGACACATATGTGGCGGAGCTCTCCCGGCAAGAGGAGAATGTTGGTGAGGATGCCGAAGATGATTCGGTTCGGCCCTCCAACGTGGGAGAGTCTTCATACCAGCAGCCCTCATTTGATTGGGGCGCATCGTCTTCCTCATCGCAAGCGCCTGACTATGATCATTCCTATGATGACCCACCAGCTTGGGGTTATTACCCGCGCTATTGAGCCCCACTTAGGCCAAAAGCCTAAGCTTGGGGGGAGGTATACCGACATCACACTCATCTATATATCATGTTCGGTCGGTTCTTTATATATCCATTGTTTCGCTTTCTTGGTTGTTGTTTCTATTTTCTTAAAAGCACAAAAATACCAAAAAATATTTTTGTTGTTTCTCTTGGTTTGTTTCTTTTCTTTTTTGCTTTGGTTTGCCTTAAAAGAAAAAACCAAAAAGATTTTGCTTTGCTTGGTTTGTTTTTGCTTGTTTTAAAAAAATCGAAAACACCAAAAATATTTGTTATTCTTCTTTGGCTTTGTGAGTTCTTTGCAGGGTTCAGCCGTCCTCAGCGGATTTTGGTTTCATGTTATTATTCAAGTCACACAAGTGAAGGGCAATAATGAAGATTAAGACAACTTGAGGAGTGGTAAGAGGCTGGTAACGAACTCTATTTGTTTTCATTTTTGTACATATACTCATCATTGTGAGCATGCTTAGTCTGTTCATTGTAAGGCGTATGTTATTGATGGATGCTTAGTAGTTCTTGTTTGTCTATGATTAGCTCAAGCTTGCTAATAGTTTGTAGCATGTCATATGAATGTTTGCGTGCATTGTTTTATTCATATTTTGGTATGATATTGTGGTATCCTCCTCTGAATGTTTCATGTGAATCGACTTGTCACATGCTCACGCATGCATATGACTAAACAATAGTCAGTAAGCCTCGACGATTTATTTTGTCTCAGAGTTCCTGTATCACCTTCATGCCATAATTAGTCATGTTTTCTTGCAAGCATGATTATGACAATTATTGCTCTCTCGCTGTCGCTCCCTATCTATTTCTAGCCTTCACTTGCACTGAGTATGAGCTCTATCAGTGCTTCCAACTCCCAAAAACCAATATTGCTAACTGTGTCCACCATACCTACCTATTAGCATCATTTGTTATTTCAGTGCATATTCTATATGCCTTGTTTCTTCCAAATAAAATGTTTGTCTATTTTGAGACAGTTAGTTAGTAAAGCTCTCACGAACTTGATGGCACACTTTATTCCTTGCACTTAATAATCCTGAACCATTATGACTTGTCCATGAAAGTTATATGCTTGCAAATTATATGCTGGGAGTTAGCAGAACCGTGATGTCACGGGGAACGCTTTCAACACTTTTTGGATATCCTATCCAGTTGATACTTTGCTATTTTGTTTGCGGATGTCGATGGTGTGAAATAAAAGGGGAGCTTGTGAGTTCATGGAGTCTATATATGTGTTAGAGAACGCCTAGGCCGCTAGCCTAAGCCATGCCTAATCATGGTGGAAATTTGCAGCATCACCATAATGAGCATTCTATGAAGCATCCTCAATAAAAGCTATGCATATAGTAAATAAAAAGACCGCTGAGATGCTCATTGTCTGCTTGCCTTGTCATTTTGATCATGGGATAGCTCCTGTATCATGTGCAAGGGGTACCCCGTTGGCCGTTCTCTATGATATGCATGTATGTACAATGATAGGAACTTGCAGGTAACCAAAATTAAGTAGCATGCAGAGCGGCCGTCGTACTCAAGGGACTTAGGATTTCCAGTTTATGGTTTGCCAAGCATATAACTCAGATTGGACCTTACTTTCACCTTAACCATATAAAGATGCCTATGATAGGGTCAATGAGAGCTCAAAGCTAATGAGTACCTTTCTTTCAGTATTAGGAAGCCTTTCAAACTTTTCAAAACCATTTTCACTTCCTTGTTGAGTCACCACTTATTCTATGAGCACCTTCTTGAGAGCATAGTTGTAATACTTGTGTTTGTTCCAAAACTTGGTTAATTATGTCATGACTTTGATGCTTGTATCTCTGATATTTTTACCTCTAGTCTTCGCTTGAACTTCAGAGGTGCCTTGGCATTTATATTGTGCTGTACAAACAAAGGCAAGCGAGATACCACTCTACCATACCTTACTATGAGCATTGCAATGTTGCTTATGTTTATGTTCCATGCTACTTATTATTATTGAGTTGGTTTCTCTTCATAGCTTGCAATGACTATTGAGTAGACTTAGTTGCATACTTCTTATTATGAATGGTTTAAGCATCTACTCCTGTGCTGAGAATATATACATCATATGAAGCAAATGTGTTCGTGAAAGTTCTTTTATCGCACTCAGTTTTCAACTGAATTGCTTGAGGACAAGCAATAAGCTAAGCTTGGGGGGGTTGATACGTCCCAAACATATCCACTTTCCCAAAAATTTTGCTATTATTTCTCCTCTAAACTTGTGTGATTTGGATACAACTAACACGGACTGACGTTGTTTTCAGCAGAATTACCTTGGTGTCTTGTTTTTGTGTAGAAAATCGACTATCAGGAAAAATCCTGGAAAATATGCCAAAAATTATATTTCACCAGAAGATCCACAGAGCCAGAAGACGAGACGGAGTGGAGGCCTAGGGGGCCCACACCCCCGCCAGGCACGGGTGGGCCCTGTCCCGCGCCTAGGGGGGTGCGGCCACCCCAGGCACCCCCTCGGGCTCCCTCTACACCTATAAGTTGCCCCTTGACCTAAAAACGGGGGGCGACGTTTTTACAGAAAGAGTTCCGCTCCGCCGCCACCATCAGAAACCAAGATTCAGATCCAGAAACTCCATTTTGTCATCCTGCCGGAACGTGGAATTTGGAGAGGATCATCGCCATCGTCATCACCAATGCCTCTCCATCAACCATCGATGTTTCCCTCATCCATGAGTGAGTAATCCCCCGTTGTAGGCTATGGGGATGGTAGGGATTGGATGAGTTCTATCATGTAATCGAATAAGATTGTTAGGGCATAGTGCCTAGTATCTCTATTAGTGATATTTGACTTTGTTGCAACTTGTTGTGCTTAATGTTGTTACTAGGGTCCGAGTGGCATGATCTCAGATCTGAACTTATTATTGAATCATTATGATAGTATTGTTTGTTATCTTATCTGCAAGTTGTGTACACATATCATTGTCCGGATCCAAAGGCCCCGAAGTGACAGGAATTGGGACAACTGGAGGGGATGGCTGTGGTGTGAGGATCACATGTGTTCATGGAGTGTTAATGCTTTTCTCCGGTGCTCTATTAAAAGGAGTACCTTAATTTCCAATAGTTCCCTAGAGGCCCCGCTGCCACGGGCTGGCTGGACAGAAGACGTTGTGCAAGTTCTCATTGCGAGCATGTATGACTATATATGGAGCACATGCCTAGGATTGTTTAGTACTTGGATGCTTATTCTTATTTATCTGCAATGCCCTAGATCTTGAAGTTACATGTTTAGACTCGTCCATGCAACGCCCGTCCATCCATCC
The DNA here is from genome assembly GCA_030063025.1 of Avena longiglumis. NCBI lineage: Eukaryota > Viridiplantae > Streptophyta > Magnoliopsida > Poales > Poaceae > Avena > Avena longiglumis. The sequence continues at coordinate 462,995,034 of CP125974.1, forward strand.
CTATGCCTACCGCACTCGAATCCCACTGTTTACTGTTACTGTTACTATTGCTCTTGTTCTACTGCTACTGTTGCTACTGATAAACTTCTGTGAGCAAGAACTATTTCCAAATGCAGCTGAATTGACAGGCTTGCAAGTATTCTTTGGCTCCCCTTGTGTCAAATCAATAAATTGGGTAATACTACCCGCGAAGACTGTTGCAATCCCCTACACTTCTGGGTCATCACTTTCTCAACCTGTCAATTGCCCCGCTGTAATTTGTTCACCCAGCATGTTATCTATCTTAAGGAGAACACCTCTAGTGAATTGTGGACCCCAATATTTACCATTGATACATCATATACTGTTACCGTTTACTTTCTGCAAACAAATATTACCTTCCACGCTATACGTTTAATCCTTTGTTTCAGCAAACCAGTGAGATTGACAACCTCACTGTAAGTTGGGGTAAAGTCTTGATTATGTGTTGTGCAGGATTCCAAGTTGTTAGCAACACCTTGGAGTTGTTTCCTTGCTCCTATTGGTTTGATAACCTTGGTTTCATAACTGAGGGAAAACTTGATGCTGTGTTCATCACACCTTGCTCTTGGGGTATCCCAACGAGGCTCTACGGTCAACTGAGCCACCATCAACCTTTACATGGATAGAACTGAGTTGATAAGCTCTAATCTGGTTGCATGAGATAAAGAGTTTGCTTTGTAAGTAGAGAACTTTGATCTAAACTTTTGAATGATGAACTGTAAACCTCACTTCTGTTTTTAGCAGGCAGAATGAGAGGGTGACCCAGGTGAGTGAAGTTCTAATCAATGATAGGGACAAGTAATATTTGAGTAATATCATTGACAGTTGAGGGGTCCACTTTCTTGCTAAAGATGATACCTGATTTGTTCCAGTTGGGGATCTGACATGATGTAGCACATAAACCCATGAGAATATTCTTGTTAGCATGTGCTTCCTGAATAAAGCTGTCCCATAAACCAACAAAGCATCTGCAAAAAGAAGAGAGTGAATTGGTGGGCACATGGGCCCAAGAGAGATACTTGCAAGATTAGAAGCAGACAAAGCATACGACAAAGCAATCGATAGTTCATTAATGGCCAGAATAAACAAGTAAGGGGGAAGAAGACATCCTTGTCATATTCCCCTGGAGTTGACAAAGTTTGCATATGTTTGTACATTAATAATAACATAGAAAGCAGGGGTGGATATGCAAGCATGCACCAGTTTGATGAAATGATCATGCAACCCTTTACGAGCAAGGGCTTTGTATATGAAGCTCCACTCAAACTTGTCAAAACATTTGGCCAGATAAATTTTAAGCATAAAGGCTTTGTTTTTCCTAGGCTATGATTATGTTATCACTTATTATTCTACCGCCAATAAAAGCCTGCTGGGAAGGGTGAATGTAATTCAGAATATGGGGTTTTAAATGATTTGCTACACATTTTGCTATTATTTTGTAGATGACATTAAAAGACTAATGTGCCTGTAATCGGTGGGAACCATGGGAACCAGCTTTTTGGGAATCAGAGCAATATTGGTGTCACTAATGTGTTCAGGGAGAGTAGCAGAGACAAAGAAAATTTGAACCAAATTAGTAACATCATTTGAAATTTAAGACCAAGTTGCTTAGCAAAACCCTACATTAAAACCATCAGGACCTGGTGAGGCATTGCGTTTCATCCATGTCTAATATCATTTTCTCCAAAAAGCTTCTGAAAAAATTGCAAGCCATCATTAGTGTCTTTTGGTGGACAGGTGTCTCCTCTGAACCTACTACCAAAGGTCTATGCCTTACTGACTGGAAAAATATCTGTGCCCATAAAACTGAAGGAGGATTAGGTTTTCGTAACTTGCAAGCCACCAACATGGGCCGTATTCTCTCTGCTGCTTGGAGAATAGCTGAAAAACCCAACTCTTTTATTCAGAGTGTTCTTAGAGCTAAATACTTTCCTCACTCGTCGATTTGGAGAGCAAGCATAAATGTTCCTAAATCTTCTTTTTGGTCTTCTATTCTTAAAGTGATTCATCTCCTTCATAAAAACTCGTCTTATCATATTTGCAATGGAAATTCCTCAATCTGGAGCACTCCTTGGTTTGTTGGGTGGGAAAATATCTATGACAATCTAATTACACAACAAGCTGAGTTCAACTATCCTACCACCATTAATCAACTTTGGATACCACGAATTAAGAGCTGGGACATCACTTTAATTGACTCCATGTTTCTCAATCGCACTGCTGAGGCTATTAAAAACACTCTCATAGTTCCCTCAAATGAGGATGACATTCTTCGCTGGAAGCCTACACCTAATGGGAAATGCAATTCAAAATCTATTTATAAAGCATGCTTGCAGTGGCTTTTCGACACATGTACAGCACGTCTAGAATAGGTCCAGGAATCCACAAAGATCATCATGAAGCGGGTATGAAAGTGCAAGGAGATTATTCCGAGAGTCAAAACCTTTGCTTGGAGATTACTAAGGCAGACTCTCACCACAGGGAACAGAGCATCAGAGTATTCCTTCCATATTGCAAAGGTATGTTGCAGATGTGATGTTCCTGAAACTAACTTGCACCTCTTTTTCATGTGTCCCTTTGCAAACGTTGCCTGGTTCCTTCCTCCTCGATTTATAAAATCTGAAATCCTTGCTGCTCAATCAAATGACATATCCTAGATTATTCTAAAAAAATTAGGACAAAAGCACCGGGTAATGAAACTCAATTTTCTATTCACTTTTATTTGGTGTATTTGGAAAGCAAGGAACAGTCCGTTGTTTTGCAGGAGAAAACGACTCCTCAACAGGTGGCCATCAATACCTTTGCTCTGCTTAATGATCTGGAGATGGAACAACTTCTTTGTTGGGGATATGCTATATGGTATCCCTATAGAATGTCTCTTATCCGACTAAACCGGGTGGCCCATAGTCGGTAGCGTGGCCTATGGCCTGCTGGGCGGCCCAGCTAGGTGGATCCAGAAGGGAGGCCCATGCCGGATAAAGGAAGGCTATGGTGGAGTTCCCAGCGTACCCGAAGCCTTGGAGTACAAGATACACAAGACTAGTGATAGACAGTGTCGGACTCTATAACCTGTCCGGCTAGGACTTTTCCCTGTAACCCTAGGACCTGGCGACTATATAAGTCGGGCCTATGGGAGCCTTTAGGACACAATCTCAGACAACCTAGTATCGATTCATACAACCTCGCACAGCGAACTTATCTCTGTAACTTGGCGCATTGCCCTTATAGTGATTTATAGCAGGAGTAGGATTCCGCCACCGTTGTGGGATCTGAACCTAGGTAAGTTGTGTTACCTCGTACCCGTCAACCGTCCGCCTTACCCCACGTCTGTAAACACGCACTGTGAGGACCCCTCCATGGCGTACTCGTCGGCAATACCACGACAGTTTGCGCCCACCATGGGGCAAGAGGCGCTTCAGGCTCTTCAGCGGGCGAGGACCAAGATCTTCGCGGGAATCGGTGAAACCGTAGCCATCGGTCGCGTTCTCTTCTCCAGCAATGTTCCGATCGTCCCTCCCGACGAGTTCTGGATCCCGGCAAAGACGAACCCTACGCGGTGTTCGATCGTTCCTATCGGAAAGCATCAAGACCCGCACGGACCGCCTACGGGCAGGATACGTTCGCGGAAGGATCAATGTCGGATCTCTCTTCGAAGTTTGCCGACAAAGATCGGAAAAATTCAAGGCCCACCCAAACCGCCCCTATGCAGGATATAAAGGTGGAAGATCACTGCAAATCCGCCGGCTTCGTCCGTGCGTCTGGACAGCAGAGATCCAAGTTCGTTGGCGTGGTTACCATCTTCGATCTGGCGCTCTGCGTTTAGAGAGAGGGCGAAAACCCCCGCGACTACCTGGCCAGGTGGCTCCGTATACGAGCCGACCTAGCCCACTACCCCGATGATAACGCTCTGTATCACTTCGTGGAAGGACTGGACCGCGGCACGCTTCTCCGACATTCTTTAAGACGGCAACAGGCAACAGGACGTCTTACCCTCGAAGAGATGGTGAGCACCGTCAACAGCTACACGGCAGCCCAGATGGAGCTTGCGCGCAGAGACGGAGAACCTCCGATTCAGCAGCAGCGGCCACCACCGCCTCCCGCCTCCATCCTCGTAGCAGCACCACCACCTCCAGTCATCGTCGAGCCCGTTGTACCTCCACCGCCCGTCATCGAGGAAGTCTTGGCACCCTCCGACTCTGTCATTGACGCGATTTATGTTGATTTCAGTGCAGATTCAGAGGAGATAGACTCCAGTCCATAAGAGCTAGACTCCGCTATGTAGGAGATGGAGGAGGAGTACTCACGCGACGAGCAAGCCAACAACACCGTGACGTCCCGAAGGGTGTTCGTCACCATTGGGACGGCGATGGATGAAGATCGACCCGGACAAGCTCCGCCTACGGCGCTGGAAAAGGGGAAGGGGCCACTTATTGCAGCTGACGATGATCGCGCAAAAGTCATGCCTCCTCCGCCTAACCCAAAGGCAAGCCGCAGGAACTCGTCGGCAACAACAACACCGCAAACTTGTCGCCTCCAGCATCTACGTTTGCAGCAGCCCAGGTTACTCCAGCTGATAGAGTGATGTACGGCAATCTCCTCGTTGAGCCACTGACTGTTGCTCATATCCGGAATGTGGCCCAGCTTGATGAGAAGCGCCAGCAGCTGCTGGAGGAGGCGCAAGCCATCGCGGAGCAAGGCGCTAAACTAGATCGAGATCTGGTCAACACGCAGAAGTCCATAGAAAAAGCTAGAGCAATGGAGGCCGAGTACAAGACTCTGCTACATCAGTAGAAGGCTAAGAAAGCTCTGGCTCGCGTCATCAATGATCCTGGTGTACGGCGCAACCTAGGATGGGCTCCCTCTAAGCCGGCACAGGCCAAGCCATACATTGATAGTGAAGGCAAGCAGGTGATGCCCACCCCACTCCTTAACCTCGCCGTCGCCAAGACCCTTCTGGAGCAGGATAGATCGCCTGAGGCAGTGGAACAGGTCTATGACCTAGTGGTCAAGGCGATGAAGCAGCAGGAAAAGGCCACCTCTCAGAGGCTTGAGTCTAACCCAGTGCTCTGCCAGTCTAGCCAGTACAAGCCGCCACGGGACAGATCTCCTCTTGATGTCGGGTCCCAGACGGGTTCATCAGAACGAAGATGGAGGAATGCATGCAACAGGAAGGACACCATCCCCATATCCTCCGACCACGGAGAAAAGGCCCGACCTCGTCGCCCATCACCACCGCCCCGATCTCCCCGACATCGCGAAGATTACAAAGCTCACCATCGTACGGATATGCCCCCACCAAAGCAGTGTGGCATCGTCATCTGCGACAACACGGACCAGACCTGTCATGACGGAGAGCGCAACCAAGGACATAAGAGCAGGTCGCGCCATGACCCTCCGCGTCCGACAAACAACCGTGACAGGCGTGAGGCGTCGCAGGAGGGTAACAACAAGAAAGATAACCCACCGCCACCTCCACCTCCGTCACCACCAAGCAGCCACCATGACGGAGGAGGGCCGCGTCGTTCATGCAGCCCATCCCCTGTTGACAAGAAGAATAAGAACCCGGAGCCATACAACGCACGTTCACGGATCGATAAGATCCACGAGGCCCGAGAAGGACCATACCTGGGACCACGTTGCTTTGGACCTGCAATACGGTCCGCAACTTACCCTAAAGGTTTCCGGATTGACAAGACCATCAAGCCCTATGACGGCACCCCAAGCCATCCACATGGTTGCAGGACTACGGCAACGCGGTGGAGATTGCCGGAGGCAACCCCAACATCGCCGTCAAATACCTCTCGTTAATGTTGGCAGGCACGACCCGTCAATGGATCGATGACTTGCCGGAGAAATCTATCTACAACTGGTTGGACATGCCAGAAGCGTTCACCAAGAACTTTGAGGGTACATACAAGCGTCCCTGCACTGTGGGCGATCTACAGCGATGCGTGCAAGAGAAAGACGAGACATCTCGCGCCTACCTCTCTCGCTGGCTGGACATGAAGAATTCCTGCACAGGAGTGCACGCTCAGACCGCCATGGCCGCCTTCATCGATGGGTTGGAAAGGGGCATGTTGCTCCGACATAAGCTAAAGCGCTTGCAAGATAATCACCAGCTTGACTTGAACTAGATGATTCAGTTGGCTAGTGAGTTCGCAGCTGCCGACGACGATGCTCGCGGATCCTTGCCGGCAACGGCCGTTCCAACTCAAGCTCGGAGGAACAGCAGTACAAAGTGGAAGATCGCTCCAGAAGAAAAGCAATCTACTGACATGGTCATTATGACTTTTGCAGGACGAGGAGAAGGCGGACAACATGGCCGAGGAAGGGGAGCTGGTCGTGGGCAGCAACAAGGAAGTGAAACCACCCCGGCGCCGCTCCGCGTTCCCCAAACCTACGAGGAGTACCGCGATATGCCATGCCTCGTACTCCTCGACGTCAACGGCAAGACCACCCATACCAATCGACACTGCAAGTTCGTCAACGACCTCAAGGAAGACACGGAGTCTGGCTACAAGCAAAGTCGGAAGAACAGACCGCGTGAAAAGGGAAAGGGGAAGAAGAAGGAGGAGGAGTCCAAGGATTCAAGTGACATGGACGAAGACGTTGACCCCAAGCACGCCGCCAAGAGCGACGACAAGGTCAATAACCCCTTCGCAAAGAAGGCCCAGTCTACCACACTTTCCTTGGCACCCCCACCGTCAGACAACAGAAGACCTCTCTGAGAATCCTGATGGTTACTCTCCCCCCAGTCCCCCAGTACCTGCGCTGGTCGGAGGTTCCAATAACAGGGCGGGGCGGACCGGACCTTATACTCACAGAGAACCAGTACGCCATGGTCATCAACCCCTTGATTGACGGCGTGGAGTTCACCAAGTGTATGGTGGATAGTGGAAGCAGGATCAACATCATGTACCTGGATACACTGCAAAAAATGAACTTGACGGAGGCAAACCTAAGGCGGACCAACATCTTCTTCCACGTCGTAGTTCCTGGTCGGGAGGCTCAGTCCCTTGGGTGCATTACACTTCAGGTTGCCTTTGGCGATGTTAATAATTACCGTCAAGAGCGCATGACCTTCGAGGTGGTGCCCTTCAAGAGCGTGTACCACGTCATATTCGGCTGCGACATATTTCACACGTTCATGGCCAAGCCATGCTTCGTCTACAACAAGCTCAAGATACCCGGACCAAACGGCATCATCACCGTATCCGGAAGCTTTGCCAAGGCAAGGGACTGCGAGATCAATGAAGCAGCGGTTGCAGAAGCTGTCCTCTACAGTGAAGAATTCAAGGAGATCCAGAGCAAGGTCGATGACTCAGAGATGCCCGCGTCGAAGAAGCAGATCTCCGGCTCCGCTCCTGCGTTCAAGGCCGCCATCGAGACCAAGCCGGTGGAACTTGTGGTAGGCGATGCCTCCAAGGTCACCGCCATTGGGACGAACCTAGATCCCAAATAGGAAAGCGCGCTCACCGAGTTCCTCCGTGAGAACAGGGACATCTTTGCCTGGCAACCTGCCGACATGAAAGGTGTACCTAGGGAACTTGCCGAGCACAGCTTAAATATTGATCCAAAATGCAAACTAGTGAAACAACCTCTACGACGCTGTAACACCCTCTGAATCGGACCTATGCAAGTTTGAGCAAAATTCGCCAAACCCGCATAGAAACGATTCAAAGGTGCCCACCAGGCACTTTCGTGCGGGTGGAAAACGAAGTAATAACATTACACAACAGTCCTCGATGGGACCCACAGAACAGATATATACAACAGCGACTCAAAGAGTCAAGAATACAGATATACGGTACAAAGATCCAAATCACCTTGAAAAGAGGGAGCGTACGACTACGGACAAGATGCAAATGGGGCTAAGAGCCCTGAAGAATAACCAATGGCGTCCATAACCCTGCCTAGGCCAAGCCGGAAGGGTAACCCTGCTAACGACGTCGATCTCAAAACCTGCTTAAACAAAAGGGGTGCCGGCAAAGGGCAAAGGAAAAAGAAGGAGCGTCAGTACTGAGGCCAGTACACGGCGAGGCTAGAATTCGGCGGTCCTTGCCTACATAGGTATAGTGGACTGAAGCGGCAGCGGCAGCGGCAGCATGCACTGAACAACCTATAGAGACTCGATACAACTGGCGGTTATCAGAGAGGGGTAAGAATGACCTATTCGGATCCATCCTGATACTACCATCAAACAAACCCATCCTGGTGTTTCCCCCTCGAGACCAAACGAGGAAGTCAACCGAGGAACTCACACCGTTGGCAGTTTTACTTATTCCGTTATCGTTGCAGCAATTACTAGTCAGGTTTAGATATTCATCCTGATAAAGTAAGCGATGAGGCACTTTTAATTAACCATTCCGTTATAGTTGTAACACTTACTAATCGATATGAATAGCATGAGATAACCCTTAAACCCAGCGGTTGTTGGTACTTTTATTCAGCCATTCCGTTGTAGTTGCAATACTTACTAGTCAGCACAATGGTCGCGACACTCCAAACAAGCAATTGTGTGCAGATTAATTAGCCATTCCATTATAGTGAAGCTGATTACTAGTCATTATAAAGTCAAATTTATAGCAATAAACTTTAGTTATGCTTGTCTATGGTCGAGATCTTTGCTCCAAGTCGTCCATATCCGCGGACACGGCTTTGAAAGTTTTACCGGCCGGGTGCACCAATAGCAACACACGCCGATCAACCTCGGAAAACCAAAACAAAACCCAACGAGGCTTTCACGGTGAACAATCACGAGATTCAGAAATATTTCAGGGGCCACCCATTGAGTAGACCATAGCAAGTAAGCAAGCTTGAGACGGACTCAAGGTTTGCGACAATGGTCAGTAAGCATCGGGAACCCGAAAGTGTGGCTGGGCTTGTCGATACCGCGAAACATTACGCTTACCTAAGATGCAAGTGTGCTCCTCGCACAACGTAAATCTGATAGCATGGCATAAGTACAGATAGTAAATAAAACCTCAAACTAGTTTGTGGCCCCAAGAAATAAGATGAATCAAGCTCGGCTCGGGGGTCCCATATACCTCCCGGATGTGGATAGCGCGATAAATCAAGGAACAGGTATCAAGTACTCGGGGTCCTACGGGACACAAGTGGGCGTTCGGAAACCAAATATTATCTATCACCCACCGATGCCTCTGCTTACTTCAATTTTAGTTGTTAAACAGGAATTAAAGTGAGCGATAAGTAAAACCATGATCATATCCAACATCAACATGCGGCATTACTCCAACAACTGTGGCACTTGACAACACGCAACAGCACTTGAGCAAGCGACTACGGCGCGCAAGTCCAACTATCTACCAAACAACAGGTAATGGGATGTGTCCAAGGCAATATAGGGCTGCACGGTATATCACAGGTACGGAAACTAAAGCATCGCAACACAGATAGCAATAGATCAACGGGAGGGAATAAATACTATAAAAGTAAGATAGGTAGAAAGGGGGAGATGCTCGCCTGAAAACATTGTCGAAGGTTCATCCAAAGATCGGGGCGAAGCTCACATCAACTCAACGGCCTTATCCGCGAAGAAGCAAAACACTAGAAGAAACACCGGATGCACTATTTAATACAACGGCAGAAGATCGGCATGATGCATGTAGGATGTATGGCATGGCAAAGATGCGATGCAATTAGGTCATATTAAGCGGAACCGGGGTACCGACACTTAATTAAATGGTTCATGTTGTTTAGAACCCCCGCAATTTAGATGTTGTTTAACAAGGAAAGAATATATCACCGGTTCGCTACACAAATTTAAATGAGGCCAATATAAGGCTATATTTGCCCGCATATGGGCCCCATATTTAATTATTAGGTGAATCGGCATAAGGCCCGCAAACCACACAAATATGCATGCAAGTATGGAAATTAATATGCAACAAGTTTTATATTTAGCATTTATAAAATAGGGCTCGGGAGAAAGGGGTCACACACGTTAGGGTTCGACGATCTTGGGGTTCCGGGGTTCGGGGTTCGACGGGGTCGGTCTCAGCGGAACGTTCTCGAACAACGGGGCAGATCTTGGTGTTCCGGGGTTCGGGGAGGATCGTTCTCGGACTCCGGGGTTAGGGTCTTCGGATCGGGGTTCTCGGCGAGCTCGGCGTCCGGGAAGGAGAACTTGTCGTCTAGGATCTCGGTGTCCGGGGTGAAGCACTCGGCGTCCTACGGTTCCACGTCGACGGCCTAGGTTTCCTCGATGGAGAACTCGGTGTGCCCGTGTCGGGTTCTTGTCGGGGTCCTCGGCTTGGGCCAAGGCGTCGATGATCTTGGCGATTCCGTGGTCTTGAGTTCGCCCTTGGCGTGCGATGGATCGTCTTGAGTTTGAGAACATCCTCTTCGGCTTCTGATTTCTCGTGTCGTGGTCGGACTTGGTTCATCATCGGTGGCCTTCGCTTGTCAACACATGTCGATCTTGTCCATCGGATGGCAAACTTGAATCGAGGCGATCTGGTGCACGGGACCTCACCGTTGTTGTAACAACAACTTCTCCACATGTTCGAGGGCAACACCAGCAGACAAGACAACGCGGTCGCTGACGAAGACCGAGACACCGATTCCACGGGTAGACATGTTGCAGAGGCCTTAGCCAGGCACGGAACGGAGGCGTCCATGAAGGCGCATCGAGGCGAGGCGGACAGAGCGCAAGGAGAGGAGCAGCCGGGCGCAGCCTTGGCGGCTCCAGCTAAGCGAGGTCGAGGCGGAGGTCGTGGGCGGCGAGGCGACGGCACCTGGCCGTGGCCGCCAGCGAGGCGGAGAGTCTGGCCGCAGGCTGCAGGCGGCAGAGGCGGCCGTGTGGCGACTGGTCGAGGAGAGGAGGCGAGGCGGGTCAGCAGCAGGTGGCCAGGCTGCAAGCAGCGGTGGGGGCTCAGCGTGAGGAGGCGCGCTACGGCCAGCTGAGGGGCGACGGTGACGGCGGCGGGAGACGCGAGGAGGCCCATGGCCTGGGGCAGCCCGAGATGGAGGGGAGATGAGGGTGGAGGCGGGGAAGGGCCTTGGCCAGTGGCGTGAAGCTCGGAGGGCCTTGTGAGGCCAGTGCCGGGAGGTGCTGCGGTGGCAGGGAAGGTCTGGGCGTGGCGTGCAGCGTTAGGCGTCGTGGGAGGAGGAAGGCGTGGGGGTGGGGCGCGTCGGTGGGGTTGTGATGGGTCCAGGGGACAGGGGAGGGGCCCAGGGCGCGTGCGGTGTGTGGGTTTGTGTGTGTGTGCTGTGTGAGAGTGCATGTGAGGGAGGGAGAGAGCTGAGAGAGAGGGAGTGATGTGGCAGCCAAGTGGCGTTTTCTGGTTGGGTGGGGTGAGGGGTGGAGTGAGGTGGCAAGACGGGGTTGGCCGGGGTGAGGTGGAGGCTGGGTGTGGGTAGGTAGATTGGTAGCTGTAGGATCTAGGTAGACCGTTTTGAACATGGGGTGGTCGTTCCGGTCGGGTCGGCCCGTTCGACCGCCCCCACTAAAACAATTAATTAAAATATTTATTTTTACCCAGCGCTTTTGCAATCCGACAGCGGACAAAACAAAATAATCCGGGGACCCGGGTTTCGTGTTTGAATGTAGATGGGGCGTTTGGAAAACAAAACGGGCTTTGCGAAAATAGTTTTAGACAAACAACACATGATGATGACGATGCAATGCACAAATTCAACGCGATTTTCTAGTAGTGGTTTTGCGGGATGCCACAGACGCTTTGGATATGAGAAGAGACGCGCCATTGGCAAAGAGATAGCTAGGTTACTTAAGGCTAGATTTATCCGAGAAGTCCTTCACACCCAATGGGTGGCCAATCCTGTACTTGTCCCCAAAAAGGGAACCAATGAATTAAGAATGTGCGTTGATTACACCGTCTTGAACAAAGCATGTCCTAAAGATCCGTTTGCTTTGCCTCGCATTGACCAAGTCATTGACTCGACGGCTAGCTCGGAACTTTTGTGTTTTCTCTATGCATACTCAGGATACCACCAGATCAAGGTGAGGAAGTCGGACCAATTGGCCACTTCGTTCACTACCCCATACGACACGTTTTGCTATGTCACGATGCCCTTTGGGCTGAAAAACGCAGGTGCTACCTACCAACGGACAATGCAACGTTGCCTTCACGACCAAATTGGTCGGAACGTTCACGCCTACGTGGACGATATTGCGGTGATGTCTAAAAAGTCAAACGACTTAATCTCCGACTTAAAAGAAACCTTTGATAATCTCTGGAAATACAACATGATGCTTAACCCTAAGAAGTGCGTCTTCGGGGTTCCAGCCGGCAAACTATTGGGCTTGATCGTTTCCCAACGTGGAATCGAGGTCAACCCGGAGAAAATCAAGGCCATCTTGAACATAAACCGTCCGACATGCCTAAAGGACATTCAACGACTAACAGGTTGTGTTGCAGCGATCGGTTCGTCACCGACTTGGAGAAGGCTCTCCCACCGTACAAGTTCTTTGAAAAAAAGGCGGACAAATTCACGTGGACGGACAAGCGGATCTGAGATTGAAGCGACAGGATATTCTTTCCTCAGCGCCCATCCTTGCAGCACCCGAGCCTGGAGAGCCCCTGTTAATTTACATGGTGGCAACCAACCGGGTTATCAGCATCATCGTCGTGGTAGAGCAGAAGGAATCAGGCTATGAGCACGGAGTTCAACGGCCAGTTTACTATGTGAGCAAGGTCTTGACGGAGTCCAAGCAACGTTACCCGCACTACCAAAAGATAGCTTATGGAGTATTCCTTGCTTCTCGGAAGCCGAGGCATTACTTTCAGGAGAACCCAATCACGGTGGTGAGCAAGACCCCACTGTCCGACATCATCAATAACAGTGACGCTACAGGAAGGGTCGCGAAGTGGGGCATTGAACTTGCCGCCTTCGAGATCACCTAAAAGTGACGCGACGCTATCAAGTCTCAAGCCTTGGCGGATTTTGTTGCAGATTGGACGGAGATGCCAGATGCTACTCCGTTGCCAGAACTAGAGTACTGGGTGATGCACTTTGACGGATCAAAGCTGCTCAACGGCTCGGGGGCTGGTGTATTGCTACAGTCACAAACAGGAGACAAGCTACACTACGTTCTGCAGATCCACTTCAAGGCTACAAACAACATGGTGGAGTATGAAGCACTCGTTCACGGACTACGTGTAGCCAAGGATATTGGCATCAAGCTCATAGTTTGCTGTGGAGATTCCGACTTGGTTGCCCAGCAGGTGGCTGGCACCTGGAATGCGCGGAACCCTATGATGGCGGCATATCGAGACGAAGTGGACGAGATAGCCAAGAGCTTCTTGGGCTACGAAGTTAAGTATGTGCCTAGGGAACAAAACAAGGCGTCTGACCTGCTATCTAAGCTAGGGTCAGGGCGCAAGCGAATTCCGCCATGAGTTTTCCTAGAGCACCTGCGCACACCATCTGTGAAGGGAGCCGACATCGACAACCCGGACAGAGCTGACTCTTTCATCAACATGGTGACTAAGGTCCCTCCAGCTTGGACAAAACCGTTCATGGAATATCTCGAACACGGAATTTTGCCCGACGACGAAGTCGAAAGACGGCAAATAGTACGACGAGCAAAGGATTATACCATAATCAATGGGCAACTCTACAAAAGGAGCACTACTGGTGTATACCTAAAGTGTGTTTCCCAGCTAGAAGGTATGGAAATCCTACGCGAAATCCATCTCGGAGAATTCGGGCACCACGCCGCTCCTCGATCGTTGGTCGCGAAAGCCTTCCGGCAAGGATTCTACTAGCTTACCGCGAAGGCAGACGCCGACAAGATGGTTGAGACATGCATGGGATGCCAGTATTATGCCCGACAACCACATGTTCCTGCTGAAGAACTACGAACAATACCAATAACTTGGCTGTTTGCAGTCTAGGGGCTAGACATGGTGGGACCGTTACAGATGGCACCTTGTGGGTTTACGCATCTACTTGTAGCAGTTGACAAATTCACTAAATGGATATAAGCTAAACCCATTAGAAATCTTGATGGGGCAACTGCCCTCAGGTCGTCCGAGATCTAGTGGTGAGATTTGGTCTCCCACATAGCATTATCACCGACAACGGCAGCAATTTATCACTCGGAGAAGTGGAGGCATATTGCTAGGAGAAAGGCATTCGACTTGACCTTTCATCTGTGGCACACCCACAATCCAATGGTCAGGTTGAGCGAGCCAATGGATTAATTCTGCAGGGAATCAAGCCACGTCTTGAGGCACCGCTACGTAGAGCAGCTGGAGCCTGGGCGGAAGAATTACCATCTGTGATGTGGAGTTTACGAACTACACCCAACATATCCACCGCTACACCCCTTATTTCATGGTATATGGAGCAGAAGCCATCCTGCCTTCCGATATCCTTCACGATGCACCAAGAGTTGCCGCCTACGACGAAGATGACGCTGAAGAATCTAGACGCCTGGATGTGGACCTTCTCGAGAAGGAGCGCGTTTTGGCATGCCAAAGATCCGCCATCTACCAGCAGAATCTACGCAGCTACCATAGTCGCCGCGTTCGGCATCGCTCATTTAAAGAGGGGGATTTGGTGCTCCGACTTAAGCAGAAGAAGTCACACAAATTATCCCCGCCATGGGAAGGACCGTTCATCATAAGCAAGGCGCTTCTCAATGGGTCTTATTACCTTGTTGACAATCGTGAACTAAAGGATAGACCCAATGAGGATCATAAGCGTAAGCGACGTGACCCGGATGATGACTACCCGGAGCTTGATCGGCCATGGAACATAGCACAACTACGTCTTTATCTAATTGTGTACCTTTTATATGATCAATGAAATAAAGCTCTTTGGTTCACTCATTTTTCGAGTCTTTTACCTCCTTTAGTGTTCATTTTTGGATCATGTAAAACCTTTATGCACAAGTATTGCGTTTGCACTTGTGAAAATTCCGCCTACGGGCGTTAGCTTAAGTTTTCTGGTCAACATGTTCTTTGTTGTTTTTATGTGGATTCTGGAGTAGTGATTTTCGGCACTTATTGTCAGTGATTTTGTGCTCAGGTTATTGACCGTGCCATTAGGCATCATCACCTAAGCGCATGGTTCCGACAACGAGTCTTCCGACTCATGAAAAGTCAAGCATAAGAACCAAAGTAATGGATAAGCCAGCACTTGCTTAAAAAATATATACATGCTGGGAACTAAGTTCTTAAGTAGTAGGAAATTACAACCAATGTTTTCCGCCTTAAGTTACATCATCAAGTTTTTTCCGCGCATACACCAAAGGGGAAACAAATATTACAAAGTGTTTTTTTATTCTTTGGGCGTAGGAGACTTGGAAGCAGCATCGTCATCAGCCGGAGAATCACCCTCAGCATCGGCACTTTGGTGAGACTCGGAGGAATCTTGGTTGACGCTGTCGATGGTGTTCATGGGCACGAAGATGTTGATATCCACCAACTCGGCAACTCTGGTGTCATAACCCGCGAGTGATGACAAGATGTCTTCATGATCAATTTCTTTGTCGTCATCGTCAACGTCAGGGATGCCAGAGGTCACCATATTAAAGTCGGCATATTCATAGTGTGCCTTCACCATAGACAGTGTCATCCTTCCGCCAGCCCGTGCACATGAAGCTTTCCAGCTTGTGATACGCTCGGGGGCTCGGCGCAGAATCTCCGAGTACTTCGCCACGGAGTCCGAGGCCTTTATGTGTATCTGGAGGGGCTTGGCGATCTCTTTGGCTTGGGTGATGGCGGTGTTGATAAAGTTGCCGGCAAGAACCATGCATTCCTTGGCCGGAGGAGGAGATCTAGTTAAACCCATAGGACCTGCAAATTCCGACAAGGATCACATGAGTTCAATAATTCCAAGTATCCAGACTGCAGAAATACAAGGCGGGGAAACCCTACTGAAGATGCTGGCATTAGCCTGCCAAAGGGTGTCCGCCAGGGATTCTTTCTCTTGCTGGAGGAGCTTATATGCCTCGCTGTGGCGTTGGTTTTGCCCATCAGCAGCTTGCTTCTGATATTTTAAGATCGCAAGCTCCTCCTTCAAGCGATTGATTTCCGCGGAGGCGGATTCCTGCAGGGCCTTCATGGAATCCTCATGCATTTTCAGCATTTCTTCCCTCTCCTTTTTAAGGATCTTGTTCTCGTTGTCCAGCTGCTGGATGTGCTTGGACTGCTCGACAATGTCCTTGGCCTTGGCAACATGTTCTACAAAGTCAGAGAAAACAAAGTACACAGTGAGTACTCGGAGAATGAAGGCATAAAACCAAGACGGAATGCGCAAAAAAGAAAACAGACTCTTGTTTTTGATGATTTGTTCCTTCAAGATGGCAGTTTTACCCTTTTCGTCTTCAAGATCTGCGCGCATTTTCTGGTACTTGTCGTTGGCCATGCCCCTCCGAGCATTCTCATTCTGTGGAACAAAGGAAAAAAGTTAAACCGTTGTTTAGTCTACTTGGAGCATCTAGTCGGAATCTTTCCACTAAGACGCTCGGGGGCTACAGCGAGAGTTTTTAACTTAGCAATATGCTTAGCTTTCCTTTAAGCATCTAGTCGGAGCTAATTCAGTTCTCCATTAGAAGCTTGGGGCTACAGTATAAAGTTTTAACTTGGAAAATGCTTAGCTTTTCTTTAAGCATCTAGTCGGAACTAATTCAGTTACAACTAGAGGCTTGGGGGATACAATATTAAAAATTATAAACACTACGTATGCTACTCTTAAAGCATCTAGTCAGAATAGTTTCTTCCATCTAAATGCTTGGGGGCTACAGTGAGAGTTCTTTCTAATTTAGTCACTCTTAGAGCATATAGATGCAAAACCTATGGTTTTCCGTCTACATCCCTCGGGGGCTACGGTGGGATACTCATATGAAATGCAAAAGGCAAAGTAAAACTTACAAGTGCAATAATCTTGAGGTTTGTAGCGCTCTCGGCTAGTAGCTTGCCAAAGGATATGCTATTTCCTCACAAGATATCCGCTTGTCGGAGA
Source organism: Avena longiglumis (assembly GCA_030063025.1). Classification (NCBI taxonomy): domain Eukaryota; kingdom Viridiplantae; phylum Streptophyta; class Magnoliopsida; order Poales; family Poaceae; genus Avena; species Avena longiglumis. The sequence continues at coordinate 463,012,011 of CP125974.1, forward strand.
AGCTCCTCAATACCGCACGTCGGAGATGACGGCACTCCTCCAGGAACCAGAGTTGTGTTACTCAGCGTGAGCGTCAGGTAAACTATCTTCGGGAACTCGAAGGGCTTCTGTGGAGCGCGGGAGCCGCCTTCGGCAGAGGTACCAGCTCCCACTACCGCCTTGCCGCCACCGATGGCATCCTTAGTCGGAGCTTCAGCCATTTGTTGAGCGGTGCTCTCCTGCGTCGCCTGCTCGCCGACAACAGCGAGTTCGGTAGAGGCGCTAGAATCCACTTCCATGACTGAAGATCCTGGTGCCTCCTTAGCCTGCGAGCTTGTCGAGGCAGACGAAGGCTTGACAGCAGGAGTAGCAGGGGCGATGGCGGGGGAGGCGTCGCGATGTAGCATATCCTTGGTATTTCTAGAAGCCCCCAAAGTTTTAGAGGTCTTCTTGAGGCTGGTCGTGGCTTTCTTCCTGAGACGTGCAAAACGCATAAGTACAGGAACAAGACAGACAGATAGACAATGTCGGAGAATGATAAGCTTACACTAGGGGGTGCTTTGGCAAAAATCCCGGTGGCTTTTCTCTTTACCGCCTCCAGGGCGGCGGTAGTCGTTTTGGAGGCTCCACCCTCCGTCTTCTTCTTCTTGCCTCTGTCGGTAGCGTCAGAGGTGGAGCTCTTCCGCTTTCGCGCCAACGGAACATCGTCGTCGGACACGACCGTGACTTCCTTCATCTTTGGATCGTAGATTTGGGCAGCCAGGTTGTCCTCATCTAGATCGCTCAGCTGTTAAGTAAGAAATCACCATGTTAGATAAGATGGTGTTGGCAAGACGGAGAAACTGGAGCATATGTCGTACACGAAAAATAAATATCTACCTTTGGGAACTTGCCGTCTACGAACATGTCGTAGGTGATGGTGAAGCCATGCTTCTTATACTTCACCTTGACGATGTCCTTTAGGCGGAGCTTGACGGAGTCGCTCGAGAAGTTATCCACGGAGATCCGGAGGGTATCCCTTCGATCACTGGTATACTCGTGCATGAACTTCGCGCGGTGCTGCAGAGGTTGGATTCGCCTGATGAACTAGCACATGGCTAGGTCCAAGCCGGTCAAACCCGTCTCTACGAACCACTCGATCCGCCTTATTGCGTGAGAAGCGTCGAGGTCGGAGGGAAGGGAGGCATGGGATCTCCATGTGGAAACTTCAGCGGCGGCTCCATCCGCGAAGTCCGGGTACGTTACTTCTCGGCCCGCCAAAGGAATGTCGGGGCCGTAGAATTACGTCCGCTGCCAGTTTTTGCAGGACTCATGGCTGACGATGTCGGGGAACCGCCGGCTAGGTCGAATCTTGAAGCTTATGGTGCCGCAGTTCCTAAGCTCCTCCTTACTATGTCCGGCTTCACGTTTGACAGTGAAGAAGTACACGAACAAGTCTAACCTAGGCCTAATCCCTAGGTAACCCTCACAAAGTGCCGCGAAGTTGCTAAGCACTAAGATGCTATTGGGGGAGAGGTTATGTAGCATCCCAGTTGTCTAACCACTGTAATGCTACTAAGTTTAATAATAAAATGGGCCACTTCCAACATATATTTGTTGCATCATCCTCATATCATGCTCATGTCATCATGTCCACTTGCATTTGAGCATCATATAAAACCTTTTCTTGTTTGGATCTTATCTCATGTGCATTATTAAGTGTAGTTGCTTCTTGATATTGTATTTGGATCTTACTAAATTGCTAAATGCCCAAGTTGAGTTGGGGGCATCTCTCTTTTGACTCCACCACCTTATCTTGCACCACCTTATAATTCCACCATCCAATAATATGGGCTTGGCTTTTATTGAGTTTCTCTAGGCCATGTTGTTGGTTGGATCCACTCCTAATCTATTGCTTGGCCTTTGCCACCTTTTTGGGAATGCAAGGATTAAAAGCCACAAGAAACAATGTTGTTTTCACAATGTGACCTTTGGGCTCTAATTGTCTTGCATGGGCCATGCAAGTATCCTTTTTCCTAGCTTTTGGTTTTGTTGGCATTCTAAATGGATTCCTTCTAGCTTGTTTGATCTTGTGTTGGTAGTGCTATACCTCTCTCTCCTTCCCCTTTGGCTACATCAAAACCCTTGGACCTTGCACCCACTTGTGCTAATGAGCATTGCTAAATCTTAAACCACCCCTTCTTTTGTTCTTGCTTGACCTATGTATGGATCATGCATGAACCCAAAACCCCATCACCAACCTTTTGGCCATCTCTCCTTTCCCCTCTTTTCTTGCTTTTCTTGTTAGTGCTTGCTTGTAGTTGGCTTGACCAAGATTAGAATCCCTTCACCTTCTTATCCTTACAAGCAAAAGACCCTAATTCAAATCTATCCTAAAAACCAAAACCTAAACCCTATTTTATATCTATCCTAAATCCAAAACCCTATTTTACCAAAACCTAACTAAACCCTAAACTACTTTTTACCTCTAACAAAACCCAAACAACATCTTTCTCTCCTCTTTTCTATCCTAACTAAACCCTAATTTGTTTATATCCTAAATAAATCCCTACATCTACTTCTATCCCTAAACTAAAAACCCTAGCACTACCCCCTTCTACCTAGCATGCCCATGTTCCTCTCACCCTAGCTACCCCCAGCTCGCCACCCATCCCTCTATCCCCCACGACCATGCCCTCTCTCTAACCCTATGCCCTAGCCCGACCATCCCTCTTCCTTTCCCTCTTTCTTTCAGCTAGTACCTTGGCGCCCCTGCCCGGCTGACCCTAGCCTTGCCACCACCCCTGGCCACGCCACCCTGGTGCCCCACCCCTGCCCGGCGTGAGAGAGGAGGCCGACGTGCCTGCCATTTCCCCTCCCCACACCTCCTCTGGCGTTCTTATCTCCCCACCTACCTCTGCCGCCCAGAGCCCCAGATCTACCCATAGCGCCTCTCTCCCTTCCTTCCCTTGCCACCAGCTCGACATCGTCTACCCCTGCCCAGATACTCTAGCCGGTGGCGTCTTGCAGCAGTTGTCGAGAAGCTGGGAGCTTCGCTGCGGCGCTGGACCGGGCGAGGAGGAGGCCGAACCGCCAGATCGGCCCGCCGCCGGAAACCCTAGCTTCCGATTCATGCGCCGCCCGTGATCGTCGCTCCCCGCTCCATCGACCACTCCGTCACGTTCGCGGTGAGCTTCGAACTCCCGACATCCTCGGTGCTGTTTCGTGTCTGGATCGTCGCTCGTTTCGTCGGCGCCCTCGATCGCGTGGCGGCGAGTGCTTAAGCAAGCTCCGTCGCGCCCACCCTACCTAGCCGCCTAGCCTCTTCCTAGCACCCGACCCAGGCCAGCGGCTCTCCGCGTCGTAGCGCCCGCAACTGGTTCGATCCCCACTGCGCGCGTGCCAAGCGCGTCGAGCCTGCGAGGAAGATCCACAGTGCGCCCCGTCCTTTTGCGAGAAACCCCCTGGCTGTTTTCTTTTGCTTAACCCAATCCGAGGTCCCACACCATGGCGGTGGCCTTTTTCTAAAAAGGCTCCCGCAAGACCCCGCGCTGAACCCGCAGTCCACCCCCGGCCGCGTGTGCGTTTTTGCAGATGCCCCCTGGCCCTTTTGTTGGCGTCAACCCGCGGTCCCTGGGAGCCCGCTTGTCGATGGCGTGAACACTTTTGCATTTAGGCTCCTCGCTTTTTTGGCATGTGAACCAGCGGTCCGGTTAGGCGTCGGGCTCGGCGTGTGGGCGAGAGAACCCTGGCCCACACTGTCTGCGACTCAGCTGTCGGTCTGAGTGAAAAATGTTTTCAGATCTAATTTCAAATTCAAATCATTAAATAAATCCAAATTTTCAAATTATTTTGATTTATAATAACTTTTGCATGCTTTATCCAAATTAGGCAAATGATATATGCTTTTGATTCAGAAAAATGAGAGGAATTCAAATATGCCATCTGTTTAGTGTTTTGCACAAGTAAATTCCAAGATATGTTAATTACAACAATTGCCACTGGATTTTCATTAATTCACAACTAATATTTTGTAATTCCAAATTAAGCAAATGAGTAGTCTAAGATGATCAGCTCGACGAGACCTTTCTGTTTATGCTATCCTTGACTTCAATTGCAGCATGCATCATATAAATATATTGTGAACAACAACTGTTATGGCAACAAATATGACTCAAACCCAATTCAAATGTTATTTTTCTTGCCCTTCACACCTCACCCATGCCATGCTACTTTACTTGCCATGTAATTGTGCATCATTCATCATGGCATGATTGTTTGCTTGACGCATCTTATTCATATGCTTGTGCTCTATATTTATGTTGGCCTTGTTTGTTTGGTTTTTCGGATGAACCTTTGGCGGGGTTGTATCAAGAGCACGGGAGCACTACCAGTCGTCCCTTGCTTCAACAGAGATACCAGGCAAGCACTACCACATGCTTGCATACATACAGTACCTATTGCCTCTATCTTATTCTTGCATCATTGAGTCGCGATTGCATTAAATTGAATCCCAAGTATGCATAACCTTTACTTTTAAACTCCACCAAGCTTGTATCCTCCATCCCATGAGCCACTACTATAGGAGTTGTTTGAGCCATGCGAGTCGTAGAACAGCATGTGTAGGGTTTGTGAGAGTCTGATGGATAACGAGGTACTTAAACAACTTAACCTGAGTAGTTCTGGGATAACTAAAGAAAGTGGCACCGGTGGGCAATATCTGCTATTTGGTTTTTCCTGCTCACTTGTGTCCCGTAAGACCCCGAGTACTTGATTCCTGTTCCTTGTTTTATCGCTATCCACATCCGGGAGGTATATGGGACCCCCCTGAGCCAGAGCTTGATTCCGTCTTATTTCTTGGGGCCACAAACTAGTTTGAGGTTTTATTTACGATCCTGTACTTATGCCATGATTACTGCTTTATTTACCATTGTGCGGGGTACCGCTTCTTTATCTTGTTAGGGCCGTGACCCGTTCGTGGTATCGGCGGTCCCGTTTGGGCATCTTGTCGTTACCATGGCCCCACAAACCTTGGGTCCGTCTCGAAGCTTGCTTACTTCGTTGGTGTACTAAGGGTGGCCCCTGAAATATTTCTGAATCTGTGATTGTTCGATCGTGAAAGCCTCGTTGGGTTTTGATTTGGTTTTCGAGGTTGATCGAGTGTGTTGCTATTGGTGCACCCCGGCCGGGTAAAACTTTCTGAAAGCCGTGTCCGCGGTTATGGGCGACTTGGAGCACAGTTTCTTGATCATAGACAAGCATAACTAAAGTACCGCTTTAATTTGACTAAGTAACTTGACTAGTAAATAGTGCAATACTCACGGAATGGTTAATAAAAGCGCCAGCGGAAGGGGTTGTTAAATCCGCTTCCTTGTTGGTAGCGAGGAGGAGGATGGATCGGATGAGATTACCATTATAAGCTTTGTACTTAAATTCACGGACATCCGTCTATCATTGGTTAGGCGGATGGTTAGCGTTATCTGTAGAATTGCTAGGGTTTATCTTTTGCTGTCGCGTCACCCCAGTTGTGTCCCCTTTAGAGGCATTAAGTCTTCTTGAGTACCCTTAGGGTCTCACACGATAAATTCTTGATTCGGATGAGCAGTACCTTCTCGGGCCGGATCTTGGGTGGAAGAAGCCGATGAAGTGGGCAACCGTATGGTGTAGAGATTAAGCACGGAGGATCCGTGAGACACGTAGTTGGGATGTGCTTATTTTCTCCGGCATCTTATGCCTATTTGCTTCTTATCCGTACTCGGATCTTGTTTGCCGCTTCCGCATGATACTCTGATGTGTGCTGTATGAGGAGCTATCCTAAATTATAGATGTATCTAGGTCATTTGAATCTTGCCGTATGGCGTTGTTATATTTCCTTTCTTTCTAGATGGTGTGGCTCGATGTACTCTTGTATGGTGGCTTGCGTACATACCCACTTGTGTCGTAGTTGATCCCTTCGCTGCCGACTCACGCCCGTCTGAGGTCCGTTGAGAGGTTAGCGGTTGGGGACGTCTGAAAGGACTACCGGTGAGTGGCTTTTGGGGCCCAGTACTATTTCAACCGCTATCTCTCATCCGGGCTTGTATCTAGGGCGTAGTTCACCGAGGTAGTTACAATTGGTATCGAGCCATCCGACCTTGAGGTTTCAAAGCAGTCGTTGTCGATCTAGCAAATATTTTGAGTAGTTATGTATATTAGGGAAAAACAAAAGCGAGAGTAGGACTGCTTCCATTTTCTTCTTACCCTCCCACCCACCCTTTTACGGTAAGGAAGTGCAACGTTTTCAATTCTCTTCTCAAAGTTCAAACTAGGATTCACGTGTTCGGGTTTCCGTAGTACCATAGGATGTGTGTGTGTGTGTGTGTGTGTAGTCCCTTGTCTATCTGTTGCATCCAAGTTGTTATCTTATCGCCTTTGGTTATCAGCTGTTGGTACATTCCATCTTAACAGGCTTTTGTAACCGACGCAATCTATCTTCCTTTTGTATCCGACGCTATCTTGTTTGGGGTGTTCGTTTACGTAGTACCAACTTTGTAGGTTTAAATCGTGAGAAGAAGGGGTTAGGATATGTGTTCCACTTGTTCATGTCTTGGAGTAATGATTTGAGTGCGGGATGGAGTCGCGACCATACCACTACTTGTATCATGTGCTTTTGTATATTGGATCGGTAGAGTCACTAATCTTGATTCGTTAAGTAATTTTGCGCATCTATTGGTATTTTAATGCCGAAATTGTGGAAAATTTTTTCTTTGATATGTTTGTGTACCACACTCCTTTTCAGTCGTGTGCGATATGCTTAATATCTTTGAGGTGCTATGAACTTTGTTGATATTTTCATATCATCTCAGTAAATTGTATCCTTTAATCTTGGTTAATTCCAGCTTGGTACTATTTTGGATTATTATCATCTTCCATTATAGTACTGACTTGAGTATTACATCAATGACAGGATGGCTCCCCCACGCCGGACTGAGGAGGACATTCCTCGAGGCTGGGCTCAGTGTCAAGCATTGCAAATGCTCTGGCAGCCATGCAAGAGAACCATTGCGCTTTGAGAGGCGTCAGAAGGAGCAGTTCACTCCACTTCCTCCACCTCCCAAGCGTGGTGATATCAAGAGCTTCCTCAAGTTCAACCGCGCCCGATTCGGCGTCGACCGACCTCTTGATCTTGATGATTGGCTGCGAGATCTCAAGGCTGCTAGAGGCTGGCGATGTGCGAGCAGGAATGGGTAAAGTGTGCTACTCACTGCTCAAGGGAGAGCAGCTCTATGGTGGGAAAACTACACGAAGGCTAGCTGCAGGTTCCAGCCCACTTGGGAGAGGTTCACCAGCCTTCAAAGCAGTTTCTCTCGAGATTGTGATGGAGCGGATGAAGGATGCTTTCCTCAACTTGAAGCGAGGCAATGATAACGTCAACACCTACATCAGAACTTCATGAACTTGTCTCGCTATGGTGGTGATGAGGTGTCGATGACAAGAAAAGCGAAGAGATTCGAGCAAGGGCTCAATCGTCGATCAAGTATGCACTCACGCATGCAAGACCGGCAACCTTCACGGAATTGCAGCATATGGCACTACAAGAGGAGGCTAGTAGGCGGATGTTCGAGAGTCCAAGAAACATAGCGAGGATGCATCAAGCTCGGCGGATGGCAACTCCTTCTAAGCGGCGTGTCGGGTTCCTAACACCCCGTCGCTCCGGCTCCACCAAGATCTGCAACTTACGCCAAGGCCATCAAACTTCACCACTGCGGCTCCCGGGGCTACAACAACCCTTACTGGGCGCTGGCGGAGTCACAGCCACTCTGCTCCACGTCCGGTGGTGCACCTTCACATGTGGAGATCACGGACATCAAAGCTGGGCTGTCAATGAAGAACAAAGCTCTCCCTCCACCCGCCAAGATCTGCGCAAGCTCTCCCTCGGTTCGTGCACCACCGCCTCGGGCTCTCAACATCAACACTAAGCCGGGTCTGCGGTTGTTCGAGCTAACTAACGTCAACGCCTCTCAAGTGAGCTCACACACAGGTTGTCATGGGTATGTTATCGATTAACTCGGTTCTGCGAGTTCTCTTTGATTACGGTGCATCGCATTCTTTTGTCTCGCATAAGTTTGCACAAGAGAATAACCTGGATAGGGTCCCTTTATCACGTCGTGGTGGTGCTATCTCCTGGGTCAAACATGAGGCTGCTCATATCGATCATGGCAATCGGATCGAGATTGGTGGTTCTTCATTCTTGGCTTCTTTGATTCTGTTGGCAACTCGACATTGATGTCATTACGGGCATGGATTGGTTGACGGCCGTCACTGTGATTGATTGTCTTTGAGCGCTCGGTGTCTCTGAAGATCCTGAAGGCCATCTAGTCTTTTCTCCAAGTCGACTCGATGTTCGGCTCTATTCCTTGGTGCTCGAATGATGATGCTATGGAAGCTATTCGGAAGGTACCGATGTCCGTGAGTTCCGGATGTTTTTCTGAAGAATTGCGGTATGCCTCCGGATCGCGAAGTTGAATTCGTGATCGAGCTTGAACTGGAACGGCTCCTATCTCCAAGAGGCCATACAAAATGGGTCCTTACAGTGGTGAACTCAAGCGACAACTTGATGAACAAGAAAAGTTGGGTTTCATTCAACATAGCACTTCTTCTTGGGGTAGTCCAACAATCTTCGTGAAGAAGCGTGGCCGAGAACCGATAGGCTATGTGTTGACTACCGGGCTCTAAATGCTAAAACCATCAAGAACAAATATCCTCTCCCTCGGATAAATGATCATTTGACCAGCTAGCGGAGGCGTGGTGTTCTCTAAGCTCGATTTGAAGTGGTTATCACCAAATCAAAATTCGCAAGGAGGATGTGCCCAAAACAGCTTTCACCACTCGCTATGGCTGTATGAGTACGGTCATGTCTTTCGGTCTCTGCGCTTTGCTACCTTCTCGAGGCTGATGAACTCCGTTTTCATGGAGTACTGGACAAGTTTGTGGTGGTATATCTGGATGATATTCTGTCTATTCCAAGTCAAGGAGGAGCATGAAGAGCACACGAGGTGTGTCTGAACAAGCTTCGTGAGAACAGCTTGTATGCCAAGTTCTCAAAGTGTGAGTTACGGTTGCTGAAGTAACCTATCTGGGGCATGTTATCTCGCCAAGGGCATTGCAGTCAACCGGATACCGTGAAGACAATAGTTGAATGGCTTCCTCTGCTAATGTCAAGGAAGTGCGGAGTTTTCTCGGCTTGGCTAGTTATTGCCGTCGCTTTGTGCGAGAACTTCTCGAAGATAGCAAAGCCTCTTACCGATCTCCTCAAGAAAGGCAAAAGTACATGGACACACCTTGCCAAGAGAGTTTTGAGACACTCAAAGCGAAGCTCACTTCCACACCAGTCTTGGTCCCTCGGATACATCCAAGCCTTTCCGGATCTTCTGCGATGCCTCTTTGCAAGGATTGGGTGCGGTCCTTATGCAAGAGGCGGTGGTTGCTTATGCCTCTCGTCGGTTGAAGGCGCATGAGGTCAACTATCCCACATGACCTTGAGCTTGCGGCGGTGGTCTTTGCCTTGAAGGCTGGAGGCACTACTTGCTGGGTAACCGTTGTGAGATCTTCTCGGACCACAAGAGTTTGAAGTATATCTTCACTCAACCGGATCTCAATCTTGACAAAGGAGATGGATTGAAGCCATCAATGACTTCGATGTGACCATCAACTACACTCGAGCAAAGCAAATGTCATGGCATCGCTTAGCCGTAAAAGCTTATGTCAACAACCTCATGGTAGAAAGCGTGACCTCTCTTGTGCGAGGAATTCCGTCAGCTGAACCTGGAGATTGTGGAACAAGGGCACCTTCTGAACCTTCTGGCTACTCCTCTCTTGGAAGAACAGATTCGGTCTCGTCGACGTGGTGATCCGCACACCAAGAAGCTCATCGCTAAGCTTGGCACTCCAGTATGAATCCTTCCATGTTGATGATCGAGCACGCTCTTCTTTGATCACGGATGTTTGTTCCAAACTACCGGTCGAGAGATCAATTGCTCAAGGAGGCACATGATTCGGTCCTTTCTATCCATCTGGCACAAAGATGTACATGGACTTGAAAACACAATCTGTCTTGGTGGCACAGGTTGAAAAGGTATTGTGCCAGTCGTCTCGGAATGTGATGTGCCGCAGAGTCAAGGCATTCATCGAAACCATTTGGTCTTCTGACCATTGCAACCTCAGTGGAAGTGGGAGAAAGTTGAGATGGACTTCATCACGGGCTTTCCTAGGTCGCAGAAGGGCAACAATGCAATTTTGTTGTCATCGACAGGCTTTCCAAAGTGGCACACTTCTTCCCGATCAAAGAAACAATTTACGGACTTGATTGGTGAGCTCTATATCAACAGTTGTCTCTTTGTATGGGGTTCCACTTGAAATCAGTTCGATCGTGGGAGCATCTTCACCTCAAAGTTACGGGAGAGTTTCCAAAAGCTTTGGGAGCAGTTGAACTTCAACCTTGCTTACCACCCTCGGTCTCAAGGACAAGTGGAGAGGATCAATCAGTTCTAGGACATGCTTAGAGCTTCGTCATCTCGTTTGGCATGAAGTGGGAGGAATGCCTTCCATATGCTGAATTCTCCTACAACAACAGCTTCGAGAAGAGTGCGAAGATGGCACCATTCGAGGCTCTCTATGGTGAAGTGCGAACTCCGATTGGTTGGTCGTGCGGGAGAAAGAATCTGGTTTGGCCACGACATAGTGACTCGCGAGAGGAGAAGGTGCATGTCATTGGAGAACACGAAGATTGCTCAAAGTCGTCGGAAGAGCAACTATGACAGAAGCACAGATATGGTATATGCCTGGTGATCTCGTCTACCGTGTCACTCCCATGAGAGGAACACACCGTTTGGTATCAAAGGAAAGTTGGCTCCGAGATACATCGGTCCTTTCAAGATACGTGGTAGAAGAGGAGAAGTTGCTTATGCACTAGAGCTTAGGAAAACTCAAAGTCCATGATGTTTTCCACATCTCGCAGCTCAGAAGTGCTTCAAAGACCCGGCAAGACATGGATCACGAGCTAATCGACCTCCAAGAAGATCTCTCTTATCAAGAGCACCACCAAAATCCTCGAGACATGAGGCAGAAGGACTCGCAACAAGTCCATCAAATTACGCAAGGTGCGGTGGTCACACCATTACATTGATGAAGCAACTTGGGAGCGTGAAGATGAACTCCGTGCCAACCATCCTTCTCTCTTTGTGTCTTCTTCTTCTTCTTCCTAGAATCTCGGGGCGAGATTCCTGTTTAGTGGGGGAGAGTTGTAGCATCCCAGTTGTCTAACCACTGTAATGCTACTAAGTTTAATAATAAAATGGGCCACTTCCAACATATATTTGTTGCATCATCCTCATATCATGCTCATGTCATCATGTCCACTTGCATTTGAGCATCATATAAAACCTTTTCTTGTTTGGATCTTATCTCATGTGCATTATTAAGTGTAGTTGCTTCTTGATATTGTATTTGGATCTTACTAAATTGCTAAATGCCCAAGTTGAGTTGGGGGCATCTCTCTTTTGACTCCACCACCTTATCTTGCACCACCTTATAATTCCACCATCCAATAATATGGGCTTGGCTTTTATTGAGTTTCTCTAGGCCATGTTGTTGGTTGGATCCACTCCTAATCTATTGCTTGGCCTTTGCCACCTTTTTGGGAATGCAAGGATTAAAAGCCACAAGAAACAATGTTGTTTTCACAATGTGACCTTTGGGCTCTAATTGTCTTGCATGGGCCATGCAAGTATCCTTTTTTTCCTAGCTTTTGGTTTTGTTGGCATTCTAAATGGATTCCTTCTAGCTTGTTTGATCTTGTGTTGGTAGTGCTATACCTCTCTCTCCTTCCCCTTTGGCTACATCAAAACCCTTGGACCTTGCACCCACTTGTGCTAATGAGCATTGCTAAATCTTAAACCACCCCTTCTTTTGTTCTTGCTTGACCTATGTATGGATCATGCATGAACCCAAAACCCCATCACCAACCTTTTGGCCATCTCTCTCCTTTCCCCCTCTTTTCTTGCTTTTCTTGTTAGTGCTTGCTTGTAGTTGGCTTGACCAAGATTAGAATCCCTTCACCTTCTTATCCTTACAAGCAAAAGACCCTAATTCAAATCTATCCTAAAAACCAAAACCTAAACCCTATTTTATATCTATCCTAAATCCAAAACCCTATTTTACCAAAACCTAACTAAACCCTAAACTACTTTTTACCTCTAACAAAACCCAAACAACATCTTTCTCTCCTCTTTTCTATCCTAACTAAACCCTAATTTGTTTATATCCTAAATAAATCCCTACATCTACTTCTATCCCTAAACTAAAAACCCTAGCACTACCCCCTTCTACCTAGCATGCCCATGTTCCTCTCACCCTAGCTACCCCATTTCGCCACCCATCCCTCTGCCCCACACGACCATGCCCTCTCTCTAACCCTATGCCCTAGCCCGACCATCCCTCTTCCTTTCCCTCTTTCTTTCTCTCGGCTAGTACACCTTGGCCCCCCACCTTGCCAATGACCCTAGCCGCGCCCCACCACCGGCCACCCCTGGCCACGCCACCTGCGTGCCTGGCCCCTGCCGCGTGAGAGGAGGAGAGGCGTGCTGCCAGCTTTCCTCCACGCCACACACCTCCGGCGTTCTTATCTCCCCACCTACCTCTGCCTCGCTTGAGCCCAGATCTACCCATAGCCTTTGCCTCTCCCCTTCCTTCCCACCCAGCTCGACATCGTCTACCCCGCCCAGATACTCTGGCCGGTGGCGTCTTGCAGGTTGTCGAGAAGCACAGGAGCTTCGCTGCGACGCCTGGGCCGGCGAGGAGGAGGAGGCCGAACCGCCGAGATCGGCCCCGCCTTGAAACCCTAGCTTCCGGTTCGCGGCCCGCCAGCGTCGTCGCTCCCGCTCCACGTCAACCACTCCGTCACGTTCGCGGTGAGCTTCGAACTCCCGACATCCTCCGGTCTTGCTGTTTCGTGTCTGGATGCGTCGCTCGTTTCGTCGGCGCCCTCGATCTTGGCCGGCGGCGAGTCTTAAAGCTCCGTCGCGCCCACACCCTACCTAAGCCGCCTAGCCTCTTCCTAGCACCCGGCCCAGGCCAGTAGCGCTCCGCGTCATGGCGCCATGACACCAGGTTCGATCCCCACTGCTGGCGTGCAGCGCGCGTCGCGCCTGCGAGGGAAGATCACAGTCGCCCGTCCTTTTGCGAAAACCCCGGCTGTTTTCTTTTTTGTAACCCGATCCGAGGTCCCGCTGTCGTGGCGGTGGCCTTTTTCTAAAAAGGCTCCCGCAAGACCCCGCGCTGAACCCGCAGTCCACCCCCGGCCGCGTGTGCGTTTTTGCAGATGCCCCCTGGCCCTTTTGTTGGCGTCAACCCGCGGTCCCTGGGAGCCCGCTTGTCAGTGACCGTGAACACTTTTGCATTTAGGCTCCTCGCTTTTGCTGTAACGAACCCGCGGTCCAGTTAGGCGTCAGGCTCTGACGTGTGGGCCAGAGAACCCCTGGCCCACCTGTCTGCGACTCAGGCTGGGTCAGTCTGAGTGAAAAATGTTTTCAGATCTATTTTCAAATTCAAATCTGTTAAATAAATCCAAATTTTCAAATTATTTTCAGATTTATAATAACTTTTGCATGCTTTATCCAAATTAGGCAAATGATATATGCTTTTGATTCAGAAAAATGAGAGGAATTCAAATATGCCATCTGTTTAGTGTTTTGCACAAGTAAATTCCAAGATATGTTAATTACAACAATTGCCACTGGATTTTCATTAATTCACAACTAATATTTTGTAATTCCAAATTAAGCAAATGAGTAGTCTAAGATGATCAGCTCGACGAGACCTTTCTGTTTATGCTATCCTTGACTTCAATTGCAGCATGCATCATATAAATATATTGTGAACAACAACTGTTATGGCAACAAATATGACTCAAACCCAATTCAAATGTTATTTTTCTTGCCCTTCACACCTCACCCATGCCATGCTACTTTACTTGCCATGTAATTGTGCATCATTCATCATGGCATGATTGTTTGCTTGACGCATCTTATTCATATGCTTGTGCTCTATATTTATGTTGGCCTTGTTTGTTTGGTTTTTCTCGGATGACACCTTGGCGGGGGTTGTATCAAGAGCACCGGGCACTACCAGTCCGTCCTTGCTTCAACAGAGATACCGGGCAAGCACTACCACATGCTTGCATACATACTGATACCTATTGCCTCTATCTTATTCTTGCATCATTGAGTCGCGATTGCATTAAATTGAATCCCAAGTATGCATAACCTTTACTTTTAAACTCCACCAAGCTTGTATCCTCCATCCCATGAGCCACTACTATAGGAGTTGTTTGAGCCATGCGAGTCGTGAACAACATGTGTAGGGTTTGTGAGAGTCGATGGATAACGAGGTACTTAAACAACTTAACTTTGAGTAGTTGGGATAACTAAAGAAAGTGGCACCGTGGGCAATATCTGCTATTTGGTTTTCCTGCTCACTTGTGTCCGTAAGACCCCGAGTACTTGATTCCTGTTCCTTGTTTTATCGCTATCCACATCCGGAGGTATATGGGACCCCCACAGGCGAGCTTGATTCCGTCTTATTTCTTGGGGCCACAAACTAGTTTGAGGTTTTATTACGATCTGTACTTATGCCATGATTGCTTTATTTACCATTGTGCGGGTACCGCTTCTTTATCTTGTTAGGGCCCGTGACCCGTTTCGTGGTATCGGCGGTCCCGTTGGGGGCATCTTGTCGTTACCTGCGGCCCCACAAACCTTGGGTCCGTCTCGAAGCTTGCTTGCCGTTGCGGGTGTACTACAAGGTGGCCCCTGAAATATTCTGAATCTGTGATTGTTCGATCGTGAAAGCCTCGTTGGGTTTTGATTTGGTTTTAGAGGTTGATCGAGTGTGTGTTGCTATTGGTGCACCCGGCGGGTAAAACTTTCTGAAAGCCGTGTCAGCGGTTATGGACGACTTGGAGCACAGTTTCTTGATCATAGACAAGCATAACTAAAGTACCGCTTTAATTTGACTAAGTAACTTGACTAGTAAATAGTGCAATACTCACGGAATGGTTAATAAAACTGCCACCGGAAGGGGTTGTTAAATCGCTTCCTTGTTGGTAGCGAGGAGGAGGATGGATCGGATGAGATTACCATTATAATGTTGTACTTAAATTCACGGACATCCGTCTATCATTGGTTAGGCGGATGGTTAGCGTTATCTGTAGAATTGCTAGGGTTTATCTTTTCTTTGTCGCGTCACCCAGTTGTGTCCCCTTTAGAGGCATTAAGTCTTCTTTGAGTACCCTTAGGGTCTCACCGATAAATTCTTGATTCGGATGAGCAGGTACCTTCTCGGGCGGATCTTGGGTGGAAGAAGCCGATGAAGTGGGCAGCGTGTATGGTGTAGAGATTAAGACGCGAGGATCCGTGAGACCTAGTTGGGATGTGCTTATTTTCTCGGCATCTTATGCCTATTTGCTTCTTATCCGTACTCGGATCTTGTTTGCCGCTTCGCATGATACTACGATGTGTCTTTGTATGAGGAGCTATCCTAAATTATAGATGTATCTAGGTCATTTGAATCTTGCCGTATGGCGTTGTTATATTTCCTTTCTTTCTAGATGGTGTGGCTCTGATGTACTCTTGTATGGTGGCTTGCGTACATACCCACTTGTGTACGTAGTTGATCCCTTCGCCGACCTACGCCGTCTGAGGTCCCGTTGAGAGGTTAGCGGTTGGGACGTCTGAAAGGACTACCAGTGAGTGGCTTTTGGGGCCCCGCCGTACTATTTCAACCGCTATCTCTCATCCAGGCTTGTATCTAGGAGCGTAGTTCACCGAGGTAGTTACAGGTTATGAGGTTGAACCTTGTAGTGGTTCAAGACAGAGAGGAAGAAGTAGGAGATGGGCAGGGAAATGTGCGTACCAGTTGAGCCTTGAGGTACACCTTTTCTCCGGCTTGGGGAGAAGGTGTCACCTCGTCGGTCGGCGCCGCCCGCCAGGCGAGCCCCTCCGTCGCGGGGAGGTAGCCTTCGGCACCATCTCTTGGATGTCGCGGTCGGTGATGTCCGAGCCGCGCCAGTCGCCCTTATGCGAATCTAGCTCTTCCTCCAGTGGTTCCAGCATCGCCAAATTGTGGTCGCCGCTGGTGGACTCGATCACCGCCGATGCGGGGATGACCAAGCCCTCTGGGGGCACGACGATGGAGCTCGCCGGCTTCGCCGCAGCTTTGCTCGACGCCGCCATCGACGGGAAGGTGCTGCTGCTGGCCATGGAGTGGAGGACGGGTGCGATTGACACAGATGTAAGCTAGGGTTTTTGAGGTTTCTCGCGGAGAGCTCGAGGAGACGTGCAGCTGGAGGAAGAAGACGATGACGCGAGAAGAATGAGGTAAAAAGTGGAAAATGCCCCACGGTTACTATTTATCATCCTTGGCATCAAGATTCGTGCAGCTAATCGGACGGTTGTCGTGTAGACGACGTGTTCGCGAACGTGTGCGGAAATTTTGCCACGTCTCCAACCGCCGCCGCCAACGGTTTGTATCGCTCATGCGGGGAAATCGGATATGATTGCGTTCTCTGCATGTGTGAGTTACGAGGCGTCGCTGACCTAAGACTACGTCGTCCTAGCTGACACGGGTAGATGAGCCGTCGCATCGAAGATTCTGGCATGGACAGATTTAATCTGACTATGGAAGAGTACGGTCGAAGATTCAATATTTCTCCGGCTTACCAGTCGAAGACAGAGGAAACCTTGAAGGGTTCTTTGGGAGAACTACAAGATGTTGCTTGACGATCTGCCGACATCCATCTAGACGGAGCATTCCACGTGAAGAGGCAAGACGGTGCAAGATCTCGGAGTTCTCCGGGGGCTACTGTTGGGGATATGCTATATGGGTATCCCTATAGCATGCCTCTTATCCGACTAACCCGGGTGGCCCATAGTCGGTAGCGTGGCCTATGGCCTGCTGGGCGGTCCAGTTAGGTGTATCCAGAAGGGAGGCCCATGCCGGATAAAGAAAGGCTACGGTGGAGTTACCAGCGTACCCGGAGCCTTGGAGTACAAGATACACAAGACTAGTGATAGACGGTGTAGGACTCTGTAACCTGTCCGGCTAGGACTTTTCCCTATAACCCTAGGACCTAGCGACTATATAAGTCGGGCCTATGGGAGCCTTTAGGACACAATCTCAAACAACCTAGTATCGATTCATACTAACTCGCACAGCGAACCTATCTCTGTAACTCGGCGCATTGCCCTTATAGTGATTTATAGCAGGAGAAGGATTCCGCCACCGTTGTGGGATCTGAACCTGGGTAAGCTGTGTTACCTCGTACCCATCTACCGTCCGCCTTACCCCACGTCTCTAAACACGCACTGTGAGGATCCCTCCATGGCGTACTCGTCGGCAATACCACGATATTCTTCCAACAAAGGAAATTTCCCTACTTACTAATGCTATGTCTTAAACGTATCTATAATTTTTGATGTTTCATGTTTATTTAGTATCAATTTTGCTATATTTTGTCTATAATTTGAGGTATTCTTATATATTTTCTAGGACTAACCTATTAACAAGATGCCGCAGTGCCAGTTACCTGTTTTCTGTTGTTTTTTATTTCAGAAAAGCTAGTAAGGAAATATTCTTAGACGGGACAAAAGCCAAAGTCAATATTAGTCATAGATGCAGTTGGATTACGGTCTATGTATATTGTTGCAATGCCCAATCAAATCTCATAGGAATCATGATATTTAGTATTTGCATTATTAAGTTTTCTCAATCTGTCAATTGTCCCACTGTAATTTGTTCACCTATTATGTTATCTATCTTAAGGAGAACACCTATAGTGAACTGTGGACCTCAGTCCAATCTTTACCATTGATACATCATCTATTATTACCGTTTACTTTCTACAAGCAACTACTATCTTCCACACTATACGTTTAATCCTTTGTTTTCAGCAAACCGGTGAGATTGACAATCTTACTGTATGTTGGGGCAAAGTCTTAAGTTTGTGGTATGCAGGTTTCAAGTTGTTAGCAATACCTTGGAGTTGTTTCCTTCCTCCTACTGATTCGATAACCTTGGTTTCATAACTGAAGGAAAACTTACTGTTGTGCTCATCACACCTTCTTCTTAGGGTATCCCAACGAAGCTCTACAATGATCTGAGCTGCATCAACTAACTATCCTGGTATTACTGTTCCCACTAACTTCCACTTTACAGGACCCAAGATATATGCAGACGCAGCCTGGGAAAAGAGGAGAAATGACTCAACAGCAACTGCAGGCATAGGCATATATTATGCAGAAACACTAGAAGAGGGAAGACGAGATGTGTTCATCATGGCCTCCAGGAAGAAAATTGTTTCCCCTTTGCAGGTAGAAGCCCATGCGATGGTCCTGACGGTTTACTTTGCTTCAGCTATGAATCTCATAAAGCCAACTTTCTTCATAGATAGTATAGACTTTGCAAATGCGGCACCAACACCTGGAGCAACAGATCACAATATGCTCTGGGAAATAAAAAGTCAAGCCATACATTTTCAGAACCCATCTCAAGATATGCAGGCTTCGATTTATCATATATCTAGGGAGGTCAATGGAGTTGCACACAACTGCGCACATCAGGCCAAAAGATCGCTGAGATCAGAGCCTACTAGTTCTTGCAAGAACACAGCTCACAACAACGTTTCATGCCCTATGATTATCGCAATCAACTCGATTCGGCATCTCGACTATGTAATTCACAATGTACAATGTTTCTAAGCTGATATAAATTTAGGGTGCATTCTTGCACTCTTTCACCGTTCGAAGAAAAAGGTCCTTTAAGTGCATAGTGTTATCCTCACATGAGTCGGCTAAGTACGTATTTGCATAACTAGATCGGTAAACACCAATCCTATATCAAAACTCAAATGCAGCTTTGATTTGAATCGGAGTTCGCTTGCGAGACCGTAACAATGATGAATTGTGTGCATAGCATCCATCTTATATCAGTCCGTGAAAAAAATCGAAGTTTCGGATTGTGACCAAAGCTTATAAACGATTGATAGTTCGTGGGTTTGCCCGCTGAAAAACTCCTACACAATTGATGGAGTTCATGTACATATGGATCATAATCAACTACTCCATTACTTGGAGACAACTTGTCGGACTAGCCTGACTCCATTACTTGGAGACAGTGGACGTTTCAGTAGTCCTGGGCGAAAGCTGTAAACGAGCTGCATATGCCAAATTTTTGGACAAAATCGCTACAGAAATCAAAACTAAGTGTTGAGTCATCCCTGCTTGGAGATGCACAGCTAACGCGACTCCATTACTTGGAGATGGACCGCCAACGCCAACGGGACATATTCTCTCGCCTCTATGCCGAAAGATTTGAAACGTGGATATTGAACCTAAATACATGCTTTTTTCCTAGTTGCTGCTTCATGGAAGGAGCCTCGAGGAAAAAATGCCTTTTAGTGGATTTTGAGAGGAAAATTTTGTGAGCTTTATGAAAATTTTAGGAGTGAACGGAGGGAGTAGTTTTTTTTTTTTTTGGGCATTCATGGAACAACACGAAGATACACATCCCAACACGGATGAGAGACCGTATATCCTGCTGCACCACGGCTCATATCCGTTCTTCAGGACATCAGCCAGTTTAGGTAGGTTCTTTAGGAAATGTTAAATACCTTTGCAGTACATAATCACAGGGTATTTCGCAAAAAAGATAAAATCATAGTATAGCACTAGCATCAACTTTTTTCGACTTGAGCGAACAAACAGCGCTCTTCCACCCACTTCGGTAAAAACAAACCATCCGGCCAACACCACACAGGGTCCGACCGGCCGGGTGCCGGCTCTATCCCACTCCCGTGTCCCTCGCCCGCCCCCGCCCATCATTTTGTCCCTTTTCCCGCTGTCCTCGGACGATGCGCCGATTCCGCCGGCGCCCCCGACCGGCCTAAGTCAAAGCCGCAGCGGAGTCCACGGCAGCGTACGCCCCGCCCCGCCACCACCACCACCAAACCCCCTCTCCGCCGGCGTCGCAGCCCCGCCCTCCACCCCGCCGGCGATCCCCTCGAGACCGCCGCCTCCCCGGCCCGTTCGAAGCTACCCCGCCCCCTCGCGGAGACGACACGGAGAGAGGTTCGCTCGCTTCCTCCAGTCCAAAACCCCTTTCCGGATTCGATCCCCCCCGCGCGCTAGCTAGCTCCCGCGAACCTCGGATTGCGTCTGCTCGCTTCGCTTCGTTTGCTCCTGCGCGTGTTCCCCGTGACGGGTTTCGTTTTCGATTTTGCTTCGTCGGCTTGGTTCGGGCCTGGTGGAGTTCCGCACTTCATTTCGGTTCGTTGCGTGTTGCTTCCGATGCACCGCGCGCTACGGTTTGCGTGCGCCCCGTGTTGGGATCGGGATTTCCGGGTGCCCTAAGTTTCCTACTGTGGTCGTGGAGCCACGAAGCTCAGTCGCTGTCGTTGGAATTAGGGTTGACTGCGTTAGAATCCGCGATCGGTCAGTTCTGGTTGTTATGGAAGAACCATGGGGTGGGTTTGCTAATGCTTCTACCAGAGTTTCCTTTTAGATGGCGATTTTTTTTCCAGATAAATTAATACTGTCGCTAGCTCCTAGGATCGCCAGTGCACGAACTGGGCCATTTCTGTAGATGACTGCTAGTCTGCTACAGGTCTTATTGTACACCTTCTGTAAATAGACATCTAGAATTAGATTTGTGATAGGCTCTTTGTTCTAAATTATGCATGAAGGTTTGTAAAACATGCCTGTTTTCATCTGGATCAGTTCCAGATGAAACCATTTACAGATCTAAATTATGCATGAAGGTTTGTAAACCATTTCACCTAGAAGTATAGATTATAACATCTGACATTGAAGTCATACCCAATAATCAATCGTTGTTTCTGTTACCAGTTGTCATCATCTGATGCAGTTGACGTCCATTAGGATTTGAATTAACTTTTTGTTTGGTCTGAATTGATACATATACCTTTCATTAGTGTGATGTGGATGTCTTGTGGATGAGTTGTACATTGCAAATGCGTAAACCATTTAGATTGAATCTTTATTGAATTTCTGTAACAATTTCAGGTTCATGAGGGGCTCAAGAATGAATCCAGGTGACGGTAGGACACGGAGCATCATGTCAGTAGTAATTGTGATGGGCTTGTGCGGCTTCTTCTATATACTGGGCGCTTGGCAGAAAAGTGGGACAGGGAGGGGTGACAGTATAGCACTGAGGGTGACAAAGGAAACCGACTGTACAATCTTGCCGAATTTGCACTTCGAGACCCATCATACCATGGATGGCGTTAATCCGTTGGTCATGAACAGCAAAGCGTTTAAGCCATGCCATATTAGATACAGTGACTATACTCCTTGCCAAGACCAGAACAGAGCAATGAAATTTCCTAGAGAAAATATGACCTATCGAGAGAGGCATTGTCCTGCAGAAAATGAGAAACTGCATTGTCTTATCCCAGCACCAAAAGGCTATGTCACCCCTTTTCCTTGGCCCAAGAGCCGTGACTATGTTCCATATGCAAATGCTCCGTACAAGAGTCTGACAGTCGAAAAAGCTGTTCAGAACTGGATCCAGTACCAGGGAGACGTGTTCCATTTTCCAGGAGGAGGGACAATGTTTCCAAATGGAGCAAACGCTTACATTGACGAACTTGCATCAGTCATTCCACTTGCTGATGGCACCATTAGGACTGCACTTGATACTGGATGTGGGGTAATGCCTGCTAAACACATATTTCTTACATTGATTAGCTTCTATTTACAGTATCTCTATTAAGTGTAGTCTTAGTTGCATCTCTGCGTAGTTTATGCTCTGCTATTTACAATATCTCTATAATTCTAGTCTTAGTTGTATCATTGCTTAGATTATGCTCTGCTTCATATAGCACCAACTCATTAGATGTTAATGTCGTGTACATGCCTTACTTCTTCGTCCAACTTTGTGGTATTTTCTCATATGTGTTTAGGTCATGTTTCCCTTATTGTGGTGCATTAGTGCCCTGAAGATTTGGAGTAACACTCTGACCATGTGTAGGTTGCAAGCTGGGGTGCTTATCTAATGGACAGAAATAGTCTTAGTTGCATCTTTGTGTAGTTTATGCTCTGATATTTACAGTATTTCTATAATTTTAGTCTTAATTGTATCATTGCTTAGCTTATGCTCTGCTTCACAGGGGCGGATCTGCCCCTGGTGCTACAGGTGCTGTAGCACCGGTCTAATAGCTGAACTGTAACCAATATTTACTAATTTTTAAGACTAAAATTAGGAAAAACCTATGTAATTAGCATCACTAAGTAAGCATTAGCACCGGACTTGGGCGCCTTCCAGCTCCGCCCCTGCTGCTTCATATAGCACCAACTCATAAAATTTTAGTGTCCTGTGCATGCCTTACTTCTTCGTCCAACTTTGTGGTATTTTCTCACGTGCGTTTAGGTCCTGTTTCAATTGTGGTGCATTAGTGCCCTAAAGATTTGGAGTAACACTCTGACCATCTGTAGGTTGCAAGCTGGGGTGCTTACCTAATGGACAGAAATATATTGACCATGTCATTTGCACCTCGAGACTCGCACGAAGCTCAGGTTCAATTTGCTTTGGAGCGAGGTGTTCCTGCAGTAATTGGAGTACTCGGGACTATAAAGCTCCCATACCCATCTAGATCTTTTGATATGGCCCATTGCTCACGCTGCTTAATCCCCTGGAAGTCAAATGGTGAGTAGTGTGAACCATACATAAAAAATTGGAATACTTGTGTTAATTGTATTATTTTGACGAGCATAGTATTTTGCTTCCTGCAGATGGAATGTACATGATGGAAGTGGATCGGGTTCTTAGGCCTGGGGGTTATTGGATATTATCTGGTCCTCCCATCAATTGGAAGACATATTACAAAACATGGAAAAGATCTAAACAAGATGCAGAGGAAGAACAAAATAGAATTGAGAACATTGCTGAAATGCTTTGCTGGGATAAAATCTACGAGAAGGGTGATACTGTTATTTGGCAGAAAAAGGGCAATTCAAATGCATGCCATAACAAGGATGGTCGTACTAGCAAGATGTGCAAAGTTCAAGATGCAGATGACACCTGGTATGTTCTCTATGTATATAGACACATTCTGTCTAACATGCACATCAACTTGAGGACTAAGCTGAGCAATGTCATAATATTTATAAGCTATTAGAAGACACCAAGAACTTCTCTGGGAATCATCTCAGCTTTGAGATTGTTACATTTTCTCTGTTCATTTCTGTTGAAACAGACGGGGGTTCTGAGTTCTATATTTTTCGTCCTTTGATTATATCAGTTTTTTAATCACATTTCTGTATGGCCCTTTATACTATAGGTACAAGAAAATGGAAGCTTGTATAACACCTATCCCTGATGGAGCTCAGCTACAGAAGTTTCCAGAGAGACTATTTGCAGTTCCTCCCAGAATTCTAGAAGGTACCCCAGGTGTTACAGAAGAAGCCTATGAAGAGGACAAGAAGTTGTGGAAGAAGCATGTTGATACATACAAGAGGATAAACAAGTTGATAGGGACGTCAAGGTATAGGAATATCTTGGACATGAATGCAGGCCTTGGAAGTTTTGCTGCAGTGCTGGATTCTCACGGCTCCTGGGTCATGAACGTTGTGCCTACAATATCAGACAGGAACACTCTTGGTATCATCTATGAGCGGGGTCTTATTGGCATATACCATGATTGGTGAGTCTTCAAGACCCCCTGTTCTGGTATCTATCATCAAATGGTATGTTGATGTGTTGAAACCATTCCTGAATTACTGTTACCTTGTGCTGTTATCAGGTGTGAAGCCTTCTCTACGTACCCTAGGACATATGACCTGATCCATGCCAACGGTGTCTTCAGTTTGTATCAGAACAAGTAGGTGATCTCTTCTCTCCTGGTGATTACTACAAAGGCAATATACGCCCATTCTTACATGACCCTGTGCAATATACGCCCATTCTTACATGACCCTGTGCGCTTGGTAGATGTGACCTGGAAGACATTCTTCTTGAGATGGATAGGATCTTACGTCCAGAGGGTGCTGTCATACTGCGGGACAGTGTCGAGGTGCTGAACAAGGTGAGAAGGGCGGTGGCAGGAATGCGGTGGAAGTCCAAGCTACTTGATCACGAAGATGGGCCCCTTGTGCCCGAAAAAATTCTGGTTGCTGTTAAAGACTACTGGGTTGGCAGCGACGCAGGAAACAGTTCATAGATTCCTGATCCCTGTGTCATGATTTCGTATCGATTAATAGAGTTTGTCCATATCATAGATACAGATCTCTGTTGAGATGCTATAGTTGACATACAATGGTGGTGATGCATAGATGTTGGTTGTTCATACGTTTGCCAGGGTGTTGAAGGAAGAATTAGTTGATGAACTTTGCTATAGATTTTCGTAGGTAGTAATCAGTCTGATTTTCGGTGGTATGGGAATTGAACTGGGATGCAATTTATCTCATCAGGAATGAGCATCAACAGTAATGTTTTTTTTTTTTTGGTTTGTGAAGTGGAAATGAAGTCCTAGTCAGGTTCGTATAATTGAGACAGCCCTGAAGCTTTGATTGTGCTTCTTTCTTTGAAATCGTTAATGTTTCTCGAGCGTGCTATACTGCTGATTTGGTGAATGCTCCGGTCGATGCTGTACACGAAACGTCGAGCAGTCATCGTTGAAAGAACATCGTAAAACTTAAGAGACCCCGTCTTGTTTTGTATGTAACTCGATGATTTCGTGAATGCTTCCGCTGCGAGTTAATTGGATAAATCTACCACAATTAGGGCTGTTGGGACGGGTCAGTACCACTTTCGCTAAATTTTGGCATGTCAGTATCAATTTTGGGGTAGTATCAATTTTGGGGTACAAGCGTTGTGAACCGGACTAATTCACGACTAAGAGCACTTTAATACGCTTTCTGCCAGCTCGGACCCAGCTGTAAGTGCTGAGTTGGTGCAACGTGTCTAGCAGAAGCTGAGGTGGAAGTGGGGGCCACCTGTCAGACATATTTTATTTTATTTTTTATTTTTCTCTCCTATTTTACTGTTTACTGCCAGTGGGTCCCACCCGTCAGCCTCACTAATATTTCCCCACCCACCTTCCTGGAGGCACCTGGAGCCTAAGCCTAGTGAAAGGATACGGATGTCGCCTAGAGGGGGGTGAATAGACGATTAAAACTTTTCCTAGAGTGGCTCAACAAAGGCGAAATAAAACTAGTGTTTATGTTGTTAAGCACAACCTAGAACAACTAAGGTTCACCTATGTGCACAAACAACTTATGCTAAGCAATACAAGCAACAAAGTGATAGCAAGATATATATTACTTCAAGCACGAAGGCTATCACAATGTAAAGTGCGTAATTAAAGAGCTCGGGTATAGAGATAACCGAGGCACGCGAGAACACCGATATTTTACCGAGTTCCTCCCAACATGGAGTACGTCTCGTTTGGAGAGGGGGTGGTATCAAACCACCAACCCCACAAAAGTCCTCCCTTATTCTCCGGTGAATCTCACCCCAACAGGATCGATCCATGCTTCCACTATCGGTGCACTTGTCGGTGGCAACCGGAACCTCTCACAAGGTTGGGGCACTTCTCCACAACTTAATTGGAGGCTCCCAACAAATGCCACAAAAGGCCTCAACAAATTCCACCAAGGCCACAAAACCGTCTAGGGTTCCAAGAACCCAAGAGGGACAAGCTCCAATGAGCAACTCAAACCAAATCCTCCGAGGTGAACTCAAACCGATGCACGGCAAGAACACCACAAAGGTGTTCAAATCCTTCTCTCCCAAATTCCACCAAAGCTACAAAATCTTATGGGGAATAAGAGAGGAAGAACAATGGAGGAAATCCACAAAAGACTCCAAGATCTAGATCCCAATATGTTCCCCTCACTTAGAGGAGAGATTGATTGGTGGGATTGTAGATCTAGATCTCCTCTTTCAAATCCCTCAAGAATATGCAAGAATCATCGGAGGGATTGAGAGAAATCAAGCTCAAGAAGGTCAACAATGGAGGGGAAAACTTGCAAGAGTAGTTGAGGAACCATTGGGGAAGAAGGCCCCTTATATAGGTCCCTCCAAAATCCAACCGTTGCAGCCCAAAAACGCGATTCCCGGTACTACCGAACTTTCCCGGCACTACCGGACATTTCCTGGGGTTCCTGGGGCTTCAAACGCATTTTTCTCTGCGCTCCCCAGTACCAAAATGCGGTACTACCGGACCCCGGTACTACCGGATCCTGGTCCGGTACTACCGGTCATCACAGAATGAAAACAACCATAACTTTTGCATCCGGACTCCGATTTCGATGATCTTGGGCTCGTTTCGAAGAGGACAGCAACCTCTACAAGATCATGCAAAAAAAATCATATTACAGAAAGGGAGGATAGCTCCAAATGACGAAGTAAAAAACCTTCTGTTGCGCTAGGTACTAAAATGCGGTACTACCGCTTTTTGGTACCTAGCCCGGCAGTGGCTTTTGGAAACTTGTCAAAAACCTTCTGTCGTGCTAGGTACTAAAATGCGGTACTACCGCATTTTGGTACCTAGGAGGGCAATGGCATTTGGCAACTTGCCAAAACCCTAGGAAAATTCAAACCTCTATAACTTTTGATTGGTAACTCCGATCGATCCGATTCCAATTGCGTTGGAAAAAGGACGACATGAGCTACCCTATGAAAGGTGAAAATATTAGTTATCACCAAGTGAGAATGTATCATGTATAATAATGTGAGATACCTCACTTGGTGAGAAACCAAAAAGCCATCAAGATCAAAATCGCAACAAGATACAAACGGAAGATCCGATTTTGATGAACAAGAGCTTGTTATGGAGATTACCCCAAGCTCTATATCCTCACATGGATAAGACCAAATAACAACCAAATATGATGATGCAAATATGCAAAGGTTTGATCTCTCTCCGAACGATGTGACCGAGTTACTCATTCGAGAGCCCCTCTTGATAGTGCGGTTATCTATCCTAAAATCGGTCTCCTACTAACAATATGAGACCGGCAAAAGGGAAAACCTATCAATATTATACCTTTGCCTTGAGAATTCCACTTGAGCTCGATGTAGACGATCTTGCCCTTCTCAAGATGGAACGCCTTTCTTAATTCCTCATCATCGATCCATGATCACCGAGAATGGCAAGCATCAAACATGAGATCTTCTATAGATGGTGCATTTTGAGCTTGCACAATGCATCTTCTTCTCATTTCATCGACCTTGAAGCCACCACATGCTCCAAGTGATGCCAATGGACAAATCCTACAAGTATAACTTAATACACACATTAGTCCATAAAGATTGTCATTAATTACCAAAACCACACATGGGGGCCCACATGATGACAATCCCTTTAAGAGGGTTTATATAAGGAATATTAATGAGTAAAATGGCAACACCAATATCAAGTACTACATAAGTATGTGATATTGGTACCACCACCATATATAGAGCAAACTCCCCCACAATACTATGCATGTGTGATGAACTTGAATTTCATTGCATATATTGCCAATCATTATCATTGGTGGAGTTTCCTCTATATATACCACATGCTAAGCAACAACAAAGATGCAAGAGCATGAAAGGCAAATTCTTAAGAATAAACTCAAAGCATAAACCATTTCCCTTAAACCCTCTAAAATTTCTCCCCCATTGGCATCGATTGACGAAATGGGTGACAAGTTCTATAAGGCCAATATAGTGATAAATCCTCCAAAGGTGTGCATTCGCACATATCTAATGATGAATACTGTGGAGGAAGTAGGACTATATCGAGGACCCAAAGATTGCCAAAAGAAATAAAAAAAGAAGAGGCATCAGCAAATGATGCAAGCAACTACAAGGTCCGACAAACCAATTGAAAACAACAAATGAGTCCAAAAGGAAACAACAAGATATTATGATATGAGCAAAAGAGTGTTTTAAATAACAAATAGAGAAGCTCCCCAATAATAAATGCATTGGAATACATAATGCACAAATATGGAATCCTCGCTCCCCCATAAGCATTTAAAACACAATAAATGAAAGATCAAATAAATGCTTAAATAAAATAGAGAAGCTCCCCAAGATTTGTGCACACTTTAGAATCGTTGTAATTAAATACAAAAATGCAAAAATATGGAATCCTCACTCCACCATAAACGTTTAAGGCACAATAAATGAGAGGGAAGACAAATGAGCATTATTTAATGAATTAGATGAGCTCCCCAAAGATAATGCACCAATTATGATAATTGTATTTGGGAACAAGGTGCATAATCATGGAATCCTCACTCATCCAAGTTCATTTAACAATACAAGGCATGAGAGAATAAATATGAGTGCCCTAAGATGCAAACAAGAGGAACAAGCACTCATAGGAAATTAAATTTGGAAGCCACCAAAAAATCAAAAGGAATAGAAAGGTGGTCTCCAAGGATCAAAAATCAACTAAAATTATCTTCTCGTATGTGTATATGTCTCTAAGTGGAAAACATCATAAAGACATATGCCAACAAATAAATATGCACACATAAAGAATACATACAAGAAATCACATAAAAGGCAAGAAAATAAAGTCATAACATATATCAATAAGATTTTTGCTTCAAAGCATGGCCAAAGGCTCAAATATATCTTATTGTACATTAATGAACTTCAAACACCAACACACTACATATATTACAACTATCACCAAGGTAAAAGGAGAAAGTTGGAATATATGGAGAAAGGCAACAAATAACACAAGGAATAAACAACTAGCAAAATCTCAGTATTGCACATGAGAGAAGTTGAGGAAAAGATAGGAAATAAAATTGCTAGATTGACATATTTGGGATTGATGGCTCATATGCATGATTTTGTATAGTCCCAATTATATGCACTCATCTCAACTTATACACATTTACAATAGTGAGTCCTCTTAAAACCATGTCTAGAACTACAACAATTACAAATACATTAATTCATGCTAGAAGGCAACCGACAAACGGTTGGAATCAAGATATGTGAGCATGAGAAAGAGATACTTGTTACCGAGATATAATTGGTAGGATGTAGAGGATATGAATTCGTTGATCATCCTATAGCTTGCCTCAAATTTTCTCTAAGCATCACTTCTTCAAAATTGAGAGACAAGCGTCCAATATATCTCCAATGTACCTAAAACACATTTAAGTACAAATTGGTCCCCAAACTAATTGGGTTCAATGTAGTTAGTGCAACTACAATACATAGGAGAGACTCTACATAAATATGTGCATATTGATATAAAATTGAATTTCATGCACAACTTAGCCGATGGGATTTGGTGGAGTTTACCCTATATATTGGATCAAAGAAAGCAAGCATGCCATAATATAAACATATAGTAAATATGCATGCATAAAGCTTTCAAGAACCAAAAAGAAGATACAATTTGAACAAAAACACCAAGTAAATCGAGATTGCACACACAAGGGTGTGACTCGACAAACGATGTCCAAATTATATCCAAGAACCAATTCAACACATGAAAGATCACAAATTCAACAAATGAACTAGGCTAAAACCAAAGGAGCAAAAGATAGATAGAAATAAAAATGCTCAAGGATTTATCTCATTCTAAAATGGTCAAATCATGAAACAAGTGAGACAAAATCAACTCCCAAAAAGAGCAAGGTTCCAACAAGAAACGAAACTCCCCAAACTTCTCATGATGGCACAAATACCAAAACGAAAAGATTGAGGTTCCAAGCACATAAAACCCGATATGGATCAAACAAAGAAGCATAAATGTGAGTGTTCTAAATAATATAGGAGAGATCCCCCATAGATAGTGCATTATATAGGATTTTCCTTTTGAATGCAAAATGCACACAAATGGGATCATCATTAGTACCTACAATAAATAAAACACAAGAGGATACCAATAAAAATAAAAGGATCCAAAAGTAGCAAGGAAAACATGGGAGCACACAATACATTTACTTGGCCAAAGATAGGACAAGATTAAAGCAAGGGCCAAAGTGAATATGATCAATAAATTCTACCATAAATTTAGAACTAATTGTCCAATGACAAGAAGTATTGAGAATAATCTTCCCTAGGTAGTTCATTCGGATATCCAAGATCATATTCACACAAAGAAGCATATAACAAAGTATAAGAATTAAGTTTGATGCTTCGAACAAGATTCTTGGTAGCTTCCAATTGTCACACAATCACTAGTGATTAGAGTAACTTGAAGCAAATGGTTTCCATGCGGATATATATATATATCTAAATATGAGGAAACACATACCAAGAAGCAGTCTCACAAACAAGATCCAAAATATGAGCAATAAGGGCATTCAAGCAAATTGGAACTTGTATGAGCACGTGTGTCACTTAGGAGCTAGATAATTATCAATATCAATTTTAAGTGACACAACCTCGAATTTTCACATTTTCTAGGATTGTAATAAACACTAAGCATATGAATCCCCCATAATGTGATACTACCATAAAACCATCGTGAGGCAAAATAATACAAATAGAGATAATTAATGGACATTATAAAACTTAAATTTCTCATGAGAATTATACCACATAGAGACTAGACAATAATCCAATATAAATACTAGGTGGTATTCCTCATGTACACACAATTTTAGGATTGTAGAATGCCTAAGCATAACACTCCCCCAAAATGGATAATCCATTAATTTCTCACAAGAGCCAAATAAGATACCAAATATAACCAAGCAAGGCTCAAACATAATAAACACACATACATGGTGTGCCACCTAATCATACACAAATATGCTTGATACCTCAAGATAATTAAGTGGATAGCACAACATGTACAAAAGCATGGAAGATACAAAACCAACACATGCACAAGGGGGTGAGTAACTTTCAATGTAAAGAGTTTAGCATATGTTACCGCAAGGAGGAACATTGGAAATATAATATAATCATGACAATCCAAATGGCTTGGCTTGACAATAATAATTGATGAAGATCCCTCAATTCTTCATAATGTAGCCAAGACTCCAATGCCCTCCAAAACACACTTATTGATCAAGTTTTGGCTTGTTGGTCCCCAACCAAGTTGGGTCCTAAGAAGTTAGTCACAATAGGCTTGGCAACCCAAATGGTTCTTTTCTTGACACCACATTGGGCACCAACAAATTTGGCAAACACATTGCCAACCTCATCCTTATGAAGTGAATAAGCATCATCAATCAAGATAGGATGTGTAGGGGTTCGTAGCATGGAAAACAAAAAATTTCTACCGCATACAAACAAACAAGCCAAGATATATCTACTAGATTGTAGCAACGAGTCGATAGAGGAACTCACCCTCGAAGATTCCAAAGCATTTAACGAGAGCAGATTCTCGTGGGTGATGTAGTCGTACTCTTACCGATCTCAAGATCGCGTAGACGATCCTTCCGGCACAGTTCCAGCAGCTCAGCAGTCGGTCACACGTTCGGTACTCGATGAAGACCTTCCTCTCCCTTGTTCCAACAGGCAGCGGAGGTTATAGCACTCTCCTCGCGATTCCGGCAGCACGATGGCGTGGTACCGGAAGTAGA
The DNA here is from genome assembly GCA_030063025.1 of Avena longiglumis. Taxonomy (NCBI): domain Eukaryota; kingdom Viridiplantae; phylum Streptophyta; class Magnoliopsida; order Poales; family Poaceae; genus Avena; species Avena longiglumis. Next base: position 463,043,576 of record CP125974.1, read on the forward strand.
GGGGAGATCTCACAGGGCTTCGCCTTAAGCCAGAGCGAGTATGGTAGACTATGAGAGAGGCCTTGGCGATCTAGGGTTTAGACGCACCAAGGTAGGAGGCTAGGCCGGCGGCTAGGGCTTGGGGAGAGCCCCAACTCGGCGGCTAGGGCAAACCCTAGGGTGGCGGCGACTTGTGGTGGCCGGCGGCTAGGGCTAGGGTTTTGGTGGAGAGAGGTGTAGGGAAGAGGGGAACCCCTGCCCCTTATTTTATAGGTGGGAGGGCGCCGGCCAAGGGGAGGGAGTCCTCCCCCAAGTCGGCCTCCTTGGCCGGCGGGTGGAGGGAGAGGAACTCCTCCCCAAGTAGGTTTCCTACTCTCCCTCCACCAAGCAAAACTGCCGTTTGACTTTTCAAATTGGCATTTGACTTTTCAAACTAGGATTTGATTTCTCCCTTTATTTTGCCCAGACATGATACCTAGTATATGATGCAACCATTCCATATTGTCATGACACATTCATGTACCCTTCCCCTGCGGAGTGTCGGACCTTCCGAAACCTTCTAGAACATTCCCGATGAAAACACCGAAATCATTCCCCAACTCCGAAACAGGACTTTCCGTATATGAATCTTATTCTCCGGACCGTTTCGGATATCCTCGTGATATCCCAGATCCCATCCGAGACTCCGAACAACATTTAGTCTCTTAATCATCATTCCATAACTACTCAACAACATCAAATCCTTAAGTGTGTCTCCCTACGGTTCGTGAATTATGCGGACATGATCGAGACACTTCTCCGAACAATAACCAATAGAGGAATCTGGAAATTCATATGGCTCCCACATATTTCTACAATTACTTTGCGATCGAATGAACCACTTACATACGATACCAATTTCCCTTTGTCTCACGATAGTTTACTTATCCAAGGTTTTGATCGTCGGTATCTCTGCATACCTAGTTCAACCTTGTTACCGATAAGTACTCTTTTATCGTTCCCGTGATATGTGATCCCTTGTGAGCCAGTCACATGCTTGCAAGCTAATTGGATGACATTCCACCGAGATGGCCCAAAGTATATCTATCCGTCATATGGATGGACAAATCCCACTCTTGATCCATGTGTCTCAACCCATACTTTCCGAACACTCAATGCCACCTTTATAGCCACCCAGTTACGGTGTGGTGTTTGACGTCATCAAAGCATCCTTCCGGTGATGGTGATAAGCATGATCTCATGGTCGAAGGAATTAGGTTACTATGTATCAGAAAGCTTATAGCAATTGAACTATTAAAATGACTTGATCTTTATGCTACGCTTATCTATAGGAGTATGTCCACCATACCATTCTCCTAATGATATGATCTTGTTATTAACAACATCTCAAATGTTCATGATCAAGAAACCATGATCATCTACTAATCAACAAGCTAGTATTAAGAAGAGGCTTTACTAGGGACTCTAATTTAGTTTACAAATCACACAAGTATTAATGTTTCTTGTTAATACTATTATAGCATGAATGTAAACATTTATCATAAACACAAAGATATAATAATAACTACATTTATTATTGCCTCTAGGGCATATCTCCAACAGTCTCCCACTTGCACTAGAGTCAACTAATCTAGATTGCATGGTAAAATACCAAACACCCATGGCAATTTGGTGTTGGTCATGTTTTGCCCTCGGGAGAGGTTTAGTCAACGGATCCGCCACATTCAGATCTATGTGTACTTTGCAAATCTTTATGTCACCATCTTGGACATGTTCTCGAATAGCGTGAAAATGTAGCTTGATGTGCTTCAGCTTCTTGTGTGACCTTGGTTCTTGCGCATTGGCTATGGCGCCCACGTTATCACAGTAGATAGACATTGGGTCCAGCGCACTTGGAACCACACCGAGCTCTGTAATGAACTCCTTCATCCATATCGCTTCTTATGAAGCCTCCGAAGCAGCTATGTATTCCGATTCAGTTGAAGATCTCGCCACAACGCTTTGCTTTACACTCCTCCAGCTAACTGCTGCACCATTCAAAGTAAATATGTATCCAGATTGTGATTTAGAATCATCCGAATCGGTGTTCCAACTAGCATCGGTGTAACCATTAACAACGAGTTGTTCATCACCTCCATAAGAAAGAACCATATCCTTAGTTCTTCTCAAGTACTTAAGGATATTTTTGACCGCTGTCCAATGATCCACTCCTGGGTCACTTTGATATCTGCTAGTCAAACTAACAACATATGCAATGTCGGGTCTAGTATATAGCATGGCATACATTAGAGATCCTATGGCTGAGGCATAGGGAGTCTTACTCATCCTTTCTCTATCTTACATCGCGGTGACTTTGAGTTTACTCAACGTCGTATTGGGCAACATGGTCAAGAACCCTTTCTTGCTATCTTCCATTCCAAATCTCTTTAGAACTTTGTCCAAATATGTACTTTGTGACAATGATATTAGGCGTCTCGATCTATCTCTATAAATCTTTATGCCTAATATGTAAGCTGCTTCGCCAAGATCTTTCATTGAAAAACTATTATTCAAATATTCTTTGACACTATTAAGAAGGTCTACATCATTCCCAATCAACAATATGTCATCTACATATAGTATTAAGAATGCTACAGAGCTCCCACTCACTTTGTTGTAAATACAAGCTTCTCCATAAGTTTGTATAAAACCAAAACTTTTGATTACCTTATCAAAACGTTGATTCCATTTTCGGGATGCTTGCTTCAACCCATATATGGACCGTTGAAGTTTGCACACCTTGTTAGCATCTTTAGGATCGACAAAACCTTTGGGTTGCATCATATACAACTCTTCATCAATGTCTCCATTGAGGAATGCTGTTTTGACATCCATCTGCCATATCTCATAATCATAATATGCAGCGATTGCTAACATAATCCTCACAGACTTTAGCTTCGCTACTGGTGAGAAAGTCTCATCGTAGTCAACTCCTTGAATTTGTCGAAACCCTTTTGCGACAATTCGAGCTTTATAGACAGTAACATTACCATCAACATCTGTTTTCTTCTTGAAAATCCATTTGTTCTCGACAGCCTTCCGGCCATCCGGTAAGTCCACCAAAGTCCATACTTGGTTTTCGTACATGGATCCAATTTTGGATTTCATGGCATCTTGCCATTTATTGGAATCTGGGCTCATCATCGCTTCCTCATATGTCGCAGGGTCATCGGTGTTGTCCACCAACAGGACACTCATAACGGGATCATACCAATCAGGAGTGGTACGAGTTCTCGTTGACCTGCGAGGCTCTGTAGCAACTTCAACCGAAGTTTCATGATCATCATCATTAGCTTCCTCTCTTATTGGTATAGGCGTCACAGGAACTGTCAACACCCGGATTTTTAATCCCAGATGTCTGTTATGCCATACATCGCAATCCTAGGATTACCATTTTTGCGAGACATAACAGAATTGGATACCATAGTACATCATCCATTACAAACCATACATAAGGTCTTATACAAATAGGGATCTCATGATCCAGTTCTTAATACAACTTCAAGCAGCAGAATACGTAATAATAACGGTAGCATAGGCGAAGCTCCATCTTCGGGTCACGGTGTACGCCGACGATGGGAGATGATCCTAGTTGTCGTAACCTTCCGGGTCCATCCTCCGGTATTCTCTTCATAGTCCGCCACGGAATAGCTGGGACAAAGCCATGAGTACTCTTTAAGTACTCGTAAACTAATACTAACAAGTGGAAGGGTTTTTGATAATAGGACACTAGGCTCTAGGGTTGTTTTGCAAGAAGCCAGATTTACCTCTACTAAGTTCAGAAATAAGAGCATCTATTCACATTTTTATAACACCTAAATGGGATCTTGTAACTCATGTCACAACTCTGTTGTGGTCAAGTCAAAGTCTCACTTCCTTTCACAAATCATTTTTTGAAAAGTCTGACGGGGGAACAGTATGGCCACTCCAACTGTCCATAACCGCGGACGCGGCTATTCAAATAGTTTGACACTCTGCAGAGATTGTACACTTTCACCACAACATTAGATACATTCGTCAGGAACAAATCCTGAATTCACCATACTCAGTATGCGGATAATCAATCCTAACCTTTCAATTACACGCCCTAGTATAAGCACCTCTCCTGTGAGTTTGGCCTCCCAACCATGACCAACTGTCATCTTGGGTACTGCACAGGTGTACAATATTCACAAGGTAGCCTCAGCTTAGACCTTGGCCGTGAGGGAACTAATACTAAGGTATATAAGTTTCCGGTCAAGCCCTACCCAATTCTCGGGTATTGTGGTTGTATGATAAAATTGGAATGGTATCGCATCCAGACAACCATCAGTTTTATAAAGGGATAAGGCTCATGCCTCAACATTTTCATCACCATAAATCATCTGGTGTTCGGAAAAACATGTCCAAAACATTTCAATAGAATGATCCATCATTCCAAGGTTTTCATAACCATTTTTCCACCAAGTATTCCCATCTAAAGTTGATCAAGTTTTATGCTTAGCACTAGCATCTACAAGTGGGGTTAAGTACTAATGAGGGGTGGTAAACAAGTGGAGTTTCAACTAAGTTCAATCTCATGCCTTAGGATGACATCAAGATTATCTAGCTTAGGCCAAATTTTATGATCTTTATGCAACCTTCAAATATCTTTCTAGTATCTACAATTTACTGAAGTAAACTCTAAGTAATATCTTTGATAAAGAAATAAAGTGATAATCTTGTAAGTAAAAACTAGGATTGGTTTATCAAGTGGGTAGGATCATCTATGTTTAAGGCATATAGTTGGCATGGTGACAAGCAAGTATTGTCTTGTAAAGTATCAGTATAAGCTTGCTAAATTGCAAGTGTTAGCTTGCATTGGTCAACTTGGTTAGTAAGGCTTGCCTTGTGCAGAGTAGTGGTTGAAGTTCTCCTCGGCTTCTTCTTCGTAGAATCCTCCTTCCTCCTCGTATCCTTGGTCGGTACTAGCATCTATAAATAAATACGATGTACACAATCACCAAACAATACTTATCTACTTGCAATCATCACACAAAAGGATTCTATAGATGATCTAGCATCATCACTAACATTACAAGATTAAAGCTTGGTTTAATTCCTTTTATTTTTAGAAAAGTAATTTCTACTCATTGAAAAACTACTTAAGATTTAATATTCTCCAAACCAAACATGGGATCATGTTGGCACATGTCATCACCACATATTTTAGTCCATGGGAATGTGATTTAAAGTGGTGTCACAATTTAATAAGGTTTTACCCTTTTATTTTAATTAAATAAAGTGACTAGAAATTCCTATGTAGCATTCTTTTATTACTTGATCATTATTTTTGTAAGTAAACCTTTATATTTTTATATATTCTGAAAGTTATGGTTAAATGTGATTTTTGAGAGTTGGAATAAACTCAAAAGCTATTATGGTTTTAATTTGAAAAAAATTTGAATGCGGAAAAGCTTCTGCCTTGTTATTTTTACCAAGGATGATCTACAGATCCAAATGACTTGAATCTAACGGGCTTGGATTCAGCATTCCCAGACCTTTCTAACAAAATTGGTTTCATTCAATTTGGTTCAATGAATCAACCTGGGTTGATTTTTGAAACTGGGTACAGAAGTGTGTTTGAAATAAAATGGAAAAGGTTAAATTCAAATAACTGGGCTGCGCGGGAAGTGATACTGGGCCGGCCTGCTAAGCACAGCCCTTACGCGGGCTGGTTAAGTGGTTGTCCCCACACGTCAATGAGACGAGGGGGTGCGAAGCGGTATGGGGCGATGTGGTGCGTTCGATCTGGTTCTAATCCAACGACTGAGGGTCATCATCGACGTTGGGCAACGCCGGCGAGACAGAAACCTAGCGCGGCCAGTGGGGGTCGTTAGGGGATCACCGGTGTTCAGGCGAGGGTCGGCGAGGCGGGCGAACAACGAAGTCGACGACGGCGAACCTCTTGGTACCGGCAGCTTCTCCTGGGGCGGCTCCAATCGCTGGCCCCTTCTTCTCCAAGGCAGACTCGGCAAATTCCGGCGCCGTCTTTTGCTCCGTGAACGGGGTGGCACGATCAGTGAGGAGAGGGGAGTGAGATGGTGTGCTCAATTCGGCTGGGGGTGGCCTCTATTTATAGTCGCGACGATGAGACCGAACAGGATGGGCAGGCGACGGTGGCGACATGGCTACGGGCGGCTAGAGGCATGGCTGGCGGTGGCAATCGCTTGGTGATCTCCTAGCGATGCTCTACGGCTTTAATGCACGTGTAGGGGCGGTGCGGTTTGGTCTAGAACGCGTGATGCTCTGCCCGGCAGAGGCGGCGTCTTCGACGGCGAGCGGTGGCTGTGCGGCATGGGGCGGTGCATGGTGATGTCTGGCGGTCTCCTGGGTCGGTGGCGATCATGTATGCACGCGGCAAGGGCGGAGCGCGGTCTGTGGGCGTCAGTCGAGTGTGGCGCTCTGGCGCATGCTCGGCATGGTTGCTGGCGAGATGGGGGCGGTTCGTGGGTGTGGTCCAGGGCTTGGAAACGCTCGCGTCTAGGACAGGGAGTGGCGGTGGACGATGGTCTGCCTCCTAGACAAGGTTGGCACGGCTAAATCTCCTCCTAGCTTGCTATCTCCACTGGGGTGGCATGGTGAGCTTCGGCTGTTCACCATTGATGTCATTGCCCAGCTTACAGTGAGTCTAGTGCTTGGTTTAACTTGCTAGATGGTCTACTGAGATGGTTGTGAGCTAGAGAGGGAACAAGTTAGGCTTCAATCACTGCTCACAATAGTGTTTAAGATTTTGATGATTTGTGTTTGCAATGTGTTTGATGAAATGGCCGCAAGAATTCAAGTTTTGAATTTTGAAAAGATTTTTGGTGGGTGTGCTAGGTTGGTGCTGGTGAGTATGCAGATGCTTGGGTTTTGAAAGTTGAGCTTGTTTGAGTGGTTTTTGAAAAAGTGGGATCTTCTCATATGATAAAGATTCAATTTTGAACTGTCATTTAAACTATGCATTTGAAAGTTTCTGGATGATCACAAAGTGGGCCTTGATACTTTGTTATGAGTACAATCAAGGGGTGCAAAGATCCAGAAAAGTTTCTGTTAAGTTCTGAAAGTTTGGGACAGCCAAAGTAGGCATGGGAGTTAAATTGGTCAAAATTACCATTCCTTTATTTTATTTGTTTTGATTTACTTGTCTTTGAGAAAAGTTTGGGAATTTTTTATATGATGTTTATTTCACCTAAGCATCCATTTACAAGCAAAGGAACACACAAACAAGTTGTTTCAAAAGAATTCAAAATGAAATGCATACTCACATGCATGCTTTCATATTTTTATTTAGCAAAGTTTTTGTTAACCCTAAATTTGATGATTAGAGTTTGATGATCCAAGTTTAGTATTTTTGGGATGTTACAGGAACTACTTCCGGTGTTGCGCTACTCGCAAGTTCGAGAGAAGGTTCAACAACCTCGTCGAGTTCTACTTTCCTTCCAGTCACTTCTTTCGAGAGAAATTCCTTCTCTAGAAAGGATCCATTCTTGGCAACGAAGATTTTGCCTTCGGATCTATGATAGAAGGTATACCCAATAGTTTCCTTTGGGTATCCTATGAATACGCATTTTTCCGCTTTGGGTTCAAGCTTGTCCGGTTGTAACTTCTTTACATAGGCTTCGCAACCCCAAACTTTAAGGAACGACAATTTAGGTTTCTTCCCAAACCATAATTCATACGGTGTCGTTTCAACGGATTTAAATGGTGCCCTATTTAAATTGAATGCGGTTGTTTCTAATGCATAACCCCAAAATGATAGCGGTAAATCCTTTTCTGAAACCTTTTCTGAAGCTCCGATTCCAAACCTTACAAGATAGCACATTGAACTATGGAGTACTGATTCTTCTGAGCGAGGTAAACATTCTTTACTTCATCGGTAGCATCAGCTGCAGGCGGGTCACCCAGCGGTGCATCCAGCACATAGGTCAAATTACCAGCATTGAGGACAATCCTCAAATTGTGGAACCAATCCGCGAAGTTGCTTCCATTGTTTTTCAACTTTTCTTTTTCTAGGAACGCATTAAAATTGATAGTAGGGGCCGCCATTGAGATACAACATATTTGCAATAGTTTAGACTAAGTTTATGACAAATTGAGTTCTAATTAATAGTTAAATTAAATCTAGGTAAACTCCCACTCAAAACAATATCCCTCACATTGTTTTAGTGATCACACGAACCAAATCCACCACATCAAAACCGATCATCACGTGATTTAATGTAGCTTCAATGGCGAACATCAACATGTTCATCATATCTACTATATGATTCATGTTTTACCTTTCGGTGATTCGTGTTTCGAGACCATGTTTGTACATTGTAGGCTCTTCAAGATCAAACCTTAGCTTCCGCATGAGAAAATCTGGCTTGCTCATGTTGTATACACTTGCAGAATCTAACACACCCGATCATCACGTGGTGCTTCGAAACAACAAGCTTTAGCAACGGTGCTTACTAAGGATGAAAACTTTAAAACTTGAAATTAATGTGCATGAGGGATCATCTTATAATGCTACCGTCGTGAACTAAGAAATACAAGATGCATAAAGGATTAACATCACATGCAATTCATAATATGTGATATGATATGGCCTTTCTTCTTTGTGCTTCTGATCTCCATCTTCAAGCACGAACATGATCTCCATCATCACCGGCATTGCATTAAGGTCAATGACGCTGCTCCATGGTTGTCGTCCACCAGCTTCAACTATTACAACTAATTTGAATAGACACGCGGGTCTTAACAGAATTTAAAGACAACCATATGGCTCCTGCCGGTTGCCAACTTACAATAAGGAACATTGCATACATCAAATATAATCACAATCATGGCCATATCACATCACAGCACACCCCTGCAAAACAAAGTTAGACGCCTCTAATTTTCTTTGCATATTTTACGTGGTTTGGGGCTTTCAATAAGTGACGATCTAACTTACGAACAAGAACCATAACGTTGATGTTTGAACTATCAAGTGCCCGTTGTAAATTGGATCTATACTATAATGGGAGAGACAGACACCCGCAAAGCCACTTATGCAATACAAGTTGCATGTTGAGCGTGGAGCAAGTCTCATGAACGATGTCATGTAAGGTTTGTTGGAGATATGCCCAAGAGGCAATAATAAAGTGGTTATTTTCATATCTTCACACTTATGATAAATGTTTACATACCATGCTATAATTGTATTAAACGGAAACATTAATACTTGTGTGATTTGTAAACTAAAATAAGAGTCCCTAGTAAAGCCTCTTGTTAAACTAGCTTGTTGGTTAATATATGATCATGGTTTCCTGATCATGAACATAGAGATGTTATTAACAACAGGGTCATATCATTAGGAGAATGATGTGATGGACATACTCCTATAGATAAGCGTAGCATAAAGATCAAGTCATTTCAATAGTTCAATTGCTATATGCTTTCTGATACATAGTAACCTAATTCCTTAGACCATGAGATCATGCATATCACCTTTACCGGATGGATGCTTTGATGACATCAAACACCACACCGTAACTGGGTGGCTATAAAGGTGGCATTAAGTGTTCGGAAAGTGTTGGTTGAAACACATGGATCAAGAGTGGGATTTGTTCATCCACATGACGGATAGATATACTCTGGGCCCTCTCGGTGGAATGTCATCTAATTAGCTTGCAAGCATGTGACTTGGTCACAAGGGATCACATATCACGAACGAGAAAGAGTACTTATCGAACGAGGTTGAACTAGGTATGCGTAGATACCGACGATCATAACCTCGGATAAGTAACATATCGTGAGACAAAGGGAAATTGGTATCGTATGTAAGTGGTTCATTCGATCGCAAAGTAATCGAGAAATATGTGGAGCCATATGAATTTCCAGATTCCTCTATTGGTTATTGTTCGAGAAGTGTCTCGATCATGTCCGCATAATTCACGAACCGTAGGGAGACACACTTAAGGATTCGACGTTGTTTGAGTAGTTATGGTATTATGAGAAAGAGACCGAATGTTGTTCGAGTCTCGGATGGGATCCGGATATCACGAGGTGATCCGGAATGGTCCGAGAATAAGATTCATATAAGGAAAGTCCCGCTTGAGTTCGGGAATGATTCCGTGTTTTCATCGGAATGTTCTAGAAGGTTCCGGATTGTCCCAAGACTCGGGGGAAGGGTACATGAATGTGTCATTACATATTGGAATGATTGCATCATGTACTAAGTGTTCTTGCTGTTCCAAAAACATGAAAGTCAAATTGGCAGTTTGAAAGTCAAACGGCTAAAACAGGAAACTGTGGGAAACAGGAAACTGTGGGAAACAAGCAAGAGGAGTTGGAACCAACCTGGAGGAGGAGTTGGACTCCTCCAGGCCGGCGCCCAGCCCTAGGCCGAGTTGGGGAGGGACTCCCTCCCTCCCCTGGCGCGCCAAGACCCCCCTCCCATAAAAGGAGGGGCAGGGCCTCCTAGAGACACACAAGTTCCTATCTTCTACCTCCGGTTTAGAGCCGTTTTGGTTTAGAGCTTCTAATTGCTTTAGCCTTCGGTTTAGAGCCTTCTAATTGGTTTAGAGCCTTCTAATTGGTGTGTCTAATTACTAGACCACTAATAGCCTCTCATAAGCTCCACCATACTGCACCGGCTTAAGGCGGAAGCCCCGGGATCTCCCTCTACTGTACCACGCCAGGTTGTCGAATCGCGAGGAGAGTACTACAACCTCCGCTACCGCTGGAACAAGGGAGAGGAAGGTCTTCACGAAAATCGAACGTGTGACCGATCATGAGCGCTGCCGGAACGTGGCGCCGGAAGGATCGTCTACACGATCTTGAGATCGGAAGTGTACGACTACATCACCCACGAGAATCTGCTCTCGTTAACCGCTTTGGAATCTTCGAGGGTGAGTTCCTCTATCGACTCGTTGCTACAATCTAGTAGATAGATCTTGGATTGTTTGTTTGTATGCGATAGAAATTTTTTGTTTTCCATGCTACGAACCCCTACATTGGTATCAGAGCCGTGTCTATATGTAGATCTGTTGCACGAGTAGAACACAATGGTCATTGTGGGCGTTGATGCTTTTATTGTCGATTGCTTCTTGTGTACTTTGCATCTTGCGGTATGTTGGGATGAAGCGGCCCGGGCTAACCTTACATGACATCGTTCATGAGACTTGCTCCACGCTTGACATGCAACTTGTATTGCATAAGTGGCTTTACGGGTGCCTGTTTTTCCTAGCATAGTTAAGATCCAATTTACAACGGTAATCAACAATGATAGTATCAATGTTGTGGTTCATGTTCGTAAGTTAGAACGACACTTATTGAAAGCCCCAAACCACGTAAAACATGCAAAGAAAGTAGAGGCGTCTAACTTTGTTTTGCGGGGTGCGATGATGTGATATGGCCATGATTGTGATTATATTTGATGTATGCAATGTTCCTTATTGTAAGTTGGCAACCGACAGAGCCATATGGTTGTCTTTAATTTATGTTAAGACCCGCGTGTATTCAAAGTAGTTGTAATAGTTGAAGCCGTGGATCGACAACCATGGAGAAGCGTCATTGACCTTGATGCAATGCCGATGATGATGGAGATCATGTTCGTGCTAGAAGATGGAGATCGAAGCACAAAGAAGAAAAGGCCATATCATATCACATATTATGAATTGCATGTGATGTTAATCCTTTATGCATCTTGTATTGCTTAGTAGACGACGGTAGCATTATAAGATGATCCCTCATGCACATGAATTTCAAATCATAAAGTGTTCACCCTTAGTTAGCACCGTTGCTAAAGCTTGTTGTTTCGAAACACCACGTGATGATCGGGTGTGCTAGATTCTGCAAGTGTATACAACGTGAGCAAGCCAGATTTGCTCATGCAGAAACTAAGGTTTGATCTTGACGAGCCTAGCATGTACAGACATGGCCTCAGGAACACGGATTACCGAAAGGTAGAGCATGAGTCATATAGTAGATATGATGAACATGTCGAGTGTTCGCCATTAAAGCTATATCAACTCTCGTGATGATCGGTTTTGATGTGGTGGATTTGGTTCGTGTGATCACTAAAACAATGTGAGGGATATTGTTTTGAGTGGGAGTTCACCAAGATTAATTTAATTATTAATTAGAACTCAATTTATCATAAACTAAATCAAAGTGAATTTGCATAGTTGTTGTAGTCATTGGCATCCGTTTACCACCTTGCGCTTAGTTATAATTGAGATGATAGAACTATAGAATTCTGGTTATTTACTTTACGAACTGGTATCGTATTGTTTTGAAGTGTTAATATAAAGTTTAAAAGTCCTATTGCAAACTTTCAGTAAGTTCCGGTTACTCCATGAAGTTTAATAATTGGTGTTAAATCAAGAGTGACAATTCCAAGAGTTAGTATATGAGTATCATGTTTGTCTCCATGATTCTTGATATTCAAAGAATTCTCTTAATATCAAGGTTATCTAGGATCTGAAAGAGTTATTTCAGAAACCATGATGTGTGGAAGATATTGTGATATCTGAAACAAAGTTTTGGTTGCAACATGATAGAGTATAATATGGCAAAAGTCATGTTCTCATATTTGATGAGAATTTGCAAAAGGTTGGAGACACTTATTGTCCTGATCCTCCAAAAGGTTTTGGATAGCAACATTATACTCATAATTCATCGTTATAAGCTAAAAGTAGCTTGATCATGGACGATTCCATGTTAAGGGTGAATATTTGATGTAGGTAAAATGTTTACTACACCAAGAGATTACTAAAGAAAGGAATTTGAAAGAACACCAAACATTTGATGATGGTGATATACTTCAAAGTGCAAGTCCAAAGACATTGGTATTTAACTATACACGCTTTGGACTATATGTCATATGTATGACTCCACTGTTGATGTTGATAGATTCTTTCAAACAGAATAGGAAATACTGAAAGAGAATCTCATAAATATATGGCAGAAAGGAAAAGACTAGAATTGTTCAGTTTAAGTATATAGATGATATACATGTTATGGCTATATTCTTTACTTATTAAACAATGTGGTTCTTAAGTATTTAATACTGAATTTGTTGGTATGAATCGTCATACGAAACAACAGAATTCATGAACTATAATGGCCTAAGTAACTAGCAAAAGAATATGTGATGATGTTCATCGAGAACAAATAAAGGGTTATTGTGTTGCTCGTTAAACATCAAAGCTTGCCTTCAAGATTTGTTTTATCAGGTATTATGAGAACAAAAGGGTTGTTCAAATAATTGCCGTAATCCATAAAAGATGGATGATTCACAAAATCTCGTTGGAGAAATCACGTCCATAAAACTAGTGCTAAAAATGTCGAAAGACAAATTGATTGAAAGGTCACTTAGGAAGTGACATCGCCGTTTAAATTATATTGGAAAGAACACATGAAGAAACTCCATGTGGATGGAATTTTGGAGTCTTTTGATTTTTGATCACATGACGCTTGTGAAACTTTCCTAGAGATAATTAAAACTTCGTTCATAGGCCAAAAGGGAACGAATGACTAGCTTATTGGAAATTGTACATATTGTTATTCAAAGACCATCATGTGTAGTCAAAAGCGATGGATTTCAACTTCATATGCTTTCTCCGAGAATTTGAGTGAATATTTGAATATTTACTTAATAAGGATAAAGTATGAAACACTTGAAAAGTTCAAAGACTTTCAAGATGAAGTGCAAAATCATAGTAACAAGAATATAAATAGTTTATGATAAAGATCATAAAGGGAGATATTTGAGTTACAGAGTTTAGCATAATACCTAAGATTTAAGGAATTGTTCCGTGGATTTGCATTTCCCGAAACACCATAAGGGTATGGGGCGTTCGAGGTATGTAATTAAACCTTGTTTGACATGGTAAGATCAAAGGTATAATTCATAAAAACTGCCATTATATTTTAAAGATTAAAAGCTTTAGAGATTACCGTTTTTCCACTGAAAAGAGCTTCATCATAATCCGTTGAAATGACACCATATAAGGTTATGGTTTGGGATTAAACCCAAGTTGTCCTTTCTTAAACATTGGTATGCTATGCATAAGAAAGATGTGTGCAACCAAAGTCGGATGAACCTGTCTTTGTATGTTATTTTGAATAACTGTTAAGTAATCCTCCATAACATCGGAGACAAAAGTGTTTGTCACTTAAAACGTCAAGTTTCTTTGAGAAGGAATTTTTCGTGAAAAGTTAAGTAGGAGGACAATAGAATTTTGATAAGGTTAAAAGAACCTTAGCTATATGTGCAGAGTTGCGCAGCACCGAAAAGTGTTCCGGAGGCAGCTACAATGCTCATGGCTCACGTGCCTCAAAAGGTTGTGGTCACGGAGATCCAAGTTCCTATTGAAACAAGTAGGTCGGGTAAACAATCAAATACCAAGATTTGAGGGTTGAATCATTATTTGAGAATAATGAACCGACTACATGCAAAGAAGCGATGATGGGCCCTGACTCCGTCAAATGGCTTGAAGCCATAAAATCCGTGATAGTTCCATACACGAGAAATCAAGTTTTGAACTTGAAGGACCCTCAAGAAAGGTGTAAGACCTTACAGTTGTGTTTGGATCTATAAAGAAATAGACATGGATGTTTTACATCTATGAAATAGTCGACATGTTGGGAAAGAGTTCACAACAATGTTCAAATGTTGACTATGATAAGATTTGATCTTTCATAGTGATATTTAGTCTAGACGGATTAATGTAGCAACCACTACATATAATTTTGTTATATGGTAGTAGAATAAACAAAACAAGTTCTTCTAATAGAATCGTTACCTAGGACATGTGCATAACACGGTCCATAGGGTTTTGTTAATTCAAAGGATGCTAAAAGCATATGCGAACTTCAATGGTTAAAGTAAGCATAGCGGAGTTGGAATCTTCACTATGATGAAACTGTTAAAAGAGTTTAATTTCATCAGAGACAATGAAGATGCTTGCATTTGCAAGAAATTAAGTGGGAGCGCTAAGACATGTTTCTAATACATTATGTGGAAGACATATTGTTGATTGGAAATAATGTATCTTTTATTAACACATATTAAGAATTTCATCCTGATGAAAGACTTAGGCAAAACCCAAATATTTGGCATCAATAGACGCTAATATGGTTGTGCCAGAAGTACATAGACAAGATATTGAATGAGTTCAATATAGAAACTATAAGAGAGGTTCTTGTCGCACAGAAAGGATTGAACAAGTTCAATGTTGATGATATATTCAAGTGTATTGACATTTGGCAAGTGAAACAAAATTCAAGTATAGATTGATACTTGATCACAAAGAGTATTTATATCAATCATGCTGTGATGTGTACAAATCCAGATATGTCCTATGCTCTAAATGTTATGAGCATATACCAGAATGATTCATAAGATGATCATTGGACAATAGTAAGGATATTCTTATGATCTTTTGGAAGAACTAAGAATATATTGTTTGTAGAAGTGACAAATATATGGTTAGTTCATTGTAGAAGTACTACATTGATACTAGTTTTGTCACAAAGTGCAAATTAAGTTTATCTCAATCTAAATTAAGGGTGGCACAATATAATGGAAAGTAAGTTCCATAATGGATTTGGATGAGTTCCAAAGTTAAGACATTGTGAATACTACAACAAAAGGCTAAGTATATGACTGCTATAATAGCAGCTAAAGAGGGCATTTGTGTCAAGTAGTTTGTTATCAAACTAGGTGTAGTTCACAATGGGATAATACTATGAAGATATATTGTACGACAATATTATCAACATGTTTTAACCCCAAAGAGCTAAAGGTCACACCGAAAGACCAAACTTATACAAAGCCATCTCATTAGAGAATGAGTGATGCGTAGAGACGCAAACACATGCAATTACACGGACACGGAAGTGTCGGATCCGAGATCGATTGACCACTAGCAATCGTGTACATACAACAGGAAAGCCATAGGTGTTGAATACACAAAGGTTTGAAACTAGATTATTGACTCGTGCAAGTGGGAGACTGTTGGAGATATGCCCAAGAGGCAATAATAAAGTGGTTATTTTCATATCTTCACACTTATCATAAATGTTTACATACCATGCTATAATTGTATTAACGGAAACATTAATACTTGTGTGATTTGTAAACTAAAATAAGAGTCCCTAGTAAAGCCTCTTATTAAACTAGCTTGTTGGTTAATATATGATCATGGTTTCCTGATCATGAACATAGAGATGTTATTAACAACAGGGTCATATCATTAGGAGAATGATGTGATGGACATACTCCTATAGATAAGCGTAGCATAAAGATCAAGTCATTTCAATAGTTCAATTGCTATATGCTTTCTGATACATAGTAACCTAATTCCTTAGACCATGAGATCATGCATATCACCTTTACCGGATGGATGCTTTGATGACATCAAACACCACACCGTAACTGGGTGGCTATAAAGGTGGCATTAAGTGTTCGGAAAGTGTTGGTTGAAACACATGGATCAAGAGTGGGATTTGTTCATCCACATGACGGATAGATATACTCTGGGCCCTCTCGGTGGAATGTCATCTAATTAGCTTGCAAGCATGTGACTTGGTCACAAGGGATCACATATCACGGGAACGAGAAAAGAGTACTTATCAAGATGCGAGGTTGAACTAGGTATGCAGAGATACCGACGATCATAACCTCGGATAAGTAACATATCGTGAGACAAAGGGAAATTGTTATCGTATGTAAGTGGTTCATTCGATCGCAAAGTAATCGTAGAAATATGTGGGAGCCATACGAATTTCCAGATTCCTCTATTGGTTATTGTTCGGAGAAGTGTCTCGATCATGTCCGCATAATTCACGAACCGTAGGGAGACACACTTAAGGATTCGACGTTGTTTGAGTAGTTATGGTATTATGAGAAAGAGACCGAATGTTGTTCGGAGTCTCGGATGGGATCCGGGATATCGCGAGGTGATCCGGAATGGTCCGGAGAATAAGATTCATATAAGGAAAGTCCCGTTTCGGAGTTCGGGAATGATTCCGGTGTTTTCATCGGGAATGTTCTAGAAGGTTCCGGATTGTACGACACTCCGGGGGGGAAGGGGTACATGAATGTGTCATTACATATTGGAATGATTGCATCATGTACTAAGTGTTCTTGCTGTTCCAAAAACATGAATGTCAAATTGGCAGTTTGAAAGTCAAACGGCTAAAACAGAAACGTGGGAAGCAGAAACCGTGGGAAACAAGCAAGAGGAGTTGGAACCAACTGGAGGAGGAGTTGGACTCCTCCAGCGGCGCCCAGCCCTAGGGGAGTTGGGAGGGACTCCCTCCCCTGGCGCCAAGACCCCTCCCATAAAAGGAGTGGCAGGGCTCCTCCTAGAGACACACAAGTTCCTATCTTCTACCTCCGGTTTAGAGCCGTTTTGGTTTAGAGCTTCTAATTGCTTTAGCCTTCGGTTTAGAGCCTTCTAATTGGTTTAGAGCCTTCTAATTGGTGTGTCTAATTACTAGACCACTAATAGCCTCTCTCATAAGCTCCACCATACTCGCACCGGCTTAAGGCGAAGCCCTGCGGGATCTCCCCTCTACTTCCGGCACCACGCCGTTGTCTTTGGGAATCGAGGAGAGTACTACAACCTCCGCTGCCTGCTGGAACAAGGGAGAGGAAGGTCTTCTTCGAGTACCGAACGTGTGACCGACTGCGGGAGCGCTGCCGGAACGTGGCGCCGGAAGGATCGTCTACACGATCTTGAGATCGGAAGTGTACGACTACATCACCCACGAGAATCTGCTCTCGTTAACCGCTTTGGAATCTTCGAGGGTGAGTTCCTCTATCGACTCGTTGCTACAATCTAGTAGATAGATCTTGGCTTGTTTGTTTGTATGCGATAGAAAATTTTTGTTTTCCATGCTACGAACCCCTACAAGGTTAGCCCGGGCCGCTTCATCCCATCATACCGCAAGATGCAAAGTACACAAGAAGCAATTGATAATGAAAGCACCACCGGCCACAATGACCATTGTGTTCTACTCGTGCAACAGATCTACATATAGAGACGGCTCTGATACCACTGTAGGTGATGGGGATATGCCTACTGGGGTATACCCAGCAGGACGTTTCCGACTGGCCCGTGGGCTGGCGAGTGGGCCTGCATAACAGCGAGTGGATTGAAGCCCAGCAAGGCACCGAGCGATTGGAAGCTGAAGGCCCAGGCGAGTAGATAGGCCCAGTCGGATTAGGTTAAACAACTACTGAAGCTTTAACTGAATCGGTTGAGATATGTAAACCCTAGGGGAGGTGATCCTATAAAAACCTCCCTATAGGGCGAGTAGAGACACGGACCCTCATACGCCCAAGCGACTCGCTGCCTTGCCGCCGAGCTCGCCCATTGTAACACCTCCATAATACAATATAGCAGGAGTAGGTCTTTACCCTCCGGGGGGCCGAACCTGGGTAAAACCCTGTGTCTTTGCCCTCATCTCGCACCGCAGATGGCTGGTCGCCCTTGCCCCTCGTTCTACTACTCGCTGCCGATTGTAGCATCTGCCGTGACTATTCCCACGACAGTAGCGCCCACCGTGGGGCCTGGCCGGTCCGGCCGGTGTTCTGCGGCGAGATCCAATATGCCCATCAACGAGACGGTCGCCACCGGCCACATGATAGCGATCGACGAGATGCTCCAAATCTTGCCGAGCAGCTACTTCCCGGCGGCGCGACCCGTCACGCACAGCGTGATCCTGCCAATCGGCATGATCAGCCTCTTCGTCGGTCTCACCGACGTCATCGTCTCGGAGGATTCGGCTCGCATCCGCGAGTCGCCGCCGCGCGATCGGCTCTCCGAGAGCCATATCCGCACGATCCATCGCCTCGCCTCTGAGTACAACTCGGCCCACAGCAACGTGGCCGGGAATTCAGCGGCCGCAGAGGATGCGGCCCTCACCGACGACGCCGACTCGGCGACCCCGGCGTCACTCGCCGGATCCATCACCGCGGCCTCATCCGCGGGCTCCATCGCCCAGGTCTCCAACGTGGGAGACTTCGAGGACCCCTCCATCCTCGGGATCTTCGAATTCGACTCCGGGTCGGAGAATTCCGCCGACCTCCGCGACGGAACCGGTCGCCACGCCGCGACCTACATGGCAACCGGCACCGATCCGCCGGAGGATCCATTCTCCACCCCAATCCCTCCTAACGCCACGGCAACGGAGGTCGAGGAGCTCCGCCTGAAACTGGCGGAGGCGGTGCGCAAGGAGCAAGCCGAGCGCGAGAAATTTCGCCTCGAGAAGGTAACGGCGCAGGAGCTATCACACTACCACCAGCAGCGGATCAGGTCACGCCTGAACCCCACCGTTCAGGGGCGCGCCCTGAACTTCGACGACGAAAACGACCCGGCCCGCGTGGTCGAGCGCGCGATCTGCGAGAACGCGCCACCAGGAGGAAGCGCCCGGCCCCCGCCAGGATCAACGGCGAGGGGCGCCCCACCTCCACCCAACCGCACCCCTCCCAGGGACCATCCGCGAATAGTAGTCTCCTCACGGGAGCGAGATGCAAACGGCCTCCCACTGTTCTCCACCCCAATGGACAACCTCGTGGCGGCAGCGGCGACAAAGATCACAGCCACCGCGACGGCGCCTCTGATTCAATACGTCGGGGCCTGCTCGCGAAGGCCGTCGAGCAACAAAGAGCGCGCCGACTCGACAGTCGAGTATACTCGCGTTCCTCGGGAAGCGAGCGGCCTCCGGTGCCGCCCAGGCGGCAAACACCCTCAATCGCCCGCCACCAGAGCCACCGCAGCTCCAACACCGACCCGCGAACGCGCACTCTCCAACGACCCCAGGCCGCAACTAACCTCATCGCCAACGGGCAACCCATCGACGCCCGCACCCACATCATCAACAACCAAAGTTGGCGCGCACGACAGTCCGACGACTTGCGACATATACCCTAGCTAATCGCGACGGCGAGCCCATGGGGTCGCCACCGACTCGGACCCAAGTGCGGACCAATGATCCGGCGAGAATTACCCGCCAAACTTCAAGGCGCCAAGGAGATAGAAAAGTCGATTCCTCGACCCGCCGTCTGGCTCGACACATACCTCATGGCGATGGGGATCGCGGGTCACATCGACCGCTGGCCGCCGTTACCTCCACGATGATGGAGGGGCGTGCGGCGGTGGATCAACACCCTCCCGGGCGATATCGACTCACGGGAGGAGATGCGTGATGCCTTCGTGCACTTGAGTGCTCCACCGCGCCACCACCATCGAGGACCGGAGCGATGCGTCCAGGACCCATGGTCGACCCGCAATTGGGTCAGCGGTGGCAAGAACTTTGGTACACGCCGCATCCACCCGGACACTGCGATCCATTGCTTCAAGACCTCGTGCTGCCCCCCTGGTCGCCAAGCTCAAGCGACACTCCCGCACACTCGACAACATCCCGACCTCCTCGATATCGCCAAACGGTACATCGAGGAAGATCCAAACCAGGAAACGACGACGAGTCGAGGTCAACGCGACGAAGCGAAACGACGGTGGACGCCGATCCGACCCTACGCTTCTGGCACTCGCCTCAAGCAAGCGCCAGCGATGGGCGAAGTCGACTTCGTCGCCAACGCCGGCACGCGCAGCGGAGCTCAAGAGCTTCCGCGACGGAGGACAACGCGCGACGGCGGCAACTACAAGAACAAGCCAAGGTTCGACCCCGGCCTCCTTAACCAACCATGCGCTTCATAGCAGGAAGGAAGCCGCAACGCACACCACCGCCGACCGCCACACCCTCGTGGAAATCGAGAAGGCACGGCGAGGGCGGAGGACCCGATAACGACCCGCCAAATGGCGGAAAATTCGCAAAGTAGCCGCTCGCTCCACACCTTCACGAGCTTCAACACGGCGAAAAGAAGGTCATCGCCAGCGTCGCCGCCGTCAACGCGGTGGCCCAGACGTTCCCGGTTCCTCAACTGGTGAGCAGCCCATCACCGGAGTCGCCAAGACCACTCGCCACGCATCGAATACCCGGTCGAGTCGCCCTGGTGGTCAAGCCCAAGGTCGGCGACTCGGCTTCCCAAGACGTTGATGGACGGCAGCTCCATCAACATCCCTGCACTCGACACCTTCAGCTGCGGCTCCCGCAATCGATGATCGAGACAACCCACACCACATTCCATGGCATCGTCCCGGTCGGGCGTACCCGATCGGCAAGGTCACGCCGGTCACCTTCGCACCGGCAAACTTCGGACCGAGCGGATCGTCTTGAGCTGGTGCCCTTCGACAGCCCTACCATGCGTCTGGGCGCCAGCGTTCGCTAAATTCATGGCGGCGCCCACTCGCGTACAGCGATGAAGCTCCGGCCGCGGCGTCATCACCATCACCGGCGACCCGACATGGCCACCGAAAGTGCGAGGCCAAAGGCGAGCTGACGCCGTCATCGCGGCGGAGACCAACCACGCCGACGAGCTCGCCAAGTACGCGAGCGGTGTCAACAACGACGACCCCACCATACTCAAGAAGCCCAACTCAGAGGGCGCAAACACCTCAACCTTTGAGGCCACGACGCACACCCGCACCGTCGAGCTGGTCCCAGGCGACTCCAGCCAGACGGTGACGATCGGGACGGGCATGAGCCCAGCATAGGAAGGCGCGCTCATCGAGTTCCTCCGTGAAAACAGGGACATCTTCGCATGGAAACCCTCTGACATGCCCGATGTCCCTAGGGAGCTCGCTGAGCACAAGCTAAACGCCGACCCCAAAGTGCGACCTGTCAAGCAGTCGCTGCGGCCCTTCAATGAAGAACGCCGTCGAGCAATCGCCGAGGAAGTGCAGCATCTACTCGCTGCCGGCTTCATCCGGCCAATCAAGTACTCCAAGTGGCTGGCAAACCCAGTCCTGGTCAAGAAGAAGAACGGGACCTGGAGAATGTGTATAGACTACACAAACCTGAACGGCGCCTGCCCAAAGGAGCAGTTCGTCCTCCCGCGGATCGACCAGATAATCGATTCAACCGCGGGCTCGGAGTCACTCTGTTTTCTCGACGCCTACTCTGGGTACAACCAGATCAAAATGGCTGTAGAAGACGAGGAGAAGACGGCGTTCATCACGCCATTCGGAGCTTTCTGCTACACCGCCATGACCTTCGGCCTCAAGAACGTCGGGGCAACCTACTAGCGGTGCATGCAAGAATGCCTCGCGAGCCAAATTGGCCGCAACATCCACGTCTACATCGACAACGTGGTCGTAAAGTCCGCTCGCCAGGGCGACCTACTCACCGACCTGGCGGAAACATTCGCCAACTTGCGAAAATACAAGATAAAACTCAACCCAGGCAAATGCACCTTCGGTGTACCAGCAGGACAACTACTAGGGTACGTCGCCTCCAAACGAGGGATCGAGGCGAACCCCACGAAGATCGACACGATCGCCCAGCTCGGCAAACCCGAGTGCCTGTGTGACGTCCAAAAGCTGGCCGGGCGAGTAGCGGCTCTCAGTCGCTTCATCCCCCGCCTGGGCGAAAATGCGATGCCCCTATACCGCCTGATGCGCAAGAACCCCACCTTCCAGTGGGACAAGGAGGCGGACGACGCGCTCCGCGACCTCAAAAAGGTGCTACTCGCCGCACCACTGCTCGCCGCCCCCGCCGACAAAGAACCCATGCTGGTTTACGTCGCGGTGTCCGAGCGCGTCGTCAGCGCCGTGATGGTCGTCGAACGGACAGAAGAAGGAAAGGAGCGCCCAGTCCAGCGGCTGGTGTACTACATCAGCGAGGTCCTCACCGAGTCGCCAGTAATACCTGATACCAAAAGCTAGTATACGCGGTCTTCAGAGCTCAGCGGCGCCTGCCGCACTACTTCCAGGAGCACCCGATCACGGTCGTTTCCTCAGCACCACTGCAAGACATCATCCGCAATCGCGAGGCGACCGGGCGGGTCGCCAAGTGGGCCGTCGAGATCGGCGTCCACAACATCAAATACGAGCCGCGAAAAGCGATCAAGTCGCAGGCCCTAGCGGACTTCATCGCCGATTGGGAAGAGGCCCAGCAGCCAGAGAAGCTGCCATACCTCCATTACTGGAGCTTACACTTCGACGGCTCCAAGAACGCGGACGGCGCAGGCGCAGGGATCGTGCTTACTTCACCGAAGGGCGACAAGCTCCGCTACATCCTCTGCCTCGACTTCACACCTTGCACCAACAACATGGCCGAGTACGAGGCCCTACTCCACGGCATGCGAGCTGCCAAGGAGATGAATGTCAACCGCCTACGCTGCTACGGAGATTCCGACCTCGTCGCGGGGCAAGTCGCTGGCACCTGCGATGCCGTCTCCCCCACCATGGCGGCGTACCGCCAAGCAGTGGACAAGTTGGTCGGACACTTCACCGGCTACTCCGTCGAGTGGATCGACAGGCGGAAGAACGAGGAAGCCGACGCACTCTCTCGCATCGGGTTGGCTCGACTCGCACCACCCGCCGGCGTTTTCCTCGACACAATCTCCAAGCCATCAGTCTCTCCCCCGAGGGAGATCGACATCGGAGTCCCACTCCAACCAGAGGCAGCCTTGGTCGCACTCGTCAACGAGCCAGACGACTGGACCAAGCCCTACATCGCCTACCTGGAAGCCGGCACCCTGCCGGCAGACGAGACGGACGCTCGGATGATCGCTCGCCGATGCAAGTCCTACACCATCATCGACGGCGAGCTCCATAAGCGCAGTGTCACCGGCGTATTCCAACGTTGAGTCCAACCAGCTGAAGGACGCAAGATCCTCCACGACATCCACTCCGGTGACTGCGGCCACCACGCCGCTGCTCGCTCCCTGGTCGCCAAGGCTATGCGACATGGCTTCTACTGGCCCACCGCACACGCCGATGCTGTCGATATCGTCCAGCGGTGCGCCGGGTGCCAGAAGTACGCCAATCAGACGCACGTACCGAGCTCGGCGCTCAAAACAATCCCCATCACCTGGCCATTCGCCGTATGGGGCATGGACATGGTAGGCCCCTTCAAGAAAGCCCCCTCCGGCTACACCCACCTGCTAGTCGCCGTCGACAAATTCACGAAGTGGGTGGAGGCCAAGCCAGTCCGGAAATGCGACGGGAAGACCGCCACTAAATTCCTACGCGAGCTCATATATCGCTACGGGTTCCCAAACAGCATCATCACGGACAACGGCACCAACTTCGCCAAGGGAGCCATGGCCGAATTCTGCGAAGAGCACCACATCCGGCTCGACCTCGCGTCAGTCGCCCACCCGGAATCCAACGGCCAGGCGGAACGGGCCAACCAAAGCATCCTCCACGGCCTGAAGCCGCGACTCCAAGTACCACTCGAGCGCACCGCCGGGTGCTGGGTCGAGGAGTTGCCCGTCATCTAGGGATCCGCACCTCGATCAACGGTCGACGGATTCACTCCCTTCTTCATGGTCTACTGCCAAGCAGTCATGCCCACCGACCTCGAACACGACTCGCCGCTGGTCGTCCACTATCGGAGGCTGCAACGAGCTTGCCCGCCAAGACGGGATCGACCAACTCGGCAAGCACGTGACCTCGCCGGTCACGAACCGCTATCTACCGCAAGGACTCCGCGCTACCACAGCCGCGGTGAAAGCTCGCACCTTCAGAAGGCGACCTGGTGTTACGCCTCATCCAAGACAAGAAGGGCATGCACAAGCTCTCCCTCCGTGGGAAGGCCCATTCGTTATCGGGCGTGCCGGCAATGGCGCCTACTACCTCATCGACGGCGTCCGGGACGGCGAACTCGACGTCAGCGACCATGGAATGTAAACCTCCTCCGGAAGTTCTACTCCTAGAACCCCACATGTACTCTCCAATGCTATGAAATAAAAAAGCGGTTACCGCAAATTGCGCCTACTCTCCATGACTTGTGACACTCGTAATAACAGCGTTACGCTAATTGCGAAGTCAACCTTTGGCACAGCGATCGGCACGGCTAAGTAGTGCGTGTAAGAGCACCGAATCACCTCAGTCTTGCATCGTCCACGCAAAACGCCCCGGAGCCCCATTGAGTCGCCTAGCTCGATGGTTCTCTGAGCCAAGACAAGCCTCGCTTCTCACGACCTTGGTCCTCCGAATCCTCGGCATAGCGACTCGAACGGCTAAGTACCACGCCGGGGCGAAGACCAGTTCGTTGCGAGTGGTCAGGGAAAACGCCAAGTAAGAGAGCATGCCCAGGACTCGCCACGCGACTGACCCCACGAGCCAGGCAGGAGTGACGCGCTCACACCAACGCGCTAAGTCCTCAACCACCCTCAAGTCGCGCCTAGAACTACCAAGTACCACGCTCGGGGACTCGGACACCCGACCTCGTTCGCGCACGGGAAAACGGTAAAGTACAGAGCACTCAAGGGAGTCGCCTAGCGACTGGCTCTTCGAGCTCGGGCGAGTCGACCAAAACATCAAAACACATGACAACAACACATATATCATATACGAGGTGAACCCCACAAAAAGGGCGGACGCGCTCGGGGACTCGTTCAAAAATCAATCACAAACACACAACAAAATACCAAAATAGACACAACGTCTCATTCAATTGGGTATTGCACTGTTTCATGTTACAAAATATGCCCGCGTGACAGACCTGCTGCTAACGCCACAAGGCAAACCATCCTACTCTGCAGGCTTCGATGACGATTCGCCAACATACCGGCGATTGCGGATGAACGCCGTGTACGGGTTTGACGGATACGTCGTCAGCTCACCCGCCATCGCCGTGCGAAAAGGTTGCTCGACCTTGAAGTCACGATGCGGCGGCTCGGGGTCGTTCGGCGCGACGACCGTCTCCTGGTACGGAAGGAGGTCGCCCATTGCCTAGACACGTTCTGAATACGTGGTGGCACAGTCCTGCAACTTGAGGACCTCGGACAGCTCCACCGCGCCAGTCGATGATGGATATCCACTCATCACATCGTCGATGTCGAAATCTTCGGGGAAGTGGGCGAGTCCAAGGCTCAAGGCCGTCGACGCTCCGCGCCGAAACGCCGACCGCGTCATGTACTCAACGACCGCGGGCGCCTTCTCCAAATATTTCCACACCTCAACGAGGTCGCTGGGAATCACCTCCGTGGGCGATATCTCTTGGAGATAGGCACGGATGCACGTCGCCGACAATGTCGCCGAGTCGACGAGCATACTTACGCACTGCCTCGCGTCGAGCGAGCTCGCCTCTCCTTCGCTATCGATGATGCGACCTGCGAGTAGAAGACAACAATGAATACGACGGACACTACAAAAGAGACAACCACCGGAAAGGAAGGTGTACTCACCAAGCAGCGGACGGGCGAGTTCCGTGATGAAGCATTGAAGCGATGTATGGTCGTCCTGAAGCCCAGCAATGAGGACTTCCGACACCTTGCGATCCTCCTCAGCGGCTGCAATGGCGGACTTAGCTCGCTCGTCGGCCGAGCTCGCTTCTTCCTTCGCTTCCCGCAGCTCGCGCTCGAGGTTGGCGATCCGCTGTTCAGCGGCACTCAAGGCCGATTGCGCCGCCGCTAATTCACCAGCTGGGATAAGCCCCTGGCGAGCTTCCTCTTCCATCGCAGCAAAAGCCTGAAGCCCTTTGTTCGCTTCCTGGACGATGGCCAGCTCCTTCTCCGCGCGCTGCTTCGCGGCCAATCTGTAACACCCTCAGAATCGGCCCTATGCAAGTTTTAGCAAAATTCGCCAAACCCGCATAGAAACGATTCGAAGGTGCCCACCAGGCACTTTCGTGCGGGTGGAAAGCAAAGTAATAACATTACACAACAGTCCTCGATGGGACCCACAGAACAGATATACATACAACGGTAACTCAAAGAGTCAAGAATACAGATACAATATACAAAGATCCAAATCACCTTGAAAACGATAGAGCGTCCAGCTACGGACAAGATGCAAATGGGGCTAAGAGCCCTGAAGAATAACCAATGGCGTCCATAACCCTGCCCAGGCCAAGCCGGAAGGGTAACCCTGCTAACGGCATCGATCTCAAAACCTGCTTAAACAAAAGGGGTGCCGACAAAGGGCAAAGGAAAAAGAAGGAGCGTCAGTACTGAGGCCAGTACACGGCGAGGCTAGAATTCGGCGGTCCTCGCCTACATAGGTATGGTGGGCTGAGCGGCAGCGGCAGCATGCACTAAACAACCTATAGAGACTCGATACAACTGGCGGTTATCAGAGGGGGATAAGAATGACCTATTCGGATCCAACCTGAAACTAACACCAAACAAACCCATCATGGTGTTTCCCCCTCGAGACCAAACGAGGAAGTCAACCGAGGAACTCACACAGTTGGCAGTTTCAATTATTCGGTTATAGTTGTGGCACTTTACTAGTCAGGTTTAGATAATCGTCCTGGTAAAGTAAGCAGTGGGCACTTTTAGTTAGTCATTCCGTTATAGTGGCAACACTTACTAGTCAGATACAATTATCATGAGATAACCCAAAACCCAGCAGTCGTTGATACTTTTACTTAGCCATTCTGTTGTAGTGAAGCTGATTACTAATCATATCGGAAACAAGTCAATTTAAAACAGTAAACTTTAGTTATAGTTGTCTATGATCAAGCACTGTGCTCCAAGTCGTCCATAACCGCGGACACGGCTTCTCGAAAAGATTAAACCCTGCAGGGGTGCACCAAAGTATCCACAAGCACTTGACCTGTTTGCGGATCGGTTAACATACACCCATCGGTATCGGCGGGGCCTAAGTCACGACGTTCCTGCACCAAAGCAAGCACGGGCCACCCCACTAAGTACACCCCGCGAAGTCGGCCGGTCTCGAGACGGACTCGGGGTTTGCGACAATGGTCAGAACGACATCAGGTCCCCAATCGGGACTCGATCTGGCCGAAAACATTCCGCTTCAAAAGCGATCGAGGTGCAACCTCGCAATCGTAAATAAAGCGGTAAAGCATGGCATAAGTACAGGATAGTAATAAAGCCCCAAACTACTTGTGGCCCCCGACAATACTTTGAAATCGGTAATTATCAATGGGGCCCATATCTCCCCACGTGGTTAGCGCTCGATCTCGGAACAGGTGTCAAGAACTCGGGTCCTACGGGACACAAGTGGGCGGTCGGAAACCAAATCTTACCTATCACCCACCGATGCCTCTTCTTAATTCAATTTTAGTTGTTAAACAGGAATTAAAGTGAACAATAATTAAAGACATGATCATCTCCAACGTCAACATGCGGCAATTCTCCAACAAAGGTGGTACTTGACGACAAGCAAAACACTTGAGCAAGCGACTACGACACGCGGGTCCAACTGCCTACCAAACAACAGGTAATAGGAGGTGTCCAAGGCTATATATGGCTGCGAGGGATATCATGGGTACGAAATCTAGAGCAACGCAACACAGATAGCAATAGATCAACAGGAGGGAAGTAAATACTATAAAAGTAAGATAGGTAGAAAGGGGGAGATGCTCGCCTGAAAACATTGCCGAAAGGTTCATCCGAAGATCGGGGCGAAGCTCACATCAACTCAACGACCTTATCCGCGAAGAAGCAAAACACTAGAAAGAACACCGGATGCAATATTTAAGATTAAGGCAGAAGATCGGCATGATGCATGTATGATGCATGGCATGGCAAGGTGTGATGCAAATAGGTCAGATTAGGCGGAACCGGGGTCCCGACAATTAATTAAATGGTTCAAGTTGTTTAGAACCCCCGCAATTTACATGTTGTATTAGCATGGCAAAAGATGGAACGGGTTCGCTACACAGATTTAGATGAGGCCAATATGAGACTAGATTTGCCCGCATATGGGCCCCATATTTAATTATTAGGTGAATCGACATAAGGCCCCCAAACCATATGACAAGATGCATGCAAGAATGACAATTTAATATGCAATCAGTTGTTATATTTCATTTATAAAAATAGGGTTTGCGGGAAAAGGGTTCACACATCAGAGGGGGCTCGACGATCTTGGGTTCCGGGGTTGGGGTCGGTCTCAGGGTTCAGGGTTCGGCGAGGTCGTTCTCGGACTCAGGGGTAGGTCTTGGCGCATCCGGGGGTCTTCGGGTCACGTTGTCGGTCATGGCGTTCGGGACGAAGTACTTGTCACATCGGGGGTTCTCGGCGGACTCGGTGTCCGGGTTCATGTCGGTGTACTCGGTGTTCCGGGAAGGCGATCTTGATTCGGGGCCCCGATGAAGATCTTGGCGAGGGGTTCGGGTTCCGAGCGCCGGGATCGGTCTTCAAAATCCGTGGGGCGGTCTTGGCGCCCCGGAACGAAGATCATGTCGTCCGTGGTGGAGTTCTCCGGGTTCGGGCCTGCCACGTTGGCGAACTTGGCGGTACACTTCGAGTGGCGAGGATCTTGCGGCTCCGACTCGGGTTGACCTTGTCGACGGGACGATCTTGGACGTTGGCGCCGATGGTTCCTCGAGTTCAAGCGGGACGTTGGTCGGGGTCTCATAACTTGCGGCCAGGTCTGCTGCTGCGGTAGACGACGACACTCTCCAGCTCCGGCACGCCGAGGTCAGCGCCGAGGAGCGCGTCGATGCCGAAGCTCTTGCGCCACAGCACCACCATCCTGAGCATCGGCATGGCACCCTTGACCTTGAGCTCGCGCGCGCGGAGGACTTGAGGACCATGGTGTCCGTGCGCTCGTCGCTGCCGGACAGGGGAACGCCCCAGATCAACTCCTTCGTGGGCTCGGCGGAGGCGCAGAGCGGGCTCCTGGCGGCGGGGCTGCAGAGGAGGGACGAGAAGGGGAGGAGCCGGCGCTTGCGGGCTCCGGGCGAGGGCGGACACGGGCGAGGACGGGCGCAGGTCCGGCGGCGTCGGGGCCGTGCTACGGAGCGGAGGCGGAGGGGAAAGGAGAGGAGGGAGGTTGGGGACGAGGGACGTGGGAGGGAGACGGGCCAGGGAGGGAGCGGCCAGCCGCGTGGGACGCGCGGGCGGGGTGGGGCCCAGGCGAGGGTGGGTGCCATGCCGCTGGGCGGTTGACTGAGGAAAGGGGTCTGGGCAGCGGGGGTGGGGCCCGGGGTCAGAGGGGAAAGATGAGAGAGGCTGGGAGGATGCTGGTGCGCGCGTGCGTTGTGTCTGAGTGTGGGCAGGTGGGCTGGGGGTTGAGATAGAGAGAGGGAGAGAGAGGAGGGGTGAGGGGCGACGTGGCAGGGAGGGATTGGTGGAGGGAGAGGGTGTGCTGAGGTGGCGGATGGGGATAGGCCAGGGTGAGGTGGAGGGGTAGGTTGGGTAGATTTTTAGGTGGGTTTAGAATTAGATGGGGCTGGCAGGTTGGGCCGATCTGGTTTTTCTGGGGTGGTCGTTCGGGCTAATCGGCCCGTTCGACTGCCCCGCTAAAAATTAATTAAAAGTTTTATTTAATTAAACGGACCGTTTGCAAAACAATTTTAACAAAACAAAATATTCCGGCGACCCGGTTTTCGATGTTGAATCAAGAGGGGGCGTTTTAGAAAACAACACGTGCTTTGCAAACATAGTTTTGGCAAACAATGCATGATGATGACGATGCAATGCACAAATTTAACGCGATTTTCTAGTAGTGGTTTTGCGGGATGCCACACAATCGGTCCGCTGACTCAAGCTGCAGACCCTGCACATCACCAAAAAAGTTAGTCAAAGCAAAATTCCTAAGTGCCCACCCGCTGAAATTCAGCGAGTGCGCGCTCGGGGACTGGCGATCAAGAAACTCCTAAGTGCCCACCCGCTAAAATTTAGCACGTCTTTTCGGGACTGGATGCGAAAATAAAAGATGAGAAATTATAAGAATCAGGCCGCTGCAAAACACCGACCTGATCCTCGGGGACTAGATGTACCTGGATGGCTGCGCCAAGCATGCCATGGAGTTGTGTCGCGTCCACGGACGTGAGTAACGTCGACGTGTGCCCACGACGTTGGTCAACTTCAGCATCGGCGGTCCCAGGAGCGTGGCTCGAGGGCGCAGCTCCACTCGTCGTGGCCGCTTTGGTCACGAAGCGTGGGAAGGTAGCGATAGAGGCACCCGCCCCAAGGGAGGTCGCCTCGCGTTCCGAAGGAAGCGCCCTCAGAGACGCGGCTGCCTCCATCACGGGCCCGGCCGGCACGACCGTCGTGTCGTCAGAAATCGTGACGACGTCATTACCCTTGGCCTTCTTGCTGCCATCCGCCGAGGCGACGACCTCGTCCGCCTTCCTCTTGCGGGAGGGGTCCTCCTCGCTAACGACGGGTGGCACCTTAGCCACGGTTGGATGGCCCATCCTCTTCACTCCAGTCCTGTGCATCAATCGAATAAGCAAAAACAAGCGAGATAGTTATGAAAAGCAAGGAAGGGTGAGTGCACTCACTTGGCGACTGGGATGAAACGTAGCCCCGTGCGGAGGCCGGCCGGTTTTTCCAGTTCAGGGCCCAGTCGGCGACTGAGCCCCATCTCCAGGACGTCGCGTGCCCAAGACACGGACGGCTTCTTTGTCGTTGAGGCCGCAGCCGGAGCCTCTGTGACATCCTCGGCAAGAGCCTCCTTGCGGCGGTTGTCGTAGCCGAGCCTCCTTGCGGCGGCCTCTGCCGGAGCCTCCCCCAGCCCAGAGACTCGGGCGAGTGGCGGAGGCATTGAAGCCAGCGGCACTTCCACGGTCGCCGCGTTCAGCGCGTCTGTCACCGGTGGCGCGTCATCACCGGCTGGGCTGGGAGCATCAGAGTTGCTCGCCGAGTGCGGCGGCGAGGCCGGCTTTGATGGCTTCGTCTTCTTCTTCGAGGGGGGCCTTGCCTCCGTTTCCTTCTTCTTCTTCGACGGAGTGGCTTGACGGCGCGAGGTGGTCTCTAGGAGCTCATCGCCGTCGTCATGACGCTCGAGGCTTCTGCTTGCCTCGATCTCGCGTTGTCGTTGTCCGCGGGTCTTTTGGACCAGCGGGGCGACCTCCTCCTCGGACTCGTTGTCGTCGTCCTCGTCACCCTTGGCGGGCGGAGACTCGCCCACGTCCTGGGCGGATGATCCCGAGCTCTCGTCGTCCGAAGGAGGGAGCCACCCATCCACCATTTGGAATAGCTGCAACGAATACAGAATGAATCAGAATTACCGTGACTGCATAGACTGCGACTGCGAGCAAAGTAAGGTGGTTACCGTTGGAGCTGGACGCTTCGCGGTATAGGGGGCGACCCCAGCCTGCGCATCCAAGTACACCGCCTGGGTAATCTTCTTCAGCGCCGGGAGGTAGTCCTCCAGTTTCCACTCGTCGAGGCAGGCCTTCGTCGAGTCTCCCCGGCCCGTGTACTGGTACATGTAGTGGTCACGTTGGGCGAGCGGGACGAGCCGCCGCCCGAGCCAGCAGTTGTACAGATTTATCGTCTGAAGGCCCTTCTTTTTCAGACCGCGGATGGTCTGGAGCATTTCGTCGACGACCATCCGCTGGTCGTTGGGGAGCTTGCCGACTTGGAGATGACGCGGCTCGGACCGATTGGCGGAATACCGTGGGATCGCCGCCTCGTCCTCCGGAGTCGCCTCGGCCACGTAGAACCACGACTTCTTCCAGTCGCTCGCTGCCTTGGTGGGCAGCATCAGATCAAAGAATGAGGCTTTGGACTTTAGTTGGAATGTCAGGCCGCCCGCGGCTAGCATTGGGCTGCCCGCTTCCTCGCGGCTGATCCGTCCGTGGAACAGATCTTGCCACAAGGGGAAGTAGGGCCGGCAGCCCAAGTAGCATTCGCAGAACGCCATGAAAATGGCGAGCTGCTCGATGCTGTGGGGACCCAGATCTGAAGGCTGGATCCCGTAGTAGGCGCAGAAGCGCCGGAAGAACAAGGATGTAGGAAACCCTAGCCCCGCCGAGATGACTGTGAAACAGATGAATTCCTCTCTCGCGGGTTGAGCGTCTCTCCGGGCGGGAATACACCAACAAATGCTCGTGGGATCGGCCTCCTCGAAGGAGGCCAGTTGCGCCCTTGTGCACTTGGACCTACCCCACGGTTCGGTGGAAAGGGCCATGGCCGAGAGGTTGTTGGGGGTCGGGGGATTTTGGGTCGGCTGGATCGCGAGGCAAGGGAAGGAGAACACGCGCAGTCGAAAGAAGTGATGAGAAGTTGGCTCTCTGATCGCCTGTCATTCCCCTTATATAATGGATGTTACCCGCCAAATCAGGAAGCCGTTACCGCGCGATGATTACGCCAAAAGTTACCATTGGATTACCCCAACGGCTAGTTTGAACACGCCTGACGGTCCAACTCCGGCCACTCGGCTCGCCGACCCAATCACTATGACGGTGTTTCGCCGACTCGATTCGCCAAAGCCGCGACTTGGATCACTGGTTTTCTCCTTTGTACAGGAGCCCGCCGACGATTCGACTGGATGCCTACTCTGAAGCCGTATACTCCGACTGCCAGCAGCCACCTACGCCCAATCGACGACGGCCTCGGGGACTACTGATGGGGATATGCCTACTGGGGTATACCCAGGGCGAGTGGGCCTGCATAACGGCGAGTGGATTGAAGCCCAGCAAGGCACCGAGCGATTGGAAGCTGAAGGCCCAGGCGAGTAGATAGGCCCAGTCGGATTAGGTTAAACAACTACCGAAGCTTTAACTGAATCGGTTGAGATATGTAAACCCTAGGGGAGGTGAGCCTATAAAAACCTCCCTATAGGGCGAGTAGAGACACGGACCCTCATACGCCCAAGCGACTCGCTGCCTTGCTGCCGAGCTCGCCCATTGTAACACCTCCATAATACAATCTAGCAGGAGTAGGTCTTTACCCTCCGGGGGGCCGAACCTGGGTAAAACCCTGTGTCTTTGCCCTCATCTCACACCGCAGATGGCTGGCCGCCCTTGCCCCTCGTTCTACTACTCGCTGCCGATTGCAGCATCTGCCGTGACTATTCCCACGACAGTTGGGGTTCGTAGCATGGAAAACAAAAAAATTCTACCGCATGCAAACAAACAAGCCAAGATCTATCTACTAGATTGTAGCAATGATTTGATAGAGGAACTCACCCTCGAAGATTCCAAAGCGTTTAATGAGAGCAAATTCTCGTGGGTGATGTAGTCGTACTCTTGCCGATCTCAAGATCGCGTAGACGATCCTTCCGGCGCTGCGTTCCGGCGCTCAGTGTCGGTCACACGTTCGGATTTCGATGAAGACCTTCCTCTCCCTTGTTCCAAAGAAAATGGAGGTTATAGCACTCTCCTCGTGATTCCCGGCAAGACAACGTGGTACCTAAGTAGAGGGGAGATCTCGCAGGGCTTCGCCTTAAGCCGGAGCGAGTATGGTGGACTATGAGATAGGCCTTGGCGATCTAGGGTTTAGAGGCACCAAGGGAGGAGGCTAGGCCGGCGGCTAGGGCTTGGGGAGATCCCCAACTCGGCGGCTAGGGCAAACCCTAGGGTGGCGGCGACTTGTGGTGGCCGGCGGCTAGGGCTAGGGTTTTGGTGGAGAGAGGTGTAGGGAAGAGGGGCACCCCTGACCCTTCTTTTATAGGTGGGAGGGCGCCGTCCAAGGGGAGGGAGTCCTCCCCCAAGTCAGCCTCCTTGGCCGGCAGGTGGAGGGAGAGGAACTCCTCCCCAAGTAGGTTTCCTACTCTCCCTCCACCAAGCAAAACTGCCGTTTGACTTTTCAAACTAGGATTTGATTTCTCCCTTTATTTTGCCCAGCCATGATACCTAGTACATGATGCAACCATTCCATATTGTCATGAAACATTCATGTACCCTTCCCCTCCGGAGTGCCGGACCTTCCAGAACCTTCTAGAACATTCCCGATAAAAACACCGGAATCATTCCCCAACTCCGAAACATGACTTTCCTTATATGAATCTTATTCTCCGGACCATTCCGGATCTCCTCGTGATATCCCAGATCCCATCCGAGACTCCGAACAACATTCAGTCTCTTACTCATCATTCCATAACTACTCAACAACATCGAATCCTTAAGTGTGTCTCCCTACGGTTCGTGAATTATGCGGACATGATCGAGACACTTCTCCGAACAATAACCAATAGAGGAATCTGAAAATTCATATGGCTCCCACATATTTATATGATTACTTTGCGATCGAATGAACCACTTACATACGATACCAATTTCCCTTTGTCTCACGATAGTTTACTTATCCGAGGTTTTGATCGTCGGCATCTCTGCATACCTAGTTCAACCTTGTTACCGATAAGTACTCTTTTATCGTTCCCGTGATATGTGATCCCTTGTGAGCCAGTCACATGCTTGCAATCTAATTGGATGACATTCCACCGAGAGGGACCAGAGTATATCTATCCGTCATATGGATGGACAAATCCCACTCTTGATCCATGTGTCTCAACCCATACTTTCCGAACACTCAATGCCACCTTTATAGCCACCCAGTTATGGTGTGGTGTTTGATGTCATCAAAGAATCCTTCCGGTGATGGTGATAAGCATGATCTCATGGTTGAAGGAATTAGGTTACTATGTATCAGAAAGCTTATAGCAATTGAACTATTAAAATGACTTTATCTTTATGCTACGCTTATCTATAGGAGTATGTCC
Organism: Avena longiglumis; assembly: GCA_030063025.1. Lineage (NCBI taxonomy): Eukaryota > Viridiplantae > Streptophyta > Magnoliopsida > Poales > Poaceae > Avena > Avena longiglumis. The sequence continues at coordinate 463,079,023 of CP125974.1, forward strand.
ACCATACCATTCTCCTAATGATATGATCTTGTTATTAACAACATCTCAAATGTTCATGATCAAGAAACCATGATCATCTATTAATCAACAAGCTATATTAAGAAGAGGCTTTACTAGGGACTCTAATTTAGTTTACAAATCACACAAGTATTAATGTTTCTTGTTAATACTATTATAGCATGAATGTAAACATTTATCATAAACACAAAGATATAATAATAACTACATTTATTATTGCCTCTAGGGCATATCTCCAACATGATGCGAAGAGGAGATACCAATAGTGTATGAGGAAGAAATATGCCTCTTTTCACGGCATATGTTGCAAGTTCTACTCTTGCCATATTTCTTCTTAGGTGAAGCCACAACTCGAGGAAGAGCTCGAGTAGTCCTCTTAGGAAGAGGCCCAATAATTACTTGAGGTGGATCTTGAGGCCGCTTCCCTTGTTGCTTCACACTAAGAGGCTTTTTCTTCAATGGGCAAGATCTAACATGGTTCCCTTCTTCCTTGCACTTGAAGCAAACAATGTTGTCCGGATTCTTGACTTGATCTTGGCCATTCTTCTTGTTGTCCTTGTGCTTCAACTTGATAGTGGACTTGTTCTTGACATTGGAGTTGAATCCAAGCCTACTCTTGTCATTGGGGAATTTTTGCACACTCAAGATTTTGTTGAGTGCGACCTTCCCTCGATGACCCTTTTTCAAGTCATTCTTCAAAGAAGTTACTTGAGCCTTGAGCTCTTTGATTTCCTCTACATGGTTAGTTTGAACAAAAGTACTAGAGGAAGTAGATGCTACATTATTAGAGCAACAAGGCAAGGAATGTAATTCATCACGAGATATAGCATGGTTATGAGGGGATGAATTACAAGGACTAGCACATGGCAATATAACATTTGGAGTAGATATAGTGCTAATGTCCACATGAGGCCCACTAGATGTTACCTTTGACACGATGGCCTCATGAGCTAACTTTAGCCTACCATGGGAGACTAGAAGATCCTCATGCAAGCTCGAGAGCTTAACATGAATTTCTTCTAATTTCCCATAGTTTCTAGTTAGCAAAGCAAGTTGAGCCTTTAGATCAACATTCTCCTTCAAAATTGATGCTTCACAAGAAATAGAGTTAGTAGCACAAGCATCATTATTATTAGCAAGAGGTGAGGGAAACTTGTCAAGCTCTTTTAAATATGAAGCTTTAAGTTGCTCATGTGACTCGGTGAGTTTGATGAGCTCCCTCTTAACGACCCGAGAGCCATTTTCGAGGTGCTTAAAATCCTCAACAAGTTTAGCATAAGCTCAAGTTCATCATTTTTAATCTTGAAGGAGTTAGCCACCGCAAGTTCTCTATCATGGTATTCCTTTACTCTAGATAATTCTAGAGTAAAAGTCTCCTCAAGAGATTCTTTGGTGGTTTGTTCTTCTTCAAGGGAGTCCTTTAGTTGTGCAACTTCATTAGCATACTCACGCTCAAGTGCAAACTTTTCATCAATTAAGTTTTCTTGCTCCTCAATAAGATCATTGCCTTCTATGGCACAATTCAAGATTTCAAGAAAGTTGGAGGAAGCAATTTTATTTTTGAAGAGAGCGCTATAGACAACCTCTCCCATTTTCTTAATAGAGGTAATATCATACTTACCTCTATAATCATCATTATCATTCTCAACCTCATCATCATGAGATACAATGGGATTCAAAGAGGTTACCTTTGTTCCCTTAGCCATAAGGCACATGTGAGAACCGGAGGAAGGTGATGATGAGATTGCACTTGTAGCTCTCTTCAAGACCTTGTCTTGGCCCATAGAATCTTCATTTTACTCTACATGGTTAGCAACACAAGCACTAGAGGAAATAGAAGCATTTTTATCATGGCAACAAGACAACATGAGCATATCATCATGAGATTTATTCAAGTCATTTCTACATGATATGCAAGGACTATTAACACAAGCATATAAGAAGTTTGTAGTGCTAGAAGTGTTAGGGTCCAAAGATAGATCATTGCAACTAGATAGAGATGAAGGATTACAAATAGTAAGCACAATGTCCAAATTGCAATTTCTATCACCACTCACCATATCATTACCTTGTGAAAAGTCACATGTTGGTGAAGTGGTAGAGGATGAGAACTCATCTCGACCGGAAGTGCAAGCAACACAATCATCCTCAAAAATGTTGGGCTTGCTATATTTATCTTGAAGCTTGGTCCATATCTCATGAGCGCTTGAATAAGACATGATAGAAGAAAGAACTACATTGCTCACAACATGCAAAAGAATTTTAGTAGCTAGAGCATCTATATGAGAGTTCAACTTCTCCTCTAAAGATTCGTTTTGGGTATCCATAGGAGAAGAGAGACCCACATATAGATATCCCTCGATAATTGGGTGAATTTACCAAAATAAATTAAGCATGCGAATTTTCCAAACATCATAATTTGTGCCATCGAATGTGAGCGTGTCCTTGTGCACTAATCCCCTAGCCGACATCTTTACTCTCAAGGCGGTGAAGCCTAAAATGAGAGACCGTGCTCTGATACCAATTGAAAGGATACAGATGTCGCCTAGAGGGGGGTGAATAGGCGATTAAAACTTTTCCTAGAGTGGCTCAACAAAGGCGGAATAAAACTAGTGTTTACTTTGTTAAGCACAACCTAGAACAACTAAGGTTCACCTATGTGCACCAAGAACTTATGCTAAGCAATACAAGCAACAAAGTGATAGCAAGATATATATTACTTCAAGCACGAAGGCTATCACAATGTAAAGTGCATAAGTAAAGAGCTTGGGTATAGAGATAACCGAGGCACGCGGGGACACTGATATTTTACCGAGTTCCTCCCAACATGGAGTACATCTCGTTTTGAGAGGGGGTGGTATCAAACCACCAACGCCACAAAAGGCCTCCCTTATTCTCCGGTGAATCTCACCCCAACAGGATCGATCCACGCTTGCACTATCGGTGCACTTGTCGGTGGCAACCGGAACCTCTCACAAGGTTGGGGCACTTCTCCACAACTTAATTGGAGGCTCCCAACAAATGCCACAAAAGGCCTCAACAAATTCCACCAAGGCCACAAAACCGTCTAGGGTTCCAAGAACCCAAGAGGGACAAGCTCCAATGAGCAACTCAAACCAAATCCTCCGAGGAGAACTCAAACCGATGCACCAAATGCAAATGGAAAGAACACCACAAAGGTGTTCAAATCCTTCTCTCCCAAATTCCACCAAAGCTACAAAAGCTTATGGGGGAATAATAGAGGAAGAACAATGGAGGAAATCCACAAAAGACTCCAAGATCTAGATCCCAATATGTTCCCCTCACTTAGAGGAGAGATTGATTGGTGGGATTGTAGATCTAGATCTCCTCTTTCAAATCCCTCAAGAATATGCAAGAATCATCGGAGGGATTGAGAGAAAGCAAGCTCAATAAGGTCAACAATGGAGGGGAAAACTTGCAAGAGTAGTTGAGGAACCATTGCGGAAGAAGGCCCCTTATATAGTTCCTTCCAAAATCCAACCGTTGCTGCCCAAAAACGCGATTCCCGGTACTACCGGACTTTCTCCCGGTACTACCGAACTTTCCCGGCATAACCGGACATTTCCTGGGGTTCCTGGGGCTCCAAACGCATTTTTCTTTGTGCTCCCCGGTACCAAAATGCGGTACTACCGGATCGTGGTCCGGTACTACCGGTCATCACAGAACGTAAACAGCCATAACTTTTGCATCCGGACTCCGATTTCGATGATCTTGGGCTCGTTTCGAAGAGGACAACAACCTCTAAAAGATCATGCAAAGAAACATCATAGCACATAAAGGTAGGATTGATCCAAATGACGAAGTAAAAAACCTTCTGCTGCGCTAGGTACTAAAATGCGGTACTACCGCTTTTTGGTACCTAGCCCGGCAGTGGCTTTTGGAAACTTGTCAAAAACCTTCTGCCGTGCTAGGTACTAAAATGCGGTACTACCGCATTTTGGTACCTAGGAGGTCAGTGGCATTTGGCAACTTGCTAAAACCTACTGCCACTGCATTTTGGTACCTAGGAAAATTCAAACCTCTATAACTTTTGATTGGTAACTCCGATCGACCCAATTCCAATTGCGTTGGAAAAAGGACGACATGAGCTACCCTATGAAAGGTGAAAATATTGGTTATCACTAAGTGAGAATGTATCATGTATAATAATGTGAGATACCTCACTTGGTGGGAAACCGAAAAGCCGCCAAGATCAAAATCGCAACAAGATACAAACGGAAGATCCGATTTGATGAACAAGATCTTGTTATGGAGATTACCCCAAGATCTATATCCTCACATGGATAAGACCAAATAACAACCAAATATGATGATGCAAATATGCAAAAGTTTGAGCTCTCTCCGAACGATGTGACTGAGTTACTCATTCGAGAGCCCCTCTTGATAGTACGGTTATCTATCCTAAAACCGGTCTCCTACTAACAATATGAGACCGGCAAAAGGGAAAACCTATCAAGATTATACCTTTGCCTTGAGCATTCCACTTGAGCTCGATGTAGACGATCTTGCCCTTCTCAAGATGGAATGCCTTTCTTAATTCCTCATCATCGATCCATGATCACCGAGAATGGCAAGCATCAAACATGAGATCTTCTATAGATGGTGCATTTTGAGCTTGCGCAATGCATCTTCTTCTCATTTCATCGACCTTGAAGCCACCACATGCTCCAAGTGATGCCAATGGACAAATCCTACAAGTATAACTTAATACACACATTAGTCCATAAAGATTATCATTAATTACCAAAACCACACATGGGGGCCCACATGTTCTTTCACCTAGGCTCTAGATCGAGGTCGTTCGACCGTGCTCTTCCCCAACCTCCAAGGACCGCTCTAGCCTGTTCGCCGGCAGCCACTGTCTCAGTCCTCCAATATTCGCGCTGGTCGTCATCGATTCTGTAACACCCTCAGAATCGGACCTATGCTAGTTTGGGCAAAATTCACCAAACCCGCATAGAAACGATTCAAAGGTGCCCACCAGGCACTTTCGTGCGGGTGGAAAACGAAGTAATAACATTACACAACAGTCCTCGATGGGACCCACAGAACAGATATATATAACAGCGACTCAAGGAGTCAAGAACACAGATGTAATGTACAAAGATCCAAATCACCTTGAAAACGATATAGCGTCCAGCTACGGACAAGATGCAAATGGGGCTAAGAGCCCTGAAGAATAACCAATGGCGTCCATAACTGCCCAGCCAAGCGGAAGGGTAACCACGCTAACGGCGTCGATCTCCAAAACCGCTTAACAAAAGGGGTGCCGACAAAGGCAAAGCAGAAAACAAAGAAGGAGCGTCGATCGAGGCCGAGACAGCGAGGCTAGAATTGCGGTCCTCGCCTACATAGGTATATGGTGGCGGCGGCGACATGCGCTAAACAACCTATAGAGACTCGATACAACTGGCGGTTATCAGAGAGGGGTGGGAATGTCCTATCCGGATCCAACCTGAAACTAACACCAAACAAACCCATCCTGGCGTTTCCCCCTCGAGACCAATCGAGGAAGTCAACCGAGGAACTCACACAGTTGGCAGTTTTATTTAATTAGTTATAGTTGCGGCACTTTACTAGTCAGGTTTAGATAATCGTCCTGGTAAAGTAAGCAGTGGGCACTTTTAGTTAATCATTCCGTGATAGTTGCAACAATTACTACTCAGGTACAGCTAGCATGAGATAAACCCAAAACCCAGCAGTGGTTGGTACTTTTATTCAGCCAATTCGTTGTGGTTGCAATACTTACTAGTCAGATACATTTGTCGCAAGCGACAACCGAACAAGCAATGGTGGGCATTATTAATTAGCCATTCCGTTATAGTGAAGCTGATTACTAGTCATTATAAGTCAAATTAATAGCAGTAAACTTTAGTTATGCTTGTCTATGATCGAGATACTGTGCTCCAAGTCGTCCATATCCGCGGACACGGCTTTGAAAAGTTTTACCGGGGGTGCACCAATAGCAACACACGCCGATCGACCTCGGAAAACCAAATCAAAACCCAACGAGGCTTTCACGGTGAACAATCACAGATTCAGAAATATTTCAGGGGCCACCTTTGAGTAGAACCAACGAAGTAAGCTAGCTTCAGACGGCCTCAAGGTTAGCGCCAATGGTCAGGCGTTTATGGAACCCGAAAGTGTGGCTGGGCTTGTCGATACCGCGTAATCACTCCGCCTTCCTAAGCGATCAGTGTGCTCCTCGCAATCGTAAATAAAGCGGTAAACATGGCATAAGTACAGGATCGTAAATAAAACCTCAAACTAGTTTGTGGCCCCATGAAATAAGAATGAATCAAGCTCGCTGGGGGTCCCATATACCTCCCGGATGTGGATAGCGCGATAAATCAAGGAACAGGTATCAAGTACTCGGGGTCTTACGGGACACAAGTGGGCGTTCGGAAACCAAATATTTTCTATCACCCACCGATGCCTCTGCTTATTTCAATTTTAGTTGTTAAACAGAAATTAAGGTGACGATAAGTAAAACTAGAACCATCTCCAACATCAACATGCGGCAATTCTCCGACAACTGTGGCATTTGACAACACGTAACAGCACTTGAGCAAGCGACTACGACGCGCAAGTCCAACTATCTACCAAACAACAGGTAATAGGATGTGTCCAAGGCAATATAGGGCTGCACGGTAGATCACGGGTACGGAAACTAAAGCATCGCAACACAGATAGCAATAGATCAACAGGAGGGAAGTAAATACTATAAAAGTAAGATAGGTAGAAAGGGGGAGATGCTCGCCTGAAAACATTGTCGAAGGTTCAACCGAAGATCGGGGCGAAGCTCACATCAACTCATCGGCCTTATCCGCGAAGAAGCAAAACACTAGAATAACACCGGATGCAATATATAATTCAACGGCAGAAGATCGGCATGATGCAGGTATGATGCATGACATGGCAAGGTGCGATGCATTTAGGTCATATTAAGCGGAACCGGGGTCCCGACAATTAATTAAACGGTTCGAGTTATTTAGTACCCCGCAATTTAAGTGTTATTTTAGCAAGACAGAATATACCACCGGTTCGCTACACAAGTTTAAATGAGGCCAATATAAGGCTAGATTTGCCCGCATATGGGCCCCATATTTAATTATTAGATGAATCGGCATAAGGCCCCCAAACCACTGTTATGCATGCGAGATGACAATTAAATATGCAACAAGTTGTTATTATGTTATAAAATAAGGTTCTCGGATAAGAGGTTCACACTTTGAGGGGTCTCGACGATCTTGGGGTTTCCGGGGTTCGGGGTCGGTCTCGGGGTTTCGGGTCTGGTCTCGGAATCCAGGGTTCGACGGAAGCGTTCTTGGTCACGGGGCAGATCTTGTCGCATCGGGGCGCATCGGATTCTTCCGGTCGGGGCGTTCTTGTCGCGTTCGCGGTCTTCGGGTCATGTCGACGGTCATGGCGTTCGGGATGAAGTTCTCGGTGTCCTTGAGGTAGACCTAGTCGCGTCCGGTCCTCGGGGTCCGACGAACTTGGCGTCCGCGTAGGAGTTCTTGCCGACCTCCTCGGAATTCCGAGGTTACATCTTCACGCGTCGATGGCCTTCGAGGTCTCGCCCGGCGGATCCGTGATGTAGATCTTGGCGTCATCGGGTCATCAACTCCGGGAAGGAGATCTTGGAGCGGCGCCGGGTTCGGTCTTCGGGTACCGTGGGTTCTCGGCGTCTAAGAAGATCTTATCGATCTCGAGTCATCGCCTTCGGGTTTCATGTCGGCGGCCTGGGTGGTTCCGACTTCATTGTCGGGGGAGGTCTTGAACGGATGGCGACGATGCTCGATGAAAAGGAGGGACTGCGGGGAGGTGGCGGTCAAGGCGGGCTCGCGCAGCCTAGGCCCACCAAGGACAGGCGAAGGGGCTTGGCAGCGGACACCTAATCGGAGCAGCAGAGGTGCGGGAGCAGCGAGGCTCGAGGGACGCCGGCGCAGTGCGAGCTGCGGACGCGGCTGAGGCGGCTCGGCGTGGCGGGTCGTCGAAGCGGAGGAGGCGGGGAGGAGGCGACGGAGCTCATGGGCGCTGGCGCAGCTGTGGGAGGAAGGAGGCCGGCGAGGCGCCCGGGGTCGTTAGCGACCTGGCGGGAGGCGGGGAGCGGGCGGGGTCGCCGGGAGGAGGCAGGCGTGAGGCGCCCGAGGGCATGGTGGCGGCGAGCGGCTCGACGAGAGGAGAGCTGGGGCTCGGTGGAGGTGGTCCGACGCGGTGAGCCTGGGGCGGGCGAGCAACGGGGTGATGCGCGAGAGGCAAGGGCGAGAGCGGGTCGCTGCGGGAGGCGGGGTGTGCGACGCACGGAACCTGCGGTGGCGCGCGAGGGGACGGCGGCGGGCTCAGCGGGAGTGGCGACCGAGGCGGTGGGCGCCGAGAAAGGGCTGCAGGATTGGGGACGTGAGAGAGGAGAAGGCAGGAAGAGGACAGGCAGGGTGGGGCCTAGCAGTGCGCCGTGGTTGGGGTGTGAGGAGAGAGAGAGGGGAGGCTGGGCCCCGGTGCGTGGGGGGCCAGGCGTGTGTGCGTGCGTGTGTTGGGTCTTGGTGTGGTGTGTGGTGTGTGTTTGGGTTGGTGGGGTGGGGAAGGTGAGAGAGAGAGGGAGGGGTGAGGGTGACGTGGCGCTGGTTGATTGGGTGAGGGAGAGGGGGAGCTGAGGTGGCGACGTCTAATAGGAGGGGGTGAGGTGGCTGGAGAGAGGGGGTAGATTTTTAGGTGGGTTTAGGATTAGATGGGGTAGGCAGGTTGGACCGTTTAGAAAATCTGGGGCGGTCGTTCGGGTCGGGTTGGCCCGTTCGACTGCCCCTACTAAAATAAATAAATCTTTTATTTAATTTAATTGGGCCGTTTGCAACCCGACAGCAACAAAACAAAATAATCCGGAGACCCGGGGTTTTGGCGTTTGAATAAGATGGGCGTTTAGAAAACAAAGACGGGTTTTGCAAACATAGTTTTGGCAAACAATGCATGATGATGACGATGCAATGCACAAATTCAACGCGATTTTCTAGTAGTGGTTTTGCGGGATGCCACAATTCGACACCACTAACAATGGATCTCGTCCTCGAGATCCGCCTCATGGTACCGGAAGGAAGGTCGGCGATCTGCATCTTCTCGCTTCGTGTAGATCTTCGCGACACCACTAACGATGGTTCCTTCTTCATCTGGAAATCGGCGTCACCACCAACAAAGGGTCGTTGCTCCTGATCGTCGAGAGAACACTCCGGGAACAAAAGGTCGAAGGTAGAGGTATCGCAGATAAAGCCACCCCTAACTCCGATGGGAGGGGGAACCGATGCATTCTCGTCCACTTCAATGTACAAAAGCGAATATAAGGGGTAGTCGGCATGGGGGCCAATCCATCACGCACCCAAACTATTACTCCGCACAATCAGTAGAAAAGAGTGCAACCATTCTCGGAAACAGACTGAAGATCTCGTCAACCGAGGTTCGGAAACAAAGGAGTGATGCAGACTCTGCATCGGATCTGGCGTAGAGGATGTCGTTGCGTCGGAAAACACCGGAATGCACAACAAGGAACAAAGAATGGTAACACCGTAGACGGATTTCTCAAGCAGCATGAACACCGGATGGGGAACACCGTTATCGAAGAAGTAAGCGGAACCCTGAAGGTACGACGGAAACCCAACCACGAGAATTCCTGGACTCGAAGAAAGAGAAGAGAGCGGATTCAAAACACGTCGGGATAAGAGGAGAATAGCAGGGGTTAAGAAGTAAAATCAGACCTAATCAGAACTATCCAACCGATTTTCAAAACTAGTTTTGACACTCTACTTCGGCCGTTAGCTAGGGTATCCTACAGGCTGGACTTGTGGGGTATCGCAACTGCTGAGCTCTGATACCACTCTGTAACACCCTCAGAATCGGACCTATGCTAGTCTGGGCAAAATTCACCAAACCCGCATAGAAACGATTCAAAGGTGCCCACCAGGCACTTTCGTGCGGGTGGAAAACGAAGTAATAACATTACACAACAGTCCTCGATGGGACCCACAGAACAGATATATATAACAGCGACTCAAGGAGTCAAGAACACATATATAATGTACAAAGATCCAAATCACCTTGAAAACGATATAGCGTCCAGCTACGGACAAGATGCAAATGGGGCTAAGAGCCCTGAAGAATAACCAATGGCGTCCATAACCCTGCCTGTGCCAAGCGGAAGGGTAACCTCGCTAATCGTCGATCTCCAAAACCTGCTTAACAAAAGGTGCCGACAAAGGCAAAGAAAACAAAGAAGGAGCGTCGATCGAGGCGACACGCGAGGCTAGAATTCGCGGTCCTCGCCTACATAGGTATGGTGGTGGAAAGGCGGCAAAGATGCGCTAAACAACCTATAGAGACTCGATACAACTGGCGGTTATCAGAGAGGGGTGGGAATGTCCTATCCGGATCCAACCTGAAACTAACACCAAACAAACCCATCCTGGCGTTTCCCCCTCGAGACCAATCGAGGAAGTCAACCGAGGAACTCACACAGTTGGCAGTTTTATTTAATTAGTTATAGTTGCGGCACTTTACTAGTCAGGTTTAGATAATCGTCCCGTAAAGTAGCAATGGGCACTTTTAGTTAATCATTCCGTGATAGTTGCAATAATTACTACTCGGCAAACTAGCATGAGATAAACCCAAAACCCAAATGGTTGGTACTTTTATTCACCAATTCGTTGAAGTTGCAATACTTACTAGTCGATACATTTGTCGCAAGCGACAACCGAACAAGCAATGGTGGGCATTAATTAGCCATTCCGTTATAGTGAAGCTGATTACTAGTCATTATAAGTCAAATTAATAGCAAGAACTTTAGTCATGCTTGTCTATGATCGAGATATCGTGCTCCAAGTCGTCCATATCCCGCGGACACGGCTTTCAGAAAGTTTTACCGGCGGTGCACCAATAGCAACACACGCCGATCAACCTCGGAAAAACCAAATCAAAACCCAACGAGGCTTTCACGATGAACAATCACAGATTCAGAAATATTTGGGGCCACCTTTGAGTAGAACCCGCAACGGTAAGCTAGCTTGAGACGGCCTCAAGGTTAGCGCCAATGGTCATGTAGCGGGAACCCGAAAGTGTGGCTGGGCTTGTCGATGCAGCGTAATCACTCCGCCTTCCTAACAAGACAGTGTGCTCCTCGCACAATCGTAAATAAAGCGGTAAACATGGCATAAGTACTGGATCGTAAATAAAACCTCAAACTAGTTTGTGGCCCCATGAAATAAGAATGAATCAAGTTCTGGCTCAGGGGGGTCCCATATACCTCCCGGATGTGGATAGATAGCGATAAATCAAGGAACAGTATCAAGTACTCGGGTCTTACGGACACAAGTGGGCGTCGAAACCAAATATTTTCTATCACCCACCGATGCCTCGCTTATTTCAATTTTAGTTGTTAAACAGAAATTAAGGTGACGATAAGTAAACTAGAACCATCTCCAACATCAACATGCGGCAATTCCGACAACCGTGGCATTTGACAACACGTAATGACTTGAGCAAGATCACGACGCCGCAAGTCCAACTATCTACCAAACAATGTAATAGGATGTGTCCAAGGCAATATAGGGTCGCACGGTAGATCACGTACGGAAACTAAAGCATCGCAACACGTATAGCAATAGATCAACAGGAGGGAAGTAAATACTATAAAAGTAAGATAGGTAGAAAGGGAGATGCTCGCCTGAAAACATTGTCGAAGGTTCAACCAAGATCGGGCGAAGCTCACATCAACTCATCGGCCTTATCCGCCAAGAAGCAAAACACTAGAATAACACCGGATGCATATATAATTCAAACGGCAGAAGATCTCGGATATGATGTATGATGTGGCATGATGCAGCAAGTCGCGATTTATTTAGGTCATTTTTAACCGTCCCGTCCCCATAAATTAAATTAATGCAGTTATTATATAGTACCCACCATTTAAGTTATTTTTTAGCAAGACATATATATACCACATCACACAAGTTTAAATGAGGCCAATATAAGGCTAGATTTGCCCGCATATGGGCCCCATATTTAATTATTAGATGAATCGCATAAGGCCCCAAACCACCGTTATGCATGCGAGATGACAATTAAATATGCAACAAGTTGTTATTATGTTATAAAATAAGGTTCTCGGATAAGAGGTTCACACTTTGAGGGTCTCGGCGATCTTGGGGTTTCCGGTCCGGTCGGTTCGTTTCGGGTCTCGGAATCCGTGGTTGACAGGCGTTCTTGGTCACGGGCAGATCTTGTCGACGGGCGACGGATTCTTCCTGGCTGGGCGTTCTTGTCGCTCATGGGTCTTCGGCCGTCATGGATGCTCGGGATGAAGTTATCGTGTCCTTGAGGTAGACCTAGTCGCTCCCGGTCCTCGGGTCCGACGAACTTGGCGTCGGCAGGAGTTCTTGCCGACCTCCTCGGAATTCGAGGTTACATCTTCACGCGTCGATGGCCTTTCGAGGTCTCGCCCGCTGGATCCGTGATGTAGATCTGGCGCCATCGGGTCATCAACTCCGGAAGGAGATCTTGAGCCGCGGCCGGTTCTTGCACCGTGGGTTCTCGGCGTCTAAGAAGATCTTATCGATCTCGAGTCATCGCCGGGTTTCATGTCGGCGGGTGGTTCACTTCATTGTCGGGGAGGTCTTGAACGGACGGATGGCGCGATGCTCGATGAAAAAGGAGGGACAGGGCGGTCAAGGCGGGCTTGGCAGCCTAGGGACCTGAGGAGGAGGTCGAGGCGTGAGAGGGCCGGGCTGGCGCGGACACCTACGGCGCAGGGAGGTGCAGCTGAATGGCGTCGAGAGCGCAGACGCCAAGGGTCGCGGCGGGCGTGGGAGAAACTTGGCGGGAAGGGGCCAGTTTAAGCGCTGGAGGCCGAGGGGTCGTGACGCCGGAGTCACATGAAAGTGGCGGCAAGCCGGGCGCTGGTCACGGAGGAAATGAGGCGTGAGCGGCGCGCCAGCGAGTGAAAGATGGTGGCGGCGAAAGGGCTCGGAGAAAGAGCGAGGGCGCCGGTGGGTGGCGGCGGTGACACGGCGGCGGGGAGGTGAAGCACGGGGCGCGGTGGTGGCACGCGCAGAAGGGAGCGCTCAGAGAGAGGGCCAGCTTGAGGGCAGCAATGACCTCAGCGGGAGGCGGTGGGAGCTTCGGAGAAAGAAAGTCCTTGGGATTGGGGCCAGGAGAAGGAGGAAGGAGCGGGGAGGCGGGGTGGGGCGGCTAGCGGCGTCTGCAGTGCGCGGTTGGGGTGTGAGGAGAGGGGGCCTGCAGGGCGTGGGGCAGCGCAGTGTGTTGGGTCTTGGCGGTGGTGTGTGTGGTGTGTGTTTGGGTTGGTGGGGTGGGAAGGTGAGAGAGGGAGGGGGTGAGGGCGTGGCGCTGGTTGATTGGGTGAGGAGAGGGGCCGAGGTGGCGGCGTCTAATAGGAGGGGTGAGGTGGTGGAGAGAGGGGTAGATTTTTAGGTGGGTTTAGGATTAGATGGGGTGCAGGTTGGACCGTTTAGAAAATGCAGGGGTGATCGGTCGGGTTGGCCACCGCCATTGCCTACTAAAATAAATAAATCTTTTATTTAATTTAATTGGGCCGTTTGCAACCCGACAGCAACAAAACAAAATAATCCGGAGACCCGGGGTTTTGGCGTTTGAATAAGATGGGCGTTTAGAAAACAAAGACGGGTTTTGCAAACATAGTTTTGGCAAACAATGCATGATGATGACGATGCAATGCACAAATTCAACGCGATTTTCTAGTAGTGGTTTTGCGGGATGCCACAGATTCCAGCGGGCAGCGGAGTGATCCCGGCCAGATTGCTCGGTGGCGGTGGCCAGGGAGAGGGTAGGGGCTGTGCCGTAGATAGGGTGCCATCAGGGCGACGGCCAGAGAGGACCGCGCAAAGGGCGGCATAGAGGGGGCCCTTGAGGAGGCCAATGGCAGAGGCTAATCAGTGGCGGAGGCTCACTGGGACGACGGGATGGGCGGTCTAGGGAAGAGCGAGGCAGCAGTTGTGGCTCTGGCGGGAAGGAGGGCACGGTGGCCGGGAAGTTGCGGTGAGGTCTGCGGACATGCCAGGCTCAGAAGGCCGCCTCCAGTGACGGGGACGGTGGTGCAGAAGACCACCGCTCTTCCTCCCGTCCTCGGCCAACCTCTCCTCTCCGGCCATTACAACAAGATCGTGGCCAACTCGTTGTCCCAAGTGATGTCAGCCCTTGTTGTGCTCAGTCCCTCAGTGCCTCGAGGAAGAAGAAGGTGGGTGGTAAAATATTAGTGAGGCTAACGGGTGGGACTCACTGGCAGTAAATAGTAAAATAGAAAAGAAAAATAAAAAATAAAATAAGATATGTCTGACAGGTGGGCCTCACTTACACCTCAGCTTCTTCTAGACATGTGGCGCCAACTCAGCACTTACAGCTGGACCCAAGCCGTCAGAAAGCGTGTCAAAGTGTTCTTAGTCGTGAATTAGTCCAATTCACGCTTGTATCCCAAAATTGGTACTACATGCCAAAATTATCGAAAATGACACCGACTTATCTCAACAGCCCCAATTATTATAATTTTATCCAATTAACTCTCCGTTGCCACTGTGCTTGCTGGACGACAGTGCTTGATGGACGACGGACGCTCAGGCAGTGGTCGTTAAACTTTCGAGTGGTGCGCTCAGGCTACATCTTCTAGTTCAGCATCTTAGATTAAATAGATGTGATAATTTTATTGTAAATCTTTACTTAATTTTTTATAATCAATATCACGATATATTTATAGTAGCGGATAATACATGGTAAAGATACATGGACTGTTTTCAACTATTATAAAATAAAGTCTAAAAAATGAGCAAAACTCGAAGGTCTTCAAAATCTTCTTTTGACACGGTCTTTCAAATCTTCTTCTTCCACGATTACATGATGCGAGGACGTAGCAGCCAAGACGAATATTGCGAGGACGTAGCAGCCGGAACGAATATTGCGAGAATAATCCTCCTCGTAGCTCCTCGCAGCAACCATAAGAATAATCCTCCTCGTAGCTCTTCGATGCAATCAAATCTCAGCCAGTGGCCTACTTTTTTGTTGATTAGGCTGAAATGCAGTGTGAACCCCTGCTGTCTGATTCGAATTATTGGACAATGCATTTTGATGGGTCCAAACTAAGAAATGTGTTCGGAGGAGAGATAATATTAACCTGTCCAAAGAAAGATCAACTGAAGTATGTGTTACAAATACACTTTGTTGTATCAAACAATGTAGTCGAATATAAGTCGCTTGTCCATGGCCTAAAAATGGCAAAAGAAATTGGCATACGTCGGATCTTATGCTTCGGTGATTTCGATCTCGTAATCCAGCAAGTATCAGGCAATTGGGATGCATTGGATACTAACATGGCTTATATAGATTTCATGTACAAAAGATTAGTGGCTATTTTGATTGATGCAAATTTCATCATATACCTCGGATAGAAAACAACGCTGCAGATACCTTGTCTAAATTCGGATCAACCAGACAGTCGATTCCACCGGGTATCGCCTAAGAGCACCTAAGAAAGCCATCAATCATACCTTTCCAGAATCCGAATCAATCCGTCTCTCTCGTCAGATCAAGGATCCAAGATAGTCCCAAGATAGCCATCCTCGTTTTCAAGATCAAATTTAACTAAGATGTGATAATTTTAAAGTAAAATCAATCTTTAATTGCTTTGACAGTACAATAGTAGCAAAATTAATGAGCGACTTGTGGGAACATAATCCCTCTTAAAGCAAAGAACCAAAACACAGAAAAATCCAATTCCAGATCAAAAAGAACCAGGCAGTATAAAAAAGATGCGATCAGAGCCTTTCGGAATGTATGCGTGTCTTCATTTTGACATCAGGGGATTGACAGACTATCATACATAACATCATCACCTCACATCAAATCAAAAACAATCTACCTCAAACCACAAAGGGGTGGCTTGAAACTATTAATGTTTCAGCTCTGATGAAATTGCAAGGTGATTTTAAGGAAAATCATATGCACAGCACAAGAGTCAGGAAGAGCAGAGAAGATGCGATCAGAGCCTGTCGGGATGTATATGTGTGTCTTCACATTGTGACATCAGGGGATTGACAGATACATTAATCATCACCTCGCATCAGAATCATCTATCCAACAATCACCAAAAGAAAAGGAAAAGAATTTGAGGAGATGCGATCAGAGCCTGTCGGGATGTATGTGTGTCTTCACCTTGTGACATCAGGGGATTGACAGATACATTAATCATCAACTCGCATCAGAATAATCTATCAAACAAACTCCAAAAGAAAAAAGGAACAGAAATCAAACGCAAACTGGATCGGGTCGATTGGCGCGGTTGGCTCAGAACTTCTTAGAGGGTTGTGTTACCGACATCGACGCATCCGCCTCCGGCACAGGTTTCGTTCCTCATTGCCGACGACCAATTGAGAAGGATAACACTCGATCTCAGATCTCAAACAAAAGAAAATCACGGAACTAATAAACTAAGAAAAAAGCAACAAGGAAAAAAGCAGACTAGAGGACGAAATTGAGAAGAACGGCTGGGGCGATGGCAAGAAAAGGCTTGCATCATCAGAAACTAAGATGCAATGGGAGGACAGTCGCGGGCTTCGTTTCATGGCGGCTGATGAAGGAAGGAACACTGCGTGCTTAGTTTTATAGACAAAGAGGGATGGGAAACCCTAGATCCTGGTAGGCCAATGTCATTGGGCTTCCGGGGGGCAGGGAAAGGGTTAACAGAACAATGAGCCGAGAGGCTCAATTTGTGGTCTTGGGCCGGACTGTAATAGGCAAAATATTTTTTTTCTTGAAACCCTTGGCTTTTTCTAAAATAAAAAAGTCTAGGCATCTAACTAGTCTGAAAAACCTAGACTCTGTAACAGTCTACGCTGAAAAGTCTAGCCAATGTAAAAAAATTGAAAATTGTCTTTCTAAAACATAAAGACGACATAAAGCAGTCATGTGTAGAAGAACCTTTGAAAACTCGGTGCTTTGTAGAAAATTAAAACATTTGGCTTAGGGGGATTTACACTGCACAATCAAGTGGGCGTGGTTGTGTGAAAGGAAGACAGGATCCATATTTTATTCACATGCCTAAGAGCAAAACAAGTATGGGTACAAATAGAAATTGACTACACGTTTGGATTGAGTGGTAGTTATAGCTATAGAACATTATTATGTGCACAAAAGGAGCTTCAAATCCTCTATTTGTTGGGGCGACCATTTGAAGATTATGTTAACAAGAGCTTGGTATATCTTGTGGGAACATCGCCAACGTGTCCATGGAGAGAGTGCTCAATCACCTCTGAAACCCTAATAACTAATTTTTTGAGATCAAGGAAAAGGTCAATAATGAAGAAGGATGAGTCCCAGACTGCCCCACCCAAAGGAAGTATAAAGATAAATATGGATACTTCCCCAGCCCTGGCTGAATCCACCCCCAACTCCCCTTGGCCGGCGACAATGGAGAGGGAAAGGGAAACCTTGTCCCTCAAGGTTTTCTTTCATTCTTCCTCCACTATGACTTTGACTTTTAAACTAGGATTTGACTATTCAAACTAGAGTTTGATTATCATTAGGGTATGGTGCATTCCAAGTACCCCCTCCCAGGGTGGTGGACCTTCCAGAATGTTCTAGAAGCTTCCGGTCAAAACACCGAAAACATTTCTGAACCCTGGAAATTGACTTTCCTTATATGAATCTAATTCTTCTGGCCATTTCGGATCTTCTCGTAATGTCCTGGATCCAACATGAGACTCCGAACAACATTTGGTATCCAACTCATATTCCATATCTACTAAGCAGCATCGAATCCTTAAGTGTGTCTTCCTATGGTTTGTAAACTATGCACACATGATCGAGACACCTATCCAATCAATAACCATTAGAGGAATCTAGAAATCCATTATGGCTCCCACACATTTCTATGATTACTTTGTGATCGAATAAACCATCTATATACAGTACCGTTTCCCTTTGTCGTGCGATACTTTACTTATCTGAGGGTTGATCGTCGGTATCTCTATACCTAGTTTAACCCCGTTACCGATAAGTACTCTTTACTCGTTCCGTGATATGACATCCCTTGTGATCTAGTCACATGCTTGCAAGCCAATTGGATGATATTTTACCGAGAGGGCCCAAAGTATATATATCTGTCATATGGATAAATTTCACTCTTGATCCATGTGCCTCGACACATACTTTTAGAATACCTAATGCCACCTTATAACCACCCAGTTACGGAAATGGTGTTTGATGTCATCAAACATTCATTCGGTGATGGTGATTAACATGATCTTATGGTTGAAGGATTAGGTTACTATGTATTTAAAAGCTTTGTAGCAAACGAACTCTAAATGACTTGATCCTACGCTACGCTTACTATAAGTGTGTCCATCATATCATTCTCCTAATGACATGATCAATAAGCTAGTTCAACAAGAGACTTACTAGGGACTTCTTTTATGTTTACAAAACACATAAGTATTAATGTTTCCGGTTAATACAATTATAGCATGGGATGTAAACATTTATCATAAACATAAAAATACGATAATAACCATTTTATTATTGCCTCTTGGGCATATCTCCAACACTCTTTCGCCCACACTATCTGCATCTCCTTAGCACTTGGCCTAATTGCTATCACCTTTGGCAGAGGAGCGTTAAACAACCGAGGAGGAAGGAACAATATGCCACAATACCGAGAGATATCTAATGGGAAGCGATCCGAGGAGGCAGCACGTCGAAGCTTAGCGACATGAAAAATACAGGGAACATTTGAGTAGTGAGGATCATTTGGTACAAAATATTTATGCCTCGTCGACATGTGGAAGGCGGAGGTGACACACTCGTGAGCCGACTCCGGAGTTTAACCGTAGGTAAAAGGGGATACAACCCAAATAACCTAGAGCGTTTTAGGGGTTGAACCAAAGGACTATTGGACTTTTTCATTGTAACCATTGGATAAACGGTACTCCCCCGATCCATAATAAGTTCCGCTGATTTAATACATCCATAATAAGTGTCACTAATTTAGTACAAAATTATACTAAATCAACAACACTTATTATGGATATGAGGGAATCAGGAAATCTCATCTTTACTCTAGATACTTTGATATAGAGAATTAAAAGGAACATATGTACTTTAGTCAGGAGCATTTGCTCTTAGCGGGTGTGTTTGGTTTGATCGTAAGCCTCTCACAAATTTTTTGGTTATTTTGGTCAGAAGTTTGGTTGCCCGTGTTTTGGCCAGTGCTGGCGAGAAAAATGAATTAGAAATAGCAAAATAGTCTGGTAACCGCCCAAGCATGAGCCCACATTTTGGCCAAGAACAAACAATTGGTAGGGTTGGATTTGGTCGTCAACCAAACATGTCCTTACTTTTGAAAGTGGTTTCTCGGAGTTTAACTAGACAGTTTACAAAAAATTAAAGCGTTGCATGTCCAGGAAATAACACGTGTATGCGTTGTCACCTATCTACCTGACAAACAAAGCTTTAAAATATCAGATGACATATTCTCTTCTTTTATTTTATCGTGCATATACAAATGAAAAGAGGCAACATCAATGTTTCTTCTAGTTAGCACTGAAGCCAATGTACAGAATTTGCAGGTAAGAATAATCACAGTGCTAGTATACGTTCGTTGCCCTGTTCGTTGCCCTCCGCCATCCAAAATCACAGCCCACATAGATATTGGTTTCACACATCTACAGAACCGATACTAAATGTCCAAAACTCATAAGTAATCCCTAAGTGCGTTGTGTAGATCTCGAAACACCAGAACACAACAAGGGCCCTTTGCACATTCCACCTGAGTCGTGCCAACTACAAGTCTCCAGTTACTACCATGTTCTCCAATTGAAGTCAGCTGAGCCTAAGCCTTGGCGAGATACTGATGTCTGCTATGAATGGAGAAAATGGATCAGTTTGTTCAGATGAAGTAATCCTTCTGTTTGAAATAAGTAGAGCTACACGATTCCACACACCATAGGAAAACAAAACCCGGATTTATTTTTTGTGCAGGTTAAGGCAGTGGAGCACTTGATTGGACACTTTACAGACTCTACAGTTTGTTGTTACTGATTTAGTATTAACCCCAAACACTTCTCAGACGCAATTCCAGCCATGTTTGTGTATCTACTACCAAGCACATCTGTATCTATGCAATACAATAATATGTTGCTTAAAGTCATCATGGAAAACTGAAACGATTAGAAAGTGTCAAAATTTAGTTAATCGCTGAAAGATGTCAATACTGATGAAGTGATAATTGATAGAGCAATTGTTATGAACATGTCAAAGCTAGTTATTAGTTTGCTTTCAATCAAGTCAAATTTCAGAATAACACTAGCAAAGATTAGTTCGATTGTAGATAATCTGTACAAAAATAATCAATACATTTATGCACCAAACAAACAAGAATAGAGCTGTCCCAAAGAATAAAAAACTACACATTACCTGGGAACATCAAGTGTCAGTGAACAAATCAGTCAGCCCTGAGTTCTCCAGGCTCGGTATTCTTTTGATCTTTCTGTAACCGAGAGGCAGACGAAATAGATCTGAGTTGGGTGTTCTCCATGTTTGACAATAGCTGTGTGACAGTCTTAATTTGAGAAGCACTGAGTAGTTCAGAAAAATGATGTTAGCAGAGGTGACACTGAAGAAAAGTAACTTCAACCATGTAGTTGAAATCCATAGAAAATAAATTATGGTCACAGAAGCTCTTCAAATAAGATACAACTGGTTTCAAAGATTCTTTTGGCAGAATGAGTGTGCAAATGCCATGAAATTGGGAAAGTCACCTTTGCAAACTACTGTCCATGAAAGCATCCAAGGAAGAAATTACATTTGGCAGTTGTTGTAGCACCTAAATACAACATGATATAAAAGTTAATATCTACATTACAAGGATATAGTTTCTCATCGCAAAATGGGCATCTTACTTGCTCTGTGTTCTTTGTAAGAGATATTTTTGCCAGGAGATTCTTCGGGAGTTTTGCCAAGTGGACCTGTGACAAAATGTTATAATCATGAAACTTAAATATATTTCTTTTGGAAGAGTCACATATATGCTGACACTCTTGAATTTAGCAAATTGGCATATCTGTAGTTGTTGGACTGTAACAAGTAAGGAGAAGTTTGATATATTGGGGGATAGGAGATGATCACAGTCAGGATGATCAAAACCAGTAGCAATCTGAGTCTAGTGGTTCTGCACTTCTGCTTCATGAGGTCTGGACAAGAATGAAAAACATAAAAACAATATAGCCCTGTAATACCATGCTGCATCTGCACACTTCAGAGCAACATTTCTGCAAGTTTCTCAATGCCAATCAAAGCTCTCATTCCTTTACCCCATATACTAGATTATACTAAGATGCAACTGAGTAACTAGCATACAATCAATCCTAATGGCGTGAAAATTCATTCATAACCTAATTGCAAGGAGGCACTACTACATCTATCATAAGAGTCACAACCTTGGGGGGCACCTGAATAAACATGATGCAGCATCAGCACCTATTTCCTCTCAATTTTTTCCCAGATTTGACAAATCTCTGTTGTTTTTATCACATCCAAACGGATGCGGAACAGCAAGGAACTCGTAGCCAGTTGAGACAGAAAAAGGATGAGAGGAATAGATGGGGAGGGAGACCTGGGCAGGGGAGGACTGCTCCATGAGCTGTAGAAGGTTGGATGTGGACTGCACCGCCTGCCCTATCTGCTCCGCCACTGCTGCCTTCGCTCCTCCGCCGCCGCCCGTCGCCGCAGCCATCTCCCACGCCGCCGCCGCCGTCGTCGTCGCACACGGCAGCCTCAAAATAATTAGAGGCCCAGCCCAATCAGATGCAACATGGGCCACGTGGGCTGTCCAAATAAGGACCAGTTCGCAATTCGAATGGTTTTCAGAGGTGTCGGGCGCAAAACTCTCGATCCCCCTAGAACACGACGCGCCCCCACCGACCGGCGGTGAGGAAAGAGGAAGCGGAGATGGCGGCGGCGCGGGGGCAAAAGACGCTGGCGACGCTGGTGAAATCGCTGCGGAGCGGGCCTATATCCAACTGTAACGCCCCCAGGCTCAGGCACCTCCCGTCTCTCAGGTGCGCATCGCCTTCTCCCCCTTTCCCGCTCGTTCTCTCTCCTGCGTGCCTGATTTGACTAGGATGTGGGTTTGGTTTGATCAGGAGGACCTTCTCGCTCTACGACCAGATCAACCTCATCGACAGCGTCCCCGAGGACCAGCTCCGCTTCCAATCGTAACCTCTCCTTATGTCTTCCCCGTTCCATTTCAGCTTTTGATGTGCGATAGCAAGAATGCCTTATTCAAAATGAATGTGTGAATCTGTAAGTTTGTAGAACGTGCATGAATTCGGTTGTGGTGTTTAGCCTATCTATATCTTCGTGGTAGAGATTAGTAGATTTACTCTCTTTTCAAAAGGACAGGTTGCAAAATATCTCTCGAATACTAAGGTCACTCAGTATCTGAAAGTTTAATTGCAAAATTATCTGAAGGTGATTGATGAGTGTCTGGAAGTTTAGTTACAAGCTGATCTTCTTTTCTTAAAACCATATGCCGCCTACAGAGTGCTGAAGCTACGCTTGTTCTAAATTTTTTAATGCTAGTCATTTGTAGAAATAAATCAGATGAATCCTTCTAGAGCTATATGTTGAGAAATCGTATCAAAAAAACTAATCTCATCTTCTGGCAGATTTAGTGAGATTGAAGAAGGTTTGGTCAGAAGTGATTATTTTTTATATGTGATATATGAAGTGGATGCTGTACTGTTAGGAAGAATTTCTGAGAATCGTTCACTAACTTCCACCAGAGTGAATTGACCCCCTTTGGGCTGAATGCAGAGGAACACACAATGTTTGAACGGTTTTTGTATTCCGCTGCAAACAGTCATATTTGCCTCTCAAATTATTTTGGTGTTCCTAGCCAAAAGGAAATTCGCTACGTGGAAGTTGTTTCTTATCCTGGGGTGGGGGGGGGGGGGGGGGGGGGGTTATGCTATTCTGAACTACTCTTGTTGATTCTTGCTTACCTTATGTACGCTTGTCAAATATAAATGCTTCAATTGTTTGTTGCAACTTGCAAGAGGTAGATGAACCTAGGATTCATTTGTTCTGGAAGGTTGGTAAGTAAAACAAATAGAAATGTTGTTGGTAGCTGGCAGCTGATATTCATGAGGAAAATACCTAGCACTTTGGGTGTTACAAACCTCAAATTTAGATACATGTCTGGTTTTGGGAAGCATTATTTTAATGCTTCGATGAATTAGGCTGTAACACTAATGTTTTGATGTACCTGTTTTCCTTGTTAAGCTGTATAGTACTCCTTATAAGTAAGCCTTGTACTGAGCTGGTTTTTATATTCAATAGAAGACTGGAGAGATGCATCGGTTTCTCACTTCCTCTTGAAAGAATCACTTTGCACTGCTGTCATGACTCATGAGGGGTGGATAGGACAACATATAGTATTTTTTTATGCATTATTCGATACTTTTTCCTAACTTTTGTTTCTTTGCTGAGAATCACCATGTCAGTCTCACCTATATGCAATTGACAAGAGTAACCGAAACTGCCTCTGCAGGTATGATGACACTGGATTCAAGATTAACAATGTAAAGTATGAAGGGAGCTTACTGATAGTGGAAAACAAGATAATGACCTGGGCACCCAAAACATTTGCAGATATAACTGCTGAAAGGTAGGGTTCCCACTTGAACCTCAGAGGTTGGTAGTGGTAACATATCATTTGCTCTACACATGTTTTGAGCAATGTTTTACTTGGTGTATACATGTCTTGAGCAATGACTCGATTCTATTTGACCATGTGATACTATTTGTTTGCAGTGGTGCTGTTGAATCTATTCCTGTTTGTTTGTTATTTACTGACAATTTATTCCCTTTGATAATGCAGTTTATCAATCTTCAAAGTTGTGCACCCAATCCCAGGTATCTTTGCCAGTACTCTACAGGTTTTCATGTCATTTTTTATGCTAATGTTATCGTTTCAGATGGGCGTGGTTCCCAAGGGTGGGCATTCCATGTTTCCAATTGTCAGGTCGAAATGAATATTGTTTGGGCGTGCAAAATGTTGCTGCCTGTTTCTTATTTCCTTGTTGGGGCTCAACATGTTGCGCTAGTTTTTATGCAAGTACATTGTTAAAAAAACTAATATTAATATTTCCTCAGTGCCCAGGGTCGACAGTTTTGTTTTAGAATAGGGGTCGACAGTTCTACTCTTCATATTTCTGACCAGACTAATGTTTTATCAAACATACCGTACTTCTCCAGAGATTCTAATCCTTGGTTGCGGGAAATACGTCCAGCCAGTCAGTCCCGAGCTGCGCAAGTTCATTCGGTCAACCGGGATGAAACTGGAAGCCATCGACTCGGTAACGTTCAAACGCAATTTCCTCCCTCCATGTTCACCATAGCGACTATGCTAGAAACCTCAATAATTTCAAAATAGAAACTTCGACACCTATGATGCAAACTCTTAGCTCTGCATGTGCCTAATGCTCTGTGTTTTTTTTTTGCGGGGGTGCCTAATGCTCTGTGTTGGTTGACAGAGGAACGCTGCTTCGACGTATAACATTCTGAACGAAGAGGGGAGGCCAGTCGCGGCCGCAGTACTTCCGTTCGGAGTCGACTCTTGATACGTCAGCGGCAGAACATCTCGTGTCCTCCTTGACCTGTAGCCACCGATGTCTAAGTGTTTTGTTGCCCACTCCTTTCGTCCCTTAGGAAGAACCACCTTGATTGTGAAGTGCGTCCTCTCGGTCTTGTAATCGCGTGAAAAAAGAAGCAAGATTCGCCTCGTGTACATCAGAGTAACTGAATAAGGAGGACGAACCTGACGGTGTCCTGCATTATCTTTTGGTCATGGGTTTCATCTGCCATGGGTCTACGATGATTCGCCGACGTGTGTGTTGATGTCTTTTACTTGTCCGTATTCTGAAAGTGAACAGAAAAAAATGGCGGGAGCGCAGACCGACTTTTTTGTGCCATACTATTACTACCAGTTGTCTGCAGCTGAGGGAATTGTCAGTAGGTTTTGTTCTCATGGTGTGAAAGACACGGGCAAGTTGCCGACTTCGTCAGGCAGCTGTCGCGGCGAACCGTATGGTTGGACTGGACGACTCGACAGGTCGACAGGCCGATGAGTGCCACACGCTGGTCGGGACTGGAAAAGCAAGACGGATTTCTCATCGTTTTCTCCGTCTGCATCGACGGGCACGTTTACTCGCATTGCGTGGCTGGGCACGCGGAGCTCCAGCCAGTTTGCATCGCGTCGTTGCTGTCTGCGCCGCTGCCGGAGCTGGACGCATTGCTATCTCCGCGCCCCACAAGCTGACCGCAAGTCTCCAACCGCCCCAACGCCCCACAACAGGATCCTCCTCTTGCGTCGTGGCATATTCCTCTTCATTCCTCTTCGCCCGACACCATTTTTCAGTACGGACCAGCCGTCCCGATCAGTAGTACACATTCGGAGTACTACTCCCGGTTCTACCTGAGCTGCCGCTCGCCTCGTCCTGACGAATTCGACATACTCCTACCTTCTTCAAAATGTTTCCTAATTTATCATCCTTGTCCATACCAGTTCTAGACCAGCATTATTATTTTTATTTGCAAAAAATTTACTGACCTATTAATAATCATAAACACGGTATCGTGCCTAAACCTGAACAGTAAATGAAAAAAATACTCACTCCATTGAAACAAAGTAATGGCGTTGATTTGTCTAGATCCGCATGTATCTCTACACTAAGACGTGTCTATATAAATCCGCAACATCCTTTTCCGAACAATCGCGTGTGAAGCGCAAGAAGTGTGATGACACAACTTCTTTCATTTAGTAGTATGATGAATAAGTTCTCTGAAGGACCCGCAAAATCGTTATCCCTTCAAATTTTCAAAAACCCACCAATATTTATGACACCAAATTAGCATCGATAGGATCACGATAAAATATATTTTATAGCTATTTGATTCTATATATATTTTTATAATCTTTATGTAAACTCAGTAGTTTGACTTTTCAAAAAAGTTGGAAGTGCACTCTTCTATAGACCAAGGAGTATCTTTCAGCTAAAAAGATATGATTTATAAACTATGACTTGCAGAGCGAAACCACCGAAAGTAGTACACATCATCTATTCTTAAATAGTTGCAAACTACTGCCTGTTTTTTCTTATTCATATGGTCATTACACTTCTACAAGTCATTTAGTCATAAATTATATCTTCTACACTAATTATTCCCTCTCCCAACCATGCCATATCAGCAAGCCAAGCATGTCAGTTATAAATTGTCAGTCTGAAATTACATTATTTGTATCAACTTTTGTGTTTTCATGTACGATATATGTGTTGGTTGCTTAAAATGCAAGTAGAGAACACTATTACATTTGATTTGCACTAATTTTATTTGTTTTTAGCATCTATTTATGCATCTCTTTTAACAAGGTTCCTGAAGCAACTCGCATGGTGTAATCTAATACTACTAAGAAGCAAAACAACTAAAATGCACGCAGGGATGTATATGATCATTAAGGCCAAACAAAATTAGCATTTCACCTTTGAGTTGCATGGATTTATCCTTAGTCTCGATTATCCTGCGGTAGATATGTGAGGGCCAAAGTGTATTAATTTTACCGTCTGCAGTGGTGTGTGCGCATGTACTAAAATTATTCATGCAAAAAAAAAACACTACTCCAATAGCAAGTCACATTGACGAGGTTTGATCTCATCAATGCCCATTGTTATGGACTTTGGTTTTAGAGAAGATGGGGATGCTGGAGATCGTGGCACGGTTAACAGACAAACAACCAGGGGACACGAGATTTACCCAGGTTCAGGCCCCCGGAGGAAAAACCCTACTCTTGCTTGTCTGCTCTTGATTACGGCGGAACCGAAGGTTCTGAGGTCTTGATTCGATCTGGCGTGGAGGTGTATCGAAAGTATGAGTCGGCGATCTAGGGCGTGCCCTCCGGCCTTTATATAGACTTTGGCAGGTCCGGGCATAGTCCTAGTCGGATTCTGAGTTCTAGGGTTTTACCCTTTGAATTTCCTATCTATGCTAGTCTTGCTCTCCAAGGATCCAAAGGCGTCATGGGCCTTGGCCCCGAAAATCTTCATGGGCCAGTATATCTCATTGTGGGCTTTCCTTGGGCTGGACCGGGTATCTTTGAAGTTACGTGCCGTAGGTTATAACCATGTCGTAGCCCCGGTGATCGGTCGTAGATTCGGTGAGGACTCTTCCATCTTCGGGTGCAACTATGTATTAATAGTATATGTGTGTAGGGATTGTTGTGGCGTGTGCGACTCACCCGACGGATCGGGTCGATTAAGCATCTTAGAACGAAACAACACGATCTTCTTCAAGTTCGAGTCCCTCAACTCGAACCTGGAACATATGCTGGGGTAATTCGACTCAGGCCGTGGAGGACTTACAGGAGTGGAATTCCAGTGATTTTAATTAACGTACCCAACACGTCCGTCGGGATTTTTCATCATGCCTGCTGACATGGATTTGTACTAGCAGAGCGCAGTCATGTACGTTGTCAGGCCGTCAGATGATATCTGCAGGTCTTATCTTTACGTCGCAGACGCAGCATCCGAACATTTGTCACCGCGGAGGTGTTTCGGGTGGTCAAGGAGATTGTCGCTCACTCAACGTTTGTTGGGGCAGAGATGCCAAAAAGTTTTTGCGTGTTGATCCGAAAGATCACAGTCGAAGAATTCATAGGATGCGCGACCAGCGCTCCCTATGGGAGTAGCCCAGATATGCGTCTGCTCGAGACTCGGAGAGACTTTAGTTCAAGCATTGTTCGGTTGTTAAGTCCGTAGGACTCAAAAAAA
Organism: Avena longiglumis; assembly: GCA_030063025.1. Taxonomy (NCBI): domain Eukaryota; kingdom Viridiplantae; phylum Streptophyta; class Magnoliopsida; order Poales; family Poaceae; genus Avena; species Avena longiglumis. The sequence goes on from CP125974.1 coordinate 463,106,949, forward strand.
ATTCGGATGATTAAATCCATCCTCCCTATGGAAGTAGCCCCCGAGTCCGTAGTGGAGTCGTAGACTCGACGTAGGACTCGAAGAAATATGTTGTCGTTATTCATCTTCCGGGTGCGGCGGTATCGATAGGAGTAGCCCCCGAGTATTTAGTCGAATCAAAGATTCGAGTGAGTACTCTTAGCTGCGGAGCCGAAGAATTATAGTTGGTGCTAGTATAGCTTTTGATGACATCAGTGCTGACGATCGATGACCTCAAGCGTCTGCCGAAGATGACTTGGGCGAACATGGGTCCCACTTGCGACTTTGAATTGACCGTCACGCGGTGTGGAGATAATTACGGCGTCTCCTCGATTTCCGCGCGTAGTGGACGGCGTGGTAACGACGGTTCGTTGTGATGTTGACACGTGTACGGCCAGATCTGCCGTTGGCGTTAGGTCTTCTGGATGAACGGCTGTCGTGCGTCGTCTTCGCTGTTATAATCATTGAGGGATACCGTGGTTTGTTTTCACCGCACCAGTTCTTGTGCTCACTGCCTCCTTGCGCTCGAGCGATTCTTGCTTCTCGCTGGGATTTCCTTCCACATTTCCGTCGTTCTTTCTACGTTTTCATCGCCGGCGCCGCCGTAGCGCAATGGGGAAACCGAAGAAATCTTCATCTGCGGTTGGGACCAGCGCCGCCGGAGGAAAGAAGGGCACCGCCGCTACTCGCATCACTGATGGTGGCTGGCGGCGATCAGAGACGCGGGAGAGCGATCTCCGCAAGCTTCGCGAGCGGGGCTTGATCCCGCAAGATAGGGAGGCCGTCAAACTCCCTGGCAATGAGGTAATCCCCCGTCCCCCATCTGGGTACCGGGTTATGTTTCTCGCCTTCGTTTTGCGTGGGTTTTCGTTTCCAGTCCATGACTTCCTTCGTGGATCGCTTCTTCTATGGGATTGACTTCATCATCATCTCTCAATTCTATTCTCCACATTGCGTGTTTTATCACTTTTTGCGAGTGCCGCTTGGCATTGAGTCACTTTGGCCTCTTCCGGAAGCTCTATTCCGTGAAGAGGCAATCTGGTTTGGATGGTGTGTATCCCATTGGGGGTTGCATCATCTCCCTTAGTCCCAATCTTCTCTTCTTTTCTTTTTGCATGTCCGAATCATCCCGATCTTGGCGGAGGCGATGGTTTTATATCCGCGACTCCGTAGTGCCCGGGCAAGATTTTGGTCTTGTTCCCTTTGACCCCTTCCAATTGATTGAGAAGAAAAGATCTTGGAAAACAAAATCTTGGACGGTGAGGTGGCGGAGGTAGAGGCCCTTTACCGTCGGGTGGAGGATCTCCAACTGATTCCGGAGAAGGAGGTGAATGACGTGGACATCATCCGAACGTTTCTTGAGCGTCGGGTGCAGCCTCTCCAAGCGAGGGCGCATCCGATGTTTCTTTATTCTGGGCGCCGTGATCCGACAAGGGTTTCGGCTGAGAAAATGTCCGAGGGGGATCTCTACAGGGCCCTTCGTGCGCTGCTGAAGTTCAAAGCCGGAGAAGAAATCCCGGGGAAGTCGCTAACTCCTCCATTTTCTTCGACGTTGGCCGTCAGTGTAGATTTGTGCACGTAGTGCTTTTGTCATTTGTGTTTGTATTTCCTTTGTTTGCTAACAAAGTTCCTTCGATTTTGCAGAGCTTCAAAGTGTCGGGCATGGTACCGCCGTTGCGAAAAGGTATCTGAATGCCTGGATAATGAAGTGGTTGATTCCGTGTCGAACTACCGTCGGCGCGATCTCCAATGGAGGATGCCGAGTCGAGTGAGGACCATACCTGAAGCAGTCACGGAGCTCCAGCGAGTCTTCGGATGCCTCGACTCCTCCGACTCCCAGAAATCCTCTGGGCCTTGAGCGTCATAGTGGCGGTCATGGAGGTTCTACTTCTCCTATTCCTGCCATTCCTGTGCGGGCTGTAGTGCCGCACCCGCCAGCGAAGCGGAAGAAGGAAGAGAAAAAGGAGGAGAAGAAGGAAGAAAAGAAGGAGGATAAGAGAGCCCGAAGGTCTCCTCCTGTCTTTGACCTGAGCTCACTGGGCTCGTAAGTTTCTTTGCTGTACTGTTGTCCTTTTTCCTTCATGATTATTGTGCTTGTGTTGATTGGATCGTGTGCAGGCATTCCTCCCATGATTCCTCCAGTGGTGGTGCGCGGGAGATGATGGGGGAGTCGAAAATTGCGTCTCCTCCTCCTCAGACGGTGGCAACTTCGGGTGGCGCGCCTCCGGATCCTCCGTTACAGGAGGTGCAGGTGGTTGCGCCTCAGAATTTCGCAGGCGGTCCTTCAGAGTCGTCATCAGAGCATGTAAGTTTTTCTGCTTCATGTCATGGGGGGAGCCCCCGAGTATCTTCGTGTGCGAATTTTGTTTTTACTCCTTTGTGTTGGGCGCAGCCCCCAAGTCCTTTTCTTACTGCATCTTTTTCTTCAGCCTTTTGTACAGGAGGACAGGAGGCTGGGGCAGGAGCGCCTGGCGCTGGAGGCAAACCTTCGGCAGCTTCAAGGTATCTGTCTGCCTTTTTGCGCTTCTTTTATTTATCCTGGTTCTGTTCTTTGACATTTGTTTGTTTTGAATGTAGAGGAGCATAACAAGTCTCTCCGTGAGGTTGACGCTCTCAAGAAGAGCCTTGGTCAATCGGAGCAGAAGGCCGGAGCCGCCGTTGGCGCGAAAGAACGCCTCGAGCTAGAGCTGACTAAGGCATCCTAAGCGAAGGAGCGTCTGCAGCAGGAAGCCGCAGATCGTGAGGAGCAGCTGGCCACGGTTGCGGCTGCTCGTGAAAAAGAGGTGGCGGCGAAGCTCATGGCTGCTGCCAAGGCTATTTCGGGTGAGTGCTAGTTTTGTACTTATTTCTTTTTCTTCGGGTCTTCTTAGATGCCGCTTTTCTTCATGCTTTTCTTCTTTTATCTCAGATGCCGCAGGCATCGAGTTCGACTGCGGTGCTCTAGAGCACGGGAGTGCTCTAGATGATGCCACTGTAGCGGTCGAAGATCGCTGCAGCACCGTCGTCAACTCCCTCGCCAAGGCGAAAGAAGTCCTTGGTCGTTTCTACAAGGAGCTTGTCCCGAAGGGCGCAGCCCTTGATGATGTGGATGCTCTGGCGGAGGCTCTGTCGGTAAAATGCTGCGCGCGCATAGCGAGAAGGGCATCGGCGTCCGTCGGTGGCGATGGCCATGGCGGTGGAGCAGCTGGATCGCCCAGATCACTTCTCGGATGCCGACGGCGGATGGATCCAAGGTAGCCTTTGCTGCCTATTACGCTTTCGCCAAGCGATATGGGCCAAGCTCATTGATTCTTGTCTGAGTACGCACTTTGGCAATGGCGGGGCCAAAGCTAAGCGATCAGCTCCGGCGACTCGGGGCCTGCATCTTAGGCGTAGTAGACGTGGATAGTTTGTAGTCTGTTTTGTTGTAAATATCTTGAAGAACACCATCCTTGTGCCGTGGTAACCTTATATATTTAATGAATTCCTCTGAGTTGTGTTCTATCCATGGCTGAATGTCTGTGTTCCTTTCTTTTGCTGCTGCTCTAGGGTCCTTCGGGTGCTAACCTGTTGCCCATCCTTAATCTTTGTTGCGTCCTTGGATGATTCCTCAGCTCACTTTCCTTCGGGATCGTGCGTGTCGGAGAGGAGTTGCTCGGGTTACGTGGTCATGCCGACGTTTGGAAGTCCAAGGCGGATCGTGGTGCAGCCAGAGAGGAGTACTTGATGGCGGAGCTGGTTCGGCTGTCCGAGCAGCTGCAATGTAAGTTGTTCTTTGGTTCGAGCTGTAGCTCATTTCTTCGGATGAGACTGCTGGCTTTACTCTTGTTTTGTGCGATTGCTGCAGGTGCGAATCTTGCTCCGAGGGAGGAGAAAGAGCGTTTCGCTGTTCGGGTCAATTGCTTGACTCAACAGGACACGGAGGCCGGCGGCTTCTTCTGGATGGATCGCGATCGCGCCATAGCTCTGGCGACGGTGCAGGATCAGGTTCATCAAGTTTCGCGGGTGCTCCGCCAAGTGCAGACATCGCTTGCCTCGGTGTTGCACGTCATGTTCCCTTTGGATGTTGTACCGACAAGCCTTGCGTGTCTTCTATCGAAGTTTCGGAACGTGAGCAATGTCAAGGAGTTGGTGCGGCAACAGCTTGTCGCAGGAGTGAAGGCTGCATTGTCTCTTGTGAAGCTGCATCGGCCTGACATGGATTTGGCTGATGTGGCTGCTGGGCCACCTCTTCGCCCTGATGGTGGCGAGTGGGACATGCATCCGCATTACGCGGCTGTAAGGCAGTATGCCGAATAGATTGTAGATTTGTTTGAGCAGCGTGCCCAGGTTATTCTTCAACATAGGTAGTACCTGTAAAAAGAGAGAGATGTAAAATTTGTATATTTCGGCTAGGCGTGTTGTGCCCTTTGTTGTAAAGGTTTGTTTGTTTGTGAGCACGCAGTGCTTTGATTGGGTGCGTGTCCTTTTCGTTTGCCTGACGTTGTCAGCTACTCAGGTGTACGCGTTTGGTCCTCAGTCGATGAAATCGTGAGGTGGGGGGAGCCCCCGAGTGCGTTTGTAGCATGTAGTAAAGTTGCGAAAGTAGTGGACTGAAGATTTGGGGCGAGACACTTAGCTTTATTTTATATCGTAATGAAGGAGGTACATTGTTCGGCTGAGTAGCCTTGGCTGAAAGCCTTATTGAAAGTAAAAAAGGGGTAGGTTGCTACGGATAGAATCGTCGCAGGTGCGAGATATTCCATGGGTTGGAGTATGCGACTCCAGACTCCACGTGCTTGAGGCGATAGGCGCCACCTGGGATGACTTCCGTGATGACGTAGGGTCCTTCCCATGGTGACTCGAATTTGTTCGGTCGCTTTTGCTTGAGTCGCAAGACGAGGTCTCCTTCGACGAAGGACCTTGGGCCTTGGCCGGTGGTAGTTCTGGAGACTCTGCTGGTACCGATCGAGCCGCTATATCTAGTGCTTCGTCGAGTGTATCGACGGCGTCTTGAGTGCGGCCGTGGATTCGGCTTCATCAGGCGGCGACCGTGGGCCCTGGCGTGGCCGGTAGCGGCTTCCGGCTCCGTGTACCATGAAGAACGGTGTGTAGCCGTGGAGCTGTTTGGCGTGGTTCGTAAGCTCCACGGACGGAGGGTAGCTCCTTCGTCCAGTTTCCAGCTTTTTGTTCGAGTGAGCTCATGAGGCGCTTCTTGATGCCGGTGCCGATTAGGACGTTGGACTTTTCCACTTGCCCGTTCGTTTGCGGGTGTGCCACTGAGGCATATGTGATGTTGATCCCAAGGCCTTCGCAGAAGTCCTGGAATTCTTCGGAGATGAAGTTCGATCCGTTGTCGGTGATGATGCTGTGTGGTACACCGAACCTGTAGACAATGGACTCGAAGAACTTGACGGCAGTTTTGCCTTTCTGGTTGGTGACCGGCATGGCCTCGATCCACTTGGTGAATTTTTCGACTGCGACCAGGAGGAAGACGTGTCCCCCTTTCGATGATTTTGGCAGTTTACCGATCATGTCGAGGCCCCATTGAGCAAAAGGCCAGGCTATGGGTATGGGTCTGAGCTCGGATCCGGGTGCGTGCGGTTTGTCAGCGAACCGTTGGCATCCGTTGCATCTTCGGACGATGTCCTTTGCGTCGCTCATGGCTGTTGGCCAGTAGAATCCTGCTCGTAGAGCTTTTGCGACAAGGGAGCGGCTGCTTGCGTGGTGGCCGCAGATGCCCTCATGGATGTCTTGGAGTATGGCTTTGCCGTCGTCGATGGTGACGCACCGTTGTAGTACACCCGTGATGCTGCGCTTGTATAGCTCGCCGTTGATGATGGTGAAGGCTTTTGACCGACGAGATATGCGTCGAGCATCTGTCGGGCTGTCAGGCAGTTCTCCGTTTATCAAGAACTGGAGGTATGGTTGCGTCCAAGTTTCTTCGACTGCCATGACCTGCATTAGGTTGACCATGGCTATCTCTGTGTCCAGCTTTTCGGGTCCTTCGTGTCCTTCGGGTAGCGTAGCTCCCGAGTGTTCTGCTTCTTCGGGTGATCCCTTGGGGAATTTCCGCTTGATGGATGGCACGCAGATCTGTTCGAGGAACACACCTGGTGGCACCTTTGCGCAAGTGGAGCCGATGTTGGCGAGTCTGTCGGCTTCCTCGTTGCTTTCTCTTCCAACGTGTCGAAGCTCGCATCCGTCGAATTCTCCTTCGAGTGCGTTGTAGAGCACGCGGTACGCGATCATGTTTTTGGCGTGTGCGTCGCATTCGTTCATCGTCTGCTGGACGACGAGGTTGGAGTCACCGTAGATGACCAGGCGCGTTGCGCCGTATATTTTTGCCATCCTCATGCCATGGATGAGGGCTTCGTATTTGGCCTCGTTGTTGGAGGCTCTGAATTTCATCCGAAGAACATACTTCATCTTGTCGCCTTGCGGGGAGGTCAGTATGACCCCTTCCCCTGCTCCGGCTTCGCGCTTGGAGCCGTCGAAGTGCATGGTCCATGACATATGTCAGGGTGTCTGGCATTGCAGCTCCATCCAATGTACCAGAAGTCCGGAAGGACTTGAGATTTAATTGCGTGTCGCTTCGTAGACGATGTCCAAGGGTGACAGCGATGTTCATGTGGCCACCCGCCCCGTGGCCTCTGGATTATTCGGGATGTTGTTCGGAGGTGCCTCGTTGACCACCATCACTTGGTGCTCCCCGGAAGTAATGGCTCAGTCGTCGAGCCGTCATGAACACGCCGTAGGCGAGCTTCTGGTAGTGATGGTACCTCTGCTTTGTTGGTGTTAGTACCTCACTGAGGTAGTAGATTGGGCGCTGGACCCCGTGGGTCTTGCCTTCTTCGGTCGTCACCACGAGTACAGTCTTGACCACTTGGTGTGGCTGCTATGTACAAAGGGCTCGCGCCTTTGGCGTGACCAAAACGGGCGAGGTGGAGAGTAGCCGCTTCAGGCTTTCGAATGCATCGTTGGCTTATGGTGTCCACTCGAACTTGTCTGCCTTGCGCAGTAGCTGGTAGAATGGTAGGGCCTTCGCCCATGCGGCTGATGAACCTGCTTAGTGCCGCTACTCGTCCTGCGAGCCTTTGGACGCCTTGAGATTTTTGGCTTCTCCATCGCCATGATGGCTCGATTTTCTTGGGTTCGCCTCGATCCCTCGTTGAGAGATGAAGTACCCGAGCGGTGACGATGGGACGCCAAGGCGCACTTTTCGGGATTGAGCTTGATCCTCAGCGATCAAGGTTGTTGAACGTCTCGCGGAGATCGCCGATAAGTGTACTTGCCTCCTGGTTTTTATTACTATGTCGCCGACATAAACTTGGACGCTATGACCGATCTGGTCCTTGAGGCAGCTCGCATGCATCGCCGGTACGTGGCACCAGCGTTTTAGCCCAAGGGCATTGTATTGTAACAGATACTTGAGCGGTGTAATAAACACCGCTTTCTCCTGATCTTCGACCTTGAGCCGAATGGTTATAGCCCGAGTAGGCGTCGAGGAAGGAGAGTTTCGCAACTCGCAATGAATCGATAATCTGGTCGATCCGTGGAAGAGGGAAGTGGTCCTTTGGGCAATGCTTATTTAGTGACGTGAAGTCCACACACATCCGCAGGATGTCCGTGTCCTTCTTCGGGACCATCACCGTGTTTGCAAGCCACTCGCTTTCTTTGATTTCCCTGATGAAGTCTGCAGCGAGTAGTCTATTGATTTCCTTGCCGATAGCTTCGGCTCGTGGCTCCGACAGTCTTCGGATGGACTGCTTGACTGGCTTGGTGTCTGGAAAGACATTGAGTGCATGCTCGGTGAATTCCCTGGGAACTCCTGGCATGTCCGCAGGACACCAGGCGAAGATTTCCCAGCGCTCATGGAGGAATTCGACGAGCACGCCTTCCTATGCGGTGTTGAGGTCATTGGCGATCAAGGCCGTCTTGGAGGCATCCGTCGGATGGACCTGTACTTTCTTGGTGTTGATGGTGGAGTCGAAGGACATGTCAGGTGCGTTCTACCTTGTGACTGGGGTAGCCCGTTGTCCGTCACCTCGCGGAGCCTTACAAGCTCGTCTTGCATGCCGAAAGACTGGGAGATTTTGTTGAAATCCCTGTCGCATTGGTCCGACCGGGTGAAGCTCCCATGGACTGTGATGACGCCCCTTGGTCCTGGCATCTTGAGTAGTAGGTATGCGTAGTGTGGGACGGCCAGGAACCTTGCGAATGCTACACGCCCCAGGATGGCATGGTATTGTGACGCCACCCACCACTTCAATTCGAGTCGCTCCGCCGAAAGTTGTCCGGCTCAAGATGATGTCGAGCCCTATTTTGCGGGGAATATGCCCTTTCACGACAATGCCGTGGAACGTTGTGTCGATTGTTCCAGTTGCATTGCGGATCCGCATAGCTGCTAGGTTGCTTGCGAACATTAGGTTGATGTCATTGCCGCCGTCCATGAAGACGCGACTCATCTCGAAGCCTCCGATCAGCCTCGACTGCAGGGCAGCATGACTGGCGAGGATCCGCAAGGGTGATCCGCGCGAGTGAACATGATGCGGGACTCTGATCCGCTGAGGTACTCAGGGATGGCAGGCGGAGTTGCCACGGCCAAGTTGATTTGTCGGGTGATTTTCTTCTGCACCCTGTTTGTGGGGCGTCCCTTCTGGATCATATTTAGTGCTCCCTTTGGTGGGGGGTATCCGACCCCGGCGTTGTTTTGCGCTGGTGCGACAGGTTGGTTTGTGCCTCCAATAGGTGGCGGTGGAGGAGCTCCATGTGCTATTTCTCCTGGCGCGGGTGCGTTTCCGAACGCAGGGATTGGGGCTTGTTGCCTCATCTGCACCATGATTTCGCTGAGTTTCTGGAACTCGCGGCAGTCCTTGAGCATGTGACTGGCTTTCTTTTTGCCATCTTGTTTGTCGATGTAGAAGTGGCTGGTGCATGGACCCGAAAGTTTGTCGAATGCTGAGGGTCCGTTGTCGCGGTCGCGGCGTTGCCACGACTGTGCTGGTCGTTCGTTGTCACGGAGATTTCCTACGTGGTATCCTCCGCTGTTGCGTCTGTTGTCGTTGAGGCGGTCGGCGTAGCCAGCCGCGACCATGTCGGGTCCGTCGCGGTCTTCGTAGGCACGCGATCTCCTCTTGCTGCGGCGTTCTCGCCTTCGGCCATAGTCGTCCTCTTCATCTGATTGCGCTCGCTGGATGCAATCTTCGCCGTCTGCCCAACTGTTGGCAATTTCCATGAGGTGGTCGAGTGTCTTGGGCTTGACACGCCCAAGTTCTTCCTTGAAATCTTGGCGTTTGACGCCTCTCAAGGCATCGATGGCCCTCCTCGGAGATATGCTGCGGAGTTCTTGGTGGTAGACCATCGTAATATGTACGAGCGAATAGATTCCCCGTTCTCCGAAAGTGTGCTCGCAACTCTTCGATTGAGGGCCTCTTGCTGGTGCCCTTGAAATTTCGGATGAAGTCGTAAGCTAGCTCCTCCCAAATTCGGATGGATCCCGATGATAGGTCGCCGAGCGACCCACGCCCGCTACCGTCACCGGTGGAGGCATTGCATGGCGGTTTCTTTGTTACCGCTGCTTGACGGATGATGATGATCCGAGCCAAGATTTTGGATCTTGCGTCGTTGAACTTCGGAGTATCCGAAGGAAGCTTGAAATTGCGTGGCATCCGTGTTCGCCGAACAGATCTGCTGCAAGCATTGAGCTCCAGAGTTCTCCTTCATCTTCATCCATCTCGGACTCGGACGAGCATGCGCGTTGGCTCGCGCTTTGTCGATTTTGCGCTGTAAGCTGCGTCTCAGCGTCGTAGTCGCGTTTATGGCGATGCGAGCTCTTCTTCCTTCGAGGAAGGTTGTGCTCCTCCTCTTCGGATGAAGGGTGGGGCTCGCGCCGACCGGAGCTTTCTTCTTTGGTCAGCAGGAGCGTCTTCGTGGAGCGCAGCTCCGACGAGTCCGAGTCCGGTGAGTGCGGACTTATGCATGGCTCTTTTCGGGTCCCCTTCCGGAGGTTGGTGGGCCGCGAGATACGCAGTGGCTGCCAGGATCGCAGCTTGCGGTGTCTTCGGGATGATGTTGCCGTCGGCATCCATATCCATGAACGACGTGTGGACAGTTCGGGTTACATCACAGCGTTCTTTGGGATCCATGTTCTCCACCCGCGAGCGGTACTTGTTTCCCTGGTTTCCGTTCTTGCTAGAGTCGGGTGCCATGGCGGAGAGCGCAGCTCGTCGCGCGCTGGACTCGGATGCTGCTTGCTTGCGTTTGTCGAGCGTCTCCTGCATCTTGACTTGCTTCTTGTGCTCCTCGATGAGGAGGTAGTGGTACACCATCAATAGGTCACGTGAGGAGTCCACGGGTAGGACTATGTCGCCTGCGACGGCACGGCGTGCCTGGACACATCCTTCTTTGCTAAGTTGGATGACGTGGCCATTGTTTTCCCCTTCGGGTGGGAGGGACTGGCTTCTTCTGTTCCCGCCGTTTCCGTCCTGCGGGTTAGGCGTTTGTTGCTCCTGGATGACCGCGGCGCATAGGTAGCGCTCGTAGATCGGTTCGTTGCTGCCGCAGCTTTCAGATCCGGAACCGTAGGTCCCTTCATCCGAAGGTGGATCGCACAGATCGGAGTTTCAGCTGCTGCTGTTGTAGAACTCATCTGTCGATGGTGACGTGCGTAGCACGGGGTGTGGAGCCCACGAGGCGGGCCTGATTGATGGCACGGGCACCCGCTCAGGAAGGCGGAGGGTGCCAGTTTGTCCCACCTGGAAGCAGAAGCTCCCGAACAAAATTTCGAGTCCGTCGCCTACGGTCTCGAAATCTTTCATGGTGGCCAGCGAGTGGGCGGTGAAGTCGAAAGTGCCGAAGAGGAGGTGATTCTCCGTCGCCGCGGAGTTGTAGATCGATCGTGTCGGAACCGTCACGATCGCACAATCAGCAGCCCCGATTCCCACAGACGGCGCCAATTGACGAGGTTTGATCTCATCAATGCCCATTGTTACGGACTTGGGTTTTGGAGAAGATGGGGATGCTGAAGATCGTGGCACGGTTAATAGACAAGCAACCAGGGGACACGAGATTTACCCAGGTTCAGGCCCCCAGAGGGAAAACCCTACTCCTGCTTGTCTGCTCTTGATTAGGGTGGAACCGAAGGTTACAGGGTGCGCAAATTTGATCTGGCGTGGAGGTGTATGCGAAAGTATGAGTCGAGCGATCTAGGACGTGCCCTCCTGGCCTTTATATAGACTTAGGCAGGTCCCGAGCATAGTCCTAGTCGGTTACAGGTTCTAGGGTTTTACCCCTTTGAATTTCCTATCTATGCTAGTCTTGCTCTCCAAGGATCCGAAGGCGTCATGGGCCTTGGCCACCCGAAAATCTTCATGGGCCAGCGTATATCTTCTGTGGGCCTTCCTTGGGCTGGATCAGGTATGCTGAAGTTACGTACCCGTAGGGTATAACCATGTCACACATACCTAGCAGGCTTGTTAGGCTCCGCTTCGAACTTGGGCATCAAACCAAGGCGAGGAGAGCATGGACGTGCACCCGCCTCTATGCCCACACACAACACGCAAGGTCCCTGCCACTTCCCTCATGACATGGTCCACCTCTCGACTCTCGTGTCATGGCATCCCCTCTGCACACTACTATTTTCTGGTACCGATGAATGTTATGTGGTCTACTTGGGTTCAAATTTAGGTGATATTGTTCTCATCCTAGTACACACAACATGCACAATTTGGTGTATCTTTTTTTTGCTTTTGGTGATTTTGACACACCTTTGTGAAAATGTCTCTGTTCTATACTCATTCCATATTAGCATTTATTGGGAATGATGATGGTTGTATCATGCGTACATCTAAATTTGTAGTTGAAGAGACTAAAAAGAACCCATGTAAGTGAAGTGTGATAGGTGTGGTGGCAAGGTTTCCTTCATTAATGGTTCAAATTCAACAAATAGTTGGTGAACCGATTGGAACATTGTCTTTCGACCAAAAGAAATAGATTATGATTCACAAAGTATGAATTGTAGGGCTAAAATCATCCCAAAGATGACACGCATACAACTAATGAGCAAAACCACTACAATGGACTCGAAGATGCATACACTCATCAAAGTAAGATCACGAGATGCATGGATTTATCCTACGCCTCACTAAATTAGCAGTAGGCATGCGATGGAGAAGGTGCACTTGATTTGTGGTATGTGCAACTGTGTGTACATGTACTATAGTATTCATGCATAAAGATACTACTCATGTTCAAGATTTACTTGCATTAGCAAGTTACACGTGTAATTGGTCTGTGTCCCACATGCTAGGCTCTACTTCTCCAGGGCGTTGGAACCGAGGGATGGAACACATCATATGGACGGTGCACATATGCCTAGACATTTTTGCGCAATATCTGCAACCATCCAACCCCTCTCCCCACAGGATCTACTCTCATCTTGTGGCATGTTCCTTGCCGCACACAACCATTTTCTCTATAGACCACTGGTCCCAATATCTCGTGTTTAAACATACAATTATAGTGAGTCCAGGATCAGTTGCTCATATCACCCTAGTACACACAACGAGCGCAATTCAGTGTATCTTTCTTTTTCTGCCTGTTATAACTTTATATACCTTCATGAAAATGTTATATTCCACCCTATACTAATTCTAAATTACTACTATTTTGTACACTCGTGTGTAGTAGTTGTTTTGCCCATGTCTGGATTGTAATTGAGTATACTAAAAGAGAACCATGTCCTAGTGAAGTGTAACAAGCCGGGTGGCATGGTTTCATTTGTTAAATGTCTAAATTAACATTTATACTACCAAACAATAGAAGAGGCATTGTCTCGTGGTTGTAAAAGAAGTACTTCGATTTAGAAATGGTGATTTTAAAGCGTTAGATGGTAAAACACCCGAACAAGTTTAATATTTTCTCCATGGGCGTGGGAACCGAGGCATGTAACACATCGTATGAACGGTACACACTATGCCCGCACACAATTATGCCAGGTCTCCCACTGTCCAATCCCTCTTTCCGCAAGATCCACCTCTCGTTGCATGGCATATTCCTCTCCACCCATGGCCATTTTTCGATACCGATGAGTGCGTCCAACAACACACATTTAAACATAGTGGTATTACTCCTAGTGGAGTCCAAACACAGTTGCTCATATCACCCTAGTACACACCACAAGTGCATTTTGGTGTATCTTTTTTTTGGTTGTTATGAATTCACATACCTTTTCCTTAGTGATATTTATATACTAGTTCTAAATTATCATTGTCAGGTACACTACATGTGTGATGTTTGTTTGGCACTTGCATTTGAATTTTTAACTATATAAATACTAAAAGGGGACCATGTCCCAGTGAACTGTAACAATCCTAAGGGCATGGTTTCCTTTGAAATGGTTCAAATTCAACATTAGTATCTCCGAACGACCGAAGATGCATTGTCTTGTGGTTGAAAAAAAGTACTATACTTTCATTTACAAATGATGATTTACAAGAGTTAAACTATAGAACATCCAGATAATTTTAATATTTTTATTTTTGTGAATGCATGGATCACAAAAATAGTAGTAGTATTTTTTTTTGGAGGTAGACAACCGGCAGGGCCGAGGTGCACTAAACTTGTCCTGTGTACATGTACCAAAAAAGCATCTAGAGAAAAAAAATACTGCCCCAGGTCTGAGTACCCCTGTACTTAGAGGGTCCCACCCCCACATATACTGGTTCGTGCCAGGCAGGCAGGCCGCGTCTCCCGGGCGTTGGAACCGAGGCTGGGAGCCGCATCGTATGGACCGCGCCGCTATGCTAATCTGGCGTCGGGCCCTCCCCACCCCTCTCTCGGCGTATAAAGGCCCGGCCCACGGATCAAACGGGGCGGTGCGCTCCCCTCGCCTGCGACTTCCCTCATTAACCCTTGCATCGCTCGCGGCCTCTCCCTCCTCCTCGACCGCGACCGCTACCTCTGTCCCTAAGCGCGAACCCCGGTCCATCCTCCAACAATGGCGGCGGCGGCGGAGATTGTGCGGGGATTCGCGGCGACGGCGCGCGTGGCTGCGTCGGCCAGGCCGGCGGCGGCCGTGGCGGCGCCACCGCAGCCCAGGAGGGCGGTCGCCGCGCGGGTGCTGCGGACCTCCGCCTCCGAGAAGGTGGCGGCGGATCTCTCCGTCGCCGGGGCCAACGGCTCCCTCTCCGCTCTGGTGAGTGTCCGCCGGCTCTCTCTCTCTCTCTTGCTTCGCCCCTCCCTAGCTTGCTCTGCTCCATGCGCGCTGAATAGAGATTGGTCTGTCTCGTGCTCTGGGTTGTGACGCGGGCCGTTCGAGCGATTCGTTCGCTCCGCGCTCGTTTAGTGCTCGGCGACTTTGATCCCGGTTGGATTCGCCTTGCTCGGATTTGTCTGTTTGTGCTTGTAGCGTCGTGGACCCATCGTTGCCGCGCACTTGTGAGTGACTGATGGTCTGATCCCGACCACCGCGTACGGGGCTCCGATGCGATCTAGTCCAGCTTGCTGTAGCCTCATCGCTCAGTCTTTTGATCTGCTCATTTCCACCACATTATATTCAGAGAACTGCCTGTCTTTTACTCTGTTCTGGCTCCACCTAGTATGAACAAAAAAGAGTTCAAAGTTGAAGAAAAAAATGGCTGTCTCGTGCTCTCTAAGTGATTTATGCTGAGTACTGGAGTCTAATTAACATTTTATTTTTCGATTAGCAGGCAATTTCTACCTCCTTGCAGTTCTTGAGCCATTTCTTGATTATTTTGCTCAAATCCGTTAGTTCTCCCTATTATTTTGATTTGAATATTCTAAAATGGGACAGGCGCTTTAGCTGGTCGAAACATGTGCTTCATTCAGTCAAAGTTTTTTTTTTTTTTTTTTGCATGCAGAGCAATAAAGAGGTTACTGCTGACGCCACCTCACAAGCGGTTGGTGTGAATTCCCGGAGGAAGACAAAGATTGTGTGCACCATAGGCCCCTCAACCAACACTCGTGAGATGATCTGGAAGCTTGCAGAGACTGGAATGAATGTTGCGCGTATGAATATGTCCCATGGTGACCACCAGTCACACCAAAAGGTGATTGATTTGGTGAAGGAGTACAACGCAGAGAACACTGATGGAAATACCATTGCTATCATGCTGGACACAAAGGTATGCCACGGTTCAATACATTAAATTCAGTGTAACAGTCAAATGCGTCAAGATGATTAAGGTTCAGTGATGCAGGGTCCAGAAGTGAGAAGTGGGGATGTTCCTGAACCAATCATGCTCGAGGAAGGACAAGAGTTCAATTTCACGATTACAAGAGGGGTCAGCACCATAGACACCGTCAGCGTGAATTACGATGACTTCATAAGTGATGTTGAAGCTGGTGACATACTGTTGGTGGATGGTGAGGACTGATTTTTCACCATTTAGATCACAATTTTTCATGTGGATGATTAATGTCTTCTTTAAGCAAGTACCTCATATTTTCGCTACAACTATTCATGGTTATTTCGATTTATTATGTAAGCAGTTTTAGAATCTGTGGTGCCGCTCAACTTTTAGGTTGACCATCAATAGAAAGAATCAAAGCATTTTCAATACGACAATATCGATTACTAGATTTTTCGTGAAACACATTTTCATAAAATAAAGTTTATATTATGTGAAGCATCATATTTTTTTCTCCAAAATTATGGTTAAATTTGAAAGACCCTGTTAATGTCCTAGAAACTGTGCACATTGTGAATCAGAGGGAGTACTACTTTCTTTCTATCAGATTATTTGTCTGTCTTTCTAAATTAACTCGTATTGGTTGCAGCTAAACAATACATAATGTTACATTTACTAATCCTTCACATATTGCTTATTTTACAGGAGGAATGATGTCACTTGCCGTGAAGTCGAAAACAACCGACACGGTCAAGTGTGTAGTAGTTGATGGTGGAGAGTTGAAATCAAGGCGCCACCTTAATGTACGTGGAAAGAGTGCAACTCTTCCATCTATAACAGGTTTGTTTGTTTCTGCCCTAACATGTTCAATTGTCACATAGTTGTCCACAATTGCTGACGTGATTCTGCTACAACAGAGAAGGATTGGGAAGATATTAAATTTGGTGTTGAAAACGGTGTTGATTTCTATGCTGTTTCATTCGTGAAGGATGCCAATGTTATTCACGAACTCAAGGCCTACCTGAAAAGTAATGGTTCTGTCATCTATGGAAGTCCTGAAAACCTATATTGGGAGGTTACTCAATATTTAATTTGCTTTTTTAATATCCAGGTGCTAATGCGGATATACATGTCATTCCAAAAATCGAGAGTGCTGATTCAATTCCAAACCTGCAGTCAATTATTGCTGCTTCAGATGGGGTAAGGCCCTGAACATGCCTGTATTATTAGTTCATTCATGTTAAAACAAGTAGCAACTCCCTCCCACATGTAAATTACCTTAGATTGCTGTGTCTTGAGCTTTGGCTGTAATCAGAACTTTTGAGCACATCGTCTATTTATGTCTTGATGCATCCTGTATGTGCGCATGCAGGTCTTCCTTATGTGATAATGGAAAATTTATAATTTAACACATTCATGGTCTTCTTTATACTGCTAAATATTGAACTTCTTGAAATGTTTATAGGCTATGGTGGCTCGTGGAGATCTGGGTGCTGAACTTCCAGTTGAAGAAGTTCCTTTACTACAGGTGAGACTAAAAAACAAAATATATAATTTTAGGGTGACACATCCCCCTTTTTGTTTATATGCCTAAAATGTAACCAAGCGTCAATTAAATCTAAACTGCAATACCTTTTATAGGAGGAGATTATCAGAACATGCCGTAGCATGCAGAAACCAGTAATTGTTGCCACAAATATGTTGGAAAGCATGATAGATCATCCAACTCCAACAAGGGCTGAAGTATCTGATATAGCAATTGCTGTCCGGGAAGCTGCTGATGCTATTATGCTCTCTGGTGAAACTGCTCACGGAAAGTAAGTTTTCAACCTGTTCTTATGTATAATAATAAAGCAATTACGTGAGTGTTTTAGTGCGTACAGATCTACATTTCATTCACATTGCATTTTGACTTACGTCTGTGCATCTTGCCTTGTTTAGGTACCCATTGAAGGCAGTGAAGGTGATGCACACTGTGGCACTTAGAACAGAAGCCAGCCTTTATGACCCAACTAAAGCTCCCAGTCTTGTTGCACGCCCACAGGTATGATCCTTATTTCCGGTTTCTGCACCTTCAACCCACTATACAGTGTCTTCTGCTTTATTTGATGTTCATTGTTTAGGCTACAACTCCCTTGCACCCTTTGTTCTAATCCATTGGTTTCTCATGATTATCCTTTGCAGGCTCTGCTCAACGATGACTTCTGCAAAAGCCAACTGAGTAAAATGTTTGGATCTCATGCGACGATGATGGCAAACACCCTTCGTACACCGATCATTGTGTTTACACGTGTGGGCTCCATGGCTGTCCTTCTGAGCCACTACCGTCCCTCGTCCACCATATATGCATTCACAAATCAGTAAGTTATTTTGCGATTTTTACCCATGCCAGAATATTATAACAGTGCCCTCTTGTGAAATCCACCTTGGGGGAGTAGTTTCTGCATTTAGATGTTGTGGAGTACTGACGATGGCATTCCACTATTCTTGCAGAGTACGAGTGAAGCAACGGCTTGCACTCTATCAGGGCGTGGTTCCTATTCTCATGGAATTCTCAGATGACGCAGAAGAGACTTTCTCGAGAGCAATTACCAGCCTGCTGGTAAGTCAGTCGGTCTTTTGTCGTTGTTTCGACGATAAACATGCCGATTTCACATGAAAAGTTTAGCCCCTTGTTTTCTCCGTTTCATTCTGACTGATCAAGGGTTTGTTTGATGCTTGACAGGATGGGAAATACATGAGTGAAGGGGACTATGTCACCCTGGTTCAGAGTGGATCGCAGTCCATCTGGAGGGAAGAATCTACTCACCACATCCAAGTGAGGAAAGCGCAGCGCTGATGCAGTACATGCCGGTCTCCCCCCTATGACAAGAGAGAAGTTTTGACACCACCTTCAAGTGTTATTCCACCGTGTCGCATTACAATGGATGTCTGAGTAATTCTTATGGAGAACATTGCTCTGTTGGGCTGTAGCTTATGTTGAATTTACCTGAAAACAATGAAATTTTCAATACAATATTCATTCTTATTCGTGTGGTTTAAGCATTGATCCCGTCTTCCAAGTTTTTCTGGCGTTAGCAAATGAGAAGAAATTAATACAATGTCTTATGATATTTAAACGTCCCCTTATGGAAACATATTGCTGCAAAGCGTCCAGTTTAAGGATCATTTCGAGTTGTCTTTTCAGCGAGACAGATGCGAACCTTATAGTCATCGGTAGGCTGTAGAACACATCTTTCAAGTCTGAAGTCTGAAGGATAGTCATTGGTAGGCTTTAGAACATGTCGATCGTTGTGCGCGCGCATGGATATCGCGTAGCTTCCCCTTTAATCTACCGGACAGCTGAGACTAGGTGCTTCTCGACCTACTCAAACGAACCGTGTCAATGTCCGTGCCCGTCTCCATCTGAGGAGTCCTTGCCCGTCTCCGGTACGTACCTGTGATATATGAGCCAATAAAAGGAAGGGAAAAGCGCCGACCAAGCAGCTGCAAGTTGATTAACGCGGAGAAACAAACGTGCGGGCGGGAGGCAGGGTCAGGTGAGGTCCAGCCATGGAGGCGTCTGGTGGAGGTAGCAAGAAGAGGTCTCTGGACCAGGTGGTGAAGAAGCCCAGGTTCGTGGCACAGGAGAGAGACGGGGGCTCGTACGGCTTCGAAGACATGCCAAGAGGTTCAAGTGCAACTACCGGGCAGACGAGGCCCGCGTGCGGCTCATGAGCCCGCACATGGATACCATTGACGCGGAGAGCATCGCCTTAGCTATCGTCTCAATGCCTACTTAAGGGCCGCTTTCCGCGACAAGTGAAGAGAGACAGAGAGATTGAAAGAAAATGAGTGCACTGGATTTTTTATAGTACCTAACAGTCGTGAATACATAGTCGGTTACATGTTTTGTGTTGATTCGGAAGAGGCACAGCGGTTCCGGAGAGACGCAGTGACGGTTCGCTATGTACAAGCGTTGGATAAAACGAATATTCTATTGGAATCTATTAACTATCTATTCAACTAATAATTGATTCCTAACACTCCTCTTTGAACAACGCTGTTTCTATCTTTATTGTCTTGAGAATCATCATATATTTTGGACGTCGGAGAGTCTTGAATACTTTGATCGTCTTTGATCTTGAGACTTCGAGTTGTCTTCCAAAATTCTGTTGGAAAAATATAAGAAGAATATAGGAATCCCATATACCGTTGGTATAATGATTGTACCATTAAAATCTGTATGAGAAATCTGTTGGAGAACTCATATGAAATAGTACAATATATTGTTATCGGATATTAAATACTAAGTTTAGTCCTAGGAGATTTCTCCCCCTGAACTTTGCAAATTTTGAAGTCGTCTTATACCAATGCCATGAATGCATTTTTGAAATGCAGATGTTGGTAAAGACTTAGTGAACAAATATGCAAGATTGTCACATGACTTTGTTTGCAAAATATTAATTTCTCCATTTTTCTGTAATTCATGAGGAAAGAATAGCTTTGGAGCAATATGTTTTGTAATATTACTTTTAATATATCCCATATGCATTTGAGTAACACATGCGGCATTATCCTCATCGATAATAGTTGGTTATTCTAATGAACCAATACCACATGATGTTTGTATATGATTAATCACTCTGCGAAGTCATACACACTCTCGTGAGGCTTCATATAATTGCAAGAGTGATTAGTGGAAGTTGCTACAAGAGTCTGTTTTGTGGACTTCCATGAAATAGCAGTTCCACCATATAAAAATACAAACCCTGTTTGTGATCTAGCATTATGGGGATCAGAAAGATAGCCATCATGAGTATAGCCACTCAAAGTCATATCTTGATTTTTTTGATAGAATAAACCAAGATCTTTAGTACCTTGTAAATATCTGAAGATATTCTTTACTCCAGCCCAATGGCGTTTTGTTGGAGCAGCGCTATGTCTAGCCAGCAAACTCATTGCGAAGGCAATATCTGGTCTAGTACAATTAGCAAGGTATATTATGTAGGGTTTCGTAGCATGGAAAACAAAAAATTTCTATCGCATACAAACAAAAAAGCCAAGATCTATCTACTAGATTGTAGAAACGAGTCGATGGAATAACTTACCCTCGAAGATTCCAAAGTGTTTAACGAGAGCGGATTCTCGTGGGTGATGTAGTCGTACTCTTCCCGATCTCAAGATCGTGTAGACGATCCTTCCGGCGCTCGTTAGCTCGCAATCGGTCACATCGTTCGGTACTCGGCGAAGACCTTCCTCTCCCTTGTTCCAAAGAAATGGAGGTTGTAGCACTCTCCTCGCGATTCCCAAAGACAACGGCGTGGTACCTAAGTAGAGGAGATCCCGCAGGCTTCGCTTAAGACGGAGCGAGTATGGTGGAGTATGAGAGAGAGCTATTAGTGGTCTAGGGTTTAGACACACAAATTAGAAGGCTCTAAACCGAAGGCTAGTGCAATTAGAAGCTCTAAACCAAAACGGCTCTAAACCGGAGATTAGAGGATAGGAACTTGTGTGTATAGAGGAGGAGGCCCTGCCCCTCCTTTTATAGGTGGAGGCGGCCAGGGAGGAGTCCCTCCCAAGTCGGCCTTGGTGGTGGGCTGCTTGGAGAGGAGGGACTCCTCCTCCAAGTTGGTTTCAACCTCCTCTTGCTTGTTTCCCACAGTTTCCTATTTTAGCCGTTTGACTTTCAAACTGGCCATTTGACTTTTCAGTTTTAGGATTCAATTTAATCCTTTATTTGGAACAGCAAGAACACTTAGTACATGATGCAATCTTTCCAATATGTAATGACACATTCATGTACCCCTTCCCCCCGGAGTGCCGGACTTTCCGGAACCTTCTAGAACATTCCCGATGAAAACACCGAAATCATTCCCGAACTCTGAAACGGGACTTCCCTTATATGAATCTTATTCTCCGGACCATTCCGGATCACCTCGTGATATCCCGGATCCCATCCGAGACTCCGAACAACATTCGGTCTCTTTCTCATAATACCATAACTACTCAAACAACGTCGAATCCTTAAGTGTGTCTCCCTACGGTTCGTGAATTATGCGGACATGATCGAGACACTTCTCCGAACAATAACCAATAGAGGAATCTAGAAATTCATATGGCTCCCACATATTTCTATGATTACTTTGCGATCGAATGAACCACTTACATACGATACCAATTTCCCTTTGTCTCACGATAGTTTACTTATCCGAGGTTATGATCGTCGGTATCTCTGCATACCTAGTTCAACCTCGTTACCGATAAGTACTCTTTTCTCGTTCCCGTGATATGTGATCCCTTGTGAGCCAGTCACATGCTTGCAAGCTAATTGGATGACATTCCACCGAGAGGGCCCATAGTATATCTATCCGTCATATGGATGGACAAATCCCACTCTTGATCCATGTGTCTCAACCAATACTTTCCGAACACTCAATGCCACCTTTATAGCCACCCAGTTACGGTGTGGTGTTTGATGTCATCAAAGGATCCATCCGGTAAAGGTGATATGCATGATCTCATGGTCGAAGGAATTAGATTACTATGTATCAGAAAGCATATAGCAATTGAACTATTGAAATGACTTGATCTTTATGCTATGCTTATCTATAGGAGTATGTCCACCATATCATTCTCCTAATGATATGATCTTGTTGTTGATAACATCTCAATGTTCATGATAGGGAAACCACAATCATTAATCAACCAACAAGCTAGTGAAGTATAGAGGCTATACTAGGGACTTCAAATTAAGTTTACAAATCACACAAGTATTAATGTTTCCTTGTTAATACTATTATAGCATGAATGTAAACATTTATCATAAACACAAAGATATAATAATAACTACATTTATTATTGCCTCTAGGGCATATCTCCAACAGTCTCCCACTCACTTTCTTGTAAATACAAGCTTCTCCATAAGTTTGTATAAAACCAAAACTTTTGATCACCTTATCAAAACGTTGATTCCAACTTCGGGATGCTTGCTTCAATCCATAGATGGACCGTTGAAGTTTGCATACCTTGTTAGCATCTTTAGGATCGACAAAACCTTTGGGTTGCATCATATACAACTCTTCATCAATATCTCCATTAAGGAATGCTGTTTTGACATCCATCTGCCATATCTCATAATCATAATATGCAGCGATTGCTAACATAATCCTCACAGACTTTAGCTTCGCTACTGGTGAGAAAGTCTCATCGTAGTCAACTCCTTGAATTTGTCGAAACCCTTTTGCGACAATTTGAGCTTTATAGACAGTAACATTACCATCAGCATCTGTTTTCTTCTTGAAAATCCATTTATTCTCGACAGCCTTTCGGCCATCCGTAAGTCCACCAAAGTCCATACTTGGTTTTCGTACAAGGATCCAATCTCGGATTTCATGGCTTCTTGCCATTTATTGGAATCTGGGCTCATCATCGCTTCCTCGTATGTCTCGGGTTCATCGGTGTTGTCCACCAACATGACACTCATAACGGGATCATACCAATCTGGAGTGGTACGAGTTCTCGTTGACCTCCGAGGCTCTGTAGTAACTTCAACCGAAGTTTCATGATCACCATCATTAGCTTCCTCTCTTATTGGTGCAGGCACCACAGGAACTTCTTCCGGTGCTGCGCTACTCGCAATTTCGAGAGAAGGTTCGACAACCTCATCGAGTTCTACTTTCCTTCCAGTCACTTCTTTCGATAGAAATTCCTTCTCTAGAAAGGATCCATTCTTGGCAATGAAGATTTTGCCTTCGGATCTATGATAGAAGGTATACCCAATAGTTTCCTTCGGGTATCCTATGAAGACGCATTTTTCCGCTTTGGGTTCAAGCTTGTCCGGCTGTAACTTCTTTACATAGGCTTCGCATCCCCAAACTTTAAGGAACGACAATCTAGGTTTCTTCCCAAACCATAATTCATACGGTGTCGTTTCAACGGATTTAGACGGTGCCCTATTTAAAGTGAATGCGTCTGTTTCTAATGCATAACCCCAAAATGATAGCGGTAAATCTGTAAGTGACATCATAGAACGAACCATATCTAAGAGAGTTCGATTCGACGTTCGGACACACCATTACTGTGTGGTGTTCCCGGTGTCAATCAGGAAAGTATTCCGCATTTCTTCAAATGCTCGCCAAACTCGTAACTTAGATATTCACCCACGATCGTAACGCAGAAATTTAATCTTCTTGTTACGTTGATTCTCTACCTCACTTTGAAACTCCTTGAACTTCTCGAAAGTTTCGGACTTATGTTTCATGAAATAGATATACCCATATCTACTCAAGTCATCCGTGAAGGTAAGAACATAACGATAACCATCACATGATGCTACACTCATTGGACCACACACATCGGTATGTATGATTTCCAATAAGTCCGTAGCTCGCTCCATCATACCGTAAAATGGAGTCTTAGTCATTTTTCCCATCGACATGCTTCGCATCTTTCAAGTGATTCAAAATCAAGTGATTCAAGAAGTCCATCGAATGGAGTTTCTTCATACGTTTCACTCAATGTGACCAAGACGACAAAGGCCTACATATAGGTCGAATTATCGCTTGATTTCAAACGTTTAGCCTCAATGTTGTTGATATGTGTATTTACACTATCGAGATTCAATAAGAATAGACCATCTATCAAAGGTGCATGTGCATAAAACATATTACTCATATAAATCGAACAACCATTATTCTCTGACTTAAACAAGTAACCGTCTCGCAATAAACAAGATCTCGATATAATGTTCATGCTCAACACAGCACTAAATAATGCTTATTTAAGTATAAAACTAATCCCGATGGTAGATGAAGGGGTAGCGTGCCGACCGCGATCACATCAACCTTTGATCCGTTTCCCACGCGCATCGTCACCTCGTTCTTCGCTAGCTTCCGTTTATTCTGCAGCACCAGTTTCGAGTTACAAATATGAGCAACCGAACCAGTATCAAATACCCAGGCACTACTACGAGTACTAGTGAGATACACATCAATAACATGTATATCAGATATACCTTTCTTCTTGATGTTGCCGTTCTTCGATCCGCCAAGTACTTTGGGCAATTCCGCCCGAGGACCTTCTCCCTTGCGGTAAAAGCACTCAAGATCGTGCTTGGGTCCAGCCTTGGTCTTCTTCGCCGTGGTAACTTTCTTACCACCCTTCTTGAAGTGTCCCTTTGCTTAGACTTGCCTTTCTTGAATTTGGTGGTCTTATTGACCAACAACACTTGGTGCTCTTTCTTGATCTCCACTTATGCATTTCAACATGGCAAAGAGTTCGCAACGCCTTGTTCATGTTCGCATGTTGTAGTTCATTACAAAGTTCTTGTAACTTGGTGGTAGTGATTGGAGGACACGGTAAATCCCCAAAGCATTAGGAATCACTATACCCAAGCTTTGAAGTTTGTTTATGCGTGCCCGGACATCTTAAGCACATGCTCACCGAGAGCTGCCTTCTTCCATCTTGCGCTTAAAGAACTTTTCGAAGCCTCATAGCTTTCAATTGCCGCATGAGTCTCAAAAATCAATTTGAGATCCTCGACAATATCATATGGGTCCGACTCTTCAAACCTTTTCTCAAGCTCCGATTCCAAACCATACAAGATAGCACACGAACTATGGAGTACGATTCTTCCGAGCGAGGTAAACATTCTTTACTTCATCGGCAAGATCAGCAGTGGGTCACCCAATGTGCATCCAAAGACATAGGTCAAATTACCAAATGTGAGGACAATCCTCAAATTGCGGAACCAATCCGCGAAGTTACTTCCATTGTTTTTCAACTTTTCTTTCTCTAGGAACGCATTAAAATTGATGGTAGGGGCTGCCATTGATCTACAACATATTTGCAATAGTTTAGACTAAGTTTATGACAAATTGAGTTCAAATTAATTAATAAAATTAAACTAGGTGAACTCCCACTCAAAACAACATCCCTCACATTGTTTTAGTGATCACACGAACCAAATCCACTACATCAACACCGATCATCACGAGAGTTGATATAGTTTCAATGGCGAACAATCGTCATGTTCATCATATCTACTATATGATTCATGCTTTACCTTTCGGTGATCCGTGTTCCGAGACCATGTCTGTACATGCTAGGCTCGTCAAGATCAAACCTTAGTTTCCGCATGAGCAAATCTGGCTTGCTCACGTTGTATACACTTGCGTAATCTAACACACCGATCATCAAGTGGTGCTTCAAACAACAAGCTTTAGCAACGGTGCTAACTAAGGGTGAACACTTTATGACTTGAAATTCATGTGCATGAGGGATCATCTTATAATGCTACCGTCTGCTACTAAGCAATACAAGATGCATAAAGGATTAACATCACATGCAATTCAATAATATGTGATATGATATGGCCTTTCTTCTTTGTGCTTCCGATCTCCATATTCAAGCACGAACATGATCTCCATCATCACCGCATTGCATCAAGGTCAATGACGCTTCTCCATGGTTGTCGCCCACCGCCTTCAACTATTACAACTACTTTGAATAGACACGCTGGTCTTAACATAAATTAAAGACAACCATATGGCTCCACCGTTGCCAACTTACAATAAGGAACATTGCATACATCAAATATAATAACAATCATGGCCATATCACTTCACCGCACACCCCGTCAAAACAAAGTTAGACGCCTCTAATTTCTTTGCATATTTTACGTGGTTTGGGGCTTTCAATAAGTGTCGTTCTAACTTACGAACAAGAACCACAACATTGATACTAGCATTGTTGATCACCCGTTGTAAATTGGATCTTAACTATGCTAGGAGAAACAGGCACCCGCAAAGCCACTTATGCAATACAAGTTGCATGTCAAGCGTGGAGCAAGTCTCATGAACGATGTCATGTAAGGTTAGCCCGGGCCGCTTCATCCCAACATACCGCAAGATGCAAAGTACACAAGAAGCAATCGACAATAAAGCATCAACGCCCACTATGACCATTGTGTTCTACTCGTTCAACAGATCTACATATAGACACGGCTTGATACCACTGTCGGGTTTCGTAGCATGGAAAAGAAAAAATTTATATCGCATACAAACAAACAAGCCAAGATCTATCTACTAGATTGTGGCAACGAGTCGATGGAATAACTTACCTCGAAGATTCCAAAGTGTTTAACGAGAGCGGATTCGTGGGTGATGTAGTCGTATTCTTCCCGATCTCAAGATCGTGTAGACGATCCTTCCAAGGTTCCGTTGGCGCTTCCAATCGGTCACACGTTCGGTACTCGACGAAGACCTTCCTCTCCTTGTTCCAAAGAAAATGGAGGTTGTAGCACTCTCCTCGCGATTCCGGCAAGACAACGGCGTGGTACCTAAGTAGAGGGAGATCATGAGGCTTCGCCTTAAGCCGAAGCGAGTATGGTGGAGTATGAGAGAGAGATATTAGTGGTCTAGGGTTTAGAAACACCAATTAGAAGGCTCTAAACCGAAGGCTAGTGCAATTAGAAGCTCTAAACCAAAACGGCTCTAAACCGGAGATTAGAGGATAGGAACTTGTGTGTATAGAGGAGGAGGCCCTGCCCCTCCTTTTATAGGTGGGAGGGGCGGCCAAGGGGAGGGAGTCCCTCCCCAAGTCAGCCTTGGGTGGCGCGCCGGCTTGGAGAGGAGGGTCTCCGCCTCCAAGTTGGTTTCAACCTCCTCTTGCTTGTTTCCCACAGTTTCCTGTTTTAGCCGTTTGACTTTCAAACTGGCCATTTGACTTTTCAGTTTTAGGATTCAATTTAATACTTTATTTGGAACAGCAAGAACACTTAGTACATGATGCAATCTTTCCAATATGTAATGACACATTCATGTACCCGTTCCCCCCGGAGTGCCGGACTTTCCGAAACCTTCTAGAACATTCCCGATGAAAACACCGAAATCATTCCCGAACTCCGAAACGGGACTTTCCTTATATGAATATTATTCTCCGGACCATTCCGGATCACCTCGTGATATCCCGGATCCCATCCGAGACTCCGAACAACATTCGGTCTCTTTCTCATAATACCATAACTACTCAAACAACGTCGAATCCTTAAGTGTGTCTCCCTACGGTTCGTGAATTATGCGGACATGATCGAGACACTTCTCCGAACAATAACCAATAGAGGAATCTGGAAATTCCTATGGCTCCCAAATATTTCTACGATTACTTTGCGATCGAATGAACCACTTACATACGATACCAATTTCCCTTTGTCTCACGATAGTTTACTTATCCGAGGTTATGATCGTCGGTATCTCTGCATACCTAGTTCAACCTCGTTACCGATAAGTACTCTTTTCTCGTTCTGTGATATGTGATCCCTTGTGAGCCACCACATGCTTGCAAGCTAATTGGATGACATTCCACCGAGAGGGCCCATAGTATATCTATCCGTCATATGGATGGACAAATCCCACTCTTGATCCATGTGTCTCAACCAATACTTTCCAACACTCAATGCCACCTTTATAGCCACCCGATTCACGGTGTGGTGTTTGATGTCATCAAAGCATCCATCCGGTAAAGGTGATATGCATGATCTCATGGTCGAAGGAATTAGATTACTATGTATCAGAAAGCATATAGCAATTGAACTATTGAAATGACTTGATCTTTATGCTATGCTTATCTATAGGAGTATGTCCACCATATCATTCTCCTAACGATATGATCTTGTTGTTGATAACATCTCAATGTTCATGATAGGGAAACCACAATCATTAATCAACCAACAAGCTAGTGAAGTATAGAGGCTATACTAGGGACTTCAAATTAAGTTTACAAATCACACAAGTATTAATGTTTCCTTGTTAATACTATTATAGCATGAATGTAAACATTTATCATAATCACAAAGATATAATAATAACTACATTTATTATTGCCTCTAGGGCATATCTCCAACATATTAGTGCTCATATAGCACTAAGGTATGGAAACTCAGGTCCCAATACATCTTCGTTATCATCCCTAGGTCTAAAGGGATCCTTTTCTCTATCAAGGGATCTGATGATCATGGGTGTTTTGGTTGGATATGATTTATCCATATTGATTTTTTCCAAAACTTTCTAAATATATGCGGGCTGATAAACGAGTATTCGTGAGGGAAGGTGCTCAAGTTGTAAACCTAAGCAGAATTTCATTTTTCCCAAATCCTTCATCTCAAATTCCATCATTAAATGATTGCGTGCTACAGATAGCGTTACCAATGCTGTTGAGGTCATCAACATAAACTAAGATGATGCAAAATCCCTTTGAGGATTTCTTTAAGAAAACGCATGGGCAATCATCGTTATTTGAGTATCCTTTATGTATAAGGAACTCACTAAGCCGGTTATACCACATTTTACCTGACTGTTTTAAGCCATAGAGTGACTTTTGTAATTTTACACAATACATGTTGCGATTTATGTTTAGATTCGGAATTTAAGTCCATCAGAGACTTTCATATAAATATCCGCATCGAGTGGTCCATATAGATAAGCGGTCACTACATCCATTAACTGCATTGATAAATTCATCTGTACTGCCAATGATATTAAGTATCGAAACATATTTCCACTTATTACAGGAGAATATGTATCGTCGTAGTCGATACCGGGTCTCTGCGTAAATCCTTGTGCTACTAGCCTCGCTTTATATCTCACCACCTCATTATTTTCGTTTCTTTTTTGAACGAAAACCCATTTAGCTTCCACAGGGAAAACTTTATGAGGAGTAAGTATTACTTTAGAGAATAACTCTCTTTTATTAAGCGTGCCTCAATTGCCTCCTTCCATTTAGCCAATCTGAGCGCTTCAGGCACTCTTTCATAGATATTGGCTCTGGATCCAGTTGAAGGGTTTTAGCAATTTTAGAGGAGAAATATATGTCGACAAGTGTAGTCTTTCTATTATATGATTCTCCCGAATCGATATAGTTTGTGGAAATTTCTTTGATTACCTTAGACACCGTGTGATTTCCCATAACAACGGAGTCTGGTTGTTTCGATGTCCCAGCATTAGAATTTGTGTGCATTTATGATGGGCTCTTGATGTTGAACATCTATTTAGTGTCTATCAACTTCAGGTTGATTTGCATTTAGTGATTTTTTTGTTTCCGCGGTGGCATTTGAGAAGCCTTTTCCCTGGTGACCAGATTTCTCCCCCTTTTTATTTTTAATTAGGGTTTGAGTAGTTTTATTTGGTACCTCTACTCGTTCTGGTGCATTAACTGCAGGGATATAAGATTTAGTGACACCTTTGTGATCAGTAAATGCGTCTGGCAAGTTGTTTGCAAAGTGTTGCAAATATATTATTCTCTGAACTTCGGATTCAGATTCTTTAGTACGTGGATCTAAGGATTGGATGCCTATCACATTCCAATCTATTTCCTGGCATTCATTGTGGTTTGTTTCTCCCCTTAATGTCGGGAAATGATCCTCATCAAAAATTAAATCAGCATACCGTACTGTAAACAGGTCCCCTGTTAGAGGTTCTAAATATTTTATAATTGACGAAGTGTTATATCACATATAGATTCCTAATTTTCTATGGGGGGGCCATGGAGGTATGCTGCGGTGGTGATATCGGTACGTATACAACGCAACCGAATTTTGGCAGGTGGGAAATACTTGGCTGATTGCCTCGTACTATTTGAAACGGGGAAGTTTCATGATATGCAGTTGGTCTGACTTGTATCAGATCTGCGGCGTGTAAACCGCATGTCCCCAACAAGAGGTTGATAAATTGCAATTCTGCAATAGTGGTCTAGCAATTAGCTTTACTTTTTTGATTAAAGATTCGGCCATTTCATTTTAAGTATGCACATAAGGTACCGAATGTTCTAGATGGATACCTAAAGCCATACAATAATCATTAAATGCGCGTGAACTAAATCCAGCCGCATTATCCATTCTTATTGTTTTTATCATATGTTTACGATGATTTGCTCGCAATTTGATAATTTGAGCAATTGGCAAAGACATGGTTACGTGTGGATAATAAACACACATGTGACCATCTAGTGGATGCATCAATTAGCACCTTGAAGTACCTAAATGGTCCAGATAGAGGTTGTATTGGACCACATATATCTCCTTGAATTTTTTCAAGAAAATTGAGTGACTCATTTTTAACTTTGAGGTAGGATGGCTTAGTTATTAGTTTTCCCCTAGCACATGCAGTGCATATAAAATCTGATAATTTGGGAAATCTTTTAATTGGTAAATTATGACCAATAGAATTGCTAATAATTTTTCTCATCATACCTATTCCAGGATGACCAAGGCGATCGTGCCAAGTCTTGAATTTATCAAGATTTTGAAAAAATATTGTGTACGCAACATAAGGTATGGGTTTGATATATGTAAAGTATAATCCGAAAGAAAATGAAGGGAATTTTTCAAGAGTTTGTTCCTCATATCCTTCACTTTTTGTTAAAAGCAAATATTCTTTCTTATCCATCTTTACTGTTTTAATATGGAAATCATTTGATCGGATATATTTGAAACTTATAAGGGCATGTGTAGATTCAAGATACAAGAGTGTATTCTAAATTACAATAGTAATACCCATAGGAAGTGTGAATGTGCCTCTTCCAAAACCAATAATTGCTTTGTTACTTCCGGTTATAGTCATAACATCTTCGTTTCTCTTGATAAGAGTTTGGAAGTATTTTGTTTCCCTTAAAATTGTGTTAGTGGTAGCACTATCCACTAGACATAATTCTTCTTCCATTTGGATTGTTTCTCGTAAAATTTCTTTTATCTGTTCTTATCCTTGAGGCCTACTCGCTTTGGGCAGAGCAAGTGCTGATGACGTGAAGAGAGACAGAAAGATTGAAAGGAAATGAGTGCTTTCATTGATATTGACTGGGGTTTTTTATAGTACCCAACAGTCATGAATACATAGTCGGTTACATGCTTTGTGTCGATTCGGAAGAGGCACAACGATTCCGAAGAGACGCGGTGATGGTTCGCTATGTACAAACGGTTGAACAAAACGAATATTCTATTGAAATCTATTAACCGTCTATTTAGCTAATAATTGATTCCTAACAACAAGGACGAGAACGTTGCCGCTGCCCCGGCCGGTAGATGGCAATTCCACGTGTAATAAGCTCTATAGGAGGACCTTGGTTTTGGTAATAATGGGTTTATGTCTTCTCTTTATCTAAATTAAACGTCTTGTTGGGCAATTTGCCATTTATTGTCACATTTGTTACTATAAAAAATACCATAGAAGACTTAGGCCTATATAAATGAAGGAGTTTCTACCATAGTAGGGATCTTTTAGGCCTTGTTTTGTACCTGTGTTTTTAGTGGATTAGTTGGGTTAATTCCCACTGATTGGGTGAAACAATTCCGCTCACCCGATCGACGTTAAAACTTTTTTGTAGAGAGAGTTCCCAAAACACGAGGAGAAGTCATGTTTCAGTTTATAGGCCAATCCAAGTGTTTTGGCCATGATATCTAGGGTTGAGCCCGTACAAACCCGGGCTACAAGACATGCTAGATAATATTTTCAAGAATATCGGTGTGTCCCAACAAATACTCTGTAAAACCTAACAAAACCGGTATGCGAAACAGGGCCATAACATTTTCTTGGTATAACCACGAACACAAAAACCATGGTAGATAATTACATTTCTTTTTTTAAGGAAATCACCAGGGAGGGGGAGAGGGTCCTCACCTAAATATTTTACTTCAAAACAAAGAGTTTACACATTACAGAGAGATAGATGGTCGCGCCAAGCTACGGCCGGTACCTTTAGTTCTGTTTTCCTAAAATGGTGTGTCCATAGAGTAAGGTCAGAGAGTATGTTTCTTATGGTTTCATTACAAGTCCGATCATGATGCTGGAATGCTTTGGCACTGCGTGTGTCCCATATCTTCCACACAATAATCATGAGCATAGAGGACCATGCGAAATCCGGTAGATGTAGAGGCAATGGAGTCGTCCAAACCCGCGAGAAGGGGAAGTGCATGGGGTTGATGCCGATTTTGCTCCAAATGGCGATGGTGGCTGGATAGAGGAAGAACCGGTGTTCCCTATCTTTGGGAAGCAGACCACATCGGGGGAAGACATCGTCTATGGTGGTCTGTGCAGGCCCTAGTATTGAGCCTGTCGAGGTGGAGGAGCCAGGAGAATATCTTCACCTTGTTGGGCACGGGCGAGTCCCAAATGAGTGCCGTCTTGGGGTCCCGGGTCTGCGTCTATAGCAGCTGGTACGCTCCCCTAGAGGATAAGCTGGCATCCCTAGAAGGAGTCGGGAGTTCGGCGCCGCCGATAGTGTGACACCCTGCAACAAGGAAGACAAGGAGGCGAGCTCGGTGGTAGCAGCGGCAGTTAGTCAATTACGCAAGCCGTCCTGAAATCCATTATGCATAACATCAGACACAAACGCGTTAGGTTGGGTATGGTGGGAGTAGAGAGCTGGGTAAGCTATTTATAGTGGTTCAGAGAGGAGCCATCTATCCTGCCAAAATAGAATGAGCCATTGTGGATAACACACTGCGTAATCTGGGATAGTAAGGGGAGGTGGCTGGCAATAATTTTCCCTAAGTATGTTTTGTTTTGTTGGTGGAGAGGATGAAGGAGGAGTGGCGGATGAGTCAATCTCTCGAGGGGAGAAGATCAGCATGCAGGAACTATAACAAAATTTCAGCAAAAGAGAAACGTTACTTGAGTTAACATTTTTTACATCAACACCTCCTAGATTCTGTGGGGAGCAAACCTTGTCCCACGCGACAAGGCACTGCACACCTGAACATGAGTAATCAGCAGCTCAAAAGAAGGCACGTCTACGCTTGTCCATACGCCTAATGGTTAGCTTAAAGTTAGTAGGGAGGGAGTCGAGGACCGAGGATAGTAGGATGAATTTGCCTCCTTTAGACAGAAGGGTGGCCCGTCATCCGGATAAGTATTTGTCGCATTTGTCGATGATGGTTGGATAATCACATTTCTTGTAGTGAATGGTGGTGCTTCTCTGAGGTATAATGGATCTAGTTCTTCCACGGTTCTGAATGGCTCTCCGTTGGCGTTCTGCATTCGGCATGGGAGGCTGGGGGGCGATCAAAGGAGAAGTGAGGGGCATCCCATGATGGAGTTCCTTGACGTCATATCTGGCAGCAACCTAAGTATCCTAGAAGGCAATGGTACGAGGCAACAATGGAGAATTGTGGTGTTAGGTGGCGAAATCAGCAGAAGATGTAGGTGCACACTGGTCACGCGGAACC
The DNA here is from genome assembly GCA_030063025.1 of Avena longiglumis. Classification (NCBI taxonomy): domain Eukaryota; kingdom Viridiplantae; phylum Streptophyta; class Magnoliopsida; order Poales; family Poaceae; genus Avena; species Avena longiglumis. The sequence goes on from CP125974.1 coordinate 463,140,273, forward strand.
CTAGCTCCTCATGTCTCATTCGACACAAAAGAGGACCGGAAATCAGGCCAGAGCATACAGAAAAAAAAATGAAAACCAAGTCAAGGCACATTAGCTTCGGTGTCCCCCTCTCTTCCAAACTTATGAAACTGAAAATGCAAAGATGGCTAGGATTGGACCATACCTCGTTGGTTCGGAGGGTGGGAGGTGTCGGCCAATCCGAAGCAAAAATCAAAAAAAGAAATAACCAGACCAAGAGTTTGTTCAACAAGAGAAGAGGTGGGAGCATATCAAGAAAAAACCATATACAATCATCAACTAACCTTTAATACTTACTATATTATGTGCACAAAGTAAAACAAATTTACATATGTATTAAAATAGCCTCTCTTTTTTCTCCACGCATGTGCAAGAAGCATATGATGCTAGGTTTGGAACTACATCCAAACAAAGCTCAATACCAAATTAAGGAGAAGTTCTTTTTACATCATATATACATTCCCGCAAAAGAATCATACATGCAAGTTAGTGGAACAAGGAAATTAAGATTTTTTTGTTTTATATTAGCAGAGAATGGAACTGCATAAGCTTCCACTGCAGGGCAGCACGATTGGTTCCCCGCGTCAACCCGAACCAAGCCCATCTGATGCAAGTTTCGGGTGTTGCCGTGTGTTGGGCTGCCTGCACGGGGCCTCGGGACAAGCCCCACGCTATGTGTTTCCTAAGAAGTCTCTGGATTTTCTATGTAGTCTCTGAGATAAGACGCACTTCATACAGATCATCACCACCTTTTCCTGGATCATCAACGATAAGATAGCGGGTGATATAGGGTATAAGAAGCTTGGCAATCTTATGAATGTACAAAAAATCTAGGTAGTCTTTTGAATGTACAAAAATGCTTGATAGTCTTATGGAGGTAAAAAGAAGAGCACAACTCACCAATTTCTGCCTTAATTCCAGGACCAAAAAAGGAGGTGAATTTTGCCTGTGTACAAAAAATGTTTGCAATGACTTAGTACTCAGATGGTCTTGTATATCAGATTCTTTACTGGATTGGAGAACAAGTATGATATGCTATCAAGGAACAACGTGCATTCAGTTTTGGAATAACTTTCTTCTAATAACTAATTACTTCTTGAAGTAGCTTATTAATCTGAGAAACTTGCAAGGAAAATTCTTAGAGGATTCGAACTCAGGTGGTGGGTTTCCCTGCAAAAAGAAGAACTCAGGTGGTGGTTTTGTACATCCACTTCCCCAGCCAAGGGAATTAGTCTCACTTCCTTAACTTGTCCTTTTATCATACTAAAAACCTAATACCAAATTAGTTTTTGAGATGAGTAAGATAACTAGATCCCATCACATGGATTTACTTAAGTCCACAATGGTGATATTTTATACAGTATTAAGAAATCCGGAAGAAAAGAAGGGTGTTAACCTGTCTTTTCTCAAAATCTGATAGCTCCAACGATTTGGCTTCAAATTCAAGTACTAAACAGTATTTCCCGTCATCAGTTACCTACAGGAAAAATATGATTGTGAATCTTTGAACCAAAAAATTTACCAGAGAACTGGCATTCCCTTTTGTTAAACGATGTCGTGATTTTTTGGTATAAAGCATTTGGTGTGAATAAAGTGAAGATAACAGAACCAGTCAACAAACATAAGTCACTGGAATATGGGAAGCTGAAAGAGCGGCTAAGGTCATCCTCGCAGATGGAGGAAACACTTCTTTGTCAAATTTCTACATCCTGAATTCAGTAACAAGACATAACAATACTCAGTGATGAAAGCTAAATTTGCTTCTGCAATTTCCACATCATAATCAGAACCGTTCCAGTATACATCTCACTAGATCTAAAACTTGTCCAACTTAGGCTACAGCTATAGTCCTCGGGCGGGCATGCCTCGTAGTGAACACTACCTACTCTGTTGCCTGGAGTTCTGAGCTAATTGGGGACTAATGGTAAGGTGATAACATATGGGACCAGTGGTCGGAAAAAATATAATTTACCCGCAAAGAAAAAGAAAAAAGAAAATCTAATGGGATTTGATGTAATTTATGAAATACAGTACAATTTGTGAAAATTATACGTGTGATTTTAGTAAATATGATAATATATAGATCAGTTAATCCACAGAACAAATTAAATAGATTGGAAATTTACTTCTTCTCGAATTTTTTGTAATATAGGTGCACTGCGTCTTGGAATGCCACCACCCTGCCAGTTGGATAAAAAGAAGATAAGTAGAATAAAGTAACAGAATCCATACAACCCAAAGAGATCTGCTAAACATGTTCAGTAGCTGAAGTGAACTTGAATTACATATGAAATAAAAGGAAAGGCAATGTTCAGGTCATGACAAAGCACCAAAAGCATGAATTACCAAACCATATTGAAAGATCCGCTTCAGAGCTTCATCAAGATGCTGCTCGTCACCATATCTATAACGTGTAACATCACTCCTGACCTAGAGGTAAGAGCAAGATTAACAAGTGACATTGTAGATATTCTGTATTGATTGTCACAAGTACTGAAATTAAGCAATAGCTGTACACACTTGGTGAGCAAACATCCTTCTAGAATTTGCATCGCAATAATAATCAATTAGTTCACATACCACCAGAAATAGGTGTACAATTTTCTAAGGTTTCATCCGCAGAGACTGGCAATATTTAAAATTAGCTACTTCCCACACTTTTTTTTTTGAGAAACACAGTACAAACGCAGACGCTCATAATGAGTACATACACTCACCCCTATGAACACACGCACACACACCCTACCCCTATGAGCACCCTCCGAGAGACTGAACCGGCGGGTCTTGAGATTGACGAAGTCACCGCAGGAGCCTCGCTATCGACGGAAACGTCGCCTCCCACTGAAAAATATTCCGCCTTTATGAGACACCAAAGCGTCAAACCTGGGGTTTGAACTCTGGTGGGCTTGGGGTACCACTGCCCTCCTAACCATCCAACCACGGGTTGGTTCTCTCCCACACTTTTCTCTAATACCATGATGCTTATTATTTTTGAGTAATACACTGATCAACAACCAACTGTTAGGCCATATCGGTTCAATTTATTTTGAATCCTGTTTTGGGCAATCTCTTGTTGTTTATTCTCCTCATGCTTCGGCAAGTTTCTCAAATAGGTGGAAAGGTTAGCAGGGAGGAACAATGTAACCTCAGTCTATCATATGGATGGTTATGTACCTACTATGTAAGAAGACTTCCAAAGTGATTGCCACATATACTCTATGTAAAACATTTGTTATTTTCTCAAATGAAACCACTGTTGTTCATGCCTTCAAATAGAACTGCATTTGTCTACTTAAGTCAATTTTTTGCTTAGCATTTGAATGGTTGAAATTAGCAGATGATTTGAACTACATGTCCAATAACAATCTTAAATTCATTGTGTGACAAAGGTCAGTTCGGATGACATTATAGTAACTTGGTTTTTGAGTAGAACGCACGTACGAACAAGATGTAGTAATCTAAAACTTAAGGCTAGTACCGCTCACGCTCAGGAACAATAATCCATGTTATAAGGTTGTTCACCCTGCTTGGGGTATCTTTCCCTGTAATGGTTTTTTTATCCTATTTATTAATGCAAAAGCATAGCGCCTGTTGTTCAACGTTAAAAAAATGTTTACCCATAATAGATCAAGGACATGTGCCCATATGAATTTGCACCCATGATGCATGAATATCACAATAGACTTGTATTTTTTCTGTGTTTAGGGATAGAGATATCATATCTCAACCTATGTTGGTTTGACACTGGATGTATAAGTAGTCGAAAAAAAACCTCAAAAAAAATTATATATAACATCTTACACTGGATGTAATCAGAAGATGGGGTGTATCATAGTAGAAGAATGTGTCTTACTATGAATAGTTTCAGGTTGTAAATTTGTCTCAGTAGCGAAAGATTACATGTAATTTCGTGACAATCTTAGTAGTGAAGGATCACATATAATTTCGTGACAATCATTGAAAGGTGTGTTTCAAATTAGCTTCTCATATTATTTACTCCTAAAAAAGTGCCAATATCACATTGGTATTATGTACAATCTATATTGATCTTCAAAATTACCTGCTTGAGGATAGGGGTAGCACACTGTTCTCTTAGAGCGAAAGCATCAGCATAGGTTATGCAGGGCACTGGTTTCAGTTCAGCATACTGCACATATAATTCAAGAATCAACACGTATTTACAGGTATAAAACCATATAAGACGCATAGATTTAGAGAAGGCCAATAATAACTGACAGAAAGAAGAGAGTTCTTGCCTTTAAGGCCATGCCTATGATTGTTAGAGGAAAGCCGTAGGTTAGCATGAGAGCAGACCACTCTGAACCTGGGAGAAGATTGAAATACGCCCCAAATCCATACCTGAGATGCAAATACACATGAGCCACCGATAGAAAAAGCATCCTGGATCTCTCTCATTTGCACAATGTACAGCATCTGAACTTACGTCAAGAGGGAGCCACCAACCCCTAGTCCAATCACGCCAAAAGAAACCTACATAACGGGGAATTCAGCATGAATGACAACACAAGGCCGCCGCTTAGTCGGTTGCTGCTAGCTCTCGAGAACCAAAAAAGCGCCTGAGCCGCTCACCTTGGCGAGGGTGAACCCATCGTCGTCGGGTACGAGGGCCTTGTCGCCGGCTGCTCCGGACGACGACGCGGGCGCGGCAGGCGGCGAAGAATCCGCAGCTCGGACCGGCGCAACCGCGCGACCGGGCCGGCAAGGCACAATGGATGGTGCATGGCTCGCCCGGCGGCGGGAGGAGAGGGGCGCCTGGAACGCGGCAAGCGCCCGGACTGCGTGTGCCGAGCACTGCACAGACATCTCGCCTTTCAGGCTCTGCCGCACGTCGGAGCACTACCACTAGCTTGTGGATTTTTTTTCCTTGGGAAATGAGTGCTTTCCTCGTTGGGGATTTTGGTGGAACAGGGAGAAAGAAGATGGTGGCTGGCTGGGGTTTTGGCGCGTGGAGGAAGGAGAGGAGAGGAGAGGAGAGGAGAGCAGCGGTTCACCCATCCGTCTGGTCTGTGTGTGTGGGCCCCCCAGCCTACGCGGACGAATGGGGGCCAGTCGCACCGCTTCCGGTCAGTCGCAGCATGAGGGAAATAATCGATCTCGCCGCGGGCGCCGCCGCGCGAGGTCGAAATCGCGGGATGGGTGCCGCCGCTCGAGGTCCGCTGCGCTATGAGCCATCACCGTGTCTTGCCTACCTCTTTCGAGGATGTCAGCATCTGGGCACCATCCGCTAGGCGCTGCCAAGCGAGGAATGAAGGTGGATGTCATTGTCCTTTTTTTTTGTGAATGCCATTGTCCTTGTGGAAGGGGCGTCACCCAACACAGTCAAACGGGCCGGAAAAGGGCCCGTAACCGGAATTAACCACGGAACTGTGATTCTTTTCTAGTCTAGTGGAGTAGCTAGGCAGGTCTATATTCTTAGGGTGGATAGAAAAACAGATAACCGAAAACCAAATTAAAAAGATCGAGACTGCCGAATAAATTGAGACCGAAAGGGCTGATCAAAAAATTGGATAACAAATTTTATAGATTAAATTTAGTTTGGTTAATTTGGTCATTAGTTATTGGTAACCAAATGGACTGAATTGATCAAACTTTAGGTGAGAGTGGCCTAATTCCAAAGCCTTAGTTGCCCATAACTATAGATTTATCTTCTTCGACTAAGTGAAATTTAGTATTATTAAATGTTAGTTTCGGCCAATTAATATGACTGTATGAAATTTATTTTATATTTAAATTACAACTGAAATAGTACCAAATGGTTTACCAAATATTATTCAATTTTTGCATTTGATAATATCTAGCACATAGTTTGGTCATGAACGAAACCGAATTATTGGATAGCCGAATTTGTCGGTTAGTAAAATAACAAGTAAATTTTGGTCTTTATTTTTGGAAGACCGATTTTAAAATAGACCTGTTTCTTTTCCTGTTTTATTTTCGTTTTTTGGACTTTGAATTTTTTACACTAGAAATTTTCCAGATTTTAATGTTTTTTAACTCAATGTTTTTTAAAATATGGACATTTTTTCGAAATTTAAATCTAAATATTTTTTAATATGAAAAAATTTCAGAATCTAAACATATTTAAGTTGAACAACTTTCAAATTTTGAACAAAATTAAATAATGTGAACAAATTTCAAAATCTAAACATTTTTTAAATCTAAAAATTTAAAATCATAAATATTGTAAAAGAAACAACAAAAAAAATTTGGGCCGGCCAAGCCGGCACATGCACGTGTGGGAAGAAGCGAGCTTAGCTCACTTGGTTAGGGAAGTAGATGTATAGTCCAGCCACCCAGGTTCAAGTCCTCACGAACGTAGATTTGGCTTCTTATTATTTTAAAAACAAAAGAAAATGATACTACTCCCCTGAGGGATCCTCCGGGTCGCCGCGCGCGACGCATCATGGTTATGCCTCCCTACAAACAATGTGTGTGGGACCCGCTTATACTTTTCCTTGCCTTATCTCTTTCTATCTAAACCTCGCGTTCTAGCCCCGAGCAGTGGTGTGCGCCTCCCACATCCCAGCTAGGCGCCGCCCGCAACCACGTGTCTGCTGCTTGCCTTGCATCACCGCACGCCGCCGGAGCTCGCTGCGCCTGTTCCTTGCCCCTGCACCACCATGCTGCATGCTCGTGCCACCCCTCCTCCGAGCTGCTGCCTTGCCACCATGCACAACACCGCGCCGACGCACTGACGGGTTGTTGCCACACCGTGCCACCATGTCGTCCCATTGGCTTGCCGGAGCGCCGCCTGCCGCCGCCGCTTAGGCTGCTGCCGCCGCCGCCTCCTTCTCCCTACTTCCATCGCGCCGCCGCCTAAGCCTCGTCCTCCGGCACGTCGCCCAAGCTCCCCTGCCGGACATGGCGATCTCGCCAAAGATGGAGGCCCCGCCATGCTCTGTCGCCTCTCTGATGACTGGATTCCTACACCAACAACATGATTATTGCAATACTTGTAGAAGCAAATATTTAAAGAGCTTGTCCCGATGAGAGCTCGGCGAACGGAAACAACATGACCCCCCAGCCACGTTGTCAATGCGGCCTCATTTGCACCCAAACCATGGTTTGGAAATAGTCTACTCTATAGGTTGCTAGGATAAATGAATTTAAGATGATTTGTAACAACTACTGCTAGGACTGGAAAAAAACTAGAAAAAAGTAAAACTGGAAAGATGTGAATCAATGAGATGAAATATTAATGTAGATAAGCAATAAAGTAAAATATTAATGCTACGATTCCTCAAGTAATGTTGTGCATACCGGTGTGCATTATAAGTGCTTATGGAATAGCTATAAACTATACTTGTGACGGTCCCTCAAATATTGTTGTCTCCCATCATTGGTAAGTGGCAACTAGACAAATCAATTGTCAACACCCTCTTCAGACATAGGTCATCTCGTAAAATAATAGTGTATTAAGGTAACAATACTAATTAAGGTAAACCAGACCAAAGACATTAAGTTGTATGTACAACCGTACTCCTAAGCAAGTGTGCTAGTCATAAGATATCCCGTCTGTCACTTTGGGGTCAAGCAATTCGCAACACTATACCTATCTATATCATGAGTGATCTTGGAGAAACTATGGGTGGTGCATTGTAAGCTGTTGTTGCCTCCGCAAATCACTTATAGCAAATAGCCTATTAGTTCTACTCATGGAAGAGCAGAGACTAAATCGTAAGTTTTGGGACACACCGTGAATCCCTAGTAAATTCCTCAACAATGGATTAGACGTCTCCAATCACTAGAATAATATCATGAATAGAACAATGTAAAGAGAAAGCACAAACATATTAATTAATAAGAACACACCACACTTCAATTACTCAAATCATCATAACATTAATAAAATGGATTTCAAGCCATATTACAGCCCATCAGGGATACCATGATGGGGAAGGATGAAGGAGTAGCGGCGATGGAGATAGTGATGGCGGCGCGGTGATGGTGGCGTCGGCGTGGTGATGGCGGCGTCCTCCTTCTCCTCCTCTTATTGCTTGTATGGCTTGATGGTGTTGATGGAGATCTGGATCTTGGTGGAGTTGTAGAGGCTATGGAGACGACACGGCGACAGGGCTCCACCGTGGAGGCGGTAGATGGGAGCTAGATCTTGTATATGGTGTATTGGTCGGTTGGCTCCTCTCTCTTGACTCCTCCCTCCTTTATATAGGGCTTGGGGTGCCCTAGGGTTTCCCCAATACCATCATATGACTTAGGAAAGGTTATGGTGCTTCAGAGGGGGGGGAATCCCGTTGTTTGCGACCTTTTTACCAACTATAGGGCGGGAATTTTTCTCTCTGGCCGTATAGTTGGTCGTTGAACCTTCGGGTTTCACAGTGTTTTGGCCGTCATTTCTTTATACGAACTCCGTTTTGGGTGTTCTTGGGCTCGTTGGATTCGTCTCGACGAGGGATACAACCCAGTGGTATTGGATATTTATTTTGAGAAGTTGGAAAAAATCACTTTTTTAACCTCTCAAATGGCTAAGTCTAGTCTCTGTATTTCCTCCATATTATACTCTCTTTGTTCCTTTTGCCTTTGTTTTATCCATAATCATCATCAACACATACACACATGTCAAAGACAGAGAAGAGGGATAAAATTTTACCTAAACTACTAAATGTGCAAAGCTCATATGAGAATGAATAAATAATAGAAACCATGCATGTTTGGCATAACTGTAGCTAGATGAAGCATGTAATGGGTGGTTGATATGCATAAAATACTTCTATAAAAGTGTACATAAATTCCACTCATCACTCTCCACATGTCGTATTTGTGTTCGTGTCCTCCCCCGACGCGCGAGAGCTCCCGCCAGAGCAGCACTTGCCATCGCAGCCGAATCAGGCGGATTTTTGCTACTCGTACGGTGCAAAAATGGGGGTAACACCCTCAGAATCGGACCTATGCAAGTTTTAGCAAAATTCGCCAAACCCGCATAGAAACGATTCAAAGGTGCCCACCAGGCACTTTCGTGCGGGTGGAAAGCAAAGTAATAACATTACACAACAGTCCTCGATGGGACCCATGCGAGAGATATATATATATGACTCAATGAGTCAAGAATACAGATATAAGATACAAAGGTCCAAATCACCTTAAAACGATAGAGCGTCCAAGCTACGGACAAGATGCAAATGGGGCTAAGAGCCCCAAGAATAACCAATGGCGTCCATAACCCCGCCAAAGCCGGAAGGGTAACCTCGCTAACGGCGCCGCATCTCAAAACCTGCTTAAACAAAAGGGTGCCGACAAAGGGCAAAGGAAAAGAGGAGCGTCGATCGAGGCCAAGACACGGCGAGGCTAGAATTCGGGTCCTCGCCTACATAGGTATGGTGGATCAAGCGGCAAAGATGCACTAAACAACCTACAGAGACTCGATACAACTGACGGTTATCAGAGAGGGGTAAGAATGACCTATCCGGATCCAACCTGAAGCTAACACCAAACAAACCCATCCTGGTGTTTCCCCCTCGAGACCAAGCGAGGAAGTCAACCGAGGAACTCACACAGTTGGCAGTTTTACTTATCCGGTTATCGTTGCGGCAATTACTAGTCAGGTTAAAGATAGTCGTCCTGATAAAAATAAGCAGTGGGCCCTTTTAGTTAACCATTCCGTTGTAGTTGCATCAATTACTAATCAGATACAGATAGCATGATATAATCCCAAAACCCAGCAGTTGTTGGTACTTTTATTCAGCCATTTCGTTGTAGTTGCAAGATTTACTAGTCAGGTACAATGGTCGCAAGCGACAATTCAAACAAGCAATTGTGGGCAGTATTATTAGTCATTCCATTATAGTGAAGCTGATTACTAGTCATTATAAAGTCAAATTGATAGCAGTAAACTTTAGTTATGCTTGTCTATGATCGAGATACTGTGATCCAAGTCGTCCATATCCGCGGACACGGCTTTCAGAAAGTTTTACCCGGCCGGGGTGCACCAATAGCAACACACGCTCGATCAACCTCGGAAAAACCAAATCAAAACCCAACGAGGCTTTCACGATCGAACAATCACAGATTCAGAAATATTTCAGGCCACCCCATTGAGTACACCCGAACGGCGTAAGCAAGCTCCGAGACGGACTCAAGGTTTGCGTAATGGTCAGAACGATCGGGAACCCGAAAGTGTGGGCTTGTCGATACCGCTAAAACATTCTCGCTTACCTAAAAGACAAAGGTGCTCCTCGCACAATTGTAAATACATAAGTAGCATGGCATAAGTACAGATCGTAAATAAAACCTCAAACTAGTTTGTGGCCCCAAGAAATAAGATGAATCAAGCTCGCTCGGGGTCCCATATACCTCCGGATGTGGATAGCGATAAAACAAGGAACAGGTATCAAGTACTCGGGGTCCTACGGGACACAAGTGGGCGTTCGGAAACCAAATATTATCTATCACCCACCGATGCCTCTGCTTAATTCAATTTTAGTTGTTAAACAGGAATTAAAGTGAACGATAAGTAAAACTATGGTCATCTCCAACAACAAACATGCGGCAAGGCTCCAACAACTGTGGCAATTGGCGACACGCAACAGCACTTGAGCAGGCGACTACGACGCGCAAGTCCAACTATCTAACAAACAATAGATAATAGGATGTGTCCAAGGCAATATAGGGCTGCAAGGGATATCACGGGTACGATAACTAGAGCATCGCAACACAGATAGCAAATAGATCAACAGGAAGGAGTAAAACACTATAAAAGTAAGATATGTAGAAAGGGGGAGATGCTCGCCTGAAAACATTGTCGAAGGGTTCAACCGAAGATCGGGTCGAAGCTCACAACATCTCATCGTCCTATCCGGGAAGAAGCAAAACACTAAAAGGAACAAACAATGCAGCAATTACAACTAATGCGGAAGAATCAGCATGATCATGATATGATGAATGACATGGCAAGTTAATGATGCAACTATGTGGAAAAGGGATTCGGGGTAAAACACATTGATGGTACAACATTCGTGAGGCACTATTAATACTAAACATTTAGCTCCCATTTTTATTTATTATGTTTTCCTTGCATAAACAATACTGATTATAAAACTGCTCTTAATACATGATGCAAAAGATAACATGGATAGCATAAACAGAAAGGTCTCGTCGAGCTGAGCATTTTAGACATATCATTTGCTAAATTTGGAATTATAAATCAAAAGTTATTAAATTATTTAGTTCCAGTGGCATTTGTGGTAATTTACTTCAACTTGGAATTTAAAATGTTCAAAAGGCAATTTGAATGGCATATTTGAAATCCTCACATTTTTCTGATTCAAAAACATATAACATTTGCATTATTTGGATTTATAGTTTTAAAGTTATTTAAAATCTGATTTGAAATTTGAATTTGAATTAGATTTAAATAGTTTTGAAATTAAACAGAATCTGCACAACGTTTTACACCCAGGCCAACCTAGCCCCAGTCACAGACACGTGGGGCCAGGCACACCCGGACCCACACGCCAGTGGCTGAGAGGGAGGAGGACCGCGGGTTGAGGCCTAAATACTTGGAGAGCCTTTTTGCAAAAACAACTGACGCTGACTGGTGGGGCTGGGCTGGACCGCGGCTTAGGAAAACAAAAGAGGGGGGGGTATGTGCAAAGTGCCACGTGTGCACTGTTTCTCTTCTCTCTGAACCAACTGACGGAAGAACGCAGCCGGGCGGGCGAGGGATCGAACCGATCCGGGCGACGCGAGGCGGCAACCACTGGGCTGGTCTGGTTTGTTGACAGGAGGGAGGGAGGCGGCTAGATAGGGTCTGCGCGCGAAGCGACGCCGACGACCACACTGCAGACCGAGGGCGCTCGCCGTGACCCGCAACCCGGAAACGAACAAGAAAGGGAGGTGTCCGGAGGTAGAGTGGCTCACCGCAGTTCGCTTGGGTCGGTTCGGGCAGGGGCGCAGACGATCGCCGGCGGGGCTCGCGGACGGCGGTGCTAGGGTTTCACGGCGACGTCGACGTGCAGGGGACCTGGGGGCTTCTCCTCCGTGGCTCCGTGCACAGGTCGAAGCAGAGGTACTCCACGGCCTTCCCCGACAACCTTAGCACCACGCCCGCCTCCTGGTTTGCTGTGCTCGAGCGAGAACCGACGGTGGTGGCCGGCGTCAGCAGCTGGTGGCGGTGGAAGAAAGGGAGGAGAGGGGAGGGGAGGCAGGGCCTCTGGGCGGATCTGGGGAGGCTAGAGGGGCGAGGGAGAGGATAAGAACGAGAGGGGGCAGGTGGGGGCTTGCGTGGGGGAGGGGTAGATGGAAAAGGTGGCCTCGGTGCCACCTTTCCTCCTCCTCACGTGAGCCAGGTCAGGGGCAGCTGGGTGGGGAGAGCTGGGCCAGGGCGAGGGTGGAGAGGGGGCTCGGGGTAGGCAGGTCTGGAGGGGCCCCTAGGGCAGGGAGAGAAGAGAGGGAGAGGGGGAAAGCTAGGGCCTAGGGTTTGGATTAGGGGGTGGCCTCGGCTAGAGAGGAGAGAAAAAGGGGGACTTAGGGTTTGTTTAGAATAGATGTGGTTAGGTTTAGCTAGGATGGGGTATGGGGGTGACTTAGGGTTTAGGTTTTGGACTAGGTGTCGCTTAGGGTTTTATCTAGGGTGGTTATGGTGATGAGGATTAGAGAGAGAGGGAGAGCTAAGGATTTTTTGAATCATGCATGCTCCATTCAAAGACCAAGCAAGATCAAAAAGAAAAGAGGTAGGGAGAGGGATGTGGGGTTTAGGCTTATGCACACCCACATGATCACATGTGCATGCAAGGATGGGGGTGGTGATAGGGTAGGGTCTCACTAGAAGGGGAGAGAGAGGGGTTTGGTCTCTAGAGGGGAAGGTTAGATGCTAGGGGTTCCTTTGGACAAGATACATCCATGCACCAAACAAAACCCATCAAGACCAAGCCTAGGAAAAGAGGGAAAGGGAGGTGATAGCAATAACACACAAGCAAGATATAAAATGCTCAAGCAATGCACCATATCACATGCAACATGTTAAAAAATATGATCCATGCAAAGTTTGATATGATTCTCAAATGCAATGTGGCATGATGACATGAGCATGTGGTCATGAGGATGCAATGCACAAAAACAACGCGATTTTCTAGTAGTGGTTTTTGCGGGATGCCACAATTCGACACCACTAACAATGGATCTCGCCCTCGAGATCCGCCTCATGGTACCGGAAGGAAGGTCGGCGTCCTGCATCTTCTCGCTTCGTGTAGATCCTCGCGACACCACTAACGAGGGTTCATCCTCCATCTTGAAATCGGCGACACCACCAACAAAGGGTCGTTGTTCCTGATCGTCGAGAGAACGCTCCGGAAACAAAAGGGCGAAGGTAGAGGCATCAACAAATAAAGCCACCTCTAGCTTCCGTGGACGGAGTAAAATCGCTGGATCCACTGATTCGATGTACAAGAGCGAATGATAAGAGTAGTCGGATGGTGATCAGTCCATCGCGCACCCAAACCATTACTCTGCACACGAATAGGCGGATTATGCAACCAACTCTCGGAATTAGACTGAAGATCCCGACAAGCGAGGTTCGGAACAACGGAGTGATGCAGACGCTGCATCCGATCTGGCGTAGAGGATGTCGCCGCGTCGGAAAAACACCGGAAAGCACAAACAAGGAACAAAGAATAATACCACAGCAGACGGATCACTCGGATAGCAGGAGGACCGGATGTAGCAACACCGTTACCAGATAAGGAAGCGAAACCCTGAAGGTACGACGGAAAACCCAACCACGAGAAATCCTGGACTCGAAGAGAGAGAAGAGAGCGGATTCAAAACCCGTCGAGATAAGAGGAGAATAGCAGAGGGGTAAGGAGTAAAATCAGACCTAATCAGAACTATCCAACCGATTTTCAAGAATAGTTTTGACACTCTACTTCGGCCGTTAGCTAGGTTATCCTACAGGCTGGACTTGTGGGGTATCGTAACTGCTGAGCTCTGATACCACTCTGTAACACCCTCAGAATCGGACCTATGCAAGTTTTAGCAAAATTCGCCAAACCCGCATAGAAACGATTCAAAGGTGCCCACCAGGCACTTTCGTGCGGGTGGAAAGCAAAGTAATAACATTACACAACAGTCCTCGATGGGACCCACAGATCAGATATATATAACAGCGACTCAATGAGTCAAGAATACAGATATAAGATACAAAGGTCCAAATCACCTTAAAAACGATAGAGCGTCCAGCTACGGACAAGATGCAAATGGGGCTAAGAGCCCTGAAGAATAACCAATGGCGTCCATAACCCTGCCCAGGCCAAGCCGGAAGGGTAACCCTGCTAACGGCGTCGCATCTCAAAACCTGCTTAAACAAAAGGGGTGCCGACAAAGGGCAAAGGAAAAAGAGGAGCGTCGATCGAGGCCAAGACAGCGAGGCTAGAATTCGGTGGTCCTCGCCTACATAGGTATGGTGGACTGAAGCGGCAGCGGCAGCATGCACTAAACAACCTACAGAGACTCGATACAACTGACGGTTATCAGAGAGGGGTAAGAATGACCTATCCGGATCCAACCTGAAGCTAACACCAAACAAACCCATCCTGGTGTTTCCCCCTCGAGACCAAGCGAGGAAGTCAACCGAGGAACTCACACAGTTGGCAGTTTTACTTATCCGGTTATCGTTGCGGCAATTACTAGTCAGGTTAAAGATAGTCGTCCTGATAAAAATAAGCAGTGGGCCCTTTTAGTTAACCATTCCGCTAGAAGTTGCATCAATTACTAATCGAATCTGAGATAGCATGATATAATCTCAAAACCCAAAGCTTGTTGGTACTTTTATTCAGCCATTTCGCTAGAAGTTGCAAGATTTACTAGTCAGTACAATGGTCGCAGCGACAATTCAAACAAGCAATTGTGGGCGATTATTAGTCATTCCATTATAGTGAAGCTGATTACTAGTCATTATAAAGTCAAATTGATAGCAGAAACTTTAGTTATGCTTGTCTATGATCGAGATCGTGATCCAAGTCGCCCATATCCGCGACACGGCTTTGAAAGTTTTACCACCGGGTGCACCAATAGCAACACACGCCGATCAACCTCGGAAAAACCAAATCAAAACCCAACGAGGCTTTCACGATGAACAATCACAGGATTCAGAAATATTTCAGGGCCACCCCATTGAGTACACCCGCAACGTAAGCAAGCTCGAGACGGACTCAAGGTTTGCGTCAATGGTCAGAAACGATCGGGAACCGAAAGTGTGGCTGGGCTTGTCGATACCGAAAACATTCCGCTTACCTAAGCGATGCAGTGTGATCCTCGCAATTGTAAATACATAAGTAGCATGGCATAAGTACAGATCGTAAATAAAACCTCAAACTAGTTTGTGGCCCCAAGAAATAAGATGAATCAAGCTCGCTCGGGGGTCCCATATACCTCCCGGATGTGGATAGCGCGATAAAACAAGGAACAGGTATCAAGTACTCGGGGTCCTACGGGACACAAGTGGGCGTTCGGAAACCAAATATTATCTATCACCCACCGATGCCTCTGCTTAATTCAATTTTAGTTGTTAAACAGGAATTAAAGTGAACGATAAGTAAAACTATGGTCATCTCCAACAACAAACATGCGGCAAGGCTCCAACAACTGTGGCAATTGGCGACACGCAACAACACTTGAGCAGGCGACTACGACGCGCAAGTCCAACTATCTAACAAACAATAGGTAATAGGATGTGTCCAAGGCAATATAGGGCTGCAAGGGATATCACGGGTACGATAACTAGAGCATCGCAACACAGATAGCAAATAGATCAACAGGAAGGAGTAAAACGCTATAAAAGTAAGATAGGTAGAAAGGGGGAGATGCTCGCCTGAAAACATTGTCGAAGGGTTCAACCGAAGATCGGGTCGAAGCTCACAACATCTCATCGTCCTATCCGGGAAGAAGCAAAACACTAAAAGGAACAAACAATGCAGCAATTACAACTAATGCGGAAGAATCAGCATGATCATGATATGATGAATGACATGGAAAGTTAATGATGCAACTATGTGGAAAAGGGATTCGGGGTAAAACACATTGATGGTACAACATTCGTGAGGCACTATTAATACTAAACATTTAGCTCCCATTTTTATTTATCATGTTTTCCTTGCATAAACAATACTGATTATAAAACTGCTCTTAATACATGATGCAAAAGATAACATGGATAGCATAAACAGAAAGTTCTCGTCGAGCTGAGCATTTTAGACATATCATTTGCTAAATTTGGAATTATAAATCAAAAGTTATTAAATTATTTAGTTCCAGTGGCATTTGTGGTAATTTACTTCAACTTGGAATTTAAAATGTTCAAAAGGCAATTTGAATGGCATATTTGAAATCCTCACATTTTTCTGATTCAAAAACATATAACATTTGCATTATTTGGATTTATAGTTTTAAAGTTATTTAAAATCTGATTTGAAATTTGAATTTGAATTAGATTTAAATAGTTTTGAAATTAACAGAATCTGACAACGTTTTACAGGCCAACCTAGCCCGATCCACAGACGTGGGGCCGGGCACACCCGGACCCACACGCCGATGGTGAGAGGAGGACCATGGTTGAGGCCTAAATACTTGGAGAGCCTTTTGCAAAAACAACTGGTGGGGGCTGGGGCTGGACCATGCTTAGGAAAACAAAAGAGGGGGGTATGTGCAAAGTGCCACTGCTTTTTCTCTCTCTGAACCAACGACGGAAGAACACGGTGGCGGGCGCGGGGATCGAACCAATGATCTGGGCGTTGAGGCGGCAACCACTGGGCTGGTCTGGTTTGTTGACAGGAGGGAGGGAGGCGGCTAGGTAGGGTCTGCGCGCGCGGAAGCGAGGCGACGTCGACGACCACACCGTAATCGAGCGTCACCGTGACCGCGCAAAAAACGAACAAGAAAGGGGAGGTGTCTGGGAGGTAGAGTGGCTCACCGCGGGTTCGTCGGGGTGGTCGGTTCGGGCAGGGGCGCAGACGATCGCCGGCGGGGCTCGCGGACGGCGGTGCTAGGGTTTCACGGCGACATCGACGTGCAGGGACCTGGGCTTCTCTTCATGCTCGTGCATGGTCGGCAGAGGTACTCCACGGCCTTCCCCGACAACCTTAGCACCACGCCCGCCTCCTGGTTTGCTGTGCTCGAGCGAGAACCAACGGTGGTGGCCGGCGTCAGCAGCTGGTGGCGGTGGAAGAAAGGGAGGAGAGGAGGGCGGGGCCTCTGGGCGGATCTGGGGAGGCTAGAGGCGAGGAGAGGATAAGAACGAGAGGGGCGGTGGGGCTTGCGTGGGGAGGGTAGATGGAAAAGGTGGCCTCGGTGCCACCTTTCCTCCTCACGTGAGCTGAGTCAGGCATTTGGGTGGGGAGAGCTGGGCCGAGGCGAGGTGGAGAGGGGCTCGGGGTGGCAGTGGAGGGGCCCCTAGGACAGGGAGAGAAGAGAGGGAGAGGGGGAAAGCTAGGGCCTAGGGTTTGGATTAGGGGGTGGCCTCGGCTAGAGAGGAGAGAAAAAGGGGGGACTTAGGGTTTGTTTAGAATAGATGTGGTTAGGTTTAGCTAGGATGGGGTATGGGGGTGACTTAGGGTTTAGGTTTTGGACTAGGTGTCGCTTAGGGTTTTATCTAGGGTGGTTATGGTGATGAGGATTAGAGAGAGAGGGAGAGCTAAGGATTTTTGAATCATGCATGCTCCATTCAAAGACCAAGCAAGATCAAAAAGAAAAGAGGTAGGGAGAGGGATGTGGGGTTTAGGCTTATGCACACCCACATGATCACATGTGCATGCAAGGATGGGGGTGGTGATAGGGTAGGGTCTCACTAGAAGGGGAGAGAGAGGGGTTTGGTCTCTAGAGGGGAAGGTTAGATGCTAGGGGTTCCTTTGGACAAGATACATCCATGCACCAAACAAAACCCATCAAGACCAAGCCTAGGAAAAGAGGGAAAGGGAGGTGATAGCAATAACACACAAGCAAGATATAAAATGCTCAAGCAATGCACCATATCACATGCAACATGTTAAAAAATATGATCCATGCAAGGTTTGATATGATTCTCAAATGCAATGTGGCATGATGACATGAGCATGTGGTCATGAGGATGCAATGCACAAAAACAACGCGATTTTCTAGTAGTGGTTTTTGCGGGATGCCGCAATAGGCGGGACGAGGATGCTACTGGAAGTGGTCGTTGTTGCTACAAATGAAGGGTCACAATGCTACTCGAACGATGAATGCATTTTGATATTTTTCTATAGGGCGATGCTACAATAATAGTAATGTTTTACTATTTCTGTTCTATGTTTTTGCGACAATATCACAAAGTATTTGCTACGATATTTTTGACAAAATTCCTCAGCAAAGTCGGTTTTGCTATGACAGCCATCGGCGATATCTTCGAAGAGGTCGTTCTTTTTGCTACATTAGCACATGTTTCTTGCTACCATAGTTTTGCAGTTTTAATACAATAGCATAACGTTTCTGTTGGAATTTTGGCCCAAATAGTCTAGCCCATTTTCTATTTCAATAATTCCTGGAAATCCTAGAGGCCCATGTGGCCCATTCATGCAAGACAAGAGCTGGGATAAATGTTTAGTCCCACATTGCTAGTTGAGTGGAAGTTGGACCAGCTTATAAGGTGAGCTCTCCTACCACTTGGTAAAAGGATGAGAAGGAGAAGGAGAGAGTTCCACACGCGCGCTCCTCCTCCTCCTCGCTCGCCTCGCCACGCCTCGTCACGACGCGGGAATCTCGCCGAGCCGAGCTTTATTTTGCCACGCATGAATGGTATATGAACAGATGTACAGAAGCTGAAACGTTTGCTTTGAATGGACTTTTAATACGAGTTAAATGAATACGAATTGCTGATGGGGAACGGCTCGCATGCTTCTGTTCATGGTGTTGGTACGGTCGATCTGAAGTTCACTTCGGGAAAGACTGTGCGCCTGAAGAATGTGCATCATGTTCCCTCAATAAATAAAAATCTTGTTAGCGAATCTCTTCTGTGTCGAGATGGCTACAAGATTGTATTCGAGTCCAATAAATTTTTAATTTCAAAGTATGGAACCTTTATTGGTAAAGGCTATGAATGCGGAGGCTTGTTTCGCTTATCACTGTCAGACATTTGTAATAAAGTTGTTAATCATATTTACACAAATTTTGAATCAAATGTCTGGCACTCTCATCTTTGTCATATTAATTTTGGTTGTATGACGCGGCTAGCCAAAATGAATTTAATCCCTGATTTCTCAACTGTTAAGGGATCTAAGTGCCAAGTCTGCGTGCAAGCTAAACAACCTCGCAAGTCACATACGACTGCAGAAGTGAGAAATTTAACACCACTAGAGCTCATACATTCTGATCTTTGTGAGATGAATGGTGTGTTGACAAAAGGTGGAAAGAAATATTTCATGACTTTGATCGATGACTCTACAAGATATTGTCATGTGTATCTTCTGAAATCAAAAGATGAGGCTTTGAGTTTCTTCAAAATCTATAAAGCTGAGGCAGAAAATCAACTTGATCGAAAGATTAAGAGGCTTAGGTCTGATCGTGGTGGAGAGTATTTTTCCAACGAGTTTGATTCCTTTTGTGCGGAACATGGTATAATTCATGAGAGGACGCCTCCCTACTCACCCCAGTCAAATGGAGTAGCCGAAAGAAAGAACCGTACTCTAACAGATTTGGTTAACGCCATGTTAGACACATCGGGTCTTTCTAAGGAATGGTGGGGGGAGGCATTATTGACCGCGTGTCATGTCCTAAACCGAGTTCCCATAAAGAACAAAGAAATTACTCCATTCGAAGAATGGGAGAAGAAAAGACTAAAACTCTCTTACTTACGTACTTGGGGTTGTTTGGCAAGGTTAATGTACCAATCCCCAAGAAGCGCAAGCTTGGACCAAAAACCATTGATTGTGTTTTTCTGGGCTATGCTTTTCATAGCATTGGTTATAGATTCTTGATAGTAAAATCTGAAGTACCTGACATTCATGTCGGTACAATCATGGAGTCGATGATGACTTTCTTTGAGGATATCTTTCCAATGAAGGATAAACCTAACTCATCAAATCCGAGATACCTAGTTCATCTAATCGAGAATTTGCTATATTCTCGAACCTATCATTCCGATTGAACACTCGAAAGTCCTAAGGAGGATGATAATGAAATT
This sequence comes from Avena longiglumis, assembly GCA_030063025.1. Lineage (NCBI taxonomy): Eukaryota > Viridiplantae > Streptophyta > Magnoliopsida > Poales > Poaceae > Avena > Avena longiglumis. The sequence goes on from CP125974.1 coordinate 463,160,452, forward strand.
CCTAAAAGGAGCAAGAGACAAAGGATCGCAAAGTCTTTTGGTGATGATTTCATTGTGTACCTTGTGGATGACACTCCACTTCCATTTCGTAAGCTTATGCATCTCCGATGCTTGACTCTTTGGAAGGAAGCTGTTCATAGTGAGATGAATTCCATCTTAGCTAATGAAACATGGGAGATCACTGATCGTCCTTATGGGTGCAAACCTGTAGGATGTAAATGGGTGTTCAAGAATAAACTAAGGCCTGATGGTACTATTGAGAAGTACAAGGCAAGTCTTGTGGCCAAGGGTTATACCCAAAAGGAAGGTGAAGACTTCTTTGACACTTACTCACCTATAGCAAGGTTGACCACCATTCGAGTACTACTTTCTCTGGCTGCCTCACACGGTCTTCTCGTTCATCAAATGGACGTTAAGACGGCTTTCCTAAATGGAGAGTTGGATGAGGAAATTTATATGGATCAACCAGATGGTTTTGTAGTAAATGGTCAAGAAAGAAAAGTGTGCAAGCTACTGAAGTCTTTGTATGGTCTTAAACAAGCACCTAAGCAGTGGCACGAAAAATTTGATAAAACCTTAACCGCTGCAGGCTTTGTTGTAAACGGGCGACAAGTCGTATACTATCACCATGGTGGGGGTGAGGAGTCATCCTTTGTTTGTATGTTGATGACATCTTGATTTCGGAACCAACCTTAATGCAATTAAGGAGGTCAAAGATTTCTTATCTCGTTCCTTTGAGATGAAGGATCGGGAGTAGCCGATGTCATCCTGAACATCAAGCTATTGAGATATGATGATGGTGGAATTACATTGCTTCATCCCACTATGTGGAAAAGATCTTGAGTCGTTTCGGGTATAGCGTCAATTTTTCTCCTACACCGTATGATCCTAGTGTGTTGCTTGAAAGAATCGAGGAAATGCTAGAGACCAACTAAGATACTCTCAAATCATTGGCTCGCTTATGTATTTAGCTAGTGCCACGAGACGACATCGCCTTTCTTGTAAGCAAACTCGAGATTTGTCTCAAATCCAGGAGATGATCACCGGCATGCTCTTGAAAGAGTTATGTGATATCTAAAAGGTATCATGAGCTATGGCATACACTATACCCGGTATCCGAGGGTACTAGAGGGTTATAGTGATTCAAATTGGATATCGATCTTGATGAGATAAAGGCCACGAGTGGATATGTTTTCACACTTGGTGGTGGTATTTGTTTCTTGGAAGTCTTGCAAGCAGACCATCTTAACGAGGTCAACTATGGAAGCAGAACTCACAGCACTAGACACGGCCACTATTGAGGCAGAGTGGCTTCGTGAACTCTTGATGGACTTACCTGTGGTTGAAAAACCTATACCCGCAATTCCAATAAACTGTGATAATCAAACTGTGATTATTAAGGTGAACAGTTCTAAGGATAATATGAAGTCCTCAAGACATGTGAAGAGGAGACTGGAATCTGTCAGCAAAATGAGAAACTCCGGAGTTATTGCATTGGATTATATCCAAACATCTAAAAACTTGGCAGATCCCTTCACAAAGGGTCTATCACGCAACGTGATAGAAAATGCATCGAAGGAGATGGGTATGAGACCCACAATTTGAGCTTTCCACAGTGGCAAACCACTCTATGTGATCGGAGATCCCGTGAATTAGAATTGGGAAACAAGTTGTTGGTTAGCTGAGAGGAAAGTATCCCTACTTTAATAAACACCACTCCATAAAGATGCAATACTTTCTTATTCTGCATGGCAGGTTGATTTATTATCTTAATGTGTTCTAAGTGGCTTATCCTAAGCAAAGATGTTGTCCTGCAGAACATCTTTTGAAGAACACACCTATATGAGTCTGACTGTTAAAACGTCGCAGTCTATGAGAGTAGGGTGCTATCTAATAAACTCATGAAAGGTCATGGAGTATGACGTATAAGCTCCACCCGCGGGGAAGTCCCACGGTAGCCCAGTATCGGTCAAGACTTCGTGTGAAGCTAGATTGCAGCAAACTTGCATTTTAAGGCATAGTCCACTGTACAAGTCGCAACCTAGTGTAGCATAGAATTCTAGGTGGAAGTTCAACTTAACAGTCTCCACTATAGTACCGGTATATAAACAGTGTTTTGGAACCAAAGGCAAATTACATGTGCCTCTGAGATCTGGTGGGAGATTGTTGGAATTTTGGCCCAAATAGTCTAGCCCATTTTCTATTTCAATAATTCCTGAAAATCCTAGAGGCCCATGTGGCCCATTCATGCAAGACAAGAGCTGGGACAAATGTTTAGTCCCACATTGCTAGTTGAGTGGAAGTTGGACCAGTTTATAAGGTGAGCTCTCCTACCACTTGGTAAAAGGATGAGAAGGAGAAGGAGAGAGTTCCACACGCGCGCTCCTCCTCCTCCTCGCTGGCCTCGCCACGCCTCGCCTCGCCTCGCCTCGCCTCGCCTCGTCACGACGCGCGCGCTGCGGGTTGCGGGAATCTCGCCGAGCCGAGCTTTATTTTGCCACGCATGAATGGTATATGAACAGATGTACAGAAGCTGAAACGTTTGCTTTGAATGGACTTTTAATACGAATTGAGTGGAGGCTGTCCGGTGGACTGCCGCCTGTTCGCTTCATCTTCCGTCCATTCGTTTCATCTTCTGCACTGTCTGCCTTCCCCTCTGCGCCTATAAGAGAGAGAGGTCGCGCCTCCTCTCGATTCTGGCCACACATCCTTGCGCCTCGGTTCGAGCACTGCGCTTTTCCATCTTCCCCATCCCGTCTTGCGCGTGCCGCGGAGACGATGGCCTCGAGACCCCGCTTCGAGTCCTGCATGGGAGAAGGGCGATAAGGTTTTGGGGAGCGCTATCGTAGCGACCATCGCTTATCACGGACTCCCTCACAGATAGCGACGTCTTCCCGACGAGGACTTCTTCCCGACATCCTCTTCCTCTTCTCGACATGGCCAATGACGGTTCCAACGGCGGTTCTACTTACCTCTTGCCGTGTACATCTTACATCTCAATCTTGTTCGATCCTATCCAAAGTTTTATGCCTTGCAGTTTGTTTGGCTATATGCCTTAATTTGTATTCGCTATTTAACATGATTAGTATATTGCCTATTTTTCTAGTCATGTTTTATCTAGCGTTTATTTTGGATAATTCGCTTGGTAAATTGCTCTATTTCTCAACAGTTTCTGCTACATGGTCTCCGATGAGGTATACCGGCAAAAGCCTCCGGCGAGGTCAGATATGCTACGTTAGCACAACTTTTTTGCTACACGGTCGTTGGCGAGGTTTCCGGCGAGGTCCAGTCTATTTTTCTATTTCTGGGTCAAACCGTTATCTGCTACATGTAGCAAAAGCGAGACTATTCATAGCAAAAGCGATGTTTATAACGAAAGCGGGATTTTAGGGCTTTTTTGGGACATATGTCATCAGGAGGACCCGAGGGATTTACGGGAATTATCCCCTAGAGACGCGTAGTACGACCCAAAACAAAATCGCTGTAGGGGTTTCCCCTACCGCATTCATTTCAAAAAAAACATGCACGTGTGGGGTGCATAGTTTAAAAAACGGATCGGTGAACGAACCGGTGAGGCTGCCGGTTCACGGTTCACTGATCCAACTAATGGTTCGTTCGATTCAATTGTTGAATCAGAAATTAAAAAACAATCATTGTTTTTAGTTGAAATAATGTAGAAATAACGTGTCAAATAGACTAACTTTGATGTTATTATCATAAAGATGGGTCGGTGTAGGTAGTTATCTAGTATGGGAGGCATCGGTTTTGGTTTTTTCAATTGGACCGTTGGTCCAGTCCGGTTTTTTCAACTAGGGTGAGACATACAGTAACAGACTAAACGGTCGACATGGCCAACATATAGGGTTTTCAGCTTCCCATCACCACACCATGCAAGATGAAAGACTTTTTAGCCGCATGCACACAAATTAGAGCTACATTGTGCATATCATTGTTTTAAGGTCCGGGTATATTATCAAAGCATAAGAAGTATAAATTATTTATTTTTTCTAAATGTAATAAAAATTACATCGAGGTCCTTGAACCATCTAACGACCACTATCATCGTCAGAGCGAGTCGTTGATAGTGTCAATATCGTTCTCCTCTACTCAAACTAGTCTAACGTTGTTAATAACAGTCACAAAATCTTTGTTTGTGGTGCCCATAAGAACTCGTTCCCTGAGCGGGGAACCGAAGTTATCATTATTGAACTGTTGAACCTAATATGAATCTTTTGATACTAAACATTTAAAACACATACGTATGTGGGGAAAATCACCCCAGATAGACTAGTCGGATAAGAACAAGACGACACACCATGCAGCCGGCTGACAGAGCTCAGCCAGACAGAAGACACAATAAAAGGCCCAGACGAATCCAAGACCAAAACAAGCCGGCGTACCATACAGCCAAATGAGACAAGACTGACGAGACTGCCAACCGGCTAAGCAATCCTAGCCGGATGATGGAACCATAGGAAGTACGCATGGCGACGCATGGTATAGTGTGCACTATGGCCAGGCCTGCAAACAATACACAGAGAAGACTAGAGCGTGCAGCCCATACCGAAGACGTTAGCGCTGACGGCAGGAACAAGAACTAGTTGGCACTATGCTCGCAACTGCTCGCACGACGCCCACTGTACACACGTTGTATAGCACGGCGCTGACTAATGACACACTATCTCCATACTGCAATACTGTGGATGACCAGACGACTAGGGCCCATCTGTGGGACTCGCCAGCCGGCCTGGATGATGTAACCGCTGCCCTAATCCTATATAAGGGGCAGCGGGTCTCTCATAGCAAGGGTTGGACTCTAGAGGATAGACAACACACATACAGCTCGAGGAACACTTGTAGTTCTTGTAGTTCATCCAGATAGTTAGATCGGCAGGAGTAGGAGTGTTATCTCACCACGAGGGCTCCGAATCTGGATACTTCTCGTGTCACGCTATGCTTGCTTGTACCCAATCCTGCCTGCGGACACCGTGGCTAGCTTTCCTGCTTGCTCCCACCCTTTATCTAGCCTGCTTAGGCACTATCGTTTTCATAGCAACGACAACGTAGGCTGAAGGAGATCCAGCACTCCATGGGAGGAGCGGCCATATTCACTTTCCCCCTTAGAAACACCAGTGTCCTCCTTAGAAACATGGGGAGATCACACCGACCACGTGGACGAGGATGTGGTTATATCTTATTATTGTTTCGTTGCAGCATCATGATAGCCACCATAAAAATGTAGCCAGTTGACCAAACTCTAACTTTAGATACCTTAGGTATCTCTAATGGGTCGATGCTTACGGTTGGGGCCTCGTGGACAGCCGAAAACCAAAACCATCATCCAACGGTGTGACCCAAACGGACCAGCCTCCACCCCTAGATAGACGCAAATTGTCCAGCTCCACCCATGTTCTCCTCTTGTTCAGGCCAGGCCCTCCCGTCAGCTGCACTCCGCTCTATTTTGCCCTTTCCTCATCTCATATCCATCCTTCCCACAGCCGCCCAAGCCCTAGCCACCCCATGGATATGTGCCACCAGCCACCGTTACTGTCACTGCACCTGTCGTGTCCCCTCTCAAGCCAGAGAAAGATTTAAGAAGCATCAAAGGGATAAGGAGACCGCGAGACGAGTTGGACGGAGGGACGCCGCCAAGCAGTGGGTCGTGAAAGGCGAAGCCGAAGTGAGGTCCATGGTGTAACAACTCACCAAGGTGTAGTCTCGCGCCACCCACGGGGATATTACCGCCTAGTCGCAAGCCCTCGCGGGAAAGATGATCAGGGAAGGGCCGTTGAACACGACCATCTCCAACGCCGACATCGCCAATCTGGAAATGTCGGCCTCACTAATCTAGTCAGGATGATAAGATTGGCAAACATCCGGTAATCCAAACCTCGCCTCACCGTCCATTTCTTTTGTGGAAACGTGTCAGAAGTATATCAAATTGTGTGTAGAACTAGTATGACGAAGAAATAAAGGAAATGATCCAAGAGGTCGGGACTCAACAAGAGTTTAAACAAGATACTCAAAAAGATAGTCTCAATTCAAGAAGAGCCTTTTTCCAAGTCCTAGTTGAGCACGTCCAAACAATCTCAGCCAGGACACAACAAGGAACTCAAAGAACTGGCTGATGGGGTGAGTAGGAGGACCGGAGCATTCACCATGGACGAGGAGAAGGTTTTTTCTTTGGCTTGGATAGAAATTGGGCAAGACCCAATTTGTGTTGCCCAATAAAAAAGAGGGGAACTTTAGAAGAGGGTTTGGCACTACTTTCATAAGCATAGAGTATTGCACCCATTCAACATTTGGAGTGAGCTCTCCCTTCAAAAGAGGTGGTCATTAATCCAACAAGAGAGCAACAAGTTTTGTGGCATCTATGAGCATGTGCTACCACGAGCCATGAGTGGAGTTGACGTCGAAGACATGATGCTCCAATATTTGGATTACTCAAAGGAGAAATATGATAACAAACATGTCACATTGATACATTGTTGAGCGCAGGTAGAGGAAATGTGATCTCCATATTTAGCAACTTGCCAAGGAACATGCGCCCAAGAAAAGGAAAGTTGAGCTCAAGCTACTTTTCGAAGAGAACAAGGTCAATGAAGGACGAAGCAAGATGGATGTGGACCAATGAGCTTGGTTGGAGAAGAGGAGGAAGATGATGTACAACAAGATGAGTGATCATTCAATGTTTCTCTCGTTTTGTTTGTTGAATTATTTGCCACTCATGTGTTGGCCTGGTGGCTAGCAGATGATTCAATTGTGCTTCTGAATCAATGTAACTCCATTAAATTGCATTTGGTAATTGTTATGTAAATCATGCTTGTGAACATGTTTAAATGTTGCTTGTTAATCTCTAAAATGTTGTCAAAAAATATGCAGTTGGTGTCGAAGTTTTTGGGCATAACTTTGCACCTCCGTTTAAGGGCTTATATGTGCCCAGAAGTGGCTCATAACTGAATAGTAGGCCCATATTATTATTTATGATTTTTTGTAAAAAAAAAATAGATTTTCTAAAAAGTTCAACTTTTAGCCAAAATTTGATAAGTTTCTAGAGAAAACTTAATGCTAATTAAGGGTCCATATATGTCCAGAAATTTCTCATATTAGGACAGTAGACTCATATAAGTGTTTCGAATTTTTATTTTTATTCATTTTTCTGAGATGTTTTGGCCAAAATTTGAATTTTTGAATCCTTTCCTCCCAGAAGACCCAAAAGTAGTGTCAAAACTTGAAAACAAGGGTATTATGGTAAATATTGTAGTATGCATTGAAATACATGTATTTTTGAACCGTTATTACTTTTAGGTATATAAAATAGCAAATGTAGAGGTACGAGAAAGTTGGAGTGGCATATCTCCAAGTCTTATTTTTATAATGACATATCTTCGATCAGTGAGAAGAAGTTTTTGTGAAAATTACACCAATCTATTAATAATCATCAATAAAAATACGAAAAGGGCTAAAAGTAATAAAAATTATGAATAGATCCATGGACCACCTAGGGATGACTACAAGAACTAGGACATGTCGAAAACGCGCTGCCATCCTCGCCCTCCATCACCGGAACCATACAATGATTATCGTAGTAGAGATTATTGTAGTAGACGAATGAAAAGTCGTTGTGCTAAGGCCTTAAAATTAACTAGAGCAGCAATTATCGTCAATGATGACACCCATTGATTGGGATTGTTGGAGATATGCCTAAGAGGCAATAATAAAGTGGTTATTATCATATCTTCATGCTTATGATAATGTTTACATACCATGCTATAATTGTATTAACCGGAAACATTAATACTTGGGTGATTTGTAAACATAAAAGAGTCCCTAGTAAAGCCTCTTATTAAACTAGCTTGTTGGTTAATATATGATCATGGTTTCCTGATCATGAACATAGAGATGTTATTAACAACAGGGTCATATCATTAGGAGAATGATGTGATGGACATACCCTATAGTTAAGCGCAGCATAAAGATCAAGTCATTTAATATAGTTCACTTGCTATAAGCTTTATGATACATAGTAACCTAATTCCTTCGACCATGAGATCATGCTAATCACCATCACCGGAAGGATGCTTTGATGACATCAAACAGCACACCGTAACTGGGTGGCTATAAAGGTGGCATTGAGTGTTCGGAAAGTATGTGTTGAGGCACATGGATCAAGATTGGGATTTGTCCATCCATATGATGGATAGATATGCTCTGGGCCCTCTTGGTGGAATGTCATCCAATTAGCTTGTAAGCATGTGACTGGCTCACAAGGGATCACATATCACGGGAACGAGAAAAGAGTACTTATTGGTAACGAGGTTGAACTAGGTATGCAGAGATACCGACGATCAAACCTCGGATAAGTAAAGTATTGTGAGACAAAGGGAAATTGGTATCGTATGTAAATGGTTCATTCGATCACGAAGTAATCATAAAAATATGTGGGAGCCATATGAATTTCCAGATTCCTCTATTGGTTATTTATCGGAGAAGAGTCTCGATCATGTCTGCATAATTCACGAACCGTAGGGAGACACACTTAAGGATTCGATGTTGTTTAGTAGATATGTAATGTGAGTAAAGAGACCGAATGTTGTTCAGAGTCTCGGATGGAATCTGGGATATCACTAGGAGATCCGGAATGGTCCAGAGAATAAGATTCATATAAGGAAAGTCCAATTTCGGAGTTCGGGAATGATTCCAGTGTTTTCATAGGAATGCTCTAGAAGGGTCTAGAAGGTTCACCGATCCAGAAGGGGAAGGGTACATGGATGTGTCATGACAAAGTGTAATGGTTGCATCATGTCCTAGGTCACTTGGCTGGACACTTGGAAGAGAGAAATCAAACTCTAATTTGAAAGTTAAAAAGGTAGTTTGAAAAAGTCAAATCCCAACATGGTTTCCGAGTTAGGGAGGGTTTCTGAGTTAGGGAGGGTTTCCACCTGGGTCGGGAACACCCTTGGATGCCCCCCACCTATATAAGGAGGGGTAGGGGCGCACCCCAAGGTATCCCCCTTGCCCTAGGCGCCCAAGAAACCCTAGGTTGGCCGCCGCCCCCCTCTCTAGTTGCGACCAATCTAGATCTCCTCTAAACCGCTACCGACTAGTTGCTAGCTACCTCTAAACCTCGGCCCTCTAAACCCTAGATCGCCGGGGCTCCCTCTATTCCACCATACTCGCCCCGGCTTAGGTGAAGCCCTACGGGAACTCCCCTCTACTTCCTACACCACGCCGTCGTGCTGCCGAAATTGCGAGGAGAGAGCTACAACCTCCGCTGCTTGCTGGAACAAGGGAGAGGAAGGTCTTAATCGAGTACCGTACATTTGACCGACTACGGGAGCGCTGCCGGAACACGGCGCCAGGAGGATCGTCTACGCGATCTTGAGATCGGCAAGTGAACGACTACATCACCCACGAGAATCTGCTCTCGTTAACTGCTTTGGATCTTCGAGGGTTAGTACTCTATCAACTTGTTGCATTGATCTAGTAGATAGATCTTAGCTTGATCACATATTAGATATTGATTGTGTGTTCATGCGGTAGAATTTTTTTGTTTTCCATGCTACGAACCCCTACAGTGGTATCAGAGCCGTGTCTATGGCCCAGTTCTTTTGAAGCTTCTGGACGGCTTCGAGGTAAAAATAAGCTTAAGCCAAAAAGAACTCGATTTTAAGCCATTTCTCGGGACAGCCGGCTTCTGCAATTCCTTCACAGTGGTGAGAATCCGGGTACCCCCAGCTTCCCGAGCTCAGTCGAAGCGGTATGTGGCTCTGTCCCTGTTCGTTCTGGTATTTACATAGAAATGCCACCGCGAGGCAGCATTGATGCCTCTTCCTAATCCTGAACCGTTATGTGAGGTTGAGCACAAGCTAGCAGTTCCTTATCCTCTCTCTCCAAAAAAAGGGTTCCTCTACCTCCGCCGCCGCAACGGTCCACCCCGCCGCCGGTCGCCGGCCTCCTCCCCCCACCACCCGCCACCCTCCACCTGCCACCCGCACTATCCCGTTTCCATTCCATGGTGGCAGCATAGCCCGTGGACACCGGCCTGGATCGAACCAACCCCGAGCTCGCAAGCAGGGGCTCGTTCTGCTCAACCTCGAGCTCGCAAGCAGGGGCCCGACCTGCTGCTCGTGCCTCCCTCCTCAACCACCGCATGCTGCTACCGGAAAATTGTAGAATAAGATTCGTGTATGATGTTCTGGATGTGTGTAAAACAGTAATATGTCCTCATATTTGCGAGAGAATAGCAAATAAGATTCGTGTAAGCAGTTCTGCATGTGTGTAAACCAGTAATCTGTGCTACCGTATATTATATTAATGTTCATGGTGCTATGGAATTGTTTTCTTTCTCAAATTTGCAGCAAAACGGTACTCCCTCTAAGCCATATTAGTTGACTCAGATTTGTCTAGATTTGGATGAATCTACACACTATTTGGTATATAGGTCCATCCAAATTTTGACAAATCCAAGTCAACTAATATGGGTCGAAGAGAGCAAGAAACAACTAAATACTCGGTAGTCAAAACACAAAATCATCGCAAGGCATTATGGACTTTTCATCACACAACTCAGTCAACAAGTTGAAACGGTGAAAGCCTAAAAGAACTAGACTGCAGTTTCTCACGAGCTTATTTTGACTGGTGTTTCTCTGGACAGCTCAAACCGGAGTGGCTTATGCACAAGTCGTATCCCATAAGAACTGGGTCTATATGTAGATCTGTTGCACGAGTAGAACACAATGGTCATTGTGGGCGGTGGTGCTTTTATTATCAATTGCTTCTTGTGTACTTTGCATCTTGCGGTATGGTGGGGTGAAGCGGTCTGGGCTAAACTTACATGACATCGTTCATGAGACTTGCTCCATGCTCGACATGCAACTTGTATTGCATAAGTGGATTTGCGGGTGTCTGTCTCTCCCATCGTAGTAAAGATTCAATTTACAACGGGCACTTGATAGTTCAAGCATCAGCGTTGTGGTTCTTGTTCGTAAGTTAGAACGACGCTTATTGAAAGCTCCAAACCACGTAAAACATGCAAACAAAATTAGAGGCGTCTAACGTTATTTTGCAGGGGTGTCTTGTAATGTGATATGGCCATGATTGTGATTATATATGATGTATGCAATGTTCCTTATTGTAAGTCGGCAACCGGCAGGAGCCATATGGTTGTCTTTTAATTTCGTCTAGACCCGCGTGTCGATTATTCAAAGTAGTTATAATAGTTGATGCTGGTGGACGACAACCATGGAGCGGCGCCATTGACCTTGACGTCACGCCGGTGATGATGGAGATCATGTTCGTGCTTAAAGATGGAGATCGGAAGCACAAGAAGAAAGGCCATATCATATCACATATTTTGAATTGCATGTGATGTTTATCATTTTATGCATCTTGTATTGCTTAGTTCGCGACCGTAGCATTATAAGATGATCCCTCTCAAAAAATATCAAGTTATAGAGTGTTCGTCCTTAGGCTGTGTTTGTTTGGGCTATAGCTGTTGAAAATCAGATGTAGAAAATCAGCTGTAGGAAGCAGTTGTTGGAAACAGAGTTTGGTGTTTGGCAAGAAGGATTTTGATGATGATAACTGTTGCGGGTTTTGCGACTGAAATGTCTGAAATATCCCTGAGTGTAGAACATGTTATACAAGTATTTATTTAAAATAAATTAGTTGACTACTTTTTTACTTAACTAGCACAATTCAAGGGCTGAATTACGAACGGACCCAAAATTTTGAGATGTTTGATTATACTTTTTTTTACTTTCTCTAGCTTTTGGAGATTAACCGCATACGCACATACCCCAAAAGTTTTCATTACCAAAGTGTACACGTCACTGACCGGAGCACATCCATGTAAAAATAACAAATAAAAAAAGGACATTGTGGCTGTTGGAGACGAGCTTGAGCTCGATCCCGTCGATGGAGACCCTGCAGCGACCGCCGCCCCCAGGCCTCCCCGCAGCCCCCGACCAGCTCATTTTCGTGCCCACCCTCCTGCATCTCGGCCTAGTCGACAGAACACATTGGTCTCCTCCTTGAGGTGCGTCTAGTCATGGCGTTGGATAGACCTGCTGATTCCGGTTGGAGAGGCCAGAAACAGAGTAGGGATGGAGGTGGAACGCAACGAGGAAGATCGCCGGCGCCACCGTCTCCACGCCCAGGTGAGGCAGCGACTCCTTCTCCGGCAGCCGATGGGGACAGGGACAAAGAGGCTAGGGACAGAGCAGGGCAGAGATCGGGGAGGGAGGGGAGACGGCTACCGGCGAGGGCGACTTGCAGCACGAGGAGATCGGGGACGGAGGCAGGGGAACGGGACGACACGACGAGCTTGCTTGCCTTCTCCTCCATGGCACCGAACATGAGAGATTGGGGGGAATCGCTGGGCTAGGGGCTGGGGGCACGGTGGCAGTTTTCTGTTACTATCCCGAACTATGATGGGTAGTTCTGACCGCTACACTCGGGAAGCAGCAAACGCGCTCGGGAAGCTGCTCTCGATTCGCTTCCGTCTGCCCGCGCTCGGTAGTCTATTTTAACATGCCGCTTCACTCTAGCGCGTTTCAAAATTTGTGTGTTTGTTTGTTCTAGCGATTCTGAAGCCCAAAAGTTGTAGCCACAGCGGTAACAAACAGAGCCTTAGTAGGCACCGTTGCCAAAGCTCGTTGTTTCGAAGCACCAGGTGATGATCGGGTGTGTTAGATTCTGTGAGTGTATACAATGGGAGCAAGCCAGGTTTGCTCATGCAGAAGCTAAGGTTTGATCTTGACGAGTCTATCATGTACAGACATGGTCTCGGAACACGAAATATTGAAAGGTAAAGCATGAGTCATATAGATGATATGATGAACATGATGATTGTTCGCCTTTGAAACTATATCATGTCACGTGATGATCGGACTTGGTGTAGTGAATTTGGTTCATGTGATCACTAAAACGATGTGAGGGATATTGTTTTGAGTGGGAGTTTAATGGCAATATGATTAAAAGTTGAACACTATTTATCATAAATTAAATCAAAGTAAATTTGCATAGTTGTTGTAGTCATTGGCATCCATTTACCACCTTGCGCTTAGTTATAGTTGAGATAATAGAACTATAGAATTCTGGTTAGTTACTTTATGAACTGGTATCGTATTGTTTTGAAGTGTTAATATAAAGTTTGAAAGTCCTATTGCAAACTTTCAGTAAGTTCCGGTTACTCCGTGAAGTTTAATAATTGGTATTAAATCAAGAGTGACAATTTCAGTGATAGTATATAAGTATCATGTTTGTCTCCATGATTCTTGATATTCAAAAGATTGTTTTAATATCAAGGTTATTTAGGATCTGAAAGAGTTGTTTCAAAAACCATGATGTGTGGAAGATACTGTGATATCTGAAATGATGTTTTGGTTGCAACATGAGAGAGTATACTATGGCAAAGTTTATGTTCTCATATTTGATGAGAATTTGAAAAAGGTTGGAGACGCTTGTCGTCCTAATCCTCCAAAAGGTTTTGGAGAGCAACATTATATTCACGATTCACCGTTATAAGCTAAAAGTAGCTTGATCATGAATAGTTCCATGAATATTTGATAAAATGTTTACTACACTAAAAGATTACTAAAGAATGGAATTTGAAAGAACACCAAATATTTGATGATGGTGATCTACTTCAAAGTATAAGTCCAAAGACATTGGTATTTAACTATACATGCTTTGGACTATGTGTTATGTGTATGGCTCCACTATTGATGTTGATAGATTCTTTCGAGCAAAAGAAATCTTGAAGAGAATCTCAGAAATATATGGCAGAAAAGAAAAGACTAGAATTGTTCAGCTTAGGTATATAGAGGATATACATGTTATGGCTATATTCTTTGCTTATTAAATAATGTGGTTCTTAAGTATTGGATACTAAATTTGTTGGTGTGAATTGTCATACGAAACAACACAATTCATGAACTACAATGGCCTAAGTAACTAGCAAAAGAATATGTGATGATGTTCATCGAGAACAAATAAAGGGTTGTTGTGTTGCTTGTTAACATCAAAGCTTGCCTTCAAGATTTTTTTTACCAGGTATTATGAGAACAAAAGGATTGTTCAAATAATTGTCGTAATCCATAAAAGATGGATGATTTACAAATCTCGTTGGATAAATCACATCCATAAAAATATTGCTAAAAATGTCAAAAGACAATCGATAAGAAAGATCACTTAGGAAGTGACATCGCCGTTTAAATTATATTGGAAATAAAACATGAAGAAACTTCATGTGGATGGAATTTTGGAGTCTTTTGATTTTTGATCAAGTGACGCTTGTGAAATTTTCCTAGAGATAATTAAAACTCCGCTCATAGGCCAAAGGGAACGGATGACTAGCTTATTGGAACTTGTACATATTGTTGTATGAAGTCCATTATGTGTAGTCAAGAGCGATAGATTTCAACTTCATATGATTTCTCCGAAAATTTGAGTGAATATATGAATATTTACTTAATAAGGATGAAGTGTGAAACATTTGAAAAGTTTAAAGACTTTCAAGATGAAGTGCAAAATCAATGTAACAAGAAAATAAAGAATTTATGATAGGATCATAAAGGAAGATATTTGAGTTATAAAGTTTAGCATAACACCTAAGATTTGAGGAATCGTTCCATGGATTTGCGTTTCCCGAAACACCATATGAGTATGGAATAATCGAGATATGCAATGAAACTTGTTTGACATGGTAAGATCAAATGTGTAATTGATAAAACTGCCATTCTATTTTAAAGATTAAAGCATTAGAGACTACCATTTTTCCACTGAAAAGAGCTCCATCATAATCCGTTGAAATGACACCATATAAATTTATGGTTTGGGATAAAACTCAAGTTGTCCTTTCTTAAACATTGGTATGCTATGCATAGGAAAGATGTTTGCAACCAAAATCGGATGAACATATCTTCGTATGTTATTTTGAATAATCGTTGAGTATTCCTCCATAACACCAAAGACAAAAATGTTTGTCGCTTAGAACGTCAAGTTTCTTTGAGAAAGGAATTTTCCGTGAAAAGTTAAGTGGTAGGACAATAGAACTTTGATAAGGTTAAAAGAACCTTAGCTATATGTGCAAAGTTGTGCAGTGCTGAAAAGTGTTCCGGAGGCAGCAACAATGCTCATGGCTCACGTGCCTCAAAGGTTGTGGTCACGAAGGTCCAAGTTCCTATTGAAACAAGTAGGTCAGGTAACTAATCAACAAGATTTGAGAGTTAAATCATTATTTGATAATAATGATCCGACTACATGGAAAGAAGCGATGATGGGCCCTGACTCTGTCAAATGGTTTGAAGCCATAAAATCCGTGATATTTCCATATACGAGAGATCAAGCTTTGAACTTGAAAGACACTCTGAAAAGGTCAAAGACCTTATAGTCGTATTTGGATCTATAAAGAAATAGACATGGATGTTTCACATCTATGAAATTATCGACATGTCGGGAAAGAGTTCACGACAATGTTCAAAGAGTTGACTATGATAAGATCTGGTCTTTCATTAAGCGATATTTAGTCTAGACGGATTAATGTAGCAACCACTACATATAATTTTTTTATGTGGCAGTTGAATAAACAAAACAAGTTATTCTAATAGAATGGTTACCTAGGACGTGTGCATGACACGGTCCAAAGGGTTTTGTTAATTCAAAGGATGCTAAAAGCATATGCAAACTTCAATGGTTTAAGTAAGCATCGCGGAGTTGGAATCTTCACTATGATGAAACTGTTAAAAGAGTTTAATTTCATCGGAGACGATGAAGATTCTTGCAATGGCAAGAAATTAAGTGGGAGCGCTAAGACATGTTTCTAATGCATTATGTGGAAGACATATTGTTGATTGGAAATGATGTATCTTTTTATTAACACATATTAAGAATTTCATCTCGATGTAAGGCTTAGGCAGAACCCGAATATTTGGCATCAATGTCTATATGGATAAATTGAGACGCTAATATGGTTGTGCCAGAAGTACATAGATGAGATATTGAATGAGTTCAATATAGAAACTACAAGAATTGTTCTTGTTGCACAGGAAGGATTGAATAAAGATTCAAGTATTTTTGATACTTGATATATAAAATCACAAAGAGTACTTTATCAATCATGATGTGATGTGTACAAATCCAGATATGTCCTATGCTCTAAATGTTATGAGCGTATACCAGAATGATTCATAAGATGATTATTGGATGATAGTAAAGATATTCTTATGATCTTTTAGAAGAACTAAGAATATATTATTTTGTAGAAGTGACAAATAGATGGTTAGTTCATTGTAAAAGTATTACATTGATACTAGTTTTGTCACAAAGTACAAATTAAGTTTATCTCTATCTAAACTAAGGGTGGCACAATATGATGGAAAGTAAGTTCCATAATGGATTTGGATGAGTTCCAAAGTTAAGACATTATGACAGATACTACTACAAAAGGATAAGTATATGACTGTTATAATAGCAGTAAAAGAGGGTATTTGTATCAAGTAGTTTGTTATCAAACTAGGTGTGGTTCATAGCGGGATACTACTATGAAAATATATTGTACGACATTATTATAAATATGTTTTAACCCCAAGGAACTAAAGGTCTCACCAAAAGACCAAATTTATACAAAGCCATCTCATTAGAGAATGAGTGATGCGTAGAGATGCAAAGACATGCAATTACACACAGACCTGAAAGTGTCGGATCCGGAGATCAGTTGACCACTAGAAATCATGTAAATACAACACCGGAAAGCCATAGGTGTTGAATGCACAAAGGTTTGAAACTAGATTATTGACTCTAGTGCAAGTGGGATACTGTTGGAGATATGCCCAAGAGGCAATAATAAAGTGGTTATTATCATATCTTTATGCTTATGATAATGTTTACATACCATGCTATAATTGTATTAACCGGAAACATTAATACTTGTGTGATTTGTAAACATAAAAGAGTCCCTAGTAAAGCCTCTTGTTAAACTAGCTTGTTGGTTAATATATGATCATGGTTTCCTGATCATGAACATAGAGATGTTATTAACAACAGGGTCATATCATTAGGATAATGATGTGATGGACATACTCCTGTAGTTAAGCGTAGCATAAAGATCAAGTCATTTAATATAGTTCACTTGCTATAAGCTTTCTGATACATAGTAACCTAATTCCTTCGACCATGAGATCATGCTAATCACCATCACCATCACTGGAAGGATGCTTTGATGACATCAAACACCACACCGTAACTGGGTGGCTATAAAGGTGGCATTGAGTGTTCAGAAAGTATGTGTTGAGGCACATGGATCAAGATTGGGATTTGTCCATCCATATGAAGGATAGATATACTCTGGCCCCTCTCGGTGGAATGTCATCCAATTATCTTGAAAGCATGTTACTGGATCACAAGGGATCACATATCACGGGAACGAGAAAAGAGTACTTATTGGTAACTAGGTTGAACTAGGTATGGAGAGATACCGACGATCAAACCTCAGATAAGTAAACTATCACGAGACAAAGGGAAATTGGTATCGTATGTAAGTGGTTCATTCGATCGCGAAGTAATTGTATAAATAAGTGGGAGCCATATGAATTTCTAGATTCCTCTATTGGTTATTGATCGGAGAAGAGTCTCGATCATGTCTGCATAATTCACGAACCGTAGGGAGACACACTTAAGGATTCAATGTTGTTTGGTAGATATGGAATGTGAGTAAAGATACCGAATGTTGTTCGAAGTCTCGGATGGGATCTGGGATATCACGAGGAGATCCGGAATGGTCCGAAGAATAAGATTCATATAAGGAAAGTCCAATTTCGGAGTTCAGGAATGATTCCGGTGTTTTCACCAGAATGTTCTAGAAGGGTCTAGAAGGTTCACCGATCCGGAAGGGGAAGGGTACATGGATATGTCATGACAAAGTGTAATGGTTGCATCATGTCCTAGGTCGCTTGGCTGGACACTTGGAAGAGAGAAATCAAACTCTAATTTGAAAGTCAAAAAGGCGGTTTGAAAAGTCAAATCCCAACATGGTTTCTGAGTTAGGGAGGGTTTCCACATGGGTTGGGAACACCCTTGGATGCCCCCACCTATATAAGGAGGGATAGGGGCGCACCCCAACATACCCCCCTTGCCCTAGGCGCCCAAGAAACCCTAGGTTGGTCGCCGCCCCCTCTCTAGTTGCGACCAATCTAGATCTCCTCTAAACCGCTACCGACTAGCTAAACTCTAGTTGCTAGCTACCTCTAAACCTCGGCCCTCTAAACCCTAGATCGTCGGGGCTCCCTCTACTCCACCATACTCGCTCCGGCTTAGGCGCAGCCCTGCGAGATCTCCCCTCTACTTCTGACACCACGCCGTCATGCTGCCGGAATCGCGAGGAGAGAGCTACAACCTCCGCTGCCTGTTGGAAAAAGGGATAGGAAGGTCTTAATCGAGTACCGTACGTGTGACCGACTGCGGGAGCGCTGCCGGAACGCGGCGCCGGAAGGATCGTCTACGCGATATTGAAATAGACAAGTAAACGACTACATCACCCACGAGAATCTGCTCTCGTTAACCGATTTGGATCTTCGAGGGTTAGTACTGTATTAACTTGTTGCACCGGTCTAGTAGATAGATCTTGGCTTGATCATAGATTAGATCTTGATTGTGTGTTCATGCGGTAGAATTTTTTTGTTTCCCATGTTACGAACCCCTACAGGGATAGACTAAACTAAAATCACGTCAATGAACACAAAAACTGTCCAAATCCTAGAAGCTCCATCGGATGCACGAATCCATGTGCTAGACGCACCATCAGAGCGAGAATAGGGCAAGATGACCTTATTCTGACTCCAGAATGTACTTGTTGCCTCACTATCCCAAAAAATACATGAAAAACCATGCTAGACAAGTGACGGAAAGACCCACCGGCAACGTGTTGTGGTCCGCTACACCATCGAGGCCGGGCGATGCTACCTGCGAGAGGAACGTACTAGTTCACGCATTTCAACCGGTGAAAATTACAATGGACTTTTTTTTGGAAACTAGTGATATATTACTTAAAAGTCGTAAGGGTTACACTCGGCCACACATGAGATCTGCATAGCTAATATGCACATACACGACACAGTAAAATGATGACAAGTAAAACGCCTACGAAGATGAAGGGCCAATCCTAAGATCACACTGCCATCTATGTCAGGTAAAAATATCCCTCGTCGTATCCTTCAAACGTGTACAGACCTCCGTAAATAGGTATAGATACTCAACACAATGAAGTGATGACCATAAACAGAGTGTAACCATACATCGGTAGATAACTATATAAGAGAAGACAACTTACCACTAAAAACCTTGTCATTTCTATATAGCTAAAACGACCAAATAACGACAAGTGCTTCCACCCTAGTAAGTATTCTATACTTGTCATCAATCCCATGTAGCCAGTCGCCAAAAATATTAGCAACGCTACAAGGAGGATGCAACCCCGAAGCTACGTGGATGACTGTCCATATAGAGCGAGAGAATTTGTATTGGAATAATAAAAGTTTTATTGTCTCATCGTGGTGATAAAAAACATATGGCTTATTTTCTTGCCAATTCCTTTTAATAAGGTTTTATTTCATAATAATAACCCCACGACGCATGTACCTAGCAGATTTTTCGTCTTTGGTTATACCTTCATCTTCTAAATTTGATTGTTATTATGAACTGGCACTTCATGCATAACCAAATCTCTATAGATAGAGTTATAGAGATACCTCTCCCATATAGATTTCATCAAAATTCATCAGAGCCATCACACAATTGCATCATGGTTAATCGATGTAATAGGGTATTCCATGATGTGAGTCTCAGACCGATTAGATTTATCCTAAACAACACATTTGGGGGATAAGATTCCAGCACCTCAGTTCCTTTGTGAGAGCTAGATATTATTCTCGGAGTGTGGCATTTCCAAGCCACTTATCCTCCTAAAATCGAATTTCTGACCCATCTTTGATAGAAAAGTACCGAATCAGAACAAATGCTTCTTCGTAGCCATCAGCCCAACAAAAAATGTGAATCTCCTGACTTTCGAGTACTTGATGTAACGCTTTTGAATCAAAATATTTCTTTCTCATGAGAGTTTGCCATACACCATCCTCAACAAGTAGCTTGAAATGCCATTTACCCACTAGAGCAGTATTTTTGAGCTCACGATCATGTATACCGAGTCCACCTTGATCTTTGGGAGGGGGAACCACACTCCATTTTGCCAATTGATATTTATTTTTCTCGCTATATCCTTGCCAAAAGAATGTAGACCTAAAGTAATAAAGTCTATGCAAGATTACTTTAGGTAGTAGGAATAAAGATATTATATATAGTACCATATTAGTCAGTACTGAATTTATGAGCACGAATCTTTCGCCAAGAGATAGTAATTTTTATTTCCAACTATTTAATTTTTTTGTAGTTTCTCCTCGACTTGTTTCCACCCAGAAGAGTCTCTGATAATGAATTGGTATCCCTAGATAGTTAATTAGAAACTGAACTCGCCCACATCCAAAAAGCTTAGCATACCTTATCGTGGGCTTTGCCAAAACAAAGCAATTCACCTTTATGGAAGTTGATATTAAGCCCCAAACATTGTTTGAATGCTGATAATATTAATTTCGTATTATTAACTTTTTCAAGAGCATGTTCCATAAAAGGAATCATGTCATCGGAGTACTGAAGCATAGACAGACCACCATCGACAAGATGTGAAATCACCCTTTTAATCTGGCCATTAGCCTTTACACGCTCAATTAAGATAGCCAACATATCCACAACTATATTAAATAACAAAAGGGATACAGAGTTACCTTGTCTTAATTTTTTATTTATGGAACTACCCACCAACGTTATCATTGAATTCAATGACAACACTATCTCCAGACACAAAACTATGAATTAGAGCATCGCCACTATGCAGATAAACCTTTTATTCTAAGAGTTTTTTTTAAAGAAAAGACCAATTGACTTTGTCATAGTTTTGTGCGTGGAGACCACTCTGCATAGAAACCTTTCATTCCGAGAGTTTGCTAAAGTAAAGACCAATTAACTTTTTTATAAAAAAATTAAAATTGATTTTAAAAAGACTCGTTCAACTTTTTTCTATGCAACTCATGCACCGTTTGTTAGAGTATACGATTGTTATGATAGTTAGGACTCTAGCCTAACTGATCTCCTATATGTCTATATATACTCTCCCACGAGGCTTAATAATACATCCAACATATTCCGCTAATCCCTCTCTATCGTTCTATATGGTATCAGCCTAAACCGATTCCAAACCCTAGCCGTCGTCGACATGCTTCCGCCATGCTGCCCCTGGGGAGGTCGATCTACATGATCTCCGTCGGGGGCTGCACAACCCGTATGCAGGGCGTCTGCTGACCCGTGATCAACTACCCTATAAGTCTCTTTTTTTGATCTCTTGATCGGTTTTGTTTTTTGTTTTATCGATCTTAGATCAGATTGAGTTGTCCACCGTCGTCGTTCACTCGCGCCTCCACTCCGACCATAGGTATCGACGATCTACACCGTGCCTGTGCGCCTGCCTTGGCAGGCTATCGCGGCCTCATGGCAAGCTGTCGCGCACCGCAGATGGTTGGTACGCCTTCCTTGGAAGGCTGTCATGACCGTCCTCCCTCGGATTGACTTTGTCGTCATCATTCGAGACTTTATCGACAACGCCGCCATTTACTCGATCTACGCGTCGTCCACGCCATGGCGCATATGGCGAACCGTAAGTCTGATAAACCGATACCATGTATGTCTATGCCAAGCACATCCCCGAGCACGCTCCTACCATCGATCGAGCTACGGGCTGCCGATGTGTCGCCCCTTCGGGCCGCAGCGCCATCGCCCTTGGTACAAGCTACCGGATTCCAACACGCCTTCCTTGGTGTGTGTATGTCGTTGGTAATCTCCTAGCCGCTGCACCGACTTGCGCCCTGCAGCTATGTCGTCCCTTCGGGTCGTAGCGTCGCTGCACGCAGTCTACTTCGCCGTCTCCTACGTCGCGGATCACCGCGTCTACGCATGGTCTTCGTCACGCCGCCGGGTTCTTCCTCGCCTACTTCAAGCACCGCTGTCGCACTTCACAAGGTAACCTGCACGGCGACCTCTCGTTATCGCAGGTCTCACCGACTACTCCATCGCCACTCCAGGCATCCAGCATGACTACCCCAGGTCACCGCTGTTTTCTCCACCCTCTACGTCTTCGTCCACTACAATTTCGTCGTCAGCGTCATCGCCTTGTCCTCGACTACACCACTTGCTCCTCTACTTCGACAACCGCGGACTGCATCGGCATATCTCCCTTCGTCTCTCTACGCCTCGCAACCGCTCTAGAGGCCTCCTCTGCTAGTCTCTCTAACATCGCGACAAGTTTATGATGGTCCCTGCCCCTCGCACGCCTGGTACTGGCAACACCGGGAGTACCTTCGTCCCCGATGCGTTCCCGAGTCTGGCAAGCTCGGATCAACGCCTCGTCTTCATCGGCTTCAACATGGTCTTCTTCGGCATCGAGCCCCTTCCTCTACGACTGCCTCGACCGCGTCACCCACGAATTCTTCTTTGCATACTCGGTTCGGGCAAAACTAGAGTGTGCGTTCGTCCCCGATGTGCGCGTAGTTCTGGCAAAACTATGGATGCACCTTATCCTCGACGGCTCGGAATGTACCGGCTTCGACATTGACATCCTCGACGACTGCATCGACACGTCATTGTCATCCTCCTCGCGCACTATACGCATGCGGCTCCACGTGCGGCTACCTCGACACCTGTATCCCGACCACGATATTAACCACGACTACACCATTTCATGTAGTATTACTACACCATATAGGGTGAAAGCAGGCAATTTTTTCAAATAATATATTTTTTATTCAATTTCACAAATAATACACGGAACGAGGAATTTGCGAATCTAACGGGTCGTCTTATTTTCAAAAGACGACTGAAGCCCTTCTTTGTTTGAAAAGACGACGAGTGTATTCTTTAATTGAAAAGACGACCAGGATCTGGTCTTTATTCCAGAGGACGACCGACGCCGTCGTTTTTTGAAAAGACGACCAGGATCTGATCATGCATGATACGTGCTATGCTAAAGAAGCTCTTAGGTGTGTCTTTTTAATTAAAAAAGCTCCTAGGTGTCCTCTTTTTAATTAAAGAAGCTCCTAGGCGTTGTCTTTTCAATTAAAGAAGCTTCTAGTCGTCTTCTCAAATGAAGACCATGTTCGGTCGTCTTTCCAAAAGACGATGGCCCTTTAGTTTCGCAAATTACTTTATCCGTGTATTATTTGTAACTAGTTGAATGCCGATGCGTTGCAACGATATTTAAAAAATTAATATTTCTTCTCTTTGTTTGTTTCCTTGCAAAAAATTATTTTGAATACTCTCTCTATCTCTAGTTAGATATCTCAGATTTGTCATATCCTATACACATGAATATAGACAAATTTGTGATATTTAACTTGCAGCGGAGTGAGTTCATATTTTTCAGTCTAGTCCAGCAACACCAATTATGTGTGTATATATGGTGTTGGAATGAAACTCTAAATCTTCTAAATTCACGAAATTCCTAAATTCACCAAATTAGAGATTGTTATGAAACCCAAATCCACCACCCTATTCCTTTGTCTGCCAATATGTTATGGGTATTAGGTTTTCAGGACTTCCTAAAATCTGAACTTGGTTCATTGCTACTTCTAGAAGCGTGTAGACTAAAGAAAAATCAATTGTTCCTTCGGCCTATGTTGCATTGGTTTTTTGTTCATCAGTTGGACTGTATCGGGACAAAATAAGAAGGGCCTCCAAATCTCGAACGCTCACAAGCTCCTTGTGATCCTGTTGTTTCTCTGCGCTTCAACAGGTGGATACGAGCTGAGATCTACAATCACGACGGAGAAGCTAGTGGCGAGCACGTACGGAAGCTATGGAGGCTTGTGCACGCGCCTGCCAACATCAAGTTGGAGCAGCGCATCACGCACATCCGATATCACTTGTATTGTTGAAGCTTCTTGCTCCTCGTCCTCTGCCATGACGGTGAGGCGGCGAACTAATTCTGCGTTCATTGCCGGTTTCAGACCCATGGGTGGAAGACCAGAGAAACCATACAGACTTCAACCATGAACTGCATGCTCCAGGATTAGAAAATTGCTAATCAATCGCCTGACTCAATCGTTGCTTTGCCGAGATGGACCTCGCGCCTCTCGTCGTGCTGGCGTGCACCATGAAGGCGACCCCACCACGACGGCAACAACCACCATAGCCGGTGGCCACCGTTGTGAGGATCAGCCGCAACGCCGATTGACAAGGAGACATAGGGGCTGGCTTCCATGCCAGGATCACGACTCACTTTGCCGGATGACCATGCCGCGCGCCTCCGGTCGTCCCGACTATGGTCGCCATAGTTGGACGCTGCGCCATGCGAAGATCGCGACTCGGCCATGTGCCTCTGCTCTTTCTGGATGTGGTTTGCAGCCTCTGTCTTCGTCCGGCATGGTGATAGTAGCTGCCAGTGGTCACGATAAAGTCCGTGATGACAGCGTATTGGCGCGTCGAGCCGGAGCTGCAGACAGGGACGGAGCCAGAAACTGAGCTCAAGGGGGACAAGACATGCGTTTGATCTCAATGGGGGGGCTAAGCTAGCTAAATTAGCTTAAACAAGGAGCTTCCATGGCTAAATTTCCAATGAAAATCACAAGCATAGGGGGGCGTAGCCCCTGCTCGGCCCCCTTGTCTCCGTCCCTGGCTGCAGATCCTGATCCGCCGGAGCCGGAGCTGCAGGTCCCGATCCGGGGTTCCCGTTCAGCGAGGAATCGAGCGGGCGTGTCTATAACTCTATATTGCGGCTTTTATGGAATCGATCGATGCTTTTTATGGAATCGATCGAGGGGCCGGGATGTATTCGGTGGAGAATTTCGTGCTGGACTCGGTTGAGGACGACATAACGGCAAGGGATGTTCGTTAAGGAAAGAGCCGCGACGGATGAAAGCTTTGGCTGATGAAAACCATCGTAACATAAATTATATAGTAGAGAAATTGATTTAAAAAATGTATTATTAAAAAAATTCCCCCTAAAAGCAGAGTACATGGTCAGCCAACGAACTTAGCCTAACCATTGCGAATTACAATGACGTAAATCTAATTCACCCTTTTCATAAACAATCATCTATATTTTCTAAAGAAGATCATAGATACTAGAACCAATAGCCTTAGAGCAAGTTTAATAGTATAGCTCACCGTTGGCTATAAGCCACTGCCATGTCATCTATAGTCATCACTATAGCCAACAAGTATAATATCCAACTACAAACATGTACTAGTTTATTAGTATATTACAAAGTGTCTAGCCAGCTCTTCTTCTCTCTCCTCTTCTCTCTCCTCCAACTCAGTCAAAATATAGTACTCCCTCCGATCCATATTACTTGTCACTAAAATGGATATATCTAGACATGTTTTAGTGCTAGATACATCCATTTCAACGACAAGTAATATGGATCAGAGGAAGTATTTTATCTCTTATAGTCAGCTGATGTCACCTTATTATACTTGCTCTTAAACAAAAGAAAATCGAAGTCGTATACTGCTGTAGTACTCCTAGCAACACAAGTAGCTAACCAATCATGCTAAGGTAGGCCTACGTAATAACGGTACCTAGTGCCATGTGACTCGGAATTCACCGCACCAAATGGAGCAGATCAGAGTAGGGGCGGGACCAGAGTACTTTAGACAAACAAACTAGGCTGTCTCGGCCAAGTTGACTCATATACATACTCGTGTCATGGCATGATGGGCCCAGCAGTAAGTGGTGTCGCGTCATCGGCTGAGCGGTGGACCCTGGTAGCCTGTCTGTTTGGTGCGAACAGCGTATGCCGGCAAAGCTCACGTGTCGAGGCTGAGACAGCGACTTTCTCCGTAGACAGGGCCCGTGCAGTGCCATCAAACCCGGACGCAGCTGGTCATGGCGCCCATAGGCTAGTCTGGCCGCATTGCTGCCTGCCCTGGCTATGCTGCACACTCCCGCGAAAAGAAAACTTTCATTTCTGTTTCTTAAGATTTGCCATAAAAAGATTATGTAAGTTTATTAGCCACTTCTCGTCAGCATTAGTCGTGACTATTTTTTTTTGAAAATCGAGATCTTGTTCTGTTATAAGGAATTATAAGGACTACAATCAGTAAGACCATCTTCACCAGCAACCCTCAACGGGTGACTTAGCTAGCGCCGACAGTTGGTTTGGGGGCGCTGTCCAAACTGCCGTCAGTTTGAGGACGCTGCCCCATACTGGCAACCCTTAACGGCCGTCTCTCCAATATTAAAACGCGTTTTAAGCAAAAAAAAATATGGTTCACAGCCATTCGCCGGCCAAATTCATAGTCTGCAGCCATAGCAGCCCAAAACGTCAAGTCTAGTGGTGGCATCATAAGTACCAACCAAACAATCACACGAAGTCGGTGCCGTACTCCGTCGCCCCCAGAGTTGACCGTGCTGCCGGTGTCCATGGTGGAGCAGCAGTTATGCCAGTTGGTGCCCACGCCGTTCTAGCAGGTGCCTAGGCCGGTGCGCCAGGAGCTCACAACAGTGCAGTTGTTGCCATCTCGTCGACGATACGCGCATCTGCGTCGATGTACCAAATCCGTGCATGCTCGTTCATGATGGATGTGTCGGCGGTTAGGATCTTCGCCTGCTCGACCATTTGGTTGTTCGTGGCCTGGAGCATGCTGGCATGGGCTGCGCCAGCCTTTGCCTCTTCGGTCTTGAGTTCGGTGTCGGCTTTGGCCAAAAATTCCTTCCACCTTGTGACGTTCTTTTCATCCACGGTCGTGGTTGTTGGAGTTCACATCGGCGATCATCTTCTTAAAGGAGGCCTCAAGTGATTCCGCAGACGCCACGGCGTTCATCTCGGCTGTGGCCTTCTTCTGGACAATAGGGCGGCCGGCCGAGGCAGTTGTCGGTGTGTCCACTTTGAAGGACTTGCCATTATTGATCTCAGACCAGACTTTCTCCCATTTCTTGCAAGTCTCAATTTGGGTAAATACATGCATAAAAGGGACGTCCTACTCTCCATTGTTGCTCTTGTACAAACCCATGATGGCATTTAACTCGCAAAACACACAAGAATCAAAGAAGTGAACATTGCAAAAGAAAGGAAGAAGTTAAGTAGGTTTCTCACTTCATCGACTTGTTTTTGGCCGGACGTTTTTCTGATGCAGATGGTCTCCACGACGGCGTGGAAGAAGTTGTAAGACTTTTGAATTGCCGCCCACCTATGAGACAAGGCATTTTGGTTGTGAATCATGTGGATCTTTGAGTACTTGCCAAAGAGTTAGCGCTCTTCAAATTGGAGGTATATTCTCCTCCAATATGTCGCATCGGTATGGTTGGCGCTTGTGATCGGATCAAGGCTCACAGCGTTCCAAGTGTTGACCAAGCATTGGTCCTCTTCCATCTCCACCGAGTCCCCTTGTCGTCTGCGTGTTTCTTCTTCTTCGGCTAGCCCTTGTCATCAAGCTCGACCACTTCATCTTCCTCATCCAGCTCTCCCTCCCAATCTTCATCATCATACTCGTACTCGTATTCATCTTCCTTGTTGTTATCGCCCTTGGCGTAGTAACCACCCTCGCCATGGATCAGGGAATTCATGGCACTCAACTTGGCTCTCGTCCATTTCGTCGACCACCTTGCGGGTAGAACGACCACGCCCACCGAAAAGATTTTGTCCAAACTAGGAGGTTGATACCTTTGATCCGGATTTATGGATGCAGTATAGTAGCTTTTTCCCAAGTAGATCTAGGTTTAATCGAACCTTGGGAAACAATACTAAATGGAAATTAAATGAGACACGTCTACAAGACTTTTTTGTTCGGTTTAACTTCGTTTACCAAACCTTTATAGTTTACTTTAAAACGTTGTTTGTTGCAATGGATGGAGATAGACAAGGGTTGAAGATTCACCTGCAGCTACACATTATATGGGATAAAGATAGTAATATGCATATTCATGTGTAATGATTTAACAAAGATAAAATTTATGGGCAGCACATCCTAATATACTAGAGCCTCTACGAGTCACATGCATAGCAATAGTCTTTTGATCCAACCGTTATACCATGAAGCACCAGGCTATAACAATTATTAAGTAAAAAACACAAATCAAAGCCTTAAGAAGTGATGTTGTTGTTGTTCCAAAATAAATCGCTAAACAAAGACCGTACTCCCCTTTCTTTCATTGGGTTTCCTATGAGATCGTCGCTCACCAAGTATCTCACCTCAAACCTTTAGCTTGGGTACCTACAAGTCCATATATCGAGGCAAGAGACAAAGAAACAAAGATACAAATCGCTATTTAGATAATACACGGTTCTTCCATGAATTAGATACACATAAACACTACGAGGTTTCACCCCAACCCGCAGCCTGTAAGGACTACTCACTCATAACAATAAGATCGGGGATAGAAAACATTATACAAAAAATTAGATTGAAATCAACTATTCTTACAATGGTCGCCTGATCACAAGGAGATCTCAAGTTAAACTAATGTCTATGGCTATGGAGAGGCTGGAGGATGGAGAGGATGAACTATGGTGGTGGATCTCCTTTGGTTGTGTTGTGAAGCAATATGAGAATGGTGGTCCTCTGCAGGGTGGCTGGGACCTCAAAATATATAGGCGCCTTCACGAAAGTTATATATTTTGACTTAACGGAACCACTGCCACCTAGTAGGGGCGGGAGGTACAGGAAGACCTTGCCCGTACCATTGGTCGTTAAGCCTTCTAGAGGCTGGGTTTGGACCCTGGTTTGCTTGGTTGTGTAGACAACCTCATAATATTCATTAATAACTCCTGATTTTGCCTTAAAAGTGTGATTTCCTGCACAACACAATTTAAAACAAGGAATTGCAAATATTTACAATAATTAGTCATTAGTAGCAAGGCTAACGATATTCTTGGTCATTTGCTTGAATAAAAATGCGATATAAACGTGGATGGAGATGGCTATTTTCACAGCCATCAGAGGTCACTACCCCGGGCGTGTCTAAGGATAGTGGCCCCTGCGAATGGCCGGTGAACTATCATGGGCGGCCTGGTTGAGGTCGATGTGGGCGCAAGTAGAGTCATTGTCAACACCCGGATTTTTAATCCCTGATGCCTGTTATGCCATACATCGCAATCCCAGGATTACCATTTTTGTGAGACATAACAGATTGAATATCACAGTATATCATCCATTACAAACCATACATAAGGTCTTACAACAAATAAAGGATCACATGATCCAGTCTTAATATAATTCAAGCAGCGGAATAACGTAGTAATAACGGTAGCGTAGACGAGGCTCCATCTTCATGGTCACGGGCAATGCTGACGATGGGAGATGATCCTAGTTGTCATAACCTTCCTATTGTCCGTCCTTCTCATGGTATTCTTCATAGTCTGGCCACGGGAATAGCCAGGGAAAAAGCCATGATGACTCTTTAAGTACTCGACTAACAAGTGAAGTGGTTTTGGGGGTAGGAAATACTAAGCTCTAGGTTGTTTTGCAAAAATACAGATTTATCTCTACTGAGTTCAGAATCAAAGAAAGCTAGTTGAAAGTTTTATTACACCTAAGTGGGGACTTGAATTTCATATCACAACCCTGCTGTGGTCAAGTCAAAGTCATGAATTATTTCACAAGTCATTTTGAAAACATCTGACGATGGAACAGTATGGCCACTCCAACTGTCCATAATCGCGAACGTGGCTATTCGAATAGTTTGACACTCTGCAGAGGTGATACACTTTCACCACAACATTCAATACATCCGTCAGGAACAATCGTGAATTCACCATACTAAGTATGCGGATAATCAATCTTAACCTTTTAATTACACGCCCTAGTATAGGCACCTCTCATATGAGTTTGGCCTCCCAACCATGACCAACTGTCATCTTGGGAGCTGCACAGGTGGACAATATTCACAAGGTAGCCTCAGCTGAAACCTTTGCCGCAAGGAAACCCATACTAAGGTATATAAATTTTTAGTCAAGCCCTACCCAAATTTTGAGTATTGTGATTGTACGGTAAAATTGGAATGGTATCGCATCCAGACAACCATCAGTTTTATAAAGGGGTAAGGTTCATGCCTTAACATTTTCATCATCAAACTCATCTGGTGTTCAAGAACACATGTCAAAACATTAAAGTAGAATGAATCATCATTCTAGGGTTTTCATAATCAATTTCACCAAGTATTCCCATCTAAAGTTGATCAAGTTTTATGCTTAGCACTAGCATCTACAAGTGGGGTTAAATACTAATGAGGGATGGTAAACAAGTGTATCCTATCTAAGTTCAATCGCATGCCTCAGGATGATATCAAGATTATCTAACTTAGGCCAAGTTTTATGCTCTTTATGCTACCTTTAAATATCTTTCTAAAATCTACAAGTCACTAAGTAAACTCCAAAATAAAGATTTGCTAAAGAAATAAAATACTAAGCTTGCAAGTAAAACTAGGATTGAGTATCAAGTGGTGTAAGCTTTGCAAGTAAAACTTGCATGGTTTAGCTTAGCTTGCTAAGATAGTAGTATGAGCTAGCAAGGATTAGCTTGATAAGTTAATAGCTTGCTAAGTCAACTTGTATAGTGAGGCTTGCCTTGTGCAGAGCAGTGGTTGAAGTTCTCCTCGGCTTCCTCTTCGTAGTATTCTCCTTCCTCCTTGTATCCTTGGTTGGTACTAGCGTCTATAAATAAATACGAGATACACAATCACCAAACAAAACTTAAATACTTTTATTTATCACACCAAGGTTTTCACTCGATGATCTAGCATCATCTTTAACATCCTAGATTTTATATTAGGATGTTATTAGTGGCATGCATCATCCTTGCATCATTGCACCCTACAAATAATAATTTGCAACAAAATCCTAACACCTAAACCTATCAAAACCCTAATAAAGTTTTCTTTATGTAGGCATTATTGTTGTACACAAGCTTGACCCTACTAAAAACCTTGAGAAACATCATGGTCCTATGTTGACCACCTTAATTTTATAAAAATTTAGAAACAAATTTCATCAAATTTGGACTTAGTATGCAAAAGTTAATTGGGTTTTACTAAAACAGGATTTGAAAAAGTTAACATGAAAAAAAAAAGAGGCGACCTAACCTAAGCGGGCATGGCCACCACCTGAGCTTGGCAGCTAGCCTACTTCAGCGCCATCCCACTTGTGGCATCCCGCAAAACCACTACTAGAAAATCGCGTTGAATTTGTGCATTGCATCGTCATCATCATGCATTGGTTGCTTAAAACTATTTCGCAAAGCCCGATTTGTTTTCCAAACGCCCCATCTTAATTCAAATGCAAAGCCCGGTCTCCGGATTATTTTTGTTTGAGTGCTATCGGTTTGCAAACGGTGTTAACAAAACAAATAAAAATTATATTATTTTTAGTGGGGGCAGTCGAACGGGCCAGATCGACCCGAACGACCACCCCCAGGATTTTAAATCGGTCCAACCAATCCCACCCATAATCCTAAACCTACCAAACTACCTACCCAGCCCAACCCTCCACCTCACCCCAACCAGTAGCAGGCTGCCACCTCACCTGGCCCTATCCTTCACCCAATCAACTCTTGCCACATCACTCCCTCACCTCTCTCTCCCTCTCCCTTCCCCCACTCAACCCACTCACACAGCCCCACCCCACACGCCACGCACGCACACACTACACGCCACACACGCCACCCACTCAGTCCCTGCCCCTGGCCCCGCTCGCGCCCGGCCCCACCTGCAGACCCCCACGCGCCCACGCTCTCTCCCTCCTCCCCTTCTTCCTCCCAGCGCACGCTCTCTCCTCCCCTCACGCTTCCCCCGTGTTCTCCCTCAGCCCCGGCCTGCTCCGCCCGCCGCCCAGCCCTCCCCTCCGCTGCGAGCTCCTCCGAGGCCGCCTCGCCGGCCGTTCCTCCCTTCGCCCGCCGCGCCCTCCTCCGTTCCTCGCCCACTGCCGCCTGCCCGAGCCACCCCGCCTCGCTTCCCCGAGCGCGCTCCGCGCCAAGCCCGAGCGCCGCCTCACAGATCCCGTCGCGGCCGTCCTTCTCCGACCCGCCTCGCCTCCACACCTCTCCACCTCGCGAGTCCGCGCCGCCTGCATCCTCCTCCCTCGCCGCGCTTCCACTCGCTCCGCGGCGCCTGCCGCCTCCTCCGGCGGCAGCGTCGCGACCGCCCCACCTCCGCCGACCACCGCCGCCTCTCCTCCTCTTCCCCGCCTCCCGTGCTCTCCGGCGGTCACCGCCCCGCAGCCCTCACCGGCGCGACCTCCCGCCTCGGGTCTCTCGTCTGCTGCCGCCCGGCCGAGCTGCCGCCCTCTGCCGTGCTCCATCTCCGCTCAGCGCGCCAGGTTTCGCCTCCTCTCTCCGACCGACGCCCGCTGGCCGCCCTCTCCTTCGATCCTCCGGCTCGCCCGCCCCGTCGTCGAGCCTCGTGCTGGCGATGAGCCCTCCGTCGCCGTCAAGGCGTCGCCAGCCTCCTCCTCCCCTGGTGCCCATCGCCGACGCAACCTCGCCCGCCTCGCCGGCCGCCAAGACACCTCGCCCGACCTGCACCCGGCTCGCTCATGTATCAGCAGTGCTAGTTCACCGCCATGCCGTTGCCGTCCTTGGGGTCCCAGATAAGACAGTGCCAAGCGGTGATGTAGATGGATACACCAAGGAATGGGATGCCTGTTCTTAGCCTTCGTGTCAGTTTGACACTCCAAGATCTGCCCAAAGACGGACGCCAAGTACTCCGGCACGGAACGACAAGATCTTCTGCCTGTAACCCGCATGATCGCCTTCTCGGAGCAACAAGTACTCTGCCGCGGAACCCCAAGACCGCCGACAAGACCGACCACACCGACGCCATGATCTCCCTCACGGAATATGAAGACCGTTCCGATTCCGCGGACCCCTCGGACCCCAATACCTTTGCCGTGAGACGACAAGACCGTCAGCACTACCCGACGACCGCGGATGCGACAGGATCATCCCCAGAACGCCAAGTTCGTCACGAGAACGCTCCCGAACGCTAACACCGCCTCGGTGGCGCGGGCCCGTCAAGACCTCGCAGCAAGAAGATCGACTGTGGGACCCGACAAGATCGGCACGACGACAAGAACGACACCGACCGGAAGAACCCAATGCGCCCCGACGCCGAACCAAGTCTCCCCTCCCCGATCCGAAGACCCTAAACCCTGAACCCTGAGACCGATCCGAACCCCGGAACCCCAAGACCGTCGAGACCCCTCAATGTGTGAACCCTTTCCCGAAACCCTATTTTATAATATAATAACAACTTGTTGCATATTAATTGCCATACTTGCATGCATATTTGTGTGGTTTGGGGGCCTTATGCCGATTGACCTAATAATTAAATATGGGGCCCATATGCGGGCAAATCTAGTCTCATATTGGCCTCATTTAAATTGGTGTAGCGAACCCGGTACTATCTCTTGCCATGTTAAAACAACATTTAATTTGCGTGGTTTTCTAAATAACTTGAACCACTTGAATACTGTCGGGACCCCCGGTTCCGCTTAATATGACCTAATTGCATCGCACTTTTGCCATGTCCTACATCATGCATGCATCATGCCGATCTTCTGCCGTGTATTAAATATTGCATCCGGTGTTTATTCTAGTGTTTTGCTTCTTCGGATAAGGCCGTTGAGTTGATGTGAGCTTACCCGATCTTGGTTGAACCCTTCGACAATGTTTTCAAAGAGCATCTCCCTTTCTACCTATCTTACTTTTATAGTATTTACTTCCCTCTTGTTGATCTATTGCTATCTGTGTTGCGATGCTTTAGTTTCCGTACCTGTGATATACCGTGCAGCCCTATATTGCCTTGGACACATCCTATTACCTGTTGTTTGGTAGATAGTTGGACTTGCGCGTCGTAGTCGCTTGCTCACGTCTTGCTGCGTCCAGTGCCACAGTTGTTGATGTATTGCCGCATGTTGCTGTTGGAGATGATTCTAGTTTTACTTACCGTTCATTTTAATTCCTGTTTAACAACTAAAATTGAAGTAAGCAGAGGCATCGGTGGGTGATAGATAATATTTGTTTTCCGAATGCCCACTTGTGTCCCGTAGGACCCCGAGTACTTGATACCTGTTCCTTGTTTTATCGCGCTATCCACATCCGGGAGGTATATGGGACCCCCCTGAGCCAGAGCTTGATTCAGTCTTATTTCTTGGGGCCACAAACTAGTTTGAGGTTTTATTTACGATCCTGTACTTATGCCATGCTACTTCTGTATTTAAATTGTGCGAGGAGCACACTGTACTGTTTAGGTATGCGGAGTGATTACGCGGTATCGACAAGCCCAGCCACACTTTTGGGTTCCCAGTCGCTTACAGCCATTGATGCAAACCTTGAGTCCGTCTCGAAGCTTGCTTACTTTGTTGCGGGTCTACTCAATGGGGTGGCCCCCTGAAATATTTCTGAATCCTGTGATTGTTCAGTCGTGAAAGCCTCGTTGGGTTTTGATTTGGTTTTTCCGAGGTTGATCGAGCGTGTGTTGCTATTGGTGCACCCCGGCCGGTAAAACTTTCAAAGCGGATATGGACGACTTGGAGCACAGTATCTCGATCATAGACAAGCATAACTAAAGTTTATTGCTATAAATTTGACTTTATAATGACTAGTAATCAGCTTCACTATAATGGAATGGCTAATAATGCTGCCCACAATTGCTTGTTTGAATTGTCGCTTGCGACCATTGTACCTGACTAGTAAGTATTGCAACTACAATGGAATGGCTGAATAAAAGTACCAACAACTGCTGGGTTTTGGGTTATCTCATGCTATCGGTTTCTGATTAGTAATTGTTGCAACTACAACGGAATGGTTTACTAAAAGTGCCCACTGCTTATTTTATCAGGATGATTATCTATACTTGACTAGTAATTGCTGCAACGATAACCGAATAAGCAAAACTGCCAACCGTGTGAGTTCCTCGGTTGACTTCCTCGTTTGGTCTCGAGGGGGAAATACCAGGATGGGTTTGTTTGGTGTTAGCTTCAGGTTGGATCCGAATAGGTCTTTCTTACCCCTCTCTGATTGCCGCCAGTTGAATCGAGTCTCTATAGGTTGTTTAGTGCATCTTCTGCCGCTTGATCCACCATACCTTTGTAGGCGAGGGCCCGAATTCTAGCCTCGCCGTGTCTTGGCCTCGATCTTGGCGCCTCTTTTTCCTTGCCCTTTGTCGGCACCCTTTGTTTAAGCAGGTTTTGAGATCGGCGTCGTTAGCGGGGTTACCCTTCCGGCTCAAGGCAGGTTATGGACGCCATTGGTTATTCTTCAGGGCTCTTAGCCCCATTTGCATCTTGTCCGTAGTCGGACGCTCTATCATTTTCAAGGTGATTTGGATCTTTGTATAATATATCTGTATTCTTGACTCTTCGAGTCGTTGTTATATATAAATCTGTTCTGTGGGTCCCATCGAGGACTGTTGTGTAATGTTATTACTTCGTATTCCACCCGCACGAAAGTGCCTGGTGGGCACCTTTGAATCGTTTTTGTGCGGGTTTGGCGGGTTTCGCTAAAACTTGCATAGGTCCGAGTCTGAGGGTGTTACACCACTTCCCCCTCCACCACAGACACGCGGGACCCACCCGTCATCCCCTTTATCCCCGCGGAAAACGCGCGCCGCCGTGAGCTGGTCGGACTCCGACCGAATCGGAGAGGAGTCTGTGTCCCCGACGCCAAGACTCCCCGCCTATTTAAACCTCGCCACCCTCGGCTCACCCCCGCTCGATTTTCTACTAGCGAAAGCCCTAGCCCATCGACGACTCGCACCGCCGCCGTCGGGTCGACCTCACCGAGACGGTTCAGGACCCCCTCTTGCCCCTTCCTTCCTCTCGTTCACCACTGATTCGCCCCGTGCACTTTTCCCCCTCTCCACTTCAGCAGGTCATCGGCAATTTCTCGCCGACGCGTCGCCGAAGACGGGGAGGATCGGCGGGGCCTTGCCATCGGAGGAGGAAACGAGGAGCACAGACGAAGCCACGAGCGAGACCGCAGGGAGCAGACGCGCTTCGTCGACCACACCGCCGCCTCGGGGAGCCACCAGAGCGTCGCCAACCATCTCCACCGACGTCGCCGCCACCCATCGCCGCCGTCGCCGCCACGGTGAGTCGCCACGCCCTCGATCCGTCGCCACTGCGGCTTAGATTAGAACCGATGCAGAAGGGGTATCGGCGAACCCCACGTTGCCGCGTGTCAAGCGCGTCGGCGCCAGCGCCCGCGCCGCGTCACCCTCCCCACCGCGCCAGCTAGGCCAATCGGAAGCCGCCACCTGGTGCGTTTAGAGTTAGGGTTAGATCAGTTTTTGCAGATTTGATCTAAACATTGCGAAAATCATATAAAATTGAATATTTGGCCAATTTTAGCTTATAAGATTCCGTTGGAATTCCTAATTTTATGTAGAATCCATATCTGCAATAATATTCCAAGTTTACAGTAAGGTTTTAGGTGTAGATTTTAATCATTAGATTAGAGAGTTTATTCTATAGAAAAATAATTAAAATTTTGTTTTAGTTGATTCTTGTTGCAATAACCTTGTTTCCACAATACCTACTGAACGAAATTATGAAACTCTGCTTAAGATCATTAGATCAAGTTTGGGGCTAATTAGATGGTTTGATCTCCTTTTAACCCTAGGGATTGTTTTAGTGACTCTATTAGATCTAAACCTTTGGGAAATCACTCCTAGTGACACCCTTACACTATTACAACACAATCTTGCTACCTTGGTCAATTTAGAAGAACCAATCTTGCATAAAATACCATGTTGCATGCATGCATGATTATCTCTGTGACCTGTTTTGAGCAAGTTGTGATCAGATCTATGTTTGTGATTCGTTAGATTGTTTGGAGTGTGCTAAGGAGTGATATTGTGTAGAGTGCTGCTCGGATCAAGGCAAGTTACACCACTTGTTCATAATTTTGTCCCAGTTTTGATTCTATGCATGTGATCTTCAAAATTCTGTAGTATGCATGTGTAGGATATTCTAGTAGAATTTTTTCCTTAGTATTATTTTGCAAGTGCGATGATTTTGTAGTATGCCATGAGTAGCTCTATACTTAGGATTTACCCTCCTAATAGGTTACCCCTGTTTTTTCTAAGTATTGCTTGCTATGCTATATATACAAAGTACCGTTTGGGGGTTCGAAAGACAATGAATTTTCTAAGTATAAAGACTCTCTAGAGCAGACTTTTCTTCTCATATCCACTTCAAAATAAAACTAAGTTTTCTTCTGGGCGGAATGGTTGTCGGGTCAACGAGTGAGATTTTGGTGGAGGACGGCCGCCCAGGAATCAAAGAAGTCTGCCATGTTTCAAAATTCAGAAGCTTCCCGTGCAACCACAATACATTATGGGCTCTGTCTTAGCCTAGTACTTAGTGGGAAACCTCACCTGGGTACCAACATTTGGAGGTTCTTGGCACGGTTGGATCCAGAAGGTAGAGGGGCTACTAAGGGAAAGCCTCGCCATGGTCTTGTCTGTAAAAGGACTTGATCGTGGATTGTGGGTAAAGTGCACAAACTCTCGAGAGTATTGCAATCTGATCGATCAGCCGTGTTCACGGTAACAGAACAACAATGAGCGTCTGAAGGATCTCCCTCTCTCTTTTCTAAAACAAAGTTTTAAAACCCCATGGCGTGAGTAATATCGTCAATGGGTGGGATTTTGGGGAACTTGGTGTGTAATATCCAAGTGTCACTTGGTGCGT
This sequence comes from Avena longiglumis, assembly GCA_030063025.1. NCBI lineage: Eukaryota > Viridiplantae > Streptophyta > Magnoliopsida > Poales > Poaceae > Avena > Avena longiglumis. The sequence continues at coordinate 463,198,239 of CP125974.1, forward strand.
AATATCCAAGTGTTTGGTTGTTTAGACACTTGGTGCGTAATATCCTCGTGTGCCATTCGACCTTATTTATCTAAGCAAGAGTTTACAAAGTAGGGAAAATCTTCTCTTCTTCTCTCTACTTAGGAAAACTAGCTTTGAGCAAATGAACTCTACAGCATAAACTAGCCTTGCATGTAGAGATAGCCTTTTCTATCCTTGGTGTAATTTGCCAATACATTCAAAGTATTGACCCAACTTGTTGGCTGCACGTTTTATGTGCAGAATCCTAAGATTGAAAGGTGCGTAGGGATCGCGAGTCTACACTCGACAAGCCTGGGGCGTTGATGGACTCAAGATGCTTTTATGTTTCCGCTGTTATTTGAGCTAGCTTAATGCTAAGCAATTTTGTAATAAATTCATACTCTGGATTCTCCGTGTAATAAAGACTTTGTGTTTTACATGATATTTCATCGACTGTGAGTGCTAGCTATTGATCCAGGGACTAGCATGTTAATCACAGGGACTTAGGATCCTTATCGATCCGAGGTCACTACATCATCACAAACATCGCAAAGATTAAGGCAATAGTTTTATTCTCTTTTATTTTAGAAAGGTAATTTCTATTCATTGAAAAACTACTTAAGATTTAATATTCTCCAACTAAAACATGAGATCATGTTGACACATGTCATCACCACATATTTCAGTACATGAGAATGTGATTTAAAGTGGTGTCACAATTTAATAAGGTTTAACCCTTTTATTTTAATTAATTAAAGTGACTAGAAATGCCTATGTGGCATTCTTTTATTGCTTGTCCAATATTTCTGCTAGTAAACCTAGATATTTTTATATATTTAGAAAGGTCTAATTAAATGTGATTTTTGAGAGTTGGAATCAACTCAAAAGCTTTTGTGGTTGAATTTTGAAAAATGTTTGAATGCAGAAAAGCTTCTGCCTTGTTATTTTTACTATAGGTGATCTACAATTCCAAATGAATTGAATCAAACGGGCTTGGATTAAGCATTCCAGTACCTTTCTAACAAAATTGGTTTCATGCAATTTGGTTCAGTGAATCGACCTAGGTTGATTTTTGAATCTAGGTACAAAACTAGGTTTAAAACTAAATTGGAAAATATAAATTCAAACTAACTGGGTTGCGCGCGATGTTAACTGGGACGTCCCACTATGCACAGCGCACACACGGATGGGTTTAAGTGAATGACCCTACCAGTCAGCGAGACAGGGTGTGCGAAGCGGTACATAGTGATCTAGACTGTGTGATCAAACTCTAATCCAACAGCCATGACCTATCGTCTCCGTCGGGCAATGCCGGCGAGACAGAACCCTAGCGCGGCCAGTGGGGGTCTACGGGGGCTCACCAGGGATCAGGCGAGGGTCGGCGACGAGGGCGAATGACAAAGTCGATGACGACGTACCTCCTTGTACCGGCGGCTTCTCCTGGGGCGGATCCAATCAACGGCTCCTTTCTTCCTCCTCCGCGGCAGACTCCAGCCAAATTCTGGCGATGTGCTGCTCGCCTTGCTCCGGGGGTGAGGTGGGGTGCTTCTGAGAGAGAGGGTAGTGATATGGTGTGCTGAGTTCGAACAGGGGTGGCCTCTATTTATAGTGCAGCGAGGGGACCGAAAGGGCGCGGGCTGAGCTCGTCGGTGTCGTCGGCACAACGAGCTAAAGGCATGGGCGACGATAGGGGTGGTTTTTTGCTCCCTGGCGAAGCTCAATGGCATGGTCACGCGGCGTGGGGTGGTGCGAGATGGTCGGAACATCGCGGTGATCTAGGCTGGTCCAAAGGGAAGTTTTATGGCGCAGAGCGTCTACGGTCCGCGTGGCTGCGAATGAGCATGTATGTGGGGTTGCTGGGGTGGTGGTGATCACGCTTTCATGTAGTGAGGGCGACGCGCGGTCTATGGGCGTATGTCGCGTGCAGCGCTCTGGCGTGCTCTCGGCACGCTCACAGAGAGGCTGGGCATGCTCGGACTGTGTGGTCCAGGGGCTGGCTACGCTTTGGCATCGAAAAGGGGGTGGCGGTGGATGGTGGAGTGCCTGCTAGACAAGGTTGGGAAGGCTAGCGAGACTCCTAGATTGTTGTCGACATTGGGGTGGCAAGTTGGGCTCGCCATGCTCACCATTGATGGCAATGGAAAGCTCACAGTGGTGCCAGATCTTGTTAATTGGGCTAGATGATGTACTAATAGCTTGTTGTGAACCAGAGAGGTAACAGGTTAGGCCAAAATCACTGCTCACAATAGTGTTTGATGTTTGTTTGTTTTGTGTCTACAAGGTGTTTGATGAAATGGACGAAAGAGATTCAAATTTGCATTTTTGGTTCAAACTTGGTGGGTGTACTAGTTACATACTAGGGAGTCTCTGGTTAGTTGTAAAGGTCAAGGGGTACTGGTTTGGTTGGTTTTTGAAAATTGGTGATCTTCACATATGTTAAAGATTCAATTTTGAATTGTCATTTGAATCAAGTTGTCAAATGTTTCTGTAAGTTTGAAAGGTGGGCTTGGGTTCAATTTTACTTGGTCTAGCAAGGGGTGAAAAGAAATAGAAAGGTTTCTGTTTGAAATATTGAACTAGGAACACACTCCAATCAACGGCTCCTTTCTTCCTCCTCCGCGGCAGACTCCAGCCAAATTCTGGCGATGTGCTGCTCGCCTTGCTCCGGGGGTGAGGTGGGGTGCTTCTGAGAGAGAGGGTAGTGATATGGTGTGCTGAGTTCGAACAGGGGTGGACTCTATTTATAGTGCAGCGAGGGGACCGAAAGGGCGCGGGCTGAGCTCGTCGGTGTCGTCGGCACAACGAGCTAAAGGCATGGGCGACGATAGGGGTGGTTTTTTGCTCCCTGGCGAAGCTCAATGGCATGGTCACGCGGCGTGGGGTGGTGCGAGATGGTCGGAACATCGCGGTGATCTAGGCTGGTCCAAAGGGAAGTTTTATGGCGCAGAGCGTCTACGGTCCGCGTGGCTGCGAATGAGCATGTATGTGGGGTTGCTGGGGTGGTGGTGATCACGCTTTCATGTAGTGAGGGCGACGCGCGGTCTATGGGCGTGTGTCGCGTGCGGCGCTCTGGCGTGCTCTCGGCACGCTCACAGAGAGGCTGGGCATGCTCGGGCTGTGTGGTCCAGGGGCTGGCTACGCTTTGGCATCGAAAAGGGGGTGGCGGTGGATGGTGGAGTGCCTGCTAGACAAGGTTGGGAAGGCTATTGAGACTCCTAGCTTGTTGTCGACATTGGGGTGGCAAGTTGGGCTCGCCATGCTCACCATTGATGGCAATGGAAAGCTCACAGTGGTGCCAGATCTTGTTAATTGGGCTAGATGATGTACTAATAGCTTGTTGTGAACCAGAGAGGTAACAGGTTAGGCCAAAATCACTGCTCACAATAGTGTTTGATGTTTGTTTGTTTTGTGTCTACAAGGTGTTTGATGAAATGGACGAAAGAGATTCAAATTTGCATTTTTGGTTCAAACTTGGTGGGTGTACTAGTTACATACTAGGGAGTCTCTGGTTAGTTGTAAAGGTCAAGGGGTACTGGTTTGGTTGGTTTTTTAAAATTGGTGATCTTCACATATGTTAAAGATTCAATTTTGAATTGTCATTTGAATCAAGTTGCCAAATGTTTCTATAAGTTTGAAAGGTGGGCTTGGGTTCACTTTTACTTGGTCTAGCAAGGGGTGAAAAGAAATAGAAAGGTTTCTGTTTGAAATATTGAACTAGGAACACACAAAGTGGCATAGTGAGCAAGATTGGCAAAAATGACCATTTGCTTTATTTGGTTTGTTTTTTATTTTTTCTCTTGATTTGTTCTGCATGGATTTGATTTAGATGATGTTGTTTTCATCTTTAAATCATTCCTTGCTATTTAGATTAATCACACAAGTCCATTCATTCATACAAGCATCACATACACACATGCATTCATATGATTTAATTAACAAAAGTTTTTTGTTAACCCTAATTTTGGTGATTGAAATTTGATAATCATGATCAATATTTTTGGGATGTTACAGTCATCGATGAGGATGGGCGAGAACACTCTGGTGCCATCGACCAGGTGGACAAGCTTATTCTCGCCAATCTCAGTAGAAGAAAACCGAGACTGGCGACACGGCGGTAGCCCAATGCTAATTTCACAAAAGGTGCTAAAATGCTATTTTTGTGAAGAAACTACCAAAAATAGGATGAAAAAATCACCATAGCAATTTTTATTAATCATACAAGTCCATTCATGCATTCATACAATCATCACATTCACACATGCATTCATATGATTTAATTAACAAAAGTTTTTTGTTAACCCTAATTTTGGTGATTGGAATTTGATAATCATGATCAATATTTTTGGGATGTTACAAACCTTCCCCCTTAAACAAAATCTCGTCCCGAGATTTGAGAAAGAAGAAATATGAAAACTAGGATTTAAAAAGATCGGGAAACTCCATCTTGATGTAGTCTTCTCGTTCCCAGGTAGCTTCTTATTCAGTGTGGTTGCTCCATTGAATCTTGAGAAACTTGATGCTTCGGGTCCTGGTGGTTCTGAAAGATTCCTCCAAAATACGGATGGGTACTTCGGGATACATCAGATCATTGTTGATCTCTATGGTCTTGTGATCAATGTTCTTGAAAACTTCAGTCTTCTCCGGGACTTCTAGGCATTTGCGAAGCAACGATATATGGAACACATTATGCACGGTTGACATCTCCTCTGGCAGTTCCAGTTGATACGATAATTCTCCTTGACGATTCAGAATCTTGAAAGGTCCGATATATCTGGGGGCTAACTTTCCTTTGAGCTGGAAACGTTGCATTCCTTTCAAAGGAGACACTTTGAGATACACAAAATCTCCGATATTGAAAGCGAGGTCTTGGCATCTTTTGTCGGCATAACTCTTCTGTCTTGACTGTGCGGTCTTGAGGTACTCACGAATCTTTTGAACTTTCTCTTCTACTTCTTGTAGGATGTCGGTTCCGAAAATCTGACTCTCTCCTACTTCCGACCAATTTAAAGGGGTACGACACTTTCTTCCATACATGAATTCAAATGGGGCCATTTGCAAACTATCTTGATAACTGTTGTTGTAAGAAAATTCTGCGAAAGGCAGACAATCTTCCCATTTTGATCCATACTCTAGCACACAGGCTCTCAACATATCTTCGAGTATTTGATTTCTCGCTCTGTTTGTCCATCGGTCTGAGGGTGATAAGTTGTGCTAAAATCCAGTCAGGTTCCTAATCCTTCTTGGACTTTCTTCCAAAATCTCGAGGTAAACTGAGTTCCTCGATCTGACACAATGTTCTTGGGGACTCCGTGCAAACTGACGATTCTAGCGATGTATAACTCCGCTAGCTTCGAGCTCTGGTAAGTGGTCTTGACTGGTAAGAAATGGGCTACCTTGGACAGTCTATCAACTATGACCCAAATAGAGTCATTTCCCCTACTAGAAGTAGGTAATCCAGTGATAAAGTCCATTCCAACTGAATCCCATTTCCATTCCGGAATCTGTAAGGGTTGCAACAGTCCTACGGGTCTTTAATGTCCCGCCTTGACTCTCTAACATATATCACACTTGGCTATGTAGCTACCGATTTCTCTCTTCATCTTATGCCACCAAAATTGTTCCTTCAAATCCTTATACATCTTTGTCCCTCTGGGGTGGATAGAATAAAGATTATCATGGGCTTCTTTCAAAATATCCTGCTTCAATTCGGAATCTGCTGGTACACAGAGACATACTTTGTACCACAAAACTCCTTCTTCATCCTCGGTAAATCTGGGTACCTTGCCTGTACCGATACGACGTTTGATTCCGTCGATACTAGAATTTCCTTTCTGCGCCTCCTTGATCTGACTGATCAAAGTGGGTTCAAGTTCTATGCTAGCTAGAAATCCTTCACTTACTACTTCCATTCTGAAATCCTCCATCTCCTTGTGCAAACTTGGTTGCTCCTTCAGAATCATGGAGTTCAAGCGGCACGGCAATCAGCTAAGGGCATCTGCTACCACATTGGCTTTACGGGGTGATAGTGAATGTCCATATCATATTCCTTGATTAGCTCGATGCATCTTCTCTGCCTCATATTCATCTCCTTCTGAGTGAATATATACTTCAGACTCTTGTGATCCGAATAAATCTCACAACGGTTTTCCATGAGGTAATGCCGCCATGTCTTCAGGGCTATAACTATAGCTGCTAGTTCAAGGTCATGGGTAGGATAATTCTATTCATGCTGCTTCAGTTGTCGGGACATGTAAGATATAACTTTGCCTTCTTGCATCAACACACATCCGAGTCCGATCTTGAATGCGTCACAATACACATTAAACGACTTTGTAATATCCGGCATGATCAAGATTGGGTCTGAAATCAATCTCCTCTTGAGTTCTTGAAAACTCGCTTCACATTTGTCCGTCCATTCAAACTTCTTATCTTTCTTCAACAATTGGGTCATGGGTCTGGTGATACTCGAGAATCCTTCTACGAACTTGTGGTACTGTCCCGCTAATCCGAGAAATGCACGAACTTGGGTTTGAGTGGTTGGGGCTTGCCAATCTTCCACATCCTTCACCTTTGCAGGGTCAACGACAATTCCTCCGGCTGATACAATATGTCCGAGGAATCCTACCTCTTGTAACTAGAATTCACATTTTCTAAACTTGGCATACAACTGATGCTCCCTAAGGGTTCCAACGGTAGTCCTTTAGGTGTAGCTCATGTTCTTCTTTTGATTTGGAATAGATCAGAATGTCATCGATGAAAACAACAACAAACTTATCCAGGAAGTCCATAAAATTCTTATTCATGAGGTTCATGAAATAAGCGGGGGCATTGGTTAATCCAAAAGACATGTGTAACACCCTCAGAATCGGACCTATGCAAGTTTGGGCAAAATTCACCAAACCCGCATAGAAACGATTCAAAGGTGCCCACCAGGCATTTTCGTGCGGGTGGAAAACGAAGTAATAACATTACACAACAGTCCTCGATGGGACCCATGTAGAGATATATATAACATGACTCAAAGAGTCAAGAATACGATATAATATACAAGATCCAAATCACCTTGAACAGAGAGTCCGACTACGGACAAGAAGCAAATGGGGCTAAGAGCCCGAAGAATAACCAATGGCGTCCATAACTCCCGGGCCAAGCCGGAAGGGTAACCACCTAACGGCGTCGATCTCAAAACCTGCTTAACAAAAGGGTGCCAAAAGGGCAAAAGCGAAAACAAAGAAGGAGCGTCGATCTTGAGGCCAAGACAGCGAGGCTAGAATTGGCGGTCCTCGCCTACATAGGTATGGTGGATCGAGCGGCGCAAAGATGCACTAAACAACCTATAGAGACTCGACACAACTGGCGGTTATCAGAGAGGGGTAAGAATGATCTATCCGGATCCAACCTGAAGCTAACACCAAACAAACCCGTCCTGGTGTTTTCCCCCTCGAAACCAAACGAGGAAGTCAACCGAGGAACTCACGCGGTTGGCAGTTTTACTTATTCAGTTATAGTTGGGGCACATTACTAGTCAGGTTTAGATAATCGTCCTGATAAAATAAGCAGTGGGCACTTTTAGTTAACCATTCCGTTTTAGTTGTAACTCTTACTAATCAGATACAGATAGCATGAGATAAACCCAAAAACCCAGCAGTTGTTGGTACTTTTATTCAGCCATTTCGTTGTAGTTGCAATACTTACTAGTCAGATACAATTGTCGCAAGCGACAACCAAACAACCAATTGTGGGCGTATTAATTAGCCATTCCATTATAGTGAAGCTGATTACTAGTCATTATAAGTCAAATTTATAACAAGAACTTTAGTTATGCTTGTCTATGATCGAGATATCGTGCTCCAAGTCGTCCATATCCATGGACACGGCTTTCGAAAGTTTTACCCGCCGGGTGCACCAATAGCAACACACGCTCGATCAACCTCGGAAAACCAAATCAAAACCCAACGAGGCTTTCACGTGAACAATCACAGGATTCGTAAATATTTCAGGGCCACCCTTGAGTATACCATAGCGGAGTAAGCAAGCTCGAGACGGACTCAAGGTTTACGTCGATGGTCAGAACGACAGGTCCCCAATCGGGACCTGCCGATACTGCGAAACATCCGTTTACCTAAGCGAAGACAGTGACTGCGATACCTGCAATCGTAAATAAAGCAAGAAACATGGCATAAGTACAGGATCGTAAATAAAACCTCAAACTAGTTTGTGGCCCCAAGAAATAAGAATGAATCAGCTCGGCTCGGGGTCCCATATACCTCCGGATGTGGATAGCGCAAATCAAGGAACAGTATCAAGTACTCGGGGTCTTACGGACACAAGTGGGCGTTCGAAACCAAATATTATCTATCACCCACCGATGCCTCTGCTTATTCAATTTTAGTTGTTAAACAGAAATTAAAGTGACGATAAGTAAAACTAGTACCATCTCCAACATCAACATGCGGCAATACATCAAGAATCGGCATATGACGACACACAACAAAGAATATAGCAAGCGGCGACGCCAAGACCAACTAGCTACCAAACAACAGGCAATAGGGTGTGTCCAAGGCAATATAGGGCTGCAGAATATCACGTGTACGGAAACTAAAGCATCGCATACGATAGCAATAGATCAATGGAGGGAAGTAAATACTATAAAAGTAAGATAGGTAGAAAGGGGAGATGCTGCTTTGAAAACATTGTCGAAAGGTTCATCCAAGATCGGGTAAGCTCACATCAACTCAACGGCCTTATCCGCGAAGAAGCAAAACACTAGAATAAACACCGGATGCAACATTTAATACAACGGCAGAAGATCGGCATGATGCATGTATAATGCATGACATGGCAAGGTGCGGTGCAATTAGGTCATATTAAGCGGTACCGGGGTCCCGACAATGATTAGGTGGTTCAAGTTATTTAGCTACCCCGCATTTTAAATGTTGTTTAGCAATGCAACAGATGGAACCGATTCGCTACACATGTTTAAATGAGGCCAATATAAGGCTATATTTGCCCGCATATGGGCCCCATATTTAATTATTAGGTGAATCGGCAAAAGGCCCCCAAACCATATGATAAGATGCATGCAAGAATGACAATTTAATATGCAACAAGTTGTTATTATGTTATAAAATAGGGTTCGAGGGAAAGGGTCACACATTTAGGGGCCTCGACGGACTTGGGGTTCCGGGGTTCGGGGTCGGTCTCGGGGTCCAGGGTACGACGGTTCGGCGGGATCGTTCTCGGACTCCGGGGGTTAGGGTCTTGGCGTTCCGGGAAGCCGGACTTGGGGTTTCGGGGTCGCCTCGATTTCGTTCTGGTCGGTGCAGTTCTTGGCGAGCATCGGGTCCGGACTTCGCCCCCGGGAACGGGTCTTCAGGGTCTCGACAACTTCGATTCTCTGTGGGCGACCTTGGCACTCGATGTCCGTGAAGTAGTACTTGTCCCTATCGTCTTCGGTTCGCTCCATTCGGTCCTTGTCGGAGTACTTGTCGCCCTCAAGGCGAGCTTGCGTCTAGGGTCTCGGCGATCTTGGCGCGTCGAGGGTGTCGAGGAATCGACGGTCTTCGGATTCGCGAGGAAGATCATGGCGTCGGGTTTCCGTGATGAAGATCTTGTCGAGGGTTCGCGCCAAGGTCGTTGGCGAGCTCGGTTGCCTCGAGCAGTCATAGAACGTCATCGATTCCCCAAAGGCGCACATACACGAGCACACGCATACACGAGCACACACACACGGTACACGCATGCACGAGCACACACATACACGAGTACACGCATGCACACACATACACGAGCACACGTGCAGTGGGCCTGAGGTGACGTGGCGGCCGGTGAGGTGGGCCGCGGAGGCGACGGGGTTCGCCGGACGCGTGGAGCTTGGTCGGGCTTGGTCTGGGGAGACGCCGGGCGACGCAGCGGGCGAGCGGCGGCGACGGAGGCGTGAGCTCGCTGGCGGTGGCGACGGGAGGACGGAGAGGCGGCGAACGCGAGGCCCGGAGGCGGCGGAGGAGGCGGAGGCGCGGCAGCTGACGCTGAGCTTCGGGCCGAGGCGAGCTCTGGCGAGCGCGGAGGAGGGACGCGGGGCGAGGCCGCTGGTGGAGGGGCGTCTCGACGGGGCGGCCGGAGCCGCGGAGGCGGCACGGGCCGGAGCGCACGGAGGAGGAGGAGGCGCGCGGGCCTCCGCGGGCGACGGCGAGTGGCGAACAGGCGCCGCGGCCAACAGAGGACGGGGAAGAGCGCAGGTGCCGGGCGGTGCCACGTGGTCTGGTCTTGGCGTGTCAGAGGCAGGCGGGCGGCAACGAGCGGGCGGAGGGCGTCTGGAGAGAAGCGACGCTGGAAGCGCGCAAGTGTGAGCCGAGGGTGCCTGCGAGGAAGGGGCCTCCGTCTTGCAGAGGGAGAGGAAAGGCGAGCTTGCGAGTGGCGTCGCCGGGCGCTGCGGGAGGCGCTTGAGGAGGCGGTAGGCGGGGGAGGTTGGCACCGGGGGGAGAGGGAGCTGGGGAACGGGGCCGCGGGGGAGGTGGACCTGGGCGGGACAGGTGGGGCCAGAGGGGGGTCCGCGCGGGGGGGCTGGTTGGTTCCAGGAAAGAGGTGGGGTCGGGCCCAGCGGCCAGGGAGGTTGGCGCGTGGGTGGGGGTGTTCGGTCTGGGTGCGTGTAGACAGGGAGTGGGGAGAGAGAGGAGAGAGAGGGGGAGGGTTGGGCCAAGTGGCACTGTGTGAGTGGGTGAGGGGTGGGCAAGGGTGATGTGTCAAACCGTGATTGGAGGGGGTGAGGTGGCCAGGGAGAGAGGGTAGAGAGCTGGGTGAGTTTAGGATTAGAGGGGCAGGACAGGTTTGGACCGATTAGAAAACTGGGGCGGTCGTTCGGGTCGGTTGGCCCGTCCGACTGCTCCGGCCAAAAATAAAATAAAACTTTATTTATTTAATTGGAACGTTTGCAAACCGCTCGCGGCCAAAACAAAACAATCCGGCGAACCGGGGTTTGGCGTTTTAATAAAAGATGGGGCGTTTGGAAAACAAAACGGGGTTTGCAAAATAGTTTTTGACAAACAACATGCGACGATGACAATGCAATGCACAAATTCAACGCGATTTTCTAGTAGTGGTTTTGCGGGATGCCACAATTCGACACCACTAACAATGGATCTCGCCCTCGAGATCCGCCTCATGGTACCGGAAGGAAGGTCGGCGTTCTCCGTCTTCTCGCTTTGTGTAGATCCTCGCGACACCACTAACAAGAGGTCGTTGTTCCTGATCGTCGAGAGAGCACTCCGGATAAACAACGGGCGAAGTTAAAGGTAAGGTCACCTCTAACTTCCATGGAAGGAGTAAATTGCATCGATCCACCATTCAATGTACATAAGCGAATGATAAGAGTAGTGGTATGGTCGCGACTCCATCCCGCACTCAAAACATTACTATGTACACGAATAGACAGATTACGCAACCAACCCTCGGATTCAGACTGAAGATCTCGACAAGCGAGGTTCGGATTAAAGGAGTGATGCAGACTCTGCATCAGATCTGGCGTAGAGGATGTCGTCGCGTCGGAAAACACCGGAAGGAACAAGCAAGGAATACAGGATGGTAACACCGTAGACGGATTCATCTGGCAGCTTAAACACCGGATGGTAGAACACCGTTACCAAAGGAGGAAGCGAAACCCTAAAGGTACGCGAAACCCAACCACGAGAATTCGGACTCAAGCAAGAGAAGAGAGCGATTCAAACACGCCGAGATAAGAGGAGAATAGCGAGGGGGGAAGTAAAACCGGACCTACTCGTAACTATCCAACCGATTTTTTCAAAATAGTTTTGACACTCTACTTGACCGTTAGCTAGGTTATCCCACAGTGGACTTGTGGGGTATCGCAACCGCTGAGCTCGATACCACTGTAACACCCTCGAATCGGACCTATGCAAGTTTGGGCAAAATTCACCAAACCCGCATAGAAACGATTCAAAGGTGCCCACCAGCATTTTCGCGGGTGGAAAACGAAGTAATAACATTACACAACAGTCCTCGATGGGACCCATGAGCATATATATAACAATGACTCAAAGAGTCAAGAATACAGATATAATATACAAGATCCAAATCACCTTGAAGCAGAGTCCGACTACGGACAAGAAGCAAATGGGGCTAAGAGCCCAAGAATAACCAATGGCGCCCATAACCCTGCCAAGCCCGGAAGGGTAACCCCGCTAACGGCGTCGATCTCAAAACCTGCTTAACAAAAGGTGCCGACAAAGGGCAAGGAAAACAAAGAAGGAGCGTCGATCTTGAGGCCAGTACACGGCGAGGCTAGAATTCGGCGGTCCTCGCCTACATAGGTATGGTGGACTGAGCGGCAGCGGCAGCATGCACTAAACAACCTATAGAGACTCGACACAACTGGAGGTTATCAGAGAGGGGTAAGAATGATCTATCCGGATCCAACCTGAAGCTAACACCAAACAAACCCGTCCTGGTGTTTTCCCCCTCGAAACCAAACGAGGAAGTCAACCGAGGAACTCACGCGGTTGGCAGTTTTACTTATTCAGTTATAGTTGGGGCACATTACTAGTCAGGTTTAGATAATCGTCCTGATAAAATAAGCAGTGGGCACTTTTAGTTAACCATTCCGTTTTAGTTGTAACTCTTACTAATCAGATACAGATAGCATGAGATAAACCCAAAAACCCAGCAGTTGTTGGTACTTTTATTCAGCCATTTCGTTGTAGTTGCAATACTTACTAGTCAGATACAATTGTCGCAAGCGACAACCAAACAAGCAATTGTGGGCAGTATTAATTAGCCATTCCATTATAGTGAAGCTGATTACTAGTCATTATAAGTCAAATTTATAACAGTAAACTTTAGTTATGCTTGTCTATGATCGAGATACTGTGCTCCAAGTCGTCCATATCCGCGGACACGGCTTTCAGAAAGTTTTACCCGCCGGTGCACCAATAGCAACACACGCCGATCAACCTCGGAAAACCAAATCAAAACCCAACGAGGCTTTCACGACCGAACAATCACAGATTCGAAATATTTTGGGGCCACCCTTGAGTATACCCAACGGAGTAAGCAAGCTCGAGACGGACTCAAGGTTTACGTCGATGGTCAGAACGACAAAGGTCCCCAATCGGGACCGTCGATACCATGAAAACATCCGTTTACCTAAAGATGCGAAGACTCGCACAATCGTAAATAAAGCAAAGAAACATGGCATAAGTACAGATCGTAAATAAAACCTCAAACTAGTTTGTGGCCCCAAGAAATAAGAATGAATCAGGCTCGCTGGGGGTCCCATATACCTCCCGGATGTGGATAGCGCAAATCAAGGAATGTATCAAGTACTCGGGGTCTTACGGGACACAAGTGGCTCGAAACCAAATATTATCTATCACCCACCGATGCCTCGCTTATTCAATTTTAGTTGTTAAACGAAATTAAAGTGACGATAAGTAAAACTAGTACCATCTCCAACATCAACATGCGGCAATACATCAAGAATCGTGGCATATGACGACACACAACAGAATATAGCAAGCGACGACGCATAAGACCAACTAGCTACCAAACAACAGCAATAGGGTGTGTCCAAGGCAATATAGGCTGCAGGAATATCACAGTACGAAACTAAAGCATCGCAACACAGATAGCAATAGATCAACAGGAGGGAAGTAAATACTATAAAAGTAAGATAGGTAGAAAGGGGGAGATGCTCGCCTGAAAACATTGTCGAAAGGTTCATCCGAAGATCGGGGCGAAGCTCACATCAACTCAACGGCCTTATCCGCGAAGAAGCAAAACACTAGAATAAACACCGGATGCAACATTTAATACAACGGCAGAAGATCGGCATGATGCATGTATAATGCATGACATGGCAAGGTGCGGTGCAATTAGGTCATATTAAGCGGTACCGGGGTCCCGACAATGATTAGGTGGTTCAAGTTATTTAGCTACCCCGCATTTTAAATGTTGTTTAGCAATGCAACAGATGGAACCGATTCGCTACACATGTTTAAATGAGGCCAATATAAGGCTATATTTGCCCGCATATGGGCCCCATATTTAATTATTAGGTGAATCGGCAAAAGGCCCCCAAACCATATGATAAGATGCATGCAAGAATGACAATTTAATATGCAACAAGTTGTTATTATGTTATAAAATAGGGTTCGAGGGAAAGGGTCACACATTTAGGGGCCTCGACGGACTTGGGGTTCCGGGGTTCGGGGTCGGTCTCGGGGTCCAGGGTACGACGGTTCGGCGGGATCGTTCTCGGACTCCGGGGGTTAGGGTCTTGGCGTTCCGGGAAGCCGGACTTGGGGTTTCGGGGTCGCCGATTTCGCTCGGTCGGTGCAGTTCTTGGCGAGCATCGGGTCCGGACGCCCCGAACGGGTCTTCGTGGTCTCGACAACCGATTCTCAGGCGACCTTGGCACTCGATGTCCGTGAAGTAGTACTTGTCGCCCTATCCTTCTTCGTTCTCCATTCGGGTCCTTGTCGGAGTACTTGTCGTCCCCTGAAGGCGAGCTTGCGTCTAGGGTCTCGGCGATCTTGGCGCATCGAGGGTGTCGAGGAATCGGTACGGTCTTCGGATTCCGCGAGGAAGATCATGGCGTCGGGGTTTCCGTGATGAAGATCTTGTCGAGGGTTCGGCGCCGAAGGTCGTTGGCGAGCTCGGGTTGCCTCGGAACGGTCATAGGAACGTCATCAGATTCCCCAAAGGCGCACATACACGAGCACACGCATACACGAGCACACACATACACGAGTACACGCATGCACGAGCACACACATACACGAGTACACGCATGCACGAGCACACACATACACGAGCACACGTGCAGTGGGCCCACAGGGTGACGTGGCGGCCGGTGAGGTGGGGCCGGGCCGCGGGAGGTGGACGACGGGGGTTCGCCGGGACGCGTGGAGCTTGCCGGTCGGGCTTGGTCCTGGGGGAGACGCCGGCGGGCGACGCAGCGGCCCCTGGCGAACGGCGGCGACGGAGGCGTGAGCTCGCCTGGCGGTGGCGACGGGGAGGACGGTCGGAGAGGCGGCGAACGCGAGGCCCGGAGGCGGCGGCCGGAGGGAGGCGGTTATGCGGCAGCGCACGCGGCTCGGGCCGGGCGGAGCTCTGCGGGAGCGCGAGGAGGGACGCGGGCCGGCGGCTGGCGCGAGGGGCGTCTCGACTTGGGGCGGCCGGAGGCGCGGCGGCGGCGACCTGGCCGGAGCGCGGGAGAGGAGGAGGCGCCGCGGGCCGCGGCGCGGCAGTGGCGAACGGGCGCCGGCGAATGTGAGGGACGGGGAAGAGCGTGCAGGTGCCGGGCGGTGCCACAGGGTGAGTCAAGGCCGGGCGAGGCAGGCGGCGGGGCAACGAGCGCGGAGGGCGCGATCCGAGAGAAGCGACGCTGGGAGGCGTGTGGTGAGCCGAGGGTGCTAGCGAGGAAGGGGCCCGTCTGCTGGCAGAGGGAGAGGAGGCGGCGAAGCTTGCGAGGTGCGCCGGCCAAGGGGAGGCGCCAGGAGGAGGCGAGGCGGGAGGTTGGCACCGGGAGGGAGGGAGCTGGGAACGGGCCATGGGAGGTGGACCTGGGCGGGACAGGTGGGGCCAGAGGGGGGGGTCCGCGCGGGGAGGGCTGGTTGGTGGGCTGGTTGGTTCCAGGAAAGAGGTGGGGTCGGGCCCAGCGGCCAGGGAGGTTGGCGCGTGGGTGGGGGTGTTCGGTCTGGGTGCGTGTAGACAGGGAGTGGGGAGAGAGAGAGAGGGGGGTGGGGCCAGGGGGCAGGGTGTGGGGGGGGGGGGGGTGGGCAAGGGTGATGTGTCAAACCGTGATTGGAGGGGGTGAGGTGGCCAGGGAGAGAGGGTAGAGAGCTGGGTGAGTTTAGGATTAGAGGGGCAGGACAGGTTTGGACCGAACTAGAAAACTGGGGCGGTCGTTCGGGTCGGTTGGCCCGTTCGACTGCTCCGGCCAAAAATAAAATAAAACTTTATTTATTTAATTGGACCGTTTGCAAACCGCTCGCGGCCAAAACAAAATAATCCGGCGAACCGGGGTTTTGCGTTTTAATAAAAGATGGGGCGTTTGGAAAACAAAACGGGGTTTGCAAAATAGTTTTTGACAAACAACATGCGACGATGACAATGCAATGCACAAATTCAACGCGATTTTCTAGTAGTGGTTTTGCGGGATGCCACAACATGATAGTATACTCGTTTAATCCATATCTGGTGGTAAAGGCGGTCTTTAGAATATCCTCTGCGCGAATCTGGAGTTGATGATAACCAGTTCTAAGATCAATCTTAGAAAACACTTCGGCACCAGTCAACTGGTCAAACATGTCTTCTATCTTTGGCAGTGGGTACTTGTTCTTGATGGTGACATCATTCAACTTCCGATAATCCGTACACAAATTATTACCTCCATCCTTCTTATCCACAAATAAAACAGGTGATCTCCATGGTGACGCACTTGGTTGAATCAATCCTATTCCAACTATGGGTCCAGTTGCTTCTTCAGCTCCACTAATTCAGACGGGTTCATACTATATGGTCTCTGGGCTATGGGTCCAGTTCTAGGGATTAGTTCAATGATAAACTCAATATCCCGATTTGGGGGCATACCGGGCAAAACATCTGGAAATACATCGGGGTATTCTGACTTGGTCAATGGTTGGTTAGGCTAGACTCTTGTTGCATTTGAATTGACGGGTCAAGGTTTCAGATACATGCTCGACTGATATTCCAGTTGTATGGGTCCAGTTATGGCTTTCTTGGCACAGTCGATTAATCCTTTGTGTTTCGACATCCAATCCATTCCTAGTACTACTTCTAAACCTTTAGTTCCAAGTACTATTAGATTAGCATAAAAATCTATGCCATGTATTGGGATATGTATGGCCTTGCAAATTTGTCTAGCTTTGGTGGTTGAACCAGGTATTTGAACTATCATAACATGCTTCAATTTGGTGGGTTGAACCTTACTAGTGCATGCAAATTCTTCAGTAACAAACGAGTGTGATGCTCCAGAATCAAACAACACTCTGGCAAGTATTGAGTTAATAGAAAACATACCCAACACGACATCTGGCGCTTATTGGGCTTCTTCAGCATGCATGAGAAAGAGACGGCCGTTGCGGTTGAGCGAGTTCCCTGGGGCAAACCTTCTTCTAGGCTGAACACGACGCTGCTGCTGAGCTGGGGCATTTGCATTGGGGGCTGCGGCAATCTTCTTGGGGCACTCATTGGAATAGTGACCCTTGGTTCCACATTCATAACAAGTCACTTGAGACTTGTCCTTTGCTGCAACAGGCACAACATTGCTTCTAGTCCTTGGGGCACAGTTGGTGTTGGTGGAGACATTGTTGTTGTTGAACTTGGGTGGTGCACGGTTGAAATTGCTGGGGTTGCCGAGGTTGTTGTGATTTCCTCCGGGTCTTGGGTTTCCTCCTCCACAGTTGGGATAGGTCAGACGGTTCATCGGGGGTCTATTGGTTCTTGGGGCAAATCCTAGAGATGGGTTGGGGCGATACTTTGGTGTATGATGGGTTCCTGGTTGATGCATCATGCGACTCTTGCGGTTCTCATTGGCTTGGTTGATCTTGCCTTCCATCTGAATGGCGGAATCCACTCAGGCTTCAATATCAGCAAATGGGATGTTGACTAACATTGTCTGCATCTCATCATGCAGATCATTCATGAATCTCTCCTTCTTCTTGGCTTCAGTGTCTATCTCATCAGGTGCATACCTAGCCAATGACAGAAATTTGTCACGGTACTCAACTACGGTCATCCTTCCTTGCTCCAGTTCCCTGAATTCATCTCTCATCCTCTTGATCAAACCCGGTGGAACATGGGTTCTGCTAAACTTGACTTTGAATTCCTCCCAAGTCATCATCTGACTTCCATTCATGGCACGAACGCTGTTCCGCCATGCTCTTGCATCTCCAGCCAGATAGTGGGTGGCAAACAATACCTTCTCGTTGGCTTCTACTCCTGCAACTTCTAAGTTGTTTTCCATGGTTTGCAGCCAATCATCTGTATCTAGGGGCTCTTCAGACTCAGTGAAAATGGGTGGGTTGGTGTTCTAGAAATTATCGAGCATGGACCCATGGTTGTCCTGATTTCCATGGCCTTGATTGTTGTTGGCCATCTGAGCTATCTGTTGAAGGGTGGCTAAGTTGTCTTGACGTTCGGCTCTTTCAGCTTCGTGGTCAGAAACCAACATTTGCAGGATTTGCAACATTGGGTCCGAGGATGAAGTGCTTCCTCCTTGAGGCATCTGAAGATTGAGGTAGATCATGAGAAAAGGGGGAAATTTCTAAGGTTCGGGTTTTGTAAAGTTTTTGAAGTTTAACTCGGATTTTTCTAGCAACTTGCTTTTCGTTCATTCATAGCACACGATACAAACACACACCACAACAAAGAAAAACAGATGGTTTTAAGAACCATTCGGGGAAACTACGATACAGTGGGACCGGATACAACTCACTAACTCTAGTTCTCAAGTGCTACTACTCCTCGGAGTCAGTGTCCTCATCATCATTATCAATGATGGCGAAGTCATCCTCATCGGTGAAGAACTCCATGGCCCGATCCTCCAGAAAGTCAGCATCGTCACTGAGATAGGAGTAGGGGTATCCACGAAGGTCTTCCCCTGCATTCTCCCTCTCTTCGAGCTGCATATCTCTCTCGTGGACAGTCTCCTCCAACTATATGATCCTGTGGCGGAGACGGGCAATGATATGCTCCTTCTCGTTGAGCTGATGGTGACGAAACTAGCGATCCTTCACTAGCATGGAAATGGTTTGATCCTTCTTGGCGGCGATGGCGTACTTGTGGTTGGCGTAGTGATGACCCACAAGTATAGGGGGTGTATCGCAGTACTTTCGATAAATATGAGTGTCGATCCCAACGAGGAGCAGAAGGTGTTGAACAGTGGTATGGAGCAGGAAATCCCTGTGAATACTTAGCAAACAGATTTTTAGTGGTTTTCTGATAAGGCAACAAAACAAAGTGCAAGTAATAAAGAACAAATGCAGCAAGTGGCCCAATTCTTTCTTAGCAAAGGACAAGCCGGTGGAAATACTTATAAGGACCAAACGTTCTAGAGGACACATGGGAATTCTGTCAAGTGCTTTCGCTTCAAATAGCCGAGTACTCTTCTTTGGTGTTGTAAGTGTTGTGTGGGTGAACATGTGCTAATGTACCGACCGTACTTGGACTAATACATACTTGTGATTAAACCCCCTGCAAACATCCATAACTACAGGAAAGTAATTAAGATATAAATCTAACCACAGCCTTAAACTCTAAGATCCTACGCTCCCTTGTGCAAAGATGTCCTAATGGGGGTTCAGGTTTCTGTCACTACGGCAACCCCACAATTAGTAGCCAAAATACAAAATGCATTCCCCTAGGCCCATAAATGGTGAAGTATCATATAGTCGACGTTCACATGACACCACTAGAAGAATAGCACCACAACTTAAATACTAAACCATTGAATAATAACTCATCACAGATTCACTACTAACAACATGACTTCTCCCATGTCCTCAAGAACTAAACGAACTACTCACGAGACATCATATGGATCAAGATCAAAGATGATATGATAATGGATAACAATCTGAACATAAACAATAATCCAATGGTTCCACTCACAAGCATCAACTACAATAGTAACTAACACCGGGAAAGTTTCCCCTAAGAACAAAAGCAATATCCGACACAATTTTTATAGCTGCACAGAGTGGTGACGATGGTGCTGGTGGAGATGATGGTGTGGATGATGATGATCCCGATGAAGCCTAGCTTGATGACGGTGTTTATGGCGACGATCTCCCCTCTCCAGGAAGGAATTCCCCCAGCAGAAATTTGTCTGCCGGAGAGATCTTTCTCTCTTGGTGTTTTCCGCCCTCTAGAGGCGGCGGAAATCTATCTGTGGTGGCTCCCCGAGGCTTTGGCTTCTGTAGGGAAGATTTAGGCGAAGGGGTGGAGTCGAGAGTCGGGCAGGTGGGCCACACCTGCCCTAGGCACGGGGTCAGGTGGGCCCGCGCCTAGGGGGTGTGGGCCCCTGCGGCCCCTCTTCTGGATTCCTTCGTCTTTTGGGAAAATAATATGTTTCCATAATTTTCTCGTATTTTTCTGATCTTCGCAAAATTGCATCGAAACGCCCTATTTTCCATCAGAATCCAGACTCCGGCAATCCATCCTCCAAGAATCATCCAACATGCATAAACAGATGAAAAAACATAAGTAATACCTCATAATAAGACAAATATCAATGAATAGAGGTAAATTATGATATAGAAAGGTGATGCAAATTGGGCGTATCAACTCCCCCAAGCTTAGACTTTGCTTGTCCCCAAGAGAAAACTGAGCTCGGTAACATGTCCACAGGTTTATGGAGTGAAGTGTCAATAAAACAATACGGACAAGAAGCATCACACTTACCATTGCACAACTCATAGAAGAAAGCAACTCACCATTATATAACTTAGATTGCAACCAAGTACAGCAGTCATAGTAGAGATGCATAAAGAGAAATCATAATTGGAATTGGCAAACTTGTTCTTGGTCAAAGAACACATGGCAAACAGTTTTTACAAAAAGCATTTTGTAGAAGTTTTAAAACAGGAGCACTCTTTGCTCAAAAAGGTCTTTCACAAGTGAAGGCTTTCAAAGTAATACTCAATAGATAAGAGTTTTGTGCAAACAAGGAAGATAAAGAACATGATTGAATAAATCACCATATGAATGCTTGAAACAAAACAACTCAAATGCCTGCTGGAGATAGAGAGGAAGTAGGTTTACTAACTCAACTAGGAAGTGGGAGAAAGGTCCCTTCTTAGAGGGAAGCAGGGATTACAAGTCATAAAGATCTTCCAAAAGATTATGGTACTTACTAGCTTTGAGCCCTCATTGCCCCTATCATAGGCATCTTGAGATGATTAAGGTTAAAGTGCACAAATATGGAGTATATGCTTGATGAAATATAAGTTGGCAATCTCATGTCCCTTAAATATGAGGGCCACTCCTCATGCTACTCAACTTTGGTCACAAGTAAGTTCTTGTCATTGTAAGTATTTGCATATCATTGAGAACCGCCAACGGGGTACCCCTTGCACATGGTATAGGAGCTTTCCGGTAACTAAAATGATAAGGCAAGCATACAATGAGCATCTCAGTGATATTTTTATTTACTATGTCCATAGATTTTTATTGAGGATGCTTCATAGATAGCTCACTATGGTGAGGCTGCAAGTTTCCACCATGATTAGGCATGGCTTAGGCAGCGGCCCATACGTTTCTCTAACATAGAATACAGACTCCATGGACTTACAAGTTCCCTCTTTATTTCACAGCGTTGACATCCATAGACAAAAGAGCACGATATCAACTGAGTACAAAGTACGGGTGCAATGTTGAAAACGTTCCCCGTGACAGCACGGTTCTGCTAATTCCAACGTATAGATGCAAGCATATATAACTTCGATGGCACAATGGTTCAAGTCTATTTGGGGCAAGAAAATAAGGTGTGCCATCAAGTTCGTGAGAGCTTTACTAACTAGTTTTCACATAACAAAATACTTTTTAATTCAAATGGTAGATGAAGCTTGAGAATTTGCTTGGAATAGCAAAAATGCTACTAGGTAGATATGGTGGACACAAATGGCATAGGTTTGGTTTAAAGGATTTGGAAAAATGAGAAGTATGCCTTCTCAAAACAGGTTTTTGGCTAGCAAGGCTGGGTAGCTAGCAAGAGAGTTGAAAGAAGCAAGCAAACATACAAGTAATAAATCCAAACATGCAATCTTCCTTGAAAACACAAAAGATCTTAAATAAAGAATACTAAGCTTATGAGCCAACCAATAAAGAAAACAAATGATACAAAATACCTGTAAGATTTTTCTCTTTTTCTTTCAAACTTCGAAAGGCATTGCTACTGGACAGAACTTGGTTTGCCAAAACCAATTTATATCCACTTGATGATCCCAAAGTGGTGCCAATACTGATCAACAAGATCCATCATATAATAGAGATTGCAAACTAAAATAAGAAGTGCAAAAAGTAAAAGATGAGACTTCTCATTAATATTCCAATAAAGGCACTCATGCCAAGGGATAGAAAGATAATCAACTAAAGGAGAGATACTTCCACATGCAAACCAACCTATAAGATAACCTCTCTACCAAAGATATGAATCCACTAAAAAGGTAAAAGATAAAAGATAATGGTGGTGATACCGCGACACTCCCCCAAGCTTGGAACAAGCCAAGGGGATGCCAAACCTGATGACGAATTACTCCTTTGGTGGTGGTGTCTTGTTTAAGGAAAGGAGATTCTCCAACATCTTACGAAGCCTGTCGTTCTCTTCTTGAAGTATAACCACCTTCGTCCTCAAAGCACGGTACTTATCACAAAACTCGTTAGTGATTCGAAGGGCTTCCGTTGCCTTAGGACAGTATATGAAGTCTGGGCCGAAGGCTACGATTCCCTGCATGTTACGAGAAAAAGGATCCCCAGTGTTAATTGATCCTACAAAAGTAGGTTTCCTTGCCCTTGTCCCTGCGGCGGTTTGTTCTTCCAACTTTAACTCTTCCACGGGCTTCTTGCCTTTGTCATTGGCAGAGACCATGGTGCTCTAAACTTGAGAAGATTTCCTGACAGAAACAGATCCAAACAAAAATACGACAAGAACACAATGCACGAACCTCGGGGGGGATCCAAGGGGTTATATATTACGAAGTTTCAAGGCATAAGGAAGGTACTGACACAGAAATGAAGCGGAGACGGAGTTCGAGGGTGGCAAACCCCCCCAGGCGCAGCTCCCCGAACTCTGTTTCCTCTTCAGTTCTGTCTCGTAGTCTTCCTTATGTATTAAAAACATCAAAAATATAAAAAGATTGGGGTTTCACGAACCTAATGTTTTCACCACTTTTACCTATTCAAAGACGAACTCTGCAGACTCCTTTTCTCTTTCTCCTAAGAATTTCCTTCATACAAAACCCTTGCACAAACTCAATGAAAAAATTAGTGTAAGCAAAAAACAATAAACCTTTAGGTACACACTTCAACTGAAAACCCATCAAAACAAAAGCTTCCGTAAGAGGCAAATGCAAATGCAAATGATGGCAGAAATCTGTCAAAACAGACCAGCAGGTAAAGATTGATTTTTTCGTAAACCTTTTGTTGCTCAAATATAAAAGTGCAGAACTGATGAAAGTTGGGTAACAACTTGGAGAACAAACACAGAAAAATGCACCTACATCCTAAGTACTGAGCTCCCTCACGATTTTTTACAATACATCACAAAATCTGTCCCAGGACAGCCACTTTTCACAACTCCTCTACTTCACAAAAGTAGTTGAACTTGACACAATAACCAAAACAAAAAGATAAGGAGCGGTTATTACAGAGGTAATAACTTCCAAGACTCGACAAAACTCTTGGGTTATCTTCCAACAAGTACTTTTCTTTAATGCCTTTAAGTTAGGCTTGAAACTTTCAAAGATGCTCACATAGTGAATATATATCTGGAGTGAAAAAGAGCATCAAGAAGCAAATAACCAACACACTTGAGTCTAACCCACTTCCTACGCATGGGGGTATCATGAGAAAACAAATTGTTAAAACAAAAAGCCACAAGCATAGGAAGAAAAAACAGATGCAACTTCAAAGCTTTCACCATAAAATGGGGAAACTTAACATTATTAAGATGCATAAAACCATGTTTCCCTCTATCATAATAACTTTCAGTAGCACTTTGAATAAAGTTGACAATATAACTATCATTGGAAACAACTTTATCATTAGAATAAGCATACTTACAGTTATAAAAAACTGGTCCAAGGTCATAGACTGATCAATAGAAGCAAGTTGTTCCTTCCTGAAATCTTCATTAGGCAAGCTATTTTCACAAGGAGCTTTAGAAAATTTGGAAAAGTTAAACTCATAAGAATCACCATCAAACTTAGTTAAAACTTTTTTCCTTCTTACAATCAATAATAGCTCCACAAGTGTTCAAGAAAAGTCTACCAAAAATGATAGGACAAGTTTTGCTAGTTGCTGAATTAAGCACTAGAAAATCAGCAGGATATTTAATCTTACCATAGAGAACCTCCACATCTCCTACAATGCTAATGGGGCAAATGGTTTCCTTATTAGCAAGGTGAATAACCACATCAATGTCCTCAATCTCACAAGGACCAATCTCATGCATAATTTCCCTGTAAAGCTCATAAGGAATAACACTAGAACTAGCACCAATATCATATAAACCATACTAGCAATGATCACCAATTTTAACAGAAAGCACAGGAACACTAGCTTTTCTAGCCTTACTAGGATGAGAGATAATATTAGAAGCATCTTCACAAAAGACAATATGCTCATCCTCTATATTTCTAGTGACATTGTCTTTCACAATAGGTACCACAGGTTCATCACTCAAATTCTTACGAGGATCCACAGTTTTCTTTGTACCTTTGTTATTTGCACTAATAATCATAGAATACTCCTTTACCTTAGCTGGGAAAGACATTTTCTCAACATGAGGTTCATGCACAATATGATTAGTAGTACAAACTTGAGTACTTCTAACGGGAACATGATTAACAACATCTTTATACGGAGCATGGTACTTATTCCACTTCTTCTTGGGAATTTCTATGTAAGAGTCAAAGGCCTTAAAACAGTTGGCAATACTTTGGGAATCAAGACCAAACTCATTGCTAATATCACGTAAGTCATCAATTCCCATAAAAGATTTAATGCATTCATAATCATAGTTTATACCTGACTTTATTCCTTTGTCATTCTCCCAAGCTTCAATGTTTTCTTGAATACGGTCCAGTAGATCCCATTTAGCTTCTTCCTTCATACGTGTAAATGATCCAGCACAAGAAGCATCTAGTAAATCTTTATCATGAAGAGAAATCCTAGCATAAAAGTTACTGAGAATAATATTGTTAGGGAGTTCATGAATAGGACATTTAAGCATTAATAACTTCAGTCTCCCCCAAGCTTGATCTATACTCTCTACATCAAGAGGCCAAAAGTTATATATAAGATTTCTATCCTTATGAATTTCACCGGGAGGATAAAATTTAGAGTAAAAGAGAGATGCCATCTCCTCCCATTCCATGGATTGTCCATTCTTTAGCAGCTTATACCATTCTTCAGCTCTCCCTTTCAAGGATATGGAGACTAACTTCTTATTCACATGTTCAGTTGTGATACCTGCATACTTAAACAACCCGCATAATTCATGGATAAAAAGCAAATGATCACCAGGGTGGACAGTTCTATCCCCAAAATAATAATTATCCATAACTCGATTAACAATACTTGTAGGTATCTTAAAAGGATCTATCTCAACAGGTGGTGGTTCATCTACTACCCTAGTAGTGGTAGTAGTTTTTCCAAATAGAAAACCAAGTGGGTTATCCATATTGGAAAGAAAGTAACAAGCAGTAACAAGAGCAATACTCACAGTAAAAGTTTCCCTTACCAGTTCCACTCTTAAATAGCGCTTCACTCCCCGGCAACGACGCCAGAAAATAGTCTTGATGACCCACGAGTATAGGGGTGTATCATAGTACTTTCGATAAATAGGACTGTCGATCCCAACGAGGAGTAGAAGGTGCTGAACAGTGGTATGGAGCAGGAAATCCCTGTGAATACTTAGCAAACGGATTTTTAGTGGTTTTCTAATAAGGCAACAAAAAAAGTGCAAGTAATAAAGAACAAACGCAGCAAGTGGCCCAATCCTTTCTTAGCAAAGGACAATCCGGTGGAAATACTTATAAGGACCAAACGTTCTCGAGGACACATGGGAATTCTATCAAGTGCTTTCGCTTCAAATAGCTGAGTACTCTTCTTTGATGTTGTAAGTGTTGTGTGGGTGAACCTGTGCTAATGTACCGACCGTACTTGTACTAATACATACTTGTGATTAAACCCCCTGCAAACATCTGTAACTACAGGAAAGTAATTAAGATATACATCTAACCACAGCCTTAAACTCTGAGATCCTATGCTCCCTTGTGCAAAGGTGTCCTAAGGTTCAGGTTTTTGTCACTCCGGCAACCCCATAATTAGTAGCCAAAATACACAATGCATTCCCCTAGGATCATAAATGGTGAAGTATCATGTAGTCGACGTTCACATGACACCCCTAGAATAATAGCACCACAGCTTAAATACTAAACCATTGAATAATAACTCATCACAGATTCACTACTAACAACATGACTTCTCCCGTGTCCTCAAAAACAAAACGAACTAATCAGGAGACATCATATGGATCAAGATCAAAGATGATATGATAATGGATAACAATCTGAACATAAACAATACTCCAATTGTTCCACTCACAAGCATCAACTACAATAGTAATTGACACCGGGAAAGTTTCTCCTAAAAACTAAAGCAATATCCAACACAATTGTTACAGCAGGACAGAGTGGTGATGATGGTGCTGATGGAGATGATGGTGTGGATGATGATGACCCCGATGAAGCCTAGCTTGATGACGGTGTTGATGGCGACGACCTCCCCTCTCCGGGAAGGAATTCCCCCGGCAGAAATCTGTTTGCCGGAGAGATCTTTCTCTCTCGGTGTTTTCCGCTCCCCTAGAGGCGACGGAAATCTATCTGTGGTCGCTCCCCGAGGCTTAGGGTTCTGTAAGGAAGATATAGGCGAAGGGGCGGAGTCAGGAGCCGGGCAGGTGGGCTACACCTGCCCTAGGCGCGGGGTCAGGTGGGCCCGCGCCTAGGTGGGGTGTGGGCCCCTGCGTCCCCTCCTCACTCCTCCTTCTGGCTTCCTTCGTCTTCTGGGAAAATAATATGTTTCCATATTTTTCTGCTATTTTTCTGATCTTCACGAAATTGCATCGAAACGCCCTCTTTTCCATCAGAATCCAGACTCCGGCAGTCCATCCTCCAAGAATCATCCAACATGCGTAAATATATGAAAAACCATAAGTAATACCTCATAATAAGACAAATATCAATGAATAGAGGTAAATTATGATATAGAAAGGTGATGCAAATTGGGCGTATCACGTAGGAGCGGGCATTGTCCAACTCCTTCTGACGGTCATACATCTTGAAGTCGAGGTGGTCCAACTGAGTCTTCAGCTCATGGTGATACGGGGCCTTTAGTGGCTGTCCCATAACATCACGCCTTGGATAGAACTCAAAGCGGGTACCCTTGATCTGGTTGATACTCTGCCCACACAGACGGGCAAGAGCTTCCTGCATGACCCTGGCAAGTCCATCGAGCCAGTTGTTCTCTCTCAAGGTGAACTGAATTCCCTCTAAGGTGGGGGCTTTGATCTTTCCTTGAAGACTTGCAACAACTAACCATTGCAACTCTTCTCCTTTCTGATCGTTGAGCTGAGATCCGAAGAACTCTGGGTGAGGACGCTCCAGCATTTCCGACAGCTGGTCCAAGTCATGCTCAAAGATGAGATCTCATCCATTCCCCAACTGATAGAACTTGCTATACTTCACGTCCATCTATAAGAATATAGGATGATTAAGTTAGTAGAGTGATCAAGTGTGTCAAATTTTAAGTAAGTTTCCAAGAATTTTTGAGGAACATGAATTTTCATGAAAGAATCTAAGTGATAAGAATGAGAATAAGTTTTCATTAATACTCACTTCTTTTGAGTTGAAACTAAGTTTTTGATTCAAGCGTTCATTCTAACTAGGGCCTTCTATGGTCAGGATGGCTCTGATACCAATTTTTCAACACCCGGATTTTTAATCCCAGATGCATGTTATGGCATACATCGCAATCCCAGGATTACCATTTTTGCGAGACATAACACATTGGATATCACAGTACATCATCCATTACAAACCATACATAAGGTCTTACAACAAATAAAGGATCACATGGTCCAGTCTTAATACAATTCAAGCAGCGTAATAACGTAGTAATAACGGTAGCGTAGGTGAGGCTCCATCTTCATGGTCACAGGCAATGCTGACGATGGGAGATGATCCTAGTTGTCGTAACCTTCCTGCTGTCCGTCCTCCTGATAGTCTTCTTCATAGTCTGGCCACGGGAATAGCCAGGGACAAAGCCATGATTACTCTTTAAGTACTCGCAAACTAAGACTAACAAGTGAAGTGGTTTGGGGGGTAGGAAATACTAAGCTCTAGGTTGTTTTGCAAAAATCCAGATTTATCTCTACCGAGTTCAGAAGCAAAGAAAGCTAGTTGAAAGTTTTATAACACCTAAGTGGGAACTTGAATTTCATATCACAACCCTGTTGTGGCCAAGTCAAAGTCATGAATCATTTCACAAGTCATTTTGAAAACATCTGACGATGGAACAGTATGGCCACTCCAATTGTACATAACCGCAGACACGGCTATTTGAATAGTTTGACACTCTACAGAGGTGCTACATTTTCACCACAACATTCGATACATCCGTCAGGAACAATCCTGAATTCACCATACTCAGTATGCGGATAATCAATCTTAACCTTTCAATTACACGCCCTAGTATAGACACCTCTCCTGTGAGTTTGGCCTCCCAACCATGACCAACTGTCATCTTGGGAACTGCACAGGTGGACAATCTTCACAAGGTAGCCTCAGCTCAAACCTTGGGCACAAGGGAACCCATACTAAGGTATATAAATTTCCAGTCAAGCCCTACCCAAATTTCGGGTATTGTGGTTGTACAGTAAAATTGGAATGGTATCACATCTAGACAACCATCGGTTTTATAAAGGGGTAAGGCTCATGCCTTAACATTTTCATCATCAAAATCATCTGGTGTTCAAGAACACATGCCAAAATATTTCAGTAGAATGACTCATCATTCTAGGGTTTTCATAATCAATTTCACCAAGTATTCCCATCTAAAGTTGATCAAGTTTATGCCTAGCACTAGCATCTACAAGTGGGGGTAAATACTAATGAGGGATGGTAAACAAGTGTATCCTCTCTAAGTTCAATCTCATGCCTCAGGATGACATCAAGATTATCTAACTTAGGCCAAGTTTTATGCTCTTTATGCTACCTTTAAATATCTTTCTAAAATCTACAAGTCACTAAGTAAACTCCAAAATAAAGATTTGCTAAAGAAATAAAATACTAAGCTTGCAAGTAAAACTAGGATTGAGTATCAAGTGGTGTAAGCTTTGCAAGTAAAACTTGCATGGTTTAGCTTATCTTGCTAAGATGGTAGTATGAGCTAGCAAGGATTAGCTTGCTAAGTTAATAGCTTGCTAAGTCAACTTGTATAGTGAGGCTTGCCTTGTGCAGAGGAGTGGTTGAAGTTCTCCCCGGCTTCCTCTTCGTAGTATTCTCCTTCCTCCTCGTATCCTTGGTCGGTACTAGCGTCTTTAAATAAATATGAGGTACACAATCACCAAACAAAACTTAACTACTTTTATTTATCACACCAAGGTTTTCACTCGATGATCTAGCATCATCACAAACACCACAAAGATAAAGGCAATAGTTTTATTCTCTTTTATTTTAGAAAGGTAATTTCTACTCATTAAAAAACTACTTAAGATTTAATATTATCCACCGAAAACATGGGATCATGTTGACACATGTCATCACCACATATTTCAGTACATGAGAATGTGATTTAAAGTGGTGTCACAATTTAATAAGGTTTAACCCTTTTATTTTAATTAATTAAAGTGACTAGAAATGCCTATGGGGCATTCTTTTATTGCTTGTCCAATATTTCTGCAAGTAAACCTAGATATTTTTATATATTCAGAAAGGTCTTGTTAAATGTGATTTTTGAGAGTTGGAATCAACTCAAAAGCTTTTGTGGTTGAATTTTGAAAAATGTTTGAATGCAGAAAAGCTTCTGCCTTGTTATTTTTACTATAGGTGATCTACAATTCCAAATGAATTGAATCAAACGGGCTTGGATTAAGCATTCCAGTACCTTTCTAACAAAATTGGTTTCATGCAATTTGGTTTAGTGAATCGACCTGGGTTGATTTTTGAATCTATGTACAAAACTAGGTTTGAAACTAAATTGGAAAATATAAATTCAAACTAACTGGGTTGCGCGGGATGTTAACTGGGTCGGCCCACGGTGCACCGCACACGCGCGGATGGGTTTAAGTGAATGACCCCACCAGTCAGCGAGACATGGGGTGTGAAGCGGTACGGGGTGATCTAGATCGTGCGATCAAACTCTAATCCAACGGCCACGACCTATCGTCTCTGTCGGGCAACGCCGGCGAGACAAAACCCTAGCGCGGTTAGTGGGGGTCTATGGGGGCTCACTGGGGCTCGGGCGAGGGTCGACGACGGGGGCAAACGACGAAGTCGACAACGGCGAACCTCCTGGTACCGGCGGCTTCTCCTAGGGCGCCTCCAATCAACGGCTCCTTTCTTCCTCCTCCGTGACAGACTCCGGCCAAATTCTGGAGATGTGCTGCTCGCCTTGCTCTGGGGATGAGGTGGGGTGCTTCTGAGAGAGAGGGGAGTGAGATGGTGTGCTGAGTTCGAACGGGGGTGGCCTCTATTTATAGTGCAGCGAGGGGACTGAAAGGGCGCGGGCTGAGCTCATCGGTGTCATAGGCACAACAAGCTAAAGGCATGGGCGACAATAGGGGCGGTGTTGTGCTCCCTGGCGAAGCTCAATGTCATGGTCACGCAGCGTGGGGCGGTGCGAGACGGTCGGAACATCGTGGTGCTCTAGGCAGGTCCGACGGGAAGTTTTATGGCGCACGGCTTCTACGTTCCGCGCGGCGGCAAACGGGCATGTATGTGGGGTTGCTGGGGTGGTGGTGATCGCGCTTGCATGCGGCGAGGGCGGCGTGCGGTCTGGGGGCGTGTGTCGCGTGCGGCGCTCTGGCGCGCTCTCGACACGCTCGCAGAGAGGCTGGGCACGCTCGGGCTGTGTGGTCCAGGGGCTGGATGCACTTTGGCATCAGATAGGGGGTGGCGGTGGACGGTGGAGTGCCTGCTAGACAAGGTTGGCGAGGCTAGTGAGGCTCCTACCTTGTTGTCGACATTGGGGTGGCAAGTTGGGGCTCGACATGCTCACCATTGATGGCAATGGCAAGCTCACAGTGGTGCTAGAGCTTGTTAATTGGGCTAGATGATCTACTAATAGCTTGTTGTGAACCAGAGAGGGAACAACTTAGGCCAAAATCACTGCTCATAATAGTGTTTGATGTTTCTTTGTTTTATGTCTGCAAGGTGTTTGATGAAATGGCCAAAAGAGATTCAAATTTGAATTTTTGATTTAAACTTGGTGGATGTACTAGTTACATACTAGGGAGTATCTGGTTAGTTGGAAAGGTCAAGGGGTACTGGTTTGGTTGGTTTTTGAAAATTGGTGATCTTCACATATGTTAAAGATTCAATTTTGAATTGTCATTTGAATCAAGTTGCCAATTTTTTTTGTAAGTTTGAAAGATGGGCTTGGGTTCACTTTTACTTGTTATAGAAAGGGGTGAAAAGAAATGGAAAGGTTTCTATTTGAAATCTTGGACTAGGAACTCACAAAGTGGCCTAATGAGCAAGATTGGCAAAAATGACCATTTGCTTTATTTGGTTTGTTTTTGATTTTTCTCTTGATTTGTTCTGCGTGGATTTGATTTAGATGATGTTGTTTTCATCTTTAAATCATTCCTTGCTATTTATATTAATCACACAAGTCCATTCATTCATACAATCATCACATACACACATGCATTCATATGATTTAATTAACAAAAGTTTTTTGTTAACCCTAATTTTGGTGATTGAAATTTGATAATCATGATCAATATTTTTGGGATGTTACAGTCATCGATGAGGATGAGCGAGAACACTCTGGTGCCATCGACCAGGTGGACAAGCTCGTTCTCGCCGATCTCAGTAGAAGAAAACTGAGACTGGCGACATAGCGGTAGCCCAAGGCTAATTTCACAAAAGGTGCTAAAATGCTATTTTTGTGAAGAAACTACCAAAAATAGGATGAAAAAATCACCATAGCAATTTTCACATAGAATATATGTTGTACGATGGCCAATTTAGAGAGATTGCGATTTTTCTCGACTTGTATATATCTTTCATTATTTGAATTTAGCCATTTTTCAAATTTGAACTACATTTACAATATATTTTTGCCATTTTTTGCAAGATCATTTCAAGGTACCCTAGTATCTAAAAATTAATGGGATAACCGGTTCCCTGTCCCACTAGAGATTATACTACTGAATTTTGTCCAGCCCTCGAAACACTCCTTACTTTTGACCTCTCCCTTCAAAACCAGCCTGGCAAGTAATCAAGTAGAGTATTTTCGTCGGTCCATGCCCTTTGACCATTCGTGGCCTGAGGTCTGGCATGTATGGGACCCACTAAATCTTATAAGTGGGACCGCCTAGGCCCATGCGCTCTTGTATGGATCCATGCCGCTCGTCTTCCGCAAATTAGCGTGACTTCAATGGTGTTGTCCCTGGTAGGTTGTTGTGTCCTAGATTTTGACACCAGAGATATGTGAAGGTAATATGCCGAGAGGAAATAATAAAGTTGTTATTATTTTATTCAAAGTATATGATAGATGTTTATTTTGCATGCTATAATTGTGTTAACCGGAAACGTTAATACATGTGTGCTTAATAATCAAATAAAGAGTTTCTAGTTATGTATCTCGTATAAACTAGCTCGTTGATTAACAAGATGATCAAGGTTTCTTGATCATGGACATTGGATGTTGTTAATAATGAGATCACAACATTGGTGGAATGATGTGATGGACATTCACCAAAATTATAGTAATATGATCAAATTCATTATGTTTGAAATTACTATAACATCATACAAAGTAACTTTAGTTCTTAGACCATGAGATCATGTCAATCACTAACACCGGAAGAATAGCTTGATAACATCAAAATGTCACACCGTAATAGGGTGATTATAAAGGTGGGTTCAAATACTCCAATAGTGTTATGTAGATGCTCATGGATCAAGAGTGTGATTTGTCCAACCCGATGACGGATAAATCCCTTTGTCTCGCGATATATTACATGTCCGAGATTCGATCATCGGTATCCCCATACCTAGTTTTATCTCGTTACCAACATGTACTCTTTTCTTGTTCCCGTGATATAACATTCTAGTGATCTTATCACTTGCTTGCAAGCTATGTCGATGTGATATCATCGAGAGGGCCCAGTGTATATCTCTCCGTCATCGGGATGGACAAATCCCACTCTTGATCCATGAGCCTCTATATAACACTATTGGAGTATCTGAAGCCACCTTTATAGTCACCCTGTTATGGTGTGACATTTGATGTTATATAGCTACTCTTCCGGTGTTAGTGATTGACATGATCTCATGGTTTAAGGACTAAAGTTACTTTGTATGATGTTATAGTAATTTAAACATAATGACTTTGATCGTATTACTATACTTCGGATGAATGTTCATCACATTATTCCACCAATGCTATGACCTCATTATTAACAACATCCAATGTCCATGATCAGGAAACCTTGATCATCTTGTTAATCCATGAGCTAGTTTATATGAGAGGCATAACGAGGAACTCTTTATTTGTTTATTAAACATACATGTATTAATGTTTTCAGTTAACACAATTATAGCATGCAAAATAAACATCTATCATATACTTGGAATAAGATAATAATAACTTTGTTATTGCCTCTCAGGCATATTCCCTTCAGGAGGAGAACAACTCCGTTAGTGAACACGTAGTCAAAATGTCTGGGTACACCGATAAGCTTGTGTCCTTGGGAATAATGATTCCAATTGAATTAGGCATACATCATGTTCTCCAATCTCTGCCACCAAGCTACAAGAGCTTCGTGATGAACTATAACATGCAGGGTATGAAGAAGACTCTCCCAGAGCTTATGTATATGCTTAAGACTGCTGAAGTGGAGATTAGGAAAAATATCAAGTATTAATGATCAATAAGACCACTGGTTTCAAGAAGGACAATAAGGGTAAATAGAAGGGTGACTTTAATAAGGGCAGCAGAGATATTGCTGCGCCTAATAAGAAGACCCGGGCTAGTCCTAAGCCTAATACCGAGTGATACTATTGTAAGGGGACTAGCCACTGGAAGCGTAACTGCCCCAAGTATTTGGCTAAAAAGAAGGCCAATAAGATGAACAAAGGTATATATGATATACATCTTATTGATGTGTACTTGACTAGTACTCGCAGTAGCATCTAGATATTTGATACTAGATCGGTTGCTAATATATGTAACTCGAATCAGGGGCTGTGGGACGGGCGCCCGCTAGCAAGGGATGAGGTCACGATGCGTGTCGACAATGGATCAAGAGTTGATGTGATCGCCGTTGGAACTTTGCCTCTCCATCTACCTTCTGGATTGGTTTTAAACCTAAATAATTGTTATTTGGTGCCCGCGTTGAGCATGAACATTGTATCCAAATCATGTTTATTGTGAGACGATTATTACTTTAAATCCGAAGACAATGGTTGTTCGATTTATATGAATGATATCTTTTATGGTCATGCACATGTGATGAATGGTTTATTTGTTTTGAATCTCTATAGTAGTAATACACATATTCAAAATATAGATGTCAAAATGATTAAACTTTATGATGATATATCTGCATATCTGTGGCACTGTCGTCTAGGTTATATTAGCGTAAAACGCATGAAGAAACTCCATTCTGATGGAATTTTAGAATCACTTGATTTTGAATCACTTGATACATGTGAGCCATGCCTTATGGGCAAGATGACTAGAACCCCGTTTTCCGGTACAATGGAGCGGGCGACAGATTTATTGGAAATCATACATACCGATGTATGTGGTCCAATGAGTGTGTCTGCATGAGGTTTATATCATTATTTTGTTACTTTCACGAATGATTTGAGTATATATGGGTATATTTATTTGATGAAGCACAAGTATAAAACCTTTTAAAAGTTCAAGGAATTTCAGAGTGAAGTGGAAAATCATCGTAATAGAAAGA
Organism: Avena longiglumis; assembly: GCA_030063025.1. NCBI lineage: Eukaryota > Viridiplantae > Streptophyta > Magnoliopsida > Poales > Poaceae > Avena > Avena longiglumis. The sequence continues at coordinate 463,233,202 of CP125974.1, forward strand.
TTAAATTTCTGTGATCTTATCGTGGGGGTGAGTATATGAGTTACGAGTTTGGCACACACATAAGAGAGTATGGAATAGTTTCACAACTCATACCTGCCAGAACACCACAGCGTAATGGTGTATCGGAGCATAGTAATCGTAACTTATGAGATATGGTTCGATCTTGTTGGGGTTCTGGTGCAGAAAAACAAAAATTTTACTATGCGTGAAACCCTAATTGCCCAAGATCTATCTACTAGTAATGCAGTAACATAGGAAGACAACAGTAACGTACCCTTGAATATCAAGAGAGCATTACGCTCATGCAGAAGCGTGGCTGATGTAGTCGTACCCATCCAAACTCAAGGTTGCGAAGCTCCTCGCACGTCACCCCTTGTCCAGGTCCTCGCATGATAACCTTGGTAGCTCCAAGTGTAGCCCCACTGAGTTTCCACACACATACGATGCAAGACAATGACTCCTGGGCTCGAATCTTGCTGAGGTTGCAGAAGTAGACCTCCTAGCTAGAATTCCAGCAGCACAACAGTGTGCCGTAGAAGAGAAGGCCTTGCGTGTATACTCCTAATGTGGGACCACGCACAACAAAGGCAACTCTAGAGAGAGAGGGATATTATAACCAAAGAGAATATTTGAATTGATGTGTTTAATCCCACCCATGGGCACCTCCTTGTGGCATCCCGCAAAACCACTACTAGAAAATCGCGTTGAATTTGTGCATTGCATCGTCATCATCATGCATTGTTTGCCAAAATTATTTTCACAACACCCGTTTTGTTTTCTAAAACGCCCCCTCTTGATTCAAACATCAAAGTCCGGGTCGCCGGAATATTTTGTTTTGCCCGCTATCGGGTTGCAAACGGTGTTATTTAAACAAATAAAAGTTATATTATTTTTAGCGGGGCAGTCGAACGGGCCGATTGACCCGAACGACCGCCCCAGAAATTAATCGGTCCAATAGACCGGCCCCTCTAAATCCTAAACTCACCCAACCTATCTACCCAGCCCTCCTCTCCACCTCACCCCAACCAGTAGTAGCAGCGCGCCACCTCACCTCCTCCCTCTCCCTGAACCACTCCCATGCTGCCACGTGGTCCACCCTCTCTCACCTGGCCACACACACATGCACTCATCCCCACCCCCAGCACACAACGCACACACTACACGCCACACACCCACCCCTGCCCTGTCCCCCTGCCAGCCGGGCCCGCCCCTACCCCGGGCCCCACCCACGCACTCCCACGCACGCCACGCCCCCGCACCCGTCCTGGCCCCGAGCCCCACCTCCTCTCGCGCGCGCCCCTCCCCTGATCTCTTCCTCCTCTGGTTCTTCTTCCTCCCTCTCACCTGCTTACCCCGCACGCCTCCTCCTCTCCTCCTTCCTCCAGTAGCCTCGGCCTTCCTCCGCCTGCCCTCGCCTGCGCCTCAAGGCCAGCCAAGACGCGCCTCCGCGCTCCCGACTCGCCTCAGCCTCCCGCCTCCAGCGCCTCACACGCCATGGCGCCGCCTCGGACCTCTGCTCCTCCGCCACCTTGACACCGCCTCCACCTTTCGCCTCCCCACCCCGCCCGGCTCCTCTCCGCCGCCAGCTCTTCTCCGCCGCGCCGCCTTCGCCAGGCTCGCGCCGCGCCCGCCACTCTCGCCGCCATGGAGCCTGCCGCTGACCCAGCCCCGCCGCTGTCAGATCCTCCGCCGCTGCCAGAACCGCCGCTCCGCTGCCGCCGACCTCCCCGCCGCGCCGCTGCCGCCGCCGCCCGCCCTCCAGGCCACCGCGAGCAACCGCCCAAGCCGCCCGCCTCACGCTGCCGTGCCCGCCGCGCCAACTCGCCGCCTCGCATGCGACCGCCGGGCGCGCCGCCAGGCTCCTCCGCCAACCTCCGCCGCCGCTGGCCGCGCTCGGCGAACCTCCGTCCGCTGCCGCTGGCGCGACCGCTGCCCCGCCTCTGCCAGCGGCCACGCCTTCGTCCCGCCCGCGCCGCTGGCCGCTTCCGTCGCCGACGGTGCCGCCGCCTCCGCGACCACCTTCGCCTCGCCTGAACCCTCCTCGTGGTCGCGACGCCGACCGCCCGCCGCCCCGCTTTGGTCGGCCGACGAGTTGCACAAGAACCTTGAACTCGACACCCTCGACACGCCAAGATCTACCCCCGGACACCGAGACCCTGACGACAAGTACTCCTCCCGGAGGCGATGCTCGAAAACACGAACGGCAAGAACACCGCCGCAGAACGCCAAGTGCTTCACCCCGACGCCAAGACCGAACCGACACAAGAACCCGACAAGTTCGACACCGGCCAGGGCGAGTCCGATGCCCCGACGCCAAACCAAGTACGCCCTCCCGGAACGCCAAGGACCCCGCGAGAGACGACAAGACCGACAACATGACTCAAGATCATGAAAAGTACAAGACCTACCTCGAGTCCGAGAACGACTCGCCAACCCTCGAACCTCGAGACCGACCCCAACCCCGAACCCCAAGATCGTCGAACCCTAATGTGAACCCTTATCCGAGGACCCTAATTTATAAATGTCACCTATATAATCATGCATATAAATTGCTCATGCATGCATATTGTCATGTGGTTTGGGGGCCTTATGCCGATTCACCTAATAACTAAATATGGGGCCCATATGCGGCAAATCTATCCTTATATCGGCCTCATTTAAACTTGTATAGCGAACCCAGATTATCTTTTGTTGTAATGCAACATTTAAATTATGGGATTTCTAAATAACTCGAACCACCTAATTAAATGTCGGGACCCGGTTCCGCTTAATATGACCTAACAAGATCGCACCTTGCCATGCCATGCATCATACATGCAAGATGCCGATCTTCCGCCGTTGTATTAAATATTGCATCCTGTTTATTCTAGCGTTTTGCTTCTTCATGATAAGGCCGTTGAGTTGATGTGAGCTTCGCCCGATCTTCTGTTGAACCTTCGACAATGTTTTCGTGAGCATCTCCTCTTTCTACCTATCTTACTTTTATAGTATTTACTTCCCTCCTGTTGATCTATTGCTATTTGTGTTGCGATGCTTTAGTTTCCGATTCGTGATCAACCGCAAATTTCTATATTGCCTTGGACACATCCTATTGCCTGTTGTTTGGTAGATAGTTGGACTTATGTAGTAGTTGCTTGCTCAAGTCTTGATGTGTGTCGTCATATGCCACGATTGTCGATGTATTGCCGCATGTTGATGTTGGAGATGATTCTAGTTTTACTTATCGTCACTTTAATTTCTGTTTAACAACTAAAATTGAAATAAGCGGAGGCATCGTGGGTGATAGAAAATATTTGGTTTCAACGCCCACTTGTGTCCCGAAGACCCCAGTACTTGATACTGTTCTTGATTTATCGCTATCCACATCCGGAGGTATATGGGACCCCGAGCGAGCTTGATTCATCTTATTTCTTGGGGCCACAAACTAGTTTGAGGTTTTATTTACGATCTTGTACTTATGCCATGCTACTTTCAGATTTAAATTGTGCGAGGAGCACATCATCGCTTAGGTAAGCGGAGTGTTTTCGCGGATCGACAAGCCCAGCCACACTTTCGGTTCCCGATGCTGTACCATCGACGAACCTTGAGCCCGTCTCGAGCTTGCTTACTCCGCTATGGATCTACTCAATGGGTGGCCTCAAATATTTCTCAACTCGTGATTGTTCACCGTGAAAGCCTCGTTGGGTTTTGATTTGGTTTTTCCGAGGTTGATCGGCGTGTGTTGCTATTGGTGCACCCCGCCGGGTAAAACTTTCTCAAAGCCGTGTCCGCGGATATGGACGACTTGGAGCACAAGATCTCGATCATAGACAAGCATAACTAAAGTTTATCGCTATAAATTTGACTTATAATGACTAGTAATTAGCTTCACTATAATGGAATGGCTAATTAATACGCCCACAATTGCTTGTGTGGAGTGTCGCCATGCACCATTGTACTGACTAGTAAGTATTGCAACTACAACGGAATGGTGAATAAAAGTACCAACAACTTTGGGTTAAGGGTTATCTCATGCTATTCACATCCGATTAGTAATTGTTGCAACTATAACGAATGGTTAATTAAAAGTGCCCACGCTTACTTTATCGTGACGATTAACTAAATCGACTAGTAAGCCTTGCAACGATAATCGAATAAGTAAAGCGCCAACGGTGCGAGTTCCTCGGTTGACTTCCTCGTTTGGTCTCGAGGGGAAACACCGTGATGGGTTTGTTTGGTGTTAGCTTCAGGTTGGATCCGGATAGGTCATTCTCACCCCTCTCTGATCACCGCCAGTTGTATTGAGTCTCTATAGGTTGTGTAGTGCATGCCGCCGCTGCCGCTTCAGTCCACCATACCTATGTAGGCGAGGACCGCCGAATTCTAGCCTCGCTGTAATCGCCTCGATCGACGCCCTCTTTTCCTTTGCCCTTTGTCGGCACCCTTTGTTTAAGCAGGTTTTGAGATCGACGCCGTAGCGGGTTACCTTCCGGCTTGGCTCAGGCAGGGTTATGGACGCCATTGGTTATTCTTCAGGGCTCTTAGCCCCATTTGCATCTTGTCCGTAGCTGGACGCCCTATCGTTTTCAAGGTGATTTGGATCTTTGTATATTATATCTGTATTCTTGACACTTTGAGTCGCTGTTATATATATCTGTTCTGTGGGTCCCATCGAGGACTGTTGTGTAATGTTATTACTTCGTTTTCCACCCGCACGAAAGTGCTTGGTGGGCACCTTTGAATCGTTTCTATGCGGGTTTGGCGAATTTTGCTCAAACTTGCATAGGTCCGATTCTGAGGGTGTTACACTCCTTATATAGGGAAAGGGAGGAGTCCCCTCCCTCTTAGGTGAGTCATGTGGGACTATTCATAAAAGAAAAGGGCCAAAAACAGTTATACTAGTCGGCTAGGCCAATGGGTGGCCGGATAGGCCACCCTGCCAGGCCCAACCCAACACAGCAGCAGCAGTGATCAACAACGATGGACAGGAAACCATGCGGGCCGGCCTCGTGGCCCAGGCGTGCACCCTCCGCGGGAGGCGCAGCTGTGGGCTAGCCAAGACCGGCCCCGCCAACGTCAGCTGGGCGAAATGGCCGGGTGGGCGGCTGCCACTTATTGTGGCAACCATCTCCCCATGCACCCTTGCGGTCTGGGTCGAGCATGCCTCCAAAGCAGCGGAGGTTGCAGCTGTTAGCCCCCCCACCTGCACGGCGCACACTATCCATCGCCCACGTGTGCTGATCAAATCAGCTCCTCTTTTTGTTGTTTTTCCTGTCTTTTTCCTCTAGTTTTTTCCTAGGCCAATTTCCTCAAGGATTTTGGCCTAATGAGAAAGTTACTTTATATATATATTAATTTAAATAATTATTTAGAATATATTAATTCATAATTAACATATAATAAATGCATATTTAAATTCCCATTTATCTGAAACTCCTTTGAGTCCTTTTTCCTTTTTTCTTTGTCTAAACAACTTCGGATCTCCAAAACAATTCAGGTTTCTCTCTCTTTTGTGATTCTTTCTTACATGTAGGTCTCTAAGCGTCGTGATGCCCTTAAGTGTGCGTCCCTATGGTACGGGAATGTCATAGACATGATCTCTATCAATGATCAACAATGAGACCGAGATACCCATGTTGACCCCTATGCACTCCACGAGTCACCATCGTGTAGAACCTTAAACAATGTGTCATATTCCTTTTGTCTCTGTGATACATGCATTATCTGAGATTTGATCATCGGTATCACCATGTTGGGTTCAATATCGTTACCGACAAATGCTACTTTACTCGTCATAAGTAATATCCCCATGACCTAGTCACATGTTGTGCAACATATTAGATATAACTTATCCGAGTAGGCCTAGAGTACATTCCATCACGTGGATGTACAAATCCCTCTCTTGACACATACGCCTCAGCCTGCCCCTTTGAGTACTTGATCACACCTTTATAATCACCGTTTTACAAAGTTCAGTTTGATGCTCTCTAAGCACTCTCGGGCGACAATGATTAAATATGGTTTCACGGTCTAAGTAACAAGTCACTATGTTTCTAACAATTGCAACTGTGAACTTTGTGATATGATCGCGTTGCAACAGTCATCTGTGGAACTGTTCACCATCTCATTCTCTAATAAGGTAGCTCCATTGTTAATAAGTGCCAAAGCACCAACATGATCAGGAAACCTTGATCATCCATTGACCAATGAACTAGTTAAAAAGAGGCTATTAGGGACCTGGGTTTGTTTACATATCACACCTATATCAATGTTTCCTCTTAATATAGTTATAACATGATATAAAACTATTATGGACTAATGAAATATGATAATAAACTACTTTATTATTTGCCTCTAGGGCATATTTCCTTGAGTCTCCCACTTGCACTAGAGTACAAATAATCCAGCTGCATTGTTACTAATCATAAATCATATCTCATATGCGTTTATTGATCATGCTTTCTCATGGAGGACTTATTGTCCTGCAGTGACCCAACATACCACTTCATGATGTAGTACACTATAGTCGTTGACATAACACCAATGAAATACCGTTCACTAATATTGTATTCCTTAGAGTGGTACAACAGAAACACAGCAGGTCCGAGACACAACTATAAGTTACAACCGTCGATGTGGACTCCTGGGGAAGATCAGCCTATTATCCCTAGAGTACGAATCTTTACAAAACATCCAGAGAACACTCTAGGTTAAAGAGAGAAAAAAGAAACTTCTTACAAAGAAGAACCAGAAATAATCAACTCATAACTATCATGCTAATAATATTAGCATTAACTATTTGGATTGCATTGCTGCTATTGCAATACTCTACCGAAGTAGGTTCGACGGCTAGATTTTACACTCCTATCTAATCAGCAACTTCGTCTTCGCTTATGTGGATGTATATATTGAATTTCTTGACTTCAATGAAGAGATTGAGCTTTAAATGATGATTCCTTGAGCATGATTTGGTGTAGATGTCGTCCGTATTGGCTTTAAAATCTAGCAAGGGTTAAGATGATATGTTGAGTACGAGCATACTCAGCAAGTTCACTAATGAGGAGTGTATGATGCGCTATCTACAACCACAGACCGTATGTCGTAGGCTATCCAGGTTTTCGAAAAAAATTCTTCAAAGGTTGTTTTTATCTTCATAGGTTTACCAGAACTTTCATGGAGTTCTTTTCATGCATTGTTCGCAGCTCCTTCCCGGAACTAGGAGTAGCAAGTTACAGTTCTTACACTATATAGAGGTGTTTTGCTTTACCCATGAGAAATAAAATCCTTGTTGCACAAACGGGCAGATTATTCCTGTCCAAAATTCCGTGATGTGGGGTCGAGTAGATGATCCAAGCCAATCACTGCCCTTCTCCGTGACCCTGCATGTCTCCTTGGTGTACGCCATGCCCACCTATTGAATTACAGCAATGGACAGAACAGACCGTTCAGATGCCAGAACTACCATGGGACGTTAAGGGTTCCCTACCCATATGATGTGTATCCTTTACGAATCACATAATCACGCTACAAGGATAACAGCCACGGCCTGCGCATCCGGTTACATGCGGAAGGAAGAAGATCTAGCTGACTTCTTCGTCCCATTCCAAATCTCATGGTTAACGCGTAATATACGGCACAAGAATCATTGGCGACATTGGTTGTTAAGTCCTAGATGATATATTCATGTGTAGTGGTACTCCAACTGCCAGACTTAATAGATTAGCTTATCACCCTGAATCAGTAACCAATAGTTCACATTATTATCGAAAATAGTGTTTTCTAGTCCTTTTGAAATGCAAGTGATGACAACATCTGATTTTCAAATACTTGATAGAAAATAATTAAAGGACATGAGCAAGTGTGAACTTGCCTTTTGTGATTGCAAGATTATGCACTCACGGTCTTCAAGACAGTAGAAGATCCAATATCTGAAATTAGCATCATTGGTCCGATAAGGACTAATGTTTAAAGAAGCAATATGTAGGTATGCATAAGTAATGCTATGCATTTTGTAAAACTTCCAAAGTGAATTCCCAATAGTATAGGCAGGTTAAACTTAGGTGATTTTGTCAGAGTTGGTTTATCTTTAATTTTTCATTCACAATCAATTGATTTTATAAGGAATTTAAGTTTTCACATTCAAGATATAAAAATGGTTTACACATTAATATATAATTGAGGTTAATTGCCATCTGGTAGCTAGGATGAAAGTTCAGGTGTTGAGTTGTTAAGGTTTGAAAGCACTATCATAGAGTTGTTGTTTGAAGTGGCAAAAAGAATAACATTTAAAGAAGATAATGTTTAGGTTAGGTTAATCAATCTTGAAGGTTACTAGGGTTTACATTGGTGTTGTTGAGGATTACAAATGATGTTGAGTTATTATACTTTAATTGACTATATAAGTGACCAAAGTTAACTATAAAATATGAATAAACTTTATTGAGATGTTTATGATTGTTTAGACCAAAGTTAACTATAAAATAAAAGTGAATCTTAAGGTGTATTGTTTTTAGAATGTTTAGAAGGGTATTTTGGGTATTTAAACAAAAAAATTAGCTCTTTTCTTTAAAACCTGGTCCTGGCCCACTAGGCTGGCCCAGCCCTAACCCGGCCCATCTGGGCTGAGTCAAACTCCTAATTCATGTGGTACTGGCCTAGGCTGTCCCAATACCTCTCTCTCTCTCTCTCTCTCACACACACACACACGTGCTCTTCTCTCTCACTCCCCTCCATGGTGATGTGGTGCCACCGCCATCGCCGTGCGATTCCGACCGCCTTCGCCATTCCTGGCCGCCGCCATGACGCGAGATGACTCAGTTGACGATGCTCTATCGATTGGTCCACCGCGATTTGGCTCTAGAGATCCTCCCTGGCCATGCTGCCTCCATACCTAACCTAGGGTTTGGTGTTGTCGGTGATCTGGTGCTCCTGTGCTCGTGTGATGTCGTCCTGTTGCTCTGATGGCTGTGTGGTGCCGCCAGCGCTTCTCGTGTTCCTGTGGCCGCCAGCACCTACAGTGTTCCTCGTGCCATCGTGTACACCCTCCTCGACCGTACTGCTTCCTCTTCTAGAATTTGCGAGGACCACCGGTGAGTTCACCTTCTTCTCCCCTCTCCATTCTCTATCTCACCCTGCTACCCTCGGTGTGCTCTCTTATTATGAACCCTAATTAGGGTTGCCTCTTCCTCTCATTGGTGACTGATATTGGTCTGTGCTTTTCCTAGTGAATGGTTTTGAGCATATGAACCTTAGTTTGATTCAGTGCTCATGATGTTGGTTCTATATATGAGAGTTGCTTGCAGATGATTCCTAGACCTATAGCTTTGATGTTAGCTAAGCTTAGTCAAATAGAGAACTCTTCTATTTAATTATGTGTTACTGTAATGCATCCATTTATATGATGGTATTTATGATACCCTGGATTACTTGTCCTATATACTGCCACATCACAGTGGAACTACACTTCATCCTTAGGGTTATTGGCTGGGAAATATTCGCAAATATTATTCTAGTTCCATCCTAGAATTCTTGGGCTTTTGGGATTAGTGGTGTATTCCAACCAAACTTTGCTATACTATGATTGTAGAAGATATGCTGCAATGATTCCTGGAAATATTTTCTAGGAATTTGATTTGTTTCCTGTCAATTTTTGATAGTGTAAGTAATATATAACTTTGATTTCTAGAGCTGTTGCTAGGGAAATGATGAGGTTTTGTGTATATTTTGTGGGTAGAGATGATTGACCAATATGATTATTATGTCAATATGATAGCAACTTATTAAATGATTCTTAACCAGATGGCTAAGAATAATTCCTAGTATTATGTGAAGATAATTGTTTAACTTGTTTCAGCTTGAGGCTGGTTGATACGTCAGAAACATATCTATAATTTTTGATGTTCCATGCTTGTTTAGTATCTACTTTGCTTTGCTTTGATTTGTCTATAATTTGAGGTGTTTTTATATATTTTCTGGTACTAACCTATTAACAAGATGCCACAGTGCCATTGCCTGTTTTCTTCTGTTTTTGGTTCCAGAAAGGCAGAAAATCAATATTCTCGAAGTTGGACGGGACAAAAGCCAAAGTCGATATTTTATCGTGGGGAACACGGAGCCAGAAGACGAGACGGAAGAGGGCCTCGAGGGGGGACACAACCCCTGGCCGCGCGGGTGGGCCCACCCTACGCCTAGGGGGGTGCAGCCGCCTCGGGCACCCCCTCGGCCTCCCTCTTCGCCTATAAGAAGCCCCCGATGCCTAAACCCTAAGTACCCGATAAATATTCCACGAAACCGTCTGTAGACGCCGCCACCATCGTCCCTAGATCGGGGGGATCTGAAGCTCTTCCCAGCACCCTGCCGGAGGGGAGATCATCCTGGAGGCCTTCTTCTTCATCATGCCAGCCTCTGGTATGAAGCGTGAGTAGTTCCACCTTGGAATACATGTCCATGTAGTAGCTAGATGGTTGTATCTCCTCCTTTGTGCTTTCATGTCTAGATCTTGTGAGCTCCGTTCATGATCAAGATCTCATCTATTTGTAATCATGCATGTTGTGTTTGCGGGGATCCGATGGATATTGAGATTACTATGTCAAATTGATAAATGGTTTTGTCTTATTGATTCTATCATGTCTGTGTTTTTTGTGATCTTGCATGCTCTCCGTTGTTAGTAGCTATCTTGGCCATGTAGTTGCTAGTGACTCCAAGAGGAGGTATTTATGCTTGATAGTGGGTTCATGCCTCTATTTAATCTAAGGGAAGTGACAAAAATCTCTAAGGTTATAGATGTGTTGTTGCCACTAGGGAGAAAACAACGGTCTCTTATTCATGTAACAAGTGGATCGTTTACCTTACACACTTTACTTAAAGCAGTTGTATGTTGCTTGCAACTTAATACTGGAGAGGGTTCGGATGATAACCCAAAGGTGGACTTCTAGTCATAGATGCAGTTGGATGGCGGTCTATGTATCTTGTTGTATTGCCCAATCGAATCTCATAGGATCATGATGTCTAGTATTGCATTGTTATGCCTTGCTCAGTCCTGTAAATTGCCCTGCTGTAATTTGTTTACCTAGCATGCCATGTTTGTTTATCTAAGGAGAACACCGCTAGTGAACTATGGACCATGGTCCAATCTTTACCATTGATACATCTTCCACTGTTACTGTTTACATTCTGCAAACCACTATTACCTTCCACGCCATATAGTCCTTTGTTACAGCAACCGGTGAGATTGACAACCTCATTGTTCGTTGGGGCAAAGTCTTGAGTTTGTGTTGTGCAGGTCTCCAAGTTGCTAGCAACACCTTTGAGACGTTTCCTTCCTCCTACTGGTTCTATAACCTCGGTTTCTTACTGAGGGAAGACTTGCTGATGTGCTCTTCACACCTTGCTCTTGGGGTTTCCCGATGAAGCGCTCTTAGGCACCATCACTGGTCTTGGTTTGGATGGATGCCATTGTGAAACCTCCTGCTGTATTGTACACAGTGGTAACCTCCATATACCGAAATAAAAAGGTGTTTTACCTAATGTGTATATACTGTACAAGCATAGCTTGCCTATGCTTGTGATGTGTTAATAGAAAAGCATTTCTTCAGGGATTTTATAGATGTTGTTTACCTAAGAAATATGATATGAATTTATCTTTTGAGTGCTTGCCATGATTCTTGGCTAGAGCTGCTATGTTTGCCTATGTGGTGTATCTCCTAAGGGAGTGCACAGTGGTAAAATTCTCAAAGATTGGATACCATAACCCTCGACTTGGCCTATGATGCTGGTGTGAGGCACTTTTAGGTAAGAACAAATGTTTTTATCTGCTACCTCACCTTTCCTGTGTTCCATGATAATTAGTTCTAAACAATGATTCCTATGGCTTTTAGGAAAATGATTTGATAAACTCTATAAAAATTGTTCTGATTGATTCTTACTTTATAAGAGAAATTTATGAGATGAAGCCACTATTGAGGTGCTACTATCCTTAGGATGTGCCCAGTAGTGGTTAATCAATGAATCCCTTTGCATATAGTTATAGAACTAGAGAGTACCACCCAAGATTAATGATGCATAGGCTGCGATCTTGGCTATGGGTTTGAATAGATTTATTCTTGGTTGTTCAACTTTATTCAAGGATGAATATACACCTCACTTGGATGTATTTTAGAGAATAACCTTATAGAACAAATCATGTTCTGAGGGAATGGATAAGATCAATAAAAATAAAGATCTCGTTTAAAACTCACCAATCAGATGTTGGTGATGCTGTTGTGGTGATTGATCTGATGGCTTACTTTTGGAACTATGACCTCTTCCTAGGCCTTGTGCCTTGCTCTGCACTTCCTAGTACCGGATTTGATCCTCCTAGTTCCTGGGAGCTTCCGCTTGACCTTGTTGTCCTCCTATACCTCCCCCTCCATCAAGTCACCATCTTGTGGAGTATCTAAATGGGTTTCTATGTAGATGTATTAGTTGATATGTTGAGTATCTAGTAGTATTGCTTGTGGTTTTGGTTATGTTCTTGAGAGATAGAATTGGGTTGTGATGTTGAAGTGTATTGTAGTGTTGTTGTGATGTGTGCGAGTGTGGTGTTGATACCTCCCTTCTCTCTCTGCTACTCGACAGCACATAGCATGCATTTAGATGAGTGAGTTGCTTCACTGTGTTCCTCTTCTTTGGGTCAGATCAAGTGATTTTACTTTACTGTCTATCCGGTTACTATTTTCTGATCTGGTGAAAGTTGCCCCTTTAACTTGGGCTTATGATGTTGTACTAAAGCCTTTTTGATGTGAAAGAACAAATACTACATATTGGTAAAACTTGCCCCTCTATTTACTCAATGAGGTAAAGATGAATAGTGCACCACACTGCTCCTAACCAAGAGTAAAACCACTAAACTAACCTCCTTCTCTTATTTTTACTGTTTGATATTCTTATTTTCTTTTGTTACAGAAAACAGGTTAAAGACAAAGGAAATAAGCAAGATGAAGAAATACTAGGTTTTAGTTTAGGACTCTCTTTTTTAATCCATGTAATTTTTTTTTTACTTTTGGATGATGTATTTGACAATGTAATGTTGTATGATATTAATAAAGTTATCTTTTCTTTCTTTTTGTACTTTGAATCTTGTGATTTTTATATCATACTTTTAAATATGAATGCAAGTCTTAATTATTATTGTAGTTCATTTTCCATTTATAATAATTTCCATTTTCTTTTTCTTATCCCCTTTTATTATTATTATTTACTTTTCTATTTGAATAAAAAGATATTATAATAATTGTTCTAAAACTTAATTATTATTTATCTAATGGAATATCATATTACTTGATTCAAGAATTTTTATTCTATTTCTCCTAAGTATTTCAATATTCCCTTATTCAATTTGTGAATTTTCTAAATTCATTTGAATTCAAATTTGAAATTTAAATACATGTTTGAATATTCTTCCCCTAAAAACAAAGAATTCTTAAAAGTTCATGTCAAATTCTATCTCACTTGCTCTCATGTTTCCAGCAATACATAAGAGATCTCAATTCCTTTTATTGTTCTTTTAGTGTTGCGCGAAAATTCCCCAATTTTTCTATGCATGAATGCAATGCACAAACATGTGTCCTCTCTATTTCGAGATGCTAAATCATGGGATCTATTACATGTACTAAATCTGTTATACCAGATACATAAGGTCCTATTTTGTAAATCATTAATGTCACCTATTTGACATTAATCCATTATCATATAATGTGCTCTTAGCATTTTGATGACAAAGTGAGACTTATGTTTTCTAGTATATACAATGGCAATCTATCAATCAATTGGATTTTTCAAGATGTCATGTATAACTATAAACACACTTGGTCGAAAGTCGATCTTTCTTCAAACCAAAATCATATTTGCTAATTCTAAAGTATCGTAATACTTCTATATCTTTATAGTTTTTTAATCCAAGTGCAACACTTGCAACTTTGATTCTGACCATGCTTCCTTTGCGCTAAATTTAACTCTGATTCAGTGGTTAAGTCAGAAATCATTCTAGAATCTTTGTTCTTCTCAACTAAGAACATGGGTCACATTATGTCTAATTTCATCTAAATGATCTAATCATTTCTAATACCCAACACATTGTTCACCAATATGTCAATCACATATTAAAGAACGCTGCTACGCTCCCACTCAAATATTTCAACAATATTTGACATTCCAGGATGTCACTCATCTCCCACTCAAATATGTCGACCACATATTATATTTGGAAAACTCCTTAGAGCAAGTCCAGCAGGTACCTCAAAACAGCCCCGATAGCAAGTATAGGGGAGAAAACCAAAAAAATCGGTTTCAGCAGGCACCCTACACATCGCCCCCCTCCTTCCGCGTCCCCAACCCAGCTCCTCCTCTCCCCTACACATCGGGACGGTGGAGGCCTCCCCTATCCATCCCCGAGAGCAACCGCCCGCTCCAGATTCTTCCTTCCCGCCACCACGCGCATCACCCAGGTTTGTACCCGCCCCCGTTTCTCTTTTATTTCGTATGAATCGAGCTCAAAATCGAGCTCCAGATGCACTGCAATGGTGGGATGGGAGAGGACGAAGTAGATAAGGTAGGGGAGGGGCGAATCACGGTAGAGAGAGGTGGGGAGGGGACCTCGCGGCGGTGGCATGGGGCATGGAGCGGGGACCTTGCAACGGCCACGGAGCGGGATCATGGAGAGGCCAGAGATTGGGCGTAGGGGGAAGAACGGGAGGCCGGAGATTGGGCGTAGGGGGAAGAACGGGAGGCCGGAGATTGGGTGCGGGAAGTTGTTGTACGTCTCCTGTCTGTGAGCGATCTGAGCGAGTGGACGAAGAGAGATCTGGGAGAGCTGAGCCAACTTACCAAGATGGGATCAGGGAGTAGATCAAGCCTTCTTCTCCAGAATTTTTAAGATGGGATCAGGGAACGTGCACAACAGCTTCATTACTTGGTTCAGTTTTTGCTCTCGATTTGAGATAGATTGATGTACTAGCTGTTTATTGTGCAATATTTAGTTTGTTCCTACAATTTTTCTGTTAGTTTTTTCGTCAACTGTTTATTTTCAGTGTCGAATTATGCCATGCTTGTGTTAAATAGATTTTAATGAGTTTTATATGGATGCAGATTGATTTTATGGCCGATCCATTTAAGGTTGATATGAGTTCAAGCTCAAAAAAACAGAAAAAGATCTCTAGTTTAACCCCTGGTTCATCTACTCCTAGTGCAAACACAAACTTGACTGAGGATCCCGCGATGGATACCAACATCGAAATTTGCGATGTTCCAGAGACAAGGCCAATTGGTAGAAAGGAGGCGAGAGTGCTACGTGCTAAATTATTACATAAATGGCCTACAGTACTACGTAAGCGTAATAATTGAAAATGCTAAGAGTTAGCTTGTTTGTCATGTTGAACATGATACCATGAGTTGTATGAACTATTTCCTTATTTGTAGTATTTTATATTTTGTTACATTTATGAACAAGTTCCTATGTTGTATGAACTAGTTCATGTGTTATATGAACAATTTCCTAGCAAATAAAAGTTAAAAAATTTAGTTATGAAATATTGTTATAATATAGTTGAATATGATTTAGGGGAGATGATATAGTGGAGCTCCTGGAGACAAACACAATATAGGGGAAGAATCTATTTAGGGGTGACCCCTACATGGATACATAGGGGAGAAAAAATTGGGGAGCTGCTGGACTTGCTCTTAGCTCCCACTCAATTTAAAGCCCTTCTCGATAATCTTTGCAAATCCAAAATTCTTCGATCTTGTATAAAATAGAGATTTTTTCTGCTACAAGACTTCAGTAATTTCCGATTAATTAAAAACCTGCATGTTGTACCAGTTACAACCTTTTCTCTTCAAACCTTGAAGACTTAGCGGTTTTAAACAATCCTTTGCCAATCTCTAAATTGGACTTGCCTGTTGATTGAATCCAATAGATATTAAGCATTTGTTAAAACATCTTTATGACAAAACAAGCCTTTGTGTCTTCCTTTTAAGTTTCATTTCCATCCTTTCAACTTTGAAGTTTACTACTTCCTCCGTCACGGTTTGGAGAGCGTCTTACAAAAATCATGCATTTTCAAAACTCCTCTCCTCCTAGACGCATTAGACTTAATCACATAATTAATGTCCATTTTTTTCCTCCCCACTTCCTACTCCATGCCGCCAAAAAATTAATTCTTTCATGCAACTCCACTAGTGCATGCGTCTAAACTCCTCGTTTCCATTGAGTAATTACGTTTAATAGGGCGCCGAATAATTAATGGGCCTATTTTCTCCCAGCAAATTTGCATGTTTTTGCACAAATCTGGTCCCAATCAGCGTCCACATAGGTCTCAAGAATCTCTCTAAAACGCCCTTTAAACCGTGACGGAGGGAGTAGGAAGGATTAAGTAAATTCCATTACTTAATGAGATCAAGTAACTTTTACTTTATAATCTTAAATGTTACTTAATTTGGGATTTCATGACTCCAAGGCATTTCTTATACTTATATTCATCATACTTTCTTTGTAGTTCGTAGGCATGTCTTATTCCAATAATAAGATATGTGAATCAAGAATGAAATTATGCAAGTGACAGAATAAAATCTTGAATCCTACTTTTATAAAGTATTAGTTGAAATATTTATGATCACATCATTATAGTTTCCCTCTATTTGTAAAGTCGGTTTCCGGAACATATTCCGTTTTACATTCTTAACAATTCGAAGGTTAGGTCAAAACCTTTTGCTTACGTTTATGTCCTTTCACTAACACTTTTATAAGTACTGCAATAACTCCGTTGTTAGTGCGGAACCTATTATTTTTCTCTCCGAATCATGCACATACTAGTATTGTTTCGCCGGAACACGTGCACGGTTTTGATACTGGATATACATATAATAGAACAGACAAAAACATTTCAGTTGTTACAAAATACAAGTATTTAATGCAAACCGAATGATTCCTTGTTTTGTTTTTAAAAATAGAAAGAGAGCGGTGCAGTGCAGTGCAGAGCAGTGGAGAAGGCGAGCAGAGCGCGTGTGCGTGGCTGCACGGTGTTTGGTGCGCAGCAGCGGATTCCCCTGTCCTCCATGCTGCCGCCGCGCTTCTCTCGGAGCGCTGCCTCCCACCTCCCTGACCTCACTCTGCCACACTCGCCTCTCCTGCTCTGCTTCTTCCACCAGTTCACACTCCCTCTCTCCCCCACCTCCATTCAACCATCCGCATTTGCTCCGCTGCCAGATTACCAGATCTCCGATGGGGTGCTTCCAGTCCAAGCCGGCCGGGAAGCCCCTGCCGCCCGACGCCGACGCCGCGCTCCCCGCCGACGACACCGCAGATCCCGGTAAGCAAAACCCGCCGCCATTGCCGCCGCCTCGTAAACCCTAGCCCCCTCCCAAGCCGCATTCGCGGTGCACGTATCCGGAATGAATCTAATCTGGTCGCTCCTCTTGCTTGGCGGTTCGCGCTCGGGCAGAGGCGACGAACGGCGTGGACGGGGCGGGAGCGGATGGCGACGAGAAGGAGGGGGCGAAGCGGGCGGTGCCGGTGTTCAGGGAGTTCGGGCTCGCCGAGCTGCGCGCCGCCACCAAGGGCTTCAGCGCCGACCTCATCGTCTCCGAGAGCGGCGAGAAGGCGCCCAACGTCGTCTACCGGGGCCGGCTCGACGGGGGCCGCCTCATCGCCGTCAAGCGCTTCTCGCGCCTCTCCTGGCCAGACCCGCAGCAGTTCCTGGTACGCACTCTCGCTCGCTCGCTCGCTCGCTCGCTCTCTCTATCCCGCACGCCAACGCAATAATGCGGTTTCTGTTTGTTGCGCCTCGGCTCCCCTCCCGGATCTCGCGGCGCGCCGGCCTCTCACGTATTTGATTGCTGCAGGCGGAGGCGGCGGGCGTTGGGAAGGTGCGGCACAAGCGCCTCGTCAACCTCATTGGCTGCTGCGCCGAGGGTGACGAGAGGCTGCTCGTCGCCGAGTACATGCCCAACGACACCTTGTCCAAGCACCTCTTCCACTGTACGTGTCGCTCTCTATTCATCATATCCATATGCTACATATCCAGTTGCTTTCTGTTGCTACGGGCTCCGTGACGTACTTGATGATCCGTGGAGGTTGGATCAAAACATAATTCGTTTCTGCATTAATTGAAGGGCTTAGTGCACCTCTACCATTACTACATTTGACTCTTGCTGTCTTGTGCAAATACAGATGTGGTTAATTTGCCAGGAATATGTGGGCGTGCCTGCATTTTCTCTCTTGCTATATTTGCCTTCTTGTTTGACCTGGTTAGTGTGGCCTGACTCTTCACAGGGGATAAGCAGCCATTGCCATGGGAGATGCGGTTGAGGGTTGCACATTATATTGCGCAAGCTCTGGATCATTGCAATGCCGAGAACCGGAAAATATATCATGACTTGAATGCTTATAGAGTACTTTTTGATGAGGTACGCACAACTTTGCTTGTCTAGCAAGTATAGTTGCTAGTCTAACTACTTTGCCAGCTGACTTTTGAGTTGCATCTGCCCTTCGTAATGGAACTCTCACTTGTCATGAACATTATCTAATTTCTATCAGGAAGGCGATCCTCGCTTGTCAAGTTTTGGACTAATGAAGAATAGCCGTGATGGAAAAAGTTATAGCACCAACCTAGCTTACACCCCTCCTGAGTTTCTAAGAACCGGTAATTTTACCACATGATCCCTGCACATTTATGACTAGCTACTTGTATCAGTTTTAATTGTTTTAGGCAAGTATCAATGTCATCCATTACAAGTAACATGTGAAGCTCAGGCGTCATAGATTAGTGTTCTTTTGATGTCCAAAAAGTTAAGTTCATGCATCTCTTTTGGATGTCTCATTTTAAACACTAAATTTTGTTTTCTCTGAGTATCAGAGAATACGTGCCCTTTGGGCTGTGGTGATTAATTTAGCACACTTTTTATTTTTTGCTATCAACTACCACTTAGTGCATACGTACTATTTGCATTACACTGAATAATTTGTGCTTGACTTTTGTATGGCAGGCAGAGTTATTGCTGAGAGTGTGATATATAGCTACGGAACTGTTTTGCTGGATCTTTTGAGCGGGAAACACATTCCTCCCAGTCATGTATGCTTCATTTGAATCTTTGCTTTTCTTATTACGAGCTCTTTACATCCTTGATAATACCGTGTTCTTTTATAATTATCACATTGAAATCTGATAAACGGTTTACAACCATGGCCTGCCATGTGCTTTGACCATGATGTTAAGTCTGCTAAGCACTAAATTTTCATAATGGACACCGAGCGCAATCATGTTGTCTCGAATTACTTCTATTCAAAGCTAAGTGCAGCTCACAGAACAATTTTTAAAGATAGCAAGCTCAAAGAAGATTGTCACACGAGAGTGTGGTTATGATAGGATGGTTTATCAGCATTTTTCAGTGTCACTATGCCAGTTGATTTCTAACTTCATTTGTTTCGGATTCCAGGCACTTGATTTGATAAGAGGAAAGAATATACTGTTGCTGATGGATTCCTCCTTAGAAGGGCAATATGCTAATGAAGATGCTTCAAAATTAGTTGATCTTTCATCAAAATGTTTGCAGTTTGAAGCTAGGGACAGACCCAACATAAAGTATCTATTGTCTTCTGTTGGCCCTCTTCAGAAGCAAAAAGAGGTAAATATATAGCTTGAGCATTGTTTCAGAATTATCTGTTATTCTTATTCGTTGCCTATAGTAACACCATTCGTTTGTTCTATTACATAATCTAGGTGGCGTCACATGTGTTAATGGGCATTACAAAAACCACGTCAGTCTTACCAACTATTCTGTCTCCGCTTGGGAAGGCCTGTGCCAGTATGGACCTTACAGCGGTACATGATATATTGCTCAAAACAGGTTACAAAGACGATGAAGGTGCAGAAAATGAGGTACCATGCAGTACATGAATCATTCCTCATTTATACCGCATCTGATGTTGTGTACTCATTTATGTGGTGAATTTTCCTTTAGTTGTGACCTGCTTGGCTTGCTTATAGTTTCCTCTTGACTTAACTACTAACTTATTCCCAAAGGCCCCACACTTGATGGTTTCTTACCATACAATAGTTTACACATGATCAGCTTTGCGGGCATGCCTACTTAGCAAAAAATATCTCTCCACGTTGTGAATTATTTATCTAAAGCTTTGTCTCGTCTATGAATATAACTTGACTTGCATTCACCAGTTTTTCTCGTTTGTAGTTTTAAAAGCAAACATACTCTTGTTAACCAAGTATTTCACAAGGGTTGAATTTAGGATGCAGTTTTTCTCATTATACTCCTTGCTCATTTCATTCTGTGTGCAAAATATGACGTGTGTTTTTCCCTCCTTATGAGTCTCAATCACTTGCTTTGTTAAGATAAGCTAGTTTTATTTGGTGCATGTTTATGCTGCTGTAAAAACTGAAGTTGTCCTTTCAAGAATGGACTCAGCAAGTTCAAGAGATGCTGAACACAAAGAAGTTTGGTGATATCGCATTTAGAGATAAGGATTTCAAGACTGCAATAGACTACTATTCGAAGGTATTTTCACTTATGTTCTCTTGTTTCTAACTAGTTTATCCTAGTATCATAAATTTTCAATGCGCATTCAGCATGATCGTCTGTACTTAACACAAGTTAGTTTGGAACTTTATTATATGGTATTCCCTCCGTCTTAAAAAGGATGTCTTAGATTTTTCAAAATCCTAAAAAGGAACTTTATTATACACTAAAACGCGTCTAGATACATGTGAAATTAGACAAATCTCCGACATCCTTTTTGGAACGGAGGGAGTATAAAAGACTGCAGATGTAATTAGCTAACTGATGAACATCTGAATGTTCGTAAGCTGTTCACCCTCCTCACTCAGCCTGTTAGTTTAAGGGCTTAGCTAGTAGGCTATCACATTTAGGAATTATATTTTATTACTCCTGTACAATGATACGATATCATTAATTAGAGGTGTGATTTACGTTGAGCATTGTGAATCTGCTTCTCCTGTCATGTGACATGACATGCTAATTTGCCATACTGCAGCTAGTTGGCATGATGACAGTGCCTTCAGCTACAGTTTTCGCCAGGCGAAGTTTTTCCTACCTGATGAATGGGCAATCAGAGCTTGCTCTCCGAGATGCAATGCAGGCGCAGGTATGCATGCCCGAATGGCCTACCGCTTTCTACCTCCAAGCCCTTGCTCTCTCAAAGCTTGGCATGGAAACCGACGCCCAGGACATGCTCAATGACGGAGCTACTTTCGAGTCCAAGAAGCAAAACAGCTGGCGTGGTTAGGGGCCAGATGCCCCCAAATTGTTGTTGCCTTTCAACATACAAGGGTACAATGATGAGTGTCCACTGGGACGTCTGATGCGCTGCTAGGAGTGGGATTGAAATGCACTGTTTTACGTGCGATCTCCGCTCAAATGTCGATAACGGTGCTGTTGTGACCTTGAAGAAAAGAGCAGAGGGGACATGGTTTTCACGAGCGATGGCAGCAAGATATTTGCTGATCATTATGTGGTGGTGCTCCTCTGGGAGAGAAGATTGTAATTAAGGTGACGTTCTCTTTGACAGTTTCTCCTTTTCGTAGGCTGGACGATAGTGTGAAGAAAGGGAGGCTTTCCTTGTGATTAGCTGGGGAGAAAATAAACTAGAGGCATCTGGATTCCATTCGATTTTACCACGTTTCGTCATGTGCTGCTTTTCTATTGAATTAACTGGTAGTGATTTGCATGATTTTTTTTGGGATCTTGTTAAACCTTTGAGTCCGGTTTTCTGGATGGACGGTGGCGTTGACTTGGGTGGCTTTGGCCATGTCAGATGATGCTTTCAGCGTGTCCTCTGACATCTGAAGAGCTTGCATTAATTGGCTTTTAGATGGTCTTTACGTATGTTTCATCTGTATAAAACTGAAGAGCATATAGTCCACTCTTCGGCCCAAATTAATACGCTTGTACTGGACATAGTACTCTATATGAAAATTGTATTAGCTGACTTACGAGTATTTATGACATTTGTAAAACTGAAGTGGCATAGAAGACACCTGTCTTTTCTCATGGGGGAAAGGTACTACACGAAAACTGCACCATCTCTATGAAAGAAGAGTAAAGATTCCCCGTGAACAAAAACTCTGCAGCTTGTCCTCACTGGCCGAGGAAAAGAACAAAAAATGGTCAGAAGAAATAAAGTGATTGAGATGTGTGGGTCCGGTGAACACTGCATCCTACAAAGATGAGCTGAATTTGGGAATCGGAACAGCAGAAAGTCCCATGGTAAGATAAAAGTGTCAAGAAAATGGGACACTTGCCGAGTCCTGGATTTTTTTTTTAGTTTTTTGTTTAATTTCTTCCCTTCCGCCGCTACATTGCTCAACAAATTTCTCACTTATTTGCGAGGTTTTCTTTTTTTCTTAGTGAGGCGGTACATGGATGATGTCCTTTCCCCTAGTATTGCGTGATACGGAAAAGGTACAGAACCAGAATTTAGAAAGGCGCAGAATAAAGCAAATTTAAATCTGTGAGGAAAAACTAATGCGGCGCGCCTTCCTCTCGTCTTTTACTCTCAGCTAGTCTTGCCAGAGATTGATTCTTGGAATGACGGTGACCACATTTTCTTTTGTCCAGCACGAGCATATGTGCCCTGTCAATCATGCCTCGCTTCCTCGGTCGCTCATTGCACTTTCGTCAGACTTCCTGCCATCCCGAGCTGTTTTCAGGATGGATCGGCAGAATAGACGAAAATAACTTAAAAAAATAACGATTTTATAAAATGAAATCTGGCCAAAAGAAATTTACGGAATTAATCATTTTTGCAACGCCGTACGTGCTGGCGCCGCACCCTGAAGGGCAGCGCCATTACGCCTGGCGCCACACGCCTGCCAGCGTGACGCCTCGTGGGCCCCGGGTCTCGCTAGTGCGACACCTTACCGCGTGGCGCCGCACTGTGTAGTGCAGTGTCGTTGCGCGTGGCGCCGCACATTAGGTCTTGTACTTGCGCGCGAGCCAGCCTCCCCAGCCCCATCCCATTTCTCTCCCCAGCCTGAACAGACATGGCGACGGCGGCGGCGCTCTCCACCTAATCCCCCTCCCCCCCAACCAGGCCAGATTGGTGAATTTCTTCCAAGAATCGTGCTCCCAATCCCCTCCCCCAGGCATTCTCTCTAATCCCTCTCAATTGCATCCACAAATTTCTCCTTTTTTCTCCCTTATTTGCAATATTTGGTCTAACCCTAGATTGTATGGTGAAACCATAGATTGTATGAACCATTGCCATGTTTACTTGATCTTTAGGTTTAGGAATGCTTGTAAGTTGGATCTTGAAACCCTAGATTGCAATATTAGGAATGCATGTAAAACCCTAGTTATTTTGGGATAGTGAAACCCTAGAACTATAGGTAGAGTAGGATGAAATTTTTGTTCGTGTTAGAATTATAGGTAGAGTAGGGTAGAACTAGATGCTAGATGCTAGAACTATATGTGTCAACTATAGTTGGAATAAGATAGACATTTTGTAATTGTTCTTATTCTCTCTATTGTTTGGAATATGTAGGATGTCTCTAAACCCCCTTCTAAACAATGCTCACTATGATGTTCAACATCGTGCCTACAAGATGTCGGAGAAGAGACAGGTACTAAAAACTTCAATGCAAGTTGAACAAGATGCCATGTTTGTTTAGATGGAAATCTAACATTTTGCCATTGTATGTTTGCAGGAGCTTCAACCCCTTCGACTTAGGTACCACGAGGTTTCGTCCGGCAAGATGCCTTATGATGCACGGTACACTCCGTACATCCAGCAGCTAGGACTCCTCCCCTTTATCCACATGGTCACTCGGTCCACACCGGCCTTCAACCCTGCTGCGATCACCGCACTTGTGGACCGGTGGAGGCCGAAGACGCACACATTTCACCTTAGGACCAGTGAGACTACGGTAACTTTGCAGGACATGAGCATGATCTTGGCACTCCCAATTGAGGGAAACCCTGTGTGCATGTGCTCGGATTCAGACGGGTGGCGTGACAGATGGTCTCCCTTATAGGTAAGGATCCACCCGAGGCTATAAACAAGAAGGGGGAAAGACTTAGGGTCGCTGCCGGGGCTACTTTTACTTGGATCATCCAGAATTTCAAGATTTGCCCCGAGGATGCCGATGAGGAGACGATCAAGATATACACTCGTGTGTATGTGTGGTACATTATCACGAGGACTCTGTTTCCTGACATTAGTGGGGATCGTGCTCAGTGGCATTGGCTCAAGTTGCTGTTTTTTTTGACTCTACCTTCAGTTGGGGTTCTGCGGCGTTGGCCTGGTTGTACCGTCAGGTAATGAGTTATTTACAAATGTTGTTGTATATTTCTGCACTATCTCAAAAAAAACTGTTCTTACCAAATGGTTGTTCACTTCATCTGCAGCTGGATGACGCTTGCCTTAGGAGCGCCGCCGATTCAGGGATTGGTGGTTGTTTGCTCCTTCTTTCGGTGTGGAGCTGGGAACGCTTCCCCATTGGACGGCCGAGATTGTTGTCATTCAATCCTTACATTGATAACGGCAATGACTACCTTATCCCCACGTGGGCTTACAAGTGGGATGTGGTCTCTGAACCGCCAACGGACCCAGTGGAGGCGTACAAGAGGTACACCAACGAGTTTGACACGATCACCATGGATCAGGTAATTTCCTCGGGTGCGGTCAATTATATGTCTTGAACTTGTAATCTTTGACGCTGACATGAGTGTGGTATGATGCAGGTGACGTGGGAGCCATACGGTCGAGGGGACCGCTTTGGTGTTCCTGAGGACTATCGCCTTAACCCTATTTGCCTCAGAGAATCTCGTCTGTGGCTAATGCGTTGCCCCATGGTGTGCATGTGGGCTGTTGAGTATCACCAGCCTCACCGTGTCATGACCCAGTTTGGGTTATTTCAGATTGTCCCGCCTGAGTGGAAGGACACGGACTTAGGGCTCCATAGGTAAGCTATTTACTGCCTTACCATGTGATGTGCTTATCATTCGCCAAATAACGCTTTTTGACTTGTTGTTGTTGTGTGCAGCTTGGACAGGAAGAAGCAGAGGAAGGAGAAGGATTGGCCCAAGCTTCATAGGAAGCACCTTGAGAAATTCAGGAGGTGTGTGACCGAGGCTAGGAAAGCAAAAGGAGCACAGGCTAGGCCCTTCAATCGGTCCGACTACGTGCTCAAGCCAAGGCAACCCAAGAAGCCTTACACACCCAACCCTTCCACGGCCAAGACAAAGAATCCCAAGAATCCATATCGCTTAGAGGTGGAGGATGAAGATGAACTGATGAGGAGGAAGATGCCCACGAGAAGGGGCCGAGGGGCGAAGACCACCCGTGGGAAGTAGAGTAGATGTTGCACTTTGTCTTGAATGGTTATAGTCTTGAACTCGGTACTTATGGTTGTTGTCGTGAACTTGGATGTTGTCGTGAACTTGGATGTTGTCATGAACTTGAATGGTTGTTGTCTTTTTGGAACAAACATGCTCGAACAACATCGAACAAACATGCTCGAAAACCAACTGAAACAGAACAACTGAAACAGACAGACACTAGTCAGGAAGGTGCGGCGCCATGACGGGGCTCTTGGAATTGGTCGTTGCCCGTTTCCCGACCACCACCACGTCCCCATCCGTCCATGTCGCTCCTAAAACGCTTTGTCTTGCGTCTTCCACGTCCAACAACCTTCCATTTTGGATCGGGCCATAGTTGAATTCCATGGTACTCCGGCCATTGTGATTGGTCCAAGTATGGATGAAATCTAGGAGCCCATGTCTTCTTAGTAGTCTCAATAGAGAACTCAGCCTCTCGCACCGTGAGCGGATTATTGTAATCCAAATGTTGTCTGCGAGACGCCACGAGCAAGTGCGAGCATGCAAGATGAAGCAATGATGGCCTTCCACATGTGCACTCACAGGTCTTGAGCGAGACCTTGAAAGCTCGGCCTCCGTGTTGGACACCATCAGCCGTTGTACCTCCGGGCTCTGTAACTTGGTAAATTAGCTCGTCCTTGTCATATTCCATGACAACTTGGGAATCTGCTTTCCTTGTCTGAAATTTCATCCAATCGTCAACCTTCAGAGGGAACTTGTATTTGTACTTGTTCTTGTTGTCCCCCGCAATATGTCGGTCCGTTTCATGTGAGTATTTCAGAAAATACCCATTCATCATGTCGAATGTATATCGGACTATTGCCGTGACGGGCAATGCACAGACACCTTTTAGCAACTTGTTAAATGCCTCTGCCATGTTGCTTGTCATTTGGCCATACCTCCGGCCACCATCATCAAAAGCTCGTGCCCACTTTCCCACATGTTCAATGTTCCTATTGAGAAACTCGCGACCACCGGCATTGAGTTCTTTGTTGACTAGCAATTTGTTGTACAAGTTAGAGAAACGACGTTCCGTGAAAGCGAGGCAACAATCTTGTAGATAATTGGACAAATCCTTGCTCTTGCATGCCCTATAGAAGTTTGAACAAAAGTGTCTCATGCACCAACGATGGTGCAATGGAGCATGGCCGGGAATATCAATCATCACAGCATTGAGAATTCCTTGATGACGGTCAGAGATGACACATATCTCCCTTTGAGGGGTTAATATCTTGGTTCTCAAAAGATAGAAGAACCACTCCCAATTATCATTGCTTTCCGCCTCCACCAAATCAAACGCCAAAGGAATCAACCGGTTGTTCGCGTCATTGGCTATTGCAATCAAGATAGTGCCTTTAAATTGTCCGATCATAAAGGTGCCATCAACAGAGATGACCGGTCTACAATGTTCAAAAGCCCGAACACATTGCTCAAAACCCCAAAATGCACGGCCAAAAACTCGCACTGTTTTCCCGTTTACAACCCTTGTCTTGTTCCCATAAGGTTCAACCACATGAACCATGCCGGGGTTAGCATTGGCCATCACTAACAACAACCTTGGGATTCGGTTATAAGATTCCTCCCAATCACCGTACAACATCTTGAATGCGGATTGATTAGCCTTCCATGCCTTCCCGTACTTCACCTCGTAGTGAAAGAGGGCTTTCACAAACTCCATGACCTGCTTGATGGTCATTATTGGAAACGACGCGATGTCATTGGAAAGCCTATAAGCGAGGAACTCGGAGGTGAGTTGCCGGTGCTTGTTCTTCGCATCCTTCCCATCCAACACCGGGCCTCGGCACATGTGAGTTGATACGCAACTAGATATGTGCCAATCGGGACCTCCCTTGAATGGTCTTGCAAGCACTATCCAAGGACATCCTTCCTCCTCGCACTTCACTGTGTAACGCTTCTTGATGTCTGAGTGCACGACCGTGTAAGGATGATGATGCTTCACCGAGAATTCCTTTATCCATTGCTTAAATTCCAACAAGGTCCCGAACCTTGATCCTTTGCAAAAGCCACTATTCACTTCATTTCCATCTCGGTAAGAACTTGTCCTTGGTCCGAGCACAATGCCTTTGCCACCATCAACCGTGGCTTCATCCGCGAGACTAAGATCACGAAACAAAGGCACCCGATGGTCCCGACCCAATACGGTATGGTGGATTTCGGCCTCTCTAGCCGTGAACCCCTCCTCATCAACTTCTTCTTCGGGACCATCATCATCCGAGTCCGATGCATAGCCTCGAGAATACGGGAGGTCATGGTCCATGTCATCTTGTGTGATATATTTCTGTACATCTCCAATATTGTTGTCGTGGAGTTCAACATCATCATTGTCATCTTCATCTTCACCCCCACAATCATCATCTTGGTGTCTTGAAATCGGGCTCAATGTTTGGGTCAAGGGAGGTTCACGCCTTAGCTCTTGGTCTACGGGTGGAGGACTCATAGTACGCAATGGGGATGCCATACGGTTTAAGTCCAAAGACAATGAACTACCAACTTTCTTGGTGGCAAATAGCTCAAGAGCCTTGTCTAGTGATTCGGCCACCAGCTCCTTGTATGCAAGCCAACGGGCCTCGGATAAGATACGCATGGTCTTCCAACGGACATGCATTCCCAAGCCAACATTATGTCTTCCCTCCAACTCAATATCATCCTTTGGGTCCATCCATTTCAATTCAATACTCAATTGCTCCAAGACCTCGGCATAGGTAGGAGTACGCTCAAACACCAAATCGAGCTCGTCCGGGTCCGGTTCTATGTTACCTCTCAAAAAAGCATCCTTGTCTACATGGTGAACATGAACAATGCTTGCCATGCCTAACGTAATCACAACAACAATACCATGGTCAACACACTCAATAGATACCCATGCTAACATTAATACAATACCAACCCATATGCCAATACAACAACATTCTACCATGCATCTTACAAAACAAACTAGGGTTTGCAAGATATGGACCAAAACAAGAAATTAATGGGTCAAATCAAAGATGAAGGGGAAGAATACCTCAAGGCACTTGGGGGGATCGAACTCCACGGAGAGAGGCTTCCGATTTGGACACTAGGAGGAAGGAGGTGGAGGGGGGAAGAGCCGCCGCCGCCGCAGCTCCTGTGTGGGTGAGAAAGAATGGGATGGGGCTAGGGAGGGCTGGCTCGCGCGCTGGTACAAGACCTAATGTGCGGCGCCACGCGCAACGGCGCTGCACTACACAATGCGCGCCACACGGTAAGTCGCCGCACTAGCGGGACCGGGGCCCACGAGGCGCCACGCTGGCAGGTGCTGAAGGGTTCGCAGCATAGAAAACAAAAATTTTCCTACGATGTGAACTATATACCAAGATCTATTTATACTAGATACAAACAACGGGCGGATGTATATCCGTAGAGAACATACCCTTGAAGACCGACAAAGCTTAACGAGTCCAAACTCGTGGTTGATGTAGACGATCTCTTGCCGATCTCAAGATCGAGAGGAAGTCCTAGCGCCAAATCAGCCAGCGCATCCGTGCTCGCACACGTTCGAGGCACCGAGCAACCTCCGCCTCCGCTCCAGCGATGCGGAAGCACAACTCTTTCTTGCCGAAAAGCCACGGGAACATGTATCTCGCTAGTCCGAGACCATGGGGATAAATTCTAGAGGGAGAGAGATCCTTCACGAGGAGGTGTGAGTGAGAAGTGAGAGGAGGGCTCCTTTTATAGGAGGAGGGGGAACCCCAAGGGGTGGCAGCGCATGGGGCTGCCCTTGCCCTCCCTCATCATGTGGGTGGACACTCCACTCACAAAATGACCCTTCAAAAGTCCACTCAAAAATCCCATTAAATTTCCACCAAATTTAATGCAAACTCTCATTAAATAAAACTCTTTTATTTTATTCAGAATTTTGTCAATTACTTTAATGACAAACATTCACAAATAACCCCTTGCTAGAATTCTATTTCACATGCATAACCACTTTATGCAATTTCACCCGAAAACCTGTTTCGGTATCTAGTGAAATAAATTCCTGCGCTTGTTTATTCTTTCGGCATGAAACTTTTGCTCCAATTGGATGTCGGTGTCTCTTAAGTGTGTCACCCTACGGTTCGTGAATAATGCGGACATGATCGAGACCCCTCTCAGATCAATAATCATAAGCGGGATCTGGAGACCCATACTGACTCCCACACATTCAACGATGACTTTCTTGTGATCGTCGGAACCTTTTACGCTAGTATCTTAATCCCTTTGTCTCACGATATATTACATGTCCGAGATTCGATCATCGGTATCTCCATACCTAGTTTGATCTCGCAAATTCATGCACTCTTTTCTCGTTCCGTGATATAACATTCTAGTGATCAAATCACTTGCTTGCAAGCTAATCAATGTGATATCACCGAGAGGGCCCAAGTATATCTATCCGTCATCGGGATGAACAAATTCCACTCTTGATCCATGAGCCTCAACATAACACTTTATTAGTTCGAACCCATCTTTATAATCACCCATTACGGTGTGACGTTTGATGTTATCAAGAAACTCTTAGGTGTTAGTGATTGACATGATCTCATGGTCTAAGGATTAGGATCACTTCGTAAGTTGTTATAGCAATATAAACTCAATGACTTTGATCGTAATGCTATACTTGGATGAATGTTCATCACATCATTACACTAATGTTGTGATCCGTTATTAACAACATCCAATGTCCATGATCGAAACCTTGATCATCTTGTTAATCAACGAGCTAGTTTATGAGAGAGGCTTAACTAGGAACTTTCTGTTTGTTTATTAAACACACATGTATTAACGTTTCGTATTAATACAATTATAGCATGCAAAATAAACATCCATCATATACTTGGAATACACATAATAAACAATTTATTATTGCCTCTCGGGGCATATTCCTTGATCTCCCACTTGCACTAGAGACAATAATCTAGTTACATAGTGATATATCTAACACCCATTGAGTTCTGGTGTTGATCATGTTTTGCTCTAGGGAGAGTTTTAGTCAACGGATCTGCTACATTGAGATCCGTATGTACTTTATAAATCTTTATATCTCCATCCTTGACATGCTCGCGGATGGAGTGAAACCGGCGCTTAATATGCTTGGAATGCTTGTGAGACCTTGGCTCTTTGGCATTGGCAATGGCACCATTGTTGTCACAATAGATCACCATTGGGTCCAACGCGCTTGCCACAACTCCTAGTTCGGATATGAACTCCTTCATCCAAACTGCTTCCTGAGCCGCTTCCGAAGCAGCAACATATTCGGCCTCCGTTGTTGATCCCGCTACCACAGGTTGTTTGGAGCTCCTCCAACTAACGCTCCGCCATTCATGAGAAATACGTATCCGGATTGAGACTTAGAGTCATCCGGATCGGTGTCAACTAAGCGTCGACATAACACTTAGCGACGAGCTCTTCTTCACCTCCGTATACAAGAAACATATCCTTAGTTCTTCTCAAGTACTTAAGGATATTCTTGACCGCTATCCGATGTTCAACACGGATCCGATTGGTACCTACTAGTCAAACTAATAGCGTGTGCCACATCCGGTCTTGTACATAGCATGGCGTACATTATAGAGCCTATGGTGAAGCATAGGGACTTTGTCCATTATCTCTCTTTCTTCCGCGGCCGGACTTTGAGTCTTACTCAATGTCTTGCCTTGCAACATAGGTAAGAACCCTTCTTACTTCCGTCCATTTTAAACTTCTTTAAAATCTTATCAAGGTATGTACTGCGATAGCCCTATTAGGCGCCTAGATCTATCTCTATAGATCTTTATGCCTAATATGTAAGATGCTTCACCCAGTCCTTCATTGAAAATTTCTTTGTTTAGATAACTTTTAACACTGTTTAAAGTTCTATATCATTCGATCAATAATATGTCATCCACATATAGTATCGAAATGCCACATTGCTCCCACTCACTTTCTTGTAAATACAAGCTTCTCCATAAGTTTGGACAAATCCAAACTCTTTGATCACCTCATCAAAGCGGAGATTCCAACTTCGTGATGCTTGCTTCAATCCATAGATGGATCGCTGAAGCTTGCACACCTTGTTAGCATCCTTAGGATCGACAAAACCCTTTGGTTGTATCATATACAACTCTTCTTCAATATTACCATTGGACATCCATCTGCCATATTTCATAATCGAAATATGCAGCAATTGCTAACATAATCCTAACTGACTTTAGCATCGCTACGGGAGAGAAAGTCTCATCGTAGTCAACTCCTTGAATTTGTCGAAACCCCTTTGCGACAAGTCGAGCTTTATAGATGGTCACATTACCATCAGCATCAGTTTTCCTTTTGAAAATCCATTTGTTCTCCACGGCCTTTCGGTCGTGAGGTAATTCAACCAAGTTCCAAACTTGATTTTCATACATGGATTCCATCTCGGATTTCATGGCTTCTAACCATCTGTTGGAATCCGGGCTCATCATCGCTTCTTCATACGTCGCAGGGTCATTATTTTCATCAACCATGAAATTTATGACAGGATTTCCGTCTGACTCGGGCTGCAGCGTCTGTTTGACTGCGAGGTTGAGTACTCTTTCGGAGTTTCATGATCATTATCATTAGTTCCTTCTTCAACAGGTGGAGCCAACTCCGGAACGACTTCCGGCGCTGCGCTACTCGCCATACTTTGAAGAGAAGGTTCCATAACCTCTTCGAGTTCTACTTTCCGACTACTCACACCTTTCGCGAGAAACTCTTTCTCTAGAAAGGATCCATTCTTGGCAACAAAAACCTTGCCCTCGGATCTGTGATAGAAGGAATACCCAATAGTTTCTTTAGGGTATCCTATGAAGACGCATTTTTCCGCTTTGGGTTCGAGTTTATCCGGTTGAAGTTTCTTCACATAAACATCGCAACCCCAAACTTTAAGAAATGACAGCTTAGGTTTGTTTCCAAACCACAATTCATACGGTGTCGTTTCAACGGATTTAGATGGTGCCCGATTTAAAGTGAATGCAGCAGTTTCTAGTGCATAACCCCAAAATGACAACGGCAAGTCCGTCAGAGACATCATAGATCGAACCATATCTAATAAAATGCGATTCGACGTTCCGACACACCATTTATTTGTGGTGTTCCGGCAGTGTGAGTTGTGAAACAATTCCACACTCTTTCATGTGAGTGCTAAACTCGTAACTTAGATACTCACCTCCACGGTCGCACCGTAGAAATTTGATCTTTCTATTACGATGATTTTCCACTTCATTCGAAATTCCTTGAACTTTTCAAAGGTTTCAGACTTGTGTTTCATCAAGTAGATATAACCGTATCTACTCAAATCATCCGTGAAAGTAACAAAATAACGATATCCACCTCGACACACTCATTGGACCACATACATCGAATGTATGATTTCCAATAAATCATCGCCGTTCCATTGAACCGAAAAGCGGCGTTCTAGTCATCTTGCCCATAAGGCATGGCTCACATGTATCAAATGATTCATAATCAAGTGATTCCAAAAGTCCATCCGAATGGAGCTTCTTCATGCGTTTAATGCCAATATGACCTAGACGGCGATTGCCACATATATGCGGATATATCATCACTAAGTTTAATCCTTTTAGCATCAATATTATGAATATGTGTAACATTATCATCGAGATCCAGAAATAAACCATTCAACATTGGTGCATGACCATAAAAGATTTCATTCATATAAATGGAACAACCATTGTTCTCGATTTGAATGAAAACCACTTTGCATCAAACATGATCCGGATACAATGTTCATGCTCGGTCAGGCACCAAATAATGCTTATTTAAGTTTATAACTAATCCCGACGGTAAGTGGAGAGGTAGCGTTCGACGGCGATCACATCAACGTTTGATCCATTGCCGACGCATCTTGACCTCACCCCTTGCTAGCTTTGTTCGCGACCCACGATTCGAGTTACAAATATTAGCAAACCGGTATCAAATACCCGGTGCTCTGCGAGCACTAGTCAAGTACACATCAATAACATGTATATCATATATACCTTTGTTTGCCTTGCCGGCCTTCTTATGCGCGGATACTTGGGGCGATTATGCTTCGATGGCGATCCCTTGCAATAGTAGCACTTTTCGGTATCGGACTTAGGTCCAACTCGGGGTTTCTTTTCAGCGCTGCAGCGGGCTTGCCGCCTTACTTCCTTCCGCGTTTTCCCTTCTTGTCTTTCTTGAAACCGGTGTTCCTATTGATCATCAACACTTGATGTTCCTTTTGATCTCCACTTCAGCTTTTAAGCATTGATGAAGCTCGGGGAGACTTCTTCATGCCTTGCATATTATAGTTCATCACGAAGCTCTTATAGCTAGGTGGCGAGACCGCAGAACACGATGGATGCCTAAGTCAATGGGAATCGTTATTCCCAAGGACACAAGCTTATCGGCGTAACGACATCTTGAGTACATGCTCACTAACGGAGCTGTTCTCTTCCATCATGCAACTAAAGAACTTTTCTCAAGCATTGTAGCTCTCTACAAGACATGTGTGTCGAAAATCATTTTCAACTCACCCATTGTATCAAAAGCATTGCCGTTTTGAACGCTTTGAAGTTCGGCTCTAGCCCATACAATATGCCGCAATGAACTAAGTTGTGGTCCTCTGACGAGTCGATAGACATTCTTCTCCTCGTCGGGGCATCGTCAAAGGGTGGGGGCCTAATGGCGCTTCTAGCACATATTGCTTTTGTGCGTGAGAGGAGAATCCTCAAATTCATGGCCCATTCAAGAAAGTTGCTACCGTTCGTTGCTAGTTTCTCTTTCTCCATGAACGCATTGAAATTAAAAGCGGTGGTGCCATCTACAACAGAATTTGTAAAGTTTAGACTAAGTGTATGATAGATTGAGTTCAACTAATCTATATTACGAATGAACTCCCACTCAAAAGCGACATCCCTCGTGTCCTTTTGGTGATTACATGAACCAAATCCACTACACCAAGTCCGATCATCACGTGAGTCGGTATAGCTTCAAAGGCGAGCATCAAATGGGCATCATATCAACTATATGACTCATGCTTAACCTTTGATACGTGTTCGAGGCCATGTGCATACATGCTAGGCTCGCCAAGTTAGAACCTTAGTATTTTTGCGTGTAACTGTCTTACACCAAGTATGGTCGAGGATCCAAGTACACCCGATCATCACGTGATGTCTTGGAGCGAAAACATAATCGGTGCATACTAAAGGGAGAACACATTCTTATCTTGATATTTAAAATGAGGGATCATCTTATTATGCTTAACAAAGCGCTAAACAAGCAATATAAGATGCAATCAAACATCATATGTTTAATAGTGAAATTATATGGTTCCTGCAGATGATCTCTATCATGTGCATCGTGGTATGATCACTATCATACCTATATGTGTAAATCCACAATCTATGGGTTTTACACGCTATGTGTGTTGTAAGAGTATCATCTCATACTTCTACTTACAACACTACCATATCATAACACTAGCCCAGAACAATCTAAACTAGACGCTTCTAATTTATCCATTGCAAGTTTTACGTGGTGAGGGCTTTCGAGATAGAACCGTTCTTACCTACGAACATGAACCACAACGAGGATAATCAAATTGTTGACAACTCGCTTGCAAAATAGATATTGACTATAGTAGGAGAGCAGACACCCGCTAGCCACTTATGCAAACTAGTTGCATGTCAAGCGTGGAACAGGTCTCATGTGCGAGGACATGTAAAGTTTGTCCGGCCGCTTCATCCCACTATGCCACCAATATCCAAAATCACAAGAAAGGAGCAACAACATGATCATCATCGCCCACATACTCATATGTGTACTACCTGTAAAGTATCTACGCATAAACTTGGCTCGATACCCTTTGAAGGGTTCGCAGATAGAAAACAAAAATTTTCCTACGATGTGAACTATATACCAAGATCTATTTATACTAGATACAAACAACGGGCGGATGTATATCCGTAGAGAACATACCCTTGAAGACCGACAGCTTAACGAGTCCAAACTCGTGGTTGATGTAGACGATCTCTGCCGATCTCAAGATCGAGAGGAAGTCCTAGCGCCAAATCAGCCAGCATCCGTGCTCGCACACGCTCGAGGCACCGAGCAACCTCCGCCTCCTCGCCCAGCGATGCAGCGGAAGCACAACTCTTTCTTGCCGAAAAGCCACCGGAACATGTATCTCGCTAGTCCGAGACCATGGGGATAAATTCTAGAGGGGAGAGAGATCCTTCACGAGGAGGTGTGAGTGAGAAGTGAGGAGGGGCTCCTTTATAGGAGGAGGGGGAACCCCAAGGGGTGGCTGCGCATGGGGGCTGCCCTTGCCTCCCCTCATCATGTGGGTGGACACTCCACTCACAAAATGACCCTTCAAAAGTCCACTCAAAATCCCACTCAAAAATCCCATTAAATTTCCACCAAATTTAATGCAAACTCTCATTAAATAAAACTCTTTTATTTTATTCAGAATTTTGTCAATTACTTTAATGACAAACATTCACAATAACCCCTTGCTAGAATTCTATTTCACATGCATAACCACTTTATGCAATTTCACCAAAACCTGCTTTGGTATCTAGTGAAATAAATTCGCGCTTGTTTATTCTTTCGGCATGAAACTTTTGCTCCAATTGGATGTCGGTGTCTCTTAAGTGTGTCACCCTACGGTTCGTGAATAATGCGGACATGATCGAGACCCTCTCGATCAATAATCGAAGCGGGATCCGAGACCCATACCGACTCACACATTCAACGATGACTTTCTTGTGATCGTCGGAACCTTTTACGCTAGTATCTTAATCCCTTTGTCTCACGATATATTACATGTCCGAGATTCGATCATCGGTATCTCCATACCTAGTTTGATCTCGTTCGACATGCACTCTTTTCTCGTTCCGTGATATAACATTCTAGTGATCAAATCACTTGCTTGCAAGCTAATCAATGTGATATCACCGAGAGGGCCCAGAGTATATCTATCCGTCATCGGGATGAACAAATTCCACTCTTGATCCATGAGCCTCAACATAACACTTTATTAGTTCTGAACCCATCTTTATAATCACCCTGTTATGGTGTGACGTTTGATGTTATCAAGAAACTCTTCCGGTGTTAGTGATTGACATGATCTCATGGTCTAAGGATTAGGATCACTTCGTAAGTTGTTATAGCAATATAAACTCAATGACTTTGATCGTAATGCTATACTGATGAATGTTCATCACATCATTACACTAATGTTGTGATCCCGTTATTAACAACATCCAATGTCCATGATCGAAACCTTGATCATCTTGTTAATCAACGAGCTAGTTTATGAGAGAGGCTTAACTAGGAACTTTCTGTTTGTTTATTAAACACACATGTATTAACGTTTCCGTATTAATACAATTATAGCATGCAAAATAAACATCTATCATATACTTGGAATACACATAATAAACAATTTATTATTGCCTCTCAGGGCATATTCCTTGGTCTTGTGACGCCAGAGTAACGCACCGCTCTTGTGGTGCGGCGCCAAAGACGTATGCTGCAAAAAGGTTAGTTCTAGTGAAATTCTTTTAGCCAGAGTTCATTTCGTGAAATTGTTATTTTTTTAGGTTATTTTCGTCCATTCTGCCGGATGGATCATGCTCACTCTCATACATGCCATGGGCTTCAGCAAACGATAAGTCTATCAGGTAATTGCACCCGTCATACATATAGCTGTATACTACTTCCTCCGTTTAGAAATATAAAATATTTTAAATTTATAAAATGAGTTTATCTAGACATTTTTTAATGTATATATTCGCTACAAACCTATACACTAAAAAACGTCTAAATACATTTGATTCAGAAAGTTAAGACGTCTTATATTTTTAAACGGAGAAAGTAGGTACAAATTCATAAAAATAGTTGCCAGCATGTTAAACCGCGGTACACAAACTTGTCTATTAGATGCATTTTCATACAAATTAGTCCGAAATTGCTAGCACGACGCTACAGTGGTGCCATACTTGGCCATGTTTTTGCAAATAAACCACTAACAAAGGTGAAGCATTGCACAAGCAGGTCCTTCAAATCGATAGCCGCCAGAAAATCACAAAAATGACCCTGGTATCTTAGTTTTGTATTGGCCCATCTTAATGGACTCCTAAATTGCTGTCACTCTTCACTTTTGTTGTCATTCTTGTTGAATAGTTGGTCGCGACGAGGACGAGGACAGAAAGCTCACCTCTCTTGCTGCCGCAACATGGTCGATGATTCGCACCTGCGCGATGGGACAAAGAGGCCCATGAGTACCGTATGTGTCTTCTCGTCTCATGCCACAACTAGTTCATGCACCTTGGAGCTCGTTTCATGGTCGCGGAGTGGACGATGTCGAAGATTTTGATGATGGATTTGGTAGTGTGAGTGTGTAAGGATGGTTTCCCCATGTAGGTGTTGATTTCATCGATTTGGTCCATGTCATGTTTCGGCTTTGGTTGTCGTCTGACGGACCCTACTGTCCAACCGATTAATGAGGATAGTTAGTGATTTTTGTAGGTTTGTGTAAGCTCCCTCCATCTCAAGGCTTAAGGCTATATTTTTTGAAAAATCAAACCACGGAAAGTTCAACCAAACTTTTAGAAAAAACTATCAACAACTATTATATTATATAGATATCATGTGGAAATATGTTTCATAATGTATGAAAGGATATGCATTACGTATTGTAAATATTATTATTTTCTCTAAAAAATGATCAAACTTTAGGTAGTTTGACTTTTGAAAAAAAAACATAAGCCTTAAGCCTTGGGAGTTCATGTTGAAGCATTAATCTAGGTTAGTTTTGATTGTTTTTGGTGATTTCCAACATGTCTTATTTCGGTCTGTATTAACACTGAAAGTTGGTGCCTATTTCTGAATCTTTGCATATTTATTGTGTCGTAAGTGATGATCTTGAAAAGTTCACACTACAAATAGAGCATAATGGATTCTTCTGTGGATTGAATGATAATCTTCAACATGTCAATGGGACATGAGATTTCTTTGACAACCGTAGCACTAAAAGTTTCCCACTTTTTTCGATTCATGATTTTATTCAGCATTTTGGGTATCCAATTGATGAGAAACTAAGTGTGTATTGGTGCCTTCATGGAAAATAAATAATTGATGGTTTTTATTGCATTCATTTTGATACTCACATATTAGCAATGTGTGCAGCATCCAAGGAGCACAAAACTTTGACATTTTAGTGGATCAAACCAATTTCCCAAAGGGACTAGGAGATGAAGTAATTCTGAATGGAGCTCAATCTCCTGTCAAGAAAGTGTCAAAGAATGCTAGAGCAGCTAGCAGTTGTGCATCTAAAAAAGAATTGGGAGATTGTGAAGAAGGAGAGGATGAGATAGATTCAAAGTTCTATGGTAGTGAATTTGATGAAGAAGATAGAGATGATGACTTATTTGAAGCAAATGTTGACAAAGAAGTGAATGATAATAATGAGCTAGATGTGATAATTGAGAAAGAGGATGATGTGAGAGTAGAAAATCAAGACTTTCAACAACGAAGGAACAACAACTGAAGTTGAAAAACATGTTCAAAGTAGGCATATTTTTCTCTAGCATGAAAGAGTCCAGAAAGCCACTGAAATGCATACACTATAAATGAAATTGTCAATATTAGCAAGATAAGAAATGCAACTATTAGTCTTGATGCAATCTATGTAGGAAAGACTGCAGTAAGACATTGTTGTTGGATTACAAAGGTGTCAAAGGATAGTAGGAAATAAGCTATTTCAGTGAAAAAATATTGTGGTGATCGCACATGCGAAAGATATTGGGAGATGTAGGAGCTGATATCCCTTTTATCACTCGATATTCCATTGGTGAGTTCTAAGATAACCAAAAGATGGGATTGCAAACATTTTCAGACTAATTTATATGAATTTGC
Organism: Avena longiglumis; assembly: GCA_030063025.1. NCBI lineage: Eukaryota > Viridiplantae > Streptophyta > Magnoliopsida > Poales > Poaceae > Avena > Avena longiglumis. The sequence continues at coordinate 463,272,493 of CP125974.1, forward strand.
ACCTAACGGACAAGTTCGTGTACCACATGAACACACTTTGCAAGTATTTTTATGAATTTGCACCTAATGAATAACTATTTGTAAGACCGATGCAATTACCTCTAAGTATATTACTATTATAACTATTGCTAGATTTTTTGATAAAGCAAATATATTAATATTGTGAAGATACTAATTACACCCAACCTCTACACCAATAAGATGCTTGAAGACATCCAGGATGCACACAACAAAAAAATAGAAAAAATATCCCGCGACGGTGCTCAATTACTCGCAACAGCAGCACTCTGACCACCACCAAGACAACACCTGGACTACAAAAGATATCGCCAAAAGCAATGCCTCTCATAAGTGAACAATGCACAAACGTTTTCTTCGCCCAATCGAAGATCATAGGTTTTCACCGTGAAGAAAGCCCGAGTTTTCAAAATAATGCCTTAGACAAGGCTATTGCCAGGTACAACCAATAAAGGTCATACCTTAGGTTTTCACCTCGAAATATCGATTCGGTACTCGAGGAGCACCATAAAAAATGCAGTCCTCCAATGAAACTGTCCCGCTTGCCGAGACCACTGATGCAAGTCACCAAACACCCGACACATGATCTTCATCGCATCCAATATACCATTCTACCATAACTTCAAGACATCCAATCGCAACTTCCATGAATTTCTCCACGTCTTTCACTATCATGAGAATCTAGATTTAGACATGTCCCAAGGCATTGATAAGAAAGCAAATCTTCACACCACACCCCGTTGAATCCGCAGTAGCTGATAATATGGGCGCGCACGATTGGATCCTTTCCGATCAAGATATCTAGGGGCACCATGCGCCGCGAAGACCTCCGGTGGGAAGACCAAAACTTTTCGGTGACCATATTTGGAGGACGACATCAACAAGATAGGAAACTTGGCATAAGAAGAACACTAGGGTCAACCACCATTATTCCCAAGCAAGCATCTTCCATGATGCCAGCCGTCTCCCTATGGGACGGGCTGCCCCAATTCCCACCACTAGATGTACATAGGTCATATCGCACTAGTACAAACTCGTTACTTAGAGACTGGGCCTAGAGCCGGTTTACCCTAAAAATACAATCCACCGGCTATGTTCATCACCCTCACGTGTTTGTAGTTATTTGACCGCCTCTAACTCTGTTGGGGGGATGACCCCAGGTAGGGTCAAGCTAAGGTAAAAGGTCAAATACCACCGAGATATTGACCGGGTCAAAGAATGACCCAGCCGGGTTATGTGAGGGCCGGCCGAATAAGGGTCGGATTACTCAGAGTTGTATAACTAAGGCTTGACTCAGCCGACATAAGAGGTATGTCAACACGATGTAGGTGTGTTGTCTGTTTGCAGGTTTGGGCCTGGCCGAGTCATCTTGTATAAGGCCGAGTCAGGAGAAGGATTTCTCAAGAAGGAGAGAGCAAGACCACAAAGTCAACACAGCGCTCTGTCTCTCCCCCAGAAATCTACGCAGAGCCAAGAGCTACAGACACGGGTTAGAGGGACAGAAGAGCAGAAGAAGCGTCATGGAGGTGACAACCCCAGAGTCCAACGCTCACATGTCGTGGGCTCTGGGTTATTATCGTCGATAGAGGGGAGACAGGGAAAGGCTCCCACCGAATTACCACTTTGGGATGAGCATATTCAAGGAATATGCCATCCACGTCAGCCTTAATATAACCTGGATACCCCTTTATAAGGTGAGCCAGGGCCTCCTAGTAGAGGGATATATTCATTTGACACTCAGATACTAGGCGAGAGCTTCTTCCTCCTTTCTCTGATATAGCTCAAGAAGCAAGTGTAACCATTGTTGAACTGAATAAAGATCGTGAGAGAGTTCTTCATGTGTAGAAACCACTACATCATCCCTCCCTGGATCCCACTAGTACACATTGTCTCCAACTCTAGCCTACCCATGGAATCTGCCATGCCACCACCATGACAGTTGGCGCCCACCGTGGGGCCAGCGGCGGTGCTAGCTGGAGTCAAGATTCGGATGGGAAACTTCATCGTTACCGGCGAGCACATCGTCTCCGTGCTGGTGCAACACTTCGACACGTGGGACTACGTCAGCGACAATGCGCATCACTTCACCAGACGCTCTCCTACGCGTAACGGGGTCTTCATCAACCTAGGCGCACACAAGGTGTACATTGGCGTCGACGTCTCCTGCGTCTATCCGCAGCGAGTCATCCTCACGGGAGAGCCTCCCCTCAGCGCTGCTAGTGGTCCGCTTATCACTCGCCCTGCAGTCAGCTTCGAGGTGATGATGACCGCGCCCACACCAGCTGCAGGCGCAGGAGCCGGCCCAAGCAAGAACCCGACAACAACAGAACTGGTAGCAGTAGATCTGGCATAGGCTCATGATGTAACTCCTAAGGTACCTCGTACGAGGGTCCCTCTGTTAGAAAGGCCGGAGAATATCTTGTGGGAAACGCTAGAAAACTTAACCACTCCTGCAACTCCCATTGTAAATCCGGCTCAGGCACATGCCGAGCTAGAGGAGACTCGGTTTAAAATGTTAGATGAGGCTAAGATAGTAGCAGCACTGCATCAGTCAATTAACATCACGTTGCGTGAGTATTCTAGGGCTAACAAGCTTAACACTAGCCCAACTCGCTTAGATGGTGTGATAATAAGGGGAAAGAATATCCTTAGTGATATCAACAAGGAACATGAGTCTAGAAGGGTGACTTGGCTTACCCAGGGTTGCCGAGGTATAGCACACCTGTGAAAAACCTCAGGGCGGTAGATGCGGCAACTGTCGAGATAGATGGCCTGACCGGTGAAGCCCGACAGAGGCAACAAGAAAGAGTCATTGAGCTGGTGCACATAGAAAACCACCAGAATGAGGAATTTCTCAAAAACAACCCAGCAAGACCCGGAGGTTCTCGTGTTGTTCATTCGGATGGAGGTGCCCCGGTAGTATCAGTGATACGTTGGAAACGTATCTATAATTTTTGATGCTCCATGCTTGTTTAGTATCTACTTTGCTTTACTTGTCTACACTTTGAGGTGATTTTTACATGTTTTCTGGTACTAACCTATTAACAAGTTGCAACAGTGCCAGATTCCTGTTTTCTGCTGTTTTTGGTTTCAGAAAAGTTAGTAAAGAAATATTCTCGGAATTGGACGGGACGAAGGACAAAGTCAATAACTTTCCATGGGGAACAAGAAGTCCAGAGGAGAGACGAGGAGGCCGGCCAGGGGGGCCAGACCCACCCTAGGCGCGGGTGGGCCCTACCCCGCGCCTGGGTAGGGTTTGCCTGTCGTGGCGGTCGCCTCGGTCTCCCCCTTCGCCTATAAGAAGCCCCCGATCAGAAATCCACGAAACCGTCTATAGCCGCCGCCACCATCGTCCCTAGATCGGGGGGGATATGAAGCTCTTCCCAGCACCCTGCCGGAGGGGAGATCATCCAGGAGGCCTTCTCTCCGGTATGATTCGTTAGTAGTTCCACCTTGGACTATGGGTCCATGTATTAGCTAGATGGTTGTATCTCCTCCTTGTGCTTTCATGTATAGATCTTGTGAGCTTCGTTCATGATCAAGATCTAATCTATTTGTAATCATGCATGTTGTGTTTGCGGGGATCCGATGGATATTGAGATTATTATGTTGGTTTGATTAATGGTTTTATCTTTACGATTCTATCATGTATGTGTTTTTGTTGATCTTGCATGCTCTCCGTTGCTAGTGGTTATCTTGGTCAAGTAGTTGCTAGTGACTCCAAGAGGGAGTATTTATGCTCGATAGTGGGTTCATGCCTCTAGTTTCCAAGGGAAGTGACAATAATCTCTTCGGTTGTAGATGTGTTGTTGCTACTAGGGAGAAAACAATGGTCTCTTGTTCATGGAACATGTGAACTGTTTACCTTACACACTTTGCTTAAAGTAGTTGTCTGTTGCTTGCAACTTAATACTGGAGGGGGTTCGGATGATAACCTGAAGGTGGACTTCTAGACATAGATGCAGTTGGATTACGGTCTATGTATATTGTTGCATTGCCCAATCAACTTCATAGGATCTTTCTGGCTAGTAATTGCATTGTTATGACTTGCTCAGTTCATGTCAATTGCCCTACTGTAATTAGTTTACTCTTCATGCCATGTTGTTTATCTAAGGAGAGCACATCTAGTGAACTATGGACCCCGATCCAATCTTTACCATTGATACATCTTCCACTGTTACTTGTTTACTTGATGCAAACCATTACCTTCCACACCATACGTTTAATCCTTTGTTACAGCAAACCGGTGAGCTTGACAAGCTCACTGATTCGTTGGGGCAAAGTCTTGAGTTTGTGTTGTGCAGGTCTCCACGTTGTTTGCAACACCCGTGTGACGTTTCCTTCCTCCTTCTGGTTCGATAACCTCGATATCAACTGAGGGAAGACTTGCTGCTTGATGCTTCACACCTTGCTCTTGGGGTTTCCAACGAAGCGCTTCCACATCAAACACCAGGCGCCATCAAGTTTTCTGGTGCCATTATTGGGGAATCTACTTCAACCTCTTCCACCTCGTCAAGCGCTATTAATAAGTTTTCTGGCGCCGTTGCCGGGGAGTCTAAGGACGTCTTCACTAGGGGAGTCCTTCACTTCCTTTCTCTTTACTTTGCTTTTAGTTTTCTTTGTTTCTTTTGCTTGGTTTTGTTTGCCTCTTTTCAAAAAAAACCCAAAAAATTAGTCTAGCTTGGTTTGCTTCCTTTATTCAAAAACACAAAAAAATTAGTTCCTACCTTAGTTACTATCATGTCTGGTTTTGATCCAATCTCTGTGACACCTATGGAAAAGATCTTTACTTTTAAACAAAAAAGTGAGGAGAGTTTTAAAGAAGCTTGGTCAAGAATCTCTGCTTTACAAAGGGAAACTGAGCCTAAGATGAGTCTTAGCTTGGTTATTGATAGTTTCTACCGCGGTATTGCTCATCGTTATAGATATGCTTTGGATGTTGTGGCTGAAAAAGATTTTTTGCTTTGTATTGAGGATGAAGCTTATGATGCTATAAGAAAATTAATCATGATCTATGATACACCTGGCAAGTCTGATTCCTCTTTCACAAGTATTTTTGCTAGGTTGAACCATCTTGCGACCAGTATTGCTGCCATGAATAGTTGCTATCACACTCTTAGGGATTATCATGATTATGTTCCCATAAATTCCGAGCCTTCAAATTGGTTTCCCACAATCAAAGTTTCAATAAACACTATACTCTTTGATGCTCGCTGTGATATCATGTCTGAATTTTGTCTCATGCCCAAAGATATTTTTGATTCCTTGAGTCTTTTGGGGATTATTGAAGGAGGATAAGAAATCTCTCTTACCAACAATTCCACTATATTACCCATTGAAATAGCTGAAGGTGTGTTTACAAAAATCTCAGGGAAAATGGTGTCTAGGCAAAGGACATATCACACTTGGAAGATCTCTACTGAAACACCTTGGGGCAGTAATAGACATGGGATAAGGCATCATGCACTTTACTCCCCCGGTAAGCAATCATATCTTCCCTAAAAATAAAAAGAAAGGTAAGAAAAGAAGGAACAAGAGGGGCAATTCTTCATTTGAAAATACTTGATTCTTCTTGCTTCTTATGCCTAACTTAAAGGCGTTAAAGAAAAATATTTGTTGGGAGATAACGCAAGAGTTTCCTTGAGTCTTGGAAGTTATTAATACTGTAATGATCTCTCCTTATTGTTTTTGTTTGCTTTTTGTGCCAAGAATGACCTCTAATGAGAGGGAGCTAAGATTTGGGGAGTTGCTGTCCCGAAACAGATTTATGTCCTTCACCAAAAACATTCGTGAGGAGGATCTATAACTCGTATTGAGATCAAAATTTACGAATAAATCCTCCAGTATGTTGGATAACTTTCGTTAGTTCAACACTTTTTGATTTGAGCAACATAAGATGTTCGAAAAAATTCGTTTCTACCTGCTGGTCTGTTTTGACAGATTTCTGCCATTATTTGCATTTGCTTTTTATTGATTCCTTTTTGAGATCTCTTCAGGTAAATTGAGTTTCTTTGAAGGAGTTACTTCTGTAGCTTGTGTTTTTAGTGAAAAGCCTTGCTGTTCCAAAGCTTTGCCAGTGGTATAATATCTTTTAAATAAGCTAATGTTGCTAATGAAGATTGTGTGAAGTTTTGTATGAAGGCAAAATTTCAGATGTAGAGAGAGAATGATGCAATGAGATGAATAATGGACAAAATCTCAATCTTGGGTATGCCACCATGGTGTCACCCCAAGAAATATACAATAAGTACAAGCGTCAAAGCTTGGGGATGCCCAAGGCATCCCCTTCGTCAATAAAAATCTCAGGTCTGTCTAGACACTTCACTTTTATTGTTTCATGCACAGTTGTGTTGTTCTTGGAGTGTCTTAGTTTTCGTTTGCTTTGCTTAGTTTGTTTAGTTTGCTTGAATAAAGAAGTTTGGACCCCCGTTCGCGCTGTGTTATTTTGCAAATAAGTTTGCTGGTGTTTGGAAAGGAGTAGTAAGTTCTTGCTTGAAGTGCAAGAGGAGCTTGCATTGACTGTGACTTAGACTTTAGCATGACATGCTAGTTGTTCTTTTAGCATTATGCTTAGTGATTATTGCTGTAGCATGTCTTGTTCGAAACAATTGGGATTGCTTAGTGTGCCTTGAAGAAATTATGCGTTGTTTTAGCATGCAAAAGCATAGTATTGTGGTATTCTCCTTTGATGTTTTGCTTGGGTTGACTTGGCACATGCTCACACCATGTTATGACTATGAAAAGTCACCATTAGCCTCTATGATCATTTAGTCCTTGACTTGTAGTACGACTCTTTGCTTTGATTAGTTTGCTTTGTTGCATTGCATAATTTTGTCCATTATTGCTCTCTTAGTTGGTTGCTCCCAGTCTTTTGCTAGCCTCCACTTGTATGAGTAAGTTCTACTCATGCTTCCAACTCCCAAGAAACCAAGTTATTCCAAAGTTTCCACTATAAACTCCTATGCATGGTGTGTTACACCATTCCAAGTATATTCTTGTTTTCAACTATCTTCCAATTAAAAACTATTTTGTTATGTGGAAACTTAGTGATTAAAACCCTCGCGAACTTGATGGCATATTTTATTCTTTGCCCCTAATAAACTTGAACCATTGAGGCAACTTTGTTGTATATGCTTGCACTTATAAGTTGGGATTAGCAGAACCGTGCTGTCACGAGGAACGTTTTCAACATTGCACTTGTACTTTTGTACTACGTTGATATCATGCTCTTTTGTCTATGGATGTTACCGGTGTGAAACGAAATGGGAACTTGTAAGTCCATGGAGTTTGTATTCTGTGTTAAAGAAATGCCTAGGCCGCTAGCCTAAGCCATGCCTAATCATGGTGGAAACTTGCAGCATCACTATAGTGAGCTATCTATGAAGCATCCTCAATAAAAAGCTATGCATATGGTAAATAAAAAGATTGCTGAAATGCTCATTGTCTGCTTGCCTTGTCATTTTGGTTATGGTAAAGCTCATGTACCATGTGCAAGGGGTACCCCGTTGGCGGTTCTCAATGATATGCAAATACTTACAGTGATAAGAACTTGCTTGTGCCCTAAGTTGAGTATCCATGAGGTGTATCCCTCATAGTCAAGGGACTTGAGATTGCCAACTTATACTTTGTGAAGCATATACTCCATCTTTGCCACTTTAACCTTAACCACTTCAAGATGCTTATGATATGGGCAATGAGGGCTGAAAGCTAATAAGTACCATAATTTTTGGAAGCTCTTTTGAAACTTGTAATCCCTGCTTCCTTTACAAAAAGGCTTTTCTTCCACCATTATTTGAGTCTCCACCTTCTACCTTTAGGCACCATTAAGAGAGCATAGTTGTCATTCTGTGTGCAATGTTCCAAAGCTTACTAGTTGATGCATATTGTGTTATTACTTTCTCTTGTGCTACTTGTTTCTAGTCACCCTTGTGAACTTTGCAGGTGTCCTATGCATTATATTGCTACTCTATGAGGGACAAGATGATTGCCACTATGCTATGTTTTCTGCATGTGAAACAAACAAACGTTTTTCAATGCATATTATTCATGATCTTTGTTTGTAGCTTGCCATGTTGCATGCATAGTTACTATGTCCTATTGTTACAACTCCATCTTTCATGCACATGTTTAGAGTTCTTTGATCCTAGCTTTCAATGTTTGCAAATGGTTGGATCTTTATGGTGAGGGTGCATGTCACCTTAAAAATTATTCTTTTATCACTTACCTACCCGAGGACGAGCATGAGTTAAGCTTTGGGATGCTGATACGTTGGAAACGTATCTATAATTTTTTATGCTCCATGCTTGTTTAGTATCTACTTTGCTTTACTTGTCTACACTTTGATGTGCTTTTTACATGTTTTCTGGTACTAACCTATTAACAAGTTGCAACAGTGCCAGATGCCTATTTTCTGCTATTTTTGGTTTCAGAAAAGTTAGTAAAGAAATATTCTCGAAATTGGACGGGACGAAGGACAAATTCAATAACTTTCCATGGGGAACAAGAAATCCAGAGGAGAGACGAGGAGGCTGGCCAGGGGGGCCAGACCCACCTTATCTTGGTGGGCCCCACCGTGCTCAGGTAGGGTTTGCCTCTGGCCTGGCCGCCTCCCCTTTGCCTATAAGAAGCCCCTGATGCAGAAACTCTCAGCACCCGATCAGAAATCCACGAAACCGTCGGTACCCTCCGCCACCATCATCCCTAGATCGGGGGATCTGAAGCTCTTCCCGGCACCCTGCCGGAGGGGAGATCATCCCGGAGGCCTTCTCTGCGGTATGATTCGTGAGTAGTTCCACCTTGTGAAGGGAATATGCCCGAGAGGCAATAATAAAGTGGTTATTATCGTATTCCTTGTTTATGGTAAATGTTTATTTTGCATGTTATAATTGTATTAATACAGAAACGTTAATACATGTGTGTTTAATAAACAAACAGAAAGTTCCTAGTTATGCCTCTCTCATAAACTAACTCGTTGATTAACAAGATGATCAAGGTTTCCTGATCATGGACATTGGATGTTGTTAATAACGGGGTCACAACATTAGTGTAATGGTGTGATGAACATTCATCCGAAGTATAGCATTATGATCAAAGTCATTGAGTTTATATTGCTATAACAACTTACGAAGTGATCCTAATCCTTAGACCATAAGATCATGTCAATCACTAACACCGGAAGAGTTTCTTGATAACATCAAACGTCACACCGTAACAGGGTGATTATAAAGATGGATTCAGAACTAATAAAGTGTTATGTTGAGGCTCATGGACCGAGAGTGGAATTTGTTCATCCCGATGACGGATAGATATACTCTGGGCCCTCTCGGTGATATCACATTGATTAGCTTGCAAGCAAGTGATTTGATCACTAGAATGTTATATCACGGGAATGAGAAAAGAGTGCATGTCAGTAACGAGATCAAACTAGGTATGGAGATACCGATGATCGAATCTCGGACATGTAATATATCGCGAAACAAAGGGATTAAGATACTAGCGTAAAAGGTTCCGACGATCACAAGAAAGTCATCGTTGAATGTGTGGGAGTCAGTATGGGTCTCCAGATCCCACTTCTGATTATTGATCTGAGAGGGGTCTCGATCATGTCCGCATTATTCGCGAACCGTAGGGTGACACACCTAAGAGACACCGACATCCATTTGGAGCAAAAGTTTCATGCCGAAAAGAATAACAAGCGAAGGAATTTATTTCACTAGATACCGAAACGGGTTTTCAGGTGAAATTGCAGAAAGTGTTTCTGCATGTGAAATGAAATACTAGCAAGGGGTTATATGTGAATGTTTGTCATTAAAGTAATTGACAAAATTCTGAATAAATAAAAGGAGTTTTGTTTAATGAGAGTTTGCATTAAATTTGGTGGAAATTTAATGGGAATTTGAGTGGGTTTTTGAGTGGAGGGAATTGAAAGGCTTTTATGTGAGTGGAGTGTCCACCCACATGAATGAAAGGAGGGGAGGGGGAATCCCCATGGCTGGGCGCATGGCCCCTTGGGTGCCCCCCCTCTCCCTATAAAAGGAGCCCCCTCCCTCTCTCTCACTCACACCTCCTCGTGAAGGATCTCTCTCCCCCTCTAGAATTTATCCCCCATGGTCTCGGACTAGCAAGATACATGTTCACGGTGGCTATTCAGCAAGAAAGAGTTGTGCTTCCGCTGCATCGCTGGAGCGAGGAGGTGGAGGTTGCTCGGTGCCTCGAACGTGTGTGCGAGAACGGATGCGCTGCTATTTTGCGGCGCTAGGACTTCCTCTCGATCTTGAGATCGGCAAGAGATCGTCTACATCAACCACGAGTTTGGACTCGTTAAGCTTTGTCGGTCTTCAAGGGTATGTTCTCTACGGATATACATCCGCCCGTTGTTTGTATCTAGTAGATATATCTTGGTACATAGTTGTTCCCATCGTAGGAAATTTTTTGTTTTCTATGCTGCGAACCCTACAGTGGTATCAGAGCCGGATCTATGCGTAGATGCTTTGAACGGGTAGTACACATATGAGTATGTGGGCGATGATGATCATTTTATTGCTTCTTAGTTGTACTTTGGATATTGGTGGCATAGTGGGATGAAGCGGCCCGGACAAACTTTACATGTCCTCGCACATGAGACCCGTTCCACGCTTGACATGCAACTAGTTTTGCATAAGTGGCTAGCGGGTGTCTGTCTCTCCTACTATAGTCAATATATAATTTGCAACGAGTTGTCAACAATTTGGTTATCCTCGTTGTGGTTCATGTTCGTAGGTAAGAACGGTTCTATCTTCGAAAGCCCTAAGCCACATAAAATTTGCAATGGATAAATTAGAGGCGTCTAGTTTAGATTGTTGCTGGGCTAGTGTTATGATATGGTGATGTTGTAAGTAGAAGTATGAGATGATACTCTTACAACATACATAACGTGTAAACTCCATAGACCTTGAATTTACACATAAAGGTATGATAGTGATCATACCACGGTGCACATGATAGAGATCATATGCGAGAACCATATCATTCCACTAATAAACATGTGATGTTTGATAGCATCTTATATTGCCTGTTTGGTGTTTTATTAGCATAATAAGATGATCCCTCATTTAGATATCAAGATAAAAATGTGTTCTTCCTTAAGTATGCACCGACAATGTTTCGTCGCTTCAAGACATCACGTGATGATCGGGTGTACTTGAATCCACGAGCATATCTCGGGTGTAAGACAGTTACACACGCGAATACTAAGGTTCTTACTTGGCGAGCCTAGCATGTACAGACATGGCCTCGGAACACGGACCGAAAGGTTAAGCATGAGTCATATGTTTTGATATGATGACCATATGGATGCTCGCCTTTGAAGCTGCGCCGACTCACGTGATGATCGGACTTGGTGTAGTGGATTTGGTTCATGTAATCACCAAAAAGACACGATGTCGTTTTTGAGTGGGAGTTCATTTCTAATTTGGATTAGTAGAACTCAATTTATCATAAATTAAATCAAAGTGAATTTTCATAATTTGTTGTAGTCATTGGCATTCGTTCACCACCTTATACATAGTTGTAATTGAGATAATAGAACTATAGAATTCTGGATATTTACTTTACGAACTGGTATCGTATTGTGTTGAGTGTCAATCAAAGTTTAAAGTCCTATTGCAAACTTTCAGCAAACTCTATTTACTCCGTGAAATTTAATAATTGGTATTAAATCGAGAGTAACAATTCCAGTGTTAGTATCTTAAGTATCATGTTTGCCTGCACGATTCTTGATTGTTTTAATATCAAGTTTATCTAGGAGCTGAAAGAATTGTTTCAGAAACCATCATGTGTGGCAGATATAACGATATCTGAAACAATGTTTTGGTTGCAATATGATAGAGTATAATATATGTTCTCATATTGGATGAGAATTTACGAAGGTTGGAGATGCTAGACATCCTAATCATCCAAAAGGGTTTTGGAAAGTAATGTTATACTCGCGATTCTCCTTTATAAGCTAAATTGGCTTGATCATGAAATTCGTTATGATAAGGATGAATAGAAGATGTATGTAAAGTGTTTACTACACTAAAAGATTACTAAAGAATGGATTTTGAAAGAATACCGATCATTTTGATGATGGTGATCTACTTCAAAGTGCAAGTCCAAAGGTATTATTATTTGAATATACACGCTTTGGACTATGTGTCATGTATATGGCGCCACTTTTGATGTTGATAGATTCTTTTAAAAGGAAAAGGAAATGCTGAAAGAGAATCTATAAAATATATTTGGCAGAAAAGAAAAGATTGGAAATATCCAATTTATGTATATGGATGATATACATGTTATGGTTGTATTCTTTGCTTGTTAAACAATGTGGTTCTTGGGTATTGGATACCGAATTGGTTGGTATGAAATTTCATACGGAATGACGCAATTCATGAACCACAATGGCCTAAGTAACTAGCAAGAGAATATGTGATGATGTTCATCGAAAACAAACAAACCGTTGTTTGTATTTCTCGTTGACATCAAAGCTTGACTTCAAGATTTGTTTTAATAATTGTTATTTGAATCAGGTATTATAAGAACAAAGGTTGTTCAAATAATTACCGTATTCCATATAAGATGGATGATTTACAAATCTAGTTGGAGAAATCACATCCATAAAACCTAATGCTAAAATGTCGCAAGACAAATGATTGAAAGATCACTGACTGAGTGACATCGCCGTTTAAATTAGATTGGAAAGAAAACAGGAAGAATCGCCATTTTCATGGATTTTTGGAGTCTTTGATTTGATCAAGTGACGCTTGTGAGACTTTCCTCGGGATAATTAAAACTTCGTTCAAAGGACAAAGAAGAACGAACGACTAAAATATTGGAATTTATACATATCGATGTATGTAGTCCATTATGTGTAGTCGTAAGCGATGGGTTTCAACTTCATATACTTTCTCCGGAAATTGAGTGAATAATTCACTTAATGAGAAAGAAGTGTGAAATATTTGAAAACGTTCAAAGACTTTCAAGATGAAGTGAAAATCATTGTGACAAGAAAAATAAATGAATTATGATTTGATCATAAAGGGATTTATTTGAGTTACAAGTGTAACAAGAAAAATAAATAAATTATGATTTTATCATAAAAGGGATTTATTTGAGTTACAATTTTAGCAAAACACCTAGATTTACGTCTCCTGAAACACCATAGGAATATGGAATGTTTTGAGATTTGTAAGGAAACCTTGTTTGACATGGTTGGATCAAAGGTGTTATTTATAAAACTGCCATTATGTTTTAAAATATTAAAGCTTTAGAGACTACCGCTTTTACACTGAAAAGAGCTCCATCTTGATCCGGTGAAATGACACCATGGAAGTTATGGTTTGGGGTAAAACCCAAGTTGTCATTTCTTAAATTTTGGTATGCTAAACATAAGTAAGATGTTTACAACCGAAGTCGGATGAGCATGTCTTTGTAGGTTATTTCGAATAACAATTGGTTATTCCTCCATAACACCAAGGGCAAAAGGGTTTGTCGCTTGAAACGTGAAGTTTCTTGAAAAAGGAATTTTTTAGTAAAAGTTAAGTGAGAGGACAATAGAACTTTGATAAGGTTAACGAACCTTAGCTAAATATGCTGAGTTGCGCAGCGCCGGAAAATGTTCCGGAGGCAGCCAGAATGCTCATGGATTATGTGCCTCAAATGTTGCGTTCACGAAGATCTAAGTTCCTATTGAACCAAGTCGGTCGAATAAACAATCAAATACTAAGATTTGAGAGTATATCATTATTGTTTGACAATGATGAACCGACTATATGCAAAGAAGAGATGATGGGCCCTGACTCCGTCAAATGGCTTGAAGCCATAAAATCCGTGATAGTTCCATACACGAGAAATCAAGTTTTGAACTTGGAAGACCCTCCGGAAAGGTGTAAAAACCTATCGGTCGTATTTGGATCTATAAAGAAACAGACATGGATGTTTCACATCTATGAAATAGTCGACATGTCGTAAAATATTTTACGACAATGTTCAAGGAGTTGACTATGACAAGATTTGATCTTTCATAGCGATATTTAGTCTGGACGGATTAAAGTAGCAACCAATACATATAATTTGGTATATGGTAGATGAATAAACAAAACAAAGTTCTTGTAATAGAATGGTTACCTAGGACGTGTACATGACACCATCCAAAGGGTTTTGTTAATTCAAAGGATGCTAAAAAGGGCATGCAAACTTCAATGGTTGAAGTAAGCATCGCGGAGTTGAAATCTTCACCGTGATGAAAAAGAGTTTTCATCAGGAGACGATGAAGATGCTTGCATTTGCAAGAAATTAAGTGGGAGCGCTAAGACATATTTCTAATACATTATGTGGAGGACATCTTGTTGATTAGAAATGATGTATATTTTATTGACAAAGGTTAAGAATTTCATTTCGATGAAATACTTAGGCAAAACCCGAATATTTAGCGTGAATGTCTATAGTGGATAGACTGTAACGCCAATATGGTTGTGCCAAACGTACATATGAGATATTGAAGGAGTTCAATATAGAATCAACAAGAAACGGTTCTTGTCGCATGGAAAGGAATTGAATCAAGATTCAAGTGTATCGACACTTGATAAGTGAAACAAGATTCAAGTGCTTTGACACTTGATGAGTAAAATCACAAGAATGTCTTGATCAATCATACCATGATATGTACACATCCAGATATGTCCTATTCTCTAAGTGTTATGAGCATATACCAGAATGAATCATAAAATGATCATTGGACGATAGTGAGGATATTATTATGATCTTTTGGAAGAACTAAGAATATATTTGTGTAGAGGTGACAAACAATTACAAATAGTTCATTGTAAGACGTTGCATTGATACTAGTTTTGTCACAATATACAAATTAAGTTTATCTCAATTTAAACTATGGGTGGCACAATGTAATGGAAAGGAGATTCCATGATGGATTTGGATGAAATCCATAGTTAAGACATTGTGACGAATACTACAACAAAAAGGCTAAGTATATGACTGCTATAGTAGCAGCAAAGGAGGGAATTTGTGTCAAGAAGTTTGTTATCAAACTAAGATGTGGTTCGCAACGGGCTAACACTAAAGGTATATTGTATGACAATAGTATCGACATGATTTAACCCCAAGGAACTAAAGGTCTCACCGAAATACCAAATTTATACAATGCCATCTCATTGGAGAATGAGTGATGCGTGAAGACGCAAAGACATGCAAATACACACGGAGCGTCCGATCCGTAGATTATGTTAACCACTTGCAATTATGATATGGAACACCGTATAGGTGTTCAATACGCCGAGTTTTCAAACTAGATTATTGTCTCTAGTGCAAGTGGGAGACTGAAGGGAATATGCCCGAGAGGCAATAATAAAGTGGTTATTATCGTATTCCTTGTTTATGATAAATGTTTATTTTGCATGCTATAATTGTATTAATACGGAAACGTTAATACATGTGTGTTTAATAAACAAACAGAAAGTTCCTAGTTATGCCTCTCTCATAAACTAGCTCGTTGATTAACAAGATGATCAAGGTTTCCTGATCATGGACATTGGATGTTGTTAATAACGGGGTCACAACATTAGTGTAATGGTGTGATGAACATTCATCCAATTATAGCATTACGATCAAAGTCATTGAGTTTATATTTCTATAACAACTTACGAAGTGATCCTAATCCTTAGACCATGAGATCATGTCAATCACTAACACCGGAAGAGTTTCTTGATAACATCAAACGTCACACCGTAATAGGGTGATTATAAAGATGGATTCAGAACTAATAAAGTGTTATGTTTAGGCTCATGGATCGAGTGGAATTTTTCATCCCGATGACGGATAGATATACTGGGCCCTCTCGGTGATATCACATTGATTAGCTTGCAAGCAAGTGATTTGATCACTAGAATGTTATATCACGGAACGAGAAAGAGTGCATGTCAAGAACGAGATCAAACTAGGTATGGAGATACCGATGATCGAATCTCGGACATGTAATATATCGCAAACAAAGGGATTAAGATACTAGCGTAAAGGTTCACGATCACAAGAAAGTCATCGTTGAATGTGTGGGAGTCAGTATGGGTCTCCAGATCCCGCTTCTGATTATTGATCCGAGAGGGGTCTCGATAATGTACGCATTATTCGCGAACCGTAGGGTGACACACTTAAGAGACACCGACATCCATTTGGAGCAAAAGTTTCATGCCGAAAAGAATAACAAGCGCAGGAATTTATTTCACTAGATACCGAAACGGGTTTTCGGGTGAAATTGCAGAAAGTGTTTCTGCATGTGAAATGAAATACTAGCAAGGGGTTATATGTGATGTTTGTCATTAAAGTAATTGACAAAATTCTGAATAAATAAAAGGAGTTTTATTTAATGAGAGTTTGCATTAAATTTGGTGGAAATTTAATGGGAATTTGAGTGGGTTTTTGAGTGGAGGGAATTGAAAGGCTTTTATGTGAGTGGAGTGTCCACCCACATGAATGAAAGGAGGGGAGGGGGCAGCCCCATGGATGGGCGCATGGCCCCTTGGGTGCCCCCCTCTCCCTATGAAAGGAGCCCCCCTCCCTCTCTCTCACTCACACCTCCTCGTGAAGGATCTCTCTCCCCCTCTAGAATTTATCCCCCATGGTCTCGGACTAGCGAGATACATGTTCCCGGTGGCTATTCGGCAAGAAAGAGTTGTGCTTCCGCTGCATCGCTGGAGCGAGGAGGCGGAGGTTGCTCGGTGCCTCGAACGTGTGTGCGAGCACGGATGCGCTGCTGTTTTGCGGCGCTAGGACTTCCTCTCGATCTTGAGATCGGCAAGAGATCGTCTACATCAACCACGAGTTTGGACTCGTTAAGATTTGTCGGTCTTCAAGGGTATGTTCTCTACAGATATACATCCACCCGTTGTTTGTATCTAGTAGATAGATCTTGGTACATAGTTGTTCCCATCGTAGGAAATTTTTTGTTTTCTATGCTGCGAACCCTACACCTTGGACTATGGGTCCATGTAGTAGCTAGATGGTTGTATCTCTTCCTTGTGCTTTCATGTATAGATCTCGTGAGCTCCGTTCATGATAAAGATCTAATCTATTTGTAATCATGCATGTTGTGTTTGCGGGGATCCGATGGATATTGATATTATTATGTTGGTTTGATTAATGGTTTTATCTTTATAATTATATCATGTTTGTGTTTTTTGTGATCTTGCATGCTCTCCGTTGCTAGTGGTTATCTTGGCCAAGTAGTTGCTAGTGACTCCAAGAGGGAGTATTTATGCTCGATAGTGGGCTCATGCCTCTAGTTTCCAAGGGAAGTGACAATAATCTCTTCGGTTGTAGATGTGCTATTGCTACTAGGGAGAAAACAACGGTCTCTTGTTCATGGAACATGTGGACTGTCTACCTTACACACTTTGCTTAAAACAGTTTTCTGTTGCTTGCAACTTAATACTGGAGGGGGTTCAGATGATAACCTGAAGGTGGACTTCTAGTCATAGATGCAGTTGGATTACGGTCTATCTATATTGTTGTATTGCCCAATCAACCTCATAGGATCTTTCTGGCTAGTAATTGCATTGTTATGCCTTGCTTAGTTCATGTCAATTGCCCTACTGTAATTTGTTTACCCTTCATGCCATGTTGTTTATCTAAGGAGAGCACCTCTAGTGAACTATGGACCCCGGTCCAATCTTTACCATTGATACATTTTCGATTGTTACTTGTTTACTTGCTGCAAACCATTACCTTACACACCATACGTTTAATCCTTTGTTACAGCAAACCTGTGAGCTTGACAACCTCACTGATTCGTTGGGGCAAAGTCTTGAGTTTGTGTTGTGCAGGTCTCCACGCTGTTTGCAACACCTGTGTGACGTTTCCTTCCTCCTTCTGGTTCGATAACCTCGGTCTCAACTGAGGAAAGACTTGCTATTTGTTGCTTCACACCTTGCTCTTGGGGTTTCCAACGAAGCGCTTCTACATCAAACACCAGGCGCCATCAAGCTTTCTGGTGCCATTACTGGGAATCTATTTCAACCTCTTCCACCTCGTCAAGCGCTATCAATCAGCTGCCGCAGCATCTTCACCCGGTGGAGGAATAAGGAAGGATAAGACAGTAACCTCGGGAATAAGAGATAAGCAGATGGTGCCCTATGATCCGACAGTGGATGGGAAGGCAAATATGAACCAAGGCAATTCAAGCCAAGGTAACAATGGGAACATAAACCCCGGTCATGACAATGGTGGCCAAGGAAACAACAGACAAGGTAATCCTGGCCAGCGTAATTCGGCCGGAGGAGGGCAACACCCTCCACAATAGCGCCAGCCAAGGTATGAACCTCGACCAGAGAGGGATGTCGGACCAGTTCCACGTAACCCAAAACAGAACAGATACAATGACGACTATTCGGAGATGGAGAATGCATGATTTGCTAGGCCAAATCACCATGTGATAGGAGAAAGAATGGGAAACAGGAACTTGCAGCCGGATGATGCGAGGTTGAAGTTGGACAGAATATACAGATCCGAGTTATTGGAAGAACAAAGTCCTCCAGGTCCAGCATGCTTTGAGCCTCGGATCATGAGGGAGCTACCTGTGCTGAACTTCAAGTTACCAAGAGGAACAACAACATACACCAGAAGCACAAAGCCACAAGATTGGTTGATTGATTATGCTACTACAGTGAAAATTGCAGAAGGTAACCTTAGGTGGGCATTGAGATATGTGCCGCAAATGTTGGAAGGGACAACAAGAGTCTAGTTGAACAACTTGCCAGCAGGAAGTATCAACCGCTGGTTAGATTTTGAGGATATGTTTGTGAGAAACTTCACAAGTAAGTATAAGAGGCCGAATAGACCTCAACAGCTCGCCATGTGCAAGCAGAGACTGAATGAGACCGACCGAGAGTTTTTGACTCGGTGATGCAACCTGAGGAACTCATGTGAAGGGGTGATTGAATCGCAAGCAATTGCTTGGTTCGCACAAGGGTGCAGATATACAAGTGTGTTGTGGCAGAGGCTGCAGAGAGATATGCCAACTATGTTGTCGAGACAATTCGGATAGCCGACTCATGCATTGGGTGATCCGACTCAGCCATAGCTTATGTCGGCATACCAAAGCGAACAACATGAACATTACGCTCGTGATGGTGCCGGGTCCTCCCGGAGGAATGAATTTTGAGGTAGGAGAAGAGATGATAGGCCAGACTATCGATACAATTGGAGTCAAGTTGCCGCTGTAACCCAAGATTAGCCAAGTGTTGGGGTAATCAGCGTCAGGAGAACAGTTCGCAATAGTGGACTCCGAGAAATTATGGCAAAAAGAAGTGGACCCCTAAGCAAAAGAAGTAGTGGCAAGAGAGGACGAAAGTACACGTACATGTCTATATTGATCAGCCTTGCAAGTTTCACACTCCTAATCCGGCTAAGCCGACGAATCATACAACTCGACAGTGTGCTTGGATGAAAATGGCCATGGGCGAGGCAGAACCGAACTAGTCGAATCATATACCTCAGCTCACATGAGGTAATGCACAGCAATAGCTAGATCTTCCTCCGCCATCGCCGAGGTATGAGAACCAACCACCATAGAGGTATGAAAACCAAGATAGAAGAGAAGCAGTGCACCAGGTGGCGAATCAGAACCAGGAGAACAGTGGAGACCCCGGTCAAGGAGGCAGGAATGAGTACAGAGGACACCATCATGCATATTGTGTGTTCATTACGGAGCAGACAAATAAGAAAAGTATGCAGAGGAGGCACATGGAGGTAAATGCGGTTATGCCGGCTATGCGAGATACATGAACTGGTCATATCAGGAAATCACCTGGAGTATAAGGGATCACCCCAAGATCATGCCAAAACCTGAATCATATGCCTTGGTGCTGGATCCGACATTCATTGGGCCGAATATCAATGTAAAATTCTCCAAGGTGCTGGTCGAAAATGGCAGCAACATAAACATAATTTACAAAGACACAATGCACAAGATTGGTATCAACGAGAACATGTTGCAGGCGACTAAGACTACCTTCCATGGCATTGTGTCGGGATTGTCTTGTGAGCCAACACGCAAGGTCCGGATCTATGTGTTATTTGGCACAAGGGAGAACTGCTGAACTCAAAATTTATAGTTCGAGGTCGTGGACCTAGAAAGTTGTTACCATGCACTGCTGGGAAGGCCGGCATTGTCGAAGTTCATGGCTTGTACTCATGTTAGTTACTTGAATATGAAGATGCCAGGAGCACATGGGGTTATTACCATCACTGGAGACTACATAAGATCGATGGAGTGTGCCTCGGCCGAGTCAAACCTAGCTGAGTCATTGGTAATTGCAAGAGAAAAGAAGATGATTCAGGAAGTGTCAGCCTTGGCTCAGTCGGCACAGCTGAATATGCCAGCACTCGCCAACCCACATGAGAGTGTATCATTTCAGCTGACTAAGGACACCAAGAAGATTCAAATTGATGACCAGTTCCCAGAGCGCATCGTACTATTGGTGCCGACCTAAATGCTAAATAGGAAAGTGATCTCGCCAGCTTCCTCCGTGAGAATCGGGATATCTTTGATTGGTATAATCAGGATGTACAGAGTGTGCCGAGGGAGCTGGCAGAGCACTCTTTACGTGTGAGTCCATATGCAAGGCCGTAAAGCAACCTCTCTGCCGCTTCGCTGAGGACATGAGAAAATAATTGGAGATGAGATAGCTCGGCTCTTTGCAGTAAGGTTTATTATGGAAGTACTTCATCCGGATTGGCTCTCTAATTCGGTGTTGGTAGAGAAGAAGAAAGATGATCTGAATGTAGCAGTGGTGTGGTGTATGTGCATCGACTACACCAACCTGAACAAAGCAGGTCCAAAGGATCCATTTCCTTTGCCGAGAATAGATAAGGTTATTGATTCGACCGCTGGTTGTGAGCTACTACTATTTGTAGACGCGTACTTTGGTTTCCACTAGATACCGTTAAATTCGGCTGATCAAATAAAGATTGCATTCATTACGCCGTATGGGGCTTATTGCTATCGTACCATGACATTCGTATTACGTAATGCAGGGGCAACATATCAAAGATGCATGCAAAAATGCTTACATGATCAAATTGGCAAAAATGTCCAAGTATATGTTGATGACGTGGTAATAAAAACCAAAGAAAGTCACACACTATTAGATGATATTAGGGAGACATTCGCGAACCTAAGATGATTCCGAATGAAGCTTAACCCGGAAAAATGCATCTTTGGTGTACCAGCTGAAAAATTAATCGGTTTCCTCGTGTCAAGCCGAGGTATCGAAGCAAATCCGAAAAATATTCGAGCGGTAGAATGCATGGAGTTGCCAAAGTGCCTCAACGATGTCCAGAAGTTCACATGTTGCCTGACATCGTTGTGTCGGTTCATAAGTTGGCTTGGAGAAAAGGCATTGCCCTTATATCAACTAATGAAAAAATCGGACAAATTTACATGGATGCCACAGGCTGATAATGCTTTTCATGAATTAAAGAAAATGCTAGCATCTGCACCTGCGTTAGCTTCACCACTATCCAAAGAGCCAATGTTGCTCTACATAGCAGCGACCAATCGAGTCGTGAGTGTTGTGGTAGTAGTGGAGCATGACGAGGAAGATAAGTCAGTGCATATGCCAGTATATTACCTAAGCGAGGTACTCTCAGCTTCAAAACAGAATTATCACCATTATCAAAAAATGGCATACGGAGTATATATGTCGGCAAAAAGATGAAGCATTACTTTGAGAAACACCCTATAAAGGTGATATGTGAAGCACCCATTGCCGAGATAATGAGCAACAAAGATGCAAGTGGCCAAATAGCCAAATGGGAAATTGAGTTAGCCCCTTATGCTCCACAATTTGATAAAAGAGAGGCAATCAAGTCTCGGGCATTAGCCGACTTTTTCGTAGATTGGACTGAAATGCAATATGAGCCTCCCTTACCTGATCTGAACTATTGGAGAATGCACTTTGATGGCTCAAAGTTGAAAAATGGATTAGGTGTCGGCATAGTCCTTATCTCACCCAAGAACTATTGGCTAAAATATGTGTTACAAATACAGTTCGCTGTATCAAATATTGTAGCCGAATATGAGGCACTGGTCCATGGCTTAAAGGTAGCAAAATACATTGGCATACGTCGGATATAATGTTTTGGTGATTCAGACCTAGTGGTGCAACAAGTATCAGGTGATTGGGATGCACTGGATGCAAATATGGCACTATACAGATTTCATGTGCAAAAGATAAGCGGGTACTTCGACGGATGTGAGTTCCATCATATACCCAGGACAGAAAAGGATGAAGCCGACACATTTTCAAAACTCGGCTCATCCAGGAAGTACATCCCACCCGGCATAGCCCTTGAACACCTCAGAAAGCCATCAATTATACCATCACCTGAATCTAAATCAATTCGCATCCCGACCAACGCGACATCCGAGTCTGACCCAATGGATATAGATAGGAGGATTAATCCAAATAACCCGGGGACTGACTCGACACACCCGGGGTCCCAGAACTCGGGGACTGGTCAGCTTAATCCGGCAGAGATTATGTCGACAGATGTGATGGAGATTGATGAAATAGCTACCCCGACACATGAAGTAATGAAGTCCTAGCCAGGCAAATCCAAAGAAAGGCCAATGCCTATACCATAATAAATAATGAGCTATACAAGAGAAGTGTCACCAATGTTCTGCAGAGGTGCATTGATCCGGTAGAAGTCCAAGAGATCCTACTTGATATCCATCAAGGAAAATGTGGACATCATGCTTTGTCTAGGGCCTTAGTGGCCAAAGTATTCCGGCATGTTTTTTTTGGCCTAGTGCTCTACGGGAGGTAGAAGAACTAGTGAAAAATGTAATGGCCGCCAACCATATGCAAGCAAATATCATATGCCATCATCCGAGTTAAAAAAACCATACCAATCACTTGGCCATTTGTTGTGTGGTTCTTGGACATGGTCACACCATTTAAGCCGGCTCGTGGTGGCATGACCCATATTTTGGTCATGGTTAATAAATTCACAAAGTGGATTGAGGTAAAGCTAATAAGAAAGTGTGATGGGCCCATAGCAGTGAGATTCCTCAAGGATGTAATCCTGAGATATGGGTACCCACGTAGTATTATAACTGATAATGGCACAAACTTTGCCGAAGGAGCATTTGCTCGATTTTGCCGAGATAACAAGATAAGGCTCGATGTTGCATTAGTCGCACATCTCGCATCAAACGGGCAAGTAGAAAGATCCAACGGAATAGTATTGTCTGGGATAAAACCCGGCTCATTGTGCCGCTGCAAAGATCAACGGGGTGTTGGATTGACGAGCTCTAGGCCGTGTTATGGAGCCTGAGAACAACTCTGAATCGATCAATAGGCTATACACCATTTTTTTCTGGTATATGGGGTAGAAGCTATATTACCAGCCGATATAGTGCATAATTCGCCTAGAGTCACCCAATACACAGAAGCCTAAGTGAACGATTTATCCCGAAAAAATGACGTTGATATAATAGAAGAGGCGAGAGAGTTGGCAGTGTCCAAATCTTCCAAATATCAGCAAAACCTCATGCGCTATCATAGAAATAAAGTGAATCCCCGAGTCTTTCGAGAGGGAGATCTGGTGCTTTGGCTCGTGTAGCGCACGACTGGCATGCATAAAATATCACCTCCATGGGAGGGTTCATTTATTGTGAGCAAATAACTACATAATGATGCATATTATCTTATAGATGCTCAAGCACAGGAGAAGAATAAGACAGACAAGTCAGGTGAAGAATCAAAGAGGCCATGGAATGTAGCTTTACTTCGTCTATTTTACACTTAGCCAAAGTGAATGTATCTTGAATTCTCATATGTCGGATCATATGCCGACAATGAGCTAATGAATGAAACCTCAACACCTCGAGCTGTAACTCGGGGACTGCCTTAATAAAATTGTCTTTTATGCATTTATCTTTGGTATTTCTATTTTCGTGCCCCTCGTTCATTAGTTGTACTCAGTTTTCCCCAGCCGCTTAGTTTTTCCTCACTTTTGTCCAGCTCCTATTATGGAACTCTCACATCGGTCTGAAACTCACTCTCCGTCGGGTCCCGTTAGTGGACCCTCGCCGTTACATGCTGACAAGTGGGGCCGCATTCAGGTGGGTCCCATAGTGGACCCTCGCTGTTATGTGCTGACAAGTAGGACCCACCTCATTATGTGATGACAGGTAGGGCCACGTTCAGTCGGGTCCCGTAGTAGGATCCCCCATTGTGTGGGGCCGGCTTGTTGGGAACGCGTTTTGGGGGATGTGGTGTGGGACCATGTGGGGAGCGTATGGTAGTTACATGCGCTCTGTCGCCTAAGTTGGAAGATTTCTTTTTTGTTATTTTTATGATTGGCCTTTCTAAGAGCGCCTTTTCCCCTTTATGTCGCTAACAGTTGTTATCTTTTCCAAAAAAGGCAGCGAATCTAGAGCAGGTTCTCCCTTCATTCATGGTTCCTTTTGGCCCTCGTATTTTCCCAATCTGGCAGCAAATCAAACCAGCACCATAAATATGTAGATCAACAGAGCATATGTAGATAAAGCAACTAATAAAGGATTATATAGTACGATACTTAAACCAGTTTCGACAATTAGGCTACTCAGCAGCAGCAGCTTACAAGTTCAACACAGACAACAAAACAAAAGAAGTTGCTTTACAGCCGCAGCAACACAAGATCAGTGGCCCCTCATGGCCTCCGCCTCCTCCCGCTGGTGCTTCGTCTAATCCCCGTACAGGCCCCCGTCGAGTCATTGAAGGCAGCCGCCATCCCCGTCCAGACCCCCATCCCCGCTTCCGCCCTAGCCGCCGGCGAGGAGGCTCCCGTCCTCGTACTAGCCCCCGCTGTTTTTCTGCAGATCCCGCACGGCTGGGATCCCTACGGGGACAACGATTACATCAGGCCGGAGAACCCCTTCAACACCAGCTTAGCTGACCCATGGTCAGAGGTAACTAGGATTTTCTCCCCTTCCTTTGTTCTACCCCATTCCTATCGTTGGATGCTAGATCGTGTGTTATTAGGGCTCGCTAGTTCGTATTTTCAATCGTTGGATGGTATTTTTACAGTAGCTAATCCTCGTTGGATGGTATTTTTACAGTAGCTAATCCTCTTGTGGTAGATCTCGTATTTCGATGAATGCCCCTAGTTAGGATCAGTACTAGCACCGATCTGTATTTGGGATCACTACTAGCACCGATCTATAGTTGGGATCAGTACTAGCACCGATATGTAGTTGGGATCAATATTCGATTTGGTTTGAGATTTGGGGATTGGGGAATTCTTTGGAGATCTCAATCGGTTAATTTATGCAAGTAATCAATCCCGATAATCACGGTATCTCAATCATGTTCTTATTGCACGCTACTGTTTTTTTGTAATAGGTGGATAGTAGCGACATCTGCAGCGACAACGAGTCCACAGACACCAAGACTCGTCAGGTGTTGAGGAAGCTAAAGTCTGGCCAGTTCAACATCTTCTTCGCCGACGACGTCTGCAGGTGCCCCTTCTGCACCAGGAGCCTCGCCACCGACTTCAACTCCCTCGTGATGGATCCGAGGACATGAAGACCTGTGGCCTTTTCAAGAATGTCAACACTTTAGAGCCAAGCACATGGCGCTCGGTTTTCACATCCGCAACCTTTATAAGGTGTCCATCGAGGAGGGTCGCATGACCCCGATCAAGCCCAAGGCATCCAAGGTCAAGGGACTGGGCAGCAGGAAGTGGAGGAAGCGCCAGAGGGAGGAGGCGGAGGCCCTCCTAGCGGAGGCCATGAGGGGGCACTGATCTTGTGTTGCTACTGCTGTAAAGCAGCTTATTTTGTTTTGTTGTCTGTGTTGAACTTGTAAGATGCTGCTGAGCAGCCTAATTGTCGAACCTGGTTTAAGTATCGTACTATATAATCCTTTATTAGCTGCTTTATCTGCATCTGCTCTGTTTATCTATATATTTATGGTGCTGGTTAGATTTGCTGCCAAATTGGGAAAATACGAGGGCCAAAAGGAACCATGAATGAAGATATAAGCTGCTCTAGATTCACTGCCTTTTTGGGCAAAAATAACAATTGTTAACGACATAAAAGGGAAAATGCACTCTTAAAAAGTCCATTCATAAAAATAACAAAAAATAAATCTTCCAATTTAGGCGACATGACGCACGTAACTATCATACGCGCCCCACATGGTCCCACACCACATCCCCCAAAACGCATTCCCAACAAGCCGGCCCCACAACATGGGGGGTCCTACTACGGGACCTGACTGAACGTGGCCCCACCTGTCATCATGTAACGAGGGGGTCCTACTTGTCAGCATGTAACAGCGAGGGTCCACTATGGGACCCACCTGAATGAGGCCCCACTTGTCAGCACCTAACGGCGAGGGTCCACTAATGGATCCTACGGAGAGCGAGTTTCAGACTGATGTGAGAGTTTCATAAGAGCTAGACAAAAGTTGAGGAAAAACTAAGCGGTTGGGGAAAACTGAGTACATCTAACGAATCAGGGGCACGAAAATACAAATCCCAATACAATATAGGTTGTGTTGTTGGTACTTTGGTTCGCTCACTCCGTCTCTAAAAAACTTATGAGACCCCCGGATTTATTCTACAATCATATGAACTATGATCTTTGAATTTTTATTGCATGCATTCATAGTGTATAAGAATTACATTTCAGTTTCTCACTGAGGCCAATGATTGGAATTTGCTCCAAAAGATTGCAGGGTTGACACATATTTTGTGGTGTCATTTTGTTAGGGACATGTAAGTGAACCTAAGGCAATATACACAGACAAAACAATATAGGTTGTGCTGTTGGTACTTTGGTTCACTTACTCCGTCTCTAAAAAAACTTATGAGGCCCCCAGATTTATTCTATATTTATATAAACTATAATCTTTGAATTGTTATTGCATGCATTCATAGTGTATACATTTCAGTTTCTCACTGAGGCCGATGATTGAAATTTGCCCAAAAGATTGAAGGAGTGACACACATTTTTTAGTGTCGTTTTTTAGGGATGGGTTAGTGAACCTGAGGTAGCTACACAAAAAATATAGGTTGTGCTGTTGGTACTTTGGTTCGCCAACTCCATCTCTGGAAAAATTATGAGCCCCCTGATTTATTCTCATATGGAACTATATGATCTTTGAATTGTTTCTTATATATGATATTTGAATTGTTTCTGTTGTGTGATATTTGCATTCATTTACGATTTTTTTGTACCCGAATATGTATATCCCTGAATATTGTTTCATAAGATTATATTTAAATTTCTTATTGTGGCAAATGATTCAAATTTTCCTCAAAAGAGAGGCAGACACATTGGTGTCAGATTTTTTCAGGGATGAGTTAGCGAACCCGGGCAATGTACAAGAACAATAGGTTGTGCAATTTATACTTGGTTCTCTTACGCCATCCCTGAAGAACTTACGAGGCTGCAGACTTTGTTCTACATATAACTCTGATCCTATTAATTGTCATTTTGTTTGGATACATGAAATAATATATGAACTGATCAAACTATTGCTGAGGTGCATTCTCTTTGATATCAATTTAACATTGTATTATATAGGTCAATTCTTGAGTTATAATACAATTCAATCATATGTATAAGTTTGAAGTTATGTTCTTAAAAATCAATAGGAGGATTATGATGACGTAGACTCTAGCAAGTACTCTAAGAACAACAAGAGCCGCTACATACCGAGAAAGTTACGTTCTGGGAAAATACCATTCCACCGTAGGGGGAGGCTGTTTTGTCTATTCTGTGGTAGAGTCATTGACACGAACATCGATAGTATGATCCAGCACGCGGTGGATGTTGGCAAAAGCCAAGGTTGAAAGCACCAGTCGAAGACCTTGACACGATACGCAGCCTACGGAAAATTCCTCCGGGAATATGTCAGGTCTTGTCTGTTTCTCCTGGAGTAGGCTGCTACATGCTCCTGGCGCTGCCCCTGCAAAGGCGTCTCCGTGTCCCTCCTGCTGTTGTCCTTGTTTATTTTGTTTAAGTTAATTATTATCTGGTTGCATGTAAGAAAATTTCACTCTTCCGTGGTGTCTCTGGTGGTGGTTGTTAAACTATTAACTCATATATATATATATATATCAATATACTTCTTTATATGGAGTTCCGTAAAATTTACAGTGTTCAGTTATATTATTGATCATGCTCATGCACACTACCAAATATTTCTAGTGCTCGATTATATTATAATTGTCAAGGAATACATCAAATAGATTTTAAATTGGTGGAAAATTCATATTAAAGTTACTAAATGATCTCACATCAGCATTAAACATTTGAATTAGTCAAATTTAGAACAGTTGCACCTTATTACTCTACAACAAGCGCATGAACCTCATTTACTCTTAGGACTCTATCAAGCATGTGTAAACACCTTCCTTTGCCTTTAAATTATGAATTATTCTCAAAATTTAGGATTAAAAAATCCGTAGTTCTAAATATATCCGGATGTCCGAATATTCACTCAACGAGATTTCCTTCAAAAAATACATGAAAATTGTTAATATTGGTGAAAAATTCATAATTAAGTAACCAAATGATATCACTTCATGATTAAACATTTGAATTAGTAAAATTCAGAACACTTGCACTTTATTTCTCTGCAGCAAGCGCATGTACACTAGTCTTCATACCTTTCAGGGTAAATATTCAAGCTTTGTACCACGCCAATTATTTTCTTCAATTTATGAACCTCATTTAGTCTTAGGGAACTCAATTTCACTCTATCAAGCATGTATACACATCTTTATTTACCTTTAAATTATGAGTAATTCTCAAATTTTAGGATAATCAAAATGCCAGAGTTCCGAATATATCCAAAGTTCTGGATATTAGCTCTTTTCAAATTACTAGTCGTCTTAGCTAGGTAAGTACTTGGCGGAAAATATGAAATATTCAAAGAAAGGATGTTCTTAGACACATTTTCCAGTTGCAGCCGTCTGGCGCTAGTACTTGGCAGAAAATATCTAAAAATATTTGGACAAATATTTCAGATCTGTGCCACTTTTGTTCTTACCCGCCTAGACCATTACTGTCCACCACCACAACCCTCCACCACCGCCGCCTCCAGCCCCTTGTGGTCCGAACGCTCTCCCTCACGTCCGAAGACCCCTTCATCGTCCAGGTATGTATGCATGAAAACCAAACCCCCCAAAACTCTAAATCGGGGGCTTTGGTTTAGGAATTTTGCCATGGAATTTGCCATTTTGCTTCTCAAATTTAAGTTTCAGGGTTACATCGCAAAGACCTGACGGGGTAGACCGGAGAACCTCCCCCAGCCGGCCTGCATCTGTCCCAACTCTTCCCCCTTGTATAAATCTTAAAATCCGCAATTGTCACTTCTAGCAATAGAGATTATATTATCAATTCATTGGTCTCTCTGTATCTATTTTAATTGTCACTTCAGTAGTATTCTTGCATCTTGATTTTATTAAGATGCTCTTTGTCTGTATCTATTTAATAGATGGGAACCTGTAGTGACGATGCAATAACTCTATCTAGCAATGACAGTTTTTGCATTACCTTTGGTAGTTTTGAATTCCAGTCATCAAATGAAGAGTCCACTGAGAGGATTGAGTTTAGAGGTATCAAAAGAACATCAAAATTGTAGTCATTTGTTTTGCATGAGTTTAGATGGTAGACATTAATATTCCACCGTATTGAAATTTTTATGTGTTGTTCATCAGGTCCTCAATACAAGGGGGACACTGGTTTTGATAAGCAAAGCTTTTTCGGAAACAACATGTATCTGAAAAAAGTTCATGTAGACTTCCTCTTAGACTGGTGTGAACCCGAATTTCCACTAAAAATCAAGTACTACATCTACAGGCTGCCCTATTCATCTGTCATGAAAAAGAAGTGCAAGCTGGTAAGATGATATATTCTTGATCATGTTATCAACAAGCTATCCCGCGATATTTAAATACTTCCAGTAATCACAAGCATGCTAATTATTCAATTCTTTGTACTTGTCAAGACATTTGTAGCTGAGTTCACAAGAAAATACCTAAAGAATCGGCTTGATAAACCTATTGATGTTCAAGTTTGGCAAATCAAGAGCAAAAAGCCAAAGATGGTTAGGATGAAGATGGGAGCTAGGTCAAATGCAATCTTGACGACTGTATGGGAGAAGGTAGTGAGAAGCTTCAACCTAAAACAACATTGCATTATCCTTTTTTTCTTTGGTGAAAAATAAAATGGAGAGGTACATATTCTGGTTCAGCAACTTCCATCAGGCGGCCCATTATAAATACAATGCTGGTTTTTTAGAGAGTACTAATTATGCTAGATGATTGATTTATGAAATGCACTTTGTATGTAATATCATAATGTGTAATGGCTAAATTTGTATGAATTTACCCAACTATTTGGCTAATGTTTACCGTGATTGAGCTGCTATATATATAAGTTCTCGAGTTAATCTGTCTATCTGGATGCTGAATCATGATTATGTGTCATGACAACTATGATCAATTTCGAATTAGCATGCTACTATTTAAAATAGTTTACGAACACTGGAGACGGTCACTTTAAAAACCCGCTTCGAGGCACACTAGTTCTGGAGACGGTCTTTGATAGAATCCGACTCAGATCATCTGACTATTGGACACGGTCCCTAGTATAGGCCGTCTGAGGTTGAGGAGTTATTGCAAGCTGTCAAAAATATTAGAAGTCTCCAGCTCGTACATGTTAGAGGCGTTTCATTTGTGTATCATCTGAGGTCGCGTATCTTAGAGCCGCAAAGAAAAACGGCTGAGGTTGTGTGCTCTTAAAAGCTATGTGCTTGATTCAGAACGAGAACCCATTTGAGACCTATGGTAAATTGACGTCTCTAAGTAACGCGTTTTTACTAGTGCCGGTAGCGAAGAAGGCGACCCATGACGCCCAAAGATTGTGCCAGATGGTTGCATGACTCCAAGCATCCCATGCAAGGACACTACCAAGCCTCTGATGGGGGTCGCACGTCCACACCACCGCCATAGAGCCGCGCTACCACGCCCCTCGTCTAGCAATGCGTCCCCGCATGCAACGACCACCCCTGACGCCATCCTCCATGGGAGGACAACCACCAACTCCAAGGGTTGCTTCTGAAGGAGATATGCCCTAGAGGCAAATAATAAAGTGTTTTTTATTTGATGTATCTCTTGTATATTCATAATATGTTTCTTACCATGCTATAACTGTATTAATATGAAACATTAATACATGTGTGGAATGTAAACAACCAGGTCTCTAGTTACCTCTAGCAAACTATCTCATTGGGCAAGTGATGATCTTATGGTTTCGAGATCGTGGTGATAGTGCTGGTTGACAATGACGTCACACTATTGGAGAATAATGTGATAGACAAACACCCAATGTTAATCACAATTATATATTGTTACTTACCATTCGTCATTGATGGTACCATAGAAACACCGTGATCTATATCCTTTGACTGTGAGATAATGCATAATCACCATTTTGGAAGGAGACTTTGATGATATCAAGTATCAAGCTATGAAAGGGTGATCATAAAGATATCGTTGGGTTTCCCGAAGAGACGGGTTGAGGAGTTTTTATCAAGACCAGGATTTTCCAATCCAAGTAACAGATAGATACACGTGGCCAACTTGGTGATGTTGCATTAAGGAAGCTTGCAAGCGTATGACTATGTCATGGAATGCAACATCACGAGAACGAGTAAACAAGCTCATCGGAAACGCGACCGAGCATAAGTATGGAGATACTTGAGATCAAATCTTGGATGACCTAGGTATCGTATGGCAAAGGGAATATGACTACGTAGTTAAGGTTCAAGCAATGAGATTCATGAATGCACGGGTGATCATTATGGGCATCCAGGTCCCATTGTTGATCATTGACACGAGAGGGGTCTTGGTCATATTCTTACCATCTTCAAGCCTAAGGATGACACAAATAAGGGTGGGGACGCATTAGGATCGAACTGGCATTGCAGGAGAATTGAGAGAGAGAGATAGAGATCGAAAGGTTCCGGGTAACTTTCGATGATGATCAGAGGGGTCTGGAAGGAGTTTTTCACATACCAAATTTTCAATTTGGTACTGCATATCATTCATGTCATTGCATCATGATCATCCATGCAAAATTTCAGCTTGAAAATATTTTGGCAAAACAATATTTTTGAAGCCCTATTTCGAATTGCTAAAATGTCTAGGACTTGTATTTTCCACCTTTGGAAGCTAGTGGAAATGATACCACATGACCCTAGGTTGATCTCCTAGATTTTAGAAAAATTTAGAAAGAAATTTCACTCAATTTGGAGTTAGTAGGAAAAAGTTACAATAGAAATACTAAAACAGAAATTAGAAAAGAAAAGGAACAAAAAAAAGAGAAGCAACGGCAGCGGCTTGGCAGCCTGCTGCTGACCAGCAGCCACGCTGTATACCACACGCCGCCTTGGCAGAATAAGCGCCACGCAGCCACCACCATCTGCCACTGGGCCGCCGTCAAGGTGAGCCAGCCAGAACCGGACGCGAGCCGCCATGAACAGACAGCAGCCACTGCGCCCCTCTCTTATACCCTAGCCTCTCCTCTACCCGACCCCCTAAACCCTCGCCTCTCTCTCGCCCTCGAACTCCGGCGATTTCTCGCCGGAGCTAGCCGCCGCTGCCGCGTTCCTCGCTCACGGTAAGTGACCCCGCCGCCATGCCGTCGCCCCCTCGCGTCCCACCCTCCTCACCGCTGACCCCTCTCCTCTTCTCTCCCCAGGACCGCCGCCGCCTCGGCTTGACGGCAGCTCCGTGCTCGCCCGAGGCCGCTCCCGTGCTCGCCCGAGGCCGCTCCCGCGCCGACGACCTCCGCCCCGTCGCCCCCGATGCCGTGTGCCACTTCACCGCCGCCAGGGACCGCCGACGCCGCCGCCCCGACCATCGCCGTCGTCGCCACACCCAACTCCGGTGAGCCACCTCGCCGCCACCCCTCCCTGCCGCTGGATCGTGATCCAACGGTCCAGATCAGACCGTTGAACAGTCAACGTGGGAAGCTGACTGGTCAACTTCCAGTTAGTGCCACGTCAGCCGCCACGTTGGCCGGTCAAACAGTCAAAGTTTGACTGGGTAATTTCTAAATTGATTTAATTGGCAGAAATTGACCAAAACTTGTAAAATTCATATCTATAGATCTACTAGGCCAAAAATTACAAATAAAATATGTGTAGATTCAGTAACTCGTGTAGAATCTTGCTGTACCATTGTTTTACACTTTTACAGCAATATTTTGTCCAGAATAATTAAATGAGTTAATGGCCTTTTAGAGTAATTAATTCGTAGGATAAGTTCTGTAACTCCAAAAATTGCAAATAATATGTTCCTGGAATCAGTTGAACAAGGGGAATCTCAAAGTGAATTAAAATTTTAGGTTTACAGTAATAATTTTCGCAGAATCTATTTAATGGCTTACTGCAGTATTTTAATTACTCAGGGAGTTATATAAATCCTTTTTGGGAATTTCCAATTGGCACTGTTCCTATTTAGTATTGCCTACACAGTAGATTTTTTCCAAGATTTTACAAACAGTATGTGAACAGTAGTGAATTATTTAGTTTCTAGCTCTATTATTGAGCATTATAAATTGCATACTTATTTTCCTTGCGCTGAAAATAATTTCCATGCATGCATACAGTAGCTTTACTGAATAGGATTATGTGATGCTGCTGTAGCATCAATCCACTTGTCATGCATGCATCTTGCGTCATCTTTGATTGTATATGATTGTGAATGGTTTGTTTATGATTGCAATTGTATCATGTAGATTGTGACGAGTGCAACGCTTGCTCGTTTGTGGATTGTTCTTCCGACCGCTACAACCAAGGCAAGTAGATGCTACTTTGTTCATGATGTTATCCTACTATTTTCATTTTATTGTCGTGTATTTTGTAGATGCATGTGTGGGGTAATACTATCTCTATGCTATGTCCTATTATGTGGTAGGATTTTCCCTATAGATGAACCACCGTTGGTAGATGTGCTTACCCATGCTATGATGAACGAGGGCTGGGTTACATCGCTATAAGTTGTTTCTAAAAGTGTTGGTTTGTGAAAACTAAAACAACTTAATCAATGAATCTCCTGGGTGTGATGGGATTGATAATTTTTGGTGGTATCATTGCGGAAAGGCACCTAGGTATCAGGAGAAAATGATTGGCTTCTTTATTTTGTAGCTTACGTGTACAACCATGTGCCAATAATGAAATGGGCGGTTGGTTGGACTTAGTAGGTTGTGGTAACTCGAACCCGCGTATCGAGAGATGTAGAATTTTGGTAGGTTGGACCGGTGCGCGTCGGGATTGGGGAGCTACTTC
Source organism: Avena longiglumis (assembly GCA_030063025.1). NCBI lineage: Eukaryota > Viridiplantae > Streptophyta > Magnoliopsida > Poales > Poaceae > Avena > Avena longiglumis. Next base: position 463,306,902 of record CP125974.1, read on the forward strand.
CCGAACAGTCTCTTCTTGGAATTCTCCCTATCATCACCCAAAATGAGAGTGATGGTACGAGCTGGGCTGGCCAAGTCACTTGGGTAAAGTGTACTAACCCCTGCAGGGTGTATAATCTAATCGATTAGCCGTGTCCCTGGTTATGGACGTCTGAGTTGCTTGATATTGATTCCATGACATGTTTCTCGCTCATTCTAATTTCGTAATTGCTTTAATGTTGTTGGGTTAACTTAATTGGGATCTTTTCAAAGAAAATCAAAAACTGATTATGAAAGTAGGATAAAGGTATTTGCAAATGCAAGCTAGCCACAACTCCACTTGCCAAATATGCATGTAGATGATAGCATTATTGTATCCTTTAATAGCTCTACTTGCCATACATTCCATGTATTGACCCTTCGGGGCTGCTACGTTTCATGTTGCAGGATATTCTGATTCTGAGTAATCGATTTAGGCCACGGTACTCCACTCGGCACTTGTTCACTTGTGGGCAATTTGAAGAATGGAGGATTCGCTTTATTTATGTTGCTACCTGAATAATTTGAGCTAGCCTTGAGCTAAGCTTTTATTGTAATCATGGTACTCTGGATCTTTGTTATTTATGATACACGGATATTTTGCTATGTTATTCATCTTATTCTATTGTGGGCCAATGAACCGATCCAGGGATTGGCATGTCACATAGAAGCTACGGTCTTTTCAGAACCGTGGTGTTACAAGATGGTATCAGAGCCCGTGTGTCGACTGTAGGATCGTGACCTAGGTTTGGAATAGGAAGCCATAGAATTATTAAAGCCTATGTTAACTCTGTCTTTTATCTTATGCCTTTCACTATCGTAAATTCTTACCATATGCTACTCTCACACTTTCCTCTTTTAATTGATAGATGGGAGAAGTCAGGACTGAGTATGCAACCATGGAGTCACCAAGGCCCTTTGCAAGACAGTTAGCACAGTTCTCGCAGTCGTTGGGATTGCCACTGCCCATGTTCAAGGGAAGAAGACTGTACACCTATGGATATGGTGAGGATGCATGGGAGATCACCACTTTCATATTCAGGGATGCCGCCTTGCCAAACCCTGTGCATCTGATCTACACAAAGACATACTGCAACTGGGGACTTGGAATAAACCTGGCCTTGCATGAAGCCCTGTCACGCCAGTGCCATCTTGTCCGACACCTGCTGCCAGCAGATTCACCCTACCGTGACTATGGGAGGCGTGATTAAGATGGGAACATTGTGGTTAACCTGGGCGACAGGAACAACATGCCGCCCCGTCGGATACACATAGAGGACATGGAAAGGGAGAATGGAGCTCTAGCTGAGAAAGTGATGATGGTAAAGGAGATTGCAGATTTTGCCAGCAATGGTATGGTGGTCCAAGTACTGGAGATAGAGACCTTGCATGAAGTTGTGGGTGTTCTGGAAAATTCCCTGGTAGGCAGGGATGCAACCATAGCTCAGCTTAATGGAACTGTGCAGGATAACAACCAGACCATACAACAGTTGCAAGGGACCGTCCAAGAAAGGGATCAAACTATTGAAGATATGGCAGCCCAGATTGCCGCTCTCCAAGCACAGCTGAATCCACCCTCTGATGATGACAATGGAGATGATGGCAACAATGATGATGATGATGACAGTGGGAACGATGATGATGAGGACGAGGATGATGATGATGGAGACGATGATGGTGGAGGAGATGAAGCTGTTGCAACTGCAGCAGTGAATGAAGAAGAGGAGGATCCAGAAGAGATGGAGTTTGAGATTTCAAGTGATGACACAGGAGAGGTGTATACTCCGCCGCCATGGTTGGATCGTGGACAGAAGAGCCAAGCATGAGTGCAAGGACCTACCGCAACCTCTTCAAGAAGTAGATAGAAGTCCACCAATTAGTCTTCGCTAGGTAAAATCGTTAGAACTAGTCTCGATCGATGTAAAACTTAATTACTGCTAGTTTAAGAGTGTTTAGTTGCTTATGTGTGTACTCCAATATCCCAGGATTATTTGTCGAATTTTTGTGGAAGAGTTATGGCAAGTTGGTTAATATATGTGTTATTCCTGTTGCAGTTTTCTGCTGATACAGCAGTACTGTATGATTTTTCATATTTTACTGCTATCTGGGAAAATCTGAAAAAAAAATAGGGATGGCTCAAAACTCTCTGTACTGTATGCAAAAAAATCATCAAAAAATACTGACGAGTTTAAGTCAGGTAGAAAAATTCGTGAACACTGCTGGACTGTTCTGGCAGATTGCTGTTTTTAATGCTTTGTTGATCTATTGTGTAGATAACCATTGGCAACTCTTCTAAAAACTATTTCAGTAGATATGTATTGCTAGGATAACCCCTGGGATGTTGCTGGATCACTTTTTTGTTGATGTGTTGCTTGCTTGAGATTGTCTGCAATTGTTTTGTTGTTGTTTGATCATAATGCATGGGTAGAATCCTGTTTTCATAGTCGATTCTTTCTAAACTTATCTGTGCTGAACCGCAGATGCCTCCCCGCCGTCAACCCACTGAGTTGGAGCAGCTCATGGCAGCTCAGGAACAGCTGACCCAAGTTATGACCCAGTTCATGGAAGCTCAGAACAACAACAACAACAACAACAACAACAATGGGAACAACCGGCCTCAGGGAGATGCTCTCACTAGGTTTCTAAGGCTAAGGCCAGCGAAGTTCTCGACTGCAGCGGAACCAATGGTTGCTCTCGACTGGTTGCGTTCAGTCAACAAGGATCTGGTAACCGTTGGGTGTACTGATGCTGAGAAGGTGAGGTTTGCCGCTCACCTACTGGAGGGACCAACCACTTCTTGGTGGGACACTTTTCAGATCACCCACCCGCTGGACACTGTGACTTGGGCAATGTTTGAGGAAGGTTTCAAGACCAACCACGTATCTTCAGGAGTTCTAAGCCTGAAGAGGAAGGAATTTCGCAACTTGCGCCAAACCAATCGCACCGTGGCTGAGTATATTGAGGAGTTCAACACCCTGTCTCGTTATGCACCTGAGGATATTGACACTGATGCAAAAAGGAGGGAGAGATTCCTGGATGGCCTCAGTGATGAGCTTTCAGTGCAGCTGCTGGTGGTTTATTTCCCCACTTTCCAGGAGCTTATGGACAAGGCCAGGATCTTGGAAGGGAAGCACAAGCAGGTGGAAAACCGCAAGAGAAAGAGCAGCAATCACCACTCTGGTTCTCACCATAAGTCTCGCACTTCTTATGATGGATACTCCAAGCATGGAGGGAGTGACCATGGAAGTCATGACCGCCACAACCATGGGGGTTATGGACATCGCCATGATAGCCACAAGTGTTGGAGATATGCCCTAGAGGCAATAATAAATGTAGTTATTATTATATCTTTGTGTTTATGATGAATGTTTACATTCATGCTATAATAGTATTAACAAGGAAACATTAATACTTGTGTGATTTGTAAACTTAATTTGAAGTCCCTAGTAAAGCCTCTATATAATACTAGCTTGTTGGTTAACAGATGATTGTGGTTTCCCTATCATGAACATTGAGATGTTATTGACAACAAGATCATATCGTTAGGAGAATGATATGGTGGACATACTCCTATAGATAAGCGTAGCATAAAGATCAAGTCATTTTAATAGTTCAATTGCTATATGCTTTATGATACATAGTAATCTAATTCCTTCGACCATGAGATCATGCATATCACCTTTACCGGATGGATGCTTTGATGACATCAAACACCACACCATAACTGGGTGGCTATAAAGGTGGCATTGAGTGTTCGGAAAGTATTGGTTGAAACACATGGATCAAGAGTGGGATTTGTCCATCCATATGACGGATAGATATACTCTGGGCCCTCTCGGTGAAATGTCATCCAATTAGCTTGCAAGCATGTGACTGGTTCACAAGGGATCACATATCACGGGAACGAGAAAAGAGTACTTATCGGTAACGAGGTTGAACTAGGTATGCGAGATACAAGCGATCATAACCTCGGATAAGTAAACTACCGTGAGACAAAGGGAAATTGATATCGTATGTAAGTGGTTCATTCGATCGCAAAGTAATCGTAGAAATATGTGGGAGCCATATGAATTTCCAGATTCCTTTATTGGTTATTGTTCGGAGAAGTGTCTCGATCATGTCCGCATAATTCACGAACCGTAGGGAGACACACTTAAGGATTCGACGTTGTTTGAGTAGTTATGGAATGATGAGAAAGAGACTGAATGTTGTTTGGAGTCTCGAATGGGATTCGGGATATCACGAGGAGATCCGGAATGGTCCGGAGAATAAGATTCATATAAGGAAAGTCATGTTTCGGAGATGGAGAATGGTTCCGGTGTTTTCATCGGGAATGTTCTAGAAGGTTCCGGAATGTCCGGCACTCCGGGGGGGGGGGGTACATGAATGTGTTATACCAAGTTGATATGATTGCATCATGTACTCGGTGTCATCACTGTTAAAAATAAAGGGTTTATTCAAATCCTAGTTTGAAAAGTCAAACGGCTAATTTGAAAGTCAAACGGCAAGTTTTGGAAAGAGGAGGAGGAGTGGGAAACCGAGTTGGGGAGGGTTTCCCTCCTCCAACCGGCAGCGCACCACCCAAGCCGAGTTGGGGAGGGACTCCCCTCCCCTGGCCCCTCCACCTATATAAGGAGGGGGCAGGCTCCTAGAGACACACAAGTCCCTTGCCCGAAAACCCTAACCCTAGCCACCGCCTCCAAGCCGCCGCCTAGGATCTCCTTGTCACGACTTGGGCACCACCAAGCCCTAGTCGCCGCTCTAGCACCTCTTCCTCGGCGTGTCAAACCCTAGATCGTCGAGGATTTCTCATAGCCCACCATACTCGCTCCGGCTTAAGCCTGCGAGATCTCCCTCTACTTCGGTACCACGCCGTTGTCTTTGCCGAATCGCGAGGAGAGTGCTACGCCTCTGCTTTGGAACAAGGAGAGGAAGGTCTTCGTCGAGTACCGAACGTGTGACCGATCAGGAGCGCTGCCCGCAGCGCCGGAAGGATCGTCTACGCGATCTTGAGATCGGGAAGAGTACAACTACATCACCCACGAGAATCTGCTCTCGTTAAACACTTTGGAATCTTCGAGGGTGAGTTATTCCATCGACTCGTTGCTACAATCTAGTAGATAGATCTTGGCTTGTTTGTTTGTATGCGGTAGAAATTTTTTGTTTTCCATGCTACGAAACCCTACAACAAGAGCAACCGCCACAACCACAAGGTAGGACACACTCACCACTCTGGAGGACACAGTGGACATGACCGCAACCGTGATCGCAGCTTTGTGAAGAAGGATCTGAGTGAGGTGACATGCTTCAAGTGTGGTCAGAAGGGGCATTATGCAGACAACTGTCCGGAGAAGAAGGTACTGAAGCCCACCAACAACCAGATGGCCACAGTGAACCGCATGAATGTGGAGGAGATCCCAGATGAGCCTGATCTTGTGATTGGTAAGTTTCCAATCAACACTCACCCTGCACTTATACTTTTCGACACTGGTGCATCACATTCATTCATATCAAGGGCATTTGTGGATAAGTATAAGTTACCTACGGAGTCTATGAAAGAGTCTATTAGAGTAAGCTCACCGGGGGGAGATATGATAGCTAGCGCGGGATGCCGTGACTTAACTGTGAGGATTGGAACACATAATTTTGTTGCACATCTGGTAGTTTTGGAATCACAAGGTATAGATGTAATACTAGGCATGGATTGGATGTCTATGCATGGGGGACACATAGATTGTGCATAGCGAGCTGTTTCACTCAAAACCCCGGATGGTAAGAGAATTAGGTTCAAGTCGGCTGTGCGACCGGGAAGGTGTAAGCTGAATTCTCTTAAGGGGGTTAGCATGGATACTGTGCCTGTGATTAAGGATTACCCCGACGTGTTTCCGGAAGAGCTGCCAGGGATGCCACCTGACAGGGAAGTGGAGTTTCTCATCGATCTGATGCCGGGAACAGGACCTATAGCAAAGAGACCATATAAGATGGATGTGGATGAGCTGAAAGAATTGAAGAAATAGCTAAAAGAGCAGTTGGACAAGGGATTCATTCAGCCTAGTTCGTCATCATGGGGTGCACCTGTTCTGTTTGTGAAGAAGAAAGACAGCAGCAAGAGATTAGTGGTGGACTATCGCTCGCTGAATGAGGTGACCATCAAGAACAAATACCCCCTGCCTAACATAAATGATTTGTTTGATCAACTGGAAGGAGCAAAGGTGTTTAGCAAAATTGATCTGCGATCGGGCTACTTCCAATTGAAGATCCGGGAAGAGGACATACCAAAAACCGCTTTCACTACTAGGTATGGTTTATATGAGTATACAGTTATGTCTTTTGGACTAACAAATGCCCCGGCATATTTCATGACCATGATGAACAAGGTATTCATGGAGTATTTGGACAAGTTCGTGGTGGTGTTTATTGATGACATACTGATATATTCCAAGGATGATGCTGAGCATGAGAAACATCTGCGAATGATTATGGAGAAGCTGAGGGAACACAAGTTGTATGCCAAATTCAGCAAGTGTGAATTCTGGCTTAACACTGTGGGATTTCTTGGACATGTGGTGTCAGGAGAAGGAGTCGCTGTTGATCAAAGCAAAGTGACTGCAGTAACTGAGTGGGAAGCGCCCAAGAATGTGGGTGACATTCGTAGCTTTTTGGGACTTGCTGGATATTACAGGAGGTTCATTGAAAATTTCTCCAAGATTGCTAAGCCAATGACAGAACTTCTGAAGAAGGAGAGGAAGTTTTAATGGACGAATGCGTGTGAAGCCAGCTTTCAGGAACTAAAGCGTCGACTAGTGACCGCACCTGTTCTGTGTTTACCAGATCTTCAGAAGGATTTCCAAGTGTACTGTGATGCTTCTCGACAAGGACTTGGGAGTGTGATGATGCAAGATGGGAGAGTGGTGTCATATGCCTCGCGACAACTTAAACACCATGAGAGGAATTATCCCACACATGACTTGGAATTAGCATCAGTTGTGCATGCACTCAAGGTATGGAGGCACTACTTAATGGGAAAACACTGTGATGTGTACACCGACCACAAGAGCCTGAAGTACATATTTACACAGAAGGAACTGAACATGAGTCAAAGGAGATGGTTGGAGCTTATCAAGGATTATGATATGAATCTGCAATACCACCCAGGAAAAGCTAATGTAGTAGCAGATGCTCTGAGCCGGAAGGTTTCTGCCAATGGATTGGCAATTGGGGAATTTCCCGAGGATTTGTGCAAGCAATTCAAGGACCTTAGACTAGAGGTAGTGTCTGAAGGATATTTGGTAGCAATGGAAGTCCAACCAACGCTATAGGACAGAATCAGGGAGGCTCAAGTGGGAGACAAAGAGATTGATGAAGTAAAGGAAAAGATGAAGGAGGATCGAGCAAAAGAATTCCGCGAGGATGAGCAAGGAACCTTGTGGTATGGAGATCGTTTGTGCGTTCCCAACGATCCGGAGATAAGGAAATTGATTCTGCAGGAAGCTCATGACTCGCCGTATTCCATACATCCGGGCAATACGAAGATGTATATGGACCTAAAGGACAGGTTTTGGTGGAACAACATGAAGGGAGACATCGCTGAGCATATTGCCCTATGTGATGTATGCAGCCGAGTGAAGGCGGAACACCAGAAGCCAGCAGGACTACTGCAGCCATTGCCCGTGCCGGATTGGAAGTGGGATAGAGTGGAAATGGATTTTATCACAGGATTTCCCAGGACCAGGTCAGGATATGACTCTATTTGGGAAGTGGTCGACCGTTTGACCAAGGTAGCCCACTTTATACCGGTGAAGACGACCTATACAAGTGCAAAGTTGGCCAAGATTTATATGGACAGGATTGTGTGCCTACATGGAGTTCCTAGGAGTATTGTATCTGATAGAGGCACCCAATTTACCTCACACTTTTGGCGCCTGCTGCACGAGTCATTGGGGACTAGATTGGAGTTTAGCACAACATTCCACCCCCAGACTGATGGACAGACCGAGAGGGTAAATCAGATTTTGGAATATATGCTGAGAGCTTGTGCTTTGGCTCATGGTTCTAGTTGGGATGAGAATTTTTCGTATGCCGAGTTTTCCTACAACAACAGCTATCAGACCAGCATCAAGACGTCACCGTTCGATGTGCTGTACGGGAAACAGTGCCGGACACCATTGTTATGGGATGGAGTAGGAGAACGTCAGCTGTTTGGACCTGATTTGATCAAGGACGCTAAGGAGAAGGTCGCCTTGATTAGGGACAGGCTGAAGGTAGCACAATCAAGGCAGAAGAGCTACGCTGACTCCAAGCGCAAGGAAGTGGTGTATGAGATAGGTGATAGAGCATACCTCAGAGTGTCGCCACTTCGTGGAATCAAGAGATTTGGAATCAAGGGTAAGTTGGCACCTCGGTTTATTGGACCATATCGGGTCTTAGCACGCAAGGGAGAAGTTGCTTATCAGTTGGAGTTGCCAGATGCTCTGTCCGCCCGTCAGCGCGAGCCGGCCAGGGCACGGACGCCGAGGCCGACCCAGCCACGAACAACACCCCCGCGCGCCGCCGCGGCCCCCTCTCTTATACCCTAGCCTCTCCTCTACCCTACCCCCTAAACCCTCGCCTCTCTCTCGCCGTCGAACTCCGGCGATTTCTCGCCGGAGCTAGCCGCCGCCGCCTTCCTCGCTCACGGTAAGCGACCCTGCCTCCACGCCGTCGCCCCTCGCGACCTCTCCACCACGACCCCTTCCTCTCTTCTTCTCCCAGGGACCGCCCGCCTTGACAAACCCCGCCGCCTCCGCTTGACGCCCGCCACGCCAGCTCCGTGCTCGCCCGAGGCCGCTCCCGCACTGACGACCTCCGCCCCGTCGCCCCCGACGCCGTGCGCCACTTTACCGCCGCCAGGGATCACCGGCGCCGTCGCCCCGACCATCGCCGTCGTCGCCACGCCCAACTCCGGTGAGCCACCTCGCCGCCACCCCTTCCTGCCGCTGGATCGTGATCCAACGGTCCAGATCGGACCGTTGAACAGTCAACGTGGGCAGCTGACTGGTCAACTGCCAGTCAGCCGCCACGTGGGCCGGTCAAACAGTCAAAGTTTGACTGGGTAATTTCTAAATTGATTTAATTGGCAGAAATTGACCAAAACTTGTAAAATTCATATCTATAGATCTACTAGGCCAAAAATTACAATTAAAATATGTGTAGATTTAGTAACTCGTGTAGAATCTTGCTGTACCATTGTTTTACACTTTTACAACAAGATTTTGTCCAGAATAATTAAATGAGTTAATGGCCTTTTAGAGTAATTAATTCGTAGAATAAGTTCTGTAACTCCAAAAATTGCAAATAATATGTCCCTGGCATTAGAACAAGGGGAATCTCAAAGTGAATTAAAAAGTTAGGCTTACAGTAATAATTTCCGCAGAATCTATTTAATGACTTACTGCAGTATTTTAATTACTCAGGGAGTTATATAAATCCTTTTTGGAAATTTCCAATTGGCACTGTTCCTATTTAGTATTGCCTAAACAGTAGATTTTTTCCAAGATTTTACAAACAGTATGTGAATAGTAGTGAATTATTTAGTTTCTAGCTCTATTATTGAGCATTATAAATTGCATACTTATTTTCCTTGCGCTAAAAATAATTTCCATGCATGCATACAGTAGCTTTACTGAATAGGATTATGTGATGCTGCTGTAGCATCAATCCACTTGTCATGCATGCATCTTGCATCATCTTTGATTGCATATGATTGTGAATGGTTTCTTTATGATTGCAATTATATCGTGTAGATTGTGACGAGTACAACGCTTGCTCATGTGTGGATTGTTCTTCCGACCGCTACAACCAAGGCAAGTAGATGCTACTTTGTTCATGATGTTATCCTACTATTTTCATTGCATTGTCGTGTATTTTGTAGATGCATGTGTGGGGTAATACTATCGCTATGCTATGTCCTATTATGTGGTAGGATTTTCCCTATAGATGAACCACCGTTGGTAGATGTTCTTAGCCATGCTATGATGAACGAGGGCTGGGTTACATTGCTATAAGTTGTTTCTAAAAGTGTTAGTTTGTGAAAACTAAAACAACTTAATCAATGAATCTCCTGGGTGTGATGGGATTGATAATTTTTGGTGGTATCATTGCGGAAAGGCACCTAGGTATCAGGAGAAAATGATTGGCTTCTTTATTTTGTAGCTTACGTGTACAACCATGTGCCAATAATTAAATGGGCGGTTGGTTGGACTTAGTAGGTTGTGGTAACTCGAACCCGCGTATCCAGAGATATAGAATTTTGGTAGGTTGGACCGGTGCACGTCGGGATTGGGGAGCTACTTCCCGAACAGTCTCTTCTTGGACTTCTCCCTATCATCACCCAAAATGAGAGTGATTGTACGAGCTGGGCTGGCCAAGTCACATGGGTAAAGTGTACTAACCCCTGTAGGGTGTATAATCTAATCAATTAGCCGTGTCCCCGGTTATGGACGTCTGATTTGCTTGATATTGATTCCATGACATGTTTCTCACTCATTCTAATTTCATAATTGCTTTAATGTTGTTGGTTTAACTTAATTGGGATCTTTTCATAGAAAATCAAAAACTGATTATGAAAGTAGGATAAAGGTATTTGCAAATGCAAGCTAGTCACAGCTCCACTTGCCAAATATGCATGTAGATGATAGCATTATTGTCTCCTTTAATAGCTCTACTTGCCATACATTCCATGTATTGACCCTTCGGGGATGCTACGTTTCATGTTGCAGGATATTCCGATTCTGAGTAATCGATTTAGGCCACGGTACTCCACTCGGCACTTGTTCACTTGTGGGCAATTTGAAGAATGGAGGATTTTCTTTATTTATGTTGATACCTGAATAATTTGAGCTAGCCTTGAACTAAGCTTTTATTGTAATAATGGTACTCTGGATCTTTGTTATTTATGATACACGGATATTTTGCTATGTTATTCATTTTATTCTATTGTGGGCCAATGAACCGATATAGGGATTGGCATGTCACATAGAAGCTACGGTCTTTTCAGAACCGTGGTGTTACAGAGTTCCAGAGAAATATGATAATATATGTGTTTTATATTAATTAGTTGAATTAATATTAAAACATATTTTAGTATTTATATTTATGGGCAGCTATTTCTTATTGGGCTACTTCCGGGTAGAAGGGCCCATAGTGCAAGGCGCCAAAGGAGAACGGAGAGGGCCCAGCCGACCGAACCCTAGGGTTTCCCACCCGCGGGGTGGGGCCTAGGGCCAACGGTGGCATCCCCCATGGCAGTGGCTTGGGGGGTTCCGCCCCCGTTAGACCTAGGGTTTGACCCTCCCCCTCCCTCCTATAAATAGAGGAGCCCCTCCCCTCTATTTGCACCACAACAAGTCCTCTCCTCTCCCTTTATTCCTAGAGCTCCCTCCATTAGATTGGATCTAACTTTTGGGATTAGATCTCCACCTATGCACTACCGTCATGTGCAGGATGGTTCGGCTTCCATCTTCTTCTGCTGCTCAGCTGGATCGGAGTCCTGGATAGGTCCCTACACCGGACGTGTGTAGAGCTTCGAGGCGCAACACTTGGGGCGCTTGTCTTCATTGCTATACGCCTTCCTGCGTAAGGCGTGACACAGTCTTGAAGGGTATGAATTCCGTCCTCCCTCTCTGTTACTTATGTCTATATAGAATAGATCTTTGTTGTCGTGTTCGTGTAGCCAGAATTTTTTTGTTTCATGTTGCGAACCTTAATAGTGGTATCAGATCCAAATCTATGGGTAGACATGTCGTACGGATAGAACACATAGAAATATGTGGGCGTTGATTCTCTAGTTGCGACCCTCTTTAATATTCTTGTTATATCGTGGGATTGATTGATGAAGCGGCTCGGACCGACCTTACGTGTAAGCTTAAGTGAGACTGGTTCCACGCTCGACATACGACTTGTTCCGTATAAGTGGTTGGCGGGTGTCTGTCTTTCAATAGTTGATATGACTTTTACACCAGAGGGCCCTGAAAATGGAGAGAATAGGCAATCATTGAATCAACGTTGTGGATCAACGTTCATAGGTGGGAAGGGGTTCTGCCATGGAAGCCCTAAAGCCACGTAAAATTTTTAAAAGAATAAAGTAGAGGCTTCTAATTTTGTTTTCCAGGGGCGTGTGTCGTGACATGGTGATGGTAAGTTTATGAAACGTATTTTCCATTGGAGCTCTCAAAGGATATCAAGGCGCTCCAACCATGTCATGGAACCATACTTTTGAAGTATTTGTTTGCACATTTTGTTTGGCATAGTATATTAGATATACGACGGTAGCTGAATAGGATGACCCCTCCCAATTTCAATGATAATGTTCCCCTTGTGTGTGCACCACCAAGAAAGTTCTTCAGTATGAGGCAGACCATGACGATCAGGTATCAGACATACCTACGTTCACATATGGTGGGTGTAATAAAGGTTACACAACAATACACACAAGTTTGAGTTGGCGTGCCTAAAATGTACATACATGGCCTCGGAACACAAGAGATAGAAAGGTCAAGCATGAATCACATGGTGATGTGATTGACATTCAGAAAGTCTTCCTTTGGAGCTATATCATCGGTCGTGACGATCAGGGGTGATATAGTGACATGGGATCATGTGATCACTAAAACGAATGGGGGATGTTTGTTTTGTGTGGGAGCCCTGTTAATTTTAGTTTAAGAGTAAACTTAAAACTTGAGATCAGTGTATTATACACATGTTGTGAACTCTTTGCAAATCCATTATAGATGTCTTGCCCACCCACCTTCAACCTTAACTCATTCCTAGAGAAGGACAAGCTAAAAACCGATGGGTCCAACTTCAACGCCTGGCACCTTACCCTGAGAATCCTCCCAAGATCAACTATGTATAAGAGGCATAACTGCCCGCCATACCCACAGATACCGCCACCGAGGACAAAACGAATGTCTAGCAGTCCAAGGCGGATGATTCCTCCCTCATCCAGAGTGGAATGCTGAAAGAACATTTCATGATCTCTAGTGTTTTATATATTAGATAACAATACCAAGGAATATTTAATGTGTATTGAAGTGCTGCGGATCTTGGTGTAAACAAAAGCAGCAAATACGTGTGTTGGGTGGGGGGATTATCCGCCCCTGCCAAGGGTCAGATAATCTGGCCCAACCCCTATCTCAAAGAACTGCCAAGGCGTGGTGCACTGTATGGGGGGCGGATTTCCCCCCGGAGTGTTCGGCCAGGGCCGGATAATCCACCCCAAGGAATTTGCAAAGGGAGCCAAGGCGCGGCATACTGCATGGGTGGGCGGAATTTTCCCCGGATTGTCCGGCCAGGGCCAGAGTTTTTGCCATGGAGCCGGAGCTTCAAAAGCATTTTGAGAAGATGGCTACATTTGCGATCCTTGAGGATCTCAAGGCCGTCTTTGCACTGCAGGCTCGAGCAGATAGGTATGAAGCTTCTGAGATCTTCTTCTCTGCTAGGATGGAAGAGCATATCAGTGTGAGCGAGCATGTAGTCAAAATGTCTTGCTACGTTCAACGCTTGAACGCCCTAGATTGCAAAATCTTAGATGATCTTGCAATTGATAGGGTATTGCACTCATTTACGCTAGCTAAAAAGCTTTCATGATGAACTAATATATGTAGGAGATGGTTAAGACCCTTGCTGAGTTGTTCGCCATGCACAAAACTGCTGAGGTAGAATTCAAGAAGGAGCACATGGTGTTGACGGTCAATAAGACCACCAACTTTAAGAAGTCGGTGCATAAGAAGGCTAAGAGGCCTAAGAAGGACGGGAAGCCAGTTTCCAGTTCTCCTAAGGCTTCGAGGCCTAAGCCCGGCGTTACGTGCTACTACTGCAAGGGAGATGGTAACTAGAAGCGCAACTGCCCTAAGTACCTCGAGGACAAGAAAGACAACAAGTTTGCCACAAAATACAAAGGTATATGGGATATACATGTTATTTATGTTTTCCTTACAAGCACTAGGAGAAACACCTAGGTATTTGATACTGGTTCTGTTGCGCACATTTGTAATTCCCAGCAGGAGCTACGGAATAAACGGTGCCTTGGGAAGGATGAAGTGAAGATGCGCGTCGACAACGGATCGAAGGTCGATGTCAAGGACGTCGGCGATCTGTCTCTGCATCTACCTTCAGGGATTGATTTTAGTTTTTAATAAGTGCTACTTTGTACCCGCCTTAAGCATGAATATTGTGAGTGGATCTTGCTTATTGCAAGATTGATATTCGTTTAAATCCGAAACAAGTGGTTATTCTATTTATATGAATGATGTCTTTTATGTTCATGCGCTTGTATGCAAAGGTTTATTCTTACTAGATCTTGATAGTAGTACACACATCCATAACATTGATGCCAAGTGTTGCAAGCTTAATGACGATAATACCATGTACTTATGGCATTGCCGTCTAGGTCATATTGGCGTAAAGTGCATGAAAAAGCTCCATTCTAATGGACTCCTGGAATCACTAGATTTTGAATCTCTTAATACATATGAGCCTTGTCTCATGGGCAATATCACTAGGACACCCTTCTCCGGTACTATGGAGCGGGCTGCAGACCTATTGGGAATCATACATACTGATGTGTGTGGACCAATGAGTGTCTCAACATGCAATGGGTATTGTTATTTTGTTACCTTTACTGATGATTTGAGTAGATATGGGTATATCTATTTGATGAAACATAAATCTGAAACATTTGAAAAGTTCAAAGAATTTTATAAAGAGGTAGAGAATCAACTCAACAAGAAGATTAAGCATCTCCGATCAGACCAGGGAGGCGAATACTGTATTGTACTACAACTTATGCTAGTCGAAATACCACAATATAATGGTGTGTGAGAACGACGTAACCGTACCCTATTGGATAGTGTTTGGTCCATGATGTCTTTAACTGATTTGTCTGTGTTGTTTTGGGGATATGCATTAGAAACCGCCACTTTTATTCTAAACATAGCACCATCCAAATCCATGGAGACAACACCATATGAGACATGGCGTGGCAAGAAGCCAAAGTTTTCATTCTTGAAAGTTTGGGGATGTGAGGCTTATGTTAAGAAACTACAGCCTAACAAACTCGAACCTAAAGCGGAAAAGTGTATCTTTATAGGATACCCAAAGGAAACTATTGGGTATATCTTCTACAACAAAGTCGAGGGCAAAACATTTGTCGCTAAGGATGGCGGGTTTCTAGAGAAAGTGTTTCTCGTGACAGGAGTTAGTGGAAGGAAGATAGAGCTTGATGAGGTCGTTGACCCTTCTCTCCAAATACCAAGTAGCGCAACAGAAAATGTTCCGGAATTGCCCTCTACAATGGAAGAAGAAACAAATGATAAAGATCATAACATCAAATCTCCCATGGTTCGGAAATCTACAAGAGTACATACCACTCCAAATTGGTATGGTAATATTATGATGTCTATCTTGTTGGATGAACAAGAAGAACCTAGAAACTACAAGGAAGCAATGGATAGTGTTGACTCAGAGAAATGGTTGGAAGCCATGAAACCGAGATAGGATCCATGTATGAAACCAAGTTTGGAACTTGGTAGATCTCCCTGAAGGTCGAAACGCTATGGAGAATAAATGGATCTTTAATAAAAAGACAGATGCTGATGGCAATGTGATTGTCCATAAGGCGAGACTTGTCACAAAGGGTTTTCGACAAGTGGAAGGAATTGACTACAACGAGACCTTTTCTCCTGTAGCAATGTTGAAATATGTCCGGATTTTACTAGCAATTGTTGCATATTATGATTATGAGATATGGCATATGGATGTGCAGACCGCCTTCCTCAATGGACACATTGATGAAGAGTTGTATATGATGCAACCAGAGGGGTTTGTCGATCCTAAGGATGATGTAAAGGTATGCAAGCTTGAACGATCCATTTATGGACTAAAGCAAGCATCTAGGAGTTGGAACAAGCGACTTAATCAAGTGATCAAGAGTTTTGGATTTGTCCAAAATAATCAAGAAGCTTGTGTTTATAAGAAAGTGAGTAGGAGCTCGGTAGCATTCCTAGTGGTATATGTGGATAACATATTACTAACTGGGAATGATGTGGGATTATTAGGGAGGGTAAAGGAATATCTGAGTAGTCAGTTTTCCATGAAGGATCTTGGTGAAGCAACCTACATATTGGGTCAAGACACCTGATAGCATTAATTCAGAGTACTTACATAGATAAAATTTCGAAGAAGTTCAAAATGGAAGACGCCAAAAGGGGTTTTGTCCCTCTTGTGAAAGGTGTGTCATTGAGTAAGACTCAATGTCCAACGACAGCTGATGATAGAGAGAGGATGGTTAATGTCCCCTATGCCTCAGCCATAGGTTCTATCATGTATGCTATGCTACGTACTCGACCTTATGTGGCCCTGGCTCTTAGTTGGATAAGCTGTTTCCAAAGTGATCTAGGAGTGGAACATTGGACAGCTATGAACAATATCCTGAAGTATCTGAAAAGAACTAAGGATATGTTCCTAGTTTTTAGAGGTGGTGATGAAGCTATGAACGTAACTGGTTACATGGATGCGAGCTGGAACACGGGCTCCAATGACTCGAAGTCTCAGACATGATATGTTTTTCTGATAAATGGTGGCGCGATAACCTAGAGAAGCGTGAATCAACCAGTGGTGGCATAGTATTGAGTCGGAATAAATCACAGTTAACTCTGTGGCGAATGAAGCTGTGTGGCTACGGAATTTCGTCATCGAACTGGGAGTTGTTCCTAATGCGGATGACCCTGTGACCATCTTCTGCGATAACATAGGTGCCATTGCAAACACGTCGGAACCAAGGACTCATTCCATAGTCAAGCATATCCAGCTAACATTCCACGCCATTAGACAAAACATTGAGAATGGCGAAGTCAAGATTTGCAAAGTGCATATGGATCTGAATATTGCAGGTCCGTTTACCAAAAGTCTTCCACAAGCCAAGCATGAACAACACTGGGATATTATTGGTGTTAGGTGATTGCCTATTGTAAAACTAGATAAGTTTGTAATCTAGTGCAAGTGTGAGACTGAAGGAGATATGCCCTAGAGGAAAATAATAAAATGTTTTTATTTAATGTATCTTTTGTATGTTCATAATATGTTTATTACCATGCTACAACTATATTAATACTTAATACACGTGTGGTATGTAAACAATCAGGTCTCTAGTTACCTCTAGCAAACTAGCTTATTGGGCAAGTGATGATCTTATGGTTTCGAGATCATGGTGATAGTGCTGATTAACAATGAGGTCGCATTATTGGAGAATAATGTGATAGACAAACACCCAACATTAATCACAATGAGATCTAGTTACTTAGTGTTCGTCATTGATGATAACATAGAAACACCGTTGCCTATATCCTTTGACTGTGAGATAATGCATAATCACCATTTTGTAAGGAGACTTTGATGATATCAAGTATCAAGCTGTGAAAGGATGATCATAAAGGTATCATTGGGTTTCCCAAAGATACGGGTTGATGAGTTTTTATCAATACCAAAATTTGCCAATCTAAGTAACAGATAGATACACGTGGCCAACTCGGTGACGTTGCATTAACGAAGATTGCAAGCGTATGAATAGGTCATGGAATGCAACGGCAGGGGAACGAGTAAACGAGCTCATCAGAAACGAGATTGAGCACAAGTATGGAGATACTTGAGATCAAATATCGGATGACCTAGGTATCATATGGCAAAGGGAATATGACTACGCAGTTAAGGTTCAAGCGATGAGATTCGTGAATGCACGGGTGATCATTATGGGCATCCAGGTCCCGCTGTTGATCATTGACGCAAGAGGTGTCTTGGTCATGTACGTAGCATCTCCGAGCCGAAGGGTGGCACACTTAAGGATGGGGACGCATTGATATTGAACTGGCATCGCGGGAGAATTGAGAGAGAGAGAGAGAGAGAGAGAGAGAGAGAGAGAGAGAGAGAGAGAGACCAGAAAGGTTCTGGGTAACATTCGATGATGATCGGAGGGGTCTCGAAGGAGTTCCAGAGTATGAAATATGATAATATATGTGTTTTATATTAATTAGTTGAATTAATATTAAAATATATTTTATTATTTATATTTATGGGCGGCTATTTCCTATTGTGCCACTTTCGGGTAGAAGGGCCCATAGGGCTAGGCGCCAAAGGAGAAGGGAGAGGGCCCAGTCGGCCGAAACACTAGGGTTTCCTACCCGTGGGGTGGGGCCTAGGGACGGCGGCGACATCTTGGGGGGTGGGGGTCCTCCGCCCTTAGCCCTAGGGTTTGACCCTCCCCCTACCTCCTATAAACAGAGGAGCCCCGCTCCCTTCTGTTTGCACCACAACAAGTTCTCTCCTCTCCCTCTATTCCCTAGAGCTCCCTCCATCAGATTGGATCTAGCTTTTGGGATTAGATCTCCACCTCCGCACTACCGTCGTGCGTAGGACGGTCCGACCTCCATCTTCTTCCGCAGCTCTACTGGATCGGAGTCTGAGAGATGTCCCTACACCGAACGTGTGTAGAGCTTCGAGGCGCAACACTTAGGATGCTTGTCTTCATCGCTATATGCCTTCCTACATAAGGCGTGCCACAATATTCAAGGGTATTAATTTCGTCATCCCTCTTTGTTACTTATGTCTATATAGAATAGGTATTGGTTGTCGTGTAGCTATAAAATTTTAATTTCCTGCTACAAACCCTAACAGCTTCCCCCACTCCCGATCTTTGCCGCCTACATCTTGTCATCTGGGGAGACGTGCTACCGTGACCATAGTTCTCTATGCGGGCAGAAGCCACCGTGCGAGGAGACAACCCCATCGCTACCATCAACCAAGCTGGCTTCACCCTCTAGCATCTTCTAACGGTAGTGGGGAGCATGAGAGATGGGGTTTTGGGGCGGCGGCGAGGCTGTCCGAGCCGCCCCCTAGAGAGCGATGTGGGGGAATTTTTCCTGTTGAGGAGAAAAATTATAGCTTTTTAGTATCAAAATTATGTAAATTATCTGTACATGAGAAAAAAAATTCAACACTGAAAAAGTTTAAGGAGCAATGGCAACTTAGATGTACTAGAACATCTCCATAACATCATTTCTCAAGTCTACAAGCACTTAAATCAGTAAAAATAGCATTACAATAGCTAATTTTTTTTAAATAATACATTTTTTTAATTTAATTTCACAAATAATACACGAAATCCAAAAATTGCAAATCTAACGGACCGTCGTCTGTTGAAAATACGAAGGTGGTGGTTCGCCTTTTGAAAAACGAAGGGGGTGGTTCGTCCGTTCAAAAGACGAACGTACGTGTGAATGAACCTGTCCCAGTCACCACGTTCGTCTTTTGAATGGACGAACCACCCCCTTCATCTTTTCAAAAGACGAACCACCACCTTCGTCTTTTCAACGGACGACTGTCCGTTAGATTTGTAATTTTTGAATTTCGTGTATTATTTATGAAATTAAATAAAAAAATGTATTATTTAAAAAAAATTAGCATTACAATATGCGATCTAGCCCAGTGGCAGGAGAGCATTAGTTCCTCCCGGACGGGGTTCCTCCTCCAACTGGTCTCGTTTTTCTATCTGTTGTGGTGCATTTTGGATGACATACTAGGATTTTTGTTTTCCCAATTGAATTTTGGTCATATATAGTCATACATATGTCCAGTTCTCTTCTGGAAAAATTATAATGTCATTCTAGACTAAGTTCATAACAAAGATTGAAAATGACTACTTACCAACCAACTAATAACGACACTATTGCTGCTTTAAGGCATAATAGTTGGCTATTGTTACCATAGCGCGGTTAGCAATAATTGGTATAAGGTCATATAGGTAGTTTATAGGCTCCAAAATATATCTATAGATATCGATTTAAAACATTCTTAGTAACAACATGTTAGGTTATGCGTGATACACCGTAGTAGTACACATAAGTACTCTCCCCTTTTAGAAATATAAAATATTTTAGCTTTGTGAATCAAATGTATCTAGACGTCTTTTAGTGTATAGATTCGTAGATATTTGGAGTGAACCTATACACTAAAAGACATCTAGATATAATCATTGCACAAAGCTAAAATGTCTTATATTTCTAAACGGGGGAGTAATGTTCAACCCAGGAGACAACCAATCACTTGTACTACAATCATAATTTTCCACCAATTCATAATTGTAGACAACATTTACTCCAAAAAAAAATGTAGACAACATATTTTAACTAGGTATTTTGAATAATTTCAATATCTCTATATATCTACTTTAGACAAAAGTAATGTAAGTGTGCCATATATTTTTCATTTCTAGCATATAACCTAGCCCGCACATCTGGTAAGTATATAATTCATGGAATTATATTTAAACGGGGATATAGTACCATTTATGTGTGATATTTTATAAAAAGAATAGAACTTTATGCTATGTGATATCATAGTTATAGTAAATTTGTGTTTGTTGACCATTTGGTTGTACATATATTAAACTATACATATAATTTGAAGTATCCAAAATTCTTTTTCTTGCATGCGAAATGTGGTAGGACAATTTTTTTTGTAGATCTTTTATTTTACTCGGAGGTTTAGGGTTGCATGTCAATATGCTGTGATCTATATATGTGAAAATGCATCAGTTGTGACTTGTTTACATTTATTATGATGATCTAGCGGCTATGATTTGTTTCGGCACATGGCTATGAGTTGCCATGTGCTTAGACATAATTATGAAAACTCGGCCCATGATATGTTGAGTATCTAGCTAGTCATCATGTTGCTAATTTTACATTTTGTTTTAAGTCATTTCAAAAAGCATTTATTTTACTGAAATTGTATACAGATATCATAATACTATAATCCTTATAATGATAGAGCAAATGAGAATTCTTAAATTCTTGTGAAATGGGAGTACAGCATATTGCTGCGTTAATCGCAGCAGTGGGCGTACAGAGACTGGAACAAAGTAAAGAGATCAAAGCGTCCTGGCTGCCACGGCGAGAGAAGACAGTGATAAAAATAGGCCGTCACTCCGTAGCAGCTACAAGACACATACCTATACGTATTACAGACACGTACGTACATATACGGTCAGTGGCTAAAAATATACTGCCATTGCCGACAGCAATTGAGTTCCTTGATCGAATTATTCCCCCAGTTACCGAAATTACTACGTTTGTAGTTTCAGTACACAACCATGTTCTCGTCGAGCGCCGAGAACCACGCCGCCAGGTCGTCGCTCGCCTCCCTGCACAGCAACGGGGCGGCGGCGTTCGGCAATGCTGGGTTCCAGAGCTCAGCCGCGCCTGAAAATGCAAAAAACGTAAGGCTCAGATTGAATCCATGCACATATCGACGGGAAATAATCCAACAGTTGATCGAGCAAGTGCCCGTACCGGTGCCGGCGGCGGTGGTGGTGGTCGGCAAGGGATATTCCCATCTGAGCTCGTTCTCCAAGATCACGCCCATGTCGCCGAAGAAAGGCATGTGCGACTCGCCTGCGCCTGCGCCTGCACCTACACCTGCACCGGCGAAGTCTTCGCCGATGAAGAATGTGGCGGCGTCCTGCTGCTGCTGAAAGCCCAGGTCAGGCGCGGCCATGTTGGACACCACCTCCCCACCGTACATGGGAGAAGGAGAGTTCTGAAGCTGGAACGCGTTGCCGACGATTTCGAGACGCGGAGGGCTGGGCGTGAAGGAGGAGGCGTTGCAGCTTATCGGGTGGTCGGTGGTGACCAGGGACGAGCTGCTCCCCACCTTGCGCATCTGCTGCTGCTGCTGATGGCCTTTCGCCTTGGCCGGCGCGGCCGCCGCGTCGCCGCCGTGGAGAAGGCCGGCCTCGGTGCGCTTGCTGACGCGGCAGAGCGCGTAGGCGCCGAGGAAGTTGGAGGCGCCGTGGAGGAGGTCCTGGCAGAGGCGGTACTCGTGCATGACCCAGTCGGTGCGCTCGCCGCCGGGGGCCCTGCCTCTGTAGAACACCAGCGTCTTCCTCACGCCGCACACGGCGCCGCCGTCGCACGACACCTTGCGGTCCTTGCCCGTGGCCTTCCAGTAGCCCGTGGTCGTGGCCCGGTTCGTGCGCGACCCGTTGGGGTACTTGCGGTCCCGCGGCACGAAGAAGAACCACTCCAGGTCCCTCTTGGGCAGGAACGACTTCTCTGAAAGAGAAAAACAGAAAGGAGAACTCTGAATGTTAGCCAGTATTATACAGTATTCACATTGATCACTGCATGGCATGATGCAATATCTAATCAGAAAAACTAGCTGTAGACTTCAGTAATTTAATCACAGAGATGGTTATGGCAGAATCAACTGTGTACTGCTCCACAAAAAAACTGTGCACTGATTGCTGTAATTAGCTGTGCTTGTGCAGAATATGCCAAAAGTGAAAGGTAATGAGACGATGGCTTTTAAAAATTTCTCTGGTGGTTTAGAGAACAAGTTTCTTTCTGAAAAGGCGGTAGAATGACTCATATGCAACCGGCCTAAGCTAGGGAATAAGGCTGGACGATGCCTGTTGCCAAAGAAAAAAGAACCTTTTCATGTATGTATGCTGCTAGCTAGCCAGCAATGAGGATGAATTATTCTTTCTTTCCTATACTATTCGAGGATGTCAACTAACCTGCGATAAATTGTTCGCTAAAGCAAAACTTTCTGTTGTCTGACATTGCTAAGATTCAACTATCATACATCAAGCAGCAAAAGTTTCCGCACACTTTTGTCACAGTTGACTATCACACGGCATGAACGGGAGCTAAAATTGCGAAATACTACAAGATGTATTTACCTGGCAATTCCCATGGCTCGAACTTGTAGAGATCGATGACAGGGATGACCTCCAGCTCTATCTTGAGGTTGTCGACCCTCCTCTTGAGGTAGTACCCGACCAACTCGTCGTCGGTGGGGTGGAACCGGAACCCGGGCGGCAGAGTCATGGTCCCGGCCATTACTTACTTGCCTGAAACTTGCAGCCAATTCAAATATCTTGGGCAGTCGTCGCAGTTCGATCCAACACTAGCTCTTGCACCGTCAATAATACCTAACTATATTTATGTAGCCGTCAACTGCCGATCACAAATATTTCCGGCAGGACGGACTTGGTGAGAAGTAAGGAGGGGAATGGAGTCAGGTGGTGTATCGGCTGAAGATCTGGAATATCCAGAAGTAGAAGCTTTTGTTGAGCTTCTGGAGGTCCAGCGGCGAGGCGGCGATGAAGACGATGTACCAGCTGCCAGGACTCACGATCATTATCCTCAGGTCAGAGGCTCCAGAAGGCCTTGCTAGGACAGAAATGCTAACTAGACAAGGTGCTATGGGAGGAACTTGTGAGGATGGATTGTTCGAGCAAACTGTTGGAGGTCGATCGTGGCTAGCTAGGTGGGTGTTGGCGGCGCGAGGAAGACGAAGATGGCTGGAGAGGAGGAGGTGGTGCCTGTGTGCGTTTGCTGAATTGGGGGAGGAAGCTGTGAGGGGTAGCCATGTGTTTATATAGAGCAGCCGAAAGCGAAAGAGGTGAGAAGGTTGTACGAGACAAGCAATTCCAAAACCTCTGGCTGCGCTTGTCGCGCGCCCAAGCCGCCGCCAAATACCGTTTCGCACTTCTGCCCGCCCCCTTCCTGCTCCTTCTTCCTCCTTTTCCTTGAGGTCCAGTTCACCATTAACCGTTAACGTGTCTGTTCCCGTGTGCAAGGCATCCCGCTGCTGACGATGCACTCTAATTCTGAACCCCCTGATTCAGCAGCAGGCAGCTGGAGGAGGCTGGAAAGCGCAATTTTGTTTTCATATGGGCTTTCGTTTTGTATACTGGTTTATTCCGCTGTCAGGAAGATCCTCACTTAGCCAGTTCGGTTTAAGTTGGTGTTAATTAGTTTATCCTCCGCCGCGTAATGGTGTCCGAAATTCAGATAAGCTCCGTGTGAGTGACCACCCGCCATTTTTACTCTGTTTTTTCAACAGCCCGTGTTCATACCCGTGTCGACTTTCAGCCGAACTGCAAATTTACGATTTCTCACTGGACCTTGGTGTTTTTTACAGTACAGGTAAAGATGCTAATAGTACATTCCAGTGACAGGCGACATAAACTAGACTTAAATGAGTGACCATCTTTCGTTAGGAATTTAATCAGTGACCCTGATTGACATCCCCACACACATATGTTATGGATTCTGAATTGACATGCATTACGCATATCGAATCCCCTCGTGCATTATGCTCGCCTCCTCTCTTCTCCCGAACACGCATTGCCAAATGCCTAGTGTTGTTGTGTTGACGCATCAACGCAAGTCGCCTCATCAACAAAAAACGTTTCTTGTCTGTTTGTTGTACTGACCTGATATTTTTTGAAAGTTCGTGGAAGGGACCAAGCCGTGTGTGCAAATCGCATCAGGACAACGCAGCTGGGATAATCGTCAAGAACTGATTCGGTCTGAAACTAAAGTGACACATCTTGGAGCTGCTATTAGTTCGTGCTTTGTAGGTAACAGTAAAGTGCCATACATGACGAGCAGTTAGCTCCTGTCACCGTCAGGGTGGAAGTACACGTGGATCCTAGTCAGAATGATTCTGAGACTAGCACACAGCTAACCGTACAGTAGTAGTACTATTACGGTATGCTTTAAGTGTATATATTTTGTAGGTATGTGTTAAAAAGTTAAGGCTAAATGCATCCGTCGATGCAGAGACGAAGCTTTATCCCCTTTTCGGAAAAAATACTTATGTGTAAAATCAATGCGTGTGGAGCCGGATACCAACTTTTTCAGACTGCTTTCAGGCGTATTATAAAGCTACCCCAGTCATTTTTCCATCCCACCTGAATGTTGAAAATTGCTCTACCGACATACTAGTTCACTGAACATGTATAAAAAAATAATGCGGGAATGCATCTACAGAGATAAGTATTTCATCTCCAGGCAAAGCTATACTTCAGTTTTGGCCAATACTTCAGTTTAGAAGAAAAAAAGGTTAGGACTGAAGTTCCCAATACACCAAAAAAATAATAGTTTTGGAGGATACCTCAGTTTTTAGTACCGTAGTATTCTTCAATACAACAGTATTTTCATAAATTATAGTATTAGCAGAATACTTTAAAAACACATTGATTCCAAATGGGTCCTCAGTATTTGGGATCTTGACTAGCTGCATATATCTCTCCACGTGCATCAATGGCGTTTTTCCTCGACATATTTGAGTACATAGGTTTTCGGACACGTTGCTGTTACGGTGAGCTCGCTGGGATCAAGGTTTGATCAATTAACTACAATTCAAGCAATGATATAAACATGTACTTAATTAATTAACAAAAGGACTGTTCTTAGCTTACACACAAAAGGAAGACCACTGAGCCCATGCTGTTTCTACATAGGGAAGAGGCCCTGGCCATGCAGTGACATCAAGATAGCTGGAGTGCTATACCTGCTTTGGCTTTGCAAACCTTTTCTTAGCTAAGCTGCACTTTCTTCTTCTTGTCTCTCTCTGAAAACAAGAGCAGCTCTGCCTCCACTGGCCACTCGGAGACAATTGTACTTCTCAGCCACCAAATCTCACAAGAACTTGAGTCAGTTGAGTGCCTCGGTCAATAGCAGTCACCATCTTATCACTACTTTGTCACTCTCAGGGCAGGGGTTGGTGCTCAACTACTTGCGTACCACCATTCCTTGACCAAAATGACAGTGCGTGCTTAACTTCAGTTGGAGGTTCAAAGACTAAATTTTTAAAAAAGTTGCAGGCTCAGTATATCATAGCAGTTGTATGCTCACTAAGCGACAAACCTCGGCATTTTTCTATTTGAGCAAGACAATGACTCCTGCTGTATTTTTCATTGTTTTTGATAGAAAATTATTTATAGAAGAAAAAACGAAAACCTAACTAAACAAAAACTGATGGAAATTTTGATGCCAAAAATTCAAATTGGAGTACTTCCCCGTGTATGCATAACCAAGTCTGGTTGAATTCTGGCATCCAATATTTGTGAAGATGTGATCCTTTCTTGTTGTCCAAATAGCCTAAGTTGCAGAATGAAAACATTCATAAAGAATGTAAGCAACAATGTTTTTGTTAGATGTATATATTTGTATATTGTAGTTTCTCCATATGTTAGGGGCTTCCTGCATATTTGCACCTGTACTTGTACTATATATTGTGGCATTTGGCCCCCGAGAGGAATACAACTTGTCTATTCCTAACATGGTATCAGAGCCGGTTTTAGGGTTTCCGTGCCCACCGGTCCTCTGCTTGTGATCGCCGCCGCCGTCAGCTCAACCCGGCCACCGCCGGTTCCCGTTCTGGCCGCTTGCGTGAAGTCCTCTCCGGAGCGATCTCGTTCTGCCTCACCGCACCACTCCCAGATCGATTGATCTTGTTCCTCTCCCGAGATCGATCTTCCAGACCCCGATTGGATCTGTCTGCCCTGCCCTCGATCGGCCCCCAGACGCCACCTGCCCCGCCCCCGATCGGGCCCCCAGACGCCACCTGCCCCGCCCTCGATCGGAGCTGCCAGGTGCCCCCGCGATCGGAGTTGCCAGGAACCGCCTCCACCAGACGGGCCCGCGATCGGGGCTGAGCTGCAAGGTGCCCCTGCCCTCGATCCACCCGACGGGCCCCCACGCCACTCCTGCCCTCGATCGGAGCGACTGCAGCGTCTGCACGCGCAACTGTAGCGTCTGCACGCGCTCGCCCCGCCACAGGAGCCTCTGCACGCGCCTTCAGATCGTCGGATCTCCGTCGCCGGCCGTCATCACTGCTGGGAATTTATCCCCGGCGGCTTGAATTGTTCTTCCCCGCCCCTTAGGCGCCGCCTTTCCTCCCGGCTGGCCGGAATTTGGCTGGCATCTGCGTACAGCTGCCGTTGACCAGATTTGCTTCTAAAAAAAGAGATGTCTTCTGCATCGGGTTATGTTGCGATTCCTCACTGCCCGGTGATCTTCGATGGCGCGAATTACCCTAATTTCGCTGCCTTTATGCGCGTTCACATGCGCGGTCTCCGTCTTTGGGGTGTGCTCTCCGGCGAGGTCCCCTGTCTGCCGTGCCCCCTGCTCCCGTGGCTCCTCTTCCACCGACGCCGATTGTTCTCGGCGCTGATGCTTCTCAGGAGGCCAAGGATGCTGCTCAGAGTGCCGATGATAGTCTTTGTTGCGCTTATGACCAAGTTCAAGCGATTACTCGATCTCGAGGCCTATCGCCACGCTCTGACTGCTTACACTCAGTGGGTCGATGAGGATGCTCGTGCTGCTGTTGTTCTCACCTCCAGTGTTCTGCCCCAATATGCTGCTGAGTTCATGAGCCTCCCTACTATTGCTGCTCAGTGGGCACATCTTTGTCAGCGCTATCAGCCGTCTGGGGATGCTCTTTACCTGTCTGTGGTCCGCCAGGAGCATGCTCTTCAGCAGAGTGATTCCACTATTGATGAGTTCTATACTCAGAGTGCTGCTATCTGGCGTCAGCTTGATTCTCTTCGTACTGTTGTTTGTGGCACATGCTCTTGCTGCCAGATTGTGCGCTCGGATTTGGAGTTTCACCGCATCTATGAGTTTCTGTCTCGGCTCCGTCAGGAGTTTGAGCCCCGACGTGCTCAGCTGAATGCTCGTGGTCGTGTTCCGCTCTCTGAGGTGTTATGCGAGCTTGGTGAGGAGACCCGTCTCCGTGGTCTTGGTCTTCTTGCGGTTCCATCTGTGCTTGCTACTCGTGGTCCTCCTATGCCGTGCTTCCTCGACTCACCGCGGTCCTCTGCCCGCCGATACTACCCACTCCTCCAGTCGTGGTCGAGTCCGCATCGGGCCTCGGTCGAGTCGGCCCAGCTCGTGGTCGTGGTCGCTGGTTCTCTTAAATCCTTTGCTCTTCTTGTAACAAGGATGGCCACACTTGGGCCACCTGTTATACAGGATCCCGATTTACGCCAAGAACACCGGGCTCGTGGGAAGTCGGCTCCGGATCTTCAGCTTGCTCTCTCCGATCGTGACATTATCGAGTCTTCGCGTCCGCTTGTCGCTACAGGCTCTTCTTCGGCGAGCACTCTGGTTACGTGATTGATTCTTGAGCACTCTGCGACCACCATCTTCTACATCAGTGCGTCTGTATCTGGATTCTGGAGCTTCCTTTCATATGACCTCTGAGTCTTCTTTTCTGTCCGCTCTTCGTTCTCTCCTTTCCCCTGTCCGTGTTTTCACGGCCGATGGTACCTCTCTTCCTGTTTATAGTCGGGGCACCCTTTCTACTTCTTGTTTTTCTGTTCCTGATATTTCTCATGTCCCTCTTCTTAAGATGAATCTGTTCTCTGCTAGCTTGACTTCGACTCTGGTTGTCGCGTCATTCTTGATCTGATTATTGTGTTGTTCGGGACCGTCGCACAGGCCCTGGTTGGGCTAGCCCTCGCAATGTGACTCTTCAGGACTTTGGGAGTTAGACTGGCTTCGTGTTCCTTCAGTTTTCACTTCATCTGCCAGTTCTTCTCCGGTCGTCGCCTCTGCTACCAGCTCCTTTCAGCAGTGGCATCATCGTCTTGGTCACCTTTGTGACTCCCGCATGTCGTCATTAGTTTATCGTGGTCTTCTGGGGTATGTCTCAGGAGATGGGTCTTTACATTGTCAGGGCTATAGGTTAGGTAAACAGATTCAGCTTCACTATCCTACTAGCGCGTCTGTATCTCAGCGACCTTTTGATTTAGTTTATTCCGATGTTTGGGGTCCGGCTCCTTTCGCTTCGAAAGGGGGCCATCGCTACTATATTTTATTCATCGCTGATTTTCTCGGTACACTTGGTTGTATTTTATGCGCTCTCGCAGTAAAGTGCTCTCCATATATCAGCGTTTTGCAGCCATGGTCTGTACTCAATATTCTACCCCCATTCGTGTATTTCATGTTGATTCTGCTGGTGAGTATATCTCCCAGGTGTTGCGAGGTGTTCTTGCTGAGCAGGGCACCCTTGCTCAGTTCTCCTGTCCTGGCGCACATTCCCAAAATGGTGTTGCTGAGCGTAAGCATCGCCATCTTCTTGAGACCACTCGTGCCATGATGATTGTTTCTTCTCTTCCGTCGCATTTCTGGGTTAAGGCTGTCGCTACGTCGGCTTATCTCATCAATATTCAGCCTTTCTGCCGCTCTGCAGGGTAGTATTCCTCTTGAGCGTCTATCTGGACAGTCTTCAGACTACTCCATGCTTCGCTTGTTTGGTTGTGTTTGCTATGTTCTCCTTACTCCTCGCGAACACACCAAACTGACCGCTCAGTCTGTTGAGTGTGTCTTCCTTGGATACAGTGATGAGCATAAGGGCTATCGCTGTTGGGACCCCGTTGGTCGTCGGATGCGTATCTCTCGTCATGTTATTTTTGATGAGACGCGTCATTTCTATCCTCGTCCCGCCGCTGGTACCTACCCGCTGGAAGATATCTCTTTTCTTCTTTTTCCTGACACACCTCCTTCTACTCCTATTGTGTCTATTTTAGGATCTCCTCCTCCTGATGTCTCTTCTTTGACACCGTCCTCCTCTACTCCGTCTAGTTTTCCTAGTTCTCCTTGTTCTCCGGAGTCTTCCTCTGTTATTCCTTCTTCTTCATCGTCGTCTCCTGAGTCGTCTTCCTCTGATGAGATTCCCTCTACTCATCCTGTTCGTCAGCGTCATGCTCCCAACCGTTACTCTCCTAGTCAGTATGGTCTTTCTGTTGCCTCCGAGCCGACTTCTTATCGGGATGTTGAGCATCATCCTGAATGGCAGCTGGCCATGGCTGAGGAGATTGCTGCGCTTGAGCGCACTGGCACCTGGGATCTTATTTTTTCCCCTCCTGGTGTTCATCCTATCACGTGTAAGTGGGTCTATAAGATTAAGACCCGCTCTGATGGATCTCTTGAGCGCTATAAAGCGCGTCTTGTGGCTCGTGGTTTTCAGCAGGAGCATGGTCGTGACTATGATGATACCTTTACTCCTGTGGCTCATATGACCACTGTGCGTACTCTTCTTGCTGTTGCCTCTGTTCGTCACTGGTCTGTGTCTCATCTTGATGTTCAGAACGCCTTTCTCAATGGTGAGTTGAGTGAGGAGGTTTATATGCAGCCTCCTCCTGGGTATTATGTTCCTGAGGGGATGGTTTGTCGTCATAGTCACGACCATACTCCTGGGTCTTCGACGTTCTCTTTATGGCCTCAAACAGGCCCCTCGTGCCTGGTTTGAGCGCTTTGCTTCTGTAGTGACTGTTGCTGGTTTCTCCCCTAGTGCTCATGATCCAGCGTTGTTTGTTCACACTTCTCCTCGTGGACGCACTCTTCTTCTTCTCTATGTTGATTATATGATCATTACTGGTGATGATTCTGAGTATATTGTCTTTGTTAAGGCTCGTCTTCGTGATCAGTTTCTTATGACTGATCTTGGTCCTCTTCGATATTTTCTTGGGATTGAGGTTTCCTTCACTTCTGATGGCTTTTACATCTCTCAGGAAAAGTATATTCAGGATCTTCTTGCTCGTGCTGCTCTTGGGGATGAGCGCACTGTTGAGACCCTTATGGAGCTTAATGTTAAGCTTCACCCTACTGATGGTGATCCTCTTCCTGATCCGACGCGTTATCATCATCTTGTTGGGAGTCTTGTTTATCTTGCGGTCACTCGTCCTGACATCTCTTATCCTGTTCATATTCTGAGTCAGTTTGTTTCTGCTCCTACCACTTTTCACTATAGTCATCTTCTCCGTGTTCTTCGTTATCTTCGTGGTACGATCACTCGTCTCCTTTTCTTTCCTCGTTCCAGCTCCCTCCAGCTCCAGTGCTATTCGGACGCTACGTGGGCGAGTGATCCTTCAGATCGCCGTTCACTTTCTGCTTACTGTGTGTTTCTTGGTGGTTCGCTCATTGCTTGGAAGACAAAGATACAGACAGCGGTTTCCCGTTCGAGTGTTGAGGGCTGAGTTGCGTGCTATGGCTTTGTTGACTGCTGAGGTGACCTGGTTACGGTGGTTACTTCCGGATTTTGGGGTCTCTATTACCACACTCACTCTGATTTTGTCTGACAGTACATGTGCTATTAGTGTTGCACGTGATCCGGTCAAGCATGAGCTTACCAAGCATATTGATGTTGATGCTTTCTATACACGTGCTCAGGTGCAGACTGAGGTTGTTGCGCAAGATGTGTGCCTTCAGATTCTGATTGGCGGTTTTCTGACGCATAGACCAGAGCGCAGCATGATTTCTTACTCTCCAAACTCAGTGTTGTGGATGCACCATGAGTTTAAGGGGGGAGGGGGTGTTAGATGTATATATTTGTATATTATAGTTTCCCCATATGTTAGGGGATTTCCTGCATATTTACACCTATACTTATACTATATATTATGGCTTTTGACCCTCACAGAAATACAACTTGTCTATTCCTAACAGTTTACAGTGAGTGGTCTAATCAATCGACCATCGCACCTCTTCCCTGTTTCATTTCTCACCACTTAATTAGTGGTTCGTTTTGTGTATGTATCACTCCTACTAGCGCTCGGCTTGACCACATTGGGTAACCTAACTAGCTACCAACAGAGGAGAAAGGAGATTTAACTAAGCACCAGTGACTAAGTCCAGCTAGCTCCCTATCAGATGTTCCTAACTACTACTGTAAGCAACTATAATGTCTCCACAAACCCAGGACACGCCAGCACGCACAATGAACCAAATGCTACCTTTGCACTAGTATTACTTTGCACTGCATGCATATGATTAGCTTTGGATCATTAGCTTAATATCTAGGACCAGAGCACTGCTGGTTCTGACCACTGTCAAGACCAGTGGTCTGAGGACAGATGACGGCAGCCAAAGCCATTTCCAGTTGTGAACGCGTAGGGGTCCCACCCGAAGACCTGAATTGCTTTCTACGTAGCCGTGGGGCCGATCTTGTTGTGAACTGCTTGACCAAGTTCACTTTATTCAGAAGAGCATCGTCTGCACCATCACGGCCTCATCAGCTTGCCACTAAGGCCGGCCCCCTTTTGATCTCGTATCTCCAAGGAAACCCCCCACTTATTTCTCCATCTCCTCATGCAGGCATTGTTAATTACTTCAGTTAGCTCGTGATCTGACAGAGCATCGGGACATACTGCAATTCAAGAGTTAGTATGTGAACACAGCTTTTCTCTTGTTATCATGATTTGCCAAGTTTATGTGTTGCTAGTCTAGATGAGCTAAAGCAGCTGGTATGACCAGGCATATATAGCATCAACTTTGCTAATGCAAGTACAGACAGCGGAGCTGGACGCGTGCTTATGATTAGACGTCGAAGAGATCAGATGACACATGCATCACCTTATCTTGACCGACAATTCCCTTTAGCTTCCACACCAAGAATCTCCCTGTTTAGTTGCATATAATTTCGGCCTAGGTAGTGCAGGGTCATCTGAAAGTCAAATCAGTAGCTTCCCATGCATACGTGCCTTCAAGAGCGCTACTCTTAATGACATTCAGTAGTGAAGTATGATCAATACCATGTAGGAGGCTAAATAGTACTACTCCCGTAGCTGATGTCAGAATTATTCGATTCTATTGCTAATTAGTTATGAACAGAAACACTTTAGGTGGCCAGCTTCAGTCTGAAGTGTTTACTTGGATAGTGCATGTTGTGCTTGAGGTAGCTTCCTTAATGCATCTGGGGTCCATGTCAGCGCGTGCCATACAAGGCTTAATAAACTGAACAAAAGCCATTGATAAGTTAATGTATTTATTCATAGAAAATATCATAGGTAGGGCAGGGGCAATTTAGAGGTTTGGCCGGTTATACATGTAGTGTTAATTATTCAGCAAAGCAAACAGGGGGAAGAAGTGAACCCTAGATTATCATATATGCCAAACATATACGAAGGATCAACTAATCAGCACTATGAGAACAATTAATTAATTAATTAATTAAGTGAAAGAGAATCTTCATAACGGGATGGGGCACAAACCATGCATGTACGAGATATACCTTTCCTGGCCTGGAATCCTCATGACAGTGTAAAAAAACAAGGAAAGAAATGTGCATGATCATAGTATATGTGTGCACTATAGCTAGCTTATTTGCTTCTCTCCCAAGACACCAAAATAAAAGAGATTCAAAGCTTCATGAGGGCCACTAGGGAAGGAATCCCTAGCAAAGCCGGTTTTCGGCGTATGCTTCGCTTTACTGCCAGTTATTTTACTAAGCGACTAAACTCGCAACTTGGCTTAAATTTGCTACAGCCGAAGTGATATTAGTATACTTGCCACGCGTCTCTACCATCTTTTTTTCTTTTGGTGGATTTTTTTTTGAAAATGTAAGCTTTTCATTTCCATTGCTGATTTGTGAATATATAGCAGCACTCTTATGCAAGGAAAAAAATAGAGCGGTGTAGCAAATAGCACTGGCCTTAAAAAATTGCTGATTTTTTTGAGACATCGTACACTGATTTATTTAGCGAGGCATGACTCAGACCGCTATAGCGTGCTATTAGCGGGCTATTTTTTTACCATGTCTTATGTAATATTATCTCCTCCGAATCCAACTTATTAGTAGACTCATATTTGTCTAGATTTTGGTGTATCTAGATATGTTTTAGTGCTAGATACGTCCAAATCTAGACAAATCTGAGTTCATTAATTTGGATTGGAGGGAGTAGTATATTTGTTGCGCTTCTTTCATCAGTTTCAAGTTTTGGTTTATTTATTGACATGGAAACAACATGTGAGGCCCCTACTGAGCAATTTTAATTTATATAAAAGGACATGCAAAATGCTTCAAATTATTGTGTAGGTCATGAAAGTAAACCTAAACACTAAAAGATGTACAGATACATATGTTTCAAAAAAATGCTAAAATGAAAGAAGTGTAGTCTGAATTAATCAGTATATAAAAAGATATACATAATAGTTGAGCCTACCATGCACATATGTATAATTTTGTTTTGATGCCAACGATTCAAAAATCTTTGGTGATTATTTTTGCCAACAAGAGTAAATATGATTCGATCTAGAGAATCTTTTCACTGTAGCGTGGACCTCTGGATCAATTCAAAATGAAAACAGATTCCAGCCTGACGAGAAAATTGCACGTAACACCAAGGTTTGGTGACCTTGTTGCACAAAACACAGAAACAAGATACTAGTTGCAACAAACCCCATATTTTCATGTAATCTGTTGCAGCCAACCTAAATTAAGGATTTAGAGGCTTAAAAAATGTAACTAACATATGGCCTGTATGTTTGTACAATATACGTGTATAACCATATGTAGAGTACACCTAGATTATTTTCTAGTCCACCAGTTCAACTTGCTAGTCCACTGGTTAAACAAGATTCGACAGACACGAACTCTTCGCAAAGAAACAGAGGCGAACAGAATCGCTCTCGCCAAGATCTAGCTCTGCGCGACGGGGACGGGAGATGAGGCGCCGCCGACGAAGGCGGGGAAGGGCTGGCAGCGAAGAATCCGGTCATTGAGGGCGGCAGGTGCTACCCTACCTTGTTCAGCTCTCCATCTAATCGTGGAGGGCGACAGGTGCTTCCTGGCATTGAAGAAGGAGGCACTTGATTGCTTCATATTTTGTATGTGCCCGGACACACTTGATTGCTCCATATTTTGTATGTGCCAGGATGTATTTAATTATTATCTATGAAGTTTTATTGGACTTAATTTGACCTATGGTCGGATGTTGATGCCCTCTATGATATACATAATGCTATATTGATGCTCAAATATTTTGATGTGCATAGTCTATAGTATTTCCTAGTGATATGTTGTCCATTTATTAATTTACCGTATAATTATGGTATACTGTACAGAAATACATGGCCATATGTTTTAATAAGCCTCTAAATCCCTTGTTAGGGCTGGTTGCAACAGATTACACCAAAACATAGGGTTTGCTGCAACTAGTGTCTTGTTTCTGTGTTTTGTGCAACAATGTCCCCAAACCTTGGTGTTATGTGCAATTTTCTCCGGCCTGATGGAACGGCGTAGTAGTATACAAGGTGGACCGGCCGCTCCTCGTTGTCAGATGTCAGATGATAGAGCATCTCCGCTCGTTGGCTGAACCCAGGATGAAAATTTGTCCGTTTTTTGGCCAGCCGGAACTAGTTTTTGGTCTGGATATGTCCATTTTTCCACCCGCGTATCCAGGCCAAGTCCCCAAGTTCAGCTAAAATTCATCAAAGATGGGCAAATTTCATTAAGTTGGGCGAATATAGACGGATTACATCAAATTTAAACTAAACTAGTACATAATAAACTTAAAAAAGCCGCCGCCGTGCCCTCGCCGTCCTACATGCCGAAGTTGTTGTAGAACGCCGTGTATTCGGGGTCGGCGCGGTCGTCATCCTCGCCGCCGTCGGCCGCGCGCTCCGTGGCTGGTAGGGCGGGCCCTCGTCCCGTCGTCCTCGTCCCGGACGTAGAGAGGGGCGTCCTGGTAGGCGAGCTCACGTCCAGACAACGCCCGACGACGGGCGGCCGCTCGCTCTGCTGCGAGCGAGGATGCGCCGCTCGCCGCTCTCGATCCTTCTGGACCACTATAGGATGTCCGGCGAGGAGGGCTCCATCGGCGGGGGCTGCGGCGTCTGCGGCGGGGCCTCGCGGCAGCTCGCTCAGCGATCTTCAAGCGGCGTCTTGGTGGCGCGAACCTTCTATCTTAGGCGGCGGGCGTAGGTGGCGGTTGAGACGCCATCGCCCGCGGCTCGCGGATAGCGATAGCAGCAGCGCGTCCGCGGCGGCTGCGCGCAGCGACTCGCCTCGCGCTTAAGCGATCGGCGCGCTGTGGCGCCGCGGCCGGAGGAGTGGGACGCCGAGGCGGAGGAGGACGAGCTCATGCTCGCCATCCTCCTCGGCATCCAGTTTGACGGAGGACGCCGACCGGACCTGGCCGCCGGCATCGGTGTGCGCGGGAAGCCGAGTCGCGACGTGTTCCCGCGGTTGATGTGCTCCATCACCGCCTCGAGGGTCCGCCCTGGCGCGCTCCACCAACGCCGGCGACCCGCCGAGTTGTTGCGCTTCGGCGGCGACTCGTTGGGCGGCCCCTCGTGGTGGTCGAGCTCCTGCTCGCGGCGTTCGGCGAAGAATTGCTCCCAGTGGAGCAGGTTGTCGGCGCTCTCCGCTTCGGCCGGGTCGGCCATGTCGTTGATGTACTCATGTACATCGAACGGCAACTGCTCCGGCGTCGGCACCGGCGGGACAGGGATGCCGCCGGCACTCAGCTTCCAGCCGGGAGGCATCCACATGTCTGGCGGCGCCATATAGCCGGCATCGTGCAGAAGGCGTGCCTCCCAGGCCTGCAGAGTGCGCCAGCCAAAGCCGTTCGCCGCAGCTCTATCACCGGGGTACCGTGAGGCCATGGCTAGGAGGGGGAAAACTGTGGGAGAGGGTTCCCCGGAGTTTGTGGGTGGGGGAGCTGTGAGCGAGTGTGGAGATCTCCGACGAGGGGGTACGGCTTATAAAGGCCGAGGTAGGCGGCGAGGGTGTGGCGAGGCGAAAAGGGAAATGAAGTTAGTGCCCGCCGGTCCGCGCGGGAGCCGATGCGACGACGGTGGCGTCGTAAATCGGCAACGCGTGGCCGACGCGACGGGCAGTTAATGTTCGGCGGTCGCCGCGTAGTTTCGAGGATGACGACGACTCGACTTATGTCGCTGACTCGGTGGGTCCATGCGTCGCCTCGTTTTTTCGACGAACTCGCTGAGTCCGGCGTTCCCAAGGCGTACCCGGAAACCTGGGTTTGGTCTGGATAGTCCGGACCAAAATTGACCCAAATCCGGCCGAAACCAGGTCCTTGGGTACACGACTGGGCCAATTTTCGCGTCCGGACCAAAATTCGATGTCCGGATCGGCCTCTTGGGTAGGCGAGTGGAGATGCTCTTATATGTAGAGGTGGAAATGTGACATGTTTGTTCTATGTCCCTGTTGGCCGATGAAGATGACAACCCCAATAATTTTTATATTGGAGTGTTGTTGGCCATGGTCGGCAAGAGATAGCGCGGCCAAGTCGCCGATGGATGGCGAGGTGAATGGGATACCTTAATTGGCATCGTCCTCTTCCGAGAGGCCGTTGTTTTCCGGCATCTCTGATCTATTGTCACCGGCCGGCTGCAGGTCATCCTCAGCACACACTATGCACCTCCGAACTAAGGCTCCGTCTGATGTTATGTTTGCAAGACCAGGCTAGTTCTCACGGTGGCGTTCCACGTGCCGCACGTACATCGATGAACTGGATCCCATGTCATGATTGAGGGACAGAGCTACACACAACACAGTACAGCGACCGCAGCCAACACGCGCAAATGCACATGAAATGGACAGTGCACAAAGTGAGCGTAACCATGTACTATGTAGCTCAACAAGGACGGCGACGGCGGGCGAGAGCGCCTCCCTTGGGAGACGGAAAGGACGCGATCGATCGACGCGGAGACCGGACAAAAGTGTTGTGGCGCGGCAAAGCTACCGGCCAGACCATCCACATCGACGCATGGACGTGATGCTCCGAAAAGAACATTTGGACATGGACTTGAACGCAGCAGCTAGACCAACGCCCACGTTCTCACGCTCCAACATCTGGCGTCAGACGACGACGAGGATGATGACTAGCGACCGCGACGGCGCGAGGACGAGCGGCTGAGGGTGGTGCTAGCTGGCGTGCTGCACGTTTGGGTTAGTCGTGTTTCATATGTCGTGACCATGCTGAATAAAACGAGCATTGCACGAATTACGGAGCAACGGTCACTCCGACTTCCACATCTCAAGTCTAACCGTACAAATTCCTTCAATTCTCTAACGAATAATGTTTGTTGCTTTTGTTCCCACTTCCAAACGACTCATCATAAGAGCTAGCATCTCTCTAGCCAAACTCGCAAAAACCTCCTTTAGACGAGCAAATGATTACTGTTTAGGCATCTAAATGCGTACATAGCTCAACTCGCATCCCTTTTAGATTATCAATATTTTAAGGATAGGCCTCGACGACTTGCAAAAAATAGGCGGCCGTGATCTCGCTGAGCAAAATATTCCCCCTCTAGCCAAGCACACAATCTCCATGTTGCGCCGCTTATCCCTGTCGGCGTTCACACCGGCGACCACCTGTTGAGTTCGCTCAGAGCCTGAAACATCCCCCGCCCTCCTCCCCCACTCCTCCTCGCTCGTTGTAGTTGTCATCGCCAGAATCGGGCCCTAGAGCCGTTGCATCCATTTTGATTCTACCGTCGATTCAACATCGTTTCCGTCCGTGGTGAGCTTGGTTCCATAAAAAACGGAGCCTTCGGAGCATGGGAAAGCCCTCATAGATCAACCGTCGTGGACCTAGGCATGGCCAGAACAGAGAGCCTGCAGCCTCTTTTCCGATGAGCAATTCCCGGAGGTCGAGAGTACGTTTACTCAACCGACGACCGACTACAGGGGCATTCCATGACCGCTACCTTGACTTCCGGTCGTCGCACAACCTTTGACGGTGGTCTCACCCCTCGCCATCGGCTCTACTCTGCCAACTGTGGTTCTCAACTCCTTCGCACACGAGGTGTTCAATGAATCCACTGCAAGAGTTTTTTTGTGTTTTATATTTCCTTTTCAACCGAGGATGACCGAGATGATCTTCGGCTATAGATGAAGAAGTTGAGGGAGATGATCTTTGATGACTCTTCATCGGAGGAGCGGATGGAAGATAAAGATTTGGAAATGGCTATGATTATGATTATGGTTCTGAACAAGGATTTTCGTTGGCCAAGGCTAGGATCCCAATTCGACCGTTTGTAATCAACCAAGATAGAGAGGAGGGGCATGCCAAACTTGTGAGAGATTATTTCAACCCCAATGCAACCTATCCTTTGTTGTTATCATTTATTTGATTTCGAACAATTTGATTTATTACATTTATTAATTCGGTTTGTAATATTGAATGATTTGGTTTATTACATTTAGTAATCCGGTTTATAATATTCAATGTTCACTTCAAATGATTTGGATTGCAACAAACAAAATTTTGCCCATCTAAATATAGGAGTTCGGCTAGGAACTACTTTCATTTAGATGAGCAAATATGAGAAGTTAATGGATAGGGAGGCTTTTTCTTATCTAAATTATAGGAGTTCGGCTAGATATGCTCTAAGTTTTTTATCTCGAGTCTATGACCCCATTGTATATTTAAAAGCACTGTTCAACTGTTCGAGTATATATATGTAATGCCGGATTCACCAATTCAGTTGCAGTATGTGCACCACGTCGACTCGGGACATCTTGGCTCTTAGCTGTTGCTGTATAGCCGGCTTGTTGGAGCGGCAGTCGGGATAGGAGGTGCATGGTGACGAATAGAGGGCAAGTTGTTGTGGTCTGTACCACGCATTCTGCTCGCCTGGTTGCCGTTGCTGGACGGCGCGGAGTTTCCTACTGCTCCAATCGCGAAGGCGCCCACTCTGACTCGCGCTATATGTCTTCTCTACCTTGTTCAGCATTATGTGTTCGATCTTGCTTCGTTCCCAGTCAGGTGATTAGGAATACAAAGTAGTAGTAATAATAATAATTTGTTTCAGGTTAATTCATTTCTTGCTACTATTCCTCATACATATTTTTCGTCTTGCAGCTATAAATGCTGTCTTGAACTATTCATATCATGTACCTGTAGGGATTGATTAGGTGACGTTCTATTCTGAATTTTCACACTGGTTTATTTCACCAGGTGTTCAATGAAAATCGAACTTAAGCAAAATTATGTTCTACTCTCTCCGTTTCAAAATATAAGATGTTTTAGATCTGTGAAGAAAATGTATCTAGACTTCTTTTAGTGTTTATATTCACTTCAAATTTGATGAACCTAGATACTAAAACAAGTCTAAATACATTTGTTCCACAGAGCTAAAACATCTTATATTTTGAAACAGAGGGAGTACTATATAGATACGCGAGCTTCGTCTCGCCGACTGCATAGCGTTGTCACAAACATTTAGTTTTGTTTGAATTTTCTACTTGTTTTTTGTTGATGCCTCTGGTTATTCGGATTAGCTATGCTAATTGGATCACATAGATTTTATGGGAGGTTAGATCATAAAATTGTTTTGGATGAATAACAGTGAGCAAAG
This sequence comes from Avena longiglumis, assembly GCA_030063025.1. NCBI lineage: Eukaryota > Viridiplantae > Streptophyta > Magnoliopsida > Poales > Poaceae > Avena > Avena longiglumis. The sequence goes on from CP125974.1 coordinate 463,346,914, forward strand.
CAAGCATCTGGGGGTCATAGGTACAGATACATAAAGTGAAGTTTGTGTGTACGTGAAAACACTATCAGATAGTAACATGACCCTACGATAGGAGACTATTCCTGAATCTGCACATACAAATTGTCCCAATTTGAAGATTCAGAAGAGGAAATGAGATCAGCCAAGATCCAGCGAAGGAAGATTAGACAAGGAGATGAATACATTGTTAACTTGGGCATGTCACGCTTTGGTCGAAGGAAACTTGTATCCGCCGCCGCACTCTACCGTAGGTGTTCGCCAAATACAGTCACAAACCGCCCTCGTTGGCGTCGGCGGCCACACGGCTACTCATGGCGGCGCACAGAGGGGAGAGGGGTGGGCATGAGGTGAATCAAGCGGCATTCACACCCAATTTCCCCATGCATCTTGAGAGGGGCAGGGGAGGGAAGGGGGTCAAGAAGAAGCAGGCGCCGAAGGCGGCCGTCACAACATAGGGTTCAAAGAGTGCGACGGGCTATAGGAAAAGGAGATGGAGATTGGAGGCGAAGGTGGAGCGAAGCAGGAGGAGGAGGGTTAGTGGTGACTTTTTTTTATGAAGCAATAGAGCTGGGATGAGACTGATCCATGGGGCCAAGACTGTCGATAGTAATAGAAGAAGGGTCAAAATTGATACCAACAGACGGTCTAGATCACTTCTACCCTAGATCGAACAGCCACAAGAGGCGTGCGCCGGAGTAGCCTCGGCTTGCTCGGTTATGACCAAGCTTAAGTAATAGAATAATTGTACCATGTTGCTACATTAGATTCGTGATTTGCTATGGAACACACGTGAGAAGCATTCAGAGTTTGTTACCGAAGTTAATTTTCTTTGAGGCTGATGACGAATCTACATAGAACAAGGGAAAGTTAAGGATTGGATGTGATGTTCCCTTCTCAGTTTCTACAGCATGCTGATACACTCAAAACAGTTTCCCAGTTATCGTTACTTACAGTTGATTGATTAGCACCAGAAAATAATGCAAGAAATTAACTGCTTCAATAGATTAATTTATAAAAGTTAGTCAGGGTTTAGTATCAATTCAAAACATACTTATAAGATGAAAACCTATGATGAGAAATTCTGTTTGGAAGGTTATGCTTATCTTTTTTTAAGTTGTTATTAAGATCGACATCTTTAGGGTGAGCTATAGAGAGGATAAGTAAGTTTTAAAATGCTTGCTAATCATGAATTCTCTGAGAAGTTTTTGAACACCTCTCAGTATTACTCTTAGTCCATGTAAAATATTTATGATATTTAGAATGGATATGGGGGGACTGTTTCACATAATTTCTTACGTACATGTTTCCCCTTTACTGCTCCCAAATTAGCTCTTCAGCTTAGTACAAGTTCTACTTAGGTATGCTCTAGCTTTGAAGCGCTTGCTTTAATTTACCAGATATGTTCTCTTGATGTGTCCTAACATTAGTTTTCACATTGCACTGACAATCTTTTATACCAATATCATTTATACTCTGCTTTCCTAACTGAAGTTCTTTAAGAACCTTGTCACAAATAAATATGAATGATCTCAAGTTGAGGACTGGAGGAGGAGAACGAGGGCGGCTATGGTGGCAACTACGGGGAAGAAAACTGCGTAGATTTTCTGCGTTGAGTTTTCATATACCATATCATAATATCTTATCTCAAGACAGAATTTAAGTTAGATTTTTCAACTTTATTTTCATTGTGAGTTGTATGCAATATCTTCGTACTCTTGCCAATATAGAGAACTGTTTTGTAAATTTAACTTTCTTTTTTATTACTTTGTGTGTTTGTATGAGCTCATGTCGCCATCATGATCTAGTGTACATCTAGAATGGGAGACCCTCCGCCAAAGACGAGGACACAAATATGGCTACCTTCGGAGCTGCCCTCAGTTCAATCATGCCTCCCCTTTACTGCATTCATTGTAAAGTACTCCTCCGTTTTAAAATATAGATGTTTTAGTCTTTTTCTAAAACACATCTAGAGTTTTAATTGTGTAGGTTTACTCATTTTATTCTGAACCTAAACACTAAAAATCGTCTAGATACATACGTTTCAGCAGAAGACTAAAATATCTTATATTTTAAAAAGGAGGGATTATAACCTTAAAGTTATGCTCTCCCGCTTGTGGAGATGATTGGCACACTCTTTGATCAATATATGTATTTTTTAATGGTTAATTATTTTTTCACATTTATTTGAAACTGAGATATACGTGCTGCACAGGTACGGAGCCGGACCTGGCGATCGGGAGGTGGCGACTTAAACCCATCTAGGGTTTCAATTCCCCTCGCTGGCGACACCGCCGGTCCGCTTCTCCTCCATTAGCCTTAGGGCCTTGGAGGCGTGGTGGACTATGGCCTCTTGTCGGCAGGAGGGTTCTCATTTTTTGTTTAGGTGTTTTTTTTACTTTGAGATGGTGAGGCAAAGAATATATCTTGAAGTCAGAATAAGGTCCTTTCTGTCTTATTTTTGCTCCGGTGATGTGTCTAACGTTGGCGGAGAAAGTGTGGAGTTGTGTGTCCGACGGATCTTCTGAGATCTGGCCGTTTTTCGTGTTCGTTGGTGTTGATTAAGGCCATTCTCTTCCGATTTACTTTTGTCATCTTTGGCATGTCGTGGTGCGCTAGTTTATTGGGGTATTTGCACAACGACTTCTCGTATGTCTACTACAACAAGGTCTACTAGGACAAAATTTATCCGGCTCTGATGATGGAGGGGCGAGGATGTCTTCGACTCGTGCTAGTGTATGTAGTCGTCACTAGGTGGTCCAAGGATCTATTTGTAATTTATATTAATTTTGAGACTCTTTATACATCTATTGATGATTATTAATAAACCGATACCGTTCAAAAAAAATAGACCGATAGAATTTTCGCAAAAAGTAATTTGTCCACATTTTTTTGGGAAATATCTCATGATCATGCTTTCAATGCACAAATATAAATTGCTTGCAATATAGGCAATCACATATTATGAACAATATAAAAAGTGATGCACACCTCGACTACGAGTTAAATTGTTTCTTCAAACAGATCTAGAGAAATGTTTATTGTGTTGTAACAATATTTACATCTAGTGCAATGTAGTATTCATATTTCACCGAGAATCCCAATAAGTTTTATAATTAAATTGATAAAAATAATTAAAACATTTAAAAGTGTTGTAATGCGTTTTGTCTATTAGAGTAATTTCATAAAATCTTACACATATCCTAACACGGACTCAATGTTCTCGCTAGTAATTTTTTTCTTGAGTGAGAATTATCCTAATTAAGAAGAAATGCCAACAGAAAGTGGAGCTGTACATGAGAGGAGGAGAAAAATGAGCGTTTCTTATCACAATTTTTTTTTGCAAAATTTTACAAATCTATTAATAATCATTAACAACAGTAAAAAAGATCTAAAAGTAATAAAAATTACAAATAGGTCAATGGATCACCTAGCGAGGACTACTGACACTAGCACGAGCCAAAGGCGCGCCGCCGTCCTCGCTGCTCCATCATCGGAGTCGGACAAAGCTTGTCAAAGTAGAGTTTGTATCACAACGGTTCTTTGTGGCAGAAGTTTTTATGGATTATGCCGGAAAGTATATATGTTGGTCTGGCCAAAACAATGGGATATCGACTAGTCCCTCCGGTACTCACATCTGTCTAGAATTTACATGTACTTAGACTAGTTAATTTCAGACTGAGGGAGTAATACTTTCTAGAGAGTTAGATGGCCTACCCGAGCAAGCTTTTTATTCGGTGGGTAACATCTCTGTGTTCGCTTGATTAGGTGGACCATACTCCCTTCATCTAAAAATAACTGACTTGAGTTCGTCTGAATACAATTGTATCTATATTTACTAAAATGTGTTTAGATATATTTAAATTTAGAAAACTCAAGTCAGTTATTTTTGAGCGGAGGGAGTATTAATCATTACACTTGTGCTCTTCGAACCTTGCCATTATCGGTTTGTGTGTTGTCCAAAGTAAGATCAACTACTTCCTCGGTCTCAAAATAGATGTCTCAAATTTGTTAAAAATTGGATGAATCTAGACACTATTTAGTATATAGATTTATTTAAATTTTGGAAAACTCGAGATATTTATTTTGAGACAGGGGAAGTATTTATCTTGTGAAATTCAAGACCCAATCTTATGGAAGTGTTTACACTCAGTAAGCATAGATTAGTCCGCGTGTAAAAAGGAAAATTTGCAAATTAAACAAAAATACCTGACTGTGAAAAATAATCATGCGGACTACAACTGAAAAATATTAAGATATGATTGATGATCTACAAATTCCGGATCCACCATAATGGTCGGCGCATATGGCTGCTAAAAGGCAGGTTCCATGTCCTCGGAATAGGCTAATTAGGGTTTGAAAAATAGAGTAGGTCGCACTCTGTTGCTGCACTTTCGGCAAACAATCCCACGACTCTTTTGCCTGTATTCTTTGTCGTTTTGGATGCGAATTAGCATGTACGACTTCGCTAACTTTTCAGCATCGAGATCAATCGATCCAAGGCCACACTTTTACCGTTCAAGCCGTCGCCTCGATCTCATGATGAGGTGCTAAGTGTGCACGATCGCATGTCAGACTGAGAGCAAGACTAGCAGTCTACTTACTCGGCCGAGACCCTTATAATAACCACTATTTTAAGGATTCAGGTGTTTTCGTTGCGCCAATCAGAATTCTTATATCGCGGAAACTATATAAAAAGATTGCGGGCCAACCTGGTTTTGGCTCGTCAACCTCCACTTGTTTGGGCTAGGAGGCGGAACTGGCCGCGACCCCCACTTTTCCGCTCGACTAGGGCGCGTGGATATTTCAGTTAGTGCCTTCCCCTTTCCTTCCCCCTTCCTCTCACACCGCCCCCCTTCCGCTCGCGATGCCGCCCACGCCCTGCCTCCCCCGACTGCCCGCAGCCCGCCGCGCCCGAATTCGGCCTCTCTCCCTCATCGCCGTCGTCGAAGGTATGAAATCCCCCAGTCATATTTCTTTTGCCCGAGCACGCGAGGAGATAGATTTTGACGCCATCTCGCATATGTAGATGAGCTTAGAGGTGAACATGGACAGCGCAGTCGATTCGATGTCCGAATGGTTCTCATCCTCAGACGATTCTGACATTGACGACCTTATCCAAGACAACGACATGGACAGCTTGGTCCTCATCCTCGCCGTGAAGGAGCTAGAGGACCGCAAGGCGCTGCTGGATCGGTTTCTGAGGTCGAAGATGGGGCGCATTTGTATCCCACGGAACTGCGGGCTCGGCCACGCCCAGCTCATTCAAGACTACTTTGCTGAGGTGCCAACATACCCACCACGCCTCTTCCGTAGAAGGTACCGAATGCGTCGGTCCTTGTTCGAGAAAATAGTGAAAGATTGTGAGGCCAACTCGATTTACTTCAAGCAACGCAGAAACGCTACCGACACCCTAGGATTTAGTGCTTGGGAAAAGATCCCGGCTGTCATGCGGGTGATTGCCTACGACATACCCGCGGACTACACCGATGAGTACCTTCGCATTGGCAGATATACAACCACGGAGGCCGTGCGTAGGTTTGCCAAGATAATCATCCGGTTGTATGGTGAGAAGTATCTTCGAGCTCCCAACGAGGAAGATACAAAAAGTTTAATGGGGATGAATGAAAAAAGGGGTTGGCCGGAAATACTTGGTAGTCTTGATTGCATGCATTGAACATAGAAAAATTGTCCAAAGGCATGACATGAAATGTATTGCAGGGAAAACCATGATTCTACCATTGTGCTTGAGGCCGTGGCATCAGATGACTTATGGATTTGACATGCTTTTTTTGTTTGCCGGGAACACTCAATGATATCAACGTTTTACAAAGATCTCCTTTGTTTGCAAGACTAGCTAATGGACAGGCCTCAACTTGCAACTACAAAATTATGAACAATGAGTACACAATGGGCTACTATTTAACCGATGGCATTTATCCTGAATGGGAAACTCTTGTGAAATCCGTTAAAGAGAAGAATGGCCAACCCTTAACAAGAAAATCTTCTATTTTCACCAAGGCACAAGAATCATCCCGCAAAGACATTGAGAGAGCTTTCGGTGTTTTGCAACCAAGATGTGCCATTGTGCGGGGCCCTTCTCACTTTTGGGGAAAAAAACCTAGTGAACATCATGACATGTTGTGTGATTCTACACAACATGATCCTCGAGGATGAGAAAGGGCTAAATTTGCCGTGTTCCTACGACAATGTTGGTACCCGCGTGCAACCCGAGGGAAACCCCGATCGCCTTGAAGCTTTTCTTGAAACGCACTGGAGGATTGAAGATAACCAAACTCATCATCAGCTCCAACAAGGTCTAATGGAGCACCATTGGCAGCTGCATGGCCAGTGCCAATGAGGTACCTTTGTTTTACTCTTCCATTTCCTATTCTTGTATGTGTGCGATGAACCATTGTTTGCCGGCGAGAACATTTGTTTATTTGTTATTTGTTTGATTGGGTGAGATGAATAATTGCTGTAATTTGCGAGAAACATTGTTGTAATAATTTAGATGATTATTAATTCGAATATTTGATGTATGTTATATGATTTCTTATATACAAACTGAGATAAACTATCGAAAACCATTATTTTACGGGTTCAGATTTGCAGCACGCGGAATAGTCCCCACAAACCCAACCCGTAAATGAGAAATATTATGTTTTATGAGTTAAGTTTGCGGAAATTGGTCTACGTTAACACTTCTTAATAACCCATAAAACAGAAATACCACGCCTTTTACTCACGTTTTAAGAATCGGTCTTTTAAGGGGACCGCTAGTCTTGCTCTGAGAGCCCCTTCTTTGAAAGACTGAAACCATATGTCGCTTGAGCCCACTTCTGCCGTAAGCAGTTAACGAACACGTAATTCACTTGGTGGAACGCGTAAATTCCAATCACGCCGCTGAGCCTGGAAGCGAAGTCTACTCGAAGCTCCAGCCTCAGGCCCATGACGATAGGTTCAGCCCAGATATGTAGCCTATAAGCCCATTATCCCACGCGATGATTCTTCCAGGTCTCGCTGTAACAGCCCACCGCAGCACCGCGCACTCCCGCCTTGGTCCGGCGTACGCCAATGGCAACAGCAGCGGCGGCGGAGGCCTTCTCCAGGCGCCTGGGCGCAGCCGTGCGCGGCCTCTCAGGCTCCTGGTACAGCCGGCACATGGCCGCCGCCGAGCGCGCCATCCGCGCCCGCATCCCCCTCGTCGACCTCGTCCTCGAGGTCCGCGACGCCCGAGTACGTTTGCCTGCCGCCACCGCCCTCACTTCCCTCTCCGCCTTTCAGACGAGAGAAAACTCCTAGTACTGGTAAAACTCACCAGCTCTTGAATCCCCCCTCCCTCGCAGATACCCGCCACCTCCGCGTTTGAGCCTCGCCGCCGCCGCTCCCTGGAGGAGCCCGACGAGCGCTGGCTCGTCGCGCTCAACAAGGCCGACCTGTCCGATCCCACCGAAACCGAGGTAACTGAAGCATGAACACGCGCGCTGCACATTTTGGGGAGATTTGAACTGCTTGAGAAGCTGCAGTTATGTTCGGTTCCAATGTGCGCCAATTTGTTATTATTTCTGTGTAACTGTATCGCTGCTTCTACTTCAGAAGTGGGTGGCCTTCATGAAGCAAAGGGGCTCCTCGTGCGTCACGGTTAATTCACACAGCAGGGAAAGCATCAACGAGGTATTTACAGCCGTGCTAGTGCTGCCTCAAGTCTAGGCTGTCTAGCTTGTTGTTGAGTGCAACGATTTACCGATTGAATTCATGGTTATAATGCGCTTTCCTATGTATCTAATTGGGGCTCATTTCAACCTTAATTTAGCTGCTAAATGCTGTGCGGGGGAGGATCAGGGAGATCAAGCATGGGGTGAGCGACTGCACAGGAACTGTTCTCTTGGTCGGCATTCCTAATGTTGGCAAGTCGGCCATCGTCAATGCGATGCATCAAATTGGGAGGATTGGAGCAGCAGGTGATGCAGCTTATTTGTTGTGTTTCCTGTTCCTAATAGTATGTTGATGCAACTTATTTTTCCTATTACCGTAGTTGCTTTGACTGTGATCTTATCTTGTGTGACAATGGCTGGGTTGTCTTTCAGAGAAAGGAAAGCTCAAGCATGCGATTATCAGCAGCCATCCAGGAGAAACCAGGGATATAAGTGGCTACAAGGTAACTTGATGATTTAATACCTCAGGGAGTGCAGTCCAATTGAATGAAAAGAATCCGTGGTTTTTTTCAGAGCATGTAGTAATACTTGTGGCTGCAGATGTGGTTATCTCACTAACAGAGAATGAACTAGCTGGATCATTTGGAAAACCCTCTGATTTAACAGTCGAGCAGAATGCAAAGATCATTTAAGTTACTTTGTTCACATTGGCCAAAATAGTCTACACTTTTCTTTAGGCAAGGGCAACAAAACTCAAGCGTGCTCATTGTAGTAGCAGCTCCAGTGCTTGCCTTTTGCAGCTTCTAGTGTGCGCTGGATGCCACTACCATCAGCATGTGTTGGCTGGGTAACCATTTTTCTGATTGTACTGTGTCATTTCGATCTTAACAATATTATTTTGCTGGTTTTCAGGTAGCTAGTCATCCCAATATATATGTCTTAGACACTCCGGGTGTTCTATCTCCAATATTTGCTGATGATGAATCTGGTCCCAAGCTGATTTTGACAGGTACTAACTGCTACGAAAGGACGCAGTTTAGGGTTCCACTTGCCATCATGTACTATTTATCTGATGTATACACACTTTATTTCAGGAGCAATCAAGGATTCCTTGATAGAGGAGCATGAAATTGCACAATTCCTTCTTTCAGTTCTGAACTTAAGGAAGGAATACAGGGAGTTGGAGGACCTGAATATATTGGGAGATAAATCTTGTTTTGCTGATGCATTGTCCGCCAGGAGTCACCATACTAAAAGGCAGTATTCCTCTGATCATACCCAGGTAAAGTGTACTGACGAGTAATGTAATTTTTACCTAATATTGATCTCATGCGATTCTTACTATTAATGCTAGAAAATGGACCTATTTCTTGGTGTATAACATCTAAAGAGCATCTAGTTCTTTGTTCTTACATGCATACCATTAGCTGCTGTTTTTAATTTCTGCAGTCTCGTGTGCAGGATTTTATTGTTAGAGGTGTTCGCCAAGCGCTTTTTGAGACTATAGCAACTTTTCAGGGAGATTTAGGGAATGAGGATGATTTAAGAAGGTTGGTAGAAATCCAGCTTACATCCTTGCAGAATGCTTTCAGGCTTTCTGCTGAATCAAGTGAGGTTATAAGTAAACGTGTGGCTACCAAATTACTCAATCTCTATCGGACGGGAAGGCTTGGCCATTATACCTTAGACCGTGTTCCAGATGTTACGCAGGAAGTAGCTGCATGATCATCCATGTGCAACACAAGTCAGAGAATTACTTACTGTCCAGAGAACAGGTGAATTACTATTCACCTGATAGACTTAACTCCTTCCAAGTCTGATGGCTGGCGGATCTGCAAACAACTTGTTGGTAGGTGGAGAATATTTAAATACCTAAATTTCATGCTAACAATAGTTACTGAGGTTACATAGCTCATTTTTTCAACAAAAGGATAAATATATATTGTCTCAAGAATGGTCGATGCACTCCCAATGTGATCTAAAAGTGAGTGCTTATTCAGCTGCAGCAGACACTGTGTGGCTGCCTGGCACACCATTATTGTTTCTCTTCTCTTCCTTGCAAGTGAGATCAATGGTCAGATGATCATGCCCAGTGAACTCTTTAAAATTCGCAGCCCTTTCCAGTTCCTTCACTTCCTCAATAACCAGCTCCAGTCGTACTACCATTTCTACCAGTAATGAAGCAAAAGCAGCGAATGGAAGTGCTTCAGAGAACTCGAGGCTCGTCATGGCTATCTTACTTAGTGTCCGCCCTAATGTGCTCCTCTCATTCCGTTCTGATGGTTGATCTGCTTTTGTGCTTTTCCTTTCCAATAGTGATGCTGTATCAGTCTTGAATGAAGGCAGAGCAGTTTTTGAGGCAGTATGCTTGCTTGAATTCAATTCCATTAGCATACGACTATTGGCAGATCCATGTTTTGAGCCAAGAAATAGCCGTGGTTGTGACCTTATTGCTGAGTTTAGATCCTGTAGTGCTTCATGAAGATGATCAGACAGCACATCAGGGGCACAACGATGGTGATTTCTTATGCTGTCTGCAAGCTCCTGTAGAACCTTGGTCACTTCTCGTGCAACTCTAGTGCATGGGTTTCGGAATAGTGATCTGACGGATGTCGGAGTCTTCAGCATTAATAGATAAAACTATGTGAGCACAGATTATTTACAGAGAGTTGTTTTATTTGAAATAATATGCCATGTCATATTCACTTCTACATGCTAATTGGCCGAGGATAGACATATCTGATAACTCTGGAAAACCATGATGTACCAGAAATTTTCAGTGTTCAGTTCACAGTACCTGAATTTCTGATTCGAGACATCCATGAAGTGCAGCGACAGTATATGCGAAGTGTCTAAGCACAGATCCAAGCTTCACATATTTTTGCCATGGGTAACTGTAACACTGCATTGAGTGTCTTGGCTCCCAGCTTGCATAGTGTGCCTGGCCAATTTGTTATTATGTTCTAACCATCATTAAGGTCATAATTTTCCAAATAAGATATATGTGTGACATCAGTCTGATAGAAAAAAAATGCATGGAGAAGAGGAAAACAAGATAGAACCATTACATGGTGAATTACTCACCAGGGTCTCATCACTTGATTTTGAGTCCAGGACTGCTCTATAACCAGTATGAATGGAATCTCTTGACGCCTTCTTATGAAGAATGTTATCATCCTTCTCTTGATCTCGGAAATACTCATTCACACAACCTGCAATTTTCTTTGGTGAGATCTTATTGAGTATGGATTCCTTCAAATTCTTAGTACGATAATAGTTAATACTTTACTGTTATATGATGATACCCACCTTCAACTGATTTTGCCAACCCTTCAAATTTGTGCACAGTGCAGCTGTGGAGGTCCTCTCCTGACCAGTTTGGCAATACAAAGAGGCTCATAAAGAGACATATGGCACACCCTATGGCAATTGTACTTAAGCGATCTCGTGCTAAAGGCAGCACATTCTCTTGGCGGAAGCTTGAGACCGTGATCAGATTGAAGGTTAGCAGAAAAATCACCACCCCATAATCATAGCTCTTCTTAATGGATGGGAAGAATCTAACATATGTTGCCGCAAATCCTAAAAATTGCTATGACATTAGATACAATCAAGTCGTATGTCCTGAGTTTAGGTTTTAGAAGGTGCATACCTATCAGAAAGACTGAAGATGCCACAAAGAAACCACGGAAAACTTTTCCAGATCTTACTGCTACAAGTTCAATGATAAATGCTAGAGATGCTGCAACAACTGTTCCGAATCCCCTGTTCAGACCTTTGCATATGGTTGCACCTGTTAATCAGCAGTCACTAGTCAGAAACTTGAGAACTATATACACAAATAATATGCACTATTTATCGATTTGATGCTAGATTACCTGCAGTAAATTCTAGCACAACGACAACTGTCATGACAGCCCACATTGCATTCTTTCCCACTCCTTGGAACAATGGTTCTAGTATATACAAGAGCGAGACAAGTGTGAGAGCCATCCCAACCTTGAGAGCATGAATGGCTCTCCTCTGATCTTCTCTCCCAATACTCCATGCGTATGCCCCCCACGAAGCAGGAATCCTGCCGAGTTTCTTCACTTTCTCACGAAGCATCAGCAAGCTGCTCTTGTTGCTGCTGGAATCTACAGCGCAAGCCATTGGTGTAGCCTGGAGCTCAAGACAAACTCTCAGGTTCCTTGGAAGATGGCAATGCGGTGTACAACCCTAAGTAGGCGATGCTCCTCCTGCCGTAAGTTCCTTATATAAGGCCTGGGCGTCAATAATGCTTGTACCCTTGCACATACTAAACTTGGTTTGATTTAGCGCTGTGCAAAAAGTGGCTTCATGTGCTTTCTGGAATGTTGCTATCGTGTGCCCTTTAAGTAATTGCCTGATAGCTGCCTAACTGTTCTTTTGCATGTGATAGCAAATGAAATTACCAGTTTCTTTACGTGTTCCTTTTAATATATCTTTGTGAACCTTGTAAACAACAAACTGTTGTACTGATTTCTCGTCGTTGCTGCAGTATTTTAATACCACTTGGATTTTTTGATCTGCTTTGGTTATCCATTCTCTCTTAACAGCAAACCATCCACAGCTCCAGTATTTTTTTCAGAATTTTCTCCTACTCCCTCCGACCCATATTATTTAACTTGGATTTGTCAAAATTTGGATGAATCTAACTAATATGGGTCGGAGGGAGTACTAATATTTGAGTTTCTCGTTTCATTTTACATTAAGGAATGTTTTCCACCGTAGATTCTCCTACCCCTCTTTTAACTCTGGTCTGTTTGTCCTAATAACTTGCCGCTGGTGACACTGTCTAGGTGTCCCAAATATCAGGAATCGAGCGGACACCATCTTCCTAGGTTTGGTGAGCAACTTGCCGAGTCACAAGACGATACACAGTTCTCCTTTTCCCGAGGCTGATACATGGCAGAGGCAGCGTCGCCGGCCTTGACCTTGCATTGCATTGCAGTGGGCTACCATGTGCTCACGTGAAGAGGAAGCTGGAAAAGGGCATGAACTCGGCGAGCTGCTCGTGTTTGCACCTTGATTGGACGACAATGGTCGGCTGGTCCAGTCAGTCAGTCATGGCCTTGGTTATTGATGGAGAACGACTTGTGCCGCGGAGGTTGAGCCCCAGTGACGGGGTTCAGATTCGCTGCAGTGATTTCTGGCCGTCAGATTTCTTTTAGCCAGCCGGTGCCTTGTGCCGGTCGACACCTTGCCACACGAGACAAGGGAAGTGAGCCCACCTGTGAACTGGTTGGTGGCGCTGTGTCAGAACACCTCGACTTGAAACGTGCAGCTGGTGCTCGACGTTGGATCCGTCCGTATGATCACGTCTAATTTAGGGATAAGTTTTTGTCGCTAAGCCTTTGTATCATTGGATGGTCCTGCTTTTGTCATTTTTACTGTTTTTTCGCAACCTAGACGACTACAAAAGGAAAATAAACGAGTTTTGTCTTGCTCATTTTGCCCTCCTTGAATGGACGGCTGAAACTATGTGATGCACGTTTTTTTTTCTTAGCCACAAACGAAAAACAATGGTCAGCCCACTGCGAGCGCTGTGTGTGTGTGTGGACTGGTACAGCTAGCGTTGCTACGTTCCCGGGCTGTGGCCCGCCCAGCTCAGCAGAAATTAGCCTATGATTTGGTAAAGCCTATCAGCGTAATCACAGAAGTATCGGCATTTCCTATTTGCCGCCCAACGCAAGCAATTGACGTGTTTCGCTCACCCGGGCGATCGCATTGGGCCGGCCGGTTTCCTTTTTTTCTTCTGTTTTTTCTGCTCTTTTTTCTTATTTTTATATTTATTTTATTTTATTATGATTTGAGAAATGTTTATGTTAGAATTATGATTCAAATTCATAAGAGCATCACAAGCAGACACTTTAAAAGGCATGAACAGACATTGTAAAACCATGCGATCCTTAGTTTTTTTTTCAGGGGCTCCAATAAACAATCGCCCTAACTGCAGATTCATGGTTTTCGCGATCAAACCAAGGGTGGTCTGTATACCCACGATTGAGTTGGCCGAGTGAAGTTTCATGTAGTTTGTCCTTCCGTCACCGGACCACCATCAGATCACTGTCAAATACACCCATTGACGAGGACAAGCTCCTATGTAAGGAATAGATGGAGATTTCACAAGATCCACTATGGGGCGCCGAGCAAAAGGGCTTTGCCTATTGGAAAAGGATGGGCTAGTTCTTTCACGAGCATAGAAAATTTGGGAAGGACGCCTTCTATAGCAATCAAAATGATCTCTCCCTCTCCAAGCATTGGAGCATTATCCATGCCGAGTGTAGCAAGTTCCAAGGCTCCTATGATATGATGATGAAAAGGAAAATAAGCGGCATGCAGCCGGTTGACATGGTAAAATCTCTTCCTCTCTTTGCTGATGTCTTGAATTTGCGTTGAGCCATTGTTGGCATTCATATGTGTAGGGCTTGAAAGAAATGGAGCACTTCAAGACGGTGTAACAAGGCATTCATGTTGACCCGTTGTTGGATGTTGATCAAGGACACCAAAAATAGGAGACTAGCTATGCTCTTTGGAAAGAAATGGACAACACGAAGAAGGACAGGAGCAATGCTTCGACGGGCGATGGCATCGACCTAGACGATGACAATTATGAAGGCTTCGTCAACTCTGTAGGCGACGAGACTATCGGCCGTGCTCGCTGGCCTGGTGGCCACAAGGCCACGAAGGCCGACCTCGCCCGCCAGGCTGGTTTCTTGGCGTTCCAGGAGACCTTGAATAAGATCCTGGAGCAGAAGAGGTCATCGCCGGGAGGAAGGAGAGACGGCGCAAAGAGAAAGAGGTCGCCGCCAAGACCTTTGTCGAGCTACGGACGAGGTGGAGGAGGCCAATGCCAAGGTTAGGCTAATGGAGATCAAGGCCAAGGCAAAGGCAAAGGAGGCCGAAGCCAAGGACAAGGAGGCCGAGGCCAGGTCTAGGGTGCTGGAGGCCGAAGCCAAGATCATGGCCGAGGAGAGCACCATCATGCTCAACGACCTGGATAGCATCGCCAACCCCGATTGCAGGGCTTGGTCCGCGAGGAGGCAACAGACCATCAGGGCTCGCGATGCCTGAAGGGCAATGTCGACGAAGGATGCAACTTTTTGGACAGAGAACCTGTCATTTTTGGACAGTGTGTATGATATTTCCCCCTTTTTTACATTTCAAATCACTGGCCACTTATTGGCGATGCCCAAAGGGTGATGGCACACGTCTGCCATGTTATTTGATAGTCAATTTGTGTGTTTTTGGCTTGTCAATTTGATAGTTTCAAGATTGGCAACGCCTTGCCTAGCGATGACGCCAACGAACGCTAGGACATATAGATGGGCCACACAGCTGAACACGGCTGGCCGGACAGTCAGATCATGACCCAGAAAGCGACCATGACCCAATCCAAACGAACAAAAACAGAGCGATTTGGGTCAAACATTTGGGTCGGCCAACGCCCTTATTTACACCCTGGGTATCCTACCCATATATGGACATACTAGGGCAATATCGACATCATTTCAAGCCATTCAAAATTGATGTGTATTACCTCCAGCAAGTCCATGAATCCATCCAGCGCATCTGCCGCACAAATAAAGTACTCCCTCTGTCTTGAAATAGCTGTCGTAGACTTTTCATATTTTGGATGAATCTATATGCTAAATAGTGTTTAGATTTATCTAAATTTTGATAAATCTAAGATATCTATTTTAAGATAGGGAGAGTATATCAGAAGCAATTTGTCAACACCCGGATTTTTAATCCCAAATGTCTGTTATGCCATACATCGCAATCCCAGGATTACCATTTTTGCGAGACATAACAGATTTGGATATCACAGTACATCATCCATTACAAACCATATATAAGGTCTTACACAAATAAGTATCTCATGATCCAGTTCTTAATACAACTCAAGCATCGGAATAACGTAAAGATAACGATAGCGTAGGCAAAGCTTCATCTTCGGGGTCACAGGCAATGCTGACGATGGGAGATGATCCTAGTTGTCGTAACCTTCCTGCGGTCCGTCATCCTGATACTCCTCTTCATAGTCTGGCCACGGGAATAGCCAGGGACAAAGCCATGAGTACTCTTTAAGTACTCGCAAACTAATACTAATAAGTGAAGTGGTTTTGGAATAGGAAGTACTAAGCTCTATGGTTGTTTTGCAAAAAGCCAGATTTACCTCTACTAAGTTCAAAAGCAAAGAAAGCTAATTGAAAGTTTTATAACACCTAAGTGGGAACTTGCATTTCATGTCACAACTCTGTTGTGGTCAAGTCAAAGTCATAAATCATTTCATAAGTTGTTTTGAAAACATCTGACGATAGAACAGTATGGCCACTCTAACTGTCCATAACCGTGGACGTGGCTATTCGAATAGTTTGACACTCTGCAGAGATTGTACACTTTCACCGCAACATTCGATACATCCGCCAGGAACAATCCTGAATTCACCATACTCAGTATGCGGATAATCAATCTTAACCTTTCAATTACACGCTGTGGCATCCCGCAAAACCACTACTAGAAAATCGCGTTGAATTTGTGCATTGCATCGTCATCATCATGCATTGTTTGCCTAAAACTATTTTCGTAAAGCCTGTTTTGTTTTCTAAAACGCCCCGTCCTGTTTTCTAATGCAAAGCCCGGTTCTTCGGATTAATTATTTTGGCCGCTATCGGTTTGCCCACGGCCCGTTTAAATCAAATAAAAAGTTCAATTGTTTTAAGGCGTCGAGCGGGCGAATCGACCGACGACCACCCCCATTTCTAAATCGGTCCGCCCCAACAATTCCTAAAACTACCAACTAACCTACCCACACCAATCCCTCCACCTCACCCTGCCCAATGGCCTGCTGCCACCTCACCCCTCTCCCTTCCCCCAACCACTCTTAGCCCCATTTGCATCTTGTCCGTAGTCGGACGCCCCATCGTTTTCAAGGTGATTTGGATCTTTGTACCGTATATTTGTAATCTTGACTCTTTGAGTCGCCGTTGTATATATCTGTTCTGTGGGTCCCATCGAGGACTGTTGTGTAATGTTATTACTTTGTTTTCCACCCGCACGAAAGTGCCTGGTGGGCACCTTCGAATCGTTTCTATGCGGGTTTGGCGAGTTTCGCTAAAACTTGCATAGCCGATTCGAGGGTGTTCTGAGTGGTATCGAGCTCAGATTGCGATACCCACAAGTCCAAACTGTAGGATAACCTAGCTAACGGCAAGTAGAGTGTCAAAACTATTTTGCAAAATCGGTTGGATAGTTACGATTAGGTCGATTTTACTCCTTACCCTCTGCTATTCTCCTCTTATCTCGGCGTGTTTTGAATCTGCTCTCTTATCTTTTCTTGAGTCCGAGATTTCTCGTGGTTGGGTTCCGCATTACCTTGAGGTTTCGCTTCCTTCTTTGATAACGGTGTTCTACCGTCCGGTGTTCAAGCTGCCTGATGAATCCGTCTATGGTGTTACCATTCTTTGTTCCTTGTTTGTGCCTTCCGGTGTTTTCCGACGCGACGACATCATCTACGCCAGGTCCGATGTAGAGTCCGCATCACTTCTTTGTTTCCGAACCTCGCTTGTCGAGATCTTCAGTCTGAATCCTGAGAGTTGGTTGCATAATCTGTCTATTCGTGTACATAGTAATGCTTTGAGTGCGGGATGGAGTCGCGACCATACCACTACTCTTATCATTCGCTTATGTACATTGAATGGTGGATCGATGCAATTTTACTCCTTCCATGGAAGTTAGAGGTGGCCTTACCTTTAACTTCGTTCGTTGTTTATCCGGAGTGTTCTCTTGACGAACGGGGACAACGACCTCTTGTTAGTGGTGTCGCGAGGATCTACACGAAGCGAGAAGACGCAGATCGCCGACCTTCCTTCCGGTACCATGAGGCGGATCTCGAGGGCGAGATCCATTGTTAGTGGTGTCGAATTGTGGCATCCCGCAAAACCACTACTAGAAAATCGCGTTGAATTTGTGCATTGCATCGTCATCATCATGCATTGTTTGCCTAAAACTATTTTCGCAAAGCCTGTTTTGTTTTCTAAAACGCCCCGTCCTGTTTTCTAATGCAAAGCCCGGTTCTCCGGATTAATTATTTTGGCCGCTATCGGTTTGCACACGGCCCGTTTAAATCAAATAAAAAGTTCAATTGTTTTAAGCGGGGGCAGTCGAACGGGCCGAATCGACCCGAACGACCACCCCCATTTCTAAATCGGTCCGCCCCAACAATTCCTAAAACTACCAACTAATCTACCCACACCAATCCCTCCACCTCACCCTGCCCAATGGCCTGCTGCCACCTCACCCCTCTCCCTTCCCCCAACCACTCTTAGCCCCATTTGCATCTTGTCCGTAGTCGGACGCCCATCGTTTTCAAGGTGATTTGGATCTTTGTACCGTATATTTGTAATCTTGACTCTTTGAGTCGCCGTTGTATATATCTGTTCTGTGGGTCCCATCGAGGACTGTTGTGTAATGTTATTACTTTGTTTTCCACCCGCACGAAAGTGCCTGGTGGGCACCTTCGAATCGTTTCTATGCGGGTTTGGCGAGTTTCGCTAAAACTTGCATAGGGCCGATTCTGAGGGTGTTACACACGCCCTAGTATAGGCACCTCTCTTGTGAGTTTGGCCTCCCAACCATGACCAACTGTCATCTTAGGTACTACACAGGTGGACAATCTTCACAAGGTAGCCTCAACTCAGACCTTGGCCATAAGGGAAACCATACTAAGGTATATAAATTTTCAGTCAAGCCCTACCCAATTTTCGGGTATTGTGGTTGTACGGTAAAATTGGAATGGTATCGCATCCAGACAACCATCAGTTTTATAAAGGGCTAAGGCTCATGCCTCAACATTTTCATCATCAAAATCATATGGTGTTCAAGAACACATGTCAAAACATTTCAGTAGAATGACTCATCATTCTAAGATTTTCATAACCATTTTCACCAAGTATTCCCATCTCAAGTTGATCAAGTTATATGCTTAGCACTAGCATCTACAAGTTGGGGTAAATACTAATGGTGGGTAATAAACAAGTGGGGATTTACTAAATTCAATCTCATGCCTTAGGATGACATCAAGATTATCTAACTTAGGCCAAATTTTATGCTCTTTATGCTACCTTCAGTTATCTTTCTAGAATCTACAAGTCACTAAGTAAACTCTAAGAGAAAGCTTTGATAAAGAAAATAAAGTATTAAGCTTGCAAGTAAAGCTAGGATTGGGTATCAAGTGGTGTAAGCTTGCTAAGTTAATAGCTTGCTCATTCAACTAGTAGTATTATGCTTGCGTAAGTAGGGTATCTTGCAAGTGTTAGCTTGCATAACTTCAAGTATAAGCTTGCCTTCTGCAGAGCAGTGGTTGAAGTTCTCCTCGACTTCTTCTTCGTAGTATCCTCCTTCCTCCTCGTATCCTTGGTCGGTACTAGCGTCTATAAATAAATACGGGGTACACAATCACCAAACAATACTTAACTATTTATAAACATCACACAAAGGTTCACACTAGATGATCTAGCATCATCACTAACATTACAAGATTAAAGCACTTGTCTTATTTATTTTATTTTTAGAAAAGTAATTTCTACTCATTGAAAAACTACTTAAGATTTAATATTCTCCAACTCAAATATGGGATCATGTTAACACATGTCATCACCACATATTTCAGCACATGGAAATGTTATTTAAAGTGGTGTCACAATTTAATAAGGTTTAACCTTTTTATTTTAATTAAATAACGTGACTAGAAGTGCCTATGTGGCATTCTTTTATTACTTGAACATTATTTCTGTAAGTAAACCTATACATTTTTATATATTCTTAAAGGTATGATCAAATGTGATTTTTGAGAGTTGGAATCAACTCAAAAACTTTTATGGTTGAATTTTGAAAAATGTTTGAATATAGAAAAGTTTCTGCCTTGTTATTTTTACCATGATTGATATATATCTCCAAATGGTTTGAATCCAACGGGCTTGGATTAAGCATTTCAGTACCTTTCTAACAAAATTGGTTTCATGCATTTTAGTTCAGTGAACCGAGCTGGGTTGATTTTTGAATCTAGGTACATATGTGTGTTTGAAAATAAATGAATAAAAGTAAATTTGAATTGTTGGGTCACGCGGGATGTTTTACTGGGTCGGCCCACTACGCACAGCGCACGCGTGGGCTGGTTAAGTGGATGTCCCCACGCATCAGTGAGATGGTGAGGGGCGAAGCGATACGGGGCAATGTGGATCGTGGGATCTAGTTCTAATCAAACGACTCTGGTTCATCGTCCACGTCGGGCAGCGCCGGCGAGACAGAACCGTAGCGCGGCAGGTAGGGGTTGTGGGAATCTCACCGGGGCTCAAGCGAGGGTCGGCGACGGGGGCGAATGACAAAGTCGACAACGGCGGTTCTCCTGGTACCGACAGCTTCTCCTGGACGGCTCCAATCGACGGCTCCCTTCTCCTCCAGCAACAGCGGGCTCCGGCCAAATTCCGACGATGCGCTGCTCGCCTTGCTCCGGGAGTGAGGTAGGTGGTTTTGAGGGAGAGGGGAGTGAACTGGTGTGAAGAAAATGAGCGGTGGAGTCCTCTATTTATAGTGGCTGAAGGGGACCGATGGGCGCGGGCTGAGCTCGTCGTGGACGACGGCACAGAGTGCTACTGGCATGGGCGACGGTAGGGGGCGGTGCTGTGCTCCCCGGCGAAGCTCAACGGCGTGCTGGCGAGGCGTGGGACGGTGCTGATCGGTCGGAACGCGTTGATGCTCTGGGCGGGTCCGACGGCGATTTTAATGGCGCACAACGTGCGTGGTTCGCGCGGCGGCGAACGGGCATGTCTGCGTGGTTGGTGGGGCGGTGGTGATCACGCACGCACGCGGCGAGGGCGACGCATGGTCTGTGGGTGCTGGTCGAGGGTGGCGCGCTCTCGGCTTGCACGTAGAGAAGTTTGGCATGGTCTTGTCATGTGGTCCAGGGGCTGGAAGTGCTCGGGGCTGGGACAGGGAGTGGCGGTGGACGGTGGAGTGCCTGCTAGACATGATTGCTAGGCTTGGTGCTGCTCCTAGCTTGCTGTCGACAATGGGGTGGCAAGGTGAGGCTCAGCATGCTTGCTATTAATGGCATGGTCTGGTTTACAGTGAGGTAGAGGGGTTAAACAAGTTAGATGATCTACTGAGGGTGTAGAGTGATCTAGATAGGGAACAAGTTAGGCCAAAATTACTGCACACTATAGTGTTTGATGTTTGTTTGATTTGTATCTGCAAGGTGTTTGATAAAATGGTCGCAAGAACTTTGAATTTGAATTTTGGATTCAAACTTGGTGGGTTTGCTAGGCACATACTAGGGAGTGTCTGGTTAGTTGGATTAGTCAAGGGGAACTGGTTTGGTTGGGTTTTGAAAATGGGTGATCTTCACATATGATAAAGATTCAATTTTGAATTATGATTTGAATGAGGTAGCCAAATGTTTCTGTAAGTTTGAAAGGTGGGATTTGATTCACTTTTACTTGTTCTAGCAAGGGGTGAAAAGAATTGGGAAAGTTTTTGTTTGAAATCTTGGACTAGAAACACTCAAAGTGACCTAGTGAGCAAGATTGGCAAAAATGACCATTTGCTTTATTTGATTTGTTTTTTATTTTCTCTTGATTTGTTTCTGCATGGAAATGTTTTATATGATGTTATTTTCCTCTTTAAACCATTTCTTGCTATTTAGGTTAATCACACAAGTTCATTCATGCATTTATCAAATCATCTCATTCACACATGCATTCATATGATTTTAATTAATCAAAGTTTTTGTTAACCCTAATTTTAGTGATTAGAGTTTGATGATCATTGTTTTATATTTTTGGGATGTTACAAACCTTCCCCCTTAAACAAAATATCATCCCAAGATTTGAAAAAGGAATAAAAAGATTACCAAGGATTTAATCGGGAAACTCCGTCCTGATGTGATCTTCGCGCTCCCAGGTAGCTTCTTCTTCAGTGTGGTTGCTCCACTAAATCTTGAGAAACTTGATGATTCGGGTCCTGGTGGTTCTGAAAGCTTCTTCCAAAATACGGATGGGTACTTCGGGATAGGTGTAGAGGTCCCAACTTTTAATAAGGTAGAGATCCTTGTGTTTACAATGCTAGTCCCTGGATCAATAGCTAGCATCCACAGTTAAGATGTAATATCAAGAAACAAAGGTCATAATACAACTTTTTAACCAGGAATAAAATAATTCATTACATCTTACATAGATCATTTGGCTATCTCATTACAATGTAGCAGAAATAACTATAGCATGGAGTCCTTCATCTTCAAAGTGCCACAGGCAATCATGTTGGTTATAGACTTGTAATCCTAATCAACACACTTCACTAACATCAAACAAACCTGCAATATAATAAGTTACAGCCACAACGGTCAATACATTTGAATTGTATTGGCAAGTGATACTATGGTAGAATAGTGGTATCTATCATATATATGCATTTGGCTAAGTGGAGCTTAGGATTGCTTTGCTCAAAATAGATTTTCCTTATAAGTTGAAAACACTAAGTTTTTGTTTGTCAAAATCACCCAAGGCATCTACCAATCAAAGATTGAAGATCCTTTAACCCTTGTTCACCCACAAGTTTTTAACTTAGAAATTGGGATGGGGAGATTCTTGATAGCTTCCATGTCTTGATGCTCAAATTGTCCATTGTCGAAGACACGACTAAGTACTTAGATTTTTCTTTCTGCAGAAGTGGTGCACTTTCCCCACAATACTCGACATGCATCGAGACAAGATCTTTCAGAAGCTTTCCCTTAGACCAGAATGGACGCGTTCCCAAACCTATCATCCCCTACCACCAATTGTCCATTTGGCTAAGTTATTGCAACCTATATGATCCAGGCAGAGCCCATAATGCCAAGTGGCTGCACTTGAAGCTTCTCAACATTTGACATCTCAAATCTCTTTGTTCCTGGGTGGCATTCCACAAGTGTGATACACAAGGTTCACCAGTCCCCTGGCCTTGTGTAACCACTCAACAAAAATTCATCCATGCAATTACCATTCCACCCAAGTGATTCATTCACTTAGTAGTTTTACTAAGCAAAAACATAAGTCAAAAGACTTAGCAAAGTTTCCATAGCATGTATATATAAACCACCCTTGTTTGCTACTAGCAAGGCTAAGCATGATAGTAGTAGGAATCTTAACTTAGGGAAAATTCTACTAAGGCATCAAATAATAGGATTTCCCATGGCATAGTTAACACTTAGAAAATTCATGCAAGTCCTACTCAAAATATCACTAATGCATAGTGAAAATAATGGGACAAAAGTATGAAGCACCACTTGCCTTTTTGGTAGAGAATATAAGTTTACTCCTTGATCTTGCAATAGTCACACTCTTCAAAGTTCACTACAATTCAATCAAGCAAGGCACAAATTCAATCCACCATTCAAGCAATTCATCACATAAAATAAGGAAAACAAAATAATGCATGCAAACATGCAAAAGATTGTTTTATTTGTAAAGGTGGATCCTAATAGGTTATAAATATTTTAAAACACCTATTGGTAATTTATAAAAGTGGCAAAACCATTTGATATTAAGTTAGTGAAAATGGCCACTTTAAATCATTTTTGTTTTGTTAGAAATGATTTAAATCAAAGCAATACTTTCTAGTGTTTGACAAATATATTTTTAAACACAAATTTTAGTGTTTTATGGTCAGGTGTTTATTATTAAAACCATTTGCAAAAGGTTTTACTTAAAAATCATTTTTAAAACATAAACAATATTTTTATTTTAACTAGAAATGATTTTATTCAAAGTTTATTCTTTAGCTTCACAAAATACTCTTTTAAATCTACAAGTTGGTTTGTATGGTCAGTAGGTTCAAAACAATCCATTTACAAAAGATTTTACCCTAAAAACATTTTTAGAATAAATTTTATACACAAAATATGCCTACACAAGTTTCTGCAAAAACAACTAATTTTCTAGAAGAAATTCATTAAAAAAGTGGATGGTTGGAAAGTACTCTTTTTTCTGATTCCATTTATATAAAGTTTGTAAAATTTGGACGTGTAGATTTAAAGTTATGAATTTTTCAAATCTAACATCTAATAGACATGTTTTCTGTTTTTAAAACAAACTACAGGCCACGTGGTGTGTTCTTATTGGTCCATACCGATTCGCACAAATCAAGCGATACTGGCCGTAGGATCTAAAGG
Organism: Avena longiglumis; assembly: GCA_030063025.1. Taxonomy (NCBI): domain Eukaryota; kingdom Viridiplantae; phylum Streptophyta; class Magnoliopsida; order Poales; family Poaceae; genus Avena; species Avena longiglumis. The sequence continues at coordinate 463,370,815 of CP125974.1, forward strand.
GAAACGCACGGATCAGATCGCACATACCCCTTTGTTTAAGTCATCTATTCCTCACCCTACGATCCGGATCTAACGGACCAAAGCACAACGACCATGTTCGGGCGGTGCTTGGCGACGGCGAGCGGCGGCGCGGCTCTGTCAGAGGCGGTCTGGCGCAACCAGGAAGCAAGGGAGAAAATGGAGGGTATTACCGTGCTTGCGGTATCGCAGTGAAGCTCAAGGTACTCGTCGTTTGTCGAGGGGCGCATGAGGTCGTCCTGAATCGCTCGCCGGAGCTGCGCTTCTCGTCGGGCACGCTCTATCGTCGACAGAGACGAGGCTACAAGGCACGGGAGTGTGAGAGAAAGGGTCCGTTAGACACGCGAGAGAGAGGAGGTTGCAGGGTATCGTCCAGAGATGAAGGGAGGTCAGGGTTTACCAGAGAATCTCGCCGAAGTCAAGGCAGTGGACGGCGGCGTACGGTCTTGGTCGTTGCCGATGTTCTGGGGTGCGCGCAGATGAGATGGAGATACTGGTAGATGCGCCTGAGGCTGGACATCAAGTTCGTGGGATCTGGGAGGCAAGGGGAGGCAGTTACTGGCCGGAATCGATAGAAAGGCTCGTCGGAGCAGTGGATGTTGTAGTGAGAAATTTGGGCAACCCTAGGGCAGAGGAGGTGCGGTGAGTGAGGGGAAAGAGAGAGATAGGGCAGGCTCTTATGTACGCGTGATCGTGGGAGAGAGTCATTGCTCCTTTCAACACGAATTAACGGGATTAAATCACGGCAGAAACGGCAGCGAGGTGAGGGGCGAGGTCAGGGTGGGTGTGGAGACGACGATGACCTGGCTGTGAGGCAGCGCTTTCATCGAGAGAGAGAGAGAGAGAGAGAGAGAGAGAGAGAAAGAGAGATGGTGGGTCGTCTCGTCATGGATAGTGCGGGTGCGTTAGTGAGTAGGAAAACGCTTGGGGGGAGAGTGGAAGGTGGGCTCGCTGGGCCAGTTGGGCTATGGTTAGATGGGCTGGGTTGTTTTCCATTTTTTTCTGTTTTCTTTTTCTTTTTCTATTTTTGATTTTTGTTTTGAATTCATTCAAATGATTTTAAACCCTCTTTCATTTCAAATCTTTTCAAACTTTCCAGCAAGTTTCTGTACTATTTTAAACATGTATTTAAATTCCATTTTAGAATAATTATTTTATTCATTTATGGTTTATTATTTATTTATAATTGGAACTTGCCTTTATTCAAATAAGATTTTATTATATTTCAAACTCTTTATTTGAATTCTAATTTTCACCAAACCCTTTTCAGTAGGTTTTATTTATTCAATAGGGTGTTTGAATAATTCACTTTGAATTATTTGAAATATTTTTAATATGATTTATTAATCATTTAAATTGAGCATTTGTCTTTATTCAAATAAATTCAAATATGGTTTTAATCTCATTTAAATTTAATTCAAATAAATATTTTATTCCATTTAAGTTAATTAAATAACTTTTATTCCACTTGGGCAAATTTCAATTATTATTTTCCCAAGATTTAATTAATCATTTTCATTAGGGATTTTGTCTTTATTAAATATAATAGAATAGGGTTTAATCCCATAAAATTTTATTGGAATAATCGTTATCCCTTTATTTTATTTGGGTTATCTTTATTTCATTTGCTCATGGATTTGGACAAGATTTAATTTGGCTTTTAAATATTCCTTATTTAATTATTTGTCCCTTTGTCTTATAAAATCCATATCTTTTTATTTATAGATCCAAAATTGGTGATTCCAATTTGTGTAATTTTTATTTAATATTTGTTCATCCTTTTATATCTCTTTAGGATTATTTTGCTCATAGGTTGGCAAGGATTTTATATAGGAGCTTCTTTAGCTTTGAAAATTATTTCCTTTTATCTTATTATATTCATAAGTTTTTATCCATGGTTCCAATTTGAATGAAATCAATTTCTATGATCTTATTATATTTTTGTTTGTCATTCTTGATCATTTATAAATATTTGTTGACAAATTTTTATATGGATAAAATCCATAGTCTTAGAGATCTTGGAAATGGTTTTCTTCCATTAGGGTTTTAGGGTTTTGGTTTACTTATCCAAATGTTTAAATTTCAAGATACATTCATTGATGAATGCATTTCACTTGATTGAAATTTGTTGGATTCAAATTTGTTCAAAGTTTGTTCAAGTTGGGTTTTGATGTTTCTATTTTGAAACAAAAAGTTTCTTTTCACCCTAAATTTCAACAATTATTTATTTTTCACATTCCAAAATTTGGAAAATTTTGGGATGTGACAGGCTACCACCCTTAAAAGAAATCTCGTCCCGAGATTTTGGAAGGCTAGAGGTTACAAATTGGCTTCAAACAACTAGGGTACTACCACCCTTTAAAAGGTTTACAATTAAATCACATCTTGGCTTACTTGAGGTCTTGATGAAACTTCTCTGTACAGACATCTGCATAGTGTCCTTTGTTTCCACACTTGAAACATGTGACAAGGCTGAGATCCTTCATAGGCTTGCTTGTCTTGTACTTCTCCTTTTCTAGACAATTGCTTGCATAATGTCCTTTGTCACCACACTTATAGCATGTGACAAGGTTGAGTTCTTCACGTATCTTCTCTAGAAAAGTTGATATATAATGGCCTAGCTCTTTGTAGTTGTTGCACCACACTTGGCTAATTTCCTTATTCTTCTTCTTGGGTTTCTCCAAATCTAGGAGTTCTTCTAGTTCATGCTCTTCATATCTCACCTCAAAGGTGTGAAAGCTTCCTCGGTTCCTTGAACGATTTCTTGGATAATACCTATGTTTCCTCTTTTGTCCATCAAGGTGATTCCTAATGTATGGAGGTGCAATCTGAGATTTCCCTTTGTCTTCATCCTTCTTGATAGAAGTTGTGTCCTCATGGGGTTTTCCATACTTTTTATGCATTCCACTTTGTTTCCTTTGTTGAACTATGGGATAGATGGGGCATTGGATAGGGACATGATTATTTCCTTCACATAGGAAACAAGTCACTTGAGATGTGGGGCATTGTTTAGTTGGATGTTTCTCTTCACAATTAGGGCATTCATCTTCATGCTCTTTGGAAGTGTGATCCATGTCTCCACAAATATTGCAAGCTTGAGTTCCTTCTATAATATCATCCTTGACATCATTGTTGTCACAAACTCCTTGGGAAAGGTTGTCTCTCATGTTGATCATTTGAGTGGTCATCCCTTGCAACAATTGGGATTGGATTTCCAAAAACTTTTGCATGGTTGGGTCTAACTCATTGTTGTTGGCTAAAAACTGAGTTGTCATCTGATTCAACTAGGTTTGGTTTGCTAGTAGTTGTTCTCTCATGTGCATCTCTTGGTTGTTGTTGTTGTTGTCACCATTCTTGATGTTGGAGTTTCTTGGAGAAGTCATATGTTTGGGTTGGATTGTGATTAGAATAGGCAAAAGATTTCTAGGGAAGAAGTCTAATCACACACAACACAATTCACACAAGCAATGTGCAAGCAATCACACACAAACATTCCATTCAAACAACAAGTTCAAGCACATTTTTAGGTAACAAAATATTTTTCCTACACCACATAAGTTGGTGTGATCAATATATGATCTAATCTAAATATTAGTATGGTGGTCCAACTATATGGCTTTATTGAAATCATTCCATTCTTCTTAGTTGTTTCTTCATGAATGAGATCATGGCTTCCTTGGAAAAATTCTTGTATCTTGGTCACAAAACTTCAAAGGTGATGATGGTTCCTTCTAGGTTGTGTTTCCTTAGTCTTCAAGTCTTGAGTATTCTTCTTATCTCACTTGTAGTCCTTAGGGGTATCCAAGTTGAAGTCCTTGATGAAACTAAAGTTGAAGTCATTGGTGATGTTGAAGCTGAAGTCATTTGAGTTGGTGAAGTCCTTTGCTCATGTTGAAGTCTTTGCTCATGGTGGAGGCTTTGTCCATCAAGTTTGAAAAGGAAGAGATGTAGAATCAAAACCAAAAGGTTGAGGAAAGAGTATACAAGATTGTTTGTAAATAAGTTTTGGAATAAATACAACTCCTATTTTTCTAAGGGGTTTTATCCAATCCTAGGGTTACAATCCTACAGGCAACACAGTGCTATGATACCATCTGTAGAGGTCCCAACCTTTAATAAGGTAGAGATCCCTGTGTTTACAATGCTAGTCCCTGGATCAATAGCTAGCATCCACAATTAAGATGTAATATCAAGAAACAAAGGTCATAATACAACTTTATAACCAGGAATAAAATAATTCATTACATCTTACATAGATCATTTGGCTATCTCATTACAATGTAGCATAAATAACTATAGCATGGAGTCCTTCATCTTGAAAGTGCCACAGGCAATCATGTTGGTTATAGACTTGTAATCCTAATCAACACACTTCAATAACATCAAACAAACCTGCAACATAATAAGTTACAGCCACAAGGGTCAATACATTTTAATTGTATTGGCAAGTGATACTATGGTATAATAGTGGTATCTATCATATATATGCATTTGGCTAAGTGGAGCTTAGGCTTGCTTTGCTCAAAATAGATTTTCCTTATAAGTTGAAAACACTAAGTTTTTGTTTGTCAAAATCACCCAAGGCATCTACCAATCAAAGATTGAAGATCCTTTAACCCTTGTTCACCCACAAGTTTTTAACTTAGAAATTGGGATGAGGAGATTCTTGATAGCTTCCATGTCTTGGTGCTCAAATTGTCCATTGTCGGGGACACGGCTAAGTACTTAGATTTTTCCTTCTGCAGAAGTGTTGCACTTTCCCCACAAGACTCGACATGCATCGAGACAAGATCTTTCAGAAGCTTTCCCTTAGACCAGAATGGACGCGTTCCCAAACCTATCATCCCCTACCACCAACTGTCCATTTGGCTAAGTTATTGCAACCTATATGATCCAGGCAGAGCCCATAATTCCAAGTGGCTGCACTTGAAGCTTCTCAATATTTGACATCTCAAATCTCTTTGTTCCTGGGTGGCATTCCACAAGTGTGATACACAAGGTTCACCAGTCCCCTGGCCTTGTGTAACCACTCAACAAAAATTCATCCATGCAATTACCATTCCACCCAGGTGATTCATTCACTTAGTAGTTTTATTAACAAAAAACATAAGTCAAAAGACTTAGCAAAATTTCCATAACATGTATATATAAACCACCCTTGTTTGCTACTAGCTAGGCTAAGCTTGATAGTAGTAGGAATATTAACTTAGGGAAAATTCTACTAAGGCATCAACTACTAGGATTTCCCATGGCATAGTTAACACTTAGAAAATTCATGCAAGTCCTACTCAAAATATCACTAATGCATAGTGAAAATAATGGGACAAAAGTATGAAGCACCACTTGACTTTTTGGTAGAGAATATAAGTTTACTCCTTGATCTTGGAATAGTCACACTCTTCAAAGTTCACTACAATTCAATCAAGCAAGGCACAAATTCAATCCACCATTCAAGCAATTCATCACATAAAATAAGGAAAACAAAAGAATGCATGCAAACATGCAAAATATTGTTTTATTTGGAAAGGTGGATCCTAATAGGTTATAAACATTTTAAAACACCTATTGGTCATTTATAAAAGTGGCAAAACCATTTGATATTAAGTTAGTGAAAATGGCCACTTTAAATCATTTTTGTTTTGATAGAAATGATTTAAATCAAAGCAATACTTTCTAGTGTTTGACAAATATATTTTTAAACACAAATCTTAGTGTTTTATGGTCAAGTGTTTATTATTAAAATCATTTGCAAAAGGTTTTACTTAAAACTTATTTTTTTAAACATAAACAATACTTTTATTTTAACTAGAAATGCTTTTATTCAAAGATTTATACTTTAGCTTCACAAAATACTCTTTTAAATCTACAAGTTGGTTTATATGGTCAGTAGGTTCAAAAAAATCCATGTACAAAAGATTTTACCCTAAAAAAATTTTTAGAATAAATTTTATACACAAAATATGCCTACACAAGTTTCTGCAAAAACAAATAATTTTCCAGAAGCAATTCATTAAACAAAGTGCATGGTTGGAAATTAATCTTTTTGTTGATTCCATTGATATAATTTTTTTTAAATTTGGACGTGTAGATTTAAAAGTTATGAATTTTTCAAATCTAACATCTAATAGACATGTTTTCTGTTTTTAAAACAAACTACAGGCCACGTGGTGTGTTCTTATTGGTCCATACCGATTCGCACGGATCAAGCGATACTGGCTGTAGGATCAAAAGGGCAACACACAGATCAGATCGCGCAGACCCCTTCGTTTAAGTCATCTATTCCTCACCCTACGATCCGGATCTAACGAACCTAAGCACACCGACCATGTTCGGGTGGCGCTTGGAGACGGCGAGCGGCAGCGCGGCTCTGTCAGAGGAGATCTGGCGCAACCGGGAAGCAAGGGAGAAAATGGAGGGGATTACCGTGCTTGCGAGATTGCAGTGAAGCTCAAGGTACTCGCTGTTTGTCGAGGGGCGGATGGGGTCATCCTGAATCGCTCGCCGGAGTTGCGCTTCTCGTCGGGCACGCTCTATCGTCGACGGAGATGAGGCTACAAGGCACGGGAGTGTGGGAGAAAGGGCCCGTTAGACGCGCGATAGAGAGGAGGTTGCAGGGGTATCATCCAGAGAGTAAGGAAAGGTTGGGGTTTACCAGAGAATCTCACCGGAGTCGAGGCAGTGGATGGTGGCGTTTGGTCTTGGTCGTTGCCGATGTTCTGGGGCACGCACGGATGAGATGGAGCTATTGGTAGATGCTCCCGAGGCTGGAGATCAAGCTCATGGGATCTAGGAGGCAAGGGGAGGCAGTTACTGGCCGGAATCGACAGAAAGACTCGCCAGAGCAGTGGATGTTGCAGTGAGAAATTTGGGCAGCCCTAGGGTAGAGGAGGTGCGGTGAGTGAGGGGAAAGAGAGAGATAGGGAAGGCGCTTATGTACGCGTGATCGCGGGAGAGATTCATTGCTGCTTTCAATGCGAATTAACGGGATTAAATCGCGGCAGAAACGACAGCGAGGTGAGGGGCGAGGTCAGCGTGGGGGTGGAGACGACGATGACCTGGCTGTGGGGCAGCGTTGTCAGCGAGAGAGAGAAAAGCATGGTGGGGTCATCTTGTCAGGGACAGTGCGGGTGCGTTAGTGAGTAGGAAAACGCTTGGGGGGAGAGTGGAAGGTGGGCTCGCTGGGCCAGTTGGGCTAGGGTTAGATGGGCTGGGTTGTTTTCCATTTTTTTTCTTTTTATTTTTTTCTATTTCTGATTTATGTTTTTAATTCATTCAAATGATTTTAAACCCTCTTTCATTTCAAATCTTTTCAAACTTTTCAGCAAGTTTCTGTAATGTTTTAAACATGTTGCGGTGACCCAGCATACCACTGCATGTGTAGTACACTATAGTCGTTGACATGACATCCACAGAACACCGTTCTGTAAATATCACATCCCTTAGAGTGGTACAACAAAAACATTGTGGGTCCATATTACAAAAGTACACACATTATTATTATTATAATACCGAAAGTTCAAGACTTCCAAAAGATCCAACTTACAAACCAAATATAAAGTGTTTAGCGGAATTTAAAAGTAGCAACTCCATCTAGAAGTTGAGCTCAACAGCTTATTCTATAGAGTTCATGCTGCTCGGCTTCGTTAGTTACTACTAACTAGGTACTTAGTTGGTATCGTTCTCATCGACACCGTAGCGGATCTCGTAATCCACTACTTCAACTCCTTCATACAGATCAGGTTCCTCGTAGAACACATCTTCTTGGCATTCAGATGCATACATTAGCACGTCTTCGGGATCCTCAGAGTCTAAGCAAGGGATCAAAGGAAAGAATGAGTAACAATGTTACCCAACAAGTTCATTATATGCAAGGTGGGAAGTTTGATGCTCTAACTACCACCTCGGATTATAAATCCTTGGCACTATGTAGTTTTTGTAAATCTTTCTTCAAAGATTGATTTTATTCCGAAAAACTATGACAATCATCCTTCATAGGTTGACCAGAACTTTCATGGAGTTCCTTTCCTGCCGCGTTCGTAGCTCCTTCCCGGAACAGGGAGTAACAAGTTACAGTTCTTACACTCTACAAAGGTGCGTTACTTTACCCATGAGAGATCAACTCATTGTTGCACAACCCGGCGTACTTTCCCGTCCACAATTCTATGATGTGGGGCCCAGTAGTTGGTCCAAGACAATCACTGCCCCCTTCGCGACCCCGCATGCCTCCTTGGTGTACACCATGCCCACATAATGAATTACGGTAATGGTTTGTACAAACCGTTAGATGCCAGAACTATCGTGGGACGATGAGGGTTCCCACCCATATGCTGCATATCCTCTACGAATTACCAATTAATATGCACGTTACGAGGATAACAGCCACGACCTGCACATTCGGCTTCATGCGAGAGGAAGAAGATACAGCTGACTTCTCCGTCCCATTCCAAATCTCATGGCTAACGCGTAATATACGGCGCTAGAATCACTGATTTCAGGGTTTATTAAGTCCCTACTTGATCATCATTGTTGCAAATACAACCCTAAGTTCTATTGCTCCATTATATCATCAGTTAGGATGATATCTATGATTTCTTTATTCATGAAAATAATATTTTCTTTCTTTTATAGCATATATGATAACACACAATTTGCAAATACTTTGGGAAAGACTCTTCAAAGGACATGAGCGAGTGATGAACTTGCCTTGTGATGGCAAGGTAGTGAAGTCTGATGCTTGCACTGGACCTTGAGATTCTAGTTCTACAAAAACATCATTATTGCCCGGTAAGGACAATATTTAAAGAAGCAAAATGATTATGCAAGTAATGTAATGCATTATTTAATTATATATGCATTTACCCTATATAAGGTGCCTTCTAATAAAGCATTTAAATATTATTTTTTTATATTTATTGCATATATTGAATTATTTTATTTTATTTCCCTTTGACTTTTATTGATTTAATAATTCTTTTAGGAATTATTAATTATACATTAAAATTTATTATAAATATTTGTTTAGTATTTTTCAAAAATACTATAATATTAATATATAATGAAAGTGATTTTTATTTATTTTTATCATCTTTCAATAATTTTGTAAAATTCCATAAAGAATATATAAATTACAAAATTCTTATAAAAATTTAAATGTCCAACTTTTTATATCTTATCTTATTTGGAGAGAGTGGATTATTGTGAATTCAAAAATATTTTATTTATAATTTTTGGACTTTTATTTTCTAGAATTTTATTGAGGTCAAGGGTATTTTGGTCTTTTCCAATTAATTAAAACAGTTCTTAAACGACTTGGGCTGGCCATTTGGGCTTATTGGGCCAGTTGGCCTAATAGAGCAAGGTCAAAATACCACCCCGAGGGGTTTTGGTCCACCCAGCCCATTCTCTCTGCCTCCCTCTCTCCCTCGACCTTATCCTCTCCTTTGACCTGACCCAGTGGCCGGCGATGCCGCCACCGTCGATTCCCGCCATCGTCGGCCGTTCTGGTCGCCGCCGTGGTGCGATTTGGGGTTGTCGACGATGCTCGTTCGTTCTATCCAATTGGATTTGACTCCGGGGCTTCCCCGTGGCCAGGTTCACCCCGTTCCCGAACCCTAGGGTTGGGGAAAAGGTGATGTCGCCACCGCCGCGGTCCCGCCTACGTTGGTGTCTTTGGGATCGTGTCTTTGCCGTGGCCGTGGTGCAGTTCTGAGGCCCCACAGGTGCTCCTGCCGCCGTGGTTCGTCGGCCAATCTGCTTCCTCTTCGATTCGTCAGCAAGGACCTCAGGTAAGTTGCTTCTATGGTTCTTGTTCATGCTACTACCACGAATCTCTCTGTGTGTATCTAGTGGCTTCTCATGCCTATTGACTATGTGCTGATTAGGGTTCATCTCCTAATTAGGGTTCTTATTTTGATTAGGGTTCATAACCCCTTGTTGATCATAACTATGATGCTTTAGATCTAGTTTTGATCATACCTGAGCATGAAGAATGATTGTTTGTTGTGGTTAATGATTTGTAGTGGCTTTTATGATGCTAGTGGCTTGTCAGATTTATCCCAGTGGTGATCCACCATGATCCCATGCTAGTGTTTCGATGGAATCCCTGATTGGATTATGTTGTTGATTTGAGAATTTACTCTACTGTCAGAATGCTTGTACTGACAGTAGTTTCTCTCAGTAGTTGCTTACTGCAATTATAATGTAGGCTTGTATGAGATTATACACACTGAATCAAATCATTACATGTAATGATTTTTCTGTGGATGTATAGATGCATATGAAATTGATTCCTGGCACTTGGCTTCAGGAAAATGATATTTATTGGGTGTCCCTTTTATCTGTGGAAACTAAGCAAAGATTGGTTTTAGTTCATTTAGAACTTGTCCTTGTGATACCATTATGATCTGGCACACAAGTGATTGAGTTTTATTTTTGGGATTAGCTTGATAATGCTTGTGCTTAATACTGGCTAGATGAAATGAAAGATTTTTTTAACTTTCCTGCCTATGATGTTGGTCTGAGGCTCTAGTATTTAATTCCTAGTTAGTTGAGCAATTAGTTTGTTTGAAACTTGTAAGATTAGAGGTGCTACTCTCTCTGGAAGATGTGCCCTGATCTGATAAGATCAAATGAAAAAAATGTTTTAACTTGCATAAATTAACACTAAACTCTGTGATGCTGGTCTGAGAGATTAGTGCTTGTGGCTGAGCTTGATTTCTTATCTTTATACTTGAAATATCTAGGATAGATTCACCTCTCTTGGGTGATTATTGAGAGATCATTTCATAAAGCAACACATGCTTTTGTTTATATACTATGATGAAATCATGTGATGGTTTTATGAGACTCACCACAAAATCGATGATGGTGTAGTAGAATAAATTGGTGACGATCTGGATCTTGATCTTGATCTTGATCTGCTTTTGCTGGGCTCCTGAGCTTTCCTGCTCCTCCTAGCTCCTGGGCTTGATCTTGCTGTCCACCTAATTCATCCCCCTCCTTATGTCACCATCCTGGTGATGTTTGGTTGATCTGGGTTGGTCTGGTTTGGCTGTTGTTCTTGGTTTGGTTGTTGTCTACTCTACATGTGCTTGTGTGTTGTGTAGTGGAGAGATGTACTGATGTGCTCCTCCACGGCTGTGTTGTGGCTTTGTGAGATTGAGTTGCTTTGTGAGCTCGATAGCACACCATCTGCATGCTGGTGTGTGTCCAGCTTGTGTGCCTGCTATGCACTTGTGGATATGTTCCAAATTTTTGAACTTACCATTACCAGATTACTTTCACCTGGCTGGTGAATTGGTCCCTTTTGGCTGTCATTTGACTTCTGGCTTGGAATTTATGAAAGATGAATTCTTTCATATTGGTGAAACTTGACCCTTTATAACATTTCTCAATGATGAATTTGTCAAGTGCATTTCACTGACATATCTGAGAGAAATATACTAACACTAATCTTATTTTGTTTCTATTAGTCTTTGTTTTGCAGGTACCAAGATAAAGATAAATATTTAGTGTAGATTTAGATATAGGATAGTTAGTAGATATTCAAATGTAATCTTCTTATTCTTTTGTAATTTTTCTTTTATTATTCTTGTAATCTTTATTTTATTTAATTGTAATAAAGATTATATTATTATTAATAAAGAATATTCTTATTCTTTATTCTTTTGTAAATTGTGAAGTTTGGAATGACTTCAGTAGATTACATTCTTTGTAACTTGTTTATGTCTTAATAATATGAAAATGAATTTCATATTCAATATTGTTTTTGGATGAGATTTAAGTTATAATACTTATCTCTTAATTAATTTAAGATTCAAATCTTATATTTAAATCATTTATAATTATTATTTAAACACTTAAGTTTTTAAATTCAAACTCATTTCAAAACACACATAATTCCTTTAAGATCATATCAAAGTTTATAGCAATCCTCCTTTAAGTCTAAACCTAATCTCAAAGTAAGAAAGAAACATTGATCACTCAAGGTTTTATTTGGCGAAAATTTTACCCACATTTTCACAATTGAATGCATGCAAAAATTCATATTCCTAAATCTACCCTTCGTTGGGTTCCTAAATGCTGGGATGTTACAGACTTCCCCCCTTAAATTAAACTTCGTCCCAAAGTTTGTGGACATGTACCTGAATAGTTCTGGATAAGATTTTCTTGAATCCTCTTCCTTCTCCCATGTGGCTTCCCTCTCAGGGTGATGTTCCCACTGTACCTTGCAATATTTGATTGCTTTGTTCCTCAATATTTTCTAGTTTTCTTCTAGAATCTTACAGGGATTTTCAATATAAGTCAGGAATGCTTGTAATTCTATCTCTTGATGTGTTATTTCATCATCTAGAACTTTCAAACATTTGCGAAGTTGCGACACATGGAAAACATTATGCACATGATCCAATATTGATGGTAACTCTAAAGCATAAGCTATAGTTCTGTTTTGACTCAGTATCTTGAATGGTCTGATATATCTTGGACTCAATTGTAACACCCTCAGAATCGGACCTATGCAAGTTTGAGCAAAATTCGCCAAACCCGCATAGAAACGATTCAAAGGTGCCCACCAGGCACTTTCGTGCGGGTGGAAAACGAAGTAATAACATTACACAACAGTCCTCGATGGGACCCACGTAGCAGATATATATACAATGACTCAAAGAGTCAAGAATACAAATATACGGTACAAAGATCCAAATCACCTTGAAAGCGATGGGCGTCCGACTACGGACAAGATGCAAATGGGGCTAAGAGCCACGAAGAATAACCAATGGCGTCCATAACCTGCCCGAGCCAAGCGGGAAGGGTAACCCACCTTCGGACGTCGATCTCAAAACCTGCTTAAACAAAGGGGCGACAAAGGGCAAAGGAAAAAGAGGCGTCGATCTTGCGAAGACAGCGAGGCTAGAATTCGCGGTCCTCGCCTACATAGGTATGGTGGAGCGGGCGGCATGCACTAAACAACCTATAGAGACTCGATACAAGGCGGTTATCGAGAGGGGTGAGAATGACCTATCCGGATCCAACCCGAAGCTAACACCGACAAACCCATCCTGTGTTTCCCCTCGAGACCAAACGAGGAAACCGAGGAACTCACACCGTTGGCGGTTTACTTCAGTTATAGTTGCGGCACTTTACTAGTCGGTTTAGTGAATCGTCACGATAAAGTAGATAGTGGGTACTTTTAGTTAACCATTCCGTTATAGTTGCAACAATTACTAATCGATCTGAGATAGCATGAGATAGACCCATAACCCAAAGCTTGTTGGTACTTTTATTCCACCATTTGTTGTAGTTGCAATACTTACTAGTCGAGATACAATTGTCGCGACAACCAAACAAGCAATTGTGGGCGTATTAATTAGCCATTCCATTATAGTGAAGCTGATTACTAGTCATTATAAGTCAAATTTATAGCAGTAAACTTTAGTTATGCTTGTCTATGATCGAGAATCTTGCTCCAAGTCGTCCATATCCGCGGACACGGCTTTTGAAAGTTTTACCGGCCGGGTGCACCAATAGCAACACACGCCGATCAACCTCGGAAAAACCAAATCAAAACCCGAGGCTTTCACGGTGAACAATCACAGGATTCAGAAATATTTGGGGCCACCTTAAGTAGAATCCATAGCGGTAAGCAAGCTCGGCGGCCTCAAGTTTGGCTAGACGGCTGTGAACGACTGGGAACCCAAAACTGGGCTTGTCGACACCGCGGAATCGTGGTCCGATCCTAAACAGTACAGTGTGCAGTACCTCGCACAATTTAAATACAGAAAAGTAGCATGGCATAAGTACAAGATCGTAAATAAAACCTCAAACTAGTTTGTGGCCCCAAGAAATAAGAATGAATCAAGCTCTGGCTCAGGGGGGTCCCATATACCTCCCGGATGTGGATAGCGCGATAAATCAAGGAACAGGTATCAAGTACTCGGGGTCTTACGGGACACAAGTGGGCGTTCGGAAACCAAATATTTTCTATCACCCACCGATGCCTCTGCTTATTTCAATTTTAGTTGTTAAACAGAAATTAAAGTGACGATAAGTAAAACTAGAATCATCTCCAACATCAACATGCGGCAATACATCAGCAACGGTGGCATATGGCGACACATATCAGCACTTGAGCAAGCAACTACGACGCGCAAGTCCAACTATCTACCAAACAACAGGTCATAGGGTGTGTCCAAGGCAATATAGGGCTGCAGGGTATATCACGGGTACGAAAACTAGAGCATCGCAACACAGATAGCAATAGATCAACATGAGGGAAATAAAGACTATAAAAGTAAGATAGGTAGAAAGGGGGAGATGCTCGCCTGAAAACATTGGTCGAAGGGTTCAACCGAAGATCGGGGCGAAGCTCACATCAACTCAACGGCCTTATCCGCGAAGAAGCAAAACGCTAGAACAAACACCGGATGCAATATTTAATACAACGACAGAAGATCGGCATGATGCATGTATGATGCATGGCATGGCAAAGAGTCGATGCAATTAGGTCATGTTAAGCGGAACCGGGGTCCCGTAAATTAATATATGGTTCAAGTTGTTTAAACCCCCGCATATTAAATGTTGTTTCAGCATGGCAAAAGATAGCATCGGGTTCGCTACACAAATTTAAATGAGGCCGATATAAGGCTAGATTTGCCCGCATATGGGCCCCATATTCAATTATTAGGTGAATCGGCATAAGGCCCCCAAACCACATGAATGCATGCAAGATGACAATTAAATATGCAACAAGTTGTTATGTTATAAAAATAGGGTTCGAGGAAAAGGGGTCACACATCAGAGGGGGCTCGACGATCTTGGGTTCCGGGGTTCGGGGTCCGGTCTGGTCTCGGTCAGGTTCGCAGTTCCGTTCTCGGGTATCGGGGTAGGTCTTGGCGCATCCGGGTGCGGAACTTGGGGTCATGTCGACGGTCATGGCGTTCAGGGGGAAGTTCTCGGTGTCCGGGTGAAGCACTCGGCGTTCTACGGTTCCACGTCGACGGCCTTGGTTTCCTCGATGGAGAACTTGGTGTGTCCGTGTCGGGGTTCTCGGCTTCGGTCGCCGGGTGTCAGTCTTCGGGATCGGGTCCGGGAAGAAGACCTTGGCATCGGATGGTCCTTGTCGGAGTTCTTGTCGCGCCGGGGTCTTGTCGTTCGGTGAAGCACTTGTCGCATCCATGTGGGATCCTTGACGATCTGTGGCGATGTTCTCAGGTTCGGGGTCTCGGCGTCCGGGACGAAGATCATGGCGGTCATCGGGTTTGGGAGGGAGAACATGGCGTCGGTGTGGCGGTCTTGTTGTTCCGTGGCGAACTTGGCGTCCGAGAGAAAGATCTTAGAGTCCCGGATGGAGATCTTGTCGGTGGTTTCGGCGTCCGGGTCACGGCGTCTTCGGGTCCGACTCCGGGAAGGTGAGCTTGTCGCCCATGTGGTCTTCGGATCGGGCTCCGGGGTTTACAGAACGAAGTTCTTGACAACCCGAGGGGGTTCGGCTCGCCGGGATCGGTCTTCGAGTGGTACTTGTTCCACTTGTTACCCCTGTCCAGCGGGAAGGTCTGGTTACACGACGTCGACGTGGTGTAGGTGAGGCACCACCATCCACATTGACGAACATCCCCAAAACACTAGCCGCCAAACTGGAGCACAAGAATTAAAAACGCATGCTCTGGTCGCGGATATCCGTAGCACAACACGCAGGCACGCCGACGAGACGAGGTCCTGCGCAGGCGAGATACTGGCGCCAGGGAAGAGAGGCGGTCGGCGGCGGTT
The DNA here is from genome assembly GCA_030063025.1 of Avena longiglumis. Taxonomy (NCBI): domain Eukaryota; kingdom Viridiplantae; phylum Streptophyta; class Magnoliopsida; order Poales; family Poaceae; genus Avena; species Avena longiglumis. Next base: position 463,386,598 of record CP125974.1, read on the forward strand.
GCCGAGCCTGACGGCAGCGAGGAGGCGGAAGCGGCAGCGGAGGAGGTCGCAGGCAGCGGTGGCGGGCGGGGAGGCGGACCGAGGTCAGCGTGGCGGCGCTCATGGGAGGCGCCGCGGAGGGCGGGTAGCGGTGGCGGAGCCGAGGAGGAGGCCGGCGGACTCGAGAGAGGAGGAGGCGGCGCGCGAGCAGCGGCCATAGGCGGCCGGCGGCGACCGAGGCGTCTGCAGCGAGCAGACGCGCGGCGGAAGGACGGCAACGAGGCCGGAGCGGGCCGGGAAGAGGGCCGCTGCGGGCGGGCTCGCCGGCTGCTTTCAGAGGCGCGGAGGACGTCTGAGCTTCGCAAGGCGGGCGGTTGACAGCGGCGAGCTCGAGGCGGAGAGGAGAGAGGACGGGCCATGGACGGGTGGTGCGAAGGAGGCGGCGGTGCGAGGCGTGAGGAGGCCGGGCGAGGCTAGCGGGCGGCGCTTGGGCTCGGCGAGGTGGCCAGGGAGGCGGAGGGCGAGGCGAGGCCGGAGGAGGAGGCTGGCGGCGGCAGGCGGCGGGCGAGCTCCGGTGCGGCGGGGCTCGGGCAGCGCGCGCAGAGAGAGAGAGGAAGCGAGCGAGGGGTAGGGAGCGGGGACGCGTGCGCGGGGACAGGGGTGAGCACGGGGCAGGGCGTGTGGGGCCTGGGGGGGGGGAACGGGCCAGGGAGTGGGGTCGGTGGGTTGACCAGGGGGAGGGGCCACACGGGAGTGGGGGTCGGACCCAGCGGCCAGGGGCGGTAGAGTGTGCTGCGCGTGGTGTGCGTGTAGTGTAGGGTGTGGGTGGGGTGTGGGGAGTGTGTGGCCAGGTGGGGAGGGAGGAGAGAGAGGGGCCATGTGGCAGGCTAGGAGTGGCTAGGAAAGAGGGGAGAGATGAGGTGGCGTATGGGGATTGGTGGGGGTGATGTGGAGGCTGGGTCTGGGTAGTTTAGCGGGTAGCTTTAGGATTTAGGAGCGGTGTGGTTGGACCGTCTATTATTTCCTGGGGTGGTCGATCGGGTCAGTCGGCCCGTTCGATTGCCCCTATTAAAATAATTTAAATTTTTATTTATTCTAATTGGGCCGTTTGCAACCTGATAGCAACAAACAAATTAACTCCGGAGACCCGGGTTTTTGCGTTTGAATAAAGACGGGGCGTTTGGAAATTCAAAACAGGTTTTACGAAATTAGTTTTTGACAAACAATACATGATGATGACGATGCAATGCACAAAATCAACGCGATTTTCTAGTAGTGGTTTTGCGGGATGCCACATCAATTTCCCTTTTACTCCGAATCTTTTCACTCCTTTCATTGGACTTACTTTCAAGTAGACCATATCTCCCACTTCTGGATGCCATGATCTTCGGCTTTGATCCGCATAACTTTTCTGCCTGCTCTGGGCTATTTTCAGTCTATACATGATCTTATCAATGATGTCTTGTCTCTCCTTGATATAATCTGGCGCAAATTCTTTGCTACTACCAGGTTCATACCAACATATTGGTGATCTACACTTCCATCCATACAGAATCTCATATGGGGCTGCCTTCAGACTACTCCGATAGCTATGGATATAGGAAAATTCTGCCAATGGTAGGTGATCTTACCATGTCCTCCAAAATCTAGTGCACAAGCTCTCAACATGTCTTCTAGTATTTGATTTGTTCAGTTTGACCTCCTGTCTTAGGATGATATGCCGTGCTAAAATATAATTTTGAACCAAGTGCCTCATGCAATTGCTTCCAAAATGCTGAAGTAAACACTGATCCCCTATCAGTTATGATCTTTTTGGGTACTCCATGCTTACTTACTATCTCTTTGACATATACTTCAACTAACTTCTCGGCATTATCCTTTTGATTCACTAGAATAAAATGTGCACTCTTAGTGAGTCGGTCCACAATTACCCATATCATATCCTTCCTTTTTGGTGTCATAGGTAATCCTGTAATGAAGTCCATACCTATTTCCTCCCACTTCCATTCAGGAATTTCCAAGGGTTGTAATGGTCCTGCTGGATTTTGATGTTCAGCTTTCACCCTTTGACAAGTATGGCATTCAGATACATATTTAGCAATATCTCTTTTCATGTTATTCCACCAGAATAGTTCTCTCAAATCCATATACATCTTAGTACTCCCTGGATGTATAGAATATGGTGTATCATGTGCTTCTTTGAGTATGACATTTCTGATCTCAGTCACATCTGGAACACATAGACGGTCTTGGAACCATAAAGACCCATAATCCCCAAGGCGAAAAACTAATTTTTGCCCTTGAGATATCCTCCGAATTTCCTCAGCAATAAAAGGATCTTCTTCTTGATGTTTAAAAATTTCTTGCTTAAGATCACTGTCCTGCTCTGCAACTACCTGCATAGTAGCTAATCCTCCAAGAACCTCTGTTCTGATGAATTGAAGTTCTAATATTTCCAAGTCCATTTTAACTCTTTTGGTAGCTCCCTATTGCTAGGCTGAATATCTGCACTCTTTCTGCTTAAAGCATCTGCTACAACATTTGCTTTCCATGGGGTGCAATTGATTGTTAAATCATAATCCTTGATTAATTCCAACCGACGCTTCTGTATCATGTTCGATTCCTTTTGAGTGCAGAAATATTTGATACTTTTATGGTCAGTGTATAACTCACATCTGGCTCCATAAAGAAAATGCATCCATCCTTTCAGCGCAAAAACTACTGCTGCTAACTCTAAATCATGAGTTGGATAGTTGACTCCATGTGGTTTCAATTGCCTTGAAACATAAGCAATTACTTTCTGATCTTGCATTAATACACAACCCAAACCTTCTTTAGATGCATCACAGTATACGGTGAAGTCCTTCCCTGTTTCAGGAACTGCTAAGATTGGAGCTGTGGTTAATCTAGTCTTCAACTCTTGGAAACTTGCTTCACATTTCTCATCCCACTTAAATGGTGTATTATTCCTTAATAATTTGTTCATTGGTCCGGCTATTTTGGAGAAACCTTCAATGAATCTCCGATAATAACCAGCCATTCCTAGGAAACCTCGAATTTGTTTCACATTGTTCGGTGCAGTCCACTCTAGTACTGACTGGACTTTAGATGGATTCACAACAATTCCATCCTTACTGACCACATGACCGAGGAATTCTACCTCATCTAGCCAAAACTCACACTTACTGAACTTAGCATAAAGCTTATGTTCTCTTAAAGTCTGCAATGCTATTCTCAAATGGTCAGCATGCTCTTCCTTATCCCTGGAATATATCAAAATATCATCAATAAAGATGATGACAAACTTATCCAAATATGGCATGAAAATCTTGTTCATTAGATTCATGAATATTGCAGGTGCATTGGTCAAACCAAATGGTACAACCACATACTCATGGTGTCCATATCTTGAGATAAATGCTATTTTTGGAACATCTTCCGGCTTGATTTTTATTTGATGGTATCCAGATCTTAAATCGATCTTTGAAAATACTCCAGCTCCTTTCACTTGATCAAACAAATCTTGAATTCTTGGTAAAGGATACTTATTCTTGATAGTCACGTTGTTTAGATTTCTATAATCACCACACATCCGTCTTCCACCATCTCTTTTATCCACAAAGATTACTGGTGTTCCCCATGGAGATACACTTTCCTGTATATATCCTTTTCTTGCTAACTCATCAATTTGCTCCTTGAGTTCTTTCAACTCTTTGGGTCCCATTTTATATGGTGCTTGAGCTATTGGTACTGTACCAGGTATTAGGTCAATGGTGAACTCTATCTCCCGGTCTGGTGGCATTCCCGGTAACTCTGTTGGAAAAACATCTTGGAATTCATTAACTATAGGAATCTCTTCTAATTTAACTTCCTTCATTGAATTCAACTGCAGATCCACCATGATATGATTGTGTTTATCTGCTTGGTAAACTATCCTTGCTCCACTTGGAGTTTTGATTGAGACAGTTTTCTCCTCACAATTAATCTGAGCTCCGTGTTCCATCATCCAATCCATCCCCAGCACTATTGCAATTCCCTTCAAAGGAATCACATAAAGGTCTGTGAAATATGTACAACCACATATCAAGATAACCTGATCTTGTTTTATGTGGCATACAATCACATTCCCTCCTGCCGTAACTATGGTCATAGGACTTTCTAACGCTGCCCTTCTAATCCCGAACTTATCACAAAATTCTTCAGAAATGAATGAAGTAGTTGCACCGGTATCAAATAGAACTTTGCCGGGATTGGTAAGAATATTGAGCGTACCTATTCCACCTCCTCGAGGGTTGCACAGTTCAGTTTTCCGATAGGTCGGTTTCTCTTTCCATTGTTGTTCTTGCCATTATTTCCTCCTTTATTGGGTTTTACATTTCCTCCACTGGCTTGTCCTCCTCCCTTGGTAGGCCATCCTCCTGGTGGTTTGCTCGGACAATCTGGCTTGATATGCCCCTTCTGGCCACAACCGAAACAGATCACTATAGGCTTTTTGCATTCCCTCTGGAAATGCCCTGGAATTCCACAATTGTTACAGATAACATTCCTTCTCGGATTGGATTGATTTCCACCACTGCCCTTGTTATTGTTATTGTTATTGTTGTTGTTGCCATAATTCCTATTTCGAGGTTTGAACTCCAGGATTGATTTAGGTTTACTTGCCTGAATTCTCTTGGTTTCCTTCTTGGCTCTCTTCCTCCGATCCTCTTGGACATTCTTGTAGTCATCTTCAAAAGTAATGGCTGCATCCAACAACTGCTGATAAGTTTGCTTATTGGCTAACCTTAGCTGCATCTTCACAAATAGATTTAATCCACACAAGAAACGCTTCTTCCTCTTTTCTTCAGTGTTAACATCCTCCTCAGCATAACGAGTCAACTGGCTGAACTCCCGGATGTACTTCATGACACTAGTATATCCTTGCTGAAGCTCCTCAAATTCTCTCCGCTTCAACTCCATGACGCTTTCCGGAACATGATATTCACGGAATCTCTGCTTGAACTCCTCCCAGGTAAACTCCCTTCCTGTTGCATGGCTAACTGATTTTCCCACCATGATGCTGCAGGTCCAGTCAGCACATGAGTTGCATACCTCGATTTTTCCTCATCATTGCAACCCACAGTTTTCAGCTTCCTCTCAGATCTCGCTAGCCGTCTGCATCCATTGGTTCAGGAGCTGATGCAAAAGGTAATGGTCTTGCATTCTGGAAATCAGATAGACTCACTCCTCCACCTTCAGGTTCCCTCTGATTTGCTCACCCCAGCAACTCTTCCATAAACTTGTTCCGAGTCTCTTGCATCATTTGCATGCATTGCATAAAGTTCTGCTCCATTAACGGCCTCATTGGTGGTGGTGGTAATGCTCCTTGATTTGCTGCATCGGCATCAGCCTTTTCCTTGGCCTCACGCTCCATCCGTTGCTGCCTAGTTTCCATTTCTACACCCGTATCCATGACCCCCTATGAAGGGTTTCGCAGCATATTAAATCAAAAAAATTCTACGGATGCGAATGGGAAAGCCAAGATCTAATCTATGAGATGCAATCAACAAGAGGGATATATGATATCTTCATACCCTTGAAGAAATCGCACAGCAGAAACGTTCAACAGAACATGGGTGATGTAGTCGAACTAGCCTTCTCCTCCTCACGATTCGATCCAACGCCGCAAGTGGCAGCGTCTCCGAGAGATGCACACGTACGATGCCGCGATGTCTCCTCCTTCCTCAGTCCATCAAGTGGGGTGGAGAGATAGATTGGATCTACAACACGACGGCGTGGTGCTATGGTGGAGAATTTCTGCAGCAGGGCTTCGCCTACACGCAGTCGGGAGAGAGAGAGAGAGGTAGGGCAGCAGCTGGCGGCTAGGGTTTGGGGTGAGGGGAGGGTGCGCCCCCTGCCCACCTTATATAGGGGGATGGCCGGCCCCCTTGCCCTCTCCTCCAAGCCCTAGGGCGGCGGCCCCAAGGGTGGAGTAGGGGGCAAGTCTGCCCCCCTTCTAGAAGGTTTCCTTGGGTTTCCCCTAGGGTTTTGGCCGGCTGGGCCTATGGGGCCTTGTGCCCCTGGCCCAATGCGCTGTGGCACTCCTGAGGCCCACGCACCCCTCCGACAAGTGGGGCCACGTTGGTCCCACTCCGGAAGCTTCTAGAACCTTTTGGTACAATACCGAACATTCCGAAACGATTCCGAAATCCAAAAAAACTGCTTTCCTTTATATGAATCTTATTCTCCGGACCATTCCGGAACCTCTCGTGATGTCCTGGATCTCATCCGAGACTCCGAACAAAAAACTCATAAACCATTTATCCATTCTATCCTAGCGTCGAGACATGTTAAGTGTGTGACCCTACGGGTTCAAGAATATGCAGACATGATCTTCTATCAATAATCAACAGCGGGATCTGGAAACCCATATTGACTCCCACATATTCATCGATGATCATATCGGATGAACCACGATGCCAGGATTCAATTAATCCCATATATATATTCCCTTCGTCACGCGATATTTTACTTGCCCGAGATTCGATCGTTGGTATCGGCATACCTAGTTCAATCTCGTTCACAGCAAGTACTTTAATTGTTCCGTAATCCAATATCACTTTGTGATCAACTCCTTAACCACGTGCTTGCAAGCGGTGTTGATATCGATTACCGAGTGGGCCCAAAGTATATCTCTCCGACTTAGGAGGGACACATCCCATCTCGATACATACAACCCAACAAGTACCTTCCGATCACCTGAGAGACACCTTTATGATCACCCTTACATAGGATGACGTTTGATGACCTCAAAGCTTTCTTCCGATAACAGGGAGTTGCATTATCTCATGGTCTAAGGAATACAATATTTGACATAGGAAAAAGCTTCGCAAAGATGAACACGATGACACGATCTAATTGCTTTGCTTGATTTGGGTTTGTCCATCATATCATTCTCCTAATGACATGATCTCATTATTAATCGACAACTCATGTCTATGGTTAGGAAACCTTAACCATCATTAATCAATGAGCTAGTCCATATAGGCGTACTAGGGACACGGTGTTGTTCATAAACCACATAAGTATCAAAGTTTCCGCTTAATACAATTCTAGCATGGAATATAAACTTTATCATGAACAAGAATTATAACAATAACATCTTTATTATTGCCTCTAGGGCATAATTCCAACACCCTAGTCCTGCATCATAAAGATAATACTCATAATTACATCATGCACATGTGTTCTGAGCTTGACTTTACGCACAGAACTAGTCACACAATGAAGATCCAAAGAAAATCCAAATATGCATTTCACACATTATACATAATACCATAATGATACAAAGTCATTACAACATATACCATATTGGTATTATTACAAAACTACCTTATTACTTGGAGTACATTACACGGTACTTGATATCACTAACTAGTTGCCTCCTTCTAGTAGTAACTACGCTCATCATACACGCCTGATGTCCAACCGTGATGACGTGTTGTAGGTCGCACAGTTTATGGAACAAATGAACTTACAGAAGGAACATACTCTGTATCTGAAGTGTCAGGACTTGAGGCATTGCTCAACCTGAGTGCATTGACTCTCTCCAGCTCAGCTGAAAAGTCTTCAGAAGAATATTCAACATTATCTCCAGCCTGCAACTCCTGAGCTTCATTCCTTGAGTTGTCAACAGGATACGCAGATCCTGCTGCTTCCTAGGTGCTCTCGTGGCCAAGATAGTTAAACACTGGATAATGTATATTCCCTAGGTTTTAAGAAGATGTTGATGATTCAAACACTCTCTCCTCAGGATTTTCTTCCTCATCCTGATCATCTATTGACATGGTATTTCTACTACTGTTATTAAGGTTCATCTTTGCACCCATCCAACTAGATTGTCCAACATTTCTGTCAGAACCATCTGTGGACATCTGGTGTTCATGAGATCCATTATATGGTCCCATTCTCCAACCATCGGAATTCTCAATAGGAAGTTCTGAGTCAGAACCATCCTCTGAGCCCTGTGGTACTGCATACCGCATATCTATAGTAGGATCATGTGTAGGTTCAGGTCTTGGTGAATAAGGATATGGTATAAAAGATTCCAGATCTATAGGTATATCCTTAAAGATAGGTGTTGCACTACTACTTGCTTCTTTCTCTAACTGGAATGCTAACTGCTTCCTCCTTTCCGGATCAGTTAGATCCTCTAACATGTCATTTTTGTCTTCCACAATCACTTGACGAGTCTTATAAAAAGACGCAACGAGTGTCCGATATCTATCCATAAACTTAGAAGCTAACTTAGGATGCTTCTTAACCAAATTAAGATGATCCGGTATAGGATCCGAGTCTATAGAATCATGAGGTATCACAGAAAATGTGCTACCTTCTAGCTACTTGGTTTTCTGCTCCCGGATATTAGCTATTGCCTCCACAACAACAATATGATAGGCTGCTAAATGACTCCTACCTTCTCCTATGGGTAGATCACGATAAAATCCAAGCTTCTCTGGAAGTTGCATACTCACACGATACTTGGATAACATCCGACCACCAAGGTAAGTGATAGTGTTCACTGGAATTCTAGTTGGACAATTAAAGAGCTTTAAAAGTTGACGAAATTGGTCTGTAAATGATTCTTGATAATCATCAAGAGTCTCATCTTTCCTTACCAAAGTCTGTTTTGGAAACTTTGGTGCCATATCTCTGTATATCAGAAAAATAATTTTGATTAGTATCCAATGATATATTGCCTCATAACTTTCCTTACCAAAGTAGGAGAGAGTCAGATCTTCGGACCCGACATCCTACGAGAAGCATAAGAGAAGGTTCACAAGATTCGTGAGCACCTCAAGACCGCCCAATCCAGACAGAAGAGTTACGACGACAAGAGACGTAGAGACCTCGCCTTCAACATAGGAGATTTTGTTTATCTGAATGTGTCGCCATTGAAGGGAATGCAGCGTTTCCAACTCAAAGGAAAGTTAGCCCCCAGATATATCGGACCTTTCAAGATTCTGAACCGTCGAGGATAAGTATCGTATCAATTGGACCTACCCGAAGAGATGTCATAAGTGCACAACGTGTTCCATATCTCGTTACTTCGCAAGTGTCTCGAAGTCCCCGAGAAGACCGAAGTGTTCAAAAATATCGACCATCGGACCATAGAGATCAACGATGAACTAACCTATCACAAAGTACCCATCCGTATTTTGGAAGAAGCTTTCCGAACCACCAGAACCCAAAGCATCAAGTTTCTCAAGATTCAGTGGAGCAACCACACAGAAGAGGAAGCTACCTGGGAACGTGAAGATCACATCAGGACGGAGTTTCTCGATCTCTTCAAATCCTAGGTAATCTTTTCGTCCTTTTTTCAAATCTCGGGACGAGATTTTGTTTAAGGGGGGAAGGTTTGTAACATCCCAAAAATACTAAACTTAAAGCATCAAACTCTAATCATGAAAATTAGGGTTAACAAAAACTTTTCTAATTAAAATTATGAAGGCATGCACATGTGTATGCATTTAATTTGAAATTCTTTTGAACCACCTTGTTTGTATAATTCCTTGCTTGTAAAATGTTTCTTAGGTGAAATAAACATCATCTAAACATTTCCCAAACTTTTCCTAAAGACAAATAAATCAAAACCAATAAAATAAAGGAATGGTCATTTTGACCAATTTAACTCCCATGCCTACTATGGCTGTCTCAAACTTTCAGAACCTGACAGAAACTTTTTTGGATCTTTGCACCCCTTGAATGTACTCATAACAAAGTATCAAGGCCCACTTTTTGATCATCCAGAAACTTTCAAATGCATAATTTAAATGACAATTCAAAATTGAATCTTTATCATATGGGAAGATCCCACTTTTTCAAAAACCACTCAAACAATCTCAACTTTCAAAACCCAAGCATCTGCAGACTCACCAGCACCAATCTAGCAAACCCACCAAAAATCTTTTCATAATTCAAAACTTGATTTCATGCGGCCATTTCATCAAACAGGTTGCAGACACAAATCATCAAAATCCTAAACACTATAGTGAGCAGTGATTGAAGCCTAACTTGTTCCCTCTCTGGGCACCACTAGCCTTAGTAGATCATCTAACAACCTAAACTAACCCTTAGAATCACTGTAAGCTTGGCATTGCCATCAATGGTGAACAGCCGAGCACACCCATGTCACCCCCATGTCGACAGCAAGCTAGGAAGAGAAGCAAGCCTAGCCAGCATGTCTGGGAGGCAGCCCACCGTCCACCGCCACTCACTCTCCCAGCCGCGAGCGTTGCCAAGCCCTGGACCACACGCACGAACCATGCCAACCTCGCCAGCAACCATGGCGAGCGTGCGCCAGAGCGCCACCCTCGACCAGCGCCGACAGACCGCGCGCCGCCCTCTCCGCGTGCATATACAATCCCAGTCTCCAGAACCCCGCAGACACGCTCGTCATTGCGCTGACCACGCGAGCTATGCGGCCTTAAATTTTCCGTCGGGCACGCGCAGAGCACCGTCGCGTTCCGACCAAGCCGCACCGCCCCACGCCTCGAAACCATGTCGTTGAGCATCGCCAGGGAACACCGGACCGCCCCTACCTTCGCCCATGCCAATAGCCGCCTGTAACATCACCCCCGGCGAGCTCACCGTGCGCCCCGTCGGTCCCCTCGCTCGACTATTAATAGAGGCCACCCCCAGTCGATTTCTTCACACCATCTCACTCCCCTCTCCTCACTGATCATGCCCCACCGTTCCCGGGGCAAGGCGAGCACCCCCTCACCGGAATTTCACCGGAGCCCGCCGCCTCTGGAGAAGAAGGGCGCCATCGATTTCGTCCAACCCAGGAGCTGCCGCGACCATCCCTGAGTTCGCCGTCGTCGACTTCGTCGTTCGCCCGCCTCTCCGACCCTCGCCTGCACCCCGATGAGCCCCCAACACCCCTCACTGGCCACGCTAGGTTTCTTTCTCGCCAGCGTTGCTCAACATCGACGATGACTCCCAGCCGTTGGATTAGAATCAGATCGAACGCACCATGTTGCCCCGTACCGCTTCGCCCCTCCCTGTCTCAATGACGAGTGGGAACACCCACTTAAGCAGCCCGCGGGAGCACTGCACTTAGCAGGCCGGCCCAGTAACTTTTCCCGCGCAACCCAGTTATTTGAATTAAACCTTTTTCATTTTGGTGCAAACTCACTTCTGTACTCAACTTCAAAAATCAATCCAGATCGACTCATTGCACCAAATTAAATGAAACTAATTTTGTTAGAAAGGTCTGGGAATGCTGAATCCAAGCCCGTTGGATTCAAGTCATTTGGATCTATAGATCACCCATGGTAAAAATAGCAAGGCAGAATCTTTTATGCATTCAAAATTTTTTCAAATTTAAACCATAATAGCTTTTGAGTTGATTCCAACTCTCAAAAATCACATTTAACCATACCTTTCAGAATATATAAAAATATATAGGTTTACTTGCAAGAAATAATGTTCAAGTAATAAAAGAATGCTACATAGGCATTTCGAGTCATTTTATTTAATTAAAATAAAAGGGTAAAACCTTATTAAATTGTGACACCACTTTAAATCACATTCCCATGGACTAAAATATGTGGTGATGACATGTGTCAACATGATCCCATGTTTGATTTGGAGAATATTAAATCTTAAGTAGTTTTTCAATGAGTAGAAATTACTTTTCTAAAAATAAAAGGAATTAAACCAAGCTTTAATCTTGTAATGTTAGTGATGATGTTAGATCATCTATAGGACCCTTGTGTGTGTGATGATTGCACGTAGTTAAGTATTGTTTGGTGATTGTGTACCTCGTATTTATTCATAGACGATAGTACCGACCAGGGATACGAGGAGGAAGGAGGATACTACGAAGAAGAAGCCGAGGAGAACTTCAACCACTGCTCTGGACAAGGCAAGTTGATACTATACCTATGCAATCTAAAACTTGCAAGATACTCTACTTGAGGAAGCCTAATACTACTAGTGAATGTGCAAGCTGATACTATACCTATGCAAGCTAAAACTTGCAAGATACTCTACTTGAGCAAGCCTAATACTACTAGTGAATGTGCAAGCTTATACTGATGTTGTGCAAGCCAATACTTGCAAGCTTTATTAACTAAGTGGACCAATGCAAGCTATTAACTTAGCAAGCTTACACCACTTGATAAACCAATCCTAGTTTTACTTACAAGCTTTATTACTTTATTTCTTTATCAAAGCTCTTACTTAGAGTTTACTGAAATAAATGGTAGATACTAGAAGGATACTTGAAGGTTGCATAAAGAGCATTAAACTTGGCCTAAGTTAGATAATCTTGATGTCATCCCAAGGCATAAGATTGAAATTAGTTAGCACCTACTAGTTACCACCCCCCATTAGTACTTACCCCCACTTGTAGATGCTAGTGCTAAGCATAAAACTTGATCAACTTTAGATGGGAATACTTGGTGGAAAAATGGTTATGAAAACCTTGGAATGATGGATCATTCTATTGAAATGTTTTGGACATGTGTTTCCAAACACCTGATGATTTTGGTGATGAAAATGATGAGGCATGAGCCTTGGCCCCTTTATAAAACTGATGGTTGTCTGGATGCGATACCATTCCAATTTTATCGTACAACCACAATACCCGAATATTGGGTAGGGCTTGACTGGAAACTTATATACCTTAGTATTAGTTCCCTCACGGCCAAGGTCTGAGCTGAGGCTACCTTGTGAATATTGTCCACCTGTGCAGTACCCAAGATGACAGTTAGTCATGGTTGGGAGGCCAAACTCACAGGAGAGGTGCTTATACTAGGGCGTGTAATTGAAAGGTTAGGATTGATTATCCGTATACTGAGTATGGTGAATTCAGGATTTGTTCCTGACGGATGTATCGAATGTTGTGGTGAAAGTGTACAATCTCTGCAGAGTGTCAAACTATTCGAATAGCCGCGTCCGCGGTTATGGACAGTTGGAGTGGCCATACTGTTCCCCCGTCAGACTTTTCAAAATGACTTATGAAATGAATTGAGACTTTGACTTGACCACAACAGGGTTGTGATATGAAATGCAAGTTCCCACTTAGGAGTTATAAAAATTGTGACTAGCATTCATTTGCTTCCAGACTTAGTAGAGATAAATCTGGCTTTTGCAAAACAACCCTAGAGCCTAGTGTCCTATTATTGAAAACCCCTTTACCTGTTAGTATTAGTTTGGGAGTACTTAAAGAGTACTCATGGCTTTGTCCCTGGATATTCCCATGGTGAAAGGGCATGTATGCCCCCATGTGTGGTTTTGGTAATTAATGACAATCTCTATGGACTAATGTGTAAATTGAGTTTCACTTGTAGGTTTGTCCATTGGCATCGCTTGGGCCATGTGTTGGTCTCAAGGTTGGAAGATGAAGAAATGTCCAAGGGATTTGTGCCCATTGGAATCATGAAGAAAGAAGGAGCTTGAAGGTCGATCAAGGCATGTGCAAAGAGATGCATCAAGATGGATCAACCTCAAGTAGGGATGAAGAAGGGCGAGCTCAAGATGCGCCATCTCTAGAAGAGGTTTCCCCATGGAGTATGGGGGAGCAATTTGCAAGTCTTCATCTTCATCAAGCAAGAGCATCCAAGAAAGGTGTTCCCACTATAGAAGAACAAGACGGTCTACATCAAGTTCAAGTGGGATGCTCAATGCAAAGGTATGTTCTTGATAGGGCTTTTCTTTTGCCGGTCTCGTATTGTTAGTTGGGAGACCGGGTTTAGGATAGATAGCCGTGCTATCAAGAGGGGCTCTCAAGCGGGTGTCTCGTCTGCATCGTTCGGAGAGAGCTCAAACCTTTGTATTCATAGCATCATCTTTCTTGGTTTTTATTTGGTTCTTGTCCATGAGAGGATCTAGAGCTTGTGGTCACCATCGTAACAAGCTCTAGCTCATCATCTAAGGATTTCACTTGCATATCTTATTGCGGTTTTTGATCTTGCGAGTTTTCTGGCTCCACACCTTGGGGGATAGTTCACATATATATTCATGATATTTTATCCCAATGTGATACCCAATATTTCCAACAAAATTGGTTTCGTCCCGTTTGGAGTTCGGATGCAAAAGTTATTGCGTTTCTGGTTTTCTGGTTTCTGGAATTTCCCTGACCGGAAGTTCCGGCTTCCCACCGGAAGTTCCGCTAGGGCATCTTTGCCGCCGAAAGTTCTGGTGGAAGTTCCTTCTTCTTCACGCTCAAGAACCTTCTGTTTTGGATGTGCTATTTGACGGAACTTCAGTCGGAATTTCAACCGGAAGTTTTGCTCCCACCGGAAGTTCCGGCCAGGGACCGGAAGTTCTGCTCAGGCCTAGTTGCCGACAAAAGTTCCGGTTGAACTTCCGGCTCTTGTTCCGCTCACGTTCAGTAACCTTCTGTTTTGAATATGTCTATTTGACGGAACTTCTGTCGGAACTTCCACGGGAAGTTTCGCTCCCACCGGAATTTCCGGTGAACCGGCGGAAGTTCCGACCAGGATTCACTTTTTCAGTTTCTCGATCCGCAGTTTTTGACCGTTGGCTGTGTGCCACCGGAAGTTCCGGCCTGCCACCGGAAGTTCCGGCCAGGAGTCGCGAATACCCATAACGGGCAGATCTGGGAGCCCTTTAAAAGGGGATCCTCTTCCCCTTCGTGGGCACTAGCTTTTCTTCTTGGTTCTTGTCTTTCTCTCTCTCCTCCATTGTCAACCTTGAAGAAGCTTTCCCTCTCCCTTTCCCCTCCTATGATTCTTGCATATTTTTGACGGATTTGAGAGAGGAGATCTAGATCTACAATCCCCCAAGCCAAATCCCTTCTTTGTGAAGGAATCATTGGGATTTAGATCTTGGAGAGTTTTATGTTCTCCTTTTGCGTTCTTCCTCCCTTATTCCCCCAATAGCTTTTGTAGCTTTGTTGGGATTTGGGAGAGAAGTACTTGCCCTTGCATTTGGTGCATAGGTTTGAGTTCTCCTCGGAGATTCAGCGAGTTCAAGATTGTGAGCTTGTTTCTCTTGGGTTCCTTGGAACCCTAGACGGTTGTGTGGTTGGATTATTGACCTTTTGCGGTCTTGTTGACCTTTTGTGGTCTTGTAGACTTTTGTGGCGTTGTTGGCCTTTTGTGGCTTTGTTGTTGGGAGCCTCCAATTGAGTTGTGGAGTTAGCCCCAATATTGTACGGGTTCGGTGACCTCCCTTAAGCGTCCCATAGTGGAGCAAGTGCCCGCCTTTTGTGGTGTGCACTTGGGAGAATAGGGTGAGCCTTTTGTGGCGTCGGTGAGTTACGTGCTTCCGCATCCGGGGTGAGGCCTTGTGTGGCGTTGGGTGAGCATCGAGCCACCACACCTCGAGGTGAGCCATTTGTATGCTCGGAGAGCATTGCGCCATCGCACCTCTCCAACGGAGACGTAGCTTATTTGGAAGTGAACTTCGGGAAACAAATCTTCGTCTCCGCGTCCATCGGTTATCTCTCAACCGAACCCTTTACTTATGCATTTTACATTGTGATAGCCATCGTGCTTGAATTATTTATACCTTGCTATCACCTTGTTGCTTGTATTGCTTAGCATAGGTTGTTGGTGCACCTAGGTGAACTTAGTGGCTAGGTTTTGTGCTCAATAAATTAAACGTTAGTTTTATTCCGCATTTACTTGAGCCTAAACCGTAATAATTTTAAAAGCCTATTCACCCCCCTCTAGGCGACTTCCTTTGTACTTTCACATGGCTAGACTATGAAGAGGAGTACCTTGAGGATGGACCCCAGGAAGGTTATGACAACTAGGATCATCTCCCATCGTCAGCATTGCCTATGACCCCGAAGATGGAGCTTCGCCTAAGCTACCGTTATTATTACGTATTCCGCTGCTTGATGTTGTATTAAGAACTGGATCATGAGATCCCTATTTGTGTAAGAACTTATGTATCGTTTGTAATGGATGATGTACTATGGTATCCAATTTTGTTATGTCTCGCAAAAATGGTAATCCTGGGATTGCGATGTATGGCATAACAGGCATCTGGGATTAAAAATCCGGGTGTTGACAAGTTGGTATCAGATCCATCCTGACCATAGGAGACCCTAGTTAGGCTGGACGTTTAAAACCAAAAACTTATTTTCCAAAACCAAAGAAAACAAATATTTACAAAAACTTATTCTCATTCTTATCCCTTTCATTCTTTCATGAAAATTCATGTTCCTCAAAAACTCTTGCAAAAATACATAAAATTTGAACACACTTGACCACTCTACTAACTTACTCATCCTATATTCTTATAGATGGACGTGAAGTACAGAAAGTTTTACCAACTTGAGAATGGAGGAGACCTGATCTTTGAGAGGGATTTGGACCAGCTTTCGGAACTTCTGGAGTGTCCGCACCCCGAGTTCTTCGGAGCTCAGCTCAATGATCAAGGAGGAGAAGATCTGCAGTGGCTAATTGTTGCAAGTCTCCGAGGAAAGATTGAACCTCCCATTGTGGAGGGAATTCAGTTTACCTTGAGGGAAAACAACTGTCTCGATGGACTTGCCAGAGCCATGCAGGAAGCTCTTTCTTGTCTTTGTGGGCAGAGCATCAATCAGATCAAGGGTACTCGCTTTGAGTTTTGCCCAAGGCGTGATGCAAATGGACAACCACTGGAAGCCCCATACCACCCCGAGCTGAAGACCCAATTGGACCACCTTAGCTTCATGATGTACGATCGTTAGCAGGAGTTGGACAACTGTCGTGACTACTGCAACCACAAGTCTGCCATCATCAAGACGAAGGACCAGACCATCACCCTGATAGCAAAGGATCGCAAGTCTCGCCGCCGTCAGCTCGACAATAAGGAGCGCATTATTGCCCGTCTTCGCCACCGCATCTCATCTCTGGAGGAGACCATCCACGAGAGAGACATGCAGTTGGAGGAAAGGGAGAATGCCGGAGAGGATCTTCGTGGAGACCCGTACTCCTATCTCAGTGATGACGACGATTTTCTGGAGGATCAGGCTATGTATTTCTTCACCGATGAGGATGATTTCGCCTTCATCGATGATGATGAGGATGATGAAGCCACAGATTCCGAGGAGTAGTAGCACTTGAGCACTAGCGTAGTGAGTAGTATTCGATCCCACTGTATCGTAGTTCTCAGAATGGTTCTTAAAACCATCTGCTTTCCTTTGATGTGGTGTGTGTTGTATCGTGTGCTATGAATGAATGAATGAATGAATGAATGAATGAATGAATGAATGAAAAAGCAAGTTGCTAGAAAAATCTGAGTCAAACCTTAAAAACTTTTCAAAGACCCTAAAACTTTAGAAATTCCCCTCTTTTCTCATGATCTACCTCAATCTTCAGATGCCACGTGGAGGAAGTGGTTCATCCCCGGACCCGATGTTGCAGATACTGCAAATGTTGAATTCTGACCGTGAAGCTGAAAGAGCGGAACGTCAAGCCAACCTAGCCACCCTTCAGCAGATAGCCCAACTAGCCCACAACAACCAAGGCCACGGAAATCAGGACAACCATGGATCTAAGCTCAAGAATTTCCAGAATACCAACCCATCTATTTTCACTAAGTCAGAAGAACCCCTAGACGCCGATGATTGGCTGCAGACCATGGAAAATAACTTAGAAGTAGCCGGAGTGGAAGCCAACAAGAAAGTCCTGTTCGCCACCCACTATCTAGCCGGAGATGCCAGGGCATGGTGGAACAGTGTTCGCGCAATGACCGGAGGGCAGATGATGACCTGGGAGGAATTTAAGGTCAAGTTTAGCAGAACCCATGTGCCACCAGGTTTGATCAAGAGGATGAGAGACGAGTTCAGAGAGCTAAAGCAAGGAAGGATGACTGTAGTGGAATACCGTGACAAATTTTTGTCATTAGCTAGGTATGCCCCGGATGAAATAGACACCGAAGCCAAGAAGAAAGAAAGATTCCTGAATGGTCTGCATGATGAAATGCAGACGGTGTTAGTCAATATCCCCTTTGCGGATATTGAAGCCCTTGTCGACTCTGCTATCCAGATGGAAGGAAAGATCAACCAGGCCAATGAGAACCGCAAGCGTCGCATGATGCATCAGCCAGGTACCCATCAGAACCTAAAGTATCGCCCCAACCCATATCCAGGATTTGCCCCAAGAACCAACAGACCACCGATGAACCGTCCGACCTATCCCAACCGTGGAAACCCTAGACCCAGAGGAAATCACAACAACCCCGGCAACTCTAGCAATTTCAATCGTGCCCCACCCAAGTTCAACAACAACAATGCTACCGCCAACACCAACACTGCCCCGAGGACTGGAAGCAATGTTATGCCTGTAGCAGCCAAGGACAAGTCGCAAGTGACCTGTTATGACTGTGGAAATAAAGGCCACTATTCCAACGAGTGCCCCAACAAGAAGAATGCTATAGCCCCCAATACCAATGCCCCAGCCAGAAAGAAGGCCGTGTTCAGCCAGGAAGAAGATTTGCCCCAGGGAATTCGCTCAACCGCAACGGCCGTCTTTTTCTCATGCATGCTGAAGAAGCTCACGAAGCGCCAGACGTCGTGCTGGGTATGTTTTCGGTTAATTCAGTACTTGCAAGAGTGTTGTTTGATTCTGGTGCATCGCATTCATTTGTCACCAAAGAATTTGCATCCACTAGTAAAATCCAACCAACCAAACTGAAGCATGTTATGATTGTTCAAATTCCCGGATCAACCACCAAGGCTAGGCAAATTTGCAAAGCCGTCCCTATCCGAATCCATGGCATAGATTTTTATGCAAATCTGATAGTACTTGGAACTAAAGGTTTGGAAGTAGTACTAGGAATGGATTGGATGTCCAAACATAAAGGATTGATTGACTGTGCCAAGAAAGCCATTACTATGACCAGTACGGCCGGAATATCAGTCGAGCATATATCTGAAACCTTACCTCACCAATTCAAGTGTAACAAGAGTATAGCCCAACCTACCATTGACCAAGTCCGGATAGTCTGTGAATACCCCGATGTATTTCCAGATGTTTTGCCCGGTATGCCCCAAGATCGGGATATCGAGTTTATCATTGAACTAATCCCCGGAACTGGACCCATAGCCCAGAGACCATATAGTATGAACCCATCAGAGCTCGCAGAACTGAAGAAGAAATTGGATTCCATGCTGGAAATTGGATTGATTCAACAAAGTGCGTCACCTTGGAGATCACCTGTCTTGTTTGTGGACAAGAAGGATGGAGGTAACCGTTTGTGTACGGATTATCGGAAATTGAATGATGTCACCATCAAGAACAAGTACCCCTTGCCCAATATAGAAGATTTGTTTGATCAGTTGACCGGTGCCAAAGTGTTTTCTAAGATTGATCTTAGAACTGGCTATCATCAACTCAAAATTCGTGCAGAGGATATTCCAAAGACTGCCTTTACCACCAGATATGGATTGTATGAGCATACGGTCATGTCTTTCGGATTAACCAATGCCCCCGCTTATTTCATGAATCTCATGAATAAGATTTTTATGGACTTCCTGGATAAGTTTGTCGTTGTTTTCATCGATGACATTCTGATTTATTCCAAATCAGAAGAAGAACATGAGCTACACCTAAGGACCATTCTTGGAACCCTTAGAGAGCATCAGCTCTATGCAAAGTTTAGCAAATGTGAATTCTGGTTACAGGAGGTAGGATTCCTCGGTCACATTGTATCAGCCGAAGGAATTTCCGTTGACCCTCGCAAAATGAAAGATGTAGAAGATTGGCAAGCCCCAACCACTCAAACCCAAGTTCGTGCATTTCTCGGATTGGCGGGATATTACCGCAAATTCGTAGAAGGATTCTCTAGTATCGCCAGACCCATGACCCAATTGCTGAAGAAGGACAGGAAGTTTGAATGGACCGAAAAATGTGAAGCGAGTTTTTAAGAACTCAATAGAAGATTGATTTCAGCCCCAATCTTGATCATGCCAGATATCACGAAGGGAAATGCCAGTATTGACGGAATCAAGCGTCGTATCGATACAGGCAAAGTGCCCGGATTCACCAAAGACGAAGAAGGAGTGTTGTGGTACAAAGGACGCCTTTGTGTACCAGCAAATTCTGAGTTGAAAGGAGTTATTTTGAAGGAGGCTCATGATACTCTTTATTCTATCCATCCCGGAGGGACTAAGATGTATAAAGATTTAAAAGAGCAATTTTGGTGGCATAAGATGAAGAGAGAAACTGGAAGCTATATCGCCAAGTGTGATATTTGTCAGCGAGTCAAGGCAGGACATCAAAGACCCGCTGGATTGTTGCAACCCGTTCAGATTCCGGAATGGAAATGGGATTCTGTAGGAATGGACTTTATCACTGGACTACCTACTTCTAGTAGGGGAAATGACTCTATCTGGGTCATAGTGGACAGATTGTCCAAAGTCGCCCATTTCTTGCCCGTCAAGACCACATATCAGAGTTCAAAACTAGCGGAGTTATACATCGCTAGAATAGTCAGTTTGCACGGAGTCCCCAAGAACATAGTATCGGATCGAGGAACTCAATTTACCTCGAGATTCTGGAAGAAAGTCCAAGAAGGTTTAGGAACCCGCCTAGATTTCAGTACCGCGTATCACCCTCAGACCGATGGACAAACGTAGCGAGTAAATCAAATACTCGAAGATATGCTGAGAGCATGTGTGTTAGAATATGGATCCAAGTGGGAAGACTGTCTGCTATTCGCAGAATTTTCATATAAAAATAGTTATCAAGCCAGTTTGCAAATGGCCCCATTTGAATTCATGTACGGAAGAAAATGTCACACCCCTTTGAACTGGTCGTAAGTAGGAGAGAGTCAGATATTCGGACCCGACATCCTACGAGAAGCAGAAGAGAAGGTTCACAAGATTCGTGAGCACCTCAAGACCGCCCAATTCAGACAGAAGAGTTACGCCGACAAGATACGTAGAGACCTCGCCTTCAACATAGGAGATTTTGTTTATCTAAAAGTGTCGCCATTGAAGGGAATGCAGCGTTTCCAACTCAAAGGAAAGTTAGCCCCCAGATATATCGGACCTTTCAAGATTCTGAACCGTCGAGGAGAAGTATCGTATCAATTGGACCTACCGAAGATATGTTATCAGTGCACAATGTGTTCCATATCTCGTTACTTCGCAAGTGTCTCGAAGTCCCCGAGAAGACCGAAGTGTTCAAAAATATCGAACATCAGACCATAGAGATCAATGATGACCTAACCTATCCCGAAGTACCCATCCGTATTTTGGAAGAAGCTTTACGAACCACCAGAACCCGAAGCATTAAGTTTCTCAAGATTCAGTGGAGCAACCACACAGAAGAGGAAGCTACCTGGGAACGCGAAGATCACATCAGGACGGAGTTTCCCGATCTCTTCAAATCCTAGGTAATTTTTTCGCCCTTTTTTCAAATCTCGGGACAAGATTTTGTTTAAGGGGGGAAGGTTTGTAACATCCCAAAAATACTAAACGTAAAGCATCAAACTCTAATAATCAAAATTAGGGTTAACAAAAACTTTTCTAATTAAAATTATGAAGGCATGCACATGTGTATGCATTTAATTTGAAATTCTTTTGAACCACCTTGTTTGTATAATTCCTTGCTTGTAAAATGTTTCTTAGGTGAAATAAACATCATCTAAACATTTCCCAAACTTTTCCTAAAGACAAATAAATCAAAACCAATAAAATAAAGGAATGGTCATTTTGACCAATTTAACTCCCATGCCTACTATGGCTGTCTCAAACTTTCAGAACCTGACAGAAACTTTTCTGGATCTTTGCACCCCTTGAATGTACTCATAACAAAGTATCAAGGCCCACTTTGTGATCATCCAGAAACTTTCAAATGCATAGTTTAAATGACAATTCAAAATTGAATCTTTATCATATGGGAAGATCCCACTTTTTTCAAAAACCACTCAAACAATCTCAACTTTCAAAACCCAAGCATCTGCAGACTCACCAGCACCAATCTATTAAACCCACCAAAAATCTTTTCATAATTCAAAACTTGATTTCATGCGGCCATTTCATCAAACAGGTTGCAGACACAAATCATCAAAATCCTAAACACTATAGTGAGCAGTGATTGAAGCCTAACTTGTTCCCTCTCTGGGCACCACTAGCCTTAGTAGATCATCTAACAACCTAAACTAACCCTTAGCATCACTGTAAGCTTGGCATTGCCATCAATGGTGAACAAACGAGCACACCCATGTCACCCCCATGTCGACAGCAAGCTAGGAAGAGAAGCAAGCCTAGCCAGCATGTCTGGGAGGCAGCCCACCGTCCACCGCCACTCACTGTCCCACCATGCGTTGCCAAGCCTCGACCACACGCACGAACCATGCCAACTCGCCAAAGAACCATGCCGAAAGGCGCCAGAGAGCCACCCTCGACCAGCATCACAAGACCACCCTCGCCGCATGCATATACAATCCCTGGCCCCAGAACCCCGCAGACACGCTCGTCACGCCGCTGACCACGCGAGTATGCCTTAAATTTTCCGTCGGGCACGCAGCAGCACCGCTGCTCGACCAAGCCGCACCGCCCCACGCCTCGAAACCATGTCGTTGAGCATCGCCAGGGAACACCGCACCGTCCCCTACCTTCGCCCATGCCAATAGCCGCCTGTAACATCGCCCCTGACGAGCTTACCGTGCGCCCCGTCGCTCCCCTCGCTCGACTATAAATAGAGGCCACCCCCAGTCGATTTTTTCACACCATATCACTCCCCTCTCCTCACTGATCGTGCCCCGCCGTTACCGGAGCAAGGCGAGCACCCCCTCACCAGAATTTCACCAGAGCCCGCCGCCTCTGGAGAAGAAGGGCGCCATCGATTTTGTCCACCCCAGGAGCTGTCGCAACCACCCGTGAGTTCGTCGCCATCGACTTCGTCGTTCGCCCACCTCGCCGACCCTCGCCTGCACCCCGGTGAGCCCCCAACACCCCTCACTGGCCGCGCTAGGTTTCTTTCTGGACGGCGTTGCTCAACGTCGACGATGACTCCCAGCCGTTGGATTAGAATCAGATCGAACGCACCACGTTGCCCCGTACAGCTTCGCCCCTTCCTGTCTCACTAACGAGTGGGAACACCCACTTAAGTAGCCCGCGGGAGCACTGCGCTTAGCAGGCCGGCCCAGTAACTTTTCCCGCGCAGCCCAGTTATTTGAATTAAACCTTTTTCATTTTGTTGCAAACTTACTTATGTACTCAACTTCAAAAATCAACCTAGATCGACTCAGTGCACCAAATTGAGTGAAACTAATTTTGTTAGAAAGGTCTGGGAATGCTAAATCCAAGCCCGTTGGATTCAAGTCATTTGGATCTATAGATCACGCATGGTAAAAATAGCAAGACAAAAGATTTTCTGCATTCAAACATTTTTCAAATTTAAACCATAATAGATTTCGAGTTAATTCCAACTCTCAAAAATCACATTTAACCATAACTTTCAGAATATATAAAAATATATAGGTTTACTTGCAAGAAATAATGTTCAAGTAATAAAATAATGCTACATAGGCATTTCTAGTCATCTTATTTAATTAAAATAAAGGGTAAAACCTTATTAAATTGTGACACCACTTTAAATCACATTCCCATGGACTAAAATATGTGGTGATGACATGTGTCAACAAGATCCCATGTTTGATTTGGAGAATATTAAATCTTAAGTAGTTTTTCAATGAGTAGAAATTACTTTTCTAAAAATAAAAGGAATTAAACCAAGCTTTAATCTTGTAATGTTAGTGATGATGTTAGATCATCTATAGGACCCTTGTGTGTGTGATGATTGCAAGTAGTTAAGTATTGTTTGGTGATTGTGTACCTCGTATTTATTCATAGACGATAGTACCGACCAAGGATACGAGGAGGAAGGAGGATACTACGAAGAAGAAGCCGAGGAGAACTTCAACCACTGCTCTGGACAAGGCAAGTTGATACTATACCTATGCAAGCTAAAACTTGCAAGATACTCTACTTGAGCAAGCCTAATACTACTAGTGAATGTGCAAGCTGATACTATACCTATGCAAGCTAAAACTTGCAAGATACTCTACTTGAGCAAGCCTAATACTACTAGTGAATGTGCAAGCTTATACTGATGTTGTGCAAGCCAATACTTGCAAGCTTTATTAACTAAGTGGACCAATGCAAGCTATTAACTTAGCAAGCTTACACCACTTGATAAACCAATCCTAGTTTTACTTACAAGCTTTATTACTTTATTTCTTTATCAAAGCTCTTACTTAGAGTTTACTGAAATAAATGGTAGATACTAGAAGGATACTTGAAGGTTGCATAAAGAGCATTAAACTTGGCCTAAGTTAGATAATCTTGATGTCATCCCAAGGCATAAGATTGAACTTAGTTAGCACCTACTAGTTACCACCCCTCATTAGTACTTACCCCCACTTGTAGATGCTAGTGCTAAGCATAAAACTTGATCAACTTTAGATGGGAATACTTGGTGGAAAAATGGTTATGAAAACCTTGGAATGATGGATCATTCTATTGAAATGTTTTGGACATGTGTTTCCAAACACCTGATGATTTTGGTGATGAAAATGATGAGGCATGAGCCTTGGCCCCTTTATAAAACTGATGGTTGTCTAGATGCGATACCATTCCAATTTTATCGTACAACCACAATACCCGAATATTGGGTAGGGCTTGACTGGAAACTTATATACCTTAGTATTAGTTCCCTCATGGCCAAGGTCTGAGCTGAGGCTACCTTGTGAAGATTATCCACCTGTGCAGTACCCAAGATGACAGTTGGTCATGGTTGGGAGGCCAAACTCACAGGAGAGGTGCTTATACTAGGGCGTGTAATCGAAAGGTTAGGATTGATTATCCGTGACACCGAGTATGGTGAATTCAGGATTTGTTCCTGACGGATGTATTGAATGTTGTGGTGAAAGTGTACAATCTCTGCAGAGTGTCAAACTATTCGAATAGCCACGTCCGCGGTTATGGACAGTTGGAGTGGCCATATTATTCCCCCGTCAGACTTTTCAAAATGACTTGTGAAATGA
This sequence comes from Avena longiglumis, assembly GCA_030063025.1. Lineage (NCBI taxonomy): Eukaryota > Viridiplantae > Streptophyta > Magnoliopsida > Poales > Poaceae > Avena > Avena longiglumis. The sequence continues at coordinate 463,411,579 of CP125974.1, forward strand.
ATTGAGACTTTGACTTGACCACAACAGGGTTGTGATATGAAGTACAAGTTCCCACTTAGGAGTTATAAAAAATGTGACTAGCATTCATTTGCTTCCAGACTTAGTAGAGATAAATCTGGCTTTTGCAAAACAACCCTAGAGCCTAGTGTCCTATTATCCAAAAACCCTTTACCTGTTAATATTAGTTTGCGAGTACTTAAAGAGTACTCATGGCTTTGTCCCTGGCTATTCCCATGGCCAGACTATGAAGAGGAGTACCTTGAGGATGGACCCCAGGAAGGTTATGACAACTAGGATCATCTCCCATCGTCAGCATTGCCTGTGACCCTGAAGATGGAGCTTCGCCTACGCTACTGTTATTATTACGTATTCCGCTGCTTGATGTTGTATTAAGAACTGGATCATGAGATCCCTATTTGTGTAAGAACTTATGTATCGTTTGTAATGGATGATGTACTATGGTATCCAATTCTGTTATGTCTCGCAAAAATGGTAATCCTGGGATTGCGATGTATGGCATAACAGGCATCTGGGATTAATAATCCGGGTGTTGATAACATCCGGCTTCATGCGAGAGGAAGAAGATACAACTGACTTCTCTGTCCCATTCCAAATCTCATGGCTAACGCGTAATATACGGCGCTAGAATCACTTATGTCAGGGTTTATTAAGTCCCTACTTGATCATCATTGTTGCAAATAGAACCCTAAGTTCTATTGCTCCATTATATCATCACTTAGGATGATATCTATGATTTCTTTATTCATGAAAATAATATTTTCTTTCTTTTATAGCATATATGATAACACACAATTTGCAAATACTTTGGGAAAGACTCTTCAAAGGACATGAGCAAGTGATGAACATGCCTTGTGATGGCAAGGTAGTGAAGTCTGATGCTTGCACTGGACCTTGAGATTCTAGTTCTACAAAAACATCATTATTGCCCGGTAAGGACAATATTTAAAGAAGCAAAATGATTATGCAAGTAATGTAATGCATTATTTAATTCTATATGCATTTACCCTATATAAGGTGCCTTCTAATAAAGAATTAAAATATTATTTTTTTATATTTGTTGCATATATTGAATTATTTTATTTCATTTCCCTTTGACTTTTATTGATTTAATAATTCTTTTAGGAATTATTAATTATACATTAAAATTTATTATAAATATTTGTTTAGTATTTTTCAAAAATACTATAACATTAATATATAATGAAAGTGATTTTTATTTATTTTTATCATCTTTCAATAATTTTGTAAAATTCCATAAAGAATATATAAATTACAAAATTCTTATAAAAATTTAAATGTCCAAAATTTTATATCTTATCTTATTTGGACAGAGTGGATTATTGTGAATTCAAAAATATTTTATTTATAATTTTTGGACTTTTATTTTATTTTCTAGAATTTTATTGAGGTCAGGGGTATTTTGGTATTTTCCAATTAATTAAAATAGTTCTTAAACGACTTGGGCTGGCCATTTGGGCTTATTGGGCCAGTGTGGCCCAATAGGGCAAGGTCAAAATACCACCCCGAGGGGTTTTGGCCCACCCAGCCCATTCTCTCTGCCTCCCTCTCTACCTCGACCTTATCCTCTCCTCCTCTGACCCGACCTTGTGGCCGGCGATGGCGCCACCATCGATTCCTGCCGCCGTCGGCCGTTTTGGTCGCCGCCGTGGTGTGATTTGGGGTTGTCGACGATGCTCGTTCGTTCTATCCAATTGGATTTGACTCCGGTGCTTCCCCGTTGCCAGGTTCACCCTGTTCCCGAACCCTAGGGTTGTGGCTGTCAGGATGCCGCTGCCGTGCAGTTGCGAGGTCACTGGGTGCTCCCTCGTGCCGCCATTGTTTACCAACTGCTTCCTCTTCGATTCGTCAGCAAGGACCTCGGGTAAGTTTCTTGTATGGTTCTTGTTCATGCTAATACCACAAATCTCTCTGTGTGTATCTAGTGGCTTCTCATGCCTAGTGACTATGTGATGATTAGGGTTCATCTCCTAATTAGGGTTCTTGTTTTGATTAGGGTTCATAACCCCCTGTTGATCATATCTATGATGCTTTAGATCTAGTGTTGATCATACCTGAGCATGAAGAATGATTGTTTGTTGTGGTTAATGATTTGTAGTGGCTTTGATGATGCTAGTGGCTTGTCAGATTTATCCCAGTGGTGATCCACTATGATCCCATGCTAGTGTTTCTATGGAATCCCTGATTGGATTATGTTGTTGATTTGAGAATTTACTCTACTGTCAGAATGCTTGTACTGACAGTAGTTTCTCTCAGTAGTTGCTTACTGCAATTATAATGTAGGCTTGTATGAGATTATACACAATGAATCAAATCATTACATGTAATGATTTTTCTGTAGATGTATAGATGCATATGATATTGATTCCTGGCACTTGGCTTCAGGAAAATGATATTTATTGGTTGTCCCTTTTATATGTGGAAACTAAGCAAAGATTGGTTTTAGTTCATTTAGAACATGTCCTTGTGATACAATTATGATCTGGCACACAAGTGATTGAGTTTTATTTTTGGGATTAGCTTGATAATTCTTGTGATTAATACTGGCAAGATGAAATGAAAGATTTTTTTAACTTTCCTGCCTATGATGTTGGTCTGAGGCTCTAGGATTTAATTCCTAGTTAGTTGAGCAATTAGTTTGTTTGAAACTTGTAAGATTAGAGGTGCTACTCTCTCTGGAAGATGTGCCCTGATCTGATAAGATCAAATGAAAAAATGTTTTAAGTTGCATAAATTAACACTGAACTCTATGATGCTGGTATGAGAGATTAGTGCTTGTGGCTAAGATTGATTTCTTATCTTTATACTTGAAATCTCTAGGATAGATTCACCTCTCTTGGGTGATTATTGAGAGATCATTTCATAAAGCAACACATGCTTTTGTTTATATACTATGATGAAATCATGTGATGATTTTATGAGACTCACCACAAAATCTGATGATGATGGTGTAGTAGAATAAATTGGTGATGATCTGGATCTTGATCTTGATCTTGATCGGCTTTTGCTGGGATACTGAGCTTGATCTTGAGCTTGCCTGCTCCTCCTAGCTCCTGGGCTTGATCTTGTTGTCCACCTGATTCATCCCCTCCTTATGTCACCATCCTGGTGATGTTTGGTTGATCTGGGTTGGTCTGGTTTGGCTGCTATTCTTGGTTTGGCTGATGTCTACTTTAGATGTGCTTGTGTGTTGTGTAGTGGAGAGATGTACTGATGTGCTCCTCCATCGCTGTGCTGTGGTTTTGTGAGATTGAGTTGCTTTGTGAGCTCGACAGAACACCATCTGCATGCTGGTGTGTGTCCAGCTTGTGTGCCTGTTATGCACTTGTGGATATGTTCCGAATTTTTGAACTTACCATTACCAGATTACTTTCACCTGGCTGGTGAATTGGTCCCTTTTGGCTATCATTTGACTTCTGGCTTGGAATTTATGAAAGATGAATTCTTTCATATTGGTGAAACTTGCCTCTTTATAACATTTCTCAATGATGAATTTGTCAAGTGCATTTCACTGACATATCTGAGAGAAATATACTAACACTAATCTTATTTTGTTTCTATTAGTCTTTGTTTTGCAGGTACCAAGATAAAGATGAAGATTTAGTGTAGATTTAGATATAGGATAGTTAGTAGATATTCAAATGTAATCTTCTTATTCTTTTGTAATTTTTCTTTTATTATTCTTGTAATCTTTATTTTATTTAATTGTAATAAAGATTATATTATTAATAATAAAGAATATTCTTATTCTTTATTCTTTTGTAAATTGTGAAGTTTGGAATGACTTCAGTAGATTACATTCTTTATAACTTGTTTATGTCTTAATAATATGAAAATGAATTTCATATTCAATATAGTTTTTGGATGAGATTTAAGTTATAATACTTATCTCTTAATTAATTTAAAATTCAAATCTTATATCTAAATCATATAAATTATTATTCAAACACTTAAGTTTTTAAATTCAAACTCATTTCAAAACACACATAATTCCTTTAAGATCATATCAAAGTTTATAGCAATCCTCCTTTAAGTCTAAACCTAATCTCAAAGTAAGAAAGAAACATTGATCACTCAAGGTTTTATTTGGCAAAAATTTTACCCACATTTTCACAATTGAATGCATGCAAAAATTCATATTCCTAAATCTACCCTTCGTTGGGTTCCTAAATGCTGGGATGTTACACATGTATTTAAATTCCATTTTAGAATAATTATTTTATTCGTTTATGGTTTATTATTTATTTATAATAGGAACTTGCCTTTATTCAAATAAGATTTTATTATATTTTCAAACTCTTTATTTGAATTCTAATTTTCACCAAACCCTTTTCAGTAGGTTTTATTTATTCAATAGGGTGTTTGAATAATTCACTTTGAATTATTTGAAATATTTTTAATATGATTTATTAATCATTTAAATTGAGCATTTGTCTTTATTCAAATAATTTCAAATATGGTTTTAATCTCATTTAAATTTTATTCAAATAACTCTTTTATTACATTTAAGTCAATTAAATAACTTTTATTCCACTTGGGCAAATTTCAATTATTATTTTCCCAAGATTTAATTAATCATTTTCATTAGGGATTTTGTCTTTATTAAATATAATAGAATAGGGTTTAATCCCATAAAATTTTATTGGAATAATATTTATCCCTTTATTTTATTTGGGTTATCTTTATTTCATTTTCTCATAGATTTGGCCAAGATTTAATTTGGCTTTTAAATATTCCTAATTTAATTATTTGTCCCTTTGTATTATAATATCCATATCTTTTTATTTATAGATCCAAAATTGGTGATTCCAATTTGTATAATTTTTATTTAATATTTGTTCATCCTTTTATATCTCTTTAGGATTATTTTGCTCATAGGTTGGCATGGATTTTAGATAGGAGCTTTATTAGCTTTGAAAATTATTTCCTTTTATCTTATTATATTCATAAGTTTATATCCATGGTTCCAATTTGAATGCAATCAATTTCTATGATCTTATAATATTTTATTTGTCATTCTTGATCATTTATAAATATTTGTTGACAAATTTTTATATGGATCAAATCCATAGTCTTAGAGATCTTGGAAATGATTTTCTTCCATTAGGGTTTTAGGGTTTTGGTTTACTTTTCCAAATGTTTAAATTTCAAGATACATTCATTGATGAATGCATTTCACTTGATTGAAATTTGTTGGATTCAAATTTGTTCAAAGTTTGTTCAAGTTGGGTTTTGATGTTTCTATTTTGAAACAAAATGTTTCTTTTCACCCTAAATTTCAATAATTATTAATTTTGTTTATTTATTTTTCACATTCCAAAATTTGGAAAATTTTGGGATGTGACAATAGTTCAGGTCATCGCTGATCTCTATGGTCCGGTGATCAATGTTCTTGAAAACTTCGGTCGTCTCCGGAACTTCAAGGCATTTGCGAAGTAACGATATATGGAACACATTGTGCACTGCTGACATCTCCTCGGGCAGTTCCAATTGATATGATACCTCTCCTCGATGATTTAAAATCTTGAAGGGTCCAATATATCTGGGGGCTAACTTTCCTTTGAGCTGGAAATGTTGCATTCCTTTCAAAGGCGACACTTTAAGGTACATGAAATCTCCGATATTGAAAGCGAGGTCTCGACGTCTCTTGTCGGCGTAACTCTTCTGTCTTGACTGGGCGGTCTTGACGTGCTCACGAATCTTGTGGACTTCCTCTTCTGCTTCTCGTAGGATGTTGAGTCCGAAAATCTGACTCTCCCCTACTTCCGACCAATTCAAAGGGATGCGACACTTCCTTCCATACATGAATTCAAATGGGGCCATTTGCAAACTAGCTTGGTAACTGTTGTTGTATGAAAATTCTATGAAAGGCAGACAGTCTTCCCATTTAGATCCATACTCTAGCACACATGCTCTCAACATATCTTTGAGTATTTGATTTACTCGCTCTGTTTGCCCATCGGTTTGAGGGTGATACGCGGTGCTGAAATCTAGTCGGGTTCCTAAACCTTCTTGGACTTTCTTCCAGAATCTCGAGATAAACTGGGTTCCTCGATCCGATACAATGTTCTTGGGGACTCCGTGCAAGCTGATGATTCTAGCGATGTATAACTCCGCTAGCTTCAAACTCTGGTATGTGGTCTTGACTGGTAAGAAATGGGCGACTTTGTACAATCTGTCAACTATGACCCAGATAGAGTCATTTCCCCTACTAGAAGTAGGCAATCCGATGATAAAGTCCATTCCAACGGAATCCCATTTCCATTCCGGAATCTATAGCGGTTGCAACAGTCCTGCTGGTCTTTGATGTCCCGCCTTGACTCTCTGACAGATATCACACTTGGCGATATAGCTTCCGATTTCTCTCTTCATCTTATGCCACCAAAATTGTTCCTTCAAGTCCTGATACATCTTCGTTCCTCTAGGGTGGATAGAATAAAGAGTATCATGGACTTCCTTCAAAATAACTTCTTTCAACTCCGAATCTGCTGGTACACAAAGGCATCCTTTGTACCACAGAACTCCTTCTTCATCTTCGGTGAATCCGGGTACTTTGCCTGTACCGATACGACGTTTGATTCCGTCAATACTAGCATTTCCTTTCTACGCCTCCTTGATCTTACTGATAAAAGTGGGTTGAAGTTCTATGCTAGCCAAAAATCCTTCACTCACTAATTCCATTCGTAAATTTTCCATATCTTTGTGCAAACTTGGTTGCTCCTTCAAAATCATGGAGTTCAAGCGGCACAGCAATCTTCTAAGGGCATCTGCTACCACATTGGCTTTACCAGGGTGATAGTGAATGTCCAGATCATAATCCTTGATTAGCTCAATCCATCTTCTCTGTCTCATATTCAGCTCCTTCTGAGTGAATATATACTTCAAGCTCTTGTGGTCCGAATAAATCTCACAATGGTTTCCCATCAGGTAATGCCTCCATGTCTTCAGGGCTAGAACTACGGCTACTAGTTCAAGGTCATGGGTTGGATAATTCTGTTAATGCTATTTCAGTTGTCGGGATAGATAAGATATAACTTTGCCTTCTTGCATTAGCACACATCCGAGACCGATCTTGGATGCGTCACAATACACATCAAAGGGCTTCGTGATATCCGGCATGATCAAGATTGGGGCTGAAATCAATCTTCTCTTGAGTTCTTGAAAACTCGCTTCACATTTGTCAATCCATTCAAACTTCTTGTCCTTCTTCAGCAATTGGGTCATGGGTCTGGCAATAGTCGAGAATCCTTCTACGAACTTGCGGTAATATCCCGCTAATCCGAGAAATGCACGAACTTGGGTTTGAGTGGTTGGGGCTTGCCAATCTTCGACATCCTTCACCTTCGCAGGGTCAACGCCAATTCCTCCGGATGATACAATATGTCTGAGGAATCCTACCTCCTGTAACCAGAATTCACATTTGCTAAACTTGGCATATAGCTGATGCTCTCTAAGGGTTCCAAGAATGGTCCTTAGGTGTAGCTCATGTTCTTCTTCTGACATGGAATAAATTAGAATGTCATCGATGAAAACAACGACAAACTTATCCAGGAAGTCCATAAAAATCTTATTCATGAGGTTCATGAAATAAGCGGGGGCATTGGTTAATCCAAAAGACATGACCGTATACTCGTATAATCCATATCTGGTGGTAAAGACAGTCTTTGGAATATCCTCTGCACGAATCTTGAGTTGATGATAGCCAGTTCTAAGATCAATCTTAGAAAACACTTTGGCACCAGTCAACTGGTCAAACAGGTCTTCTATCTTCGGCAACGGGTACTTGTTTTTGATAGTGACATCATTCAACTTCCGATAATCCGTACACAAACGGTTACCTCCATCTTTCTTGTCCACAAACAAGACAGGTGATCTCCAAGTGACGCACTTGGTTGAATCGATCAATTTCCAAAGATGGCGTCCAGCTTGCTTCTTGATTACGCTAGTTCAGAAGGGTTCATACTATATGGTCTCTGGGCTATGGGTCCGGTTCTAGGGATTAGTTCAATGATGAACTCGATATCCCGATCTGGGGGCATACCGGGCAAAACATCTGGAAATACATCAGGGTATTCACAGACTATCCGGACTTGGTCAATGGTTGGCTGGGCTATACTCTTGTTGCACTTGAATTGACGGGGCAAGGTTTCAGACACATGCTCGACAGATATTCCGGATGTACTGGTCATGGTTATGACTTTCTTGGTGCAGACAATTAATCCTTTGTGTTTGGACATCCAATCCATTCCTAGTACTACTTCCAAACCTTTAGTTCCGAGTACTATTAGATTAGCATAAAAATCTATGCCATGTATTCAGACAGGGACGGCTTTGCAAATTTGCCTAGCTTTGGTGGTTGAACCGGGTATTTGAACAATCATAACATGCTTCAATTTGGTTGGTTGAATCTTACTAGTGCATGAAAATTATTCAGTGACAAATGAGTGCGATGCTCCAGAATCAAACAACACTCTTGAAAGTACTGAGTTAACATAAAACATACCCAACACGACATCTGGCGCTTCTGAGGCTTCTTCAGCATGCATGAGAAAGAGACGGCCGTTGCGGTTGAGCGAGTTTCCTGAAGCAAACCTTCTTCCGGGCTGAACACGACGTTGTTGCTAAGCTAGGGAATTTGCATTGCGGGCTGCGAAAATCTTATTGGGGCACTCATTGGAATAGTGACCCTTGGTTCCACATTCATAACAAGTCACTGGCGACTTGTCCTTTGCTGCAGCAGGCACAACATTGCTTCCAGTCCTCGGGGCAGTGTTGGTGTTGGTGGCAGCATTGTTGTTGTTGAACTTGGGTGGTGCACGGGTGAAATTGCTGGAGTTGTCGAGGTTGTTATGGTTTCCTCCGGGCCTTGGGTTTCCACGGTTGGGATAGGTCGGACGGTTTATCGGGAGTCTGTTGGTTCTCAGGGCAAATCCTGGATATGGGTTGGGCGATACTTGGGTGTATGGTGGGTTCCTGGTTGATGCATCATGCGGCGCTTGCGGTTCTCATTGGCTTGGTTGATCTTTCCTTCCATCTGAATGGCAGAGTCAACTAAGGCTTCAATATCAGCAAAGGGGATATTGACTAACACTGTCTGCATCTCATCGTGCAGACCATTCAAGAATCTCTCCTTCTTCTTGGATTTGGTGTCGATCTCATCCGGGGCATACCTAGCTAATGACAAGAATTTGTCACGGTATTCCACTACGGTCATCCTTCCTTGCTTCAGTTCTCTGAATTCATCTCTCATCCTCTTGATCAAACCCGGTGGCACCTGGGTTTTGCTGAACTTGACCTTGAATTCATCCCAGGTCATCATCTGACCTCCGGTCATTGCACGAACGTTGTTCCACCATGCTCTTGCATCTACGGCCAGATAGTGGGTGGCAAACAGAACTTTCTTGTTAGCTTCCACTCCTGTGACTTCCAGATTGTTCTCCATGGTTTGCAGCCAATCATCTGCATCTAGGGGCTCTTCTAACTTAGTGAAAACAAGTGGATTGGTGTTCTGGAAATTCTTGATCTTAGATCCATGGTTGTCCTGGTTTCCAAGGCCTTGGTTGTTGTTGGCCATCTGGGCGATGTGTTGAAGGGTGGCTAAGTTGGCTTGACGTTCGGCTCGTTCAGCTTCGCGGTCAGAAACCAACATTTGCAAGATCTGCAACATCGGGTCTGGGGATGAACCGCTTCCTCCACGAGGCATCTGAAGATTGAGATCGATCATGAGAAAAGAGGGAAATTTATAAGCTCAGGGATTTTGAAAAGTTTTTGAAGTTTGACTCAAATTTTTCTAGCAACTTGCTTTTCATTCATTCATAGCACACAATACAAACACACACCACAACCAAGAAAAACAGATGGTTTTAAGAACCATTCTGTGAAGCTACGATATAGTGGGACCAACTACAACTCACTAACTCTAGTGCTCAAGTGCTACTACTCCTCGGAGTCAGTGTTCTCATCATACTCGTCATCATCATCATCATCATCATCATCGATGAAGGCGAAGTCGTCCTCATCGGTGAAGAAGTCCATAGCCTGATCCTCCAGAAAGTCATCATCGTCACTGAGATAGGAGTAGGGGTCTCCACGAAGGTCTTCCCCTGCATTCTCCCTTTCCTCTAGCTGCATATCTCTCTCGTGGATGGTCTCCTCCAAATCCGTGATCCGATGGCGAAGACGGGCAATGATGCGCTCCTTCTTGTCGAGCTGATGGCGACGGGACTTGCGATCCTTCACTAGCATGGCGAGGGTCTGATCCTTCTTATTGGCGATGGCGTACTTGTGGTTGGCGTAGGAATGGGCATTGTCCAACTCCTTCTGATGGTCGTACATCATGAAGCTGAGGTGGTCCAATTGACTCTTCATCTCGGGGTGATATGGGGCCTCCAGTGGCTGTCCCATAACATCACGCCTTCGGTAGAACTCAAAACGGGTACCCTTGATCTGATTAATACTCTGCCCACACAGACGGGCAAGAGCTTCCTGCATGGCCCTGGCAAGTCCATCGAGCCAGTTGTTCTCTCTTAAGGTGAACTGAATCCCCTCTGCAGTGGGAGGTTCAATCTTTCCTCGGAAACTTGCAACAACTAGCCACTGCAAATCTCTCCTTCTTGATCATTGAGATGAGCTCCAAAGAACTCGAGGTGCAAACGCTCCAGCATCTCCAACAGCTGGTCCAAGTCACGCTCAAAGATGAGGTGTCCTCCATTCCCCAACTGATAAAACTTGCTGTACTTCACGTCCATCTATAATAGTATAGGATGAGTAAGTTAGTAGAGTGATCAAGTGTGTCAAATTTTATGTACTTTGCAAGAATTTTTGAGGAACATGAATTTTCATGAAATAATCCAAGTGATAAGAATGGGAATAAGTTTTTGTAAATACTCACTTCCTTTGGTTTTGAAACTAAGTTTTTGATTCGAACGTCCATTCTAACTAGGGTATCCTATGGTCAGGATGGCTCTGATACCAACTTGTCAACACCCGGATTTTTAATCACAGATGCCTGTTATGCCATACACCGCAATCCCAGGATTACCATTTTTGCGAGACATGACAGATTTGGATATCACATTACATCATCCATTACAAACCATACATAAGGTCTTACACAAATAAGGATCTCATGATCCAGTTCTTAATACAACTCAAGCAGCGGAATAACGTAAAGATAACAATAGCGTAGGCGAAGCTCCATCTCCGGGGTCACAGGCAGTGCTGACGATGGGAGATGATCCTAGTTGCCGTAACCTTCTTGTGGTCCGTCATCCTAATACTCCTCTTCATAGTCTGGCCACGGGAATATCCAGGGACAAAGCCATGAGTACTCTTTAAGTACTCGCAAACTAATACTAATAAGTGAAGTGGTTTTGGAATAGGAAGTACTAAGCTCTATGGTTGTTTTGCAAAAAGCCAGATTTACCTCTACTAAGTTCAAAAGCAAAGAAATCTAATTGAAATTTTTATAACACCTAAGTGGGAACTTGCATTTCATGTCACAACTCTGTTGTGGTCAAGTCAAAGTCATAAATCATTTCATAAGTTGTTTTGAAAACATCTGACGATAGAACAGTATGGCTACTCCAACTGTCCATAACCGCGGATGCAGCTATTCGAATAGTTTGACACTCTGCATAGATTGTACACTTTCACCACAACATTCGATACATCCGTCAGGAACAATCCTGAATTCACCATACTCAGTATGCAGATAATCAATCTTAACCTTTCAATTACATGCCCTAGTATAGGCACCTCTCCTGTAAGTTTGGCCTCCCAACCATGACCAACTGTCATCTTAGGTACTGCACAGGTGGACAATCTTCACAAGGTAGCCTCAGCTCATACCTTGGCCGTAAGGGAACCCATACTAAGGTATATAAATTTCCAGTCAATCCCTACCCAATTTTCGGGTATTGTGGTTGTACGGTAAAATTGTAATGGTATCGCATCCAGACAACCATCAGTTTTATAAAGGGCTAAGGCTCATGCCTCAACATTTTCATCATCAAAATCATCTGGTGTTCAAGAACACATGTCAAAACATTTCAGTAGAATGACTCATCATTCTAAGATTTTCATAACCATTTCACCAAGTATTCCCATCTCAAGTTGATCAAGTTTTATGCTTAGCACTAGCATCTACAAGTGGGGGTAAGTACTAATGGTGGGTAATGAACCAGTGGGGATTTACTAAATTCAATCTCATTCCTTAGGATGACATCAATATTATCTAACTTAGGCCAAATTTTATGCTCTTTATGCTACCTTGAGTTATCTTTCTAGAATCTACAAGTCACTAAGTAAACTCTAAGAGAAAGCTTTGATAAAGAAAATAAAGTATTAAGCTTGCAAGTAAAGCTAGGATTGGGTATCAAGTGGTGTAAGCTTGCTAAGTTAATAGCTTGCTCATTCAACTAGTAGTATTATGCTTGCATAAGTAGGGTATCCTGCAAATGTTAGCTTGCATAATTGCAAGTATAAGCTTGCCTTGTGTAGAGTAGTGGTTGAAGTTCTCCTCGGCTTCTTCTTCGTAGTATCCTCCTTCCTCCTCGTATCCTTGCTCGGTACTAGCGTCTATAAATAAATACGAGGTATACAATCACTAAACAATACTTAAATATTTCTAAACATCACACAAAGGTTCATACTAGATGATATAGCATCATCACTAACATTACAAGATTAAAACACTTGTCTTATTTATTTTATTTTTAGAAAAGTAATTTCTACTCATTGAAAAACTACTTAAGATTTAATATTCTCCAACTCAAATATGGGATCATGTTGACACATGTCATCACCACATATTTCAGCACATGGGAATGTGATTTAAAGTGGTGTCACAATTTAATAAGGTTTAACCTTTTTATTTTAATTAAATAACGTGACTAGAAATGCCTATGTGGCATTCTTTTATTACTTGAACATTATTACTGTAAGTAAACCTATATATTTTTATATATTCTTAAAGGTATGATCAAATGTGATTTTTGAGAGTTGGAATCAACTCAAAAGCTTTTATGGTTGAATTTTGAAAAATGTTTGAATGTAGAGAAGCTTCTGCCTTGTTATTTTTACCATGGTTGATCTATACCTTCAAATGGTTTGAATCCAACGGGTTTGGATTAAGCATTTCAGTACCTTTTTAACAAAATTGGTTCCGTGCATTTTGGTTCAGTGAATCGAGCTGGGTTGATTTTTGAATCTAGATACACAACTGTGTTTTAAAATAAATGAATAAAAGTAAAATTGAATTGTTGGGTCGCGCGGGATGTTTTACTGGGCCGGCCCACTATGCACAGCGCACGCGCGGGCTGGTTAAGTGGATGTCCCCACGCATCAGTGAGACGGTGAGGGGCGAAGCGGTACGGGGCAATGTGGACCGTGGGATCTAGTTCTAATCGAACGGCTCTGGTTCATCGTCCACGTCGGGCAGCGCCGGTAAGACATAACCCTAGCGTGGCAGGTGGGGGTCATTGGAGGCTCACCGGGGCTCAGACGAGGGTCGGCGACGAGGTCGAATGACGAAGTCGACAACGGCGGTTCTCCTGGTACCGACAGCTTCTCCTGGGGCGGCTCCAATCGACGGCTCCCTTCTCCTCCAGCAGCGGCGGGCTCCGGCCAAATTCTGACGATGCGCTGCTTGCCTTGCTCCGGGAGTGAGGTGGGGTGGTTCTGAGGGAGAGGGGAGTGAACTGTTGTAAAGAAAACGAGCGGTGGAGGCCTCTATTTATAGTGGCTGAAGGGGACCGACGGGCGCAGGCTGAGCTCGTCGTGGTCGATGGCACAGAGTGCTACTAGCATGGGCGACGGTAGGGGCGATGCTGTGCTCCCTAGCGAAGCTCAACGGCGTGGTGGCGAGGCGTGGGGCGGTGCTGATCGGTCGGAACACGTCGATGCTCTAGGCGGGTCCGACGGCGATTTTAATGGCGCACAGCGTGCGTGGTCCGCACGGCGGTGAACGGGCATGTCTGCGGGGTTGCTGAGGCGGTGGTGATCACGCACGCACGCGGCAAGGGCGGCGTGCGGTCTGTGCGTGCTGGTCGAGGGTGACGCACTGGCGCGCTCTCGGCTCGCACGCAGAGAAGTTTGGCATGGTCTTATCGTGTGGTCCAGGGGCTGGCAGTGCTCGGGTCTGGGACAGGGGGTGGTGGTGGACGGTGGAGTGCCTTCTAGACATGCTTCCTAGGCTTGGTGCTGCTCCTGGCTTGCTGTCGACAATGGGGTGGCAAGGTGAGGCTCGGCATGCTTGCTATTAATGGCATGGTCTAGTTTACAGTGAGCTAGAGGGGTTAAACAAGTTAGATGATCTACTGAGGGTGTAGAGTGAGCTATATAGAGAACAAGTTAGGCCAAAATTACTGCACACTATAGTGTTTGATGTTTGTTTGATTTGTATCTGCAAGATGTTTGATAAAATGGCCGCAAGAACTTTGAATTTGAATTTTGGATTCAAACTTGGTGGGTTTGCTAGGCACATACTAGGGAGTGTTGTGGCATCCCGCAAAACCACTACTAGAAAATCGCGTTGTTTTTGTGCATTGCATCATCATGACCGCATGCTCATGTCATCATGCCACATTGCATTTGAGCATCGTTATCATCTTGCAGTTGCTTGCATAAAACTATTTACAGAAAAACCTAGTTTTGTTTTCTAAACGCCCCGACTTGTTTTCAAAATGCAAACCCTGGGTCCCCGGAATATTTTTGTTTGTCTGCTATCGGTTTGCAAACGGTGCATTTAACATAAATAAAATTTTGAATTATTTTAGTGGGGCAGTCGAACGGGCCGAATCGACCCGAACGACCACCCCAGATTAAATCGTTCCACCTAACCCGTCCCTCTAAATCCTAAGTTCACCCAAACCTATCCTACCCACCCTGCCTCCACCTCACCCCCTCCAATCATCGCGCGCCACCTCATCCTCCCTCACCACTCCCACCACTCAGATGCTGCCACTTGGCCTCCCCCTCTCTCTCACCCTCCCCAACCCCACACAACCACACACAGCCACCTACCCACCCAACCCACACCGGATCCCCTGGCCACACCCGATCCCCACCAACCTCAAGGCCATCCCCAACCTCCCTTGACGACTCCCTCTCCCCCGTCCCTCCTCTGGCTCCCTTCCCCGTCTTCGGCCGCCCGCCAACCCTCCGCCGCCGCTGCGCCCTTCTCCGCCTCCCCTCCTCCTGCTGCGGCTCCACCGCCACGACCCCCACCTCAGGCCGCTCCCCACCCCGTGCCCAGGAGCCGGCCGAGCTCGCCACCGCCCAGACCCTCCGCTGCCACCGCCTTAGCCGCCGGCCATGACGCACGCCACGGCCGGCCTCAGCATCTGCTGAATCCCGGCCGCGCCTCGCTGCTCCCGCGCCACCGCCTCCTCCGTCTGCTGCCGCGCTGCTCCGCCTCCCGCGGTCTCCTCCGTTCCTCTCCGTGCCGCCCTCGTCGCTCGGCTCACCGCCAAGCCTCACCGCCCATCGGCCCCGCGCCCTCGGCCCCGGCTGCACCCCCCGTCGCCACCCCGCCTCCGTCTTCGAGCCCCGAAGCACCGGCCTCCAGCTCTATCCCCCCTTCCGCCGCGTGGCTGCCTCCTCCCGGCCGAGCTCCGGCCCGACGACCTCCACCGCTTCTCCGCCGGCCGTTGCTTCTCCGCCTCGCCGCCAGGGTGCCAACAGTGTGGTCAGCTGCCGATGGGTTCTCTGTCCGTGGTTTTGCCGTCTCTGTTGGTACCCTATGTCCTGGTGGTGTGATGAAGCCTACTAGTACCATGCAGTCACCAAAAATCCTTCTCGGCAGAGCCTTCATCATCATCTGACGGACAAGTCCGCCATATGACGAAGAACCCGATGGATTCTGAGATGATGCTTGCGGGGCAATGGCGCCGAACGTCAAGATCTTCCTAAGGGCGACAAGATCGTCAAGAGGGAACCCTGATCCCAGAGTCTGAGGAGCCGAAGATCGTTCCTCGCCAAGACCCGGATCCGAAGACCGCCAAGATCGCCACCGGTTCAACAAGCGCTCCGCCCCGGACACCAATTTCTGCACCCCGAACGTCAAGACCGACTCGATGGCGCGGACCCGACAAGAGCTTCGCAACGATAAGAACGGCACCGACCCGGAAGAATCCGATGCGCCCCAACGCCGAACCAAGTCCTGCTCCCCGGATGCGACAAGTGCTTCATCCCGAACGCCATGACCGTCGACATGACCCGAAGACCACAGATACGCCAAGACCTACCTCTGTAATCCGAGAACGCTTCCGCCGAGACCGAACCCGTCGAACCCTGAGACCGACCCCGAACCCCGGAACCCCAAGATCTGCCGAACCCTAACGTGTGAACCCCTTTCCGAACCCCTATTTTTATAAATGCTAAACATAAATTGTTGCATATTTAATTGTCATACTCGCACGCATATTCATGTGGTTTGGGGGTCTTATGCCGATTCACCTAATAATTAAATATGGGGCCATATGCGGGCAAATCTAGCCTTATATCGGCCTCATTTAAATTGGTATAGCGAACCCGGTACTATCTTCTGCCATGTTATGACAACATTTAATTTGCGGGGGTTCTAGATAACTTGAAAAATATAATTAAATTGTCGGGATCCCCGGTTCCGCTTAACATGACCTACTTGCATCGCACCTTGCCATGCCATGCATCATACATGCATCATGCCGATCTTTCGCCGTAGTATTAAATATTGCATCCGGTGTTTCTTCTAGTGTTTTGCTTCTTCGCGGATAAGGCCGTTGAGTTGATGTGAGTCACCGTTTCTTCTTTGAACCTTCGGCAATGTTTTTAGGCGAGCATCTCCCCCCTTTCTACCTATCTTACTTTTATAGTATTTATTTCCCTCCTGTTGATCTATTGCTATCTGTGTTGCGATGCTTTAGTTTCCGTACCTGTGATATACCGTGCAGCCCTATATTGCCTTGGACACATCCTATTACCTGTTGTTTGGTAGATAGTTGGACTTGCGCGTCGTAGTCGCTTGCTCAAGTGTTGTTGCGTGTTGTCAAGTGCCACAGTTGTTGGAGTAATGCCGCATGTGTGTTGTTGGAGATGATCGTGGCTTTACTTTTCTTTCACTTTAATTCCTGTTTAACAACTAAAATTGAAGTAAGCAGAGGCATCGGTGGGTGATAGATAATATTTGGTTTCCGAACGCCCACTTGTGTCCCGTAGGACCCCGAGTACTTGATACCTGTTCCTTGATTTATCGCGCTATCCACATCCGGGAGGTATATGGGACCCCCCTGAGCCAGAGCTTGATTCAGTCTTATTTCTTGGGGCCACAAACTAGTTTGAGGTTTTATTTACTATCCTGTACTTATGCCATGCTACTTCTGTATTTACGATTGTGCGAGGAGCACACTGTACTGTTTAGGGATTGTGACCCGTTTACGCGGTATCGACAAGCCCAGTTTTGGGTCCCCGATTCATGTACCGCCCCACAAACCTTGAGTCCGTCTCGAGCTAGCTTACTTCGCTATGGTAAGACTACAAGGTGGCCCCTGAAATATTTCAATCCTGTGATTGCTTTGTCGTGAAAGCCTCGTTGGGTTTTGATTTGGTTTTTCCGAGGTTGATCGGCGTGTGTTGCTATTGGTGCACCCCGCCGGTAAAACTTTCAAAGCCGTGTCCATGATTATGGACGACTTGGAGCACAGTATCTCGACCATAGACAAGCATAACTAAAGTAGTACTATAAATGTGACTCTATAATGACTAGTAATCAGCTTCACTATAACGGAATGGCTAAATAAAACTGCCAACAACTGCTTGTTTGGGTCGTCGCCAGCGACCATTGTACCTGCCTAGTAAGTATTGCAACTACAACGGAATGGCTAAATAAAAGTACCAACAACTGCTGGGTTTTGGGTTTATCTCATGCCATCTGTATCTGATTAGTAAGTGTTGTAACTATAACGGAATGGTTAACTAAAAGTGCCCACTACTTACTTTATCAGGATGATTATCTAAACCTGACTAGTAATTGCTGCAACGATAACTGAATAAGTAAAACTGCCAACTGTGTGAGTTCCTCGGTTGACTTCCTCGTTTGGTCTCGAGGGGGAAACGCCAGGATGGTTTTTTTTTATGATAGTATCAGGTTGGTTCCGAATAGGTCTTTCTTACCCCTCTCTAATAGTCGCCAGTTGTATCGAGTCTCTATAGGTTGTTTAGTGCATGCTGCCGCTGTCGCTTCAGTCCACCATACCTTTGTAGGCGAGGACCGCCGAATTCTAGCCTCGCCGTGTCTTGGCCTCAAGATCGACTCCTCTTTTTCCTTTGCCCTTTTGTCGGCACCCTTTTGTTTAAGCAGGTTTTCGGCGTCGTTAGCGAGGTTACCCTTCCGGCTTGGCTCAGGCAGGTTATGGACGCCATTGGTTATTCTTGTGGCTCTTAGCCCCATTTGCTTCTTGTCCGTAATCGGACGCTCCAACGCTTTCAAGGTGATTTGGATCTTTGTACCGTATATCGTATTCTTGACTCATTGAGTCATTGTATATCTCATTACGTGGGTCCCATCGAGGACTGTTGTGTAATGTTATTACCGCTTTCCACCCGCGAAAGTGCTGGTGAGCACCTTTGAATCGTTTCTATGCGGGTTTGGCGGGTTTCGCTAAAGATTGCATAGGTCGAGGGTGTTCTGAGTGGTATCAGAGCTCAGCAGTTGCGATACCCCACAAGTCCAGCCTGTAGGATAACCTAGCTAACGGCCGAAGTAGGGTGTCAAAACTATTTTGCAAAATCGGTTGGATAGTTCTGATTAGGTCTGATTTTACTCCTTACCCCTCTGCTGTTCTCCTCTTATCTCGACGTGTTTTGGACCTGCTCTCTTATCTTTTCTTCGAGTCCAGGATTTCTCGTGGTTGGGTTCCGTCGTACCTTCAGGGTTTCGCTTCCTTCTTTGATAACGGTGTTCTACCATCCGGTGTTCAAGCTGCCTGAGGAATCCGTCTGCTGTGGTACCATTCTTTATTCCTTGTTTGTGCCTTCCGATGTTTTCCGACGCGACGACATCATCCACGCCAGATCCGATGCAGAGTCTGCATCACTCCTTTGTTTCCGAACCTCGCTTGTCGAGATCTTCAGTCTGATTCCGAGAGTTGGTTGCATAATTCGCCTATTCGTGTGCAGAGTAATGGTTTGGGTGCGCGATGGACTGATCACCATCCGACTACTCTTATCATTCGCTCTTGTACATCGAATCAGTGGATCCAGCAATTTTACTCCGTCCACGGAAGCTAGGGGTGGCTTTATTTATTGATGCCTCTACCTTCGACCTTTTGTTTCCGGAGTGTTCTCTCGGCGATCACGGACAGCGACCTCTTGTTAGTGGTGTCGCGAGGATCTACACGAAGCGAGAAGACGCAGTTCGCCGACCTCCCTTCCGGTACCATGAGGCGGATCTCGAGGCTCTCCCTTGTTAGTGGTGTCGAATTGTGGCATCCCGCAAAACCACTACTAGAAAATCGCGTTGTTTTTGTGCATTGCATCATCATGACCGCATGCTCATGTCATCATGCCACATTGCATTTGAGCATCGTTATCATCTTGCAGTTGCTTGCATAAAACTATTCTGAAAAAACCTAGTTTTGTTTTCTAAACGCCCCGACTTGTTTTCAAAATGCAAACCCTGGGTCCCCGGAATATTTTTGTTTGTCTGCTATCGGTTTGCAAACGGTGCATTTAACATAAATAAAATTTTGAATTATTTTAGTGGGCGGTCGAGCGGGCGAATCGACCGACGACCACCCAGATTCATCGTTCCACCTAACCCGTCCTCTAAATCCTAAGTTCACCCAAACCTATCCTACCCTGCCTCCACCTCACCCTCCAATCATCGCGCCACCTCATCCTCCCTCACCACTCCCACCTCGGATCACGCCACTTGGCCTCCCCCTCTCTCTCACCCTCCCCAACCCCACACAACCACACACAGCCACCTACCCACCCAACCCACACCGGATCCCCTGGCCACACCCGATCCCCACCAACCCCGCGTGGCCATCCCCAACCTCCCGCACGACTCCCTCTCCCCCGCGTCCCCTTCTCCCTCCTCTGGCTCCCTTCCCCGTCTCCGGCCGCCCGCCAACCCTCCGCCGCCGCTGCGCCCTTCTCCGCCTCCCCTCCTCCGCCGCCCACCCCACCTCAGGCGCCTCCCCGTGCCCGGGAGGCAGGCCGAGCTCTCGCCGGCCCAGCACCCTCCGCCGGCCACCCGCTGTGGCATCCCGCAAAACCACTACTAGAAAATCGCGTTGAATTTGTGCATTGCATCGTCATCATCATGCATGGTTTGCCAAAACTATTTTCGCAACACCCGTTTTGTTTTCTAAAACGCCGTCTTTTATTCAAACGCCAAACACCGGGTCTCCGGAATTATTTTTGTTTGTTGCTATCGGTTTGCAAATAGTGTTATTAAAACAAATAAATTTTATATTTATTTTTAGCGGGGCAGTCGAACGGGCCGTTTTAGCCCGAACGACCACCCCAGAAAAACCAGATCGGTCCAGCTATAAATCCTAAAGCTACCCAACCTACCCCTCCACCTCACCCTGCCCAATCCCCACACGCCACCTCAGCACACTCCTCTCCCCCAACCAATACCCTTTTGCCACCTAGACTAGACCCAACCCCCTCTTCCCCTCTCTCTCACCAGCCTCTGCACACCAAACACACACACGCGCACCGCCTCTACCCCTCTCCCTGCGCCCGGGACCCACCCGGGCCCCAACCCCAGATCCCACCTTCCCCAGCCACCAACCGCTTTGGCCCCCCACCCGCCTGCTGCAGGCCCTCCCTCCCTCTCTCTCTCCCTTCTCTCTCCCCGTCCTCTCCTTGCTTCCCTCATGGCGGCGTCCCGCCAGCCGCTCCTCCTCCAGCCCCCCTCCGGCCACCACCCTTTCTTCTGCCCCGCCGCCGCCTCCCCCTCACGTCCTCGCCACCGTCCCAGCGCCCACCACCATCACCGGCCCTCGCGCCCGCCGCCCGGCTCCTCCTCCGTCCACACCTAGCCCCGCCTGCGTGCTCGCCCGCGCTCCCTCTCGCCGCTCCTCCGCCTCGCCCGCGCCGCCACGGCCGCCGCCGCCTCGCTCCGCCTCGCCAGCGCGCACCGCCTCTCCACGCGCCAGCGTGCGCCCGCCGCAGACCCGGCAACTGCGCCGCCGTCCGCGTCGCCCGACCACCTCCCTCCCTCCAGGCTACGCCTCCACTGCTGCCGCCCCGCCGTCCCGCAATGAGCAGCCCGCCCTCCCGTCACAGAGCCCCCAGGCGCCTCTCCGGCGATCAAGCAGGGACTCCGTCGCCGCCCGCCTCGAGACCAGCGTCCGAGCCCGTCGCCCGACCGCCGTCGTGGCCTCCGGCGCCCTGCCTCGCCCCCTGCCTACCTCCAGCGCCGGTGACCCCTGTTCCTTTCCGGCGAGCCCTGGAGCTATCGATGGTATGCGTGGTGATGGTTACCTTGTGTTGATCTTTGCGGCTCGAGTACGACAAGGTCGTCAAGACCCTCGAGGCGAGACCCCATCTGGGACCGGCGTAGAGAGGGAACCGCAGACCCGATCTCAAGGATCCGGCGCCAAGGTCATCGACAAGATCGGCGTCCGACACCCGAGTACCACCACCCAGATCCGATGGTCGTACCTCAGAACTCCGCCCGGACACCAAGTTCTTCACCGGCCGACCCGGCCGGGAGCCGAGAACCCGACAAGGACCACGCCGAGATACGCCGAGATCGCCCGACGGAGACGCCGAGTACTTCATCCCGGACACCGAGAACCGGGCGGCAAGTGCCTCGACCGACGCCATGATCGTCGCCATGACCCGAATGCGAATCGACAAGAACGTCGTGATCGGACGAGTCCGATCGCCTAACGCCGACCCAAGTTCTGCTCCCCGGACATCGAGACCCCGAAGCGACAAGATCTGCCCCGTGGCCGAGAACGACCCCGGCAGGACCCTGGACCCTATCGAACCCCAAACCCCGGAACCCAAGATCGTCGAGCCCCCCCTGATGTGTGACCCCTTTTCCTCGAACCCTATTTTATAACATATCAATTTGTTGCACATTAAATTGTCATTCCCGCATGCATAGCATTGGTTTGGGGGCATTATGCCGATTCACCTAATAATTAAACATGGGGCCCATATGCGGGCAAATCTAGTCTCATATCGGCCTCATTTAAACTTGTGAAGCGAACCGGTATCTATCTTGCCTTGTTTAAACAACATTTAAATTGCGGGGTAGTTAAACAACTTGAACCACCTAATTAATTGTCGGAACCCCGGTTCCGCTTAATATGACCTAATTGCCTCGCACCTTTGCCATGCCATCCATCATGCATGCATCATGCCGATCTTCTGCCGTTGTATTGAATATTGCATCCGGTGTTTCTTCTAGTGTTTTGCTTCTTCGCAGATTGGACCGTTGAGTTGATGTGAGCTTCGCCCCGATCCTCGGATGAACCCCTCGACAATGTTTTCAGGCGAGCATCTCCCCCTTTCTACCTATCTTACTTTGCTAGTATTTACTTCCCTCCTGTTGATCTTTGCTATCTGTGTTGCGATGCTCTAGTCTTCGTACCCGTGACAACCCTTGCAGCCATATATAGCCTTGGACACATCCTATTACCTATGTTTGGTAGATAGCTGGACCCGCGTGTCGTAGTCGCTTGCTCAAGTGTTTGCTTGTCGTCAAGTACCGCAATTGTTGGAGGATTGCCGCCTGTTGACGTTGGAGATGATCATGGCTTTAATTATTGTTCCACTTTAATTCCTGTTTAACAACTAAAATTGAATTAAGCAGAGGCATCGGTGGGTGATAGGTAAGATTTGTTTTCCGACCGCCCACTTGTGTCCCGTAGGACCCGAGTTCTTGACACCTGTTCCGAGATCGAGCGCGCTAACCACAGGTGGGGAGATATGGGCCCCCCATTGATAATTACCTGATTTCAAAGTATTGTACTGGGGGCCACAACTAGTTTGAGGTGTTTTACTATTCTGTACTTATGCCATGTTTACTGCTTTATTTACGTTTGTGCGAGAGCACGTGTACTGTTTAGGAAGCGGAATGTTTACGCGGTATGGACAGTCCCCGTTTGGGGACCTGCTGTTGCATACTGCCATTGTCGCAAACCCTGAGTCCGTCTCGGAGACCGGCCGACTCCGTTGCGGGTGTCGACTCGGTGGGGTGGCCCCCCGTGCTTGCTTTAGTCCAGGAACGTCGTGACTTAGGCCCCCGACATACTGGATGGGTGTATGTTAACCGATCGGCAAAAGGGTCAAGTGCTGTGGATACTTTGGTGCACCCTGCGGTTAAATCTTTTCGAGAAGCCGTGTCCGCGGTTATGGACGACTTGGAGCACAGTGTCTGATCATAGACAACTATAACTAAAGTTTACTGTTTTAAAATTGACTTGTTTCCGATATGATTAGTAATCAGCTTCACTACAACGGAATGGCTAAGTAAAAGTATCAACGGCTGCTGGGTTTTGGGTTATCTCATGCTAATTGAATCTGACTAGTAAGTGAGGCCACTATAACGGAATGACTAACTAAAAGTGCCCACTGCTTAATTTATCAGGACGATTATCTAACCTGACTAGTAATTGCTGCAACGATAACTGAATAAGTAAAACTGCCAACTGTGTGAGTTCCTCGGTTGACTTCCTCGTTTGGTCTCGAGGGGGAAACACCAGGATGGGTTTGATTGGTGATAGCTTCAGGTTGGACCCGGTTAGGTCATTCTTATCCCTCTCTGATATCCGCCAGTTGTATCGAGTCTCTATAGGTTGTTTAGTGCTTCGCCTGCCGCTTGATCCACCATACCTATGTAGGCGAGGACCGCGAATTCTAGCCTCGCTGTCTTGGCCTCAAGATCGACGCTCCTCTTTTTCCTTGGCCCTTTGTCGGCACCTTTTTTGTTTAAGGTTTTGAGATCGGCCGTTAGCGTGGTTACCCTTCCGCTTGGCACAGGCGGTTATGGACGCCATTGGTTATTCTTCGTGGCTCTTAGCCCCATTTGCATTTTGTCCGTAGCGGACGCCTATCATTTTCAAGGTGATTTGGATCTTTGTATATTATATTTGTAATCTTGACTCTTTGAGTCATGTTATATATCTGCTACATGGGTCCCATCGAGGACTGTTGTGTAATGTTATTACTTTGCTTTCCACCCACGAAAGTGCTGGTGGCACCTTGAATCGTTTCTATGCGGGTTTGGCGAATTTCGCTAAAACTTGCATAGGGCCGATTTTGAGGGTGTTACAGTGGTATCGAGCTCGGCGATTCGATACCCCACAAGTCCGACTGTAGGATAACCTATCTAACGGCAGTAGAGTGTCAAAACTATTTTGAAAATCGGTTGGATAGTTACGATTAGGTCGATTTTACTTCTGCCTCTGTTCTCCTCTTACCTCTACGAGTTTTGAATCCGCTCTCGTCCCTTTCTTCGAGTCCAGGAATTCTCGTGGTTGGGTTTCCGTCGTACCTTCAGGGTTTCGCTTCCTCCTTTGATAACGGTGGTGCTACATCGGGTCTTCATGCTATCCGAGGAATCCTTCGTCTGTGGTACCATTCTTTGTTCCTTGTTTGTGCCTTCCGGTGTTTCCCGACACGACGGCATCCTCTACGCCAGATCCGATGCAGAGTCCGCATCACTTCTTTGTTTCCGAACCTCGCTTGTCGAGATCTTCAGTCTGAATCTTGAGGGTTGGTTGCATAATCTGTCTATTCGTGTACATAGTAATGCTTTGAGTGCGGGATGGAGTCGCGACCATACCACTACTCTTATCATTCGCTTATGTACATTAAATGGTGGATCGATGCAATTTACTCCTTCCATGGAAGTTGGAGGTGGCCTTACCTTTAACTTCGTCCGTTGTTTTCCTGTTTAACAACTAAAATTGAAGTAAGCAGAGGCATCGGTGGGTGATAGATAATATTTGGTTTCCGAACGCCCACTTGTGTCCCGTAGGACCCCGAGTACTTGATACTTGTTCCTTGATTTATCGCGCTATCCACATCCGGGAGGTATATGGGACCCCCCTGAGCCAGAGCTTGATTCAGTCTTATTTCTTGGGGCCACAAACTAGTTTGAGGTTTTATTTACTATCCTGTACTTATGCCATGCTACTACTTCAGTATTCTGATTGTGCGAGAGCACTGCATCTTGTTAGGGATTGTGACCCGTTACGGTATCGACAAGCCCAGTTTGGGTTCCCGATTAAATACCGGCCCCACAAACCTTGAGTCCGTCTCGGAGCTAGCTTACTTCGTTGCGGGTAAGACTACAAGGGGTGGCCCCCTGAAATATTTCTGAATCCTGTGATTGCTTTGTCGTGAAAGCCTCGTTGGGTTTTGATTTGGTTTTTCCGAGGTTGATCGAGCGTGTGTTGCTATTGGTGCACCCCGGCCGGGTAAAACTTTCTGAAAGCCGTGTCCGCAGTTATGGACGACTTGGAGCACAGTATCTCGACCATAGACAAGCATAACTAAAGTAGTACTATAAATGTGACTCTATAATGACTAGTAATCAGCTTCACTATAACGGAATGGCTAAATAAAACTGCCAAAAACTGCTTGTTTGGGTCGTCGCCAGCGACCATTGTACCTGCCTAGTAAGTATTGCAACTACAACGGAATGGCTAAATAAAAGTACCAACAACTGCTGGGTTTTGGGTTTATCTCATGCCATCTGTATCTAATTAGTAAGTGTTGTAACTATAACGGAATGGTTAACTAAAAGTGTCCACTGCTTACTTTATCAGGATGATTATCTAAACCTGACTAGTAATTGCTGCAACGATAATCGAATAAATCGCCAAGCGTGTGAGTTTCTCGGTTGACTTCCTCGTTTGGTTTCGAGGGGGAAAAACCAGGATGGGTTTGTTTGATGATAGTATCAGGTTGGTTCCGAATAGATCTTTCTTACCCCTCTCTAATAGTCGCCAGTTGTATCGAGTCTCTATAGGTTGTTTAGTGCATCTTTGCCGCCGATCCACCATACCTTTGTAGGCGAGGACCGCAATTCTAGCCTCGCCGTGTCTTGGCCTCGATCGACGCTCCTCTTTTTCCTTTGCCCTTTTGGCACCCTTTTGTTTAAGCAGGTTTCACGTCGTTAGCGTGGTTATCCTTCCGCTTGGCCGGGCAGGTTATGGACGCCATTGGTTATTCTTCGTGGCTCTTAGCCCCATTTGCTTCTTGTCCGTAGTCGGACGCTCCAACGCTTTCAAGGTGATTTGGATCTTTGTACCGTATAATCGTATTCTTGACTCATTGAGTCGTTGTATATCTCATTACGTGGGTCCCATCGAGGACTGTTGTGTAATGTTATTACTTCGTTTTCCACCCGCACGAAAGTGCCTGGTGGGCACCTTTGAATCGTTTCTATGCAGGTTTGGCGGGTTTCGCTAAAGCTTGCATAGGTCCGATTCTGAGGGTGTTACAAGTGTCTGGTTAGTTGGATTAGTCAAGGGGCACTGTTTTGGTTGGGTTTTGAAAATGGGTGATCTTCACATATGATAAAGATTTAATTTTGAATTATGATTTGAATGAGGTTGTCAAATGTTTCTGTAAGTTTAAAAGGTGGGCTTTGATTCACTTTTACTTGTTCTAGTAAGGGGTGAAAAGAATTGGGAAAGTTTTTGTTTGAAATCTTGGACTAGAAACACTCAAAGTGACCTAGTGAGCAAGATTGGCAAAAATGACCATTTGCTTTATTTGATTTGTTTTTGATTTTCTCTTGATTTGTTTCTGCATGGAAATGTTTTATATGATGTTATTTTCCTATTTAAACCATTTCTTGTTATTTAGGTTAATCACACAAGTTCATTCATGCATTTATCAAATCATCTCATTCACACATGCATTCATATGATTTTAATTAATCAAAGTTTTTGTTAACCCTAATTTTAGTGATTAGAGTTTGATAATCATTGTTTTATATTTTTGGGATGTTACACAATTTTACGCCAAAAACATCCACACTACAGTATTACCATATACTCCAGCAAGACTGTCCTATCAGCGGGAAGAGGGCCCTCCGGGGCCGGGAGGCCTGTCCGGTGCTAGATGTTCCAGAAAACGAATCATAAGAGCATATCCACTCGCCTACCCAGGAGGTCTATCCGGACGCCGAATTTCGGTCTGGACGCTGAAAATTGGCCCAGTCGCGTACCCAAGGACTTGTTTTCGGCCGGATTCAGGCCGATTTTGGTCCGGACTACCCAGGCCGAACCCAGGTTTCCGGGTACGCCCTGGGAACGTCAGACTCTGCAAATTCGGCGAAAAAAACCGAAGCGGCGCGTGGACCCTTCGAGTCAGCGACGGAAGCCGAGTCATCATCATCCTCGGAACCACGTGGCGACCGCCGGACATTAACTACCCGTCGCGTCGGCTCCCGCGACGGACCGGCGGGCACTAACTTCCCGCAGTTTCCCCTTTTCCCGACCTCGCCGCTACACCCCTCCCGCCCTCGCCGCCCACCTCGGCCTTTATATGCCCTGCCCCTCGCCGGAGATCTTCACACTCTCTCACAGCTCCCCCACCCACAAGCCCAAACTCTGGCGAACCCTCTCTCACCGTTTTCCCTTCCCAGCCATGGCCAAACGGTACCCCGGCGACGGCGCTGCGGCGAACGGCTTTGGCCGACGCACCCTCCAGGCCTGGGAGGCACGCATGCTGTACGACGCCGGCTATATGGCGCCGCCGGACACGCGGATGCCTCCGGGATGGAAGCTGAGCGCCGACAGCATCCCTATCCCGCCGGCGCCTACGCCGGAGGAGCTGTCGTACGACATACAAGAGTACATCGGCGGCGTGGACGACCCCTCCGAAGCCGAGAGCACCGAGAACCTCCTATACTGGGAGCAGTTCTTCGCGGATCGGCGCGGCAGCTTCGCCCGCCACGAGCCGCCAACGAGCAATCGCCGCCAAGCGCAACAACTCGGCCGCCACGGCGTTGGAGCGCGCCCGGGCGGGCTTCGCGCGGTGATGGAACACATCAACCGCGGGAAGACGCCGCGGCTCGGCTTTCCGTGCACACCGACGCCGGCGGCCAGGTCGGGCCGACGCCCATCGCCGAACTGGATGCCGAGGAGGATGGCAAGCATGAGTTCGTCCTCCTCCGCGTCGGCATCCCACTCCTCCGGCTCGGCGCCGCTACGCACGCCGACGAAACAGTCAAGCGCGAGGCGAAGTCGCCTGTGTGCTCGCCGCCGCAGACGCGCTCCGTGGCATCGTCATCGGCGAGCCGCGGACAACGGCGTCGCCGACGCGTCGTCTCCGCCGCCAAGATGAAGACTCGGCCGTCCAAAGACGCCGCTTGAATATAATATGGCGCGATCGCTCTGCGATACGGCGCCGCAGACGCCGCCGCCGGTCGAGCCCTCCTCGCCGGATATCCTGGAATGGTCCAAGAAGGATTGAGAGAAGGCGGAACAACAACGCATCCTTGGCCTGCAGCAGCAGGCCGAGGAGCAGGCCGCCCGGCGACGGGCGTTGGCCGGGCATGAGCTCGCGTACCAGGACGCCCCACTCTACGTCCTCGACGACGACGATGACGAAGGCCCGTCCTACCAGCCCTGGAGGTTCGGCGACCCAGGCCAGGGAAGCTCCCGCCAGAACCAGCCGCGGCGACGACGATGACGGCGCGGCCATTCTACGGCGTTTCTGAAACTTCGGCCTGTATAACGGCGAAGTCACCGGTGGAGGCCACGACGGGCCTTTTATTTTAAGTTTACTATGTAGTCCTTTAGTTTAAATTTGATGTATATTCGCTCAACTTAATGAAATTCGCCCATCTTTAATGAATTTTAGCTAAACTTGGAGACTCAGCCAGGATACGTGAGTGGGAAAATGGATGTACGCAGACCGAAAACTAGTTCCGTCGGCCCGAAAATGCCGATTTTCGGACTGGGTTCGCTAACGAGGGGAGATGGTCTAAACGCTAGCGATAGGCTTGAACGCTTGTGCATCAGCAAGGGCGGCTTCGGAGGCTCGCAGCACAGCTTATCTACTGCCAGATCGAAAGCAACGGAAACCAAACCGAAAACAGGGAGACTTCTCCCTCTGTTCCGTTACATGTGTCTGCTGACCAACCTCAGGTTCAGGTGTAGCTGCAGTGCTGCACCTGCATGTGCTCTACCGTAGACACGATCGATCTATCTATTGGGGGCGGCGCCTGAGATGCTCCAAAAACCGAGTTCCTCAATCATCTCCGTCGTATGTCGAGGGCATCTCATGTCAGCTGTCACGTCGGGTTTCTCTCAAACGTGGCAAGGCGACGCTTTATGGTTGGCGCTTTCCATGGCGACAAGGGCAGCAGTAGACTTTGCTTGATCGATCGGGGAGGATCATGCCTTTGCCTTGCTCCAGTACGCAGTAGCTCGCACCTATCAGAAGTCGATCGCTCAAGATGTACTAGTAGTATACTATTGCTCGTATATTTGTAGTTGTGATTTGATTATTTCCTTGCTTGCTGTAGCGTGTGTTTGGTTTATTTAGAGCACAGACATGTTGGTCCAATTAATGCATCCTGAGGTGACAGTTTAGTACACACACGTTGCTATGTTAGTCTGACTAACAAACCTCTATTCTAGTCCGCACGTTCGTAATACAGTGGGCGCTCGCCGGCTGTATCCGCATTCGGTCAACCACAGCAAATTTAGCGGTAAGCAACATAACATAAATAGATAACCTAAAAGCGACTATGATATCACAAAGGGGATGTAGCTCAAATGGTAGAGCGCTCGGGGTTCGATTCCCTGCATCTCCATTCTTTCCTCCATTGCGGTCACCATCGTTGCGACCGCCATCATTGTGGCCGCCGTTCCCATCGCCATTACAGCCTCCATCATAGCGTCCATAGCCGTTGTTGCCGCTGTTGCGCCCCCCACCCTGGCGACCGTAGCCGCCGTTGCCACCGTTGTTACGGCCCTGCCCCTGCTGGCCATCATTGCCGTAGGGGCGATACGGAGCGCCACCGCCTTGGTAGGCGGGGTTAGGGTGCATCGCGGCGTTCACAGAGGATGACCACCCCTCGGACTGCGCCTGTTGTGCCTGGAGCGCTTCAAAGGACAAGACACGAGAGTAGAAGTCAGAGTACGAGACGGGCTTGTCTCCGACCGTGTAGTTGGCGGTGATGGAGTTGAAAGCGGATTTAAGTCCGGTGAGGATGTGGTCGACGAGTTCGTCGTCGGTGACGGGGGCACCGATGGCTGCCGTAGCATCGGCGAAGCCCTTCACCTTGTGCATGTAGGCTGTCGCCGACATCTCCTCATTCCTGGTGCTCTACAGGAGAAGGCGGATGTGACGCACGTTGGCACGGATGGCAGTGACTGCCTTGTCACCGGTCCCCTCGGTGAGGGTCTTCTCCGAGGCAGCGACGTCGGCGTCGAGGTGCCCATGGAGGTAGTTGCCGGAGAGGTGCGGAAGCATGATCCCATTCCACAAAGGAAAGTTTCCGTTGTCGAGTCAGACAGAGATCCCAGAGGAAGAGACCATGGGAACCGAGGAGGAGGACGAGGCGGCGAGGGTGTTCATCACGCTAGATAGCTGAAGCGCAGAGGAGCCCATCGCGGCGGCGGCTCGAAAGGACTCCAGCGGCAGCGGCGAAGGCAGATCGTGGCGGCGGAGGAGGCGGATCGCGGCGGCTCGGAAGTTCTCGAAAGCGGCAGCGCTGGCTCTTATACCAAGTCAGAAAATAGGTTTAGGGTTTGTGCGTGGGTTAAAGCCACGCATATGCTCCACTTATATAATCATGACAAGTACAAGTTATATTCATATACGTCTCGTATACATGTTACACGATAAATGGGATTAGAGTCTAATTACAATTCTAACATGACACACTAGGGCAATATCGACACCATTCCATTCCAAGTCATTCAAAATTGATGTGTATCACCTCCAGCAAGTCCCTGAATCCATCCGGTGCATCTGTGACATAAAGTAAACAAAAAAAAAGAATACTCACGATCAGAAGCAATTTTACCCAAAACCTTCCACACTGCAGTATTACGACATACACTGTCGGGCGGGGAGGGGGCCTCCGGGGGAGGCCTCTCCGGTGCTAGATGTTCCAAAAGATGAATCATCAGAGCTAGCGATAGGCTTGTACACTTGTGCATCGGCAAGGACGGCTTCGGAGGCTCGCAGTCACAGCATCGCCTGTCTATACTACCAGATCGAAAGCAACGGAAACCAACCGAGAACACGATTCCCCTGTTCCGTTACATGTGTCTGCTAACCAACCTCGGGTTCAGGTGTAGCTGCAGTGCTGCATGTGCTCTCCCACAGACACGACACGATTGATCGATCCATTAATTGGGGCGGCGGCCTGAGATGCTCCAAAAACCGAGTTCCCCAATCATCTCCAAGTGCATCTCAGGCCAGTTGTCACGTCGGGTTTCTCTCCGGAGTGGCAAGGCGACGCCGACGCTTTCCATGGCGACAAGGGCAGTAGTAGACTTGCTCGATCGATCGGGTAGGATCATACTTTCTCCTTGCTCAAGTAGTAGGCAGTATGTAGCTCGTACCTATCAGAACTCGATCGCTCGAGACGTACTTGTATTATTGCCATTAAATTATTAGCAGGTGTGATTTGATTATCTCCTTGCTGTAGCGTGCGTTTGGTTTATTTAGAGCACGGACATGTTGGTCCAATTAATGCAGCCTGGGGGCGACAGTTCAGTACACACACGTTGGTCTGACTAACAAACCGCTATTCTAGTCCGCACGTTCGTAATACAGTGGGCGCTCGCCGGCTGTATCCGCATTTTGGTCAACCATGGCAAATTTAGCGAGCAGTAAGAAACACAACATATATAGATAACGTAAAAGCGACTATAATATCACAAAGGGGATGTAGCTCAAATGGTAGAGCGCTCGCTTTGCATGCGAGAGGCACGGGGTTCGATCCCCCGCATCTCCATTCTTTCCTTTTATTCTCAGCAATGAGCAAATCGGATTTCCTTGCCCGTCATTCCGGTTATTATTATTACTAGCAAAAGCATATTCACACCGCATTTTTATCTTGGCCAAGCATATTCACATAAGTTACAGAGCTATTCTATAACAAAGGAATTATTTTCATCAACTATATTGACATGTGATCTTTATGCTCGTATCGACCACCACTATATTGACATGTGATCTTTATGCTCGTATGGACCACCAACTATATTGACATAGACGGAGTTCACTTTTCAGACACCTAAAAGGACCCACATTTGCTATCCTGCTCATATGATCTGCATGTAGTACCGAATCACTTGTCCTAGTTGTACGACATTTTCTTTAGACGGGTCAAATTATACAATTAACTAAAATTCATGTAAAAAATAAGGATGTCCGCTTTATCCTTTTTTTCTGCTATTTTTTCCTTTTCATTTTGTACTCTAATTAGAATATAAATATTTGCACATGAATAAATTCAACAATCTATTCATATTTTTAAGCGATGTAATTTAAATTAAATGCGACTTTCCTTACAGTAAGTAAAATTGACATTACAGATCAATTATTTGCGGTTCTAGCAGGTAACTTATCATCTACACACAAACAGCTAGGAACCAGATAGCAGTAAGATCCATATCTACATATCATCCACACACACGTAAAGCTTGTGAGTAGAGGCACCAGCTACCAAGCGCATGGGTGAGCAGAGGAAGAACGGGACAAACTGATGGCCGGAGGCTGCTCAACGCATGCCTCATGCTAGCCTTGGTCGACGCAGGTGAGCGGCTCGCGACTCACCACCTCCTAAGTCCTAACCTGCTCCTCGACACGCCCTGGCCGACGCAGGCGCTGGCTCATCGTGTCGCGCAGCCCATCTGCTCCCCATACGTGGCTGCTCTCACCGACCTAGAGGCGCCGGCGGGGCTGAATCGGCCGCGGCGGCGCGTCCCTGGCCGGAGCACCGCACCGATCTCGTCATACTTGCGAGGCGCTCCCGTCAGAATCCAGAAGCCCGTCGTCAGTGTATCTTTTTCACGATGCATGTATCTACTTCCTCTCCATTACCAACCCCTTTCTCTGTATCTATATCTTTTTTTTTTGCGAATTCTCTGTATCTGTATCTTTGTATGTACCAAACCCAGCAGCGGGCACTCTGGCAGCTGGCAGTTGCAAAAGAACCAAGGTAGCTAGCAATTAGAACCAGAAATCGAGCTAGGTAGCAAATTCAAAGAACAAAATCAACTGATGCTAAGAAAATTGGGAGGAAATCCTACCTGTCGTTTTCGTCGTCGTGGATGTGTCCGATGATTCGGGGAGGCAGTGGCGACTGGCTATTGTGGTGGGCGGCCACAGATGCCATGGTTGAGGAAGGGAGGCATGGCAGCAGAGAGCCACGACCGATAGCCCTACTTGACCTCACCGCCTCTCCATGGTCACCTCGGCTCCTGCGCGCTTTCACCAACTACTCCGATCCATCAATCCTGGCCAAACCAAATAAAAGTGCGAACGGTTTTTTAACTTACCGGTAGAATTGGTAGTAATACATGGTTCGCTATTTCTGGATAATATGTGATTTTATTGAAGGACAAAATAGTTCTAAAGCCCAAACTTCCATTTCTCCTACTCGTCGTCCCCCTTGCTTGGTAAAAAAATGTAGATACTACAAAAAACACTCCTTCCTTTATTATTATGTATAGATTTTCCGTTAGCTCG
The DNA here is from genome assembly GCA_030063025.1 of Avena longiglumis. Classification (NCBI taxonomy): domain Eukaryota; kingdom Viridiplantae; phylum Streptophyta; class Magnoliopsida; order Poales; family Poaceae; genus Avena; species Avena longiglumis. The sequence goes on from CP125974.1 coordinate 463,445,305, forward strand.
TCAGGTTACTTGCCTAAGTTAAACCGCAGAAGGTCACCGCGTTACCGCGGTCGTTGTCATCTCGAGTTCGACTGCTCGTTTCACCCAGCCTAAAATTTTCTTACTTTTTTTTTTTGCTCTCCTCTCCTCCCATCCCATGAAGGTCAAGTCTTAGTTCCGTGCAGCAGCGCCCGATGTTGATCTACTATGCTGCACAATTGTCCTCCTAGGACAGCGTCAAATCAAATCCTTGGGTTTTTCTTCTTAGATCCTAGCTCTAGCAGCTTCGCCATCCCGATACACACAAGGCCAAGGGGAGATCGGGTCCTCCCCAAACCGCTGTCGTTTCGTTCCGTCCACAGAGACGTCTTTGCTATCCAGCCGGTCGATCACACCGAGGGAACGGAATGGAAGAATAGAATCTCTCTTCTTGCGTAAACTGTGCTGCGGTTGCAGCTACAGATCTGATCTGTCTCCGCGTCGTCCCAGGCTGTGCCACAATGCAAGGAGGCGATAACAGGCGGTTAACACCTCACGTGTGCCTGTCTGTTTTGTCATTCAGTGCTCTTGATAACTAATCAAACCTCCCGGCATGTCACTAACTAACCTCTTGTAGTACACTAATAATGTACTGGTCGAGTTGTTTGATTTTGTTGAAGAGTTAAAGAGAGGAAACTACCGAAGCAGTAGTCGTAGTAGATCATCATTTTCTAGTAGGGGTAGTACTAGTACTAGCATAGTACTTCTCCGAGACCTGGATCAACAGAGACTATGCGGTTAAACAATGGCGGCGGTGCCAAGATTCGAGCAGGACGTCGTCAAATGCTACATGATAAAATCCACGTTGTTTCCGAAACCATTGCCCTATCATTCATGGTTAAGTTTTTACAGCGGCAGCGTTGGGACAAAGAAGGTAAAAGAGAGAGGGGCCACAGTGTGGTGCGATCCGGAGGAGTTGTTCCAGATCCTACGGGACACACCCCGATGCGGTGACAGCTAATCGCCGGGACCCACGTGGGCCTGCACATTTTTATCCCCAAACCCCTCACCGTTGTTTCAAAATCCTAGTTCAGCCCCCCTCCATCCGAAGACTTTTCTTGGGGAGGGAGCCCTCCTCCTATAAACACGCCCCCGCTCCTCTGTCTCCAGACTCTGCTCTTCCAGCGTGAGGAGATGGCGGCGGCGGCGACGGCGGGCGTGGTGGAGGAGCTCACGCGGGTGTTCCGGGAGCTGCCTCCGCGGCCGTCCGTGGAGGAGGTCGAGGCGGCGGCGGCGGTGCTGGCCTCGGCCGACGCGGAGGAGGAGGCGCGCCTGGCCGAGGTCGGGAGGGAGGAGGCGGCGCGGCAGCGGGCGGCCGATGGGGTCCCCGGGGAGCTCCTCTCCGTGCTGCGGGATGCCAGGCGCGCCGCGGTAAGGCTGCGCGCGCTGCAGCAGAGGAAGGAGGCCGCGCACGTCGTCGAGCTCGAGAGGCGGTTCAAGGTGCTCGACGGCCTCATCCAGAGGGCCTCGAGGGTCGTGTCCTCATCTGGTGAGGGAGGCGGCGGCGGCGGAGGTGATTTGGCGGCGGAGGAGGCGGTCGTGGAGGAGATGGAGGCCAAGCAGAGTTACGTGGCGCCGGCGCCGGTGGTCCTGGAGATAGAGCGCGAAACCAAGGGCGTCGGCTTCGGCTTGGACTCTAAGGGCGTCTCGTCGCTGCTTCGCCATGGTTCTACAGGTGAGTTGGTTTTCATTAGTTTCACCCTTCACCAAGGCATGGTTCTGTTCAGATCACGATTATGTTGTTGTACACATTATTTGAATTGAAATCCTTAAAAATTCGAAACGAATTGTTGTAGATTATAGTTAATGGAACGGTATTGTTTGTATATGGAGCTGTGTGGATTTTGTACCGTGTCTCATTAATTGTTTCAATCGGTGAAATCTAGGTTTATAGTACTCCCTCTTTCTCAGTTTATTAGGCTTGCAGGGAGTACCACGGTAGATTGTTGGAACTGTGTATTTAAGACTTGATATATGAATTGGATGCTTGCGGCTAGATATACACGGTCATAGTTCCATTAGGTTGCACTGCCATTTTTTCAGGAAAGTTGACTAGAAACTAGTAGTACTAGTAGTTCGATTAATGTGGTAAGACACAACCACATGATGCATTATTTTTTTTAGAAAAACAGGGATATGCATCCTCGGTTCCATTGATCCACTAAATTTGTCTCTGCTGCCTTGCAATCATCAGCTAGCTGATTTGCCATTTCGCCTCAAATCAGATTTTTATGAACATTTATTTTACCCTACTTGAGCATATTACATAGAATGTAAACCCTAAACCGTAATAGTTAGAAAAAACCCAGCATACTGTGCGGGGCGTCGTGATTCACGTTGGATTTTGTGATCGAATAGCCACAAATCTGACTTAAAAGAGAATTCTTCTACAACTGTAAATGTATTGTTCATAAGATGCCATAGTAATAGCATTCAGTACCATGGGTTACTGTTCTTTTCTACGGTGCCCACATTTTTTTTTAAATGGACGCCTTATTACCCCGCCCCTCTTACATTGAAGATGCATATATCCCACGTATTAGATGCTTTTATTATAATCTGAATATAAAGAATCAACCTGATCTACAAAAAAGTCGACAGGACAAATGACGCATAATTATTATAATCTCATCCCCCTGGCATCACATGCAAGTTCTAATAGTCAACTCTTGAGCTGCTCTTTTACACCAACAAACCCCCTTGGTATCACATGCAATCTCTAATAGTCAACTCTTTTGCCAAACTAATTTGTTTGCTAGGCACATTCAGTGGGAATAATCTCTTGGTCAATGATGTTTCTTTTTTTTTTGTGCATGTATGAGTTCACAAATATTATGGGATTATATTCATTAGGCAATCATGTCAATAGTTTTGACTGGATACCCACCTAGATAACGTCGCTTGGGATACCATTAAAAGGATTCGGTGCACTTCAGTACCACCATTCTTGAGCAAATGTGACATCACAAAAGCAATTGTTGTGTCCTCTTGAAGTGTATGTGGATTGCACTAGCCCTTTCCATCAGTTCGGACTATTGGTTGCGTTGGCTAGTGCATGAAGCTTGGCATGGTATATCAGGTCCTGAGGTCTTCAGTTCCTAGTCCTGGCTTCCGCAATTTGTTAAAAATCGTGGCTCCCTCTCTGTTCACATGTAGGCACATGTTGACTTCCCGTGTCACACGTGAGAGAGGTGTTGAAGGGTATATGCGGATTGCCTAGCCCGTTCCATCAGTTCAGACTGTTCGTTGCGTTGGCTTGTGTACGAAGCTTGATATGACTACTGATATCCATATCAGTAGACCTCCTGGGGGTTTGATGTGGCTATAGAAGTGAGTCGATTGTATAGAATTAGAAGGCTACTCCTTCTTCTCGAAATAGAAAGAAAGAAGGGCCACCGCTGGTGCTCTCTGTGCCGAGGTTGAGTGATACCCCCTACTCATGCTTGAAGATGACGATGCAATTAATGTTTGACAGCTTGGGAAATAAGCTAATTGCACGAAACTTTGGTGGTATTGGTGTTGAAATTCTTCTGGTGGTATCTTGCTAGAGTGATGTTCTTTAAGTCGTGAGGCTTGCTTCGGTACACCCCTGTTCAGAAGATACGTGCAAGCCTCTAATTGTTATGTGAGGTGCTTTTTAGCATATCCTGTATAACCCTAAACATATGCAGAGGCCAGAGAGTCACACCTTTTCAAGAAAAGTATAGGCCCAAAGCATTCTTAGGCTAGTAAAGATCAGTTTGTAACGTGGCATAAATATAATAAAAAAATTGAGCTCTCGTATTTATCTTAACATGCACCTGTGAACATTCCGCAGGCAGTGACATGGTGGAGCAGAAGTTAAGCCTTATCCAAGTGGCTAGCCTTATAGAGTCATCAGCAAAGAGAGGGACCACAGAGCTCAATCTCCGAGGGAAGCTGGTAGACCAGATTGAATGGCTCCCTGTTTCACTTGGGAAGTTGCAAGATGTTACTGAGCTTGATATATCTGAGAATAGGATCATGGCTCTCCCATCAACAATTGGTAGCCTTAGATACTTGACAAAGCTTGACCTCCACTCAAACCAGTTGATCAATCTGCCTGATACATTTGGGGAGCTCTCTAGCCTAATTGATCTTGATTTACATGCAAACCAGCTGAAGTCTCTTCCTACATCTTTTGGAAATCTCACAAGCCTAGCAAACCTTGACCTGAGCTCGAATGGTTTCAAGATGCTGCCAGATTGTATAGGAAAATTGATGAACTTGAGAAGATTAATAGCTGAGACGAACGAGCTTGAGGAGCTACCTTATACTATTGGATCTTGCGTGTCTCTTGTGGAGCTTAGATTGGATTTCAATCAGTTAAAAGCCCTTCCAGAAGCTATTGGAAAGTTGGAAAAGCTTGAGATTCTCACATTACACTACAATAGAATCAAAGGCCTGCCTACGACAATTGGCTCGCTAACCAGATTGAGAGAGCTGGATGTTAGTTTCAATGAAATCGAAGGTATCCCTGAAAGCATTTGCTTTGCGACTAGCCTTGTGAAGTTGAATGTCAGCAGGAACTTTGCCGATTTAAGAGCACTACCAAGATCAATAGGAAATCTTGAGATCCTCGAGGAGTTGGATATCAGCAGCAACCAGATACGAGTACTGCCAGATTCATTCCAGTTCCTTGCTAAGCTTCGTGTATTTCATGCTGACGAGACTCCACTGGAAGTACCGCCAAGAGAAGTTATAAAGTTAGGAGCTCAGGTGCGTATTTTGTGTTGTTCTGCTATATTAAGTAGCTTTAGTCCTTAGCTAGCTGAATAATGTGTTCCTTTTCATGTCAGGCCGTGGTTGAATATGTGGCTGAGATGGTTTCTTCAAGAGGAGCAATCCAGAAGAAAACAGACGAGACAAGCTTCTGGGCCTGGTTCCGCTCACTGTTTGGTTGCTGCAAAAATGACGAAGAAATGGGTGTGGTTCCAGCTTAGCTGAAGCATTTCATTTGTATGTATCATCATGCATTGTTCATGGTGTTGGTGTCCATTTATATCACTGGTCAACAATGAAAGGAGGATTGCTCTTAGATTCTCAAAAAAAAGGAAGATTGCTCTTCACGTTGATTCTTGTTATTCTGCCCTATGTTTGTGTGTATGTATAGTTTTTTCTTGTAAAGGCTCATTTCTACTTCTTTCTGCAATAACTAGTAAGCTTCATTTCTGTGTGTAACCCCACATGTATTATATGATGGTATATCACCCTCAATTATTATTTACATAAACGTGTCATTTATATTGAATCAGTATAAGTAGCTTTGATGCATTTTTGCCTCCATATTAAGATTGAGGTTTACTTGGTGTCTTACTGTTTCTTTAGTGGTTCGGTGTTTTTACAAGTAATGTACACTGTTATAAGTTGTAAGCTCCTTCAGCATACCGTGCGTGCTAATGCATATTAAGACCTCACGTGCTGATGTTATTATAAACCTTGGCAGTTTATATATTTGTTTACATACATGCTATCTTGTGTGATCTTTCGTATGAAATCTTTCTTTGCTGGTACTTCCTCTGTAGATCAAATCTACCCTTCATGTCTGATTTACATTAACCTTGCAAATACCTGGAAGTATTTCATGGTATTAAATCAGCGACCTTTATTAGGGATCGGAGGGAGTACTACCAGTTCAAATATGTCAATATCTGTCCGTTCATGACCACAAAGCTTCACCAGGTTTATTGACTAGGCCTTTGCATACTATTTCCAGTCACACAATATCCTTCGGCTTGTTTTTTGTTGTTGTGGTATTTGAGTTACTATGCTAGGGGATAATAACTTTAGCGTATGTTAATTTTAAGCTTGAGTGGCTTCATTGTTCCTTTCGGTAAACATGTTTTTTGTGTGAGAAATTCATACTAGTAACATGGCTATCACAGTAGTGTAACAATGGTTACTTTAAAGTATGCGGTTCATCAGGTTCCAAAGCCAGTGAAGTTGACTAGGTGAGATCTTGCCTTGCGGTACTTGTGCTTCGTAGATAATCCAGACGAGGACTCGAGATTGATGGCTACATCTGAGCTCTCTAGTACTTATCCGAAGAATAATCTAACATAGAATACAGACTTTGTGTCTGAGAGTCGGATACGGCGTCACATCAGCTAGTCAGCAACTCAGTGCTAATCCTGGGTGAAAGCAACATCTAAGTTTTGTTTGAATATGACAATAAGCAGTTAAAGTCATGGCATTTATCAATTAAAATGCTACACTCTTGGTTTTAAAATATAAAATGTTTTAGCTTTGCGAAGCAAATGTATCTAGACTACTTTTAGTATCGGTTCACTCAAGTTTGAAATGAATCTACACACTAAAAGAAGTCTAGGTACATTTTTCTTACAAACCTAAAACATCTTATATTTTGAAACGGAGGAGTACATCTGAAATTTGGTATGTCAACTGGTGCTAATCCTAGCTTTGGACCAGGTTCGTGATAAAGCGTATATGAACTGAAATTTGGATTATTTAGCTGAAACCAAATCCGTAATCTGACAATACATAGTTCATTTTTGTCTATGCTGCAACATATCACGGTACGGATTTGTTATTCACATTTCGTCTGGATTATTGCTAATGCAACCTGCTATATGGAACATTTATCATGAAAGTTTATACTTACAGAGTTATATGTATGTTGTCTTTTGCGATCCGACGTGTCTGGGCCTGCTTCAATTTCGCTCACAATAAAACTGGTTCTGCTATTAGTATGTCATCTCAGTCTTCATATAGAGAGTCTTGTAGTGGATTGTAATTTGTTTGTGTCCGAGAGCTTCCTTTCTCTACTGGCACTGTGTGAGTATACAGATTAACCGTCAGGTGGTGTTGGGTTGGGGCTCGTGTACTGGGACCATGGATATAACGATCACCAGCTGTAACGTGTGGGCTATCGATCCCCAATCCCCTCTCGTGATCTGGTGATTAGGGTTAGCCTCTACCTCTGTGTCGATCGTTAATCTCAGGTGCAAGTTTTAGCGAAACTCGCCAAACCCGCATAGAAACGATTCAAAGGTGTCCACCAGGCACTTTCGTGTGGGTGGAAAACGAAGTAATAACATTACACAACAGTCTTCGATGGGATCCACAGAACAGATATATATACAACACGACTCTAGGAGTCAAGAATACAGATATAATATACAAAGATCCAAATCACCTTGAAAACGATAGAGCGTCCGACTACGGACAAGATGCAAATGGGGCTAAGAGCCCTGAAGAATAACCAATGGCGTCCATAACCCTGCCCAGGCCAAGCCGGAAGGGTAACCCTGCTAACGACGTCGATCTCAAAACCTGCTTAAACAAAAGGGGTGCCGGCAAAGGGCAAGGAAAAAGAGAGAGCGGTCGATCGAGGCGATTGCACGGCGAGGCTAGAATTCGTCGGTCCTCGCCTACATAGGTATGGTGGACTGAAGCGGCAGCGGCAGCATGCACTAAACAACCTATAGAGACTCGATACAACTGGCGGCTATCAGAGAGGGATAAGAAGACCTATTCGGAACCAACCTGATTCTACCATCAGACAAACCCATCCTGGTGTTTCCCCCTCGAGACCAAACGAGGAAGTCAACCGAGAAACTCACACCGTTGACAGTTTTATTTACTCAGTTATCGTTGCAGCAATTACTAGTCAAATATAGATAATCGTCCTGATATAATAAGCAGTGGGCAATTTTAGTTAACCATTCCATTGTAGTTGCAGCACTTACTAGTCAAATACAATTAGCATGAGATAACCCAAAAAACCCAGCAGTTGTTGGTACTTTTATTTAGCCATTCCGTTGTAGTTGCAATACTTACTAGTCAGATACAATGGTCGTAAGCGACAACCCAAACAAGCAATAGTTGGCAGTTTTATTTAGCCATTCCATTATAGTGAAGCTGATTACTAGTCATTATAAAGTCAAATTTATAGCATTACTTTAGTTATAGTTGTCTATGATCGAGATACTGTGCTCCAAGTCGTCCATAACATGGACACGGCTTTCGAAAGTTTTACCTGCAGGGTGCACAAATAGCAACACACTCGATCAACCTCGGAAAAACCAAATCAAAACCCAACGAGGCCTTCACGACAAAGCAATCACGATTCAGAAATATTTCAGGGGCCACCCCATTGAGTAGACCATAGCGAAGTTAGCTGACTCGAGACAGACTCAAGGTTTGCGACAATGGTCAGAACGATCGGGAACCCAAAAGCGGGCTTGTCGATACCGCGAAAACACTCCGCTTCCCTAAGCGATGCAGTGCTCCTCGCACAATCGTAAATAAAGCGATGAAAGCATGGCATAAGTACAGGATAGTAAATAAAACCTCAAACTAGTTTGTGGCCCCAAGAAATAAGAATGAATCAAGCTCTGGCTCAGGGGGGTCCCATAATCCTCCCGGATGTGGATAGCGCGAAAAATCAAGGAACAGGTATCAAGCACTCGGGGTCCTACGGGACACAAGTGGACGGTTAACAACCAAATAACATCTATTGCCCACATGTGCCTCTGCTTACCTACTTCAATTTTAGTTATTAAACAGTAATTAAAGTGAACGATAAATAAAGCATTGATCATCTCCAACATCAAACATGCGGCAATACTCCAACAACTGTGGTACTGGACGACACGCGACAGCACTTGAGCAAGCGACTACGACGCGCAAGTCCAACTATCTACCAAACAACAGGTAATAGGATGTGTCCAAGGCAATATAAGGCGGCAAGGGATATCTCGGGTACGAAAACTAGAGCATCGCAACACAGATAGCAATAGATCAACAGGAGGGAATAAATACTATAAAAGTAAGATAGGTAGAAAGGGGGAGATGCTCGCCTGAAAACATTGCTGAAGGTTCATCCAAGATCGGGGCGAAGCTCACATCAACTCAACGGCCTTATCCGCGAAGAAGCAAAACACTAGAATAAACACCGGATGTACCATTTAATACTACGACATAAGATCGAGCATGATGCATGTGTGATGTATGGCATGGCAAAGATGCGATGCAATCAGGTCATATTAAGCGGAACCGGGGTCCCGACAATTAATATATGGTTCTGGTTGTTTAGATACCCCGCATTTTAAATGTTGTATTAGCAAGGCAAAAGATAGCACCGGTTCGCTACGCAATTTTAAATGAGGCCAATATAAGACTAGATTTGCCCGCATATGGGCCCCATATTTAATTTTATGGTGAATCGGCATAAGGCCCCCAAACCACATGACAATATGCATGCGAGTATGACAATTTAATATGCAATAATTTATATTTCATTTTATAAAATAGGGCTCGGGAGGAATCACACATCGGGGTTCGGAAGATCTTGGGGCTCAGAGGGGCTCGGGGTTCGGTCTCAGGGTTCGACGGGAGAATGGCTCGACGAGATCGGATACAAGATGGCGAACTTGGGTCCAAGCGATCGATCTTGCCGTCGCGCAGATCTTGTCGGGTCCGTGTATCGGGACGGTCTTGGCGTCCGGGATGCAGAACTTGGCGCGCCAGGGTTCAGTCTTCGGCAGGGTCGGTCTTCGAACTCCGGGTTCGGTCTTCGGTTCCGGGAAGGAGTTCTCGGTGCTCCGTGTGGAAGGCCTCGAGGGTTCGGCTCCGAAGGTCTTGGACGCGTGTAGCGAATCATGGCTCTTCAAATCGATTTCGGAGCACCACCGTCTTCTAAACATCAATGGGGGTACTCGGCGATCTTGGTTCGATGCAGTTCGGCTCGGTCTCGCCGGGATCTTCGGGTTGCATGATGACGATCTTGTCGACCGTGATGAAGAAATTGGGGTATTGTGCCATCTTGTCATCCGTGTTCAGGGATTCTCCGGGTGGAAGTAGATCTCGGTGGCATCACAAACTTCCTTGACTTGCAGCACCAACAATACCATACCCAGGCGATCAGCAAGCAGCTGGTTGGAGGAGGCGGAAGGCAGCAGCGTGCCGGAGTCGTGAAACACCCCTGCAGCTCCAGATTGACGATGACGCGCATCATGGCGGGCCGGGATCTAGAGCGGCTAGGGCTCGACGAGGTGCAGGGGGTGGGCCTGCAGGGAGCACCGGGGCAGCGGTCAAGGCGAGGTAGAGCCGGCGGAGCCCGAAGCAGAGAGGCGGTCGACGGGGCTTGCAGGCGAGGAGGGAGGCGCGTAGGGCGGAGGATCCTGCGGAGGGGAGATGGTGAGGGCGCGACTGGAGGAGCTCTTGGCGGCGACGGCTCAGGATGGCGACGGTGGCTCGACGACCGGCCGCGGGAGGCAGAGGCGTGGCGAGCCGGGCTCGACGGTGGCGAGGGCGAGGCTCTGCAGTGGGAGGCCGCGCCGGTAGCGATCATGGAGGAGAGGGCGAGGCTGGTCGAAAGAGGAGAGGAGGAAGGCCGGGCGCGGGCTCGTCGATGCGGCTGGAGGATGGCGGGCCGGGCGCGACAGAAGGGCAGGAGGCGGGATCACCATGAGCTGCGCCATGGCGCAAGAGAGGCGAGGGCGGCCCGCGATCTTGGGAGGCGGGCGACCGGCGCGAGGCCACGGTGGAGGAGGCGGTGGAGGATGCCGGCGGGGAGGAGGCCCTGGCGGCGCGGGGACGAAGGGGCGGCGCCTGGCGCGGTGGCGGGCGGGGTGGAGCTCGGGGAGAGGAGGAAGACGAGGGAGAGAGAGGAGCGTCGGGGGAGGAAGGGAGGCGAGGGACGGGGCCAGGGGAGCGGCAGGTGGGACCCGCGGGGTGGGGCCCGGGTTCCAGGGAGAGGGGTGAGGGAGTGGGTCGGCGCGGTTGGTGGACGGTCCGGGTGGTGGGGCCCGGGTGTCAGGGAGTGGAGTGGGGTGGGTGCGTTCTGTGGTGTGCGTGCTCTGCGTGTGTGCTGTGTGGGGTGGGGTGGGACAGGTGGTGAGTGGGGAGTGGAGGTGAGAGAGGAGGTGGCCAGGTGGAGGGCTAGGATTGGTTAGGGGAGAGAGGAGAGATGAGGTGGCGAGAGGGGATTGGGTGGGGTGAGGTGGCTGGAGGGGTGGGTAGACTAGGTTGGGTAGTTTTAGGATTTTGGTGGACCGATTGGTTTTGTACTGGGGGTGGCCAACTGGGTCGGATCGGCCCGGTTTGGCTGCCCCCTAAAAATAATTAAACAATTTATTTATTAAAACCGGGCTTTTGCAAACCATTGGCAGACAAAACAAAATAATCCGGAGACCGGGTTTTGGGTTTTGAATTAAAGACAGGGCGTTTAGAAAACAAAAACAGGCTTTGGGAAAATAGTTTTATGCAAGCAAATGCAAGATGATGACGATGCTCAAATGCAATGTGGCATGATGACATGAGCATGCGGTCATGATGATGCAATGCACAAAAACAACGCGATTTTCTAGTAGTGGTTTTGCGGGATGCCACATCTTCCTCTCCCTGTTTGAATCCATCTCCCCTTCTCACACGTGTGTGACTCCTCGCGCTAACTAAGGGGTTGCCTCGTGCGACTGTCCGGCCTTACTAGGCGTATTGTGTGTTAGGGTTTGAGATCGAATCGATATGGAGAGTGCCAAGGAGAAGGGGGAAGCGATCGGCGGATGACTCAGGCTCATGCAGCGCCGTCTCTGGAGGAACTGCTTAGAAGTTTGAATCTGAAGGGGGACGACATTGAGGGCCTATTTCTGGCGAAGAGCGAGGTGGAGGCACTGAAGGAGGGCTCGAAGTGGATGGCGACGATGCGGCTACTGACGACGAGATCCTTCAGTGCAATGTTTCTGAAGAAAACCATGATGTTTGCATGGGCATCGACTCAAGAGGTGGTGTTCCATGATGTTGATACGAACAAATTTCTGATATAGGCAAGTTGCTTGGGTGATTGGAAGCGCATCACGGAGCAAGGTCTTGGATCTTTCGGGGTCATGGCCTTTTGATTGAGAAGTTTGATGGGAGCTACAGAGCTTTGTTGGGGTTCGCAGCAGGAAACAAAAAAAATTCTAGCTACATGAACACAATAACCAAGATCTATTCTATGTAGACATAAGTAACAGAGAGGGGGACGGAGTTCATACCCTTAAATACCGTGGCATGCCTTACACAGGTAGGCATATAGTGATGAAGACGAGTAGCGCCCCAAGTGTTGCGCCTCGAAGCTCTACACACGTCCGATGTAGGGACGTCTCCCGGGCTCCGATCTAGCCGAGCAGCGGAAGAAGATGGAAGTCATACCGTCATACGCATGACGGTAGTGCGGAGGTGGAGACCTAATCCCAGAGAGCTAGATCCAATCTAGGTGGAGAGAGCTCTAGGGAATAGAGAGAGAGAGAGAGAGAAGAACTTGTGTTGTGCAAATAGAGGGGATGGGAGCCCTCTATTTATAGGAGGAGTGGCGAGGGAAGCAAACCCTAGGGTTTGGAGTGGGGCAGTGGCGGAGCTACAGACCGGCATGCCCGGACGTCTGCCCGGGATCTAGTTGCTAATTACCTTTGTTGTTTAAAGGAAAGAGCTAGCTTAAGTAAGGAATTTTTAGGGCAAATCTTGGTCAATGCAGCTGCATGCAAACCCTGTCCAGGCTCAGTGATTGAGCTGGCTCCGCCACTGGAGTGGGGGGAGGAGCCCCCGACACCCGTCGCCCGGGGGTGGCCACAAAACCTAGGTGTCCCCCACGCTGAGAGGTCCCTAGGGTTTGGGCGCATGCCCCCCTTTTCCTCTCCTTGGCGCCCTGCCTCCTTTGGGCCTTCCCTACGGAGAGGCCCAATGGTCATGAGGCTGCCTAAAAATAAATATTAAATATTTATGTTTAATATTAATTCAACTAATTAATATAAAACACATATATTATTATATCTCTTACTCGGGAACACCTACTGGACCCCTTCGATCATCATCGGGTGTTTCCCGGAACCTTCCCGGTTTCTCTCTCTCTCATTTCTACTACGGTGTCGGTTCGATCCCTAAGCGTCCCCACCCTTAAGTGTACCACCCTTCAGTTCGGAGATGCTCCGTACATGACCGAGAACCCTCTCGCGTCAATTATCATCAGAGGTACTTGGATGCCCATGATGACCACCCGTGCATTCACGAATATCATCGCTTGAACCTTTAACCGCGTTGTCATATACCTTTTGCCATTTGATACCTCGGTCATCCGATATTTGATCTCAAGTATCTCCATACATGTGTTTGATCACGTTTCCAATGAACTCGTTTACTCGTTCCCGTGTTGTTGGATTCCATGACCTAGTCATATGCTTGCAAGCTTCGTTAATGCAACGTCACCGAGTTGGCCACGTGTATCTATCTGTTACTTGGATTGACAAATCCTAGTCTTGATAAAAACTCCTCGACCCGTCCTTTCGGGAAAACTGACGATAACTTTATAATCATCCTTTTACATCTTGATACTTGATATCATCAAACTCTCCTTCTAAAATGGTGATTATACATTATCTCATAGTCAAAGGATTAGGCCATGATGTTTCCATGTTATCATCAATGATGAACATTAAGTAACTAGATCTCATTGTGATTATCTCTGGGTGTTTGTCTATCATATCATTCAACTAATGATATGACCTTATTGTCAATTGTCACTATCACCCATGATCTCGAAACCATAGATCATCGCTTGACCAATGAGCTAGTTCGGTAGAGGTAACTAGCACGTGTATTAATGTTTCGTATTAATACAGTTATATCATGGTAAGAAACATATTATCAACATACAACAAATGTACCAAATAAATTACTTTATTATTTGCCTCTAGGGAATATCTCCTTCAAGCTTTCGCCGCTGAGCTGAACCAGATCCGCGCATCCACGACGTGTTGGAATTATACCGCAAGAAACAAATGATTTAGCAGGCAAGCAGGAAGCATTGGTGAAGTGATTGTGGTGGATATGAACAACTTGGGCCTAGAAGGCAGCGACTTTGTGCGCGTGAGGACTTGGCTAGATACTCGCAAAAGCCTCACTCGCTTTGTTTTGTTTAAGCCAGAGGGCGGGGAATAGGTGATAATGAAGTGTGATAAAATTCCCCAGTTTTGTGCAGTTTGCGGCCTCCTAGGGCATGAGCAATAAGAATGTGGAACAAGAGAACATATGCCAAGTGCTATTTCCTATGGGTTGTGGTGCTGGCTGATACGTCGTGGAGCTGAGAAAAGCTACATGGCTCGGCGAGCCGGACTACTGAGTGGGAAAGCCAGGTCCTAGCTATGCAGGGACTGGAGGACGTGGAGATGGACGGGCGGGTCATGGCTCAGGAGGAATTCCACACGATGGTGGATGTGGTAGTGGAGCCGGCCTTGCTAGTGACATCAGGAAGCGGACGTTGGCAGGTTCTAGGATGACAGAGGGCAGTCCTGTGAAGGACAAGGCAGCTGAGGAAACTCGCTCCGGGATCCCGCTCATGTAGAAGTGGAAGCAACCCGGAGTGATAAGAGTTGAAGAGGAGGTTGAAGCTAACCAGCAGCCCCAAGACAAGGTGGTTGGGGCGTATGTGCCATGGGAGGGTACCCCTCTGCCACCTCCGTATGCCAGGCAGCAGAAGAGGCGAAAAAAGCAGACGACACCTAAGAAGAACAAATTCATGACTGGATGGGTGGTAACATAGGTATGCCCTATGGGCACCTACTATTTGCCTATCTGGTCTGACCCGGCGGAAGGTCCACTTAGTGACCTACCAAGGTCTATGAAGTCTATGACGGTTCGGCTGATATGAAGCCATATGGACACGGACTCCCAAACGCGCAAGACAAGAAAATCTCAAGACTAGAGTTCGAATCCAACTTCTAACCAATTTGTATTGGTACCTGAGACCTAACCTCTCCATATATAAAGGCTAGGAGTGTCCAACGAGAAGGACATCTAAAACCCTAGCATACACACCCTCTCGATTGCATCTGTGCACCATCGCCATCAAGGCACCCCTATAACCTTCGGTTCTCCATCAATCAAGAGAAGACAAGCAGGAGTAGGGTTTTTCCTCTAGGGGACACCAGTACTACGGCAATTCATGATTTCAGTATCTTGGCAGAGAAGTAGCCCCATATGTTTTATGTGTAGTCAAGACCTGGCTACACAAAGCATGGGTGGAGAGTTTATCGTGTACTTTAGGTTTCAATAATTTTTTTTGCTATCAATAGTTTGGGCCGCAGTGGCGGCATTGGAATTTTCTGGTATGATTCAATAAATATTGATATTTTACTATATTCCTAGTACCATCTTGATTCTATTGTGAAGGAAGAGGGGGAGGACCCTTCTCAGGTTTATACAGTCGTCAAATGACCTTCCTTGGCTTTGCATTGTTGATTTCAACGAGGTTCTCTGACATGAAGAGCACAGAGGCATTAATAAATAGAATTGGATCCAGATTGAAGGCTTCGGAGATGTTTTCGATGTGTGTGGCCTCTGTGACCTGGGTATAGAGGTGTTCCATGGACATTTGAGAAGAAGATAATGGGTGGCTCCTTCTGCCAGGTACCCTTAAAGTGTGATACGTCCAATTTGCATCACCATTCTATATCATAATTTGCCTCTATTCATTGATATATGTCTTATTATGGATATATGTCTTATTATGAGGTATTACTTATGTTTTTTCCACTATTTTTGCATGTTGGATGATTCTTGGAGGATGGACTGCCGGAGTCTGGATTCTGATGGAAGAGGAGGTGTTTTGATGCAATTTCGCGAAGATCAGAAAAATATGGGAAAATTATATTTTCCCGGAAGACTGAGGAAGCCAGAAGGGGAGGAGAAGAAGGTCCACAGGGGCCCACACCCCCTAGGCGCTGGCCCACCTGACCCCGCACCTAGGGCAGGTGTGGCCCACCTGCCTGGCCTCCGACTCCACCCTCTCGCCTATATCTTCCTCACGGAACCCTAATACCAGGGGAGCGACCACAGATAGATTTCCGCCGCCTCTGCGGGGCGGAAAAAACCGAGAGAGAAAGATCTCTCCGTGTCACATCCCAAAATTTTCCAAATTTTGAAATGTAAAAAAAAAGGATGAAATTTAGGGGGTTAGATTTGTAACAGACTGATTTTTGGAATAAAAAAAAACTTTTATTTAAAAACGAGAACTAGAAATTTTCATTTATATAACTAAAGGTTAACTAGATTTTTCATGTAAAATGGCCATAACATGAATTAAAATGAGTATGCTTTTATTTTTAGTTGTCCCTTAAATTGGTTTTTACTTTTGATTTATTAATTCTATTTATTTTGCTTCTTTTCAAACATTCCATCGGATTTGATCCTTCTACTAGATGCCATGCAAGTGCCGACGGCATCGAGCTTGTGTTTTGCTCTCCTTTTCTTTCCTTTAAATGACGAGTGTATGCATGCATGGGGTCATGCTATCTCTCACCTTGTCCATTTCTTTTCTTTTTTCATGTCAATCTCGAAGCAAGTAGTCCAAGAAATTTTTTTTTCTTTTAAAGCAAGCATTGCATCGCTCCAACGATCTAGTCCAATGAGTTCAACTCCACCAACCAAGCAATCTGTCCCAGATTGTCACCAAGCACCGTCTTCGTTGGTCTTCCCAAAGGAAACGCATGAACAAGAGTTCAGCAAACGGACTAGAAACGCTAGCGGAAACGCCTCCCATAAAAACTGCTGTTATCACACCTCTCGCTACAAAGCCCCAATATGTCGCCCCTTCTCTCCTCTTTCTAGCTTGCACCGCCACATATTCCCTAGGCTCCCACCATGATTCAATTTCGCTGAGCTTCGCCTACACCGCCGGTGTTGGACACGCACGTATTCCCGGCGACTCCGGCCGCGTCACACCGATCTGCTACAGCACCAGGACCATGAGGATGATAAGAAGCCATCGAGGGAGGCAAACGATCGATCCATCAACCACAGGTCGCCAAGTTCGCCATCAACCACAACTCAATCTGAAACTTTGTCCGACGCATTCGTCGTCCATGGTAAGAATCAGATCAATTCTTTTAAACCGTCTAGTCTCGTATCATCTAGTGCTATTTGCCTATTTGCCAGACATTGTTTTACAACCAATCCGTTCGTTGGTTGTGCCAACTCTCGGCCATGCCATCCGACATATACATGGTTATGTCATCTCTAGTTTCAAATACAATTTAATTAGATCCTTTCGCGTCAATTTTATGCGACTTGTCTCCAGCAGTCATGACTAGAAGACGGATATCCAATCCGTCCATCCGATAGCAAATGCCAACGATGCTAATTCGTGAAGACCAATATTGCCATGAAACAATATGTTCTCTTTATCTTTAGACATAGACATCAATATATAGAAGTTTCTGATCGCCCTTGTAAACCATCGGGTAGAGATGGATTTTAAATCCATTGAATATATGTTAAACTCCTTTTAACATATTAAAATTTGGGACATATTCTAATTGTATGTGAATTATATTCTTGGTTGGTGTGTGATTTAGTTGTCCTAATTAAATCACACGTGTATGATTTCTCTGTAATTTATATGTATTATTTTGTAACTTATCTAGATGGTCATCTGTATTTAAATAGTAGTTGTTAGCTTGTTTAAAATTGCAGAAACATTTGTATGCTTGTTATGAATGTAAAAATTGTTTAAAATTGAATTTAGGGTTAAAACTTTTGGCAATTGGATTGATTTGAACCTCTGACCCTAGGAAACACTTTGTGGACACAAAAATGTATTTGGAGAAATTAAAGAAATGATTCTTTGATTTAAAACCATTTCTAGTCAAATAGAAATGTAATTTATTTATTGAAAATAATTTTGAAGTAAAACCTTTGCAAATTGGATTGTTGTGACCTTACTAACCTTAGGAACCAACCTTTGGTGTTAAAAATGATTTTGGTGAAATTTAGGTTGAATTATTTGACTTAGCCAATTTCTAGCCAAATAAAAATAATGGATTGTTTATGGAAATGATTTTGAGTAAAGAACTTTGGAGAAAAATGGTTTAGACCAACCCTACTGACCCAAAACACCAAGTTTTGCAATAGCAACTCATTTGGTGAACAACTTAAGAGTTTTTGCCTTAATAAAAATATTTTTCACCACATAAAATGATGAATGGAATTAAAAATAGTTTTTAGACAAAACCCTCTTGTTAATGACTTTGCCACTCTGGTAAATGACCAAATTGGATCTTACAAAGTTTAGAAACCCCATAGAGTGTTGGGAATATGCCCTAGAGGCAATCATGTATGATGATATTTCCCATTGTATTCATAAAGTTATTAAGTAGTCCTTGTATAAACATCTGATGTGTATCATTGAATATGTGATTCAGTTGTGGAACTATGCATTCATGTTGTTTGTACTAAATATCCTTGGTCATTGAGGTTGTGCTGGACACACAACTTAGACCAATGTGAAAGTTGGCTTGATGACTCGGTTCCACTTGTCATGGGCATGGAGATGCTATTCCAACTTACACAGACTAGGCTAAAGAGTTTAGCGAGTCGGATTGACCCATATTGAGGTACAACGAACTAAGCTGTCATTTGTATATCTCAATCAATGTAATCCTTAGACCTGAGGTTGTTGCATAGTCCGAGTTGAGGATCACCGACTTAGGTTCACAAACGCTGATCCGTGAATCGGGCGCTTATAAAGGCAGGTTCGGGTCGATCGAGAATCAAGTCGTGATGTGAATAACTAAGATGGGATTTTGCCCTCCACCGGAGAGATATTCTCCGGGCCCTCTCGTGAGATATGATTCGAAAGCATGGCCATGCGCGACTCGGTTAAGTGTTAACGAGGCGATCGACTAAGAGTTAGTCGGGTGAATCACTTATCTCGGATCGAGAAGAGAGTCGGACTATTTAAGGGATGACATATATTCGCCTATAGTCCGACAAGGTATATCGTGAGGCAAAAGGGACTCGACGTAAGTCGCATTGGAAAGGCAAGTCGTCATGACTCTTTGGTATTTGGGAATCGAGACGCTCGCTAGGAGCCGATGCCGATTGATCGATTGTGAGTTGGACTCAAATCGTGTCCAAGTAACCATGAGCTCATGGGTCACACACTTAAGAGCGGGAGCAAGTTCGGATTGGATCCGAATTATATAATCTGGTTGGGTTGGACCTAAACCAGATTAGGATCGAGTTAGTGAGTTGGACTCACGGTGACTAGTTTTATATGGGCTTTAGTGAATGGGTCGCACGAGCGAGCCCACGCTCATTCCCTATATATAGTGGAGCACAAGAACCCTAAAAGGTTAATCGTTGTTCGGTTAGGTTATTCCATGTGTTGGAAACCCTAGCTCCACAAAGAGTCCGGCCACGTAACGAACCTAGCAGCCGCCGCTCCTCCTTGTACGTGTGGATACCAAAGAGGTGTCCGGCGATCAGCACCGTGATCGGATCGTGAGGATCGCATCGCATCAATCGACGCGCTTCATCGCAGAATCCGCAACCGCGCTGCCTAGTGGTAAACCTCGTGGCCTTCTACCTCGCCTAGGTCTTGGGATCACCACGTTAGAGAAGAAAAGTTTTGTTTTATCTCTGCGTGGCCCAACATAGAGAACCTTTGAAAAATAAAACTATCTTGAGCATGCTCTCATGCATGAATTGGTTTCCATTGTCTTGTGTGTGTGAAGTTGTTTGAGTGATTATTGGTTTGGAATGTAAATTGAATTAGTGTTTGCTTGATTGACTTGTAGTGAAGTGTGAGACTAGCAAGATCAAGGAGTGAACCACCATTCCCTACCAAAAAGGCAAGTGATGCTTCATACTTTTGTCCTATTACTTTCTCTATGCATTAGTGAATTTTGCTAAGTAAAACTTGCATGGATTTTGCTAAGTATAGATCTTGATATAGGAAAACATAGTAATGAATCCTTAGTAGGATTTTCATACGTTAAAGATTCCTAATACTACCAAGCTTAGCCTAGCTAATAGAAAACATGGGTGGAATATATATTCACACTATGGAAAAATATTCTAAGTCTGCGAATCCATACGTGATCTGCGAATTTCACAACGAGGAAAATATAGACCGCCGGCTTCGCCCTGTCGTAGAGCCTTAGATGTCGTTGCGAGTTTCACAACGCCGGTAGATATTGTATCTATGCATAACTTGTTTTTGCAGGAAGTTGTGAATGGTATGGTTCATGTGCATGTGATGTATGTGTGTAATCCATACGTGATCTGCGAATCACGGTTTTTGTCAGCCGGCTGGAGCCTAGGTGCTGTCATTTTATTGTATAACGACTGCTGTTTGATTCTCTATGTAATTTACTTTACTAAGCTAGTGTAGCTGTTTGAGAACCCGGAAGGCATGCAAGGCGTTGTACATGTCGGCGACATGGAGTAAGACGGCAAGTGACAAGAGTTAGTTGGCACGAGTCGGATTACGTGCTTTGTGGAGATGGAGATCGCCATGAAGAGAGCCATACCATTTCACATTATAATTGCTTTATTTTGTGTTATTGTTATGTCTCGCTTTACCTCTATTAGATAGTCGGTAAAATTTAATCCCTCAAAGAAGGTCTAGTCGGTTTTCCGCCAGGTTTGCACCATCACAAGTCGGACATTTTTGGTAGTGGGCTCATAAAATTGAGGTGCTGCCAATTCTTTCCGACTAG
The DNA here is from genome assembly GCA_030063025.1 of Avena longiglumis. Taxonomy (NCBI): domain Eukaryota; kingdom Viridiplantae; phylum Streptophyta; class Magnoliopsida; order Poales; family Poaceae; genus Avena; species Avena longiglumis. Next base: position 463,465,839 of record CP125974.1, read on the forward strand.
GTGGGTTCGAGTCGGACTCTTACGCGTAAACACTTGGTAAGCTAGACGGGTCTATCACAACGGTTGTGGGACTCGGGAAAGGTCGGATGGGAGCCGGGGCATGTGATGCCACCCGTCCAACAGGAATCGCATGAGATGCGATTGACAAGGAGTTGTCTACCTAGATCACTTGACGGCTAGCGGTGATGCTAAAGCTCACTAGCCGACTTGCTTATTTAGGATCCTGAATCACTAAGTAACCATCGGAGGGGTGTTGGTTCTAGTGGGAGCATAAAATATTAAAATGTTTAATATGCTTGCTCTTTTATGAATACATGTCTTAAGTGTTTTGCATATTTTCTGTTGTAGATCATGGCACCAAGTAGCAGTCACTCTCAGTTATCCGGTTTTGCGTTGAGAACCATTCTTGAGAAAGATAAACTGAACGACACTAATTTTACCAACTGGTATCGAAATCTGAGAATTGTTCTCAAACAAGAAAAGAAGGACCATGTCCTAGACAACCCACTTCCAGATGAGCCGAATGAGAATGCGACTGTCGCAGCCACCAATGCCTACCGTCGGGCTAAGGATGAGTCCACGGATATTAGCTGTCTTATGCTTGCTCACATGGAACCGGACTTGCAAAAGCAGTTCGAGCATGTTGAGGCCTACGATATGATCGAAAGCCTCAAAAGTATGTTCCAGGCTCAGGCGAAGACTGAGAGGTATCAAGTCTCTCAGGCTTTGCTGAGTTGCAAGCTTAAGGATGGTGATCCACTGAGTCCGCATGTGATCAAAATGGTTGGTTACGTGCAGTCTCTGGAGAGGCTTGGCTACCCCATAAGCGAAGAGTTCGCTACGGATATAATTCTGAACTCTCTTCCTAGTGCATATGGGCGTTCATTTGAACTACCACATGCATGGTATGGATAAGAAGCTCACCGAATTGCATGGGATGCTCAAGCGTGCAGGCGGATCTCAAGAAGGGCACCACCAAGTGTTGATGGTGCGTAATAAGGCTAAGTTCAAGAAGAGTTCTTGGACTAAGAAGAAGGCTAAGTCAGGAGGAAAGCAGGCTCAGGACCAGGTCCCAAGCGCTTCCTCAGGGACTAAGCCATCTCCTTCAGCCGGATCCACTTGCTTCTACTGCAAGGCGGATGGCCACTGGAAGAGGAATTGCAGCAAGTACTTGGCCGACAAAGCCAAGAGTGGAGGTATGACTTCCGACTCGGTACACTTGTTTGCAATGTTATAGACATATATCTTGGCCGATGCACCTAATAGTTCTTGGGTATATGATACCGGATCAAGTTATTCACATCGCTCGCGTGGACCGGTAAGAACTAGGAGCGTAGCAAGAGGCGAGGTTGATATTCGAGTCCAACAAAGCAAGAGTTGCTGCGTTGGAAGTCGGACACGATGCAACTTCATTTACCTTCCGGATTCATTATGGAACTAAATAATTGTTATTATGTTCCAAAGGTCAACAAACATTATTTACGCTTCATGTTTGATGAGGCAAGGCTATGAGTCGAATATCAAGAATAATGGTTGTTCTTTGTATTTGAATGATATGTTTCACGCTTTGCACCCCCGTGACGGGTTATTTATTTTGAATCTTGATGGTGAGTCGGTTTATAACATAAATGTTAAAAGGTTGAAACCAAATGATCTGAATATGACTTACTTTTGGCAATCGCCGGCTTGGTCATATAAGTTGGAAACGCATGAAGAAGCTCCATGATGATGGACTCCTAACTTCGCTCGACTTGGAGTCGCTCGAGACATGCGAATCTTGCCTACTCGGCAAATGACCAAGACACCTTTTGCAAAGAGTTGCGAAAGGGCGTCCGACTTGTTGGGACTAGTACATAGTGATGTATGTGGACCAATGAGCACGACACCGGGTGGTTATGAGTACTTCATTACCTTCACGATGATTTGAGTAGGTATGGATATATCTACTTAATGAAACATAAGTCGGAAGCCTTTGAAAAGTTCAAAGAATTCCAGAATGAAGCACATAATCAACTCGGCAAGAAAATAAAGTTTTTTCGGTCGGACCGAGGAGGCGAGTACATGAGCCATGAGTTTGATGATGACCATCCGAAAAGTTGTGGAATAGTTCCTCAACTTACTCCGCCAGAACGCCACAAAGGAATGGTGTTTCGAAAGGCGGAATCGGACCTTGTTGGACATGGTACGATCAATGATGAGTCGACAGATCTGCCTTTATCATTTTGGGGTTATTGTCTAGAAACAGCGGCGTTCACACTAAACAAAGTACCATCAAAATCGGTAGAGAAGACACCGCATGAGATGTGGACAGCAAAAGCCGAGTTTGTCTTTTCTTAAGATTTGGGGTTGTGAAGCTGATGTCAAGCGACTTCATCGGACAAGCTTACGCCAAGTCGGATAAATGTATTTCGTAGGGTATCCGAGGAAACCTTGGGTTACTACTTCTACAACCGAGAAGAGGGCAAAGTGTTTGTCGCTCGGAACGGTGTCTTCCTTGAGAAAGAGTTTCTCAGTCGGGGAGTAAGTGGGAGCACGGTGCAACTCGAAGAAATTCGAGAGGAATCGGCTTATAGCGAATCGGCAAAAACCTTGGAGGTTGAGCCGATCGTGGCAGCTGAGCCGATAGCAAGACTGCACTACTTAAGATCGGCAAGATTACGAAGTGTTCGTGATGTGTTATTAGATGTTGATGAGCCGCAAATTATTCGGAAGCGATGGTGGGATCGATTCGAGTCATGGCTTGGAGCCATGAGATCCGAGATAAAGTCCATGGATGAAAATCAAGTTTGGAACTTGGTTGATCTGCCAGACGGTGCAAGACCCGTCGAGTGCAAATGGGTCTTTAAGAAGAAAACTGATGTGGATGGAAATGTTTCAATCTATAGCACGCCTTGTCGTGAAGGGGTTCCACAAGTTCAAGGAGTTGATTACGACGAGACTTTCTCGCCGTAGCGATGCTTAAATCAGTTCGGATCATGTTAGCTATAGCGGCCTATTTCGACTATGAGATATGGCGGATGGATGTCAAAACGGCTTTCCTTAACGGAAATTTAACCGAGGACGTGTATATGATACAGCCCGAGGGTTTTGTCGATCCGCTAATGCCGACAAGGTATGCAAACTTCGAAATCCATTTATGGGTTGAAGCAAGCATCTCGGAGTTGGAATATTCGCTTTGATGAGGTAGTCAAATCGTTTGGCTTCATCAAGAGTGATCATGATTCTTGTTTGTACAAGAAGTTTAGTGGGAACAAAGTAAATTTTCTAATCTTATATGTGGATGACATATTACTGATTGAAATGATGTCCAGATGTTGCAAGAAACCAAGGAATCATTGGAAAGGAGTTTCTCAATGAAAGACTTGGGTGAGGCAACATACATCCTCTAATCCGGATCTATAGAGATAGATCAAGGAGGCTCATTGGATTGAGTCGAGTACTTATTTGGACAAAATGTTGAAAAGTTCAACATGGAATCGCCTAAGAAGGGTTCTTACCGATGTCCCATGGTGTAAAACTTAGCAAGACTCGGTCCTTCGACAACCGATGAGCGAAGTCGGATGAGTGCGATTCCATATGCTTCATAGCTTGGATCCATCATGTACGCCATGATTTGTACTAGGCCGGATGTTTCCTATGCTCTAAGTGTTGTGAGCGATACCAGGCTGATCCTCGAGAGATCCATCGATACGCTAAAAATATCCTAAAGTACTTGAGAAGGACTAAGGATATGTTCTTGGTTTATGGTGGTGAAGATGAACTCAGTAAAGGGTTACACGGATGCGAGTTATCTCACCGACTGATGATTCTCGTCGCAATCCGGATACGTGTTTATTATAAACGGAGGTGCCGTGAGCTGGAAAAGTTCCAAGCAAGAGACCGTATTCTGCGTCACAACAGAGGTCGAGTATATTGCCTCGGAGGCAAGAAGGAAGCTGTTTGATGAGGAATTTCCTCATGGATCTTGGTGTGGTTCAGGCTCGTCCAATCCGTTGGACGTGTATTGTGACAACAATGGTGCTATTGCACAAGCCAAGGAACCTAGACAACACCGTAAGAACAAGCACATACTCATGCGGTACCACCGATTCGCCATTGTGGATCGTGGTGATATCAAGTTATGCAAGGTACACACGGATGCAAATATTGCGGATCCGTTGACAAAACCGTTACCCCAGCGAAGCATGAGGCACTGAGAGCCATGGGCATTAGATGCTTAGACATGTGATGTCGGAAGATTGACTCTAGTGCAAGTGGGAGATCTGGGAATATGCCCTAGAGGCAATCATGTATGATGATATTTCCCATTGTATTCATAAAGTTATTAAGTAGTCCTTGTATAAACATCTGATGTGTATCATTGAATATGTGATTCAGTTGTGGAACTATGCATTCATGTTGTTTGTACTAAATATCCTTGGTCATTGAGGTTGTCCTGGACACACAACTTAGACCAATGTGAAAGTTGGCTTGATGACTCGGTTCCACTTGTCATGGGCATGGAGATGCTATTCCAAGTTACACAGACTAGGCTAAAGAGTTTAGCGAGTCGGATTGACCCATATTGAGGTACAACGAACTAAGCTGTCATTTGTATATCTCAATCAATGTAATCCTTAGACCTGAGGTTGTTGCATAGTCCGAGTTGAGGATCATCGACTTAGGTTCATCAAACGCTGATCCGAATCGCGCTTATAAAGGTGGTTCGGGTCGATCGAGAATCAAGCTGCGTGATGTGAATAACTAAGATGGGATTTTGCCCTCCACTCGGAGAGATATTCTCCGGCCCTCTCGTGAGATATGATTCGAAAGCATGGCCATGCGCGACTTGTTAAGTGTTAACCGAGGCGATCGACTAAGAGTTAGTCGGTGAATCACTTATCTCGGATCGAGAAGAGAGTCGGACTATTTAAGGGATGACATATATTCGCCTATAGTCGACAAGGTATATCGTGAGGCAAAGGGACTCACGTAAGTCGCATTGGAAAGGCAAGTCGTCATGACTCTTTGGTATTTGGGAATCGTTCTCGCTAGGAGCCGATGCCGATTGATCGATTGTGAGTTGGACTCAAATCGTGTCCAAGTAACCATGAGCCTGCGGGGTCACACACTTAAGAGCGGGAGCAAGTTCGGATTGGATCCGAATTATATAATCTGGTTGGGTTGGACCTAAACCAGATTAGGACTGAGTTAGTGAGTTGGACTCACGGTGACTAGTTTTATATGGGCTTTAGTGAATGGGTCGCACGAGCAGAGCCCACGTTCATTCCCTATATATAGTGGAGCACAAGAACCCTAAAAGGTTAATCGTTGTTCGGTTAGGTTATTCCATGTGTTGGAAACCCTAGCTCCACACAGTCCAGCCACCGTAACGAACCTAGCGATTCGCCGGCGCCCTCCTTGTAATGCGTGTGGATACCAAAGAGGTGCCGTGCGATCGCACCAGACGATCGGATCGTGAGGATGCATCGCATCAACTGACGCGCTTCATCAGTAATCCGCAACCGCGCGTCTAGTGGTAAACCTCGTGGCCTTCTACCTCAGCTAGGTCTTGGGATCACCACGTTAGAGAAGAAAAGTTTTGTTTTATCTCTGCGTGGCCCAACATAGAGAACCTTTGAAAAATAAAACTATCTTGAGCATGCTCTCATGCATGAATTGGTTTCCATTGTCTTGTGTGTGTGAAGTTGTTTGAGTGATTATTGGTTTGGAATGTAAATTGAATTAGTGTTTGCTTGATTGACTTGTAGTGAAGTGTGAGACTAGCAAGATCAAGGAGTGAACCACCATTCCCTACCAAAAAGGCAAGTGATGCTTCATACTTTTGTCCTATTACTTTCTCTATGCATTAGTGAATTTTGCTAAGTAAAACTTGCATGGATTTTGCTAAGTATAGATCTTGATATAGGAAAACATAGTAATGAATCCTTAGTAGGATTTTCATACGTTAAAGATTCCTAATACTACCAAGCTTAGCCTAGCTAATAGAAAACATGGGTGGAATATATATTCACACTATGGAAAAATATTCTAAGTCTGAGGACTTATGTTTTTGTTTAATAAAACAACTAAGTTAATGAATCCCCTGGGTGGAATGGGCTTGCTTGGTGGAGAATGGTTGAGTGGTTCACAATGCCATGGCTTGGATTGTGTATCTCACTTGTGGAATGCCACCCAGGAAACAAAGGGATTTGAGATGTCAAATGTTGAGAAGCTTCAAGTGCAACCACTTGGCAATATGGGCTCTGCCATGATCATATAGGTTGCAAGAACTTAGCCAAATGGACAGTGGGTGGTAGTGTTTGATAGGTTGGAGCGCGTCCATTTTGGTCTAAGGGAAAGCTTCTGAAAGATCTTGTCTTGGGAAACCAAGTCTTGTGGGGAAAGTGCACCACCTCTGCAGAGTGTAAAACCTAAGTACTTAGCCATGTCCCTGGTAAAGGACAATTTGAGCATCAAGACATGGAAGCAATCAAGAATCTCATCACTCCAATTTCTAAATTAAAAACTTGTGGTTTGAACAAGGGTTGTTTGAATTCTTCAATCATTGATGGAGAGATGGCTTGGTACAAGGATCTTGAAATCTTTGATTGAGGGAAATGATTTTGTCAAGCAAAAACTTAGTATTTTCAAATGTTAAGGAAAAATCTATTTTGAGCAATGCAAGCCTCAACTCCACTTAGCCAAATGCATATAGATGATAGACTCCACTATACTACCATAGTATCACTTGCCAATACAATTCAAATGTATTGACCCTTTGTGGTCAGAACTTGTATGTTGCGTTTGATTGATTTTAGTGAAGATTGATTGTTTAGGATTACAAAGTCTACAACCAACATCTGCCTGTGGCACTTTGAAGATGAAGGACCCATGACTATATTTATTCCAAGCAATGTAATGTAATAGCCATATGAGCTATGTATGATGTAATAAAATTATGTTTTCCTGGTTATAAAGTTATAATATGACCTTTGTTTCTTGATGTTACATCTTAACTGTGGATGCTAGCTATTGATCCAGGGACTAGCATTGCAAAACACAGGAGGACTCTACCTTATCAGGTTGGGACCCCTACAGATGGTATCAGAGCATTGTGTTGCCTGTAGGATTTGTAAACCCTAGGATTGGACAAAAACCATTAGAAAAATAGGAGTTACACTTTGATCAAAAACTTATTTACAAAAACACTTGTAAACTCTTTCCTCAACCATTTTGGTTTCAACTCTACTTCTCTTCTATTTCAAACTTGATGGAAAAACCTACCCCATGACCAAAGACTACACCATGTGCAAAAGACTTCTTCAACTTCTTCAACTCTAATGACTTCAACATCTTCAGCGTGTTCACCAAGGACTTCCAACTTGGAAACTACTAAGGACTACAAGTGGGATAAGGAAATCCTACTCAAATTTAGAGACTGAGGGAATGCAAAATAAGAAGGAACCATCAACAACTTTGAAGTATTGTAACCAAGAGTTTTTCCAAGGAAGCCATGATCTCATACAAGAAGAATCAAGAAGAAAAGAAAGACCACAAGTGAACCATATAGATGGACCACCAAATTTTAGCTAAGACAAAACACCAACTTATGTGGTGTAACAAAAATATTTTGTTGCCTAAGTATGTGCTTGAACTTGGTTGTTTGAATGCAAAGTTGTTTGTGAATGTTTGGTTTGTGATTGCATGCACATTTTTTGTGTGAATTGTGATGTGTGTGATTAGAAATAATTCCTTAGAAATATCTTGCCTATTCTAATCTCCCTTCAACCCAAACAGATGACTACTCTAAGAAACTCCAACATCAAGGTTGATGACAACAACAACAACCAAGAAGACAACATGAGAGAACTTATAGCAACCCAAAACCAGTTGAGCCAAGAGACAACTCAGCTTTTAGCCAACAACAATGGACTAGACCCAGCCCTACAAAGGATTTTGAAACTTCAATCCCAAATGTTGCAAGGATTGGTTATTCAAATGATCAACATGAGAGAAAACTTTTCCCAAGGAGTTAATGACAACAAGGATGACAAAGATGTTGTTCTGGAAGGAACCCAAGCTAGCAATATTTATAGAGACAAGGATCATTTATCCAAGGAACATGAAGATCAATGCTTCAAGAAGAGAGAAAGATCTCCCACCTATGAAGAACATGAACTAGAAGAACTCCTAGCTTTGGAGAGACCCAAGAAGAAGAAGAAGGACACAAGCCAGGTGCAATGTTTCAAATGCAAAGAGATGGGACACTATGCCAATGAGTGCCCAGAAAAGAAGAAGAACCAAGGAAACAAATAAGAGACAGTAATACCAAAGAAAAAGAAAGATATCAGCCAAGTGATGTGTTTTAAATGCAAAGAACCAGGCCATTATGTAGCCACTTGTCCACAAGAACAACGCAAAGAACTCAAGGATATTCATTGTTTCAATCAAGAAGAATCCGGGACATTATGCAAGCTGTCCCGTAAAGGATGAAGAACAAGTTGAACAAGCCTATGGAGAAACCCAACCTTGGTCCATGAGACAAGCATAGGAATAAAACAAAAGTTTAACTTAGGGAAATTTCCAGGACCCAAGAAGGCCAGTATGTAAATTTTGTTTGAAAATTTTAAAGGGTGGTAGAACCCTAGTTGTTTTGAACTTGCTTGTACCCCAGCCTTCCCAAATCTCGGGACGAGATTTATTTTAAGGGTGGTAGCCTGTCACATCCCAAAATTTTCCAAATTTTGAAATGTAAAAAAAAAAAAGGATGAAATTTAGGGGGTTAGATTTGTAACAGACTGATTTTTGGAATAAAAAAAAAACTTTTATTTAAAAACGAGAACTAGAAATTTTCATTTATATAACTAAAGGTTAACTAGATTTTTCATGTAAAATGGCCATAACATGAATTAAAATGAGTATGCTTTTATTTTTAGTTGTCCCTTAAATTGGTTTTTACTTTTGATTTATTAATTCTATTTATTTTGCTTCTTTTCAAACATTCCATCGGATTTGATCCTTCTACTAGATGCCATGCAAGTGCTGACGTGCATCGAGCTTGTGTTTTGCTCTCCTTTTCTTTCCTTTAAATGCAGTGTATGCATGCATGGGGTCATGCTATCTGTCTCACCTTGTCCATTTCTTTTCTTTTTTTCATGTCAATCTCCGAAGCAAGTAGTCCAGCAGCTTTTTTTTTTCTTTTAAAGCAAGCATTGCATCGCTCCAACGATCTAGTCCAGCGAGTTCAACTCCAGCCAACCAAGCAATCTGTCCCAGCATTGTCAGCCGAAGCACCGTGCTGCTGTTGGTCTTCCCAAAGGAAACGCATGAACAAGAGTTCAGCAAACGGACTAGAAACGCTAGCGGAAACGCCTCCCATAAAAACTGCTGTTATCACACCTCTCGCTACAAAGCCCCAATATGTCGCCCCTTCTCTCCTCTTTCTAGCTTGCACCGCCACATATTCCCTAGGCTCCCACCATGATTCAATTTCGCTGAGCTTCGCCTACACCGCCGGTGTTGGACACGCACGTATTCCCGGCGACTCCGGCCGCGTCACACCGATCTGCTACAGCACCAGGACCATGAGGATGATAAGAAGCCATCGAGGGAGGCAAACGATCGATCCATCAACCACAGGTCGCCAAGTTCGCCATCAACCACAACTCAATCTGAAACTTTGTCCGACGATTAACGTCCATGGTAAGAATCAGACCAATTCTTTTAAACCGTCTAGTCTCGTATCATCTAGTGCTATTTGCCTATTTGCCAGACATTTTTTTACAACCAATCCGTTCGTTGGTTGTGCCAACTCTCGGCCATGCCATCCGACATATACATGGTTATGTCATCTCTAGTTTCAAATACAATTTAATTAGATCCTTTCGCGTCAATTTTATGCGACTTGTCTCCAGCAGTCATGACTAGAAGACGGATATCCAATCCGTCCATCCGATAGCAAATGCCAACGATGCTAATTCGTGAAGCCCAATATTGCCATGAAACAATATGTTCTCTTTATCTTTAGACATAGACATCAATATATAGAAGTTTCTGATCGCCCTTGTAAACCATCGGGTAGAGATGGATTTTAAATCCATTGAATATATGTTAAACTCCTTTTAACATATTAAAATTTGGGACATATTCTAATTGTATGTGAATTATATTCTTGGTTGGTGTGTGATTTAGTTGTCCTAATTAAATCACACGTGTATGATTTCTCTGTAATTTATATGTATTATTTTGTAACTTATCTAGATGGTCATCTGTATTTAAATAGTAGTTGTTAGCTTGTTTAAAATTGCAGAAACATTTGTATGCTTGTTATGAATGTAAAAATTGTTTAAAATTGAATTTAGGGTTAAAACTTTTGGCAATTGGATTGATTTGAACCTACTGACCCTAGGAAACACTTTGTGGACACAAAAATGTATTTGGAGAAATTAAAGAAATGATTCTTTGATTTAAAACCATTTCTAGTCAAATAGAAATGTAATTTATTTATTGAAAATAATTTTGAAGTAAAACCTTTGCAAATTGGATTGTTGTGACCTTACTAACCTTAGGAACCAACCTTTGGTGTTAAAAATGATTTTGGTGAAATTTAGGTTGAATTATTTGACTTAGCCAATTTCTAGCCAAATAAAAATAATGGATTGTTTATGGAAATGATTTTGAGTAAAGAACTTTGGAGAAAAATGGTTTAGACCAACCCTACTGACCCAAAACACCAAGTTTTGCAATAGCAACTCATTTGGTGAACAACTTAAGAGTTTTTGCCTTAATAAAAATATTTTTCACCACATAAAATGATGAATGGAATTAAAAATAGTTTTTAGACAAAACCCTCTTGTTAATGACTTTGCCACTCTGGTAAATGACCAAATTGGATCTTACAAAGTTTAGAAACCCCATAGAGAACCTTTGAAAAATAAAACTATCTTGAGCATGCTCTCATGCATGAATTGGTTTCCATTGTCTTGTGTGTGTGAAGTTGTTTGAGTGATTATTGGTTTGGAATGTAAATTGAATTAGTGTTTGCTTGATTGACTTGTAGTGAAGTGTGAGACTAGCAAGATCAAGGAGTGAACCACCATTCCCTACCAAAAAGGCAAGTGATGCTTCATACTTTTGTCCTATTACTTTCTCTATGCATTAGTGAATTTTGCTAAGTAAAACTTGCATGGATTTTGCTAAGTATAGATCTTGCTATAGGAAAACATAGTAATGAATCCTTAGTAGGATTTTCATACGTTAAAGATTCCTAATACTACCAAGCTTAGCCTAGCTAATAGAAAACATGGGTGGAATATATATTCACACTATGGAAAAATATTCTAAGTCTGAGGACTTATGTTTTTGTTTAATAAAACAACTAAGTTAATGAATCCCCTGGGTGGAATGGGCTTGCTTGGTGGAGAATGGTTGAGTGGTTCACAATGCCATGGCTTGGATTGTGTATCTCACTTGTGGAATGCCACCCAGGAAACAAAGGGATTTGAGATGTCAAATGTTGAGAAGCTTCAAGTGCAACCACTTGGCAATATGGGCTCTGCCATGATCATATAGGTTGCAAGAACTTAGCCAAATGGACAGTGGGTGGTAGTGTTTGATAGGTTGGAGCGTCCATTTTGGTCTAAGGAAAGCTTCGAAAGATCTTGTCTTGGGAAACCAAGTCTTGTGGGAAAGTGCACCACCTGCAGAGTGTAAAACCTAAGTACTTAGCCATGTCCCTGGTAAAGGACAATTTGAGCATCAAGACATGGAAGCAATCAAGAATCTCATCACTCCAATTTCTAAATTAAAAACTTGTGGTTTGAACAAGGGTTGTTTGAATTCTTCAATCATTGATGGAGAGATGGCTTGGTACAAGGATCTTGAAATCTTTGATTGAGGGAAATGATTTTGTCAAGCAAAAACTTAGTATTTTCAAATGTTAAGGAAAAATCTATTTTGAGCAATGCAAGCCTCAACTCCACTTAGCCAAATGCATATAGATGATAGACTCCACTATACTACCATAGTATCACTTGCCAATACAATTCAAATGTATTGACCCTTTGTGGCTGTAACTTGTATGTTGCAGGTTTGATTGATTTTAGTGAAGATTGATTGTTTAGGATTACAAAGTCTACAACCAACATCTGCCTGTGGCACTTTGAAGATGAAGGACCCATGACTATATTTATTCCGCTGCAATGTAATGTAATAGCCATATGAGCTATGTATGATGTAATAAAATTATGTTTTCCTGGTTATAAAGTTATAATATGACCTTTGTTTCTTGATGTTACATCTTAACTGTGGATGCTAGCTATTGATCCAGGGACTAGCATTGCAAAACACAGGAGGACTCTACCTTATCAGGTTGGGACCCCTACACTCCGGCAGAAAGATTTCTGCCGAGGAATTCCCTTCCCGGAGAGGGGAGATCATCGCCATCAACACCGTCATCAAGCTAGGCTTCATCAGGATCATCATCGTCATCCACACCATCATCTCCACCATCACCATCATCACCACTTCATCCCGCTATAACAATTGTGTTGGATATTGCTTTAGTTCTTAGGGGAAACTTTCCCGGTGTTAATTACTATTGTAGTTGATGCTTGTGAGTGGAACCATTGGATTATTGTTTATGTTCAGATTGTTATCCATCACCATATCATCTTTGATCATGATCCATATGATGTCTTGTGAGTAGTTCGTCTAGTTCTTAAGGACATGGGAGAAGTCATGTTGTTATTAGTGGATCTATGTTGAGTTATTATTCAATGGTTTAGTATTTAAGTTGTGGTGTTATTCTTCTAGTGGTGTCATGTGAACGTCGACTACATGATACTTCACCATTTATGGGCCTAGGGGAATGCATTGTGTATTTGGATACTAATTATGGGGTTGTCGGAGTGACAGAAACCTGAACCCCCGTTAGGACACCTTTGCATAAGGGAGCGTAGGATCTCAGATTTTAAGGTTGTGGTTAGGTTTTTATCTTAATTACTTTCCTGTAGTTATGGATGTTTGCAGGGCGTTTAATCACAAGTATGTATTAGTCCAAGTAAGGTCGGTACATTAGCACAGGTTCACCCACACAACACTTACAACACCAAAGAAGAGTACTCGACTATTTGAAGCGAAAGCACTTGACAGAATTCCCATGTGTCCTCGAGAACGTTTGGTCCTTATAAGTATTTCCACCGCTTGTCCTTTGCTAAGAAAGGATTGGGCCACTTGTTGTGTTTTTTATGTATTACTTGCACTTTGTTTTGTTGCTTTATCAGAAAACCACTAAAAATCCATTTGCTAAGTATTTACAAAGATTTCCTGCTCCATACCACTAGCCAACACCTTATGCTCCCCGTTGGGATCGACACTCCTATTTATCGAAAGTACTACGATACACCCCCTATACTTGTGGGTCATCAAGACTATTTTCTGGCGCCGTTGCCGGGGAGTGAAGAGCTATTGAAGAGTGGAACTGGTAAAGGAAAATTCTACTATGAGTATTGATTTTTGTTGCTGCTTGTTACTTTGTTTCCAATATGGATAATTGTAACATCCCAGGATTAGCACCTAGAAATAGAGAGGACACAGGTTTGTGCATTGCATTCATGCATAAGAAAATCCGGGAAATTTTCGCGCAAAACTAAAAGAGCTATGGAGGGATCGGGATCTCTCTTATACTGAAGGAAACTTCGGAGCAAGTGCGATAGATTTCGACATGACCTTTGTAGAATTCTTTGTTTCAGGGAAAATTTGTTCAAACATATATTTGAAATATGAAATTCAAATGAATTTATAAAATTCATTTGATAAGAATTGGAAAAATTTAATAACTTGAAATAAAATGATTACATAAATAATATAACAAGGATTCTTTATTAATATAAATATATATGCATATAGTATTATTTTATAATAGATAAATAAAAGAATTATTTATATAACACATTGTCTTTACAATTAGGAAATAAATAAGTAGGAAAAAGAATTTCATAATTGAAATAAATCACAATATTCTTTATTACAACAATAGATATGACATTGTCATTACAAAAGAATTGTAAAATAAATAAAAAAGAAATAAGTAAACTTTATTGAATTGAATACAATAATACAATGTTTTTACAACATATCAAACAGAGAAATAAACTACAAAATTTATTACAAAGGAATTCCTAAACTACTGTTCTTTTATTCCTACATCATCTGGCATTTTCTTGTTGGTCTTCATTTCCTGAAAACACAACAAAATGAAAAAGAAAACAAAACAAAAGTAAAATAAAAGAATGGTTAGTTGGTTAGTTTGCTCTCAGAAGTGAACAGTGTGTTGCACTGTTAAAAGTTCATCATTGAGCTAAACTTTAGAAAGGGGCAAGTTTCACCAAAAAGTAGTATCTGTTCATATCAGTATATTTTGCCTCAGTGCAACATCATAGGCTGGAGAGGGGCAAGTTTCACCATGACAAAAAAGGTAATAAGATAAAGATTCCACAAACATCAAGTTTTCACTTGATCTCATCCACACCAGCAGGTCCCACTTGCAAGCAGCTTGCACAACAACATGCAAGTAGCTGCTGTCAACACCACAACAGACCAGGAAACTAGATAATAAGGAACAACCGTAGCTAACAAGTACCTGGCCACACTCCACAGCACATCCACACAAAGTTACCATCAGAGTGTTATACCTCACCCTCAACCAACTCTGGTTGCTCCTTGGAGCCATCCAGGAGCTAGAAGTAGAGGGATTCATAGCAAAGGCAACATGGTTGCAAGGTAGGAGGAGGCAAGAAGCACTAGTAGTTCAAAGAAGAACTAGCCAGCATATCAAGTATCAGGATAGGATTCAAAATAGATCCAACAAGGAAGAAGGAGGAGAAGGATTTCTAGGACAGGATGCATGGAAGCTTACATTAGTAGCAGAACAAGATCAACAATCATATCTTGTAGCAGGTAGAACTTTACAATATTTTTAGCATCTGTATTCTCTTTTGCATCAGCATCTTGGGAAAATAAAGAGACTAATACCCATCAAATCCACCCCTATACCCTTCAACTATATGATCATCTAGGAGGATTGGAGGAGGGTGTTCTCTCAGATCTACATAGAGATGCTATGTATATTCCTCATAGAGAAATAAAAAGATACATCATAATCTTTGTTCTTATTTAGAGTTTGGCCTCAGCCTTTGCATCCTAGGCAGGGGCTATAGCACATTTCTACTAATCATACCAAGGCCATAAAAGCATACAAATCATCTTTGCACAAACCAGCAAGCATGAGGGATTGCTGGGCACAAATCCAAAATAATTGGAATTGCACCTCAGGCACAATCCCAAACTCACTCCCACCAAACTCTCAATCTAGTCTCTAAAACTAGAACATCAGCCCTTCATCAAGTTTGATAATAAATCATTTTCTTAGATATTCATTTTTTAACAAAGGTAACTGAATCTTTGATTCAGTTACACACTGCTCATCTTAACAGTTTGATCCAAGGCAACTAGAACTCATATAGCTCCAGCAATTGAACAAAAATACAGGCCATAGGGGATTTGCAACATCACAAAACATGCTCTTTAAATGAAATCATCTTCATAGCCATTTGGCTAGGAATCATTTGGATTATTGCTGTCATATGGACAGAGTAATCATATTGATCATCCATTTACACTTACCAATGTTACCCAAATAATATTTATCATTTTCCTAGCAGTAATTCTAGAATCAAAGCTACACCTTATTTCACTATCAGATCTGATAGAGAATAAAGCATTTTCCTAGAAAGTGTTTCTAGGAATCATTTTAGTGTGTATTACATGGTCATATAAGGTATGAAGCCACTAGCTACTTGCATCCAACAATAATTTCAAGCCAATATGATTTCCAGATCATTTTCCTAACAAATTCAACTAGGAATCAGTGTCAATAGTTCTTAACTGTCAACATGAACTAGCAAATGTTCAGACCAGCAAGTATTCCAAACAGATAAAATCCAAACCAATGGTTTGAATTTTTATGTCTACTGTAATCATCCAGAAGGGTTTCTCAGATCATCTACCCAGATTAAGCGTAGCATAAACCTACCCTTACCATAGTACCTCATCATTTAATCATAGGGTACATGATTAAAACAGGGCCTTGAGACCAACACAAGTAAACCAAGCATGTCAATTGAGCATCAAACCAGAGCTAAGATATCTCCACCAGACACAGTTATTCACCAGATGTGAACCCTAGGTTCAGAGATGAAATCTAGACAGTAGGGAATCACAGAAAACACACTTCACATGGCAAGGTAGATAAATCTGGAGGGAAGCATAAAAGGAGCACCTACCTGGGGCGAGTATCGACGGCAACGGCAACACAGAACACCACGGGGAAGGCTTCACCACACACCACCACCTAGCCCAGCATCAACCTTACCACCAAGGCGGCACAGGGAGCAGCCCTGAGGGCCACAACATCCTACACCGGGCTAGAATACCAACTTCAGTGAGTGGCGGCGCCAGAAGCAACAGCCACCACACCATGGCAGAGCTAGGGTTCCCGACGAGTGCGCAACAGGGGGCACGCAAGCCAAATCGGTGGGGGAAAAGAAGAAGGAAGAGGTGGCGAGGCAGCACCAGCTTGCGTCGATGTCGGTGGCGGCCGGGGCGACCAGCAGCGGCGCTGGCGGCGCATCTCGCACGGAGAGGAACATGAGAGGGATAGGGTTGTGTCTGTGTGCGTGTGTGCGGGTGAGAGGAGAGAAAGAATGGAGTGGGCTGTGGTCTAGATGACCTAGGCCAACTTAGATGGGCCAGGCTAGCCCATGTACCAACCCAAAACAGCCCAAGTCAAATGAAACAAGAAATAAAATAAGAGTAAAATAAATAAATTACCAAAATAACCTTTAAACATTTTCAGCTATAAAAAAATTATAGAAAACTCATAAAAATACAATTAATATGTTAAGATTATCATAAAAATAAGATCTATCTAATAAAAATATAAATTTATTTATTTAAAATAAATATAGAGCACATAAATATTAACATCATTAAATCCTGAGTAAAATTTCATAAAATAAGAAAAACTTCTAAAAATAAATAAAAATCATTTTTGTGTATAAAAATAACTCTATTATTTTATAAAAATATTAAATTAGAGTTTTACCAATAAAATATAAAGCAAATATTTAAAGACACTAAATTCTTTGAAGAATTTTATAAAAATAAAGATAAAACTTAAAAATAAATAAAATTCATTCTTAAGATCTGTAATAAGTATATTCCACTAGAAAAATACCAGGTATATTATTCAAAAATATTTTAAGATAAATAAAAATCATTACTATTTTAATCAAATGAAATAGCCACTTTGTTAATTCTTAAAATTATGTCTTAAGTAGGAAATAATCACATTTTCTTATAAAACACCAAAAACTTTAAAGTTTAATTACTAAGTCTAAATCTATAATCAAAATAAAACTTAAATATAATTATTAACCTTTAAATGTTTTAAATCTTAAATTCAAATTAAACTCCTTTTAAATAAATATTACATAACACTCATGTGTAAGAGGGTGAATAATATCCATCCCTCAACCACTCTTAAAATGATTCCAAACCCTAACAAAATTTGTAAGATCATCTAATTATGCTCCCATTAATAAGTTACATATTATTAAATTTAACTTTCACTTAAATTAAAAGGGATCATCCTAAAACCCTAAAGGTAGATGTTATTCTAAAACTCATCATATTTTACAATTCACTACTATAGTTAACTTTGGTTTAAATAATCATAAACATCTCATTTGAAGTTTATTCATGTTTTAAAGTTAACTTTAGTCACTTGTATCATCAATTAAAATATAATAACTTAACACCATTCCTAACCATCATAAACCCTAAGGTAAAACCTAATAAACCTTAAGACTAATCAACCTTAACTAAATACTAGTTTCTTCAAATTTTATTCTTTTTGCCACTTCACACAAACAAGTCTATATTAGTTCCTCCAGCTCTTAACAACTCAACTCAAAGACTTTTTTATCCCAATCACCAGATAACAATTAAACATAATCACATTATTCTATTAGTATTTCTATATTTTGGATTGTTAACACTTAAGCTCCTTATCAATGTCATTGCTTACGAAATAAACTTAAAGATAAACCCAATCTTAAAGAAGATACCTAAGATCAACTTATTCAAAATACTAAGGGTTTCACTTTGGGAATTATAAAATTTCATAGCATTACTTATGCATAATGGCATCCTGCTTCTTTAAACATTAGTCCTTACCGGACCAATGATGCTGATTTCAGATATTGGATCTTCTATTATCTCGAAGACCGTGAGTGCATAATATTGCAATCACAAAAGGCAAGTTCACACTTGCTCATGTCCTTTGATTATTTTCTGTAAAGTGTTTTGCAAATCCAGTGTTGTCATCACCTGCATTTGAAAAAGATCAGAAAACACTATTTTCATAATAATATGATTATAGGTTATTTACCATGAGGTAATAGTCTACTATGAAAGTTCCGGTGGTAAAGGAACATATTATCTAGGACTTAACAACCAATGTCGCCAGTGATTCTTGCGCCGTATATTACGCGTTAACCATGAGATTTGGAATGGGACGGAGAAGTCAGCTGGATCGGCTCCCTTTCACATGCATTGGACACTGTTCTGGGAATTTGTAAGTTGTAGATCGTGGGTATAGCCGTTTTATACGGGGGAAGTCTACCGTGGATCTGGGCTTACAAAAGACAGATATCTAGTGTTAATGGTTGTTGTGTGTATCCAATTAAGGTATAGCCGTTTTATACGGGGAAAAGACTACCTTGAGTTTGGTCATCCAACAATTGTGGTGTATGTGGGATCGCGGAGAAGGACAGTGATTGGCTTGGATCTTAGTCTGGGCCTCATACCAAGGAAGTGTGAACGAGCCTATAACTCGGATGTGCAACAAAGCTAAGATCTCTCATGGGTAAAGTGACGCACCTCTGCAGAGTATAAGAACTGTAACTTGTTACTCCTGCTCGGGAAGGAGTCGCTGAACGCTGCGGGAAAGGAACTCCATGAAAGTTCTGGTAAACCCATGAAGGCTGATGGACATAGCTTTTTAGAATAAAAGCAACCTTTGAAGAAATGTTTACGAAAACTTGCATTGCCTATGACCTATGGTCTATGGCTGTAGATAGTGCATCAAACACTTCTCTTTAGTGAATTTGCTGAGTACGCTCGTACTCAACGTATCTTCTTAACCCTTGCTAGATCTCGGAGAAACTAATGACGTTTCCAGGAAATAAGTCACTTGAAGATTTGAAGGTATTTAAGGGAGATCAACGGAGTCAAAGACCTTACCAGAATCTATCGAAGACAAGATGAAGCGTAGTATAGAAATAAAACTCCTAGAATCTAGAACCTACTTCTGTAGAACAATACTATAGTAGTACTTTCAAGCCTTATACATATATTAATAGTAGTACTTCTAAAGTAACTCCGAGTGGATCTTTGTGGTTCTTCCTGTATAATATTCCTCACTATCCGAGGAAGCTCTCTGGATCTTTTATAATATGCTATATGTAATATAAAGTGTTGTCTTGGACCCGTGATGTTTCTGTTGTACCACTCTGAGGGATATAATGCGGATGGAACGGTGTTCCATTGGTGTTATATCAACGATTATAGTGTACTACACCATGCAGTGGTATGATGGGTCACCGCAATAACCCACTTGGTTTTCCGTTTGGGAAAACTACTACCACTGCTAGGGTAGTAGATGAACCACCACCTGTTGAGATAGATCCTTTTAAGATACCTACAAGTATTGTTGATCGTGTTATGGATAATTATTATTTTGGGGATGGAACTGTCCATCCCGATGATCACTTTCTTTTTATCCATGAGTTATGCGGGTTGTTTAAGTGTGCAGGTATCACAACTAAACAGGTGAAGAAGTTACTCTCCATATCCTTGAAAGGGAGAGCTGAAGAATGGTATAAGCTGCTAAAGAATGCACAATCCATGGAATGGTAGGAAATGGCATCTCTCTTTTATTCTAAATTCTATCCTCCCAGTGAGATTCATAAGGATAGAAATATGATATATAACTTTTGGCCTTGTGATGGAGAGAGTACAACTCAAGCTTGGGGGAGATTGAAGTTACTAATGCTTAAATGGCCTATTCATGAACTCCCTAACAATATTATTATCAATAACTTTTATGCTAGGCTTTCTCTTCATGATAAAGATTTAGTAGATTCTTCTTGTGCTGGAGCATTCACACGTATGAAGGAAGAAACTAAATGGGATCTACTAGAACGTATTCAAGAGAACACTGAATCTTGGGAGAATGACAAGGGAAGAAAGTCAGGTATAAACTATGATTATGAATGCATTAAATCTTTTATGGGAACTGATGACTTCCATGATATTAGTAATGAGTTTGGTCTTGATCCTCAAGTTCTTGCAAAATGTTTTAATGCCTTTGCCTCTTATATTGAAATTCCCAAGAAAAAGTGGGACAAGTACCATGCTCCTTATAAAGACATTGTCACCCATGTTCCTGCTAGCATAGAGGTTTGTACTATTGATCCTATTTTGCATGAACCTTATGTGGAGAAAATCCCTTTTCCTGCTAAGGTAAGGGAACATTCCATTATATCTAACATGGTTAGCAAAAGTGCAAAGAAAACTGTGGAGCCTGACGAGCTTATTAATATTGAGCCCGTGGTAGCTATTGTGAAAGATCCTGTCACTAGAAACATAGAGGATGAGCATATTGTCTTTTGTGAAGACGCTACTAATATTGTTTCTCATCCTAAAAAAGTTAGAAAAGCTAGTTTCTCTGTGATTTCTGTTAGAATTGGTAATCATAGCTATTATGGTTTGTGTGATATTGGCGCTAGTTCTAGTGCTATTCCTTATGAGCTTTACAGGGAAATTATACATGAAATTGGTCCTTGTGAGCTTGAGGACCTTGATGTGGTTATTCACCTTGCTAATAGAGAGCAAGTTTGCCCCATTGGCATTGTAAGATATGTGTAGGTCCTTTGTGGTAAGATTAAATATCCTGCTGATTTTCTAGTACTTGGTAAAGAAGCTAGTAAAACATATCCTATTATCTTTGGTAGACCCTTCCTAAATACTTGTGGGGCTATTATAGATTGTAGGAAGGAAAAGGTTTTGACTAAGTTTGATGGAGAGTCTTATGAGTTTAATTTTTCCAAATTTTCCAAGACTCCTAAAATGAACTTCCTAATGATGATTTCAAGGTTGAACAACTTTCTGCTATTTCTCTTGCTCCTAAAAATGCCTTGCAGCAGTTTATGGAAGATCATGAAAGTGATGTCTTCATGAAGGAAAGAAATGAGATTGACGAGGTTTTCCTTTGTCAGCCGGAGCAACTTAAGCATAATCTACATGTGGAAGACTTGGGAACGACACTACCACCTAAAGAGGACCCTATTTTCGAATTAAAACCTTTACCTAGTGATCTTAAATATGCTTATCTTGATAATAAGAAAGTATATCATGTTATTATTAGTTCTGAACTTTCAAGAAAGGAAGAGGAAAGGTTATTGGAGATATTGAAGAAACACCGAGGAGCCATGGGTTATACTCTTGACGATTTAAAAGGAATTTCTCCCACTATATGTCTGCCTGCTATTAATAGAGCCTAATGCAAAACCAGTTGTTGAGCACCAACGCCGTCTAAATCCTAAGATGAAGGATGTGGTAAGAAATGAGGTATTAAAACTCCTTGATGATGGTATTATTTATCCTATTACGGACAGTCAATGGGTTAGCCATGTTCATTGCTTTCCCAAGAAAGGGGGAATAACTGTTGTGCCTAATGAAGAAAATGAGCTTATACCCCAAAGAGTAGTGGTTAGGTATAGAATGTGCATTGATTTTAGAAAAATTAATAAAGTTACTAAGAAAGATCATTATCCTTTGCCATTTATTGATCAAATGCTTGAGAGGTTGTCCAAAAAGACTCACTTTTGTTTTCTTGATGGTTATTCTGGGTTTTCTCAAATTGCTGTGAAAGCACAAGACCAAGAGAAAACTACTTTCACTTGTCCTTATGGTACTTATGCTTATAGGTGTATTCCTTTTGGTTTATGTAATGCTCCTGCTACCTTTCAGAGGTGTATGTCTGCTATCTTTCATGGTTTTTGTGAAGAAATTGTGGAAGTTTTCATGGACGATTTTTCCATCTATGGAACTTCTTTTGATAACTGTTTGCATAACCTTGATAAAGTTTTGCAGATATGTGAAGAAACCAACCTTGTTCTTAATTGGGAGAAATGCCCCTTCATGGTTAATGAAGGGATTGTTCTTGGACACAAGATCTATGAAAGAGGCATTGAAGTTGACAGGGCCAAAATTGAAGCAATTGAGAAGATGCCTTGTCCTAGAGATATCAAAGGTATTCGTAGTATCCTTGGTCATGCTGGTTTCTATAGGAGGTTTATTAAAGATTTATCCAAAATTTCAAAGCCCCTTACTAATCTTCTTCAAAAATATGTACCTTTTGTTCTTGATGATGATTGTAAGGAAGCTTTTGAAACTTTGAAGAAAGCTTTGACTACTGCTCCTATTGTTCAACCACCTGATTGGAGTTTACCTTTTGAAATTATGTGTGATGCTAGTGATTTTGCTGTGGGTGCTGTCCTTGGACAACTGTTGATAAGAAGTTGAATGTTATTCATTATGCTAGAAAGACTCTTGATGCTTCTCAAAAGAATTATGCTACTATTGAAAAGGAGTTCTTAGCTGTAATATTTGCTTGTGATAAGTTTAGACCTTATATTGTTGATTCAAAGGTTACTATTCATACTGATCATGCTGCTATTAAGTACCTTATGACAAAGAAGGACGCTAAGCCTAGGCTTATTAGGTGGGTGTTGCTTTTGCAAGAGTTTGATCTACATATTGTGGATAGGAAAGGTGCCGATAATCCTGTTATTTATAATCTATCTCATTTGGAAAACATTTCTTTTGACCCATTGCCTGTTAATGATATTTTTCCAAACGAGCAGTTGGCTGCAATAAGGGTAAGTCCGCATGAGAGTCCTTGGTATGCTGATTATGCTAACTTTATTGTTTCCAAGTATTTGCCTCCAACTTTTACAGCTGAGCAAAGAAGGAAATTCTTTTATGATCTAAGGTATTACTTTTGGTATGACCCACACTTATATAAGGAAGGAGTAGATGGTATTATGCAAAGATGTGTTCCAGAATTTGAACAACAAGAGATACTGAGAAAATGCCATGACAGTGCTTATGGAGGACATCATGTAGGGGACAGGACTGCACAAAAAGTTTTACAAATTGGATTTTATTGTCCTACCCTTTTCAAAGATGCAAGGAAGTTTGTCTTATCATGTGATGAATGTTAATGAGTAGGTAACATTTCTAGACACAATGAAATGCCTATGAATTATTCTCTTGTTATTGAACCTTTTGATTTTTGGGGTTTGTACTTTATCGGTCCTTTCCCCCTTCAAAAGGGTACACTCATATTCTTGTTGCTATAGACTATGTTAAAAAGTGGGTAGAAGCCATACCTACAAATATTGCTGATGGTAAGACCTCTTTAAAAATGCTTAAGGATGTTATTTTTCCTAGGTTTGGTGTGCCTAGATATCTCATGACTGACGGAGGCTCTCATTTTATTCATGGGGGTTTAAGAAAAACTCTCTCTAAGTACGATGTAAACCATAGAATTGCTTCAGCTTATCTCCCCCAAACCAGTGGGCAAGTAGAACTTTCCAATAGGGAAATTAAATCTATCTTGCAGTAGATCTAGAAAAAATTGGGCTAAAAAGTTGAATGATGCTTTGTGGGCTTATAGAACTGCTTATACAAATCCTATGGGGATGTCTCCTTACAAAATGGTCTATGGGAAATCTTGCCACCTGCCTTTAGAATTAGAACACAAAGCTTATTGGGCAGTGAAAGAGTTGAATAGAGATTTTAAACTTGCTGGTGAGAAAATATTGCTTGACATGAGTGCCTTAGATGAGTGGAGGAGTGAAGCTTATGAAAACGCTAGACTCTTTAAGGAAAAAGTAAAAAAGATGGCATGATAGGAGGATTCTCAAAAGAGAGTTCCATGTTGGGGAGAAAGTTCTTTTGTATAGGTCTCATCTCAGATTTTTTGCAGGGAAACTACTCTCAAAATGGGAAGGACCTTTTGTTATTGAGGAAGTATATCGTTCAGGAGCTATCAAAATATCTTCTCTGAAGGATGACACAACACAGGTGGTGAATGGTCAAAGACTAAAACATTATATTTATGGGGATTCTTATAATGAAGATGTTGATGTTATTCAA
Organism: Avena longiglumis; assembly: GCA_030063025.1. Classification (NCBI taxonomy): domain Eukaryota; kingdom Viridiplantae; phylum Streptophyta; class Magnoliopsida; order Poales; family Poaceae; genus Avena; species Avena longiglumis. Next base: position 463,490,169 of record CP125974.1, read on the forward strand.
ATGGTAACCCTAGAGGAATTTATTAGAAAACAAACACCAGAAACTACAGAGTTCGTCTTTGAATAGGTAAAAAAGGGGTGAAAACAGAAGGTTTGTGAAATCCTGATCTTTTTATATTTTTGGTGTTTTCAATACATAAGGCAAGTTATGAGACGGAATAGAGGAGGAACCGGAGGCCGGGGTGGTTAAATCGACCCCAGGCGCGGGCCCCAGTTGCCCCGCGCCTAGAGGGGGTGTGAGCACCCCGAGCTTCGAATCCGCCTCGTTTTCATATCAGAACCTTCCTTATGCTTTGAAACTTCGTAATATATAACCCCCCGAATTCCCCGAGGTTCTTGCATCGAGTTCTCGTCGTGTTTTTGTTTCGATCTATTTCTATCAGGCAAATTCTCAGTTTTGGAGCTACAATGTCTTCCTCTGGATCACCCATAGAGGATTCCTCTGCGGATGTCCTCAAACCATACATGTATGAGTTGAAGATCCATCCCAGAGAGTTGATTCTCAAAGATGGGAAGGTACAGATGAAAAAAGTTCAAGGCCCCAAGGGAGAAGGAAGTCTGGAAGACAGGATGGAAGCATTGGAGTAGGAGTTTTTCAGGTACAAGAAGAAGGCGGAATGTGAAGTAGATGTTATTCACAAGATAAGTTCAGAACTCATCGCCAAACACAAGGAGGAGGTGGATGAGATCCGAGAAGAAATCTTCTTGCTCCGTCAGACTACCAACCAATTACAAGCACAACTCTACGACATACAAAATCAGAACTATGAGTATGAGGCTAGATTTTATCGCATAAGCTCTGCTGCTAGTTTCAGGATTGCAGAGACAAGGACATACTTTTTGTATGGGGAACCTTTGCCTTGGAAGTTTTATTATGACAAGAGAACACCACCACCACCGAAGGAGTAATTCGTCATCAGGTTTGGCATCCCCTTGGCTTGTTCCAAGCTTGGGGGGAGTGCCGCGGTATCATAATCATTATCTTTTATCTCTTACCTTTTTAGTGGATTCATATATTTGGTAGAGAGGTTATCTTATAGGTTGGTTTTCATGTGGAAGTATCTCTCCTTTAGTTGATTATCTATGTATCCCTTGGTGTGAGTGCCTTTATTGGAATATTAATGACAAGTTTCATCTTTTACTTTTTGCACTTCTTATTTTAGTATGCAATCTCTATTATATGATGGATCTTGTTGACAAGTATTGGCATCACTTTGGGATCATCAAGTGGATCTAAATTGGTTTTGGCAAACCGAGTTCTGGTCAGTAGCAATACTTTTTGAGGTTTGAAAGAAAAAGAGAAAAGCTTACAGGTATTTTGTATCATTTATTTTCTTTCTTGTTGGCTCATAAGCTTAGTATTCTCTATTTAAGATATTTTGTGTCTTCAAGGAAGATTGCATGTTTGGCTTTATTACTTGTATGTTTGCTTGTTTCTTTCAACTCTCGTGCTTGCTACCCAGCCTTGCTAGCCAAAAACCTGTTTTGAGAAGGCATACTTCTCATGTTTCTAATCCCTTTGAACCAAAACCTTTGACATTTGTGTCCACCATATCTCCCTATTAGCAATTGCTATTCCAAGCAAATTCTCAAGCTTCATCTATCTTTCGAATTAAAAGGTATGTTTTATGTGAAAACTAGTTAGTAAAGCTCTCACGAACTTGATGGCACGCCTTATTTTCTTGCCCCTAATAGACTTGAACCATTGTGCCATCGAAGTTGTATATGCTTGCATCTATACGTTGGAATTAGCAGAACCGTGTTGTCACGGGGAACGTTTTCAACATTGCACATGTACTTTTGTACTCAGTTGATATCATGCTCTTTTGTCTATGGATATCAATGGTGTGAAATAAAGAGGGAACTTGTAAGTCCATGTAGTTTGTATTCGGTGTTAGAGAAACGCCTGGGCCGCTAGCCTAAGCCATGCCTAATCATGGTTGAAACTTGCAGCATCACCATAGTGAGCCATCTATGAAGCATCCTCAATAAAAATCTATGCACATAGTAAATAAAAATATCGCTGAGATGCTCACTGTCTGCTTGCCTTGTCATTTTGGTTATGGGAAATCTCCTGTACCATGTGCAAGGGGTACACCGTTGGTGGTTCTCTATGATACGGATGTACTTACAATGACAAGAACTTACCGGTGACTAAAGTTGAGTAGCATGAGGAGTGACCCTCATATTCAAGGGACATGGGATTTCCAACTTATATTTCGTCAAGCATATACTCCATCTGTGTGCACTTTAACCTTAATCATCTCAAGATGCCTCTGATAGGGGCAATAAGGGCTCAAAGCTAGTAAGTACCATAATCTTTTGGAAGCTCTTTATGACTTGTAATCCCTGGTACCCTCTATAAAGGGACCTTTATCCTAGTTACCAAGTTGAGTCAGTAAACCTACTTCCTCTCTATCTCTAGCAAGCATTTGAGTTATTGTGTTTCAAGCATTCATATGGTGATTTATTCAATCATGTTCCCTATCTTCCTTGTTTGCACAAGACTCTTATCTATTGAGTATTACTTTGAAAGCCTTCATTGAAAAATCTTTTTTGAGAAAAGAGTGCCCCTGTTATAAAACTTCTACAAAAAGATTTTTATGAAACTGTTTGCCAGCTGTTGACCAAGAACAAGAGTTTGTCAATTCCAATTATGATTTATATTTATGCCTCTCTAATGTGACCGCTGCACTTGTTGCAAGATAAGTTATATAATGGTGAGTTGCTTGCTTATATGATTTCTGCAATGGTAAGTGTGATGCTTCTTGTCCGTATTCTTTTATCGACACTTCACTCCATAAACCTGTGGACATGTTTACTGAGCTCAGTATTCTCTTGGCGAAGGTCTAAGCTTGGGGGAGTTGATACGTCCAATTTGCATCACCATTCTATTTCATAATTTGTCTCTATTCATTGATATATGTCTTATTATGAAGTATTACTTATGTATTTTCCACTGTTTTGCATGTTGGATGATTCTTGGAGGATGGACTATCGGAGTCTGGATTCTGATGGAAAAGGAGGTGTTTTGATGCAATTTCGCGAAGATCAGAAAAATACCAGAAAAATACGGGAAAATTATATTTTCTTGGAAGACTGAGGAAGCCAGAAGGGGAGGAGAAGAAGGGCCACAGGGGCCCACACCCCCTAGGCGCTGGCCCACCTGACCCCGCGCCTAGGGCAGGTGTGGCCCACCTGCCTGGCCTCCGACTCCACCCTCTCGCCTATATCTTCCTCACGGAACCCTAATACCAGGGGAGCGACCACAGATAGATTTCCGCCGCCTCTACGGGGCGGAAAAAACCGAGAGAGAAAGATCTCTCCGGCAGAAAGATTTCTGCCGAGGAATTCCCTTCCCGGAGAGGGGAGATCATCGCCATCAACACCGTCATCAAGCTAGGCTTCATCAGGATCATCATTGTAACACCCTCAGAATCGGACCTATGCAAGTTTTAGCGAAAACCCGCCAAACCCGCATAGAAACGATTCAAAGGTGCCCACCAGGCACTTTCGTGCGGGTGGAAAACGAAGTAATAACAGTACACAACAGTCCTCGATGGGACCCACAGAACAGATATATATAACAGCGACTCCATGAGTCAAGAATACAGATATAATATACAAAGATCCAAATCACCTTGAAAAGATACAGCGTCCGTCTACGGACAAGGTGCAAATGGGGCTAAGAGCCCTGAAGAATAACCAATGGCGTCCATAACCCTGCCCAGGCCAAGCCGGAAGGGTAACCCTGCTAACGACGTCGATCTCAAAACCTGCTTAAACAAAAGGGGTGCCGACAAAGGGCAAAGGAAAACGAAGGAGCGTCGATCTGAGGCCGATGCAGCGAGGCTAGAATTCGGTCCTCTCCTACAAAGGTATGGTGGGATCAAGCGGCGTGGCAGCATGCACTAAACAACCTATAGAGACTCGATACAACTGGCGGCTATCAGAGAGGGGTAAGAAAGACCTATTCGTATCCAACCTGATACTAGCATCAAACAAACCCATCCTGGCGTTTCCCCCTCGAGACCAAACGAGGAAGTCAACCGAGGAACTCACACAGTTGGCAGTTTTTCTTATTCAGTTATAGTTGCGGCACTTTACTAGTCAGGTTTAGATAATCATCCTGATAAAGTAAGCAGTGGGCACTTTTAGTTAACCATTCCGTTATAGTTACAACGCTTACTAATCAGATACAATTAGCATGAGACAACCCCAAAACCCAGCAGTTGTTGGTACTTTTATTTAGCCATTCCGTTGTAGTGAAGCTGATTACTATTCATATCGGATACAAGTAAATTTGTAACAGAAAACTTTAGTTATAGTTGTCTATGATCAAGCACTGTGCTCCAAGTCGTCCATAACCGCGGACACAGCTTCTCGAAAAGATTTAACCCTGTAGGGGTGCACCAAAGTATCCACAGGCACTTCGACACTTTTTGCCAGATCAGTTAACATACACCCATCGGTATGTCGGCGGGGCCTAAGTCACGACGTTTCGGACCAAAGCAATGCGTGGGGCCACCCACCAAGTCGACACCCTAGCGAAGTCGGCCGGTCTCGAGACGTCTTGGGGTTTGGGTAGACTGTGAACGACAAAGAAATCCCCAAACGGGATGCCGACACCGCTAAACGTGACCCGATCCTAAAGACAGTGTGCTCCTCGCACAAACGTAATAAAGCGATAACATGGCATAAGTAGGATAGTAAATAAAACCTCAAACTAGTTTGTGGCCCCAGACAATACTTTGAAATCAGGTAATAATCAATGGGGCCCATATCTCCCCACTGGTTAGCGCTCGATCTCGGAACAGTGTCAAGAACTCGGGTCCACGGACACAAGTGGTGATGAAACCAAATCCTACCTATCACCCACCGATGCCTCTGCTTAATTCAATTTTAGTTGTTAAACAGTAATTAAAGTGAGCGAAAAGTAAAGCCATGAGCATCTCCAACGTCAACATGCGGCAATCCTCCAACAATTGTGGTACTTGACGACACTCAACAACACTTGAGTAAGCGACTACGACGCGCAAGTCCAACTATCTACCAAACAACAGGTAATAGGGTGTGTCCAAGGCAATATACGACTGCAAGGGATATCATGGGTACGAAAACTAGAGCATCGCGACACAGATAGCAATAGATCAACAGGAGGGAATAAATACTATAAAAGTAAGATAGGTAGAAAGGGGGAGATGCTCGCCTGAAAACATTGCCGAAGGTTCGACAGAAGATCGGGCGAAGCTCACATCAACTCACGGCCTTATCCGCGAAGAAGCAAAACACTAGAAGAAACACCGGATGCAATATTTAATACAACGGCAGAAGATCGGCATGATGCATGTATGATGTATGACATGGCAAGGTGCGATGCAATTAGGTCATATTAAGCGGAACCGGGGTCCCGACATTTAATAAAACGGTTCAAGTTATTTAGGTACCCCGCAATTTAAATGTTGCATTATCAAGGCAAAAGATAGCACCGGTTCGCTACACAAGTTTAAATGAGGCCAGTATAAGGCTAGATTTGCCCGCATATGGGCCCCATATTTAATTATTAGGTGAATCGGCGGAAGGCCCCCAAACCACATGACAAGATGCATGCAAGTATGACAATTTAATATGCAACAGGTTTTATTTCATTTATAAAATAAGGCTCGAGAAAAGGGGTCACACATTGAGGGGTCTCGACGATCTTGGGGTTCCGGGGTTCGGGGTTCGGTCTCAGGGTCCAGGGTTCGGCGGATTTGGTCTCGGCGGGCTCGTTCTCGGGTACAGAGGTAGGTCTTGTCGCATCCAGGGTGAAACACTCGGCGTCCTCGAGGGAGTACTTGTCGCACATGTGGCCTTCGGGTTTTATGACGATGATCTTGTCGTTTCGATGTCGGGGTCTCGACATCCGTGAAGAGAACCTTGTCGCCCTTGGGCGAAGAACATGTCATCCCGTGGGTCCGTGTAGAAGTGCTCGATGACCCATGACGGAGGTCTCCGGTTCGGCTTCGTTTTCCATGAAGGAGATCTTGTCGCTTGGTATCCGTGTGGAAGAACTCGAGGTCGATGGCGAACTCGTCCGTGCACGGGTTTTCGGAGATCTTGGCGCGTCACCGGTTCGGATGTCGCGGCTTGGTCTTCGCATGCATGTCTGCGTTCTTGGACTCGGAAGAAGTCCTTGAGGTTCTGTCGACTCCTTGGGAGTGACAAGTCCGTGTTGGAGAGCTTGGTACTTGGTCATCGAACACCACATATCTAGTACCACGTCAACCTCACTTCTCCATATCGCATCGGGCCACATAACTCATCCAGAGCTACAAAGGGCATAGGCGAGGAGACGCTGCGTGGGCGGGTCTGCGGGCGGCGAGGGCGGCAGGTGGTTGGGGCTCGGGCCGGCACGGGATCGGAGGTCGCGGAGAGGTGCATCGCGAGGGTTCTTGCAGGGTGGGACGGCTGGACGCAGGCAGCGGAGAGAGGCAGCCCGGCGGGCGAAGTCCCGGGACTGGCGGTGGAGGGCGGCGATGGCGGAGGCGTCCGGTGGCGAGGCGGCGTGCATGGCGGTTGGCGGAGGTTGCAGGCGGCCTGGGCGGAGGTGCGGGCTCGTCGGGCGGCGGAGCCGAGGCGCGGCCTAAGCTCGCGAGGAGGAGGAGCGGGGTTGGGGAAGAGGAGGTCTTGGTGGCGCGGAGGAGGCGCCAGGCGGGCGGCGACGGGAGAGGCGGCCCGGCGAGGAGGGCTGGCGATGGGGTGGAGGAGCGAGGCGAGGCGGCGGGGTGGCGCGGAGAGGAGGTGGAGCGGGGCCGGGGTCGGCTGGCGCGCCGTGGCGGAGGGGACTAGGGCGGGAGGAGGAAGAAGGAGGGTGGGGAGGCGAGCGCGGGGTCGGGGAGCGTCGGGTGAGGGAGAGGTTCTCGGGGGGAGGTGCGATGCAGGGGGGGTGGTTGGTGGGCGGTGGGTCCAGGGGTGGCCAGGGGAACGGGGTGTGTGCGCGTGTGTTGCGTGAGTGCGTGTGTGGGTGTGGGCCTGGGGGGTGTGGACCGGCTGGGGTGAGTGTGTGTGTGGTGTGGGATTGAGAGAGAGGAGGGGTGAGGTGGCGCATGGTGATAGGATGAGTGGGTGAGGGTTGGTGAGGTGGCGCGACGGGGTTGGCCGGGGTGAGGTGGCCAAAAGGGGTGGGTAGACTAGGTTGGGTGGGTTTAGGAATATGGGGTAGACCGATTTAATTTCTGGGGTGGTCGTTCGGGTCATTCGGCCCGTTCGACTACCCCCGCTAAAACAATTAAACTTTTTATTTGTTTTAAACGGGCCGTATGCAAACCGATAGCGGCCAAAATAATTAATCCGGAGAACCGGGCTTTGCGTTTGAATTAAGATGGGGCGTTTGGAAAACAAATCGGGCTTTGCGAAAAATAGTTTTAGACAAACAACACAACATGATGACGATGCAATGCACAAATTCAACGCGATTTTCTAGTAGTGGTTTTGCGGGATGCCACAATCATCGTCATCCACACCATCATCTCCACCATCACCATCATCACCACTTCGTCCCGCTATAACAATTGTGTTGGATATTGCTTTAGTTCTTAGGGGAAACTTTCCCGGTGTTAATTACTATTGTAGTTGATGCTTGTGAGTGGAACCATTGGATTATTGTTTATGTTCAGATTGTTATCCATCACCATATCATCTTTGATCATGATCCATATGATGTCTTGTGAGTAGTTCGTCTAGTTCTTAAGGACATGGGAGAAGTCATGTTGTTATTAGTGGATCTGTGTTGAGTTATTATTCAATGGTTTAGTATATAAGTTGTGGTGATATTCTTCTAGTGTTGTCATGTGAAAGTCGACTACATGATACTTCACCATTTATGGGCTTAGGGGAATGAATTGTGTATTTGGATACTAATTGTGTGGTTGTCGGTGTGACAGAAACCTGAACCCCCGTTAGGACACCTTTGCACAAGGGAGCGTAGGATCTCAGAGTTTAATGCTGTGGTTAGGTTTTTATCTTAATTAATTTCATGTAGTTACGGATGTTTGTGGGGGTTTAATCATAAGTATGTATTAGTCCAAGTAAGGTCGGTACATTAGCACAGGTTCACCCACACAACACTTACAACACCAAAGAAGTGTACTCAGCTATTTGAAGCGAAAGCACTTGACAGAATTCCCATGTGTCCTCGAGAACGTTTGGTCCTTATAAGTATTTCCACCGGCTTGTCCTTTGCTAAGAAAGGATTGGGCCACTTGCTGTGTTTGTTCTTTATTAATTGCACTTTGTTTTGTTGCTTTATCAAAAAACCACTAAAAATATGTTTGCTAAGTATTTATAGAGATTCCTGCTCCACCACTAGTCAACACCTTCTGCTCCTCGTTGGGATCGACACTCCTATTTATTGAAAGTACTACGATACACCCCCTATACTTATGAGTCATCAAAGTGCACACGCCTCACCATTTTGGTGCGATCGCTTCCCAGAAGCTAAGGTATAACATCTCTCGTGGTACGTGATGTTGGATCACCTGACGATCATACTGCAGTGCTCCCCTCATGGCTGCAACCGCATAGCGGCGAGAGCCCATTTTTCTACAAGGTCATGTGGGAAACCCATGGCGAGTTCTCGGATGATCTCATAGAGAGCTTTAGTTCAGCTAGTACGTCATAGAACGTGTCTGAACTGAAGCTGGAGATGGAATCGGTAGCTTCTGATCTATCGAGATGCAGGAAAGAAACCATCGATAGCGTGTGTCTCTAGATACGTATGATGTAGAATGAGTTGAGGGCTCTGCGTAACTATCCAGGGCGAGTCGTACCTACCACGGAGGAGAGAAGGATAGTTGAAAATTTATGGTATCGTATTCAGTGGCGCTCGAAAGGAGACAAGAACACCCAGTTTTTTCATTTGTGAGCCCACCAAAGGAAAAATAAAAATTGGGTGGCTCAATTAACAAGGCCAGATGGAACTACCACATGTGATGACACCGAAATGGGGAATATTGCTACTGCATTTTTACAAGCAACTCTATGTGACTGAGGCTATTTCATGCATGGGTGAGGTCTTACAATGTGTACCTATAAGGGTGGACACAACGATGAATCATAACATGGATGTGCCTTTTGACGCGTATGAGGTGAAGAGGGCACTGTTCGAGATGTATCCAACTAAGTCACATGGTTCTGGCGGTTTCCCTGCGCACTTTTTTTTAGAGAAACTAGGAGGTGTTGGAGAGGAGGTGTATGCGGTGGTGCTTCGGATTCTAAGACAAGACAACCTAGGGGTAATCAACAAAACCTTTATTGTTCTGATTCCAAAAGTGGCGAGCCCAATGGAGTTGGGACAGTTTAGACCGATTAGCTTGTTCAATGTGATGTATAAGATTGCATCTAAAGTGGCGGAAAAATAGGCTGAAGTTTATCCTCCAAGAGATCATTTCGGAGGAGCACTCGGCGTTTGTGCTAGGAAGACTGATCACAGATAATATCATCACGACATATGAGTGTATCCATTTTATGAAGCGTAACAAGGAGAAGAAACATCATTTTTGTGAGGCCTATGATTGTGTTGAGTGGAGGTACTTGGAGGTGATTATGTTGAAGTTGGGCTTCAGTGCTTCCTTGGTGGCTATTATCGTGAGACTTGTGACTACAGTATCTTTCTCGATGCTTATTAATAGAGTACCGCAGGAAGAGTTCCAGTTGTCAAGGGGACTCTGTCGGGGCGACCCTATATCCTCATATTTGTTTTTGTTGGTAGCACATGTTCTTTTGTGCCTTCTAAAAACCCAAGTTCATGAAGGAGATATGCCCTAGAAGAAAATAATAAATGGATTTAATTATCATATCTCAATTATTTCATAACAGTTCCATACTATGTTATAACTGTATCAAGTGGAAATATTGATATATGTGTTGTATGTAAACAAACCAAGTCCCTATTAGCCCCTATATATACTACTTTGTTGGGGAAATGATGATCAAGGTTTCCTGATCATGGAGCATTTATGCCAGCTGACTATGAAGTCATATCATTAGTGGATGATGTGATGGACATTACTCATATAAGTATTGCAACACGATCAAGTCATAAAGTTCATCATTGCAATAGTTAGAAATGAAGTATCCTTCTCCTTTGACCATGATATCATATTAATCACCATCATCCGAGGATGCTTTGGTTGTATCAACCGTCACACCATAATAGGATGATCATAAAGATATCCATTGGGTATTTCAGAGGGATATGTTGAGGCCTATGCATCAAGATCAGGATTTTTTCACCCGCATGACGACAAGATACATAGAGCCCACTGAGTAAGATTACATCCATAATGTTGCAACATGTGACTAGGTCACATGGATGTGGATGGAGTATCACGGGAACGAGTACAACAGCACTTGTCGGTAACGATATTGAACAAGGTATGTGATACCGATGATCAGATCTCATACAAGCCAAGTATCGAAGTAAGAAAGGGAATTGTACTTGATGTTTACGGTTCAAATGACATTAAACATCGTGGAATGCACAAGGGTCATTATGGGCATCCCAGTCCTATTGATCATTGATATGAGAGGTGTATCGATCATGTCTATGATGTTCCTGAACTGTATGGTAACACACTTAAGTGTTCAATGACACTTAGAGATCATTATGGAATCATAGGAAGTAAGAGAAGAGAAAACTAGAAGTGTTCCGAGAGAGAACCGAAATCGTTCCGGGAAGATCCGAAGCTTTTTGGATTGAACCAAAAGGTACTTCGGGACAAAAGGAATTTAATAATATGTATTTAATATTAATTATTGAGATTAATATTAAATATATATTTAAAATTAAATTTGAAAGGGTAACTTCCCTAATGGGCCAAGTTCCTGAAGGAAATAAGGCCCAAGTGGTCAGCCACTCCAAGGGGGCAAGCCGTCGGCCAAGGGCCATGGGCCGCATGGGTGGGGCCCACCCGGCCACTTCTTAGTCCCACCACAGGACTTGTGGAGATGGGGTCTCCCCTTTTACCCTATATAAGGAAGGTCCTATGGGTGGGAAAAACAACAATTGATATATTCTCTAAGGAAGTTTCCTTAGAGAATCTCTCTCTCATTGGCTTTTGCGATGGCGCGGTTCCTAGAAGAGCTGTACATACAAGAGATGACATCGCTGCGGCACGCCATTATGTTGCAGGGATTCCAGGTAAAAGATCTACTTCCGCACTCTCAGTAGGGATCAGAGAACCAGAGGTTGTCATCATGCACCGGATGTGTGTGAAACCACGGGGGTGCTGCCACTTGTGGCACCCGGATTGCCGTGCAAGGACCAGGGTGACTTGTGAGGATCTTCGCGAACTTGAGGACGGCTACGAGTATGACTACATCATCCACGTTCCCCATGGAACATTAAACGCTTTCGGTCTACAAAGTTATGATACCAAAATATCTCCCTTATAGTATTACTCCTAGATATATAGTAGCATGGGTGTTGCGCTAGTCATGAAATATTTGTGTTTTCTACTACGAACCCCTTCAGTTCAGTCATTAGCACTCAATAGAATTAAGGTGGCTTCCATAGCTCCATCTGTGAACCATCTTCTATTTGATCATATGCTATTCTTCGAAGCAAGTACAAGGAGGGATACTACGTAAAGGAGGTTCTTACAAAGTATTGCAATGCTTTAGGGTAACCAATAAATATGGACAAGGCATCTATATTTTTTAATAAGGGCTGTCGAGAAGTGATCATGCAAATTATAAAAAATGAGTTGGTAGTATACGGGAAAACCCTCAATGAAAAGTACCTGGGGATGCGGGTGTTCCAAGAGTGGGACTTTCAAATACCTCAAAGACAAGGTATGGAAGAACATCCTAGGGTTGATGGAATAGTTACTATCAGTAGGAGGGAAAGAGATCTTGATCAAGGCAGTGGCTCAAAGAGAGCTAGTTCGGGATGATGTCACGATGTGGGTGGGGGTTGCACAAGCTGGCTGGCTCGAGGACAAGATCCCCTCGGGCGATTGATCCATGAACTGATTGGCTGGAGAATGGTCACGGATGACGCCCAGCACTGTCGTGGGACGCTTCGTTGGAAACTCCAAGAGCAAGGTGTGATGAGCACAACAACAAGTTTTCCCTCAGTAAGAAACCGAGGTTATCGATTCAGTAGGAGGAAGGAAACGTCTCAAAGGTGTTAAAAGCAACGTGGAAACCTGCACAACACAAACTCAAGACTTTGCCCCAACGAATCAGTGAGGTTGTCAAGCTCACCGGTTTGCTGTAACAAAGGATTAAACGTATGGTGTGGAAGGTAATGGTTTGCATCAAGTAAACAAGTAACAGTGGAGGATGTATCAATGGTAAATATTGGAACGGGGTCCATAGTTCACTAGAGGTGCTCTCCTTAGATAAACATCATGGCATGAAGGGTAAACAAATTACAGCAGGGCAATTGACAGGAACTGAGCAAGGCATAACAATGCAATACCAGACAAAAAGATCCTATGAGATTCGATTGGGAAATACAACAATATACATAGACCACCATCCAACTGCATCTATGACTAGAAGTCCACCTTCAGGTTATCATCTGAACCCCCTCAAGTATTAAGTTGCAAGCAACAGACAACTGCTTTAAGCAAAGTGTGTAAGGTAAACAATCCACTTGTTCTATGAACAAGAGACTATTATTTTCTCCCTAGTGGCAACAACATATCTACAACCGAAGAGATTTCTGTCACTTCCCTTGGAAACTAGAGGCATGAACCCACTATCGAGCATAAATACCCCCTCTTGGAGTCACTAGCAACTTCTTGGCCAAGATAGCTACTAACAACGGAGAGCATGCAAGATCACAAACAACACAGACATGATAGAATCATAAAGACGAAACCATTAATAAATCTGACATAGTAATCTCAATATCCATCGAATCCCTACAAATACAACATGCATGATTACAAATAGATTAGATCTTGATCATGAACGGAGCTCACAAGATCTATACATGAAAGCACAAGGAGGAGATACAACCATCTAGCTACTACATGGACCCGTAGTCCAAGGTGGAACTACTCATGCTTCATACCAGAGGCTGGCATGATGAAGAAGAAGGCCTCCGGGATGATCTCCCCTCCGACAGGGTGTCGGGAAGAATTTCAGATCCCCCCAATCTAGGGAAGATGGTGGCGGTGGCTACAGAAGGTTTCGTGGAGTTTTGATCGGGCGCCTAGGGTTTCTGCATCGGGGGTTTCTTATAAGCGAAGAGGCGAGGCTGGGATGTGGCCAGGAGGCCCACACCCTACCCAGGCGCGGGGTGGGCCCACCCGTGCCTAGGGGGGTCTGGCCGCCCTGGTTCGCTTCTCCGTCTCTTCTTTGGACTTCGTGTCCCCCACAGTAAAATATTGACTTTGGCTTTTGTCCCGTCCAATTCCGAGAATATTGATTTTCTGCCTTTCCGGAACCTAAAACAGAAGAAAACAGACAACTGGCACTGTGGCAACTTGTTAATAGGTTAGTTTCAGAAAAGATATAAAAACACCTCAAAGTGTAGACAAAGCAAAGCAAAGTAGATACTAAACAAGCATGAAGCATAAAAAATTATAGATATGTTTCCGACGTGTCAAGCATCCCCAAGCTTAACTCCTGCTCGTCCTAGAGTAGGTAAGTGATAAAAAGAATAATTTTGGAGGTTACATGCACCGTCAAAACCAAGATCAAATCATTTGCAATCATTGAAAGCTGGGAACAAAGAACTCTAAACATGTACATGAAAGATGGAGTTCAAACAATAGGACATAGTAACTATGCATGCAACATGAAAGGCTACAAACAAAGATCATGAATAACATGCATTGAAAAACATTTGTTTGTTTCACATATAGAAAACATGGCATAGTGGCATTTAGCTTGCCCCTCATAGAGTAGAAAATATATGCATAGGACACCTTCAAAGTTCACAAGGGTGACTATAAACAAGTAACACAAGAATAAGTAATATCATAATATGCATTAATCAATAAGTTTTGGGACACTGCACACATGATGACAACTATGCTCTCTTAATGGTGCCTAAAAGTAGAAGGTGGAGACTCAAATAATGGTGTAAGAAAGGTCTTTCACAAAGGGAAGCAGGGATTTCAAGTTTCAAAAAGAGCTTCCAAAAATTATGGTACTTGTTAGATTTTAGCCCTCATTGCCCCTATCATAAGCATCTTGAAGTGGTTAAGGTTAAAGTGAACAAACTATGGAGTATATGCTTGACAAAGTATAAGTTGGCAATCTCAAGTCCCTTGAATACGAGGGCCACACCTCATGCTACTCAACTTCAGTCACCTATAAGTTCTTGTCATTGTAAGTACATGCGTATCATAGAGAACAGCCAACGGGGTACCCCTTGCACACGGTATATGAGCTATCCCATAACCAAAATGACAAGGTAAGAAGACAATGAGCATCTCAGCGATCTTTTTATTTACTATATGCATAGATTTTTATTGAGGATGCTTCATAGATAGCTCACGATGGTAATGTTGAAAGTTTCCACCATGATTAGGCATGGCTTAGGCTAGGGCCCAAGCATTTCTCTAACACAAAATACATACTCCATGGACTTACAATTTCCCTCTTTATTTCACACCGATGACATCCATAGACAAAAGAGCATGATATCAACTGAGTACAAAATACAAGTGCAATGTTGAAAACGTTCCCGTGACAGCACGGTTCTGCTAATTCCAATATATAAGTGCAAGCATATACAACATAGACGACACAATGGTTCAAGTTTATTAGGGGCAAAGAATGTAAAGTGTGCCATCAAGTTTGTGAGGGCTTTAATCACTAAGTTTTCACATAACAAAATAGTTTTTAATTGGAAGATAGCTAAAAACAAGAATATACTTGGAATGGTGTAACACACCATGCATAGGAGTTTATAGTGGACACGTTGGAATAACTTGGTTTCTTGGGAGTTGGAAGAATGAGTAGAACTTACTCATACAAGTGGAGGCTAGCAAAATACCGGGAGCAACCAACTAAGAGAGCAATAATGGCCATAATCATGCAGAGCAATAAAACATTACTAATCAAAGCATATAGTGGTACTACAAGTCAAGGACTAAACGATCATAGAGGATATGGTGACTTGTTAGAGTCATAACATGGTGTGAGCATGTGCCAAGTCAACCCAAACAAAGCATCAAAGGAGAATACCACAATACTATGCTTTTGTATGCTAAAACAACGCATAATTTTTTTCAAGGCACACTAAGAAATCCCAATTGTTTGGAACAAGACATGCTACAACAATAATATAAGTCACAGTCAATGCAAGCTCCTCTTGCACTTTCAAGCAGGAACTTCCTACTCCTTTCCAACACCAAGCAACTTATTTGCAAAAACACAGCGAGAATGGGGGTCCAAACTACTTTATTCAAGCAAACTAAACAAACCAAATGAAAACTAATAAAAACGAAGTGTCTAGACAGACCTGAGCTTTTTATTGATGAAGAAGGGGATGCCTTGGGCATCCCCAAGCTTTGACGCTTGTACCTCTTGGATATTTCTTGGGGTGACACCGGTGTGGCATCCCCAAGCTTGAGCTTTTGTCCATTCTTCATCTCATTACATCATTCTCTCTCTACACCTGAAATTTTTTCCTTCATAGAAAACTTCACACAATCTTCATTAGCAATATTAGTGTATTCAAAAGATAATAGACCCTTAGGTAAAGCTTTGGAACAGCAAGACTTTTCACTAAAAACACATTCTACTGTAGCAACTCCTTCAAAAAGCTCAATTCACCTAAAGAGAACTCAAAAAGGAATCAATAAGAAGCAAATGCAAATAATGGTAGAAATCTGTCAAAACAGACCATCGGATAGAAACCGATTTTTTTGAAGACCTTCTGTTGATCAAATCAAAAAGTGTTGAACTAACTAAAGTTAGCTAACATACTAGAGGATTTATTCATACATTTTCATCTCAATCCGAGTTACAAAGACTCCTCACGATTGTTTTGGTGGAGGACAGAAATCTGTTTCGGGGAAGCAACTCCCCAAATCTTACTTCCCTCTCATTAGAGGTCATTCTTGGCACAAAAAGCAAACAAAAAGGATAAGGAGCGGTCATTACAGAAGTAATAACTTCCAAGACTCAAGGAAACTCTTGGATTATCTCCCAACAAGTACTTTTCTTTAACGCATTTAAGTTAGGCACAAGAAGCAAGAAAAATCAAGTATTTTCAAATGAGGCAGCATTAACATCAAACCTTGCTTTCAAAGGAGGAGCAAAAAGCAACTTCTCTCTCCTCATAGGGAAGTGTTCAATATCTTTATTGAATGGAAATTGATATGTAATGGTGCCTTCTTTCATATCAATGATGGCACCAACAGTTCTAAGAAAAGGTCTTCCCAAAGTAATAGGACAAGAAGCATTGTATTCAACATCCAAAACATAGAAATCCACAGGGACAAAAGCATTGTTAACCATAATTTGAACATCATTAATACTTCCCATGAGTTTCTTTTTAGCATTATCATTGAGTGGGACATCTAAATAGCAATCCTCCAAAGGTGGCAAATCAAGCATTTCATAAATCTTCATAGGCGTAATAGAGACACTGGAACCAAGATCACATGAAGCTTTGAGATCAAAGTCATTTACTTGCATCACTACTAGGAAAAGGCCTATCAGTTGCGCATCATTTTGGGACTTCTGTGGCGCATATGGGATGTGCCACTATTATCTCGCCACTAAAGTGTAGTTCTGTGGCGCATATTGATATGCGCCACCGAAGTCTCAAAAACTTCTGTGGAGCATATTGCTAAAATGCGCCACAGAAGTCCCGAACCAGATCTCAAACTTCAGTGGCGCATATTGCCAATATGCGCCACAGATTTCAAAAAAAAAGGCCAAATCTGGCCGGAGTGGGAGGTGGAGGGTGGAGGAGGAGGAGGCTCGCTAGAGTAGCAGGCCGCTAGTGTAGGAGGAGTACGAGGAGTAGGAGGAAGGTTTGCCGGAGTAGGAGGCCTCCGATGTAGGTGGAGTAGGAGGGGAGGGGTCGCCAGAGTAGGAGGGGTCGCCGGAGTAGGAGGAGAAGGAGGCCGTCGGTGGAAGAGGAGGAGTAGTAGGAGGAGGAGGAGTAGGAGGCAGTGGAGGAGGTGTCACCGGAGGTGGTGGAGGCCATGGCCAGAGTAGGAGGAGTTGACCAGAGAGTGTAGAAGGAGGAGGATAAGAGGAGGAGAGAAGAAGGGGAGGAAGAGAAGAAGAGGAGGAAGAGAAGGAGAGGAAGAAGGGGAGGAAGAGAAGAAGAGGAGGAAGAGAAGGAGAGGAAGAAGGGGAGGAAGAGAAGAAGAGGAGGAAGAGAAGGAGAGGAAGAAGGGGAGGAAGAAGGGGAGGAAGATAAGAAGTGGAGGAGAGGAGTAAAGGGGAGAAGGATAAAAGAGAGGGAGGGCACCACAGAAATTCAAAATTTGAATCCCAACACTTCTGTGGCGCATATGTGAGAAATGCGCCATAGAAGTTTCTCCCCCTTTTTTATTTTTTTGCAGGAAAAAATCTTCTTTCTGCCATAACTTTTTACTCTTTTCGAATTTGGGGAAGCTGTAAAACTTCAACGGCCGGAGGCGGTTGAAATCGAGTAGGAAATTTCGATACGATCATTTTGATATATTAAACATTTTTTCCGACATCGTATGCAAAAGTTATGGCCGTTTTACTGTCCCATTACCTTTTTTTGAAAAATACATCGAAATTCATGTTTTTCAATTTTCCCTACAACTATACCCCAAAATACAACTACATCTCAAAGGATTTTTTTTTGAATTTTTAATCATTTTCGTTTATTTTTTACAAAAGTTAAAAGGCGTTCCACTGGGGGGATCTGGTTTTCCATATTCTGTGGCGCATATATAGGTATGCGCCATAGAACATTGGTCAACTGAATTTTGTGGTGGGACCTACCCTCACTTTCTGTGGCGCATATGGATATATGCGCCACAGAAAGTGAGGGGGCCCAACCCTGCTGGCGGGTCCACCAAACTTCTGTGGCGCATTGTTTCCCTATATGTGCCACGGAAGTGTGAAGACTTCTGTGGCGCATTGCCCGAAATGCGCCACTGGAGTTTATCTGTTGCGCCTGGTCACACATATGCGCCACAGAAGATTTGTCTATCTATAGTTGGTTTACTAGTAGTGCATATTAATAATGGGTTCCCAACTATCTTCTACTTTCCTAGGAATAGAAGCTTTGTGTTTTAACTTCTCTTCCTTAATTTTCACAAGAGCATCTGTAATGTGTTTGGTGAAAGCAACATGCATATCACTAGCATCAGGACTTCTAGCAAGCTTTTGCAAGAACAGAATCACTTCAGAAACATTGCAACCATCTATATCAAAATCAAACTTAGCATCACTAGTAGTAGACTCATTAAGCTTAGGCATTGTAGGAGGAGAAATAGGGACTTCTTGTGGTTTAGTGGTATCCATTCTAGTGATGATGCACACACTATTGTTGTAACATCCCTAAAATCATGTTTCAAACTCATGCATATCATCCATACATCCATGATCATATGAATTTCATTTCAAACAAATCATTTCAAAACAGAAGCATATATGCTTATCATTTCATGTAAGTTGCTCTAGCCTTAGTGCTACCTTTCAATGAGAAGAGTACTTGTTTTGTTCAGTAAGGTTTGAATTCAAACTTAGGCACCATCAAAAGCTTGAGCAAAGTTTTCAAAACAAAATGAGTAAATAAAACCAATATTATGCCTGTTGTATATATCACATAAGGGCTTGGTTTTATTTTTATTTTCATTTGATCAAAGTGTTTTGATTAAACAGTAGTGTTTGACACACATTTGAGTGCAAGGTTTGCAGTATAAAAACCTAGAGAAAATTTGAATTCAAACTCATTTGATTTGGAGTTGAAAATCATTTCAGAAAATCAAAACAGAAAAAGAAAAGGAGAAAAGAACTGGAAAAAGGCCAGCGCCACCTAACTAGCCCAACAACGGATTCAGCCCACTAAGCCCACCCGGATTCTCTCTCTCTTTCTCACTCGCGGACGAACCCACTGAGTGACTGATGCCAGGACCCTACCCCATCTCTGTTTTATTCGCTGACAAGTGGACCCTGCGACCACGTTGTCATCGTCGACAATCACGCGTGGCCGCGACGCTCGTTCCGCCGTTGCTCGCCGCAGTCACTGCAGGCTTAATTGCCCTTGATTCCGCGCTTAATCGCCGCTCTCCTTCTTCCTACATAAACCCCTCTGCACCGTGGCCATTTCCCCTCACCTAGCGCCACCTCTCCGCCACCAGGCTGCCCGCAATCGCCTTCGCGCCGCCGCAGACAGACGCACTCCGGCGACGAATCTCGGTGAGTACTGACCGCCCCTGCCTCTAGTTCAAACCACCGTGACCAGCATGACCTTGCGTGTTCTCTAATGCCCTCCGTTTGCTTTCTCATGACCCAGAGCGACGTCTTCGTTCTCACCGCGAGCACCTGAGCGGCCGCACGATTCCGACGTGCGATTCAGGTAAAATGAGACCGCTCCTTGCCTCATCTTTGATACAGTCTTGATCGCCAGACCCTTGCGCATATCCTAAACTATCTGGCTCTTGCTAGGTCGACGCAGAACCCCGGCAACGTCTTCGACAGCAAGCAACTGACGCCGCCCGCAACTTCGACGAGCTCCAGTGACCATCTCCGCGTGCCCCTTGCCAAACCACCGCCACCTTGAGCATCAGCAGCACACGGCGAGTCTGGTAAGCCCCTTCCCCCTCTCCCGCGCGACCTAGAACATCGGTAGCAACTCTGACAGAGGCGCCACCGCCTGTCGCCGCCGCTAGCGCCGCCACTGGAGTGTCAGGCTGCTTAGGATCGTTAGATCTAGATCCTACGGATACGATAGAACTTGGGCGAAGCGGTAAGATTGGATCTGGGCCGCGTGATTAAGTTAGATCCAGCGGCTCAGAAACGTGATCCAACGCGAAGCGGTACCGGCCAATCAGATTAAGACGCGTGGCAACAGTTTAGTTTTAAAAACAGGAATTGAATCTATTAGATGTTTGAATTTGTTTTAGCTATAACTTTTGATCCCCAAGTTCAAATTTGACAAATTTTATATCAATGGAATCAGGAGAACAAGCCCTTTCTAAATATGCAATGTGTTTAATGTTTTGCTTCTGTTAGAATGGTTTTTTTACATAAACATGTGTAGGGCTATTTTGAGTATGTGAATTGTTTAAGAAATGTTTTAAGGTTTAAATAAATGTTGTTGGCAAGTTTTGAACTTGTTTATGAACCAGTACTTTTCACTTGCTTTGTTGAGTTTTAAAAACCATCACATATCATATTGCATGCATTCATATATTTTTGTTTGTATATATGTTGTATGTGATTGTTTCTATGATTTTATGTGTAGATTTTGGTGCCAATAGTGATTGTGATTGTGAGGAGTGTAGCTACTCTCCAAACTACCAAGGAAAGTGGTGCTTCATGATATTTTTATCCCTATGTTTTCTACTATGCATTAGAAATATTTTGCTAGTCTTGCATGCTATATTTTGCTTATATGCCATGTTGGGAAATCCAAGTAGTTGTAGAATTGCTAGGAAATTTCTAAGTTAAGAATGCTTATCTATGCCATGCTTAGCCTAGCTAGTAGCAACCAAGGGTGGTGAAATATACATGCTATGATAAAAATATTTCTAAGTCTTTGGACTTGTGTTTTGCCTAATAAAACAACTAAGTAAATGAAACACCTGGGTGGAATGGAAGGAATGGTTTATGTTGAGTGGTTACACAAGGCCCATTTCTATGGTTTACCTTGTGTATCTCACTTGTGGAAAGCCACCCAGGAACAAAGAGATTTTAGAGGCCAAATGTTAAGAAGCTTCTAGTGCAGCCACTTGGCAATATGGGCTCTGCCAGGATCACATAGGTTGCTAGAACTTAGCCATTTGGACAGTTGGTGGTAGTGGGATGATAGGTTGGAACGCGTCCATTTGGTCTAAGGGAAGGCTTCTGAAAGGTTCTTTCTTGGTGAAAATCAAGGCTTGTGGGGAAAGTGCACAACCTCTGCAGATGGAAGAATCTAAGTACTTAGCCATGTCCCTAGAAAAGGACAACTTGAGCATCAAGACATGGAAGCTATCAAGAATCTCCTCATCCCAATTTATAAGTAAAAACTTGTGGGTGAACAAGGGCGAAGGACTCCAATGTCTATTGGTGGTTCCTTGGGAAAAGTTTTGACAAAGAAAAACTTAGTGTTTTCAACTAATAGGCAAAACCTATTTTGAGCAAATCAAGCCAAGCTACACTTAGCCAGATTGCATATAGTATCTAGTCCACCTAAATTATACTAAGGTATCACTTGCCAATACTATTCCAATGTATTGACCCACTGTGACTGTAACTTGTGATGTTGCAGGTTACTCTGATGAGGATTAGGAGTCATGAGTCTACACTCAACATGTTTGCCTGTGGCACATGAAGATGAAGACTTTTATTCTATTTACTTATTTAAACTCTTGTAATAGGCCAATGGCCATGGAGTTGTAAATACAATGTTGTCTCTGGAATGACTGTAATAATGACCTTTGTTTCTGTGTACTTCATCTTAAACTGTGGATGCTAGCATTGATCCAGGGACTAGCATTGCAATCACAGGGATCCTTTTCCCTTTATAAAGGAGGGATCTTACAATTGTTTCTATCAATTTCAGCTTCCCTTTCCCACTTAGCATGAAGTTGAGCCAACAACCTAACATTTTAATCAATAGTAACTTGTATGGCATGAGCAGTAGCAAAGGTATTTTCTAGGGTTTCAGGTTTAGTGGCCATTTTATTAATCAAGGAGGATTGTGCTTCAGACAAAGAGGATATATTTTTCTCAACAGTTAATAGTTTCTCCTCCATAGTCTTGTTGAAAGCAGTTTGTTTACTAATAAAGTATTTGAGCATGACTTCAAGTTCAGAGGGGGAACTTCTAGCATTGTTGTAGGAGTTTCCATAGGAATTGCCATTATTAGGAGGATAAGGCCTATAATTGTTGTTACCACCAAAATTATTCCTATAGTCATCGTTGTTGAATTGTTGTTTCTAATGAAGTTCACATCAACTTGTTCTTCTTGAGCAACCAAAGAGGCTAAGGGAACACTATTAGGATATAGAGGAGCTTTCCCATTAACAAGCATAGCCATAATAACATCAATCTTATCACTCAAAGAGGAGGTTTCTTCAACAGAATTTACCTTCTTACCATGTGGAGCTCTCTCAGTGTGCCATTCAGAGTAATTAACCATCATATTGTCAAGGAACTTTGTTGCAGCATCCAAAGTGAGGCCCATGAAGGTACCTCCAGTAGCTGAATCCAACAGGTTTCTTGAAGAGAAGTTCAAACCTGCATAAAAAGTCTAGATAATCATCCAAGTAGTGAGTCCATGAGTGGGCCAATTCTTAACCAAAGATTTCATTCTTTCCCAAGCTTGAGCAACATGTTCATTATCAAGTTGTTTAAATTTCATAATGTCACTTATCAATATTAGCAGGAGGATAGTACTTTCCAATAAAAGCATCTTTGCACTTAGTCCAAGAATAAATACTATTTCTAGGCAAGGATAGCAACCATTCTTTAGCTTTTCCTCTCAAGGAGAAAGGAAACAGCTTGAGCTTAATAATATCTCCATCTACATCCTTATACGTTTTCATCTCACAAAGTTCAACAAAATTATTGAGATGGGCAGCAGCATCATCAGAACTAGCACCAGAAAATTGATCTCTCATCACAAGATTCAACAAAGCAGGCTTAATTTCATAAAAGGTAGCATCAGGACAAGGCGGATCAATAGGAGTGCTAAGGAAATCATTGTTGTTTGTGCTAGTGAAGTCACACAACTTGGTGTTCTCAGCGGAGTTCATTTTGGCAAAGGTGGGCAAGCCAAAAACAGCAGCAGGAGCTAGAGCAGGAACTATTTTTTTGTGTTTTTGAATAAAGAAAGCAAACCAAACTAAACTAATTTTTTTTGGAGTTTTTTAAAAAGAGGCAAACAAAACCAAGCAAAAGAAAATAAGCAAACTAAAAAAAAGTAAAGAGAAAGGAAGTGAAGGACTCCCCTTGTGAAGACGTCCTTAGCCTCCCGGCAACGGCGCCAGAAAAGCTTGATGACGCCCAACACTGTCATGGGACGCTTCATTGGAAAACCCAAGAGCAAGGTGTGATGAGCACATCAGCAAGTTTTCCCTCAGTAAGAAACCGAGGTTATCGAACCAGTAGGAGGAAGGAAACGTCTCAAAGGTGTTGCAAGCAACGTGGAAACCTGCACAACACAAACTCAAGACTTTGCCCCAACGAATCAGTGAGGATGTCAAGCTCACCGGTTTACTATAACAAAGGATTAAATGTATGGTGTGGAAGGTAATGGTTTGCAGAAAGTAAACAAGTAACAGTGGAGGATGTATCAATGGTAAAGATTGGACCTGGGTCCATAGTTCACTAGAGGTGCTCTCCTTAGATAAACAACATGGCATGAAGGGTAAACAAATTACAGCAGGGCAATTGACAGGAACTGAGCAAGGCATAACAATGCAATACCAGACAAAAAGATCCTGTGAGATTTGATTGGGCAATACAACAATATACATAGACCGCCATCCAACTGCATCTATGACTAGAAGTCCACCTTCAGGTTATCATCCGAACCCCCTCCAGTATTAAGTTGCAAGCAACAAACAACTGCTTTAAGAAAAGTGTGTAAGGTAAACAATCCACTTGTTCTATGAACAAGAGACCTTTGTTTTCTCCCTAGTGGCAACAACACATCTACAACCGAAGAGATTCCTGTCACTTCACTTGGAAACTAGAGGCATGACCCCACTATCGAGCATAAATACCCCCCTCTTGGAGTCACTAGCAACTACTTGGCCAAGATATCTACTAACAATGGAGAGCATGCAAGATCACAAACAACACAAACATGATAGAATCATAAAGACAAAACCATTAATCAATCTGACATAGTAATCTCAATATCCATCGGATCCCCGCAAACACAACATGCATGGTTACAAATAGATTAGATCTTGATCATGAACGGAGCTCACAAGATCTATACATGAAAGCACAAGGAGTAGATACAACCATCCAGCTACTATATGGACCCGTAGTCCAAGGTGGAACTACTCACGCTTCATACCGGAGGCTGGCATGATGAAGAAGAAGGCCTCCAGGATGATCTCCCCTCCGGCAGGGTGCCGGGAAGAACTTTAGATCCCCCTGATCTAGGGACTATGGTGGTGGCGGCTACAGAAGGTTTTGTGGAGTTTTAATCGGGTGCCTAGGGTTTCTGCAACAGGGGCTTCTT
The DNA here is from genome assembly GCA_030063025.1 of Avena longiglumis. Classification (NCBI taxonomy): domain Eukaryota; kingdom Viridiplantae; phylum Streptophyta; class Magnoliopsida; order Poales; family Poaceae; genus Avena; species Avena longiglumis. The sequence continues at coordinate 463,514,520 of CP125974.1, forward strand.
ATAAGCGAAGAGGCGAGGCTAGGAGGCGGCCAGGGGGCCCACACCCTACCCAGGCGCGGGGTGGGCCCACCCGCACCTAGGGGGTCTGGCCGCCCTGGTTCGCTTCTCCGTATCTCCTCTAGACTTTGTGTCCCCCACGGTAAAATATTGACTTTGGATTTTGTCCCGTCCAATTCCGAGAATATTGATTTTCTGCCTTTCTGGAACCAAAAACAGAAAAAAAAACAGGCAACTGACACTGTGGAAACTTGTTAATCGGTTAGTTCCAGAAAAGATATAAAAATACCTCAAAGTGTAGACAAAGCAAATCAAAGTAGATACTAAACAAGCATGGAATATAAAAAATTATAGGTATGTTTCCGACGTATCAGTCACCCCTGCAGAGAGTTGTGTGCGCGATTGAGATAGCTAGGAGCGACGGTGGACAACACGACAGGGTCGACAAATACAAGAGTTGAGTTTTAAATTCAAGGTTGAAGGCCAAATTTGAAATGATTTGAGTGTATTAGGGAGTTTTTTGCAAATCAAATTTAAACTAGCTGGGGGATAAGATACGACATCCTTCGTTGGATGGAGGGAGTACGAAAATTCAGAGCCAATAGCATCCAGGCGCACCCTGAGACTTGTCGAGCAACAGACAACAATGGACGTCATACCAGAAACTCAGTTCAAATTCAAAAGTTGGTGGGGTGATCTTAAGATATGATAATGCCTTGTTCTTGCGGAATTCTTAGTTTGTATAGTTGTTTGGCTTGGAACAGAAATGTCGGGTATATGCCATTGAACTGGTGTTTATAAAATAGCATTGGGAAGTTGTTTGAGAGTATGAGTAGTGGGGCATTCGGCAAGGTGACCCAGGTCCGTACTTTTACCATGGGTGGGGCCTTCAACAAGGTGACCCAATCTCGCCTCTTCTATTCATCATGGTTATGGATGTGGTGTCGGCTATATGTTCAGAGCGGCCGAGGAGTGGGGGCTATTGTTTGAACTAAAGCAACATGGCATTCGGCACCGCGTCTCCCTCTATGTGTATGATGTCGTGATCTTCGCCAAGCATTGTCGTGACAAGTTGGAGGTGGTACTTGGCCTACTGGACTATTTTGGTGCGGCTTCTAGTTTCTTCATCAACTACGCCAAGAGTGTGGCTACACCCATCAAGTGCTCTGAGGAATCTGTGGCTGACATTACTCCGGTGATGCATTGTCCCATTGGTCAATTCCCCTACAAGTACATGGGTCTACCGCTGTCACTCACCAAGCTTCGGAAGGCGGGCATCCAGTGATGACCCACAAGTGTAGGGGATCCCAACAGTCTTCGCAGGTAGTATTATCCAATTTATTGATTCGACACAAGGGGAGCCAAAGAATACTTGCAAGCCTTAACAACTGATTTGTAAATTCAGCTGCACCTGGAAATAGTTCTTGCTCACAGAAGTTTATCAGTAGCAACAGTTTGGTAGTAGAAACATCAAAGCAACAACAACAATGAAACAGGAGCAATAGTAACAGTAATGGTAACAGTAGGATATGAGTGCGGTAGGCATAGGGATGGATGGACGGGCATTGCATGGACGAGTCTAAACATGTAACTTCAAGATCTAGGGCATTTCAGATAAATAATAACAAGCATCCAAGTACTAAACAATCCTAGGCATGTCCTCCAAATATAGTCATACATGCTCGCAATGAGAACTTGCACAACATCTTCTGTTCAGCCAGCCCGTGGCAGCGGGGCCTCTGGGGAACTACTGGCAATTAAGGTGCTCCTTTTAATAGAGCACCGGAGCAAAGCATTAACACTCCTTGAACACATGTGATCCTCACACCACACGCATCCCCTCCGGTTGTCCCAATTATTGTCACTTTGGGGGCTTTGGATCCGGACAATGATATGTGTACACAACTTGCAGATAAGATCACAAACAATACTATCATAATGATTCAATAATAAGTTCATATCTGAGATCATGGCACTCGGGCCCTAGTGACAAGCATTAAGCACAACAAAGTCAAATAGCACTAATAGAGATACTAAGCACTATGCCCTAACAATCTTATTCGATTACATGATAGAACTCATCCAATCCCTACCATCCCCAAGCCTACAGCGGGGGATTACTCACTCATGGGTGAGGAAAACATCGATGGTTGATGGAGATGCGTTGGTGATGACGATGGTGATGATCCTCTCCAAATTCCCCATCCCGACAGGGTACCAGAACGGAGTTTCTGGATCCGAATCTTGGTTTCTGGTGGCGGCGGCGGAGCGGAACTCTTTCTGGAAAACTATCGAACCCCCCTCGGTTTTTAGGTCGAGAGGCAACTTATAGGCGCAGAGGGAGGCCGAGGGGGTGCCTGGGGTGGCTGCACCCCCCCTAGGCGCGGCCAGAGGTGGGCCCACGCCTGGCAGGGGTGTGGGCCCCCCAGGCCCCTTCTCCATCTCTTCTTCTGGCTCCGTCGGTCTTCTGGTGAAATATATTTTTTGGCATATTTTCCGGGATTTTTCCTAATAGTTGATTTTCTGCACAAAAACAAGACACCAAGGTAATTCTGCTGAAAAAAGCGTCAGTCCGTGTTAGTTGTATCTAAATCACACAAGTTTAGAGGAGAAACAATAGCAAACGTGTTCGAGAAAGTAAATACGTTTTGGATGTATCAACTCCCACAAGCTTAGCTTATTGCTTGTCCTCAAGCAATTCAGTCGAAAACTGAGTGCGATAAAAGAACTTTCACGAACACATTTGCTTCATATGATGTATATATTCTCAGCACAGGAGTAGATACTTAAACCATTCATAATAAGAAGCATGCAACCAAGTCTACTCAATAATCATTGCAAGCTATGAAGAGAAACCAACTCAATAATAAGAAGTAGCATGGAACATAAACATAAGCAACATTGCAATGCTCATAGTAAGGTATGATAGAGTGGTATATCGCTTGCCTTTGTTTGCAGAGCACAATATAAATGCCAAAGAACCCCTTGATGACCCACAAGTGTAGGGGATCACAACAGTCTTCGCGGGTAGTATTACCCAATTTATTGATTCGACACAAGGGGAGCCAAAGAATACTTGCAAGCCTTAACAATTGAGTTTTCAGTTCAGCTGTACCTAGAAATAGTTCTTGCTCACAGAAGTTTATCAGTAGCAACAGTTTGTAGTAGCAACAGCAAAGCAACAACAACAGTAACAAAAACAGTGGAACAGTAGCAATAGTAACAGTAACGGTAACAGTGATATTTGAGTGCGGTAGGCATAGGATAGATGGACGGGCGTTGCATGGACGAGTCTAAACATGTAACTTCAAGAACTAGGGAATTGCATATAAATAATAACAAGCATCCAAGCACTAAACAATCCTAGGTATGTGCTCCAAATATAGTTATACGTGCTCGCAATGAGAACTTGCACAACATCTTCTGTCCAGCCAGCCCGTGGCAGCGGGGCCTCTAGGGAACTACTGGCAATTAAGGTGCTCCTTTTAATAGAGCACTGAAGCAAAGCATTAACACTCCATGAACACATGTGATCCTCACACCACAGGCATGCCCTACGGTTTTCCAATTATTGTCACTTTGGGGCCTTTGGATCCGGACAATGATATGTGTACACAACATGTAGATAAGATCACAAACAATACTATGATAATGATTAAATAATAAGTTTAGATATGAGATCATGGCACTCGGGCCCTAGAGACAAGCATTAAGCACAACAAGTTGCAACAAAGTCAAATAGCACTAATAGAGATACTAGGCACTATGCCCTAACGGATCTTATTCGATTACATGATAGAACTCATCCAATCCCTACCATCCCCAAGCCTACAACAGGGGATTACTCACTCATGGATGAGGTAAACATCGGTGGTTGATGGAGATGCGTTGGTGATGACGATCGCAATGATCCTCTCCAAATTCCCCGTCCCGGTAGGGTGCCAGAACGAAGTTTCTGGATCCGAATCTTGGTTTCTGGTGGCGGCGGTGGAGCGGAACTCTTTCTAGAAAACTATCAAACCCCTGAGTTTTTAGGTCAGAAGGCAACTTATAGGCGCGGAGGAAGGCCGAGGAGCTGCCTAGGGTGGCCAAACCTCCCAGCGCTGGGTCAAGGCCACTTTGGGTGGGCCCCAGGCCTCCCTCCGCCTCCCTTCTGGCTCCGTGGATCTTCTGGTGAGAAATAGTTTTGGCATATTTTCCGGGATTTTTCCCGATAGTTCATTTTCTGCACAAAAACAAGACACCAAGGTAATTCTGCTGAAAATAGCGTCAATCCGTGTTAGTTGCATCCAAATCACACAAGTTTAGAGAAGAAAAAATAGCAAAGTGTTCGAGAAAGTAGATACATTTTGGACGTATTAACTCCCCCCAATCTTAGCTTATTGCTTGTACTCAAGCAATTCAGTTGAAAACCGAGTGCGATAAAAGAACTTTCACGAACACTTTGCTTCATATGATGTATATATTCTCAGCACAGGAGTAGATGCTTAGCCAATTCATAATAAAGAGTATGCAACTAAGTATACTCAATAATAATAAGTAGCATGAAACATAAACATAAGCAACATTTCAATGCTCATAATAAGGTATGAAAGAGTGGTATCTCGCTTGCCTTTGTTTGAAGAGCACAATATAAATGCCAAGGCACCTCTGAAGTTCACATCAAGACTAGAAGTAAAGATATCAGAGATACAAGCATCAAATTCATGACATAATTAACCAAGTTTTGGAACAAACACAAGAATGACAACTATGCTCTCAAGAAGGTGCTCATAGAATAAGTGGTGACTCAGCAAAGTTGTGAAAACGGTTTTATGAAGGTTTGAAAGGCTTCCTAATGCTGAAAGTAAGGTACTCATTAGCTTTGAGCTCTCATTGCCCCTATCATAGACATCTTCATGTGGTTAAGGTGAAAGTGAGGTCCACTCTGAATCATATGCTTGACAGACCATAGACTGGAAATCCCAAGTCCCTTGAGTACGAGGGTCGCTCCGCATGCTACTCAACTTTGGTCACCTGAAAGTTCTTGTCATTGTAAATACATGCATATCATCGAGAACCGCCAACGGGGTACCCCTTGCATATGGTACATGAGCTTTACCATAACCAAAATGACAAGGCAAGCAGAAAATGAGCATCTCTACAACCTTTTTATTTACCATATGCATAGCTTTTAATTGAGGATGCTTCCTAGATGCTCATTACAGTGATGCTGCAAGTTTCCACCATGATTAGGCATGGCTTAGGCTAGCGGCCCAGGCGTTTCTCTAACACAATGTATAAACTCCATGAACTCACAACATCCCCTTTTATTTCACATCATCGACATCCATAAACAAAAGAGCAAGGAATCAACTGGATAAGATATCCAACAGGTGTTGAAAGCGTTCCCCATGACAGCACGGTTCTGCTGACTCCCAACATATAATAAGAAACCATATAACTTTCCTGGACTAGTCACAATGGTTCAAGATTATTAAGCGCAACGAATAAAGTGTGCCATCAAGTTCGTGAGAGCTTTACTAACTAACTTTCTCAAAACAGACAAACATTTTATTTTGGAAGAAAACATGGCATATGGAATATGCACTGAAATAGCATATGATGCTGATAGGTAGGTATGGTGGACACAGCTGGCAATAATGGTTTTGGGAAGTTGGAAGCACATGTAGAGCTCATACTCAGTGCAAGTGAAGGCTAGCAATAGAGAGGGAGCGACAAACGAGAGAGCAATAGCTGTCATAATCATGCTTGCAACAAAACATGACTAATTATGGCATGAAAGTGATACAAGAACTCTGAGGCAAAATAAATCATCGAGGCTTACTGACTATTGATTAGTCATATGCATGCGTGAGCATGTGCCAAGTCGATTCACATGAACAATTAGAAGAGGATACCACAATGTCATACCAAAGTATGAATAAAACAATGCAAGCAAACATTCATATGACATGCTACAAACTATTAGCAAGCTGAAGCTAATCATAGACAAGTAAGAACTACTAAGCATCCATAATGACATACACCTTACACAAACAGGCTAAGAATGCTCACAATGATGAGTATATATACAAAAATGAAAAACAAATAGAGTTTGTTACCAGCCTCTTACCACACCTCGAGTTGTCTTAATCTTCATTATTGCCCTTCACTTGTCTGACTTGAATATTAACATGAAATGAAATCCACCGAGGACGGCTGAACCCTGCAAAGAACTCACAAAACCAAAGAAGAACAGCAAATATTTTTGGTGTTTTCGATTTTTTTTAGAATGCAACCAACGCAAAACCAAATGAAGCAAAAGAAAACCAAAAACAAAAACTAAGACGCTCCAAGAAGAGCGCAACTGTGCATGAAACAATAAAAATGAAGTGTCTAGAAATACCTGAGATTTTTATTGATGAAGAAGGGGATGCCTTGGGCACCCCCAAGCTTTGATGCTTGTAACTCTTGAGTAATTCTTGGCGTGACACGGAGTGGATCCCCCCAAGCTTGAGCTTTTGTCCATTCTTCATCTCATTACATCATCCTCTCTCTACGCCTGAAAAGTTTCTTTCATACAAAACTTTACACAATATTTATTAGCAACATTAGTTTATTCAAACGATATTAGACCTCTGGCAAAGCTTTGGAATAGCAAGACTTTTCATTAAAAACACAAGCTACCGTAGCAACTCCTTCAAAAAGCTCAATTTCCCAAAAAGAACCCGAAAAGGAATCAATAAGAAGCAAATGCAAATAATGGCAGAAATCTATCAAAACAGACCAGCAGGTAGAAACCGATTTTTCCGAAGACCTTATGTTGCTCAAATCAAAAAGTGTTGAACTAACGAAAGTTACCTAACATACTGGGGAATTTATTCGTAAATTTTCAGCTGAATCCTACTTACAGAGACTCCTCACGAATTTTTATGGTGGAGGACAGAAATCTGTTTCGGGACAACAACTCCCCAAATCTTACTTCCCTCTCATTAGAGGTCATTCTTGGCACAAAACGCAAACAAAAAGGATAAGGAGAGGTCATTACTGAAGTAATAACTTCCAAGACTCAATGAAACTCTTGGGTTATATCCCAACAAGTACTTTTCTTTAACGCCTTTAAGTTAGGCACGACGAAGAGCAAAGATTGGAAAGGAGAAAAATAAAAGTGAGCAAGTATAACCACTGCAAAAACATTATTTTGTTCATTAAAATCCTTTTGTTAACAAGGTTGATCAAGTATTGTTACCAAAAAAATCTTATATGAATCAAAACTTTGCATTCCACAAGGTAATTATGTTACCTCATACTTGATAGCAATGATCCCAATCATAATAGTTTCAAAATTTTCTTGTGGAATGGGACAATATATTTCTCCAACCTTGATGATCTCAATATTTTCAATGGAATTCAGGCAATAGCTCTTAACAACCTTGTTGAGTAAATAGACAGTGTCTCTTTTTCATTAATATTGAATGTCACTTTTCCTTGATTGCAATTGATGACAACACCTGTAGTATTAAGAAAAGGTCTCCCAAGAATAATAGACATATTATCATCTTCAGGCATTTCAAGCACAACAAAATCAGTTAAGACCATGCAATTATGAGCAAATTGAAGAGGAACATCCTCACATATACCAACATGGACAGTAGTTGCCTTATCAGCCATTTGCACAGATATATCAGTTGGTATCAACTTTTCTAGCTGGAGCCTCTTATAGAGAGAAAAAGACATAACACTAACTCCAGCTCCCAAATCACATAAAGCAGTTCTAACATAATTGTTTTAATAGATCAAGGAATAGTTGGTATACCTAGATCACCAAGTTTCTTTGGAACCTTACCATTGAAGGAGTAATTAGCAAGCAAAGTAGAAATATCCTCATTAGGAATCTTCCTTTTATTAGAGACAATATCCTTCATATACTTTGAATAAGGAGGCAATTTAATAGCATTAGTCAAACGAATTTGCAAAAATAAAGGTTTCATCCACTCACAAAACTTGTTGTAGTGTTCTTCCTCCTTTGACTTGTGTTTCTTACCTGGAAAAGGCATAGGTTTCTGCACCCAAGGTTCTCTCTCTTTACCATGTTTATTAGAAATAAAATCCTCCTTTGTGTACCTAGTATTCTTAGTGTGCTTCTTAGGTTCTTCCTCACCTTCCTCCTTATCAGGAGACTCATTATTATTACCACTCTCAGTTTTAGCATCAGAGAAAGATATACTATTAGGATCTACAACAGGTTCAAGTGGTTCCTCAACTACTTTATGTTTCTTTTTCTTCCTCTTACGAGGACTACCACTATCTTCACCTTGTTGAGAATCTTGCTCAATTATTTTAGGGTGTCCTTCAGGATATAAAGGATCTTGAGTAGCTGCACCACTCCTAGTTCTAATTCCATAAACATGTTTATCTCCCGAGGCATTAACTAGCATATCCTTTTGTACTTTAGCAAGTTGATCAAGTTGGGTTTGAACCATTTGAAAGTGTTTACAAAGCATTTTAATATCATTAGAAGTTCTTTCCACAATATCTTTCAACTCATGGATAGCTCTAGAGTTTTCCAATAAATGATTTTGAACTTGTTTATTAAAATTACCTTGTTTAACAATAAATGTGTCAAGTTCCTCTAAGCATTGATCAGGAGGCTTACCATAAGGAATATCACCTTCATTAAATTGGAGAGAGTGTATCTCAATAGTAGATGAGTGGGGAATTGGCTTACGTAATTATTCTATAGGAGGTAAATTCTTCACATCTTCAGCTCTAATACCTTTCTCCTTTAGACACTTCTTAGCTTCCTTCATCACTTCATCATTTAATGCAATAACTCCCATCTTCTTTGTTGTTGGTGTTGGATCTGGTTCAGGAACAACTGGTTCAGGAGTAATAGGCTCAGGTGTATTCAGCTCAGTTGAAGTCCAATCATCATAATTCTTTCTTATCTTGGTCATTAATTCTTCAGCATCTGTAGGAGTCCTTTTCCTGAAAACACAATCAGCAAAGCTATCTAGGTAGGTCCTAGAATCATCAGTTAGTACATCATAATAAATATCAAAAAGCTCATTCTTAGGCAATGGACATCCAGGATGTCCATGAATCAAGGAACAGAATATTTTCCATGACTCAGGCAATTTCTCTTCTTCTCCCTGTTTAAAATCAAAAAGTCTCTACAAAGCAGCATGTCTAGCACTGGGAGGAAAATATTTATGGAAGAAAGAAGCAATCAAGCAATCGGGGCTATCAATGGAACCAGGAGGTAATCTATTAAACCAAGCCCTAGCTTCTCCTTTTAGTGAAAAGGGGAAGATCTTAGCAACAAAGTACTTGCGCATCTTAAAATCATCAGAGAATAAAGCATTCATAGTAGAAAGCTCATACATATGAGCCACATCACTCTCATTTTCTGTCCCACAAAAAGGTTCTTTCTCAACAATATCTAAATAAGACAAATCAAGAGAGAAATCATAATCTTCATCTTTAATATCTGTGGCATCCCGCAAAACCACTACTAGAAAATCGCGTTGAAGTTGTGCATTGCATTGTCATCATCATGCATTGTTTGCTAAAACTATGTTTGCAAAGCCCGTGTTGTTTTCTAAACGCCCCTCTTTATTTTTCAAACATCAAAACCGGGTCCCCGGAATATTTTGTTTTGGCCGCTATCGCTTTGCCAACGGCCCGTTTAACACAAATAAAATTTATATTATTTTTAGTGGGGGCAGTCGAACGGGCCAGATCGACCCGAACGACCACCCCCAGGTTTTTGAATCGGTCCAACTGCACCGCTCCTAAATCCTAAAGTTACCCAACTAACCTACCCAGCACCTCCACCTCACCCCACCCAATCCCCTAGTGCCACCTCACCTCTCTCCCCCCTCTAACCAATAGCAATCTGCCACCTAGCCAACTCCCTCTCTCACCCCAGCACATGCACGCATGCAGCCCCACTTCCTCACCTCACTCAGCCGCCCCACCCATGCCACTGACACCCTGGGCCCCTCCGTCGGACCCCACCCCTGCTTGGCCGCACGCACCCAACCTCCTGGCCACCCACTCCCTCACGCGCCCAACCCCCTGGCCCACCCCCGCGGGCCCCGCAGCGCGCCTCCTCCCTCCCCTGTTCCTCTTCTTCCTGGAGCCGACCTCCTCTTCCGTTCCTCCCTGGCGCCCGCGCGCCTCCCGTCGCTCCCTCACCTCGCCGTCGCCGGCCGCGAGCCGCGCCGCCGCTCAAGCCTCACTTATAAATTTACTGCTATAAAGTTTACTGCTATAAATTTGACTTATAATGACTAGTAATCAGCTTCACTATAATGGAATGGCTAATTAATACTGCCCACAATTGCTTGTTTGTTGTCGCTGGCGACAATTGTATCTGACTAGTAAGTATTGCAACTACAACGAAATGGCTGAATAAAAGTACCAACAACTGCTGGGTTTTGGGGTTATCTCATGCTAATTGTATCTGACTAGTAAGTGTTGCCACTAAAACGGAATGGTTAACTAAAAGTGCCCACTGCTTATTTTATCAGGATGATTACCTAAACCTGACTAGTAAAGTGCCGCAACTATAACTGAATAAGTAAAACTGCCAACTGTGTGAGTTCCTCGGTTGACTTCCTCGACTGGTCTCGAGGGGGAAACACCAGGATGGGTTTGTTTGGTGTTAGCTTCAGGTTGGATCCGGATAGGTCTATCTCACCCCTCTCTGATTACCGCCGGTTGTATCGAGTCTCTATAGTTTGTTTAGTGCATGCTGCCGCTGCCGCTTCAGTCCACCATACCTATGTAGGCGAGGACCGCCGAATTCTAGCCTCGCCGTGTACTGGCCTCGATCGACGCTCCTCTTTTCCTTTGCCTTTGTCGGCACCCTTTTGTTTAAGCAGGTTTTGAGATTGACGCCGTTAGCGTGGTTACCCTTCCGGCTTGGCCAGGCAGGGTTATGGACGCCATTGGTTATTCTTGTGGCTCTTAGCCCCATTTGCATCTTGTCCGTAGATGGACGCTCTATCGCTTTCAAGGTGATTTGGATCTTTGTATATTATATTCATATTCTTGACTCTTTGAGTCGTTATATATCTCATTACGTGGGTCCCATCGAGGACTGTTGTGTGATGTTATTACTTCGTTTTCCACCATACGAAAGTGCCTGGTGGGCACCTTTGAATCGTTTCTATGCGGGTTTGGCGAATTTTGCTCAAACTTGCATAGGTCCGATTCTGAGGGTGTTACAGAGTGGTATCAGAGCGCAGCAGTTGCGATACCCCACAAGTCCAGCCTGTAGGATAACCTAGCTAACGGCCGAAGTAGAGGGTCAAAACTATTTTTGAAAATCGATTGGATAGTTCTGGATAGGTCTAATTTTACTCCTTACCCTCTGCTGTTCCCCTCTTACCTCTACGTGTTTTGAATCCGCTCTCTTCTCTCTCTTCGAGTCCAGGATTTCTCGTGGTTGGGATTCCGTCGTACCTTCAGGGTTTCGTTATCTTCCTTTTGGTAACGGAGGTGCTACGATCATCAATCTGCAACTTGTCTGTTGTGCCCTTCATCCGATCTTTTGTTCTTGAGCTCCTTATCCCTATGTGTTTCCTTGCTGGATATCAGTGTCGTTGAAAAACATATGAGAAGGACGAGCTTTGGTGAAGTTGGAGTCGACCTTGAGCACGTGTTGTTCATGCCAATGGAACCATCGCGGAACCTAATCATTGTGTCTTTCATACGATTTCTGCTGGCAACATTCCCTTGTTCCCGAACCTCGCTTGTCGAGATCTTCAGTCTAATTCCGAGAGTTGGATGCTTAATCCGCTTATTCGTGTGCAGAGTAATGTTATGAGTGTGGGATGGAGTAGCTACCCTACCACTGCTCTTACCAGTCGCTCTTGTACGTCGAATCAGTGGATCCAGCAATTTTACTCCGTCCACGGAAGCTAGAGGTGGCTTTATTTGTTGATACCTCTACCTTCGCCCTTTTGTCCCCGGAGTGTTCCCTCGACGATCATGAGCAACGACCCTTTGTTGGTGGTGTCGCCGTTTTCCCAGATGAAGAAGGAACCCTCGTTAGTGGTGTCGCGAGGATCTACACGAAGTGAGAAGACGCAGATCGCCGACCTTCCTTCCGGTACCATGAGGCGGATCTCGAGGGCGAGATCCATTGTTAGTGGTGTCGAATTGTGGCATCCCGCAAAACCACTACTAGAAAATCGCGTTGAAGTTGTGCATTGCATCGTCATCATCATGCATTGTTTGCTAAAACTATGTTTGCAAAGCCCGTGTTGTTTTCTAAACGCCCCTCTTTATTTTTCAAACATCAAAACCGGGTCCCCGGAATATTTTGTTTTGGCCGCTATCGGTTTTCCAACGGCCCGTTTAACACAAATAAAATTTATATTATTTTTAGTGGGGGCAGTCGAACGGGCCAGATCGACCCGAACGACCACCCCCAGGTTTTTGAATCGGTCCAACTGCACCGCTCCTAAATCCTAAAGTTACCCAACTAACCTACCCAGCCCAGCCTCCACCTCACCCCACCCAATCCCCTAGTGCCACCTCACCTCTCTCCCCCCTCTAACCAATAGCAATCTGCCACCTAGCCAACTCCCTCTCTCACCCCAGCACATGCACGCATGCAGCCCCACTTCCTCACCTCACCTTTCCGCTCGCCCAACCTGCTGGCCCCACCGCCTCACCCCCGGCCGCGCCCCCCTCGGCCCTCACCCGCCTCGCGCCTCCTCCCACCTCCCTGAGCCGACCTCTCCTCCCTCGGCTCCTCTCCCCTCGCCCCTGAGCCTGCCTGCCCCTCTTGCCGCCAGCCGCGCCCGCGCCGCCTCGCTCTTCCGCCGCCACTCTCCTCCTCCGCAAGCTTTCCTCGCCCGCTCGCGCCCCGCGCCTCGCGGGCCCAGCGCTCGTCTGCCGGGCTGCCGCGCCCCGCTTGGCCGTGCGTGCCCCAAGGCGTGCCCGCGCCTTCCCACTCGCCGCCATCGCCTTGAGTCCCCTCCCGGGCGCCCGCGCCGTCACCGCTTCCCGGCCGAGCAGCCTGCCGTCCCAGCGTCGAGCCTGCGGCGTGCGGTGAGCTCCGCGCGCCCGTTCTTCCGCCCACGCCCATCTCCTCCGCGTTACCCTGCCCGAGTCTCCGGCGTCAACCACCGCCTCCATCCGCGCGGCCCCTCCGGTTCCGAGCTGTCCGGCGCCTCCGGCGAGCCTGCGCCGCCGCCAGGACATCTCCTTGCGTCCCCGAGCGCGTCACCCGAAGCCGGCCCTGCGTGAGCCCGCCGTCGGCAAGTCCGGCCCCGCGAACCCCAAGTCCCCGAGAGGAGAACCGCGTACCCAGGGACCGTTCCAACATCGCCAAGATCTTCCGGACTCGTACCGATGCGGAGCCAAGGACATCGCGCCCCGTCTATATCGCAACCAACAACGGTACTACAAGGTCTACCTCACGGAACCCCCGGAAGACCCCGGTGACGAGCCCCAGGTTCGCCGCTGAGGATCAAGATGGTACCCAAGGTCTCCATCAGACCGAGAACCCGGATGCCCAGGTCCTCGACTCGGAGATGTCGGAAACACCAAGTCTGTCGAGACCCTGAAGACCGTTCCCGAAGGCGAAGGCCGAACCCGACGCCGGACCAAGTACTCCGCCCGGACACCAAGTCCTGCTCCCCGGACGCCAAGTCCGACCCGACCCGTGGACCCGACAAGACCCTCGCAACGGCAAGACCGACCCCGTGGGCCCGACAAGTTCTTCCGCTCGGATCCGAGGACACCGAGACGCTGGACCCTCAAGTTCTCCTTCACGGACGCCAAGAACCCCGTCGAACACCAAGACCGCCTCGATGGCGCGGACCCGAGGACCCCGGATGCGCCAAGACCTAACCCTGGACCCCGAGACCGACCCCGAACCCCGGAACCCCAAGATCGTCGAGCCCGATGTGTGACTCTTATCCGATAACCTTTTTTCACAACATAATAACAACTTGATTGCATTTTAAATTGTCATACTTGCATGCATAATCTTGTGGTTTGGGGGCCTTATGCCGATTCACCTAATCATTAAATATGGGGCCCATATGCGGGCAAATCTAGCCTTGTCTTGGCCTCATTTAAACTTGTGTAACGAATCGGTGCCATCTTTTACCATGCTAAAACAACATTTAATTTGCGGGGGATCTAAACAACTCGAACCATCTAATTAATTGTCGGGACCCCGGTTCCACTTAACATGACCTAATTGCATCGCACCTTTGCCATGTCATTCATTATACATGCATCATGCCGATCTTTTGCCGTAGTATTAAATATTGCATCCGGTGTTTGTTCTAGTGTTTTGCTTCTTCGCGGATTGGGCCGTTGAGTTGATGCGAGTGTCGCCCCGATCTTCGGTTGAACCCTTCGACAATGTTTTCAGGCGAGCATCTCCCTCTTTCTACCTATCTTACTTTTATAGTATTTCTTCCCTCCTGTTGATCTATTGCTATCTGTGTTGCGATGCTTTAGTTTCCGTACCTGTGATATACCGTGCAGCCCTATATTGCCTTGGACACACCCTATTACCTGTTGTTTGGTAGATAGTTGGACTTGCGCGTCGCAGTTGCTTGCTCAAGTGCTGAGGAGTGTCGTCATATGCCACAGTTGCTGATGTATTGCCGCATGTTGATGTTGGAGATGATTCTAGTTTTACTTATCGTCACTTTAATTTCTGTTTAACAACTAAAATTGAAATAAGCAGAGGCATCGGTGGGTGATAGAAAATATTTGGTTTCGAGCCCACTTGTGTCCCGTAAGACCCCGAGTACTTGATACTGTTCCTTGATTTTTTTGCGCTATCCACATCCGGGAGGTATATGGGACCCCCCGAGCGAGCTTGATTCATCTTATTTCTTGGGGCCACAAACTAGTTTGAGGTTTTATTTACGATCCTGTACTTATGCCATGCTACTTTACGTATTTAAATTGTGCGAGGAGCACTGCTGTCGTTAGGTAAGCGGAGTGTTTCGCGGTATCGACAAGCCCAACCACACTTTCGGGTTCCCGCCATGTACCATCGACGCAAACCTTGAGCCCGTCTCGAGCTTGCTTACTCCGTTGCGGGATCTACTCAATGGGTGGCCCCTCAAATATTTCAATCCTGATTGTTCATCGTGAAAGCCTCGTTGGGTTTTGATTTGGTTTTCCGAGGTTGATCGAGCGTGTGTTGCTATTGGTGCACCCGGCCGGTAAAACTTTCAAAGCCGTGTCATGGATATGGACGACTTGGAGCACAGTATCTCGATCATAGACAAGCATAACTAAAGTTTACTGCTATAAATTTGACTTATAATGACTAGTAATCAGCTTCACTATAATGGAATGGCTAATTAATACTGCCCACAATTGCTTGTTTGTTGTCGCTGGCGACAATTGTATCTGACTAGTAAGTATTGCAACTACAACGAAATGGCTGAATAAAAGTACCAACAACTGCTGGGTTTTGGGGTTATCTCATGCTAATTGTATCTGACTAGTAAGTGTTGCCACTAAAACGGAATGGTTAACTAAAAGTGCCCACTGCTTATTTTATCAGGATGATTACCTAAACCTGACTAGTAAAGTGCAACTATAACGAATAAGTAAACCGCCAACCGTGTGAGTTCCTCGGTTGACTTCCTCGGTCTCGAGGGGAAACACCGGATGGGTTTGTTTGGTGTTAGCTTCGTGTTGGATCCGGATAGGTCTATCTCACCTCTCGATTACCGGTTGTATCGAGTCTCTATAGTTTGTTTAGTGCATCTTTGCTGCCGCTTGATCCACCATACCTATGTAGGCGAGGACCGAATTCTAGCCTCGCCGTGTCTTGGCCTCGATCGACGCTCCTCTTTTCCTTTGCCCTTTGTCGGCACCTTTTGTTTAAGCAGGTTTTGAGATCGACGCCGTTAGCGGGGTTACCCTTCCGGCTTGGCTGGGCAGGGTTATGGGCGCCATTGGTTATTCTTGTGGCTCTTAGCCCCATTTGCATCTTGTCCGTAGCTGGACGCTCTATCGTTTTCAAGGTGATTTGGATCTTTGTATATTATATCTGTATTCTTGACTCTTTGAGTCGCTGTTATATATATATCTGTTCTGTGGGTCCCATCGAGGACTGTTGTGTGATGTTATTACTTCGTTTTTCCACCCGCACGAAAGTGCCTGGTGGGCACCTTTGAATCGTTTCTATGCGGGTTTGGCGAATTTTGCTCAAACTTGCATAGGTCCGATTCTGAGGGTGTTACAATATCTACGGGAGAAGTGGCAAACTTAGGATCATAGGACAACTTAGGCATAATAGTACGTCTAGCAAGGAAACTCTTCATAGCACTAGTACCATGTGTGTTTCGGCACTCTTCAACAAATTCATCAGTGAGCTCAATGTAACCATCGTTAATATCATAACTCTCACTAGCATGTGAGCTAACAGGTGTAACAGTGTCTTCACTAGGAGTTTCGGTATTTCCTAGACTAGCCATAGTAGCATCTAGAAAAGGACCTAGTGAACCACTCGCATCAAGCACAGCAGAAGTAACATCATGAGCATCAAAAGCAGTTTCAGATTCAGTAGTAGTAGTGTGTGTAGCATGAGTATGTGGTGGTGGTGTGACAAGCTTACTTATAACAGACGGTGAATCAAGAGCAATAGAGGTGTTTAGGACTGTACCTCTTCTTGTAGTGGATGGTAAAATAGGGAACTTTCCATCACGAGACTTCCCCATGATGAAAGGAGTAGCAGTGAACAATAATAGATCCAAGTGAACTTACAAATAAAGCTATGCTCGCCGGCAATGGCGTCAGAAAATAGTCTTGATGACCCACAAGTGTAGGGGATCGCAACAGTCTTCACGGGTAGTATTACCCAATTTATTGATTCGACACAAGGGGAGCCAAAGAATACTTGCAAGCCTTAACAACTGAGTTGTCAATTCAGCTACACCTAGAAATAGTTCTTGATCACAGAAGTTTATCAGTAGCAACAATTTGTAGTAGCAACAACAAAGCAACAACAACAGTAACAACAACAGTGGAACAGTAGCAATAGTAACAGTAACGGTAACAGTGGGACTCGAGTGCGTTAGGCATAGGGATGGATGGACGGGCGTTGCATGGACGAGTCTAAACATGTAACTTCAAGAACTAGGGCATTGCAGATAAATAATAACAAGCATCCAAGTACTAAACAATCCTAGGCATGTGCTCCAAATATAGTCATATGTGCTCGCAATGAGAACTTGCATAACATCTTCTGTCCAGCTAGCCCGTGGCAGCGGGGCCTCTAGGGAACTACTGGCAATTAAGGTGATCCTTTTAATAGAGCACCGGAGCAAAGCATTAACACTCCATGAACACATGTGATCCTCACACCACATCCATCCCCTCCGGTTGTCCCAATTATTATCACTTTGGGGCCTTTGGATCCGTACAATGATATGTGTACACAACTTGCAGATAAGATCACAAACAATACTATCATAATGATTCAATAATAAGTTCAGATCTTAGATCATGGCACTCGGGCCCTAGTGACAAGCATTAAGCACAACAAGTTGCAACAAAGTCAAATAGCACTAATACAGATACTAGGCACTATGCCCTAACGGATCTTATTCGATTACATGATAGAACTCATCCAATTCCTACCATCCCCAAGCCTACAGCAGGGGATTACTCACTCAAGGATGAGGGAAACATCGGTGATTGATGGATATGCGTTGGTTTATGACGATGGCGATGATCCTCTCCAAATTCCCCGTCCCGGCAGGGTGCCAGAACGGAGTTTCTGGATCCGAATCTTGGTTTCTGGTGGCTGCGGTGGAGCGGAACTCTTTCTGGAAAACTATCGACCCCCCCTCCCCGAGTTTTTAGGTTAGAAGGCAACTTATAGGCGCGGAGGGAGGCCGAGGAGCTGCCTGGGGTGGCCAAACCTCCCCCAGGCACGGGGTCAGTGGACCTGCGCCTGGGGTGGGTCTAGGCCCCTAGGTCTCCCCTCTATCTCCCCTTGTGGCTCCGTGGATCTTCTGGTGAGAAATAGTTTTTGGCATATTTTCCGGGATTTTTCCTGATAGTTCATTTTCTACACAAAAACAATACACCAAGGTAATTCTGCTGAAAACAGTGTCAGTCCATGTTAGTTGCATCCAAATCATACAAGTTTAGAGAATAAACAATAGCAAAGTGTTCGAGAAAGTAGATACGTTTTAAACGTATCACCCCTAAAGTTCAAGTGAAGACTAGAGGTAAAAATATCAGAGATACAAGCATCAAAGTCATGACATAATTAACCAAGTTTTCGAACAAACACAAGAATTACAACTATGCTCTCAAGAAGGTGCTCATAGAATAAGTGGTGACTCAACAAGGAAGTGAAAAGGTTTTGAAAAGTTTGAAAGGCTTCCTAATGCTGAAAGGAAGGTACTCATTAGCTTTGAGCTCTCATTGCCCCTATCATAGGCATCTTCATGTGGTTAAGGTGAAAGTGAGGTCCAGTATGAGTTATATGCTTGATAGACCATAAACTGGAAATCCCATGTCCCTTGAGTACGAGGGCCGCTCTGCATGCTACTCAACTTTGGTCACCTGCAAGTTCTTGTCATTGTACATACATGCATATCATAGAGAATCGCCAACGGGGTACCCCTTGCACATGATACAGGAGCTATCCCGTGATCAAAATGACAAGGCAAGCATACAATGAGCATCTCAGTGATCTTTTTATTTACTATGTGCATAGCTTTTTATTGAGGATGCTTCGTAGAATGCTCATTATGGTGATGCTGCAAGTTTCCACCATGATTAGGCATGGCTTAGGCTAGCGGCCCAGGCGTTTCTCTAACATAATGTATAGACGCCATGAACTCACAATCTCCCCTTTTATTTCACATCGTCGACATCCGTAAACAAAAGAGCAACGTATCAACTGGATAGGATATCCAAAAAGTGTTCAAAGCGTTCCCCATAATAGCACGGTTCTGATGACTCCCAGCATATAATTTGCAAGCATATAAATTTCATGGACAAGTCACAATGGTTCAGGATTATTAAGTGCAAGGAATAAAGTGCCATCAAGTTCGTTAGAGCTTTACTAACTAACTTCCTCAAAACAGACAAGCATTTTATTTGGAAGAAAACAAGGCATATAGAATATGCACTGAAATATAAAATGATGCTAATAGGTAGGTGTTGGAGATATGCCCTAGAGGCAATAATAAATGTAGTTATTATTATATCTTTGTGTTAATGATAAATGTTTACATTCATGCTATAATAGTATTAACAAGGAAACATTAATACTTGTGTGATTTGTAAACTAAAATAAGAGTCCCTAGTAAAGCCTCTATATAATACTAGCTTGTTGGTTAATAGATGATTGTGGTTTCCCTATCATGAACATTGAGATGTTATTAACAACAAGATCATATCGTTAGGAGAATGATATGGTGGACATACTCCTATAGATAAGCGTAGCATAAAGATCAAGTCATTTTAATAGTTCAATTGCTATATGCTTTCTGATACATAGTAATCTAATTTCTTCGACCATGAGATCATGCATATCACCTTTACCAGATGGATGCTTTGATGACATCAAACACCACACCGTAACTGGGTGGCTATAAAGGTGACATTGAGTGTTCGGAAAGTATTGGTTGAAACACATGGATCAAGAGTGGGATTTGTCCATCCATATGACGGATAGATATACTCTGGGCCCTCTCGGTGAAATGTCATCTAATTGGCTTGCAAGCATGTGAATGGCTCACAAGGGATCACATATCACGGGAACGAGAAAAGAGTACTTATCAGTAACGAGGTTGAACTAGGTATGCAGAGATACCGACGATCATAACCTCGGATAAGTAAACTATCGTGAGACAAAGGGAAATTGATATCGTATGTAAGTGGTTCATTCGATCGCAAAGTAATCGTAGAAATATGTGGGAGCCATATGAATTTCCAGATTCCTCTATTGGTTATTGTTCGGAGAAGTGTCTCGATCATGTCCGCATAATTCACGAACCGTAGGGAGACACACTTAAGGATTCGACGTTGTTTGAGTAGTTATGGAATGATGAGAAAGAATCTGAATGTTGTTCGGAGTCTCGAATGGGATTCAGGATATCACGAGGAGATCCGGAATGGTCCGGAGAATAAGATTCATATGAGGAAATTCCCGTTTCGGAGTTGGAGAATGGTTCCGGTGTTTTCATCGGGAATGTTCTAGAAGGTTCCGGAATGTCCGGCACTCCGGAGGGGAAGGGTACATGAATGTGTTATATCAAGTTGGTATGATTGCATCATGTACTCGGTGTCATCGCTGAACAAAATAGAGGGTTTATTCAAATCCTAGTTTGAAAAGTCAAACGCCAAGTTTGAAAGCCAAACGACTATTTTTGGGAAGTGAAGAGGGAGGTGGAAACCGACTTGGGGGAGGAGTTCCTCCTCCCACCGCCGGCGCACCACCAAGCCGAGTTGGGAAGGGACTCCCCTCCCCTTGGCCGGCCCCTCCACCTATAAAAGGAGGGGCAGGGCTCCCCTCCTAGACACAAGTTCCTACACCTCTAAACCCTAGCCCCAAGCCGCCGCCGCCTCCATAGCCGCCGCCGGCCCTAGGGCAAACCGCCGCCGTCGCCTAGCTAAACCCTAGCCGCCGGCTTGCCTCCTCCTCGGCGTGTCTAAACCCTAGATCGTCGAGGGACTCTCTCATACTCCACCATACTCGCTCCGGCTTAAGGCAAAGCCCTGCGAGATCTCCCCTCTACTTCCGGTACCACGTCGTTGTGCTGCCGGAATTGCGAGGAGAGTGCTACAACCTCTGCTGCCTGATGGAACAAGGGATAGGAAGGTCTTCGTCGAGTACCGAACGTGTGATCGACTGCGGGAGCGCTGCCGGAACGCAGCGCCAGAAGGATCGTCTACGCGATCTTGAGATCGGGAAGAGTACGACTACATCACCCACGAGAATCTGCTCTCGTTAAACACTTTGGAATCTTCGAGGGTGAGTTATTCTATCGACTCGTTGCTACAATCTAGTAGATAGATCTTGGCTTGTTTGTTTGTATGCGGTAGAAAATTTTTGTTTTCCATGCTACGAAACCCTACAGTGGTATCAGAGCCGTGTCTATATGTAGATCTATTGCACGAGTAGAACACAATGGTCATTGTGGTCGTTGATGCTTTTATTGTCGATTGCTTTTTGTGTACTTTGCATCTTGCAGGATGTTGGGATGAAGCGGCCCGGGCTAACCTTACATGACATCGTTCATGAGACTTGCTCCACTCTTGACATGCAACTTGTATTGCATAAGTGGCTTCTTGGTGCTGTTTCTCCTAGCATAGTTAAGATCCAATTTACAACGGGTGATTAACAATACTAGTATCAATGTTGTGGTTCATGTTCGTAAGTTAGAACGACACTTATTGAAAGCCCCAAACCACGTAAAATATGCAAAGAAAGTAGAGGCGTATAACTTTGTTTTGCAGGGGTGTGCAGTGAAATGATATGGCCATGATTGTGATTATATTTGATGTATGCAATGTTCCTTATTGTAAGTTGGCAACCGGCAGGAGCCATATGGTTGTCTTTAATTTATGTTAAGACCCGCGTGTCTATTCAAAGTAGTTGTAATAGTTGAAGACGGTGGACGACAACCATGGAGAAGCTTCATTGACCTTGATGCAATGCCGGTGATGATGGAGATCATGTTCGTGCTAGAAGATGGAGATCGGAAGCACAAAGAAGAAAGGCCATATCATATCACATATTATGAATTGCATGTGATGTTAATCCTTTATGCATCTTGTATTGCTTAGTAGACGACGATAGCATTATAAGATGATCCCTCATGCACATGAATTTCAAGTCATAAAGTGTTCACCCTTAGTTAGCACCGTTGCTAAAGCTTGTTGTTTCGAAGCACCACGTGATGATCGGGTGTGTTAGATTCCGCAAGTGTATACAGCGTGAGCAAGCCAGATTTGCTCATGCGGAAACTAAGGTTTGATCTTGACGAACCTAGCATGTACAGACATGGTATCGGAACACGGATCACCGAAAGGTAAAGCATGAATCATATAGTAGATATGATGAACATGACGATTGTTCGCCATTGAAACTATATCAACTCTCGTGATGATCGGTGTTGATGTGGTGGATTTGGTTCGTGTGATCACTAAAACAATGTGAGGGATATTGTTTTGAGTGGGAGTTCACCTAGATTAATTTCATTATTAACTTGAACTCAATTTGTCATAAACTTAGTCTAAACTATTGCAAATATGTTGTAGATCAATGGCAGCCCCTACCATCAATTTTAATGCGTTCCTAGAGAAAGAAAAGTTGAAAAACAATGGAAGCAACTTCGCGGATTGGTTCCACAATTTGAGGATTGTCCTCACAGCTGGTAATTTGACCTATGTCTTTGGATGCACATTGGGTGACCCACTGCGGTGATCTGCCGATGAAGTAAAGAACGTTTACCTCACTCGGAAGACTCGGTACTCCACAGTTCAGTGTGCTATCTTGTATGGTTTAGAATCGGAGCTTCAGAAAAGGTTTGAGAATTCAGACCCATATGATATTATCGAGGATCTCAAATTGATCTTTGAGACTCATGCGGCAATTGAAATCTATGAGGCTTCTGAAAAGTTCTTTAACTTCAAGATGGAAGAGGGCAGCTCCGTTAGTGAGCATGTGCTTAAGATGTCTGGGCACGCAAACAAACTTCAAAGCTTGGGTATTGTGATTCCTAATGCTTTGGGGATTTACCGTGTCCTCCAATCACTACCACCAAGTTACAAGAACTTTGTGATGAACTACAACATGCAGAACATGAACAAGACATTGCCAGAACTCTTTGCCATGTTGAAGTCTGCAGAAGTGGAGATCAAGAAAGAGCACCAAGTGTTGTTGGTCAATAAGACCACCAAATTCAAGAAAGGCAAGTCTAAGCAGAAGGGACACTTCAAGAAGGGTGGTAAGAAAGTTACCACGCCAACGAAGAACACCAAGGCTGGACCTAAGCCAGATACTGAGTGCTTTTACTGCAAGGGAGAAGGTCACTGGAAGCGGAATTTCCCAAAGTACTTGGCGGATTTGAAGAACGGCAACATCAAGAAGAAAGGTATATCTGATATACATGTTATTGATGTGTATCTCACTTGTACTCGTAGTAGTGCTCAGGTATTTGATCTTGGTTCGGTTGCTCATATTTGTAACTCAAACAGTCTTTGCATAATAAACGGAAGCTAGCGAAGAACGAGGTGACGATGCGCGTGGGAAACGGATCAAAGGTTGATGTGATCGCGGTCGGCACGCTACCCCTTCATCTACCATCGGGATTAGTTTTATACTTAAATAATTGTTATTTGGTGCCTGCGTTGAGCATGAACATTATATCGGGATCTTGTTTATTGCGAGACGGTTACTTGTTTAAGTCCGAGAATAATGGTTGTTCGATTTATATGAGTAATATGTTTTATGCACATGCACCTTTTATAGATGGTCTATTCTTATTGAATCTCGATAGTGGAAATACACATATTAATAACATTGAGGCTAAACGTTTGAAATCGAGCAATAACTCGACCTATATGTGGCACTGTCGTCTTGGTCACATTGGAGTGAAGCGTATGAAGAAACTCCATTCCGATGGACTTCTTGAATCACTTGATTTCGAAACACTTGAAAGATGCGAAGCATGTCTGATGGGTAAAATGACTAAGACTCCATTTTCTGGTATGATGGAGCGAGCTATGGACTTATTGGAAATCATACATACCGATGTGTGTGGTCCAATGAGTGTAGCATCGCCCGGTGGTTATCGATATGTTCTTACCTTCACGGATGACTTGAGTAGATATGGGTATATCTATTTCATGAAACATAAGTCCAAAACTTTCGAGAAGTTTAAGGAATTTCAAAGTGAGGTAGAGAATCAACGTAACAAGAAGATTAAATTTCTACGTTCTGATCGTGGAGGTGAATATCTAAGTTACGAGTTTGGCGAGCATTTGAAGAAATGTGGAATACTTTCACAATTGACACCGTCGGGAACACCACAACGTAATGGTGTGTCCGAACGTCGTAATCGAACTCTCTTAGATATGGTTCGTTCTATGATGTCACTTACAGATTTACCGCTATCATTTTGGGGTTATGCATTAGAAACAGCCGCATTCACTTTAAATAGGGCACCATCTAAATCCGTTGAAACGACACCATATGAATTATGGTTTGGGAAGAAACCTAGATTGTCGTTCCTTAAAGTTTGGGGTTGCGAAGCCTATGTAAAGAAGTTACAAGGGGACAAGGGTGAACCCAAAGCGGAAAAGTACATCTTCATAGGATACGAAGGAAACTATTGGGTATACCTTCTATCATAGATCCGAAGGCAAAATCTTCGTTGCCAAGAATGGATCCTTTCTAGAGAAGGAATTTCTCTCGAAAGAAGTGACTGGAAGGAAAGTAGAACTCGACGAGGTTGTCGAACCTTCTCTCGAAATTGCGAGTAGCGCAACACCGAAAGAAGTTCATGTGGTGCCTGCACCAATAAGAGAGGAAGCTAATGATGATGATCATGAAACTTCGGTTGTAGTTGCTACAGAGCCTCGCAGGTCAACGAGAACTCGTACCACTCCAGATTGGTATGATCCCGTTATGAATGTCATGTTGGTGGACAACACCGATGACCCTGAGACATATAAGGAAGCGATGATGAGCCCAGTTTCTAATAAATGGCAAGAAACCATGAAATCCGAGATTGGATCCATGTACGAAAACCAAGTATGGACTTTGGTGGACTTACCGGATGGCCGGAAGGCTGTCGAGAACAAATGGATTTTCAAGAAGAAAATAGACGCTGATGGAAATGTTACTGTCTATAAAGCTCGACTTGTCGCAAAGGGGTTTCGACAAATTCAAGGAGTTGACTACGATGAGACTTTCTCACCAGTAGCGAAGCTAAAGTCTGTGAGGATTATGTTAGCAATCGTTGCATATTATGATTATGAGATATGGCAGATGGATGTCAAAACAGCATTCCTCAATGGAGACATTGATGAAGAGTTGTATATGATGCAACCCAAAGGTTTTGTAGATCCTAAAGATGCTAACAAGGTATGCAAACTTCAACGGTCCATCTATGGATTGAAGCAAGCATCCCGAAGTTGGAATCAACATTTTGATAAGGTAATCAAAAGTTTTGGTTTTATACAAACTTATGGAGAAGCTTGTATTTACAAGAAAGTGAGTGGGAGC
The DNA here is from genome assembly GCA_030063025.1 of Avena longiglumis. NCBI lineage: Eukaryota > Viridiplantae > Streptophyta > Magnoliopsida > Poales > Poaceae > Avena > Avena longiglumis. The sequence continues at coordinate 463,539,757 of CP125974.1, forward strand.
TATGTAGAATTCTTAATACTATATGTAGATGACATATTGTTGATTGGGAATGATGTAGACCTTCTTAATAGTGTCAAGGAATATTTGAATAATAGTTTTTCAATGAAAGATCTTGGCGAAGCAGCTTACATATTAGGCATAAAGATTTATAGAGATAGATCAAGACGCCAAATATCATTATCACAAAGTACATATTTGGACAAAGTTCTAAAGAGGTTTGGAATGGAAGATAGCAAGAAAGGGTTCTTGCCCATGTTGCCCAATACGACCTTGAGTAAAACTCAAAGTCCGACATCGGCAGAAGATAGAGAAAGGATGAGTAAGACTCCCTATGCCTCAGCCATAGGATCTCTAATGTATGCCATGCTATCTACTAGACCCGACATTGCATATGCTGTTAGTTTAAATAGCAGATATCAAAGTGATCCAGGAGTGGATCATTGGACAGCGGTCAAAAACATCCTTAAGTACTTGAGAAGAACTAAGGATATGGTTCTTTCTTATGGAGGTGATGAACAGCTCGTTGTTAATGGTTACACCGATGCTAGTTGGAACACCGATCCGGATGATTCTAAATCACAATCTGGATACGTATTTATTTTGAATGGTGCAGCAGTTAGCTGGAGGAGTGCAAAGCAAAGTGTTGTGGCGAGATCTTCAACTGAATCGGAATACATGGCTGCTTCGGAGGCTTCACAAGAAGCGATATGGATGAAAGAGTTCATTACATAGCTGGGTGTGGTTCCTAGTGCACTGGACCCAATGTCTATCTACTGTGATAACATGGGTGCCATAGCCAATGCGCAAGAACCAAGATCACACAAGAAGCTGAAGCACATCAAGCTACGTTTTCACGCTATTCGAGAACATATCCAAGATGGGGATATAAAGATTTGCAAAGTACACACAGATCTGAATGTGGCGGATCCGTTGACTAAACCTCTCCCGAGGGCAAAACATGACCAGCACCAAACTGCCATGGGTGTTCGGTATATTACCATGTAATCTAGATTAGATGACTCTAGTGCAAGTGGGAGACTGTTGGAGATATTCCCTAGAGGCAATAATAAATGTAGTTATTATTATATCTTTGTGTTTATGATAAATATTTACATTCATGCTATAATAGTATTAACAAGGAAACATTAATACTTGTGTGATTTGTAAACTAAAATAAGAGTCCTTAGTAAAGCCTCTATATAATACTAGCTTGTTGGTTAATAGATGATTGTGGTTTCCCTATCATGAACATTGAGATGTTATTAACAACAAGATCATATCGTTAGGAGAATGATATGGTGGACATACTCCTATAGATAAGCGTAGCATAAAGATCAATTCATTTTAATAGTTCAATTGCTATATGCTTTCTGATACATAGTAATCTAATTCCCTCGACCATGAGATCATGCATATCACCTTTACCGGATGGATGCTTTGAGGACATCAAACACCACACCGTAAATGGGTGGCTATAAAGGTGACATTGAGTGTTCGGAAAGTATTGGTTGAAACACATGGATCAAGAGTGGGATTTGTCCATCCATATGACGGATAGATATACTCTGGGCCCTCTCGGTGAAATGTCATCTAATTGGCTTGCAAGCATGTGAATGGCTCACAAGGGATCACATATCATGGGAACGAGAAAAGAGTACTTATCAGTAACGAGGTTGAACTAGGTATGCAGAGATACCGACGATCATAACCTCGGATAAGTAAACTATCGTGAGACAAAGGGAAATTGATATCGTATGTAAGTGGTTCATTCGATCGCAAAGTAATCGTAGAAATATGTGGGAGCCATATGAATTTCCAGATTCCTCTATTGGTTATTGTTCGGAGAAGTGTCTCGATCATGTCCGCATAATTCACGAACCGTAGGGAGACACACTTAAGGATTCGACATTGTTTGAGTAGTTATGGAATTATGAGAAAGAATCCGAATGTTGTTCGGAGTCTCGAATGGGATTCAGGATATCACGAGGATATCCGGAATGGTCCGGAGAATAAGATTCATATAAGGAAAGTCCCATTTCGGAGTTGGAGAATGGTTCAGGTGTTTTCATCGGGAATGTTCTAGAAGGTTCCGGAATGTCCGGCACTTCGGAGGGGAAGGGTACATGAATGTGTTATATCAAGTTGGCATGATTGCATCATGTACTCGGTGTCATCTCTGAACAAAATAGAGGGTTTATTCAAATCCTAGTTTGAAAAGTCAAACGCCAAGTTTGAAAGTCAAACGGCTATTTTTGGGAAGTGGAGAGGGAGGTGGAAACCGACTTGGGGGGGGGGAGTTCCTCATCCCACCGCCGGCGCACCACCAAGCCGAGTTGGGGAGGGACTCCCCTCCCCTTGGCCGGCCCCTCCACCTATAAAAGGAGGGGCAGGGCTCCCCTCCTAGACACAAGTTCCTACACCTCTAAACCCTAGCCCCAAGCCGCCGCCGCCTCCATAGCCGCCGCCGGCCCTAGGGCAAACCGCCGCCGCCGCCTAGCTAAACCCTAGCCGCCGGCTTGCCTCCTCCTCGGCGTGTCTAAACCCTAGATCGTCGAGGACTCTCATACTCCACCATACTCCCGGCTTAAGGCAAAGCCACGCAAGATCTCCTCTACTTCCTGTACCACGCCTGCCTTGGGAATTGCAGGAGAGTGCTACAACCTCCGATCGCTGGAACAAGGGAGAGGAAGGTATTCGCGAGTACCGAACGCGTGTGACCGATCATGCGGGCCGCTAACGCCGGAAGGATCGTCTACGTGATCTTGAGATCGGGAAGAGTACGACTACATCACCCACGAGAATCTGCTCTCGTTAAACACTCTGGAATCTTTGAGGGTGAGTTATTCTATCGACTCGTTGCTACAATCTAGTAGATAGATCTTGGCTTGTTTGTTTGTATGCGGTAGAAAATTTTTGTTTTCCATGCTACGAAACCCTACAGTAGGTATGGTGGACACAATTGGCAATATTGGTTTTGGGGAGTTGGAACCACAGGTAGAGCTCATACTCAGTGCAAGTGAAGGCTAGGAAAAGAGAGGGAGCGACCAACGAGAAAGCAATAATTGACATAATCATGCTTGCAACAAAACAGGACTAATTATGGCATGAAAGTGATACAAGTACTCTGAGGCAAAATAAATCATCAAGGCTTACTGAATATTGATTACTCATATGCATGCGTGAGCATGTGACAAGTCGATTCTCATGAAACTTCCAGAGGAGGATACCACAATATCTTACCAAAATATGAATAAAACAATGCAAGCAAACATTCATATGACATGCTACAAACTATTAGCAAGCTGGAGCTAATCATAGACAAGCAAAAACTACTAAGAATCCATCAGTAACATACGCCTTACAATGAACAGACTAAGCATGCTCACAATGATGAGTATATTTACAAAAATTGAAAAACAAATAGAGTTCGTTACCAGCCTCTTACCACACCTCGAGTTGTCTTAATCTTCATTATTGCCCTTCACTTGTTTGACTTTAATAATAACATGAAACCAAAATCCACAGAGGACGGCTGAACCCTGCAAAGAACTCACAAAACCAAAGAAGAAGAACAAATATTTTTGGTGTTTTTGATTTTTCAAACAAGCCAACAAAGCAAAAACAAACCAAGCAAAGCAAAATCTTTTTGGATTTTTCTTTTCAGGCAAACCAAAGCAAAAAAGCAAAGAAACAAACCAAGAGAAACAACGAAAATATTTTTGGTATTTTTGTGTTTTTGAGAAAGAAGCAACAAGAACCAAAAAGAAAGCGAAACAATGGATATACAAAGAACTGACCAAACATGATATATAGATGAGTGTGATGTCGGTATACCTCCCCCCAAGCTTAGGCTTTTGGACTAAGTGGGTCTCAATCCCACGGTGCCCAAGTAGATGCACCTCCGTAGTACGACGAGGAGGCTCCCTCGTCCTGGTATGAGCTCGAGGACTCTCCAGTTCAGTGTACAGCGGGGTCATACGAGGGTGCTTCCTACTGAACGTGTCCATAGAAGCTAAGAGAGCGCAACTTGTCATCCATCTCCTCCTTGGAGCATGACAAAGGTCCCTGAGAAATACTGAACAAAGTGGTTTGGGGGAGAGGGATCTCTCTCTCTTCCCCATCAATAAACAACATTTTATAGACCAAGTTCTCAAGGGTAGAGCCATTAGTGACAAAGTGGTGTGCCTTCATGGCAGCAAGATCAAGCCTCTGAGGAGCCAAAACTGTATCATTTGGATCAACAACAATGTCCAAGGCAGTAGCAACACACATAGCAATAACTCCCCCATAAATGGGTCCCATAGCAGTTAAACGACGAGCAATGAGAGAACCAAGATTATACTTGGTATCATTGTTGAGCGCAGCGGCTAAGAAAGCCAAATGATAGCTGGAAATATTACTAGTGTTCTCCCTACCAAGAACACTGGTGGCAAGATAGTAAGTGAAGTACCTAATGGCAGGAAGCTGAATGTTTCTTATCTTTCCCCGTTGGCTCTACGGTTATCATCATTGGTTATTCTGCGGTAGAGCTCCAACAAATCAGTGGGCTGAGCTGGAATCTTCTTTGCTGACCCAGCTGTACCAAGTCCCAGAGCCTCACAAAATTTCTTCAACATCATATGTAAGACCTACCATAAATCTTGAAAGAAACATCGGGGTTGAACATGCTGTTAGTAAAGGAGAAGCTCTCCACAAATATTTTAGTGAGTGTAGCATATTGCACGCTCTCATCCTGCATAAGACTTGTTAGACCATCCCTCCGAACCAAGGTCATAAAATCATCAAGAATCCCAGTAGCCTGCAAGAAGGTTTGACAAGGAAAGGCGGAGGGGTGCGCATCCCCCTCATCTCCCTCGTCACCGAATCGCGAAGTGATGAGATCCTCATTGTATGAGGGCCTAGCATGGGAAGATGATCTTGAATTCCTTGCCCTTCTAGGTGCATCACTCTCAAATATCTCTCCAAATGTGTGGTTGTCCATGACCACTCTATTCTGAAACTTTTAGACAAACGTCAAACCAAGTGATTTCCATGTTGATAAATGATGAGAAACTACTATAAGAACTTGCTAGAGGGCTACACATGCATCAAAATGAAATATCTAACCATACAACAAGCATGCAAGCTCACACAACCTCTCACCTATAGCAGCAAAATACTCAAGATACAATCTACCAATCACAAATCTAATTGAACAAGTGGAGGAGGCACATACTAAGGATCAATCCCTCCAAAAATCAGCAGCAAAGATGGGATGAGCAAGGAGATCGAAAATCACGAGCAAGAACAGCAATAACTCGATCTTGAGCAAGTTTTCCGGTGTTTTTCGGGAGAGAGAAAGAAGATGGCTGTGAGGGGGCACTTTGGAGGGGCCCAGGTGGGCCAGACCCCCCCTAGGCGCCACCCACAAGTAGGCCGCTCCTACCATGGGTGTGGGGGCCTGGGGTGGCCCCCCGGTCACTTCAGGTGTCCCTCTGCCCCTTTTTTCGAGGAAAAATTTATTTTAAATTTTCTGGGATTTTTCGGGAAACTTTATTTTGGCCAATTTTTAGGGTACGAAAATTGATTTTCTCGCAGAAATAGTTTTTTCAGAAGAAGCAAAAGCAAACCAAAAGCCAAACTACATAACCTCTAAGACACTTTAACAAGCAAACAACTAGCAAAACCAAAGGTATCAAAAGAAAGGCAAAGACTAGGAAGGAGAAAAGTAAAAGAAAGCAAGTATAACCATAGTGAAAACATTATTTTGTTCATGAAAATCCTTTTGTTAACATGGTTGATCAAGTCTTGTTACCAAAACAATCTTATATGAAACAAAACTTTGCATTCTACAAGGTGATTATGTTACCTCATACTTGATAGCAATGGTCCCAATCATAATAGTTTCAAAAAAATTCTTGTGGAATGGGACAATATATTTATCCAACCTTGATGCTCTCAATATTTTCAATGGAATTCAGACAATAGCTCTTAACAACCTTCTTGGGGAAATAAACAGTGTGCTCTTTGTCATCAATATTGAATGTTACTTTTCCTTGATTAACACCTGTAGTATTAACAAAAGGCCTCCCAAGAATAATAGACATATTATCATCTTCAGGCATTTCAAGCATAACAAAATCAGTTAAGACCATACAATTATGAGCAACTTGAATAGGAACATCCTCACATATACCAACATGGACAGTAGTTGACTTATCAGCCATTTGAAAAGATATATCAGTTGGTATCAACTTTTCTAGCTCGAGCCTCTTGTATAGAGAAAAATACATAACACTAACTCCAGCTCCCAAATCACATAAAGCAGTTCTAACATAATTGTTCTTAATAGATCAAGGAATAGTTGGTATACCTGGATCACCAAGTTTCTTTGGAACCTTACCATTGAAGGAGTAATTAGCAAGCAAAGTAGAAATCTCCTCATTAGGAATCTTCCTTTTATTAGAGACAATATCCTTCATATACTTTGAATAAGGAGGCAATTTAATAGCATCAGACAAACGAATTTGCAAAAATAAAGGTTTCGTCCACTCACAAAACTTGTTGTAGTGTTCTTCCTCCTTTGACTTGTGTTTCTTACCTGGAAAAGGCATAGGTTTCTGCACCCAAGGTTCTCTCTCTTTACCATGTTTATTAGAAATAAAATCCTCCTTTGTGTACCTAGTATTCTTAGTGTGCTTCTCAGGTTCTTCCTCACCTTCCTCCTTATCAGGAGACTCATTATTATTAGCACTCTCAGTTTTAGCATCAGAGAAAGATATACTATTAGGATCTACAACAGGTTCAAGTGGTTCCTCAACTACTTTATGTTTATTTTTCTTCCTCTTACGAGGACTACCACTATCTTCACCTTGTTGAGAATCTTGCTCAATTCTTTTAGGGTGTCCTTCAGGATATAAAGGATCTTGAGTAGATGCACCACTCCTAGTTCTAATTCCATAAGCATGTTTATCTCCTGAGGCATTAACTAGCATATCCTTTTGTACTTTAGCAAGTTGATCAAGTTGGGTTTGAACCATTTGAAAGTGTTTACAAAGCATTTTAATATCATTAGAAGTTCTTTCCACAATATCTTTCAACTCATTGATAGCTCTAGAGTTTTCCAATAAATGATTCTGAACTTGTTTATTAAAATTACCTTGTTTAACAATAAAAATGTCAAGTTCATCTAAACATTGATCAGGAGGCTTACCATAAGGAATATCACCTTCATCAAAGTGTTGGAGAGAATGTACCTCAATAGTAGATGAGTGGGGAATTGGCTTACATAATTATTCTATAGGAGGTAGATTATTCACATCTTCATCTCTAATACCTTTCTCCTTTAGACATTTCTTAGCTTCCTTCATCACTTCATCATTTAATGCAATAACTCCCCTCTTCTTTGGTGTTGGTGTTGGATCTGGTTCAGGCACAACTGGTTCAGGAGTAATAGGCTCAGGTGTATTTATATCAGTTGAAGTCCAATCATCATAATTCTTGCTTATCTTAGCCATTAATTCTTTAGCATCTGCAGGAGTTCTTTTCCTAAAAACATAATCAGCAAAGCTATCTAGATATGTCCTAGAATCATCAGTTAGTCCATTATAATAAATATCAAGAAGTTCATTCTTAGGCAATGGACATCTAGGATGTGCATGAATCAAGGCATAGAACCTTGTACATGACTCAAACAATTTCTCTTCTTCTCCCTATTTAAAATCAAAAAGTCTCTACAAAGCAGCATATAATCAAGCAATCAGGGCTATCAATGGAACTAGGAGGTAATCTATTAAACCAAGCCCTAGCTTCTCCTTTTAGTGAAAAAGGGAAGATCTTAGTAACAAAATACTTGCGCATCTTAAAGTCATTAGAGAACAAATCACTCATAGTATAAAGCTCATTCATATGAACCACAACACTCTCATTTTCAGTCCCACAAAAAGGTTCTTTCTCAACAATGTCCAAATAGGATAAATCAAGAGAGAAATTATAATATTTATCTTTAATATCTATGGGAGAGGTGGAAAACTTAGGATCAGAGGACAACTTAGAAATAATGGTGCGTCTAGCAAGGAGACTCTTAATAGCACTAGTACCATGTGTATTTCGGCACTCTTCAACAAATTCATCAGTGAACTCAATGTAACCATCGTTAATATCATAACTTTCTCCAGACTCATGTGAGCTAACAGGTGTAACAGTGTCTTCACTAGAAGTTTCAGTATTTCCTAGACTAGCCATAGTAGCATCTAGGGAAGGACCTAATGAACCACTCACATCAAGCACAGTAGAAGTAACATCATGAGCATCAAAAGAAGTTTCGGATTCAGCAGTAGTATCAGTGTGTGTAGCATGAGTATGTGGTGGTGGTGTGACAAGCTTACTTATAACATACGGTGAATCAAGAGCAACAGAGGTGTTTAGGACTATACCTCTTCTTGTAGTGGATGGTAAAATAGGGAACTTTCCATCACGATACTTCCCCATGATGAAAGGAGTAGCAGTGAACAATAACAAATCCAAGTGAACTTACAAATAAAGCTATGCTCCCCGACAACGGCACCAGAAAATAGTCTTGATGACCCACAAGTGTAGGGGATCGCAACAGTCTTTGTTGGTAGTATTACCCAATTTATTGATTCGGCACAAGGGGAACCAAAGAATACTTGCAAGCCTTAACAACTAAGTTGTCAATTCAGCTGCACCTGGAAATAGTTCTTGCTCATAGAAGTTTATCAGTAGCAATAGTTTGGTAGTAGCAACAGTAAAGCAACAGCAACAGTGAAACATGAGCAATAGTAACAGTAACGGTAACAGTAGGATATGAGTGCGGTAGGCATAGGGATGGATGGACGGGCGTTGCATGGACGAATCTAAACATGTAACTTCAATATCTAGGGCATTGCAGATAAATAATAACAAGCATCCAAGTACTAAACAATCCTAGGCATGTGCTCCATATATAGTCATACGTGCTCGCAATGAGAACTTGCACAACATCTTCTGTCCAGCCAGCCCGTGGCAGCAGGGCCTCTAGAGAACTACTGGCAATTAAGGTGCTCCTTTTAATAGATCACCGGAGCAAAGCATTAACACTCCATGAACACATGTGATCCTCACACCACAGCCATCCCCTCCGGTTGTCCCAATTATTGTCACTTTGGGGCTTTTGGATCCGGACAATGATATGTGTACACAACTTGCAGATAATATCACAAACAATACTATCATAATGATTCAATAATAAGTTCAGATCTGAGATCATGACACTCGGACCCTAGTGACAAACATTAAGCACAACAAGTTGCAACAAAGTCAAATAGCACTAATAGAGATACTAGGCATTATGCCCTAACAATCTTATTCAATTACATGATAGAACTCATCCAATCCCTACCATCCCCAAGACTACAGTGGGGGATTACTCACTCATGGGCGAGGGAAACATCGATGGTTGATGGAGATGCGTTGGTGATGACGATGGTGATGATCCTCTCCAAATTCCCCGTCCCTGCAGGGTGCCAGAACGGAGTTTCTGGATCCGAATCTTGGTTTCTGGTGGCGGCGGAGCGGAACTCTTTCTGAAAAACTATCAAACCCCCCTCGGTTTTTAGGTCGAGAGGCAACTTATAGGCGCAAAGGGAGGTCGAGGGGGTGCCTGGGGTGGCTGCACCCTCCTAGGCGCGGCCAGATGTGGGCCCGTGCCTGGCAGGGGTGTGGGCCCCCAGGCCCCTTCTCCGTCTCGTCTTCTGGCTCCGTGGGTCTTCTGGTGAAATATAATTTTTGGCATATTTTTCGGGATTTTTCCTAATAGTTGATTTTCTGCACAAAAACAAGATACCAAGGTAATTCTGCTGAAAACAGCGTCAGTCATTGTTAGTTGTATCCAAATCACACAAGTTTAGAGGAGAAACAATAGCAAAAGTGTTCGAGAAAGTAGATACGTTTTGGGCGTATTATCCAGCCATTGCTTGACAAGCTGGCGTGGAAGTTGCCCTTCTGGAAGGCTAGGCTTCTGACCAGGGAAGGCAGGGTGTTCTATGTTCAGTCTGTCATGACGACGTCGGTCATCTACCAGTTCTTGACTCTCGATCTGGAGCCCTAGGTGCTTCAGCTTATAGACCGCATCCATCGCAGCTTCCTTTGGGCCGGGAAGGAGGACACACGTGGTGGGAACTGCGTCATGGCCTGGCACAAGGTTTGCCAACCAAAAGGCCTTGGAGGACTTGGGCTATGCAACCTTTAGTGGCTCAGAGCGGCCCTTAGAGCGAGATGGATTTGGTTTCAGCGGACCAGTAGCTGCAAACCTTGGTTGGGGTTGCCGGTCTCGGTCTCCAAAGACGTCGAGGCGCTGTTCAACACCATTGTCTACATCATAGTGGGTGCGGGCGACAGGATCCTGTTTCTGGACAGATCCATGGGTGCAGGGGCAGAGCATCGCCACACTGGCGCCAACGGTGCACGCTCTTGTGCGACCCGGACCTTCCAGCACCAGGACGGTGAAGCAGGGGCTCAATGGGCACTGTTGGGTGTGCGACATCGTGGGCGTTCTGACAGTCGATGCCGTGGTCTAGTTCATGCAGTTGTGGCCTCTGGTGCAAGACATAGAGGTCTGCGCGGAACAGCCAAATTCCTTCATGTGGAAATTTGATGCTTCAGGCTCCTCCTCCACGCGCTCTTCTTACCTGGCATGCTTTGCAGGCCGCACTATGCTGCCAGCTGTTGAGCAGTTCTGGGCGTCATTTGCCCCGTTGAAGCACAAATTCTTCGACTAGGTTGTGATCCAGTGGCGCTGCTAGACCGCGGATAGGTTGCAGCGCCACGGTCTGCCTAACCAGGGGGTATGTCCATTGTGCGAGGCGACGCACGAGGATATTGATCACCTCCTCCTTCAATGCCCTTACGCTAGGCTGGTGTGGCACGACGCCCTCGAGGGCCAGGGTTTACAACACCTTATGCCGGCAACGACTGACACCATCTCGGAATGGTGGCCTCGTGTGTCTGTGTCGATCACCCACAAGGCATGGCGTACCCTAAACTCCCTATGCCTACTGGTCATGTGCGCCATCTGGCTAGAGCAGAATGCACGCCTTCGACAAGGCGAAGCGGAATGCAGCCAACCTCTCCACTTTAATCCGGGACAATTGGAAAGCCAACCTCTCCACTTTAATCTGGGACAATTGGAAAGAGTGGCTACACATTGTAGGAGGAGCAAAGGTGGAATGACAAGAGATGTAGTGTAGGCTTCTTAGTGGGTTGCGCATGACAAAGTCATTGCACAGTGGCTTGGAGGACTGGGTCTATCTAGTTCTCTATCTGGTTACTTTGTTTTCCTCTTTGCCTACTTAATACAAAAACCCGCAGACCTCTTACGAGTTCTCGGGAAAAAAAGAGTATGAGTAGCTCTTCTTCGAATCTGCTACTTGTACCGTTCTGGAAGATTTTCTGATTTTAAGATTGATTAATGAAAGCCTGCTTTTCTCTAAAAAAGGAATAACATTATCGTCTAATGTTTCAAAATATAAGATGTTTTAAGTTTATAAAGTTAATGTATCTAAACACCTTTTATTATGTAGATTCGGAGTGAACCTCTCCGATCCTACACACCAAAAGACGTCTAGATACATTATCTTTACAAAGTTAAAACATCTTATATTATAAAATGAGGGAGTAGTTTTGAAGCCATAGCTCAACATAAGCATCTTGCATAAAATGCTTCCTTTCATCTGTCAACAAGTAGGATAAACAACACATTATTTACTATTTCCATTTTAGCACTGACATTGCTACTCTACCCACATGTAGTAATTTTTGCCAAATCTGCCCAAGTCTAAAAAGTTCAACCAAGTCTGACCCTTTCTCGAAACTAATTCGAAATCTGACCCTGGGTCGGCGCCGTTTAAAATAGCGCCGAAGTTGTACATGTCGGCGCACGCAAAACAGAAAACCGACCTGAAGGAGGTCGGCTCCGTTTAAAATGGCGCCGACGTCGGCTCCGTTTAAAACGGCGCCGACCTCCTTAGTTTGCCTCTCAGCAGCTTCATCTTGGCGCTGACCTGTATAACTTCAACGCCATTTTAAATGGCGCCTACCCTAGGGGGTCAGATTCCAAATTAGTTTCGTGAAAGGGTCAGACTTGATTGAACTTTCTAGATTTGGGCAGATTTCGCAAAAAATACCCACATGTAGATGTACAAAATCCACTCTCTCTCAACACTAAAAATCCCATCTTTTCTTCACCCGGAACACTACAGTTGAATTCTGTATGTTGTCCTGAGGGACTTTCAGCATGAGCTGGATTTTTGACTTCAGGGGGGCCTCCTTTGTCTTGCCACCTGCGTCCCCAATCTGCATTACATGATGCAGTCTACATCAATCCAATACAAATATATACATAGAGACATATTTATACTACTCCTGGGTATATTCACACCCATGTGTGTTTTACACAATCTGTTATACCTGAGAATATGTACAGGTACAATGAGACTATTCTGGTAGTATATATACTGATTTTTAAGTAGTATGTACAATATTTTCACATACTTCCCTTTTTAAGTACAAATATGAAGGTATTTCGAGAATATAATGCAAACTATGAGTTCACTTGCAATTTTTTTGTAACTTGCTTTGAAGTATTTTAGATACAGTATATGAACGTACTCAAACTGATAAAGTATTACATATACTGACATATGATAGTATATGAGACGTAGGTGTAACTACACACCTAGGAGTAAGAAGTATTTTTCTAGTATGAGCTAAATTGCCTAGTAATCAGAGTGAATTATGAGTGAGTGCCTTACCCAAAGAGATGCCCATCCAAGCCTTTCATCCGACTCATAACCTGCTTTCCACTTAACATGCTTACTGGCCTTTCCTTTATAGACAGTGCTCCAGTAGTTTGTGTCAAAATGGTACCGATAACTGAAGATGGTAAATACCGTTAAGCAACAGAGGTAACATATAAACAGGGAGCTCTTTGTGCATTGGAAAGTAGAGTGAGACTAGGACTACATCAGTCGCAATAGTCTCACAGATCCTGCTATCCAGGGGGCTTAGTCATATGATCTTTCTTTTCTAACCTATTATATCAGGTACCCACCCTGTGTGTAATAGGTACATCCAGCTATAAAATTTCAAAGAAAGGTGGCCATTATTTACACCAGCTTTATTTACCTGAACTTGTCTGAAGGAGTTAACTGCCGCTTAAATGTAAAGGATAGTGCATTGGATGGTAAAGTGAGGCTGGGAATAAATGATAGCTCATCATCCTAAAAATATAACAAAGGATCCATTACAATCAACACAAACAGAGAAAATGCAGACTAAACAAAGGCCAGCTTAGAGATGTTTTACCTTATAGCGATACTTAATATTCATCACATTATCATTGTACAATGCAGTGCAAACTCCATTCAGGACATGAGACTTCAGTAAACCATTTACTGATAAAATTTTCTCACCCTCATCCAATTTCTTCTCCTTAACTGAAACTTCACCATTGGGGAATACAAAGGTTGCTCTTGGCTACACAGAAAAGATATATATTATCAAGTTATCCAAGTAAGGAACTCAATCCTCATGAAGAAGGCTGTGTCATTCACATGGTCATTAGTACCAAGGACTTGGCAAGTTTTGAGAAAATTCTCAACAAAAGAAAGGAATGACAACAAATATCTACTATTAAGTTATCTAAGTAATGAACTTAATCCTCGAGATTAAAGAAGGTTGCGTTGTTCATATGGTCATTAGTACCAAGGACTTCACAGGTTCTGAGACACACAACAAAGAAATGATAAATAAATTGTAAGATTTTAGTGATTGCAGCCTTCTTCAGAGTAATAATATTATCTTTTAGATAACTACCATTCCTGTGAAGTACAAAATACTGACCAATCCATCGGGAGGAACCAAAGATGACAACTCGATCTTGCATGGTAAATCTCCCAAATTCGTAGTTACTGCCACTTCTCCTAGTCCCTCCTGAGAAATAAAATGTTAGCACCTATCTTATACAGTTGTGTGACAATGTAACTGGATATTTGTCTTCTAAAAAAATTATATTGATATTTGTAGCACAATACATGCTAAGTGTAGAAAAACAGAAGATAAAGATTGGTTCTAACGTTGGTTAAGATTTCCATTAGATTTTGAAGAATTAATAAAATAAGAAAAACTGTATATTGGTCATGTGTTAGTCATTACTCATATTTTTTATTTAGCTCAAATATGAGTGAAAGGGCAGTCTCAAGTAAATTATAAAGTGTATGCTGTCACCTTGTACTCCCTCTGTCTCAAAAAAATAGATGTCGCAGATTTGTCTAAACTTGGATGTATCTACACACTATTTAGTATATAGATACATCCAAATTTAGACAAATTCCCGACATCTATCTTGGGACGGAGGGAGTAAAATATTTGGTGATGCTACGATGGTAGGAACCATGTAACCAGTTAGAACACAGGATTATTTTAGCAGGCAGATTGGATGATATGTTTATTAATCATCAAATGCTTATGCAGAGGACCGAGCCGGGAATCGGATGCATGTTATTCTCACTTATATTTGTTCAGTGATATCTGTACCACTGGTCAAGCACAGAAATCCAACTCTGAACAGATAACCTATTGTTCACAGAAGGAACACGATATGGATTTGGTTTTCACAGGACATGACAAGACTACAACAATTATTGTGCTTTTCAGGAAAATATCTTGCACAGTTTTGGATATAGTACTTTTTGTGTTAGAATAGTAGGAAAAGATCCTAATTGATATAAATTATAGGAGGTACAGAAAATATATAAATACTTAATAGGAGTTCACAAGATGTGAAGAAGCCTCAAAGTTTAAAGGAGAAAAATAGGTAACATATACTGAGCAGTTCGTTTTTAACAACAAAATGACCATCTCATTCTGCAGTAGGATGTATATACTACAGGAGTGGAAATTATTATATCATACAAATAACTGATCGGTATTCTCTAGCAAAATTCAGATAAACAATTAAAATGCACGATTTTCATTACTATGCTTTCTTTGTGCCAAAGAAACTAAAATTGCCAGGCTATTCTGCCAATAAAAAGTAAAGATTTTTTAATACACACATGAAGGCTTTTCAGGAGCATTTTGTGACCAAATGCAGGTAAAATATGTGACTTCAAAGAAACTTTTTGTGGTTTACATATACATGCTACAGAACAGATAGAGCTGTTCGTCAAGTTATATTTTCCATAATTTATCCATCCATGTGAACTGAAAACAGCTCCAGTATTAGAGAAAAGAATAAAGTTTTTTTTGAGTGGACACTGAATATTGCGAAGTGCAAAGTGCAAATGTTGAAAGATTATAAAGGAGCTAAATGGATGTCATGAATAATCGTGGAAGTTAAGAACCTGATGAGTTAAATCTTGATCAGCTTATTACTGAATAACTACAAAGATAAAATACACGTGCAAATACTATAGATACATCAGACATCTAACATAAATGGATAGGCTGCAAAGTTTTCAGAAAATAGATGTTTCCTTCAGAGTGCAGGCCCAACACCAGCTAAAATTTGCATAGAAGAGAATATATACACATGTATATAAGATGAAGACACAAACCGAACCTATAAAATTCAGGAGTGGAGCTTGAATTGATAAGTGCACTTTTTGTCCTGATCAAATTTTCACCCTCAGGGACAAAACATTTACTTTGTCCCAAAGGTCAAAGCAGATGCACCTAAACCATCCCGGTTTGAGGTAATGTTGTATCGTGAATTCCTGACTGGCATATGAATTAGAGAGACCTGCCCAGAAGCCCTCTTTTTCCCACCCTCTTCTTTCTCACCTCTCTCTTTCACCGGTGCTTTTAACAGGCAGCTATTTCAACTGGTATGTTGTGCGTCTACCAAAATGGTGAAGTACATGGTGTGGCAGCCAACATGGCATAACCACAATGGGACATGATCTGCACTGGGTTTGACCCTTGAGGAATGGGAAGTTCAGGACTTAACGTTCTTGAAGTTGGGAGGGAAAATTAGACTCAGAAACTACATTATAACTTCATCAAACAGCTTCTCAGAAACTACATTACAGGAAAACGTGAGGAGATGATTGGAACAACTTCTCCATGTACAGAGCACACACCTTTGTATTGTCGTACTTCAACTGAAAGTACTTATCCACGTTAATGCAAGAAACAATGGAATTGTCGTACTCATAGTCACAAGAAATAGACAAACAGTGTGTCGAACAGCCAATATGAACATAAGATTCCTGTCCATTCTGGTGATTCTGGAACATAAGGCAGTCTCAGAAAACCGCACATTACCGGCATATACAAACAATGAGCATCACTAGCAACTTCAGAATTGGAATGATGCATATCATAGATGTCTTTATGACAAAAAAATCATCTACAGCAGAAAGTTTATAACATTTAGGTATTTCGAGAGCAATCTACTCCATGTTCTATAATAGGTGTATGCCAACAAAATTGTGTTCCATTGACATGGTTATACATTATTAGTGTTTCTTTTCACTAAACTACTCCACGTTCTATAAACCCTAGGTAATGAACACAGCGTTTTTTAGCACAGGGTAGTGTGATAATAGTTTGTAGTGCTGTCTGTTACCTCATGTTGATCTATTATTGACTCACAACACTATCCTACTGAAATTGATTTGTACAGAAGTTCAGTATATGGACCAGCCCGGACAAAATTCAATAATCACTTGTCTAAAAGCATATGTTCTGCATAATAAATAGATAAGCTTTAAGCAGAACATGAATAGTCAACAAATGAACACTTCAGAAATTTTTCTAGCCAGCATTCTATCATTTTGCCAACCTAGCTCAAGAGCTCCCCAGCTGAACTATTTTCTATTGTGTTATGTGCTCGCTGACTTGCACAAGCTCAATCAATCCAACTCAAAATGATTCACTTGCAGCACCAAATTCACTAATGCTCCCAATGATCAATAGAAGATTTATGGCATCAAGAACAGTTTCGATGAATTGATTTATGCGTGCATAAAGCTTCTTTTTTTTAGAATCAATCGTATATTAACCCTCCACAAGGTCCAGGTTCAACTGGGACCACAGTGCGGTTCTTGATGAAGCTAAATGGAGGAACATCTGATTCTTTCTACCCGTCAAGGGGGTTTAACGCAGGGTGACCCAATCATGCCGTAACTCTTTTTATTCTGTGTAGATGGGTTTTCTGCGTTGTTAAAAATTCCCAGAGGGAGAACCATATTAGAGGGGTCAGTTTTGGTGCAAATGGGCCACATGTCACTCACTCACTCATCTTCTTTTCCGTGGATGATAGAATCATCTTTCTGGAAGCTAGCGGGAGAAGTATGAAGGCGCTCAAGTCAGTGTTACAAGCCTACAAAATCAGCTCGGGCCAAAAAGTTAACCTAGATAAATCAAGCATCTTATTCAGAGGTGGTTGCCAGGAAGAAAGGAAGCTTGAACTAAAGGAGCTGGTTGGAATTCCATATGAGGCACTGACTGAAAAATACCTGAGACTGCCCACGGTAGTTGGAAGATCAAAAGAAGGAGCTTTTAAGCATACCAGAGAAAGATCTCATGGAGAAGTGCTTAGTGTGAAGGGGTAAGTTTTATCAAAGGCAGGAAGGGGAGTATTGATTAAGTCAGTATTGCAAGCTATTCCTGCGCATACTATGAGCTGCTTTCATTTTCTGAAAAGCTTTGTAAGCAACTGAGCTCCATCTCATCACGTTTCTGGTGGGGAGCAGTGCTAATTCAAAGCAGGGTGCATTGTATTAGTTGGGAGAGAATGTGCTGGAGGAAAAGGGATGGTGGCCTTGGTTACAAAGATTTACCCTTTAATCAAACATTGTTAGATAAACAAGGCTGGCGCATCCTAACGGAACCGGAGTCATTGTGCGCAAGGGTTCTAAAAAAGCCCGTTACTTCAAATTTGTGACTTCACGCAAGCCAGTTATCCTAAATGAGCCTTGTTTGCATGGAGGAGTATTTTGCATGGCAGAGACCTTCTCCGTTCTGACCTCATTTGGTGTATAGGCGACGGCTCTCAAGTGTCAGCTTGGCATGACAATTGGATACCACTGGTTGGATCAATGTGTCCACTGGGACGGGCATCTGACGACACCCTGGACAAAAAGGTAAATAAGGTCCTCCTCCCGAATGGTTTGGGCTGGGATGAACAGAAGCTACGCCAGCACTTCCCGGAATCTGGTGTGGCCGATATTCTTCAGATTCCAGTGGGAAGGGCAGGGTCTGAAGATTTTCGGGCATGGAACCATACAAAGAATGGCCTCTTTAGTGTGAAGTCTGCGTACCACCTGGGGATGCAGTTGAAGCGTAACAGAGGTGGTCAGGTGGAATCTTCTTCAACCTGCAGAGAGCACAAAGGCACTGTGGGATGCTCCGGTTCGAAATAAAGTCAAGGTGCATGCTTGGAGACTAGTGGAAAATGGCCTGGCTGTTGGGTCTGAACTACAGAGAAGAAAAATCAAACCTGGTGTTGTTTGTGTTGCATGTGGCCGTGAAGAAAGTCTGGCGCATAGATTCTTGGAGTGTCCGCACTCAATTTTTGTATTGAAGGTGCTACAATCGCTGTTGGGCCCTCTGGAAAAGCCCCCGGAACGAATGAGGAATCACAGCGAGCTGTGCCAGTGGCTTCTGGATTTCATTGGGCGTTCTACTTCTAACTAGGCTGCAATCATGGTGCTGAATCTGTATAATATCTGGACAACAAGGAACGATGCCCGTGACAGTCCTCAAATTGATGACCCCAGGAGTGTCGCTAGGAGGACGGTGGCAGGTATAGAAGAATGGAACAACCTCTATGAGCCATCGCCGCCAAAAGAAGAAAAACCGATTGAACACTGGATCAAACTGGATGAAGGATGGTGAAAGGCAAATGCAGACGGTATGTTCTGTTTGACATCAAGCAACGGAGGTGCTGGGGTGGTCTTGCGAGACCACAATGGAGGTTTCCAAGCTGGGGCCTGCCATTTTTCCCCAATGTTTTTTTTTATTTCTATATATTGCTATATAATAAGGTAAAGGATTTTCCCCCAATGTTGTGGATGCCGAGGGAGCGGAGCTGCTTGCTCGCCGACATGCTGCCTTGAACCATGTGCAAAAACTGATATTGGAAACAGACTGCAGGGGAGAGGGTTTGAAGCTAGTGAATGAAAGAGTGAATCGATCAGTACATGGTCGTCTCGTGGAAGATGTCAGGTCCATTCTCAGAAGCTTTCAGGGCTACTCGATACGTACAGTGAGGCATACGGCGAACGAAGCTGCACACTTGTTAGCGAAATCGAGCCGCGAGAATAAATAAAATTTGTAATATTTGGTTCGGACAGTTGAAAGAGGGAGCCCTCAAAACATATAAATGCATCGCTCACATGTTCCGTGGCTAAAATGTAAAAACCCACTGATAAGCCAAGTTTTATCATCTTCTTTTTGCAAGGGAAACTGGTTTATTGAACATGAGGCCGCTAAAGGAAGAACTTTCACCGGATTGAAATAATCCGCTTCTATTGGCGCACCTGTCCAAAGTAAATACACTTCCAGTTTCATTTCCAAATTTGTGCATCTAAAAATTTCAAAAATCCTGTCCATGTTTCATTTCCAATTTTATGATTCTGAAGTATCTATTGTACTGCGGTTCCGTATTATCGAATGCGGCAGAGAATACAGTACACAACGTCGTCACACCGAAGAATCAAGAGAAGAGCGGCGGGTAATCAGAGGTCGCACCTTGGTGTTGTGCGCCGCGCGAAGACGCAGAGAGCCGGCGAGGTTGGTTGCGCCTCGCAGCACAGCACCGCGGGAGGCGGTGTCGACGACGACGGAGAAGTTCCTCGCCATGAGCGCGACCTCGGGAGCCAGGGACCCTCCCGCGGCCCCATGGTTGACGCGGAGCCGTAGCTTGGCGAGGCCGTCGAGGATGCGGAAGGAGAGGCGGTGGGAAAATAGCTGGCGCTCGCCGTCAAACTCCGACGTGACCCTGATGGGCGGCCGCCCACGCAGGAGACCACGCTCCGGCGGGGGCGGGGTTGGGCTTGGTCGCACATGGGGTGTGACGCCGTCCTCATCCATTGGTGGGGGAAGGGGCGGCGCGGAGAGGAGAGCGGGCGCCGCCATGCGGATATTGGGTGAGACGCGGTGGATGGAGCAGAGGTGGCGACGGGAGGAAGAAGTAGCGAGTGAAGAGGACACGTGGTGTGCAAGTGCAATCCAGTGGCGGAAGTAAGGATACGGTGGTTCTTCCCGATGGTTGATGGGGAATTTTCTCCGCACTTTTCATTCGGGCAGCGCTAGGAATAGAACGCCTACTAGAAATGACCCGGCACGTTTCTTTTATTGCTTGTTTATTATTTTTTTAAGCAAACCTAGATATTTTTATATATTTAGAAAGGTTTAGTTAAATATGATTTTTAAGAGTTGGAATTAATTTAAAAACTTTTATGGTTGAATTTTAAAAAATGTTTGAATGCAGAAAAGCTTCTGCCTTGTTAGCTGATCTACAATTCCAAATGATTTGAATCCAACGGGCTTGATTAAAATTCCAGTACATTTCTAACAAAATTGGTCTCATGCATTTTGGTTTAGTGAATCGACCTGGATTGATTTTTGAATCTAGATACAGAACTGAGTTTGAAACTAAAGAATAAACGTAAATTCAAACTACTTGGGTCACGCGGGAATGTAAATGGGCCGGCTCACGGCGCTCAGCGCGCACGCGGGTGGGTTTAAGTGGGTGCCCCCACCAGTCAACGAGACAGGGGGTGCGAAGCGGTACGGGGTGATCTAGACCGCACGATAAAACTCTAATCAAACGACTGTGACCTATCGTCTCCGTCGGATAACGCCGGCGAGACAGAACCCTAGCGGCGGTGAGGGTCTCTGGGCTCACCAGGCTCGGGCGAGATCGGCAGAGTGAGCAGCGAAGTCGGCAGGCGGCAACGAAGTCGACGACGGCGAACCTCCCGATCTGGCGGCTTCTCACGCGGCTCAATCGCCTTTCTTCCTCTTCGCGGCGGACTCGGCCAAATTCAGCGACTGCTGTTCGCCTTACTCCGGATGAGTGGGGTGGTTCGAGAGGCAGGGCGTGTTGGTGTAAAGAAATCGGCGGGACGGCCTATTTATAGTGCAAGAGGGCCGAAGGCGCAGGTGGCTTCGTCGTGGTCGTCGGCACAGTGGGCTAATGGCATGGGCGACGATAAGGGGCGGTGCTGTGCTCCCTGGCGAAGCTCAACGGCATGGTTACGCGGTGTGGGGCGGTGCGAGACGGTCGGAACGCTGCGGTGCTCTGGACGGGTCCGACGGGAAGTTTTATGGCGCACCGCGGCTACGGGTCGCGCGGCGGCGAACGGGGTTGTCTGGCGGTCTCCTGGGACGGTGGTGATCATGCTTGCAAGCGGCGAGGGCGTCGCGCGGTCTGTGGGCGCGTGTCGAGTGCGGCGTTCTAGTGGGAGGCCGGAACTTCCGGTGGCACATAGCCAACAATCAAAAATTGCGAAGCGAGAAACTAAAAACGCGAGTCGTGGTCGGAACTTCCGCCGGTTCACCGAAACTTCCGGTGGGAGCGAAACTTCCGGTGGAAGTTCCGACTGAAGTTCCGTCAAATAGAGCAAACAAAAACAGAGAGGTTTCTGAACGTGAGCGGAACGAGAGTCAGAAATTCAACCGGAACTTTCGGAGGCAACTAGGCCCGAGCGGAACTTCCGGTCCCTGGTCGGAACTTCCGGTGGGAGCGGAACTTCTGGTGGAAATTCCGACTGAAGTTCCGTCAAATAGCACATCCAAAACAGAAGGTTATTGAACGTGATCGGAAGAAGACCCGGAACTTCCACCGGAACTTTCGGCGGCAAAAATTCCCTAGCGGAACTTCTGATGGCAAGCCGGAACTTCCGGCAAGGAAATTCCAGAAACCAGAAATGCAATAACTTTTGCATCCGAACTTCAAACTGGATGAAACCAATTTTGTTGGAAAGATACCGACGAATAGAATCCAACAAAAAGTCCCAAGGTGTGAACCGAAATCTTGAGTATCACCTTGGGATAAAATACCATGAATATATATGTGAAGTATCTCCCAAGGTGTGGAGCTGGAAAACTCGCAAGATCAGAAACCACAATAAGATATGCAAGTGAAATCCTTATTTGATGAACTAGAGCTCGTTATGATGATGACCACAAGCTCTAGATCCTATTATGGACAAGAACCAAATAACAACCAAGAAAGATGATGCTATGAATGCAAAGGTTTGAGCTCTCTCCGAACGATGCAAACGAGACACCCGCTTGAGATCCCCTCTTGATAGTACGGCTATCTATCCTAAACCCGGTCTCCCAACTAACAACACGAGACCGGCAATAGAGAAGCCCTATCAAGAACATACCTTTGCCTTGAGCATCCCACTTGAACTTGATGTATACCGTCTTGTTCTTCTATAGTGGGAACACCTTTCTTGTTTGCTCTTGCTTGATGAGGATGAAGACTGGCAAATTTCCCCCCCATACTCCATGGGGAAACCTCTTCTTTGAACTTGTCTTCATCACTCCATGATCATGAGGATGGCAAGCTTCAAGCATGAGATCTTCTAGAGATGGCGCATCTTGAGCTTTCCCTTCTTCATCACTTCTTGAGGCTGATCCATCTTGATGCAACTCTTTGCACCTGTCTTGATCAACCTTCAAGCTCCTTCTTTCTTCATGATTCCAATGGCACAAAGCCCTTGGACATTTTTTCATACCTTGAGACCAACACATGGCCCAAGCGATGCCAATGGACAAACCTACAAGTGAAACTCAATTTACATATTAGTCCATAGAGATTGTCATTAATTACCAAAACCACACATGGGGGCATACATGCCCTTTCACTTATGTCCCCCGAATCTCCCATTCGGTGTCGGCGGCGCTACGAAACTTTTTCTGGATGTATGATGGTCGATCTAGGGTTTTCTCCCAGGGGGCTTCTTATAGGCGAAGGGGCAATGCGAGGAGCCATCCAGGCGGGGCACACCCCCTGGTGCCCTACTCCGTCTCTTCTTTGATTTTCTGTATCGCTCCGGGAAAAATAGTAACTTTGGCTTTTATCCCGTCCAATTCCAAGAATATTCATTTTTTAGATTTTCTGAAACCAAAAACAGCAGAAAACAAGGAACTGGCAGTGTGGCATCTTGTCAATAGGTTAGTTCCAGAAAGTGTATAAAATACCTCAAAGTGTAGAAAAAACATAACAAAGTAGATACTAAACAAGCATGGATCATTAAAAATTATAGATACGTTTACGATGTATCAAGCATCCCCAAGATTAACTCCTGCTCGTCCTCGAGTAAGTAAGTGATAAAAAGAATAATTTTTGAGGTGACATGCACCATCACAATTATGATCAAACCATTTGCAAGCATTGAAACCTAGGATCAAAGTACTCTAAACATGAGCATGAAATATGAAGTTCTAACAATAAGACATAGTAACTATGTTGTAACATAAAAGTGTATAAACAAAAGGATCATGAATTACAATGCATTGAAAGACGTTTGTTTGTTTTACATATAGAAAACATAGCATAGTGGCATTCAGCTTGTCCCTCATGGAGTAGCAAAACATAAATGCACATGACACCTTCAAAGTTCATAAGGGTGACTAGATACAAATAGTTCATGAGCAAGCAATATCAATAATATGAATCAATCAATAAGTTTTGGGACAATGCATATAGAACTAAGAATGGCAACTATGCTCTCTTAATTGGTGCCTAAGGATAGAAGGAGACTCAATATAAAAGTGGCAGAAAGGCCCTTCAAAGGGAAGCAGGGATTTCAAGTTTCATAAAGAGCTTCCAAAAATTATGGTACTAATTAGCTTTCAGCTCTCATTGCCCCTATCGTAAGCATCTTCAAGTGATTAAGTTTAAAGTGAATAAAGTATGAAGTATATGCTTGACAAAGTATAAGTTGGCAATCTCATCTCCCTTGAGTACGAGAGCCGCTCCTCATGCTACTCAGCTTTAGTTACCGATAAGTTCTTGTCATAGTAAGTACATGTGTATCACAGAGAACCGCCAAAGTTGTACCCCTTGAACATGATATAGGAGCTATCCCATATCAAAATGACAAGGCAAGCAGACAATGAGCATCTCATCAATCTTCTTATTTACCATGGGAAAATGGTTTTTTTATCTCTTTCCTCTTTTCTCATCTCTTTTTTTCTTTTTCTCAATCTCATTTTTCTATCTCTCTTTTTTATAAGAAGAATGCTTCATAGATTGCTCACTATGGTGATGCTGCAAGTTTCCACCATGATTAGGCATGGCTTAGGCTAGCGGCCCAGACGTTTCTATAACACATATACATAACTCCATGGACTTACAAGCTCCCCTTTTATTTCACACCGACGACATCCATAAACAAAAGAGAATGATATCAACTGGGTAGATATTTACAGGTGTTGAAAGTTTTCCCCATGGTAATACAGTTCTGCTAATTCCTAGCGTATATATGCAAGCATATACAACATAGATGATACAATGGTTCAAGTTCATTTAGGGGAAAGAAAAATGAAGTGTTCTATCAAGTTTGTGAGAGCTTTAATCACTAATTTTTCACATAACAAAGTGACTTCTTAATTGGAAGGTAAATAATACAAGAATATACTTGGAATGGTGTAACACACCATGCATAGGAATTTATAGTGGACACTTTGGAATAACTTGGTTTCTTGGGAGTTGGATGCATGAGTATAGCTTACTCAATACAAGTGGAGGCTAGCAAAAGAGTGGGAGCGACCAACTAAGAGAGCAATAATGGCCATAATCATGCAGAGCGACAAAACATTACTAATCAAAGCATAAAGTGGTACCACAAGTCAAAAGCTAAATGATCATAGAGGCTAAGGTTATTGGTTTATTGTCATAACATGGTGTGAGCATGTGCCAAGTCAACCCAAATAAAGCATCAAAGGAGAATACCATAATATTATGCTTTTGTATGCTAAAACAACGCATGATTCTATCAAGGCACATTAAGCAATCCTAATTGTTTGGAACAAGTCATGCTATACCAATAATCACTAAGCGTAAGGTCAAAACAACATCTAGCATGACATGTTAAAGTCTAAGCCGTAGTCAAAACAAGCTCATTTTCGTACCACTATAAGAATAAAACTTTCTACTCTTTTCCAACACCAATCAACTTATTTGAAACAACTCACAAAGATAATAATCAACAAAGATCAGTGAGCTTGTATCACAAATACACAAAGAACTAAAAAGTTCTAAGTTAAAAGCACAAGAAAACTAAGGCTAAACACAGTGCTAGCAAAAGTGAACACTCACGGAACAATAAGAATGAAAACTAGAGTGTTCTAGGCAATGAAAACAGAGTGTGTATCTCTCTAAAATGAGTGTGCTGGGATCCAACCAACTTATTGCAGCAAACCAAGCAAAATAAAACTAAAAACAAAAACAAATACGCTCCAAGAACAACACAATAGTGCATGAAACAATAAAAAACGAAGTGTCTAGAAAGACCTGAGATTTTTATTGATGAAGAAGGAAATGCCTTGGGCATCCCCAAGCTTTGACGCTTGTACCTCTTGAATATTGCTTGGAGTGACACGGGGTGGCATCCCCAAGCTTGAGCTTTTGCCCATTCTTCATCTCATTACATCATTCTTTCCCTACACCTGAAAATTTTCCTTCATACAAAACTTCACACAATCTTCATTAGCACCATTAGTGCATTCAAAAGATAATAAACCTTTGGGTTTAGTTTTAGAACAGCAAAACTTTCATTAAAAATACAAGCTACTATAGCAATTCCCTTAAAAAGCTCAATTTACCAAAAAGAGCCCAAAAAGAAATCGATAAAGAGGCAAATGCAATTAAAGGCAGAAATCTATCAAAACATACTAGCAGGTAAAAAATGATTTTTTTCGAAGACCTTCTGTTGCTCAAATCAAAAAGTTTTGAACTAACGAAAGTTATCTAACAACCTGGGAGATTTATTCAGAAATTTTAGCTCAATCCGACTTACAGAGATTTTTCAAGAATTTTTACAGTGAAGCATAAAAATCTGTTTCGGGACATCACTTCCCCAAATCTTACTTCCCTCTCATTGGAGGTTATTCTTGGCACACAAATTAAATAAAAAGGATAAGGAGAGGTTATTACAGAAGTAATAACTTCCAAGACTCAATAAAATTATTGGGTTATCTCCCAAAAGTACTTTTCTTTAACGCCTTTAAGTTAGGATTGATAGTTTGAGAAAATGCTCACATAAGACATGTGAATTGAAGTAAAAGAGAGCATCAAGAAGCAAATTCAAAACACATTTAAGTCTAACCCACTTCCTGCGCATAGGAATATTGTAAAAAAAACAAGTCATGAAAAGCATAGGAAAGCAAAACAAGTGCAGCTTCAAAATTTTCAACATAAAGAGGGGAAACTTAATATTCTTGAGATACATAAAACCATGTTTCCCTATATCATAATAACTTTCAGTAGCATTATGAATAAAATTAACAATATAACTATCACATAAAACATTCTTATTATGAGCCACATGCATAAAATGATTATTACTCTCCACATAAGCATAGTCATTCTTATTAATTGTGGTGGGAGCAAATTCAGTAAAATAGCTATCATTATTATTTTCATCACCATATTCATCAAATATAGGAGGAATATTGTAATCATAATTAATTTTCTCCTCAATAGTAGGTGGACTGAAAATATCATATTCATCATTGTAATCATCATATATTGGAGGTATAGTATCATCATAAGCAATAGAATAGCTATCTTCCAAAGCTGGGGAACTAAAAAAATCTTTTTCATAAAAACTAGCTTCCCCAAGATTAAACGTTTCCATAGCATTAGCAATAATGGTGTTCAAAGAATTCATACTAATAACATTGCTATTAGCATGCAAATAAAGTTCCATAGGTTTTTTAATTTTCTCTTCAAACACTTTATGTCCTAACTCAAGATAAATACTATAAAGCTCTCTAATTTTGTTGTTGTTTTCCATTAAGCCTAACTAGTGAAAACAAGAAACAAATGGACAAAATTGCAGAATATAAAGGAAATAACTTCGAGCACTCACACCGGAGGATGTGAGTAACTTTTACCTTACCTCCCCGGCAACGGCGCCAGAAAATAGCTTGATGTCTACGCACTTTGATGGTGCTTGACATGGAGCACTTCGTTGGAAACCCTAAGAGCAAGGTGTGATGAGCACAATAGCAAGTCTTCCCTCTGTATAGACCGAGGTTATCGAATCAGAAGGAGGAAGGAAACGTCACACAGGTGTTGCAAGCAACGTGAAGACCTGCACAACACAAACTCAAGACTTTGCCCCAACAAATCAGTGAGGTTGTCAAGCTCACCGGTTTGCTGTAACAAAGGATTAAACATATGGTGTGGAAGGTAATGGTGGTTTGCAGCAAGTAAACAAGTAACAGTGAAATATGTATCAATGGTAAAGATTGGAACGGGGTCCATAGTTCACTAGAGGTGCTCTCCTTAGATACAACATGTCATGAAGGGTAAACAAATTACAGCGAGACAATTGACAGGAACTGAGCAAGGCATAACAATGCAATTAGTAGTCACAAAGATCATATGAGATTCGATTGGGCAATACAACAAGATACATAGACCGCCATCCAACTGCATCTATGACTAGAAGTCCACCTTCAGGTTATCATCTGAACCCCCTCGAGTATCAAGTTGCAAGCAACATACAACTGCTTTAAGCAAAGTGTGTAAGGTAAACAATCCACTTGTTCTATGAACAAGAGACCGTTATTTTCTCCCTAGTGGCAACAACATATCTACAACCGAAGAGATTTCTGTCACTTCCCTTGGAAACTAGAGGCATGACCCCACTATCGAGCATAAATACCCCCTCTTGGAGTCACTAGCAACTACTTGGCCAAGATAGCTACTAACAACGGAGAGCATGCAAGATCACAAACAACACAGACATGATAGAATCATAAAGACGAAACCATTAATAAATCTGACTAATAAAGCACAAAGGAGGAGATACAACCATCTAGCTACTACATGGACCCATAGTCCAAGGTCGAACTACTCACGCATCATACCGGAGACAAGGCCTCCAGGATGATCTCCCCTCCGGCAGGGTGCCGGGAAGAATTTCAGATCCCCCCAATCTAGGGACGACGGTGGCGGCGGCTACAGAAGGTTTCGTTGAGATTTGATCGGGTCCTTAGGATTTCTGCATCGGGGTTTCTTATAGGCGAAGGGGGGCGAGGAGGCGGACAGGGGCCCCACACCCTGCCTAGTGTAGTGGTTCGTAGCATGGAAAACAAAAAATTTCTACCGCATGCACACAAACAAGCCAAGATCTATCTACTAGATTGTAGCAACGAGTCGATAAAAGCACTCACCCTTGAAGATTCCAAAGCGGTTAACGAGAGCAGATTCGCGTGGGTGATGTAGTCGTACACTTGTCAATCTCAAGATCGCGTAGACGATCCTTCCGGCGCTGCATTTCGGTAGCGCTTCCGCAGTCGGTCACACGTTCGGTACTCGATGAAGACCTTCCTCTCCCTTGTTCCAGCAGGCAGCGGAGGTTGTAGTTCTCCCCTCGCGATTCCGGCAGCACGACGGCATGGTGTCGGAAGTAGAGGGAAGATCCCGCAGGGCTTCGCCTAAGCCTGTGCGAGTTATGGTGGATTAGGGTTTCCCAGAGATCTAGGGTTTAGATGACCGGGAGGAGGAGGAGGTGACGGGGGTGGCGGCGTGAGGCGGTGGCGGCGCGGCGGTGGCGGTGCGGCGGGGGGGCTGCTGCGGCGGCTCGTGTGGAGAGTGGCTAGGGCTTGTGTGCTTTGGGGTAGCCCTCCCCCTCTATTTATGAGAGGGAGGGCAGCCTTGGGAGGGGTGGGTTTGAATCCAAACCGAAACCCAAGTTGGATTGAGAGAAGGACTTGTTTCTTCTCCCACTAGGAAACCATTGTTCCAGTTTGACTTTTCAAACTCCCGTTTGACTTTCAATTTAGAGCTTTAATTCTGTCTTGCAAATGCACACACCAAGTGACCTAGGATATGATCCAATCATTCCACTTACCCATTGTAACACCCTCAGAATCGGCCCTATGCAAGTTTTAGCGAAACCCGCCAAACCCGCATAGAAACGATTCGAAGGTGCCCACCAGGCACTTGCGTGCGGGTGGAAAACAAAGTAATAACATTACACAACAGTCCTCGATGGGACCCACGCAGATATATATACAACGACTCAAAGAGTCAAGAATACAGATATAATGTACAAAGATCCAAATCACCTTGAAAATGATACTACGTCCGACTACGGACAAGATGCAAATGGGGCTAAGAGCCCGAAGAATAACCAATGGCGTCCATAACCTGCCCAAGCCGGAAGGGTAACCTCGCTAACGGCGTCGATCCCAAAACCTGCTTAAACAAAGGGTGCCGACAAAGGGCAAAGGAAAAAGAGGCGTCGATCGAGGCCAAGATGCGGCGAGGCTAGAATTCGGCGGTCCTCGCCTACATAGGTATGGTGGACTGAGCGGCAGCGGCAGCATGCACTAAACAACCTATAGAGACTCGATACAACTGGCGGCTATCAGAGAGGGGTAAGGAAGACCTATTCGGATCCAACCGGATACTATCTTCAAACGAACCCATCCTGGCGTTTCCCCCTCGAGACCTTCGAGGAAGTCAACCGAGGAACTCACACAGTTGGCAGTTTTACTTATTCAGTTGTCGTTGCAGCAATTACTAGTCAGGTTTAGACAATCGTCCTGATAAAGTACGCAGTGGGCATTTTTAGTCAATCATCCCGTTATAGTGGCAACACTTACTAGTCAGATACAATTAACATGAGACAGCCCCAAAACCCAGCAGTTGTTGGTACTTTTACTTAGCCATTCCGTTGTAGTGAAGCTGATTACTAGTCAAAATGGTTACAAGTCAATTTATAACAATAAACTTTAGTTATAGTTGTCTATGATCAAGCATTGTGCTCCAAGTCGTCCATAACCGCGGACACGGCTTCTCGAAAAGATTTAACCCTGCAGGGGTGCACCAAAGTATCCACAGGCACTTCGACCCTTTTGCGGATCGCTAACATACACCCATCGGTATGTCGGCGGGCCTAAGTCACGACGTTCCCGCACCCAAAGCAGTACGTGGGGCCACCCACCAAGTCGACACCCATAGCGAAGTCGGCCGGTCTCGAGACGGACTTGGGGTTGGGTGGGCGGCGATGTGACAAATCCCAAACGGGGCCGACACAGCGAAAACGTGTCCCGATCCTAACGATGCAGTGTGCTCCTCGCACAAATTAAATAAAGCGAGAAGCATGGCATAAGTACAGGATAGTAAAACACCTCAAACTAGTTGTGGCCCCAAAGACAATACTTTGAAATCAGGTAATAATCAATGGGGGCCCATATCTCCCCACCGTGGTTAGCTACCGATCTCTAACAGTGTCAAGAACTCGGGTCCTACGGGACACAAGTGGGCTATCGGAAACCAAATATTACCTATCACCCACCGATGCCTCGCTCAATTCAATTTTAGTTGTTAAACAAGAATTAAAGTGAACGATTAGTAAAACCATGATCATCTCCACATTGGACATGCGGCACTTCTCCAACAATGGTGGTACTTGACGACAAGCGAAACACTTGAGCAAGCGACTACACGCGGGTCCAGCTATCTACCAAACAATGGTAATAGGATGTGTCCAAGGCTATATATGGGCGCAAGGGATATCACGGTACGAAAGACTAGAGCATCGCAACACGTATATCAATAGATCAACAGGAGGAATAAATACTAGAAAAGTAAGATAGGTAGAAAGGGGAGATGCTACGAAAACATTGCCGAAGGTTCAACCAAGATCGGGGAAGCTCACATCAACTCAACGGCCTTATCCGAAGAAGCAAAACACTAGAAGAAACACCGGATGTAATATTTAATACAAAGGCGTAAGATCGGCATGATGCATGTATGATGCATGACATGGCAAAGGTGCAATGCAATTAGATTAAGCGGAACCAGGGGTCCCGACAATTAATTAGGCGGTTCAAGTTGTTTAGATACCCCGCAGTTTAAATGTTGTATTATCAAGACAAAAGATAGTACCGGTGCGCTACACAAATTTAAATGAGGCCAATATAAGGCTAGATTTGCCCGCATATGGGCCCCATATTTATTTATTAGGTGAATCGGCATAAGGCCCCCAAACCACATGACAATATGCATGCAAGATGAATGATTTAATGCAACCGTTGATATCATTTATAAAAATAGGGTATCGAGGAAAAGGTCACACATTCGGGTTCGGCGATCTTGTTAGGGTTCGACGAACTTGGGGTTCCGGGGTTCGGGGTCGGTCTCAGGGTCCGGATCTGGGGTTCAGGGTTCTGACGGGGTCGTTCTCGAACTCCGGGGTTAGGGTCTCGGATCGGGGTAGTTCTTGTCGCATCCGGGAAGCAGGTCTTGGTTCGGTGTCAGGGCGTGTCGAATTCTTCCGGGCCGATGCCGTTCTTGTTGTCGCGACGGTCTTGTCGGGTTCGCAAGTAGGGTCGGTCTTGGCTTCGGGGTGAAGTGCTTGTCGGTCTCGTGGCGATCTTGTTGGAACCATATCGGAGGCCCTGATGTCGAGAAGATCTTGGCGTTCCATGAAGAAGGTCTTGACGCTTCGATCTGGTGTCGCCCTTCCGGTACCGCGGGTCTTGGCGTCCTTTGGTTCCGAGAGGAAGGACTTGGCGTTTCCACGGGTCTTGGTATTTTGACGGGGTTCTCGGCTCCGGTTCCACGACGGAGATCCTGAGGTTCCATGCCGGCACACTTGGCGCCTTCTAAACCGACGATCGGTCTCATGTCCAGATAGGGGTGCTTGATGGTCCGAGAGGGGTTCTTGTCCGCGATTCTTCGAGCACCTTCGGGGTACGGGGACTTGATGGCGTCGAAGGAAACTGGCCTCCGTGGACCTGCGGCGGCAGCCAGAGATCCCGAGGAGGTGGTCTTGCAGCCGGCAGGGGCAGGGCACGGGCATGCGGGGGCAGAGGCGCCGGGAACGTCGGCGTCCAGAAGGCGAGGTGGCGGCACCGACGAACCGGCGACGAGGATCTTGGCGGCGACGTCATGGTCCAGCGGGCACCGGAGGGCCGACGGCAGCGGCGAGGGCAGGCGGCGCCCGGCGAGGAGGGCTGCGGCTCACGGAGGAAGACCAGCGGGCGAGCTCGGGGAGGACCGAGGCGGGGCACGGCGGAGGTGAAGAGGAGCCGAGGCGGAGGACGGCCTTGGCTCGACGACGGAGGCGGGAACGCTGGGCGGCGGCAGTGAGGCGGCTCCAGGAGCGGGGCCGGGCGGGCGGACTCGCTGCGGAGGACAGGCGAGATAGAGGAGGGCCATGGCGGCGGAGCTCGCGGGCCAAAGACGGAGGCTCCAGAGGCGCGCGACGCCGACTGAGAGGCGGCAGCGGCGAGCAGTGGGGCAGGCGGTGGGGCGAGCAGGCGAGGAAGCTCGTCCGGCGGCGGCGGTGGCGCCATGGCCGGGAGGCGGGCGGCGCTGGCGGAGGGAGGTCTGCGGAGAAGGCGGCGCACGGAGGAGGAAGGAGCAGAGGCGGGCACAGGCTGCTGGGAGGTTGAGGAGGCGGCAGGTCGGTGTGGGGCCCTAGGGCGTGGGCCCGGGGGGGAAAGTGGCCGCGCGGGCTGCAGCGTGCTGCGCGCGGGTAGGGCGCGTGGGGCCGGACAGGTGGCGGTGGGGAGGGTGCTGTGTGCGTTGTGTGGGTCGTGTGGCGCGTGTATGTGTTGCCCAGGGTGTGTGTGCGTGTGAGGAAGGGGGAGTGGGGTGGTGAGGCTGGTTGGACAAGTGGCAGGGTATGGTTGGTTAGGGGGAGGGGAGAGGGTGAGGTGGCAGGTGGGGATTGGGTGGGGTGATGTGGAGGGGGGGTATGGGTAGATAGATGGGTAGGTTTAGGGTTTGGAAGGGCGGTTGTATTTGGACAGTTTTATTTTCTGGGGCGGTCGTTCGGGTCAATCGGCCCGTTCGACTGCCCCGCTAAAACAATTAAAGATTTTATTTAATTTGCGATGAACTTTTGCAAGTGGTTTTTAGACAAATAAAATATCCTGCAGCACCCGGGGTTTGGCGTTTGAATAAAAGACGGGCGTTTAGAAAACAAAACGGGCTTTGCGAAAATAGTTTTAGGTAAACAATGCATGATGATGACGATGCAATGCACAAATTCAACGCGATTTTCTAGTAGTGGTTTTGCGGGATGCCACAGTTCGACACCACTAACAATGGATCTCGCCCTCGAGATCCGCCTCATGGTACCGGAAGGAAGGTCGACGAGCTGCGTCTTCTCGCTTCGTGTAGATCCTCGCGACACCACTAGCAAGAGGTCGTTGATCCCGTTCGTCAAGAGAACACTCCGGATAAACAACGGACGAAGTTAAAGGTAAGGCCACCTCTAACTTCCATGGAAGGAGTAAAATTGCATCGATCCACCATTCAATATACAAAGCAAATGATAAGAGTAGTGGTATGGTCGCGACTCCATCCCGCACTCAAGGCATTACTCAGACACGCATAACGAGATAGATTATGCAACCAACCCTGATTCAGATCAAGATCTCGACAAGCGAGGTTCGGATCAAAGGAGTGATGCATACTACCATCGGATCTGGCGTGAATCTTTGTCGTCAAGTCGGAAAACACCGGAAGGCACGAGAAGGAACAAGAGAAGTCCACCAGACGGAGGATTCCTCGGATAGCATGAAGACCAGATGTAGCAACACCGTTATCAGAGGAGGAAGCGAAACCCTGAAGGTACGACGGAAACCCAACCACGAGAATTCCTGGACTCGTAGAAAGGGAAAAGGGCGGATTCAAAACACGTAGAGGTAAGAGGAGAATAGCAGAGGGTAAGGAGTAAAACCAGACCTAATCAGAACTATCCAACCGATTTTTGAAAAATAGTTTTGACACTCTACTTCGGCCGTTAGCTAGGTTATCCTACAGGCTGGACTTGTGGGGTATCGTGATCGCCGAGCTCGATACCACTCAGAACACCCTCGAATCGGCCCTATGCAAGTTTTAGCGAAACCCGCCAAACCCGCATAGAAACGATTCAAGGTGCCCACCAGCACTTGCGTGCGGGTGGAAAACAAAGTAATAACATTACACAACAACAGTCCTCGATGGGACCCACGCAGAGATATATATACAAATGACTCAAAGAGTCAAGAATACGATATAATGTACAAAGATCCAAATCACCTTGAAAATGATACAACGTCCGACTACGGACAAGATGCAAATGGGGCTAAGAGCCCAAGAATAACCAATGGCGTCCATAACCTGCCTGTGCCAAGCGGAAGGGTAACCCCGCTATGGCGTCGATCCCAAAACCCTTAAACAAAGGGGTGCCGACAAAGGGCAAAGGAAAAGAGGAGCGTCAAGATCGAGGCCGATGCAGCGAGGCTAGAATTCGCGGTCCTCGCCTACATAGGTATGGTGGAGCGGCAGCGGCAACATGCACTAAACAACCTATAGAGACTCGATACAACTGGCGGCTATCAGAGAGGGGTAAGGAAGACCTATTCGGATCCAACCGGATACTATCTTCAAACGAACCCATCCTGGCGTTTCCCCCTCGAGACCTTCGAGGAAGTCAACCGAGGAACTCACACAGTTGGCAGTTTTACTTATTCAGTTGTCGTTGCAGCAATTACTAGTCAGGTTTAGACAATCGTCCTGATAAAGTACGCAGTGGGCATTTTTAGTCAATCATCCCGTTATAGTGGCAACACTTACTAGTCAGATACAATTAACATGAGACAGCCCCAAAACCCAGCAGTTGTTGGTACTTTTACTTAGCCATTCCGTTGTAGTGAAGCTGATTACTAGTCAAAATGGTTACAAGTCAATTTATAACAATAAACTTTAGTTATAGTTGTCTATGATCAAGCATTGTGCTCCAAGTCGTCCATAACCGCGGACACGGCTTCTCGAAAAGATTTAACCCTGCAGGGGTGCACCAAAGTATCCACAGGCACTTCGACCCTTTTTGCCAGATCAGTTAACATACACCCATCGGTATGTCGGCGGGGCCTAAGTCACGACGTTCCCAGACCCAAAGCAATTACGTGGGGGCCACCCCACCAAGTCGACACCCGCAACGAAGTCGGCCGGTCTCCGAGACGGACTTGGGGTTGGGTGGACGGCAGTGAGCGACAGCAAATCCCCAAACGGGGACTGTCGACACCGCGAAAACGTGTCCCGATCCTAAACAGTACAGTGTGCTCCTCGCACAAATTAAATAAAGCAGTAAGCATGGCATAAGTACAGGATAGTAAAAACACCTCAAACTAGTTGTGGCCCCCAGTACAATACTTTGAAATCAGGTAATAATCAATGGGGGCCCATATCTCCCCACCTGTGGTTAGCGCGCTTGATCTCGGAACAGGTGTCAAGAACTCGGGTCCTACGGGACACAAGTGGGCGGTCGGAAACCAAATATTACCTATCACCCACCGATGCCTCTGCTCAATTCAATTTTAGTTGTTAAACAGTAATTAAAGTGAACGATTAGTAAAACCATGATCATCTCCACATTGGACATGCGACACTTCTCCAACAATGGTGGTACTTGACGACAAGCGAAACACTTGAGCAAGCGACTACGACATGCGGGTCCAGCTATCTACCAAACAACAGGTAATAGGATGTGTCCAAGGCTATATATGGCTGCAAGGGATATCACGGGTACGAAAGACTAGAGCATCGCAACACAGATATCAATAGATCAACAGGAGGGAATAAATACTAGAAAAGTAAGATAGGTAGAAAGGGGGAGATGCTCGCCTGAAAACATTGCCGAAGGTTCAACCGAAGATCGGGGCGAAGCTCACATCAACTCAACGGCCTTATCCGCGAAGAAGCAAAACACTAGAAGAAACACCGGATGTAATATTTAATACAAAGGCAGAAGATCGGCATGATGCATGTATGATGCATGACATGGCAAAGGTGCAATGCAATTAGACAGTATTAAGCGGAACCAGGGGTCCCGACAATTAATTAGGCGGTTCAAGTTGTTTAGATACCCCGCAGTTTAAATGTTGTATTATCAAGACAAAAGATAGTACCGGTGCGCTACACAAATTTAAATGAGGCCAATATAAGGCTAGATTTGCCCGCATATGGGCCCCATATTTATTTATTAGGTGAATCGGCATAAGGCCCCCAAACCACATGACAATATGCATGCAAGATGAATGATTTAATGCAACAGTTGATATCATTTATAAAAATAGGGTACCGAGGAAAAGGTCACACATTCGGGTTCGGCGATCTTGTTAGGGTTCGACGAACTTGGGGTTCCGGGGTTCGGGGTCGGTCTCAGGGTCCGGATCTGGGGTTCAGGGTTCTGACGGGGTCGTTCTCGAACTCCGGGGTTAGGGTCTCGGATCGGGGTAGTTCTTGTCGCGTCCGGGAATCAGGTCTTGGTTCGGTGTCAGGGCGTGTCGAATTCTTCCGGGCCGATGCCGTTCTTGTCGTCGCGACGGTCTTGTCGGGTTCGCAAGTAGGGTCGGTCTTGGCTTCGGGGTGAAGTGCTTGTCGGTCTCGTGGCGATCTTGTTGTAACCATATCGGAGGCCCTGATGTCGAGAAGATCTTGGCGTTCCATGAAGAAGGTCTTGACGCTCGATCCGTGTCGCCTTCCGTACCATGGTCTTGGCGTCCTTTGGTTCCGAGAGGAAGGACTTGGCGTTTCCACGGGTCTTGGTATTTTGACGGGGTTCTCGGCTCCGGTTCCACGACGGAGATCCTGAGGTTCCATGTCAGCACACTTGGCGCCTTCTAAACCGACGATCGGTCTCATGTCCAGATAGGGGTGCTTGATGGTCCGAGAGGGGTTCTTGTCCGCGATTCTTCGAGCACCTTTGGGGTACGGGGACTTGATGGCGTCGAAGGAAACTGGCCTCCGTGGACCTGCGAGCGAGGCGGCAGCCCAGGAGATCCCCGAGGAGGTGGTCTTGCAGCCGGCGAGCACAGGCATGCGGGGCAGAGGCGCCCGAACGCCCGGCGTCTGAGGCGAGTGGCGGCACCGACGAACCGGCGAGGATCTTGGCGGCGGCGGCGTCGTGGGCAGCAGGGCAGGAGGGACGAGCGCGGCCGGCGGCAGAGGCGGCGGCGGCGAGGGGCGCGAGCTCACGGGAGGAAGACCAGTGAGGCGAGCTCGGGAGGACCGAGGCGGGGCGCGGCGGCGGAGGGTGAAGAGGAGCCGAGGCGGCGGAGGACGGCAGCTGGCTCGGCAGCGGGCGAACGCTGGAGGGGCGGCGGCAGTGAGGCGGCTCAATGGCGAGCAGCGGCGGCCAGGCGGACTTCGCTGGGAGGACGAGGAGAGCTAGAGGAGGCCATGGCGGGCGGGCTCATGGAAGCCAGCGAGACGGGCTCCAGAGGCGGCAACGCCTGAGGCGGCCAGCGGCGAACAGTGGGGTCAAGAAGGGCGAGCTCGGGCGAGGGAGGAAGCTCGGTCGGCGGCGGTGGCGCCATGGCCGGAGGCGGGAGGCGTGCTGGGCGGAGGAGGTCTCAGGAGAAGGCACGGCGCCTGTGAGGAGGAGGAAGGAGGCGAGGCGGGGCTGGCACTGGGAGGTTGAGGAGGAGGCGGCAGGTGTGTGGGGCCCTAGGGCGTGGGCCCGGGGGGGAAAGTGGCTGCTGGCAGCTGCGTCTTGTAGGCGTATGGGGCGGACAGGTGGCGGTGGGGAGGGTGCTGTGTGCGTTGTGTGGGTCGTGTGGCGCGTGTGTGTGTTGCCCAGGGTGTGTGTGCGTGTGAGGAAGGGGGAGTGGGGTGGTGAGGCTGGTTGGACAAGTGGCAGGGTATGGTTGGTTAGGGGGAGGGGAGAGGGTGAGGTGGCAGGTGGGGATTAGGTGGGGTGATGTGGAGGGGGGGTATGGGTAGATAGATGGGTAGGTTTAGGATTTGGAAGGGCGGTTGTATTTGGACAGTTTTATTTTCTGGGGCGGTCGTTCGGGTCAATCGGCCCGTTCGACTGCTCCGCTAAAACAATTAAAGATTTTATTTAATTTGCGATGAACTTTTGCAAGTGGTTTTTAGACAAATAAAATATCCTGCAGCACCCAGGGTTTGGCGTTTGAATAAAAGACGGGCGTTTAGAAAACAAAACGGGCTTTGCGAAAATAGTTTTAGGTAAACAATGCATGATGATGACGATGCAATGCACAAATTCAACGCGATTTTCTAGTAGTGGTTTTGCGGGATGCCACACCCATGACACATTCATGGACCATTCTCCTTCCGGACCGGTGAACCTTCTAGACCCTTCTAGAACCTCTCCGATGAAAACATCGGAAACTTTCCCGAACTCCGAAATTGGACTTTCCTTATATGAATCTTATTTTCCGGACCATTTCGGATCTCCTCGTGATATCCCGGATCCCATCCGAGACTCCAAACAACATTCGGTATCCCTACTAACATTCCATATCTACTAAACAACATCGAATCCTTAAGTGTGTCTCCCTACGGTTCGTGAATTATGCGGACATGACCAAGACACTTCTCCGATCAATAACCAATAGAGGAATCTGGAAATTCATATGGCTCCCACATATTTCTATGATTACTTTGTGATCGAATGAACCATACGATACCAATTTCCCTTTGTCTCACAATAGTTTACTTATCCGAGGTTTTGATCATCGGTATCTCTGCATACCTAGTTCAACCTCGTTATCGATAAGTACTATTTTCTCGTTCCCGTGATATGTGATCCCTTGTGAGCCAGTCACATGCTTGCAAGCTAATTGGATGACATTCCACCGAGAGGGCCTAGAGTATATCTATCCGTCATATGGATGGACAAATCCCACTCTTGATCCATGTGTTTCAACCAATACTTTCCGAACACTCAATGTCACCTTTATAGCCACTCAGTTACGGTGTGGTGTTTGATTTCATCAAAGCATCCATCCGGTAAAGGTGATATGCATGATCTCATGGTCGAAGGAATTAGATTACTATGTATCAGAAAGCATATAGCAATTGAACTATTAAAATGACTTGATCTTTATGCTACGCTTATCTATAGGAGTATGTCCACCATATCATTCTCCTAACGATATGATCTTGTTGTTAATAACATCTCAATGTTCATGATAGGGAAACCACAATCATCTATTAACCAACAAGCTAGTATTATATAGAGGCTTTACTAGGGACTCTTATTTTAGTTTACAAATCACACAAGTATTAATGTTTCCTTGTTAATACTATTATAGCATGAATGTAAACATTTATCATAAACACAAAGATATAATAATAACTACATTTATTATTGCCTCTAGGGCATATCTCCAACACCTACCTATTAGCATCATTTTCTATTTCAGTGCATATTCTATATGCCTTGTTTTCTTCCAAATAAAATGCTTGTCTGTTTTGAGGAAGTTAGTTAGTAAAGCTCTAACGAACTTGATGGCACTTTATTCCTTGCACTTAATAATCCTGAACCATTGTGACTTGTCCATGAAAGTTATATGCTTGCAAATTATATGCTGGGAGTCAGCAGAACCGTGCTGTCATGGGGAACACTTTCAACACTTTTTGGATATCCTATCTAGTTGATACGTTGCTCTTTTGTTTACGGATGTCGACGATGTGAAATAAAAGGGGAGATTGTGAGTTCATGGCGTCTATACATTGTGTTAGAGAAACGCCTGGGCCGCTAGCCTAAGCCATGCCTAATCATGGTGGAAACTTGCAGCATCACCATAATGAGCATTCTATGAAGCATCCTCAATAAAAAGCTATGCACATAGTAAATAAAAAGATCACTGATATGCTCACTGTATGCTTGACTTGCCATTTTTATCACGGGATAGCTCCTGTATCATGTGCAAGGGGTACCCCGTTGGCGGTTCTCTATGATATGCATGTATGTACAATGACAAGAACTTGCAGGTGACCAAAGTTGAGTAGCATGCGGAGCGGCCCTCGTACTCAAGGGACATGGGATTTCCAGTTTATGGTCTATCAAGCATATAACTCATACTGGACCTCACTTTCACCTTAACCACATGAAGATGCCTATGATAGGGGAAATGAGAGCTCAAAGCTAATGAGTACCTTCCTTTCAGCATTAGAAAGCCTTTCAAACTTTTCAAAACCTTTTCACTTCCTTGTTGAGTCACCACTTATTCTATGAGCACCTTCTTGAGAGCATAGTTGTCATTCTTGTGTTTGTTCCAAAACTTGGTTAATTATGTCATGACTTTGATGCTTGTATCTCTGATATTTTTACCTCTAGTCTTCACTTGAACTTTAGGGGTGATACGTTTAAAACGTATCTACTTTCTCGAACACTTTGCTATTGTTTATTCTCTAAACTTGTATGATTTGGATGCAACTAACATGGACCGCACCGCCACAGAATTACCTTGGTGTATTGTTTTTTGTAGAAAATGAACTATCGTGAAAAATCCCGGAAAATATGCCAAAACTATTTCTCAACCGAAGAGCCACAAGGGAGATAGAGGACAGGGGGAGACCTAGGGCCTAGACCACCCCACCGCAGTCCATCGATCCTTGGCCTCGGGGAGGTTTAGTCTGGCCTCCTCCGCGCCTCTCTATCACCCCTCGTACTTATGTCAAACTTTACCATGACTTAATATAGTTTTGGAACGAGCTCACATGTCAGAATGAACTCCTTCATCCATATCGCTTCTTGTGAAGCCTCCGAAGCAGCCATGTATTCCGATTCGGTTGAAGATCTCGCTGCAACGCTTTGCTTAGCACTCCTCCAGCTAACTGCTGCACCATTCACCATTAAACTAACAACATATGCAATGTCGGGTCTAGTACATATCATGGCATACATTACAGATCCTATGGCTGAGGCATAGGGAGTCTTACTCATCCTTTCTCTATCTTCTGCCATTGCAGGACTTTGAGTTTTACTCAAGGTCGTATTGGGCAACATGGGCAAGAACCCTTTCTTGATATCTTCCATTCCAAACCTATTTAGAACTTTGTCCAAACATGTACTTTGTGACAATGATATTAGGCGTCTCGATCTATCTCTATAAATCTTTATGCCTAATATGTAAGCTGCTTCGCCAAGATCTTTCATTGAAAAACTATTATTTAAACAATCCTTGACACTATTAAGAAGGTCTACATCATTCCCAATCAACAATATGTCATCTACATATAGTATTAAGAATGCTACAGAGCTCCCACTCACTTTCTTGTAAATACAAGCTTCTCCATAAGTTTGTATAAAACCAAAACTTTTGATTACCTTATCAAAACATTGATTCCAACTTCGGGATGCTTGCTTCAATCCATATATGGACCGTTGAAGTTTGCATACCTTGTTAGCATCTTTAGGATCGACAAAACCTTTGGGTTGCATCATATACAACTCTTCATCAATGTCTCCATTGAGGAACGCCATTTTGACATCCATCTGCCATATCTCATAATCATAATATCCAGCGATTGCTAACATAATCCTCATAGACTTTAGCTTCGCTACTATGAAAAAGTCTCATCATAGTCAACTCCTTGAATTTGTCAAAACCCTTTTGCGACAAGTCGAGCTTTATAGACAGTAACATTACCATCAACATTTGTTTTCTTCTTGAAAATCCATATGTTCTCGACAGCCTTCCAGCCATCTGGTAAGTCCACCAAAGTCCATACTTGGTTTTTGTACATGGATCCAATCTCGGATTTCATGGCTTCTTGCCATTTATTGGAATATGGGCTCATCATCGCTTCCTCATATGTCGTAGGGTCATCGGTGTTATCCACCAACATGACACTCATAACGGGATCATACCAATCAGGAGTGGTATGAGTTCTCGTTGACCTGCGAGGTTTCGTAGTAACTTCAACCGAAGTTTCATGATCAACATCATTAGCTTCCTCTCTTATTGGTGCAGGCGCCACATGAACTACTTCCGGTGCTATGTTACTCGCAAGTTCGAGAGAAGGTTCAACAACCTCGTCGAGTTCTACTTTCCTTCCAGTCACTTCTTTCGAAAAAACTCCTTCTCTAGAAAGGATCCATTCTTGGCAACGAAGATTTTGCCCTCGGATCTAGATAGAAGGTATACCCAATAGTTTCCTTTGGGTATCCTATGAATACGCATTTTTCCGCTTTGGGTTCAAGCTTGTA
Source organism: Avena longiglumis (assembly GCA_030063025.1). Lineage (NCBI taxonomy): Eukaryota > Viridiplantae > Streptophyta > Magnoliopsida > Poales > Poaceae > Avena > Avena longiglumis. The sequence goes on from CP125974.1 coordinate 463,581,969, forward strand.
TGGCTGTAACTTCTTTACATAAGCTTCGCAACCCCAAACTTTAAGTAACGACAATTTAGGTTTCTTCCCAAACCACAATTCATACGGTGTCGTTTCAACAGATTTAGATGGTGCCCTATTTAAAGTGAATGCAGCTGTTTCTAATGCATCACCCCAAAACGATAGCGGTAAATCTGTAAGTGACATCATAGAACGAACCATATCTAAGAGAGTTCGATTACGACGTTCGGACACACCATTACACTGTGGTGTTCCCGACGGTGTCAATTGTGAAAGTATTCCGCATTTCTTCAAATGCTTGCCAAACTCGTTACTTAGATATTCACCTCCGCGATAAGATTGTAGAAATTTAATCTTCTTGTTACGTTGATTCTCTACCTCACTTTGAAATTTCTTAAACTTCTCGAAAGTTTCGAATTTATGTTTCATGAAATATATATACCCATATCTACTCAAGTCATCCGTGAAGGTAAGAACATAACGATAACCACCGCGCGATGCTACACTCATTGGACCACACACATCGGTATGTATGATTTCCAATAAGTCCATAGCTCGCTCCATCATACCAGAAAATGGAGTCTTAGTCATTTTACCCATCAGACATGCTTCGCATCTTTAAGTGATTCGAAATCAAGTAATTCAAGAAGTCCATCGGAATGGAGTTTCTTCATACACTTCACTCCAATATGACCAAGACGACAATGCCACATATAGGTCGAGTTATCGCTCAATTTCAAACGTTTAGCTTCAATGTTATTAATGTTTGTATTTCCACAATCGAGATTCAATAAGAATAGACCATCTATCAAAGGTGCATGTGCATAAAACATATTACTCATATAAATCGAACAACCACTATTCTCGGACTTAAACAAGTAACTGTCTCGCAATAAACATGATCCGGATATAATGTTCATGCTCAACGGAGGCACCAAATAACAATTATTTAAGTATAAAACTAATCCCAATGGTAGATGAAGAGGTAGCGTGCCGACCGCGATCACATCAACCTTTGATTCATTTCCAACGCGCATCATCACCTCGTTCTTCGCTAGCTTCCGTTTATTCTGCAGTACCTGTTTCAAGTTACAAATATGAGCAACCGAACCGGTATCAAATACACAGGCACTACTACGAGTACTAATGAGATACACATCAATAACATGTATATCGGATATACCTTTCTTCTTGATGTTGTCGTTCTTCAAATCCGCCAAGTACTTTGGGCAACTCCGCTTCCGGTGACCTTCTCCCTTGCAGTAAAAGCACTCAGTATCAGGCTTAGGCCCAACCTTGGTCTTCTTCGCTGGCGCGGTAACTTTCTTACCACCCTTCTTGAAGTTTCCCTTTTTCTTAGACTTGCCTTGCTTCTTGAATTTGGTGGTCTTATTGACCAACAACACTTGGTGCTCTTTCTTGATCTCCACTTCGGCAGATTTCAACATGGAGAAGAGTTCTAGCAACGACTTGTCCATGTTTTGCATATTGTAGTTCATCACAAAGTTCTTGTAACTTGGTGGTAGTGATTGGAGGACACGGTGAATCCCCAAAGCATTAGGAATCACTATTCCCAAGCTTTGAAGCTTGCTTGCGTGCCCAGACATCTTAAGCACGTGCTCACTGACGGAGCTGCCATCTTCCATCTCCAATTAAAGAACTTTTCAGAAGCCTCATAACTCTCAACTGCCGTGTGAGCCTCAAATATCATTTTGAGTTCACGGACAATATCATGTGGGTCATGATTCTCAAACCTTTTCTGAAGCTCCGATTCTAAACCATACAAGATAGCACACCGAACTGTGGAGTACTGATTCTTCTGATCGAGGAAAACATTCTTTACCTCATCGGTAGCATTAGCTGCAGGCGGGTCACCCAACGGTGCATCCAACACATAGGTCAAATTACCAGCATTGAGGACAATCCTCAAATTGCGGAACCAATCCGCGAAGTTGCTTCCATTGTTTTTCAACTTTTCTTTCTCTAGGAACGCATTAAAATTGATGGTAGGGGCCGCCATTGATCTACAACATATTTGCAATAATTTAGACTAAGTTTATGACAAATTGAGTTCTAATTAATAGTTAAATTAATCTAGGTGAACTCCCACTCAAAACAATATCCCTCAAATTGTTTTAGTGATCACACGAACCAAATCCACCACATCAAAACCGATCATCACGAGAGTTGATGTAGCTTCAATGGCGAACAATCAACATGTTCATCATATCTACTATATGACTCATGCTTTACCTTTCGGTGATCCGTGTTCCGAGACCATGTCTGTAAATGCTAGGCTCGTCAAGATCAAACCTTAGCTTCCGCATGAGCAAATCTGGCTTGCTCACGTTGTATACACACGCAGAATCTAACACACCCGATCATCACGTGGTGCTTCGAAACAACGAGCTTTAGAAATGGTGCTTACTAAGGATGAACACTTTAAAACTTGAAATTTTGTGCTTGAGGGATCATCTTATAATGCTACCATCGCAAACTAAGCAATACAAGATGCATAAAGGATTAACATCACATGAAATTCATAATATGTGATATGATATGGCCTTTCTTCTTGTGCTTATGATCTCCATCTTCGAGCACGAACATGATCTCCATCATCACCGGTATGGCGTCAAGGTCAATGGCGCCGTTTCATGGTTGTCGTCCACTAGCTTCAACTATTACAACTACTTTGAATAGACACGAAGGTCTTAACGGAATTTAAAAGACAACCATATGGCTCCTGCCGGTTGCCAACTTACAATAAGGAACATTGCATACATCATATATAATCACAATCATGGCCATATCACATCACAGCACACCCCTGCAAAACAAAGTTAGACGCCTCTAATTGTCTTTGCATATTTTACGTGGTTTGGGGGCTTTCAATAAGTGTCATTCTAACTTACGAACAAGAACCATAACGTTGATGTTTGAACTATCAAGTGCCCGTTGTAAATTGAATCAATACTATAATGGGAGAGACAAACACCCGCAAAGCCACTTATGCAATACAAGTTGCATGTTGAGCGTGGAGCAAGTCTCATGAACGATGTTATGTAAGGTTAGCCTGGGCCGCTTCATCCCATCATACCGCAAGATTCAAAGTACACAAAAAGCAATTGATAATAAAAGAACCACCGCCCACAATGACCATTGTGTTCTACTCGTGCAACAGATCTACATATAGACACAACTCTGATATCACTGTAGGGGTTCGTAGCATGGAAAACAAAAAATTTCTACCGCATGCACACAAACAAGCCAAGATCTATCTACTAGATTGTAGCAACGAGTCGATAGAATCACTCACCCTCGAAAATTCCAAAGCGGTTAACGAGAGAAGATTCTCGTGGGCGATGTAGTCGTGCACTTGCCGATCTCAAGATCGCGTAGACGGTCCTTCCGGCGCTGCGTTTGGGCGCTTTTCGCGATCGGTCACGTTGATTTTCGATGAAGACCTTTCTCTCCCTTGTTCCAGCAGGCAGCGAAGGTTGTAGTTCTCCCCTCGCGATTTCGGCGGCACGGCGGCGTGGTGTCGGAAGTAGAGGGAAGATCCTGCAGGGCTTCGCCTAAGCCGGTACGAGTTATGGTGGATTAGGGTTTCCCGGAGATATAGGGTTTAGATGACCGGGAGGAGGAGGAGGTGTCGGAGGCGGATAGGGCGGCGATGACGAACCGACGACGGCGCGAGGCGACGGTGGCAGCGAGCGTCGGCGGCGTCGGCGTGGCGGGGGGGCTGCGGTGGTGGCGGCTCGTGTGGAGAGGGGCTAGGGCTTGTGTGCTTTGGGGCAGCCCTCCCCCTCTATTTATGAGAGGGGGGAAGCCTTGGGAGGGTTGGGTTTGAATCCAAACCCAAATCCAACTTGGATTGAGAGAAGGACTTGTTTCTTCTCCCACTAGGAAACTATTGTTCCAGTTTGACTTTTCAAACTCCCGTTTGACTTTCAGTTTAGAGCTTTAGTTCTCTCTTGCAAATGCACACGCCAAGTAACCTAGGATATGATCCAATCATTCCACTTACCCATGACACATTCATGGATCATTCTCCTTTTGGACCGGTGAACCTTCTAGACCCTTCTAGAACCTCTCCGATGAAAACATCGGAAACTTTCCTGAACTCTGAAATAGGACTTTCCTTATATGAGTCTTATTCTCCGGACCATTCCGGATCTCCTCGTGATATCCCGGATCCCATCCGAGACTCCGAACAACATTCGGTATCCCTACTAACATTCATATGGCTCCCACATATTTCTACGATTACTTTGCGATCGAATGAACCACTTACATACGATACCATTTTCCCTTTGTCTCACGGTAGTTTACTTATCCGAGGTTTTGATCGTCGGTATCTCTGCATACCTAGTTCAACCTCGTTACCGATAAGTACTCTTTTCTCGTTCCCGTGATATGTGATCCCTTGTGAGCCAGTCACATGCTTGCAAGCTAATTGGATGACATTCCACCGAGAGGGCCCAGAGTATATCTATCCGTCATATGGATGGACAAATCCCACTCTTGATCCATGTGCCTCAACCCATACTTTCTAAACACTCGATGCCACCTTTATAGCCACCCAGTTACGGTGTGGTGTTTGATGTCATCAAAGCATCCTTCCGGTGATGGTGATTAACATGATCTCATGGTCGAAGAAATTAGGTTACTATGTATCAGAAAGCTTATAGCAAACGAACTATTGAAATGACTTGATCTTAATGCTACGCTTATCTATATGTGGCATCCCGCAAAAACCACTACTAGAAAATCGCGTTGAATTTGTGCATTGCATCGTCATCATCATGCATTGTTTGCATAAAACTATTTTTGCAAACCCCGATTTGTTTTCCAGACGCCCCATCTCTATTCAAATGTCAAACACCGGGTCTCCGGAATAATTTTGTTTTGTTGCTATCGGGTTGCAAACGGCCCAATTAAATTAAATATAAGTTTTATTTATTTTGTTAGGGGCAGTCGAACGGGCCGATTTAGCCCGAACGACCGCCCCAGATTTAATCGGTCCAACCTCACCTGCCCCTCTAATTCCTAAACCTACCCAAACTCCTACCCAATCTTCCCTCCACCTCACTCCCACCAATCCAGACCCGCCACCTCACTTTTCCCTCACCCCTCACCCACTCAGCATCTGCCACGTGGCCTTCTCTCCCCATCCCAGCTCACACTCCCTCCAGCTCACCAAACACACACCCACGCTGCGCGCACAGCGCCTCCCCCAGCCCCTTCCCCTCTCTCTCTTTCTCACCCTACCCCTCTCTACCCCCTCTCTCTTCCCTGTGGCCCCATCTCCCCCGCACCCTGCCCCGGTCAACACCCCACCCAGACCCAGCCTCCCCCCTGCCGCGGGCCCCGCCTGGCCCACCCGCAGCTCTCTCTCTCCCTTCCTTTCTTCCTCGCATGATCACCCTCATGCCTCAAGACGCAACCGCCTGTCCCTCAGACCCCACCAGCCTGCACAGACGCTCTCTCCCCTCAGCCGCTTCCGACCAGGCCGAGCCCTCGCGGCCCCTCCTTCCGCCTCGCCGCCACCTCGAGCTCCGCCGACCGCATCCGTCCCGTGGCCGCGCGTCCTCCATCCGCTCACGCTGGCGCTTAGCCTAGCCTCATACAGCGCCGAGCCGCCTCGTCCCCTACCTCGCCACCGCCCGCCACGCTGCTCCTCCCGACGCCCGCCCACTGCGCGCCTTCCACGCCGCCGACCAAGGCCGCCGCTTCCACCGAGCCTTCGCTGCCTCTCGCTCATGAGCCGCGCCGCCGCCGCGCGAGCTCGCCGCCCGTCTGCCGCCACTGCGTTTCACGCGCCACCGCTCCGCCATGGCTCCTCCGCAGCAGTTTCCTCCGCCATGGCTTCGCCATTGCAGATCTCGCTGCCCTTCGTCCCGCTCGCCCGCCACAAGACCGCTGCCGCCAAGGCCGCGCGCTCGCCAAGCTGGACCTCCTCCGTCGCCGCCAGGCCTCGCTCATGCGTTCGCCTCGACCACGAGGACTGCGTCGCCCCTTCGCCGTCAGGCCCCGCTTCGATGCGGCCCCAGCGGTCGGTGTCCCCTTGTCCTGGAGCCGCCCTGCTCTCCGGCCTTGTCCTCTGGACTGTAGCGCGGCGTCAGTTGCTGCGTCCCAGTTGACGGCTTGCTCGGCTTTGCAATCCAAGGCAGACCATGCGAATGTTTCCCCATATTGGGTTCTTGGGTACGGCAAGTACAAGTGCAGCCCCAGGCCTTCCAGCACGCTTGCCCAAGGATGAACAAGTGTCTTCTCCCTGCCTTAGCGGATTCCTAGTTCCGCGTTGCCAAGTTCTACCCCCGACAAGATCGTCGATCCCGTCAAGGTCTCCGTCACCAAACCCTCGAGGCCTCCCACACGGAACACCGAGAACGCCCCCGGAACACCCCGGTCGACGACATGGATACGGCATGAACTTCCCTCGGACGCCAAGCTCTCCTTCACGGAACAAGACCGCCACACGGACGCGGACCCCAAGACCCCGAAGCCCGATCCGAAGACCGATACCGCCGAACGCCAAGATCTCCTATCGGAACCCAGGGACGCCAAGCACTCCGCCCGGACACCAAGTTCTTCACCCCGACGACAAGACCGATTGACTCGAGAACCGACAAGACCGTCGCGACGACAAGAACGGCATCGGCCGGAAGATCCGATGCGCCCCGACACCGAACCAAGCCCTTCTTCCGAGCAAGATCGCTTCATCGAGAACGAGAGAACGATCCCGGAACCTGAGAACGGTCCCGCCGAGCCCGAACCGTCAAACCCCGAGACCGACCCCGAACCCCGGAACCCCAAGTTCGTCGAACCCTAACAAGATCGCCGAACCCTAAATGTGTGAACCTCTTCCGAAACCCTAATTTCATAATATAATACAATTGTTGCACATCAAATCATTCATCTCGCATGCATATCATGTGGTTTGGGGGCCTTATGCCGATTCACCTCTTAATTAAATATGGGGCCCATATGCGGGCAAATCTAGTCTCATATTGGCCTCATTTAAATTGGTGTAGCGAACCGGTACCATATTTTGGCCATGTTAAACAACATTTAATATGCGGGGTAGTTAAATAACTTGAATCACCTAACTAAGTTGTCGGGACCCCGGGTCCGCTTAATATGACCTAATTGCATCGCACCTTGCCATGCCATGCATCATACATGCATCATGCCGATCTTCTGCCGTTGTATTAAATATTGCATCCGGTGTTGTTCTAGTGTTTTGCTTCTTCGCGGATAAGGCCGTTGAGTTGATGTGAGCTTCGCCCCGATCTTCGGTTGAACCTTCGACAATGTTTTCAGGCGAGCATCTCCCTCTTTCTACCTATCTTACTTTTATAGTAATTTACTCCTTCTTGTTGATCTATTGCTATCTGTGTTGCGATGCTCTAGTTTTCCGTACCCGATATATCCCCTGCAGCCTTATATTGCCTTGGACACACCCTATTACCTGTTGTCTGGTAGATAGTTGGACTTGTGCGTCGTAGTTGCTTGCTCAAGTGCTGCTATGTGTCATATGCCGATTCTTGATGTATTGCCGCATGTTGTTGTTGGAGATGATTCTAGCTTTACTTATCGTCACTTTAAATTTCTGTTTAACAACTAAAATTGAATAAGGAGGCACGGTGGGTGATAGAAAATATTTGGTTTCGAGCCCACTTGTGTCCCGTAAGACCCCGAGTACTTGATACTGCTCCTTGATTTTGCGCTATCCACATCCGGAGGTATATGGGACCCCGAGCGAGCTTGATTCATCTTATTTCTTGGGGCCACAACTAGTTTGAGGTTTTATTTACGATCCTGTACTTATGCCATGTTTCATTGCTTTATTTACGATTGTGCGAGTACGCACAATGTCTTCGTTAGGTTCGAATGTTTACGCGGTATCGACAAGCCCAGCCACACTTTCGGTTCCCGCTTACGACCATTGTCGCAACCTTGAGGCCGCCTCGGAGCTTGCTTACTCCGTTGATTCTACTCAAAGGTGGCCCCTCAAATATTTCTGAATCTGTGATTGTTCGATCGTGAAAGCCTCGTTGGGTTTTGATTTGGTTTTCGAGGTTGATCGAGCGTGTGTTGCTATTGGTGCACCCGGCGGGTAAAACTTTCTCAAAGCCGTGTCCGGATATGGACGACTTGGAGCACGATATCTCGATCATAGACAAGCATAACTAAAGTTCTGCTATAAATTTGACTTATAATGACTAGTAATCAGCTCCACTACAACGGAATGGCTAATTAATACTGCCCACAATTGCTTGTTTGGTTGTCGCCATGCGACCATTGTATCGACTAGTAAGTATTGCAACTACAACGAAATGGCTGAATAAAAGTACCAACAAGCTTTGGGTTTGGGTTTATCTCATGCTATCTGTACTGATTAGTAATTGTTGCAACTATCACGGAATGGTTAACTAAAAGTGCCCACTTTACTTTATCGGGATGATTATCTAAACGACTAGTAATTGCTGCACGATAATCGAATAAATAAAGCGCCAGCGGTGTGAGTTCCTCGGTTGACTTCCTCGTTTGGTCTCGAGGGGAAACACCGGGATGGGTTTGTTTGGTGTTAGCTTCAGTTGGATCCGGATAGGTCATTCTCACCCCTCGATAACCGCCAGTTGTATCGAGTCTCTATAGGTTGTTTAGTGCATCTTGCCGCCGATCCACCATACCTATGTAGGCGAGGACCGCCAATTCTAGCCTCGCTGTCTTGGCCTCGATCGACGCTCCTTCTTTTTCCTTTGCCCTTTGTCGGCACCCTTTTGTTAAGCGGGTTGTGAGATCGGCCGCGTTAGCGGGTACCCTTCCGGCTTGGCACAGGCGGTTATGGACGCCATTGGTTATTCTTCGGGCTCTTAGCCCCATTTGCTTCTTGTCCGTAGTCGGACGCTCTCATTTTCAAGGTGATTTGGATCTTGTATATTCTATCCGTATTCTTGACTCTTTGAGTCGCCGATATATATATATCTTACGTGGGTCCCATCGAGGACTTGTGTAATGTTATTACTTCGTTTCCACCCTTGCGAAAGTGCTGGTGGGCACCTTTGAATCGTTTCTATGCGGGTTTGGCGAATTTATCTCAAACTTGCATAGGTCCGATTTCGAGGGTGTTCTGAGTGGTATCGAGCTCAGCGGTTGCGATACCCAAGTCCAAATGTAGGATAACCTAGCTAACGGCCGAAGTAGAGTGTCAAACCTATTTTTGAAAATCGGTTGGATAGTTCTAATTAGGTCTGATTTTACTCCTTACCCCTCTGCTGTTCCCTCTTACCCCTGCGTGTTTTGAATCCGCTCTCGTCTCTTTCTTCGAGTCCAGGAATTCTCGTGGTTGGGTTTCCGTCGTACCTTTAGGGTCTCGCTTCCTTCTTCGATAACGGTGTTGCTACATCTGGTCTTCATGCGATCCGAGGAATCCTTCGTCTGTGGTGCCGTCCCTTGTTCTTTGTTTGTTCCTTCCGGTGTTTTCTGACGCGACGACATCCTCTACGCCAGATCCGATGCAGAGTCTGCATCACTCCTTTGTTTCCGAACCTCGCTTGCCGAGATCTTCAGTCTGATTCCGAGAATGGTTGCACGCTCTTCTACTGCTTGTGCGAAGTAATAGTTTGGGTGCGTGATGGATTGGCCCCCATGCCGACTACCCTTTCTATTCGCTTTTGTACATTGAAGTTGATGAGAATGCATCGGTTTCCCCTTTCCACCGGAGTTAGAGGTGGCCTTATTGTTGATACCTCTACCTTCGACCTTTTGTTTCCGGAGTGTTCTCTCGACGATCAGGAGCAACGACCCTTTGTTGGTGGTGTCGCCGATACCCAGATGAAGGAGGAACCCTCGTTAGTGGTGTCGCGAGGATCTGCACAAAGCGAGAGGATGCAGATCGCCGACCTTCCTTCCGGTACCATGAGGCGGATCTCGAGGGCGAGATCCATTGTTAGTGGTGTCGAATTGTGGCATCCCGCAAAAACCACTACTAGAAAATCGCGTTGAATTTGTGCATTGCATCGTCATCATCATGCATTGTTTGCATAAAACTATTTTTGCAAACCCCGATTTGTTTTCCAGACGCCCCATCTCTATTCAAATGTCAAACACCGGGTCTCCGGAATAATTTTGTTTTGTTGCTATCGGGTTGCAAACGGCCCAATTAAATTAAATAAAAGTTTTGTTTATTTTGTTAGGGGCAGTCGAACGGGCCGATTTAGCCCGAACGACCGCCCCAGATTTAAATCGGTCCATCCCAACCTGCCCCTCTAATTCCTAAACCTACCCAAACTCCTACCCAATCTTCCCTCCACCTCACTCCCACCAATCCAGACCCGCCACCTCACTTTTCCCTTACCCCTCACCCACTCAAAGATCGCCACGTGGCCTTCTCTTCCCATCCCAGCTCACACACTCCCTCCAGCTCACCAAACACACACGCACGCTGCGCGCACAGCGCCTTCCCCAGCCCCTTCCCCTCTCTCTCTTTCTCACCCTACCCCTCTCTACCCCCTCTCTCTTCCCTGTGGCCCCATCTCTCCCGCACCCTGCCCCGGTCAACACCCCACCCAGACCCAGCCTCCCCCTGCCGCGGGCCCCGCCTGGCCCACCCGCAGCTCTCTCTCTCCCTTCCTTTCTTCCTCATGACCGCGCTCCCTGCTTAGCCTCAAGGCGTCCCTGCAGACCCCAGCCCCAGACGCCTCTCTCTCCTCCATGAGCCTCACCCCAGCCCTGCGCCGGCTCCTCCTTCCGCCCGCCTCGCCACCCTCGAGCTCAACCGCCAGCCGCATCCGTCTCGTGGCCGCGTCCTCCATCCGCTCACCCCTGGCCTTGCCTAGCCGCTCCGCCCGTCTGCCTACCGAGCCGCCTCCCTCGGTCCCCTACCTCGCCGTCACCGCCCGCCACGCTCGCGCTCCTCCCGACGCCGCCTCCACCTGCGCGCCTTCCACGCCCTCGCTGACCCGCGCCCCGCCGCTCCACCGAGCCCTCTCGCCGTCCCCGCCTCCATGCGCCCGCGCCGCCCGGAGAGCCTGCCTCCGTCCGTCGCCACCGTGCCCACTCGCGCCACCGTCCCGCCGTGGCTCCTCCCATGCAGCCCTCCTCGCCCAGGCTCTTGCTGCCGATCCGCCGGGCCCCTCACTGCGTCAAGTCGCCGCCGCGCCCGCCGCTCGTCGCGCCCGCCCGCGTCTCAGCCTGCGGACCTCCTCCGTCCCGCCCAGGCCCTGCTTCCATGCGTCGCCTCGACCACGGACTGCGTCGCCGTCCTTCGCCGTCGTGCGGCCCGCTTCGATGCGGCCCAGTGATCGGTGTCCTTGTCCTGAGCCGCCTCTCCGGCCTTGTCCTCGGCTGTAGCGCGGCGTCGATTCTGCGTCGGCTTGCTCGGCTTTGCAATCAAGCGAGACCAGCGGCGGATGTTTCCCCATATTGGGTTCTTGATGCAGCAAGTACAAGTGCAGCCCCAGGCCTTCCAGCACGCTTGCCCAAGGATGAACAAGTGTCTTCTCCCTGCCTTAGCGGATTCCTAGTTCCGCGTTGCCAAGTTCTACCCCCGACAAGATCGTCGATCCCGTCAAGGTCTCCGACACCAAACCCTCGAGGCCTCACACGGAACACCGAACGCCCGGAACACCCCGGTCGACGACATGGATACGGCATGAACTTCCCTCGGACGCCAAGCTCTCCTTCACGGAACAAGACCGCCACACGGACGCGGACCCCAAGACCCCGAAGCCCGATCCGAAGACCGATACCGCCGAACGCCAAGATCTCCTATCGGAACCCAGGGACGCCAAGCACTCCGCCCGGACACCAAGTTCTTCACCCCGACGACAAGACCGACCCGACTCGAGAACCCGACAAGACCGTCGCGACGACAAGAACGGCATCGGCCCGGAAGATCCGATGCGCCCCGACACCGAACCAAGCCCTTCTTCCCGGAACGCAAGATCTGCCCCGCTACCGAGAACGAGAGAACGATCCCGGAACCTGAGAACGGTCCCGCCGAGCCCGAACCGTCAAACCCCGAGACCGACCCCGAACCCCGGAACCCCAAGTTCGTCGAACCCTAACAAGATCGCCGAACCCTAAATGTGTGAACCTCTTCCGAAACCCTAATTTCATAATATAATACAATTGTTGCACATCAAATCATTCATCTCGCATGCATATCATGTGGTTTGGGGGCCTTATGCCGATTCACCTCTTAATTAAATATGGGGCCCATATGCGGGCAAATCTAGTCTCATATTGGCCTCATTTAAATTGGTGTAGCGAACCGGTACCATATTTTGGCCATGTTAAACAACATTTAATATGCGGGGTAGTTAAATAACTTGAATCACCTAACTAAGTTGTCGGGACCCCGGGTCCGCTTAATATGACCTAATTGCATCGCACCTTGCCATGCCATGCATCATACATGCATCATGCCGATCTTCTGCCGTTGTATTAAATATTGCATCCGGTGTTGTTCTAGTGTTTTGCTTCTTCGCGGATAAGGCCGTTGAGTTGATGTGAGCTTCGCCCCGATCTTCGGTTGAACCTTCGACAATGTTTTCAAAGCGAGCATCTCCTCTTTCTACCTATCTTACTTTTATAGTAATTTACTCCTTCCTGTTGATCTATTGCTATACGTGTTGCGATGCTCTAGTTTTCCGTGCCGATATATCCCTGCAGCCTTATATTGCCTTGGACACACCCTATTACCTGTTATGGTAGATAGTTGGACTTGTGCGTCGTAGTTGCTTGCTCAAGTCTTTGCTATGTCGTCATATGCCACGATTCTTGATGTATTGCCGCATGTTGTTGTTGGAGATGATTCTAGCTTTACTTATCGTCACTTTAAATTTCGTTTAACAACTAAAATTGAATAAGCGAGGCACCGTGGGTGATAGAAAATATTTGGTTTCGAACGCCCACTTGTGTCCGTAAGACCCCGAGTACTTGATACATTCCTTGATTTTTGCGCTATCCACATCCGGAGGTATATGGGACCCCGAGCGAGCTTGATTCATCTTATTTCTTGGGGCCACAACTAGTTTGAGGTTTTATTTACGATCTGTACTTATGCCATGTTTCCTTTGCTTTATTTACGATTGTCGAGTCGCACTGTCTTCGCTTAGGTTCGAATGTTTACGGTATCGACAAGCCCAGCCACACTTTCGGGTTCCCGATTGCTACCATTGTCGACCTTGAGGCCGCTCGAGCTTGCTTACTCCGTTGGATTCTACTCAAAGGGTGGCCCCTGAAATATTCTGAATCTGTGATTGTTCACCGTGAAAGCCTCGTTGGGTTTTGATTTGGTTTTTCCGAGGTTGATCGAGCGTGTGTTGCTATTGGTGCACCCGCCGGTAAAACTTTCAAAGCCGTGTCGCGGATATGGACGACTTGGAGCACAGATCTCGATCATAGACAAGCATAACTAAAGTTTATCGCTATAAATTTGACTTATAATGACTAGTAATCAGCTCCACTACAACGGAATGGCTAATTAATACTGCCCACAATTGCTTGTTTGGTTGTCGCCACGACCATTGTATCGACTAGTAAGTATTGCAACTACAACGAAATGGCTGAATAAAAGTACCAACAAGCTGGGTTTGGGTTTATCTCATGCTATCTGCACGATTAGTAATTGTTGCAACTATCACGGAATGGTTAACTAAAAGTGCCTTGTTTACTTTATCGGATGATTATCTAAACGACTAGTAATTCGCAACGATAACTGAATAAATAAAGCGCCAACGGTGTGAGTTCCTCGGTTGACTTCCTCGTTTGGTCTCGAGGAAACACCGGGATGGGTTTGTTTGGTGTTAGCTTGTGTTGGATCCGGATAGGTCATTCTCACCCCTCGATAACCGCCAGTTGTATCGAGTCTCTATAGGTTGTTTAGTGCATCTTGCCGCTGCCGCTCGATCCACCATACCTATGTGGCGAGGACCGCCAATTCTAGCCTCGCCGTGTCTTGGCCTCGATCGACGCTCCTTCTTTTTCCTTTGCCCTTTGTCGGCACCCCTTTTGTTAAGCAGGTTGTGAGATCGACGCCGTTAGCAGGGTACCCTTCCGGCTTGGCCTGGGCAGGGTTATGGACGCCATTGGTTATTCTTCAGGGCTCTTAGCCCCATTTGCTTCTTGTCCGTAGTCGGACGCTCTACTGTTTTCAAGGTGATTTGGATCTTGTATATTCTATCCGTATTCTTGACTCTTTGAGTCGCTGATATATATATCTGTTCTGTGGGTCCCATCGAGGACTGTTGTGTAATGTTATTACTTTTTCCACCATGCGAAAGTGCTCGGTGGCACCTTTGAATCGTTTCTATGCGGGTTTGGCGAATTTAGCTCAAACTTGCATAGGTCCGATTCTGAGGGTGTTACACTATAGGAGTATGTCCATCATATCATTCTCCCAATGATATGATCTTGTTATTAATAACATCTCAATGTTCATGATCGAGAAACCACGATCATCTATTAATCAACAAGCTAGTATTATAAAGAGGCTTTACCAGGGACTCTAATTTAGTTTACAGATCACACAAGTATTAATGTTTTCGGTTAATACTATTATAGCATGAATGTAAACATTTATTATAAACACAAAGATATAATAATAACCACTTTTATTATTGCCTCTAGGGCATATCTCGAACACCTAGGCGCGGGGCAGGGCCAACCCGCGCCTAGGGTGGGGGGGGTCTGGGTGCCCTAGCCCGCTTCTCTGGCTCCCCTCTGGACTTCTTGTTCCTCATGAAAAGTAATTGACTTTGACCTTTGTCCCGTCCAATTTCGAGAATATTTCTTTACTAACTTTTCTGGAACCAAAAACAACAGAAAACAACTAGCACCGTGGCAACTTGTTCATAGGTTAGTAACAGAAAACATGTAAAAAGCACCTCAAAGTGTAGACAAAGCAAATCAAAGTAGATACTAAACAAGCATGAAGCATCAAAAATTATAGATACGTTTCCGACGTATCACACTTCTATTCTTGTAGACAGTTGTTGGGCCTCCAAGTACAGAGGTTTGTAGAACAGCAGCAAGTTTCCCTTAAGTGGATCACCCAAGGTTTATCAAACTCATGGAGGAAGTGGTCAAAGATATCCCTCTCAAGCAACACTGCTATCAAGATACAAGAAGTCTCTTGTGTCCCCAATACACTTGTCACGTGTATAGGTGCACTAGTTCGACGAAGAGATAGTGAAATACAAGTAGTATGGATAATTATAAGACAACGATGCCAGAAAAGAGCTTGACGGCGTGGAAGAGACTAAAGGGCAAACCGAAATAAAAAAGGTAGTAGGCAAACATGTAACAAATCTAGTTGCAAACGGTGTTTAAATATTTAGAAACGACGCCTAGGGATCATACTTTTACTAGTGAACACTCTCATATAAATATGTTCTCTTAATGATGCGCTACCCTGAACTACTCTCCGGCTGGACACTCTAATCCATGGTAGGGCTATAACAGCACACATCAAAGTCCGCCTTCCCCATATAGATAACCCCACACTGTCACCTTGAGCGTTAGATGGTTCCAACAAATACCACAATTTCATAATGACATCCAACTCCAAATATAACTCATGATAAGTATTTATAAACTCTAGCCTAAGTGCCACCATGACGTGCACGCTGTCACTTTCGTACACGTGGGGAGAGTAGAGATCTATTGAAGCACTTGAGTATCAGAGTAGATCTAATTGATTACAAAGCTTATGATCACAATAAGATCATGCATAGAGAGAGATGAATACATAGCTACTGATAGAGCCCTTAGCCTTGAAGGAGAACTACTCCCTCCTCATCATGTGAATCAGCAACGGCGATAGAGATGGTGGTGGAGATCGATGGAGATGGATCCGGGGGCAATTCCTCGTCCCGACAGGGTGCCAGAACAGAGACTTCTGTCTCCCGAATCTCCCCTCCGGTGACGCCGGCGTTACGGAACTTTTTCTGAATATATGATGGTCGATCTAGGGTTTTCTCCCCGGGGGCTTCTTATAGGCGAAGGGGCAATGCGAGGAGGCAGCTAGGGGGGCCACACCCCCTGGTGGCGCGGCCTAGGTGGCCCGCTCCACCCTAGGGTGTGTCCACCCTGCTGCCCTACTCCGTCTCTTCTTCGATTTTCCGTATCGCTTCGGGAAAATAGTAACTTTGGCTTTTGTCCCGTTCAATTTCGAGAACATTCATTTTTTAGCTTTTCTGAAACCAAAACAACAGAAAACAGGCAACTGGCACTATGACATCTTGTCAATAGGTTAGTTCCAGAAAGTGTATAAAAAATACCTCAAAGTGTAGTCAAAACATAACAAAGTAGATACTAAACAAACATGGATCATCAAAAATTATAGATACGTTTAAGACGTATCACCAAGTTCTCCAAACCCAAATGTGTGACCCCAAACCCATCCTTATTTAATAAATTTTCATATAAAACTTGTTACCTTAAATCATTCTTGTATTGCATCGCATATTATGTGATTCAGGTTAAATAGTCGATTCACCTAAATTAAATATGGAGTGTATTTGCGATATATTCTTATCTTATTTCGACTCTATTTAAATTGTGTAGCTCACCCGTGCCATGCTTTTTCTATGTAACCAACATTTAATTTGTGTGGTAGTTAAACAACTTGAACCTTCTAATCGATGTCGGGATTCCGGTTCCACTTAATTTTGCTAAGTTGCATTGTATTTTGCTATGTCATGCATCGTATCATGATCATGTCGGATCTTCTGCATTAGCTCTAATTGTTGTATCCAGTGTTTTGCTTCTTTCCGGGTAGAACATTGAGTTGATGTGAGCTAGGACATGTTCTTCGGATGTATATTTGACAATGTTTCCCAAGCAAGCACTCATCTTATACTGCCTATTTTACTTTATGACTTTACTTATATCTATTGCTATCCTTGTTGCAATGTTTTAGTTCCTTACCATTATCACCCCTTGCAACATACTCCCTATGTTCCGCGTCAAAGGCGTGACCCACATACCAAGGAAAGCTGGTGGAGGGCTGTTTACTTTTCCTCCTGGCTGTTTTGCCCCTGCGTTTGCGTCAGACAATGGACTTTGCATTTACGGTAGTGCATGCGTGGTTGGCTCTTTTTACTCGACGTTTTGTTTTCCTCGCCCAAGACGCCCATGTCTTTCTGCATCCAGGCTGTACACGCAGAAAAGCGGAGGGACAATTTTGGTAACTATCGCTGATAGAGGGCAGCGCGCAGACTAATATGAAAGTTCTGGAAAAAAGTTATGCGCAGGGTAAATTGAAACAAAGGGAGTATATTGGTTTTGGTCGCTTCCTATTGCCCGTTGCTTTGGTAGATAGTTTGGCCATGCAAGTCGTAGTGCTTGCTCAGGTGTTTATTCGAGTTGTCGAGTTCCGAAGTCGCTGGGAAATTACCACATGCTTCATGTTGGAGAATTATGGTTCCACTTATAAATATTAAATTAAAATGTTAGGAATAGATATAATTAATAAAGAGGCAGGGCAATAGTTGAGATTTGAGTTTTTATCCTGACCACTTATGTCCAACTAGGACCCGAGTACTTGATAGTTTTTCCTTGACTATCGCGCTAACCGCACGAGGGGGTTCTCCGAGGCTCCCCTCGGCTCGACCTTTTCCTAAAGTTTGTTTGGGGGCCACAATTAGTTCGGGATGTATTACTACATTGTAATTATGTCATGCTTTACTACTGCTGACTTACATTCTATTGCTCGAGGAGCGTTTATGATACTGTATTGTTTAGGATGCGGCACGATTATGCTGTCTGGACACGCCTAATCACACTTTTGGGCCTCTAGCCTTTTTCAGACTTGTCACAAACCTTTGGATCCGTCTTTGGAGATCGGCCGATGATGGCTGTGAAAATACCACCATTTCTCTCTGCGTTTAAACCTCATATTTGACAAATGTTTGATGAAATATCTTTCGAGCATTGTCACTAATGACTAATGAACTTGCTCTCGACGATGGAGCGCACATCAACCATTTGTATCATAGAATTATTTCACTTAGTACCTACATCTAAGACCCCAAACTTGGCTCGAGCACATCTCATGCAGTCTTGCATTATAAAATGACATATACTGCCCGCAAGATTACTAAAAAGATCCGTCTTAAAAATGGTATTGGCTTTCTAAAAAGCTTCCTCTTGCTCAAGAGTAAGCTCTTGTTTAAGTTTGCCAAAAGTGGCACTATAACAGTTTAGGTTTTAAAACCAAAGACTACTCTCATGCATCATCTTTTATAATGCATACCAACAAACAGAGGATGGCCTAGTAGCCGTGACAATGCCACAAGAATTCAGTTTCCCATTATCATGTTTTTTGTTTGTTGAAAATATAATCAGATTTTCATATGATTTAATTCAAATAAACAATTGATATAGCATGATCATAATTAAACTTATTATGCATGCAAACATAGTAGATGAACATATTAAATCTAAACATAATAAATCGATCACATCTACTCCAAACACTAAAACAAAAATATCAAAATCATAAAGAGAAAATTTAGGATGACGTACGATGCACCTGAGCAGTAGTGGTGGCAGCATTCGTGTTGTCACCCATGTTGGGTTTTCTGAAGTGGTCACTGATGTCCGTGAAGTCGTCGTTGGGAAGTCGTCATCCGATGATGTTGGGGAAGTCATCATCCGACAATGTCGTGATGGTACTAGTCGTGCTAGAGTACACCCTAAAAACCTGATCGCCCCTCACCCAAGAGACGAGGATCCGGAGGCCTACTGTCTTGGTCGGCGGTGCACGCCGCAAAATGGGACGAGGAAGGTGGTGACAGCGAAGCAAGATTCTAGAAACAAGAAGTTGCATATATCACGTGCTGACTAATGTTTATATAATGCAAATCAGGGAGATCGTGTGGCGCAGCCCATGTCCGAGTGGGCAACACCTCACAATCGTAATTAGATAATTTTGTCGAGCAGCAAAATGTAAACATGCATAAATGGCTCGGCTTATACCCACAACTCGTAGCATCTGTGTGCATCATGACGAGGCGAGCAATATCGGAAGAGGAGTGCGCAAGACTTTATCTTTTTCCCACGGTTTAGTAAATGGTAGAACAATTTTATATAAAGAGGTGCTACTCTCACTCAACTAGCAATGTAGAACTAAATGTTACCTCCACTACCATATACATAGATGGACCAAACAGATTTTCAAAATTTGTATTACGGACC
The DNA here is from genome assembly GCA_030063025.1 of Avena longiglumis. NCBI lineage: Eukaryota > Viridiplantae > Streptophyta > Magnoliopsida > Poales > Poaceae > Avena > Avena longiglumis. The sequence goes on from CP125974.1 coordinate 463,601,184, forward strand.
AACAACCCAACACCAAATTTCAGCAATAATACCTTAGAATGAACGCCAAAAGGAACAGATAAGGAACAACTCCCGTTCTCAGAACTTCGACAAGCTACGGTTCAACATAATGTGACACACATAGTTTCAATACTTCGACATGCACATCGCAAGCTCTCTCCCTAGATTGCCACCTTCTACACCTCGGCGGGGCAGCTTATGCTCATCAAATTGGTTCTCACGTCCATACCTATATATCTCTCCATTGCTATCACACTATGTAAGATCCCTGTGGATCTCACGACTAAAACAACAACTGAATTGAAGAAATCAAGAATTAAATTGGAGTGAGCTCGTTCCTCCCAACCTCCCCTGAGCAAGTTTGTCGATCCACGGCACTGTCGTCCATTCCTCTGTTCCAAGCCGAGCCTACACGAAGGCAGCTATCGTCCTCAAATAGCTCTCCTACGCACTCGCTACTTACAAGGCCCTCATTTGGCCCATACATGGCTTGCAAGCCAGCCAGGTGGACGCACATCCCTCTTGGGCCTTGGAGCTCTTCCCTTGTCTACGTCAATGTTGTTGTCAGGTATAACAGGGTCGCTGACATTCCCCCTTGCTTGAAATCCCGCTTGCCCCCAAGCAGGAGCAAAGGGAAACTGCTGTTGAACCGACTCCAGGTCCTCCCAAGTAGACATTGCTTCATCGGTCCCACTCCATTGAACCAAGACCTGCAGAATCGAACGCAATCCCCGCTGGTGGATGCGCTGCTGCAACACGCAGACAGGTATCTGGTACAAAGCATCATGCGAAGGTAATTGGGGTAATACCTGCTGACCCCGCCTCAAGCACGGTTTGAGTTGAGAGACGTGAAATACTGGGTGGATCTTGCTTGAATCAGGTAGTTCCAATTTGTAAGCGACCTCACCAATTCGAGCCAACACACGGTATGGGCCAAAGAACTTGAAAGAGAGCTTATGATTTGAGCGGCGGACAACAGACGACTGAGTGTAAGGCTGTAATTTGAGGAATACCTCGTCGCCAACAGTAAAAATCCTCTCTGAGCGATGTTTATCTGCCTGAGACTTCATACGCTGCTGCATGCGTAGAAGATGTTGTCTGACAGAGGCCACAATCAAAGAACGCTCGCGCAACCAGGAGTCAATGTCCTCTGAAGCGATCTTGTCAGAAGCTGTAACACCAAAGTAACGAGGATGCCGACCATACAGTACCTCAAACGGTGATTTGCCCAGAGATGAATGCCAGTTAGTATTATACCAAAATTCACAAAGAGAAAGCCATTTGGACCACTGATTGGGGTGCGAGCTGATGAAACAACGAAGAAAACATTCAAGTGATTGATTTACCGTTAAATCGCCGTCGGTTTCGGGTGATGCGCGTGCTCATCATCGATTCGGTACCGTCCGCTGAAGACCGTGCGCGAGAATTGGCTCGTGAAAATGGGGTCACGGTCAGAAACCAAAGTCTGAGGCATCCCATGCAATCGATAAACATTGTCAACGAATAGCTCAGCCACTTTAGTAGCCATGTAGGGATGTTGTAGGGGAACAAAGTGGGCATATTTGGAGAGTTTGTCGACAACGACCAAGATGCAATTGTCTTGTGTGACGGTGGCAAGCCGTCAATGAAGTCCATCGTGGCCATTTCCCATGGTTCAAGAAAACCGGCAAGGATCGGAGGAGGCCAAAGCAAAGGTACGCCTGGTTTGGCTTGTTGACAAATTTGGCGGTGCACGAATTCTTTCACTTTGGTTTTCATACCTTGCCATTTGAATAGGGACAACAGTCTTCGATATGTTACAGAAACCCGGTGGCCAACCAGACTCTTGTGGAATGCCCCAATGAGTTGTGCTTGCATTAGTGAATCAGAGCCAACCCAAATTCTGCCTTTGTATCGAAGCGGCCCTTCCTTAAGAGTGTAATGTGTTTCAGCAGTAGGATCTATTGCTAACTTTTGAAGCAAATTCTTGGCAAAATTATCATTACTGTAGCTAGCAACGACATTGGCAAGCCAAACAGGTTTAACTGTAGAAACAGAGAATACCTGAGAATCCGAGTTACTTTTCCGTGATAAAGCATCAGCTGCACCATTGAGTATCCCTTTTTTATAGACAATTTTGTACTGTAGTCTCATTAGTTTTGTCAAAGATTTTTGTAGCTTGATGGTCAGTTTTGATTATAAATTCCCCAATTTGCAGGTAGGATCTCCACTGTTGGACAGCTAAAAGGATGGCTAGATACTCTTTTTCATAAACAGACAATCCTTTGTTTCTTGGTCCTTTCAGTGTTGTAAATGCCGTCTCTATCAAATTTGTCCAAATGAACATGGCTCCTTTTTTCAGCAAAGCAGTCAAAGGCTGACTGATCACAGCATAGTGGCGAATAAACTTTCTATAGTATCCAGTGATACCTAAGAACCCCCTCAACTCCTTCAATGTGGTAGGTCTGGTCCAGTGGACAATTGTTGAAATTTTGGACGCATCAGTGGACACCCCCTTTGTGGAAATAACATGACCCAGGTAAGCTATCTTCTGCTTGGCAAAGTCAAACTTCGACAATTTCACATGCCACTTGTCCCTTTTCAACACTCCCAGGAGAGCAGAAATATGTTGTAGATGCTCCTCAAAGGATGGGCTATAAATCAATATATCGTCGAAAAATACCAGGGCAAACTTGCGCAGAAAAGGAGCCAAAGCTGCATTCATTGCATATTGAAAAGTGGCTGGAGCACCCGTGAGGCCGAAAGCCATCACATTAAACTCATAATGACCGTTATGAGTTTGGAATGTTGTTTTATACTCTTCCCCTGGCGCTAGACGTATCTGATGGTAACCAGCGCGTAGATCCAATTTAGTGAACCACTGGGCTCCTGCAAGTTCATCAAGCAGCTCATCGATAACAGATAATGGATATTTCCCTTTTATTGTTAAGGCATTCAAGTGTCGGTAATCCACAACCAGCCTCCAGGTTTTGTCATATTTGCGCACGAGTATAACTGGAGATGCAAAACCACTATTACTATGGGTGATAGCCCCTTGATCAAGAAGCTCCTGGATTTGCCTCTCTATTTCAGTCTTCAAAGCCGTGCCGCCTCATGGTCTCATTGAAATGTAGGCGAGCTCCTGGTAGTAGAGGAATCTGATGATGATATTGACGACGAGGAGGAAGTCCAGATGGAGTTTCAAACACATCCGCAAATTGGTCCAAAAGAGACTGGATTCCCGGCAATTGTTTTGGAGGTTCAGACAAGTCAGTAGGTTGCACCAAATGCAGCTCCACTAAGGCATGTGTAATAGCAGAATCACCATCACTATGTAACCAACTGCCCATCCAGTGGTATAGCAATCCATTTTTGAGCCCAGTGTGTGATCATTGGGCTATATTTTGCCAACCAGTCCAAACCCAAAATTCCATCATAACTGTTTAATGGCAACACTCTGAAATTATCAACAAACTCATGGCCTTGGGCAGACAAAGTAAGCTAGGGAAAATTTGTTGTGCAACCAAGAATAGACCCTCCAGCAACCTGTACCTTTGTTGGTTTCTTCAAACACTGTTGTCCTGTGAGAAGCTCTGCCTTTTTCTGATCAATAAAGCAAGATGAGCTACCAGAATCCACTAGAAATTTCAGTTCATGCCCTTGAATTTCCACCAGAAGGAGCATTGTTTTAGGAGATTGTTGATCGAGTTTAACCGCTGCAGCAGATAACATCATTAATTGTTGTTGAGTGTCTTCATACAAACTATCAGTGTCAGATTCAGAGTTCTGGAAGCACTCCAACATTTCCTGCACAATATTGAGTTGAATCGATGGTTTACATCGATGGTCCTTGCCCCACTTCTCGCCACAAATAAAACAGAGGCCTTTAGAACGCCTATAAGCTTTGAGAGAAGTCCATTTGTCATCATTACTGGGACGATTCCCCTCTGCCTGACGCTTCTCCTCAATTGAACGAGACACCCAACGAGCTGGTGGTGCTGGTGGTGGCGGAGGAGCATGCGAGATGGCTTGCCTGCGAGATGCACTGCATGTAGCAGATGGAATATTGCTACAGGAGTTGGTACCGTCTCCTAGTTCTTCATATATCAAGGCAAGAGTATAAGCAGTGTCCAGATCTTTTGGCTGCTGAATTGCTACCATAACACGAACAGCTGGCTTTAAACCATCTAAAAACTTAGTGGTATAATGTACTGGATCAGGATTGACCTCATGAACTGAGATCTGATCCACCAAATCCGAGAAACGACTCACATAGTCCTCCACAGTAGTAGTCTGACAGATGTGTATCAGGCGTCGTGCTAATACTTGGTGCTGAATTCTATTAAATCGGCGGGCTTGACCTAAATCGTCAGGCCAGGATGCTTGGGGACACTTACTGAGATATGCTTCTAACCACGTAGCTGCTGCCCCCGTGAACTGTGAAGTGCCATAGGAGACCCAGAATTCTGACGGAGTGTTCCAACGTTGGTAGTACTCTTCACAGCGACGCTGCCAGAGCTTGGGGTTCGTGCCGTCGAAGTGCGGTAATTCCACACGTGGTCCAAAAGAAATTGAATTAGTGTTGCAGGTTTCACGGGATGAATTTTGAGGCAAAAAAGTTTGGCCGGAGTTCGTACCTCCGACCGGAGGTGACGAGTGCGTAGCACAAGTCATCCCCCGGTTCGGTGTTGCATAGCGGCGCCCATCTGGGCCGTTATCTCCATGGCCGAGAGGAGGAGAGGCACGATAGCCCTCTGGGCTTGCTCGAGCTCGGCCGAACCAATTTGTCCACGACAGCGGTGAGGTTGGCGATCTCAGTGCCGAGGGAGAGCTTGACTTCTTCGAGGTCCTGCCCGAAGGAGTCCTTGATGGATCTGAGATCCGAGCCGACTTGGGTCTGAACAGAGTCGACGGCGGCACCCAAGTCCTTGATCTGCGATGTAGTGTCGCCGACAAATTTCTTCACGGCATCCATCATCTCCTTCTTGTATGAGAGGAACTTAGCCTCGTAGATCTCAATCGTCTCGAACGTTATCAGCTCGTACAGCTGCGCCAACTCTAGCGAGAGAGACTCCATGGTCTCGCGACGACGACGGAGCGCGAAGCGAGTTTGGTCGGGATGATCCGGCAGCCCCAGCGCGTAGATCGACGGGCTCTGATACCAGATGTAAGATCCCTGTGGATCTCACGACTAAAACAACAACTGAATTGAAGAAATCAAGAATTAAATTGGAGTGAGCTCGTTCCTCCTAACCTCCCCCGAGCAAGTTTGTCGATCCACGGCACTGCCGTCCATTCCTCTGTGAAGGCAGCTATCATCCTCAAATAGCTCTCCTACGCACTCGCTACTTACAAGGCCCTTATTTGGCCCATACATGGCCTGCAAGCCAGACAGGTGGATGCACATCCCTCTTGGGCCTTGGAGCTCTTCCCTTGTCTACCTCAATGTCGTTGTCAGGTATAACAGGGTCGCTGACACACTACCTCCGGTTTGTACGGGTCCTGGGGAAGAAGATATAGGCCTTTTTTCTGGAAGGTGTCGGACGCGGTTCATGGTGGGCAGTCCCTAGTCGCCTAGGATACTGTGAGCAGACAGCAGACCTGTGCAATATGGAGGGCTCTGTGTTTTTAATCTGACGGTCCTGGGTTTTGCACTTCGGATGCGCTGGCTCTGGCTGTAAAAAACGGGCGATATGTGCTGGGCAGGTCTGTAACTTATTACCGTGGACACCTTCGGCAACCTACTCCACGAGCTCTGCCTACCAGGCTTTTTTCGTGGGCTTCTGGTAACTGGCAAGATGCAAAATCCATGCGTGGCTTGCCCTCCAAAGGCGTGTATGGACGGCACGCGGGGGCATGGCAACAACTCCCATACCATGTGCCCGCTGTGCGATCAATAACCAGAAACGGCCGAGCATTTCGCTGCTGGGTGCGCAAGGTGCGGCATAACACTGCAGCTTTGCCAATCTCGTGCCGAACCCCCGTTTGTGTGCCCCGCCAGGTTTCGACTCCTTGGTGTCACATGGCCAGCGAACAGCGTACATGATGCACACAATCTGTAGGAAAAACGCCGATGACGCCTCCCTATGGGTTCTCTCGGGAGCAGTAGGGCTGCGACATAATTGGAGATAGCTTTTTGTTCACTCTGGGCGCTGTAATTTTCTTCCAGTGGCAGTCATGGTAGCCCGCCGCTGATCCCAGATCTGTAACTGCGCCACTCTGGTGGCAGACTCCTTTTCCCTGTTTCCTTCTATTCAATCGAACAAGCAAGCCTTTAGCATGTCTGCAAAAAAAGGACATGGCGCACGAGAGCATGCATAACAGTCACAAGTTCCGTAGGAGACATGGGCAGACCCGTTATGATAGTGATGCACTTACTTGACATCAGTGTCTGCTTGGCTCAACTGTCTTTTTGCTTGCAAGGCTGCTCCAGTTGTGCATCATCTGACCGGTGGCCATGGGAATCTACAATCTATACTTTTGACAGCAACAAAAACACCCGATTCCAGTAGCTACAAGCCTACAACTCTCGAAAAGCTGAACTTGGCACCATGCACAAAAGTCCCACATCACACACCTGCAGGCTGCAGCAACCAAAACTGTCATCAGAATTTAACACACAATCCAATGTATGATTTGAACAGGACAGTGAGGATAGAAATCTTAAAACCTGATGCAACTCTTAAACGCTCCCTTCCAACTAACATAGCTCAATCCTTCCACGGGGCCTAGAATTTAGTCATCAAATGAAACCGTGGGTGTTACTCACCACCCTTCTGTTATCAAAGGTATAATTTAAAGACTAACCAAGATAAAAGGCTGAACTAGGACTTAAAACCAGAAACAATAATAAAGCAACTGAACACGTCCTGAGATGCATGGGTTGCTGGAGGACAACGCTAGAAATATCATAGTACAAATGGTGCATGGTCATTATAATTATTTTGCACCTATGTATGATGACCTGGTGTTTAAACTCGCGATGTAGTAAGAACTATATAGCATTTTTAAGGCAGTGGAAACTTGAAATGTACTTTTTAAGAAAAATTAAGTTTGTACCTAAGTACCTAACTGCATGTAGAGCATACACAATGTGAAAGCAGTTTAAAAATTTATTGCCCTGAACAGTTCATCAACAGAGCATACAAGTAATACTTTATAGCAATAGAGATCATAATGTCTTAATTTGTACCAATGCTAAGATATGAATCCAGGGTCTGTTTGGATTGGAGCCCCAGGCTGCCTGTCCAAAAGATCGGTCGTTGACAACAGTTTGTTGCTTGTTTGGATGGCTACCAATTTTTTGGTGCGCCCAGCCCACCTCCATTCCTCCAGTTCAATTCTGCGTCAAATATTTGGCAAACTGCTGGCAGCTGATTCGTTCGCCAATTATTTGGCTCGCCCAGGTTGGCGAGGCTAGCGCGGGCACAAACCAAGCAGCCCCCTAACCTCCCTATTGCAAAGCTACTACAATTTGCTATAGCAAATCAAAACAGCACCTCCAGGCATCATTACTGTCTTGATAGGTAACATGAGATTTGCAATTATATGACCCATTCAAGACAAGTTCGTCGTCAAGGGAGACACCGGAACAGCTCAGATATTTTGTGATTCGATCTGAAAAGGAGGGATCTAAAAGGAAATGAAGCCAAACAACTGAAGGCACATAGTTCGGGAAGAGTTGAGAAAAGCAAGTGCTTTGAAAATGAACCAACTATTATCATACTTCAATTGCATTTTGGAATGACACTGAAGGATGACCCATGGATGATATTTCCATGTGTTAGTTCCCAAAAGTATAAATTTCTAAGTGAAACTGTTAATATCGTACTTTTTTGCACACATGTTTAATATTTAATCTTCACATCACATAAATGTCCTCAATTTGCATCAACTCTCAAACTGCATGCATGAATTAAGGTACAAACACTAACACGATGCTATATAACTTCAAAACCTCTGTTACACCAAGATGTGCCTTTGATGAGGTTCTGCAGTTCAATAATATGTACGAGGCCATAGTTATTTAGGTGATAAGGCAATGCGACGTGAAACAACGCTTCCTTACTGCTTATGGGCCTAAGGCATGCGGCACAAAGAGGCCATACACACATCTCTTAACCTAGTATAGCAGAAGTATCAGCAATTTAGTGGCACATGCATACCTTGATGTTGCTAGTTCATGAGCCCATGTAGCATTTGCTCTTCGTCCATATGGTGCCATCCCTCTTGCAGGTTCTAGCAAGTACTCCCTCTGTCCCATAATATAAGATTTATTACAACCAATATACTCATATGTTGGTTGTAATAAAATCTTATATTATGCGATGGAGTACTTGTTATAAATGTAATACTCCCTCCGACCCATATTACTTGACTTGGAATTGTCAAAATTTGGATGAACCTATATACTAAATAGTGTCTAGATTCATCCAAATTTAGACAAACTTGAGTCAACTAATATGGGTCGGAGGGAGTAGCAAAATGCACCATTTAAGTTCCAATTAATTGAAAAAACATGAATTCAGTGATAATCTCACTTCTCTTCCATTATTTCATCTCTCTACTCTAATCCCAAGTAAAACCAAATAGTAAAAAATTGCATGTCTATACCTTGCTCACTGTTTTTAATTTGTGAAAATGGGATATCAACAAAGTGATAGGCTGTTAATTAAATACACGAATGTGTGGAATCATCAGCAACATACATATCCCTACAAGTTTAGAATCTAATGTCATTTAGCATTAGCGTTAAGCTAACAGTAGAATCAAGCCATCAAGCATTGAAGCTTTACACTGCAGAGGTAATAATCAACAGACAGAGGGTGATGGAACAAGAGCTAAGAGAGGAGAGGAAGGCAGGGAGATGAAGAGAAAGGGAAGGGGTAGGAGGGAAGAGCATATATCACTGAAGACCACAAGGAGATGTTGGTACCCAGGAGCATAAGGTTCGAGCCACCTGTTCCTCTCCATGTCCCCTCTTTCTTCAACTCTTTCCTTGGATCTTGATTGTTAGCCCCAAAGTTTTCTTTACCACTCAGTTCTTTCTACCCTATGGTGACTGCTTCAACTGTCACAATGCCATACTCATTTAATCCAGCTAAGAGCCCAAGAGAACGCCAGATAGCTCCTCACCATTTTATTGTAAAAAGGGATAGTTGGTGCTTCTGAATTGGAAGGACAGACAGATCTACAACAGTGCGTAGTAAGTGATCAACTAGAACATTTTACAATGGGGTACCCGCTATCCTCCGAAGGAAAAAAGCAATTAATGAAATGTGGACTGTTGTGGTTTAAAAACAGTGCTACAAAACAACCTTCCTGATCAACAGTAGTTGTATATCTCAAAGGAGGGCCCAAGCCCCACAAGGAATAGGCCCCACTATCCACATAGGTGAAAATAAAGCAGGAGAGAAATGACGCTGCATTGGTCGATGCGAGGAATGGATCCAACTCTGCATAGGAGGGAGACAATGTTGGCAATGAGAGCTGACGATGCCAGGATAAGAGCCAACGATGCCAGGATAAGAGCCGACGATGCCAGGATGTATTAGCGACATACATGGAGGGTAGGGCATGCAGAATAATCAAGAAATTCCCTCTTTTATCATTAGTATTCATTTGATATTTATCCTTGTGGAGTGAAGAAGACATAATACTGGATCTGCACATACTTACTAAAAATATCCATAAATGGCTCATTTTTTGTAATTGACAAAGATTACCATATTGATATGCAGGTATTGTTAAAATGCACAAAAAAACACTCCCCAAAACATGCTTGCATTTTTTTTCAGGAAAACACAATGACACTGCGTTTCTTTCATTGCATAGAAGAGTTTAAGAGTAACAGGCCAAGGTGCTTGCATTTTTCATTGCACATAACTTTCCCCTTGTAGACATTGCCCTATTCATATGCAGTAAACTATGCCGGATTAATCATATTCTGGACCCTAAATTGGGTAAAAGTGCAATCACAGAAGAAGTAGGAGTAATAGCAGTAGATATAATATTTTCCCACAAAGTAACGAACCAGAAACAGGCTCACAAAAGTCCTCAATGTCTGAGAAAGGCCACAGTGATGAAGGCGATATAAATACGTAAGTTGCAGTTAGTAAGGTAGGCATCATAAAAAACGAACCATCCGATGTAAAGATAATTTTCGGTGCTAGTTATCCATTAGCAGAAGCGACCCCACAGGTTTAACACGTCTCTCTGAAAACATGGTCGTGTTTCGATTTTCGTTTACTAAACTATCTTGATAGTTAAGCGCTGCCTGTGGTAAAGGTTCACTGAGCAGAAAAACTAAAGCCACTGTTGACATAATTTGAGAACGGAAGTGGTTCCACAATTTTACCATCTTGGCCAACCATGAATGAAATCATCTACCCCTCCGTCCGAAAATAGGTGACTTGGATTTGTCTAGATTCGCATGTTATCTAGACAAATCCAAGTCACTTATTTCTGGACGGAGGGAGTACATAACTAAGATACTTCTACTCCCTCCGACCCATATTAGTTGACTTGGATTTGTCAAAATTTGGATGAATCTATATACTAAATAGTGTCTAGATTCATCCAAACTTGGATAAATTTGAGTCAACTAATATGGGTCGGAGGGAGTACATGACGTTGCATAGGTGAGCCTTCGAGTCCCTTGTCATATCGTTGAGTGCTTATCTCATGTATCAAAACTTTCCACATACAGAATGAGAAAATCATGACTAGTGAACTGACATCCATAAGGTAACATTCTATAAGATGCCATATAAAAGAAGAGGTACCGTACTTGCGTGGAAAAGCTTCAGCCCTCATGTGAAACTTGATAACTCCTACATCAACTGCATGTCAAAATGAAACCGGAGTTCAACAAAAAACAGCAATAATCACCACCGAATCAATTGATAATAACAATTGACAAGAGGCACCTACACATACCCAATTGCTGTGATGACAGATATACATGCAAGTTCGAGGACTTCAAATTTTGTCCGCTAGGTAAAGGCGAAGAAGCCATAAGATCTATGGAATTATTCAAACTGTGCAACTAAAACTCCATATATCAAACAAAATGCAGCAGTCAATACCATCACCAGACAGCATCAACCAACAACAGCAGCAGATGCATACAGTGAAATAAGACCAAGATGTTCATAACTTAACAGCTATACCATACTTCTACCCTGTCTAAACTCCATAAAGTTAAACACAGCACAAAACTGTACACCCGCATATCTAAAGAAGAAACGAAGTGTTTATGCCAGGCTTCTCCGGCAGAAACTGCTTTATCTCGAGATCTTGGTTTCCTTTTGCTACACCAGGGAGGGGGAGCCCAAGAGATAGAGACAGTGATCGATCATCTCCTGTGACAGAACCGGCAAGACTGTGTGTCTTTGCCACTGTAGTCAGGGATAATGATAATAGAGGGGGGGATCCCTCCTCTGCCTTCAACGATGCCTTATTCATAGTAGTACTAGGTTCTGGAGAGTCTTCATCATCAGATGAAAGAACATGGACGACATGATCCGAGACGGTCTTTATTGTCGAACCTAGATCTGCAAGACCCCTGTAGGTACATGGTATGTCGTCTGGTGGAGTACGCCAACCAGCTGGCAAGGACTGCATCTTCGACATGCTAGGCAGTTGTTCATCTCCATTTGAAGTCTTTTGCCTTTTGTAGTTTGATCCAGAATCACGCATAACGAAGTCAGCCTTCAAGATTGATTCTGTCAAGGATGTGAGAGTCTGCTTCTTAGCCAATATATCATCAGACGTTAATCTGTCTGCACATGCATGTCGTTCAACGTCGCGTTGAGCTTCATTCGGACTAGAGCTCTCCTCATCCTCCATGATATCTCTACCTGCAGTTCCTGTGCCACCTGAAATTAAGTAAAAAAGGTAAGGGAATAAAATGATGAGCAATGAAAAGATCTAGCTCCAAATAATAGTTTGATTCATTAAAACGTATCACCACCTGTTGTAACACTTGGATAATCTGGTTTCATGTTGAAACCTCCTGAGCTCGTGGGAATATAAGTTTCACAGGCACCTGAAGTAGCACTTCCCAATACAATTTCTCTGGTGAATGCAGTTCTTTTGTGATGTATTTCACATGCATCTAGATTTTCATCCTCGTGTTTTGACCTCAATAAAGTCTGGTTATCTTCAGATGAACCAGACTTCTCTATCTCTGATCCAAGTGATACAGGCTGGTCATAAAATTCATCACCAGGGAACTCATTCAAATCTATACCCAAAGACTGAGGAACCTTAGGGGAACACACAGGCTTATCAGTACGTCCATAGATCGATTCTAGTGGACAAGGATTTGTCACTCTGGTAAGCTCTGTTGAGCTATTTGCTTTACCAGCACAGAAGACGCCCCAAAAGTAGAGTAAGCCATTCCACCCTGGAAAGTATTGGATTAGTTAAATGAGTAACCCAGACACACTTTCTAGACAATAACGTTAACAAAGGTAGGCCTTACTTTGGATCTTTTCCGGTAACTTATCAGATGGCAAGATGACAAGTTCAAAACCACTAATATTTGCTGTTAGGGACAAATCTCCAACAAGCATTTTCTCCAAGAGTTTCCCATATGCTCTTTCATAACTGCTTAAGTACACAGGAAAAATCAGTTAGCACTGACGTAAAAGATGAAAGTAATCAAACATTAAGCATTACCTTTCAACATCCTTAGCAAAGAAAAAAAGAGCAATGTTATCTTCATTCGGCTGTACTTCCTTATACTGCTGTGGCCATGAAAAACAATGTGGAACTTCTACCAGCTGAATTGTCTGAGGTAATTGTTTGACTATATCAAGTGCTTTGGGTGAGGCAGAGGTGGACAAGTGAGCCTGAATCCCATCAAATATTTCAGAAGAGTTTCCAGGTCTTGAAACCTCAAAGATACCTCTGAAAAAAAAATACATGTTAAAGACTTCATAACTAGTTCCTCTTCTCAATATAAGATGTTTTGGCAAGTCAATTTGGCTTGCCAAAACATCTTACATCAAGGAACGGAGGGAGTACTACATAAGGGTGCTAAGGGGAGAGGACATACTGCCAGATGTAAGTCTGCTCTGGAATAACTAAAGCTCTGGAAAGATTTCCAATAGCAGGCAATTCATCCGAAGAGTCTTGATGCTTCAAATTTGGCTCAATCAATTTGCTTTCAGGGGCGCACAGTTTTTGTGTCATTACACTTTCAGGGGCACACAGTTTCGGTGCCATTACAGGACCATGTGGACTCTCAGACAATTTGTCTTCTGAAGTCTGAATTTCCTCTGCACTTTTACTGGACTTATTTCCAGTGCTTACAAAAATATCTTGTTTGCGATGTCCAACAGTAGGAGTCAAATCTTCTGACGCACTTGCTCTTGGCACCATATCTTGCAAATCTGATTCAGAAGTCACGGTCAACGGCGTGGAAAGTGCCCCAAGCTTAGTTGCCATTCCATTATCATTTTGCAGCGAAATGAATGAAGCTTCACCCGCACAATCACTATCCTTATCGACATTTTCCCCTGGAAGCAGTGAATCAGAAGTCTTCACTGTGTAAGCATCTTTAGCTGAAACAACTCCAACCAATGTTGGTTGAACCGCAATGTCCACCTTCTCAGTTTTGGACAAAACAGAACTCTGCTTCTTTTCAGTACTACCTAATACAAACAAGCAATAAAATGGAAGCAGGTCAATACATCAAACCCTCGTATTTCCTCAAGAAATTGCATAAAGGAAATGAACAGCTTACCTGTTTTTTTGCTAGTTTTAAGTATGCTTGGTCCAGGCCTTGGATTGTCCTGTTCGATTTTTCGTTCCCCTGACTTCATGGAACAATCAGGCCTTGGTGATGAAGGAATATTTGGTTTCTGAAGATTAAAAGAAGCCCTTCTTTCTAAGAAACTCTTATCTTTCATCGGTTTCAACATTCTTGGTTTTTCATCTCGAGACAGAAGTGATTGTTTCTGTTTTATTGAACTTGAGTCTTTACAAACTGAACCCTCACGTTTAAATGATTCAGGCTTGATAAGCTTTCTCAAGGGTCCCTTCTCTCCAACATCTATCAAGGAGTGTTTTACAGGCTTCAGCTTGCTTGACACACCTTCTGCTAACTGCTTGACCTTTGGTTCGCTGTTTGAATTGTTGAAAGACATTTGCCTTGATAAAGGACCTAGTGGACCAAGTTAGGAGGTTAATAATGCAAAACTACCAAGAAACGGAAATAAAGATTTTACTGGAAAGTGAGACACCAAAAGAATTGGTCAAACCTCGTGGTGAAGGGACTGGTGGCACTTTGGCAATCGCCGTGCTTCCTAACGAATATGACCGTGATAAGGGCACAGAACTTTTGACTGCATGAACACCCCTCACTGGAGCATTATTAGGTGACTTAAAATTTCCCTTATCAGACTTCTTTAACGAGTTCTGACGAGAGAAAATATCATGTTTCCTAGGGCTTTCTGTCTTGGACAGCCTCGCATCAGATGATGATGCATTCTCCGCATGCCTCTTGCATGATTTAGGTGGACTCAGCAAGCCTTCACTTGACAGTGGCGATTCTACATCAGTGGCAATTCGTAACTTCTTACGATTCAACAAATCTTCAGAACATTCAACCTTCTTGCCTAATCTTCCGCCAGTCGGTGTGCCACAAGTGGGTGGCCGTGCTTCTGTGTCAGAGGTAACAACCTGCAACCTCTTACGATTTGCCATGCTCCCAAAGTTTTTGTTCTTTGAATCCAGCCTTTCAGCAGTTGGGGTGGCACACTTCACTTGCCGTGCATCTGGATCAATTGGCATAGAATGCAGCTTTTTATCATTACCAGGTAAGTGATTAGTTATTGGTGCACTATGAGCAATTTGCTGAGACTCCAAATTAGTGACAGTAATCTGCAAGGTCTTAGGGTTGCTCATGCTTTCTGAATTTTGGTTCTTCCCATCCATAATATCAACTGTTGATGCACCATGGTTGCTTCTTGTTTTATTACGGTCTTCATTAAGCTGGCATTCTTCACATAACCATTCACCATCCGGAACCTTGTCCAACTTCACTCGCATGCAGTAACTGGCCAGCCATAAACGGGATGTCAATAGCTAGCATAACATATAACAGAAATGTAACTAAGAGATACCATACAACAGAAATGTAACTAAGAGATACTCCACATTTCCTCATAAGTAAAAAAAAAATCCTTTTATGTTTCCTTTTATCTACTCTAGTGGAATTGCTACTTGTGTAAATACCATAAAAAAATACAGTCCATGTGTAAACTTAGTATGTTGTGAGAATAGTAAAAAATAGTATCACTTCCACTATGAAAAGCAAAATAACTTTGAACTATGGTACTCCCTCCGACCCATATTACTTGACTTGAATTTATCAAAATTTGGATGAACCTTTATACTAAATAGTGTCTAGATTCATTCAAATCTAGACAAATTTGAGTCAACTAATATGGGTCGGAGAGAGTAATAAAAACTTCACTTGCAAATGTGATGTTTCAGACAAAGTAAGAAAAAGGCAAGGCGATTTTTGTCTTACGTATGCTCTGCTCCATCGAGGCATCTAGTACATGAAGCCAGAAGATACTCCCTACCAACATCTCCACATATATCACAAACATTAACCTGGGGCATAATGGAAGCAAGAAGCAAATGTCAACAATGAGGTGACCAAATACAAACAGCAGATGCAGAACAAAATATAAATTATATTCTAAAGTATAGTCAAATATCATGCCAATATTTCTGAGAACCTATATGCAAATGCTGAACCAAAAACTGTATAAAATGAAGAAACCCAGAATATGATCTTCCCTGCCACAACATCCTTGATGAGTATAAGGATATAAAAATTATATTTCATAGTACAAATTTCCATTACCGAGAAAAAAGTACAAACTTCCAACTGAGTATATTACCACATGTAGAAGATTTTCTTTCGAGCAACTGCAAACACAATAGTGTATGATTTAAATTAAAGTTGAATGTTTCCATGGAGGTTGCTAGTCCAAACAACAATCCTATGTACTAAACTAAATTTTTATCTTTACATAGTCACCCTGCATAAATAATAATGCTCAACAAGCTATCCCAGATTCTAGTATTTCATAGTTTCATACATTGTGCAGAAGAATATTCAGCTTCAAGCTTCAATATAACTTCACCAATTCAGTCTATCTTCTAGATGAAACATAGAAGTAAATGAGACAAAGGTTCATTTCATATTCTAACAGTCCACAAGTATTGCTCACTTACTGTCAACAATATATGCGATGTTAAGTGTGTTCCACACCAAAATAAAGAAAGGCCTACTCCCTCTGTACCAAATTATAAGATGGTTTTAGGTAGGCTACAGAGGGAGTACATGTTAAACCTTTGCAAACGCTTCCCTATATCTCAAGCCAAGCCTACCTCAAAACTACAATCTATGGATATCTCACACTTGACTTCTCATTAAACACCATGTCAACTAAGGTTCATTTTGCATATTAACATGGTTATAGGAGTTGCATTTTGAGAGAGCAACTAGCACAAAAAGAAGGAGCAGGGAGACATACATCTATTAAGCTTTCTGAGTTCCCGAAATCTGTCATCGCATCATTCTGTGTATTCAACTCTCTACCACTAGATATATCCGTAGATAAATCTTGATTCTGGTCTTCTTTAACATTCTTGTTGCTCTTAGCAACATGAACAGATTCACTCTCAGCGTGCTCTTGACTACTGTTCCTCGAGCATGGGGTGCCACTCTCCAGTTCCTTTGATGAAGATCCGGCCTTGATTTTGTTCCTGTTACTTGTACTGCGACTAGTCAACATGCCATGCTTGTCACCTCCAATCACAGAGGGGTTTAATTTTTCTCCAACTGACTGATCTATGTTATCATTTGAATCTTTCTCATCAGTTTTTTGTGCTAAATTATCCTGTGAATTCACTAAACCCTGGCCTGGCCTCTTAGGAGATAATCCTTGTGAAGCACTAGCAGAGGATTGGGTTCGGAGTAACTTCTTGGTAACAACTGAAGGAGAATCTGCAGGAACTGATCGATCAAATGAGCAAGGTTGCGTACTATGAACATCAGATCTCTTCTTTTCTGTAGATTCTTCAACATGTGAATTCCTTAGTTTATTGTCACAAGCAATGTTCTTGTCTTCATAGTCCTTAACAGTTAGATCACGACTCGATGCAGAAGTAGATATTTTATCCTTCTTATCCAACAAAAGTTTGCTTGCTGCTGATGTACCAGTAACACACGAGTTACTATCATCGTGGCATTCTTCTCTAGGCGACCTCGGATCATGATTCAATAGCCTTCTACGTTTGGCTGGCATGTCAACCTCCGAATCAGCTGCAACTGATGACCCTGCCATCGCCTTATGTCCACCATTTTCAGAATAGGAAGCATGGCTTGAAGTAGCACTGAATTCATCTTCATTTTCCCCACCCTTCGTATGGAGCCCTTTTCCACTACGAACTAACATGCTACCTTTTGATTCAGACCTTACACAGCACGTTTGAGATGATCCGCAGTCCATATTAGAATCCACAGGTGCAAGATTTCTGTGTAGACAGGAGGAGCAAGGAGCAGAACAGAGATTACAGGTGCCAGATTCTGCCTTCGCACGAGGACTATCACATGGCACTGGTCTTTTTCTTAATGTAGGTTTGTCCTGGCAAAAGGTGAACCAACATCAGTGTCCAATGTCCTTATTAATGAACAGTGTAAACATACATGAAGACCTAGAGGCCAGACCACAAAAATGCAGTTTATATATACAACAGGAACATAACATGGATTAACTAAATAGATAGCCCTTCAACTGATTATCAAAAGAACAGAATGAGCGTTGCTAGGAATAACAATTATACTACCTCGTTGTAATCAGCGAGCTGCCGTGCTAGCCTAAAATTTTCACAGCGCAAAAAAATCATGATTAACATAGATTAACCAAGTAACAAAGCTCATCTGAGCTTAGTACAGAAAGATTGTCAAAGCGTCCCAGTACTGTCAAGCCAACTTTCAAGTGAGATTAAGCCATCCCAGAAGCAGGGGATGCACTACTCACATAGTCAGTATGCACTTACTCTACAGCATTATAGGATCGGAATCACCTACAAGCATCTGATGCCCACAACAGCTAATGCGCAGGCCAACAGCATCATAAAGAACAGGAATAATCTAAGACTGAACTCATCTTATGTAACCTATGGGCAACTGACAATCAAACCAGCATGTGCATTCACACAAAATTCCCAGGGAAGGAAGAATATTTCCCTGCATATTCAGGGAAAATCACACCCTGCAATGCTCACCTCTGTCTTGGGGGCCACCTCATGCTTTTCAGACAGCTCCATCCGCCCTCCACCGCCGCGGCGACGTTCCATGGCTGATTCCTGAGCGGCACAAACACAGAGAATAAAGTAACGAGAGCTTCAGTCAGCCAACCCTCGAATCGCAACTCGTGAAATCTATTAGATTGATGACGCCTAAATAATAATACCAGGAACCATACGGGGGATTCAAACCAATGGACTCGATCAAATCGGGATTCGCCCCTCGCGGAACCGCTCGCCCCTAAAAAAAACAAACCTAACGAAACAATTGACAGGTGCGCACGCGCGCACGCAATCACGGACGCGTAAGGAAACCCTGGAATCGCGAAAACCCGACGCCGCCGATCTAGCCTAATACCTCCCCCATCCAATCTCCAAAAACCCACGGCCGCCGCCAGCAACAACGGCGGGACGGAATCGGTAGCTATACAGAAAGGAACGTGGGATAGCGGCGGATGTACCTCGAGATCCTTGTGTCGCGTACGATCGTAGAGATCCCTCATGGTGCGCTCCCGCTCCTGGGGCGCCCTCATGCCCGGCCCCACCCCACCACCCCCTCGCCGATCGGGGCGCGGCCCCTACCTCCCGGCGGCGAGCGGCGCGGCGGCGTCCATCCGCAAACAGCCCGACGGAGAGAGAGAGAGATGGAGACGGGTTGGGGGTTTCGCTCTAGCGTGGGTAGGAAGCAGCGCAGCGGAGCCGAGAAGGGGGAGGGAGAGAGAGAGAGAGAGAGAGAGAGAGAGAGGACAGAGGAGAGGAGGAGAGAGGGGATGAGAGAGAGAGAGAGTGCTCGTTTAGTTTTGGAGGAGTTCCCTCGGGGGGGCGGGCGGTGGTGATGCGACGGGGGAGCAAGCGGAAGGGGGAAATGAAACGGGACGGGGAACGAGGATGGGTTTGGAGGGGCCCCCTCGCCCAGCCACACGTAGCCGCTTTATAGCAAGATGGATTTGGCTCTAATTGCCCCTCAGACCCGTGGTTAGGATGAAGACGGAAAAAAAACTCGAGGGCAGGACGGACGCGCACGCTAGGGTTTATAGATAGATATAGATCAGAAACTTTGGAACATATTAATTAAAAAAAGTATTTATTTATTTATTTCAGAAAGGAAGGATATAATATGCCGTATCGCTATATTTTTAGCAGGTATTTATTTACTGCCAAGGTTAACGTAAGGCTAGCTGTAATTCGGATAGCTGAGCCAGGCATGCACGCAATGACGCATCGCGACGCAACCGACACCGGCTAAATTAACGTACGCGTACACATGCTGTTGCTTAATAATGGAGTATACCAAATTAATTAATTGGATTATTCCAGCTGTGATTTGGTTAGATATTCTGCATGGTTTAAAACTTGACGGTATGTATATATATGGCTATTATTAAATGACATTCATAGTAGGGTGTCAGCGTGCGCGTGCAGTCAGATCGGTACGCGCGTGAGTACGTACTATGTATGTACCATATACTACTATACTATGCATCTCGCCCGAATTAAGAGCTGCTTGGTACGTACGTGGTACGTATATGTTGTGTCGCTCTTTTCAATACAGGATTGATTGACGATGCGTCGGTTGGTGATAATGTTTGGTGATTTTGCAGAAAAGTCAGAAGTGAGCAGCGCCCCCCCGGCGTCATGCTATAGCTACGACCGTACAAATCAGGGTTAGGATCGACTACAGGATACTGGCCATACGCATGTATTGTGTGTACTGTTTGTCCATGGACTTACGAGTCTGCGTATCAGAATATCTATCGCAGAAACACAAGGCTGTACGTGCGATGTGGCAGGCATCTAGCTAGATCGATGGAAGTTAGGTGTTCCGTGCAGCGGACGTAACTATAGTAATGTAAATACAGTATGGATTTAGGGCGCCATGTATACAAGCGTGATCGGCCGACCTCTGGCTATATATACACAGCTACTACTACGTACTTTCAGAAAGGAGTGGAGCCGTTTTGCCTTGCCGACTGCATCCTGTACCAAACAACCGTAACTAACGTATACTACTCTTTTGTCTCGAAATAGATTTATATACATGTGCTTTCGGTTTTTAAGAAAGCATGTACGTGCGTTCGTAATCGCGTGTGTGTATTTTGTCTACATTTCTCTAACAACCATCATTTATATATCACTACTACTTGTATAATAAAAAATAAACACGGAGTACTAGTATAATTCTTCATTTTCAGGCGTTGTTTAGTATTCGCGAGTATATTTGTGGGGATCAGAAAGAATTATACTCCCTCTGTCAATAATTACCATGCATTCTAGGTTTAGTCAAAGTCAAACTCTATAGAGTGTAATAGAATATATAGAAAAAACTATAAACATCTATAGCACCGAATGTATATATTATGAACTTAAGACGATTCTAATGGTATGTTGTATTATAGATGTACATAACTTTTTCAATATGTTTGATCAAACTTTACAAAGTTTATAGGGTTTGGACTTGAGTAAACCCAGAATGCAGGGTTTTCAGGACAGAGGGGTATCAAATCTTGCAAAATTCTTGCAGTCCGTTTACCAAGGTGGATTTGGACAAGATAATCCCGAGATGTCATAGTAAATCCTCTTACTTTTGTCTGGACTAAAAACTCTATAATACAAGTGTATTTTGCTTTTAGGGAAAATAATACTAGTGTATTTCTAGAAGGAGTACTTGAGGGGATAAGGGGAGCTTTTTTTTGACGTGGATAAGAGGAGTTGGGTAAACAACAAACCTATTCCTATCTTCAAAATTGTTGGGGCAAAATACGAGGGAAGTAAACAAGTCTCGTGCTGATGGTGCACATAAGATGAAAAAACATTGGTGGTGAGTGGAGAAGTCCTGGGGCGTGCAGTGCAATCGAGTGAACAAGGAACGAGATTCTACGTCGCGTCCACGTGCCACGAAAATACAGGGCAGAGAAGTCACCTTTTCTCCCCTCTCTCACTTTATCCATTTACCATGCAAGTTGCGGAGCATCTCTCGTCAGACTCGTCGCCATCCTTCCAGTCCAAGTAGCTTTCTCTCCCTCTCTCCCGTAAATTAGCAAGAAATTACCAGAGGTTTATATGAGTACACGGTGGTGCTAGTGCGTGCACATTTTTTTCCCACCGAAGAAAAATAGCGGCAGAAAAGCTGGGAAATCCGATGCTTACTTGCCCGCACACGACATGCCCGAAATTAGCATGCGTAGATCTTTCTTTCGGAGCCCACGCAGGCTACAGTTCCAGATAGTAGGGCTATTTGCCTATTTCAGCTGCGAGAGATACGCTGCTCCGCTGACGACCTGGACCAGCCAGTTTCTCGGGCCCAGGAGTCAGCGAAACGGAAGGTGGACGACTGGGTGAAGTAAAGTGTGGAATGCTAGGGGTAAGGGGACAAGGTAGGGATGGGCTCAAACGTGTATCACAAGGTATTCCGAGGCGTAGATCGTGCTCAGTACAGTTTATCCTGACACGTGGTCGGCCCTGATGCGGTGTACGACGCGTTCAGAGTAACGCTCCGTGCACGGAAACAACGCAACCACGGCCAGGCCGTCACGTCACATGATATTGACAGAGATTACGTAGTTGCGTTGGGAAATAGAAGAACATGTTGCCAGAATTTTATGAATTTTTTGTGGATAATTTTACGATTTATTTTGATGATGACTGACAGTGAAAATAACCTATTATTTCATGTGTGTTTTGCAATATGCTTATCTTTTTAGTTATACCTCCTCTACTTAAAAATGTAAGATATTTTAGGTTAGTAAAGCTAGTGTATCTAGACTTTTTTAGTGTGTAGATTCAAATAAATCTATACAGTAAAAATTGTCTAGATACGTTTACTTTTACAAACCTAAAACATCTTATACTTCTAAACGGAGGGAGTAAGAAAGAATTTCAGTTGGTTGCACCGATTCGTGCAGATCAACTGACCGTAGTAGTAGCTGATTTGACAAAAGAAACTTGATTTAATTGAGATTTGAGGGTTGTAGATGGTTAGATCCGAGACAACGTAAAGTGATTCTCGTCTCGCGGCCGGGCACACCACGGATGGGCGAGTACATGCAGGTAGTAGGCGTAGTAGTATTTGATGCCCTGGGCCACGTCGTGTGCACGGGCGTGACGAGGTGTGTTATTTTTCCGGATGATGACACTGTGAGGGCCTCCCTCCCGTACGTGTCACTTGGACCCCCGTCTGCGCCGCCGCACCGTCCGAGTCCAACGCGAACCGCTCCGCGCGACGGCCAGGGGACAACGCGCGCAGCCGCGCCGGGTGCGTGGGCCGCCTGACTGCCTTCCAGAAGGTCCCACGGCCGTCCAGTCGAAGACCACGCAACGCGGGCGTGCCAGCAGCACGAGCCAATGGCCGCTTCCCACGTAGCACGCGCTTGCGAGCTTTTCCCTCTCGTTCGAGGGAAGCGAGGACGGGAGCGGGAGACATGCATGCATCGACGTGCTCGATCGAGTAGTACAGTACCATTGAGTAATGGAGTAGAGGAGCAGGCGAGTAGCAATGATCGTGGCTTTACACGTAAGTACGTATAGTAGGGACTGAAAGCCTACAAGTGTGTGTCTACTTTGTGAGTTTGGAGACGATGCATGTTTGGAAATTCTACCCGGACCATGGATTTGTAGTACATGTCTGAACGATCGGAGATATTAATCAGAAGGCCTGGGGAGTAATTTAAACTAGTGTCATTCATATTCATTAGTCTAAGTTATCATATCCATAGTGCACCGGTAGAAAAGGCGCCTTTGGGTTAGAAGTCGTTAGTGGGTTGTCTAACCTAACGGAATCGGGACTAAAAGTTCTAATCTTTAGTCCGTTGCCCCACCAACCGACAAATGGGCACGTGGCATCGTAGCGCGAGGGTAGACACGAACCGGGACTAATAACTTCGCCGCGGCAGAGATTTGGCTCATTTCTTCTGCCAAGTAGAATTCATTTGACACATTTTTGTTGTTGCCAAGATTTTCGCCACTTTTTGTGCCGCGCGAAGAATTCATTTAGGTTGTTTTATTGTTTATTTAGTGTTTTGCACTTATCAACGAAGGAACCTTATATTACACAAGATCATCATGACAACATTACATTCAATACACGGATCGAGTTCATGCACTACATACAAAAGTTGCTATTCAATGCTACCGACCAATTTCTTGAAAGTTGCTATTTTTACAATTCCTATAGTCTATACACAGCCGAGTAGTATTCCCCTTGTGTGTTTAGGACTTCTGCATCCAAGAATCCCGCCAATTCCTCCTAAATTGCTCGTATGCGATCCTTTGGCAGAAGACCGTCCCGTAAACGTTCGATCTGATTTAAAAAAGGAGTCAGCCTATATGAATATGAAAGTAAACACAATTTGATTGTAATTAAAAACTATAGAAATTGTTTACGTACGTGGAGTTGCTCTAAATTTCTGCCCTTCTTATCGCACGTCTGCCGGATGAACTCGCATACATAGTATCCACATAGATTGTTACACGGTCCTCGCTGTGCACTTTACGAGAACAGAGTTCAATCAAAATAATAATCAAGCATGATAATAATCGTATCAAAACTAGAATCAAAGAGATGCGGATATAGCTAGTGGTGCTTACATTTAGTGGTTGAAATGTAAGCTCCTCTTTCCAAACACCCCTAGCCTTCTTGGTGAACAGTTCCAAGCGCCCGACGAGAAAACGAATAAAATAAGTTATTAAGTACTTGATATCATAAAATTCACGAACGCTATTGATATAGTGTCGTAATGATTAGAATTACACCGGAGAAGTATATGCATGTCCTTCCACGCCTCAAGGGGTTTATGTTTCGAGTCCATGACTAGTACACGCCTTTGTCAAGTTGAATGATTAATGTAATATAGTGGAAGCTGCAAATGCATAACTAATCAATTATATACTTAACATCGAGTAAGCGAAATAGAAAGTGTATACAAGACAATAACACTCACTCGAAGTTGTAAGGAAATAGTATTTCCTTTTGGTTTCTTGAAACCTTAACGCTGTACTATATTATCCTCCGTATCCTGGGGGCTTATTTTGAGATTAGCTTCATGAACCCAATATGGGTCAATGAAGCCAATGTCATAGATTTGTCCTCTGCTGCATTCGAGAATCTTCATTCTGCATATTACAGTATGATTATATACATGCAATAAACAAAATAATATAGCTGGAGACTAAATTAATTACAGAATTAGTACTTACAGACAATAGGCACTGATGATTGATTTGTCCAAGGCGTCTTGATTGAATAATTGAAATAGTTCATCAAATTCAATGGATATCATGTCATCCTTCTTGCATTTATGCAAATATGTACCTTCGGTCTTATCTAAACAGTGGGTGTATGCCTTATATCCTTTGTTTGTCTGTCCTGAAAGGTTACTAAGAGCAGGCCAATCATTGATGGTTACGAATAACAACCCTCGTAGATTAAATGGCTCTTGTTTGTTCTCATCCCACGCACGTACACCTGGTTTGCCCCACAACTGTAAGAGTTCTTCAACTAATGGCCTAAGGTACACATCAATGTCGCGTTGCTGTTTCGGGACTTGGATGAGCACGGCATTATAATGAACTTACGCTTCATGCACAACCAAGGATGCAGTTGTAGATACATAGAGTCACGGGCCGTGTGTGGATGCAGCTCGCTCCCCAAAAGGATTCATGCCATCCGTATTTAGACCAAACCATAAGTTTCTTGCGCACACCGCAAAGTCCGGGAAGTCTCTCTCGATTTTTCTCCACTGTGACCCATCGCCAGGTGTCTCAACTTCCGCCTTTCTTACGGTCTTCTTTGTGCCATCGCAACAACTGGCATGCTCTTTGTTTCGAACATGCGTTTCAACCTTGGTATTATAGGAGCATACCACATAACCTTAGCAGAACCCTCTTCCGGAGGGGCTCTCCTCAAGATCACCAGGTCATCTCGTCGATCTTATACAACAACGCGTTGCATACCGGCATTTATCTAAATTCTCATACTCCTTACGCGATAGAGGATGCGATCATTAATGCATGCATGTATCTTTTGCACATCTAATCCCAGGATGAGAGTCTTCTTTGCTTCAGAGGTACTCTCGGAAGTTCGTTATGTTTTGGAAACTTCGCTTCATTATTTTCAGATCTTTTCAAATGAGGAGTCGGTTAGACCACACTCGCCTTCCATCGCAACAATTCCAAAGTGGTACCGAGCTTTGTGCCGCCATCTTCACAATTTGGGTACAACAATTTCTTGTGATCTTCTAACATGCCCTCTAACTTCAACTTCTCATTTTCGCTTTCACATCTCGCTTTGCATCGAAATGACCCTACCAAGTTCATCACCGGCTCATCGATGCCCGTTCTTCACCTCTTTCCTCTCCATTGTCTTCTATTGCGAGATCACGTATTCAGAAACATATGATGATAGTTGTTATCATCATCTTCTTCTTCACCATCTTCCATCATAACCCCTCTTTCCCGTGCTTGGTCCAAAGAATTATAGTTGGGCATGAAACCTTTCATAATCGGTGGCGCGAATGATTTTCGAGGAAGAGTACTCCTTGTTGTTCCGACATTGAACACATGGACAACGATAAATCCATTCTCTTTGTTTGCCGTAGCCACATCGATAAATTTATCCACGCCTTTGATATACTGCCAACGGTCACCGTACATCCATTCCCGCCCGTTCATCTGCATCATATAAGTAAGTTTATCAAAAAACAGGACATCATAAATAGTGAAATAACCAATTCACACCGACACATGAATTGTATCAATGACCTAGAAAAGTTAAGACTGTGTAACACCCTCAGAATCGGACCTATGCAAGTTTCAGCGATTCCCGCCAAACCCGCATAGAAACGATTCAAAGGTGCCCACCAGGCACTTTCGTGCGGGTGGAAAACGAAGTAATAACATTATATACAACCCTCGATGGGACCCACGTAATGATATATTTACAACACGACTCCATGAGTCAAGAATACGAATATACTGATGTAGATCCAAATCACCTTGAAAATGATAGGGCGTCCGACTACGGACAAGAAGCAAATGGGGCTAAGAGCCTCAAGAATAACCAATGGCGTCCATAACCCCGGGCCAAAGCCGAAGGGTAACCCTGCTAACGACGTCGATCTCAAACCTGCTTAAACAAAAGGGGTGCCGACAAAGGGCAAAGGAAAAAAAAGAGCGTCAGTACTGAGGCCAGTACACGGCGAGACTAGAATTCGGCGGTCCTCGCCTACATAGGTATGGTGGACTGAAGCGGCAGCGGCAGCAATGCACTAAACAACCTATAGAGACTCGATACAACTAGCGGCGATCGGAGAGGGGTAAGGAAGACCTATTCGGAACCAACCTGATACTAACATCAAACAAACCCATCCTGGCGTTTCCCCCTCGAGACCAAACGAGGAAGTCAACCGAGGAACGCACACAGTTGGCAGTTTTATTTATCAGTTATCGTTGCAGCAATTACTAGTCCTCCCACTTAACTTTTCAAAGTTCTATTGTCCTCCCACTTAACTTTTCACGAAAAATTCCTTCCCAAAGAAACTTGACGTTCTAAGTGACAAACACTTTTGTCTCTGGTGTTATGGAGGAATACTTAACAGTTATTCGAAATAACATACAAAGACGGGTTCATCCGACTTTGGTTGCAAACATCTTTCTTATGTATAGCATACCAATGTTTAAGAAAGGACTACTTGGGTTTTATCCCAAACCATAACTTTATATGGTGTCATTTCAACGGATTATGATGGAGCTATTTTCAGTGGAAAAACGGTAATCTCTAAAGCTTTTAATCTTTAAAATACAATGGCAGTTTTATGAATTACACCTTGATCTTACCATGTCAAACAAGGTTTAATTACATATCTCGAACGCCCATACTCTTATGGTGTTTCGGAAAATGCAAATCCACTTTAACGATTCCTTAAATCTTAGGTATTATGCTAAACTCGTAACTCAAATATCTTCCTTTATGATCTTTAACATAAACTGCTTATATTCTTGTTACAATGATTTTGCACTTCATCTTGAAAGTCTTTGAACTTTTCAAATGTTTCATACTTCATCCTTATTAAGTAAATATTCATATATTCACTCAAATTTTCGGAGAAAGCATATGAAGTTGAAATCCATCGCTTGACTACACATAATGGACTTCAGACAACAATATGTACAAATTCCAATAAGCTAGTCTTTCGCTCCTTTTGGCCTATGAACGAAGTTTTAATTATCTCTAGGAAAGTTTCACAAGCGTCATTTGATCAAAATCAAAAGACTCCAAAATTCCATACATATGGAGTTTCTTCATGTTTTCTTTCCAATATAATTTAAACGGCGATGTCACTTCCTAAGTGATCTTTTCAATCAATTTGTCTTTCGACATCTTTAGCATTAGCTTTATGGATGTGATTTTTCCAACGAGATTTGTGAATCATCCATCTTTTATGGATTACGGCAATTATTTGAACAACCCTTTTGTTCTCATAACACCTGATAAAACAAATCTTGAAGGCAAGCTTTGATGTTTAACGAGCAACACAATAACCCTTTATTTGTTCTCGATGAACATCATCACATATTATTTTGCTAATTACTTAGGCCACTGTAGTTCGTGAATTACATTTGTTTTGTATGACGATTCATACCAACAAATTCAAGATCAAATACTTAAGGACCACATTGTTTAATAAGCAAAGAATATAGCCATAACATGTATATCATCTATATACTTAAATTGAACAATTCTAATCTTTTCTTTTTCGCCATATATTTATGAGATTCTCTTCAAGATTTCCTTTTACGCTTGAAAGAATCTATCAATATCAATAGTGGAGTCATACATATGACACATAGTCTAAAGCGTGTATAGTTAAATACCAATGTCTTTGGACTTGCACCTTGAAGTAGATCACCATCATCAAATGTTTGGTGTTCTTTCAAATTCCTTTATTTAGTAATCTCTTGGTGTAGTAAACATTTTACCTACATCAAATATTCATCCTTATCATGGAATCGTCCATGATCAAACTACCTTTAGCTTATAACGATGAATTACGAGTATAATGTTGCTATCCAAAACCTTTTGGAGGATTAGGACAACAAGTGTCTACAACCTTTCGCAAATTCTCATCAAATATGAGAACATGACTTTAGCCATATTATACTCTATCATGTTGCAACCAAAACTTCGTTTCAGATATCACAATATCTTTCACACATCATGGTTTCTGAAACAACTCTTTCAGATCCTAGATAACCTTGATATTAAGACAATCCTTTGAATATCAAGAATCATGGAGACAAACATGATACTTATATACTAACATTGGAATTGTTACTCTTGTTTTAATACAAATTATTAAACTTCATCGAGTAACCGGAACTTACTGAAAGTTTGCAATAGGACTTTTAAACTTTAGATTAACACTTCAAAAACAATACGATACCAGTTCGTAAAGTAACTAACCAAAATTCTATAGTTCTATCATCTCAATTATAACTAAGCGCAAGGTGGTAAACGGATGCCAATGACTACAACAACTATGCAAATTCACTTTGATTTAGTTTATGATAAATTGAGTTCTAATTAATAATTAAATTAATCTAGGTGAACTCCCACTCAAAACAATATCCCTCACATTGTTTTAGTGATCACACGAACCAAATCCACCACATCAAAACCGATCATCACGAGAGTTGATATAGCTTCAATGGCGAACAATCAACATGTTCATCATATCTACTATATGACTCATGCTCTACCTTTCGATAATCCGTGTTCCTGAGGCCATGTCTGTACATGCTAGGCTCGTCAAGATCAAACCTTAGTTTCCGCATGAGCAAATCTGGCTTGCTCACGTTGTATACACTTGCGGAATCTAACACACCCGATCATCACGTGGTGCTTCAAAACAACAAGCTTTAGCAACGGTGCTAACTAAGGGTGAACACTTTATGACTTGAAATTCATGTGCATGAGGGATCATCTTATAATGCTACCGTCGTCTACTAAGCAATACAAGATGCATAAAGGATAAACATCACATGCAATTCATAATATGTGATATGATATGGCCTTTCTTCTTTGTGCTTCCGATCTCCATCTTCTAGCACGAACATGATCTCCATCATCAGCGACATTCCATCAAGGTCAATGATGCTTCTCCATGGTTGTCGTCCACCGGCTTCAACTATTACAACTACTTTGAATAGACACGCGGGTCTTAACAGAATTTAAAGACAACCATATGGCTCCTGCCGGTTGCCAACTTACAATAAGGAACATTGCATACATCATATATAATCACAATCATGGCCATATCACATCACTGCATACCCCTGCAAAACAAAGTTAGACGCCTCTACTTTCTTTGCATATTTTACGTGGTTTGGGGCTTTCAATAAGTGTCGTTCTAACTTACGAACAAGAACCACAACATTGATACTAGTATTGTCAATCACCCGTTGTAAATTGAATCTTAACTATGCTAGGAGAAACAGCACCAAGAAGCCACTTATGCAATACAAGTTGCATGTCAAGCGTGGAGCAAGTCTCATGAACGATGTCATGTAAGGTTAGCCCGGCCGCTTCATCCCAACATACCGCAAGATGCAAAGTACACAAAAGCAATCGACAATAAAAGCATCAACGCCCACAATGACCATTGTGTTCTACTCGCAACAGATCTACATATAGACACGGCTCGATACCATCAGGGGTTCGTAGCATGGAAAACAAAAATTTTCTATCGCATACAAACAAACAAGCCAAGATCTATCTACTAGATTGTAGCAACGAGTCGATGGAATAACTTACCCTCGAAGATTCCAAAGTGTTTAACGAGAGCAGATTCTCGTGGGTGATGTAGTCGACACTTCCGATCTCAAGATCACAGCTAGACGATCCTTCCGCGCCATCGCTCGCAGCGCTTCCATGATCGGTCACACGCTCGACGAATACCTTCCTCTCCCTTGTTCCAAAGAAAATGGAGGTTGTAGCACTCTCCTCGCGATTCCGGCAGCACAACGGCGTGGTACCGGAAGTAGAGGGGAAATCCCGCAGGGCTTCGCCTTAAGCCGGTGCGAGTATGGTGGAGTTATGAGAGAGGTCTATTAGTGGTCTAGAGATTAGACACACCAATTAGAAGGCTCTAAACCAATTAGAAGGCTCTAAACCGCAGGCTAAAGCAATTAGAAGCTCTAAACCAAAACGGCTCTAAACCGGAGATTAGAGGTAGAAAGTTGTGTGTCTAGAGGAGGAGGCCTGCCCCTCCTTTTATGGGTGGAGGGGCCTTGGCGCGCCAGGGAGGGAGGGAGTCCCTCCCCAACTCGGCCTAGGGCTGGGCGCCGGCCTGGAGGAGTGGGACTCCTCCTCCAAGTTGGTTCCAACTCCTCTTGCTTGTTTCCCACAGCTCGCTTTCCCACAGTTTCTGTTTTCCACGCTTTCTGTTTTAGCCGTTTGACTTTCAAAATGGCAATTTGACTTTCATGTTTTTGGAACAGCAAGAACACTTAGTACATGATGCAATCATTCAATGACACACTCATGTACCCTCCCGAGTCTTGGACAATCCGAACCTTCTAGAACATTCCCGATGAAAACACGGAATCATTCCGAACTCCAAACGGGACTTTCCTTATATGAATCTTATTCTCGGACCATTCCGGATCACCTCGTGATATCCCGGATCCCATCCGAGACTCGAACAACATTCGGTCTCTTTCTCTCATAATACCATAACTACTCAAAACAACGTCGAATCCTTAAGTGTGTCTCTACGGTTCGTGAATTATGCGGACATGATCGAGACACTTCTCTGAACAATAACCAATAGAGGAATCTGGAAATTCATACGGCTCCCACATATTTCTACGATTACTTTGCGATCGAATGAACCACTTACATACGATACCAATTTCCCTTTGTCTCACGATAGTTTACTTATCCGAGGTTATGATCGTCGGTATCTCTGCATACCTAGTTCAACCTCGTTACCGATAAGTACTCTTTTCTCGTTCCCGTGATATGTGATCCCTTGTGAGCCAGTCACATGCTTGCAAGCTAATTGGATGACATTACACCGAGAGGGCCCAGAGTATATCTATCCGTCATATGGATGGACAAATCCCACTCTTGATCCATGTGTTTCAACCAATACTTTCCGAACACTCAATGCCACTTTTATAGCCACCCTGTTACGGTGTGGTGTTTGATGACATCAAAGCATCCATCCGGTAAAGGTGATATGCATGATCTCATGGTCGAAGGAATTAGGTTACTATGTATCAGAAAGCATATAGCAATTGAACTATTGAAATGACTTGATCTTTATGCTACGCTTATCTATAGGAGTATGTCCATCACATCATTCTCCTAATGATATGATCCTGTTGTTAATAACATCTCTATGTTCATGATCAGGAAACCATGATCATATATTAACCAACAAGCTAGTTTAACAAGAGGCTTTACTAGGGACTCTTATTTTAGTTTACAAATCACACAAGTATTAATGTTTCCGGTTAATACAATTATAGCATGGTATGTAAACATTTATCATAAGTGTGAAGATATGATAATAACCACTTTATTATTGCCTCTTGGGCATATCTCCAACACTTCTGGTGCCATGGGTTCTCTCCGCTCCAGGGCTTCACGGCGCAAAAGAACTTGGTTTGGCCCTTGTTTAGTACTTTGTACTTCTTGCAAGGACGCGCGGGCGGCCAATGCACTCGCAGCAGCGGCCGAGGATGCAGCGTAGGTACCCAAGGTCGTCCGCGGCACAGAGACACGGGAGGGTGGCCACGTCAGACGACGACCGGGCCGGGAAGCGCTGCAAGGAGGAGACAGCAGCTCCTAGGAGGCAGAAGGATGGACGTAGCGGTGGAGGTGGCTTGGTTGCGGTCAAGGTGAGGGAACCAGAGTGGAAACAGGGGGCGTCCAAGGCGGAGGCGAGCGGGGCTCGTCGTCCGACTGGCCAAGCGGGAAGCGAGCGGAGACGGGCGGTTGAGGGGCGGGGCTCGGGCGACGGCGGGGAGGGAGCTCGACGGAGGCCACGGTGGCTCGGGCGGCTCCGGGGAGGCGGGGTGGTGGAGAAGGCGCAGGAGGGCTGCTGGCGCAGTGGAGGAAGGAGAGCGGCGACGGTGAGGCGCAAGAGGAAACGGAGGAGGTCATGGAGGAGGGAAGCGGCCGGCTGGTCGGTCTCGATGGACGGGCGCTGCCTCATGGACGCCAGCGGGCGGAGGGCACGGTCGCGCTAGGCCGCGACGCTTGCAGAGGGCGGCGGGCGCCGGGAAGGGGAGGTGGCCCGGCGGGCGCGGTGGGAGGAAGGAGAGGATGGAGAAGAAGCCGGAGGAGGAGGAGGCGCGTGGAGACTGGGGTCTGGGTGGGCTGTGAAGAGGTGGGGGACAGGCGTGGGTGTGTGTGTGTGGTGGCAAGGTGGGGCCAAGGGCAGGTGGGGAGTGGTCAGGCGGTTGGGTTGCTGCGTGGGCAGAGGGAGTGGGGTGAGTTGAGAGGGGCTGGGTGAGGTGGCGTGTGGCTAGTGGTGGGGATTTGGGGAGAGGTGAGGTGGCGAGAGATTATTGGTGGGGGTGAGGTGGAGGGGTTGTCGGTAGATTAGGTTGGGTAGCTTTAGGATTAAGGGTGGGCGTTTTAATTTTTACTGGGTGGTCGTTCGGGTCGAATCGCCCGCTCGACCGCCTCACTAAAATAATTTAACATTTTATTTGTTTAACACGGGGCTTTTACAACCCGATAGCGGACAAAACAAAAATAATCCGGGGACCCGGGTTTTGCGTTTGAACAAAGACGGGGCGTTTAGAAAACAAAAACAGATTTTCCGCAAATAGTTTTATGCAAACAAATGCAAGATGATGACGATGCTCAAATGCAATGTGGCATGATGACATGAGCATGCGGTCATGATGATGCAATGCACAAAAACAACGCGATTTTCTAGTAGTGGTTTTGCGGGATGCCACAATTCGACACCACTAACAATGGATCTCGCCCTCGAGATCCGCCTCATGGTACCGGAAGGAAGGTCGGCGATCTGATCCTTCGCGCTTCGTGTAGATCCTCGCGACACCACTAACAAGAGGTCCTTGTCCGAGATCGTCGGGAGAACACTGCGGATAAACAACGAACGAAATTTAAGGTAAGGCCACCTCTAACTTCCGTGGACGGAGTAAAACTGCTGGATCCACTGATTCGATGTACAAGAGCGAATGTTAAGAGTAGTCGGATGGTGATCAGTCCATCGCGCACCCAAACCATTACTCAGCACACGAATAGGCGGATTATGCAACCAACTCTCGGAATTAGACTGAAGATCTCGACCAGCGAGGTTCGGAAACAAAGGAGGGATGCAGACTCTGCATTGGATCTGGCGTAGATGATGTCGTCGCGTCGGAAAACACCGGAAGGCACAAACAAGGAACAAGAATGGTACCACAGACGAAGGATTCCTCGGGCAGCATGAACACCGGATGGTAGAACACCGTTATCAAAGGAGGAAGCGAAACCCTGAAGGTACGACGGAACCCAACCACGAGAAATCCTGGACTCGAAGAGAGAGAAGAGAGCGGATTCAAAACACGTAGGGGTAAGAGGAGAATAGCAGAGGGTAAGGAATAAAAATCAGACCTAATCAGAACTATCCAACCGATTTTGCAGAAATAGTTTTGACACTCTACTTCGGCCGTTAGCTAGGTTATCCTATAGGCTGGACTTATGGGGTATCGCAACTGCTGAGCTCTGATACCACTCTGTAACACCCTCAGAATCGGACCTATGCAAGTTTCAGCGATTCCCGCCAAACCCGCATAGAAACGATTCAAAGGTGCCCACCAGGCACTTTCGTGCAGGTGGAAAACGAAGTAATAACATTACACAACAGTCCTCGATGGGACCCACAAAACAGATATATTTACAACACGACTCCATGAGTCAAGAATACAGATATACGGTACAGAGATCCAAATCACCTTGAAAATGATAGGGCGTCCGACTACGGACAAGAAGCAAATGGGGCTAAGAGCCCTGAAGAATAACCAATGGCGTCCATAACCCTGCCCAGGCCAAGCCGGAAGGGTAACCCTGCTAACGACGTCGATCTCAAACCTGCTTAAACAAAAGGGGTGCCGACAAAGGGCAAAGGAAAAAAAAGAGCGTCGATCTTGAGGCCGACACGGCGAGACTAGAATTCGGCGGTCCTCGCCTACATAGGTATGGTGGACTGAAGCGGCAGCGGCAGCATGCACTAAACAACCTATAGAGACTCGATACAACTAGCGGCGATCGGAGAGGGGTAAGGAAGACCTATTCGGAACCAACCTGATACTAACATCAAACAAACCCATCCTGGCGTTTCCCCCTCGAGACCAAACGAGGAAGTCAACCGAGAAACGCACACAGTTGGCAGTTTTATTTATTCAGTTATCGTTGCAGCAATTACTAGTCAGGTGTAGATAATCATCCTGATAAAATAAGCTGTGGGCACTTTTAGTTATCCATTCCGTGATAGTTGCAACACTTACTAGTCAGATACAATTAGCATGAGGTAACCCAAAACCCAGCAGTTGTTGGTACTTTTATTTAGCCATTCCGTTGTAGTTGCCATACTTACTAGTCAGGTACAATGGTCGCAAGTGACACTCCAAACAAGCAATTGTGGGCAGTATTATTTAGCCATTCCATTATAGTGAAGCTGAATACTAGTCATTATAAAGTCAAATTTATAGCAGTACTTTAGTTATAGTTGTCTATGATCGAGATACTGTGCTCCAAGTCGTCCATAACCGCGGACACGGCTTTCAGAAAGTTTTACCCGGCCGGGGTGCACAAATAGCAACACACACTCGATCAACCTCGGAAAAACCAAATCAAAACCCAATGAGGCCTTCACGACAAAGCAATCACAGGATTCAGAAATATTTCAGGGGGCCACCCCATTGAGTAGACCCGCAACGAAGTTAGCTGACTCCGAGACGGACTCAAGGTTTGCGTCAATGGCTGTAAACGACTAGGAACCCGAAAGTGTGGCTGGGCTTGTCGATACCGCGAAAACATTCCGCTTACCTAAACAGTACAGTGTGCTCCTCGCACAATCGTAAATAAAGCAGTAACATGGCATAAGTACGGGATAGTAAATAAAACCTCAAACTAGTTTGTGGCCCCAAGAAATAAGAATGAATCATGCTCTGGCTCAGGGGGGTCCCATAATCCTCCCGGATATGGATAGCGCGATAAATCAAGGAACAGGTATCAAGTACTCGGGGTCCTACGGGACACAAGTGGGCGGTCGGAAACCAAAGATTATCTATCACCCACCGATGCCTCTGCTTACTTACTCCAATTTTAGTTGTTAAACAGTAATTAAAGTGAACGAAAAGTAAAGCCATGATCATCTCCAACATCAACATGCGGCATTACTCCAACAACTGTGGAACTGGACGACACGCAACAACACTTGAGCAAGCGACTACGACGCGCAAGTCCAACTATCTACCAATCAACAGGTAATAGGATGTGTCCAAGGCAATATACGGCTGCAAGGGATATCACGGGTACGAAAGCTAGGGCATCGCAACACAGATAGCAATAGATCAACAGGAGGGAAATAAATACTATAAAAGTAAGATAGGTAGAAAGGGGGAGATGCTCGCCTGAAAACATTGCCGAAGGTTCAATCCGAAGATCGGGTCGACTCTCGCATCAACTCAACGGCCTTATCCGCGAAGAAGCAAAACACTAGAAGAAACACCGGATGCACTATTTAATACTACGGCAAAAGATCGGGCATGATGCATGTATGATGCATGACATGGCAAAGATGCGATGCGATTAGGCCATATTAAGCGGAACCGGGGTCCCGACAATTAATTAATTGGTTCACGTTATTTAGATACCCCGCAATTTAAATGTGGTTCGAACATGGAAAAATATAACAAAGGTTCGATGCACAAATTTAAATGAGGCCAATATAAGGCTAGATTTGCCCGCATATGGGCCCCATATTTAATTATATGGCGAATCGGCATAAGGCCCCCAAACCACACAAATATGCATGCAAGTATGACAATTTAATATGCAACAATTTGTATTATATTATAAAATAGGGTTCGGGAAAAAGGTTCACACATTAGGGTTCGGCGATCTTGGTCCGGGGGTTCGGGGTCCGGTCTCAGGGTTCAGGGTTCGACGGGGTCGGTCTCGGCGGGAACGTTCTCGGATAACTGAGGTAGATCTTGTCGTCTCCGAGAAGCAGGACTCGGTTCGGCGCCGGGGCGCATCGGATTCTGCCGGGTCGGTGTCGTTCTTGTCGTCGATGGCGAACTTGAGTGGATCGGGTTCCGGGGTCTTCAGATCCGTGGAGAAGATCTTGTCGCACGGGCGTCAATGCTTCCGGGAAGGAGACCTTGGCGTGTCGAGTGCTCGGCCTACGGATCCATGTTGGTGCACTCGGTGTTCCGGGTAGGCGAACTCGTCGGTTCCGCGGTTTCGATTGTCGGTGTCGGACTCGGGTCTCGGCACTAGGAGATATTGGCGTTCTCGGGGAAGTACCTGGCGTATCCGTGTCGACGTCCTTGGCATCCGGGTTTTCGGTTCCATGTAGGAGATCTCGTCGAGGGTCTTCGAGTTCCGAGGAGAAGCACTTGAGTGGCATAGCCTTCGGGTTATCGGGTCCGGGGATCTTCTGGTGCCATGGGTTCTCTCCGCTCCAGGGCTTCACGGCGCAAAAGAACTTGGTTTGGCCCTTGTTTAGTACTTTGTACTTCTTGCAAGGACGCGCGGGCGGCCAATGCACTCGCAGCAGCGGCCGAGGATGCAGCGTAGGTACCCAAGGTCGTCCGCGGCACAGAGACACGGGAGGGTGGCCACGTCAGACGACGACCGGGCCGGGAAGCGCTGCAAGGAGGAGACAGCAGCTCCTGGGAGGCAGAAGGATGGACGTCGCGGTGGAGGTGGCTTGGTTGCGGTCAAGGTGAGGGAACCAGAGTGGAAACAGGGGCGTCCGAGGAGGAGGCGAGCGGGGCTCGTCGGCGTCCGGACTCGCTGGCGGCGGGAAGCAGCTGGAGGCGGCGGGCGGTTGAGGGGCGGGCTCGGGCGACGGGAGAGCTCGACGGAGGCCATGGTGGCTCGGGCGGCCGGGAGGCGGGTGGTGGAGAAGGCGCTGGAGGCCAAGCGCCAGTGGAGGAAGGGAGAGCGGACGGTGGGAGGCGCAGAGGAACGGAGGAGGTCGCGGGAGGAGGGCGGCCGGGCTGGTCGGTCTCGACGGGACGGCGGGCGGTCACACGGCATGAGGGGCACGGTCACCTGGAGGCCGCGACGGCTTGAGGAGGGGGCAGGCCATGGAAAGGGAGGTGGTCATGGCGGCGGGCAAGGCGCGGGAGGAAGGAGAGAGGGAGGGAGAAGAAGCCAGAGGAGGGAGGAGGCGCGTGGGAGACTGGGGTCTGCCGGGTGGGCCAGGAAGAGGTGGGGGCCACGGGCGTGGGGCCGGGTGTGTGTGTGGCTGGCAAGGTGGGGCCAGGGCAGTGGGAGTGGTCAGGCGGTTGGGTTGCTGCGTGGGCAGAGGGAGTGGGGTGAGTTGAGAGGGGTTGGGTGAGGTGGCGTGTGGCTAGTGGTGGGGATTTGGGGAGAGGTGAGGTGGCGAGAGATTATTGGTGGGGGTGAGGTGGAGGGGTTGTGGGTAATTAGGTTGGGTAGCTTTAGGATTAAGGGGTGGGCCGTTTTTAATTTCTGGGGATGGTCGTTCGGGTCGAATCGGCCCGTTCGACTGCCCCCACTAAAATAATTTAACATTTTATTTGTTTAACACGGGGCTTTTACAACCCGATAGCGGACGAAACAAAAATAATCCGGGGACCCGGATTTTGCGTTTGAACAAAGACGGGGCGTTTAGAAAACAAAAACAGGTTTTTCCGCAAATAGTTTTATGCAAACAAATGCAAGATGATGACGATACTCAAATGCAATGTGGCATGATGACATGAGCATGCGGTCATGATGATGCAATGCACAAAAACAACGCGATTTTCTAGTAGTGGTTTTGCGGGATGCCACAGATTGCTAACTCGATCGAGGGAAATAAAGAGGAGAAAGCTCAAGTGCGTCTCGGACACCTTCTATATTTTTGTTCTATGAGAAATTCAACGGGATTATTCACTCAAACATTTCAACAAACAGCTTCAATGCATGCATGAGAAAAAACTAGCACACCCCCTCACACCTTCCACCATTCGAAAAAACAGAGTGGAGGCAGACAGGGCTGGGGCGTTGCATTTATAGAGGGCAGGGGTCTTTAGTCCCGGTTGGAGCCAGCAACCGGGACTAAAGGTGCGTGCCACGCCACGTGGCTGTGGCCAAACCTTTAGTCCCGGTTGGTGGCTCCAACCGACGCATGCCCTTACCAACCGGGACGCATGCCCTGGCCCGTGCCCGCCTCCAACCGGGGCAGGTTAAGATTAGTCCCGGTTGGTGGCGCAACCGGGACTAATGCTCCGAGGGGTCTCGAACGGATAGCCCTTTTTCCTCTAGTGGTGCATAGTAATCAATAGGTAGTGTTATACTAGAGACTATATTGATTAGCTTATAGCCTCATTTTCTAAAAAAAATATGATATTATGGTAACATAGTTAGTTACCACGATCATCTCTCTCCTCGTTTAATAGCATAACATGTCAATAAAATATTTACTTGACAATGCATGTAGTTGCATGATACTATTTATGTTACTCTCAACTATGACTAGTCTAATGGATCATGCGTGCATAGTAAAATCCGAAATGGAGGGTTGAATCAAACAGAGTGACCCTCCCTTTCTCCCCTGTCTCGCCCCCGCGCGAGCGTACAGAGGAACCCTAGCCCCGTTGCCTCCACCCTTCTCCACTCCCCCTCCCTGCTATCGTCGGGTCGAGCCGTTGGGCACTGCATGTGCAGTACCGGCGCTGTACTCTCTCAACGCGTGTGGGATGGTGGCTTGGCGCACGGCGTCACACGGCGGTGCTCTTCAGCCTGGTGTTGGTCCGACGAGCTGCAGGTGGCCAAGGTGGCGGTGGGGAGCCACGGTAGCCTGCGCATGGTTAGCCGGTTGTCAGAGTGCGGCAGATAGCATCCTTCTAGGCTTAGATCTAGGCCCAAGAGGGCCCAACACCTCGGTATACGAAGGAGTAGGGGCGTGTTTTAGGGATGGTGTTGTCGCTGGCGCCCTTGATGTAGTGCGATGGCGGGGCTTTACATCCCTTTTGGGCTTGGCCAGGCCGGTGAGGTCCTAGTTTGCCATGATGTTGCATCCGCGTGCTACTGTACTGCCGATCCTCGCCGGAGTTCCTTCTTCTTGTTTTTATTGGCCTTGTGACATGGGCCACGGTGAGACGACGGTTATGATTGCAAGATCATGGTGGCATGCGCTGGTGGGCGACAAGATAGGTGGAGCGATACGTAGCGTCTGTGGGTGTGGTTTTTGGAGGTCATGAGAAATCCATGTCGTCTCGGCATCGATGCGGTGTCGTCATCCTTTCTGAAGGGCGAGTGTATCTCTTCCCCACCCGTAGCATACTAGGGGGAACCCTAGAAACTGTCCGGGCAACGTCGTCGCCGTCGCTCTCTTTTTGAAGGTGTTCCTTGGTACGAGGCGCTTTGGAGTGCTAGAAGCGTGGTGTAAATTCTCCGTGGGCACAGCGATTGTGACTCGTCCTATTTTTATCAAACCGCCGATGTTGGCATTGTTTTCTCTTCTTTTTTATGTTTTGTTTCTTTTGAACATGATTTGTGTTGTTTGCTCCCGCATTGGTCTTGCAGTTGTATTGGTTGATCGTTATATGATGCCCAAAGGCTGATTCGAAGAAGATGTCTTGGTAAATCCTAGCTCAAATGGCTACCACCTTCCCTCTGGCCTCAGCCACGACGTCAACAAACGACAATCAAGTGAATCCATGCATAACATTAAAAATAGCCAAATGAACAGGGCGGCTGGGCAAAAGAACGAGTAAGACCGGGTATTGCATGCACCATGTCGACCAAAAACTAGCTAAACAAACATGTTGACAGGTCGGTCAGCAAAAGCAGAGGATACAAAAATCAACACATGCGTAGAGGCATAGACCACATGGCTGCTAGTATAACTATAATCTCTCGTGATTGATGGTGGCCGGCTAGTTGACTGATAATTAAAACAATTAGGCGAATGCAAAACTTCAGTCTAAACCACTTTTATCGATTTCTCTCTAATGCGTGATCGAGTAGGTCGGATGGAGTCGTACGGGTGCGCGTTGATATGACAATTAATTGATTCGATTTGACTCGATTGGCCGGCCATTAATACAAAGCAGTTCCTCCATTAAACGGACGGGATTTCTTGGCGGTACATACTACGGAGTATAGCTAGATCGAGCTAGGCAGGCTGCAGCGGTACGGCAGCTAGCCATTCCTGGCTAATTTTTTTAAAATAATAGAAATTATTTAATCAATATAACTGTTTTGAAAAGTAGCGCCGCGTGAGGGTCTCAAACACCGATCAGCACCCATCGGTAGTTGAATCATCGATAAGCACTCGTCGGTGTTTGAACCACCGACAAGCACTCGTCATGCATCATTCTCGGTCTATCTCTGACCAACTGGTCGGGAGTTAAACTTCTGAAAAATCCTTGTCGGGAGTTAAACTCCTGAAAGGACTTTGTCGGGAGTTCAAACCCCGAGGTCGCGCTAGTTTTTCAAATTAACAATTTTGTGTATTGTTCGTAAAATTGATTTTTTAAAAAATGTATTATTTTCAACAAAAGAAAAGCGCTACTCCCCCTCTATATATCCCAATTGTGTCTATATACCAGTGCATGTGTTGAGAGCAAGTACAATAAACTTATGTAAACCGGCTACAAAACTTTAAGTAATATATTTAAGATGATATAAAAAGACATAAGTGAAGAGATTAGTGCGCTCTCATGCAAGAGCTAGCTATAGCAGTGCTTCTAGGCATTTTATATGAGTGTAAGATGACCTTAACCAAATAAAGTAGCTAACTATTGTATATGTTGGCTATTAGGTTGAATATAGATAACGTGGTGGTGACTTATAGGCAACGACAGGCTTTATCATTGAACTTGCTCTAACTTAACTAGTTGCTCTAACTTAACTAGAGGCGCCAGGTCGGTCCCATTTCTCAAAGATACTTGATTTTCACATGTATTGCCTTCAAGTATCAATACATTTCTTCCTTGCACGGAAGCCCTATAATCTTTGGATACATAATGGCAGTTATGTTACTTCCATTGTTTCGAGCTTATCAATTATCCAAGATTTTACATCCCATTCTGGATAAGAGATCCTTGCCCCTCGCGAGAATTCTGTTATTTGAAATAACAAATATGTTAGGTTCATTAAATACAGTTCACAAATATTATATTTTTTAGAGCGGTAAACATAAATATTGCGAATCCAAAATCTTATGTAATTATTATTACAAGTAAAAGGTGCACAAATTCTTCGAGATCCTCCTTGGTACAGAAAGGATTCACACGCAACTCAAACTTAAATTAACTAGCATTAAGAATAATGGTACTACTAGAGTTATCACCATTAGAGCTCAACTTATTTAATAAAGTTCTAAGTTGCTTGGTCCCGCTAAACTATTCTAGACTATCTAAGGCTCTAGTCCTGCCTCTATGTCTTTAATTCCATAGACTAGCTATGTCGTAGTTCATCCCTTCTATCTCCTAACGGATTTGGCTCTTCATAGTAGACTTCTCTTCCATCTTCAGGTTCGTCGGAATCCTCTCATTTGGTTATCTTAGAATCTAAGCAAGGATTTAGAAGGTATGGATGAGCACGAGCATACTTGGCAAGTTCTAGGGAAAATATGTGTTTTATGCACTAACTATGGGCGAAGATTGCAGATAATTGGCTTATGCAAGTTTTGGAAAATAATTCTTAAAAGTTATGACCCTTTCCCATCAACCTTCATGGATTGTAGAGATCTTCATGGAGTACCTTTCCCGTTGTGATCTTACACTAGTACAAACACGTTATTTAGAGACGTCAAATTTCCATAGGCCTCAGACGGTTTCTCGTTTTGGCTCAAGCGCATGATACGTCGTAAACGTATCTATAATTTTTGATGCTCCATGCTTGTTTTGTATCAACTTTTTATGATTTGTATACACTTTGAGGTATTTTTATATATTTTCTGAAACTAACCTATTGACAAGGTGTCGCAGTGCCAGTTGACTGTTTTCTGTTGTTTTTGGTTTTAGAAAAGCTAGTAAGGAAATATTCTTGGAATTGAACGGGACAAAAGCCAAAGTTGATATTTTATCATAAGGAACACGGAGTCCGGAGGGAAACCGAAGTGGGGCCATGAGGCGGCCACACCTGGTGGCGGCGCGGCCTAGGGGGCGCTCCAGCCCTAGGTGTGGGCCCCTCGGGCGCCCACCGACCTTGCGCTTTCGCCTATAAAAGCACAACTCGATGCAAAAACCCTAAGCACTCGATCAGATCTCCATGAAAAAGTCCGTAGCCGCCGTCATCTCCATACCTAGATCGGGGGGATTCGAAGCTCTTCCCGGCACCCTCTCGGAGGGGAGAGATCATCTCGGAGGCCTTCTTCATCACCATGCCAGCCTCCAGAGTAATGCGTGAGTAGTTCACCCTTGGACCATGGTGTTGGAGATATGCCCAAGAGGCAATAATAAAGTGGTTATTATCATATCTTCATACTTATGATAAATGTTTACATACCATGCTATAATTGTATTAAACGGAAACATTAATACTTGTGTGATTTGTAAACATAAAAGAGTCCCTAGTAAAGCCTCTTGTTAAACTAGCTTGTTGGTTAATATATGATCATGGTTTCCTGATCATGAACATAGAGATGTTATTAACAACAGGGTCATATCACTAGGAGAATGATGTGATGGACATACTCCTATAGATAAGCGTAGCATAAAGATCAAGTCATTTCAATAGTTCAAATTGCTATATACTTTCTGATACATAGTAACCTAATTCCTTCGACCATGAGATCATGCATATCACCTTTACCGGATGGATGCTTTGATGACATCAAACACCACACCGTAACTGGGTGGCTATAAAGGTGGCATTGAGTGTTCGGAAAGTATTGGTTGAAACACATGGATCAAGAGTGGGATTTGTCCATCCATATCACGGATAGATATACTCTGGGCCCTCTCGGTGA
Organism: Avena longiglumis; assembly: GCA_030063025.1. Taxonomy (NCBI): domain Eukaryota; kingdom Viridiplantae; phylum Streptophyta; class Magnoliopsida; order Poales; family Poaceae; genus Avena; species Avena longiglumis. The sequence continues at coordinate 463,644,686 of CP125974.1, forward strand.
AATGTCATCCAATTAGCTTGCAAGCATGTGACTGGCTCACAAGGGATCACATATCACGGGAACGAGAAAAGAGTACTTATCAGTAACGAGGTTGAACTAGGTATGCAGAGATACCGACGATCAAAACCTCGGATAAGTAAACTATCGTGAGACAAAGGGAAATTGGTATAGTATGTAAGTGGTTCATTCGATCGCAAAGTAATCGAGAAATATGTGGGAGCCATATGAATTTCATTCCTCTATTGGTTATTGTTCGAGAAGTGTCTCGATCATGTCCGCATAATTCACGAACCGTAGGGAGACACACTTAAGGATTCGACGTTGTTTGAGTAGTTATGGTATTATGAGAAAGAGACCGAATGTTGTTCGAGTCTCGGATGGGATCCGGATATCACGAGGTGATCCGAAATGGTCCGAGAGTAAGATTCATATAAGGAAAGTCCCGCTTTGAGTTCGGGAATGATTCGTGTTTTCATCGAACATTCTAGAAGGTTCCGGAATGTCCAGACCGGGGAGGGGTACATGAATGTGTTATATCAAGTTGGTATGATTGCATCATGTATTAAGTGTCATTGCTGTACCAAATAGAGGATTTAATCAAATCCTAGTTTGAAAAGTCAAACGGCTAGTTTGAAAGTCAAACGGCTAGTTTGGGAAGTGGGAAAGAGGAGAAGGAAGTTTGAAGCCGACTTGGGGGGGGGGGGAGTTACTCCTCCCACCGCCGGCCCTCCTTGAGGCCGAGTTGGGGAGGGACTCCCCTCCCCAGGCGCGCCTCCCTCCACCTATAAAAGGAGGGGCAGGGCTCCCCTCCTAGACACACAAGTTCCTATCCTCTAAACCTAAACCCTAGCCACAGCCTCCGGTTTAGAGCCGTTTTGGTTTAGAGCTTCTAATTGCCCTAGCCTTTGGTTTAGAGCCTTCTAATTGGTGTGTCTAATCCCTAGACCACTAAAGCCTCTCTCATACTCCACCGTACTCGCTCCAGCTTAAGGCGAAGCCCTGCGAGATCTCCCCTCTACTTCCGGTACCACCAGTCTTCGGAATCGCGAGGAGAGTGCTACAACCTCCATTCGCTGGAACAAGGGAGAGGAAGGTCTTCGTCACGAGTCGAACGCAGTGACCGATCGGGAGCGCTGCCGAACGCACAATGGAAGGATCGTCTACGCGATCTTGAAATCGGAAGTGTACGACTACATCACCCACGAGAATCTGCTCTCGTTAACCGCTTTGGAATCTTCAAGGGTAAGTTATTCCATCGACTCGTTGCTACAATCTAGTAGATAGATCTTGGCTTGTTTGTTTGTATGCGATAGAAATTTTTGTTTTCCATGCTACGAACCCCTACAAAGGGTATCGAGCCGTGTCTATATGTAGATCTGTTGCGAGTAGAACACAATGGTCATTGTGGGCGTTGATGCTTTTATTGTCGATTGCTTCTTGTGTACTTTGCATCTTGCGACGTTGGGATGAAGCGCCGGGCTAACCTTACATGACATCGTTCATGAGACTTGCTCCACGCTCGACATGCAACTTGTATTGCATAAGTGGCTTTGCGGGTGCCTGTTTCTCCTAGCATAGTTAAGATCCAATTTACAACGGGTGATTAACAATACTAGTATCAATGTTGTGGTTCATGTTCGTAAGTTAGAACGACACTTATTAACAGCCCCAAACCACGTAAAACATGCAAAGAAAGTAGAGGCGTCTAACTTTGTTTTGCAGGGGTGTGCAGTGATGTGATATGGCCATGATTGTGATTATATATGATGTATGCAATGTTCCTTATTGTAAGTCGGCAACCGGCAGGAGCCATATGGTTGTCTTTAATTTCTGTTAAGACCCGCGTGTCTATTCAAAGTAGTTGTAATAGTTGAAGCCGGTGGACGACAACCATGGAGCAGCGTCATTGACCTTGATGCAATGCCGGTAATGATGGAGATCATGTTCGTGCTTGAAGATGGAGATCGGAAGCACAAAGAAGAAAGGCCATATCATATCACATATTATGAATTGCATGTGATGTTAATCCTTTATGCATCTTGTATTGCTTAGTAGACGGTAGCATTATAAGATGATCCTCTCACACAATTTCAAGTTCTTAAGTGTTCACCCTTAGTATGCATCGTTGCTAAAGCTTGTTGTTTCGAAGCACCACGTGATGATCGGGTGTGTTAGATTCCACAAGTGTATACAACGTAAGCAAACCAGATTTGCTTATGCGGAAGCTAAGGTTTGATCTTGACGAGCCTAGCATGTACAGACATGGCCTCAGGAACACGGATTACCGAAAGGTAGAGCATGAGTCATATAGTAGATATGATGAACATGTTGATTGTTCGCCATTGAAGCTATATCAACTCTCGTGATGATCGGTTTTGATGTGGTGGATTTGGTTCGTGTGATCACTAAAACAATGTGAGGGATATTGTTTTGAGTGGGAGTTCACCTAGATTAATTTAATTATTAATTAGAACTCAATTTATCATAAACTAAATCAAAGTGAATTTGCATAGTTGTTGTAGTCATTGGCATCCGTTTACCACCTTGCGCTTAGTTATAATTGAGATGATAGAACTATAGAATTCTGGTTAGTTACTTTACGAACTGGTATCGTATTGTTTTGAAGTGTTAATCTAAAGTTTAAAAGTCCTATTGCAAACTTTCAAGAAGTTCCTACTCCATGAAGTTTAATAATTAGTATTAAATCAAGAGTAACAATTCCAAGTGTTAGTATATAAGTATCATGTTTGTCTCCATGATTCTTGATATTCAAAGGATTCTCTTAATATCAAGGTTATCTAGGATCTGAAAGAGTTGTTTCAGAAACCATGATGTATGGAAGATATTGTGATATCTGAAACGAAGTTTTGGTTACAACATGATAGAGTATAATATGGCAAAGTTCATGTTCTCATATTTTGATGAGAATTTGCAAAAGGTTGGAGACACTAGTTATCCTAATCCTTCAAAAGGTTTTGGAGAGCAACATTATACTTGCGATTCACCGTTACAAGCTAAAAGTAGCTTGATCATGGATAAATCCATGATGAGGGTGAATATTTGATGTAGGTAAAATGTTTACTACACCAAGAGATTACTAAAGAAAGGAATTTGAAAGAACACCAAACATTTGATAATGGTGATCTACTTCAAAGTGCAAGTCCAAAGACATTGGTATTTAACTATACACGCTTTGGACTATGTGTCATATGTATGACTCCACTATTGATGTTGATAGATTCTTTCAAATAGAAAAGGAAATACTGAAAGAGAATCTCATAAATATATGGCAGAAAATAAAAGACTAGAATTGTTCAGTTTAAGTATATAGATGATATACATGTTATGGCTATATTCTTTGCTTATTAAACACTGTGGTTCTTAAGTATTTGATACTGAATTTGTTGGTGTGAATCGTCATACGAAACAACACAATTCATGAACTACAATGGCCTAAATAACTAGCAAAAGAATATGTGATGATGTTCATCGAGAACAAATAAAGGGTTATTGTGTTGCTCGTTAAAACATCAAAGCTTGCCTTCAAGATTTGTTTTATCAGGTATTATGAGAACAAAAGGGTTGTTCAAATAATTGCCGTAATCCATAAAATATGGATGATTCACAAATCTCGTTGGAGAAATCACATCCATAAAACTAGTGCTAAAAATGTCGAAAGACAAATTGATTTAAAGATCACTTAGGAAGTGACATCGCAGTTTAAATTATATTGGAAAGAAAACATGAAGAAACTCCATATGGGTGGAATTTTGGAGTCTATTTGATTTTGATCAAATGACGCTTGTGAAACTTTCCTAGAGATAATTAAAACTTCGTTCATAGGCCAAAAAGGGAACGAATGACTAGCTTATTGGAACTTGTACATATTGTTGTACGAAATCCGTTATGTGTAGTCAAGAGCGATGGATTTAAACTTCATATGCTTTCTCCAAAAATTTGAGTGAATATATGAATATTTACTTAATAAGGATGAAGTGTGAAATATTTGAAAAGTTCAAAGATTTTCAAGATGAAGTGCAAAATCATTGTAACAAGAATATAAATAGTTTATGATAAGATCATAAAGGAAGATATTTGAGTTACAAGTTTAGCATAATACCTAAGATTTAAGGAATCGTTCCGTGGATTTGCATTTTCCCGAAACACCATAAGAGTATGGAGCGTTCGAGATATGTAATTAAACCTTGTTTGACATGGTAAGATCGAAGGTGTAATTCATAAAACTGCCATTATATTTTAAAGATTAAAAGCTTTAGAGATTACTGTTTTTCCACTGAAAAGAGCTTCATCATAATCCGTTGAATTGACATCATATAAAGTTATGGTTTGGGATAAAACACAAGTTGTCCTTTCTTAAACATTGGTATGCTATGCATAAGAAAGATGTGTGCAACCAAAGTCGGATGAACCTGTCTTTGTATAAACTTTTAAGTATTCCTCCATAAACACCGGAGACAAAAGTGTTTGTTGCTTAGAACGTCAAGTTTCTTTGAGAAGGAATTTTTCGTGAAAAGTTAAGTGGGAGGACAATAGAACTTTGATAAGGTTAAAAGAACCTTAGCTATATGTGCAGAGTTGCGCAGCGCCGAAAAGTGTTCCGGAGGCAGCAACAATGCTCATGGCTCACGTGCCTCAAAGGTTGTGGTCACAGAGATCTAAGTTCCTATTGAAACAAGTAGGTCGGGTAAACAATCAAATACCAAGATTTGAGGGTTGAATCATTATTTGAGAATAATGAACCGACTACATACAAAGAAGCAATGATGGGCCCTGACTCCGTAAATGGCTTTAAGCCATAAAATCCGTGATAGTTCCATACACGAGAAATCAAGTTCTTAACTTGAAAGACCCTCGAGAAAGGTGTAAGACCTTATAATTGTGTTTGGATCTATAAAGAAATAGACATGGATGTTTCATCTATGAAATGGTCGACATGTTGGGAAAGAGTTCACAACAATGTTCAAGGGTTGACTATGACAAGATTTGATCTTTCTTAGCGATATTTAGTCTAGACGGATTAATGTAGCAACCACGACATATAATTTTGTTATGTGTTGGATAAACAAAAACAAGTTCTTCTAATAGAAAGGTTACCTAGGACGTGTGCATGACACGGTCCAAAGGGTTTTGTTAAATTCAAGGGATGCTAAAAACATATGCAAACTTCAATGGTTGAAGTAAGCATAGCGGAGTTGGAATCTTCACTATGATGAAACTGTTAAAAGAGTTTAAATTTCATCAGAGACAATGAAGATGCTTGCATTTGCAAGAAATTAAGTGGGAGCGCTAAGACATATTTCTAATACATTATGTAGAAGACATATTGTTGATTGGAAGTGATGTATCTTTTTATTAACACAAGATAAGAATTTCATCTCGATGAAAGACTTAGGCAAAACCCAAATAATTGGCATTAATAGACGCCAATATGGTTGTGCCTGAAGTACATAGATGAGATATTGAATGAGTTCAATATATAAACTACAAGAAAGGTTCTTGTCGCACAGAAAGGATTGAATGAGTTCAATATTGATGATATATTCAAGTGTATTGACACAGGGTAAGTGAAACAAAGATTCAAGTATAGATTGATACTTGATGTATGAAATCACAAAGAATATTTATATCAATCATACTGTGATATGTACAAATCCAGATATGTCCTATGCTCTAAATGTTATGAGCATATACCAGAATAATTCATAAGATGATCATTGGACAATAGTAAGGATATTCTTATGATCTTTTGGAAGAACTAAGAGTATATTATTTGGAGAAGTGACAAATAGATGGTTAGTTCATTGTAAAAGTACTACATTGATACTAGTTTTGTCACAAAATACAAATTAAGTTTATCTCAATCTAAACTAAGGGTGGCACAATGTAATGGAAAGTAAGTTCCATAATGGATTTGGATGAGTTCCAAAGTTAAATACATTGTGACAGATACTACAACAAAAGGCTAAGTATATGACTGCTATTATAGCAGCTAAAGAGGGCATTTGGGTCAAGTAGTTTGTTATCAAACTAGGTGTAGTTCATAGCGGGATAATACTATGAAGATATATTGTTCGACAATATTATCAACATGTTTTAACCCCAAAGAACTAAAGGTCTCACCAAAGGACCAAATTTATACAAAGCCATCTCATTAGAGAATGAGTGATGCGTAGAGACGCAAAGACATGCAATTACACACGGACCTGGAAGTGTCAGATCCGAAGATCAGTTGACCACTAGCAATCGTGTGCATACGACACCAGAAAGCCATAGGTGTTGAATACACAAAGGTTTGAAACTAGATTATTGACTCTAGTGCAAGTGGGAGACTGTTGGAGATATGCCCAAGAGGCAATAATAAAGTGGTTATTATCATATCTTCATACTTATGATAAATGTTTACATACCATGCTATAATTGTATTAAACGGAAACATTAATACTTGTGTGATTTTTAAACATAAAAGAGTCCCTAGTAAAGCCTCTTGTTAAACTAGCTTGTTGGTTAATATATGATCATGGTTTCCTGATCATGAACATAGAGATGTTATTAACAACAGGGTCATATCATTAGGAGAATGATGTGATGGACATACTCCTATAGATAAGCGTAGCATAAAGATCAAGTCATTTCAATAGTTCAAATTGCTATATGCTTTCTGATACATAGTAACCTAATTCCTTCGACCATGAGATCATGCATATCACCTTTACCGGATGGATGCTTTGATGACATCAAACACCACACCGTAACTGGGTGGCTATAAAGGTGGCATTGAGTGTTCGGAAAGTATTGGTTGAAACACATGGATCAAGAGTGGGATTTGTCCATCCATATGACAGATAGATATACTCTGGGCCCTCTCGGTGAAATGTCATCCAATTAGCTTGCAAGCATGTGACTGGATCACAAGGGATCACATATCACGGGAACGAGAAAAGAGTACTTATCAGTAACGAGGTTGAACTAGGTATGCAGAGATACCGACGATCAAAACCTCGGATAAGTAAACTATCGTGAGACAAAGGGAAATTAGTATCGTATGTAAGTGGTTCATTCGATCGCAAAGTAATCGTAGAAATATGTGGGAGCCATATGAATTTCCAGATTCCTCTATTGGTTATTGTTCGGAGAAGTGTCTCGATCATGTCCGCATAATTCACGAACCGTAGGGAGACACACTTAAGGATTCGACGTTGTTTGAGTAGTTATGGTATTATGAGAAAGAGACCGAATGTTGTTCGGAGTCTCGGATGGGATCCGGGATATCACGAGGTGATCCGGAATGGTCCGGAGAGTAAGATTCATATAAGGAAAGTCCCGTTTCGGAGTTCGGGAATGATTCCGGTGTTTTCATCGGGAACATTCTAGAAGGTTCTAATGTCCCAAGACCGGGGGGGTACATGAATGTGTTATATCAAGTTGGTATGATTGCATCATGTACTAAGTGTCATTGCTGTACCAAATAGAGGATTTAATCAAATCCTAGTTTGAAAAGTCAAACGGCTAGTTTGAAAGTCAAACGGCTATTTTGGGAAGTGGGAAAGAGGAGAAGGAAGTTTGAAGCCGACTTGGGGGAGGAGTTCCTCCTCCCACCGCCTGCCCTCCTCGAGGCCGATTTGGGGAGGGACTCCTCCCCGGCCGCCTCCCTCCACCTATAAAAGGAGGGCAGGGCTCCTCCTAGACACACAAGTTCCTATCCTCTAAACCTAAACCCTAGCCACAGCCTCCGGTTTAGAGCCGTTTTGGTTTAGAGCTTCTAATTGCCCTAGTCTTCGGTTTAGAGCCTTCTAATTGGTGTGTCTAATCCCTAGACCACTAAAGCCTCTCTCATACTCCACCATACTCGCTCCGGCTTAAGGCGAAGCCCTGCGAGATCTCCCTCTACTTCCGGTACACCTTGTCAGGTCGCCGGAATCGCGAGGAGAGTGCTACAACCTCCGCTGCCTGCTGGAACAAGGGAGAGGAAGGTCTTCGTCGAGTACCGAACGTGTGACCGACTGCGGGAGCGCTGCCGGAACGCAGCACCGGAAGGATCGTCTACGCGATCTTGAGATCGGAAGTGTACGACTACATCACCCACGAGAATCTGCTCTCGTTAACCGCTTTGGAATCTTCGAGGGTAAGTTATTCCATCGACTCGTTGCTACAATCTAGTAGATAGATCTTGGCTTGTTTGTTTGTATGCGATAGAAATTTTTTGTTTTCCATGCTACGAACCCCTACACATGGGTCCATACAATAGCTAGATGGTTGTTTCTCCTCCTTTGTGATATCATGTTTAGATCTTATGAGCTCCATTCATGATCAAGAGCATCTATTTGTAATCATTCATGTTGTGTTTACGGGATCCGATGGATATTGAGATACTATGTCAGATTGATTATTGATTCTATCATGTCTATGTTATTTGTGATCTTGCATGCTCTCCGTTGTTCATAGATTCTTTGGCCAAGTAGATGCTTGTAACTCCAAGAGGGAGTATTTATGCTCGATAGTAGGTTCATGCCTCTAGTAATGTGGGGAAGTGATAGAAATCTCTAAGGTTGCAGATGTGCTGTTGCTACTAGGAAGAAGATCCTTTGTCTATGGGGCAATTGTATTGTTTACTTTACACACATTTCTTAATTCAATTATCTGTTGCTTGCAACTGAATACTGGAAGGGGATCGGATGATAACTTGAAGGTGGATTATTAGTCATAGATGTAGTTGGATTACGGTCTATGTATTGTGTTGTAATGCCCAATCAAAACTCGTAGGAGTCAAGATGTCTAGTATATGCATTGTTATGCTTTCTCAGTCTGTCAATTGCCCCGCTGTAATTCGTTCACCCAACATGTCTATCTGAAGGAGAACACCTCTATTGAACTGCAGACCAAGGTCCATTCCTTTATCATTGATACACCATCTACTGTTACTGTTTACTTTCTACAAGCAAATCACCATCTTCCACACTATACGTTTAATCCTTTGTTTTTAGCAAACTAGTGAGATTGACAACCTCACTATAAGTTGGGGCAAAGTATTGAGTTTGTATTGTGCAGGTTCCAAGTTTTTAGCAACACCTTGGAGTTGTTTCCTTACTCCTATTTGTTCGATAACCTTGGTTTCATAACTGAGGTAAAACTTGCTGCTGTGCTCATCACACCTTCTCCCAACAAGGCTCTATAGTCAACTGAGCCATCAGGTATTCAGCTTGTCCTTCATGGTATAGCAAAACATAAATGCATAGGACACCTTCAAAGTTCATAAGGGTGACTAGATACAAATAATTTAAGAACAAGCAATATCAACATTATGAATCAATCAATAAGTTTTGGGACAATACACATTGAACTAAGAATGACAACTATGATCTCCTAGTTGGTGTATAAAGGTAGAAGATGGAGACTCAACATAAAAGTAAAAGAAAGGCCCTTCACAGAGGGAAGTAGGTATTTCAAGTTTCATAAAGAGCTTCCAAAAATTATGGTCCTCATTAGCTTTCAGCTCTCATTGCCCCTATCATTAGCATCTTGAAGTGATTAAGGTTAAAGTGAAACAAATATGAAGTATATGCTTGACAAATCATAAGTTGGCAATCTGATACGTCTAAAACGTATCTACTTTCCCGAACACTTTTGCTATTGTTTCTCCTCTAAACTTGTGTGATTTGGATACAAATAACACGGACTAAAGTTGTTTTCAGCAGAATTACCTTGGTGTCTTATTTTTGTGCAAAAAATCAACTATCAGGAAAAATCCCGGAAAATGTGCCAAAAATTATATTTTACCAGAAGACCCACAGAGCCATTAGAAGAGACGGAGAAGGGGCCTGGAGGGCCCACACCCCTGCTAGGCGCGGGCCCACCTCTAGCCGCGCCTAGGGGGTGCAGCCACCCCAGGCACCCCCTCGGCCTCCCTCTGCACCTATAAGTTGCCTCTCGACCTAAAAACCGAGGGGGGGTCGATAGTTTTTCAGAAAGAGTTCCGCTCCGCCGCCACCAGAAACCAAGATTCGAATCCAGAAACTCCGTTATGGCACCCTGCCGGGACGGTGAATTTGGAGAGGATTATCGCCATCATCATCACCAACGCATCTCCATCAACCACCGATGTTTCCCTCATCCATGAGTGAGTAATCCCCCGCTGTAGGCTTGGGGATGGTAGGGATTGAATGAGTTATATCATGTAATCGAATAAGATCTGTTAGGGCATAGTGCCTTGTATCTTTATTAGTGATATTTGACTTTGTAGCAACTTGTTGTGCTTAATGCTTGTCACTAGCGCCCGAGTGCCATGATCTCAGATCTAAACTTATTATTGAATCATTATGATAGTATTGTTTGTGATCTTATCTGCAAGTTGTGTACACATATCATTGTCCGGATCCAAATGCCCCGACGTGACAATAATTGGGACAACCGGAGGGGATGGATGTGTTGTGAGGATCACATGTGTTCACGGAGTGTTAATGCTTTGCTCCGGTGATCTATTAAAAGAAGCACCTTAATTGCCAGCAGTTCCCTAGAGGCCCCGCTGCCACGGGCTGGATGGACAGAAGATGTTGTGCAAGTTCTCATTGCGAGCACGTATGACTATATATGGAGCACATGCCTAGGATTGTTTAGTACTTGGATGCTTATTATTATTTATCTGCAATGCCCTAGATCTTGAAGTTACATGTTTAGACTCGTCCATGCAACGCCTGTCCATCCATCCATATACCTACCGCACTCGAATCCCACTGTTTACCGTTACTGTTACTATTGCTTCTATTTCACTATTGTTGTTGCTTTGTTGTTGCTACTGATAAATTTTGTGAGCAAGAACTATTTCCAGGTGCAGCTGAACTGACAACTCGGTTGTTAAGGCTTGGAAGTATTCTTTGGCTCCCCTTGTGTCGAATCAATAAATTGGGTAATACTACCCGCGAAGACTGTTGCGATCCCCTACACTTGTGGGTCATCAAGACTATTTTTTGGCGCCATTGCCGGGGAGCATAGCTTTATTTGTAAGTTCACTTGGATCTGTTATTGTTCACTACTACTCCTTTCATCATGGGGAAGTCTCGTGATGGAAAGTTCCCTATTTTACCATCCACTACAAGAAGAGGTACAATCCTAAACACCTCTGTTGCTCTTGATTCACCGTCTGTTATAAGTAAGCTTGTCACACCACCACCACACATGCTACACACTGCTACTAGTACTGAATCTGAAACTGCTTTTGATGCCCATGATGTTACTTCTACTGTGTTTGATGCGAGTGGTTCATTAGGTCCTTTCCTAGATGCTACTATGGCTAGTCTAGGAAATACTGAAACTCCTAGTGAAGACACTATTACACCTGTTAGCTTGATATGTCAGAAACGTATCTATAATTTTTGATGCTCCATGCTTGTTTAGTATCTACTTTGCTTTGCTTTGTCTACACTTTGAGGTACTTTTTACATGTTTTCTGGTACTAACCTATTAACAAGTTGCCACAGTGCCAGTTGGCTGTTTTCTGCTATTTTTGGTTTCAGAAAAGCTAGTAAAGAAATATTCTCGAAATTGGATAGGACAAACGTCAAAGTCAATAACTTTTCGTGGGGAACAAGAAGTACAAAGGGGATACGAGGAAGCGGGCCAGGGCGGCCAAACCCCCCTAGGCATGGGTGGGCCCTACCCCGTGCCTAGGTAGGGTTTGACCCCCCTGGCCACCTCCTCGGCCTCCCCCTTCGCCTATAAGAAGCCCTCGATGCATAAACCCTAAGTACCCGATAAAATCTCCATGAAACCTTCTATAGCCGCCGCCACCGTCTTCCCTAGATCAGGGGAAACTAAAGTTCTTCCTGGCACCCTGCCGGAGGGGAGATCATCCCGGAGGCATTCTCTCCGGTTTGATGTGTGAGTAGTTCCACCTTGGACTATGGGTCCATGTAGTAGTTAGATGGTTGTATCTCCTCCTTTGTGCTTTCATGTATAGATCTTGTGAGCTCCGTTCATGATCAAGATCTAATCTATTTATAATCATGCATGTTGTGTTTGCGGGGATCCGATGGATATTGAGATTATTATGTTGGTTTGATTGATGGTTTTGTCTTTATGATTCTATCATGTCCGTGTTGTTTGTGATCTTGCATTCTATAATTTGTTTACCCTTCATGTGATCTTGCATTCTATCTCATAGGATCTTTCTGATTAGTAATTGCATTGTTATGCCTTGCTCGGTTCCTATCAATTGCCCTGCTATAATTTGTTTACCCTTCATGCCATGTTGTTTATCTAAGGAGAGCACCTCTAGTGAACTATGGACCCCGGTACAATCTTTACCATTGATACATCTTCCACTGTTACTTGTTTACTTGTTGCAAACCATTACCTTCCACACCATACGTTTAATCATTTGAGCAAACCGGTGAGCTTGACAACCTCACTGATTCGTTGGGGAGAAGTCTTGATTTTGTGTTGTGTAGGTCTCCGTGTTGCTTGCAACACCTGTGTGACGTTTCCTTCCTCCTTCCGGTTCGATAACCTTGGTATCTACTGAGGGAAAGCTTGCTGCCGTTCTCATCATACCTTGCTCTTGGGGTTCCCAACAAAGGCCTCTCTGACAGGCAATCAAGCTTTTTGGCGCCATTGCCGGGGAATAAAGAAAGAAGCTCCCAAGTCAACAAGGCGCCATCAAGGAGTCATCAACATAGCTCACGTGAGTCTAGTGAGAGTTATGATATTAATGATGGTTACATTGAGTTCACTAATGAATTTGTTGAAGAGTGCCCAAACACACATGGTACTAGTGCTATTAAGAGTCTCCTTGCTAGATGCACCATTATGTCTAAACTGTCCTCTGATCCTAAGTTTGCCACCTCTCCCATATATATTAAAGATAAAGACTATGATTTCTCTCTTAATTTATCTTATTTAGATATTGTTGAGAAAGAACCTTTTTTGTGGAACTGAAAATGAGAGTGTTGTGGCTCATATCAATGAGCCTTCTACTATGAGTGCTTTATTCTCTGATGATTTTAAGATGCGCAAATACTTTGTTACTAAGATCTTCCATTTTTCACTAAAAGGAGAAGCTAGGGCTTGGTTTAATAGATTACCTCCTGGTTCCATTGGTAGCCCTGATTGCTTGATTGCTTCTTTCTTCCAGAAATATTTTCCTTACAGTGCTAGACATGCTGCTTTGCAGAGACTTTTTGATTTTAAACATGGAGAAGAAGAGAAATTGCCTGAGTCATGGACAAGGTTCGGTGCCTTGATTCATGCACATCCTGGATGTCCATTACCTAAGAATGAGATTCTTGAAATTTATTATAATGGACTAACTGATGATTCTAGGACATACCTAGATAGCTTTGCTGATTGTGTTTTCAGGAAAAGAACTCCTACAGATGTTGAAGAATTAATGGCTAAGATAAGCAAGAATTATGATGATTGGACTTCAACTGAGCTAAATACACATGAGCCTATTACTCCTGAACCAATTGTGCATGAACCAGTTCCAACACCAACACCAAAGAAGAGGGGAGTTATTGCATTAAATGATAAAGTGATGAAGGAAGCTAAGAAATGTCTAAAGGAGAAAGGTATTAGAGCTGAAGATGTAAAGAATCTACCTCCTATAGAAGAATTATGTAAGCCAATTCCCCACGCATCTACTATTTAGGTACACTCTCTCCAACACTTTGATGAAGGTGATATTCCCTATGATAATCCTCCTGATCAATGCTTATAGGAACTTGACATTTTTATTGTTAAACAAGGTAATTTTAATAAACAAGTTCAGAATCATTTATTGGAAAACTCTAGAGCTATCCATGAGTTGAAAGATATTGTGGAAAGAACTTCTAATGATATTAAAATGCTTTGTAAACACTTTCAAATGGTTCAAACCCAACTTGATCAACTTGCTAAGGTACAAAAGGATATGCTAGTTAATGCCTCAAGAGATAAACATGCTTATGGAATTAGAACTAGGAGTGGTATAGCTACTCAAGATCCTTTATATCCCGAAGGATACCCTAAAAGAATTGAGCAGGATTCCCAACAAGGTGAAGATAGTGGTAGTCCTCGTAAGAGAAATAAAAAGAAACATAAGATAGTTGAAGAACCACTTGAACCTGTTGTAGATCCTAATAGTATATCTATCTCTGATGCTGAAACTGAGAGTGACAATGATAAAAATGATGCTCCTGATAAGGAGAAAGTTAAGAACCTGAGAAGCACACTAAGAACACTAGGTACACTAAGGAATATTTTATTGCTAAGAAACATGGTAGTGAGAGAGAACCTTGGGTGCAGAAACCTATGTCTTCTCCAGGTAAGAAACACAAGTCAAAGGAGGAAGAACACTACAACAAGTTTTGTGAGTGGATGAAACCTTTATTTTTGCAAATTCTTTTGACTGATGCTATTAAGTTGCCTCCTTATTCAAAGTATATGAAGGATATTGTCTCTAATAAAAGGAAGATTCCTAATGAGGAGATTTCTAATTTGCTTGCTAATTACTCCTTCAATGGTAAGGTTCCAAAGAAACTTGGTGATCCAGGTATACCAACTATTCCTTGCTCTATTAAGAATAATTATGTTAGAACTGCTTTATGTGATTGGGGAGCTGGAGTTAGTGTTATGCATTTTTCTCTCTACAAGAGACTCCGGCTAGAAAAATTGATACCAACTCATATATCTTTGCAAATGGCTGATAAGTCAACTACTATTCCTGTTGGTATATGTGAGGATGTTCCTGTTCAAGTGGCTCATAATTGCTTGGTTTTGACTGATTTTGTTGTGCTTGAGATGCCTCAAGATGATAATATGTCTATTATTCTTTGGATACCTTTTCTTAACACTGCAGGTGCTGTTATTAATTGCAATCAAGGAAAAGTAACATTCAATATTGATGACAAAGATCACACTATTTATTTTCCCAAGAAGGTTGTTAAGAGCTATTGCCTGAATTCCATTGAAAATATTGAGAGCATCAAGGTTGGAGAAATATATTGTCCCATTCCACAAGAAAATTTTGAAACTATTATGATTGGGACCATTGCTATCAAGTATGAGGTAACATAATCACCTTGTGGAATGCAAAGTTTTGTTTCATATAAGATTGTTTTGGTAACAAGACTTGATCAACCTTTTTAACAAAAGGATTTTTATGAACAAAATAATGTTTTCACTGTGGTTATACTTGCTTTCTTTTACTTTCCTCTTTCCTAGTATTTGCCTTTCTTTTGCTAGCTTTAGTTTTGATAGTTGTTTGCTTGTTAGTTTGTCTTAGAACTTCTGTAGTTTGGCTTTTGATTTGCTTTTGCTTCTTCTGAAAAAACTGTTTCTGCGAGAAAATCAATTTTCATACCCTGAAAATTGGCCAAAAATAAAGTTTCCCAAAAAATCCCAAAAAATTCAAAATAAATCTTTCATCGAAAAAAGGGGCAGAGGGACGCCTGAAGTAACCTAGGGGGCCACCCCAGTCCACCACACCATGGTACGCGTGGCCTACCTGTGGGTGGCGCCTAGGGGGGTCTGGCCCACCTGGGCCCCTTCAAGGTGCCCCCTCACAGCCATCTTCTTTATCTCTCCCGAAAAACACCGGAAAACTTGTTCAAGATCGAGTTCTTGCTGTTCTTGCTCGTGATTTTCGATCTCCTTGCCCAGCCCATCTTTGCTTCTGATTTTTGGAGGGATTGCTCCTTGGTATGTGCCTCCTCCACTTGTCCAATTAGATTTGTGATTGATAGATTGTATCTTGAGTATTTTGTTGCTATAGGTGACAGGTTGTGGCATCCCGCAAAACCACTACTAGAAAATCGCGTTGTTTTTGTGCATTGCATCATCATGACCGCATGCTCATGTCATCATGCCACATTGCATTTGAGCATCGTCATCATCATGCATATTAATTTGCCTAAAAACTATTTGCGAAAGACAATCGTTTTCTAAAATTAACCCTCCTTCTATTTCAAATTAAACCCCCGGATGCTTACGGATATTTTTGTTTGTGTAAAATATATTTATAAAAGCTTATTGCAAAAATTAAATAAAAATTATATTATTTTAGTGGGCGATGAGCGGGCCGAATCGACCAACGACCACCCCTAAATACAAACAGTCCACCTAAAATCCTCGGCTACCAATCCTATCCTACCCACACACCCTCTCCACCTCACCCCACCCAATCCCCACCGACACCTCACCCTTCCTTCCCCCACCCACTCACACGCCACGTCACCCAGCCACCTCTCTCTCTCACCCCACTCCTCTCACCCCTCAGCCCACACACACACACCCAGGTCCCACACACTCCCACGCCCCAACCGCCGCACCACCCCCGACTCGGCCCACCTCCCCGATCCCCACGCCACCGGCCCTGTTCTTCTTCCTCCTCCTCCTCTCCCTTCCCCGACCAAGACGCGACCTGCTCGCTTTCTCCACATGCCGCCCGCCTTCTCCTCCCCACTCCAGTGCCGGCCTCCACCGTCCTCGCCTCTCCTCCCCGCTCGCCGCGGCATGGCGTCGCCTCGCGCCCACCCGCGCCTCCTTCCTCGCCGCGCCAAGCTCTCCTCCGGCAGCCCGCCGCCGCCGCCAGGCCGCCGGTGCCGCCTCGCTCCGCCGTCTCCTCCGGCGCCGCCTCGCTCGCGACCCTTCCTTCTTCGCTCCTCGCCTGAAGCGCTGCCCGGCCAGCCGCCGCCGCCGCCCGCCGCCGGTCCTCCCGCTCCACCCGTTCCCCCTTCGTCATCCACGCCATGCCCTCCGCCACGGGAGGCCCCGAGCTGCCTCGCCGCCGCGACCCTCCCCCTCTCCTCCAAGCTCGCCGCCGCCTCTGGCCGGAGTCCGCGCCACGCCGACCTCGCTGCCGCCGCCGTCCGGCCTCCTCAGCGGGCCCGCACGCCGTCCTCGCCTTCGCCCCGCCGCCTCGCCGCTGCCAGCGGCCGCTGCGGCGCTCAGCATCGATGCCGAGTTCCTCTTCCTCGGCGGCTGTCGACCCTGCGTAGCACCGACCGTGGCATCCGTCTCTCCTTGCTCGAGCCCCTCCGATATTCAGTTGGTGCGGCGACGATGGTTGTCAAGATGGATTGGTGGTGATGTAGTTGTGCTACTCCTCCGACTCAAGACCAGAAGCTAGACCGGGCCCTTCTCAAGCTCGATGGATATCAAGGCCGCTACACCAAGTACAAGTGCACAGGAAGACCGTTGGTGCCTACCCAAGCTGTCATCGGTACCAAAGCCAGAACCACAAGACCTTCACGGAAACCGAACCCGTCGGCACGTCATGATCTTCCTCGTGGAGGCCGACCTCGTTGACCCCCGAAGACCGATCCTGGCGTCCGAGACCCCGAGACCGAACCCGAACCATAGCACGCCAAGTTCTACTTCCAACGAGTTGACCGATGATCGAGATGGCACCCCAAGGTCTTCATCCCGGTGCGACAAGTACTTCCTCGAAAACGCCAGGATCTTCATCCCGAACGACAAGTCCGACCCGAACCACAGACCCGACAAGGTCCTCGTGACGACAAGAACGACCTCGACCCGGAAGAATCCGATGCGCCCCCGACACCGAACCGAGTACTCCTTCCCGGACCCGAACCCCGGTACCGGACAAGTTCGCCATCAACCTCGAGAACCCCGACACGGAACAACAAGACCGCCACACGGACGCGAACCCCAAGACCCTGAGGCCCCGAACCGAAGACCGATCCGAAGCGCCGAGACCTCCGACAGGGAACCGACCAGTTCGCCGAGAACCGCACCCGAACCTGAAGCACGACAAGATCTGCCCCGTTGTTCGAGAACGTTTCCGCCGAGACCGACCCGTCGAACCCTGAACCCTGAGACCAACCCCGAACCTCGGAACCCCAAGTTCGTCGAGACCCCCTGATGTGTGAACCCCTTCCCGAAAACCCTATTTTATAATATATACAACTTGTCGCCTATTAAATGTTCATGCATGCATACTTGCTATGTGGGTTGGGGGCCTTATGCCGATTCACCTAATAATTAAATATGGGGCCCATATGCGGGCAAATCTAGCCTTATATTGGCCTCATTTAAATTTGTGTAGCGAACCGGTAACTCATCTTGCCTTGTTATTACAACATTTAAAATGCGGGGTATCTAAACAACTAGAACCATATATTTAATGGTCGGGACCCCGGTCCCACTTAATATTGCCTTATTGCATCACACCTTTGCCATGTCATACATCATACATGCATCATGCCGATCTTCTGCCGTTGTATTAAATATTGCATCCGGTGTTCATTCTAGTGTTTTGCTTCTTCGCGGATAAGGCCGTTGAGTTGATGTGAGCTTCGCCCCGATCTTCGGATGAACCTTCGACAATGTTTTCAGGCGAGCATCTCCCCCTTTCTACCTATCTTACTTTTATAGTATTTATTCCCTCCTGTTGATCTATTGCTATCTGTGTTGCGATGCTTTAGTTTCGTATCCGTGATATCCCGTGCCCTATATCGCCTTGGACACATCCTATTACCGTTGTTTGGTAGATAGTTGGACTTGCGCATCGTAGTCGCTTGCTCAAGTGCCGTTGCGTGTCGTCAAGTGCCACAGTTGTTGGTGTTTTGCCGCATGTTTGATGTTGAAGATGATCATGGCTTTACTTATCGTTGACGGTAATTCCTGTTTAATAACTAAAATTGAAGTAAGCAGAGGCATCGGTGGGTGATAGATAATATTTGGTTTAACGCCCACTTGTGTCCCGTAGGACCCGAGTACTTGATACATTCCTTGATTTATCGCTATCCACATCCGGAGGATTATGGGACCCCCGAGCGAGCATGATTCATTCTTATTTCTTGGGGCCACAAACTAGTTTGAGGTTTTATTTACTATCCTGTACTTATGCCATGCTACTACGTATTTATGTTTGTACGAGGAGCACCTTTGTCTTGTTTAGGATCGTGGCACGATTCCGCGGTGTCGACAAGCCCAGCCACACTTCGGGTTCCCGATCGTTCACCGTCCCACAACCTTAAGTCCGTCTCGAGCCGGCCCGCTATGGTCTACTTTAAGGGGTGGCCCCCTGAAATATTTCTGAATCCTGTGATTGCTTTGTCGTGAAAGCATCGTTGGGTTTTGATTTGGTTTTTCCGAGGTTGATCGAGTGTGTGTTGCTATTTGTGCACCCCGGCCGGCTAAAACTTTCTGAAAGCCGTGTCCGCGGTTATGGACGACTTGGAGCACAAGATTCTCGATCATAGACAAGCATAACTAAAGTAGTACTATAAATTTGACTTTATAATGACTAGTAATCAGCTTCACTATAATGGAATGGCTAAATAATACTCACAATTGCTTGCTTGAGTGTCGCTGCGACCATTGTACTGACTAGTAAGTAGGGCAACCACAACGGCTAAATAAAAGTACCAACAACTGCTTTGGGTTTTGGTTATCTCATGTAATTGCATCCGATTAGTAAGTGTTGCAACTACAATGGAAAGGTTAAATAAAAGTGCCCATCGCTTACTTTATCGGGATGATTATCTATACGACTAGTAACTCATAACGATAATGAATAAATAAAGCGCCAACGGTGTGAGTTCCTCGGTTGACTTCCTCGTTTGGTTTTAGGGAAACACCAGATGGGTTTGTTTGATGGTAGTATCGGGTTGGTTCGAATAGGTCTTTCTTACCCCTCTCGATAGTCGCCAGTTATATCGAGTCTCTATAGGTTGTTTAGTGCATCTTTGCCGCCGCTTGATCCACCATACCTATGTAGGCGAGGACCGCCGATTCCAGCCTCGCCGTGTCTTGGCCTCGATCGACGCCTCTCTTTTCCTTTGCCCTTTGTCGGCACCCCTTTTGTTTAAGGGTTTTGAGATCGGCGTCGTTAGCGGGGTTACCCTTCCGGCTTTGGGCAGGTTATGGACGCCATTGGTTATTCTTCAGGGCTCTTAGCCCCCTTTGCATCTTGTCCGTAGTCGGACGCTCTATCATTTTCAAGGTGATTTGGATCTTTGTATATTATATTTGTATTCTTGACTCATGGAGTCGTGTTGTATATATATCTGTTCTGTGGGTCCCATCGAGGACTGTTGTGTAATGTTATTACTTCGTTTTCCACCCGCACGAAAGTGCCTGGTGGGCACCTTTGAATCGTTTCTATGCGGGTTTGGCGGGAATCGCTGAAACTTGCATAGGGTCGATTTTGAGGGTGTTACACAGGTTGTGTGAGCTTGCATGATTGTTCTATGCTCAGAGATTTCATTTTGATTCATGTGTAGCCCTCTAACAAGTTCCTATAGTAGTTGCTCATCATTTATCAACTTAGAAATCACTTGGTTTGATGCTTGTCTAAAATTTCAGAAAAGAGAGGTCATGGACCACCACACATTTGGTGAAATATTTGAGGGTGATGCACCTAGAAGGGCAAGGCTTCCAAGTTCATCCACAAGTGTCAGGCCCTCATACAATGAGTATCTCATCACTCCTTGATTTGGTGACGAGGGAGATGAGGGGGATGCGCATCCCTCCGCCTTTCCTTTCCAAACCTTCTTGTGGGCTGCTGGGATTCTTGATGATTTTATGACCTTGGTTCGGAGGGCTGGTCTAACAAGTCTTATGCAGGATGAGAGCGTGCAATATGCTACGCTCACTAAAAAAATTGTGGAGAGCTTCTCCTTCACTAACAACTTGTTTCATCCAGATGTTTCTTTCAAAGTTTATGGCAGGTCTTACCATATGACATTGAAGAAATTTTGTGAAGCTCTAGGACTTGGTACAGCTGGGTCAACAAAGAAGATTCTAGCTCAACCCGCAGATTTGTTGGAGCTCTATCGCAGAATAACCAACGATGATAACCGTAGAGCTCAACGGGGAAAGATAAGAAACATTCAGCTTCCAGCCACCAGGTACTTCACTTACTATCTTGCCACTAGTGTTCTTGGTAGGGAGAAAACTAGTAATATTTCCAGTTATCATTTGGCTTTCTTAGCTACTGCGCTCTGATGACCCACAAGTGTAGGGGATTGCAACAGTCTTCGCGGGTAGTATTACCCAATTTATTGATTCGACACAAGGGGAGCCAAGAATACTTGCAAGCCTTAACAACTGAGTTGTCAGTTCAGCTGCACCTAGAAATAGTTCTTGCTCACAGAAGTTTATCAGTAGCAACAATTTGTAGTAGCAACAACAAAGAAACAGCAACAGTGAAATAGGAGCAGTAGTAACAGTAACGGCAACAGTAGAATTCGAGTGCGGTAGACATAGGTGTGAGACCCTGGCGCATGGCTCAATAGGATTGATAGGAAAACCCATACCAACAAGTTGCAACTTCTTTTCCGGAAGCTCATTCGAAAAGAACTCTAAGGTTAAGCGTGCTTGGCCTAGAGCAATTCTAGGATGGGTGACCGACCGGGAAGTGGGTAACCGGGTGCTCATGAGTGAGGACAAAGTGCGCAGAAAAGACTAGTGTTGGTCTGTGGGGCTAGTCTAGAGATCCTATTGAGCTGCCAGAAGTGACAGCCGTCGGTCCGGAGTGGCCGGGGGTGTTACAAGTTGGTATCAGAGCCGACCCTCGCGGTTAAACGGGCGTGTGCGGGTCAGTGGCGGACATGTGGCGCATGGCGCGTGTGGCCCGGAGTGGACACGGCATGGCACATGTGCCGGCACTGGACGCACAGACGTGTGCCAAGAGGGGACGTTCCTGGCTTGTGGTTGATCGACGAGGACGTCGATCTTCTAAGGGTGGGTGTATGTGAGACCCTGGCGCATGGCTCAATAGGATTGATAGGAAAACCCATACCAACAAGTTGCAACTTCTTTCCTAAGCTCATTCGAAAAGAACTCTAAGGTTAAGCGTGCTTGGCCTAGAGCAATTCTAGGATGGGTGACCGAGGGAAGTGGGTAAGGTGCGCATGAGTGAGGACAAAGTCTTGTGAAAAGACTAGTGTTGATGCGTGGGGCTAGTCTAGAGATCCTATTGAGCCGGCGACATTGCATTCGAGTGGCCGGGGGTGTTACAATAGGGATGAATGGACGGGCGTTGCATGGACGAGTCTAAACATGTAACTTCAAGATCTAGGGCATTGCAGATAAATAATAACAAGCATCCAAGTACTAAACAATCCTAGGCATGTGCTCCAAATATAGTCATACATGCTTACAATGAGAACTTGCACAACATCTTCTGTCCAGCTAGCCCGTGGCAGCGGGGCCTCTAGGGAACTACTAGCAATTAAGGTGCTCCTTTTAATATATCACCGTAACAAAGCATTAACACTTCGTGAACATATGTGATCCTCACACCACAACCATCCCCTCTGGTTGTCCCAATTATTGTCACTTTGGGGCCTTTGGATTCGGACGATGATATGTGTATACAACTTGCAGATAAGATCACAAACAATACTATCATAATGATTGAATAATAAGTTCAGATCTGAGAACATGGCACTCGGGCCCTAGTGACAAGCATTAAGCATAACAAGTTGCAACAAAGTCAAATAGCACTAATAGAGATACTAGGCACTATGCCCTAACAGATCTTATTCGATTACATGATAGAACTCATACAATCCCTACCATCCCCAAACCTACATCGGGGGATTACTCACTCATGGATGAGGGAAACATCGGTGGTTGATGGAGATGCATTGGTGATGACGATGGCGATGATCCTCTCCAAATTCCCCGTCCTGGCAGGGTGCCAGAACGGAGTTTCTAGATCCAAATCTTGGTTTCTGGTGGCGGCAGCGGAGCGGAACTCTTTCTAGAAAACTATCGAACCCCCCTTGGTTTTTAGGTTGAAAGGCAACTTATAGGCGCAGAGGGAGGCCGAGGAGCTACCTGGGGTGGCAGCACCCCCACCAGGCGCGGGGTCGGGTGGGCATGTGCCTGGGGTGGGTCTGGGCCCCCCAGGACTCCCCTCCGTCTCTTCTTCTGGCTCCGTGGATCTTCTGGTGAAATATAATTTTGGCATATTTTTCCTTATAGTTCATTTTCTGCACAAAAACAAGACACCAAGGTAATTCTGCTGAAAACAGCGTCAGTCCGTATTAGTTGTATCCAAATCACACAAGTTTAGAGAAGAAACAATACCAAAGTGTTCGAGAAAGTAGATACGTTTTGGACATATCAGGAAAAGAGAGAGAGATCCCTCTCCCCCAAACCACTTTGTTCAGTATTTCTCAGGGACCTTTGTCACGCTCCAAGGAGGATATGGATGAGATGCTGCGCTCTCTTGCCTTCCATGGGTACTATCAGGAGGAAGCACCCTCTTATGACCCCGCGGTGCACTACACAGGGGAATCCTCGAGCTCGTACCAGGACGAGGGAGCCGCCTCGTCATATTACGGAGGTGCATCTACTTGGGCACCATAGGATTGAGCCCCACTTAGGCCAAAATCCTAAGCTTGGGGGGAGGTATACCGACATCACACTCATCTATATATCATGTTCGGTCGGTTCTTTGTATATACATTGTTTCGCTTTCATTTTGGTTTTTGTTGCTTCTTCTAAAAAAACACAAAAACACCAAAAATATTTTCGTTGTTTCTCTTGGTTTGTTTCTTTGCTTTGGTTTGCCTTAAAAGAAAAATCCAAAAAGATTTTGCTTTGGTTGGTTTGTTTTTGCTTTGCTTGTTTTTGCTTTGTTGGCTTGTTTGAAAAATCGAAAACACCAAAAATATTTGTTCTTCTTCTTTGGTTTTGTGAGTTCTTTGTAGGGTTCAGCCGTCCCCAGTGGATTTTGGTTTCATGTTATTATTCAAGTCACACAAGTGAAGGGCAATAATGAAGATTAAGACAACTTGAGGAGTGGTAAGAGGCTGGTAACAAACTCTATTTGTTTCATTTTTGTACATATACTCATCATTGTGAGCATGCTTAGTCTGTTCATGGTAAGGAGTGTGTTACTGATGGATGCTCAGTAGTTTTTTCTTGTCTATCATTATCTCCAGCTTGCTAATAGTTTGTAGCATGTCATATGAATGTTTGCTTGCATTGTTTTATGCATATTTTGGTAAATGATATTGTGGTATCCCCTCCTCTGAAAGTTTCCTGTGAACCGACTTGGCACATGCTCACGCATGCATATGGATAATCAATAGTTAGTAAGCCTCGATGTTTTATTTTGCCTCAAAGTTCTTGTATCACTTTCATGCCATAATTAGTCCAGTTTTGTTGCAAGCATGATTATGACAATTATTGCTCTCTCGGTTGTCGCTCTCTCTCTTTTGCTAGCCTTCACTTGCACTGAGTATGAGCTCTACCTGTGCTTCCAACTCCCCAAAACCAATATTGCCAACTGTGTCCACCATACCTACCTATTAGCATCATTTGCTATTTTAGTGCATATTCAATATGCCTTGTTTTCTTCCAAATAGAATGTTTGTCTGTTTTGAGAAAGTTAGTTAGTAAAGCTCTCACGAACTTGATGGCACACTTTATTCCTTGCACTTAATAATCCTGAACCATTGTGACTTGTCCATGAAAGTTATATGCTTGCAAATTATATGTCGGGAGTCAGCAGAACCGTGCTGTCACGGGGAACGCTTTCAACACTTTTTGGATATCCTATCCATTTGATACTTTGCTATTTTGTTTACAGATGTCTATGATGTGAAATAAAAGGGGATCTTGTGAGTTCATGGAGTCTATACATTGTGTTAGAGAAACGCCTAGGCCGCTAGCCTAAGTTATGCCTAATCATGGTGGAAACTTGCAGCATCACCATAATGAGCATTCCATGTAGAATCCTCAATAAAAATCTATGCACATAGTAAATAAAAAGATCGTTGAGATGCTCATTGTCTGCTTGCCTTGTCATTTTGATCACGGGATAGCTCCTGTATCATGTGCAAGGGGTACCCCGTTGGCGGTTCTCTATGATATGCGTGTATTTAAAATGACAAGAACTTACAGGTAACCAAAGTTGAGTAGCATGCGGAGTTGCCCTCGTATTCAAGGGACTTGGGATTTTCAGTCTATGGTCTGTCAAGCATATGATTCAGAGTGGACCTCACTTTCACCTTAACCACATGAAGATGCCTATGATAGGGGCAATGAGAGCTCAAAGCTAATGAGTACCTTCCTTTCAGCATTAGGAAGCCTTTCAAACTTTTCAAAACCGTTTTCACAACCTTGTTGAGTCACCACTTATTCGATGAGCACCTTCTTGAGAGCATAATTGTCATTCTTGTGTTTGTCTCAAAACTTGGTTAATTATGCCATGACTTTGATGCTTGTATCTCTGATATCTTTACCTCTAGTCCTCAGTTGAACTTCAGAGGTGCCTTGGCATTTATATTGTGCTCTACAAACAAAGGCAAGCGAGATACCACTCTATCATACCTTACTATAAGCATTGCAATGTTGCTTATGTTTATGTTTCATGCTACTTATTATTATTGAGTTGGTTCCTCTTCATAGCTTGCAATGACTATTGAGTGACTTAGTGGCATACTTCTTATTATGAATGGTTTAAGCATCTACTCCTGTGCTGAGAATATATACATCATATGAAGCAAATGTGTTCGTGAAAGTTCTTTTATCACACTCAGTTTTCATCTGAATTGCTTGAGGACAAGCAATAAGCTAAGCTTGGGGGGAGTTGATACGTCTAAAACTTATCTACTTTCCCGAACACTTTTGCTATTGTTTCTCCTCTAAACTTGTGTGATTTGGATACAACTAACACGGACTGACGCTATTTTCAGTAGAATTACCTTGGTATCTTGTTTTTGTGCAGAAAATCAACTATCAAGAAAATTCCCGAAAAATATGCCAAAAATTATATTTCACCAGAAGACCCACGGAGCCAGAAGAAGAGACGGAGAAGGGGCCTCGGGGGCCCACACCCCTGCCAGGCGCAGGCCCACCTCTGGCCACGCCTAGGGGGGGTGCAGTCACCCCAGGCACCCCCTCGGCCTCCCTCTACGCCTATAAGTTGCCTCTCGACCTAAAAACCGAGGGGGGTTCGATAGTTTTCCAAAAAGAGTTCTGCTCCACCGCCGCCACCAGAAACCAAGATTCAGATCCAGAAACTCCGTTCTGGCACCCTGTCGGGACGGGGAATTTGGAGAGGATCATCGCCATCGTCATCACCAACGCATCTCCATCAACCACCGATGTTTCCCTCATCCATGAGTGAGTAATCCCCCGCTGTAGGCTTCGGGATGGTAGGGATTGTATGAGTTCTATCATGTAATCAAATAAGATCTGTTAGGGCATAGTGCCTAGTATCTTTATTAGTGCTATTTGACTTTGTTGCAACTTGTTGTGCTTAATGCTTGTCACTAGGGCCCGAGTGCCATGATCTCAGATCTGAACTTATTATTGAATTGTTATGATAGTATTGTTTGTGATCTTATATGAAAGTTGTGTACACACATCATTGTCCGGATCCAAATGCCCCGACGTGACAATAATTGGGACAACCGGAGGGGATGGCTGTGGTGTGACAATAATTCACGGAGTGTTAATGCTTTGCTCCGGTGCTCTATTAAAAGGAGCACCTTAATTACCAGTAGTTCCCTAGAGGCCCCGCTTCCACGGGCTGGCGGGACAGAAGATGTTGTGCAAGTTCTCATTGCGAGCACGTATGACTATATATGGAGCACATTCCTAGGATTGTTTAGTACTTGGATGCTTATTATTATTTATCTGCAATGCCCTAGATTTTGAAGTTACATTTTTAGACTCGTCCATGCAACGCCCGTCCATCCATCCCTATACCTACCACACTCGAATCCCACTGTTTACCGTTACTATTACTATTGCTTATGTTTCACTGTTGCTCTTGCTTTGTTGTTGCTACTGATAAACTTCTATGAGCAAGAACTATTTTCAGGTGCACCTGAATTGACAACTTAGTTGTTTAGGCTTGCAAGTATTCTTTGGCTACCCTTGTGTCGAATCAATAAATTGGGTAATACTACCCGCGAAGACTGTTGCGATCCCCTACACTTGTGGGTCATCACAATCTCATGTCCCTTGAGTACGAGGGACGTTCCTCATGCTACTCAACTTTAGTCACAAGCACACTTGTGCTTGACGTGGGAGCACTTTGTTGGAAACCCCAAGAGCAAGGTGTGATGAGCACAGCAGAAAGTCTTTCCTCAATAGAGACCGAGGTTATCGAACCAGAAGGAGGAAGCAAACGTCACACAGGTGTTGCAAGCAACGCGGAGACCTGCACAACACAAACTCAAGAATTTGCCCCAACGAACAGTGAGGTTGTCAAGCTCACGAGTTTGCTGTAACAAAGGATTAAACGTATGGTGTGGAAGGTAATGGTTTGCAGCAAGTAAACAAGTAACAACGGAAGATGTATCAATGGTAAAGATTGGACCGGGGTCCATAGTTCACTAGATGTGCTCTCCTTAGATAAACAACATGGCATGAAGGGTAAACAAATTACAGCGGGTCAATTGACAGGAACTGAGCAAGGCATAACAATGCAATTACTAGTCCGAAAGATCCTATGAGATTCGATTGGGCAATACAACAAGGTACATAGACCGCCATCCAACTGCATCTATGACTAGAAGTCAACCTTCAGGTTATCATCCGAACCCCCTCTAGTATTAAGTTGCAAGCAACAAACAACTGCTTTAAGCAAAGTGTGTAAGGTAAACAGTCCACATGTTCCATAAACAAGAGATTGTTGTTTTCTCCCTAGTAGCAACAACACATCTACAACCGAAGAGATTTCTGTGACTTCCCTTGGAAACTAGAGGCATGAACCCACTATCGAGCATAAATACTCCCTCTTGGAGTCACTAGCCACTACTCGGCCAAGATAGATACTAACAACGGAGAGCATGCAAGATCACAAACAACACAGACATGATAGAATCATAAAGGCAAAACCATTAATCAAACCAACATAATAATCTCAATATCCATCGGATCCCTGCAAACACAACATGCATGATTACAAATAGATTAGATCTTGATCATGAACGGAGCTCACAAGATCTATACATGAAAGCACAAGGAGGAGATACAACCATCTAGCTACTACATGGACCCATAGTCCAAGGTGGAACTACTCATGCATCATACCAGAGAGAAGGCCTCCGGGATAATATCCCCTCCGGCAGGGTGCCGGGAAGAACTTCAGATCCCCCCGATCTAGGGATGACAGTGGCAGCGGCTACAGAAGGTTTCGTGGAATATTGATCGGGTACTTAGGGTTTTTGCATCGAGGGCTTCTTATAGGAGAAGGGGGAGACCAAGGAGGTGGCCAGGGGCCCCACACCCTTCCTAGGCGCGGGGCAAGGCCCACCCGCAGGTGGGCCCTGCCCCGCACCTAGGCATGGTGTCGCTGCCCTGGCACGCCTCTCCGTCTCCCCTCTGGACTTCTTGTTCCCCACGGAAAGTAATTGACTTTGACGTTTGTCCCCTCCAATTCCGAGAATATTTCTTTACTAGCTTTTTTGGAACCAAAAACAGCAGAAAACATGCAACTGACACTGTGGCAACTTGTTAATAGGTTAGTACCAGAAAACATGTAAAAAGCACCTCAAAGTGTAGACAAAGCAAAGCAAATTAGATACTAAACAAGCATGGTGCATCAAAAATTATAGATATGTTTCCGACATATCAAGCATCCACAAGCTTAACTCCTTCTCGTCCTCGAGTAGGTAAGTGATAAAAGAATAATTTTTGAGGTGACATGCACCTTCACAATGAAGATCTAACCATTTGCAAGCATTGAAAGCTGGGATCAAAGAACTCTAAACATGATCATGAATGATGGAGTTCTAACAATAGGACATAGTAACTATGCATGCAACATGAAAGGCTACAAACAAAGATCATGAATAACATGCATTGAAAAACGTTTGTTTGTTTCACATACAGAAAACATGACATAGTGGCAATCAGCTTGTCCCTCATAGAGTAGCAAATAGATGCATAGGACACCTTCAAAGTTCACAAGTAATATCACAATATGCATCAATCAATAAGCTTTGGAACATTGCACACGGAATGACAACTATGCTCTCTTAATGGTGCCTAAAGGTAGAAGGTGGAGACTCAATATAATGGTGGAAGAAAATCCTTTTATCAAGAAAGGAGGGATTTCAAGTTTCAAAAAGAGCTCCCAAAAATTATGGTACTTGTTAGCTTTTAGCCCGCATTGCCCCTATCATAAGCATCTTGAAGTGATTAAGGTTAAAGTGAACAAAGATGGAGTATATGCTTGACGAAGTATAAGTTGGCAATCTCAAGTCCCTTGAATATGAGGGCCACACATCATGCTACTCACCTTTAGTCACCTATAAGTTCTTGTCATTGTAAGTATTTGCAAGTCATAGAGAACTGCCAACGAGGTACCCCTTGCACATGGTACATGAGCTATCCCATAACCAAAATGACAAGGTAAGCAAACAATGAGCATCTCAGCAATCTTATTATTTACCATGAGAATATGGTTGTTTTTTCTCTCTTTCCTATTTTCTCAATGTGTCTCTTTTTTTATAAGAAGAATGCTTCATAGATGTCACTATGGTGATGCTGCAAGTTTCCACCATGATTAGGCATGGCTTAGGCTAGCGGCCCAGGCGTTTCTCTAACACAGAATACAAACTCCATGGACTTACAAGTTCACTTTTTATTTCACACCGGTGACATCCATAGACAAAATAGCATGATATCAACTGAGTACAAAGTACAAGTGCAATGTTGAAAACGTTTCCCGTGACAGCACGGTTCTGCTAATTCCAACGTATAAGTGCAAGCATATACAACATAGAAGACACAATGGTTCAAGTTTATTAGGGGAAAGGAATATAAAGTGTTCCATAAAGTTTGTGAGGGCTTTAATCACTAAGTTTTCACATAACAAAATAGTTTTTAATTGGAAGATAGCTGAAAACAAGAATATACTTGGAATGGTGTAACACACCATGCATAGGAATTTATAGTGGACACTTTGGAATAACTTAGTTTCTTGTAAGTTGGAAGCATGAGTAGAGCTTACTCATACAAGTGGAGGCTAGCAAAAGACTGGGAGCAACCAACTAAGAGAGCAATAATGGCTATAATCATGCAGTGCAACAAGGCATTACTAATCAAAGCAAAGAGTGGTACTACAAGTCAAGGACTAAATGATAATAGAGGATAATGGTGACTTGTGAGAGTCATAACATGGTGTGAGCATGTACCAAGTCAACCCAAGCAAAACATCAAAGGAGAATACCACAATACTATGCTTTTTGCATGCTAAAACAACACATAATTTCTTCAAGGCACAATAAGCAATCCCAATTGTTGGAACAAGACATGATACAACAATAATCACTAAGCATAAGATAAAAACAACACCTAGCATGTCATGCTAGAGTCTAAGTCACAGTCAATGCAAGCTCCTCTTGCACTTACAAGCAAAAACTTACTACTCATTTCCAACACCAAGCAACTTATTTGGAAAACAGCACAGCGAGAGCGCGGGTCCAAACTACTCAAGAAGAACAAAATAAGCAAAGCAAACGAAAACTAAGACGCTCAAAGAAAAACACAACTGTGCATGAAACAATAAAAACGAAGTGTCTAGACAGACCTAGGCTTTTTATTGATGAAGAAGGGGATGCCTTGGGCATCCCCAAGCTTTGACGCTTGTACCTCTTGGATATTTCTTGGGGTGACACCATGGTGGCATCCCCAAGCTTGAGCTTTTGTCCATTCTTCATCTCATTACATCATTCTCTCTCTACACCTGATTTTTTTTCTTCATACAAATCTTCACATAATCTTCATTAGCAACATTAGCTTATTCAAAAGATATTAGA
This sequence comes from Avena longiglumis, assembly GCA_030063025.1. Classification (NCBI taxonomy): domain Eukaryota; kingdom Viridiplantae; phylum Streptophyta; class Magnoliopsida; order Poales; family Poaceae; genus Avena; species Avena longiglumis. The sequence continues at coordinate 463,675,441 of CP125974.1, forward strand.
CCTCTGGAAAAGCTTTGGAACAGCAAGGCTTTTCACTAAAAACACAAGCTACTATAGTAACTCCTTCAAAAATCTCAATTCACCTAAAGAGAACTCAAAAAGGAATCAATAAGAAGCAAATGCAAATAATGGCGTAAATGTCAAAAGACCAAAGCGGTAGAAACCGATTTTTCGAACATCTTCTGTTGCTCAAATCAAAGTGTTGAACTAACAAAAGTTATCTAACATACTAGGGGATTTATTCGTAAATTTTGAGCTTAATCATAGTTAGAGAGACTCCTCACAATTTTTTTTGGTGGATGACAAAAATCTGTTTCGGGACAGCAACTCCCCAAATCTTACTTCCCTCTCATTAGAGGTCATTATTGGCACAAAAAGCAAACAAAACGTATAAGGAGAGGTCATTACTGAAGTAATAACTTCCTATACTCAAGGAATCTCTTGGGTTATCTCCCAATAAGTACTTTTCTTTAACACCTTTAAGTTAGGCACAAGAAGCAAGAAGAATCAAGTATTTTCAAATGAAGCATTACCCCTCTTGTTCTTTCCTTTCTTACCTTTATTCTTCTCTTTAGGGAAGATATGATTTCTTACCGGAGGATCAGAGTGCATAATGCCCTTTCCCACATCTATTACCGCTCCAAGGTGTTTCAGTAGGGATCTTCACAGTGTAATTTGTCCTTTGCCTACACATTCAATAACAAGATAATCAGTAGACACCATTTTCCCTGAGATTTTTGTAAACACACCTTCAGCTATTCCAATGGGAAATAGGGTGGCATTGTTAGTAAGAGAGATTTCCTCCCCTCCTCCAGAAAGCCCCCAAAGACACAAAGAATCATAAATATCTTTAGGCATGAGACAAAATTCAGACATGATATCACAACAAGCATCAAAAAGTGTAGTATTTATAGAGAATTTGATTGTGGGAAACCACTTTGAAGGCTCAAAATTTATGGGAACATAATCATGGTAAGACCTAAGCATGTGATAACAACTATTCATAGAAGCAATGCTGGTCTCAAGAGTGTTCAACCTAGCAAAAATATTTGTGAAAGATGAATCAGACTTGCCAGGTGTATCATAAATTGCAATCAACTTCTTTATGGCATCAAAAGCTTCATCCTCAGTACATTGAAAAAATATCCTTTTCAGCCATAGCATCCAAAGCATATCTATAATGAAGAGTAATACCGTGGTAGAAACTATTGATAATCATGCTAAGACTCATCTTAGGCTCGGTTTCCCTCTATAAAGTGGAGATATCTTCTTAGGCTCGGTTTCCCTCTATAAAGTGGAGACTCATCTTAGGCTCGGTTTCCCTCTATAATGAAGAGTAATATCTAGACCAAGCTTCTTTAAAACTCTCTTCACTTTTTTTGCTTTAAAGTGGAGATATCTTCCATAGGTGAAATAAAGATTGGTCCAAAACCAGCCATGGTGGCAACTAAAGTAGGAACTAATTTTTTTGTGTTTTTGAATAAAGAAAGCAAACCAAACTAGACTATTTTTTTTTTGAAAAGACGCAAACAAAACCAAGCAAAAGAAACAAAGCAAACTAAAAACAAAGTAAAGAGAAAGGAAGCGAAAGACTCCCCTAGTGAAGACGTCCTTAGCCTCCCCGGCAACGGCGCCACAAAACTTGTTGGTGCTTGACGTGGGAGCACTTCGTTGGAAACCTCAAGAGCAAGGTGTGACGAGCACAGCAGCAAGTCTTCCCTCAGTAGGTTCTCGAACCAGTAGGAGGAAGGAAACGTCACATAGGTGTTGCAAGCAACACGGAGACTTGCACAACACAAAATTAAGACTTTGCCCCAACGAACAATGAGGTTGTGAAGCTCACCGGTTTGCCATAACAAAGGAATAAACGTATGGTGTGGAAGGTAAAGGTTTGCAGCAAGTAAACACGTAATAGTGGAAGATGTATCAATGGTAAAGATTGGACCGGGGTCCATAGTTCACTAGAGGTGCTCTCCTTAGATAAGCAACATGGCATGAAGGGTAAACAAATTACAGTAGGACAATTGACAGGAACTGAGCAAGGCATAACAATGCAATTACTAGTTATAAAGATCCTATGAGATTCGATTGGGCAACACAACAAGGTACATGATGACGCCCAATACTTGTCATGGAATGCTTCGTTGGAAACCCTAAGAGCAAGGTATGAAGCAGCATAACAGCAAGTTTCCCTCAGTAAGAAACTAAGGTTATCGAACCAGTAGGAGGAAGGAAACGTCACACAGGTGTTGCTGGCAACGTGGAGACCTGCACAACACAAACTCAGGACTTTCTCCCAACGAATCAGTGGGGTTGTCAAGCTCACCGGTTTGTTGTAACAAAGGATTAAACGTATGGTGTGGAAGATAATGGTTTGCAGCACATAAATAGTAACAGTGGAAGATGTATCAATGGTAAAGATTGGACTGGGGTCCATAGTTCAATAGAGGTGCTCTCCTTAAATAAACAACATGGCATGAAGGCTAAACAAATTATAGCGGGGCAATTGACAGGAACTGAGCAAGGAATAACAATGCAATTACTAGCTAGAAAGATCCTATGAGGCTGATTGGGCAATACAACAATATACATAGACCGTAATCCAACTGCATCTATGACTAGAAGTCCACCTTCAGGTTATCATCCGAACCCCCTCCAGTATTAAGTTGCAGGCAACAGACAACTGCTTTAAGCAAAGTGTGTAAGGTAAACAGTCCACATGTTCCATGAACAAGAGACTGTTGTTTTCTCCCTAGTAGGAACAGCACATCTACAACAGAAGATATTTATGTCACTTCCCTTGGAAACTATAGGCATGAACCCACTATCGAGCATAAATACTCCCTCTTGGAGTCACTAGCAACTACTTGGCCAAGATAACCACTAGCAACGGAGATCATGCAAGATCACAAACAACACATACATGATAGAATCATAAAGATAAAACCATTAATCAAACCAACATAATAATCTCAATATCCATCGGATCCCCGCAAACACAACATGTATGATTACAAATAGATTAGATCTTGATCATGAACGGAGCTCACAAGATCTATACATGAAAGCACAAAAGAGGAGATACAACCATATAGCTACTACATGGACCCATAGTCCAAGGTGGAACTACTCACGAATCATACCGGAGAGAAGGCCTCCGGGATGATCTCCCCTCCGGCAGGGTGCCGGGAAGAACTTCAGATCCTCCCGATCTAGGGACGATGGCTATAGACGGTTTCGTGGATTTCTGATCAGGTGCTGAGAGTTTCTGCATCGGGGGCTTCTTATAGGCGAAGGGGCGAGTCCGGGAGGCGACCAGGGTCGCCAAACCCTAGCCAGGCGTGGGTCCACCTGGACCCGTGCTTGGGGTGGGTCTGGCCCCCCTAGCCATCCCCTCCGGCTCTCCTCTGGACTTCTTGTTCCCCACGTAAAGTTATTGACTTTGTTCTTTGTCCCGTCCAATTCCGAGAATATTTATTTACTAACTTTTCTGAAACGAAAAACAGCAAAAAACAGGCATCTGACACTGTTGCAACTTGTTAATAGGTTAGTACCAGAAAACATGTAAAAAGCACCTAAAAGTGTAGACAAGTAAATCAAAGTAGATACAAAACAAGCATGGAGCATCAAAAATTATAGATACGTTTCCAACGTATCAGTACATAGACCGCCATCCAACTGCATCTATGACTAGAAGTCTACCTTCAGGTTATTATCCGAACCCCCTCCAATATTAAGTTGCAAGCAACAGACAACTGCTTTAAGCAAAGTGTGTAAGGTAAACCGTCCACATGTTCCATGAACAAGAGACCGTTGTTTTCTCCCTAGTAGCAACAAAACATCTACAACCGAAGAGATTTCTGTGACTTCCCTTGGAAACTAGAGGCATGAGCCCACTATCGAGCATAAATACTCCCTACTGGAGTCACTAGCAATTACTCGGCCAAGATAACTACTAACAACGGAGATCATGCAAGATCACAAACAATACAAACATGATAGAATCATAAAGACAAAACCATTAATCAAACCAACATAATAATCTCAATATCCATCGGATCCCCACAAACACAACATGCATGATTACAAATAGATTAGATCTTGATCATGAGCGGAGGTCACAAGATCTATACATTAAAGCACAAGGAGGAGATACAACCATCTAGCTACTACATGGACCCATAGTCTAAGGTGGAACTACTCAGGCATCATACCGGAGAGAAGGCCTCCGGGATGATCTCCCCTCCGACCGGGTGCTGGGAAGAACTTTAGATCCCCGATCTAGGGACGATGGTGGCGGCGGCTACAGAAGGTTTCGTGGAATATTGATCGGGTACTTAGGCCCAGTTCTTTTCAGCTACGGCTTGTGCATAAGCCACTCCGTTTCGAGCTGCCCATAGAAACAACGGTGAAAATAAGCTCATCAGAAATTGCAACCCAGTTCTTTTAAGCTTCTACTCTCTTAGCTTATTGTCCGAGCTGTAAGATGAAATGTCTTTAATGCCCTTGAGATGATTTTGGGTTCTAACTAAGTGACTTTTTTCTTTTCTAGTACTGAAAACATCAATTCTAAAAACTCAATTTAAGATCATCACTGCATCAAACCTACAGAAATTCACATGTGGACTAGTACTAGAATTTGGCCTGAAGCCTTCACGTAGAGTCCTTCAAGAAGAGGAGCAGCAATACTTCTGATTGGTTGATTTCCGTGTGAGGTAGTACTACTCGACATGTCATTTGATCTTCGCATGATTAGTAGCAGCGAATCAACTAGGAGTAGCGGCGATTCAGGACAAGCCAGCAATGGAGGCCGCAACAGATCGAGCCCATGAGCTTGAACTTGGCTTGATTCGGGAAGGAGAGTGCCGTGGAATGAAACCGGGCTCGATGAATAAGGACTTTAGCATCGTGGATTGGCGAGGCGGTGGCGGAGTTGGCAATGGCGGCGGCGGGGCGAAGCGGGAGGATCATCAAAGGACCTGTTCTGTTTCTTTGAGAGAAAACGCTCCAGTCAAAAGGATTGCTCTCACGGTGTGCAGTGCGGTGGCACTTGATGTAAATAACTGATCAAAATAGGGGTACCCAAATATACCGCTTCGCTGAATCGCGGGAAGCTGCTGGAAGCTGGGGTGGGGTGGCTTCTCCCCACTGTGAAGGAATCCTTGAAGCCGGCTGTCAGAAAAAACGGCTTAAAACCGAGTTCTTTTTAGCTTAGGCTTATTTTGACCATTAAGCTGATGAAAAGCTCCAAAAGAACTGGGCCTTAGGGTTTGTGCATCAGGGGCTTCTTATAGGCGAAGGGGGAGGCCGAGGCGGTGGCCAGGGGCCCTACACACTTCCTAGGCGTGGGGCAGGGCCCACCCACGCCTAGGGGGGTGGCTGCCCTGGCATTCCTCCCCATATCCCCTCTGGACTTCTTGTTCCCCAAGGTAAGTAATTTAATTTGACGTTTGTCTCGTCCAATTCCGAGAATATTTCTTTAGTACCTTTTTCTGGAACCAAAAACAGCAGAACACAGGCAACTGACACTGTGGCAACCAACTTGTTAATAGGTTAGTACCAGAAAACATGTAAAAAACACCTCCAAGTGTAGACAAAGCAAAGCAAAGTAGATACTAAACAAGCATGGAGCATCAAAAATTATAGATACATTTCCGACGTATCAAAAATTATAGAAGCAAGTTTTCCTTAAGTTATGAAACCAAGTTGTAGAAAGTAAATGGTAACAGAAGTTATGAAACCAAGTTTCATAACTGAGGGAAAACTTGATGCTATGCTCATCACACCTTGCTCTTGGGGTTTCCCAACGAGGCTCTATAGTCATCCGAGCCGCATCAGCGCATAGCTTCTAAGAGCACACCACCTAATGTGGGTTTCCTTTGCGGCTCTAAGATACGCGACCTCACACGGTGAAAAAAGAAAAACGTCTCTAACATGTATGATATGGAGACAACCAATATTTCTAACCGCTTACCAGAACTCCTCAACCTCAGACGGTCTATACTAGGGACTGTCTCCAATAGTCAGATTCTAGCAAAGACCGTCTCCAAAAGTAGTGTGCCTCGAAGCGTCCTTTTAAAATAAACGTCTCTAGTGTCTATAGACCATTTTAAATAGTAGAGTGCTAATTCAAAACATAACACATAATCATGATTCAGCAACCAGATAGACAGATTAACGCAAGAACTTATATATAGCAGCTCGATCGCGGTAACAATTAGCCAGATAGTTGGGGAAACCCATACAAATTTAGCCATTACATATTATATCAGTACATACAAAGTGCATTCAATAAATCAACCAGCTATACCATAATTAGTATTCTCTAACAAACCAACATTGCATTTATAATGAGCCGCCCGGTGGAAGTTGTTGAACAAAATATGTACCTCTCTATTATCTTTTTCATCAAAGCAAAAAAAGACAATAATATCCTGCTTTAGGTTGAAGCTTCTCATAACCTTCTCCCATCCAATCTTCAAGATTGCATTTGACCTAGCTCCCATCTTCATCCTAACCACCTTTAGATTTTTGCTCTTCATTTGTCAAACATGGACATCAATAGGTTTATCAAGGCGATTCTTTAGGTACTTTCTTGTGAACTCAGCTCCAAATGTCTGGAAAAGTACATAGAATTGAAGAATTACCATGCTTGCGATTAATGGAAGTATTTAAATATCACAGGGTAGCTTGTTGATAACATGATCAAAAATATATATGTTACCAGTTTGCACTTATTTTTTATGATAGATGAATAGGGTAGCCTACAGATGTAGTACTTGATTTTTGGTAGAAATTCGGGTTCACACCAGTCTAGGAGGAAGTCTACATGAACTTCTTTTAGATACATGTTGTTTCCAAAAAGGCTCTGCTTATAAAAATCAGTGACCCCCTTCCGTTGAGGCCCTGAAGCAACAACACATACAAATTTCAATGCGGTGGAATATTAATGTCTACCGTCTAAACACATACAAAACAGACGACTGCAATTTTAATTTTCTTTTGATACCTTTAAACTCAATCCTCTCAGTGGGCTCTTCATCTAATAACTGAATTCAAAACCACCAAAGTTAATGCGAAAATTGTCCTTGCTTAGAGCGTTATTGCATCGTCAGTGTAGGTTCTCATCTGTTAAACAGATACAGACATAGAGCATCTTAATACAATTAAGATGCAAGCAGACTAATGAAGTGACAAAAAATAGATACAGAAACCAATGAAGTGGTAATTAAATCTCTATTGCTATAAGTGAAAAATACAGATTTTGAGATTTATACAAGGGAAAAAGTGTTGGGACATATATAGGCTGGCTGGGGGAGGCTCTCCCGACGGTTTCGTGGGGTCTTTGCAGCTTGGTAAACCTAAACCTTAAATTTGAGAAGCAAAATGGCAAATTTGATGGCAAAATTTCTAAATCGAAGCTACTGATTTAGGGTATAGGGGCTTTGGTTTTCATGCATACTGCGGTGGCCCAGCATACCACTGCATGATGTAGTACACTATAGTCGTTGACATAACACTAATGAAACATTGTTCACTAGTATTACATCCCTCAGAGTGGTACAACAGAAACACAGCAGGTCCAAGAAATGACTATAGGTTACAACTCAACTCTTTACACAAGATCCAGAGAACACTCTAGGTTAAAGAGAGAGAGAGAGAGAAACTTCTTACAAAGAAGAATCAGAAATAAACAACTCAAAAACTATCATACTATTAAGACTAGTATCTTAACTAATGGTCTGGCATTGCTGCTATTGCAATACACTACAAAAATAGGTTCTATGGCTAGAGATTATATTCCTATCTAATCAGTAACTTCGTCTTCACTTAAGTTGATGTATATGTTGACTTTATTGAAGAACTTTAGCTTCTGGTGATGATTCCTGGAGCACAACTTGATATAGACATCATCTTAATGGCTTCAGAATCTAGAAAGGGTTAAGAAGATACGTTGAGTACGAGTGTACTCAGCAAGTTCACTAGAAAAGGAGTGTATGATGCACTATATCTACAACCACAGACCATAAGTCGTAGGTAATGTAGGTTTTCATAAACATTTCTTCAAATGTTGCTTTTATTCTGAAAAGCTATGTCCGTCAGCCTTCACGGGTTTACCAGAACTTTCATGGAGTTCCTTTCCCGCAACGTTCGCAGCTCCTTCCCGGAACAGGGAGTAACAAGTTATAGTTCTTACACTCTGCAGAGGTGCATTACTTTACCCATGAGAGATCAAATCCTTGTTGCACAACTGAGCGATCTTTCCCGTCCACACTTCCTATGGTGTGGGGCCCAGTAGATGATCCAAGCCAATCACTGCCCTCTCCTCGACCCCATATGTCTGCACGATCCTTCGGGACGGTCTCACCTCCATTAAGCCCCCTTTCGGGCAGGCTAAAACCCTGATGAGTTCCCAAAGACTCTATGACCTGGTGATGCCCTGGCAAGTACCATATTAAATGGACTATACCACTAAACACCATTCATAGATAATCTAGACACCAAAAGTGTGGGGCGTAAGGGTGCCCACCCATATGTTGGGTCCGCACAAGGAATCACAACGTCACGTTAAGGTCGTCTTGCCTCCATATGAAGGGAAAAGGATACAACTGACTTTTCCATCCCATTCCAAATCTCATGGTTAACGCGTAATATATGGCGCAAGAATCACTGGTGACATTGGTTGTTAAGTCCTAGATAATATGTTCCTTTACCACCAGAACTTTCATAGTAAGTTATTACCTCATGGTAAATAACATATAATCATATTATTATGAAAATAGTGTTTTCTGACCTTTTTAAAATGCAGGTGATGACAACACTGGATTTGCAAAATACTTTACAGAAAATAATCAAAGGACATGAGCAAGTGTGAACTTGCCTTTTGTGATTGCAAGATTATGCACTCACGGTCTTCGAGACAATATAAGATCCAATATCTGAAATCAGTATCATTGGTCCGATAAGGACTAATGTTTAAAGAAGAAAGATGCTATTATGCATAAGTAATGTAATGCAATTTCGTAAACTCGAATCCCGGGGATAATGTTGATCTAGGGTTTGGAAACTGGAATGGTTCCTTTTGAATGTGTTGCCCTTTTAGATTAAGTTTTACACTCGTGCTTCTTATTAAGGCTTGTGAGTGTGTGTGAAACAACATGTAATTATAATATCCTAAAACAATGAGATACACACAAATGTGAAATGCTACTCAAGATTGCTTATACTATAATTGTTTATCTTCAAATTTTTACTTTACAAGTAATGTCACTTATAAAGAACTTAAGTGTTAACAATTCTAAGTATACAAGTAAAGTTTAAAGCAATGTGATTGTGATTAATTGTCATCTGTTGAATGAAGTGGCAAAAGGAATAACTTTTGAAGAAAAGATTTCTTTATTAAGGTTTAAACAATTCTGATGGTTTTTAGAATATGGTTGATAGAATGTGATTGATATTGTTTTATGCTTGCTTGAATAGTCTAGACTTGAGATTCTTTATAACTTAATTATAATAGACCAAAGTTAACTATAAATACATAACAAAGTCTTTAGCATAGTATTTGAAGTATTGTAGACTAAAGTTAACTTTAAAGACATAGAAGGTTTTAAGGTATATTGCTTATGTTATTCATTCTCTGTGTACTTTATAATGTTTCCTTAAGGTTACTTAATAATGGTTATATTTTTATTTGGTGTAGTGGTTTCTTGATTTTATAATGGAATAGAATCATTTATCTTTTTGTGAATGAATGGTTATAATTTATAATCAGGGAAATAACATTACTTTAATTGCTAATGTATTTGTTGTAATATTTTGGATATGTTTATAAACTTGTGATTGAATTAATGTAAAATATTTAATTTAGTCACAAATTTATTCTTGGAGATTTCATATTGGATAAGGATCCTTTTATAAAATAATCCACACTTATGGTTGAAGGATAATTCAATAAAATTGTATTTAAAATGTGTTAAACCATTTTGACTTCATATTATTAATATTTAAGACTAATACTATTTATTAGACTCAATTGGCTAATTTTAGAAATATTAGCAAATTTTATTTATCCTTATATGAATTATCAACTAAGGTAATAGGTTTAAATTCAAGTTATTAAACTGTTTAAATTTTTATTTACCTCAAAAGTGGATTATTACATTTTTAGCATGTAGGTATTATTTTTGTGATCATTTTGGTATATTACATTTATTTTTATGATTTATAAATAATAAGATATGATTTTTATAAGATTTATCACTTTATAAATACTTAATAAATAATAAATGTTTAATTAAGTGAAATAATAATGCATGATTATAGTTTTAAATTATAGTTCTTATTTTTCTATAATAAATTGGTATTTTATTTATATTTTTAACATTTACCAATATTAAAATATGAATTATCAAAGTTTTATTAGTTATAATGTCTTTATTAAATAATTATTATTTAAGTAACTAACACAATAATGTTTGATAATAGTTTAATGTTATATATTTTATTTTTCTGAAAATTTTCATATATTAAACATATTTTTCTGAATTATAAAACAAAAGTTATTGATTTTATAAGATTTAATCATTTTATTTATTTTCTGGAATTAATAAACTAAATAGTTTATGATGTAATGCTGATGTCAGCATGGGATGAAAGGTTTTTCTCACCAGGTCTATTCTTACCCCCAGTCACTGACTTGTGGGGCTTATGCCACATCATATCCATAGTTTTAATTTATTGCAGAAAATAATAACACAATTTATGAAATGATAAACAAAATGGAATATGACATCAGCGTGATGTCACGCTAACATCACCCAAGGATGATCCTCAGATCGTGGTTTGATCTTCGGATTGAGGGCATGCGGGCACGCGGGGTTGGTCCCATTCGACTCAGCGAGATGCGGGGAGTCGAATAGTGGCGGCGCGGTTGGTTTTTGGTCGCCGGAGCACCAACTCCGACGACCATCTGACGGTGGCAGCTCTGATATTTGTGGACAAGGCAATAGAGAGGGATAAGAGCGAATCGAAGAGGCTAGCGAGATGCGCAAGCTCACCAGGAACGTGAAGAAGGTGATGGGGAGGCGAATCGTGACCGGAGTCGATGACGAGAGCGGTGGCCGGACTTCGGGAAGACAGAATCGGGACGGAGGATTACGGCTTCCCGGCTCGATTCCTTCACCTAGAAGATGCAGCACACCCTGGTGAAGCTCGTAGCACGCGCGTCTAGTCCGGTGGCGGCCTCTAGCGGCGATGGCGAATGACGCCGGCGAGCTAGGTTTTCAGACAGAGCAATCGAGAGAGAGAGAGAGCCCGAGGGATAAATTAGGATTAGGGCGAGCAGGGGCGTCGCCGTGGCCTCCTTATCCTCTCCCGATGACGGTGTCATGCATCTTGACGCAAGGACGGCGGCGGACGGCCTCAGCATCGCCACCGAGCTGCTTCCAACTGGAGGAACACAACGACATGATATTTTGCGGATACCCCCCGGTATGTTTTGAGATTCAACCCGTAGTCCTTGGTAGTGTCACACCTGTAAGTCACAGAGCGAGACGAGCCGGGCTGGTTCTTGGGCCGAAGTGGGCTGCTATGGGTTGCGCGTGAGTAGCAGATAAAGAGAAGAAAAAAGAAAAAAATGGGCCACGACCAGGATTGGGCTAACCTATTCCTCTTCCTTTTCTTTTATATTTTCTATATTCTGTTTTCTTTTCTAACTTTTTTATTTAAGCAATTTTTTTGACTTTTCTTAATGGAATTTCTTTGCTAAATACTTGCAGCAATCATAAAGTTATTTAGAATCAATTTGTGAACTTTTATTATATAATGTTACATTTCTTTATTTTCTTATATATTTATCTTTCCTTTTAGTATTTGTAAGAGCCTTTGTTATTAATTTCCTTTATATGATAACCCATTGATTTATTATATGATATTTCCTTATTTCCTTATAAAACTTAGTTCTAATTAATTTAGAGTTTGGAGAGAAATATATATATGGTGGTCCTTTTCTTATTATATGATACATAAAGTTCTAGGGAATTAATATGGTTAATATTATTCTCATGAACTTAGGAAATAGCAATGTATATATTTTATTATAACTAACATAGGAGTTAGGGTTTGAATTGTAAATGCTTACCCTAGGGTTTAGGGTTCTTAATATACTTATATTCTTTTGTTGATGTGAGAAAAGATTAATGGCTAAACATATTGTCTTTATGTTTGTGATCTTTAATGATATCACCCTTTAAAATAGAAAGTTATTTTCTGGAATGTCTCATGGAAAATAATTGATAGAGATAACTCCTAAGCACATATGGTTATGATATTTGAAAATGACAAAGATGTGATTAAGGGATTTGCTATAGGAAAATATTCCTATAAAGCATTGTGGAAATCATATGATAAATCCAACATATGAAATGGATATTATGTTTGGTTAAAGATTTAAATTTGACTGTTTACCAAGAATTCCTATCTTCCATATTTCATAATTCTTGACTTCTACTTAAAGAATTACTTTCCTAGATATACTACTCCTTCATATCCATCGTCATGTGCTAACATGATGAGATTTACTTCACAAGGATATTCTTATCCACCTTTTATTCTTATTAATCCATTTATAAATTCAATGAGGTTGACACTAAAACTGTTCATGATCTGCTCACATCTATAATTGGGTTATATCAAACTACTCTAATAATGATAACCTCTAATCCAATAAGTAGTTACTTCGAACTCCATTCATATACTTCCTTTATCACCCTTCACTAATATTACTTCAATAGATGTATACATCAAATCCTACTTCACCTCAAATGCTTAGTATTTCCAAAGAGGAAAATACTACTTCTTTAATCCAATGTTGCTCTAACATCATCTTAATCATACTATCTTATATTTACTTCACTCTAGTATCTTATATTCAAACTTTACATCATATCATGGTGATTTGTCATGGCTAACCTAGAATAACATATCTATACTAGGGTTCAATCATGTTCTATCCACCAATGTCACTTATACATGATATAAGCATTTAATCTTAGTGACTAAAGCATGATCATTATAATCCTTTGATCCTTTATGGTTTAGGTTTTCAGTTGGCTAATCAAGGCTTTCATCAATACAACATTACAGTTGTATTATAATTATATTCTAATTATCTCTATTGGACTAAGAGATATTATTCATTGACTATACCTACTTGATCCAATAGAATTACTCCTGGTAACTTTCTTCAGGATTCATCCTTATAATCTTCTTTATCACCATACAATTATAGGTTCCATATAACTCTTCTATCATTTCAGGAGTAAGTTAACTCCATCAATTATCACATTGTTCTTATTCTCTTCCAACACTCCCATCCTATAAATGATATTTAAATCTAGCATTACCACCTACCTCTTCTTACTTCTTTCTCTAATACTTTAAAGTGAATGCTATGAATATGACAAGAGTTGATAGATCAAGAATTGATAGGTTAAGAATTGGTGAATCAATAGTTGATTACTCAACATTGATGAACAACATATATTAGAATATGATTCCAATAGGAATGGTAAAGATTGATATGGATAGAAAGATACATGGTGAATGATCTTGACTTGATTTCCTTGCTACTTAATCTCACTAAAGAGTTAAGGTCAGGTATTACCATGATACTCATGGTATAAGTAGATGAGATTAAGATAGATCAAGATTTAGTTGTTACATTCTTATTACTTAAGTTATATTTATAACTTGGTATTCATGGGTTATTGTATTGATTACTAGGATATGGTTTCTTAAGGATCAAATATAAATCATTAAGTAATGTATTTGGGTTTAACTTCTATTACATTTGATCTACCCTTAGATCAAATCTCCTTTACCCAAAATAAGGTTTTAGCAAAGGTCATATTGAAACTTATCGTAGTCAACTTGATGATCTACTTCAATTCCATTAAGTTAAGAGAAGCTTCAATCACTTTGACAAGTTTTGTTCAAAAGGGTGAAAATTATTCGGATTTTCTATGCATGAATGCAATGCACACATCTGGGTTCAGCTTAATTCTAAGCTCTAATGCTGGGATGTTACACATACCTATGTGGAAGACGAAGGGTCCTCATAGACGAGGGAGAGCGTACGCACCGCAGGGGACCGGAGGCGGCGGTGGTGGAGAGGCAGGGGATCGGAGATGGCGGTGGTGGAGGGTGGTGGCGGTGGACAGTGGTCTAGGCGGGCGGGGAAAACAAAAGTGGCACATATCTGAAATATTTGTACAAATATTTTCAGATATTTGCCACCAAGTACTATCCTAAGACGACTACAAGTGGAAAACGTCTCTAAGATCATCATTTATCTAAATATTTCATATTTTTCTGCCAGATACTTCCCTAGCTAAGACGACTAGTAATTTGAAAAGAGCTGGACTCCGGATATATTCGAAACTCCGACATTTGATTATCGTAAAATTTTATATTATTCATAATTTAAAGGCAAACAAATATGTGTATATATGCTTCCTAGAGTGAAATCGAGTCCCCTAAGACTAAATAAGGTTTATAAATTGAATAAAATAATTGACGTAGTACAAACCTTAGATATTTATCCTGAAAGGCATGGCAACTAGTGTTTATGTGACTTACTACAGAGCAATAAGGTGCAAGTGTTGTGACTTTAACTAATTCAAATGTTTAATCACGAAGTGAGACCGTTTGGTTACTTAATTATGATTTTTTTCACCAATATAACCTTTTTCATGTATTCTTTGAAGGAAATTCGTTGAGTGAATATTCGGACATCCGAATATATTCCGAACTCCGGATTTTGTTAATTTTAAATTTTGAGAATAATTCATAATTTAAAGGCATAGTAAGTTGTTTACACATGCTTGCTAGTCGTAAGAGCAAATGAGGTTCATACATCAAAGAAAATATATGTCATAGTACGCACACATATACATCAAAGAGTGAAATTAAGTCCTAAGAGCGAATTAGGTTCATACATCAAAGAAAATATATGGCGTGGTACATATATACATCGAAGAGATTAATTCCTAAGAGAAAATGAGGTTTAGGCGCTTGCTGCAAAGCAACAAGGTGCAACTATTTTGAAATTTGACTAATTCAAATGTTTAATGATGATGTGAGACTATTTAGTTACTTCAATACAAATTTTCCACCAATTTAAAATTTATTTGATGTATTCCTTGAAAATTATAGTATAATCAAGCACTAGAAACATTTGGCAGTGTGCATTAGCATGATCAGTAATATAATTGAACACTAAAAACTTTAAGGAACTCTATATATAAAGGAGTAGAATAACAGATATCTAGACGAGTTAATAATTCAAAAACCACCACCATAGACACCATGTACAGAAGAGTGAAATTATCTTCGGCCGGTGCTTTCGGCCTAGGCTTTTGCCAACGTCAACCGCGTGCTGGATCATGCTGTCGATGTTCGAGTCGATGACTTTGCCATAGAATGGCCAAAACAGTTTCCCTATATGACGGAAACGTATCTGTCTACATCGTAACTTTCTCAGCACGTAGCAGCTCTTGTTGTCCCCGGAGTACTTGCTAGAGTCCACATCATCAGAATCCTGCTGTTGATTTTTAAAAACATAACTTAAAACTCATACATATGATTGGCAACATATGTAAGACAATATTAAATTGAGATTAAAGAGAATGAATCTCAGCAATAGTTTAATCAGTTTATATCATTTCATGTATCCAAACAAAATGACAATTAATTGGATCAGAGTTATATATAGAACAAAGTCGGTGGCCCCATAAATTTCTTGAAGGATGGCGTAAGCGAACCAAGTACCAATTGCACAACCTATTTTTTTTGTACATTGCCACGGGTTCGCTAACTCATCCCTAAAAAAAATCTAACACCAATGTGTCTACCTCTATTTTGGAGCAAATTTGAATCATTGGCCACAATAAGAAATTGAATTGTAATCCTACAAAATAATATCCAGGGATATACATATTCAAGTACAAAATCAATCCTAAATATTCTAATTATAAATAGCAAAAATAATAATATTTAGGTATATGTAGAAACAACTTATGATCAAAACCATGCATATACATATGCATCATACAGATCATTCAAAGATCATATAGTAGAAACAATTTAAAGATCGTATAGTTCCATATGAAATAAATCAGAGGCCTTATAAGTTTCTTTAGAGACGGTGTTAGTGAACCAAACTACCGACATCACAACATATATTGTTTGTGGGGATTTCTATTTTCATGCCCTTGGTTCCTTAGTTGTACTCGTTTTTCCCCAGCCGCTTAACTTTTTCTCACTTTTCACCATCTCCTATACGAAACTCTCACACAGTCTAAAACTCGCTGTTTGTTAGCCTTGTCATTACATGCCGACAAGTGGGGTCACATTCAGTCGGATCCCATAGTGGACCCTCGCTATTACGTGTTGACAAGTAGGGACACTGTCTGTTGGGTCCCGTAGTGGACCCTTGCTGTTACATGCTAACAAGTGGGACTATGTTAAGTTGGTTCCCGTAGTGAACACCTCCTTCCACTTATCCATATCAGCATGGTACCCACATCTTGTCCACGTGAGCGTCAGACCCACAGCTTATCCATGTGAGTCAGCCCCACGCTCGCACCCATGTCGTTGCCTCCCTCCTAGACGCGGGCCCACCTTGTCCCGTGCCTAGGGCAGGTGTGGCCCACCTGCCGACCTCTGACTTACGGAACCCTAACACCAGGGGAGCGACCACTGATAGATTTCCGCCGCCTCTGCGGGGCGGAAAACACCGAGAGAGAAAGATCTCTCCGGCAGACGGATTTCTGCCGGGGAATTCCCTTCCCAGAGAGGGGAGATCGTCGCCATCAACACCGTCATAAAGCTAGGCTTCATCGGGATAATCATCATCCACACCATCATCTCCACTAGCGCCATCATCACCACTCCGTCCCGCTATAACAATCGTGTTGTATCTTGCATTAGTTCTAAGGGGAAACTTTCCCAGTGTTAATTACTATTATAGTTGATGATTGTGAGTGGAACCATTGGATTATTGTTTATGTTCAGATTGTTATTCATCACCATATCATCTTTGATCTTGATCCATATGATGTCTTGTGAGTAGTTCGTTTAGTTCTTGAGGACATGGTAGAAGTCATGTTGTTAGTAGTGGATTTGTGTTGAGTTATTATTCAATGGTTTAGTATTTAAGTTGTGGTGCTATTCTTCTAGTGGTGTCATGTGAACGTCGACTATATGATACTTCACCGTTTATGGGCCTAGGGGAATGCATTGTGTATTTGGCTACTAATTGTGGGGTTGCCGGAGTGACAGAAACCTGAACCCTCATTAGGACACCATTGCATAAGGGAGCGTAGGATCTTAGAGTTTAAGGTTGTGGTTAGGTTTATATCTTAATTACTTTCCTATAGTTGCGGATGCTTGCAGGGGGTTTAATCACAAGTATGTATTAGTCCAAGTAAGGTCGGTACATTAGCACAGGTTCACCCGCACAACACTTACAACAATAAAGAAGAGTACTTAGCTATTTGAAAAGAAAGCACTTTACAGAATTCCCATGTGTCCTCAAGAACATTTGGTCCTTATAAGTATTTCCACCGGCTTGTCCTTTGCTAAGAAAGGATTGGGACACTTGCTGTGTTTGTTCTTTGTCTTTATTACTTGCACTTTGTTTTGTTGCTTTATCAGAAAACCCCTAAAAATCCGTTTACTAAGTATTTACAGAGATTTCCTGCTCCATACCACTAGTCAACACCTTGTGCTCCTCGTTGGGATCGATACTCCTATTTATCGAAAGTACTGTGATACCCCCCCCCCTATACTTGTGGGTCATCAATGCTTTCTTCTCTCATGTGTGAGTAAGTTCCTTTCGGCATGGGAGATGTAAGGGATTGGTGAGATGTGTTGTGCCTATATATTTTCCATTAGTTTGTGATTGATTTTAATTACTATATTATGTGTGCTTGACTATTTGTGGGATGCTTAATGCTTGTTGTCCAATTAAGGGCCCAGACAACATGCTACCTTGTTCTACATAGATAAGATCTTGTTTGCGAGCTTACCAACGACCCCCGAGTGACACGGGGATATCAATGGAAAACTAGTTGAGCTTGAGGAGCATGAGGAGCCACTGTGCCTATTGCATTAGTCCGATCCAAGGAGCTTAATTGCTAAGTGACCTGAAGGATCTTAATAATCTAGTGACTGACCATGATTTTGGTAACAGACTAGTAGGATTATTGAAGTTGGGAGGAAATCTACAAAGAGGAGTTCCGACTAATTATGGGTTGCTCGCCCTACACACATACTTATAAGATTATAATTGTTACACTTATCACTCATCCACCTGGCATAGTCACTATCATCATGAACTGTATCTCCCGGCGCCTATTTTATCATCTGCAGAAAACAACAAACAATCAATCGTTCTTAACTTTTATGTTTTTATTTCGAAACTCTACATTTTAGTTTTATTTAAATACATTTAGTTTAATCCAAAACTTTATTTTTATTTCAACACTTGCGGTCAATTCACTCGAAGACTTGTGACAACTTTCAGTGTGACAGAGACTTCATTCATAAACACTTACCTTTGGGCTCCCCGTGGGATCGATGTCTTAACTTCAAAACTAGCTACAAACAATTTGTGCACTTGCAGTCATCAAGCTATTTTCTGGTGATGTTACCGGGGAGCTAAGCACTAAGTGTTTTGTCTCTTGACATTTCAGGTGTTACTACTCCAAAATGGTATCCCTAGGAGACAAAGGATCTACACTCTCTGGTAGGACCTATCTACCAGATTATTTTGATCGTGTACTTGTTCAAAGGCACGAGGAAAATATTGAAAAACTTTTGGGATCAAATAAGGTTGAAGTTGAAAACCTGAGAGGTTTCATGGAAATCATGTCCATTCACAGGACAACTCCCAAGAAGCCTGAGAAAACTCTCAGAGAATACAGTGCTCCAAATTCTGCTTATCTTAAATAACCAATAGAATTTCCTAATCCTAGAGTTAGAGAATATCGATTTGATGGTGAGATTATTAAAATTTTGCAGGAAAAAGGTTTCAGTGGAAGGGAAGATAAAGACCCAGGAAGACATATTAGAGAGTTCGATGATGTGATAACATCAATTGGACCAAAAGGTTTGCCTAGAGATTTTTCACGCCTAAAATTATTTTGTTGGTCTCTTAAAGGTAAGGCTCTAGAATGGTTATATTATCTCCCTCATCATTACATAAAATGTTGGGAAAATTATATTGTTAAATTTATAAATAGATTTAATCCTTTTAAAAAGGTAACTGAAATTAGAAAGAATATAGGCAATTTCAGTCAGAACATGGAAGAAAACTACCCACAAGCTTGGGATAGATATTTTGGAATGATCAATAATATTACTAATCATGGCTATTCTGAATCCAGTATTTGCCACTTATTTTACCATGGTCTTAATACTCAATCAGAGTGTTGCTTGACTTATCAGCAGGAGGATCGATAAATACTTTAACTTCTAAAGCATGTTTGGAATTGATGTCCAATAGGGATAAGAATGATTCTCCTTATAATCCTGATTTTGACACTAAGATGGAAAAAGGAATACTTCGTATAACTCCTGATATTATGCATGAAGTATGCAAAATAATGAAAGAGAAAGGTATACCTTCTGAACTTGTTAAGGAGAACAAAGTAGATTTGTTACAAGTTTTTACAGAAGAAGATGAAAATAGAAAAGTTTTACAAGAATTAAAACATCGACATGCCAAATCTCATAACAACCTGCATAAGCAATTTCAAAGACATAAGAAGATTTTGGCAGAACTCACGGAAAATTATGACGAAATTGGCCAAGAAATAAAATTATTTCACAAGTACCTTAGTATGATTGAAACCCAATGTGAACAAATAGCATCTCGTTATCAAAATTTTCTTCAAGATGATATAAATATTCATGTTTTACTAATATTGTTACAAGGAGAGGTGCAGTTGTTACATGACCATTAGGACCACCAGAATATGAAGCTGAAATAGAGCGAAGGGAAAAATCCTTGCTCAAAGCAAGGCAAGAAGATGACACACTGGTGGATCCTCAAGATGAAACTTCTCAAGAAACAGAAGACCAAACCTTGGAGGAGCAAAATGATGCACAGGATGGCCACTATAACTCTGATGCAGAGACTGTTGATCGAAGAGAAGAAAAAGAGACAAGCAGTGAAGATGAAGTTATTGCAGTAGAAAATAATAAAAGCGATAAGCAGCAACAAAAGAAAGCAACTGAAGAGCGTGATCGCCCAAAAAGGTAAAATACAAGAATAAGAAAGGTGAGCAAAGAAATCCATATCCAGATCACAAAAAGAAAGCACTGGATCAGGTAATCTATGATTCTTTCAAAAAGGCACTTGGTGATCTTCGTCTAGAAATTCCATTTGCGGATGCAATAAAAGTTCCCACCTATTCTAAATTTCTCTGTGATATTCTTAATAGAAATAAAGAAATAACTGAAACGGTTGCCATGGTGACTAGTTATCCTACTAATGGGAAGTTATTATCTAAGTTGGGAGATCCTGGAATACCAACTATTTCATGTTCAATTGGCAAAATTGATATTCATAATGCCTTGTGTGATTTAGGTACATGCGTTAGTGTAATGCCATATTCCCTCTATAAAAGGTTAGGATTAGGGGAGTATTCCCCTACTTCCATCACTTTACAGATGGCTGACAAATCCACTAAAAACTCATTGATACCAAAGCATAGATGAGCATGTTATTCCCACTGATTTTATTATTCTTGAAATGCCAAAGGATGAAAAATTATCTATAATACTTGGAAGACCTTTCCTTAGCACTGCAGGAGCGTCAGTTGATTATGCGAAAGGAAAAATAATCTTCAATGTTTATGATGCTGAAATCATCCGGTATTTTCCCAAGAAACTAGAAGTAGGAGAAAGGTATATTCCACCGGCAAAATGAGTTCAAGTGGTAGGTGCCCTTGATAAGGGGCAACCCAAGGTAAGAATTCGAGAACAGAGAAGGGGTTGAAATGTTCAACCATTCCTAATAAAATGCTTAATGGGAGTCAACCCATCACATTAATATAATAAAGTTAAAAGAATAAAATGTTCATCGCATTCCTACAACTTTTTCATAGACATTCTTGTAGAAGCGCGCCCGTAAAGATGCAGTTGTCAAAAGGTAGTAGAAATATCGACTGGACAAGCATAGATTTAGTGTAGAAATTAATGTTTGAGTTTTATCTGCGATAACTAGCCTAAACATATTGTTCTGATTTAAAAGAGCACCTCTGAAAAATTTGGGAAAAAATAATGTCCCGGAGAGCCTAATGACCAACTATACGACGGGAATATTATTCCGGCCGTATAGTTATTGACTCCCGTTTCCACAAAATGTATCTCGGGACACAAAAGGTTTAACTACCAACTATACGGCGGGACCGTTTTGTTCTGGCGGTATAGTTGCGTCTGTTGATACGTTGGAAACATATCTATAATTTTTGATGCTCCATGCTTCTTTTATATCATTTGTCTTATGTTTTGTCTATACTTTTCGGTATTTTTATACACTTTATGGTACTAACCTATTAACAAGATGACACAATGCCAGTTGCCTGATTTCTTCTGTTTTTTGGTTCCAGAAAGGCAGAAAATCAATATTCTCGGAATTGGACGGGACAAAAGCCAAAGTCATTATTTCCCCGGAGTAACACGGAACCACGAAGCAGAGGTGGAGGAGGACACCAGGGTGGCCGCACCCCCAGGCGCGGGCAAGCCCTTGTGGCGCCTATAGGGGTGTGACCCCCCTGTCCCTCCACCGACCTTGCATCCTTCTCATATAAAAATCCCCCAGGGAGAAAACTCTAAATAATCCATCATACTTCCAGAAAAAGTCTCGTTGTGCTGCTGCCACCGAAGGGGAGATTCGAGGGACAGAAAGTCTCTATTCCGGCACCCTGACGGGACGGGGAAGTGCCCCCGAAGCCATCTCAATCGATCTCCACCACCATCTTCATCACCATTGCTGATTCCCATGATGAGAAGGGAGTAGTTCTTCCTCGAGGCTAAGGGCTCTACCGGTAGCTATGTGTTCATCTCTCTCTCTATGCATGATCTTGTTGTGGTCATGAGCTTTGTAATCAAGTAGATCTACCTTGCTACTTAAGTGCTTCATTAGATCTCTGCTCTCCCCATGTGTGTGAAAGTGATAGCGTGCACGCCATGGTGGCACTTAGGCTAGAGTCTACATAAATACTCATTATGCTTTAATAGATCTATGCTTTTACCCACGTGTGTGACAGTGATAGCGTGCGTGTCGTGTGTGGCACTTAAGCTAGATTACATATATATATCCATGAGTATATTTTGAGTTGGTTGTCTCTATGAAATTGTGGTGTTTGTTGGAACCATCTAGCGCTCAAGGTGACAGTGTGGGGTTATCTAGATTGGGAAAGGCGGACTTTGAGGTGTGTTGTTATAGCCCTACCATGGATTAGAGTGTCCAACCAGAGAGTAGTTAAGAGTAGTATCATGAAGAGTATATTTATATGAGAGAGTGTTCACTAGTGAAAGTATGATCCCTATGCCTTGTTTCTAAGCATTGAAACACCGTTCACAACAAGATCTGTTGCATGTTTGCTTGCTTCCATCTTTATTTCAGTTTGCCTTTAGTTTCTCCCATGTCAACAACAAGTCAGAAGCTCTTTTCTGACACTGTTACCACTTGTATTTCACTATCTCTTCGTTGAACTAGTGCACATATACACCTGACAAGTGTATTGGGTGTGTTGGGGACATAAGAGACTTCTTGTATCTTGATTGCGGGATTGCTTGAGAGGGATACCTTTGACCACTTCCTCCCTGAGTTCGATAAACCTTGGGTAATCCACTTAAGGGAAACATGCTACTGTTCTACAAACCTCTGCACTTGGAGGCCAACAACTATCTACAAAAATAGAAGTGCGTAGACATCAAGCTATTTTCTGGCGCTGTTGCCGGAGATGAAAGGTAAAAGTCACTCACACACTTTACCCCACGGCAATAGCAAACCAGAAAGATATTTTCTGGTGCCGTTGCCGGGGAGGTAAGGTAAAAGGTACTCACATCCTCCGGTGTGAGTGCTCGAAGTTATTTCCTTTAGATTCTGCAATTTTGTCTTTTTGTTTCTTGTTTTTACTAGTTAGGCTTAATGGAAAACAACAACAAAATTAGAGAGCTCTATAGTGTTTATCTTGAGTTAGGACATGAAGTTTTTGAAGAGAAAATTTAAAAACCTATGGAGCTTTATTTGCATGATAATGGCAATGTTATTAGTATGTATTCTTTGAACACCATTATTGCTAATGCTATGGAAACATCTAAGCTTAGGGAAGCTAGTTTTTATGAAAATTATCTTTTTAGTTCCCCAGCTTTGGAAGATAGCTAATCTATTGCTTATGATGATACCAAACCTCTAATATATGATGATTACAATGATGAATATGATATTTTCAGTCCACCTACTATTGAGGAGAAAATTAATTGTGATTACAATATGCCTCCTATAATCAATGATTATGGTGATGAGAATAATAATTATAGCTATTTTGTTGAATTTGCTCCCACTACAATTAATAAGAATGACTATGCTTATGTGGAGAGTAATAATTATTTTATGCATGTGGCTCATGATAAGAATGTTTTATGTGATAGTTATATTGTTAATTTTATTCATGTTGCTACTGAAA
Organism: Avena longiglumis; assembly: GCA_030063025.1. Taxonomy (NCBI): domain Eukaryota; kingdom Viridiplantae; phylum Streptophyta; class Magnoliopsida; order Poales; family Poaceae; genus Avena; species Avena longiglumis. The sequence goes on from CP125974.1 coordinate 463,699,203, forward strand.
GTTATTATGAGAGAGGGAAACATGGTTTTATGTATCTCAACAATATTAAGTTTCCCCCCTTTATGTTGAAAGTCTTGAAGTTGCACTTGTTTTGCTTTCCTATTCTTGTTGCTTTGTGCTTTCATGACTTGTTTATTTACTAGATTGCTATGCATAGGAAGTGGGTTAGACATAAATGTGTTTTGAATTTGCTTCTTGATGCTCTCTTTTATTTCAACTCATGTTTCTTATGTGAGCATCTTCTCAAACTATCAAGCCTAACTTAAAGGCATTAAAAAAAGTACTTGTTGAGAGATAACCCAAGAGTTTACTTGAGTCTTGGAAGTTATTACTTCAGTAATGACCTCTCCTTATCCTTTTTATTTGCTTTTTGCGCCAAGAATGACCTCTAATGAGAGGGAAGTAAGATTTGGGGAGTTGCTGTCTCGAAACAGATTTCTATCCTCCACCATAAAAATTCGTGAGGAGTCTCTGTAAGTTGAATTGAGCTGAAAATTTACGAATAAATCCCCCAGTATGTTAGCTAACTTTCTTTAGTTTAACACATTTTGATTTGAGCAACAAAATATTTTTGAAAAAAAATCGGTTTCTACCTGCTGGCCTGTTTTGACAGATTTCTGCCATTATTTGCATTTGCTTCTTATTGATTCCTTTTTGAGTTCTCTTTAGGTGAATTGGAATTTTTGAAGGAGTTGCTATAGTAGCTTGTGTTTTTAGTTAAAAGTTTTGCTGTTCCAAAGCTTAGCCCAAAGGTCTATTATCTTTTGAATACACTAATGTTGCTAATGAAGATTGTGTGAAGTTTTGTATGAAGGAAAAAATTCAGGTGTAGAGAGAGAATGATGTAATAAGATGAAGAATGGACAAAATCTCAAGCTTGGGGATGCCACCTCGGTGTCACCCCAAGAAATATCCAAGAGGTACAAGCGTCAAATCTTGGGGATGCCCAAGGCATCCCCTTCTTCATCAATAAAAAGCTCAGGTCTGTCTAGACACTTTGTTTTTATTGTTTCATGCACTGTTGTGTTATTCTTGGAGCGTCTTAGTTTCTGTTTGGTTTGCTTAGTTTGTTTAGTTTGCTTGAATAAAGTAGTTCGGACCCCCGTTCTCGCTGTGTTGTTTTCAAATAAGTTGCTTGGTGTTGGAAAGGAGTAGAAAGTTCTTGCTTGATAAGTGCAAGAGGATCTTGCATTGACTGTGACTTAGTATTTAGCATGACATGCTAGGTGTTGTTTTGACCTTATGCTTAATGATTATTGTTGTAGAATGTGTTGTTCCAAACAATTGGGATTTCTTAGTGTGCCTTGAAAGAATTATGTGTTGTTTTAGCATGCAAAAGCATAGTATTGTGGTATTCTCCTTTGATGCTTTGTTTGGGTTGACTTGGCACATGCTCACACCATGTTATGACTATGAACAAGTCACCATAGCCTCTATAATCATTTAGTCCTTGACTTGTAGTACCACTCTATGCTTTGGTTAGTAAAGTTTTGTTGCTCTGCATCATTATGGCCATTATTGCTCTCTTAGTTGGTTGCTCCTAGTCTTTTGCTAGCCTCCACTTGTATGAGTAAGCACTACTCATGCTTCCAACTCCCAATAAACCAATTTATTCCAGAGTGTACACTATAAACTCCTATGCATGGTGTGTTACACCATTCCAAGTATATTCTTGTTTTCAGCTATTTTCCAGTTAAAAAGTCTCTTTGTTATGTGAAAACTTAGTGATTAAAGCCCTCACAAACTTGATGACACACTTTATATTCTTTGCCCCTAATATAGTTGAACCATTGTGTCATCTATGTGTAGGGGTTCGTAGCATGGAAAACAAAAAATTTCTATCGCATACAAACAAACAAGCCAAGATCTATCTACTAGATTGTAGCAACGAGTCAATGGAATAACTTACCCTCGAAGATTCCAAAGTGTTTAACGAGAGCGGATTCTCGTGGGTGATGTAGTACTCTTTCCGATCTCAAGATCGTAGACGATCCTTCCGGCAAGGCGTTCGGCGGTGCTTCCGCAATCGGTCACACGCTCGGTACTCGACGAAGACCTTCCTCTCCTTGTTCCAAAGAAAATGAGGTTGTAGCACTCTCGCGATTCCGGCAAGACAACGTGGTACCTAAGTAGAGGGAAATCCCGCAGGGCTTCGCCTTAAGCCGGAGCGAGTATGGTGGAGTATGAGAGAGGGCTATTAGTGGTCTAGAGATTAGACACACCAATTAGAAGGCTCTAAACCACAGGCTAGAGCAATTAGAAGCTCTAAACCAAAACGGCTCTAAACCGGAGATTAGAGGATAGGAACTTGTGTGTCTAGAGGAGGAGGCCCTGTCCCTCCTTTTATAGGTGGAGGGGCTGGCCAGGAGGAGGAGGGAGTCCTCCCCAACTCGGCCTAGGCTGGTCGGCTTGGAGGAGAGGGACTCCTCCTCCAAGTTGGTTTCACCTCCTCTTGCTTGTTTCCCAGTTTCTGCTTCCCACGCTCTGTTTCCCACAGTTTTCTGTTTTAGCCGTTTGACTTTCAAACTGGCAGTTTGACTTTTCAGTTTTGGAACAGCAAGAACACTTAGTACATGATGCAATCATTCAATGACATATTCATGTACCCTCCCCCCTGGAGTGCAGGACAATCCGGAACCTTCTAGAACATTCCCGATGAAAACACCTAATCATTCCCGAACTCAAACGGACTTTCCTTATATGAATCTTATTCTTGGACCATTCCGGATCACCTCGTGATATCCCGGATCCCATCCGAGACTCAACAACATTCGGTCTCTTTCTCATAATACCATAACTACTCAAAACAACGTCGAATCCTTAAGTGTGTCTCCTACGGTTCGTGAATTATGCGGACATGATCGAGACACTTCTCCAACAATAACCAATAGAGGAATCTGAAATTCATATGGCTCCCACATAATTCTACGATTACTTTGCGATCGAATGAACCACTTACATACGATACCAATTTCCCTTTGTCTCATGATAGTTTACTTATCCGAGGTTATGATCGCTTGTATCTCTCGCATACCTAGTTCAACCTCGTTACCGATAAGTACTCTTTTCTCGTTCCCGTGATATGTGATCCCTTGTGACCCAGTCACATGCTTGCAAGCTAATTGGATGACATTCCACCGAGAGGGCCCAGAGTATATCTATCCGTCATATGGATGGACAAATACCACTCTTGATCCATGTGTTTCAACCAATACTTTCCGAACACTCAATGCCACCTTTATAGCCACCCGATTCACGGTGTGGTGTTTGATGTCATCAAAGCATCCATCCGGTAAAGGTGATATGCATGATCTCATGGTCGAAAGAATTAGGTTACTATGTATCAGAAAGCATATAGCAATTGAACTATTGAAATTACTTGATCTTTATGCTATGCTTATCTATAGGAGTATGTCCACCATATCATTCTCCTAACGATATGATCTTGTTGTCGATAACATCTCAATGTTCATGATAGGAAACCACATTCATGAATCAACCAACGATCTAGTGAAGTATAGAGGCTATACTAGGGACTTCAAATTAAGTTTACAAATCACACAAGTATTAATGTTTCCTTGTTAATACTATTATAGCATGAATGTAAACATTTATCATAAACACAAAGATATAATAATAACTATATTTATTATTGCCTCTAGGGCATATCTCCAACAGTCTCCCACTTGCACTAGAGTCATCTAATCTAGATTACATGGTAATATAACGAACACCCATGGCGCTTTGGTGTTGGTCATGTTTTGCCCTCGGAGAGGTTTAGTCAACGGATCCGCCACATTCAGATCTGTGTACTTTGCAAATCTTTATATCCCTATCCTGGATATGTTCTCGAATAGCGTGAAAACGCAGCTTGATATGCTTCACTTCTTGTGTGACCTTGGTTCTTGCGAATTGGCTATGGCGCCCATGTTATCACAAGAGATAGACATTGGGTCCAGCACTAGGAACCACACCCACTCTATAATGAACTCTTTCATCCATATCGCTTCTTGTGAAGCCTCCGGCAGCCATGTATTCCGATTCTTGAACATCTCGCCACAACGCTTTGCTTTGCACTCCTCCAGCTAATCCGCACCATTCAAAATAAATACGTATCCAGTTGTGATTTAGAATCATCCGGATCGGTGTTCCAACTAGCATCGGTAACCATTAACAACGAGTTGTTCATCACCTCCATAAGAAAGAACCATATCCTTAGTTCTTCTCAAGTACTTAAGGATGTTTTGATCATGTCCAATGATCCACTCCTGGATCACTTTGATATCTGCTAGTTAAACTAACAAAGATATGCAATGTCGGGTCTAGTACATAGCATGGCATACATTAGAGATCCTATGGTCGAGGCATAGGGAGTCTTACTCATCCTTTCTCTATCTTATGCCGATGTCGGACTTTGAGTTTTACTCAAGGTCGTATTGAGCAACATGGGCAAGAACCCTTTCTTGCTTTCTTCCATTCCAAACCTCTTTAGATCTTTGTCCAAATATGTACTGTGACAATGATATTTGGCGTTCGATCTATCTCTATAAATCTTTATGCCTAATATGTAAGCTGCTTCGCCAAGATCCTTCATTGAAAAACTATTATTCAAATATTCCTTGACACTATTAAGAAGGTCTACATCATTCCCAATCAACAATATGTCCCACATATAGTATTAAGAATGCTACCGAGCTCCCACTCACTTTCTTGTAAATACAAAGCTTCTCCATAAGTTTGTATAAAACCAAAACTTTGATCACCTTATCAAAACGTTGATTCCAACTTCGGATGCTTGCTTCAATCCATAGATGGACCGTTGAAGTTTGCATACCTTGTTAGCATCTTTAGGATCGACAAAACCTTTGGGTTGCATCATATACAACTCTTCATCAATATCTCCATTGAGGAATGTTGTTTTGACATCCATCCGCCATATCTCATAATCATAATATGCAGATTGCTAACATAATCCTCACAGACTTTAGCTTCGCATCTGGTGAGAAAGTCTCATCGTAGTCAACTCCTTGAATTTGTCGAAACCCTTTGTGACAAGTCGAGCTTTATAGACAGAATAACATTACCATCTGCTTTCTTCTTGAAAATCCATTTGTTCTCGACACCTTCCGCCATCCCAAGTCCACCAAAGTCCATACTTGGTTTTCGACATGGATCCAATCTCGGATTTCATGGCTTCTTGCCATTTATTGGAACTGGGCTCATCATCGCTTCCTCATATGTCTCGGGTCATCGGTGTTGTCCACCAACATGACACTCATAACGGGATCATACCAATGGAGTGGTACGAGTTCGTTGACCTCCGAGGCTCAGAGCAACTTCAACCGAAGTTTCATGATCATCATCATTAGCTTCCTCTAATTGGTGCAGCACCACAGAACTTCTTCCGGTGTTACGCTACTCGCAATTTCGAGAGAAGGTTCGACAACCTCGTCGAGTTCTACTTTCCTTCCAGTCACTTCTTTCGAGAGAAATTCCTTCTCTAGAAAGGATCCATTCTTGGCAACAAAGATTTTGCCTTCGGATCTATGATAGAAGGTATACCCAATAGTTTCCTTCGGGTATCCTATGAAGACGCATTTTTTCGCTTTGGGTTCAAGCTTGTCCTAACAGTAACTTCTTTACATAGGCTTAGCATCCCCAAACTTTAAGGAACGACAATTTAGGTTCCTTCCCAAACCATAATTCATACGGTGTCGTTTCAACGGATTTAGACGGTGCCCTATTTAAAGTGAATGTGGCTGTTTCTAATGCATAACCCCAAAATGATAGCGGTAAATCTGTAAGTGACATCATAGAACGAACCATATCTAAAAGAGTTCGACACGACGTTCGGACACACCATTACTGTTGTGGTGTTCCCGGTGTCAATCAGTGAAAGTATTCCGCATTTCTTCAAATGCTCGCCAAACTCGTAACTTAGATATTCACCTCCACGATCAGAACGCAGAAATTTAATCTTCTTGTTACGTTGATTCTCTACCTCACTTTGAAACTCCTTAAACTTCTCGAAAGTTTCGGACTTATGTTTCATGAAATAGATATACCCATATCTACTCAAGTTATCCGTGAAGGTAAGAACATAACGATAACCATCACGATGCTACACTCATTGGTCCACACACATCGGTATGTATGATTTCCAATAAGTCCGTAGCTCGCTCCATCATACCGTAAAATGGAGTCTTAGTCATTTTCCCATCGACATGCTTCGCATCTTTCAAGTGATTCAAAATCAAGTGATTCAAGAAGTCCATCGAATGGAGTTTCTTCATACGCTTCACTCCAATGTGACCAAGATGACAAGGCCACATATAGGTCGAATTATCGCTGATTTCAAACGCTTAGCTTCAATGTTGTTGATATGTGTATTTCCACCATCGAGATTCAATAAGAATAGACCATCTATCAAAGGTGCATGTGCATAAAACATATTACTCATATAAATCGAACAACCATTATTCTCGATTTAAACAAGTAACCGTCTCGCAATAAACAAGATCCCGATATAATGTTCATGCTCAACACAGCACTAAATAACAATTATTTAAGTATAAAACTAATCCCGATGGTAGATGAAGGGTAGCGTACAACCGCGATCACATCAACCTTTGATCCGCTTCCCACGCGCATCGTCACCTCGTTCTTCGCTAACTTCCGCTTATTCTCAAAGACTGCTTCGAGTTACAAATATGAGCAACCGAACCAAGATATCAAATACCCGTGCACTACTACGAGTACTAGTGAGATACACATCAATAACATGTATATCGATATACCTTTCTTCTTGATGTTGCCGTTCTTCAGATCCGCCAAGTACTTTGGGCAATTCCGCCCAAAGGACCTTCTCCCTTGCAAGAAAGCACTCGGTTTCAGGCTTGGGTCTAGCCTTGGTTTTCTTCACGGCGTGGTAACTTTCTTACCACCCTTCTTGAAGTGTCCCTTTGCTTAGACTTGCCTTTCTTGAATTTGGTGGTCTTATTGACCATCAACACTTGGTGCTCTTTCTTGATCTCCACTTCTGCAGACTTTAACATAGCAAACAGTTACGCAACTCTTTGTTCATGTTCTCGCATGTTGTAGTTCATCACAAAGTTCATGTAACTTGGTGGTAGTGACTGTGGACACGGTAAATCCCCAAAGCATTAGGAATCACTATACCCAAGCTTTGAAGTTTGTTTATGCGTGCCCGGACATCTTAAGCACATGCTCACCGACGAGCTGCCTCTTCCATCTTGCAATTAAAGAACTTTTCGTAAGCCTCATAGCTTTCAATTGCCGCATGAGTCTCAAAAATCAATTTGAGATCCTCGACAATATCATATGGGTCCGACTCTTCAAACCTTTTCAATCTCCGATTCTAAACCATACAAGATAGCACATCGAACTATGGAGTACCGATTCTTCCGAGCGAGGTAAACATTCTTTACTTCATCGGGAGCATCACCAGTGGGTCACCCAATGCATCCAAAGACATAGGTCAAATTACCAAATGTGAGGACAATCCTCAAATTGCGGAACCAATCCACAGTTGCTTCCATTGTTTTTCAACTTTTCTTTCTCTAGGAACGCATTAAAATTGATGGTAGGGGCTGCCATTGATCTACAACATATTTGCAATAGTTTAGACTAAGTTTTATGACAAATTGAGTTCAAATTAATTAATGAAATTAAACTAGGTGAACTCCCACTCAAAACAACATCCCTCACATTGTTTTAGTGATCACACGAACCAAATCCACTACATCAACACCGATCATCACGAGAGTTGATATAGTTTCAATGGCGAACAATCGTCATGTTCATCATATCTACTATATGATTCATGCTTTACCTTTCGGTGATCCGTGTTCCGAGACCATGTCTGTACATGCTCGTCAAGATCAAACCTTAGTTTCGCATGAGCAAATCTGGCTTGCTCACGTTGTATACACTTGCGAATCTAACACACCGATCATCACGTGGTGCTTCGAAACAACAAGCTTTAGCAACGGTGCTAACTAAGGGTGAACACTTTATGATTTGAAATTCATGTGCATGAGGGATCATCTTATAATGCTACCGTCGTCTACTAAGCAATACAAGATGCATAAAGGATTAACATCACATGCAATTCATAATATGTGATATGATATGGCCTTTCTTCTTTGTGCTTCCGATCTCCATCTTCAAGCACGAACATGATCTCCATCATCACCGACATTGCATCAAGGTCAATGACGCTTCACCATGGTTGTCTTCCACCGGCTTCAACTATTACAACTACTTTGAATAGACACGCGGGTCTTATCATAAATTAAAGACAACCATATGGCTCCTGCCGGTTGCCAACTACATCAAATATAATCACAATCATGGCCATATCACATCACTGCACACCCCTGCAAAACAAAGTTAGACGCCTCTACTTTCTTTGCATATTTTACGTGGTTTGGGGCTTTCAATAAGTGTCGTTCTAACTTACGAACAAGAACCACAACATTGATACTAGCATTGTCGATCACCCGTTGTAAATTGGATCTTAACTATGCTAGGAGAAACAGGCACCTGCAAAGCCACTTATGCAATACAAGTTGCATGTTAAGCGTGGAGCAAGTCTCATGAATGATGTCATGTAAGGTTAGCCCGGGCCGCTTCATCCCAACATACCGCAAGATGCAAAGTACACAAAAAGCAATCGACAATAAAAGCATCAACACCCACAATGACCATTGTGTTCTACTCGTGCAACAGATCTACATATAGACACGGCTCTGATACCACTGTAGGGGTTCGTAGCATGGAAAACAAAAATTTTCTATCGCATACAAACAAACAAGCCAAGATCTATCTACTAGATTGTAGCAACGAGTCGATGGAATAACTTACCCTCGAAGATTCCAAAGTGTTTAACGAGAGCGGATTCTCGTGGGTGATGTAGTCGATTTCTTCCGATCTCAAGATCGTAGACGATCCTTCCCAAGGCCGTTCCTGCAGCGCCTTCAATCGGTCACACGTTCGACGCGACGAAGACCTTCCTCTCCTTGTTCCAAAGAAAATGGAGGTTGTAGCACTCTCGCGATTCGCAAAGACAACGGGCGTGGTACCTAAGTAGAGGGAAATCCCAGGCTTCGCCTTGCCGAGCGAGTATGGTGGAGTATGAGAGAGGGCTATTAGTGGTCTAGAGATTAGACACACCAATTAGAAGGCTCTAAACCGCAGGCTAAAGCAATTAGAAGCTCTAAACCAAAACGGCTCTAAACCGGAGATTAGAGGATAGGAACTTGTGTGTCTAGGAGGAGGCCCTGCCTCCTTTTATAGGTGGAGGGCTGGCGCCAGGGAGGGAGGAGTCCTCCCAACTCGGCCTAGGCTGGCCGCCGGCTTGGAGGAGAGGGACTCCTCCTCCAAGTTGGTTTCAGCCTACTCTTGCTTGTTTCCCACAGTTTCCTGTTTTAGCCGTTTGACTTTCAAACTGGCTGTTTGAATTTTCAGTTTTGGAACAGCAAGAACACTTAGTACATGATGCAATCATTCAATGACACATTCATGTACCCTCCGCCGAGTGTCGGACAATCCGAACCTTCTAGAACATTCGATGAAAACACCTAATCATTCCCGAACTCAAACGGGACTTTCCTTATATGAATCTTATTCTCCGGACCATTCGGATCACCTCGTGATATCCGGATCCCATCCGAGACTCGAACAACATTCGGTCTCCTTCTCATAATACCATAACTACTCAAAACAACGTCGAATCCTTAAGTGTGTCTCCCTACGGTTCGTGAATTATGCGGACATGATCGAGACACTTCTCCGAACAATAACCAATAGAGGAATCTGGAAATTCATATGGCTCCCACATATTTCTACGATTACTTTGCGATAGAATGAACCACTTACATACGATACCAATTTCCCTTTGTCTCACGATAGTTTACTTATCCGAGGTTATGATCGTCGGTATCTCTGCATACCTAGTTCAACCTCGCATCGATAAGTACTCTTTTCTCGTTCCCGTGATATGTGATCCCTTGTGACCCAGTCACATGCTTGCAAGCTAATTGGATGACATTCCACCGAGAGGGCCCAGAGTATATCTATCCGTCATATGGATGGACAAATACCACTCTTGATCCATGTGTTTCAACCAATACTTTCCGAACACTCAATGCCACCTTTATAGCCACCCAGTTATGGTGTGGTGTTTGATGTCATCAAAGCATCCATCCGGTAAAGGTGATATGCATGATCTCATGGTCGAAGGAATTAGGTTACTATGTATCAGAAAGCATATAGCAATTGAACTATTGAAATGACTTGATCTTTATGCTATGCTTATCTATAGGAGTATGTCCACCATATCATTCTCCTAACGATATGATCTTGTTGTCGATAACATCTCAATGTTCATGATAGGGAAACCACAATCATTAATCAACCAACAAGCTAGTGAAGTATAGAGGCTATACTAGGGACTTCAAATTAAGTTTACAAATCACACAAGTATTAATGTTTCCTTGTTAATACTATTATAGCATGAATGTAAACATTTATCATAAACACAAAGATATAATAATAACTATATTTATTATTGCCTCTAGGGCATATCTCCAACACTATGTTGTATATGCTTGCACTTATAGGTTGGAATTAGCAGAACTGTGCTGTCACGGGGAACGTTTTCAACATTGCACTTGTACTTTGTACACAGTTGATATCATGCTCTTTTGTCTATGGATGTCACCGGCGTGAGATAAAGAGGGAGCTTGTAAGTCCATGGAGATATGTATTTTGTGTTAGAGAAACGCTTGGGCCGCTAGCCTAAGCGATGCCTAATCATGGTAGAAACTTGCAACATCGCCATAACGAGCTATCTATGAAGCATCCTCAATAAAAAGCTATGCACATAGTAAATAAAAAGATCTTTGAGATGCTCATTGTATGCTTGCCTTGTCATTTTGGTTATGGGATGGCTCCTGTACCATGTGCAAGGGGTACCCCATTGGCAGTTCTCTATGATATGCATGTACTTACTATGACAAGAACTTACAGGTGACTGAAGTTGAGTAGCATGAGGTGTGGCCCTCATATTCAAGGGACTTGAGATTTCCAACTTATACTTTGTCAAGCATATACTCCATAGTTTGTTCACTTTTACCTTAATCACTTTAAGATGATTATGATAGGGGCAATGAGGGATGAAAGCTAACAAGTACCATAATTTTTGGAAGCTATTTTTGAAACTTGAAATCCCTGCTTCATTTATGAAAGGCCTTTCTTCCACTATTATTTGAGTTTCCACCTTCTACCTTTAGGCACCACTAAGAGAGCATAGTTGTCATTCTGTGTGCAATGTCCCAAAACTTATTGATTGATGCATATTGTGATATTACTTGTTCTTGTGCTATTTGTATCTAGTCACTCTTATAAACTTTGAAGGTGTCCTATGCATCTACTTGCTACTCTATGAGGGACAAGCTGAATTCCACTATGCCATGTTTTCTGTATGTGAAACAAACAAACGTTTTTCAATGCATGTTATTCATGATCTTTGTTTGTATCCTTTCATGTTGCATGCACAGTTACTTTGTCTTATTGTTAGAACTCCATCTTTCATGCACATGTTTAGAGTTCTTTGATCCCAGCTTTCAATGCTTGCAAATGGTTTGATCTTTGTTTTGACGGTGCATGTCACCTAAAAAATTATTCTTTTATCACTTACCTACTCAAGGACGAGCAGGAGTTAAGCTTGGGGATGCTTGATACGTCGGAAACATATCTACAATTTTTGATGCTCCATGCTTGTTTTGTATCTACTTTTTCTTTGCTTTGTCTACACTTTGAGGTGTTTTTATATATTTTCTATAACTAACCTATTAACAAGTTGCCACAGTGCCAGTTGCCTGTTTTCTTCTGTTTTTGGTTCCAGAAAGGCAGAAAATCAATATTCTCGGAATTGGACGGGACAAAAGCCAAAGTCAATATTTTACCATGGGCATCACGAAGTCCAGAGGAGAGACGAAGGGGCGAGCCAGGGCCACCACACCCCCTAGGCGCAGGTGGGCCCACCCAGCGCCTGGGTAGGGTGTGGGCCCTCCGGCCTCCTCCTAGCCTCGCCTCTTCGCCTATAAAAAGCCCCTGATGCATAAACCCTAGGCACCCAATCAAAACTCCACGAAACCTTCTGTAGCCGCCGCCACCATCGTCCCTAGATCATGGGAGGATCTGAAGCTCTTCCCAGCACCCTGCCGGAGGGGAGATCATCGCGGAGGCCTTCTTCTCCGGTATGAAGTGTGAGTAGTTCCACCTTGGACTACGGGTCCATGTAGTATCTAGATGGTTGTATCTCCTCCTTGTGCTTTCATGTATAGATCTTGTGAGCTCCGATCATGATAAAGATCTAATCTATTTGTAATCATGCATGTTGTGTTTGCGGGGATCCAATGGATATTGAGATTACTATGTCAGATTGATTAATGGTTTTGTCTATTTGATACTATCATGTCTGTGTTGTTTGTGATCTTGCATGTTCTCCATTGTTAGTAGCTATCTTGGCCAAGTAGTCGTTAGTAACTCCAAGAGGGGGTATTTATGCTCTATAGTGGGTTCATGCCTCTAGTTTCCAAGGGAAGTGATAGAAATCTCTTCAGTTGTAGATGTGTTGTTGCTACTAGGGAGAAAACAACGGTCTCTTGTTCATAGAACAAGTGGATTGTTTACCTTACACACTTTTCTTAAAGCAGTTTTCTGTTGCCTGCAACTTAATACTGGAGGGGGTTTAGATGATAACCTGAAGGTGGACTTCTAGTCATAGATGCATTTGGATGGTGGTCTATGTATATTTTTCTATTGCCCAATCGAATCTCATAGGACCTTTTTGTCTAGTATTGCATTGTTGTGCCATGCTTAGTTCCTGTCAATTGCCCTACTGTAATTTGTTTACCCTTCATGCCATGTTGTTTATCTAAGGAGAGCACCTCTAGTGAACTAAGGACCCCGGTCCAATCTTTACCATTGATACATCTTCCACTGTTACTTGTTTACTTGCTGCAAACCATTACCTTCCACACCATACGTTTAATCTTTTGTTACAGCAAACCGATGCAACCTCACTGATTTGTTGGGGCAAAGTCTTGAGTTTGTGTTGTGCAGGTTTTCACGTTGCTTGCAACACCTTTGAGACGTTTCCTTCCTCCTACTGGTTCGATAACCTCGGCTTCTTACTGAGGGAAAACTTGTTGATGTGCTCATCACACCTTTCTCTTGGGGTTTCCAATGAAGCATCCCATGACAGTGTTGGGCATCATCACTCCTCGTGGTTTCACGTTCCAAATGAAGTTGTAGTACTCCTCTGGCCCATTATTTCTCAATAGTTATCTATTGGCATGGTCATGAGTGCGTAACACAGTCCCAATTAACATGTTAAAAACAGTGGCATGATTTTTCTGTGGAAAAGCTGAAGTTTTTGAAAAGCAAGGAAAGGAAAAAGGTGCTTTGAGAGTCTTGAAATTTTGATGTGGGAGTAGATGATTTGTTCTTAAATTGAATGTTTCTGGTGGCAACTTGAGTACTCTTAATTGATTAAAGAAACAATGGCAAAAAAAGTCTTTCATCTCTCAACAAAGAGAGAAACCAAAAGAATTTGTTTCACTTTACTAGCTAAACTATTGACACTTGCTCGGGCATATAATTTATTTGCTAGCAAGATATACGTGGTTAGGAAGAGGACTCAGTGCAATCTTGTAAATACTTGTATGATCATGTTTAAGATTGCATGAATTGTAAAGAAAGGAATTCGACACCAATTCGATCTCGTAATTTCTTTTATTTCAGTCTCGAATCTCCACTATTCTTCCTTATTTTCTTGTCACTCGAGGGCAAGAAACATCTAAGCTTGGGGGAGTTGATAGCTGTGAGATTTGACACATTTTTTATGGTTTCTATTGAAGGTTTTCGTCTGTATTTGATGGTTTTATAGCTTTACCTAACACTAATACTTCGGTAGCGAAGGAAACTTGGTTTTTAATGTGTGTTTCAGGTTCTGAACATCAACAGAGGATTTACAAGAAAAATACAATATTCAGGCGAAAACAAGCAAGTCTCTTTTTGGAAGCAAGCGAGGGAGGCAAACAGTAGCTTTAATGAGTAACTATACGACGGGAATATTTTCTCTGGCCGTATAGTTCCTGCCGTATAGTTGCCACCACCTTCTTCTTGTCAAAAGGGACAACTTTCGTGAAGAGGCCGAGGACGAAAACAGAACACATCAGCCGCCGTTCCATCCATAAGGGAGAAATAAGAGATCCGGAGAAGAAGGGGAAGACGTTATCCATCTCGCTCCATGATCTTCGACCTCCTAGCCACCACACCCCCATATCCATTACTTTTACTTGATAGAGAGAGGTATATTCACCTTGCAAGATTAGGGTTTGAGATTGTTTCTTCCCATCTTGAATTGTGTTGGACTTATTTTCTATTTTTATTGTGGATCTCCACGGTAATAACAAGAAGAACTCACTTTATTTAATTATATCGATGATGCTTTCTTCTCTCATGTGTGAGTAAGTTACTTTGGTCATGGGAGATGTAAGGGATTGATGAGATGTGATGTGCATATATATTTTCCATTAGTTTGTGATTTATTTTAATTACTATATTATGTGTGTTTGACTATCTGTGGGATGCTTAATGCTTGTTGTCCAATTAAGTGCCCAGACAACATGATACTTTGTTCTATATATATAAGATCTTGTTTGCTAGCAGACTGGCGACCCCCGAGTGACACGAGGATATCAATGGAAAAACTAGTTGCACTTGAGGAGCACGAGGAGCCACTGTGCCTATTGTATAAGTCCGATCCAAGGAGCTTAATTTCTAAGCGACCTAAAGGATCTTAATCGCCTAGTGACTGACCATGATTTTGGTAACAGACTAGTAAGATTATTGAAGTTGGGATAAAATCTACCAAGAGGAGTTCCGGCTAATTATAGGTTGCTCGTTTATACACATACTTATAAGATTATAATTGTTACACTTATCACTCATCCACATGGAACATTCACTATCACCATGAACTGTATCTCCGCGTGCCTATTTTGTCATCTGTAGAAAACAACAATCAATCAATCGTTCTTTACTTTTATGTCTTTTATTTCTAAAGTCTACATTGTAGTTTTATTTAAATACATTTAGTTCAATCCAAAACTTTATTTTTATTTCAACACTTGCGGTCAATTCACTCGAAGACCAGTGACAACTTTGAGTGTGACAGAGACTTCATTCATAAACACTTACCTTTGGGATCGATATCTTCCCTTCAAAACTAGCTACCAACTATTCATGCACTTGCAGTCATCAACGATCCGCATTCCACCCATTGCATTTAACTTGGTCAATGACCACCACTTAGTTGCCCTCCCTTCAAAGACATTATAGATGTCACCCTGTCGCACACTATGGGGACGTTACGGGATCCCACCCGTTGTCATTTCCCAAGGGAATACGGCCAGCCAAGCCGACTGAGGATAAGTGAAGGAACAAGGTACTTATGTCTCGTCTATCCCATTCTAGGCTTGTTGCAATCTTATCTACACGGTGCTTAGAAACACTAACGATATTTTAAATTAATCCTAGATGCGCTTTATAAGTGGATTTTTTGTAAAGTTATAAGTATACTTTATATTTATAAAATCACTCATCGTATCCTCCTTCTAGATATTATTATGCCTATCATACATGATTACTTGTGATCATTCATTTCCATGTGAGAATTTTACTTCTAGTAGTTTTATTTTAGGATTTTATTAGTTTTACTTTGGCTTTGGTTTGTGTTTAGGTGCAGCGGAGAATAAATGGAATAAATCTCAGTGAAAGAAATCAAAAGGATGCAATATGGAGGAGTTACACGCACCAATACAGGCATATGAAGAGTGGAAAAAATCACATTTTCCCCATCAACACAAAATTAATATCTAAGTACATTTTTTAGCTTTCGTCCATAGGATTCCAACGAGCCAAAGAATGCCTCAATCGGAATTCATATGAAGAAATGACTGCCAAAATACTAAATGAGTCTAGAAAACTTAACGAGCTACAACACGGGGATGATGACCATACTAGAGACCTAAACACCCTCCAACGGTCCGTTTCATCAAACTGAACCTCTTTTGTGAAGGGGCGAAGGGCATAGTTGATGTGAACTCTCTAGAAACACCAAATCGACCTCTAGGACCCTATTTAGGGTGGGGAAATGCCCTAGCCGCCCCACGCTCTCACATCCACCTTCGTCTCCATCAATCCGCATACATCTCCACCGTCACCAAGGTGGAACCCTGCCACCACACCACCTCAAGATCCATCTCCATCTACCACATTCTTAAATGTTTCTAATCCTATGCTTCTTTGTTGCCTTGTTGCCTCTCTTTGATTTAAAACCCTTAAAGCTATGTTTGGATTCCAAGAGTCGGGAATGGAGCCAGGCCCCAGGAAACAAGGGTCATATCCTGGGGCGTAGGAATTTGTATGGCCTATTACCTTGTACATTCTTGTTTTGGCCTATGGCCCAAGATGTTCAAGACGACAGAATGATAAAGTGCGCATGGAGTCAATCCATCGAACATCGATCATTTCTTTCCTGGCTCGCTCAGATTTCCCCTTGATAGTCGATGTGGTAGGATGGGCGCGTCGTTGCTTGCCAGCTTGACGCCACCTGCCTGTAGGATCCTGTACGGTCAGGCCATCTCCCTACCCGTCCATCCTTTCTTCTCTGTCGGCCCCCGCTTCTCAGTTGTCATGCGCCTATTCTATGTGGCTTCTATTCTAGAGTCCGCTCACTCAAGTTCACTGGTCTCCGGCTTGGTTGCCACTACACCATGAGATGGGTAATTTTTGTTCATCTTGTTTTTACTTGAATTTATTTATGTCAACTTCTCAAAATTGAATTGATTGAATTGAACATTTTTGTGCTGAAATGATATGTTATGTTTCCAACCATACTCAATTCTTTGTGCAATTACATATTTTTTTAGCTTCTCTTGCACTTAATTTTTGGCTTGGTGCTTGCCGCAATCCAATTGAATTCTTCCAATTGAATTCATGGAGTCCTTCCAATTTAATTCTAAAGCAAATGTTTCATGTTTGTCTTCGTTTCTTTTGCAGACAACAAGAATAAGAGAAGAAAATAGAAGTGTAGCTAGATACGTTTTAGTTTGTATAGAATTTCCTTCTGGTAATTTTTATGATTAAATTTTCCTTGTAATAAATCTTGTAAAAATGCTCTTATTAATGAGAATGTTCTTTTGAGAATTTTTCTATTTTTATTTATTTTTCTTGTGATATTTATGATGATTATTGATATGTTCAGCTGAACTCAAGTTGAATTTAAATTCAACTCCAATTTGAGTCCAATTGCTTATATATATTATTAAATGTGTTTTAGAGCTAAATCTTTATGTCTGATGTGCTATGAGTAAAATACCCAAGTGCTAGTTTACATTTTAATCCCAAGTTTTGAAATACACAAAGATCATGTTGAAATTATAGCACTCTTTGTGATGACCTAAGGTCTACCTCATCAACTAGAGAGAAATCTCAATCACTTTGTCTTTTAAAATCACAGCTAAAAAATTCTCTAGGTTTTCAAATACATGACATGCATATGCACAACTCCTAACTCTTTGTGTCCTAATCCTTCGGGACGTTACGTGTTTTTGCCTCACGAGAGATCTGGAGTGCATGCTTCTAAACGTAACAAGCCAACAACATATAGTATTTATTAAACCCCTTCCTTGTAAAAGAGAGAAAACAAACGGCATTGCTGATTCCGAGACGTTTAAGAATTGAGTTAGAGTTTAGTTAGATCCTAAACCATTAGATTTGCGTCATGATTCGGTTGTAACTAAGATTTTTCAGTTGTAAGTGGAATGCAACTTATAACTTTGAGTTGCACTAGTTAGTATGCACGTGCACACACGTCTCCGTAACACAATACAATATGACATGGTTTATTTAAAATTCTACCTTTTTTGACATATCCTTTTCTTTTCTCTACCTTGAGTAAAAATGCTAATTTTGTCCATCGCCAGTAACACATCTTATAAATAGTAAAAGAAAATGAACGATGTATTCTTGTTCTAGTCATATTGTGAAACGTGAAGTGAATTGTAGTTTCCACCTTATCATTGAGTTTTGAAATGGCAGTTAAGCATCGCGTACAAAGTCCAAATTTTAGCAATATAATGATACATTTTAAATGAAGTCATAACATGTAACAAAGCGAAGAAATTTTCCTTATTCCTCCAATCTTTTTGTACTCTCTTCGTCTTAAAATACATGTCTCAGATTTGTTAAAATTTAAATGAATCTAAACACTATTTAGTATATGAATTTATCCAAATTTTGACAAACCTTTGACATCTATTTTGAGACAAGGGAGTACAAAAATACCTGTAGCAATTGCTAGGCCATTGAGCTGAACATGATGCTCCAGTCATACTCAAATATGGCAGCATTAACCCCTCCATTAAACATACTCCCTCCGTCTCGGTTTATAAGACTTACACGTATTTTTAGATTGACAAGTTAACCAACTTAGCATGAGGTACATATGATAAAAACTATATTATTAAAAACTTCAAATGTTATATTTTCTAATGGTATAATTTTTATATTATATATTATATAGCTCATGCAGACGACCTAGATATACACGCAAGTCTTATAAACTAGAATGGAGGGAGTATAAAAATTAAGCACAGTGCTTCAGTTCCGCAGTTCAAAATGGCAACATAGTCCACCATTGGGCATATAACCTATTTAGTGGTAGAGAGGAAAACCTGCTATAGATCATGGCATTGGCTTCATTGGCAACCATAGAATAAACAGAAACTTGGGCGTATAGTGTAACAATCATATACTATATTAATCTCTTGCAAAATAATATGTAAGCAATATCATCATAACACATGACTTAACTCCATCATTCGTCGGGTCATCTCCACTTTTCAATCGCATGATGATGCATGCAGCTGTCAAAGATTGTGAAACATCCTTAAAAATCTAGGAAAAGCATTTTATTTTCCCCCTTATATTTGCATGGACAAAATTTCTGTCTGAATGTAGTACAATTTTGCAACAACTCTATTGAGCTATCAATTGTACAATCTCCATTCTGCAAGAAATTTTAAAATTATAACAAAATGACAAGCATATCAGTTATAGTACAAATCTAGCACCTCTTTGAAAAATTGCACTGCCCTCCTTATCAATAAAATAGTTGGATTATAATGCCCTTCGAAGCTTCTCCACCAATGTAAAAAAAATATTTTGTGCAAATGATATCTTAGGTACGAATATAAATAAATAAATATAATGCACGTGAACAGTCTTCCACTTTAAAACTTACGTATGTCTGGTTTGAGTTACTATAAGCCCACGATCTTCTTTTTGTAGGTAATATAAGCCCACGATATTGATCCACACACAATCTCATGTGTGGTTTGATATATCTACCGATACTTTCTATTTGCTTTGGGAAAATAGCATTATAAGATTCATAGTTTTAGTTTTAGCATAGGTGATCTTTAAAGAGAATTGTATTGCCATGTTAAAATAACAATTCATCGCATAAGCACTTCAATAAGAGGCAACAACAATCCAAAAGTATGTCTGCCATACTGCAGATTAGCAAAATGAGCTAAAAAATAGACTCAAGAAGTTTAAATCGACAATGGTTCTGAAAACATTTCTAGGAATAGAGTCATTAAATAGCAGGTTTTGGTTTTAGCCTATTACCACGTAGCTACTAAAAATTCTGAATTATAGTTTTGAACCGAGAGTCGGTCAACTTAATATTAGTCATTTAATAGTAGGTTCTGTTTTTAGCCTATTAGGCTGGTCATAGTGAGAGTATCATAATACTAGTATCATGCATACGATACTAGTGTATGATACTATGTGTCTAGTATATTGTATTATGTAATAGTATCATAGTAATGGTATATTTATTGATTTATAGAATCTCTATATAAAATGTGTGTACAAGATTTACTTGTCACTATGATTTTTAGTTTTACGTGCTATGATATGGTATCTACCTATGATACTCTAATCACCTCTCTTTTTATTAATTGTGATGTCACATCAGATTTTTACCAAGTTGGCATGCATGATACACTTTATGATACTAGCATTAGGACCAGCCTTATCACATAACTAATACAAATTCCGAATTATTATTTTTTAATTTTAGAGCCAGTCAACTATAAGATTTGACAATTTGAACCAAACCTTTTGGGATAAAATTCTGAACAACCGAATTTCAAAACCAAGACTACTACTACTTAAGTACCTAGTTGTGTGTTCAATGCGACAAAAAAGAATGGTTTGGAAGACGATTCTTGAGAAAAATGGGCAATCATGATGGCTTTATAATTTAGCACAGTTTTTCGAGAACATACTACAGGACTGGATATTTGGAAGCCAATATATGGTATTTAATTTTGTAGGTGTCATCATATATACTTTAGAATACGGATTGCCATTGCCCACTTGTACAATCATACCTTCACAAAATTGAACATTATGTAGATATATCCTCATGTTGCACTAACTCAGATATTCCTTGTTTCTGTAGTGCACAAGAATAAAGCTTAACCACAAAAGAGGAGTTATAATAATTTTCAATTGTACCTTAAACTGTACATATTTCTGATATGTGAATGATGACTATAGACACACCAAGAACATCAACAAACCAGTAAAACAGCTATTGACTTGACAGGCATGTATTACATTGCCATAATCAACAATGTAAGCATAACAACATTGATGGTCGGTCTCTTCCTGGTCTAGCACCACTTGCTCCTCGATCTCATTCCTGGTTTGCTCTGCCTCGTCTAGCTTCCTGCGGGTCTCCTCACTATGGTGCTATGCCAACGACTACTGCATTGGCCTAATCACCCACATTTAGTCCCTAGCGCATGCCGCAACCTTATGCAGCGCCGACACCTTGTCACGTTCCCGCACCCTGCCGCGGCAGTCCATCGTGCTAGTTGTTGGCAAGGAGCTCCCTGCCCTTATACACCGCCTCGTCACAGTCCCACCCCTTGCTAATTTGGCTACGTGCACGCGCGATACGCCCCGCTCTACTGGCGACAACTTCAGGGGTTCACTTGTGTGGTGCGTGGCCGCCAGCCATCGCTAGCATGCTCGCGGCGACTGTGGTGGCCACGACCGCCCTCGCTGCGCATGCTTTCCACGCCACAACCACTAGGCCTTGTCCAGAAGCTTCCCTTGAGCTGCACATGCTTTATGCGCCACCACCACCAGGACCATAGCGCGCCCCGTCGAGAAGTTGCCCCTCAGCCGTGACGGCACATGTCGGTGGCGCACCGAAGAGGGGGCGGCGGTTGATGTGACGGTGTTGGGCGCGTGCATCTTGGGGAGGGGCCTGGACACTGTGAGTCACATGGTGTCGCGCACGCACAAGCAGGAGGGCCGTGATGCACAAATTGACTGCATGTGTTGGGTAGCGTAGGGAGGAACTGGAGAAGAGAGTTGGAGCTTTGTTTTAGCGGTCGCCGGCAGGCGGCGGCGACCTAACCCTAGGATACGGCGTACGGGGAATTCGGAAGGGAAGGTGCGAACTGCGAATGACTAATGGACACTTAACGGGGTGTCTTTTTTTAGAGAGGTTAATTGGGTGGTGGAGTATGGCCAGTCAATGGTAATTGCTAAGTGCACACAGAAACCGATTAGATGAATGGTGGTGGTTAGATTGAGCTTATTGGGCCTAATTGTACGGTGTTGATTAGTATGTGTGAGTTGAGCGTGGTGCACGTAGGAAAACCTTGTTTGCTTGTTTAATAGTAGTGAAGAAGTGAGGTTCAATTGCAAATGGGGTTATAAGATGGATTGCAAGTGAGTTACAATTGGACTGACAATTAGATACACCCAAGAGAAAAGGTAGACACGGTGTTACTGCTCATGGTTGCCCTTTTTTCCTTCGAAAGGGCTGTTAGCACGCATATTATGTATCTTGTTGACCCCCTTTCCGCTCGATCAGATCGATGGTCATACTACAATTTATAAAAGCTAGTTGTGGGGATTTAAGTGCGGTTGGGCTACACTATATCTAGGTGCCAACAAAGTCGTAAAGAATTCACTGCGATCTGCCACGAGATCGTGGGTCTGGCGGAATTTTATCAATTAGGACAACTGGTTAATTAGCTGGATCGTACTAGTACGTCCTCGGTCGTATATATAAGTCAGGGCGCAAAACAGATCAACCAGCACGTACCCTGTAGTACATGCAAATTAACGCGTCACGGATTACAGGGTACACAAGCAAACTCGATCGATCGTCATGCGCGTCCACACACGACTCGTTCCGGTGCGTGCATGCATGCGCGACGTCAGGGAGAGAGACGACTCGCTCCGAAAGTCGGTCTTCAGCGGATCGTTCGGGCTCGGGTGCAATGCATCTCTCCCCACACACACGTGACACGTGCAAGGGGGGCAGGTTTTCCCACTTCTCTCCTCTGCGCCCCGACGACTTCTCTCCTCTGCGCCCCGACGAGCGCGCGTAGGCACGAGAGCTAGCGTGCCCCGACGTCGTCGTCTATAACCCTGTTCAAGAAATCACTCGTACGGGACATCGTCCATTTAATTTAACTAGCTAGATTAATTGAGCAGGTGGTAGGTAAACTAATTGACCCAAACCAACTAACCAGGCTGCACCCGGAACAACAAAAATGGTGTTGCCGATTGCCGTTTACGTGGACATCACATTGCTCATATACACAGCACAACACATTTTTTGCGTGCGTGTAACTTCTACACGCTCCACACATGCTTTTGCGGTTAACTTCTACACGCTCCACACATACTTGTTTTTTTTGCGGAGTAGCATTGTGTGCTTCTTTCTAAGCAATTAAGAAACAATGCTGACCGATCGATCCGTCGTGATAGTAACATCAAAATTAAATTAAGAGAAGGGCCGTATATACGCTGAAAGGGAAGAATCGAGATATTTTTTTGGCGCCGAGAAATTAGCAATGGTTAGCTATATAAGTTTTTTTAAAGTTGCTACAGTGCAAGCTAGTCGTTGGGTTTTATTTAATCCGATCGGCGTGTGCATGCATTGCTCGTGGATGTATTGAACTTCACAAATAGATAATCCAGGAAGTGTCCTCCAAAAATGAAGCCAATTAGGACCCCTCTCTTTTCTCTAGAAAAGCTTCTGCTCCATTTCCTCCTCCTGAGAGTGGACCCCAGGGCTCCAGGCCGATCTAATGCCATCCTCAACGGCGACGCCGACCTGAGGTGGCTAAGGAGAGGTGTCGGCCACCGATCTCTACATAGGAGGTTTTGTAGGGCTAGGTCTAGGGTTGTGTCCACCTTGGCGTCATGTCGATCTTCGGGTTCATGCCCGGAGGTTGGTGACGGATCTTGAAAGTTGGATTCGGTGTTGGCCGGTAATACATATGCTCATCGCCGTGATCAGGTGGTCGGAGCCGGAGGCGATGGGCAGAAGTGTTGTTGGAATCTCCGTCAATAAATCCTTCTTCTCATGCAGGGCATGTCGTCAGCAATCAAATTTTGAGGCTTTGTTCCTCTAGTCGTGGTCATAAAGAGGAGGAAGGATTCGATGTTGTTGGCCGATGTGTGAGGCGAATATGCAACAGGGGAGATGTGAAGATTTTCCCAAGAGTGCATCCACAACAACGTTGTATGAATAGTTGTCGTCTACGATGGTCAAAGGGCAACCACTCCTACCTCCTTTGTCGGCTCGCTAGCATCTGATAGCAGGGGACATATGGATATGTTCAACCTCTGAGTTGCTATGCCAAATAGGAGCCCCCTTTGCTCTAGTACAATGTGCTCCCATGCCCTATCCTAAGTGGCGGCATCCCAAATTATGGCGTGGGCGGCTATGTTGAAAAGCTCTGGTTTTGGTGTCGTGGACAAGGAGATGGACCCGATTGTGTTTTCTACTTTAGATCTAGGGTCCTTTGTGCAAAAAGTGAGGGTTTGTTTGTATTTTTCTTTATTTTATGGTCCTATATGTATTTGTAACTCCAACGACAATAATGAATGAAGCTTCTCGATCCTTTAGGACCGACCCCTGTTAAAAGAAAAAACTTCACAAATAAGACCAGAATGAATTTGTGGAACACATGATATATTCATTCATAATATTCATGGAAAGACAAGTAATATCTAGTGTATTCATCAACCAAATGTGATGTCCCTCTTGAAGAGAAGAGGTCACCCTAGCAAAGTTAGAGCATCTCCAACAGATGATGTAAAACAGACACATGAAAACCGTTTTAGAAGTATCAGTTCTTGGGTTTTAGGGCACACAATTTAGGACACCTATTTCAGATGATGCAAAGCTAGTGTTGAAACTTTGGCACATTTAGACATCAAAAGTTCAACACATTTAGGGAAGATTGGGGGTGGGGGCTACGGGGCGATGACTGGCGAGAATCAGCCAGATCTGGTGCTAGTTTGGCGCGATGGCGATAGGGCGGTGAACGAGGCAAAGTCGTAGCCGCAGGCAGTCGCCGGGCATGAAAGATTTAGCATGTTTGTTAGGCTGCCCGCGGGGCTGCGTTACACTCAGCGGCAATTGTTTGTTGTCTAAATTTGCAGCATCTAATTTTTTTGAAGCACCAGATTTATTTTACATGATCTATTGGAGCATTTAACACCATGTGTTAAGTAATTTACGTGGGGAATCATGAGTACTTCTTCCTCCATCCTAAATTAACTGACTTTATTTATCTAAATATACATATATTTAAATAGTAAAATACATCTAGGTTTTTTTGAGTGAAACCTTGGCACTTTATTGAACTATAACATTGTTTTCGATACAAAGACCATCAGGGGGTTCTAGGAACCAGACCTGATGTCCGCCATTATTTGAAGTAACAGATCGTGCCAACCTATGGGGTTCAGAGTTTGAAGATCTATTTTCATGCCTAAAAGATGCCTCTAGCAACATGTCTGTTGTAGACTTTATTTCCTTGAGTACCATGCTATAGTGTCCAGCCGATGTTCTTTCCAAGTCATTTACCGCCGAAATGCAGTCGGTCGCCACCGTAATCCTTTGTAGCTGGAGGTATTGAGCTAGAGCAAGCGCCTCTCTACAGGCCAGTGCCTCCATGATGCTGCGGTCAGTGATTCCTGCCACTGTCAGAGCAGAAGCTCCGAGGAACTCACCTGACTCGCTCCTGCAAATAACACCAACTGCGCCTCCTGGGCCTATCTTCGCCATAGCAGCGTCTACATTCAACTTAGCGCATCCTGTGGACAGAGGGATCCACTTTGGATGTACTGGCTTAGCACATGGTCCTTCTGTCTTCCTCGTTGTGTTTCCAATCGAGAGGTCACGGAGGTAGCTCTCGATGAACATATGTGTAGACGGTGGGCTCTGAAACTCCTCCTCATGGATAATTTTCCTTTTTGCATACCAGATTGCCCATCACATAACTGTAACTCGGCAAAGTCGTCCCGTGAGAGAGATTCCATCATAGTGAAGAGCCACTGCTTCGCCGACGTCGCCCCATTCATGCTTACATGCTCAACAACGCCTTCATCTGCCAAAGCCCAAACTGACCTTGCCACAGGACAGTTCAGGAGAGAATGGCGCCAGGAGTCTTCCTCGCCACAAACAGAGCAGGTACTAGTCGTTGCCATGTTCCTATGGCACCTGACATCTCTAGTTGGCAGAGATTGTTGAATAGGAAGACACGAAGTTTTGAAGGCACCTGGGTATTCCACAACCGCTGCCAGGCCTTCCCTTCTGCTACTGTGTTTGAAACCGCAGAATGGTCGTCTAGCCAATCCTCCCTGCGCTTCTTAGTAGCAACCAGCAATCGGTAAACTGAACGAACAGAAAGAATACCGTTCTTTTCATAATGCCAAGCCCAGCAGTCATCCATTCTTCTAGTGTTGAGTGGTATAGAGCGGATCGCCTCAACATCCATAGGAATGAAGAACTCTTCCAATCTGTCAACCCTCCAAGATGCATCAGTCGTATCGATGAAAGAAGCCACTGAGATTGGCGGGTTGTCCTTCAAGCATGCTGAGTGGCCGAAGCATAAAGTCCCGCGGTAACCAACTATCGTTCCACGCATTGGTCTTTTCTCCAGTGCCGATGCGTCGGATCAGCCCCCGCTTCATCACATCTTTTCCTTCTATAATGGCTCTCCAAACCTGTGAAGGAGAAGAGCCCACCGTGGCATCCATAAACTCAGCATTCGGGAAGTAGCGTGCCTTCAGAATTCTTGAGCTAAGAGATGTAGGATTTTGAAGGATCCTCCATGATTGGTGTGCTAGCATCACAAAGTTAAACATCTCAATATCGCGGAAGCCCAGGCCGTCCATGAATTTTGGGGAGCACATTGTCTCCCACGACACCCAACACAGTTTTCTGGCTCCATCCTTACTACCCCACCAAAAGTTTCTGATCATAGCGTTAATAGCTTCACATAGACCCCTTGGTAGTTTAAAACACAACATAGAGAAAATTGGTATTGCTTGTGCAATAGATTTTATCAAAACCTCCTTGCCTCCAGATCCCATTATCTTCTCCAGCCATCCCTGAACACTCTTCCATATCCTATCTTTCAGGTATTTGAATGCCCCATTAATTGATCTACCAACATTTGAGGGCATCCCAAGGTACTTCTCATTCAGTGTCTCATTAGGCACATTGAGAATACTCTTCACAGCTTGTCGCTGCCCCTCGGGGCAACCCTTACTGAAGAAAATTGAAGATTTATCCAAGTTAATCCGCTAGCCTGACGCATTACAATACTTCTCCGGCAGCTCATTGACTTGCAATGCTCCCTCTTCATTCGCTTTCACTAGCAGCAGGCTATCATCTGCAAAAAGGAGGTGATTTATAGCCGGGGCTGTAGGGGCCACCTTGATTCCCTGGAGATGCAGTGATTGACGACTGTGTTTTAAAAGGCCCGACAGGCCCTCTGCTACAAGCAATAATAGATAGGGAGATATCGGATCACCCTGTTGCAGACCCCTTGATGGTTGAAACTCCTCGAGAGGCACTCCATTGAACAACACCGAGAAGGAAACTGACGAGACAAGCCTCATGATGAGATCTACCCATCTGTGATGAAATCCCATACGTGTCATAATAGCTCTCAGATAAGCCCACTCAACACGATCATAGGCCTTCTGCATATCCAGCTTTAGCGCACAATGTTGATGCTTATTTGCGCCATTCCTCTTCATAAAATGAAGACACTCATATGTAGTAATAATGTAATCTGTGATCATCCTCCCTGGAACAAAAGCAGATTGCTCCTCCGAGATGATTTCAGGTAAAATTTCCTTCAGCCTGTTAGTCACGACCTTGGACGCGATCTTATAAATAACATTACACAGGCTAATGGGGCGAAATTTCTGAAGTTCCTCCATAGAGGCCACCTTAGGAATCAGAACAATGAAGGTATTGTTTATACCTTCAGTATTCTCTTATCCATGGATAATACGAAGTACAACACTAGTGACCTCACCACCACATACATCCCAATGTTTCTGGAAAAGACGAGCTAGGAAGCCATCCGGGCCAGGCTTCTTTAAAGGGAACATTTGGAAAAGCGCTTGCTTAATTTCTAAACCCTCAGACGGAGCAATTAGAGTGTTAATCATTGCCTTCGTGACAGAGACATGCACTGTAGCGAGCACTTCTTTCATGTCTGATGTACCTTCAGATGTGTACAGGTTCTTGTAGAAATCCCGAGTGAGCTCACCCAGCTCATGTTGATCCTCGGTAATCGTGCCATCCGGACGAGCCAAACGGTCGGTCTTGTTCTTCTTCTTACGACCACTGGCCCTCATATGGAAAAACCTCGTATTCCGGTCTCCCTCGGCCAACCACTATATACGTGATCGCTGAAGCCACATGATTTCCTCCCTATATTGAAGTTCCATCAGCCGCTCAACAATCTTCAATTCTTGGTGATTTGGTCCAACTCTGTCAGGGCAGCGCGTAGATCCGCAAGCTGCCCTCGGAGGTCCTTCAGTTCCTTGCGTACATTACCAAAGGTGTTCCGACCCCATGCAGACAGGGAACCCGAGAGCCCCTTCAACTTCCTCTCCAAACCATGCATAGTAGTGCATGTATCAGATTTCCAAGCCGAATCAATAAAAGGCTGGAATTCTTTGTGTGTCTCCCACATGGCTTCGAATCTGAACACACGTGGTGCCCTTGAAGGGTTTCGCGGCATAGTAAATCAAAATTTTCTACAGATGCGAACAGAGGGAAGCCAAGATCTAATCTAGGAGATGCAAACAACGAGAGAGATTGGATTAGATCTTCATACCCTTGAATATTCGCACAGCGGAACGTTCGTCGGAACATGGGTGATGTAGTCGTACTCGCTTCTCCTCCTCGCGATCCGATCCGATCTAGCACCACAAGTGGCGGTGCCTCCGTGAGATGCACACGTGCAGCACCTCGACGTCTCCTCCTTCCTTGGTCCAGCAAGTATGGTGGAGAGATGGGTTGGATCTACAACGCGACGGCGCGGTGCAATTGGTGGAAGTTCTGCAGCAGGCTTCGCCACGCAATGGGAGGGAGAGAGAGAGGAGGGCAGCAGGGCGACTAGGATTGAGGGGAAGGTGTGGGGGGTGGTGTGCCCCAGCCCTCTATATATAGAGGGGTGGGCGCCAGCCCTAACCCCTCCCCCAAGCCCAAACCGGCGGCCAAGGAGGTAGGAGTGGGGGGCAAGGAAACCCCCCCTTCTAGAAGCTCCAACTAGGGTTTATCCCTTGTTTGGCCGGCTGGGCCCTATGGGGCCTTGTGCCCCTGGCCCAATGCGGCCAGGGCACTCCCTCATAGGCCCATGCCCCCTCCCGGAAGGTGGGGCCACGTTGGTCCCCTTCCGGAAGGTTCTAGAAGCTTCCGGTACAATACCGATTAACCCGGAACAATTCCGAACTCCAAAAACTGCACTGCCTTATATGAATCTTATTCTCCGGACCACTCCGAAACCTCTCGTGATGTCCCAGATCCCATCCGAGACTCCGAACAAAAACTCATAAACCAATTATCCAATCTATCCTAGCGTCGAGACACGTTAAGTGTGTGACCCTTCGGGTTCGAGAATATGCAGACATGATCTTCTATCAATAATCAACGGTAGCGGGTCCGAAACCCATATTGACTCCCACACATTCATCGATGATCATATCGGATGAACCACGGTGCCAGGATTCCATCAATCCCATATATATATTCCCTTCGTCTCGCGATATTTTACTTGCCCAAGATTTGATCGTCGGTACCGTCATACCTAGTTCAATCTCGTTCACACCAAGTACTTTACTCGTTCTGTAATCCGATATCACTTTGTGATTAACTCCTTAACCACATGCTTGCAAGCGGTGTTGATATCGATTACCGAGTGGGCCCGAAGTATATCTCTCCGACTTGGAGGGACAAATCCCATCTCGATACATACAACCCAACAGGTACTTTCCGATCACCTGAGAGACACCTTTATGATCACCCTCTCATAGGATGACGTTTGATGACCTCAAAGCTTTCTTCCGATACCAGGGAGTTTTATTATCTCATGGTCTAAGGAATACAATATTTGACATAAGAAAAGCTTCGCAAAGATGAACACTATGACACGATCTAATTGCTTCGCTTAGTTTGGGTCTGTCCATCACATCATTCTCCCAATGATATGATCTCATTATTAATTGACAACTCATGTCCATGGTTAGGAAACCTTAACCATCATTAATCAATGAGCTAGTCCATAGAGGCGTACTAGGGACACGGTGTTGTTCACAAACCACACAAGTATTAAAGTTTCCGCTTAATACAATTCTAGCATGGAATATAAACATTATCTTGAACAAGAATTATAATAATAACATCTTTATTATTGCCTCTAGGTAATAATTCCAACAGTCTCCCACTTGCACTAGAGTCAATAATCTAGTTTACATTTGGCAACAATCTCACACCCATGGCACTGAGGTGCTGATCATGTTTTACACGTGGAAGTGGTTTAGTCAATGGATCTGCGACATTCAGATCTGTATGTACTTTGCTAATCTTCAGATTTCCATCTGCTATATAATCTTGGATTATATGAAACTTGCGGTTTATATGCTTGGTCTTTGGATGATATCTTGGTTCCTTAGCGAGTGCTATGGCGCCAGTGTTGTCACACAATATCTCCAGTGGGTCCAATGCACTTGGAACCACGCCAAGCTCAGTGATGAAGTTCCTGATCCAAACTCCTTCACTTGACGCTTCTGCAGCAGCCATGTATTCCGCTTCTACTGTAGATCCCGCGATCACGCTTTGCTTGCAGCTTCTCCAGCTCATAGCTCCTCCATTCAAAATATACATGTATCCTGTCTACGATTTAGAATCATCCTTGTCGGTGTCGAAACTAGCGTCGACGTAACCTTTTACGACGAGATGTGAATCACCCCCATAGAATAAGAACATTTCTTTAGTCCTATTTACGTACTTTAGGATGTTCTTCACGGCTGCCCAGTGTTCCACTCCTGGATCACTTTGATATCTGCTCGTCAAAGTAAGAGCATTAGACACATCCGGTCTAGTACACAGCATGGCATACATGATAGAACCTATGGCCGAGGCATAAGGCACTTTGATCATAGCTTGCCTATCATTTACCGTAGCTGGACACCGAGCCTTGCTCAATATCTTACCTGACAACATAGGCACTGAACCTTTCTTTGCCTTATCCATTCTGAACCTTTTCAGAACTTTGTCTAGGTATGTACTCTGGCTTAAAGCTATCAGGCGTCTTTGTCTATCTCTATAGATTTTTATGCCCAATATATAAGCAGCTTCACCTAGGTCTTTCATTGAAAAACACTTGTTCAAATAACTCTTCACATCGTTAAGCATGTTAATGTCATTTCCAATAATCAATATGTCATCCACATATAGTACCAGAAATGTCACCGAGCTCCCACTCACTTTCTTGTAGATACAAGCTTCGTAGCAATTTGGAATAAATCCAAAGCTCTTGATCACTTGATCAAAACGAAGGTTCCAACTCCGAGATGCTTGCTTCAGTCCATAAATGGAACGCTGAAGTTTGCATACTTTATCAGCATCCTTAGGATCGACAAAACCTTCGGGTTGCATCATATACAACTCTTCATCAATGTTGCCATTGAGGAACGCGGTCTTGACATCCATCTGCCATATTTCATAATCATGAAACGCAGCAATTGCTAATAAAATCCGAATGGACTTAAACATCGCTACGGGAGAGAAAGTCTCATCGTAGTCAACACCTTGAACTTGTCGAAAACCTTTCGCGACAAGCCGTGCCTTATAGACGGTAACATTACCATCTGCGTCCGTTTTCTTCTTGAAGAT
This sequence comes from Avena longiglumis, assembly GCA_030063025.1. Taxonomy (NCBI): domain Eukaryota; kingdom Viridiplantae; phylum Streptophyta; class Magnoliopsida; order Poales; family Poaceae; genus Avena; species Avena longiglumis. The sequence goes on from CP125974.1 coordinate 463,730,620, forward strand.
CCATTTGCACTCAACGGCCTTTCGGTCGCTAGGAGGGTCCACCAAAGTCCATACTTGGTTTTCGCTCATGGATCCCAATTCGGATTTCATGGCTTCTAGCCATTTCTCAGAGTCTGGGCTCATCATAGCTTCCTCATAGTTCGTAGGCTCACTGTCTTCTACCAACAAGACAGTCAAGACAGGGTTGTTGTACCACTCAGGAGGGGCACGTGACCTTGTCGACTGCGGCGATGCTTGACATCGTCCGAAGCTTCATGATCATTGTCATTTGCTTCCTCTATTGTTGGTGCAGGCGGCACTGGAACAATTTCAGGTGTTGCGCTACTCTCCAACTCAACAGAAGGTTCAATAACCTCGTCTAGCTCTACTTTCCTCCAACTCACTTCTTTCGAGAGAAACTCCTTCTCAAGAAAGGAACCGTTCTTTGCGACAAACACTTTGCCTTCGGTTCTGTGAGAGAAGGTATACCCAATAGTTTCCTTAGGGTATCCTATGAAGACGCATTTCTCCGCTTTGGGTTCGAGCTTGTCCGACATCAACTTCTTGACGTAAGCTTCGCATCCCCAAACTTTAAGAAACGACAACTTAGGTTTAGCACCAAACCACAGTTCATACGGTGTCATCTCAACGGATTTAGATGGTGCCCTATTTAAAGTGAATGCATCGGTTTCTAATGCATAACCCCAAAATGATAACGACAAATCAGTAAGAGACATCATCGATCGGACCATATCTAATAGGGTTCGATTCCGGCGTGCAGACACACCATTGCGTTGTGGTGTTCCGGGTGGCGTGAGTTGCGAAACGATTCCGCTTGCTTTAAGATGCGTGAGAAAATCATAAATCAAATATTCACCTCCACGATCGGATCGTAGAAACTTAATCTTTCTGTTACGATGGTTCTCCACTTCATTCTGAAATTCTTTGAACTTTTCAAATGTTTCAGATTTATGTTTCATTAAATAGATATACCCATATCTACTTAAGTCATCGGTTAAAGTGAGAAAATAGTGATATCCACCGCGCGTCGAAACACTCATCGGTCCGCATACATCGGTATGTATGATTTCCAACAAGTCCGTTGCTCGCTCCATCATACCAGAGAACGGGGTTTTGATCATCTTGCCCATGAGGCATGGTTCGCATGTGTCAAATGATTCAAAATCAAGAGACTCCAAAAGTCCATCAGAATGGAGTTTCTTCATGTGTTTTACACCAATATGACCTAGACGACAGTGCCACAAATAAATAGTATTATCACTATCTACTTTGCATCTCTTAGCCTCAATGTTATGGATGTGTGTTTCATCCCTTTCAAGATTTAGAAGAAATAAACCATTCACAATAGGTGCATGACCATAAAAGATGTTACTCATATAAATAGAACAACCATTATTCTCCGATTTAAATGAATAACCGTCTTGCAATAAACAAGATCCAGAAATAATGTTCATGCTCAACGCAGGCACATAATAACATTTATTGAGGTTTAAAACTAATCCCGAAGGTAAAACTAAGGAGAGCGTCTTGACGCCATCACATCAACTCTTGATCCGTTGCCAACGCATCGTCACCTCATCCCTCAATTAAATGCGTCTATTCCGTAGCTCTGTTTGAGTTACAAATATTAGCAACGAACCAGATCAAATACCCGACACTACAACAAGGGCTAGTAAGGAAAACATCAATAACATGTATATCAAATATACCTTTGATGGTGCCACCTTCTTGTCGCTAAGTACTTGGACGATTCGCTTCGAGGACCCTTGTCCTTGCAATAGAAGCACTCGATTCGGCTTAGGACCGACTGAGCTTCTTCTCGGCGAGGGCAACGTGCTTGCCGCCTTTCTTGAAGGGCTTCTTTGCACCCTTACCTTTCTTGAAGGTGGGGGCTTGTTGACCATCAACACATGATTATCCTTTTGATGTCCACCTCGCAGCCTTCACTGCGAAGAGCTCGGTGATCGTATCGATGGAACCAATCGATTGTGAGTCACTACAAAACTTTTGTAGATGGGAGGAGTGATTGCGAACCACGTCAATCTTGAGCTCCTCCGAATCTTGCATCCAGTTGCTCAAGGCGTTGAGTGTAGCCCGACATCTTAATGGCGTGCTCACTAACGGAACTCCCTTCCTCCATCTTGCAGTTAAAGAACTTCTTAGAGATCTCATATCTCTCAGAACGGGCTTGAGTCTGAAACATGGTTTTCAGCTCCTCGAGAATCTCAAAGGGCCCGGGATAGTCTTCAAAACGATTTTGAAGGTCCGATTCCATAGCAAACAACATGGTGCTCTTAATCACACCATAATCATCTTTGTGCGACTGATAGACAACTTTCTCATCAGCCGGCGCAGTAGCAGCAGGGGCGTCACCTAACGCATTCTCAAGGACATAGTCCTTTTGACCGCCAGAGAGAATGATTCTCAGATTGCGGAACCAGTTGGTGAAGTTAGACCCATTGTTTTTAAGCTTTTCCTTCTCAGCAAAAACGTTGAAGTTGAAGTTGGACTTAGCCATTTGATCTACAATGTTTGCAAGTACAAATTAGACTATGTTCATGATAACTAGTTCAACTTTTAATTAAATTACTAGATGAACTCCCACTAAATTCAACATCCCTCAAGTTGTTTAGTGAACACGATCCAAATTCACCACACCTAATCCGATCTTCACGAGAAGAGATGTGGTTTCAATGGTGGACAACGAAGTGTCGATCATATCATTCATATGACTCATGCTTAACCTTTCGGTTCATGTGTTCCGAGGCCATGTCTGTACATGCTAGGCTCGTCAAGTTAGACCCAAGTATTTCCGCGTGTGCAAAACTAGCTTGCACCCGTTGTATGTGAACGTAGAGTCTATAGCACCCGATCATCACGTGATGCTTGGACACGACGAACTTTCACAACGGTACATACATGGGGAGAACACAGTTTTATCTTGATCTTTAAGTGAGGAATCATCTCATAATGCTACCGTCGCGATCTAAGCATAATAAGATACATAAAAGGATAAACATCACATGCATATAACTTTATGTGACATGGTATAGCCAATCTTCGCGCAATGATCTCCATCTTGTGCGTGCCGGCATGATCTCCATCACTCCACCATGATTGCCTCCACCACGAATAGCAACTACAACTATTGCTAACTACTTAGCGATAAAGTGAAACTATTACATGGCGTATAAGAAGTTGACACACAGGTCATACACAATTATAAAGACAACCATATGGCTCCTGCCGGTTGTGTACTCATCGACATGCAAGTCGTGAAACATTACAAAACATGATCATCGCATACAATATACACATCACATCTTGGGCCATACCATATCACAGAAAACACTCCCTGCAAAAACAAGTTAGACGCCTCTACTTTGTTGTTGCATGTTTTACGTGGCTTATGGGAGTAGAAGCTAAGAACGATTCTTACCTACGGAAAGCCACAACGGTGATATTATGGTTGCCAAACTCCGGTGTAAATCCCATGAAAACTATAGTGAGAGAAACTGGCATCCTCCAGCCGCATGTGTGGAACAAGCCACACGTCAAGTGCGGAGCCGGTCTCGCGAACGACGTCATGTAAGGTTGGCCTGGACCGCTTCAATATCACTATCCCGCGTCATAAGAAGAACACAAACAAGAGGCTTGCAACAGAAAACATCAACGCCCACAACAACCATGTTGCGTTCTACTCGTGAAACACATCTACGCATAGATCTAGCTCTGATACCACTGAAGGGTTTCGCGGCATAGTAAATCAAAATTTTCTACGAATGCGCACAGAGGGAAGCCAAGATCTAATCTAGGAGATACAAACAACGAGAGAGATTGGATTAGATCTTCATACCCTTGAAGATTCGCACAGCGGAACGTTCGTCGGAATGTGGGTGATGTAGTCGTACTCGCTTCTCCTCCTCGCGATCCGATCCGATCTAGCACCACAAGTGGCGGTGCCTCCGTGAGATGCACACGTGCAGCACCTCGACGTCTCCTCCTTCCTTGGTCCAGCAAGTATGGTGGAGAGATGGGTTGGATCTACAACGCGACGGCGCGGTGCAATTGGTGGAGAGCTTCTGCAGCAGGGCTTCGCCTACACGCAGTCGGGAGGGAGAGAGAGAGAGGAGGGCAGCAGGGCGACTAGGATTGAGGGGAAGGTGTGGGGGGTGGTGCGCCCCAGCCCTCTATATATAGAGGGGTGGGCGCTAGCCCTAACCCCTCCCCCAAGCCCAAACTGGCGACCAAGGAGGTAGGAGTGGGGGGCAAGGAAACCCCCCCCCTTCTAGAAGCTCCAACTAGGGTTTATCCCTTGTTTGGCCGGCTGGGCCCTATGGGGCCTTGTGCCCCTGGCCCAATGCGGCCAGGGCACTCCCTCATAGGCCCATGCCCCCTCCCGGAAGGTGGGGCCACGTTGGTCCCCTTCCGGAAGGTTCTAGAAGCTTTCGGTACAATACCGAACTCCAAAAACTGCACTGCCTTATATGAATCTTATTCTCCACCATTCCGAACCTCTCGTGATGTCCGGATCCCATCCAAGACTCAACAAAACTCATAAACCAGTTATCCAATCTATCCTAGCCGAGACACGTTATGTGTGACCTTCGGGTTCGAGAATATGCGCACATGATCTTCTATCAATAATCAATGGGTCCGAAACCCATATTGACTCACACATTCATCGATGATCATATCGGATGAACCACGATGCCGTGATTCAATCAATCCCATATATATTCCTTCGCCTCGCGATATTTTACTTGCCCAAGATTTGATCGTCGATGCATCGTCATACCTAGTTCAATCTCGTTCACGCAAGTACTTTACTCGCTCGTAATCCGATATCACTTTGTGATTAACTCCTTAACCACATGCTTGCAAGCGGTGTTGATATCGACACCGAGTGGCCCAAGTATATCTCTCCGACTTGGGAGGGACAAATCCCATCTCGATACATACAACCCAACAGTACTTTCCGATCACCGAGAGACACCTTTATGATCACCCTCTCATAGGATGACGTTTGATGACCTCAAAGCTTTCTTCCGATACCGTGAGTTGTATTATCTCATGGTCTAAGGAATACAATATTTGACATAAGAAAAGCTTCGCAAAGATGAACACTATGACACGATCTAATTGCTTCGCTTAGTTTGGGTCTGTCCATCACATCATTCTCCCAATGATATGATCTCATTATTAATTGACAACTCATGTCCATGGTTAGGAAACCTTAACCATCATTAATCAATGAGCTAGTCCATAGAGGCGTACTAGGGACACGGTGTTGTTCACAAACCACACAAGTATTAAAGTTTCCGCTTAATACAATTCTAGCATGGAATATAAACATTATCATGAACAAGAATTATAATAATAACATCTTTATTATTGCCTCTAGGGCATAATTCCAACAGACCTTTGGGTTTCCCCAGCAGGCTCAAACCGAAGGACGATGGCTGAGTGATCTGACGCCGCCGCAGTCAGGTGTTGAAGCATGTCCAAAGGAAAACGGTCGCACCAGCTCGCAGTGGCTAGGGCTCTATCCAGTCTCACACGGCAGTATGATCCTCCCGTTACCTTCTTCTCAAAAGTCCACGGTGTACCCATATACCCAAGATCCTTCAGCTCACAAATATCAACAGTATCTCAAAAAGATTGGATCTGAGAATTACTTCTGTGATTGACACCAATATTCTCCTCCCAAAGGAGTACTTCATTAAAATCACCAATGCACATCCATGGAAGAGATGATGAAGCCTTGATGAATTTCAACATGTCCCAAGTTTTGTGACGAGCACTAACTTGAGCCTCTCCATACACACACGTAAGACGCCACGGTTCTGCTGAAAGGGGAAACACAACCGCATCAATGTGGTACTGAGAGTAAGGTAAAAGGTCTATCTTTATTTCATTATTCCAAAAAATTGCCAAACCGCCGCTGCGGCCTGTACTGCTAACAGCGAAAACATTTTCATAACCCAACGTCGTCGCTAAACTCTCCACTCTAGACTTGTGTACTTGTGTTTCCACTACACAGAGAATGGACGGGGCAAAATCCCTCACGAAATCGCGAAGTTCCTGAACTGTCGCAGCGTTGCCCAGGCCAAGGCAGTTCCATAAGTAAGTACTCATTGGTCCTGGCGGTGCTCCTCACTGGAGCCCGCCAATATGTTTTTGTTCTCGTTCTTCTTTGGAGTAAACTGCTTCTTAGGCCTTTTCTGCTCTCTAGCTGACGGCGGAGGAGGGGGAATGCCAGATGGTGGTTGGTAGTTCGGTGTCACATCCTCGCTCCCAAAGTCCAGCAGCTTGCCCACATTACTACCATGCAGTTCGTCAATAATCCCCGGTGCTTTCCATTGGAGCATCGCCGGGTCAGGAGTAAGGCTCTCCTTTACAGGGCTAGCTTCAGTTAATTTTGCCTCAGCCGAGTTGCGCTTGCGCGAGTCTGCAATCACTAACTCCCTTGATCCATCTCCACGGCCACGTCCACCATCACCGCGCCCCCTTCCCATACCACGGCCAGGTCCAGTAAAACCAACATTTTCACGACCCGCACGACCAGCACCACGTCCGGCTGCACTCGCCTTTCCTTGATGTTGATAATTGGGCATCATCATAAGCCTGAATCTGAGCCCGGTTCCATATCGTGTCAGCGAGCATCCACTTCCCAAAACCCTCTATACCCGAGGGATGAACACCAGACCTACATTCCTCTTTTGCATGACCGATGTGGCCACACACAACACAGTAACGTGGGACTTTCTCATATCTCACTCGCATGATAACAGGAGCTTGTCCTTCAGGCGTGATTGTCACAAACCTCGTCAGCTCCTTGCGCACATCAAGCCAAACACGGACCCTTACATGATCACCAACTTCCGGTCTCATGTCAACAGTAATTACCTTGCCAACACTCGCTGCCAAATCTGAAACAATCTGATTCTTGCGGTAAAGCATCGGCAGGTCATGGATCTGTACCCAAGAGTGGATACGGTTCAACTCAACCGATGAGGCCTTGATGCTCCCATCGTACTTCTCTATCAGCAGTCCATAGTCCTGGAAGATCCATGGTCCTTGCTCCATGATTCTCTGCCAATCTCCAAGGCAGTTTGCTTGGACAATAAACCTATTATCCTTCAGATCGCGGAAAGAAACTTCTTGCGCCGGCGCCCACGCGAAGCGCATCGTCTTCTTCAGCGATACAGCACTGAAAGGCTTCGGTGTATACAAGCGCATCACCACCATCCACTTTGTCTCCTCCTTCAGGGAATCAACCTCTTCCTTTTTGACAAAAATCCCACTGATCTCCTCCCCCTTCAGGTTTAGGCTACTCAGCAGTTCATCTAGAGTTGGCTTAGAGCGGGAACGCTCCGATGAGCCACTAGCTTCTCCCTTCTCACTTGCCGCCGCCATGGATCAAGATTGATCCAAAAACCCTAGCCACGATGACCGCCAAGGCCGGGTGGTCGAAGCAAATCAACTCCTTAATCAGCCCGAGCGATCAGGTCGTGGGGAGGTTTTCAGAGGGATTGAAACGTGGGAACTGAAGGCCCTGCCGCCGGTGATCGGACGATCGCCGGGAAAAGGTTGGGGAAACCCTATAAAAAAGCGGAGTAAGTTATTTCAAGACGAAGGTAGTATTTTTCTCAGATCGGACGATGTCCCCTGTTTCGGCCTGCCTTGTTGCTCCAGGCCTAGCCGGCCCAGGAAATGAGCAGGGCCCCGATAAAGAACAGAAGAATCAAGTTACTACCTCCTTCACGGTTTGCAGGGCGCTCTACAAAAATTTTACGGACCTAGGCGTAAACTTATTGGCTAAAAATTAGGCCTATTAATGAGCGGTTAAGGCCGCGTCGTTGGTGAAATGCATTGCGTATGAAGTTGGGAGAAAAGCTGTCACATTAATCAATAATTAATTCTTATACGCCTAGAAACGTTATAGTTTTGGAAATACCTAAATTTAATTAGACGTCCTGCAAATCGTAAAAGAGGGAGTAGTCAAGTCAAAGAGTTTCCTAAAAAAAAAGGTTAGTCAAAGAGAATCGTTGTGTCCCACTGTAAAGGCAGAGCACCCTGAAAAGCCTGTAAAGGCAGAGAAAATATAAAAAAGAATCATTTGTGAGGTGCCCACACATGCACGCACGAGACAGATATCTTGACTGAATCATACAGTAGTACATATGATGCGGCGTAGTGTACGTACTCGTATGACCAATATTTAATTTAATAAAAAAATCCACGGCCTAGTCTGTTGTATTTTGTGCTGGATATAGGAGGGGAAGAAAAAGGGAGTGGTTGGAAGCGAGGAAAGCGATGGACGGTGTGGCGCTCAGCTAGTAGTATTTTTTTTTTCTCCAGGCAGTTGGAAGCGTGTGGGTTTTATATCAGGTTGCCCGACCAAGACATGTCAACTGTTTTGTTTTCTACTTGCAGAAAACTCCTAAAGAAAGGCACCGAGGGTCTTATTATAGTGCCCCGTGAGCTGGACACAAATTTGTAAGTATACAAGTACGCAACAGCGATCTCTGGCACGTAACTAATAATAGCCTCGGTGATAATAAAGAATAACTTTTATACTATCATGGTAAAAAATGCCTCTCCAACATGTGATGGTCATGTATTCGATGGTGTATATTTTTTCCACGTGATGTATATTTTTTCATGTAAATATACATAACCTTTCTAGTCTAAAATAAAATAGGGGCAGTGCGAGAGGCCAACCGCTACATCGAAGCTGCCACGCGTTCGCCCATAGCGGCCTCGCCTCGCCGCGCCGACACCGGTTCCCGTCGTTCTGTAGCCGCCCCGCCCCAAAACCACCAAATCCATCGTCAAGCCCCGCCCTGCCCGTCGTTCCCCTATCGTTTTTGCATCAATCACCGTAGAATCGCGCCTTTGACGCTTCATGCCGTTGTGCCGCCACCCCCAAATCGTCGACCGTCTTCCTCGGTGTGCGGCAGCGGTAGTCCGGCCGCTATGTGACAAAGATCACCGTCGAAGGCACGCGTTGGTAGCTGGGCACGTTTGTGTCGCCATGCGCGTGTACAACTACGACGCATGGGCATTCAGCTGGCCACAGGCGAAGATGAATTTCTAAGACGTGCATAGCCTCGCGGAGGCCGAGTTCCTCTCGTCGCCGGTGCAGATGGTCAATCACGAGCAGGAGAAGGAGAATCACCGCGCTTTCTTGCATGTTAGGGCTCTCACGAGATTGACAAGGCGGAGATGTAGAAGATTCGCCGTGAACCCCCGAGCCCGTGTAATGTGTGTGAGAGAGTGTACTTTGCAATGAAAGAAGCCACAAAGAAGAAGGCTAAGGTTGTGGTTCCGGCGTCTAGGTTGGCCGTCCACCATTGTTGTCTCATCAGGCTCCTCCTTCGAGTTAGACTCGGATTTCTAGGACGACATCAGCGCCTCCGATGACGATGACTGGGTGACCTCTAGGTAGGGTCAAGTTTAGCTCCGACGACAATGAGTTAGGTTCTATTCAAGTGTCAAAGTTTGGTATGAAAGTGTCGAAGTTTAGAGTAAAAATGTCAAATTTTAGGGTCAAAGGTTAGTATCGTTGGAGTCTGAGTTTGAGTCTATTGAAATGTTGAGATGAATTAGAAATGTTCAAATTTAAGTTGTTGAATTTAAATTTTGGAACTTTCAAAGTTGAAGGATTTGATGATGCTAGGTGACCTATTTTACATCACCTAGTGTGGTAGAGGTGCCCTAAAATACATCAACTGAAAAAGCAGAAACTGCACATGTGATATAAAACTCCTTTTTAGTGATGTATAATTTTTACATCACCTCTACCTTTTTTGGATGCTCTATAGTACATCACCTATTAGAGATGCTGGAAAAACTATAAAATGGTTGTTCAATCCGTGGACCATTGTATGCCACAATTGGGCTGCTACAGAGGGCCTAGGCGGCCTTCCCCCAGTGGGCCTGAAAGCCAGTAGCCAGTAGCTATTACCCCAGCCAAGATTATGTAACATAAAGAATTTCTACAGTTACACTTTCTTATAGTACTGTACTCCCTCTGTTTGAAAATATAAGATGTTTTAGGTTTGTGAAGGAGACGTATCTAGACACCTTTTAGCGTATAGGTTCACATGAATCTAGACACTAAAAGGTGTCTAAATACATCTCCTTCACAAACACATCTTATATTTCTAAACGGAGGGAGTATATAACAGATCAAGACGTATGTGGGTGATATACTTCCGATTTATTTCATCAGTTATCTCCAATTCTCCATGGATACATAAGAGACATGTTTACTCGGGACCACCGTGGAGGCTTCCACGTGAGACTTCAATCAAAGCTTGGGAACAATTCTTCTTCCATGGGAAGGTCTACTGGGCAGGTTCAAATCTTTCCACTGGGGATCATCAACCTTGGAGAAATATTTTTCCACTACCCCGTCGTGCACCTGACCAAGACTTGGTGGCATCCACTGCAATTACCAGAAACACCAATATGATTCAGTTCAGATGGTATGCCGCATGAAATGAGGTGTCTAACAGCTATTCTGAGGTTCATTATAAATATGGAGTTGATATGACCTTTGGGTTTCGATCTTTGTCTACTAGTATAGCCCTGCATCCCTGCAACCGTAATTGGAATTTAGATATAAGTGATCTCATAAAAAAAAACATTTCTGTAGATGTTGACAATACCTCAAAGAAGTCCCTACTGAAGTCACCGCGCATCACATGGCAAACCATTCTATATTCTCGCCGTAAGCATTCGCCAACAGTTTGCAGTCTCCCTTCTCTTATCTGAAATCATAGCCACAGAGAAAAAGTAAGCATCATACAGTGGACATAATTGAGATCTCTTAGTTTGGCATCTGCATGATAAGACAGAAAACTCGCTTGATGCATTGATGAAAACAAAGTTCCTCCTAACCAATGGATTCTGGTGTAAACTAAGACTTTTGGTACTGATGTTTGGTGCAAACCCAATCACTTTTCCATGTGCCAAAGCTAATCATTTTAATATACAGTGATACTGATATATGGCGGTTTGACATCCTGATTCTGCTCGTGACAAGGTTGAAACTTCCACTTTGTAATGGTCAAAGATAGACCTAAGACCTTATGCCCAGAGATGTCGAGTATGTAACTGGAATAGGTTACAAGATGGCAATATTGTCATCTTGGTAGCCTCGGATAGAGTCTCTGTAAAGCCTTAAACTCTTTGATTCAACTCCTAGCAACTCAAAAATCATATCCAAGATCTGAGGAAATTCTCATGGATGGGAATATCCAAAACAGTACATCCAGATATTATCTGAGAAACTGGCACCGGCTGATAGTTGCTGTCAATAATAAATGCGAGAGGAGACACAGAAGTAGAGATGTAGTAGCTGAGAGAGCAGGTGGAAGGAGGGATAAGACTGGACCCAGTTAAGGGTAATTTGGCCCCACTAGAGATTTCAATATTCCACACAGAGCACCACAACACCAGAGAACAAATTTCGTGAGTGTAGTTAGGAAAAAGTGACATATACGGAAGCAGATTTTACACGGAACCCATATTGCATGTGTAGTGTCAAGAAAATGTGGAAATTTCTTGGGTGAAGGTTATGACATATCTTGTTCACCTGCATATTTCACAGAAGTATCACTATTCACTTATCGCCTGTATTTTTTTTTTACCAGGCTCAATTGTAGTACTCCCTCCGATCCGAGGGATTTTTTTTCCAGTTTTTCAAAATTTGGAAGTGCAGCATGCAATATGTGTTTCATGTGTCACCCACGGAGCATCGAACTACCCACCATCTAGTTGCTATATAACGATAGTTGTGCAGACTGCAGAGAGCTAAGTACTCGACAGATGTTGCGACCCACACCAACAATTTCAAGTAGACTTTTGAAACTCGAATGCCTGAACTCATAATTGGTGGTCCATGAGATTGAAACAGTTATGGGACTGGTCCATGGTGCATGGTTTGAACCTCAAGGGTCCAAGTCCCCAGGCTCCTACCTACCACAACTACCTCGGTCCTAACAATAATAGAGATATTCATTCAGTATACGGAACTATATCCTTGGTCAATGGATCTAACCGAACATTAATTACTAGCAAATAACATAGCATGCCAAAACAACTAAACCGAGTTGCATTATGAGGATAATGTTTAGGAAGAGCTTGAAAGATACCGATGCGAGAGAGATTTTCAGACTAGTAGGAGAAGCCTTTCGCAACGATTTAATTGCAACAGTAACCCATTCATCAGCCACACTTGGAGCTTCTTGTTCCTGACATGATAGATACAAAAATTAGCAGGACAAAACACATATAAACCCATAAAAGCCACAATAACTACATGGAAACTTACAAGAGCAGATATAATCTCTTCGACTGTTCTTTTGGAGAAGCATTTGTTGATGATTTCCAACCTTGGAGCGCAAAAAGAAAAAGAAATGGAAGTAACAAAAATGGATCAGGACATAATTGATCGGAGAATCAATGGACGATGCAGCTCATAGCAAAACCGTTATCTGAGAAATCAGAATGATTCCTTGCAGAGTACATGGCCTTAAATGCACGCAAACATGGACTTCAGCTAGTATGTACCAAGGGCCTTAGGACCAGATTAAAACAAAAGCAAGTATAAGGATATATCCAGGTTATTCATGCATTGTCATCTTACATCAATTGGAACAGAATGTTAATAAACATCATGGACATGGAAGCTAATAGAATGAGAAGCCGCAGAGCTGCTAAAGACAGAAGCAGCTACTTGTAACTTTTGACCAATTAACCAGACAAGATGGGTAAGATAACACAAGAACTTGTGAGAGTTTTCATGACATATTAGCAAAAACTTATGTCAGGGATATCTCATGTATGCACAGGATGGAACAGGAGTAGAACCATTTCTCTTTTCTTCATCAATAGTATAAATAACAGTTGCCATCTCACCTATTCAAAGCACTACTTTCTTTCAGGGATGGCTGTTGCGAAAATTGATCGATAATTCCACATATAGCAAACGGATCAGAAGCATCCACCTTTTTAAGTGATTCTTCAAGCAACGACATCCTCTGGAAAAACAAATACTAGGAATTATAGAGAAATGATAGCACAGACATACCCAAAAAGATGTAGGTCAACTGGCATCAAGTAAATTTAAATGTTAGATCAACAATGCACCTAGCATTGTTCAAGTTTCCAAGGACGTAATAAACAAGCACATATTGATGCACAAAGCATCAAATTTAAATCATCATCAAACCTACGTTCAAATGGACAAAATGAGTTGCCAGGCCACATGCAAGCATTTCCGCTCCATCCAATCTTGCACCAGTAAGACCAACATATTCTCCTGGAGAAAGAAGCCATTGACAATTTAGTGGAAAATAGTCGCTCAAGATAGTTCTGCAATCAACTAAATAGGGTGTACATCCAATTGACCATCGATCCCTACCAGTGAAATCAAATAGAAATTCAGAATTTGGCTACATATATTTCCACAACCATGCAGCATGAAGATTTAAATTTTATTTTTCAACGTGATAACTGATAATACTCCCACTACTATCTGAAGCATATATCTTTCATAATTTGAAAGGTGAACTGCATAATAAACACCATTCAAAATCAAATAAGCACATGGTTCACTCCAAAATTGTTAAAGAGAACATTCAGGGATGCATAACTGTACATGGATGTGAATAATATCCAGCATCTCTCAACCGAGTTATTTTAAGGGTAACAGGTAACCTATGACAATTACTCAGCAAGGTAAAGAAAAATCAATGCAACAGTACACAGGCATATATAGTTTTTGTAGAGCAAACTGGTATGTCTGTGAAAAAAAAATCATTTGAATAATGAAGGTGTGAGAAACAAAGGTCACCATAGAACCCAGGTAGTCTAGAAAGAAAATAAGAAGCCCCTATGTCCGGAAAGAGTCCCAATGCTGTTTCTGGCATTGCAAAAACCTGCAAAAAATACTCAAAATAGATAAACATGAAATTTTGGCACATGCAAGCATGCTGGTTATCAATAAAATGCACTAGGAAAGATATCATATACTCCTACTAAGTATAAAAATTAGTACTAGCATTGACAGAGCCCACATAAATGGAAGTTGATTACATGATTACCGATCTAGCTGTTAGACCTATAATCAAATTCTGACCTCAAATATACATACATGTGTGAAATGGTTGGCTGAGAAAAGTACAGACAACGGAAAGCACTTCGTCATAAATTGCTAGTTCTGATTAAGTACTTTGGGCCAACATGGAGTATAAACTCTATATTTAATATCTCACATGTAGGCATTCTGGTGCAATACCAGCACCAGTATACAGTATAGCACATGGATATGCATGCATATAGTACCACCATAAAAAGATTAAGAATGAACTCAAATAAGATGATATGCCATCATTACACAGTTTAAAACTCGACAGCATGAGCGAGAACCCCAAACAAGCAGATCTTAAGGTGCTTCGTGATATACAAACATATCTGTGCAACCCAACTACAGCCGAAATTAAAAGATGCAACTATATAAGCAACGAGGGAAACAAAAAAGATTCATAAAGTATACCGTGTTCTCTGTGGCAACCCGAAATCTTCCGTGTATAGAAACACCGGCACCTCCACCCATGACAATTCCAGTAAGCAGAGAAACCTACAATTGAACGTTGTAGCATTTAGTAGTGCTCAACAGTGACAAGACTGATTACATGGAGAATGAATTTCAAAGGATGTAGCTCACCTGTGGTTTTCTATAAGTTGCAATGATATAGTTTAACAAAAACTCAGTACGGAAGAAATCAGCACCATATTTCCAGCTATCTGATTTCAGAAAACATACAGTAAAGCTAATCAAATGTTTTGAGTAACGATAAACATATGTGCTAGATGTTAATGATTTGAATTTGTGTTGGAAAAATAAAGGTGACAGATGTCAAAGAAAAAATGCTGAAAGTAAATCAGCTCTAGATACTTTGATATACTTGACAGAAGCTTAAGTATAAAGTACCATTATTTATTGACTGGGCAACTTCCGCAACATCACCTCCAGCACAAAATGCTCTTCCTTTCCCCTAAAAAGTGAAGATTGAGTCCCATGGCAAACATGGACAAGTGGCAACTATACCAATCTAAGAGAACTAACATAAGGATAGCAGGAAATGAAAAACAAAATGAGTACTAATAGCAACAGAAAAATAATGAACACTCCGAGTACTAAATATGAAATTTTTACAGGAAGCCACTAATTCATACTTTAAATCAGCAAGGAGTGTGAATGGAAAGCACAGAAAATCGCTACTTACTGCTCGATTTTGAGAAAATTGATTGGGTAACTGACGTTCACTGTCACTTAATGCTTTGTTACTGAGTAATTTATATTTCCAGATACATGTGAAGATATAGCACAGAAATATCGAAAGGGGTAACCACAGATTACAGGACCAGAAAAACAAGACACACATAGGCAATATTTAAGAACTCAATCAAGAAATAAATGATAACAGGCATGCAGTGGTATCCATTACCTTCACAATCAACAGTTTAACTGCATTGTCTTCTTCATAAGAAGTGAAACACTTAATAAGTCCTGTAACCTAGAAAATGAAGGCAAAAGATAACACATCAAAACCTTTCTGAAAGCAAGTGAAGCCAGTACTTCTATATGATCTAGCGCCAGTAAAATTCTTATTAAATCTCTCTTGCAGGCATACCATTGCAGAGGAGAGGGCATTCAACTGCTTTGGCCTATTCAAGATCAATGTCCGTGTAGAGCCATTTGCTTCCACAAGTACCTGGAAAAAAGTGCAGAGAAAAGACTCGTTATTTTCTGGTGAAATCAATGGGAGGCACTTAATAGATGAAAGTTGACTGCAAGACATTATCAGGAAAAGGACACATCCTAGAATGGGAATACATTTGACAGCTGAATTAATTATTATAAGGAACAACAGCATAGATTCCCGCAAAAATCACACAAAACCCTTGGAAACCTATTGAGTATTCTGGAACCAATATACACCGATCAAAGTAGATACAAAAAAAACAGAGCTAAACCCACTCAAGGATTCTACAAAATGGTTTGTTGGTCATGAAATGGGGCACGGTTCTCTTCACTCTGACCAAGCATTCCTTTACTGGACAAGAAAAATAAGATCTCTTGAATTTTTTAGCTAAATATGGGCCAGGGACTCAAAATTAGCGGCATAGCCTGACTATAAATAGCACGGGGACACTATAAACACTTAATATAAACAATCATTCCTATGGTAGTATTGTACAAACTAGACATACATCAGACAAGTGAAAGGGGAATACCCAGGCCCGCCCGAAACAATCGAACTGAGGCTACGGGCCACCGCATGGTAGTCGTAAGACAGTGAAAGCATCAAGCATCGTCGGCCCAATCTGATGTTTCAACTGAAGCTAAGTTGCCCGAGTCAAGCGAGAGGTCGTGGATGCAATCAAATGGAGCGGCATCAGTAAGACGGGGGGCTCGGATCGCGCTATCCATGTGCAACCGAACAAGTTGGGGACCGGGCGGGGAGAATCTATAGGGGAGGGGAGGGGGAGTTGGCGGACCTGATCGGAATCGGCAGTCGCCGGCGAGGCCATCTCGTCGGTTGGTGGTCCTGGGGAGCGAAGCGGCGCCTAGAGCTGTGGAGTCAGTCAAGTTGGACGTGATGGGAGACCCAAAGCCAAGTCGCGGCCAGGGAAGGAGGAATCACCCCACGGGCCACGGCTGGGTTGCCAGTTCCGTAACGGAAGAAAGACTCTCCCTTCACTGACTGGTGGGTCATACGTTTGGAAAGGAAAACTGAGATAGCTTTTCTTTTCCCAAGGAAATTTGGAAAATTGCGCAAACCAGAAATTTTCGGTGCAAAAATTACACAGACCAGCAACTTGAATTTTTCATTGCATATATCAGCAACTCCAGAAATGTAGCGGTTGCAATGAGACCTAATGATGATTAAGAGCATACTAGCCAATTGGGGCCACCTTAGAGCAACTCTAACCAGTGTTGTACTCCCTCTGTTTCAAAATATAAGATGTTTTTGGTTTGTAAAGAAAATAAATCTAGACTTCTTTTAGTGTGTAGATTTATCTCTAAGTTGAGTGAACCTATATACTAAAACAAGTCTAGATACATTTGCTTCACAAACCTAAAACATCTTATATTTTGAAAACATCTTATATTTTGAAACGGAGGGAGTATAATAGAACACCCAAAACAAGTGATGTCAAAATTATCAATCACCAAAAAGTGGGTGTACATCACACATGCAATTTGGTTTTTTCAGGTGATGTATAATAGGGCATGGTCGTCGTAGCCCGCAGCAGGTGATATGAAATAGGTCACCTATTTTAATGTCCCCTCCATGATTTTAACTGTGAATGATCATCTCGGAAACATATGAACAACATAAGAAAATGAAATTATCACCAAGAACATCATACACATAAAAATAATTTTCAAATCCACATAGCATAGACTAATTCACCATTGACATGGTTCAACACAGACATAAATGTAATGCATAGTTCAAAGCATAGCATAAACTAGTTCAACACAAACACAAGCTCTCTTGCATTATTGGCATCAATGTCCTCCTTGTTGCTCTCAATGTCATTGGCAACATTGTTGTTCGTACCCGCACCCAAGTCGTCGACCATTCAACCTCTCTTAGCCCCACCCAAGCCGTCGGCCATGCCACCTCTCATAGCTCCACCCAACAATGATGCAAAGTGAATGATTTTCCCAACTTTGTGCAAGACAATCAACTTGTCTTCTTCTGTGGTGTAGTTTGCCGTTCTTAGCCTCATCCAAGAAACCTCATAGTAAGAATCATGATTGTTATCATCATAATTTGCCTCATATTCTTGAGATCCAACATTCATTTGTTGCAAGAACGCCTCATCATCAATGTTATATACATTAATCACACACATCAAACACAATAAATTGTGTGTAGTGGTCATATAGCTACTTCACCGCGGGTCTTGGTGTTGAGAATCGATATGAAGAAGAATGATGCTTAATGCTAGGTGTAGTGATCATGCGCCGGTCTCTTTTTGTGATGCATATGCAAAGAGACATGTATCATGTATTTCCTCCGTCTTAAAAAAGATGTCACGAGACTTTTTAGTATGAAGGAAGTGAATATTTTTGTGTACCAAGAGCACTGGCTTAGCTAACATAGTTCAGCAGGGGGTCGTCGCCCGCTGAAGGATCTCCCCCACCCACCCACCCACCCAGCACACACACACACACCAATATCCTTGGCAAGCTCAGCCACCGACCAAGAGACACATAACATACTGATTGTGATAAGAATAATGGTTCCATGGAACACATATTTGATTGCAAACAATGTCATGAAATTCATATGCTATGTCAGTGGCATTTTTTTATGTGATCTATTGAAGTAACCTTTATTACAAGTGATCATAATATTGTTGTCGTCTTTGGTGCTATAATGCTCAAATGTTGTTGTCCTCATTATTTTACAAGTGTACTCTAATTTTGTTTCACAATCAATGTTGGAGATATGCCCTAGAGGCAATAATAAATATAGTTATTATTATATCTTTGTGTTTATGATAAATGTTTACATTCATGCTATAATAGTATTAACAAGGAAACATTAATACTTGTGTGATTTGTAAACTTAACTTGAAGTCCCTAGTAAAGCCTCTATATAATACTAGCTTGTTGGTTAATAGATGATTGTGGTTTCCCTATCATGAACATTGAGATGTTATTAACAATAAGATCATATCGTTAGGAGAATGATATGATGGACATACTCCTATAGATAAGCGTAGCATAAAGATCAAGTCATTTCAATAGTTCAATTGCTATATGCTTTCTGATACATAGTAACCTAATTCCTTCGACCATGAGATCATGCATATCACCTTTACCGGATGGATGCTTTGATGACATCAAACACCACACCGTAACTGGGTGGCTATAAAGATGGCATTGAGTGTTCGGAAAGTATTGGTTGAGACACATGGATCAAGAGTGGGATTTGTCCATCCATATGATGATAGATATACTGGGCCCTCTCGGTGAAATGTCATCCAATTAGCTTGCAAGCATGTGACCGCTCACAAGGGATCACATATCACGGAAACGAGAAAAGAGTACTTATTTAACGAGGTTGAACTAGGTATGCAGAGATACCGACGATCATAACCTCGGATAAGTAAAGTATCGTGAGACAAAGGGAAATTGGTATCGTATGTAAGTGGTTCATTCGATCGCAAAGTAATCGAGAAATATGTGGAGCCATATGAATTTCCAGATTCCTCTGTTGGTTATTGTTCGGAGAAGTGTCTCGATCATGTCCGCATAATTCACGAACCGTAGGGAGACACACTTAAGGATTCGACGTTGTTTGAATAGTTATGGTATGATGAGAAAGAGACCGAATGTTGTTCGGAGTCTCGGATGGGATCCGGGATATCACGAGGAGATCAGGAATGGTCCGGAGAATAAGATTCATATAAGTAAAGTCCCGCTTTGAGTTGGGGAATGATTCCGTGTTTTCATCGAATGTTCGAAGCTTCCTAATGTCCGCACTCGGAGGAAGGGGTACATGAATGTGTCATTGCAAGTTGGAATGATTGCATCATGTACTAAGTGTCATCGCTGTTCCAAATAAAGGATTAATTCAAATCCTAGTTTGAAAAGTCAAATAGCTAAATTGAAAAGTCAAACGGCTAAATTTGGAAAGTGGAAAAGAGGAGGAAGGTGAAACCGAGTTGGGGAGGGAGTCCCTCCTCCCCAAGCCGGCGCACCACCCAAGCCGATTTGGGGAGGGACTCCCCTCCCTCCCCTTGGTCGGTCGGCCCCTCCACCTATATAAGGAGGGGCAGGGCTCCCTCCTAGCACACACAAGTACCTCTCCTCCAAACCCTAGCTTGGCGCCACCACCATAGCCGCCGTCCCTAGGGTTTTGCCCTAGCCGCCGACTTGGGGTGCCCCAAACCCTAGCCGCCGGCTCTAGCACCTCCTCCTTGGTGTGTCTAAAACCTAGATCGCCGAGGATCTCTCTCATACTCCACCATACTCGCTCCGGCTTAAGGCGAATCCCTGCGAGATCTCCCCTCTACTTCCGGTACCACGCCGTTGTGCTGCCGGAATCACGAGGAGAGTGCTACAACCTCCGCCTTTGGAACAAGGAGAGGAAGGTCTTCGTCGAGTACCGAACGGTGACCGATCATGAGCGCCGCAACGCAGCGGAAGGATCGCTCACGCGATCTTGAGATCGGGAAGAGTACGACTACATCACCCACGAGAATCCGCTCTCGTTAAACACTTTGGAATCTTTGAGGGTGAGTTATTCCATCGACTCGTTGCTACAATCTAGTAGATAGATCTTGGCTTGTTTGTTTGTATGCGGTAGAAAATTTTTGTTTTCCATGCTACGAAACCCTACAATCAAGCCATATACTACCTCTCTCCGGAAGAGGATGTCGAGAATTTGTTTAAGGTTCGCGTGTATATAGACGCGTTTTAGTCCATAGATAAGTGTGAATCTAGACTTTTTTAAGGACGGAGGGAGTAAATATTTTTATGTGCCAAGAGACACATAATATACTGATTGTGATCTGAATGATGGTTCCATGGGACACATATTTGATTGCAGACAGTGTCATCAATTGGACGAAATTCATATGCTATATTGGTGACATTTTGTTATGTGATCTGTTGAAGTCATCTTTCTTACAAGTGGTAATAATATTGCTATCATCTTTGATGCTATAATGCTCCAATGTTGTTATCGTCATTATTTTAGAAGTATACTCTAATTTTGTTTCACAATCAAGCCATATACTCCCTCTATTCGAAAGAGGATGTTGAGAATTTGTTTAAGATTCACATGTATATAGACGCGTTCTAGTGTATAGATACATGTTGCGACATTTTTTCGGACGGAGAGAGTATATTTTTTCTTTTCCTGGTCACTGTTACATCTAGTACTGGCTCGGTGTGCTGCTAGAACAAGGGCCACGGTGGCTGCTTAAGTGTAATAAAGTCATTAGAGCTATTTGCAACCAATTACTCCTAGAGATGCTGGTCTGTGAAAAGAAAAAATTGAGCGACTGGTCCGTGCACATTTTTTTACCCCAAAAAATATTTTCACAGGCATGCATGGTATGAGGAGAAGAAGAAGGCGATCATCAATTGAGAAAATTGATCGATTCATGTGTTTGTTCAAACTATGTGGGATTTGTTGTCATTTTGGAGTTGGGACTATGTCGGATGTCGGTATTTGAATTTGTATGTTTACTTTTTTATGTTCAACTAAGTTTGATGTTGAAACTTTTAGCGATTTTGGAAGTGTTTTTTATATGAAATGGACTTCCGACCAATCAGCCTCATCCATGGGATCGTCAAATGGGTGGCCAAGGTGATTGCAAACCACGTCGCGCCGGTCCTACCTCAAATGGTCGGAGAGTGTATTCGTGCGTGGACGTTGCCTTCATGACAACTTTATGATGGTCCAAGGAATAGCCCGAAGCTGCACGCCAACAAAACTTCAGCCGTGCTACTCAAGCTGGACATCACAAAAGCCTTTGATACTGTAGATTGGGCCTTCTTACTTGAAGTCCTCAGAAAATTGGGCTTCGGAGAACGCCTCCTCACGTGCATATGTGCGCTCCTCTCCACAGCCTCCACGCGAATTCTGATGAATGGCTGCCCAGGGGAAAAGATAGCCAATAGGCATGGACTGCGGCAAAGAGATCCGTTCTCCCCTCAGCTTTTCATCCTGATGATGAAGGTCCTCCGCCTCATGATAGTCAGAGTCGAGGACCAGGGGCTCCTCACCAGGCTTGCGATGGCTGGTCTCTAGCACCGCACCTCGATCTACGTGGATGATGTGGTCACCTTCCCGAGACCGTCAGTGCTGGATCTCTGGGTGATCTCCGGGATCATTGAGGACTTCGGCGGGGCCTCTGGTCTATAGACCAACCTTGACAAGCGCTCTGCCAACCTGATCAGGTGCTCCGATGAAGATAGGGTGTTGGTGGCCCAGGAGCTCCACTGCCCCATCACGCAGTTTCTTCTGCGCTATTTGGGGCTTTCGCTGTCCTTACGGAAACCCTCATCAGTGCAGCTCCGAACCATTGTCGAGTTGGTGGCCGCCAAACTGCCATTGTGGAAAGCGTCCATACTCAACAGAGGAGGGCGTCTAGAGATGACACGAACGACCATGTCCGCCATTCCGATTTATGCCATGATGTCCCTCGAAGTCCCTATTGAGACCATCACTGCCATTGAGAAGATCATTTGTGGCTTCCTCTGGAAAGGCAAAAAGGACGTGCACGGCGGGAACTGCCTGGTGGCGTGGGACGGAGTGTGCATGCCCAAGGAGATGGGGGACTTGGGATCCCCAAATTGTGCCTTATGAACACCGTGCTGAGGGCCAGATGTTTGTGGCTGAAGTGGACTGAGGTTGACAAACCATGGAATGACCTCGACATCCGTGTTCCAAAACTGACGAGGCAACTCTTCGAGGCGGCGACCTTTTCGGTGCTTGGGGACGAGGCCTCCACTTTTTTCTGGACAGACAAGTGGATGCAAAGTGGACGGATCCGAGACTTAGCGCCAAACCTCTTCGCGGCGGTACCGACGAGTGCAATATCTTCTCGTCGAGTACGCGAGGGCCTGGCGGGTGGATGGCTACATGATGTGTCCCCCGACCTTGGAGCGGAAGCCATCAGGGAGATCCTTGAGGTTGCTGACCGGCTAGAGATGATCACTCTAACGGAGGGAGCGCAAGATATCTTCAAGTGGATCTAGGACCCGAGTGGTTGTTACATTGTCTATTCCTATTACCAGTCCCTCTTTACGGGGTGGACCTTGATGGCTGGATCTCTGCAGATCTGGTGCTCCCACGCACCTGCTAGTTTCAAAGTCGCGCTTTGGCTTGACGTCAAGAATATATGTAGGACTGCCGACAGGCTGGGTCGGCGGGGCCTTCAACACCCGGCAGCATGCCCCTTATGTTGTTGGAGATATGCCCTAGAGGCAATAATAAATGTAGTTATTATTATATCTTTGTGTTTATAATAAATGTTTACATTCATGCTATAATAGTATTAACAAGGAAACATTAATACTTGTGTGATTTGTAAACTTAAATTGAAGTCCCTAGTAAAGCCTCTATATATTACTAGATTGTTGGTTAATAAATGATTGTGGTTTCCCTATCATGAACATTGAGATGTTATTAACAACAAGATCATATCGTTAGGAGAATGATATGGTGGAAATACTCCTATAGATAAGCGTAGCATAAAGATCAAGTCATTTTAATAGTTCAATTGCTATATGCTTTCTGATACATAGTAACCTAATTCCTTCGACCATGAGATCATGCATATCACCTTTACCGGATGGATGCTTTGATGACATCAAACACCACACCGTAACTGGGTGGCTATAAAGGTGGCATTAAGTGTTCAGAAAGTATTGGTTGAGACACATGGATCAAGAGTGGGATTTGTCCATCCATATGACGGATAGATATACTCTGGGCCCTCTCGGTGAAATGTCATCCAATTAGCTTGCAAGCATGTGACCGCTCACAAGGGATCACATATCACAGAACGAGAAAAGAGTACTTATCAAGAACGAGGTTGAACTAGGTATGCGAGATACCGACGATCATAACCTCGGATAACTAAACTATCGTGAGACAAAGGGAAATTGGTATCGTATGTAAGTGGTTCATTCGATCGCAAAGTAATCGAGAAATATGTGGAGCCATATGAATTTCCAGATTCCTCTATTGGTTATTGTTCGGAGAAGTGTCTCGATCATGTCCGCATAATTCACGAACCGTAGGGAGACACACTTAAGGATTCGACGTTGTTTGAGTAGTTATGGAATGATGAGTAAGAGACCGAATGTTGTTCGGAGTCTTGGATGGGATCCGGGATATCACGAGGAGATCCGGAATGGTCCGGAGAATAAGATTCATATAAGGAAAGTCATGTTTCGGGGTTGGAGAATGGTTCCGGTGTTTTCATCGGGAATGTTCTAGAAGGTTTCGGAATGTCCGGCACTCCGGAGGGGAAGGGTACATGAATGTGTCATACCAAGTTGGAATAATTGCATCATGTACTAGGTGTCATCGCTGAACAAAATAAAGGGTTTAATCAAATCCTAGTTTGAAAATTAAAACGCCAATTTGAAAAGTCAAACGACTATTTTGGAAAGTGGAGGGGAAGGTGGAAACCGAGTTGGGGAGGAGTTCCTCCCCTCCACCGCCGGCCCCCTTGGGAAACCGAGTTGGGGAGGGACTCCACTCCCCTGGCGCGGCCCCTCCACCTATATAAGGAGGGGCAGGGCTGCCCCTCCTAGCAACCAACACCTCCACCCGCAAACCCTATCCCTAAGCCGCCGGCCCTCCTGCAGCAGCCGCTGCCCTAGGGCAAGACGCCGCCGCCTAGCTAACCCTAGCCGCCGGCCAAGCCTCCTCCTTGGTGTGTCTAAACCCTAGATCGCCGAGGAGCTCTCTCATAGTCCACCATACTCGCTCCGGCTTAAGGCGAAGCCCTGCGAGATCTCCCCTCTACTTCTGGTACCACGCCTTGTGCTGCCGAAATCGCGAGGAGAGTGCTACAACCTCCACTGCCTGCTGGAACAAGGGAGAGGAAGGTCTTCGTCGAGTACCGAACGTGTGACCGATCATGGAAGCGCCGGAAGGCGGAAGGATCGTCACGCGATCTTGAGATCGGGAAGAGTATTTACATCACCCACGAGAATCCGCTCTCGTTAAACACTTTGGAATCTTCGAGGGTGAGTTATTCCATCAACTCATTGCTACAATCTAGTAGATAGATCTTGGCTTGTTTGTTTGTATGCGATAGATTTTTGTTTTGTTTTCCATGCTACGAAACCCTATAGTGGTATCAGAGCCGTGTCTATATGTAGATCTGTTGCACGAGTAGAATACAATGGTCATTGTGGGCGTTGATGCTTTTATTGTCGATTGCTTCTTATGTACTTTGCATCTTGCGGGATGTTGGGATGAAGCGGCCCGGGCTAACCTTACATGACATCGTTCATGAGACTTGCTCCACGCTTGACATGCAACTTGTATTGCATAAGTGGCTTTGCGGGTGCCTGTTTCTCCCAGCATAGTTAAGATTCAATTTACAACTGGTGATTAACAATGCTAGTATCAATGTTGTGGTTCTTGTTCGTAAGTTAGAACAACACTTATTGAAAGACCCAAACCACGTAAAACATGCAAAGAAAGTAGAGGCATCTAACTTTGTTTTGCAGGGGTGTGCAGTGATGTGATATGGCCATGATTTTGATTATATTTGATGTATGCAATGTTCCTTATTGTAAGTTGGCAACCGGCAGGAGCCATATGGTTGTCTTTAATTTATGTTAATACCCACACGTCTATTCAAAGTAGTTGTAATAGTTGAAGCCGGTGGACGATAACCATGGAGAAGCGTCATTGACCTTGATGCAATGCCGGTGATGATGGAGATCATGTTCGTGCTTGAAGATGGAGATCGGAAGCACAAAGAAGAAAGGCCATATCATATCACATATTATGAATTGCATGTGATGTTAATCCTTTATGCATCTTGTATTGCTTAGTTAACGACGGTAGCATTATAAGATGATCCCTCATGCACATGAATTTCAAGTTCTAAAGTGTTCACCCTTAGTAAGCACCGTTGCTAAAGCTTGTTGTTTCGAAGCACCACGTGATGATCTGGTGTGTTAGATTCCGCAAGTGTATACAACATGAGCAAGCCAAATTTGCTCATGCGGAAGCTAAGGTTTGATCTTGACGAGCCTAGCATTTACAGACATGGTCTCGGAACACGGATCACTGAAAGGTAAAGCATGAATCATATAGTAGATATGATGAACATGTCGATTGTTCGCCATTGAAACTATATCAACTCTCGTGATGATCGGTGTTGATGTGGTGGATTTGGTTCGTGTGATCACTAAAACAATGTGAGGGATGTTGTTTTGAGTGGGAGTTCACCTAGATTAATTTAACTATTAATTAGAACTCAATTTGTCATAAACTTAGTCTAAACTATTGCAAATATGTTGTAGATCAATGGCGCCCCGCCATCAATTTTAATCGTTCCTAGAGAAAGAAAAGTTGAAAAACAATGGAAGCAACTTCATGGATTGGTTCCGCAATTTGAGGATTGTCCTCACGGGTAATTTGACCTATGTGCCGGATGCACCATTGGGTGACCCACCGCAGCCATCGCTACCGATGAATTAAAGAATGTTTACCTTGCTCTAAGACTCAAGATCTACAGCTCAGTGTGCTATCTTGTATGGTTTAGAATCGGAGCTTCAGAAAAGGTTTGAGAATTCAGACCCACATGATATTGTCCGTGACCTCAAATTGATCTTTGAGACTCACGCGACAATCGAGAGCTATGAGGCTTCTGAAATGTTCTTTAACTGCAAGATGGAAGAGGGCAGCTCCGTCAGTGAGCATGTGCTTAAGATGTCTGGGCACGCAAACAAACTTCAAAGCTTGGGTATAGTGATTCCTAATGCTTTGGGGATTTATCTTGTCCTCCAATCACTACCACCAAGTTACAAGAACTTTGTGATGAACTACAATATGCAAAACATTAACAAGTAGTTGACAGAACTATTTGCTATGTTAAAATCTGCAGAAGTGGAGATCAAGAAAGAGCACCAAGTGTTGATGTTCAATAAGACCACCAAATTCAAGAAAGGCAAGTCTAAGCAAAAGGGACACTTCAAGAAGGGTGGTAAGAAAGTTACCGCGCCGACGAAGAAGACCAAGGCTGGACCTAAGCCTGATACTGAGTGCTTTTACTGCAAGGGAGAAGGTCACTGGAAGCGGAATTGCCCAAAGTACTTGGCGGATTTGAAGAACGGCAACATCAAGAAGAAAGGTATATCCGATATACATGTTATTGATGTGTATCTCACTAGTACTCGTAGTAGTGCCTGGGTATTTGATACCGGTTTAGTTGCTCACATTTGTAACTCGAAACAGGTGTTGCAGAATAAACGGAAGCTAGCGAAGAACGAGGTGACGATGCGCGAGGAAACGGATCAAAGGTTGATGTGATCGCGGTCGGCACGCTACCCCTTCATCTACCATCAGGATTAGTTTTATACTTAAATAATTGTTATTTGGTGCCTGCGTTGAGCATGAACATTATATCGGGATCTTGTTTATTGCGAGACGGTTACTTGTTTAAGTCCGAGAATAATGGTTGTTCGATTTATATGAGTAATATGTTTTATGCACATGCACCTTTGATAGATGGTCTATTCTTATTGAATCTTGATAGTGGAAATACACATATTAATAACATTGAGGCTAAACGTTTGAAATCGGCGATAACTCGACCTATATGTGGTAATCGCTGTCTTGGTCACATTGGAGTGAAGCGTATGAAGAAACTCCATTCCGATGGACTTCTCGAATCACTTGATTTCGAATCACTTGATAGATGTGAAGCATGTCTGATGGGTAAAATGACTAAGACTCCATTTTCTGGTATGATGGAGCGAGCTACGGACTTATTGGAAATCATACATACCGATGTGTGGTCCAATGAGTGTAGCATCGCGCGGTGGTTATCGTTATGTTCTTACCTTCACGGATGACTTGAGTAGATATGGGTATATCTATTTCATGAAACATAAGTCCGAAACTTTCGAGAAGTTTAAGGAATTTCAAAGTGAGGTTGAGAATCAACGTAACAAGAAGATTAAATTTCTACGTTCTGATCGTGGAGGTGAATATCTAAGTTACGAGTTTGGCGAGCATTTGAAGAAATGCGGAATACTTTCACAATTGACACCGCCGGGAACACCACAATGTAATGGTGTGTCCGAACGTCGTAATCGAACTCTCTTAGATATGGTTCGTTCTATGATGTCACTTATAGATTTACCGCTATCATTTTGGGGTCATGCATTAGAAACAGCCGCATTCACTTTAAATAGGGCACCATCTAAATCCGTTGAAACGACACCGTATGAATTATGGTTTGGGAATAAACCTAAGTTGTTGTTCCTTAAAGTTTGGGGTTGTGAAGCCTATGTAAAGAAGTTACAGCCGGACAAGCTTGAACCCAAAGCGGAAAAATGCGTCTTCATAGGATACCCGAAGGAAACTATTGGGTATACCTTCTATCTTAGATCCGAGGGCAAAATATTCGTTTCCAAGAATTGATCCTTTCTAGAGAAGGAATTTCTCTCGAAAGAAGTGACTGGAAGGAAAGTAGAACTCGACGAGGTTGTCGAACCTTATCTCGAACTTGCGAGTAGCGCAGCACCGGAAGAAGTTCCTGTGGTGCCTGCACCAATAAGAGAGGAAGCTAATGATGATGATCATGAAACTTCGGTTGTAGTTGCTACAGAGCCTCGCATGTCAACGAGAACTCATACCACTCCAGATTGGTATGATCCCGTCATGAGTGTCATGTTGGTGGACAACACCGATGACCCTGCGACATATGAGGAAGCGATGATGAGCCCAGATTCCAATAAATGGCAAGAAGCCAAGAAATCCGAGATTGGATCCATGTACGAAAACCAAGTATGGACTTTGGTGGACTTACTGGGATGGCGGAAGGTCACGAGAACAAATGGATTTTTAAGAAGAAAACAGATGTTGATGGTAATGTTACTGTCTATAAAGCTCGACTTGTCGCAAAAGGGTTTCGACAAATTCAAGGAGTTGACTACGATGAGACTTTCTCACCAGTAGCGAAGCTAAAGTCTGTAAGGATTATGTTAGCAATCGCTGCATATTATGATTATGAGATATGGCAGATGGATGTCAAAACAGCATTCCTCAATAGAGATATTGATGAAGAGTTGTATATGATGCAACCCAAAGGTTTTGTCGATCCTAAAGATGCTAACAAGGTATGCAAACTTCAACGGTCCATCTATGGATTGAAGCAAGCATCCCGAAGTTGGAATCAACGTTTTGATAAGGTAATCAAAAGTTTTGGTTTTATACAAACTTATGAAGAAGCTTGTATTTATAAGAAAGTGAGTGGGAGCTCTGTAGCATTCTTAATACTATATGTAGATGACATATTGTTTATTGGGAATGATGTAGACCTTCTTAATAGTGTCAAGGAATATTTGAATAATAGTTTTTCAATGAAAGATCTTGGCGAAGCAGCTTACATATTAGGCATAAAGATTTATAGAGATAGATCGAGACACCTAATATCATTGTCACAAAGTACATATTTGGACAAAGTTCTAAAGAGGTTTGGAATGGAAGATAGCAAGAAAGGGTTCTTGCCCATGTTGCCCAATACGACCTTGAGTAAAAATCAAAGTCCGACAACGGCAGAAGATAGAGAAAGGATGAGTAAGACTCCCTATGCCTCAGCCATAGGATCTCTAATGTATGCCATGCTATGTACTAGACCCGACATTGCATATGATGTTAGTTTAACTAGCAGGTATCAAAGTGATCCAGGAGTGGATCATTGGACGTCAAAAACATACTTAAGTACTTGAGAAGAACTAAGGATATGGTTCTTTCTTATGGAGGTGATGAACAACTCGTTGTTAATGGTTACACCGATGCTAGTTGGAACACCGATCCGGATGATTCTAAATCACAATCTGGATACGTATTTACTTTGAATGGTGCAGCAGTTAGCTGGAGGAGTGCAAAGCAAAGCGTTGTGGCGAGATCTTCAACTGAATCGGAATGCATGGCTGCTTCGGAGGCTTCACAAGAAGCGATATGGATGAAAGAGTTCATTACAGAGCTGGGTGTGGTTCCTAGTGCGCTGGACCCAATGTCTATCTACTGTGATAACATGGGCGCCATAGCCAATGCGCAAGAACCAAGGTCACACAAGAAGCTGAAGCACATCAAGCTACGTTTTCACGCTATTCGAGAACATGTCCAAGATGGGGACATAAAGATTTTCAAAGTACACACAGATCTGAATGTGGTGGATCCGTTGACTAAACCTCTCCCGAGGGCAAAACATGACCAGCACCAAACTGCCATGGGTGTTCGGTATATTACCATATAATCTAGATTAGATGACTCTAGTGCAAGTGGGAGACTGTTGGAGATATGCCCTAGAGGCAATAATAAATGTAGTTATTATTATATCTTTGTGTTTATGATAAATTTTTACATTCAGCTATAATAGTATTAATAAGGAAACATTAATACTTGTGTGATTTGTAAACTTAAATTGAAGTCCCTAGTAAAGCCTCTATATATTACTAGCTTGTTGGTTAATAAATGATTGTGGTTTCCCTATCATAAACATTGAGATATTATTAACAACAAGATCATATCGTTAGTGTTTGACACGAAAAAAAAGCAACAAAATATAATAATGTGTATGCGGGCGTGCCAGTATACAAAGTATACAAAAAAAGACAAGTAACATAGGAAAACACATCTTTATTAATTCTTTGGAGAATTACAAAGTACAATTTCCCAAATTACAAATATTGCGCCTTGATAATATCTGACTTGGATCAACGATTGTGTAGTTCCAAATTCCCGGGGCCTCGCGAGACACCCGGTTAATTACATCCGCGGGATCAAACCGCAGAATACCTCCGATTAAGCTGCGTTGATGATCGTCGTTGTTTAGATAATCTTGAGAATAAGGAGATTAGCTTTGTTCCGCCGAAGCACAATCATATATGCTATCTCGACGTGCATAATAATGAGAGATTTATTTGACAAGGAGGGTGGCTTTTGCCTCGTCGGTGCCCAGCCATATGGCCCTTGCCTCATCAAAGTAGTGTTGCTTTTGCCTCGTCGGTGCCCAGCAACCGTATGACTATCTCCTCAAAATTACGACGTGTTGATGGCATAATGACCGAGCTTCGTCGTCACTTGGCTATAGTGTAGTCTAGCCTCGTCGGCACTAGACATAAGATGATGTATAGGAATCGACCTTCATCTCATAGAGATTAGATCGTGAATCCGAGATGGGCAATTAATGAAGCGTTGCCTTACTCGTTTTATCAACCGAACTCCTTCATAAGGCTCGAGGTTGAGCACCACCGATATAGATGAAAAAATCGGACGATGACTTTGACATAACCCATATGAACGACCTCGATGAGACGGTCGCTGCTATGGTTGTGGCATAATTATTGTATGCGCTTTGCATGAACGACTTCGATGAGACAGTCGTTACCATGATTGTGATAATCTTTATGGTATTCCGAAAAAGCAGTACCATGATTGTGATTGTGGCCACACGGCCGCCGACCTTGATGAAACGATCGGGCCATGGTGTAAAGATTAACGGCTGCATCTAGCATCCCACACGGATGATCTAGAGCAGCCATGTTGAGACAAAATCAACGATACAAGCAGATCTTATATTATCTCACCTTGCAAATAAGACTTCATGGACGACGGAGTAGTAGCGGCATCTTGGCACCGCTGATCGCCTTCGACGTAGTGGGAATTAAGAAATTTTGTGATCTAAGTGGTGTTCTCACGTGGCGGAGCAGGGCTTCGCGAATCGCCGCCTGCTACGCGCTGCGGTGAATTTTACTAGAGCAGAGCCGCTATTATGCGTTACCCATACGGTGGTGTGCAGAGCAGCGTCGGCTAGCTCTCTACGTGCCCCTTTGGTCGCGGGATGACATGCCATTATATAGGCGCTGATGGCCGCTTGCTGATCAGATCCTCGTTCGTTATAACCGCGTGTGGCCGGTTTAAACCTGAGTCTATCTCTACCTGTGTGACATCAGCCGTGAGGTCATAGCCGTATAAAATACGAGAGCACCCGTAGAAGCCTTGGAAATTCCGTGACGGAAAACCAATCGTCGTGCGGTACATATGCTCTTCAGCAATTAAATATCCAAAGTTTGCATGCATGCATAGCTGATCAATCTCGTAAAGAACCGAGTAGCTAGCTAGCTCACTTCACGTAAAAATCTTTGGAAAATTATATCCCTTAAACAGTTAGTCTAAAATTTTAATTCTTTTTATCATTGTAATATAGACGATGAACTCTATAAAATGAGCCCAATATCAGATATATACTTTCAAAAATACCGCACCCTGTGGGACCCACGTAGCATAGAAAAAGGCTACATTAATATTTATTTGCATTATGAATTTTGGTACAAAAAATCATCAAACAAATGCCCCCGCCGAGTGTAGTGCGTGCAGCGAAGCGAACGGATTATACTCGGGGAAAAATGATTAGTAGCAATACACCCTTCATTTAGTTTATAGCAATATTGTGTACTAAAATTCTTGCTAAATAGTTGATCGGTACTTCCAGCCGGTAGCCATATTTCCTCTAGCCAAAGAATCAGAAGCCGGATCAAGTTTTTTTTTTTTTTAAAGAACGAGAGAGAGAGTTATGGACGGTCACGGGAGTCTGTCCAGAATCCTCCAGGACTAGGACTTCATGTACGCGCCTTACAAATTGGAGAGGTCCTTTGCCGCGTGTTACCACAACTCTTTGTGTATCTCGTTGAAACATACGCCATGACCGGCTCTACGGGAAAAACTCAGCGAGACGATCCGAACCCAGAGAAACAGCAACCTCGGCGAAACCCCTCTCGTGGCAATGCCGGAGCTAAACGAGGCGGTCTAGGTACTCAACGACCCCCTCGTTACAGAGGACAAGGCAAAGGCGCCACTTACGAGCTAGCATCCCCTGACAAAGAGATTTCAAGGAACTCCCAGGTAATACTGTCCGGGCTTGATTTCTTTTTTGATACCCATATTTTGCTTGAAGCCACATATGCATACAGACTCTTCTTACATGTAATCCGCACGAATTCATTGACCACTGGTGGCTCCTGATCCTAACTCTTTTATTATTTTCCCCTTTTTAACGTAGGATCCCATTGATACTATCCCGCCAATTTATACTCTGTACAGCGGCCCGGCTAAATATGTGCCAAAAGGACCACACGGAGCAGTACCACTGTGGCGTGATGAGTTAGAATTTTTTTATGATACCATACAAGGCGGTTTCCCGTCTGATGACGATGTTCCCATTGAGCGTGAAGAGGGGACAGATGAGTTCATGACTCAAGTTGCTGAATGCTTGCAACTAGGACGCGGTGATCAATTTATTCTCGAACCTGAAAACAAGTTCATGCAGAGGGTCAAGAATCTAAACACTGCGGGAACACCTGTCCCAACACTACCCCAGATGTTATCCTACACTGTCATGGCCAACTTTCCGCAACCAAGATGGCCCTGGGCTGCACCTACGGAAGCATCAACATTCACTGCCCTTCTCTTGCAACCATATATGCTTGCAGTGAGCATTCGATGCCCTACACGAAAGTGCCACCAAAAAGCTCCACATTGATTCAGAACTTCATTCAATCCCCTATGACAAGGTGGATCAAGAATCGTCAAACCATTTGCTCACCGAAGTCCCCATCTGTGACAAGATGTTGATCTGGGCTCGCATGATGATAGTGAATCGTGAGGATTGTACAATTTTAAAACGAGCTGATATTCTCCGGGGAATCATGGCTTCAATTTATAAATGCCGTGTGGACGGCTCATTAGTGGCTGCGTTCTTGACTCATTGGAATATTGACGGACATACTCTGATTACCAGTCAAGGAGAGATGGGCTATCCTCTCCACACAGTGTATGACGCCATGGGCATCCCAATTTCAGGACGACTTTATGAGGAATATATTCCACTCCCTTCAACAACGCGAGGTCACGTCCGGACTTTATATAGCATATATGCTGATCTGTGCACTGTCAACATGAGAGCTGTCCCAGGTCTTGTAACTATTTCCGCTTGGGTGGATAATTTTTTGGAGGACCCTTCAACTCCCTTTGGCTCTACATTATCCAATTTATTTGCTGAACGAGAAGATCCTTTACTACAGAGACATAAGTTCCGAGTTGAAGTTCAAGGGGATCGTCCAGCCGCTATCATAGGCCAACATACAATGTCTTACCGTGTTGCATACCCTTTAGTCGTGTACCGTGCCGCCTTCATTGCAGCTTGGTTGTGCTCTTATTGTGTGCCAGTCGAACGGGGACAATACATCCGTCCCGAAGTCTTTATCATGGCAGTGAAATTAGCGAAAGGCAGTCGCCCGGCCATAGGTGTGGCCAGCTTGGCTTTTTTATATCGTAGTTTGGACGAAGCTCATCATGATATTGTGACCAGCAAGACCACAGCTAGTGACTGCACCCTGTTCATACCTGGACAGTTTATCATGGGCTGGTTTACTTCTTTTTTGACAAGTATAAAACCCACCGCCTCCTTGAACTGCCCCATCCCGTTTGCACCATTTGTTATTGACTTTAGGCGCCGGTCACGGATGTGGCTCATCGAGGCGCTCCAGCTATTTTGGGAGTTTGATGATGCCCGGGAAGGCTTACGATCACTTGATTTTATTGGGCGGTCAGCCGTGCGTTTTCCCAAGTCAGGAAACACAGTCCGTATATTTGATGATCGGACACGTAAGGAGATAACAATTGCAGCTATTGACTTTCTCATTAGTTGTACAGCAGGCGGAGTTACCCATAGGAGGGGTCAGCATTTTGACAACCGGGCATACTGTCCACATCGGTTTGCACGCATGTTCAACTATGATCAGAGTGTCCCCGATTTCCTTATGCTAGCGGGAAATGAAGACAAATAGCCTAGACTTTGGCAGTTACTTGACCAATTCAAGCGAGGAATCATTACATATTCTTGCCCGTAGACATCTTGCCTTCTTGCGGCCAAAAGGACATATCATAAATGTGCGCCCTTTTCACTTGCGGAGCAGACGCACATTGGACTATATTCTCTGGTGTAGCAAAGCTTTTCCTTTCCTTGAATCCCCGGATAACTACTGCTCACGTGAGAAGACACCTGAACCAATGAACACCGCCCTAGTCAGTGCCTCAGGTAATATTTTGCATTATTTTCAAACTGCTGCATGCGTACCACAATGATCTGCATGCCTCCATTATCTTATTACTTTAAGTACATCTGCTGCGCTCATATGCCTCTTGTCTCAATCTTTCTCCCTCCTTTTTTATAGAAGGCACCAACGATACAGCAAAATATGTTGCCGTTAACTTAACAAGCGAGCCCCCCTCATCGAGCAAGCCACCGGGAGCTGGATGTAGCCATGCCGAGTGACCGCAGATGAGAAATCACTGGAGCATGGGAGTGAGCTTCCAAAACAGCACAAGAACAAGTGACCATAGCGTCTGCTTCCAAGAGCGCCAACAGGATACTCATGGCGTTTCTCGGAGAGGCATATAATGGACTAGATACACTGATGATGATGTTAATTCCTTCCCAAAGAAGTCTTTAGTGATAGCAACATAGAAGAAATTTTTAAGTCATACGAGGCTTTCACCATGAGTAACCGGCGATACTCCCATGGATTCGGTGTTACAAGGAGACAATCCAGAACATGGGCTGAAGAGTTTGTGGCAAGCAACATGGTATCTGTTTCGCCTAAGCGAAGGCACCACCACCTGAAGGTGCTGCTAATAAAAAAGCAAGGACCACTCAGACAGGTGATCTTTATTAACACATGCTTCTGCATTCTCTTGCTCATGTTTAACTTATTTCTAATTGTCCTTCTTATTCTTCTTCTCTTTCTTTAGTGGAATCTTTTGATGAGGAGTCGAACCAAATATATGAAGCCATTGCCCAAGAATGCAAAGAGCAATGTGAAGGTGTCGAAGGGAAGCTATCTCAAAATTCCACCAGTTGTGCTACAGCTAGGGACATTAGAAGTCTGCAGTTGAGAAATGAATTTAGTAAGGAAAACCCTGTGGATTTAAGTGGTTTAACTGGCAGCCCAGCGGCGCAATGTATAACTTATGTCCAAGCAGATCTTAGAAAATTGAAGCGCCTCCTCAAAGAATATCCCGTTAACAAAGTCTCTGTGACTTCGGCGATAACGGATATTCTCAGATTCTGGAACAAGTTCTTCGACGATCCACCCTCTGAAGTGGTTCGTCTAATGAAGGGACTCTCTGCTCTACAAGCAGCGTATGAACAAGATGCATCCGATCTGGCTACCAAAATTTCCTCACAAAGAGAACAAGTACAACAACGAGCCTCTGTAATCAACACTATTATTACTAAAGTGGCAACTGCTTGTACTTCCATGGATACTATCAGAACCACCTTTGAAGGGAAGATCAAGGAGCAAGAGCAAAGGCGACAGAATCACTCGTCACGCATCACGGAGATGGAAGTTCAGATTGGAGCATTGCAGGCCGAGATCCAGAAGCTAAGAGAGGATAACTTATTCGTGGACCAGCTTAAGGACCAGTCGGCCATTGCCCTGACCAGCCATCGTGAGCGTGTTGCACAGACAATTGGTTTCAAGACTGCAATGGAGACACTTTCCTCCAAGGATGAGGATTATCTGCAAGAGCTTGACCAGATCACAAAGCACTTTGTCGATACAGACGAGCTGGGTCTATCTCAACATATGTATGCTTTACATGGATTTGTAATAGCGTGTGCTTCCCAGGACGATTAATTATTTTCAGCATAGCATTAGCTTCAGTACTAGATTATTAAGAGATTATTCTTCCCACTTTTTTATCCCATTCATATTTTGGACATCGTATTTTAGACATCATACAATTCCTTCCTTCCTCCTTTATCGGCACTGTCATGATTTTGTCAATTATCTTTGCATTTTATTTTATTTTGTTCCGACCAGACGGGCTTGCCGGCCGCGCGTACTGCCGACAGCGTGTCTAAAACTACTGCCTCGTAGCCAGACGCTAATAAACCAACATTGTAGAATTCATGCCTCCACCAAGTAGAGTTCATGCACGGCTATAGATGTTTAGTCCAGAATCTTCCCGGACGTGTACTCCATGTACATGCCTTATGAATTGAAGAGGTTATTTGCTGCTCGTTATACAACTCATCTTGTGATCGAGTATTCTCATTCAGAGCGCCTTGAAGAAGAACTAGAAAATCCAGGCTTCAAGCCAAAAGCGAGACGAGGGCAAATTAAATCAGTGTGTTCACACATATATTGCACTGATAACAACTTATGTCGTCAAACTAGATAGAGCCTTGGGCT
Organism: Avena longiglumis; assembly: GCA_030063025.1. Taxonomy (NCBI): domain Eukaryota; kingdom Viridiplantae; phylum Streptophyta; class Magnoliopsida; order Poales; family Poaceae; genus Avena; species Avena longiglumis. The sequence continues at coordinate 463,767,701 of CP125974.1, forward strand.
AACCAAGTGCTAACCTGTAGTGTATGTTCATACTACATCATGCAGTGATTGGTGGATTGATTATGACGATATATGATGAAATACTCTTATCATATATGACAAAGAAATGTGAATTCAATAGCGAATTTCCATGCTATTATATTATAAACACCCATAAGGGCGAGCACAATTACAATAAAATATGGCGAAATACTCATGCCATGTTCTAAGAGTAAACTCTCATTTTGTATATTCCCATCGCGACCAGGTGCAAATGGTGCCAGCCGATAAGGTAGTTCTTCGGTTTGCCAGGGATTTGGCTGATGCAAAGAACTAATTTATCAAGTTAGATGCGACCGTATAATAATAAATGGTGCCAGCCATCACACTTGAAGGGTTTCACAGAACGACACTGTTCACACTGGCGCGCCCACCTGCTCACCTGAATTCTCCCGAGTTTGATGTGATCATAGACGATGCCAGCCATCCAACTGTAAGTGTTCCACAGCTTGGTGCTGACCGCACTGGCGCACCTTGCTGCTTCCCATATTTAAAGCGTCAGGATACCGTCGACGTTGCAGATAGACTAGGAGAGGATGATGCCTCCGGTTTCGTTGTCTTGGTCACTAAGGGATACTGCCCCTAGTGAAATATTGGTTGATGTAGAATGCTAGTCATTGGACAAGCATCAATGGCGTCATGCACGACGAACGATATCATTGAGTAGAAATACCTTATCATGGATGCATAATGAATAGTTAGGGAACTTATCATTCTCCCTTAAGACCAAGAGCATAAATAAGAATCACGGCAAGAGAAAATCCAGAAAAAGAGAAAAAGAATATTTTTTTTAGATTTGGGATGTTGGCTTTCCCATGGAACACCAGCTATGAACGTGACGCCAGAAAAAGGTAACTCAAGAGCTAATCATCAGGAACTGTCGAAGGACCATAACAGTTGTGGCTAGATAACTTAACTTCTGTGAGTGTATGTGAAAACATCATGATTTCATGATGCCTTTAGAGGGATGGGAATTCATGCTCTAGACTTCATGCGTCTTGATGATCCCACGACTTCATCACGCCCCCTGCACATGCCTCAAGAACACAAAGGCATAGGCAAGGATGATTAAAGTAGTATGGTTATAGGATAATTGGCTTGGCGATTTTTCATGGCCATGTTGAGGGATGGTACGTGACTACTCCCCTCCTTCATTCAAATGAGTCCCCTATTTCTTGACTTGCTTGATGTAGACTTGCTTCTTTGGTTGACTCTTTTTTATTGAAGTATTGCTTGAATTTCACGACTTTTGATGGGATTTCCTCATTTGTAGGAGAGGATTTTATTGAACTTCTTGGAGAATATTCCTTCACGGTTGCTAGGGGACTCACCTTCAGAATTTGAAGAGCAGTCACACACCTTTGTGGACTACATAAACCCTCATAGGTCATTTTGGCTATGGTGGAATAACACCCCGGGGGTGTCAAGAGGCTCACACTGAACTCAACCTTTGTTGACCAGGCATGCCTTTCTTGCTCTTTTCCTATAGGTTACCCCAGGGCATCGTGCCTCGACGAGCCTAAAACATGGCAAGAAACATGAGAAGTATGGAACCTCAGAGCAGAAGTATCCCAAGCATTTTCACCACCCACTCTGAAAGCATACAATCCATCATGTGTCGTGTGTGGTGGGTATAGGTACCACTCCACTTTGTTACATGTGCCACCTTCAGGCTAGCTCGAGGGTGCCTAAGTCTTTAATCACTAGCATGGCGTGTGCAGGGAAAGCCGTTATTGTAGGACATTGATGTCCATGGTTTTTTTAACTTTTTTTTTAGGGAAAACAAAAAATAAAGACTGAAAGAAGGAAAAAAACAAAAAGAAATAGAGAAAAAAGCAAATTGGCGTGCGGAGATGATCACGCATAGTATTTCTTTAGGTACCTCCCATTAATAGGAGGCATTGGTCGTTCTCCATGTTGATTGATGAGCTGATATGCACCGCCATCATACACTTGCTCAATAACAAATGGCCCTTCCCATTTAGGCTCAAGTTTTCCTTTAGCTTTGCCTTTTACCACAATGGGGCGCCTAAGTACGAGAACAAGTTCTCCCTTCCGAAAAACTCGTGTCTTAACAAGTTTATCATACGCACGCACCATATTGCGACGATATAACTCTAAATCTTGGAGTGCATTTAGTCAATCTTCTTCCAAGGAATCTAGCTGCTGAAAGCGCAACCGGATTTGCTCATCTTGGGTAATCTCATCATGAATGGCCACCCTTAGGGATGGAAGCTCCACCTCTAGAGGAAGAACAGCCTCACTCCCATATACTAGGGAGTAGGGTGTTGCTTGAGTTGGCGTACGAACCGTAACACGGTATGCCCATAAGGCTTCATAGAGACGATCATGCCAGTCACGATGATGCTTATGAACTGTCTTTTTCAAAATCTGACCAAGGGTCTTATTAAATGCTTCAATTAACCCATTTGCTTGTGGATAATATCCTGTGGAATAATTCCATTGGATTTTATATTTAGCCATGAACTTGATCATTTTACGGGACTTAAAAGCCTTGGCATTATCCAAGTAATGATGTGGAATTCCAAAGCGATAAATAATATTACGCCTAGAAAGTTTATAACGTTGTCACTCTTTACTTCTCTTAATGGTACCGCCTCCCCACCTAGAGAAGTAGTCTGTTGTCGCAAGTATGAATTTGTGCCCCTAGAAGATGGCGGCTCAAATGGACCAATACATCTATACCCCATGCATCGAAGGCCATGCAGTACAGTTGGATGTAACGAACTGGCGGTTGGTGCTTTATAACACCATGAATTTGGCAGTGTGACATGACCTTGCCACTCTAAGACAGTCTGTCATAATCCCTGGCCAAAAGTAGCCACTTAGTTTGATACTATGATACATTTTTGTTCCACTTTGATGCCCACCGCATACACCATAATGAACTTCTTGCAGGATCTGATCCGCTTCATTTTTTGACACACACCGTAGCAACATTTCTTGCCCAAAAGAACGCCGATACAAAGTCCTTTCTTTGACTAAATAGGAAGGCAAAGGCCGCTGCAACCTGCGCCTTTCCACTATATCACCTGGGAGTATCCCATGATTAAAGTAATCAAGGAATGGCTTGCGCCAGTCATCCTCACTACTGACATTGGCTACAACGTGGTGTACTTCATATTCTTGCGATATCAATTCTAGTACAGCTGGAAGGAGCCACCTCTCTTCTATCTTTACCTGAGCGGCTTCACCCTCAGGAAGTACTAATGATGATGCAAGTTTTGCTAATGCATCTGCAGAGGAATTCTTGCTTCGTGGGACATGTAATAATTTAATGTGCTCAAACTTCCTCATGAGGATTTGCGCTGCCGTGTGATATGGCACCAATTCTGGCTTGCGTACCTCGTATATGTTATTGACTTGGCGAACAATGAGTTGAGAATCGCCATATACCGGTATGTTACGTACGTCCATAGAAAGCGCAAGTAGAAGGCCAAAAAGAAGAGCCTCGTACTCGGCCTCATTATTGGAGCACTCTTCCTTCAGAAGAGAGAAAGAGCGGTGAATAGTTCCTCCTTGAGGGGTCTTAAAAACCAATCCAAAGACCGCTCGTCGTTTTGTTTCACCATCAGGTTCTACCTCTGTGCGAGATGCCCCATCAAAATATAGTTCCCATTGCGACTCAATATCGATAGTAAATACTTCTTCATCGGGTAGCTCAATAATCAAAGGGGAGTCGTCTGGTATAGGATGTGCCGCGAGAAAATCAGCCAATGCTTGACCTTTAATCGCTTTTCGTGGAACATAGGTAATATTATATTCCATCATGGATAGAGCCCATTTTCCAAGGTGACCCATAAGCACAGGTTGATTTAGAACATATTTTATGGGATCAGTACGTGCCACAAGTTGTATTTGATGTTCTAGCATATAATGTCGTAGCTTTTTTAGAGCAAAAATAAGGGCTAAACACAACTTCTCTATGGGAGAGTAATTGTGTTCGGCGCCTGCCATGGTTCGACTTAGGTAGTAGCAGGCTACTTCTTTTCCTTCATCATTATGTTGGGCTAGTAATGCACCTACCGAGGATGGTTGTGCAGAAATATAAAGAATGAGCGGTCTTCCTTTGACTGGAGCAGCTAGAACGGGAGGGTTTAATAAATAGCGTTTAATGCTTTCAAACGCGTTATGGCATTTCTCATCCCACTCGAATGGAACGCCTTTCCTCATTAATCTTGTGAAGGGCTGAGTGCGTCCTGAGAGATTAGAAATAAAGCGACGTATATACGCCAAATGACCTTGTAAGGATTTCAATTCTTTCAAATTTGTGGGTGGTGGCATGTCTTGTACCGCCTTGATGTGCTTCGGTGAAATTTTAATGCCACGGTGATGAACAATAAAACCCAAAAATAGACCAGATTTTACTGCAAAGGCGCATTTAAGAGGATTCATCTTAAGTTGATGTTTCCTCAAACGATTAAAGACAACACGTAGATCATCCTGATGATGCCGGATGTCTTTGGTTTTGACAACCATGTCATCAACATAGCATTCCACAATGTCGTGAATGAGATCACCCAAAACGTTGGTCATGGCCCGTTGATATGTCGCACCTGCATTCTTTAATCCAAAAGGCATTACTTTATAATAGAAATTGCCCTTGGGTGTCCGGAAAGCGGTGTTAATGGCATCACGCTCATCCATCTTAATTTGGTTATAGCCAGATGACCCATCCATAAAGGACAAGGCACCATAACCTGTAGTAGAGTCAACAACCATCTCAGTGATGGGTATAGGGAAATCATCTTTGGGACAAGCACGATTTAGGTCGCGAAAGTCGACACATGGCCGCAATTGCCCATTACTTTTCTCTACGGGGACAATATTTGCTAACCATTGAGCATATTGTACCTCCTCAATGAATCCAGCAACGATTAGCTTATCCACCTCGACGATAATACGATCTTGCAGTTCTGGCCGAAAACGGCGTGGTTGTTGCTTCACTGGCCTGGACTGGGGATCAATGGCCAGCTTGTGTGTAGCGACCTTAGGATCAAGCCCTGGCATTTCTTTGTAAGACCATGCAAAACAGTCTCGAAACTCCAATAGGAATTTCCGATAACTCTCACGTTCTTGCAGTGTTAGAGAGGCGCTTACAAAGGTAGGACGTGGGTCATCCTCTGTACCCAAATTAATTTCGACAAGCTCATCGATAGTGCATTGACCACCATCTTCGAGTTGTGCTGGTGCAGGAGCAGCATCAATTACCTCTCCTTGATTAATCATCATGGATTTATGAACCTGAGATAGAAGGAAATTTTCATCTTTTATACCACTACGTGCATTTAGAGCAACATGAAAAGAACGAAGTTGGTGTGGAGTTTTATAGAAACTATTACCACCATCCATGTCAGATGTTGGTTCTCGACTTTCACTATTTTGAACATTATTCACATATGTCATGTGGCATGTCAAATGTTGCACGCCATCATGATCTTCATCCTCGCCTTCAGAAGCTTCTGAGCGGATGTATCCCAAACCATACTTCAGTTGTGCTTTGTTCTTATTCTTAACGAGCTTTTCAGCTTGATCCCACCATCTTTCACAAATGGCGGGTGGTGAGGGTAACCTGCAGTTTCTTTGAAGCTTAATACCCGCCTTTTCCAACAAGCGAACCATTCTAGGTTCCACCTTCATAGTATTTGACGATACATCAGCATCAAAGAGAGAGGGAGAAAGATTAATTATATGGTCACAAGGTTGTGATTGTGGTACCTTATATAGGAGAGTGGGATTGGAGCCTCTACATTGGCCCGGGACCAACCGTACCTCCAATGGCATTGCTATTGATACATACATGGATGGGGGCTGTTTAAGTGTAGCTCCCCTTGAATTTTCTATTTCTTTCACCCTTCTCCTTATCGTTCTTCCAAATACCGAGCTTTATGCTAGGGCATATCTAGCACAATAGGAAGAGGTGCTTTGCCCATATTGTCGAGGAGTTTAGGAACTCCTGCACATGCAACACTTGTATTAGATATAGCATCAGTTGATGATGGTGTTAGAAGAATAAAGGACTCCTTAGTTTCAAGATCATGGACATGTATAGGCTTGGATACAGACCTCAGTATGAGAGGAGCTTCGGTAGAAGCTTCCACACTCGATAAGAGTGGTGGTGTTTGTAATGTGGCATTAAAGAAGGCCTCATTGTGAAGATAAGCATGCCCATAATTGCGAGCCCTCATCGTGGAGGATCTTCCCCTACCACGACCTCTTCCATGTATTTTCTTGGAGGAGAGTTGGCTAGATGAAGATTCCACCCCCATGGATGGTGTAGAGCTAGGTGTGACCAAAATATCCACTGGAGGAGTCACACGCCCTTGTCGGGTTTGTGGCTCTTCGCACGGGAAGTAATATTTGGCATCAGCATGATGCGCCTCTTGGATGGTATACGGTTTTTTGTTTCCCGCTATACGATGTTGCTCTCCACTTCCATCCATAAATTTGAGACATTGGTGCAGTGTAGAGGGAACCACTTGATATTTATGTATCCATGGTCGACCCAGCAATGTTGAATAGGAAGTCTTTGCTTCTATCACAAAGAAGCGCACCTTAAAACTGGAAGCTGACATTTGTATTTTCACAGTAATAGAGCCTAGTGCTGACCTTCCTTGATTATCAAAACCACATATGACGACTTATGTTGGCTCTAAATCATCCAACGTGAAGCCCGCATTTGAGTTAGGCTTCGAATGGGTAAGATGTTGACAAAGAACCAGATCAATGAGGATGCGCCTCAAGTGAGCGGTTCCAATATTTCCTTCTATGTAAAGCGGACGATTATGATTATCATCCAAAATCACCTTATCTTCCTCCGTGAAGGTAATCTCATTTGTGGTCAAGAAATTACAAACTATTTGATGCTTTGCCATTGTTACTTCATAGCGTTTAGGATCTTCTAGTGCTTGAATAAGAGCTTGGCGAAGTTCAGGCACCAACATTAGTGCATCGTAGACACTTAAAAGTGCTGGAATGCGTTTTAGATGGGCCACTATATTATAATCTATGTTGGGAGGTGTCCCGCCATCCTCGGCCGGATTTTCCTGTCCATCATGATTTTGTGCGACATCTTTAGGATCGTTTATCTTTTCTTTCACAACCCTCTTGAGTTGAACTTTCTGAAGTTCGGGTAAAACTTTTCCTCCTCGTAAGTTCATATTTGATTCAAGAGGAGGTTCAGACAATAAACTCTGTGCATGTAGAGTCTCTTTCTCATGTGGTGTTACCGCATCATCAGAAGAGATACTAGTATTTGACGAATAGTCAAGTATAATATTGCATGTAGCTTTATTTGAAGAAGGTCGAAGTGTTTTCCTCTATCTTATCTTCTATAGCACCGATCCTCCGCCTCCGTTATGGGCATGAACTGCTCCAAAGTGGGCAATATACGGTTTGATCGAGGGTAAGACTCGTCCCCTTCAGAGGTCGGCACAAACCTAGGCGGCATGCGACGTTGGCTTGGATTGTATCCTCTACCCAGCCTCGGCTTGTTATGATAAGATGCCAACCATGTTCCTTGTCCATCTAACTTTCTCGACGAAGGCATGTAAGGCTTGACCTCGTGTGTTGATGCTCTCGCACCAGCTCTAGAGGGTGCGTGACTTACTCTTAGGCTAGTAAAATTTTCTTCAACTTGAGATAATGGCACCCATGTTTCGTGCTCTTTCTTTGACATGGGATTCATTTTCACAGTCACCATGTTGACAGTGTGATAATTTGGATTTCTAGCATCAGGTTGTATTTGAAGCCTTTTTTCATTGATGGCTCGTTGGAGCCATTCCTTAAAAGAAACACGGTCCTCAATGACATGACCCACATATCGATGATATGGACAATACAAAGGGTTGTCTTTCATGTTTACTTGATCGGGACGTTTCGGATTAGGCAAATTTAGATGATTATGTGCAATCACTTGATCAAAGAATCCTTTTATCATTTCTCTCCGAAATATGTATTGCTTCCTAAGAAGCTCTTGAATAGTGGGACGTTGCCTTATCCCCTGTGATTCATTTCTTATGCCTAGCATAGGCACGTCGTTTGTTTGCACAACCCTTGTTGTATTTGCCTCATTGGACACCTTGGGCTTGGTCACAATATTTGGCTTTGCTGTCGAGTTGAAACGCTTGGCATGATCGCTAGCATTTTTATACAACTCCATGATTTGAGGAGACTTTTCGAACTATAGCTTGGTCATGCCACACCGAGCCGAGTGCACTAAATGTTTTAGGTTCCTTGGGACACTTCAAGCGACCAGTGTTGTTGCATTCCATGGACGCACATCTCAATAGCATCTTCGTGTGCATGTCCCTTGCTAGGCGATAAAGCTATTACGAAATCTGACGATATATTCATCAATCTTCTCATCCTGCCTTTGTCGAACTTGTGCTAGCTCGACCACTGAAAAATCTTTTTTCATTGTTACGAAATGAGCTTTGAAGAGATTCTTCATACTTTTCCAATCAGGAATAGAACCGACAGATAGGCGACTATACCAATGAAAGGCAGCGCCTGTCAAAGAACCCGAGAATTGACGCAGTAGAAGCGAGGGGTTGAAAAGATTCCACATGTTGCCTCAAAATAAGCTAGATGTTCTCGCATCACTGTTCCATCAAATTGACGAAACTTAGGCGGATGCCACCCTGCGGGAAAGGCTACAAGATCATGCCATGACTCATATGGCTTGTCAAGCTCACTCTCACAAGTTTGAGGGGCTTGTTCTATTGTAAATCTCTTCATTTTATTATCAACCATGTCTTCAATCATTTTATGATAGTTTCGGAGCATATCCGTTGATCCACCAAGCTATTAGTTAATACACCCGCTAGGAAGAACTTGGGGAGATTGCTTAGCCTCACCGCCCTCGCAGCTTCTATTTCTTCCACTTGTGGGTCAACTCCTTGATTCATAATTTGGGGTATACCCGATCCGAACCACCAAGGAAATCTAAGAGTTTATCGAACTTTGATGCTAACTGATCTAATCATTGTTATGAGTGTAATTTTAACTCAAGTTGTTTGTCGCGATCCTGATGCAAATGGATCAAGATGAACATTTAATGTTTCGTCACACCAGATCACCTTCCACGCGATCGAAATCACATGGGCGGTACAATGTTCTCATCTTCAATTCACTCTTCCTCGACATCATAGAACGTGTAAAGTTAGAGTAGGGAGGAGATCCGGATAGTCTCTCTAATGAGGAACTAGAGTCTCTATCATAACTATCACCGTAACCATCACTTTTGTGGTCTTCCTCTTCCTACATGATGAGAAGAGCTATCTTCCAATATTTCGAGGCAATGGCTTTTAAACGAGTACCCATTCCTTGACGCTTAAGATATTGCTTGAAGCAATGTCGGATCTTTATGGAAGGTGCGATGAAAGCAACACATAACGACGAGAATATTGTGGATCATTCGTGAGTGATGATTGTCCATCTGTTATAGGGAGGCAAGGTGCAAAGATGAGGATGGTGCGTCCCCATCATGCTTTTCTCTTCTGAACTCTTGAACCAGCCACGAACCTTTCCAAGGTTTAGGAAATCTTTGGAAAAGGAGGCCTTGGGGTTGGGCATGATCTCTTCATCAAGGGTAAGAAAACTCTTGTTCAACCGTGAGGGACCCAATTGTTAGGAGTATGTTCGTCGTGTGTGCTCAAAGTACCACACATAACAGTATCTTTTGCATCATTCTTTCCAACTTCTTTTATCGCATCATTTCCGCCTTCTGAAGGCACGTTCATGGAATTACTTACAATTCCTGCTCCGTGAGATGGTATTGAAGGGTTTTGTTCTTGCATAGGATCAACCACCATAATACTATTTTCTTGACCCATATCCTCTAAAGGAGCTGGTGGAGTCTTTGTTGTATTGTCCACCTCCATGTGTTGCATTGAGGGTTGAGACTTTAATTCGATAGCGCCCTTATGAAGGGACACTAATTCTTCTTTCTCATGAGCATCCTTTTGAGGGGACACTGCGGGATTCTTGGAAGGTACTTCTAGCCTCTCGCCTGTTCCATCACCTTGTTGTCGTGGTTTTGGAACGAGACGTTCAATGAGGTAGTTATATCTCTCATGTTGGAGTAATGTTGGTGAGAGTCGTAGTGTGATCTTATCATAAAACGGATGAACACGTCCATCCGATCTAACTCGCACATGTACATTACCAAGCACGAGCTCTTGTAGTTCTTGATAAAGTGCACGTCGATTCATTCTACGCTTATCGCGCTTGTGTTGATTTGCCCGAAGGGGATATGAAGTTCTTGGTGGAACAGACGGTGTAGGGAGAAGTGGTGCAGTTGTTTGGCTAGCCGTTGGTGGTGGAGCCGAGGAAGAAACAACCCCAACAGGTTGTCGTACAGGATAATATGGAGGCGGCATATTCTGCCCCCTGTTTACAGTTGGTGCACTTGCATTATTCTCACGATGATGTTCATGGAGATTTTGCTCTTTTCTCGGGGACACAGGTCGCCACTCTTGGCGAGACCATGAGTTCCAGTGCGAGTTCTGCTGATGTTGAAAAGTTGGCGCGGGCGGGTATCTCCGACGAGGTGCCAAAGTTCCACGATCATTCTGTGGGCGATAGCTAGGAACATGTCTAGCTTCACCTTGCCGTGATGACTCGGGCACTTGTGAATAGGGGCCACGAGCTTGAAATCTTGACTCGTGGGCATGACGGTATGGAAATTGAGAGCGTTGCGTAGGTGCATGATTCCTTGCCATGCCCCCATCTTGCAAAGGGGCCTCACGGCCATGGACTTGTTGTTGTAACGTTCTCAATTGGTGTTGAAGCTGCTGCTGCACATCATTAGAACGAGGCGCCGGGGTTTCATTAGAGAGTACTTCGAACTTGTTTTCACTTTCTTTCTCTCCGGCAGTAACATGACATGCCGAGACAATTATAGATGGATTGAAGTGATTCAATGTATTGCCAATGGAAGGGTCGCATCCTGGAAAGGTAGCGTCACGCTTCAAAGTGCGAGTCCAAAATTCATTCATGATTGCTTGCCTAACAAGCTCTTTCACCCGACGTGGCCTTGTGATCCACTCACCGAGAAATGTTGTAAGGTTCATTAACGGGTCAAGATACTCCTCCTCATCAAGTGACAACGGCGATCAGATCCAAATATTACCGCCACCGAGCGTGTAGCTTTCAGATTACGCTTTCGACGATAGTTACGAAGAGCATTAGCATTTTTGTTGGATCGCGCATTGCGCACGGACCAAGACAGGCGGTAAACAGCCTTGTCGAGCCCCTCCAACAGTTTAGCCTTTTCACCCACTATGGTCGAAGAAGGTAAACTCAACATGTTATGAGCCTCCTCAATCAAGGCCTTGCGTTCCTCACTAGCCTTGAAAGAAGCGTATTTTTCAGCCTTCCTAGTTTCAACGGAACAAACGGATGCCGGATCATGTATTTTGTGGTAATAGACCTCATCTCCGTGTTCGATACCTACCACGGGAGACCACGATCCAAACTGGATCAGAGTCGGAGCCGGGGTGTGCCTCATGGCTTGCTCCATGGTAATGGTAGGGAAGGAGTCACCTACAAAAGGGAATCCCTCGTGTTAGTATATTGACGTGTACGACGCAGTTGATGAGCCACTTATACACTAGGTTAAACATATTTTCTCCAAGTGCAAAAAATAAATCACCCCACACGCATGCATGGACCCTTTATATTTTCATCATCGGGTATGATACCACAACATCAAACAAGAAATCACTTTTTATTTCCGGTGAAACTCATTTATGATTGGTGTCCGAAAGAACAGGTGCTAAGCAAGAGTACTGCATGCATACGCCCCCCATGTACTTTTTTTTTCACGAAGGAGTAAATACAACAGCTCTACTACCATCTGATTCTTCTTTAAACACTTTGGCTCCTATACATGATTAACTGTTTTGGGACAAGAATTTTATGTCAACGGAGAAGACTTGTAAGACAATCGGACTTCCTGACAATGATAATAAGAGTGACAAGCACACACTGTTTTTTAACAAGCGCATGCATCACAATCAGAAGGATGCGTGCATGAATTATACACCCCCTCCTTTTTTTCCAAAGAAATACCTCTAGCTGATCCCTCGCTAGGTATGGCATGGGTGGATATAGAAATGGAAACACGCACATGATACTTTTGGAGGTAGAGCGTCGGCTCATGCAAAGAAACTGGGATAGGATGACAATCGGAGCGCAGCAGAGATGGGAGGAGAATCTGGTCCCACCGGGCGTGCCATTTTGTTTGACACGAAAAAAAAGCAACAAAATATAATAATGTGTATGCGGGCGTGCCAGTATACAAAGTATACAAAAAAAGACAAGTAACATAGGAAAACACATCTTTATTAATTCTTTGGAGAATTACAAAGTACAATTTCCCACAATTACAAATATTGCGCCTTGATAATATCTGACTTGGATCAACGATTGTGTAGTTCCAAATTCCCGGGGCCTCGCGAGACACCCGGTTAATTACATCCGCGGGATCAAACCGCAGAATACCTCCGATTAAGCTGCGTTGATGATCGTCGTTGTTTAGATAATCTTGAGAATAAGGAGATTAGCTTTGTTCACAAGCACAATCATATATGCTATCTCGACGTGCATAATAATGAGATATTTATTTGACAAGGAGGGTGGCTTTTGCCTCGTCGGTGCCCAGCCATATGGCCCTTGCCTCATCAAAGTAGTGTTGCTTTTGCCTCGTCGGTGCCCAGCAACCGTATGACTATCTCCTCAAAATTACGACGTGTTGATGGCATAATGACCGAGCTTCGTCGTCACTTGGCTATAGTGTAGTCTAGCCTCGTCGGCACTAGACATAAGATGATGTATAGGAATCGACCTTCATCTCATAGAGATTAGATCGTGAATCCGAGATGGGCAATTAATGAAGCGTTGCCTTACTCGTTTTATCAACCGAACTCCTTCATAAGGCTCGAGGTTGAGCACCACCGATATAGATGAAAAAATCGGACGATGACTTTGACATAACCCATATGAACGACCTCGATGAGACGGTCGCTGCTATGGTTGTGGCATAATTATTGTATGCGCTTTGCATGAACGACTTCGATGAGACAGTCGTTACCATGATTGTGATAATCTTTATGGCCGACCCTGAAAAAGCAGTCGTACCATGATTGTGGCCACACGGCCGCCGACCTTGATGAAACGATCGGGCCATGGTGTAAAGATTAACGGCTGCATCTAGCATCCCACACGGATGATCTAGAGCAGCCATGTTGAGACAAAATCAACGATACAAGCAGATCTTATATTATCTCACCTTGCAAATAAGACTTCATGGACGACGGGAGTAGTAGCGGCATCTTGGCACCGCTGATCGCCTTCGACGTAGTGTGGGAATTAAGAAATTTTGTGATCTAAGTGGTGTTCTCACGTGGCCGGAGCAGGGCTTCGCGAATCGCCGCCTGCTACGCGTGTGAATTTTACTAGAGCAGAGCTTATTGCGTTACCGACGGTGGTGTGCAGAGCGCGTCGGCTAGCTCTCTCTACGTGCCCCCTTTTGGTCGCGGGATGACATGCCATTATATAGACGCTGATGGCCGCTTGCTGATCAGATCCTCGTTCGTTATAACCGCGTGTGGCCGGTTTAAACCTGAGTCTATCTCTACCTGTGTGACATCAGCCGTGAGGTCATAGCCGTATAAAATACGAGAGCACCCGTAGAAGCCTTGGAAATTCCGTGACGGAAAACCAATCGTCGTGCGGTACATATGCTCTTCAGCAATTAAATATCCAAAGTTTGCATGCATGCATAGCTGATCAATCTAGTAAAGAACCGAGTAGCTAGCTAGCTCACTTCACGTAAAAATCTTTGGAAAATTATATCCCTTAAACAGTTAGTCTAAAATTTTAATTCTTTTTATCATTGTAATATAGACGATGAACTCTATAAAATGAGCCCAATATCAGATATATACTTTCAAAAATACCGCACCCTGTGGGACCCACGTAGCATAGAAAAAGTCTACATTAATATTTATTTGCATTATGAATTTTGGTACAAAAAATCATCAAACAGTTAGGAGAATGATATGGTGGACATACTCCTATAGATAAGCGTAGCATAAAGATCAAGTCATTTTAATAGTTCAATTTCTATATGCTTTCTGATACATAGTAACCTAATTCCTTCGACCATGAGATCATGCATATCATCTTTACCGGATGGATGCTTTGATGACATCAAACACCACACCGTAACTGGGTGGCTATAAAGGTGGCATTAAGTGTTCAGAAAGTATTGGTTGAGACACATGGATCAAGAGTGGGATTTGTCCATCCATATGACGGATAGATATACTCTGGGCCCTCTCGGTTAAATGTCATCCAATTAGCTTGCAAGCATGTGACTGGCTCACAAGGGATCACATATCACGGGAACGAGAAACAGTACTTATCAGTAACGAGGTTGAACTAGGTATGCAGAGATACTGACGATCATAACCTCGGATAAGTAAAGTATCGTGAGACAAAGGGAAATTGGTATCGTATGTAAGTGGTTCATTCGATCGCAAAGTAATCGTAGAAATATGTGGGAGCCATATGAATTTCCAGATTCCTCTATTGGTTATTGTTCGGAGAAGTGTCTCGATCATGTCCGCATAATTCACGAACCGTAGGGAGACACACTTAAGGATTCGACGTTGTTTGAGTAGTTATGGAATGATGAGTAAGAGACCAAATGTTGTTCGGAGTCTCTGATGGGATCCGGGATATCACGAGGAGATCCGGAATGGTCCGGAGAATAAGATTCATATAAGGAAAGTCCTGTTTCGGGGTTGGAAAATGGTTCTGGTGTTTTCATCGGGAATGTTCTAGAAGGTTCCGGAATGTTCGGCACTCCGGAGGGGAAGGGTACATGAATGTGTCATACCAAGTTGAAATGATTGCATCATGTACTAGGTGTCATCGCTGAACAAAATAAAGGGTTTAATCAAATCCTAGTTTGAAAATTCAAACGCCAATTTGAAAAGTCAAACGGCTATTTTGGGAAGTGGAGGGGAAGGTGAAACCGAGTTGGGGAGGAGTTCCTCCCCTCCACCGCCGGTCCCCTTAGGAAACCGATTTGGGGAGGGACTCCCCTCCCCTGGCGCGGCCCCTCCACCTATATAAGGAGGGGCAGGGCTGCCCCTCCTAGCAACCAACACCTCCACCCGCAAACCCTAGCCCTAAGCCGCCCTCACTGCCCGCCGCCGCCTAGACAGCCGCCGCCTAGCTAACCCTAGCCGCGGCCAAGCCTCCTCCTTGGTGTGTCTAAACCCTAGATCGCCGAGGAGCTCTCTCATAGTCCACCATACTGCTCCGGCCTTAAGCCTCGCGAGATCTCCTCTACTTCCTGACCACGCCACGCCAGCCGGAATCGCGAGGAGAGTGCTACAACCTCCGCTGCCTGCTGGAACAAGGGAGAGGAAGGTCTTCGTCAAGTATCGAACGTGTGACCGACTGCGGAAGCGCTACCGGAACGCAGCGCCGGAAGGATCGTCTACGCGATCTTGAGATCGGGAAGAGTACGACTACATCACCCACGAGAATCCGCTCTCGTTAAACACTTTGGAATCTTCGAGGGTGAGTTATTCCGTCAACTCGTTGCTACAATCTAGTAGATAGATCTTGGCTTGTTTGTTTGTATGCGATAGAATTTTTTTATTTTCCATGCTACGAAACCCTACATATGTGACCAATGTGAAGAGACGATTGACCACCTACTCATGGGGTGCGTCCTTGCACGTGAGGTGTGGGCAACTTGTCTGAGCTGGTGGGACAAAACCCACTGGATGCCGAACCAGGACTCCAAATTGGTGGGTTGGCTACAAAGCAAGCGGGGCGGCAAAGGCCGTGAGTGTGACCTTTGGACTAGGATAGCTCTCGTCTGCTGGGCGCTATGGCGACACAGGAACGACATAGTTTTCGAGGGGGGCAGTCCTTCCCTTGTGGCGGTTATCCGCAAGATCTCCGAGGAGGCGGATCTGTGGAGGGCAGCAGGGTTGTTAGGTGGAGATGCCGCAAGTAGTCTGACAGGGTGTGTGTGTGTTGTCTTTGTGATGGCGGGGATCTGCGCTTGTGGCGCCTGTGCCACCGCATTGTACTTAGCCTCTTGGTCTTTTCCTTTTATGAAAAAGCTACGTCTTCTAGGACGTATACTTAAAAAAAATGGACAAAAATAGCAACAAAAATTCAAAATTCAACTGCCGCGACAGACAAATATGGGACACTCCACTCGGAGATGCTCTTATAGCTTCATAAAGTGTGATCTTGGCTTTGTCCATGTCCTTTTAATCGAACACTGTCTAGTTACGTAGATATATATCACGGCAAGCAAGGCAGCAAACCAGCCAGCACAGACCACAGGAACACGTTAGGCAACACATTGATTCTCTTTCACTTTCAGCCACACAACTTTTCCCAACATTACTGCCTCACGAACCACCGCAACATATTATTCATCTCAGAAATCACACCAAATGGCTACTCCGTTATACATCTCCTTCACAAACCTAAAACATCTTATATTTCCAAACCGAGGGGGTAGAATGCTACACAACACACCTGGGCCAAAAGGGCACGGAAACAAGAGAAATCAGGATGTCCAGGATCGGTAACCTGGGGAGTATCACGAAAGAAACTACCATTCAGTAGAGTTTATACAGAAGGATTAGTTCGTGTGAGCAGTAACCAGCAACCATCAGAACCTTCATGAGTAAGTGACACATGAACGTTTCAATCTCGAGACACCCAGCTCTCCCCAACATAACCGCATCACAATCGAGAAAGCTCCACCAAACCAACACAATTGAGCAACAGTGCACAAGGGCAAGCAGACAAGCTGAAGTTCTTGAATTGAAATGAAAAAAAGCATACTACAGAATTCATGATCCACAGCAGAGGGCAATCAAACGACTAGCCTAGGAGGTAAAAGATCTCAGCAGGCATCAGTACATCACGATGACGGCGACAACGACAATAATAACTCACGTTAGTGGCTGCGGCTTACAAGAGCCCCAGCATTACAGACAGCAGCTAAATTAATCTTACTTGAGGAAAAAAACAGGCGAGATCGATCATGAACCTAAATCTCCTAGCTAGCAGATCGACCGTCACCGGTCGACCACAGGCATCACAGCAGGCAGGCACACAGTAGGCAGTGCCAGAAAACTATCAGCTCCTCCTCTCCAGCCAACAAATAAGGCTCTCTTCAAAGGCTGAGCTTGAGGTGTTAATTCGACATCATCTTCATGTCAGCATCATGCCTGTTGTTGTTCTGATGGTGCGAGAGCGACCAGCCGCCAGATGCGTACGCAGGGGGCATGTGCTGCTGGTGGTGCGGGTGCGGCTGCTGCTGCTGCTGCCCAGAATGGTTGTAGGGCATCCCACCCTGGTTCATGGGGCTGCCAGAGTCATCAGAAGACCCGCTGGATGTGCCCTCGGAGGGAGGGCTGGCCACTGGAGCCGGCACATAGGTGGGCATCTGTGGAGGCGCAGACATTGGTTCAACCTTCCGAGGCTCAGCCGGCTTCGACTTCTTGCCTTCCGCTATGAAACTAGCAACGACAACCTGATGACAGAGAACACATGGCAGAGATTCCAAGTAAGCATTTTGAAGCATTTGAACAGATGGAAGCTAGAGGAATAAAATCCCTGAGTTAAACTAACAGAACCTGAACAGGTGTCGCAGCCGTTAACTGCCCAGCTACACATCCACCAAGCACCCTGCCATCAGATCCTGCAAGCGCAACGCTCAATCCACCAGTCCTGCTACGAGTGTCACCATCTTCTGCAAGCAGGAAAGAACCAGAAAGAGAAATGATCTCGAAGCGGCCCTGCACCAGAATCATACATCAGAAAGTTAGCCAAGGAACATAGACACGAAGCCCTGTGCCTGTTAGTACAAGGTAAAGCTGCACGCATTGCATGGGTCATGAGCTTTGAAAATAAACTCAAGTAATTCCTATCTTGATACATGCACTTTTTTATGTATATCTTGTTATGAATAGATTATAGCACAGGAAAAACAGTAAATACATAGAATCTACAATCATTAATCTCTTATTCCCCAGACAAGATAATATTTACCTCATAAGTTACTAGTCCTCCAGATGTAGCTGGCTGCCGAAGTGTTACATTACTTATTGCACCATTTGCTGAAAGGATGCAAACTGTGCGAGGTCCTTGCTGAGAGAAGGACATTATTTTTGAAGCAACATCCTGTCATCGAAAAATATGGCACTTAGCAATAGAAAGCGAAATTTCCATAGACTGCACATATGAACATGTGGGCTGCTGACATTTTAAACATGGAAGTATGAATAGATTTAGATCACAGATATAAGTTGCATAGCGTTAGTAGAAACAAGTATGTAGAGGTGAAACAACAAATACAAAAATCTAAGGTAACCAGCATTCCTTTATCAAGTGCAATATAGTCTGTATATGCACACCATTATTCAAACAAGGATCCCACACCTAACATAATTACTCGTTTCAAACACAGCTTACAATATCCACTTCTACCTAATGTAGGTTAGCTACCACAAAGAACAGATAGTTTGCATGCCTTGTGCTAGTTACATTAGGTGTAACCACATTAAAACAAAGTTAGAACACTGAAGTACATTTTCATTCAGCGGATTTAACTTGATAAGAATATTTATACTTTAACCTTTTACTACCATAGTAGAAAACCATCTTATCGAAGCGCAACGTTGCCCTTGAGGTAAAATAAACTAGGAACCACAGTCAATTTGTTCAATCTATATTGTCAATGTTTCAATTAGCCACCCTCTCTGATGGTCCAGGCCCAACACTAGAACAGACACAGGTGCCACCACTTGCTGGTGCGTGTAGTAGCAAAAGGGCAGAATCCCATCTCCCATGGTTTCATCAATTCCTACTTGCCGCTGACCGGTGGGGACGGTCAATGACACGCATGCTGGGAATCTGCCGGCCACCACACACCACCACAGCCTGCCTGCCTCCGCACCGGCAGATCCTCCTCCATCCCACGTTCCTGTCCTACGGTAAGGAACTCCAGCTACTCGCTAGTCAAAGACTCAAGGTCGCAGATGAGACATAGATCCACTACAATTAGTGCAAGTAGGAGTACTGGGTAGACCGGTAGAGCAACATGATGTTGGCAAACACTGAACTGGACGGACGCATGCATGGACAAGGAAGGAATAGTCAAAGAAAAAGAAGAGCAAATGCGAGATTTGTGGGATTTCTTCCACATGCAGGGTGTCGGTTCCTACCTCGCCGGCCTTGACGGAGAGGATGTGCGGCGTGAAGGAGATGCCCCAGGAACCTGCAAGAAATGGCAGCCGCCGCAAATCAGATTTATGCAGGAAGAGACGGCGGTCCAATGGATTGATTAATAATGGAGGGAGGGAGGCGCGCGTTACCCAGTGCTTCGAACTGCTTCTTCTTGCCGGAGCCAGGTGGGCGGCCGCGGCGCTTGGCGTTGGGATCTGACGGGGGGCTGCTGATGGAGAAGCCGTGCTGCTGCTGCTGGCCGGGCGGCGGCGTGGGTGCGCCGCCGGAGGCGGAGGAGAGGGGCGCGAGAGCGAGGGCCATGCTCCCGTCTGGCGCGTACTTGCGCGGCCGGCCCCGCTTCTTGCGCATCAGCTCGCCCATCCCGAGCGCATTGCTGCCCGGTGGCGGGACGGTCGCGTAGGGCTGCGGCGCGTTGTAGAGCATGGGGCCCGGAGCGTGGTGCTGGTGCTGCTGGTGCGGGTGCTGCTGCTGGTGCTCCCCTGGCGGCTTCGCGACCATCTGGTCGAACGACAGCCGCATGCCGCTCCCCGGCATGGGCGCGGGCGGGGTCGCTGAACCAGGCGCGGGCTGCTGTTGATGCTGCTGCTGGTGCTGCTGATGGTGGTGGTGCTGATGGTGCGCGAATGGGAGCTGGGGCGGTGGCTGCTGCTTGTGCGCGTGTGGCGGCGGCGGCTGCGCGTGGGCGTGCGCGTGCTGATGCATGGAGGCCGGCGGCGGCTGCGCGTGTGGCGGCATGGAGGTGGGCGGCGGCTGCGGGTGCGCGTGGGGCGGCATGGAGGCTGCTGGCGGCGGCGGTTGCGGCTTGGGCTGAGCCTGCGAG
The DNA here is from genome assembly GCA_030063025.1 of Avena longiglumis. Lineage (NCBI taxonomy): Eukaryota > Viridiplantae > Streptophyta > Magnoliopsida > Poales > Poaceae > Avena > Avena longiglumis. The sequence goes on from CP125974.1 coordinate 463,787,883, forward strand.
ACCGGCGCAGGCACGGGCGCCGCGGCGCTGGCGGCGGTGGTGGCGGGGAGCGGCGCGACGTCCTTAGCCTCCATTTCGTCCAGATCTAGCGCGTCCGAGCAAACGAGGCCCTCCTCTTCTCTCGGCTGCTGCTTCGGCGTCAGTTTCAGCTCCCACACTTCAGAGCGGGGAGCGGTTCTCGTCTAAAACTGAGGCCAAAAAAAAACAATCAATCAGTCAGACAGTCCCCGATTCGAGTTTGACCGGCCAAGCTGCTTTTCCTCCGCAGATCAAGCGCGCTCGGACGAACAAAACCAAAAAGGGTCTCGAAGAAGATAACGAGGGAGCAACGTGGGATGGATCGAGCAAGAAAACGATCTTTAGAACACGTATCGGACGAGCAGCAGATAAAAGAGGAAGAGAACAAAAGGGAGTGAGGGAGGGAGATTAGGTGGGGAGTTGGGCGGGGCCGCGCGCGTGCACGCACCTAACGGGCGAGGAGGAGGAGAATGGACTGGATGGATTAGATCGGCGGCGACGGCACGCCTTGCTTCTCCCCGGCTTCTTCTCGCCGCCAGCACCAGACGCCACTCTCAGCTCGAGCTCTCAGTGGAAGAAGCTCACACTCCCTCGCTCTGCTATTGCGGTCAGAGAGAGACTTTGGTCAGCTGTAGTAGATAGCTATGGAGGGAGGAAAAGGAGAGCGGAGGAATTACGGGGAATGGGAAATTACGAAAAAGTAAAGGTAATAAAGAAGGGAGAGAAACATGAAGGATGAGGAGGAGGAGAAAGGCGATTTGTTACGGGTACACGCTTCACATGCAGGCGCTGCATTTCGGGTAGTAATAAAGGCGGGCGGGAGGGCGCGGTTGGGAGCTACCGCTGTTTTTCTCCTCTTCTTGCAAATGGAAATAAAATAAAATAAATCTTCGTTTTCTCATTGGAGCTCGTGAGGGAAGCAGTCATAGCTACGCTTCCTTTTTAGATTTTCTTTTTTAGAAAAAAAATAAATAAAGGGGAATGCTAGTAGAGGAGAAGCGAGACCAGTCCACTCTACTCTACTCTTCTTTATTTTTTTGGGTGGCCCGCTCTAGTACATTTGAAATTCAAAAGGGAGCTATTGCGTGATCGCTTCGTTTACGCCACGCGTTTTAACTCCAGTATTTAATTTGGCATGGAAGTACCAGTGGCCGTATTGATGGCTAGTTAAAAAAAGGTCTTGTCTTTTTGGGCGTGCTTGGCGGGCAGGAATCAATCACCCCTCCCCTCCCTCCCCCTCCCCCCAGCGTCGTCATTACTTTTTTCCTTTGCTTGCCTTCCAGCTTTTCTCACTTGCGAGCCGAGCCATCTCGTCTCTTTTCTCGCTCCATTTTTTCCAGACAAGAAAATGCTTTTTATCGTTTCATCACGGTTGGAGGAGAATGAGAACGCGATTGCGGTGACGAGCCCAGGGGCCCGGGTGTCAGCAACAGCGGACGGCTGGTCAGAGGAGGAGCGGAGGAGCTGGTCAGAGGGACAGCAGGCCAGGATTCCAGGCCCATCACGTGACACCATCCCGGCCCCAGAAATAAACAACGCCGCTGGTCCCCACACGCGCCACCTTCCCGCGCTCCGGTTCCCGAGACATGCTTTCTCTCCCTGCAGCTCAGGTCCCACGGACTGACTCGCGTGGCAACGGTCACGCCCAAAGGACATCTCTCCGCCGTCGGATAGCTGTGCACGGACGCACGTCTCGGTGGCGCGGATGAGTTCCACGCGGACCAGCGTGCGTGGCCCCACGGCACGTCACGCTGTGGGCAGGTCAACGTTCTCCTGAGCCTGGTCAACACGAAAACGCTCTGGGGATCGCTTGGGAGCGAGCCGAACGGAACGTACCGCCAGCGCTGCAGCAGCATACGACAAACGTCGCCGTTCTTCTCGCCGGTCGTGCTCACCCATCCGTTCCGGCAGTCCGGTGCCAAAAAGCTTCCCGAGGGTATTCCTGGCAATCAACACGTCCAGGGCTCGTAAGCTAGGGCTTGAGGGCACTTCAGTAAATCCGTGACTCCTATTAACTGCCTGCTGGATTACGGTCAGATCCAGTCAATTAAGGAGAGGTAGAAAATCCACGAATCAAAACGGACAGATCTACTATGCTGCTGCGCCCTTTTGTGTTTAGTGTAGTACACTAGTAATATGTGTACTAGGTTTATTGTGTTTAGTGGAGTAGTTCTCTTCCGTCTGGGATTATATCCTGCGGATAACTAGGTTATTAATTTGAACAACAAAATATAAATATTATAGCATAAAAATTATATCATTAAAAACTTTAGAGGTTATATTTTTTAGTGGTATAACTTTTATGATATATAAGTTATATTTTATTGGTCAAATTAACAACCTAGGTATGCGCGTAGAACCTATAATCTACCATTGTTATTTGCCCACGTCCTATATTATTTGTGGCAAACTTTTTTTAAAATAAACAACGTGTTTAGATCTGTACGTATTTAAGTCAAATCTATCAAAAAAATATGTCCGCTAATCTGATAAAAAAGTACTTCCTCCGTTTTAAAATAGATGTCCTAGATTTATCAAAAAATAAATGAATCTAGACACTATTTAGTATATATAGATTCATCCAAATTTAATAAATCTGGACGGAGGGAGTACTACTAGTTATAGAGCTAGTTTCATGTTCATTGGTGAAGGTTTTGTTATTCATAAGCTAGGAAAAAGTCTATATAACCCCCATAAGTTTCTGATCTTGGACGGAGAACCCCCAAATCTAAAAATTGTCGTACTTAATCCCCTAAACTATCGAAACCAGACAACTAACCCCCCCAGAGCGGGTTTGCCCCCTGGTTTTGCCAGCGTGGACGCTTGTGGGCATGCCACGGCACGCACATAACCCCCGACGCACACGTGCTCAAATGACCCCAGTCCTGTGTTGACCCGGCAGTCGAGTCACAACCGCGCTTCTTCGTGCTCCTCGCTTCTCGCTTCTCCATGTGAACAATTGACATCTGGCGACCGGTTGATCGGCGACATGATTTGACAATTCCAGTGCGGCGCATCAACCAAGCAAGGTTAGCAATGTTCTTTCCCGTGCAAAAATCAAATCCCCTACCTTTCCCATAGTGCCCGCGACAGGTGTAGGTAGGGTTTAGATGGTTCTCGTTGGTGGTCGATTTGGGGATGTTTTTGTCAGATTAGGGCTAGGCATTGGGTTCATGTTGTTGCAAGGTGCGGTCAGTATGCGCGAAAAATCTCTAGTTTTGATGTTCGGGTCAGTGCTGTAAAGGGAGATTTTTTCACTAGTTCATTAAAGTCAGTAAATTTACCCTGAAATTGACTTAATTTTGGTCAATTTCCAGATGGATCCTCTGGAATATTTGTCGGTGAGGTTTCATTTCCGTGGAGAATTCGAATGGAAGCAAAGAGAATGGCATTGGAAAGGGGGAAGACATGGGATGTCCACTATTCAGTATTCCAAACTTTCAGTTGCAGAGTTGAAAAAGCATCTTGCAGATCATGTTGCCATCTCTGAAGAAGTAATGGAGAATACTGATCTGTGTTGGAAGTTGCCAGTTGGGCCTGTTACATCTGCACTAGTTAATCTATGTGACAAAAGATCTGTTATGAGTATGGCCAACTATGTGTCAGATGGTGGTGTAATGGACATTTATGCAAAGATACCAGCTCAGTTGGATTCAGGTGACAAGGCAGATGAAGAAGAACAGGTTCAGATAGAGAATGCACCATTGGAGTATGATATGCACAGGGAAGAGTTTCCTGACTGCAGCAATGTGCAAGCAGCAAAACCACAGAAGTTGTCAGTTACAAGGGCATCAATGCAGGAGAAAGGGAAAGCACCAGAATTGGGTCAAGACCAGGAGGCAGCTTCAAGTGATTCATCTGATGACAGTGATTACAATGCTGCTCATGGAGCAGATGATAGTGACAGCTCTGGTGAAGATGAAGAGGCAATTTGCTACAGAAAGATTGCAAGTGAACTTAAGAAGAAAGTGAAGAAAAAAATGCTTGGTGAGGAGATAGAAGAAACCTGCAAGATACCAGATGAGTTTCTTGGGGAATCTGTGAAGGAAGAAGAACAAGAAGGAGATTGTTATGACAGTGAGGAGGAACTTTCCTATGATGAGGACAGTGAAGATGAGAATGAAGTGAGGACAAGGAAGACAAAGCATAGAGTATATGATGAGAGTGCAGAAGTGAATAATTTTGAGCTTGGTCAGGCTTTCACTGACAGCAGGCAATTTAAACAAGCTTTGCTGAATTATGGCATCAAGAATTTTCATCACCTGAAATTTCCAAAGGATGAGAAAACAAGGGTCAGTGCCATATGCAATTTTCCTACATGTCAATGGAGAATTTATGGATCAGTCAGCAGTAAGTCACCATGGCTGATTGTTTCCAGGTATTACAATGTGCACACATGCCCACCCAAGAGGAACAACAAGCTGGTCACAAGCACTGTCATTGCAGAGAAATATTTCAGGCAAATCAAAGACAATCCAGGGTGGAGAGTGGAGAAAATGCAAGAGGCTGTTCTAGAAGATTTGTGTGCAGATGTGAGTACATCAAAATGTAAGAGAGCAAAAAAGCTGGTTATTGAGAGGATAATTGATCAGACAAATGGAGAATATTCAAGAGTTTTTGACTATCACCTAGAGATTGTGAGAAGAAACCCTGGAAGCACTGTGGCTGTGACCTTAAACCCTGATGTAACTGATAGGCCAGTATTTGAGAGAATGTACATTTGTCTAGATGGCTGCAAGAAGGGTTTTCTAGCTGGGTGTAGAAGGATTGTTGGATTGGATGGGTGTTTTCTTAAGGGTCCTGTTAAAGGTCAGTTGTTGTGTGCAGTTGGTAGAGATCCAAACAACCAAATGTATCCAATTGCTTGGGCCTGTGTGGAAAATGAAAATTATGACAGTTGGTATTGGTTTCTCTCTTTGCTTCAGAAGGACATACAAATAAATGATGGTGGACAGAGCTGGGTAATTATATCAGATCAGCAAAAGGGGCTTATCAAGGCAGTAAGTGAGATCATTCCTCAGGCTGAGCATAGGATGTGTGCAAGGCATATCTATGCCAACTGGAGAAAGAACTACAGGGACAAGAATTTCCAGAAAATGTTTTGGGCATGTGCTAAATCTTCTGACCAGATACAGTTCAATTACAATAGAGCAAAATTAGAACAGAAGACACCAGAGGGAGCACAAGCAATGATGAAGACAACACCTATACATTGGTGTAGAGCATTTTTCAGGCTAGGTTCTTACTGTGATTCAGTAGAGAACAATCTCTGTGAAGCTTTTAACAATGCCATCATGAGAGCTAGATTTTATCCTGTGATTACATAGATGGAAGTCATAAGGAGAAAGCTTACTGCAAGGATTGCAGAGAATAAGGAAAAATCAGAGAAATGGCCAGGGACAATCTGCCCCAACATTTTCAAGAAGCTAAAGTTAAACATCAAAAGATCAAACATATGCAAGGTTTTGTACAATGGAGTACATGGATTTGAAGTTGAAGAAGGGCATTGGATAAGATTTACTGTCAACTTGGATAATATGACATGCTCTTGTAGATACTAGGAGCTTTCTGGATTACCTTGCCCTCATGCAATCAGTGCCATCTATACTGTTGGGAAGGAAATAGATGAGTACATTGCTCCATGTTATAGAATTGATGTGTATGATCAGGTATACAGCCATGTGTTGCAACCTATGGAGGGAAAAGAAAGCTGGCCAGTGGCTAACAATCCTAGGCCATTTCCACCTATGAAAATCAACATGCCAGGCAGGCCCAAGACGGAGAGAAGGAGAGAAGAGGGAGAGAAACCAAAGGGCACACAATTATCCAAAAAAGGAGTCAAAATGACATGCTCCTTGTGTGGAGGACAAAATCACAATAAAAGAAAATGCACAAGCAACCCAGCTACTGCTAAGGAACATGTCCAGGTGAATAAAGCAGCCAAAAGAAAAAGCAACAAAAATGAGCAAACAGCTGCCAAGGTAACATACTTGTCAATATTTTCATTTATTTGTCATTGCAGCAGAAAAAGGTAACATAGTCCATCTATTATTGTTGTGTGCAGCAAGCTAATGTGGCAAAGAAAAGGCAGAAAAAGGATTGAACTACAAGCTGCCAAGGTCCCAGTCAGTCAAGCTCCCAACCAGCTAGAACAACAATCCCAATGTCTCAGGTAGTGACTGAAGCAGTGCCAGGTACTGGGAGAATGCAGTGGTATCTGTGGGGAAATAAAAACAAAGGTGGACAATCTGGGCAAGGTGGAGAAGATGGACAAGGAGTAGTGTAGTGTAGAAAACCCCTATCTTTTGAACATGCAGTGCTAAGGAATATGTTCTTGCACTTTATCTATGTGACATATCTGAAAACCCTGTCTTTTGAGCTGATGTGGATGGATGAAACCTGTTTGAACTGATGTGGAAACCCCTGTCTTTTGAATATGAATGCACTGTTATCTGTGTGAAAACCCCTATCTTTTGAACTGTGTGAAAACAATGTTGCCAAGATATGTATAGACAAAATTCTGCCAAAATTCTGCCAAATTCTACTGAAACCTGTTTGAACTGATGTGTACAGACAAAATTCTGCCAAATTTCATATTTATTGTTGACAAACATTCAGTACAGTACATTGTTGAACTTTTTTAGCTACTCATTCATGCATTCCACAGTGCATGAATTTAGCTACTCATTACCATTCCACAGTACATTGCAAAAACTACAGAAAAAAACCAAATAATAAGCATGTTGCTTCCTCCATCTGCCTGCATCTTCAACCTTGCTATTTCACTTGTTTGCATCTGCTGAACTTTTTCTGCCTCACTAATCTGTTTCACTTGCATCTGCTGAATTTCTTCTTGTAGCCTTCCAATTTCTTCAGTTTTGTCCCACACAGCATCACGTAGGTCCCGAACTAATTCCTTCTGAAACTTGGACATTGACGCGTCAACCCAACTGAATTTGTCACACCCTCTACCACCATGAATCTGACAGAGGAAATCGACAACCAAATCAACATCCAACAATTCAGAAAAAAGAAAAGAAAGAGAAGAAAGGGAAGCTTGAAAGAGAACTAACCGAGTGCGTGCTGCAATTGTGGTACCTTCGCCCGGGGTTTTCATCACTCCAAGATATCCATTGCGGCGTCTTCAGTCCGCAGTCGCAGTACACGGCGGGAGTGTAGTCGAATGGGAGTTGGCGGTAAGGTATGGGCTTGCCCATCTGCCGGCGGCGACGCGGCGTTGTCCCACCCCTCGACGAACTCCTGGAGCTGGCCTCCATGCCTGCGAGCGCGAGCGGGGAGAGACGAAGAACATAGGAACAGAGGAAGAACCCTAACACGATAAGAACAGAGGAAGCGGGGGGGGGGGGATTTATCCTGGGATTATGTTTTCTAACCGTTGGAGTCCACGCTGTACTAAACAAGCGTCCACGCTGGCAAAACCAGGGGGCAAACCCGCTCTGGGGGGTTAGTTTTCTGGTTTCAGATAGTTTAGGGGATTAAGTACGACAGTTTTTAGATTAGGGGGTTCTCCGTCCAAGATCAGAAACTTATGGGGGTTATGTAGACTTTTTCCCATAAGCTATCATAAAAGTAACAAATTGCTCTAGTTGTTCCATCCTTAGATGAGCATAATAAGTTTTATGGTAAGATGTTATAACATGTTCTTTATGAAACATACACTAAAATTCAAAATGTCTATCTTATTGTTTAGAGCAACAAGTTTGATCACAATATGCAAGCAACTCATTAGCAATATTAGAATTTAGTTTTTTCATAAAGCATTCTAGTATTATCTCTTCTTTTGATTCTCTAGGTTTCTTAGCAATCTCAATAGCATTCAAGTACATAAACAAAGTGTCGTTTATATTCATATTTGTGCTCATAACAAGAGTATTTTTGATAGTTTTCATTTTCTAAAAAATTTGAGTTTTAATTTTATATGTTAGATGCTAAAAATAAACTAGCAATGCAAACAAGAAAAGAAGCCTAGCACTACGCTTCCCAGTGATACGTCGTAAACGTATCTATAATTTTTGATGTTCCATGCTTGTTTAGTATCCACTTTGATATGCTTTGTCTACACTTTAGGTATTTTTATACATTTTTTGGAACTAACCTATTAACAAGATCCACAGTGCCAGTTGCCTGTTTTCTGCTGTTTTTTGGTTTCAGAAAAACTAGTAAGAAAATATTCTCAGAATTGGATGGGACAAAAGCTAAAGTCAATATGTCACCGAGGAGAACACGGAGACCGAAGGGCGACCGGAGGAGAGCCACAGGGTGGCCGCACCCCCCCACCACGCGCTTGGGCAGGGTATGGGCCCCTGGCCGCCCTCCTGCCTCGCCTCTTCGCCTATATAAGCCCCCTGATGCCCAAACCCTAAGTACCCGATCAGATCTCCACAAAACAGTTTGTAGCCGCCGCCACCATCGTCCCTAGATCGGGGGGATCTGAAGCTCTTTCCGGCACCCTGCCGAAGGAGAGATATCATCCCGAAGGCCTTCTTCATCACCATGCCAGCCTCCAGTATGATGCGTGAGTAGTTCCACCTTGAACTATGGGTCCATATAGTAGCTGAATGGTTGTTTCACCTCCTTTGTATTATCATGTTTAGATCTTGTGAGATCCATTCATGATCAAAATAATCTATTTGTAGTCATGCATGTTGTGTTTGCGGGGATCCGATGGATATTGAGATTACTATGTCAGATTGATTATTGATTCTATCATGTCTTATGATTATTGATTCTATCACGTCTGTGTTGTTTGAGATCTTGCATGCTCTCCGTTTCTAGTAGCTATCTTGGCCAAATAGATGCTAGTGACTTCAAGAGGGAGTATTTATGCTCGATAGTGGGTTCATGCCTCTATTGAATCTGGGGAAGTGACAGAAATCTCTAAGGTTGTAGATGTGTTGTTGCCACTAGGGAGAAAACAACAATCTTTTGTTCATGGAACAATTGTATTGTTTACTTTACACACATTGCTTAACGCAGTTATCCGTTGCTTACAACTTAATACTGGAGGGGGGTCGAATGATAACCTGAAGGTGGATTACTAGTCATAGATGTAGTTGGATGGCGGTCTATGTATATTGTTGTAATGCCCAATCAAATCTTATAGGATCATGAATGTCTAGTATTGCATTGTTATGCCTTACTCAGTCCTATCAATTGTCTCGCTGTAATTTGTTTACCCAACATGTTTTGTTATTTATCTTAAGGAGAACACCTCTAGTGAACTGTGAACCCCGGTCCAATCATTACCATTGTTAAATCATCTACTGTTACTGTTTACTTTCTACAAGCAACCATTACATTCCACACGATATGTTTAATCCTTTGTTTTCAGCAAACTAGCGAGATTGACAACCTCACTGTAAGTTGGGGCAAAGTCTTGAGTTTGTGTTGTGTAGTATTCCAAGTTGTTAGCAACACCTTGGAGTTGTTTCCTTCCTCCTACTGGTTCGATAACCTTGGTTTCATAACTGAGGGAAAACTTACTGTTGTGTTCATCACATGTTCCTCTTGGGGTTTCCCAAAGAAGCTCTACAGTGATCTAAGCTCATCAAAGACTTTTTCTGGCGCCGTTGTCGAGGAGTAAGGACAGCTTCACAAGGGGAGTCCTTCAAAACCATTCAATTTACTTTGTTTTTGTTTTGCTTAGTTCCCTTTGCTTTGTTTTGCTTATTTCTTTCAAAAAATTCCAAAAAAAATATGTTTGTTTGGTTTGTTTTTTCTTATAAAAAATGCAAAAAAAATTATTTCCTACTACAGTTGTTGGTCTGTTATTGCCTTACTTTGTCATGCTTTCTATCAATGGTTGGTTTCTTTGAAACTAGTTCTTATTGGCAAGGTGGGTTCACGGAAGAACAAAAATATTATTATAAGGAACACCGCTTGTCACAAAAAGGAAAACACTTATGGGAACAAATTGATAAATTGAATTCCATTGCTATAAATGTGTGCTCTACTTATAATGTTACTTATTACTGTGATAAATCTTGTTGTTGTAGGAGGTATAAACACATCCCTTTTCAATGTGAGTATAATAATAATATTACCATGTCTTCTTATGTTAAAGGAAATTATGACTTTTATGATGTGGAACAAATTGAAGAATTTATTGCTCGGAAGGGTGCATTTGAACTTGCTAGTTTGCTTGAAAATACTGATGATTCACCTTATAAATATGAGGTTTATGATATACTTAAATTTTTCTTTGATAATTACAAGGAAGAAATGGCTATATTCTTGAATATATTAATAAATGATTTCCACAAACGGAAGAGACTAATGCCTTGCAGGAGCGTATGGAAGAAGAAATTGCTGAAACTGGAAGCTCATTTGATGAAAAAGAGGAGGAGAGTGATGAAAAAAGGAGGAAGAATGGATTAGATACCCATGCCTACCTTCTAATGAGAGTAACTCTTTATACCTTACATTATTTGATTGTCCCCCACGCCTACCAAAGGAGGATGAATGTTATGTTCTCGTGGATTATTTTGAAATGTCTACTATGGGTAAAACTTGTGATAGTAATTATGTGCATGTTATATATGGTAATCATTTATATGTGCCTAACTTCGAAATGCATGGTACTAAAGAGTTTTGCTTAGAATATGTTTATGATAAAGCTCTAGATGATGGTCCTGTATTGGTTGATAATATTGATATTACTACTATTGAAAATGAGATTGGAGAGGGTTAAAAGTGGGTTTGAAGGTTTTAATCCCACTATTTTTTAGCTTGATAAAAATTATATGTTTGTAGATCATGAAAAGCATACTTTATGTGATAGTTATATTTTTTAGTTTATTCATGAGGCCACTGAAAATTATTATGAGAGAGGAAAATATGGTTGTACAAGTTTTCATGGTACTGAAACACCTCTCCATGTTTTAAAAGTTTTGAAGTTGCTCTTGTTGTATCTACCCATTCTTGTTACTATGTGCTTCTTTTATTTATTTTCTTACAATATTCCTATGCATAGGAAGTGGGTTAGACTTAAATGTGTTTTAAATTTGCTTCTTGATGCTCTCTTTTAGTTCAATTCATATTTCTTATGTGAGCATCTTCTCAAATTAGCATGCCTAACTTAAAGGCGTTAAAGAAAAGTACTTCTTGGGAGATAACCCACTAATTTTATCGAGTCTTGGAAGTTATTACTTCTGTAAAAACCCCTCCTTTATCCTTTTTGTTTGATTTTTGTGCCAAGAATAACCTCTAATGAGAGAGAAGTAAGATTTGGGGGAAGTTGCTGTCCCGAAACAGATTTTTGTGTTTCGCTATAAAAATTCGTAAAAAATCTATGTATGTCGGATTGAGCTGAAATTTTCTGAATAAATACCCCAGATTGTTAGCTAAATTCCATTAGTTTAACACTTTTTGATTTGAGCAATATAAGGTCTTAGAAAAAATCGGTTTTTACCTGCTGGTCTGTTTTGACAGATTTCTGTCATTATTTGCATTTGCCTCTTATCGATTTCTTTTTGAGTTCTCTTTGGTAAATTGAGATTTTTAAAGGGATTTCTATAGTAGATTGTGTTTTTAATGAAAGTTTTGCTGTTTTGAAACAAAATCTAAAGATTTATTACTTTGAATGCACTAATGTTGCTAATGAAGATTGTGTGAAGTTTTGTATGAAGGAAATTTTCAAGTGTAGGGGAAGAATGATGTAATGAGATGAAGACTGGACAAAATCTCAAGCTTGGGGATGCCACCCCGTGTCACCCCAAGTAATATTCAGGAGGTACAAGCGTCAAAGCTTGGGGATGACCAAGGCATCCCCTTCTTCATTGATAAAAATCTTAGGTCTCTTTCTAGACACGTCGTTTTTATTATTTCATGCACTATTGTGTTGTTCTTGGAGCGTCTTAGTTTTCATTTGCTTAGTTTGCTTGAATAAATTAGTTGGACCCCCGCTTTCGCTGTGTTGTTTCAAATAAGTTGATTGGTGTTGGAAATGAGTAGAAAGTTTCATGGTTATAGTGGTACAAAGGGAGCTTGCTTTGACTGTAACTTAGACTTTATCATATCATGCTAGATGTTGTTTTGACCTTATGCTTAGTGATTATTTCTGTAGCATGACTTGTTCCAAACAATTGAGATTTCTTAATGTGCCTTGAAAGAATCATGCGTTGTTTTAGCATACAAAAGCATAGTAGTGTGGTATTCTCCTTTGATGCTTTGTTTGGGTTGACTTGGCACATGCTTACACCATGTTATGACTATGAAACAGTCACCTTAGACTTTATGATCATTTAGTTTTTGACTTGTGATACCACTTTATGCTTTGATTAGTAATGTTTTGTCGCTCTACATGATTATGGTCATTATTGCTCTCTTAGTTGGTCGTTCTAAGTCTTTTGCTAGCCTCCAGTTGTATTGAGTAAGCTCTACTCATGCATCCAACTCCTAAAAAACCAAGTTATTCCAAAGTGTCCACTATAAATTCCTATGCATGGTGTGTTACACCATTCCAAGTATATTCTTGTTTTGTCTATCTTCCAAATTAAACTTGTTATGTGAAAATTAGTGATTAAATCTCTCACAAACTTGATGGCACACTTTATTTTTCTTGCCCCTAATAAACTTGAACCATTGTGTCATCTATGTTGTATATGCTTGCACTTATAAGTTGGGAATTAGCAGAACTGTGCTGTCACGAGGAATGATTTCAACACATGTAAATATCTTCCCAGTTGATATCATGCTCTTTTGTTTATGGATGTCGGCGGTGTGAAATAAAAGGGGAGCTTGTAAGTCCATGGAGTTATGTGTATGTGTTAGAAAAACGTCTGGGCCGCTAGCCTAAGCCATGCCTAATCATGGTGGAAACTTGCAGCATCACCATATTGAGCAATCTATGAAGCATTCTTATAAAAAAAGAGATAGAAAAAAGAGAAAAAGAAAAAAAGAAGAAAGAAGAGAAAAAATACCATTTTCCATGGTAAATAAGAAAATTGTTGAGATGCTCATTGTGTGTTGCCTTGTCATTTTGATATGGGATAGCTCCTGTGTTATTGGGCAAGGGGTACCCTGTTGGCGGTTCTCTATGATACACATATACTTACTATGACAAGAACTTACCGGTAACTAAAGTTGAGTAGCATGAGGAACGTCCCTCGTACTCAAGGAACATGAAATTGCCAAGTTTTACTTTGTCAAGCATATACTCCATATTTTATTCACTTTAACCTTAATCACTTCAAGATGCTTATGATAGGGGCAATGAGAGCTGAAAGCTAACAAGTACCATAATTTTTTGAAGCTCTTTATGAAACTTGAAGTCCCTGCTTCCCTTTGAAGGTCCTTTCTTCCACTTTTATATCGAGTCTCCACCTTCTATCCTTAGGCACCAATTAAGAGAGCATAGTTGCCATTCTTAGTTCTATGTGCATTGTCCCAAAACTTATTGATTGATTCATAATGTTGATATTGCTTGTTCTTGAACTATTTGTATCTAGTCACCCTTATGAACTTTGAAGGTGTCCTATGCATTTATGTTTTGCTACTCCATGAGGGACAAGCTGAATGCCACTATGCTATTTTTCTATATGTGAAACAAAAAACGTCTTTCAATGCATTATTATTCATGATCTTTGTTTGTATCCTTTCATGTTGCAGCATAGTTACTATGTCCTATTGTTAAAACTTCATCTTTCATGCTCATGTTTAGAGTACTTTGATCCCAACTTTCAATGCTTGCAAATGGTTTGATCATGATTGTGATGGTGCATGTCACCTCAAAAAAAATTTATCACTTACCTACTCGAGGACGAGCAGGAGTTAAGCTTGGGGATGCTTGATACGTCGTGAACGTATCTACAATTTTTTATGTTCCATGCTTGTTTAGTGTCCACTTTGCTATGCTTTGTCTACACTTTGAGGTATTTTTATACATTTTCTGAGACTAACCTATTAACAAGATGCCACACTGCCAGTTGCCTATTTTCTGTTGTTTTTGGTTTTAGAAAAGCTAGTAAGGAAATATTCTCAGAACTGGACAGGACAAAAGCCAATTTCAATATTTCACCGAGGATAACACAGAGACCGAAGGGCGATCGGAGGGGAGCCATAGGGTGGCCACCCCCCCCCCACACACACACGTGGGCCCACCCTGAGCCACGCCTGGGCAGGGTGTGGGACCCCTGACCGCCCTCCTGCCTCGCCTCTTTGCCTATATAAGCCCCCCGATGCCAAAACCCTAAGTACCCGATCAGATCACCACAAAACAGTCTGTAGCCGCCGCCACCATCGTCGATAGATCGGGGGGATCTGAAGCTCTTCCTAGCACCCTGCCAGAGGGGACAGATCATCCTGGAGGCCTCCTTCATCACCATGCCAACCTCCGGTATGATGCGTGAGTAGTTCCACCTTGGACTATGGGTCCATACAGTAGCTAGATGGCTGTTTATCCTCCTTTGTGCTATCATGTTTAGATCTTGTGAGTAGTTCCATCTTGGGAGAGATCAAGATCATCTATTTGTAATTATGGATGTTGTGTTTGCAGGGATCCAATGGATATTGAGATTACTACGTCGGATTGATTATTGATTCTATCATGTCTTATGATTATTGATTCTATCATGTTTGTGTTGTTTGAGATCTTGCATGCTCTCCGTTTCTAGTAGCTATCTTGGCCAGTTAGATGCTAGTGACTCCAAGATGGAGTATTTATGCTCGATAGTGGGTTCATGCCTCTATTGAATCTAGGGAAGTGACAGAAATCTCTAAGCTTATAGATGTGTCGTTTCCACTAGGGAGAAAACAACAATCTTTTGTTCATGAAACAATTGTATTGTTTACTTTACACACATTGCTTAATGCAGTTATCCGTTGCTTGCAACTTAATACTGGAGGGGGTTCGGATGATAACCTGAAGGTGGATTACTAGTCATAGATGCAGTTGGATGGCGGTCTATGTATATTGTTGTAATGCCCAATCAAATCTCATAGGATCATGAATGTCTAGTATTGCATTGTTATGCCTTGATTAGTCATGTTAATCGCCTGCAATGATTTGTTTACCCAGCATGTTTTGTTATTTATCTTAAGGAGAACACATCTAGTGAACTGTGGACCCCGGTCCAGTCTTTACCATTGTTACATCATCTACTGTTGCCGTTTACTTTCTGCAAGCAACCATTACCTTCCACACCATACGTTTAGTCCTTTGTTTTCAGCAAACCAGTGAGATTGACAACCTCACTGTAAGTTGGGGCAAAGTCTTGAGTTTGTGTTGTGTAGGATTCCAAGTTGTTGGCAACACCTTGGAGTTGTTTACTTCCTTCTACTGGTTCGATAACCTTGGTTTCATAACTGAGGGGAAACTTACTGATGTGCTCATCACACCTTCCTCTTGGGGTTTCCCAATGAAGCTCTATAGTGATCTGATCTCATCACCCAGCAATGGCGTCAAAGTAGTACTTGATAATATCAAAGAGCAGGGAATCACTGTAGAATAATTCGATAGCTATTTGAGTGTCGAACCCACAAGGAGGTGAAGGTAAACTATATACTCTCTAAAGCATGTAATCCACTTGTACGGAATTTTATGCAATGCAATGAACTAAAGGTGTAAAGTACTTTCACTTCTAACTAGGAAACAATAAAGTGCTAAAAGTAATAATTGGAAGTAAACTACTGCAAGTAAAGTAAAACTAGTAAAAGTAAAAGTAAGTAAAGTGAAACCAAGTAACTCAAAAAAGTAAGTGTTTCGCAAATTATTATTTCATTCATTTGGTTGTCGCAATTAGTGAAGTACTAATGACCCACAAGTATAGGGGGTGTATTGTAGTACTTTTGATAAATATGAGTGTCGATCCCAACGAGGATCATGGTTTGGAGCAGGAAATCTCTGTAAATACTTAGCAAATGGATTTTTAGGTTTTTTGATAAAGCAATAAAACAAAGTGCAAGTAAATAAAGACAACAAATAATTGCATCAAGTGGCCCAATCCTTTCTTAGCAAAGGATAAGCCAGTGGTAATACTTACGAGGACCAAACGTTCTCTAGGACACATGGGAATACTGTCAAGTGCTTTCGTTTCATATAGCCGATTAATCTTCTTTGGTTTTATAAGTGTTGTGTGGGTGAACCTGTGCTAATGTACCAACCTTACTTGGACTAATATATACTTGTGATTAAACCCCTTGCAAGAATCCGCAACTACAAAAAATTAATTAAGATAAAAACCTAACCACAGCCTTCAATTTTGAGATCCTACACTCCCTTATGCAAAGGTTTTCTAATGGGGGTTCAGGTTTCTGTCACTCCGGCAACCCCACAATTAGTAGCCAAATACATAATGCATTCCCCTAGGCCCATAAATGGTGAAGTATCATGTAGTCGATGTTCACATGACACCACTAGAAGAATAGAACCACAACTTAAATATTAAACCATTGAATAATACCTCAACACAATTCCACTACTAACAACACGACTTCTCCCATGTCCTCAAGAACTAAACGAACTACTCACGAGACATCATATGGATCAAGACCAGAGTATAATGATGGATAACAATCTGAACATGAACAATAATTCAATGGTTCCACTCACAAGCATCAACTACAATAGTAATTAACACCGGGAAAGTTTCCCCTAAGAACTATGCAAGATTCTACACAATTGTTATAGCGGGATGGAGTGGTGATGATGATGCTGATATGGTGGTGTGGATGATGATGATGATCCCGATAAAGTCTAGCTCGATGACGGTGTTGATGGCGATGATCTCCCCTCTCCTGGAAGGAATTTCCCTGGCAGAAATATGTCTGCCGGAGAGCTCTTTCTCTCTCGGTAGTTTCCGCCCCGTAGAGGCGGCGAAATCTTTCTGTGGTCCCCTCCCTGACTTTAGGGTTTCGAGGAGAATATATAGGCGAGAGGGCGGATCCAGAGGTGGGACAGGGCGGCCACACCCCTTGTAGGCATGGCCCAGGGTGGCCCGCGCCTGGGGGTGTGGGCCCCCTGTGGCCCAACTCTGCCTCACCTTCTGTCTTCCTTCATCTTCTGGGAAAATAGAATTTTCTATAGTTTTTCTGGTATTTTTCTGATGGATCAAGATCAGAGATGATATAATGATGGATAACAATCTGAACATAAACAATAATTCAATGGTTCCACTCACAAGCATCAAATACAATAGTAATTAACAACGGGAAAGTTTCCCCTAAGAACTACGCAAGATTCAACACAATTGTTATAGCGGGATGGAGTGGTGATGATGGTGCTGGTGGATATGTGTAAAATCCTAGCATTTAGGAACTCACGAAGGGTATATTTAGGAATTTGGAATGTTGCATGCATTCATCTGTACAAATGGGGGTAAATTTTTTGCCAAATTAAAACCTAAAGTGATCAAGGTTTCTTTCATACTTTGAGATTAGGATTAGTCTTAAAGGATGATTGCTATAGACTTTGATATGATCTTTGTGGAATTATTAAAGGGAATATGCCCGAGAGGCAATAATAAAGTGGTTATTATCGTATTCCTTATTTATGATAAATGTTTATTTTGCATGCTATAATTGTATTAATACGGAAACGTTAATACATGTGTGTTTAATAAACAAAAAGGAAGTTTCTATTTATGCATCTCTTATAAACTAGCTCGTTGATTAACAAGATTATCAAAGTTTCCTGATCATGGACATTGGATGTTGTTAATAACGAGGTCACAACATTAGTGTAATGATGTGATGAACATTCATCCAAAGTATAGCATCACGATCAAAGTCATTGAGTTTATATTGCTATAACAACTTACGAATTGATCCTAATCCTTAGATCATGAGATCATGTCAATCACTAACACCGGAAGAGTTTCTCGATGACATCAAACGTCACACCGTAACTGGGTGATTATAAAGATGGCTTCAGAACTACTAAAATGTTATGTTGAGGTTCATGGATTGAGAGTGGAATTTGTTCATCCCGATGACGGATAGATATGCTCTGGGCCCTCTCGGTGATATCACATTGATTAGCTTGTAAGCAAGTGATTTGATCACTAGAATGTTATATCACGGGAACGAGAAAAGAGTGCATGTCGATAACGAGATCAAACTAGGTATGGAGATACCGATGATCGAATCTCGGACATGTAATATATCGTGAAACAAAGGGATTAAGTGTAACATCCCAAAAATATTGAACTTGGATCATCAAAATTAGGGTTAACAAAAGCTTTTTCAATTAAAACTATGAAAGCATTCATATGTGTATGCATTACAATTTGGATTCTTTTGAATTGCCTTGGTTCTGTGTTTCTTTGCTTGTAAAATGATTCTTAGGTGAAATAAACATCATCTGAACAATCCCCACACTTTTCCCAAAGACAAACAAATCAAAACAAACAAATTAAGTGAATGGTCACTTTGGCCAAATTAACTCCCATGCCTACTTTGGCTATCCCTAACTTTCAGAACTTAACAGAAACTTTTATGGATCTTTTCACCCCTTGATAGTACTCATAACAAGGTACCAAGGCCCACTTTGTGACCATACAAAAACATTTAAATGCTTAGTTTAAATGATAGTTTAAAATTGAATCTATTTCATATGGGAAGATCCCACTATTTCAAAAACCACTCAAACAAGCTCAATTTTCAAAACCCAAGCATCCACAGAATCCTCAACACATGCCTAGCACAACCACCAAAAATCTTTACAAAATTCAAAACCAAAGTTCTTGCGGCCATTTCATCAAACACTTGGAGACAACAAAATAAACTGGCCAAACTTCACTGTTTTGAGTAGTAATTTGGCTAAGCATTGTTCACCATTGATCACCCTTGTCCCTCCTAGTGCCAACCAGTGCTTTGACCACCCCTAGACCCTACCATTTGCACCATGCCATGCCAACCCGAAGGAACCCTTGCCAGCCGACCATGGCTAGCTAGCTAGAGCAAGCACCAAGCCTAAACACCATGTCTAGGACATAGGCCACCGTCCACCGCCATCCCCTGTCCAGCGCTTGAACCCTGCCAGCCACTGGACCACCTGCCCAAGCCATGCCAAGCTTCTCTGAGAGCATGCCGAGAGCGCCACCCTCGACACACGCCCACAGACCGCGCGCCGCCCTCGCCGCGTGCACGCGTGATCACCACCGCCTCAGCAACCCCGCAGACACCCCCGTTCGCCGCCCCATGCCTCACAGCCACTGCTCGTCGTCGAAGACGCCGCCTCTGCCGTGCAGAGCATCGCACGTTCCCGATCGTTTGCCACCGCCCCTACACGTGCATTAAAGCTCTAGAGCATCGCCAGGAGACCACCCGTCGATCGCCAACCTCGGCCATGCCTCTAGCTGCCCGTAGCCGTGTCGCCACCGTCGCCCGCCCATCCCTCTCGGTCTCGATATCGGTCCTATAAAAGGAGGCCACCCCCGCTCGATTTCTTCACACCATCTCACTCCCCTCACCTCACTGATACTTCCACCCCTTAGCCGGAGCAAGGCGAGCATCCCATCGCCGGAATTTGGTCGAAGCTCGCGGCTGCAGAGGAGAAGAGGAGCCATTGATTTCGTCCACCCCCGGAGCTGCCGCGACCACCCATGAGTTCGCCGTCGTCAACTTCGTCGTTTGCCCGCCTCGCCATCGTCACCGGAGCCCCGGTATGCCCCCTATGCACCCCCACCGAGCCGCTAGGGTTCGAGCTCGCCGGTGACCTGTTCATCATCGACGACGACCCTCAGCCATCGATCTTCATTCTAATCCAAGGCACCACATCGCCTGCATCTTGGCGTTTAATGAGCCAACGACCAAGAGACCCCCGCTGGCCATGCCTGTCATGGAGTGACACTGGGCCGGCCCATTAAACCTTCCCGCACAGCCCACTCGTTTGAATTTAGATTTTTCTATTTATATTCAAACTCAGTTTTGTACCTAGTTTCAAAAATTAACCCAGCTCGATTCACTGAACCAAATTGCATGAAACCAATTTTCTTAGAAAGGTACTAAAATTCTTAATCCAAGCCCGTTGGATTCAAATCATTTGGATCTATAGATCAACGTTGGTAAAAATAACAAGGCAGAAGCTTTTCTGCATTCAAACATTTTTCAAATTTCAACCATAATAGCTTTTGAGTTGATTCCAACACTCAAAAATCACATTTGACCATACCTTTCAGAATATATAAAAATATATGGGTTTACTTACAGAAATAATGTTCAAGTAGTAAAAGAATGCCACATAGGCATTTCTAGTCACTTTATTTATTTAAAATAAAAGGGTTAAACCTTATTAAATTGTGACACCACTTTAAATCACATTCCCATGGACTGAAATATGTGGTGATGACATGTGTAAACATGATCCCATGTTTGGTTTGGAGAATATTAAATCTTAAGTAGTTTTTCAATGAGTAGAAATTACTTTTCTCAAAATAAAATAAATAAGACAAATGCTTTAATCTTGAATGTTAGTGATGATGCTAGATCATCTATAAAACCCTTTTGTGTGATGATTGAAAGTAGTTAAGTATTGTTTGGTGATTGTGTACCTCGTATTTATTTATAGACGCTAGTACCGACCAAGGATACGAGGAGGAAGGAGGATACTACAAAGAAGAAGCCGAGGAGAACTTTAACCACTGCTCTGCACAAGGCAGCTAACACTTGCAAGATACTCTACTTTAGCAAGCCTTACTAATAAAGTTGACCTATGCAAGCAAATACTTGCTTGTTACCATGCAAACTATATGCCTTAAGCATATGTGATTATACTCACTTGATAACCCAATCCTAGTTTTACTTGCAAGCTTTCTACTTTATTTCTTTATCAAATATTTCTTAGAGTTTATTTAAGTGGCTTGTAGATTCTAGGAAGATAATTTGAAGGTTGCATAAAGAGCATAAATTTGGCCTAAGCTAGATAACCTTGATGTCATCCTAAGGCATGAGATTGAACTTAATTAATCCCCACTTGTTTACCACCCCTCATTAGTACTTACCCCACTTGTAGATGCTAGTGCTAAGCATAAAACTTGATCAACTTTAGATGGGAATACTTGGTGGAAAATGGTTATGAAAACCTTAGAATGATGAGTCATTCTACTGAGATGTTTTGACATGTGTTTCCAAACACCAGATGATTTTGGTGATGAAAATGTTAAGGCATGAGCCTTAGCCCTTTATAAAACTGGTGGTTGTCTGGATGCGATACCATTCCAATTTTACCGTACAACCACAATACCCGAAAATTGGGTAGGGCTTGACTGGAAACTTATATACCTTAGTATGGGTTCCCTCACGGCCAAGGTCTGAGCTGAGGCTACCTTGTGAAGATTGTCCACCTGCAAGACCCAAGATGACATTGGTCATGGTTGGGAGGCCAAACTCACAGGAGAGGTGCCTATACTAGGCGTGTAATTGAAAGGTTAGGATTGATTATCCGTGACATCGAGTATGGTGAATTCAGGATTTGTTCTGACGGATGTATCGAATGTTGTGGTGAAAGTGTACAATCTCTCAGAGTGTCAAACTATTCGAATAGCTGCGCGTCATGATTATGGACAGTTGGAGTGGCCATACTGTTCCCCCGTCAGATGTTTTCAAGATGACTTGTGAAATGAATTGAGAATTTGACTTGACCATAACAGAGTTGTGGCATGATATACAAGTTCCCACTTAGGTGTTATAAAATTCAACTAGATTTTCTTGCTTCCGAACTTAGTAGAGGTAAATCTGGCTTTTTGCAAAACAACCCTAGAGCTTAGTGTCCTACTACAAAACCACCTTCACTTGTTAGTATTATTTTGCGAGTACTTAAAGAGTACTCATGGCTTTGTCCCTGGCTATTCCCGTTGCCATACTATGAAGAGGAGTACCAGGATGATGGACCCCAGGAAGGTTACAACAACTAGGATCATCTACCATCGTCAGCATTACCTGTGACCCCGAAGATGGAGCTTCGCCTATGCTACCTTTACTATTACGTATTTCCGCTTCTTGAGTTGTATTAAGAACTGGATCATGAGATCCTTATTTGTGCAAGACCTTATGTATGGTTTGTAATGGATGATGTACTGTGGTATCCAATTATGTTATGTCTCGCAAAAATAGTAATCCTGAGATTGCGATGTATGGCATAACAGGCATTTGGGATTAAAAATCCGGGTGTTGACATTAAGATACTAGCGTAAAAGGTTCACACGATCACAAAAGTCATCGTTTAATGTGTGGGAGTCAGTACGGATCTCCAGGTCCCGCTGCTGATTATTAATCAGAGAGGGGTCTCGATCATGTCTGCATTATTCGCAAACCGTAGGGTGACACACTTAAGGGATACCGACACCATTCGGAGCAAATGATATGTCAGAAAAAGAAAAGGAAAGCGCAGGAATTTATTTCACTAGACACCGGAATTGTTTCGGTTGAAATTGCTGAAACTGGTTCTGCATGTGAAATGGAATACTAGCAAGGGGTTTTATGTGAATGTTTGTTAATTAAAGTAATTAACAAAATTCTGAATAAATAAATAAAAGAGTTTTATTTAAATGAGAGCTTGCATTAATTTTGGTGGAAAATTAATGCATGTGAGTGGAATTGTGAGTGGAGATGTTTTTATGTGAGTGGAGCTTCCACCACATGAATGAGGGAGAGGTGGGGGCACCTTCCTTCGCCGGCGGCCATGCCCCCTTGGGCTGCCCCCTCCCCTATAAAAGGACCCCCTCCTCTCACTTGTCACTCACACCTCCTCGCCGGATCTCTCCCCCCTTTTAGAATTTCCCCATGGTCTCGGATCAGCGAGATACATGTTCCCGGTGGCTTTTTTTGGAAGGATTTGTTGCTTCCGCTGCGCGAAGGTTGTCGGGGTACCCGTGCGTGTGTGCGATCACGGATGCACCACTGCTTTGCAGTGCTGGACTTGATGGTGCTGGACCAGCTGGACTAGATGGACTTCATCATGATCTTGAGATCGGCAAGAGTTCATCTACATCATCCACGAGTACAACCTCGTTAACGCTATTCGGTCTTCGAGGGTATGTATTCTATGGATGTATATCCACCTGTTGCTTGTATCTAGTAGATATATCTTGGTACTTAGTTGTTCCCATCGTAGGAATTTTTTTGTTTTCTATGCTGCGAACCCTACAATTATGTGTTTTGGGAAATGAAATTTGAATTTAAAACATTGAGTGTTTGAATTATAATTCAAAAGGATCTTTGAATTATGTTTGAATCTTGATTTAATTAAGAGTTAATCAATATAACTCAAACTTTGTTTAAAGAAAGCAATTAAGAATATTAATATCTATTTCATATTTTCATTCAATAAATAAGTTACAAAAATGTAACTTATTAAAATCATCCACAAACTTCACCATAGCAAATAAATAAAGAATAAGAATATTTCTTTATTGATAATAGTATAATCTTTATTACAAAATAATAAAATGAAGCTTACAAAAGAATAAAGAAGATTACATTGGATTATTCTATAAAAAAACTAAAATCTTCATCTTCAAATCTATACCTGCAAAATAAACAGAAACTGAATAGAAAAAAAATTAGGATTAGCATTGTTTTACTCTCAGACTTGTCAGTGAAGTGCACTGAGCAAGATTCATCATTGAGTAATTTTATAAAAAGGGGCAAATTTCACCATTATGAAAGAATGTATCTTTCATACTTTTGAGCCATCAGTCAAATAACAACAAGGAGGGCAAGTTTCATCAGCCAGGTAAAAGTAAACTGATAACAGTAACTCTCAAATTCAGAGCATATCTACAAGATGCACACCAAGCACACAGGCAGGACACACACCAAAGTGCATGGTGTGTGCTGTCTGCACCTCAGCAACAGCCCAGCAACACAAAATTGCTCAGCACAGCCGTGGAGAGGCACTAGTGCATCTCTTCACTGCTCACACACAATAACAGCTAGCTTAGCCAAAGCCAAATAAACCAGCCACACCATCTCACATCAGATCAAGCCACATATCACCTGACGGTGACATAAGGAGGAGAAGGATCAGGTGAATATCAAGGCCAAGCTCACAGGAGCTAGGAGGAGCAGAGTTCCTTAAGGCCAAGCACAAGCATCAAGGGAATACAAGAACAACATCAAGGGTAGAAGGACTGGATCAGACCAGCAACACCACAGCACATCAAGCCATCACCAACATAGTTTTTGTGGTGAGCATCATAAACAACCATGTGATCTGTTTATCTTATCCCAAGCAAAGTATATATGCTGATGCATAAGGCAACCTCTCAATAATCACCTAAGTGGGGTGAAACTATCCTAGAGGTTTTAAACATAAAGATCGAGATCAAACTCTTTTCAAAACACCAAATTCTCAGATCAGCCTCACAGAATTGGTGATACCAAAGGCAACCTTTATATTCTATCATTTGTTCTTACAAAATCTGGGCACATCTCCAAGAAGGAGTAGCACCTCAGATTTTATAAGACACAAACAAAACCATATATATTTACCAACTAGGATCTAAAATCTAGTAAGCAGTTGATGTCTTAACCAATTTGGAAAATGACAGCAACATAGAAGCTTAGTTCCTAGAGCCTCAGACCAGCATCACTGGCTAGGTCAAACAATAAGTTTCCCAACTTATCTATCAACGTCCATCAAGTCCCAGAAATGACTTTAAGCCTAGTCAGTAACAAGATCTACTTATGTACCATCTTAAGAAGGTTTCAAAAGCACTGACCTTATCACAAAGACAATCAAATAGTCCAAACTTCACAAATCATCTATCAAATCATCTCCCTGGAATTAGATACAGGGATCATATTCTAATTATTTATTTATGATCAAAGAATCATTAGATTCTACTAAATAAAATTCAGAACAAGCATCATCTGGCAAGCCAACAATAACTAAGTCAGTAAATTCTCACTGACTAGATCATTGCCAGTATCAAGATACTGACAATAGATAAACACATCAATTCACCAGAGTACCAGCCAGAGGCAATAATATGCAACCCTAGCATTTAATCCAACCTTAATCACACATCAACAATAGCATCACACAATCAAATGGTGGTGGTCACTAACAATGAGGTGAAGAGCATCCCAAATTCCCATTAAACATCATAACCAGATCATAGGAGCATCTTACAAGTACCAGACATGAACCCTAAATGGAATAAATCATATTAATCAGGACAAGACAGTAACCAGAGACGTCACTACCAACATCTAGCATAGGATGGGCGAGCACAGAGAGCATAAGGGGAGAGGAAAAGAAATCACCAAAGGTCCTCGCTTGAGACTAGAAGAGGAAGCAGAGGTGGCCGACGACCATGGCGGCAACGGGAGCACCCCCAGGGGGCGCTACGACCCATACATCACCACAGTGGCGACCATAGCCACACATAGAGGCGAGGTGAATCACCACGACACACAACAGCAGCGGCGGCGCCAGGATCCACGCCAAACCCAAACCCTAAGGTTCGGGACGGCATCGATCTGTCGTAGGACAGCTCCATGCCCAAATACAGTTGGACAGGAAGGAAGGCATAGTCAACAACCTCCTCCTGCAACATGGCGGCGACCAGAACGTACCACGACGGCAGGAATCGTCGGCGGCGGCATCACCGACCACGGGGTCGGGGATGGAGGAGGAGAGGAGTGAGCTCGAGGGTGAGCGACAACGAGTGGGTGGGCTAAGTTGGGCCAGAACCCTTTAAGGTGGTTGTTTTGACTATGCCTCATGGGCCACAAGGGCCCAATAACAATAAGCCAACCCAAAAACCTTTAAGGCCTGTTTAATAAATAGAAAAAGACCAAAATGCCCCTGAAATTAATTAAATTATAGAAAATAAAATAAAATTCCAAAAATTATAAATAAAATATTTTTGGATTCACAAAAATCCAAGCTATCCAAAAAAAATTAAGATATAAAATTTTAGACATTTAAATTTTAATAAGAATTTTGTAATTTATATATTCCTTATGGGATTTTACAAAATTATTGAAAGATGATAAAAATAAATAAAAATCACTTTCGTCATATATTAATATTGTAGTATTTTAGAAAAATACTAAACAAACATTTAATAACAATTTTTAATATTTAAGTGATAATTCTTAAAAGAATTATTAAATCAATAAAAGTCAAATAAAATAAAAGAATAAAATATTCTATTATAAATATAAAAAATTAATATTTATATAAATCTTTTATTATTAAAAATACTTTTTATAATAATGGGGAAAATACATATCAAGTTAAATGATGCATTATATTACTTTGCATAATCATTTTGCTTCTTTAAATATTGTCCTTACCGGGCAATAATGATGTTTTTGTAGACATAGAAGCTCAAGGTCCAGTGAAAGCATCAGACTTCACTACCTTGCCATCACAAGGCAAGTTCATCACTTGCTCATATCCTTTGAAGAGTCTTTATCAAAGTATTTGCAAATTGTGTGTTATCATATATACTCTAAAATAAAGAAAATATAAATTTCACAAATAAAGAAATCATAGATATCATTCTAAGTGATGATATAATGGAGCAATGGAACTTAGGGTTCTATTCGCAACAATGATGATCAATTAGGAACTTAATAACCCCTGACATCAGTGATTCTAGCGCCGTATATTACGCGTTATCCATGAGATTTGGAATGGGACAGAGAAGTCAGTTGTATCTTCTTCCTCTCGCATGAAGTCGGATGTGCAGGTCATGGCTGTTATCCTCATAGAATGCATATTAATTGGTAATTCGTAGAGGATATGCAGCATATGGGTGGGAACCCTCATCGTCCCATGATAGTTCTAGCATCCAACGGTTTGTACAAACCATTATCGTAATTCATTATGTGGGCATGGTGTACACCAAGGAGGCATGTGAGGTCGCGGAGGGGGCAGTGATTGTCTTGGACCAACTACTGGGCCCCACATCATGGAATTGTGGACGGAAAAGTACGCCCGGTTGTGCAATAAGGAGTTGATCTCTCATGGGTAAAGTCACCTCTGCAGAGTGTAAGAATTGTAACTTGTTACTCCATGTTCCCGGAAGGAGCTACGAACGCGGCAGGAAAGGAACTCCATGAAAGTTCTGGTCAACCTGTGAAGGCTGGTGGTCATAGATTTTCATAATAAAATCAATATTTGAAGAAATATTTACAAAAATTGCATAGTGACAAGGATTTATAATCCGAGGTGGTAGTTAGAGCATCAAACTTCCCACCTTGCATATAATGAACTTGTTGGGTAATGCTGTTACTCATCCTTTCCTTTGATCCCTTGCTTAGACTCTGAGGATCCTGAAGACATGCCAATGTATGTAGCTGAATGTCAAGAAGATGTGTTCTACGAGGAGCCTGACCTGTCATGAGGTGTTGAAGGTGTGGATTACGAAATCCGCTATGGTGTCAACGATAACGAATCCAACTAAGTATCCTAGTTAGTAGTAGCCAACAAAGCCGAGCAGCATGAACTCTATAGAATAAGGTGCTGAGCTCAACTCCTAGTCAGAGTGCTACTTTTAAATTCCGCTGAAACACTTTATATTTTGGTTTGTAAGTTGAAACCTTTTAAAGTCTTGAACTTCTGGTATTGTAATAATAATATGTGAATGTTTGTAATATGAACCCGCAATGTTTCTGTTGTACCACTCTGACGGATGTGATATTTACAGGACGGTGTTCTGTGGATGTCTGTAACATCCCTAAAATCATGATTTCAAAGTTTGCATATCATCCATGCATGCATATAGATTTGAGATCAATTTCAAACTCATTTCAGAAAAAACAGAAGCACTTAGTGCTATGATTTTATGTGAGCAAACTTAAAACAAATGGCCATCCCCATTTGAAAGTTTGGAATGATTTCAAACCTAGCTTGTTTGAGTTCCTTATAGAAAGGATTGAGTGTGGTTTGGACCAAGTTTTACAAATTGGGAATAGTTTCAAAACCCCTTTTTCAAACTTTTGCAAATCAGATGCAAGCCTCTGATATTTTGATCTCCAAGTTGACCAAGCCTTTGCAAAAGCAACCACATGATTTTATGCCTATATTTGAGACTACAACACACTGCAAAAATCCCAAGAAAATTTGAATTCAAATGGAACTTGAATTCATTTGAAAATCAATTCAGAAAATTGAAACAGAAAAAGAAAAAGGAGAAAGAATTAGAAAAGGGCTGGCGCCAGGAGTCTAGCCCAGCAACAGAACTGGCCCAACTAGCCCACCCGGGCCATTCCTCTCCCTCAAGACGCGCCAACAAGACCCGACAGACGACGGCACCCCACCTCCCTTCACGCGTTTACCGACGAGCCCTCTCCACGTCGCCCTCGTCTTCCCCAAATCGCGCACGCAGACCACGTCGCCGCTGCAGTGAAGCCGGTAATGGCGCGGCGTAATTAGCCTTGATGCCGCAGGCGTTTCCTGTCATGATTGGGCCTATTTAAACCCCTCTGCCCCGCGAGCATTTCCCCCACTCTCCTCGCTCACTCCGCCACCAGGCTACACGCATTTGCCTTCGAAGCCCCGCAGTACCGACGACTCCGGCGATCGATTCCGGTGAGCCTCGACCGCCCCCCTCTCTCTGGTTCAAGTTATATTGCTCAGCATGATCTGGCGCATCTGCTGACACCTTTATTTTGCCTGCTCGTGACCCAGGTCGTCGTTTTCATTCACGACCGCAACCACCTGCGTCGCCGCTTGACTCCTGCGACCAATTGAGGTAAAACCCGAGCGCCCCTTGCCCCCTCTTTCATACGAGATTGTTCGCCTGCGTCTTGTGCATTCCCTGACCCCTCTGGTTCGTGCTAGGGCGACGCCAAACCTCGCCAGTGACCTCATCTGCAAGCAACAGACGCCGTCGCAACTCCGACGAGCCCCTGAGACCGTGCCAGCGCGCCCCTTCGAAACCAACGCCACGTTGAGCTTCAGCACGCCGCGGTTCTGGTAAGCCACTTCCCCCACTCCCGCGCGACCTATAACGCTAGCGCCGCCGCTGTCAGACGCGCCGCCGCCAGTCGCCTCCGCTAGCGCCGCTCGAGTTTGGTTAGTTGATTTGTAGCCATCAGATCTGGATCCAACGCGTAGAATTAGATAAGTTAGCGAACCGTTATGGGCAGATCTGAGCTGTGGGTTTTAAATAGATCCAACGGCGCGGGAGGGTGATCCAGAACGAATCGGTATCAGCCAATAGTATTAAGACGCGTGGCTAGGGTTTAAATCAATTACAGAATTCAAATCAGATACAAATCCAAATTTCAAATGGCTATAACTTTTGATTTCCACATTAGATTTTTGCAAATTTTATACCATTGGAATCAGGGAGACAAGCCCTTTCTGAATCTGCAATGTGTTTAACAAAAAGTTTCTGTTAAAATGACTTTTTATGCAGAAACTTGTTTAGGACTATTTTGAGAATAGAATTTGTTTAGGAAATAGTTTTAGTGCTAAATAAGTTTAGTTAGCAAGTTTTTGACTTGGTTATGTTTCTGTATCATGCACTTGCTTGGTGGAGTTTTCAAAAATCATCACTTAGCATTCTCTTGCATGCATGCACTCATATTTTTGTTTGTATATGAATTGTGTGTAATTTTGTGCTACAAAGTTTTGTGTAGATTTTGCTAGTGACTGTGATTGTGAAGAGTGCTACTCTCCCCATTACCAAGGCAAGTGGTACTTCATGAATATTTCCATCCCTATATTTTGTACAAGCATTAGAAATATTTTGCTAAGTCTTGCATGTTGTTACTATTTTGCCAAATGCTATGTTGGGAAATCCTAAGTAGTTGTAGAATTGTAGAATTGCTAGGGAATTTCCTAAGTTAAGTTACTATGCCATGCTTAGCCTAGCTAGTAGCAAACAAGGGTTGGTAAAATATATACATGCTATGATGAAAATATTTCTAAGTCTTTTGGACTTATGTTTTTCTTAATAAAACAACTAAGTCAATGAACCTCCTGGGTGGAATGGGACTTGAATGGTGGTTTTTGGTTGAGTGGTCACACAAGGCCCATGGACATGGTTTACCTTGTGTATCACACTTGTGGTATGCCACCCAGGCACAAAGGGATTTGGAGGCCAAGTGTTGAGAAGCTTATAGTGCAGCCACTTGGCAATATGGGCTCTGCCTTGATCATATAGGTTGCTAGAACTTAGTCATTTGGACAGATGGTGGTAGTGGGATGATAGGTTGGAACGCGTCCATTTGGCTAAGGGAAGGCTTCTGAAAGGTCCTGTCTTGGGAAACCAAGTCTGGTGGGGAAAGTGCACAACCTCTGTAGATGGAAAATCTAAGTACTTAGCCAAGTCCATGGCAATGGACAACTTGAGCATCAAGACATGGAAGCTATCAAGAATCTCATCACTCCAACTTTTAAGTAAAACTTGTGGGTGAACAAGGGTGAAGGACCCCAATGTCTATTGGTGGTTTCTTGGGAAAGTTTTTGTCAAAGAAAAACTTAGTGATTTCAACTAATAGGAAAAACCTATTTTGAGCAAAGCAAGCCAAGCTACACTTAGCCAAAATGCATATAGTAATATAGTCCACTTAAAATTTACTAAGGTATCACTTGCCAATACTATTCCAAAGTATTGACCCACTGTGGCTGTAACTTGTGATGTTGCAGGTTACTCCGATGATTATTAGGTGTCATGAGTCTACACTCAACATGCTTGCCTGTGGCACATGAAGATGAAGACTTATGTTTATTTAATTATTCCAAAACTCTTGTATTAGGCCTATGGCCTTGAGTTGTAAAAGACTATGGTTTATCTCTGGAATGGATGTAATAAATGACCTTTGTATCTGTGTACTTCATCTTAAACTGTGGATGCTAGCAATGATCCAGGGACTAGCATTGCAATCACAAGGATCCTTTTCCTTTACAAAGGAGGGATCTTACAATGTCATGTCAACGACTATAGTGTACTACACATGCAGTGGTATGCTGGGTCACCGCAGTTGGTATCAGAGCAAATTGCTTTGACCTTAGGTTGGAAACATAGTAAAGGGTAGTACCTGTAGGAAAGTTTAGCAACGATAAAGAATTCTCTAAAAGTAATATAATGGGTATTAAAATGAGAATATTCCGTTATATGTTTTAGTGTGATAATTCTTTGTTATGATGCAATATATTATTGGATACTAATCAAAACTATTTTTCTGATATACAGAGATATGGCACCAAAGTTTCCAAAACATACTTTGGTAAGGAAAGAGGAGACTCTTGATGATTATCAAGGATCATTCACCGATCAACTTCGTCAACTTTTAAAGACCTTTAGTTGTCCAACTGGAATTACAGTGAATACTATCACTTACCTTGATGGCCGAATGTTATCCAAGTATCATGTGAGTATCCAACTTCCAGAGGAGGTTGGATTATATCACGATCTACCTATAGGTGAAGGTAGGAGTCATTTAGCAGCATATCATGTTGCGGTTTTGGAGGCGATAGCTAATATCTGGGAGCATAAAACCAAGGAGTTAGAAGGTAGCACATTCTCCGTGATACCTCATGATTCTATAGACTCGGAGCCTATACCCGATCATCTTACTTTGGTTAAGAAGCATCCTAAGTTAGCTTCCAACTTTATGGATAGATATCTAACACTCGTTGCGTATTTTTACAAGACACATCAAGTGATTGTTGAAGATAAAAATGACATGTTAGAGGATCTAACTGATCCGGAAAGGAGGAAGCAGTTAGCATTCCAGTTAGAGAAGGAAGTAGGTAGTAGTGCAACACCTATCTTTAAGGATATACCTATAGATCCTAAATCATTTATACCATATCCTTATTCACCAAGTCCTGAACCTAGACATGATACTACTATGGATATGAGGTATGCAGTACCACAGGGCTCAGAGGATGGTTCTGACTCAGAACTTCCTATTGAGAATTCTGATGGTTGGAGAAGGGGATCATATGAAGGATCTCATGAACACCAGATGTCCACAGATGGTTCTGACAGAAATGTTGGACAATCTAGCTGGATGGGTGCAAGGATTAACCCTAGTAACAGTAGTAGAAATGCCATGTCAATAGATAATCAGGATGAAGAAGAAGATCCTGAGGAGAGAGTGTTTGAATCATCAACATCTTCTCAAAACCCAGAGATGCGTATCCTGTGTTTAACTATCTTGCCCAAAGGAGCACCTGGGAAGCAGCAGGATCTGCGTATCCTGTTGACAACTCAAGGAATGAAGCTCAGGAGATGCAGGCAGGAGATAATGTTGAATATGTTTCTGAAGACTTTTCAGCTGAGCTGGAGGGAGTCAATGCGCTCAGATTGAGTAATAACTCAAGTCCTGACACTTCAGATACGGAGTATGTTCCTTCTGGAAGGCCATTTGTTCCAAAAACTGTGCGACGAACAACACGTCATCACGGTTGGACATCAGGCATGTATTATGAGCGTAGTTACTACTAGAAGGAGGCAACTAGTTAGTGATATCAAGTACCGTGTATTGTACCCCAAGAAATAAGATAGTTAGATGAATAAGGTAGTTTTGTGATTATACCTAAATGGTATATGTTGTAATGACTTTGTATTATTATGATATTATGTATAATATGTGAAATGCATATTTGGATTTTCTTTGGATCTTCATTGTGTGACTAGTTCTGTGCGTAAAGTTGAGATCAGAACACATTTGCATGATGTAATTATGAGTATTCGCTTTATGTTGCAGGACTAGAGGGTCATGGATACGGGTGTAGAAATGGAAACTGAGCAACAACGAATGGAGCGAGAGGCCATGGAGAAGGCCGATGCAGATGCAGCAAATCAGGGAGCATTGCCACCACCACCACCAATGAGGCCGTTAATGGAGCAGAACTTTATGCAGTGCATGCAAATGATGCAAGAGACCCAGAACAAGTTCATGGAAGAGCTGCTGGGATGAGCAAATCAGAGGGCACCTGAAGGTGGAGGCGTGAGTCTATCTGATTTCCAGAATGCAAGGTCGCTACCTTTTGCATCAGCTCCTGAACCAATGGATGCAGAAGATTGGCTAGCAGATACAGAAAGGAAGCTAAAGACTGTAGGTTGCAATGATGAGGAGAAATTGAGGTATGCAACTCATCTTTTGATTGGACCTACAACATCTTGGTGGGAGAATCAGTTGGCTATGCAACAACCAGGAAGGGAGCTTACCTACGAAGAGTTCAAGCAGAGATTCCGTGAGTATCATGTTCCGGAAAGTGTTATGGAGTTAAAGCAGAGAGAATTTGAGGAGCTTCAGCAGGGATATACTAGTGTCATGAAGTACATCCGGGAGTTTAGTCAACTGTCTCGCTATGCTGAGGAGGATGTCAACAGTGAAGAGAAGCGGAAGAAGCGTTTTCTGCGTGGGTTAAATCCATCTGTGAAAATGCAGCTAAGGTTAGCCAATAAGCAAACTTATCAGCAGTTGCTGGATGCAGCCGTTACTTTTGAAGATGATTATAAGAATGTCCAAGAGGATAGGAGGAAGAGATCCAAGAAGGAAACCAAGAGAATTCAGGCCAGCAAACCTAAACCCAATCTGGAGTTCAAATCTCGGAATAGGAACTATGGTAACAATAAAAATAACAATAACAATAACAAGGAAAGTGGTGGAAATCAATCCAATCCGAGAAGGAATGTTATTTGTAACAATTGTGGAATTCTAGGGCATTTCCAGAGGGAATGCAAAAATCCTATAGTGATCTGTTACGGTTGTGGTCAGAGGGGGCATATTAAGCCCGATTGTCCGAGCAAACCACCAGGAGGTTGGCCTACCAAGGGAGGAGGACAAGCCAGTGGAGGAAATGGACAGCCTATTAAAGGAGTAAATAATGGCAAGAGGAACCGACCTACCGGGAAACTGAACTGTGCAACCCTCGAGGAGGTGGATAATTCAGAGCATGTAGTGATAGGTACGCTCAATATCCTTACCAATCCCGGCAAAGTTCTATTTGATACTGGTGCAACTACTTCATTCATTTCTGAAGAATTTTGTGATAAGTTCGGGATTAGAAGGGCAACGTTAGAAAGCCCTATGACTGTAGTTACGATAGGGGGAAATGTGATTGTACGCCACATAAAACAAGATCAGGTTATCTCGATCTGTGGTTGTACATATTTCGCAGACCTTTATGTGATTCCTTTGAAGGGAATTGCAGTAGTGTTGGGAATGGATTGGATGATGGAACACGGAGCTTAGATAAACTGTGAGGAGAAACCCGTCTCAATCAAAACTCCAAGTGGAGCAAGGATAGTTTACCAAGCAGATAAGCATAGTCATATCATGGTGGATCTGCATTTGAACTCAATGAAAGAGGTCAAATTGGAAGATATTCCTATAGTAAATGAGTTTCAAGATGTTTTTCCAGCAGAGCTACCGGGAATGCCACCAGACCGGGAGATAGAGTTCACTATTGATCTAATTCCTGGTACAACACCAATAGCCCAGGCACCATATAAAATAGGACCCGAAGAGTTAAAAGAACTCAAAGAGCAAATTGATGAGTTAGCCAGAAAAGGATTTATTCAGGAAAGTGTATCTCCATGGGGAACACAGTAATCTTCGTGGATAAGAGAGATGGTGGAAAAAGAATGTGTGGAGATTATAGAAATCTAAACAACGTTACTATCAAGAATAAGTATCCTTTACCAAGAATTCAAGATTTGTTTGATCAAGTGAAAGGAGCTGGAGTATTCTCAAAGATCGACTTAAGATCCGGATACCATCAAATAAAAATCAAACCGGAAGATGTTCCAAAGACAACATTTGTATCAAGATATGGACACCATGAGTATCTGGTAGTACCATTTGGTTGACCAATGCACCTGCAATATTCATGAATCTGATGAACAAGATCTTAATGCCATATTTGGACAAGTTCGTCATAGTCTTTATTGATGATATTCTGATATATTCCAAGGAAAAGGAAGAGCATGATGATCATTTGAGAATAGCATTGCAGACTCTAAGGGAACACAAACTTTATGCTAAGTTTAGTAAGTGTGAATTTGGCTAGATGAGGTAGAATTCCTCGGTCATGTGATCAGTAAAGATGGAATTGCTATAAATCCATCTAAAGTTCAGTCAGTACTAGAGTGGACTGCACCAACAATGTGAAGCAAATTCGAGGTTTCTTAGGAATGGCTGGTTATTATCGGAGATTCATTGAAGGTTTCTCCAAAATAGCCGGACCAATGACCAAATTGTTAATAAAGAATACACCATTCAATTGGGATGAGAAGTGTGAAGCAAGTTTTCAAGAGTTAAAGACTAGGTTAACCACAGCTCCAATCTTAGCAGTTCCTGAAATAGGGAAGGACTTCAGAGTATACTGTGATGCATCTAAAGAAGGTTTGGGTTGTGTATTAATGCAATACCGGAAAGTGATTGCTTATGGTTCAAGACAATTGAAACCACATGAAGTCAATTATCCAACTCATGATTTAGAGTTAGCACCAATAGTTTTTGCGCTGAAAGGATGGAAGCATTTTCTATATGGAGCCAGACGTGAGTTATACACTGACCATAAAAGTCTCAAATATTTCTTCACTCAAAAGGAATTGAATATGAGACAAAAGCGTTGGTTGGAACTAATCAAGGATTATGATTTAACAATCAACTATACTCCGGGGAAAGCAAATGTTGTAGCTGATGCTTTAAGCAGAAAGAGTGCAGATATTCAACCTAGTAATCAGGAGTTACCAAAAGAGTTACAAATGGACTTGGAAAGATTAGAGCTTCAATTCATCAGAACAGAGTTTATTGGAGGATTAGCTACTATGCAGGTAGTTGCAGAGCAGGACAGTGATCTTAAACAAGAAGTTTCTAGACATCAAGCAGAAGATCCTTTTATTGCTGAGGAAATTCGGAGGATATCTCAAGGGCAAAAATCAGTTTTCCGCCTTGGAGATTATGAGTCTTTATGGTTTTCAAGACCGTCTATGTGTTCCAGATGTGACTGATATTAGAGATGTCATACTCAGAGAAGCACATGAAACACCATATTCTATACATACAGGAAGTACTAAGATGTATATGGACTTGAAAGAACTATTCTGGTGGAATAACATGAAAAGGGATATTGCTAAATATGTATCTGAATGCCATACTTGCCAAAGGGTGAAGGCTAAACATCAAAGTCCAGTAGGACCATTACAACCTTTGGATATTCTCGAATGGAAGTGGGAAGAAATAGGTATGGACTTCATCACAGGATTGCCCATGACACCTAAACGGAAGGATATGATATGGGTAATTGTGGACGGACTCACTAAGAGTGCACATTTTATTCTGGTGAATCAAAAAGATAATGTCGAGAAGTTAGTTGAAGTATATGTCAAAGAGATAGTAAGTAAGCATGGAGTACCCAAAAAGATCGTAACTGATAGGGGATTAGTGTTTACTTCAGCATTTTGGAAACAATTGCATGAAGCACTTGGTTCAAAGTTAGATTTCAGCACAACCTATCATCCTGAGACAGGAGGTCAAACAGAGAGAACAAATCAAATACTAGAAGACATGCTAAGAGCGTGTGCATTAGATTTTGGAGGTACATGGGAAGATCATCTACCATTGGCAGAATTTTCTTATAATAATAGCTATCAGAGTAGTCTGAAGGCAGCTCCATACCAAGTTCTGTACGGAAGGAAGTGTAGATCACCAATATGTTGGTATGCGCCTGGAAGCAGCAAAGAATTTGCGCCAGATTATATTAAGGAAAGACAAGATATCATTGATAAGATCAGGGATAGACTGAAAATAGCTTAGAGTAGGCAGAAAAGTTATGCTGATCAAAGTCGAAGATCATGGCATCCAGAAGTAGGAGACATGGTATACTTGAAAGTAAGTCCAATGAAAGGGGTGAAAAGGTTCGGAGTTAAAGGAAAACCGAGTCCAAGATACATCGGACCATTCAAGATATTGAGTCAGAACAGAACTATAGCTTATGCTTTAGAGTTACCATCAAGATTGGCTCAAGTGCACAATGTTTTCCATGTGTCACAACTTCGTAAATGTTTGAAAGTTCCAGATGATGCAATTACACATCAAGAGATAGAACTACAAGAAGACTTGACCTATATTGAAAAACCCTGTCAGATTCTGGAAGAAAACTGGAAAGGGTTGAGGAATAGAGCAATCAAATATTGCAAACTACAATGGGAACATCTCCCTGAAAGAGAAGTCACGTGGGATAAAGAAGAGGACCTAAGAAAAACCTATCCAGAAGTATTCAGGTACATCTCCACAAACTTCGGGACGAAGTTTAATTTAAGGGGGGAAGTCTGTAACATCCCAGCATTTAGGAACTCACGAAGGGTAGATTTAGGAATTTGGAATGTTGCATGCATTCATCTGTAAAAATGGGGGTAAATTTTTTGCCAAATTAAAACCTAAAGTGATCAAGGTTTCTTTCATACTTTGAGATTAGGATTAGTCTTAAAGGATGATTGCTATAGACTTTGATATAATATTTGTGGAATTATGTGTTTTGGGAAATGAAATTTGAATTTAAAACATTGAGTGTTTGAATTATAATTCAAAAGGATTTTTGAATAATGTTTGAATCTTGATTTAATTAAGAGTTAACCAATATAACTCAAACTTTGTTGAAAGAAAGCAATTAAGAATATTAATATCTATTTCATATTTTCATTCAATAAATAAGTTACAAAAATGCAACTTATTAAAATCATCCACAATCTTCACCATAGCAAATAAATAAAGAATAAGAATATTTCTTTATTGATAATAGTATAATCTTTATTACAAAATAATAAAATGAAGCTTACAAAAGAATAAAGAAGATTACATTGGATTATTCTATAAAAAAACTAAAATCTTCATCTTCAAATCTGTACCTGCAAAATAAACAGAAACTGAATAGAAAAAAAAGTTAGGATTAGCATTGTTTTACTCTTAGACTTGTCAGTGAAGTGCACTGACCAAGATTCATCATTGAGTAATTTTATAAAAAGGGGCAAATTTCACCATTATGAAAGAATGTATCTTTCATACTTTTGAACCATCAGTTAAATAACAACAAGGAGGGCAAGTTTCACCAGCCAGGTAAAAGTAAACTGATAACAGTAACTCTCAAATTCAGAGCATATCCACAAGATGCACAACAAGCACACAGGCAGGACACACACCAAAGTGCATGGTGTGTCTTTGTCACACCTCAAAGAATGCCCGAACACAAAACTGCTCAGCAAAGCCGTGGAGAGGCACTAGTGCATCTCTTCACTGATCACACACACAATAACAGATAGCTTAGCCAGAGCCAAATAAACCAGCCACACCATCTCACATCAGATCAAGCCACATATCACCTGATGGTGACATAAGGAGGAGAAGGATCAGGTGAATATCAAGGCCAAGCTCACAGGAGATAAACACATCAATTCACCAGAGTACCAGCCAGAGGCAATAATATGCAACCCTAGCATTTAATCCAACCTTAATCACACATCAACAATAGCATCACACAATCAAATGGTGGTGGTCACTAACAATGAGGTGCAGAGCATCCCAAATTCCCATTAAACAGCACAACCAGATCATAGGGGCATCTTACAAGTACCAGACATGAACCCTAAATGGAATAAATCATCTTAATCAGGACAAGACAGTAACCAGAGAGGTCACTACCAACATATATCATAGGATGGGCGAGCACAGAGAGCACGAGGGGAGAGGAAAAGAGCTCACCAAAGGTCCTCGCTGGAGACTAGAAGAGGAAGCAGATGTGGCCGACGACCATGGCGGCACGGGGAGCACCCCTAGGGGGCGCTGCGACCCATACATCGCCACGGCGGCGACCATAGCCACGCATAGAGGCGAGGTGAATCACCACGACACACAATAGCAGCAGCGGCGCCAGGATCCACGCCAAAGCCAAACCCTAAGGTTCGGGACGGTATCAATCTGTCGCAGGAGAGCTCCATGCCCAAATCCAGTCGGACAGGAAGTAAGGGCATAGTCGACAACCTCCTCTTGCACCACGGCGACGACCAGAATGGACCACGACGGCGGGAATCATAGGCGGCGGCATCACCGACCACGGGATCGGGGATGGAGGAGGAGAGGAGTGAGCTCGAGGGTGAGCGACAGCGAGTGGGTGGGCTAAGTTGGGCTAGAACCCTTTGGGGTGACTGTTTTGACTATGCCTCATGGGCCACAAGGGCCCAATAAGAATAAGCTAGCCCAAAAACCTTCAAGGCCTGTTTAATAAATAGAAAAAGACCAAAATTCCCCTGAAATTAATTAAATTCTAGAAAATAAAATAAAAGTCCAAAAATTATAAATAAAATATTTTTGGATTCACAAAAATCCAAGCTATCCAAATAAATTAATATATAAAATTTTAGACATTTAAATTTTATTAAGAAATTTATAATTTATATATTCCTTATGGAATTTTACAAAATTATTGAAACATGATAAAAATAAATAGAAATCACTTTCATCATATATTAATATTGTAGTATTTTAGTAAAATACTAAACAAACATTTAATAACAATTTTTAATATTTAAGTGGTAATTCTTAAAAGAAGTATTAAATCAATAAAAGTCAAATAAAAGGGAAATACAATAAAATAATAAAATATTCTATTATAAATATTAAAATTAATATTTGTATAAATCTTTTATTATTAAAAATACTTTTTTATAATAATGGGGAAAATACATATCAAGTTAAACGATGCATTAAATTACTTTGCATAATCATTTTGCTTCTTTAAATATTGTCCTTACTGGGCAATAATGATGTTTTTGTAGACATAGAAGCTCAAGGTCCAGTGAAAGCATCAGACTTCACTACCTTGCCATCACAAGGCAAGTTCATCACTTGCTCATATCCTTTGAAGAGTCTTTATCAAATTATTTGCAAATTGTGTGTTATCATATATACTCTAAAATAAAGAAAATATAAATTTCACAAATAAAGAAATCATAGATATCATCCTAAGTGATGATATAATGGAGCAATGGAACTTAGGGTTCTATTCGCAACAATGATGATCAATTAGGAACTTAATAACCCCTGACATCGGTGATTCTAGCGCCGTATATTACGCGCTAGCCATGAGATTTGGAATAGGACAGAGAAGTCAATTGTATATTCTTCCTCTCGCATGAAGCCGGATGTGCAGGTCGTGGCTATTATCCTCGTAGCATGCATATTAATTGGTAATTCGTAGAGGCTATGCAGTATATGGGTGGGAACCTTCATCGTCCCATGATAGTTCTGGCATCTAACGGTTTGTACAAACCATTGCCGTAATTCATTATGTGGGCATGGTGTACACCAAGGAGGCATGCGAGGTCGCGAAGGGGGCAGTGATTGGCTTAGACAAACTACTGGGCCCCACATCATGGAATTGTGGACGGGAAAGTACGCCTGGTTGTGCAACAAAGAGTTGATCTCTCATGGGTAAAGTCACCTCTGCAGAGTGTAAGAACTGTTACTTGTTACTCCCTGTTCCGGGAAGGATCTACGAACGCGGCAGGAAAGGAACTCCATGAAAGTTCTGGTCAACCTGTGAAGGCTGATGGTCATAGATTTTCATAATAAAATCAATCTTTGAAGAAAGATTTACAAAAATTGCATAGTGCCAAGGATTTATAATCTGAGGTGGTAGTTAGAGAATCAAACTTCCCATATTGCATATAATGAACTTGTTGGGTAACGCTGTTACTCATACTTTCCTTTGATCCCTTGCTTAGACTCTGAGGATCCCGAAGACGTGCCAATGTATGCAGCTGAATGTCAAGAAGATGTGTTCTACGAGGAGCCTGACCTGTCAGGAGGTGTTGAAGGAGTGGATTACAAAATCCGCTATGTTGTCGACGATAACGAATCCAACTAAGTATCCTAGTTAGTAGTAGCCAACGAAGCCGAGCAACATGAAATCTATAGAATAAGCTGCTGAGCTCAACTCCTAGTCGGAGTGCTACTTTTAAATTCCGCCGAAACACTTTATATTTTGGTTTGTAAGTTGAAACCTTTTGAAGTCTTCAACTTCTGGTATTGTAATAATAATAATATGTGAATGTTTGTAATATGGACCCGCAATGTTTCTGTTGTACCACTCTGAGGGATGTGATATTTACAGGACGGTGTTCTGTGGATGTCATGTAAACGACTATAGTGTACTACACATGCAGTGGTATGCTGGGTCACCGCAATATGGTGGTGTGGATGATGATGATCCCGATGAAGTCTAGCTTGATGACGGTGTTGATGGCGATGATCTCCCCTCTCCGGGAAGGAATTTCCCCGGCAAAAATCTGTGTGTTAGAGAGCTCTTTCTCTCTCAGTAGTTTTCGCCCCACAGAGGCGGCGGAATATTTTTGTGGTCGCCTCCCAAACTTTAGTGTTTCAAGGAGAAGATATAGGCGAGAGGTTTGAGCCAGATGTGGGCTAGGGTGGACACACCCCTATAGGCGCGACCTAGGGTGTCCCGCGCCTAGGGGGTGGGGCCCCTGTGGCCCAACTCCGCCTCCCCTTCTGGCTTCCTTCGTCTTCTGGGAAAATAGAATTTTCTGTAGTTTTTCTGATCTTCGCGAAAATTGCATCTACACACCGCTTTTTTCTATCAGAATCCTGACTCCGGCAGTTCATCCTCCAAGAATCATCCAACATGCAAAAACAGATGAAATAACATAAGTATCACCTCTTAATATGAAATATATCCATGAATATAAGCAAATTATGATATAGAATAGTGACGCAAAATGGACGTATCAACTCCCCCAATC
This sequence comes from Avena longiglumis, assembly GCA_030063025.1. Taxonomy (NCBI): domain Eukaryota; kingdom Viridiplantae; phylum Streptophyta; class Magnoliopsida; order Poales; family Poaceae; genus Avena; species Avena longiglumis. The sequence goes on from CP125974.1 coordinate 463,829,603, forward strand.
TTAGACCTAGCTTGTCCCCAAGCAAAAACTGAGCTCAGTAAACATGTCCACAGGTTTAAGGAGTGAAGTGTTGATAAAAAGAATACAGACAAGAAATGGGGTTGTCAACGAACCGAACTCGAGCGATCATTGTTAGACTCGGCTCGAGCTCGGTAGAAGCTCGAGCCGAGCTCGAGCGAGCCTAGGTTGACCTTCGAGCCTACATCTAAGCTCGAGTTCGGCTCGACCAAAGCTCTAGTAGGATTGAGCTCGGTTCGTTGAACCTCGATAAGAAAATTTTACTACATCGGCATGCAGCTACATAGCAAGAAAATAGTAAAGTTTGAAAACAAAATAGCAGAAATGGCTTGGAGTCTCATATAATAGTAATACAGTGCCAACATGCCAGCATAATTATTTTAGCAGTCTCACGGTCTCACATCAGATGGAATAATAATAGCAGTCTCAATTTTGCGGCTGTACAAAATCACGAGCTTTATCGAACTGTTTGAGTTCGGCTCGTCTAAGCTCGCGAGGTCGAAAACAGGCCCGAGCTTGGTTTGTTAGGGAGACGAATCAAGCTCGAGCCGAGCTATTAATGCGCCGAACTCACACAGTTTGTCAAGCCCGAACTTTTTTGACATCCCTAACAAGAAACATCACACTTACCAATACACAACTCATAAAATAAAACAACTCACCATTATATAACTTAACTTGCAACAAGTATGGGAGCCTGATACGTCGTAAACGTATCTATAATTTTTTATGTTCCATGCTTGTTTAGTATCTACTTTGCTTTGCTTTGTATACACTTTGAGGTATTTTTATATGTTTTTGGTACTAACCTATTGACAAGATGCCACAGTGCCAGGTGCCTGTTTTCTACTGTTTTTGGTTTCAGAAAGCTAAAAAATGAATATTCTCGGAATTGGCCGGGACAAAAGCCAAATTTCATATTTTTTCCTGAACGATACGAAAAATTGAAGACGAGACGGCCGCACCCATAGGTGGTGTGGGCCCCCTGGCCCTCCATCGACCTTGCCTCCTTCGCCTATAAGAAGCCCCCGACTCAGAAACCCTAAATCATCGACCAGAAAGCCACGAAAAGTTCCGCAGCGCCGCCGCCACCGAAAGGGAGATTCGGGGGATACAAAGTATCTGTTCCGGCACCCTGCCGGGATGGGGAAGTGCCCCCGGATCCATCTCCCTCGATCTCCACCACCATCTCCATCGCCGTTGTTGATTCCCATGATGATGAGGGAGTAGTTCTTCCTCGAGGCTAAGGGATCTACCGGTAGCTATGTGTTCATCTCTCTCTCTATGCGTGATAATGTTGTGGTAATGAGCTTTGTAATCAAGTAGATCTACTATGTTACTCAAGTGCTTAAACCAATCTTTTCTCTCCCCACGTGTGTGAAAGTGATAGCATGCGCACCGTGGTGGCACTTAGGCTAGAGGTTGCATAAATACTCAATTGCTTTAATGGATCTATGCTTTTCCCCACGTGTGTGAAAGTGACAGTGTGCGTGCCATGTGTGGCACTTAAGCTAGATTATATACATATTTATCATGAGTTATATTTGGAGTTAGATGTCTTTATGAAATTGTGGTGTTTGTTGGAACCATCTAGCGCTCAAGGTGACAATGTGGGGTTATCTAGGTGGGGAAGGCGGACTTTGAGGTGTGCTTTTGTAGGCCTACCGTAGATTAGAGTGTCCAATCGAAGAGTAGTTAAGAATAGTATCATGAAGAGAGAATATTTATACGAGAGAGTGTTCAATAGTGAAAATATGATCCCTAGGCCTTGTTTCTAAACATTGGAACACCGTTTGCATCTAGATCTGTTGTATGTTTGCTTGCTTCCAGTCTTTTCCTTCCCATCAGAAGCTCTTTTCTGGCACTGTTACCACTTATATTTCACTATCTCTTCGCCGAACTAGTGCACATATACACCTGACAAGTGTATTGGGTGTGTTGGGGACACAAGAGACTTCTTGTATCTTGATTGCAAGGTTGCTTGAGAGGGATACCTTTGACCACTTCTTCCCTTAGTTCGATAAACCCTGGGTAATCCACTTAAGGGAAACTTGTTGCTGTTCTACCAACCTCTGCACTTGGAGGCCCAACAACTGTCTACAAGAATAGAAGTGCGTAGACATCAAGCTATTTTCTGGCGTTATTGCCAGGGAGGTAAGGTAAAAGGTACTCACATCCTCCGGTGTGAGTGATCGAAGTTATTTCCTTTAGATTCTGCAATTGTGTCTTTTTGTTTCTTGTTTTCACTAGTTAGGCTTAATGGAAAACAACAACAAAATTAGAGAGCTTTATAGTGTTTATCTTGAGTTTGGACATGAAGTGTTTGAAGAGAAAATTTAAAAACCTATGGAACTTTACTTGCATGCTAATAGGAATGTTATTAGTATGAATTCTTTGGACACCATTGTTGCTAATGCTATGGAAACGTCTAAGCTTAGGGAAGCTAGTTTTTATGAAAATGATCTTTTTAGTTCCCCAGCTTTGGAAGATAGCTATTCTATTGCTTATGATGATACCAAACCTCAAATATATGATGATTACAATGATGACTATGATATTTTCAGTCCACCTACTATTAAGGAGAAAGTTAATTGTGATTATAATCTGCCTCCTATATTTGACGATTATGGTGATGAGAATAACAATGATAGCTATTTTGTTGATTTTGCTCCCACTACAATTAATAAGAATGACTATGCTTATGTGGAGAGTGGTAATTATTTTATGCATGTGGCTCATGATGAGAATGTTTTATGTGATAGTTATCTTGTTAATTTTATTCATGTTGCTACTGAAAGTTATTATGAGAGAGGGAAACATGGTCTTATGTATCTCAATAATATTAACTTTCCCCTCTTTATGTTGAAAATCTTGAAGTTGCACGTGTTTTGCTTTCCTATGCTTATTGCTTTGTGCTTTCTTGACTTGTTTCTTACAAGATTCCTATGCATAGGAGGTGGGTTAGACTTAAATGTGTTTTGAATTTGATTCTTGATGCTCTCTTTTACTTCAATTCATATTTCTTATGAGAGCATCTTCTCAAACTATCAAGCCTAACTTAAAGGTGTTAAAGAAAAGTACTTGTTAAGAGATAACCTAAGAGTTTTCTTGAGTCTTGAAAGTTATCACTTCAGTAATGACCTCTAATTATCCTTTTTTCCTTTTTTTTGCTTTTTTTTTGCCAAGAATGACCTCTAATGAGAGGGAAGTAAGATTTGAGGAGTTGCTGTCCCGAAACAGATTTTTGTGCTCCACCGTAAAAATTCGTGAGGAATCTCTGTAAGTCGGATTGAGATGATATTTTGCTAATAAATCTCCCAATATGTTAGCTAACTTTCATTAGTTCAACCCTTTTTTATTTGAGCAACAGAAGGTCTTCTAAAAAAACGGTTTCTACCTGCTGGTATGTTTTGACAGATTTCTGCCATTATTTGCATTTGCTTCTTATTGATTCCTTTTTTGGGTTCTTTTTGGGAAACTGAGATTTTTGAGGGAATTACTACAATAACTTGTGTTTTTAGTGAAAGTTTGCTGTTCTAAAGCTAAACCCAAAGGTCTATTATATTTTGAATACACTAATGTTGCTAATGAAGATTGTGTGAAGTTTTGTATGAAGGAAAATTTTCAGATATAGAGAAATAATGATGTAATGAGATGACGAATAAACAAAAGCTCAAGCTTGGGGATGCCGCCCGTGTCACCCAAAGAAATATTCAAGAGGTACAAGCGTCAAAGCTTGGGGATGCCTTGGGCATCCCCTTCTTCATCAATAAAAATCACGGTTCTTTCTAGACACTTTGTTTTTATTGTTTCATGCATAGTTGTGTTGTTCTTGGAGCGTCTTAGTTTTCGTTTGCTTAGTTTGCTTGAGTAAGTTGGCTGGATCCCAGCACACTTCTTTTGGAGAGATACACACTATGTTTTCATTGCCTAGAACACTCTAGTTTTCACTCTTATTGTCTGTGAGTGTTCTCTTTTGCTACCACTGTGCTTAGCCTTAGTTTTCTTGTGCTTTCATCTTAGAACTTTTTAGTTTTTATTTGTGGATTTGTGAGACAAGCTCACTGATCTTTATTGTTTTAACTTTGTGAGTTGTTTCAAATAAGTCGATTGGTGTTGGAAAAGAGTAGGAAGCTTCATGCTTAGGTGGTACAAAAAGGAGCTTGCTTTGAATGTGACTTAGACTTTAGCATGTCATGCTAGATGTTGTTTTGACCTTATGCTTAGTGATTATTGCTGTAGCATGACTTGTTCCAAACAATTAGGATTGCTTAATGTGCCTTGAAGGAATCATGCATTGTTTTAGCATACAAAAGCATAGTATTGTGGTATTCTCCTTTGATGCTTTGTTTGGGTTGACTTGGCACATGCTCACACCATGTTATTACTATGAACAAGTCACCATAGCCTCTATGATCATTTAGACCTTAACTTGTGGTACCACTTTATACTTTGATTAATAATGTTTTGTCGCTCTGCATGATTATGGCCATTATTGCTCTCTTAGTTGGTCGCTCCCAGTCTTTTGCTAGCCTTCACTTGTATTGAGTAAGCTCTACTCATGCATCCAACTCCCAAGAAACCAAGTTATTCCAAAGTGTCCACTATAAATTCCTATGCATGGTGTGTTACACCATTCCAAGTATATTCTTGTTTTCATCTATCTTCCAATTAAAAAAATATTTTGTTATGTGAAAACTTAGTGATTAAAGATCCCACAAACTTGATGGCACACTTTATTTTTCTTGCCCCTAATAAACTTGAACCATTGTGTCATATATGTTGTATATGATTACACTTATATGTTGGAATTAGCAGAACCGTGTTGTCACGGGGAACGCTTTCAACATTGCACTTGTACTTTGTACATAGTTGATATCATGCTCTTTTGTCTATGGATGTCGTCGGTGTGAAATGAAAGGGGAGCTTGTTAGTCCATGGAGTTATGTATGTGTGTTAGAGAAACGCCTAGGCCGCTAGCCTAAGCCATGCCTAATGATGGTGGAAACTTGCAGCATCACCATAATGACATCTATGAAGCTTTCTTCTTATATTAAAAAAAGAGACATATTGAAAAGAGAAAAGAGAGAAAAATGCACCATATTCCCATGGTAAATAATAAGATTTCTGAGATGCCCATTGTCTACTTGCCTTGTCATTTTGATTATGGGATAGCTCCTGAATCATGTGCAAGGGGTACCCCGTTGGTGGCTCTCTATGATACACATGTACTTACTATGGCAAGAACTTACAGGTGACCAAAGTTGAGTAGCATGAAGTGCGGCCCTCGTATTCAAGGGACATGAGATTGCCAACTTATACTTTGTCAAGCATATACTCCATCTTTGTTCACTTTAACCTTAATCACTTCAAGATGCTTATGATAGGGGCAATGAGAGCTGAAAGCTAACAAGTACCAGGGTGGGCCCGCACCCACCTAGGGTGTAGCCACCATAGGGAAGTGATTAAGGTTAAAGTGAACAAATATGGAGTATATGCTTGACAAAGTATAAGTTGGCAATCTCATGTCCCTTGAATACGAGGGTCGCACCTCATGCTACTCAACTTTGGTCACCTGTAAGTTCTTGCCATAGTAAGTACATGTGTATCATAGAGAACCACCAACGGGGTACCCCTTGCACATGATTCGGGAGATATCCCATAATCAAAATGACAAGGCAAGTAGACAATGAGCATCACATCAATCTTCTTATTTACCATGGGAATATAGTGCCTTTTTCTCTCTTTTATCTTTTCAATATGTCTCTTTTTTTAATATAAGAAGAAAGCTTCATTGATTGCTCACTATGGTGATGCTGCAAGTTTCCACCATGATTAGGCATGGCTTAGGCTAGCGGCCCAGACGTTTCTCTAACACACATACATAACTCCATGAACTTACAAGATCCCCTTTTATTTCACACCGACGATATCCGTAAACAAAAGATCATGATATCAACTGGGTAGATATTTACAAGTGTTGAAAGTGTTTCCCGTGACAGCACAGTTCTGCTAATCCCAACGTATAGGTGCAAGCATATACAACTTCAATGACACAATGGTTCAAGTTTATTAGGGGCAAGAAAATAAGGTGTGCCATCAAGTTCGTGAGAGCTTTACTAACTAGTTTTCACATAAAAAATAATTTTTAATTTGAAAGATAGATGAAGCTTGAGAATTTACTTGGAATAGCAATGATGCTAATAGGTAGATATGGTGGACTCAAATGGCATAAGTTTTTGGTTTAAATGATTGGATGCACGATAAGTATTCCCTCTTAGTACATGTTTTTGGCTAGCAAGGCCGAGTAGCAAGCAAAAGAGTTGAAGGAAACAAGAAAACATACAAGTGATAAAGCCAAACATGCAATCTTCCTTGAAAACACAAAATATCTTAACTAAATAATACTAAGCTTACAAGCCAATCAATAAAGAAAGAAAACAATATAAAATACCTATAAGTGCTTTTCTCTTTTCCTTTCAAACCTCAAAAAGTGTTGCTACTGACTAGAGCTCGGTTTGCCAAAACCAATTTAGATTTACTTGATGCTCCCAAAGTGATACCAATACTAATCAACAAGATAAACCATATAATAGAGATTGCAAAATAAAATAAGAAGTGCAAAAAGTAAAAGATGAAACTTCTCATTAATTTTTCATAAAGGCACTCACACCAAGGGATACATGGATAACCAACTAAAGGAGGGATACTTCCACAATGCAAACCAACATATATGATAACTTCTCTATTCAAGATATGAATCTACTAAAAAGGTAAAAAGATAAAAGATAATGATGTGATACCGCGGTACTCCCCCAAGCTTGGAACAAGCCAAGGGGATGCCAAACCTGATGACGAATTACTCCTTCGGTGGTGGTGGTGTTCCCTTGATGAGCTTTTCAACCAACTTCCCCAAATCTTCAATCTCGAAGGTTAGAGTACTCCGAATTATGCTCAATGCAGTTCATAATCATATCGGACCAAGAATTCCAGTCCTTGTTATTCTTTCCCCATTCTTCCTTCTTAGAGTGTTCCTTCCCTGCATGGTTAAAATGAGGCATATTCCCACTAGAAGGCAACTTCCCTTTGGGCACCTTTTGGAATTGTTGCTCATGTATAAGAGTATGGAAGGGGTTCTTGGTACGTGGAGGAAGTGACCGTGGAGCGAGGCAATGACACGGAGGTTTCCCTCCTGTAGAGATCCGTGCTGTCCTCCTAAGCTTGATAGGTTTTGCCACCACTCCAATGCTTGCAACGGTAGCGCGGGTGTCCAGATGCTCGTCCTCCTTCACGTCCTATTCATCCCCAACTAAGATATCCTCTTACTTGGGATTTTGAGGATCATCTTCCACGGGCTTTTTGCCCTTGTCGTTGGCGGAGACCATAGTGCCTCTAAACTTGAGAGTATTTCCTGATAGAAACATATCGAGACAAAAACACGACGAGAACACGATATACGAACCTCGGGGGATCCGGGAGGTTATATATTATGAAGTTTTACTGCATAAGGAGGTACTATGCGAAAACGGGGCGGAGACGGACTCCAGGGGGATCACACCCCCTGGTGGCGCGACCAGCTGGGGCCCGTGCCACTGGTGGGTGTGGCCCACCCGGGCTCCGTTTCCCCCTCTGTTTCGTCTCGTAACCTTCCATATGTAATAAAAACATAAAAAAATATAAAGAGATAAGTTTTTCGCGAACCTTTGATTTCCAGCTCTTTTACCTATTCAAAGACGGACTGTGCAAATTCCTTCTCCCCAACACTTGAAAATTCATTTCATACAAAGATGCACACAATCTTTATTAGCAACATTAGTGTATGCAAAAACAGTAAACCTTTAGGTTCAAACTTCAACTGAAATCCATCAAAACAAAAGCTACTTTAGCAACTCCTTTCAAAACCCCAAAAAGAATTTAAAAGGAAGTCGATTTAAGAGGCAAATGCAAATGAAGACAGAAATTTGTCAAAACAGACCAGCAGGTATAGATTGATTTTTTCGAAAACTTCTGTTGCTCAAATTAAAAAGTGCAAAACTAATGAAAGTTGGACAACAACTTTGGGCACAAGCACGGAAAATTACAGCGCTATCCGAAATACTGAGCTCCTTCACGAATTTTTACAATACAGCACAAAAATCTGTCCCAGGACAGCAACTTTTCACAACTCCTCTACTTCTCAAAAGTGGTTGATCTTGACACAAAAACCAATCAAAAAAAGATAAGGAGCAGTTATCACAGAGGTAATAACTTCCAAGACTCAAAGAAACAAAGACCCAAAGCAAACTAAAATGGGTTGTCTCCCAAAAGCTCTTTCTCTATAGCCATTAAGATGGGCTTGATAATTTTAATGATGCTCATATAGGATATATGGATTTGAAGTGAAAGAGATCATCAAGAAGAAAATATCCAACACATTTGAGTCTAACCCACTTTCTATGCAAGGGCGTTTCATGAGAAAACAAATTATTGAAACAAAAGCCCACTAGCATAGGGAGACAAAACAAATGCAATTTCAAAGCTTTCAACATAAAGCGGGGAAACTTAATACTATTGAGATGCATGAAACCATGTTTCCCTCTCTCATAATAACTTTCAGTAGCACTTTGAATAAAGTTGACAATATAACTGTCACAAGGAACAACTTTATCAGAATGAGCATACTTACAATCATCAAAAAGAGGTCTAAGGTCATAAACTGGATCAATAGAAGCAAGTTGTTCAACCCTAAAATCTTCATTAGGCAAATTATTGTCATAAGGAGCTTTAGAAAATTTGGAAAAGTTTAACTCATAAGTTTATCCTTTTTACAATCTATACTAGCTCCACAAGTGTTTAGAAAGGGTCTACCAAAAATGACAGGACAAGTTTTACTAGCTTCAGAACCAAGCACTAGAAAATCAACATGATATTTAATCTTACCACAAAGAACCTCCACATATCTTACAATGCCAATTGGACAGACTGTCTCTCTATTGGCAAGGTGAATAACCACATCAATGTCCTCAAGTTCACAAGGACCAATTTCATGCATAATTTCTATGCAAAGCTCATAAGTAATAGCACTAGAACTAGCACCAATATCACATAAACCATAATAGCAATGATCACCAATTCTAACAAAAAGCATAGGGACACTAGTTTTCCTAGCTTTACTAGGATGAGAGACAATATTAGAAGCGTCTTCACAGAATACAATGTGCTCATCTTCTATATTTTTAGTGACAAGATCTTTCACAATGGCTACTACAGGTTCAATGTTTATTTGCTCATCAGGTTCCACAGTTTTCTTTGTACTTTTGCTAACCACATTAGCTATAATAAAATGTTCCTTTACCTGAGCAGGAAAAGGGATTTTCTCAATATAAGGTTTAGGAAAAATAGGATCAACGGTACAAACTTCAGTGCTTCTAACAGGAGCATGATTAACAATATATTTATAAGGTGCATGGTACTTGTTCCACTTATTTTTAGGAATTTCTATATAAGAGGCAAAGGCCTTAAAGCAATTGGCAATATTTTGAGAATCAAGACCATACTCAGTAATAATATCATGAAAGTCATCAGTTCCCATAAAATATTTAATGCATTCATAATCATAATTTATACCTGACTTTCTTCCTTTGTCATTCTCCCATGCTTCAGTGTTCTCTTGAATACGATCTAGAGGATCCCATTAGCTTCTTCCTTCATGCGTGTGAATGATCCAGCACAAGAAGCATCTAATAAATCCTCATCATGAAGAGAAAGCCTTGCATAAAAGTTATTAATAATAATATTGTTAGGGAGTTCATGAATCGGACATTTAAGCATTAGTAACTTAAATCTCCCCCAAGCTTGGGTTTTACTCTCTCCATCACGAGGACAAAAGTTATATATTTGATTCCTATCCTTATGAATCTCACTAGGAGGATAGAATTTAGAGTAAAATAGAGGTACAATTTCCTCCCATTCCATGGATTGTCCATTCTTCAGCAGCTTATACCATTCTTTAGCTCTTCCTTTCAATGATATAGAGAGTAACTTCTTCTTAACCTGTTCGGTTGTGATACCTGCACACTTAAACAATCCGCATAATTCATGGATAAAAAGCAAGTGATCACCAGGATGGACAGTTCCATCCCCAAAATAATAATAATCCATAACACGATCAATAATTCTTGTAGGTATCTTAAAAGGATCTATCTCAATAGGTGGTGGTTCATATACTACCCTAACAGTGGTAGTAGTTTTCCCAAATAGGAAATCAAGTGTGTTATCCATATTGGAAACAAAGTAACAAACAGAAATAAAAAGCAATACTCACAGTAGAAGTTTCCTTTACCAGTTCCACTCTTACATAGCGCTTCACTCCCCGGCAATGGCACCAAAAATAGTCTTGATAACCCAAAAGTATAGGGGGTGTATCGTAGTACTTTTGATAAATAGGAGTGTTGATCCCAACGAGGAGCAGAAGGTGTTGACTAGTGGTTTGGAGCAGGAAATCTCTGTAAATACTTAGCAAACGGATTTTTAGTTTTTTTTTGATAAAGCAAGGAAATAAAGTGCAAGTAAATAAAGACATCAAATAATTGCAGCAAGTGGCTCAATCCTTTCTTAGCAATGGACAAGCCGGTGGTAATACTTATGAGGACCAAATGTTCTCGAGGACACATGGGAATACTGTCAAGTGCTTTCATTTCATATAGCTGATTAATCTTCTTTGGTTTTATAAGTGTTGTGTGGGTGAACCTGTGCTAATGTACCAACCTTACTTGGACTAATACATACTTATTAAAACCCTTGCAAGCATCCGCAACTACAAGAAAGTAATTAAGATAAAAACCTAACCACAACCTTAAACTCCGAGATCCTACACTCCCTTGTGCAAAGGTTTCCTAATGGTGGTTTAGGTTTCTGTCACTCTGGCAACCCCATAATTAGTAGCCAAGTACACAATGCATTCTCCTAGGCCCATAAATGATGAAGTATCATGTAGTCGACGTTCACATGACACCACTAGAATAATAGCACCATAACTTAAATATTAAACCATTGAATAATACCTCAACACAATTCCACTACTAACAACATGACTTCTCCCATGTCCTCGGGAACTAAACGAACTACTCACGAGACATCATATGGATCAAGATAAGAGATGATATAATGATGGATAACAATCTGAACATAAACAATAATTCATTGGTTCCACTCACAAGCATCTACTACAATAGTAATTAACACCGGGAAAGTTTCCCCTAAGAACTATGCAAGATTCAACACAATTATTACAGCGGGATGGAGTGGTGATGATGGTGCTGGTGGAGATGGTGTTCTGGATGATGATCCCGATGAAGTCTAGCTTTATGACGATGTTGATGGCGACGATCTCCCCTCTTCGAGAAGTAATTTATGTTGGAGATATGCCCTAGAGGCAATAATAAAAGTGGTTATTATTATATATTTGTGTTTATGATAAATGTTTACATTCATGCTATAATGGTATTAACCGGAAACATTAATACTTGTGTGATTTGTAAACTAAATTAGAGTCCCTGGTAAAGCCTCTTTATAATACTAGCTTGTTGATTAATAGATGATCGTGGTTTCTCGATCATGAACATTGAGATGTTATTAATAACAAGATCATATCATTAGGAGAATGGTATGATGGACATACTCTTATAGATAAGCGTAGCATTAAGATCAAGTCATTTCAATAGTTCGTTTGCTATAAGCTTTCTGATACATAGTAACCTAATTCCTTCGACCATGAGATCATGTTAATCACCATCACCGGAAGGATGCTTTGATGACATCAAACACCACACCGTAACTGGGTGGCTATAAAGGTGCCATTGAGTGTTCGGAAAGTATGGGTTGAGGCACATGGATCAAGAGTGGGATTTGTCCATCCATATGACGGATAGATATACTCTGGGCCCTCTCGGTGGAATGTCATCCAATTAGCTTGCAAGCATGTGACTGGCTCACAAGGGATCACATATCACGGGAATGAGAAAATAGTACTTATCGGTAACGAGGTTGAACTAGGTATGCAGAGATACCAACGATCAAAACCTCGGATAAGTAAACTATCATGAGACAAAGGGAAATTGGTATCGTATGTAAGTGGTTCATTCGATCGCAAAGTAATAGTAGAAATATGTGGGATCCATATGAATTTCCATATTCCTCTATTGGTTATTGATCGGAGAAGTGTCTTGGTCATGTCCGCATAATTCACGAACCGTAGGGAGACACACTTAAGGATTCGATGTTGTTTAGTAGATATGGAATGTTAGTAGGGATACCGAATGTTGTTCGGAGTCTCAGATGGGATCCGGGATATCACGAGGAGATCCGGAATGGTCCGGAGAATAAGATTCATATAAGGAAACTCCTATTTCGGAGTTCGGGAAAGTTTCTGATGTTTTCATCGGAGAGGTTCTAGAAGGGTCTAGAAGGTTCACCGGTCCGGAAGGAGAATGGTGCATGAATGTGTCATGGGTAAGTGGAATGATTGGATCATATCCTAGGTCACATGATGTGTGCATTTGTAAGAGAGAATTAAATCTCTAAATTGAAAGTCAAAAGGGAGTTTGAAAAGTCAAACTGGAACAATGGTTTCCTAGTGGGAGAAGAAACAAGTCCTTCTCTCAATCCAACTTGGGTTTGGGTTTGGATTCAAACCCACCCCTCCCAAGGCTGCCCTCTCTCATAAATAGAGGGGGAGGGTTGCCCCAAAGCATACAAGCCCTATCCCCTCTCCCCGCACACGAGCCGTCGCCGCCTCGCGCCGCCGCCCTAGCCGCCGCCGACACCTCCTCCTCCCGGACTTCTAAACCCTAGATCTCCGCGAAACCCTAATCCACCATAACTCGCACCGGCTTAGGCGAAGCCCTGCGGGATCTTCCCTCTACTTCCGACACCACGCCGTCATGCTGCCGGAATCGCGAGGGGAGAACTACAACCTCCGCTGCCTGCTGGAACAAGGGAGAGAAAGGTCTTCATCGAGTATCAAACGTGTGACCGACTGCGGAAGCACTGCCGGAACGCAGTGCCGGAAGGATTGTCTACGCGATCTTGAGATCGACAAGTGTACGACTACATCACCCACGAGAATCTGCTCTCATTAACCACTTTGGAATCTTCGAGGGTGAGTGCTTCTATCGACTCGTTGCTACAATCTAGTAGATAGATCTTGGCTTGTTTGTGTGCATTCGGTAGAAATATTTTGTTTTCCATGCTATGAACCCCTACAGTGGTATCAGAGCCGTGTCTATATGTAGATATGTTGCACGAGTAGAACACAATGGTCATTGTGGGCGGTGGTGCTTTTATTATCAATTGATTTTTGTGTACTTTGCATCTTGCGGTATGATGGGATGAAGCGGCCCGGGCTAACCATACATGACATTGTTCATGAGACTTGCTCCATGCTCAACATGCAACTTGTATTGCATAAGTGGCTTTGCGGGTGTCTGTCTCTCCCATCATAGTATAGATTCAATTTACAACGGGCACTTGATAGTTCAAACATCAATGTTGTGGTTCTTGTTCGTAAGTTAGAACGACACTTATTGAAAGCCCCAAACCACGTAAAATATGCAAAGAAAATTAGAGGCGTCTAACTTTGTTTTGCAGGGGTGTGCTGTGATGTGATATGGCCATGATTGTGATTATATATGATGTATGCAATGTTCCTTATTGTAAGTTGGCAACCGGCAGGAGCCATATGGTTGTCTTTTAAATTCCGTTAAGACCTGCGTGTCTATTCAAAGTACTTGTAATAGTTGAAGCTGGTGCACGACAACCATGAAACGGCGCCATTGACCTTGACGCCATACCGGTGATGATGGAGATCATGTTTGTGCTTGAAGATGGAGATCGGAAGCACAAGAAGAAAGGCCATATCATATCACATATTATGAATTGCATGTGATGTTAATCCTTTATGCATCTTGTATTGCTTAGTTTGCGATGGTAGCATTATAAGATGATCCCTCAAACACAAAATTTCAAGTTTTAAAGTGTTCATCCTAAGTAAGCATCGTTGCTAAAGCTCGTTGTTTCGAAGCACCACGTGATGATCGGGTGTGTTAGATTCTGCGAGTGTATACAACGTGAGCAAGCCAGATTTGCTCATGCGGAAGCTAAGGTTTGATCTTGACGAGCCTAGAATGTATATACATGGTCTCGGAACATAGATCACCGAAAGGTAAAGCATGAATCATATAGTAGATATGATGAACATGTTGATTGTTCGCCATTGAAGCTACATCAACTCTCGTGATGATCGGTTTTGATATGGTGGATTTGGTTCGTGTGATCACTAAAACAATTTGAGGGATATTGTTTTGAGTGGGAGTTCACCTAGATTAATTTAACTATTAATTAGAACTCAATTTGTCATAAACTTAGTCTAAACTATTGCAAATATGTTGTAGATCAATGGCGGCCCCTACCATCAATTTTAATGCGTTCCTAGAGAAAGAAAAGTTGAAAAACAATGGAAGCAACTTCGCGGATTGGTTCCGCAATTTGAGGATTGTCCTCAATGCTGGTAATTTGACCTATGTGCTGGATGCACCGCTGGGTGACCCGCCTGCAGCTAATGCTACCGATGAGGTAAAGAATGTTTTCCTCGCTCGGAAGAATCAGTACTCCACAGTTCAGTGTGCTATCTTGTATGGTTTGGAATCGGAGCTTCAGAAAAGGTTTGAGAATCATGACCCACATGATATTATCCGTGAACTCAAAATGATATTGGAGGCTCACGCGACAGTTGAGAGTTATGAGGCTTCTGAAAAGTTCTTTAACTGCAAGATGGAAGAGGGCAGCTCCACAAGGAGCACGCGTGCTTAAGATGTCTGGGCACGCAAGCAAGCTTCAAAGCTTGGGAATAGTGATTCCTAATGCTTTGGGGATTCACCATGTCCTCCAATCACTACCACCAAGTTACAAGAACTTTGTGATGAACTACAATATGCAAAACATGGACAACTCGTTGCCAGAACTCTTCTCCATGTTGAAATCTGCAGAAGTGGAGATCAAGAAAGAGCACCAAGTGTTGTTGGTCAATAAGACCACCAAATTCAAGAAGCAAGGCAAGTCTAAGAAAAAGGGAAACTTCAAGAAGGGCGGTAAGAAAGTTACCGCGCCGGCGAAGAAGACCAATGCTGGGCCTAAGCCTGATACTGAGTGCTTTTACTGCAAGGGAGAAGGTCACTGGAAGCGGAATTTCCCAAAGTACTTGGCGGATTTGAAGAACGGCAACATCAAGAAGAAAGGTATATCCGATATACATGTTATTGATGTGTATCTCACTAGTACTCGTAGTAGTGCACAGGTATTTGATATTGGTTCGGTTTCTCATATTTGTAACTCAAACAGTAATGCGTAATACGGAAGCTAGCGAAGAACGAGGTGATGATGCGCGTTGGAAATGGATCAAAGGTTGATGTGATCGCGGTCGGCACACTACCTCTTCATCTACCATCAGGATTAGTTTTACACTTAAATAATTGTTATTTGGTTCCTGCGTTGAGCATGAACATTATATCTGGATCATGTTTATTGCGAGACGGTTACTTGTTTAAGTCCGAGAATAATGGTTGTTCGATTTATATGAGTAATATGTTCTATGCACATGCACCTTTGATAGATGGTCTATTTTTATTGAATCTCGATTGTGGAAATACACACATTAATAACATTGAAGCTAAATGTTTGAAATTGAGCGATAACTCAACCTATATGTGGCACTGTCGTCTTGGTCACATTGGAGTGAAGCGTATGAAGAAACTCCATTCCGATGGACTTATTGAATCACTTGATTTCGAATCACTTGATTTCGAATCACTTGAAAGATGTGAAGCATGTCTGATGGGTAAAATGACTAAGACTCCATTTTCTAGTATGATGGAGCGAGCTACGGACTTATTGGAAATTATACATACCGATGTGTGTGGCCCAATGAGTGTAGCATCGCGCGGTGGTTATCGTTATGTTCTTACCTTCACGGATGACTTGAGTAGATATGGGTATATCTATTTCATGAAACATAAGTCCGAAACTTTCGAGAAGTTTAAGGAATTTTAGAGTGAGGTAGAGAATCAATGTAACAATAAGATTAAATTTCTACGATCTGATCGTGGAGGTGAATATCTAAGTTACTATTTTGGAGAGCATTTGAACAAATGCGGAATACTTTCACAATTGACACCGCCAGGAACACCACAGCGTAATGGTGTGTCCGAACGTCGTAATCGAACTCTCTTAGATATGGTTCATTCTATGATGTCACATACAGATTTACCGCTATCGTTTTGGGGTTATGCATTAGAAACAGCCGCATTCACTTTAAATAGGGCACCATCTAAATCCGTTGAAACGACACCATATGAATTGTGGTTTGGGAAGAAACCTAAATTGTCGTTTCTTAAAGTTTGGGGTTGCGAAGCTTATGTAAAGAAGTTACAGCCAGACAAGCTTGAACCCAAAGCGGAAAAATGCATCTTCATACGACACTCGAAGGAAACTATTGGGTATTCCTTCTATCATAGATCCGAGGGCAAAATCTTCGTTGCCAAGAATGATCCTTTCTAGAGAAGGAGTTTCTCATGAAAGAAGTGACTAGAAGGAAAGTAGAACTCGACGAGGTTGTTGAACCTTCTCTCGAACTTGCGAGTAGCGCAACACCGGAAGTAGTTCCTGTGGTGCCTGCACCAATAAGATAGGAAGCTAATGATGTTGATCATGAAACTTTAGTTGAAGTTACTACGGAACCTCGCAGGTCAATGAGAACTCGTACCACTCCTGATTGGTATGATCCCGTTATGAGTGTCATGTTGGTGGACAACACCGATGACCCTGCGACATATGAGGAAGCGTTGATGAGCCTAGATTCCAATAAATGGCAAGAATCCATGAAATCCGAGATTGGATCCATGTATGAAAACCAAGTATGGACTTTGGTGGACGTACCGGATGGCCGGAAGGCTGTCGATAACAAATGCATTTTCAAGAAGAAAACAAATGCTGATGGTAATGTTACTGTCTATAAGGCTCGACTTGTCTCAAAAGGGTTTCGACAAATTCAAGGAGTTGACTACGATGGGACTTTCTCACCAGTAGCGAAGCTAAAATCTGTGAGGATTATGTTAGCAATCGCTGCATATTATGATTTTGAGATATGGCAGATGGATGTCAAAACGACGTTCCTCAATGGAGAAATTGATGAAGAGTTGTATATGATGCAACCCAAAGGTTTTTTCGATCCTAAAGATGCTAACAAGGTATGCAAACTTCAACGATCCATATATGGATTGAAGCAAGCATCCCGAAGTTGGAATCAACGTTTTGATAAGGTAATCAAAAGTTTTGGTTTTATACAAACTTATGGAGAAGCTTGTATTTACAAGAAAGTGAGTGGGAGCTCTGTAGCATTCTTAATACTATATGTAGATGACATATTGTTGATTGGGAATGATATAGACCTTCTTAATAGTGTCAAGGATTATTTGAATAATAGTTTTTAAATGAAAGATCTTGGCGAAGCAGCTTACATATTAGGCATAAAGATTTATAGAGATAGATCAAGGCGCTTAATATCATTGTCACAAAGTACATAGTTGGACAAAGTTCTAAAGAGGTTTGGAATGGAAGATAGCAAGAAAGGGTTCTTGCCCATGTTGCCCAATACGACCTTGAGTAAAACTCAAAGTCCTGCAACGGCAGAAGATAGAGAAAGGATGAGTAAGACTCCCTATGCCTCAGCCATAGGATCTCTAATGTATGCCATTCTATGTACTAGACCTGACATTGCATATGTTGTTAGTTTGACTAGCAGATATCAAAGTGATACATGAGTGGATCATTGGACAGCGGTCAAAAACATCCTTAAGTACTTGAGAAGAACTAAGGATATGGTTCTTTCTTATGGAGGTGATGAACAACTCATTGTTAATGGTTACACCGATGCTAGTTGGAACACCGATCCGGATGATTCTAAATCTCAATCTGGATACGTATGTACTTTGAATGGTGCAGCAGTTAGCTGGAGGAGTGCAAAGCAAAGCGTTGTGGCGAGATCTTCAACTGAATTGGAATACATAGCTGCTTCAGAGGCTTCACAAGAGGCGATGAAGGAGTTCATTATAGAGCTTGGTGTGGTTCCAAGTGCGCTGGACCCAATGTATATCTACTGTGATAACATAGGCGCCATAGCCAATGCGCAAGAACCAAGGTCACACAAGAAGCTGAAGCACATCAAGCTACGTTTTCACGCTATTCGAGAGCATGTCCAAGATGGTGACATAAAGATTTACAAAGTACACACAAATCTGAATGTGTCGGATCCGTTGACTAAACCTCTCCCGAGGGCAAAACATGACCAGCACCAAACCGCCATGGGTGTTCGGTATATTACCATGTAATCTAGATTAGTTGACTCTAGTGCAAGTGGGAGACTATTGGAGATATGCCCTAGAGGCAATAATAAAAGTGGTTATTATTATATCTATGTGTTTATGTTAAATGTTTACATTCATGCTATAATGGTATTAACCGGAAACATTAATACTTGTGTGATTTGTAAACTAAATTAGAGTCCCCGGTAAAGCCTCTTTATAATACTATCTTGCTGATTAATAGATGATTGTGGTTTCTCGATCATGAACATTGATATGTTATTAATAACAAGATCATATCATTAGGAGAATGGTATGATGGACATACTCCTATAGATAAGTGTAGCATTAAGATCAAGTCATTTCAATAGTTCGTTTGCTATAAGCTTTCTGATACATAGTAACCTAATTCCTTCGACCATGAGATCATGTTAATAACCATCACCGGAAGGATGCTTTGATGACATCAAACACCACACCGTAACTGGGTGGCTATAAAGGTGGCATTGAGTGTTCGGAAAGTATGGGTTGAGGCACATGGATCAAGAGTGGCATTTGTCCATCCATATGACGGATAGATATACTCTAGGCCCTCTCGGTGGAATGTCATCCAATTAGCTTGCAAGCATGTGAATGGCTCACAAGGATCATATCACGAGAAAAGAGTACTTAGATATGAGGTTGAACTAGGTATGAGATCGAGATCAAAACCGGATAAGTAAACTATTGTGAGACAAAGGAAATTGGTATCGTATGTAAGTGGTTCATTCGATCGCAAAGTAATATGTGGGAGCCATATGAATATCCAGATTCCTCTATTGGTTATTGATCTTGGTCATCATGTCCGCATAATTCACGAACCGAGACACACTTAAGGATTGATCTTTGAATGTTGTTCGAGTAGGGATCTTTGAATGTGTCGGATGGGATCCGGGATATCATGAGGAGATCCGGAATGGTCCGGAGAATAAGATTCATATAAGGAAAGTCCTATTTCGGAGTTCGGAAAAGTTTCCGATGTTTTCATCGGAGAGGTTCTAGAAGGGTCTAGAAGGTTCACCGGTCCAGAAGGAGAATGGTCCATGAATGTTTCATGGGTAAGTGGAATGATTGGATCATATCCTAGGTCACATGGTGTGTGCATTTGTAAGAGAGAATTAAAGCTGTAAATTGAAAGTGAAACGGGAGTTTGAAAAGTCAAACTGGAACAATGGTTTCCTAGTGGGAGAAGAAACAAGTCCTTCTCTCAATCCAACTTGGGTTTGGGTTTGGATTCAAACCCACCCCTCCCAAGGCTGCCCCCCTCTCATAAATAGAGGGGAGGGCTGCACCAAAGCATACAAGCCCTAGCCCCTCTCCCTTTGCACACGCCGGCGCCGCCGCCGCCCAAGCCTCCCGCTCAACGCCTGGTCCATCGCCGCCACCCTAGCCGCCGACACCTCCTCCTCCTCCCGACTTCTAAACCCTAGATCTCGAAACCCTAATCCACCATAACTACGCATGGCTTAGGCCCTCCCCCGGATCTTCCCTCTACTTGAGAGCGTCGTCGTCTTAGGAATCACAGGGAGAACTACAACCTGCCTCTTTGGAACAAGGAGAGGAAGGTCTTCATCGAACATGTCATGACTACATCACCCACGAGAATATGCTCCCGTTAACCGCTTTGGAATCTTTGAGGGTGAGTGCTTCTATCGACTCGTTGCTACAATCTAGTAGATAGATCTTGGCTTCTTTGTGTGCATGCGGTAGAATTTTTTGTTTTCCATGCTACGAACCCCTACAATTTCCCAGGCAGAAATCTGTCTGTCGGAGAGCTCTTTCTCTCTTGGTAGTTTCCGCCCCGTAGAGGCGGCGGAATATTTATCTGGTCGCCCCTTTGACTTTACGGTTTTGAGGAGAAGATATAGGCGAGAGG
Organism: Avena longiglumis; assembly: GCA_030063025.1. Lineage (NCBI taxonomy): Eukaryota > Viridiplantae > Streptophyta > Magnoliopsida > Poales > Poaceae > Avena > Avena longiglumis. The sequence continues at coordinate 463,849,928 of CP125974.1, forward strand.
TCGGAGCCAGAGGTAGGCCAGGGTGGCCACACCCCCTATAGGTGCGGCCTAAGGTGGCTCGCGCCTGGGGGGGGTGAAGGGGTTCATAGCATGGAAAACAAAAAATTACTACCGCATGCACACAAACAAGCCAAGATCTATCTACTAGATTGTAGCAATGAGTTGATTAGAGTACTCACCCTCGAAGATTCCAAAGCGGTTAACGAGAGCAGATTCTCGTGGGTGATGTAATCGTACACTTGCCAATCTCAAGATCGCGTAGACGATCCTTCCGGCGCTGCATTCCGGCAGCGCTTACATAGTCGGTCACACGTTCGATACTCGATGAAGACCTTCCTCTCCCTTGTTCCAGCAGGCAGCGGAGGTTGTAGTTCTCCCCTCGCGATTCTGGCAGCACGACGACGTGGTGTCAGAAGTAGAGGGAAAATCCTGCAGGGCTTCGCCTAAGCCAGAGCAGGTTATGGTGGATCTAGGGTTTCCGGCAATCTAGAGTTTAGAGGGCCGGAGAGGAGGAGGCGTGACCAGCGGCGGCTAGGGTGGCAATGGTGAGCCGGCGACGCGGCTAGGTGGGGAGGGGCTGGTGTTGTGTGGCATTGGGGGACCCCTCCCCTCTATTTATGAGAGGGAGGGAAGCTTGAGAGAGGGGAGTTTGAATCCTTCGCCAACTACCTCTCCTTGTTGGCTTGTGGTGAAGGGAAAGAAGGATTCTTTCCTTCCTCCACCAGGACACATTGTCCCAGTTTGACTTTTCAAACTTGCCTTCTGACTTTTACTTTGGAGCTTGATTTCTTTCTTGCTAATGCCCAACCAAGTGACCTAGGACATGATCCAATCATTCCACTTATCCATGACACATTCATTTTCCCTTCCCCTTCCGGTCCGGTGAACCTTCTATACCCTTCTATAACCTCTCCGATGAAATCATCGGAATCATTCCCGAACTCCGGAATTGGACTTTCCTTATATGAATCTTATTCTCCGGACCATTCTGGATCTCCTCGTGATATCTCGGATCCCATCTGAGACTCCGAACAACATTCGGTTTCCCTACTTACATTCCATATATACTAAACAACATCGAATCCTTAAGTGTGTCTCCCTACGGTTCATGAATTACGAGGACATGACCGAGACACTTCTCCGATCAATAACCAATAGAGGAATCTGGAAATTCATATGGCTCCCACATATTTCTATGATTACTTTGCGATCGAATGAACCACTTACATACGATACCAATTTCCCTTTGTCTCGCGATAGTTTACTTATCCGAGGTTTGATCGTCGGTATGTCTGCATACCTAGTTCAACCTCGTTACCGATAAGTACTTTTTTCTCGTTCCTGTGATATGTGATCCCTTGTGAGCCAGTCACATGCTTGCAAGATAATTGGATGACATTCCACCTAGAGGGCCCAGAGTATATCTATCCGTCATATGGATTGACAAATCCCACTCTTGATCCATGTGCCTCAACACATACTTTCCGAACACTCAATGCCACCTTTATAGCCACCCAATTACGGTGTGGTGTTTGATGTCATCAAAGCATCCATCCGGTGATGGTGATTAGCATGATCTCATGGTCAAAGGATTTAGGTTACTATGTATCTGAAAGCTTATAGCAACTGAACTATATTAAATGACTTGATCTTTATGCTATGCTTAACTATAGGAGTATGTCCATCACACCATTCTCCTAATGATATGATCTTGTTGTTAATAACATCTCAATGTTCATGATCAGGAAACCATGATCATATATTAACCAACAAGCTAGTTTAACACGAGGCTTTACTAGGGACTCTGTTATGTTTACAAATTAAACAAGTATTAATGTTTCCGGTTAATACAATTATAGCATGGTATATAAACATTTATCATAAGCGTGAAGATATGATAATAACCTCTTTATTATTGCCTCTTGGGCATATCTCCAACAGTCTCCCACTCTTACTAGAGACAATAATCTAGTTTCAAATCTTTGTGTATTCAACACCTATGGCTTTCGGATGTTGTATTTACATGATTTCTAGTGGTCAACTGATCTTCGGATCCGACTCTTTCAGGTCCATGTGTAATTGCATGTCTTTGCGTCTCTACGCATCACTCATTCTCTAATGAGATGGCTTTGTATAAATTTGGTCCTTTGGTGAGACCTTTGGTTCCTTGGGGTTAAAACATGTTGATAATATTGTCGTACAATATATCTCCATGGTACTATCCCGCTGTGAACCACACCTAGTTTGATAACAAACTATTTAACACAAATGCCCTCTTTTGATGCTATAACAGTCATATACTTAGCCTTTTGTTGTAGTATCTGTCATAATGTCATAACTTTGTAACTCATCCAAATCCATTATGGAACTTACTTTCCATTATACTGTGACACCCTTAGTTTAGATTGAGATAAACTTAATTTGTACTTTGTGAAACTAGTATCAATGTAGTACTTTTACAATGAACTAATCAACTATTTGTCACGTCTAGAAAAATAATATATTCTTAGTTCTTCCAAAAGATCATAAGAATATCCTTACTATCGTCGAATGATCATCTTATGAATCATTCTGGTATATGCTCATAACATTTAGAGCATAGGACATATTTGGATTTGTAAATATCACAGTATGATTGATATAAATACTCTTTATGATTTCATACATCAAGTATCAATCTATACTTGAATCTTTGTTTCACTTACCAAGTGTCGATACACTTGAATTTTGATTTAATCCTTTTTGTGTGGCAAGAACCTTTCTTGTCATTTCCATATTGAACTCATTCAATATCTCATCTATGTACATTTGTCACAACCATATTAGCGTCTCAATCTATCTATATAGATATTGATGCCAAATATCCGGGTTTTGCCTAAGTCTTTCATCGAGATGAAATTATTAACATGTGTTAATAAAATATAAACCATTTCCAATCAACAATATGTCTTCCACATAATGTATTAGAAATATGTCTTAGTGCTCCCACTTAATTTCTTGCAGATGCAAGCATCTTCATCGTCTCTGATGAATTTAAACTCTTTTAACAGTTTCATCATGGTGAAGATTTCAACTCCGCGATGATCACTTCAACCATTGTAGTTTGCATACGCTTTTAACATCCTTTGAATTAATAAAACCCTATGGACCGTGTCATGTACACGTCCTAGGTAACAATTCTATCAGAAGAACTTGTTTTGTTTATTCAACTACCACATAACAAAATTATATGTAGTGGTTGCTACATTAATCCGTCTAGACTAAACATCGCTATGAAAGATCAAATCTTGTCATAGTCAACCTTTGAACATTGTTGTGAACTCTTTCCCAACATGTCGATTATTTCATAGATGTGAAACATTCATGTATATTTCTTTATAGATCCAAACACGAATGTAAGGTTTTACACCTTTCTAGAGGGTCTTTCAAGTTCAAAGCCTGATTTCTCGTGTATGGAATTATCACTGATTTTATGGCTCCAAGCCATTCGACGGAGTCAGGGCCCATCATCGCTTCTTTGCATGTATTCGGTTCATTATTGTCAAATAATGATTCAAGCCTCAAATCTTGGTATTTGATTGTTTATCCGACCTACTTGGTTCAATAGGAACTTAGACTTTCATGACCACAACCTTTGAGGCACGTGAGCCATGAGCATTGTTGCTGACTCCAGAACACTTTCCGGCGCTTTGCAACTTTGCACATATAGCTAAGGTTCTTTTAACCTTATCAAACTTCTATTGTCCTCCCACTTAACTTTTCACGAAAAATTCCTTTCTCAAAGAAACTTGACGTTCTAAGCGACAAACATTTTTGTATTTGGTGTTATGGAGGAATACTCAACGATTATTCGAAATAACATACAAAGATATGTTCATCCGATTTTGGTTGCAAACATCTTTCTTATGCATAGCATACCAATGTCTAAGAAAGGACAACTTGGGTTTTATCCCAAACCATAACTTTATATGGTGTCATTTCAACGGATTATGATGGAGCTCTTTTCAGTGGAAAGCGGTAGTCTCTAAAGCTTTAATCTTTAAAATATAATGGCAGTTTTATAAATTACACCTTTGATCTTACCATGTCAAACAAGGTTTCAGTACATATCTCGAACGCTCCATACTCTTATGGTGTTTCGGGAAATGCAAATCCACGAGACGATTCTATCATGCTAAACTTGTTTGACATGGTAAGATCAAAGGTGTAATTTATAAAAGCGATGGATTTCAACTTATTGTCTCTAGTAAGAGTGGGAGACTGCTGGAGAGTGGTGAAAGGATCGTATGGGCATCTAGAGGGGGGGGGTGAATAGGTGCTACTTCAAATTTTCTTCTTTTTCAAATTAAGGTTTGCCAATAAGGTAATTTCTCTAGATAATGAAACTATGGTGAATTTACCTATCTGACAATTATGCAAGAGCTACCACAACACAAAGTAGTAACAAGTAAGTAAGGTGCGGTAATGGATAGAAGTAACCGAAAAGTGGACGCGGAGACACAAGGATTTGTTTCCCGTAGTTCCTTCCTTTTGAGGGGAAGTACGTCTACGTTTGGAGAGGGGGTGGTTTCAAACCACCAACGCCACGAGAGGCCTCCCTTGTTCTCCGATGAATCTCACCCCAACGGGATCGATTCACCTTCCACTATATCGGCAACCTTCAAGGTGGAAGCCAGCACCGTTACAAGTTTGGGGCACACATCCACAACTTAATCGGAGGCTCCCAAATACAAGCAAGCTGTCAAAGCAATCAAATACAAGCTTGTAAGAACAAAAACAAGAACTAGGGTTTCCAACAAAACACTAGAGCAAAGGGGCCCTCAATTAAATGAGGGGGAAATGAAGATCTCTTTTGGTGAAGTAGTAGATCGGGGACTCCTCCTTCGATTCCCCAAAGATCAAGAACTTTGGGTGGTGGGATGAGGAGATCTTGAAGATTTGGGTGGCTCCAATGGACTCCAATGGTGGGCAATGACTTTAATGTGCTGAGCAATTTGTCCCAAGGTAGGTGGAAGGGTATTTATACCCCTCCACAAAATATGGCCGTTGGAGCATTTAATGTCTTGGTAGTACTCAAGATTGTAGTACCGCTTGCAAGCGGTACTACCGGTCAAGTACCGGACCAGGTATCGGAGGTGCTCAAGATCTTTAGCAATCTTCAGTCTTAGGCGGTATCGTCCTTGCGGTACTACCCCCAAGCGGTAGTACCGGTCGTAGGCAGCGGTACTACCGGTTGGGGCGGTAGTACCGGTCCCAAGTACCGCTTGGTACTGACCAAAATGGAGAGGGGTGGGTGCTAGTCAGTATGCCACGGTACTGCCGAGCGGTACGACCGCCTCAAGCGGTAGTACCGCTTGTACCAAGCGGTACTACCAGTTGGACCGGTAGTGCCATTCCGTGGTAATGGGGGGTATTGACTAGCACACACCTTTATCTCCTTTGATCAGTGCCAACCGGTACTAGAACCGGTAGTACCGGTGTCAAGCGGTAGTACGGTTGTATTTCCGGTACTACCGGTTGACACAAAGGTTTTTTGCAAGGGGAATTGATATGCCATTAATTGTGCCTCCTCTTATCAATCCTGTGATAAACTTAGCACACAGTTAAAATGATAAGTGTATTGTTATCAAACATCAAAATCAGAGGGATAGGAAAATGCTCTTTCAATCTCCCCCTTTTTGGCAGCAAACTCCGCAAGTGTAGCTTCCTTGACAGCACCTTGAGTCATCCAGGTAATCTTCCGAGTGCGGCCAGTGTGAAAATGTGCAGTGGCATAAAACTGGCAGATAAGGAAGGGATCATAGTCTTGTTGAAACTCCATAATGGGGAACAAGCCAAGGCGAGAGCAGATTTCCTTAGCTTCAGCAAAGTAGTCAAGGTTCTTGTCAATGTGTCCCATGTCAATCCACTGCTGAGGCACCACCATCTGGATGTTGGTCAAAAGAACCTCATGATAAACACGCTCTTGGAAATCATCATAGAAGAGACTGTCTTCCCTTGCTTCGCTCCGGTTGCGGGAGTACGCATTTTCAATCCGGAGAGCCCTAAAATCTGACTCAGAGATATATGACAGTTTCTTTGGCCCAGATGGCCCAGAGCTGAGACTTTTGGTACGCCCAGTGGAAGGGGGGCGAGAGGGAGGGGCGCTGCCACGCCTAGCTGAGCACTTGGTAACCCCTTCACGACCCCCACGACCACCTCGAGTGGCAGGCAACTTGGAATGGTGTCTTGGCTGTGGCATAACTTCTTCCTCAGACTCCGTCTCTTCCTCAACAATCTCACGGTCAGACTTGGAGCGCTTGCGTGCACCCCGAGAACCACCTGCATCTGTGAAAGCACGAGGGAGGATAGCAAGGAGATAATGGCACAAGAATCACAAAGGCACAAACGAGAGAATCTACAATTTGGGCAGAAAAAAGTGGTCAGAGTGGACCGGTACTACCGGACCTGACGACCGGTAGTACCGCTTGCAAGCGGTAGTACCGGAACAAGTTCCGGTACTACCGGTTGAGCGGCACACACGCGTCAGATCTGATGGTAATGGCCCAACATGATGGCCTAAAACTGCACAATCGAGGATTCTACTCGGTATCAAGGAATCATATGGAAGTACAACCTTGTATATAGTCAATTTCTCCACAAATCTAAGCCAAAACCTAGATCTAATGGGGAAATCAAACGGGGAGAGAGAAAGGGCGGTTGTACCAGGATCCATGGCGGTGGAAAGGAGTGGGTACCCGCCAAGAGGCCGAATCCAAGGAGAATCCGGAGGGAGGAGGGCGCGGCAGGGCTCCGGTGGCGTCAAGATCTCCGGTGGCGGCTCAAGTCTGAGTGGAGGGCGTGGGAAATAATGAGGCACTGAGGGGTGCCTCTCCCCACGCGTCCAATATATACCTAGAAACCGTCAACCGGTAGTACCGGTGGCTGGTAGGACCGGACATGTGGGCGGTAGTACCGTTCCTGGAGTAGTTCTTCCAGGAGACGATCTGGGAACTTCCCAGGTCCGGTAGTACCGCTCGCACATCCGGTAGTACCGGTCCCATTTGATTCCAAAGCCAGGGATCAAGGATGATTCTTGTGCGGATAGAGAGAGGGTTTTCGTGAGGGAGTACGGAGGCTTGGGTTAAGATAAGTGAGCTGAGAAGCACATGCACTCTAAAAAATTGAAGAAACAAATAAATACCAAACTAGAGTGCATGAGACTAAGAACGATGATGACAATTCAAATAGAAGACAATCATGAGTGAAAACCAATTCAACTAGGTGACAAACACGAGTAAGCACATCAACCTCTCGACTGAGAGGGGTCGGTGGCCTAGGCCACCATATTTGAGTATACTCGGCTTGGCACCACGAAGATATATCTTGGGTCCATTACCGAAACTCATCATTGAGCTCACATATCACAAAATGATATTAAGAGGAATGATTTTGTTTACTTTGCGCATAATGGGGGGAGGGATAGTCCAATCAATTAGGACCGCACTCCCCCTATGTCCATGCCTACACCTAAACCTAACATGGGTCGAGTATTAGGTGAGAGTGCAAGATAATCAAGTCAAACTCCTTGAATCTACGATATTTAGTTCATTCCTCAAGTAGCAAAACCTTGCTTCATCAAGTGGCTTCGTGAAGATATCGGCAAGTTGATCTTTGGTTGATACATAGGATAGATCAATGTTACCTCTAGCAACATGATCTCTAATGAAGTGATGTCGAATCTCAATATGCTTTGTCCTTGTGTGATCCACCGAGTTGTATGCAATTTTGATGGCACTTTCATTGTCACATAGAAGAGGCACTTTGTCACAATGGACACCGTATTCCTTTAAAGTTTGCCTCGTCCATAGCCTTGAGTGCAAGCACTAGCAGCAGCAACATACTCGGCTTCGGCGGTGGAGAGATATATACAATTTTGCTTCTTAGAAGACCAACATACCAAGGACCTACCAAGGAATTGGCACGCCCCGCATGTTGATTTTCTATCATCCTTGTCTCCCGCCCAATCCGAATCCGTGTATCCACAAAGAGCGAATGTTGAGACTTGAGGGTACCAAAGACCATAAAATGGGGTATGAACTAAATATCGAAAGATTCTCTTGACCGCCATTAAATGGCTTTCCTTAGGAGACGCTTGATATCTTGCACACACACCTACACTGAACACAATATCGGGTCTAGATGCACAAAGGTAAAGCAAAGAACCAATCATAGACCGGTATACCTTTTGATCCACATCTTTACCATTTGGATTTTGTTCTAGATGAGTCTTTGTAGCCATGGGAGTAGGAGCTCCATTCAAATCTTGCATTTTGAATCTCTTGATCATATCTTGAGTATACTTGGCTTGGTTGAAGAATGTTCCTCCTCTAACTTGCTTGATCTCAAAGCCAAGAAATACCTTCAACTCCCCCATCAAAGACATCCGGAACCTACTAGTCATAAGCTTTGAGAATTCATCATTAAAACCTTTGTTAGATGAGCCAAAGATAATATCATCAACATATATTTGGCATACAAAAAGCTCCCCATTGACCCTCTTAGTAAAAAGAGTGGGATCAATTTTCCCAACCTCAAAGCCACGGTCAAACAATAACTCTCTAAGGTGCTCATACCACGTGCGTGGGGCTTGCTTGAGCCCATAGAGCGCCTTATCAAGTTTGTAGACATGGTTTGGGAAGTTGGGGTCCTCAAATCCTAGGGGTTGCTTAACATATACCAATTCATTTAAAGGACCATAAAGGAATGCACTTTCTACATCCATTTGTTGCAACTTAAAGTTATGATGTGCCGCATAAGCAAGAAGGATACGGATGGACTCAAGGCGATCCACGGGTGCATAAGTCTCTCCATAATCAATGCCTTCCATTTGAGAGTACCCTTGTGCAACCAATCTAGCCTTGTTCCTTACTATAATTCCATGCTCATCTTGATTGTTCTTGAATATCCACTTTGTTCCAATAACATTGCGACAATCTTTTGGCTTCTCAACTAACTTCCACACTTTGTTTCTCTCAAAGTTTTTGAGCTATTTGTGCATAGATTCTAACCAATCCGAATCTTCAAGAGCTTCCCACACTTTCTTTGGTTCAATCATGGAAATGTAAGCTTGATGTACACTGAACCTCTTCAATTGTGCTCTTGTGGAAATTCCTTTCCTTAGATCTCCAACAACATTTTGGAGGGTGTGGTCTCTTATTTCCAACATTCTTTCCTTTCTAGCTTCGCGATTAGCGTGGGTCTCCTCATTGTTTCTTGGGGGACCCTCTTCATCATTTTGATCCTCGTATTGACCATCAACTTGACCTTGATCATCATTGGATTCATCCTCTACATTGGGAGGCAAGGATTGACCTTGGTCTTGATCAAGTGCTCTTCTAGCATCAATTTGAGCTCGTCTCAAAACAGTTTGGATGGATCTTCCTTGACAAATTGACTTGGCACCACTTGACAACCCATCGAATGGACCAAGCTCCCTTTGAATAGAGTTCACACATTGATCACTATGTTGAGGGTCCACATCTTGTCTTTGGCTTGAGTCAATGTCCTCTTCGGTAGATGGAGCATGTTGAGGTTGTGACGATGAGTGCTCCACTCGAGTGGAGCATAGTTCTTCTCGATACGCCATAAGGGGTTCCTCAACAGGGCGGATATAACCCACACTCATTCTTCCTATGGCATCCTGAGGCATTTCATCATCTGCATCACAAGCATCAACACGCCCCCCTTGGGGACCATCATATTCTTCGAAGGTCACACTCCAAGATTCTATGACGGCTCCGGAGAGCTTGTCATAGATTCTATAAGTGTGAGATTCGAGACCATAGCCAACAAAAATACCCTCTAATGCTTTAGACTCGAATTTAGACAAACGAACACCTTTGATGAGATAGGAACACTTACAACGGAACACCCAGAAATAAGATATGTTGGGCTTGTTACCGATAAGTATCTCATATGGAGTCTTGTTGATTTTCTTGCGGAGGTAGAGTCGGTTTGAAGCATGGCAAGCGGTGGAGACGGCTTCGGCCCAGAAGTTGTATGGAGATTTAAACTCCGCCAACATGGTCCTAGCCATCTCAATAAGAGTCCGATTCTTCCTTTCGGCCACACCATTTTGTTGAGGGGTGTATGCAGCGGAATATTGATGTTTAATCCCCTCATCACTAAGGAAATCATTCAAGGTGTAGTTCTTGAAATCGGTGCCATTGTCACTTCTTATAATCAATACGGGAACATTGTGTTGCCGTTGAACCAAGTTGATGAAGTCAATAAAAGTCTTTTGAGTTTCACTCTTTAACTTGAAGAAATAAACCCAAGAGTATCTTGAAAAGTCGTCAACAATCACCAAACAATATTTATTCCCTCCAAGACTTGCATGAGATGGAGGACCAAATAGGTCCACATGAAGGAGTTCCAAGATCTTGTTAGACTTGATTTGGTTCGTGGGCTTGTGTGGAGCGTCATGCATCTTCCCTAGAACACATGCCCTGCAAACACGATCTTTGGCAAAGGAAACAGTTTATTTTAGTCCAACAATATGGCCCTCTTTATGGAGACTTTGCAAAGTTCTCATATTGACATGGGCTAGTCGGTGGTGCCATAGCCAACCCACATCGGCCTTTCCGTATAAGCACATCGGACCTGCAGTGGCTTGCCCCGAAAAGTCCACCACATACAAGTCATTTTCGACGTACCCAACGAAAGCGACCTTGAGAGACTTGCTCCACATGAGGACCACAATATCATCATCAATAAAGACGGCAAAGCCCATCTTTCCAAGAGCACAAACAGAAAATAAATTGTATCCAAGGGTTTCAACAAGCATGACGTTCATGAGTGTAATGTCGTGAGCCACCACTACCTTGCCGAAACCCATTACCTTAGACTTTGACTTGTCAGCATATGTGACGGTGATTTGATCTTCATTTGACACCAAGTCCTTGACAATAGACGAGCTTTCGGTCATATGACTTGTGCAACCACTATCGATCGCCCATTTTGACCCTCCGGAAGCATAAGTCTACAAAAGATCAAGCTAGTTTTTAGGTACCCATTTTTCAATGGGTCCTCTTTTGTTAGCAACAAGGGTCTTGGGAACCCAAATAGACCAAGCAATATAAACATCATAAGGGCCAACATATTGTGCATACACATCACCATAATAATCACGCATTAGAACATAGTGAGGGTTAGCAATTCCCGCAAAATCATCATGAGACATAGTTTTACCATTTGTGGTCTTACTCTCCACAATGGTCTTGTTGGTCTCTTGTGCGGGCTTGCCTTTCTTCTTCTTGTTGTTCTTCTTTTTTGTTTTGGACACAAAACCAATGCCCCCTTTATCACCACTACGCCTTTGCTTTCTCAAAAGATCATCAATAGACTTGTTGCCTTGTGGAAATGTGGCCTTAGCAAGCTCCCCCTTCAACCTAGCATTCTCTTCAAGGATAGTTGTGCTACTAGATGGAATGAAGTTACTAGGTGAAGGAATATTGGCCAATTGAGTTTGAAGTGTTTCGTGGGACTTTGTGAGAGACAAGAGTTCACTCTCCAAGGCTTTGTCGGCCTTGTTAAGCAAGCTAAAGTCCTCGGCAAGTTTTTCATGAACCACACCAAACTCAACCTTGTCCTTTTTAGCTCTTTTATATTTAGCAATAGCATGATCACGCTCTTTGATGAGTTTGTTAACAATAATGTCATTGGCCTCATCAAGCCCTTCAAGTTTTAATTCAAGTGACAACCTAGTTTCTTGTTCTTCTTCTAGAGCATTGTTTAGGGCCTCTAGCTCAATCATATGTTCATGCCCAAGTTTACATCTTACATCTAGAAGCTCTTGAGTATGTGATAGTTGATCTAAGATGTTTCCAAAATGTAGCTTAGCATCACCTTCTAGGTTAGTCATAAACTCATCAAAGGCAATTAATTCCTTTTTAACATCAAGTGACATCTCATCATCAATTTCATCATTATCTAAGTGAGTAGAGCGGGATGATGAAGATACCTCCGTTCCTCTTGCCATAAGGCAAGTGGCGTTATTGGTGGAGGAGTTCTCATTTGGAGAATCGAAGAGTGAGAATGTCGGAGTAGATGTGGTGGAAAGAGCAGCCACACCATGAGAAGTTTCCTCTTCGTCATCTTCATCATCTTCGTTGTCGGAGGAGTACTCTTCATGAGTGACCAAGACAATTTCTCCCGGCTTCTTGTTGATGGGATTCTTTTTGATGAAAGGTTTCTTGTACGGTCCCTTGAGAGTCTTCTTCAACACAAGCTTTCCACCATGATCTTCTCTCTTCTCATAGGGGAAACTAGCCACAAAGTGGTAGCGGTCACCACAATTGAAGCAAGTTCTCAATCTTGTGGTATTCTCTCTTTTCCCATTTGGATTGCTTCTCCGTTCCATTTCCATCTTGGCCTTGGCAGGGTTCTTCCAAAAGTTCTTTGCGTAGAAAGCCATATATTGACCATGAGCAATCTTCACTTCATCGGGATGGTCCATGGAGATCCCTTCATCACTATCATCTTCATCCCCATGGTCCACAACTTTGGCCTTCAAAGCAACATTGACAACATTACTCATACCAAGGGCACGAGCACGGGCATCTTTGGCATTCTTGGCGGCAACCTTGAAAGCATCCATCTCTTGCATAACTTCATTTGAGGTCATGAGATGGTAGTTGTGTCTTCCTCATAGACTCTTCAAGTCGGTGGGCTCAAAAGGCATGAGTGCACTCACATACTTCCTTTTTATCCATGCATCATCCACATGTGAGGCACCCACATTTCTAAAGGCGGTGGCGGTGGTCTTGAGCCTTCGGTACATGTCTTCATGATCTTCACCTTCTTTCATGTAGAAGCCTTCGGCTTCATTGCTTAGAGCATCATATCGATTCCTCCTCATACTCTCATTGCCAATAAACAACACAGTGAGAGCATCCCAAGCTTCCTTGGCAATGCTAAAGTGCTCAATGTGTGGGTAATCCTTTGTCCCCAAACCTTGTTGAATCATATGCAGAGCAGTGGCATTGAGTTGACTATTAACAATCTCTCTTCTTGTCAAGTTGTTTGGATCCCCAATAAAGATTCCATGCTCGATGATGTTCCATAGTTCAATGCAAGAGCTGCGCATATGAGTTCTCATTAGTGATTGCCATTGAGCAAAATTAGCAGATTCCTCAAGCTTAGGTGGGTCACCTCTATTGTAAACATGTTAGACCCCACCTTTATAAAGGATAGGATCCCTGTGATTGCAATGCTAGTCCCTGGATCAATGCTAGCATCCACAGTTTAAGATGAAGTACACATATACAAAGGTCGTTTATTACATTCATTCCAGAGATAAAACATAGTCTTTTACAACTCAGGGCCATAGGCCTAATACAAGAGTTTTAAGGAATAAGTAAATAAACACAAGTCTTCATCTTCATGTGCCACAGGCAAGCATGTTGAGTGTAGACTCATGACTCCTAATCATCATCGGAGTAACCTGCAACATCACAAGTTACAGCCACAGAGGGTCAATACTTTGGAATAGTATTGGCAAGTGATACCTTAGTATATTTTAAGTGGACTACAATACTATATGCTTTTTGGCTAGTGTAGCTTGGATTGCTTTGCTTTAACATAAGTTTTTCCTATTAGTTGAAATCACTAAGTTTTCTTTGTCAAAAACATTCCCAAGGAAACCACCAATAGACACTGGGGTCCTTCACCCTTGTTCACCCACAAATTTTTACTTAGAAGTTGGAGTGATGAGATTCTTGTGGCTTCCATGTCTTGATGCTCAAAATGTCCATTTCCTTGGACAAGGCTAAGTACTTAGGTTTTCCATCTGCAGAGGTTGTGCACTTTTCCCACCAGACTTGGTTTCCCAAGACAGGACCTTTCAGAAGCCTTTCCTTAGTCAAATGGACGCGTTCCATCCTATCATCCCATCTACCACCAACTGTCCAAATGACTAAGTTCTAGCAACCTATATGATCATGGCAGAGCCCATTTTGCCAAGTGGTTGCACTGTAAGCTATCTCCACACTTGGCCTCCAAATCCCTTTGTGCCTGGGTGGCATTCCACAAGTGAGATACACAGCCCAAGTCCATGGCCTTGTGTAACCACTCAACATAACCCAATCTTCCCATTCCACCCAGGAGGTTCATTTGTCTTAGTTGTTTTATTAAGAAAATATAAGTCTCTTGACTTAGAATATTTTTATCATATAGTATATAGATATTCACCACCCTTGTTTGCTATAAGCTAGGCTAGGCAAAATATGGTAACTTAACTTAGGAAAATTTCCCTAGCATTTCTACTATTTCACTCTACTTAGGATTTCCCAACTTAGCACTAAGCAAAAATATCATGCAATACTTTAGCAAAATAACTAATGCTAGTACAAAAACTTAGGACAGGAATATTTATGAAAATATCACTTGCCTTGGTAGTGTGGAGAGTAGCACTCTTCACAATCACAATCACTAGCAAAATCTACACAAGAAATCAAAACATACAATTACACACAATTAAATACAACCAAAAATAATATGAATGCATGCATGCAAGAATTTACCAAGTGTTAAATTTTAAAAATTCTACCAAGTGTGTTCATGACTACGAAACATAACATGTCACAAGTTTGTCCAATAAACTTATTTGGCCATAATACAATTTTATAAAGATAATTCTATATCTAAAATAGCCCTAAACTTGTTCCACAAATAAAACCATTTTAACTGTTACTATATGCTAAACAAATTGGATATTCAGAAGGCCTTGTTTCACGAATCCAACGGTATAAAGTTTGCAAAAATCTAACGTGGCATTTGAAAGTTATGAGCATTTGAAGTTTGAATCTAAATCAGGTTTTAAATTCTGTTTTAGTTTAAACTTTGCCACGCGTCAGCGTTATTTACTTGGCGTTCGCACCGGATCACCCTCCTGCCGTTGGATCTAACTAACGCTGCAGCTCGGATCTCCATACCCTTCGTTAAGTGAAGTGTTTCTCGCGTAGGATTCAGATCGACGGCTAAAATCTCCTAACCAAAATCGAGCGCTACCGGTGTGACAAAGGCGTGGCGTCGATCGGTGGCGGGCGTTCTAGGTCGCCCGGGGAAGGAAGGAGATGCTTACCAGAACCGCAGGAGGCTGCTGATGCTAGGGTTTAGGCTGCTGATGCTCAAGGTAGCAATGGCTTGGGAAGGGGCGCACGGGGTCGTCGGGGATTCCTCGCCGGAGTTCGCGAATGCGTCAGCCACGGTCAGTCGTCGTCGTTGGCGAGGTTCCTCGTCGCGCTAAGCCAAAATAGGGACATCGCCGATGCGCAAGACGATGAGGATTCTATCGTGTCGATCGGAGGGCAAGGCGGTGGCTACTTACGGAGGGAGGTCGCGGAGTTAAATGCGAGAAGGTGGCGGTCCGAGCGTCGACGTTGCCGTAGCTATGGGTCATCGAAGGCAAAGCGGAGAGTGTCGAAGATGCTCGAGAGGTTCACCGAACAAGATAGCGTGAATGAGAGACCGAGGGAACTCGAGGCTCACCGAATTCGCCGGCGATCGTCGGAGCGGGGTTCGAGAGAAATGCGCGCACTGGGGCGTTCGGTGCTTGGGGTTTTGGGGAAAAGAGAGAGGGGAGGGGTTTATATAGCCTGGTCAAGCGAGAATCACTCGGCCATTGATTGAATTGACGCGATTAACACACGTGAAGCGGCGCGTTGATTGGGGAATGAGCAGTCGTCTGGGTGGAGACGACGATGGCGTGGAGATGGCCGCTTGTCGAGGTGCGTCTTGTGGGTGGGTCTGCTTGTCGGACTCGGTAGCGTGTGCTCATGTGAGAAGAAAAGAAGTTCCCGGGTGGGCTTGCTGGGCTTGATCACCTTTGGGCGGTCTGGCCCTTTTCCATTGTTTAAGCCTTTTCTTTTTCTAATTTCATTTTCTGGTATGAATTTGATATGAATTTAAATCCTCTTGAATTCAATCTGCCTTGGGAATTTTTACAGGGTTTTGTGGATTCAATTTAACAGTCATATTATCTAAATGGTTACTTTGTAAGGCTTGGTTTTCAAAG
Source organism: Avena longiglumis (assembly GCA_030063025.1). NCBI lineage: Eukaryota > Viridiplantae > Streptophyta > Magnoliopsida > Poales > Poaceae > Avena > Avena longiglumis. The sequence continues at coordinate 463,865,985 of CP125974.1, forward strand.
TAATCAGAGGTTTGATCTTGAAGGGAATATGCCCTGAGAGGCAATAATAAAGTGTTTATTATGTGTATTCCAAGTATATGATAGATGTTTATTTTGCATGCTATCATTGTATTAATACGGAAACGTTAATACATGTGTGTTTAATAAACAAACAGAAAGTTCCTAGTTAAGCCTCTCTCATAAACTAGCTCGTTGATTAACAAGATGATCAAGGTTTCCTGATCATGGACATTGGATGCTGTTAATAACGGGATCACAACATTAGTGGAATGATGTGATGAACATTCATCCGAAGTATAGCATTACGATCAAAGTCATTGAGTTTATATTGCTATAACAACTTACGAAGTGATCCTAATCCTTAGACCATGAGATCATGTCAATCACTAACACCGGAAGAGTTTCTTGATAACATCAAACGTCACACCGTAACAGGGTGATTATAAAGATGGATTTAGAACTAATAAAGTGTTATGTTGAGGCTCATGGATCAAGAGTGGAATTTGTTCATCCCGATGACGGATAGATATACTCTGGGCCCTCTCGGTGATATCACATTGATTAGCTTGCAAGCAAGTGATTTGATCACTAGAATGTTATATCACAGGAACGAGAAAAGAGTGCATGTCGGAATTAGATTAAACTAGGTATGGAGATACCAATGATCGAATCTCGGACATGTAATATATCGTGAAACAAAGGGATTAATATCTGGCGTAAAGGTTCCGACGATCACAAGAAAGTCATCGTTGAATGTGTGGGAGTCGAGATGGGTCTCCAGATCCGCTTCGATTATTGATCGAGGGGTCTCGATCATGTCCGCATTATTCACGAACCGTAGGGTGACACACTTAAGAGACACCGGCATCCAATTGGAGCAAATGTTTCATGCCGAAAGAATGAACAAGCGCAGGAATTTATTTCACTAGATACCGAAACAGGTTTTCGGGTGAAATTGCATAAAGTGGTTATGCATGTGAAATAGAATTCTAGCAAGGGGTTATTTGTGAATGTTTGTCATTAATGTAATTGACAAAATTCTGAATAAAATAAAAGAGTTTTATTTAATGAGAGTTTGCATTAAATTTGGTGGAAATTTAATGGGATTTTTGAGTGGGATTTTGAGTGGAGATTTTTGAAGGGTCATTTTGTGAGTGGAGTGTCCACCCACATGAAGAGGGGAGGGCAAGGGGGCAGCCCCCATGCGCCGGCCACCCCCTTGGGGTTCCCCCCCTCCTCCTATAAAAGGAGCCCCTCCTCTCACTTCTCACTCACACCTCCTCGTGAAGGATCTCTCTCCCTCTAGAATTTATCCCCATGGTCTCGGACTAGCGAGATACATGTTCCCGGTGGCTATTCGGCAAGAAAGAGTTGTGCTTCCTGCATCGCTGGAGCGAGGCGGAGGTTGCTCGGTGCCTCGAGCGTGTGTGCGAGCACGGATGCTTCTGGCGATTTCTTGCGCTAGGACTTCCTCTCGATCTTGAGATCGGCAAGAGATCGTCTACATCAACCACGAGTTGAACTCGTTAAGCTTTGTCGGTCTTCAAGGGTATGTTCTCTACGGATATACATCCGCCCGTTGTTTGTATCTAGTATAAATAGATCTTGGTTTATAGTTCACATCGTAGGAAATTTTTTGTTTTCTATGCTGCGAACCCTACAGTGGTATCAGAGCCGGATCTATGCGTAGATACTCTACACGGGTAGTACACATATGAGTATGTGGGCGATGATGATCATGTTGTTGCTCCTTTGTTGTGATTTTGGATATTGGTGGCATAGTGGGATGAAGGCGGACAAACTTTACATGTCCTCGCACATGAGACCTGTTCCACGCTTGACATGCAACTAGTTTGCATAAGTGGCTAGCGGGTGTCTGTCTCTCCTACTATAGTCAATATCTATTTTGCAAGCGAGTTGTCAACAATTTAATTATCCTCGTTGTGGTTCATGTTCGTAGGTAAGAACGGTTCTATCTCGAAAGCCCTAAGCCACGTAAAACTTGCAATGGATAAATTAGAGGCGTCTAGTTTAGATTGTTGCTGGTCTAGTGTTATTATATGGTAGTGTTGTAAGTAGAAGTATGAGATGATACTCTTACAACACACATAGCGTGTAAAATCCATAGACCTTGGATTTACACATATAGGTATGATAGTGATCATACCACGATGCACATGATAGAGATCATCTGCGGGAACCATATAATTTCACTAATAAACATATGATGTTTTGGTTGCATCTTATATTGCTTGTTTAGCGCTTTGTTAAGCATAATAAGATGATCCCTCATTTAAATATCAAGATAAGAATGTGTTCTTCCTTAAGTATGCACCGATTATGTTTTCGTCGCTCCAAGACATCACGTGATGATCGGGTGTTCTTGGATCCACGACCATATTTCGGTGTAAAAGCTTACACACGCAAATACTAAGGTTCTAACTTGGCGAGCCTAGCATGTACGCACATGGCCTCGAACACGCATCGAAAGGTTAAGCATGAGTCATATAGTTGATATGATGCCCATTTGATGCTCGCCTTTGAAGCTATACCGACTCACGTGATGATCGGACTTGGTGTAGTGGATTTGGTTCATGTAATCACCAAAAGGACTCAAGGGATGTCGCTTTTGAGTGGGAGTTCATTCGTAATATAGATTAGTTGAACTCAATCTATCATACACTTAGTCTAAACTTTACAAATTCTGTTGTAGATGGCACCACCCGTTTTTAATTTCAATGCGTTCATGGAGAAAGAGAAACTAGCAACGAACGGTAGCAACTTTACTGAATGGGCCATGAATTTGAGGATTCTCCTCTCACGCACAAAAGCAATATGTGCTAGAAGCCGTTAGGCCCCCACCTTTTGATGATGCCCCGACGAGGAGAAGAATGTCTATCGACTGCCAGAGGACCACAACTTAGTTCATTGCGGCATATTGTATGGGCTAGAGCCGAACTTCAAAACGTTTCAAAACGGCAATGCATTTGATACAATGGGTGAGTTGAAAATGATTTTCGACACACATGTCAGAGAGAGCTACAATGCTTCGTAAAAGTTCTTTAGTCGATGATGGAAGAGCACATCCGTTAGTGAGCATGTACTCAAGATGTCGGGTTACGCCGATAAGCTTGTGTCCTTGGGAATAACGATTCCCATTGACTTAGGCATCCATCATGTTCTAGTCTCGCCACCTAGCTATAAGAGCTTCGTGATGAACTATAATATGCAAGGCATGAAGAAGTCTCTCCCGAGCTTACCAATGCTTAAAACTGCAGAAGTGGAGATCAAAAGGAACATCAAGTGTTGATGATCAATAGGAACACCGGTTTCAAGAAAGACAAGAAGGAAAACGGAAGGAAGTAAGGCGGCAAGCCTGTTGCTACCGAAAAGAAACCCCGAGTTGGACCTAAGTCCGATTCCGAGTGCTACTATTGTAAGGGATCGCCATGGAAGCGAATCGCCCCAAGTATTTGGCAAACAAGAAGGCCGGCAAGGCAAACAAAGGTATATATGATATACATGTTATTGATGTGTACTTGACTAGTGCTCGCAGAGCACCGGGTATTTGATACCGGTTGCTAATATTTGTAACTCGAATCGTGGGTCGGAACAAGCGACCGCTAGCAAGGGGTGAGGTCAAGATGCGTGTCGGTAATGGATCAAACGTTGATGTAATCGCTGTCGGGACGCTGCCTCTCCACTTACCGTCGGGATTAGTTATAAACTTAAATAAATGTTATCTGGTGCCTGCACTGAGCATGAACATTGTATCGGGATCATGTTTGATGCAAAGTGGTTATTCATTTAAATCTGAGAACAATGGTTGTTCCATTTATATGAATGAAATCTTTTATGGTCATGCACCGATGATGAATGGTTTATTTCTGTTAGATCTCAATGATAATGTTACACATATTCATAATGTTGATGCTAAAAGGATTAAACTTAATGATGATATATCCGCATATATGTGGCAATCGCCGTCTAGGTCATATTGGCATTAAACGCATGAAGAAGCTCCATTCGATGGACTTTTGGAATCACTTGATTATGAATCATTTGATACATGTGAGCCATGCCTTATGGGCAAGATGACTAGAACGCCGCTTTTCGGTTCAATGGAACGGCGGTCGATTTATTGGAAATCATACATTCGATGTATGTGGTCCAATGACCGTGTGTCACGAGGTGGATATCGTTATTTTGTTACTTTCACGGATGATTTGAGTAGATACGGTTATATCTACTTGATGAAACACAAGTCGAAACCTTTGAAAAGTTCAAGGAATTTCGAATGAAGTGGAAAATCATCGTAATAGAAAGATCAAATTTCTACGGTCTGACCGTGGAGGTGAGTATCTAAGTTACGAGTTTAGCACTCACATGAAAGAGTGTGGAATTGTTTCACAACTCACACCTGCCGGAACACCACAGCGAAATGGTGTGTCGGAACGTCGTAATCGTACTCTATTAGATATGGTTCGATCTATGATGTCTCTGACGGACTTGCCGTTGTCATTTTGGGGTTATGCACTAGAAACTGCGGAATTCACTTTAAATCGGGCACCATCTAAATCCGTTGAAAAGACACCGTATGAATTATGGTTTGGAAACAAACCTAAGCTGTCATTTCTTAAAGTTTGGGGTTGCGATGTTTATGTGAAGAAACTTCAACCGGATAAACTCGAACCCAAAGCGGAAAAATGCGTCTTCATAGGATACCCTAAAGAAACTATTGGGTATTCCTTCTATCACATCCGAGGGCAAGGTTTTTGTTGTTAAGAATGGATCCTTTCTAGAGAAAGAGTTTCGCGAAAGGTGTGAGTAGTCGAAGGTAGAACTCAAGAGGTTGTGGAACCTTCTCTTCAAAGTATGGCGAGTAGCCTTGCAGCGAAGTTGTTCCGAGTTGGCTCCACCTGTTGAAGAGGGAACTAATGATAATGATCATGAAACTCCGAAAGAGAGTACTACCAACCTCGCAGTCAAACAGACGCAGCCCCGAGTCAGACGGAAATCTGTCATAAATTTCATGGTTGATGAAAACAATGACCTGCGACGTATGAAGAAGCGATGATGAGCCCGATTCCAACAAATGGTTAGAAGCCATGAAATCCGAGATGGAATCCATGTATGAAAATCAAGTTTGGAACTTGGTGGAATTACCTCACGACCGAAAGGCCGTGGAGAACAAATGGATTTTCAAAAGGAAAACTGATCGATGGTAATGTGACCATCTATAAAGCTCGACTTGTCGCAAAGGGGTTTCAAAATTCAAGGAGTTGACTACGATGAGACTTTCTCCCGTAGCGATGCTAAAGTCGATTAGGATTATGTTAGCAATTGCATATTTCGATTATGAAATATGGCAGATGGATGTCAAAATCGCGTTTCTCAATGGTAATATTGAAGAAGAGTTGTATATGATACAACCAAAGGGTTTTGTCGATCCTAAGGATGCTAACAAGGTGTGCAAGCTTCAGCGATCCATCTATGGATTGAAGCAAGCATCACGAAGTTGGAATCTCCGCTTTGATGAGGTGATCAAAGAGTTTGGATTTGTCCAAACTTATGGAGAAGCTTGTATTTACAAGAAAGTGAGTGGGAGCAATGTGGCATTTCTGATATTATATGTGGATGACATATTATTGATCAGGAATGATATAGAACTTTAAAAGTGTTAAAAGTTATCTAAACAAAGAAATTTTCAATGAAGGACCTAGGTGAAGGCGTCATACATATTAGGCATAAAGATCTATATAGATAGATCTAGGCGCCTAATAGGGCTATAGCAAAGTACATACCTTGATAAGATTTTAAAGAAGTTTAAAATGGACGAAGTAAGAAGGGTTCTTACCTATGTTGCAAGGCAAGACATTGAGTAAGACTCAAAGTCCGGCTTGGAAGAAAGAGAGATAATGGACAAAGTCCCTATGCTTCACCATAGGCTCTATAATGTACGCCATGCTATGTACAAGACCGGATGTGGCACACGCTATTAGTTTGACTAGTAGGTACCAATCGGATCCAGTTCTAACATGGATAGCGGTCAAGAATATCCTTAAGTACTTACGAAGAACTAAGGATATGTTTCTTGTATAATGAGGTGAAGAAGAGCTCGTCGCTAAGTGTTATGTCGATGTTAGCTTTGACACCGATCCGGATGACTCTAAGTCTCAATCCGGATCGTATTTCTCATGAATGGCGGAGCGGTTAGTTGGAGGAGCTCCAAACAACCGTGGTAGCGGGATCAAAACGGAGGTCGAATATGTTGTCGCTTGTAAGCTCAGAAGCGCTTTGGATGAAGGAGTTCATATCCGAACTAGGAGTTGTGGCAAACGCGTTGGACCCAATGGTGATCTATTGTGACAACAATGGTGCCATTGCCAATGCCAAAGAGCCAAGGTCTCACAAGCATTCCAAGCATATTAGCGCTTTTCACTCCATCCGCGAGCATGTCAAGGATGGAGATATAAAGATTTAGAAGTACATACGGATCTCAATGTGGCGGATCCGCTGACTAAAACTCTCCTAGAGCAAAACATGATCAACACCGTAACTCAATGGGTGTTAGATTTATCACTATGTAACTAGATTATTGTCTCTAGTGCAAGTGGGAGATCAAGGAATATGCCCCGAGAGGCAATAATAAAGTTTTTATTATGTGTATTCCAAGTATATGATAGATGTTTATTTTGCATGCTATAATTGTATTAATACGGAAACGTTAATACATGTGTGTTTAATAAACAAATGTAAAGTTCCTAGTTAAGCCTCTCTCATAAACTAGCTCGTTGATTAACAAGATGATCAAGGTTTCCGATCATGGACATTGGATGTTGTTAATAACGGATCACAACATTAGTGGAATGATGTGATGAACATTCATCCAAGTATAGCATTACGATCAAAGTCATTGAGTTTATATTGCTATAACAACTTACAGTGATCCTAATCCTTAGACCATGAGATCATGTCAATCACTAACACCTAAGAGTTTCTTGATAACATCAAACGTCACACCGTAACGTGGTGATTATAAAGATGGATTCGTAACTAATAAAGTGTTATGTTTAGGCTCATGGATCAAGAGTGGAATTTGTTCATCCCGATGACGGATAGATATACTGGGCCCTCTCGGTGATATCACATTGATTAGCTTGCAAGCAAGTGATTTGATCACTAGAATGTTATATCACAGAACGAGAAAAGAGTGCATGTCGAACGAGATTAAACTAGGTATGGAGATACCAATGATCGAATCTCGGACATGTAATATATCGTGAAACAAAGGGATTAAGATATCGGCGTAAAGGTTCCGACGATCACAAGAAAGTCATCGTTGAATGTGTGGGAGTCAGTATGGGTCTCCAGATCCCGCTTCTGATTATTGATCTGAGAGGGGTCTCGATCATGTCCGCATTATTCACGAACCGTAGGGTGACACACTTAAGAGACACCGGCATCCAATTGGAGCAAATGTTTCATGCCGAAAGAATGAACAAGCGCAGGAATTTATTTCACTAGATACCAAACAAAGTTTTGGGTGAAATTGCATAAAGTGGTTATGCATGTGAAATAGAATTCTAGCAAGGGGTTATTTGTGAATGTTTGTCATTAATGTAATTGACAAAATTCTGAATAAAATAAAAGAGTTTTATTTAATGAGAGTTTGCATTAAATTTGGTGGAAATTTAATGGGATTTTTGAGTGGGATTTTGAGTGGAGATTTTTGAAGGGTCATTTTGTGAGTGGAGTGTCCACCCACATGAAGAGGGGAGGGCAAGGGGGCAGCCCCCATGCGCCGGCCACCCCCTTGGGGTTCCCCCCTCCTCCTATAAAAGGAGCCCCTCCTCTCACTTCTCACTCACACCTCCTCGTGAAGGATCTCTCTCCCCCTCTAGAATTTATCCCCCATGGTCTCGGACTAGCGAGATACATGTTCCCGGTGGCTATTCGGCAAGAAAGAGTTGTGCTCACTGCATCGCCGAGCGAGGAGGCGGAGGTTGCTCGGTGCCTCGAACGTGTGTGCGAGCACGGATGCGCTGCTGATTTGCGGCGCTAGGACTTCCTCTCGATCTTGAGATCGGAAAGAGATCGTCTACATCAACCACGAGTTGAACTCGTTAAGCTTTGTCGGTCTTCAAGGGTATGTTCTCTACGGATATACATCCGCCCGTTGTTTGTATCTAGTATAAATAGATCTTGGTTTATAGTTCACATCGTAGAAATTTTTTTGTTTTCTATGCTGCGAACCCTACAGATCTAATTTGCAAATATTTGTAGAAGGATTTTGAAACATTTCCAAATTTGAAAAACTTGGGTTTAAAAGTTTCACTTAATCTTTTCATCCATGGAGGCAAACAAACAAGTATTTAAACCTTCAAATTTCAAAGGGTGATGGTCATTTGGGATAAATTGTCCACATGAAATCATAGCTCCTACTTCTGTTTCTAGATGATTTTTAAGAAAACCCTAAATGGATGAATGAAGCAAAGATGATATGAATGAGTTTTGAAACTATGATTTTTGGGATGTTACAAATCTAACCCCCTTAAGATGAATCTCGCCCTCGAGATTCGGATTGGCTAGCAAATAGGTGAGGGTGGTCTTTCCGAAGATCATCTTCTCTTTCCCATGTTGCTTCCTCTTCGGAGTGATGGTTCCATTGTACTTTACAAAATTTGATAGTCTTGGTCCTGGTGACTCTTTCTGCGGTCTCTAAAATCTTGACAGGCTTTTCTTCATAAGTGAGGTCACTTTCTAGTTGAACCTCTTCCAAAGGTATGGTATCCTTCAAAGAGGACTCTTCCATTTCTGGGTGACATTTCTTAAGCTGACTCACATGAAATACGTTATGGATCACGATAGAGATTCTGGCAATTCAACTTCATATGCAACTTCTCCTTTGCGACTAAGAATTTTGAATGGCCCAACATATCTTGGTGCCAACTTTCCTTTGACTCCAAATCTTTTCACTCCACGGAGTGGTGATACTCTGAGATAAGCTCTATCCCCAACTTCGTAGGTGACTTCTCTACGCTTAGAATCCGCGTAGCTTTTCCGTCGGACTGCTATCTTCAACATGTCTTTAACCAATTTGACTTTTCTTCATCTTTGATAAGATCAGGTCCAATAGGCTTCTTTCTCCCACACCATTCCATAACAATGGGGTGGTACACTTCCTTCCGTAGAGTAGTTCAAATGGTGCCATTCCAATACTAGCTTGATGACTATTGTTGTAAGAAAACTCTGCGTAGGGTAAACTTTCATCCCAACTCGCTCCATAATCTAAAGCACATGCTCTCAACATGTCTTCTAGAATTTGATTGGTTCTCTCTGTTTGACCATCTGTTTGAGGATGAAAGACAGTACTGAATTCCAATCTCGTTCCTAAGGATTCATGAAGCTGTCTCCAAAAGTGAGAAGTGAACTGAGTTCCTCTATCTGACACAATACTCTTTGGCACACCGTGAAGGCATACGATTCTGCTCAAGTATATTTTTGCTAACTTGGCACTGGTATAAGTTGTCTTCACGGGTATAAAATGAGCCACTTTAGTTAGGCGATCCACTACTACCCATATGGAATCATACCCGGACCTGGTCCTTGGTAATCCGGTAATGAAATCCATACCAATATTTTCCCACTTCCATTCAGGAATAGGTAGTGGTTGAAGCAAACCTTTGGTTTTGATGCTCGCTTTGACTCGCTACACACATCACACAAAGCAATATGTTCGGCGATGTCTCTTTTGAGATTGTTCCACCAAAATCTTTCTTTCATATCCATGTACATCTTGGTGTTTCTGGGTGAATAGAATATGGAGAGTTGTGACCTTCTTGTAAGATCGTTCCGCAACTCGTGGTCTTGTGGAACACATATACGCTTCCGTGCCATAAGGTTCCTTGTTCATCAATACGGAAACTCTTAGCCTTCCCTAGACTAATATTTTCCTTGATCTTTTCAATTTCCTTATCGGTCTTCTGAGCTTCTTGGATCTTGTTCAAAAGAGTGGGTTGAACATCTAATGTCATAAGATGTCCTTCTGGTACAATCTCCAATCTTAGTTCCTTGAATTGTTTACACAGATCTTCTGGCAATTCCCCTTTGGTAAGACCATTTACAAACGTCTTACGACTTAAAGCATCGGCTACCACATTTGCTTTACCGGGGTGGTATTGCAAACTCAAGTCATAATCCTTGATAAGTTCTAGCCATCTTCTTTGTCTCATGTTGATCTCCTTCTGGGTGAAGATATACTTCAAGCTCTTATGATCGGTGAATACTTCACACCGCTTACCTAAAAGGTAATGTCTCCATGTTTTGAGTGCATGGACGACAGAGGCTAACTCCAAATCATGAGTAGGATAGTTTACTTCATGAGTTTTGAGTTGTCTCGAAGCATAAGCTACGACTCTACCATCTTGCATAAGTACAGCACCCAAGCCTTGATGAGAAGCATCACAATACACTTGGAAATTCTTTTCCAAATCTGGCGCATAGAACCTGTGTCACACAAGTCTCTTCTTCAACTCTTGAAGGACTTCCAACCTTCATCCAAACAAATTTCTTGTCCTTCTTTAGCAATTACATCGGCTTAGCAACTTTCGAGAAATTTTCAATGAACCTTCAGTAGTAACCTGCTAAGCCAAGGAAACTACGAACTTCCTTCACATTCTTGGGTGATTCCCAATCTGTCACAATTGAAACTTTGGTGATCAATCCACACCATCCTTTGTCATAACATGACCAAGAAATCCAACTTTCTCTAACCAGAACTCACACTTGCTGAATTTGGCATAAAGTTTATGCTCTCTTAACTTTTCAAGTATCAAGCGCAAGTGTCTTTCATGTTCTTCCTTGATCTTGGAGTAGACTAGGATATCGTCGATAAAAACGACCACAAACTTGTCAAGAAATTCCATGAACACTTTGTTCATCATATTCATGAAGTATGCTGGAGCGTTGGTTAAACCAAAAGGCATCACAGTGTACTCATACAATCCATACCTTGTGGTGAATGTTGTCTTAGGTATGTCTTGCTTTCTTATCTTAAGTTGAAAATAGCCTGACCGAAGATCAATCTTCGAGAATACACACGCCCCTTCTAATTGATCAAACAAGTCGTTGATTCTTGGCAAAGGATACTTGTTCTTGATGGTAACCTCGTTGAGAGAACGATAATCAATACATAATCTTTGTGTTCTATCCTTCTTCTCCACAAATAATACTGGGGCTCCCCAAGATGAAGAACTTGGTTGTATAAACCCTTTCAGAATCGTTCTCCTAGTTGTTTCTTGAGTTCTTTCAGTTCATCCACCGACATTTTGTATGGTCTCTTAGCTATTGGTCCGTAACTCGGTACCAAATCTATCAAAAACTCCACATCTCTATCTGGTGGCATTCCTGGTAATTCCTCCAGAAATACATCCGGATACTCACACACAATTGGCACACTGTCCATGCTAACCCCCTTAAGATGAATTTAGCTTACTTCCTTTAGACTCAAAGTTTGACTTAAATTTTATTATTTTTCCTTCTGGGGTTGTGAGTGTAACTGTACGATTGGCGCAATCCAATACTCCTTCATACTTAGCCATCCAATCCATTCCCAATATTACATCCAATCCTTGGGAATTCAGGATTATTAGGTTCACTGGAAACTTATGTTTTCCAAACTCTATGACTAAGTCATGACATCCTGAGTTTACTATCATTTCTCCCCCTGGAGAACTTACTCTTATAGGACACCCAATGGTTTCTACCGGTAGTTCATTTCTTTCAACAAATGCTTTTGATATGAATGAATGAGATGCACCAGTATCAAAGAGTACAAATGCTGAAATTGAATTGAGTCTGAACTTACCAAAGAACGCATCAGGTTCCTCATAGACCTCCTCCACATTGATGTGGTTAACCTGTCCTTTCTGGAAAGGATTTGGCTTGTTAGGTCCTTCAACTTTCTTTTCAGGGCACTCATTAGCATAATGCCCCAGCTTCTTGCATTTGAAGCACTCAACCTGACTGATGTCCTTTTTAACATGCTGACTTCCACTTCCACTACCATTTCCACTGTGGTGGCTCTTATGTCCACCCTTGTGGTTCTTGTACTTATCACTGTCATGGCTACGGTGATGCTTGTTGTCATGACAGTTGTGGTTGTGGTGCTTGTTGAATTTCCCATGTTTATGGGATCCTGAGCTGCCACTGTCATCATAATGAGATCGTTTGTGAGACGATCCCGAAATGTTTGTTGAGTGTTTCCTTTTCCTACTCTCGACTTGCTTCATTTTACTTTCCAAAATAGCAGCCTTGTCACACAAAGACCGATAAGTTGGAACATATGCCATGCATAACCGTAGGTTCAGCTCATCATTCAAGCCTTCTAAGAACTTTTCCTTTCTCTTGGCATCGTGATCCACCTCATCCTGCATATAGCGCCAGATTGTTGAATTCTTCTCGATTCGCCACATCGCGATGGCGCTGTTTCAAGTTGTGAAACTCCTTCTTTTCAGACTCATTATCCCGGATGAGATATGAGCGGTGAAACCCATCCTCAAATATGTCCCATGTCACTTCATCAATGGGAGTGGTAATTTGGAAGTTATCCCACCAAGTGGCGGTGGTCCTTCCAATGTCTTTGTGCGAATCGACTTTTTCAAGATCAAGTCACCTTGTCACTAGGTCTTTGTTCACGTAACGTAACCAGTCATTGGCTGCCATGGGATCGATTGTCCTAAAATTTTTTGGCCTTAGTCGCAGAAATCTGGTAAGCATATCAAAACCCGGAGGGTTGTTGTTGTTGTTGTTGTTATTGTTGTTATTGTTGTTGTTGGGATTGTTATTGTTGTTGTTATTCTGATTCTGGATGAATGTCGTCATCATTTGCATAAGTTGCGTTTGCGCATTCATCATCTGCTGCATTTCCGGGGTGATGTTATTGGGGTTGGGGTTTGCGCGACGGGGAGGCATCTGTGGTTGTTCAAATAGATAAGAATGAGATACCCATAGATGTTTCATGCACAAAACATCACAAGCAACACATAACAAGCAACTTAGGAATATAAGTGCAACATCCACATAACAAACTCATGAAATAAAACACACAAGTGGCAAGCCATCCACATGTCGGATGGTCCAATAATAAGTTCGCAACAACAAGTATGAATATGAAAGATAAAAAATGAGTAAACAAGTCTACTCGTCAGCATCTATCTCCTCCTCGACGAAGGTAAGACCTGCGTTCTCCATCGCGGTCTTGTTCTCCTCTATCGTAGTGGTCAAAGAATCAACCTTGGTCTTGAGAGCCCTCTTCTGGGAGCGAAGCCTCTCAATAACCATCTGCTGCTGCTCAAGCTCAAGTCCTTAGACTTCGCCTCGGTCATGTCCCGGATCTTCTTGTTCCTATCCCGGACGCTGCTTTCTCGACTCTTGAACTTGCGGTCCTCGGCCTCGAACTTTGTCTCCATTTCCTTGATCATCTCATCCCGCTGCGCAAAAGCTTGTCCTTCTCGCTGTCGCACCGAAGCTCGTCATTACCTAGCGTGACGCTCCCTATCCGATTCACGATCCGAGAAGAGTCTCTAAGTCCTCAAGATAAAGACGATCGGCTCCGCAGGCTCCTCGAGTCGCCCTCAAAGTCGATGGAATCCCCATCAACATCACGCCTCGAAGACGTGAAAGTGAGTACCCTAACTTTTCGGGAGTGACGGCCTAATACCCCTATCAGTCCTGCATGACTACCTCCATGCCTCTCTCCTCCATCGTGCATCAACTTGAAGACGATGGCTTCAGAGTAGGCTCACAAGGCCCCGGCTGGGTCACCTTGAAGCCCTGCAGGTCCTTCCTCTCGAACTTGGTGAGTGGGTACACCGTGATGGTAGGAAGAGGGAGATCAAGTAGAGTGGTAAGCTCAATGATACGGGACCAAAACGAGTAACCCAAACTCCTCAACAAAGGCTTGACGGCAACAGGCATCTATTTATAAGATTGAAAAGTTAGAACATTGCAATTCAAGGTAAATCAAGACTAACATTCATACATATCCATGAAACAAAATCGTCACACAAGTCATGCATACATAAGTTCATTACATTACTCAAGGTCCAAACTTATTTAAAATATCTTTTGAAAATAAGGTGATAAGTGGTGGTCCAACTAACGTGGTGACCTTACAATCCAATCTCGCGGGACCTATTGTTAAACACAATGTTCCTAGAGGCAATCCACCAATCTTGCTCTCTTGACTCTATCACTAAGTCTATAACATCTCCTCTTATTTCTTGGTTGGTGTCTTCCAACTCTTGAGTAAGCTCCTTCTCTTTCTCTAAGTCCTTTTGGAGGTTGAGCATTCTGCACTTGACTCTAGCACTTAGTTCCTTGATAGTCCTCCAAGTCGCATCCTCGGTGACTCAAAGAATGTGGTGTGCATGGTAGTGTTGGTGTACATGCAATCCCCTTTCTTTGTGGTCTTCCTTGTTTTTGTACAAGTGAAGTTGCACCCACCAATACTCCACTCCTTCATCCATCACCGAAAGCCCTTGTACACGGCTTCACCATGTGCATCCATTGCCTCCATAAGGTCCTTGAGAATATTGGGAAACTCGCCACATTCCAAGGTCATGGTCATGAGTGGTCCCTTCTTCACGGCTTCGTTGATGGAATTCATCTACAAGGAAGTTGAAAGAGATTAGGAAAAGTTTTACGAGAAGAATAGACAAGTGTAGAAGTAGTTTGAAAAACTTTTTCCTTAGTGGTTTTCCAATCCTAGGGTCATAATCCTACAGGCAACACAGTGCTCTGATACCATCTGTTAGACCCCACCTTTATAAAGGATAGGATCCCTGTGATTGCAATGCTAATCCCTCGATCAATGCTAGCATCCACAGTTTAAGATGAAGTACACAGATACAAAGGTCGTTTATTACATTCATTCCAGAGATAAAACATAGTCTTTTACAACTCAGGGCCATAGGCCTAATACAAGAGTTTTAAGGAATAAGTAAATAAACACAAGTCTTCATCTTCATGTGCCACAGGCAAGCATGTTGAGTGTAGACTCATGACTCCTAATCATCATCGGAGTAACCTGCAACATCACAAGTTACAGCCACAGAGGGTCAATACTTTGGAATAGTATTGGCAAGTGATACCTTAGTATATTTTAAGTGGACTACAATACTATATGATTTTTGGCTAGTGTAGCTTGGCTTGCTTTGCTTTAACATAAGTTTTTCCTATTAGTTGAAATCACTAAGTTTTCTTTGTCAAAAACATTCCCAAGGAAACCACCAATAGACATTGGGGTCCTTCACCCTTGTTCACCCACAAATTTTTACTTAGAAGTTGGAGTGATGAGATTCTTGTGGCTTCCATGTCTTGATGCTCAAAATGTCCATTTCCTTGGACAAGGCTAAGTACTTAGGTTTTCCATCTGCAGAGGTTGTGCACTTTTCCCACCATACTTGGTTTCCCAAGACAGGACCTTTCAGAAGCCTTTCCTTAGTCAAATGGACGCGTTCCATCCTATCATCCCATCTACCACCAACTGTCCAAATGACTAAGTTCTAGCAACCTATATGATCATGGCAGAGCCCATTTTGCCAAGTGGTTGCACTGTAAGCTATCTCCACACTTGGCCTCCAAATCCCTTTGTGCCTGGGTAGCATTCCACAAGTGAGATACACAACCCAAGTCCATGGCCTTGTGTAACCACTCAACATAACCCAATCTTCCCATTCCACCCAGGAGGTTCATTTGTCTTAGTTGTTTTATTAAGAAAATATAAGTCTCTTGACTTAGAATATTTTTATCATATAGTATATAGATATTCACCACCCTTGTTTGCTATAAGCTAGGCTAGGCAAAATATGGTAACTTAACTTAGGAAAATTTCCCTAGCATTTCTACTATTTCACTCTACTTAGGATTTCCCAACTTAGCACTAAGCAAAAATATCATGCAATACTTTAGCAAAATAACTAATGCTAGTACAAAAACTTAGGACAGGAATATTTATGAAAATATCACTTGCCTTGGTAGTGTGGAGAGTAGCACTCTTCACAATCACAATCACTAGCAAAATCTACACAAGAAATCAAAACATACAATTACACACAATTAAATACAACCAAAAATAATATGAATGCATGCATGCAAGAATTTACCAAGTGTTAAATTTTAAAAATTCTACCAAGTGTGTTCATGACTACAGAAACATAACATGTCACAAGTTTGTCCAATAAACTTATTTGGCCATAATACAATTTTATAAAGATAATTCTATATCTAAAATAGCCCTAAACTTGTTCCACAAATAAAACCATTTTAACTGTTACTATATGCTAAACAAATTGGATATTCAGAAAGGCCTTGTTTCACTGAATCCAACGGTATAAAGTTTGCAAAAATCTAACGTGGCATTTGAAAGTTATGAGCATTTGAAGTTTGAATCTAAATCAGGTTTTAAATTCTGTTTTTAGTTTAAACTTTGCCACGCTATTATCGGGCGTTATTCTTGGCGTCAAGTTACCGGATCACCCTCCCGTTGCTGGATCTAACTAACGCTGCACGCTCGATCTGTCCATACCCCTTCGTTAAGTGAAGTGTTTCTACGCAGAGGATTCAGATCGACGGCTAAAAATCTCTAACCAAAATCGAGCGCTCTGCGGTGACAAAGCGTCGACGATGGCGGTGCGGCGTTCTAGGTCGCCTGGGAAGGAAGGAGATGCTTACCAGAACCGCAGGAGGCTGCGATGCTCAAGGTAGCAATGGCTTGGGAAGGCGCACGGGTCGCTGGGATTCTCGCCGAGTTCGCGAATCGCGCCACAGTCGCCGTCGTCGCTGGCGAGGTTCCTCGTCGCTAAGCCAAAATAGGGACACGCGATGCGCAAGACGATGAGGATTCTATGCGATCACCGAGGGCAAGGCGGTGGCTACTTACGGAGGAGGTCGCGGAGTTCGTGCGAAGACGGTGGCGGTCCATGCCGACGCTGCCGTAGCTATGGGTCATGCGAAGGCAAACGGAGAGTGTCAAGATGCTCGAGGTTCAAACAAGATAGCGTGAATGAGAGACCGAGGGAACTCGAGGCTCACCGAATTCGCCGCTCGTCGGATCTGGCGGTTGCAGAGAGAAATGCGCGCAGCCTGGGGGCGTTCAGTGCTTGGGGTTTTGGGGAAAATAGAGAGGGGACAGAGGGGGTTTATATAGCCTGGTCAAGCGCGAGAATCACTCGGCCATTGATTTGAATTGACGCTGCGATTAACACACAGGAAACGGCCGCGTTGATTGGGGACGAACAGTCGTGCGGGTGGAGACGGTCAAGCGTGGAGATGGCCCGCTTGTCGCCGAGGTGCGCAAGCGTGTGGGTCTGCTTGTCACGGCTCAGCAGGTGCTCAAGGTGAGAAGAAAAGAAGTTCCCGGGTGGGCTTGTTGGCTTGATCACCTTTGGGCCAGATTCGTCACATGCCCTTTTCCATTGTTTAAGCCTTTTCTTTTTCTAATTTCATTTTCTGGTATGAATTTGATATGAATTTAAATCCTCTTGCATTCAATCTGCCTTGGGAATTTTTACAGGGTTTTGTGGATTCAATTTAACAGTCATATTATCTAAATGGTTACTTTGTAAGGCTTGGTCAAGCTTGGTTTTCAAAGTAATCAGAGGTTTGATCTAATTTGCAAATATTTGTAGAAGGATTTTGAAACATTTCCAAATTTGAAAAACTTGGGTTTAAAAGTTTCACTTAATCTTTTCATCCATGGAGGCAAGCAAACAAGTATTTAAACCTTCAAATTTCAAAGGGTGATGGTCATTTGGGATAAATTGTCCACATGAAATCATAGCTCCTACTTCTGTTTCTAGATGATTTTTAAGAAAACCCTAAATGGATGAATGATGCAAAGATGATATGAATGAGTTTTGAAACTATGATTTTTGGGATGTTACAAAACATGAGGGTGAGGGATTGGAGGGTCGGGAGAGTACCATGAGTCACGGTGCTCACCCTTCCCACCATTATTGTGTGTGGAGGAATTAGCGTTGTCTGGTTTACCCCCTACCATTGCACCCTCGAGGGATACTGACGTATTCCCCTTAGGTAAAATGGATGGTTGATCCTCTTGAGGAGATGGGGGTGGTGAGCCTTCTTTGTCTTTAAGAAGTTGCTCAAGCATCTTCTTGACTTCGTTGACCAAGGAAGAGCTCAATCTTGTTTCCAAGTTTTTGAGATCTTCCATGGTCACCGTGGTCTGCTCACCATCACTATCCCCTTCGCGGCTACCCATATTCTCTTAGCCGGTAAAGCCCAAATAAAGAGCCGAGGCTCTGATACCAATTGAAAGGATCGTATGGGCACCTAGAGGGGGGGGGGGTGAATAGGTGCTACTTCAAATTTTCTTCTTTTTCAAATTAAGGTTTGACAATAAGGTAAATTCTCTAGATAATGCAACTATGGTGAATTTACCTATATGACAATTATGCAAGAGCTATCACAACACAAAGTAGTAACAAGTAAGTAAGGTGCGGTAAAGGATAGAAGTAACCGAAAAGTGGACGCGGAGACACAAGGATTTGTTTCCCATAGTTCCTTCCTTTTGAGGGGAAGTACGTCTACGTTTGGAGAGGGGGTGGTTTCAAACCATCAACGCCACGAGAGGCCTCCCTTGTTCTCCGATGAATCTCACCCCAACGAGATCGATTCACCTTCCACTATATCGGCAACCTTCAAGGTGGAAGCCGGCACCGTTACAAGTTTGGGGCACACATCCACAACTTAATCGGAGGCTCCCAAATACAAGCAAGCTGTCAAAGCAATCAAAGACAAGCTTGTAAGAACAAAAACAAGAACTAGGGTTTCCAACAAAACACTAGAGCAAAGGGGCCCTCAATGAAATGAGGGGGAAATGAAGATCTCTTTTGGTGAAGTAGTAGATCGGGTACTCCTCCTTCGATTCCCCAAAGATCAAGAACTTTGGGTGGTGGGATGAGGAGATCTTGAAGATTTGGGTGGCTCCAATGGACTCCAATGGTGGGCAATGACTTTAATGTGCTGAGCAATTTGTCCCAAGGTAGGTGGAGGGGTATTTATACCCCTCCACGAAATATGGCCGTTGGAGCATTTAATGTACCGTAGCAGATTGCTTAGTACCGCTTGCAAGCTGATTACCTGGTCAAGCACCGACCAGTACCGAGGTGCTCAAGATCTTCAGCAATCTTCAGTCTTGGGCGGTAGAGTCCTTGCGGTACTACCCCCAAGCGGTAGTACCGGTCGTAGGCAGCGGTACTACCGGTTGGGGCGGTAGTACCGGTCCCAAGTACTGCTTGGTATTGACCAAAATGGAGAGGGGTGGGTGATAGTCAGTATGCCACAGTACTGCCGAGCGATACGACCGCCTCAAGCGGTACTACCGGTTGGACCGGTAGTGCCGCTCCGTGGTACCGGGGGGTACTGACTAGCACGCACCTTTATCTCCTTTGATCAGTGCCAACCGGTACTAGAACCGGTAGTACCGGTGTCAAGCGGTAGTACCGGTTGTATTTCCGGTACTACCGGTTGACACAGAGGTTTTTTGCAAGGGGAATTGATATGCCATTAATTGTGCCTCCTCTTATCAATCTTGTGATAAACTTAGCACACAGTTAAAATGATAAGTGTATTGTTATAAAACATCAAAATCAGAGGGATAGGAAAATGCTCTTTCAAGTGGGACACAAGATTTTTCTACCGAAGGAAACCATTGTTCCAGATTTTTCTACCGAAGGAAACCATTGATTGGATCCGGTCCGGTGAACCTTCTAGACCCTTCTAGAACCTCTCCGATGAAATCATTGGAATCATTTCCGAACTCCGGAATTGGACTTTTCTTATATGAATCTTATTCTCTGGACCATTATGGATCTCCTCATGATATCCCAGATCCCATACGAGACTCCGAACAACATTCAGTCTCCATACTTACATTCCATATCTACTAAACAACATTGAATCCTTAAGTGTGTCTCCCTACGGTTCGTGAATTACGCGGACATGACCGAGACACTTCTCCGATCAATAACCAATAGAGGAATCTGGAAATTCATATGGCTCCCATATATTTCTACGATTACTTTGCGATCGAATAAACCACTTACATACGATACCAAGTTCCCTTTGTCTCGTGATAGTTTACTTATCCGAGGTTTGATCGTCGGTATCTCTGCATACCTAGTTCAACCTCGTTACGATAAGTACTCTTTTCTCGTTCCTATGATATGTGATCCCTTGTGAGCCAGTCACATGCTTGCAAGCTAATTGGATGACATTCCACCAAGAGGGACCAGATGTTGGAGATATGCCCTAGAGGCAATAATAAATGTAGTTATTATTATATCTTTGTGTTTATGATAAATGTTTGCATTCATGCTATAATAGTATTAACAAGGAAACATTGATACTTGTGTGATTTGTAAACTTAATTTGAAGTCCCTAGTATAGCCTCTATACTTCACTAGCTTGTTGGTTGATTAATGATTGTGGTTTCCCTATCATGAACATTGAGATGTTATCAACAACAAGATCATATCGTTAGGAGAATGATATGGTGGACATACTCCTATAGATAAGCGTAGCATAAAGATCAAGTCATTTCATTAGTTCAATTGCTATATGCTTTCGATACATAGTAACCTAATTCCTTCACCATGAGATCATGCATATCACCTTTACCGGATGGATGCTTTGATGACATCAAACACCACACCGTAATGGTGGTTATAAAAGTGGCATTGAGTGTTCGGAAAGTATTGGTTGAGACACATGGATCAAGTGGGATTTGTCCATCCACATGACGGATAGATATACTCTGGCCTCTCGGTGGAATGTCATCCAATTAGCTTGCAAGCATGTGACTTGGTCACAAGGGATCACATATCACGGAACGAGAAAGAGTACTTATCAAGAATAAGGTTGAACTAGGTATGCGGAGATACCGACGATCATAACCTTGGGTAAGTAACATATCGTGAGACAAAGGGAAATTGGTATCGTATGTAAGTGGTTCATTCGATCGCAAAGTAATCGTAGAAATATGTGGGAGCCATATGAATTTCCAGATTCCTCTATTGGTTATTGTTCGAGAAGTGTCTCGATCATGTCCGCATAATTCACGAACCGTAGGGAGACACATAAGGATTCGACGTTGTTTGAGTAGTTATGGTATTATGAGAAAGAGACCGAATGTTGTTCGAGTCTCGGATGGGATCCGGATATCACGAGGTGATCCGGAATGGTCCGGAGAATAAGATTCATATAAAGAAAGTCCGTTTGAGTTCGGGAATGATTCCGTGTTTTCATCGGGAATGTTCTAGAAGGTTCGGATTGTCCCACTCCGGGGAAGGGTACATGAATGTGTCATTGATCATTGAATGATTGCATCATGTACTAAGTGTTATTGCTGTCCCAAATAAAGGATTAAATTGAATCCTAAAACAGAAAAGTCAAATGTCCAGTTTGAAAGTCAAACTGCCAAAACAAGAAACTGTGGGAAACAAGCAAGAGGAGTTGGAACCAACCTGGAGGAGGAGTAGGACTCCTCCAGGCCGGCGCCCAGCCCAAGGCCGACTTGGGGAGGGACTCCTCCCTCCCCTGGCGCCAGGGACCTCCCTCCCATAAAAGGAGGCGGGGCTCCTGCCATAGACGCTTTACTTTCTACTCTAGATCTCCGGTTTAGAGCTGTTTTGGTTTAGAGCTTCTAATTGCTTTAGCCAACAGTTTAGAGCCTTCTAATTGGTTTAGAGCCCTCTAATTGGTGTGTCTAATTACTAGGCCACTAATCCTCTCTCTCATAAGCTCCACCATACTCGCACCGGCTTAAGGCGAAGCCCTGCGGGATCTCCCCTCTACTTCCGGTACCACGCCGTTGTGCTGCCGGAATCGCGAGGAGAGTGCTACAACCTCCATTTTCTTTGGAACAAGGGAGAGGAAGGTCTTCGTCGAATCGAACGTGTGACCGATCAAGGGGCTGCCGGAACGTGGCGCTGGAAGGATCGTCTACACGATCTTGAGATCGGGAAGAGTACGACTACATCACCCGAGAATCCGCTCTCGTTAACCACTTTGGAATCTTCGAGGGTGAGTTCCTCCATCGACTCGTTGCTACAATCTAGTAGATAGATCTTGGCTTGTTTGTTTGTATGCGATAGAAAATTTTTGTTTTCCATGCTACGAACCCCTACAAAGGGTATCGAGCCGTGTCTATATGTAGATCTGTTGCCGAGTAGAACACAATGGTCATTGTGGGCGTTGATGCTTTTATTGTAGATTGCTTTTGTGTACTTTGCATCTTGCGGTATGTTGGGATGAAGCGGCCGGGCTAACCTTACATGACATCGTTCATGAGACTTGCTCCACGCTTGACATGTAACTTGTATTGCATAAGTGGCTTATGGTGCATGTTTCTCCTAGCATAGTTAAGATCCAATTTACAACGGGTGATCAACAATGCTAGTATCAATGTTGTGGTTCATGTTCGTAAGTTAGAACGACACTTATTGAAAGCCCCAAACCACGTAAAATATGCAAAGAAAGTAGAAGCGTCTAACTTTGTTTTGCAGGTGTGCATGATGTGATATGGCCATGATTGTGATTATATTCGATGTATGCAATGTTCCTTATTGTAAGTCGACAACCGCGGAGCCATATGGTTGTCTTTAATTTCTGTTAAGACCTGTGTCTATTCAAAGTAGTTGTAATAGTTGAAGCCGTGGGCGACAACCATGGAGAAGCGTCATTGACCTTGATGCAATGCCGGTGATGATGGAGATCATGTTCGTGCTTGAAGATGGAGATCGAAGGCACGAAGAAGAAAGGCCATATCATATCACATATATATTGAATTGCATGTGATGTTAATCCTTTATGCATCTTGTATTGCTTAGTAGCAGCGGTAGCATTATAAGATGATCCCTCATGCACATCAATTTCAAATCATAAAGTGTTCACCCTTAGTTAGCACCGTTGCTAAAGCTTGTTGTTTCAAGCACCACGTGATGATCGGGTGTTCTAGATTACGCAAGTGTATACAACGTGAGCAAGCCAGATTTGCTCATGCGAAACTAAGGTTTGATCTTGACGAGCCTAGCATGTATGTACATGGTCTCGGAACACGGATTACCGAAAGGTAAAGCATGAATCGTATAGTAGATATGATGAACATGATGATTGTTCGCCATTGAAACTATATCAACTCTCGTGATGATCGGTGTTGATGTGGTGGATTTGGTTAGTGTGATCACTAAAACAATGTGAGGGATATTGTTTTGAGTGGGAGTTCACCTAGTTTAATTTCATTAATTAATTTGAACTCGATTTGTCATAAACTTAGTCTAAACTATTGCAAATATGTTGTAGATCAATGGCAGCCCTACCATCAATTTTAATGCGTTCCTAGAAAGAAAAGTTGAAAAACAATGGAAGCAATTTCATGGATTGGTTCCAATTTGAGGATTGTCCTCACAGTGGTAATTTGACCTATGTCTTTGGATGCACTGGGTGACCCTGCAGTACTTCCGATGAAGTAAAGAACGTTTACCTCGCTCGGAAGAATCAAGACTCCATAGTTCAAGGTGCTATCTTGTATGGTTTAGAATCGAGCTTGAGAAAAGGTTTGAAGAGTCGACCCACATGATATTGTCGAGGATCTCAAATTAATTTTTGAGACTCATGCGGCAATTGAAAGCTATGAGGCTTCAAAAGTTCTTTAAGCGCAAGATGGAAGAAGGCAGTCCGTCGGTGAGCATGTGCTTAAGATGTGGGCACGCAAATAAACTTCAAAGCTTGGGTATAGTGATTCCTAATGCTTTGGGGATTTACCGTGTCCTCAATCACTACCACCAAGTTACAAGAACTTTGTGATGAACTACAACATGCGAGAACATGAACAAGACGCGTTGCGAACTCTTTGCCATGTTAAAATCTGCGAAGTGGAGATCAAGAAAGAGCACCAAGTGTTGTTGGTCAATAAGACCACCAAATTCAAGAAAGGCAAGTCTAAGCAAAGGGACACTTCAAGAAGGGTGGTAAGAAAGCTACCACGCCGAAGAAGACCAAGGCTGGACCCAAGCCTGAACCGAGTGCTTTTACCGCAAGGGAGAAGGTCCTTTGGGCGGAATTGCCCAAAGTACTTGGCGGATCTCAAGAACGGCAACATCAAGAAGAAAGGTATATCGATATACATGTTATTGATGTGTATCTCACTAGTACTGTAGTAGTGCAGGTATTTGATCTTGGTTCGGTTGCTCATATTTGTAACTCAAAGCAGTCTTTGAATAAAGCGGAAGCTAGCGAAGAACGAGGTGACGATGCACGTGGGAAACGGATCAAAGGTTGATGTGATCGCGGTCGGCACGCTACCCTTCATCTACCATCGGGATTAGTTTTATACTTAAATAATTGTTATTTAGTGCTGCGTTGAGCATGAACATTATCTCGTGATCTTGTTTATTGCAAGACGGTTACTTGTTTAAGTCGAGAGAATAATGGTTGTTCGATTTATATGAGTAATATGTTTTACGACATGCACCTTTGATAGATGGTCTATTCTTATTGAATCTCGATAGTGGAAATACACATATCAACAACATTGAGGCTAAACGCTTGAAATCAGCGATAATTCGACCTATATGTGGCATCGTCGTCTTGGTCACATCGAGTGAAACGTGAAGAAACTCCATTCGATGGACTTCTTGAATCACTTGATTTTGAATCACTTGAAAGATGCGAAGCATGTCGATGGGAAAAATGACTAAGACTCCATTTTACGGTATGATGGAGCGAGCTACGGACTTATTGGAAATCATACATACCGATGTGTGTGGTCCAATGAGTGTAGCATCGCTGTGGTTATCGTTATGTTCTTACCTTCACGGATGACTTGAGTAGATATGGGTATATCTATTTCATGAAACATAAGTCCGAAACTTTCGAGAAGTTTAAGGAGTTTCAAAGTGAGGTAGAGAATCAACGTAACAAGAAGATTAAATTTCTACGTTACGATCGTGGAGGTGAATATCTAAGTTACGAGTTTGGCGAGCATTTAAAGAAGTGCGAATACTTTCACAATTGACACCGGGGAACACCACAACAGTAATGGTGTATCCGAGCCGTAATCGAACTCTCTTAGATATGGTTCGCTCTATGATGTCACTTACAGATTTACCGCTATCATTTTGGGGTTATGCATTAGAAACAAGCATTCACTTTAAATAGGGCACCGTCTAAATCCGTTGAAACGACACCGTATGAATTATGGTTTGGGAAGAAACCTAAATTGTCGCTCCTTAAAGTTTGGGGATGCGGCCTATGTAAAGAAGTTACAAGGACAAGCTTGAACCCAAAGCGGAAAAATGCGTCTTCATAGGATACCCAAGGAAACTATTGGGTATACCTTATATCCTAGATACGAAGGCAAAACATTCGTTGTTAAGAATGGATCCTTTCTAGAGAAGGAATTTCTCTCGAAAGAAGTGACTGGAAGGAAAGTAGAACTTGACGAGGTTGTTGAACCTTCTCTCGAAATTGCGAGTAGCGCAGCACCGGAAGAAGTTCCTGTGGTGCCTGCACCAATAAGGGAGGAAGCTAATGATGATGATCATGAAACTTCGGTTGAAGTTACTCTGAGCCTCGGAGATCAACGAGAACTCGTACCACTCCAGATTGGTATGATTCCGTTATGAATGTCATGGTGGTGGACAACACCGATGACCCCGAGACATATGAGGAAGCGATGATGAGCCCAGATTCCAATAAATGGCAAGAAGCCATGAAATCCGAGATTGGATCCATGTACGAAAACCAAGTATGGACTTTGGTGGACTTACCGGATGGCCGGAAGGCTGTCGAGAACAAATGGATTTTCAAGAAGAAAAGCAGATGTTGATGGTAATGTTATCTGTCTATAAAGCTCGACTTGTCGCAAAGGGTTTCGACAAATTCAAGGAGTTGACTACGATGAGACTTTCTCACCAAAGATGAAGCTAAAGTCTGTGAGGATTATGTTAGCAATCACATATTATGATTATGAGATATGGCGGATGGATGTCAAAACGGATTCCTCAATGGAGACATTGATGAAGAGTTGTATATGATGCAACCCAAAGGTTTTGTCGATCCTATAGATGCTAACAAGGTATGCAAACTTCAACGGTCCATCTATGGATTGAAGCAAGCATCCGAAGTTGGAATCAACGTTTTGATAAGGTAATCAAAAGTTTTGGTTTTATACAAACTTATGGAGAAGCTTGTATTTACAAGAAAGTGAGTGGGAGCTCAGTAGCATTCTTAATACTGTATGTGGATGACATATTGTTGATTGGGAATGATGTAGACCTTCTTAATAGTGTCAAGGAATATTTGAATAATAGTTTTTCAATGAAGGATCTTGGTGAAAGCTTACATATTAGGCATAAAGATTTATAGAGATAGATCGAACGCCAAATATCATTGTCACAAAGTACATATTTGGACAAAGTTCTAAAGAGATTTGGAATGGATGAAAGCAAGAAAGGGTTCTTGCCCATGTTGCTAATCGACCTTGAGTAAAACTCAAAGTCCGACATCGGCGAAGATAGAGAAAGGATGAGTAAGACTCCTATGCCTCACCATAGGATCTCTAATGTATGCCATGCTATGTACTAGACCCGACATTGCATATGCTTTGTTAGTTTAACTAGCAGATATCAAAGTGATCCAGAGTGGATCATTGGACAATGGCCAAAAACATCCTTAAGTACTTGAGAAGAACTAAGGATATGGTTCTTTCTTATGGAGGTGATGAACAGCCGTTGTTAATGGTTACACCGATGCTAGTTGGAACACCGATCCAGATGATTCTAAATCACAATCCGGATCGTATTTATTTTGAATGGTGCAGCTTATGGAGGAGTGCAAAGCAAAGCGTTGTGGCGAGATCTTCAACTGAATCGGAATACATGGTCGCCGAGGCTTCACAAGAAGCGATATGGATGAAAGAGTTCATTACTGAGCTGGGTGTGGTTCCAAGTCTGCTGGACCCAATGTCTATCTATGTGATAACATGGCGCCATAGCCAATGCGCAAGAACCAAGGTCACACAAGAAGTCAAGCATATCAAGCTGCGTTTTCACGCTATTCGAGAACATATCCGGGATGGGGATATAAAGATTTGCAAAGTACACACAGATCTGAATGTGGCGGATCCGTTGACTAAACCTCTCCGAGGGCAAAACATGACCAACACCAAACTGCCATGGGTGTTCGGTATATTACCATGTAATCTAGATTAGATGACTCTAGTGCAAGTGGGAGATTGGAGATATGCCCTAGAGGCAATAATAAATGTAGTTATTATTATATCTTTGTGTTTATGATAAATGTTTGCATTCATGCTATAATAGTATTAACAAGGAAACATTGATACTTGTGTGATTTGTAAACTTAATTTGAAGTCCCTAGTATAGCCTCTATACTTCACTAGCTTGTTGGTTGATTAATGATTGTGGTTTCCTATCATGAACATTGAGATGTTATCAACAACAAGATCATATCGTTAGGAGAATGATATGGTGGACATACTCCTATAGATAAGCGTAGCATAAAGATCAAGTCATTTCATTAGTTCAATTGCTATATGCTTTACGATACATAGTAACCTAATTCCTTCGACCATGAGATCATGCATATCACCTTTACCGGATGGATGCTTTGATGACATCAAACACCACACCGTAATGTGGTGGTTATAAAAGTGGCATTGAGTGTTCGGAAAGTATTGGTTGAGACACATGGATCAAGAGTGGGATTTGTCCATCCACATGACGGATAGATATACTCTGGGCCCTCTCGGTGGAATGTCATCCAAATAGCTTGCAAGCATGTGCCTTGGTCCCAAGAGATCACATATCACGGAACGAGAAAAGAGTACTTATCAAGAATAAGGTTGAACTAGGTATGCGAGATACCGCGATCATAACCTTGGGTAAGTAACATATCGTGAGACAAAGGGAAATTGGTATCGTATGTAAGTGGTTCATTCGATCAAAGTAATCGTAGAAATATGTGAGCCATATGAATTTCCAGATTCCTCTATTGGTTATTGTTCGGAGAAGTGTCTCGATCATGTCTGCATAATTCACGAACCGTAGGGAGACACACTTAAGGATTCGACGTTGTTTGAGTAGTTATGGTATTATGAGAAAGAGACCGAATGTTGTTCGGAGTCTCGGATGGGATCCGGATATCACGAGGTGATCCGGAATGGTCCGAGAATAAGATTCATATAAGGAAAGTCCCGTTTCGGAGTTCGGGAATGATTCCGGTGTTTTCATCGGGAATGTTCTAGAAGGTTCCGGATTGTCCGGCACTCCGGGGGGGAAGGGTACATGAATGTGTCATTGATCATTGAATGATTGCATCATGTACTAAGTGTTATTGCTGTCCCAAATAAAGGATTAAATTGAATCCTAAAACAGAAAAGTCAAATGTCCAGTTTGAAAGTCAAACTGCCAAAACAAGAAACTGTGGGAAACAAGCAAGAGGAGTTGGAACCAACCTGGAGGAGGAGTAGGACTCCTCCAGGCCGGCGCCCAGCCCAAGGCCGACTTGGGGAGGGACTCCTCCTCCTGGCCAGGACCTCCTCCCATAAAAGGAGGGGCTCCTCCCATAGACGCTTTACTTTCTACTCTAGATCTCCGGTTTAGAGCTGTTTTGGTTTAGAGCTTCTAATTGCTTTAGCCAACAGTTTAGAGCCTTCTAATTGGTTTAGAGCCCTCTAATTGGTGTGTCTAATTACTAGGCCACTAATCCTCTCTCTCATAAGCTCCACCATACTGCTTACTTAGGCGAAGCTCCTGCGGATCTCCCCTCTACTTCCCAGTACCAGTTGTCTTTGAATCGCGAGGAGAGTGCTACAACCTCCGCCTCTTGGAACAAGGAGAGGAAGGTCTTCGAGTAATCGAACGTGTGACCGATCAAGGGAAGCCTTTAACGTGGCGCTGGAAGGATCGTCTACACGATCTTGAGATCGGGAAGAGTACGACTACATCACCCACGAGAATCCGCTCTCGTTAACCACTTTGGAATCTTCGAGGGTGAGTTCCTCCATCGACTCGTTGCTACAATCTAGTAGATAGATCTTGGCTTGTTTGTTTGTATGCGATAGAAAATTTTTGTTTTCCATGCTACGAACCCCTACACCAGAGTATATCTATCCATCATATGGATGGACAAATCCCACTCTTGATTCGTGTGCCTCAACACATACTTTTCAAACACTCAATGCCACCTTTATAACCACCCAGTAACGGTGTGGTGTTTGATGTCATAAAAGCATCCATCTGATGATGGTGACTAGCATGATCTCATGGTCGAAGGATTTAGGTTATTATGTATCTGAAAACTTATAGCAACTGAACTATATTAAATGACTTGATCTTTATGCTATGCTTAACTATAGGAGTATGTCCATCACACCATTCTCCTAATGATATGATCTTGTTGTTAATAACATCTCAATATTCAGGATCAGGAAACCATGATCATATATTAACCAACAAGCTAGTTTAACAAGGGGCTTTACTAGGGACTCTTTTATGTTTACCAATCACACAAGTATTAATGTTTCCGGTTAATACAATTATAGCATGATATGTAAACATTTATCATAAGCGTGAAGATATGATAATAACCTCTTTATTATTGCCTCTTGGGCATATCTCCAACAGGAGGGGATGGGCCCCGTATGGCCCAACTACGCCTCCCCTTCTGTCTCCCTTCATCTTCTGGGAAAATAGATTTTTTTGTAGTTTTTCTGGTATTTTCTGATCTTCGCGAAAATTGCATATAAACACTGCTTTCCATCAGAATCCTGACTCCGACAGTTCATCCTCCAAGAATCATCCAACATGCAAAAAACAGATGAAACAACATAAGTATGTCACATCCCAAGATTTTCCAAATCTTGTAATGTGAAAAATAAAATAAAAAATAATAATTTTTTGTTGAAAATCAGGGTGGAAAGAAACTTTTGTTTCAAAAAGGAATCTTAAAATCCCATCTTGAACAAACTTTGGTAAAGTTTGAATTCAACAAAATCCAAATCAAGGGAAATGCATTCCTCAATGAATGTATCTAGAAATTTGAACACTTGGAAAAATAAATCCAAACCCTAAAACCCTATTGGACTAAAATCATTTCCAAGTTATCTCCAAATCCATGGATTTGATCCATGCAAAAATTGATCAACAAACATTCACAAAGGATCAAGAAAGACAAACAGAAATGTTAAAAGACCATAGAAATTGGTTTCACTCAATTTGGAACTATAAATAAAATCTTATGGATTTAATAAAGGAATTGAATTTCCAAAGCCAATAAAGCCCTTATCAAAAATCCATACCAAGTGGTGAGCAAAGGATACTAAAGATCTTTAAAAGGATAAACAAATATAAAATAAGATTTCACAAATTGGAATCACCAAGTTTGGATCTCTAAATAAAAAGATATAGATTTTATAAGATGAAGAAAGAAATATTAAATAAAGAATATTAAAGATCAAACCAAATCTTGGCCAAATCTTTAAACAAGTGGAATGAATTATCATCCCAATCCAAATAAAAATATTGGATAAAGAATTGCCAAAATGGCCTAAACCAAATCCTATTGGAATTAAAACAAATACCCAATTTTAAATGATTAATAAATCTTATTAGAATACTTTCAAACCTACTGAAAAGATTTTGGAAGGTTTAAAAGATTTTAAATGGTGTTTGAAACATTATTAAAACCTATTTGATTTAATACAAGGACCTACTTTAATAATTAAAAAGACCCAAAAAGGAATAAAGTAAATTCCAAAATTTGACATCAGATTGTGCTACTAATCAGTATTTAAACCTACCCAAAAGTTGTCAAAGGTTTGAATTCAAAAGAATGTTTGAATTGGCCAAACAAAACCAAATCAGAATAAAAGAATAGGAAAAAGAAAAATAAACAGGAGAAGAAAAATATAAAACAGACCCAACCCAATCTGGCAGCCCACTAAGGCCCAGCAGCCCACCTCTCATCTCTCCCGAAGCGTTTTCTGTCACTCACAGACGAACACGCAAACCCACTGACGAGCAGGCCCCTCTCCTCTCCTCTCTCGACGTTTCACCCCGCCCACATCATCATCTCCTTCACCTCCCACGCACAGTTCCTCATTTTCACTTGAAATTTCGCGAGTAAATTCGCCATAAACGCTGCAGCAATTACACCGCGATTACTCGTTAACTTGCCTCTCCTCCTCTCCATTCCCCTCTGTTTCCAGCTCCTCTCCGCCCCAGGGCTACTCTAATTGGTCGCTGCAACCTCACCAGCTCCGGCGAGGTTCTACTCGAATTCCGGCGAAGCCAGACAACCCCACTGCCCCTGGAGCAGACGAGCGTGCTTGCCAGCACCAGGCGTACCTCCCAGTGGAAGTAGCTCGCTCGCGCACGCCCCATGACGTCGCCCCCGACGACACCACCTCCTTCTCCAACTCCGGCGACATCTACTGGTGAGACCAGACTTCCTTTTCACCTCTCTGTGATGCACACATACTCGCCTCCCTCTTGCGAACCTAACGGTGCAATCTACTTTGTCTTAGCGTGTCCTCTATCTTCACCTTCGACGACATCTGAGCGTACCCGACGCCGACGCCGTCTCCGGCGAGCAATCGTCAACGCCTCTGTGCTCCCCTTGGACAACCAAAGCATCAACTAGAATCGGTGCTTCATGGCGATTCTGGTAAGCATCTTCACTCTTCCCCGCGCGTCCTAATTCTCCGGCAGCGTCACCGTCAGAGCCGCACCGCCGCATGCCACCATTGAGCGCCGCCAGTTTCTGGTCGAGGCACTAGGAGCCATCAGATCCAGATCAGAGAGATAGGATAGTTTCACTTAACAAAGGGGTATGTGATGATCAGAGCCACACAAATCTCTTTTAATCCAATGGCCTATATCTGTTGATCCACGCGAACCGTTTTTTCCCAATAGAATCACGCCACGTGGCCTAGGTTTAGATTTAAAAACCAGAAACTATTCTATTAGATGATCAAACTTGTAAATTGCATAACTTTTAATCTACACGTCCAAATTTTGCAAACTTTATATCAATGGATTCAGAAAAGCAAGCCCTAGCCAACCATACAATTTGTTTAGTAAAAAGCTTCTGTTAAATTGTTTGATTTTGCAGAAACTTGTGTATGCTAGTTTAGGTTATAAAAATTGTTCCAAAATGATTTTGAGGATAAAATCTTTGGCAAATGATGTGTTTTGAACCTACTGATCATAGGAAACAAATTGTGGTATCAAAAATGTATTTGGTGAAACAAAAGAATGAATCATTGATTTAAACCATTTCTAGTCAAATAAAAATATGGTTTAATTGTTAAAAATGATTTTGGAGAAAAACCTTTGAGAAATGTTTGGAAATAAACTCTCTGACCCTAAACACAAGGTTTTATGGTTTGAAAACATATTTTGTGAACCCTATAGATTAATGCCCTATTAAAAACATTTCTACACCACATAAAATAACACCTTGTTTTAGAAAATGGTTTATAAAGTGAAACCTTTTGCAAATGACTTTGCCACTTTATAAAATGACCAATAGGTGTTTCCAAATGTTTATGAACCATTAGAAACCACTTCTCCAAATAAAACAATCTCTTGCATGCTTGCATGCATTATTTTTGTTTCATTATTTTATGTGATGAATTGCTTGAATGGTAGATTGAAATAGTGTTTGCTTGATTGAATTGTAGTGACTTGAAGTGTGTGAACATTGCGAAGATCAAGGAGTGAACCTATACCCTCTACCAAAAAGGCAAGTGATGCTTCATACTTTTGTCCTATTATTTTCACTATGCATTAGTGATATTTCTAAGTAAGACTTGCATGGAATTTTGCTAAGTATAAACCATGCTATGGGAAATCCTAGTAGATGAAACCTTAGTAGAATTTTCCTAAGTTAAGATTCCTACTATTATCATGCTTAGCTTAGCTAATAGAAAACAAGGGTGGAATATATATTCATGTTATGGAAAATTTCTAAGTCTGAGGACTTGAGTTTTGTTTAATAAAACAACTAAGTAAATGAATCACCTGGGTGGAATGGAAGGAATGGTTTGTGTTGAGTGGTTACACAAGGCCAGGGGACTGGTGAACCTTGTGTATCTCACTTGTGGAAATCCACCCAGGAACAAAGAGATTTGAGATGTCAAATGTTAAGAAGCTTCAAGTGCAGCCACTTGGCATTATGGGATCTGCCTGGATCATATAGGTTGCAATAACTTAGCCAAATGGACAGTTGGTGGTAGGGGTTTTATAGGTTGGAGCGCGTCCATTTTGGTCTAAGGGAAGGCTTTTGAAAGATCTTGTCTTGGTGAAACCAAGTCTTGTGGGGAAAGTGCACCACCTCTGCAGAGTGTAAAAATCTAAGTGCTTAGCCATGTCCCTGGTAAAGGAAAATTTGAGCATCAAGACATGGAAGCTATCAAGAATCTCATCATCCAAATTTCTAAGTTAAAAACTTGTGGTTGAACAAGGGTTAAAGGATCTTCAATCTTTGATTGGTAGATGCCTTGGGTGATTTTTGTCAAGCAAAAACTTAATGTTTTCAAATGATAAGGAAAAATATATTTTTGAACAATGCAAGCCTCAACTCCACTTTGCCAAATGCATATAGATGATAGACTCCACTATACTACCATAGTATCACTTGCCAATACAATTCAAATGTATTGACCATTGTGGCTGTAACTTGTTATGTTGCAGTTTTGATTGATTTAGTGAAGTGTGTTGATTAGGATTACAAAGTCTACAACCAACATGTCTGCCTGTGGAACTTTGCAGATGAAGGACCCCATGCTTATAGACATTCTTCTGCAATGTAATGTAATAGCCAAATGAGCTATGAAAGATGTAATAAATTATTTTATTCCTGGTTATAAAGTTGTATTATGACATTTGTTTCTTGATATTACATCTTAACTGTGGATGCTAGCTATTGATCCAGGGACTAGCATTGTAAACACAGGGGACTCTACCTTATTAAAGGTTGGGAACTCTACAAAGTATCACCTCTTAATATGAAATATATCCAACCACCACTGTAAGTTTCAAAGTCCCCATAACTTATGCTCCTGTTAGTTAATCATGAGTTAACATAGCATACATATTTAAGACTTGAGACACGCTTTATGTCATTCTCCAACCATCCCTCCTCCTAGCAACTTTTATTAGTAGGTTAGTCACAATAAATATATTAAGGTTGCAAAATAATATGGATTTTAACACAATAAACTTTAAAGTTCATGGATCCATTTCACATGCATCACATACCAATTCCACCACTCCTCGATGAGATCCTTCTATAGATCATCATGCACATCCGCATCACGAATGTCATGGTATGCATCAAGAAAACGAGAGATTCGGTTAGGATCTCTCTAAGTCTGAACTGGAACACCCACCAATTCATAGCTGCCATAAACCTTATTTTTCCTCTCTCATTCTTAATGATCATGTTATGCATGATCACGCATGCTTGCATGATGTACCATAGGATCTTTTGATTTCAAAACCTAGCCGGTCCTCTTGCAATATCAAGTTGGGTTGCAAGATTCCAAATGCTCTCTCCACATATTTCCTAGCCGCCGCTCAAGCAATGGAGTAGGACCGAGGTAGTTCTGCATCAGTGTGTTGTCTGCTTGAAGATGCAACCTCTAAATCTTCTCATGGCCGAAAACTAAACCGTCGTGCTTCGGCTTCTTCTTCTTGTGAGCCAACAACATAGCGATATTTTCTTCTTCCTCCGTACCAAACTCGTCATTGGATGTGGAGTAATCGAATGAAACCATCTACAAAAGCATATAATTCTTGTTTACTATATATATGCATCCCAAGAACAACAACAAATAAAGTCAACAAAACTCACCTTGACAAAAAAACTCGAACACGGGCGTGCCTTGGGCGGTGGTAGCAGCCATAAGAGGGGATGACCGACGATGGCTCTGCTACTCGCTAGTGGACGGAGGGGCCGACATGAATGCCGAATCGACCATTGACGATGGAGCGGTGATTCGGATTCATGTAGCAAGATGAAAGAGGCGAATCGCATCGAGGGTAGGGTGAGGCCATGGCCGAATGAGGAAGGGGCGAAGGACGATGGGAGGCGTGTGGCAGCGATAAAGTGGTGCTTTTGTTGGCCGGCGGTGAGCTGCGGCGGAAAACACGCGTGAAGTTTCCCCACGATAGTTGAGGCGTGCCGCCGATGAGTTTTGGGTCAGCCGCTCACGTGACCCAAATATACATCATGACGGTGCTTTTTTCGGTCATGATAAAAAAATTAGGTCATAGAAGGTATAGAGCATTCATAGAAGATGTTTTTTCCTTATTATAACCTAAAAGTAGTTTTTTGGTCACGAGACGTGTTTTACAATCCACTGCAGATGCTCTTACGAGTTGCGACACCTTACCAGTGCTATATACTCTCTCTGTTTACAATTAGATTGTGTTTTAGGTTTAGTCAAAGTCAACATTTTTAAAGTTTGACCACATATTAAAGAAAATATAAAAATATCTACAATGTAAATTCTATAGTATTAGAATTGTCATAAACTATATTTTCACAATATATACATTTGATATTATGAATGTAGATATTTTTCCTATGCTTTTGATCAAAATTGACAAAGTTTGACCCTTATAATTCCTAGAACGCGAACTATTAAAAAACAGAGGAAATAACGTGCGACGTCAAAACAGAAGTAGAAAACAAATAATTTTATGCCATTTAGGAGAAAATTGGGCTTGCTTCATATCAAACGCGCGGGGTCACAAATATCCCTGCTTAGCCCATGGGTCAAGCAATGGCTTCGGCCCAACTGTAGCCCATCTACTAGGAAGATACGACAAGGTGGCCCCAAAAATAGCCCAAGAAATCCCTCGGAGCTCGGTGCGGTGGGACCAACTGACCAAGCAAAAGGAAAAGAAACTTTTATTTGAGAGAGAAAAGGAAAAAAACTTTTATTTGAGAGAGAAAAGGAAAAGAAACTTCGTGCTTCATTTTCCTCCGAGGCTGGCCGTTGGCCGGCCGC
Source organism: Avena longiglumis (assembly GCA_030063025.1). NCBI lineage: Eukaryota > Viridiplantae > Streptophyta > Magnoliopsida > Poales > Poaceae > Avena > Avena longiglumis. The sequence goes on from CP125974.1 coordinate 463,902,115, forward strand.
GCGAGCTCCACGTCCTCTAATCCGTTCCATTTTCTTCCCCGAAAGGCGCACCTTCTCGCGGTCTCGCCTCCTCTCCTCTGCAATAATGGCGCTCGCCTCCACCACCGCCTCCCGCCTCATCACCCGCCGTCTCTCCGCTCCCCTCCCGCCTTCCTCTTCTCCTCATTCTTCCGCTCCCCGCCGCGCGGCGCCACGAGGAGGGGCCGGGCCGAGGCCGCGCGGGTTCGCGGCGCGGTGGGAGGGCACGCCGAGGGCGCTCCTGGGGGGATTCTCGGACGCCGACGCTGAATACGCCAGCGAAGACGAAGACGAGGACGAGGAGGACGCCCGCAGCGCGCTCAGCGGGGGACCTCCGCCGCCGCACCATGAGCGCGACGACGTCCTCGAGCTCGCCGCCGCATCCTCCTCCTCCGGCCCCGAGCGCTGGGACGTGCTCGGACTCGGCCAAGCCATGGTGCGCACACCTTATCTCTCCATTCGCCTTTTGAATTCGCTGATGGTCACAGCCGAATGCGGCGGTACATTTCTGTCGTACCGGTGCCAATTTGCGAAGAATTAGTAGCTACCTTCGCATGTAACAAACTGAAAATTTCGGCAGTACAGACGTAGGGTATTGCCTGGTTCAGGATTCCGACAAACTTTTGTGGCTGCTGCTATGTCAATCATTTAACTTTTGTGCAAGTTTGATGATGATTGCTACAGTAGTGACCTGTGTGTAAGCTCAACATGTGAGGGTTTCTTTATATACTTCATCGGTGCCAAACGTGGCCATCACTACATTGTACCTTTACTGTAGTGTTTCCTGTAATTATGAGTAAGTAAAAAGTGGAATTGAAGGTGATCTCCTGATGCCAAATTGCAAGAAAACAGGAGTTGAAAAAACAAATAATGACTGCTTCCATGCACCACAATAGTAGTAGAATATACATAAGCTGTCCCTAAATGGTGTGGATAAGATGTTGTGGCTGTCAGTAGTGTAGTTCGCGATTATATGGTAGTGCACGTCGATGATTGCTCGCTACTTGTGTGCATGCTTCAATACGATTTTGTCTGTCCTATGTGTTATTGTTGGTGCCAAATGTGATGGAGCATGATTACACGGAAATTCAGTCTGTTTGGGTAAGCTATTGGGATCAATGGTACCTTACCTTATGAATGGTTTCTTGCTCAAATAGGTTGACTTCTCAGGCATGGTGGACGATGAATTCCTAGAGAGACTGGGAATAGAGAAGGGTACAAGGAAGGTTGTGAACCACGAGGAGAGGGGACGGGTCTTGCGTGCCATGGATGGTTGCACCTACAAGGCCGCTGCCGGAGGCTCACTGTCCAACTCGCTTGTTGCTCTAGCAAGGCTTGGCAGTAGTCGGACCACTAGCTACCCTGAGCTTAGAATTGCGATGGCTGGCAGTGTGGGCAGTGACCCGCTTGGTAGTTTCTACAGGTAAATTCGGTAATTTGACAATATCCTCAATGCCTCTGAACTCTGATATTGTTGTACTATTGGTACCCTAAGGCTTCTGAGTGTGACATCAATCTTTTGTTTAAATTTGTGTTATTAGGCAAAAGTTGCGGCGTGCTAATGTGCAATTCTTGTCCAAGCCGGTCAAAGATGGAACCACTGGGACTGTCATTGTGCTAACAACTCCAGATGCACAGCGGACTATGCTTGCATACCAGGTCAGTTCCTTCACTAACGGTTATGTTGTAAAAAAATATTGTTGGTAATAGTCCTGGTTATATTGTATCCTTCGATCTACATCTGTATGCTCTTTAGTCTTTATTACTCTTTAGACCAGGGAATGTAACAGTTCACTTGTTGGCTTCTTAAGAGCGCATCCCTATTATACACAAGGTTTTATTTTAAGTATGCACATAGCATTTAGAGCATCCATCTTGTACTTTATTTTGTTGGCCAATTATCACTCCTGACACTACCTTATTCTCTAACGATGCCTTGTAACTTGTCTTGCAGGGTACATCTTCTACTCTGGCTTACGATTCAGACTTAGCAGAGCTAGTATCCAAATCAAATCTGTTAGTTGTGGAAGGATACCTGTTCGAGTTCGCTCACACAATTGAAGCCATCAAGCAAGCTTGTGAAGATGCTAAGAAGAATGGAGCACTTATTGCTGTTTCGGCATCAGATGTGTCATGCATCAAGCGTTGCCACAGTGATTTTTGGTGAGACTAGCCTCCTTGCAAAGGATGTCCTGTTCGTGTGATACTTGCAATAATTTCGTTTGAGTTGCACATACACTAAAGTTTCCCAAGTAATCTTCCATTTCCTTTCAAGTAACAAGATGTCTATGAGTTACAAATTAGAAAAAGAGGTTGCTTTCTTACTTGCTACCAATGGTGGTGCCAGTGTGTCTGCTCTAGAAATGGTTATAAGCACCTAATACCACATTAGTGGGCTACACTATGACATGAGCTTGTGTTGACATGTCACTGAAATTATGAACAGAGGCGTGTATAACACTTTGTTAGCATGACTTTCATAAGAATAGCTAAATATATGCTTGTTTATGAGTGCAAAGTGTATCTTTACTGCACATTCTCTATATTATGATAGTATAATGCATTGTTATCTTGCGACACTGCTAATTCTGATCCAAAACATTTACAGGGACATTGTAGGAAACTATGCAGACATATTGTTTGCCAATGCCAACGAAGCAAGGGCGTTCTGCGAGCTAACCTCAGAAGAGAGCACCATGTCAGCGGCTAGATACTTGAGCCATTCTATTCCTCTAGTGTCCGTTACTGATGGCATGCATGGTTCCTACATCGGTGTGAAAGGCGAAGCAATATACATCCCTCCACCGGCGTGTATACCTGTTGATACCTGTGGAGCTGGTGATGCGTACGCATCAGGAATTCTGTACGGTATTCTCCGGGGCGCGTCAGACTTGAAGGGCATCGGCCTGCTGGCTGCCCAGGTAGCTGCTGTCGTCGTCGGGCAGCAGGGCACACGGCTACGGGTTAAGGACGCTGACAGATTGGCTGAAGCGTTTGAGTTCCACTTTGATAACTTGGAGTGTTGTTCAGATGCTGGAACAGATCAGGTTACAAACTCATGATTTTTTTCTGTCTCCCTCAAGTCCCAAGTCCTTGGTGAGCAGCGGCGATGGAGATCATTGAGGGCCGAAGTGGGTCATCCCCCCTTCTTTAGAAGATCTATGAAGCAATTACTTAGTTTTACCACTCAGGTTCTATCTAAATGCTAAACTAGCACTCCCTTGGAAAAGCATGGCAATGAAATTTCATTAGGATTGCCCCTTCAAGAAAGCCATGGGCATATTCACTTGTATATAGCATCTCATTCCTTTAGTCCTAGTTCATTGTCTCGACCTTTATTACTACAGTACCATTTCATTGCTTGAATTTTGCACCAGAAGGATGCTACATACATATGGGTATTTGATTTGAAAGAAAAATGATGTAGTAGGCACTGATGCAAATCCCTGTCATATGTTTGGTTGTAATGTGTCATCTTGGTCTAGAATGTGAATAAACTCTTTCGGCAGCACCTCCGCCGAATTCACACTCAAGGGATATGGGATACTATATGCTATCAAATTGCAACATGGTAGTCCGACTTTGTTGGATGTGATTCGATGTGGTTGGGTGGAACGTCGCCCTCAGCGAAAGGTAGAGGTTGATACAATATGTTGAGCACTTGTCAGCAGAAGTCCTCTACCAAGAGCAGGCAGCTCCTAGCGTAGTGACCCAGATTCTATTCTTTCTGCTAGTATATATATACTTGTTCCGCCTGATCCTCTCAAACTCTTTTTTTTTTGGCAAATCAGACTTTGTTTCTAGCTCGTTATTCTCTAGATGCTGCTTGCAGTACACGCATGAAATGAGGTTAACATATGGAGTACTTTGTTCCCAATGCCACCTGATTGTAACATGCTCCTATATAGGGTTACACCTACGTGTCGAGCTCCAGAGCCACCGTCTCAGTGGTTGGCAGGAGCTCCAGAGTAGATAGCACAGTTTGGACGTGTTTGGTTGCTCTCACTGATTTTGGGTATATGAAAAACTTGGCTCTAACCAAGTTGTGCGGGCCCAAGTGGCCTCTAAAGACTTGTTTGGTAGTTCGCATGAGCGTGTGCGATGAAACTAGCCGATTGATTTCTGACCGGTTTTCGTGTTATGGCCTACACGAACCTCAAAGCATCCTCGGCCTATTCTCTAGAGGAACTATCGAATCGACAATTTTTGTGGAGCCAGGCCTAACAAAGCACAATACTATCTCGAGGAGGCCACCCGTTGCATGGGCAGGGAAGCGCAGGAGACGACACGAAATAATTGCATGCACAATACTCATTCGCTACTGTCAATGATGTCCCCTCTATCTCCCCCATGTCCCATCATCGATCTCCTTAGGATTGTTGATACGTCGGAAACGTATCTATAATTTTTGATGCTCCATGCTTGTTTAATATCCACTTTGCTTTGCTTTGTCTACAGTTTGAGGTGCTTTTTTACATGTTTTCTGGTACTAACCTATTAACAAGTTATCAAAGTGCCAGTTGCCTGTTTTCTGTTGTTTTTGGTTCCAGAAAAGCTAGTAAGGAAATATTCTCGGAATTAGATGGGAAAAACGTCAAAGTCAATAATTTCCGTGGGGAACAAGAAGTCCAGAGGGGAGATGAAGAGGCGTGCCAAGGCAGCCACACCCCCTAGGCGCGGGTGGGCCCTGCCCCGCGCCTAGGCAGGGTGTGGGGCCCCTGGCCACCACCTCGGCCTCCCCCTTCGCCTATAAGAAGCTCCCGATGCAAAAACCCTAAGGACCCGGTCAATATTCCACGAAACCTTCTGTAGCCGCCGCCACCGTCGTCCCTAGATCGGGGAGGAGGGGGATCTGAAGTTTTTCCCGGCACCCTGCCAGAGGGAAGATCATTCCGGAGGCCTTCTCTCCGGTATGATGCGTGAGTAGTTCCACCTTGGACTATGGGTCCATGTAGTAGCTAGATGGTTGTATCTCCTCCTTTGTGCTTTCATATATAGATTTTGTGAGCTTCGTTCATGATCAAGATCTAATCTATTTGTAATCATGCATGTTGTGTTTGCGGGGATCCGATGGATATTGAGATTATTATGTTGGTTTTGTCTTTATGATTCTATCATGTCTGTGTTTTTTGTGATCTTGCATGATCTTCGTTGTTAGTAGCTATTGTCACATCCCAAATTTTAGATTTGGTTCTGCATATCATTCATATCATTGCATCATGCTCTTCCATGCAAAACCTTCGATTGAAAAGACTCCGGCGAAACGATATTTTAAAAACCCTATTTTATTTAACTACAATGCTCCCGCGGGAGAGTATACTAGGGCCTGTTTTTTCCACCCTTTTTAAACTTATGGATTCACCTACCACATTACCCTAGGTTGATCCCCTGGATTTTACAAAATTTTAGAGACAAATTTCGTCCGATTTGGAGCTCGTATGAAAAAGTTATGGGGGTTTTACTAAATAGAAAAATTGGAAAAAGAAAAGAGATAAAAAGCAGCATGGTCTGTGGCTGCCCAGCCAGTACGCCAGCCAGCTCACCGCCACGCCGGCGGATTCTATCCGCGCCGCCCAGCCGCCACCGGCAATTGGGTCCCACTGTCGGCGTCGCCGCCGCGTGCCAGCCATGGATCGCAACCGCCGCCAGATCCGCCTCCAACTCCCCTCGGGTCCCTCCTCTTAACCCCCGCGTCGCACCTGTCTTCCCGTAACCCCGCCACCACTTCCGCTCGCGGCATGCCATATCGCGATCTCGTCGCCGTCGGTAATCGCCGCCGCGCTCTCTTCCCTGCGCCGCCGCCCTCGCCCGCGAGCCATGACCGCCGACCCGCCGCCTCCTTCCCACAGAGACCGCCCGCCGCAAAGCCTCGCGCCGCCGCGCGCTAGCGGCCGCCATCGCCTCCTGCGCCCGATCCCGCCGCCGACGCGACAAGAACCGTCGCCACTTCCACCCGTCACGCCTCGCCGCCCTTGGACCGCCGCCGCTATCACGACCTCGCCGGTAAGCCCCGCCACTTGACACCTCGCCGCCGATCTGCGATCCAACGGCCCAGATCGGCCGTTGACCGGTCAGCCCCAGGCGTTGACTGGTCAACTGCCCAGTCAGCGCCCAGTCAGCCGCCACGTGGGCCAGTCAACAGTCAAAGTTGACTGGGTATTTTCCTTAATTGATTTTATTTGGCAGAAACTCGTAGAATCTTGTAAATTGCGTAGTAGTTAATCTACTGGGCCAAAAATTGCAAATAAAATATGTGTAGATTCAGTAAGTCGTGTAGAATCTTTCTGTACCATTGTTTCACACTTTTGCAGCAAGATTTTGTCCAGATTAATTAAAAGAGTTAATGGACTTTTTGGGGTAATTAATTCGTAGAAAAAGATACGTAACTCCAAAAATTGCATATAATATGTCCCTGGATTCAGTAGAAAAAGGGGAATCTCAAACTGAATTAAAAGGATAGGCTTACAGTAAAAACTTCTGCAGAAACTATTTAGTGGCTTTCTGCAGTGTTTTAATTATTCAGGGAGTTTTATAATTCCTTTTTGAGTAATTTCAATTGGTACTGTTCCTAAATAGCAATACCCATACAGTAGATTTTCCCCAATATTTTACAAACAGTATAGTACAGGTAGTGAATTATTTGTGTTCTAGCTCTAGTTTTGAGCATTATATTTTGCATAATAGTTTTCCTTGCGCTAAAACTATTTTTCATGCATGCAATCAGTAGATCTACTGAATAGGATTATGTGGTGCTGCTGTAGCATCAATCCACTTGTCATGCATGCATTCATGCATCATCTTTGTTGCATATGCTTGGGGATTGTTTGTTTATGATTGCAATTGTATCGTGTAGATTATGACGAGTGCAACGCTTGCTCGTGTGTGGATTGTTCTTCCGACCGCTACAACCAAGGCAAGTATATGCTACTTTGTTCATGATATTGTCCTACTAATTTCAATGCATTGTCGTGTATTTTGTAGATGCATGTGTAGGATGATACTATCGCTATGCTATGTCCTATTATGTGGTAGGGCCTCTGAAAGGACATTTATTGTCATAATCACTTTTGGTGTTCGTTAACAACAAGTAGATCATTTTACAGTTTGTTATTGTCCACAGGTTGGTATTATCATAGTTAAAAGATGACACACAATCTTGGGAAAAGACCACATACATTTGCCACTGTTCTGGAAACTCCAGACCGGAGTCTCCGGTCTGCCAAGACCGGAGTCTTCGGTGTGGTCCGGAGTTTCCGGTGCTGGCTCCGGTGGTGCCTCACAGGACTTGGCTGGGTCATTCTGATGGCCTGTCCGGAGACTGGTCCGGAGATTGGCCGGAGTCTCCGGACTTGGGTCAGACCGGAGTCTCCGGTGTTGAAAGTCCGGAGTCTCCGGTGTTGCTGGTGAAGAAATGGGCTGGATCAGTCAGATGGCCAGTCCGGAGACTGGTCCGGAGATTAGCCGGAGTCTCCGGTGTAGACCGGAGTCTCCGATCTACAGAACGGAGTCTCCGGTCTGACTTTTCTACAACGGTCAGAAAACGGTTCGTGGAGGGGGCTGTCTATAAATAGGGACCCTTATCTTGTTCCTCCAGTTGCTCGAGCTGCTCAAGAACACCAACCCCATTAGAGCCACCAAATCCACAAGATCTCTTCATCCAACCATCCAAAGTCATTGATATTTGGAGAATCGAAGGAGGAGGCCTTAATTCACATCTTCACCAAGAGAGATCTTCATTTCCCCCTCATTCACTTGAGGGCCCCCAAGCTCTAGTGTTTCTTTGGAAACCCTAACTTTGATTTGGTTCTTACAAGCTTGTCTTTGATTTGTCTTGACAGCTTGCTTGTATTTGGGAGCCTCCAATTCAGTTGTGGATGTGTGCCCCGAACTTGTTGTAAAGGTGCCGGCTTCCACCTCGAAGGTTGCCGATATAGTGGAAGGTGAATCGAGCCCTTTGGGGTGAGGTTCATCGGAGAACAAGGGAGGCCTCTTGTGGCATCCCGCAAAACCACTACTAGAAAATCGCGTTGAATTTGTGCATTGCACCGTCATCATCATGCATTGTTTGCCAAAACTATTTTCGCAAAGCCCGTTTTGTTTTCTACAACGCCCCTCTTTATTCAAACAGCAAAGACCGGGTCCCCGGAATATTTTGTTTTGGCCGCTATCGGTTTGCCAACGGCCCGTTTAAAACAAATAAAATTTATATTTAATTTAGTAGGGAATGAACGGCCAACCCGACCAACGACCGCCAGATTTTAAAACGGTCCACCCCAACCTGCCCCTCTAAATCCTAAACTCACCAACTAGTCTACCCCCACCCTTTGGCCACATCACTCCACCCAATCAGAACTCTCCACCTCACCTTCCCTCACCCACTCACCCACTCACAAACTGCCACTTGTCCTACCCCCTTCTCTCTCTCCTCACAGCCCCCACTCAGCCAACTCCCCACCCCCACCTCAACCCACACGCGCACATACACAGCACCACCCCCCCAGTCCACCTCCCTGCAGCCCTGGCCTTGGGACCCACATCCCACGCGCACCAGCCGCCTGCTCATCGTCCTCTTCCCTGCCTCCCAAGTCCCGCGCCGCCTCTCCTCGCCCAGCGCCTCACGGACGCGCTGCGCCCCAGCAGCCACCGCCCGCCTTCCGCTCAGTGCCCTCTCCGCTGCGCGCCTCCGCGCCACCCTCCCCAAAGAAGCCGCTCTCCACCTTCGCCTCCATGTCTGCCGCCGTCGCATCCGCTATCCGCGGCCATCGCGGAGCCTCCTCAGCGCTGGGGAGCCGGCCATGACCCGCCTCGAGCCGCCACCGCCAACCCGCCTCGCTGCCCTCGCGGGCGCCTGACGCCCGTCGGCCTCCTCCCCACGAACCTCGCTAGCGGCGTCAGGCCCCACTCCGAGCAGCCCGTGGTCTTCCGCCGCCGAGCTCTGTCGTGGTTGAGCTCACTGCCACTGTGTCTTGGCCGCCGGGCCTCCTCTCCTGGACATCTTCGCCAAGGTTCCCTGGTCCTCTGCGCGTGCACCAACGCCACCTCTATCCGGTTCAGCCGCTGGGTGATGTTCACCGTTCCAAACACCGACAAGAACCGCCTAATATCAAGTTCTTCCGAAGACCAACGCCGATGCAAGTTCGACACCGAAGACGAGACGGACGCCATGATCTCCAAACCGTAACACCGAGAATCACCGATGCCAGAACCAAGGACGTCATGAACCACAGTAGTCGGACCGACAAGATCTTTCCTCGGGACACCGGGAGCTCCCCGGAACGCCAAGCTCGTCGAGTTCAGGGACCCTCAAGATCTCCGTCACGGACGCGACATGTACTCCCCTGGGACCCCGAGGCCACATGGGACGACAAGCACTCCGCCCGGACACCAAGTGCTTCACCCGAACGCCAAGACCGACCCGACGCGAGGACCCGGCAAGTTCTTCTCGACGACAAGATCATCGACATAGAACCCGAAAGGGCACATGTGCGACAAGGACTCCCTAGAGGACGCCGAGTGCGTCACCCCGGACACCGAGACCCCGGATGCGACAAGAACTACCCCGTTACCGAGAACGACCCCGGAGTCCGAGAACGTTTCCCCCGGACCAAGGCCGCCGAACCCTGGACCCCGAGACCGACCCCGTACCCCGGAACCCCAAGATCGTCGAGCCCCCTCTAATGTGTGACCCCTTATCCTCGAACCCTATTTTATAACATAACAACTTGTTGCATGTTTAATTGTCATCTTGCATGCATATCATGTGGTTTGGGGGCCTTATGCCGATTCACCTAATAATTAAATATGGGGCCCATATGCGGGCAAATCTAGCCTTATATTGGCCTCATTTAAACTCGTGTAGCGAACCGGTGATATATTTTGTCTTGCTAAAACAACATTAATTTGCGGGGTTTCTAAATAACTTGAACCATTTAACTAATTGTCGGGACCCCGGTTCCGCTTAATCTTGACCTATTTGCATCGCACCTTGCCATGCCATACATCATCCATGCATCATGCCGATCTTTTGCCGTAGTATTAAATATTGCATCCGGTGTTTGTTCTAGTGTTTTGCTTCTTCGCGGATAAAGCCGTTGAGTTGATGTGAGCTTCGCCCCGATCTTCGGTTGAACCCTTCGACAATGTTTTCAGGCGAGCATCTCCCTCTTTCTACCTATCTTACTTTTATAGTATTTACTTCCCTCCTGTTGATCTATTGCTATCTGTGTTGCGATGCTTTAGTTTTCGTACCCGTGATATACCGTGCAGCCCTATATTGCCTTGGACACATCCTATTACCTGTTGTTTGGTAGATAGCTGGACCTGCGCGTCGTAGTTGCTTGCTCAAGTGCTGATGTGTGTCGTCATATGCCACGATTCTTGATGTATTGCCGCATGTTGATGTTGGAGATGATTCTAGTTTTACTTATCGTCTTTACTTTCTGTTTAACAACTAAAATTGAATAAGCGAGGCATCGGTGGGTGATAGATAATAATTGGTTTCAACGCCCACTTGTGTCCGTAAGACCCCGAGTACTTGATACTGTTCCTTGATTTTTCGCTATCCACATCCGGAGGTATATGGGACCCCCGAGCGAGCTTGATTCATCTTATTTCTTGGGGCCACAAACTAGTTTGAGGTTTTATTTACGATCCTGTACTTATGCCATGTTTTATGCTTTATTTACGATTGCGAGGTAACTTGTCTGCATCGCTTTTGGAAGCGGAGTGATTACGCGGTGTCGACAAGCCCGTTTGGGGTTCCCAGCCACGACCATTGACGCAAACCTTGAGGCCGTCTCGAGCTTGCTTACTCCGCTATGGATTCTACTTAAGGGGTGGCCCCCTGAAATATTTCTGAATCCTGTGATTGTTCAGTCGTGAAAGCCTCGTTGGGTTTTGATTTGGTTTTTCCGAGGTTGATCGAGTGTGTGTTGCTATTGGTGCACCCCGGCCGGGTAAAACTTTCTGAAAGCCGTGTCCGCGGATATGGATGACTTGGAGCACAGTATCTCGATCATAGACAAGCATAACTAAAGTTTACTGCTATAAATTTGACTTATATTGACTAGTAATCAGCTCAACTATAACGGAATGGCTAATTAATACTGCCCACAAATGCTTGTTTGGAGTGTCGCTTGCGACCATTGTACCTGACTAGTAAGTATTGCAACTACAACGAAATGGCTGAATAAAAGTACCAACAACTGCTGGGTTTTGGGGTTTATCTCATGCTATCTGTACCTGATTAGTAATTGTTGCAACTATCACAGAATGACTAATTAAAAGTGCCCACTGCTTACTTTATCAGGACGGTTAACTAAATCTGACTAGTAAAGTGCCACAACTATAACTGAGTAAGTAAAACTGCCAACTGTGTGAGTTCCTCGGTTGACTTCCTCGTTTGGTCTCGAGGGGGAAATGCCAGGATGGGTTTGTTTGGTGATAGCTTCAGGTTGGATCCGGTTAGGTCATTCTTATCCCTCTCTGATATCCGCCAGATGTATCGAGTCTCTATAGGTTGTTTAGTGCATGCTGCCGCTGCCGCTCAGTCCACCATACCTATGTAGGCGAGGACCGCCGAATTCTAGCCTCGCTGTCTTGGCCTCGATCGACGCTCCTTCTTTTTCCTTTGCCCTTTGTCGGCACCCTTTTGTTTAAGCAGGTTGTGAGATCGACGCCGTTAGCGAGGTTACCCTTCCGCTTGGCACGGGCAGGTTATGGACGCCATTGGTTATTCTTGTGGCTCTTAGCCCCATTTGCATCTTGTCCGTAGTCGGACGCCCCATCGCTTTCAAGGTGATTTGGATCTTTGGACCGTATATCGTATTCTTGACTCTTTGAGTCGTTAATATATATCTGCTCGTGGGTCCCATCGAGGACTGTTGTGTAATGTTATTACTTCGTTTTCCACCGCATTAAAGTGCTGGTGGCACCTTTGAATCGTTTCTGCGGGTTTGGCGAATTTTGCTCAAACTTGCATAGGTCCGATTCTGAGGGTGCTGAGTGGTATCGAGCTCAGCGATTGATACCCCACAAGTCTAGCCTGTAGGATAACCTAGCTAACTCAAGTAGAGAGTCAAAACTATTTTGGAAAACGGTTGGATAGTTCGTTAGGTCTGATTTTACTCCTTACCCTCTGCTATTCTCCTCTTACCTCGACGTGTTTTGAATCCGCTCTCATCTCTCTTCGAGTCCGGATTTCGTGGTTGGGTTTCCGTACCTTGTGGTTTCGCTTTCTCCCTTTTTGTAACGGAGGTGCTACGATCATCAATCTGCAACTTGTCTGTTGTACCCTTCCTCCAATCTTCTGTCCTTGAGCTCTTTATCCATCTGTGTCCCTTGCTGGATATCAGTGTCGTTGAAAAACATATGAGAAGGACGAGCATTGGTGAAGTTGGAGTATACCTTGAGCATGTGTTGTTCATGCCAATGGAACCATCGCGAAACCTAACCATTGTGTCTTTCATACGATTCCTGTGGTATCTCCCGGTGTTTCCCGACGCGACGACATCCTCTACGCCAGATCCGATGCAGATTCTGCATCCCTCCTTTGTTTCCGAACCTCGCTTGTCGAGATCTTCAGTCTAATTCTGAGAGTTGGTTGCATAATCCGCCTATTCGCGTGCAGAGTAATGGTTTGAGTGCGGTATGGAGTAGCTACCCTACCACTGCTCTTATCATTCGCTCTGGTATGTCGAATCAGTGGATCCAGCAATTTTACTCCGTCCACGGAAGTTAGGGGTGGCCTTATCGTTTGATACCTCTACCTTCGTCCTTTGTTTCTCCGGAGCGTTCTCTCGACGATCAGGAACAACGACCCTTTGTTGGTGGTGTCGCCGATTCCCAGATGAAGAAGGAACCCTCGTTAGTGGTGTCGCAAGGATCTACACGAAGCGCGAAGGATCAGACCGTCGACCTTCCTTCCGGTACCATGAGGCGGATCTCGAGGGCGAGATCCCTTGTTAGTGGTGTCGAATTGTGGCATCCCACAAAACCACTACTAGAAAATCGCGTTGAATTTGTGCATTGCACCGTCATCATCATGCATTGTTTGCCAAAACTATTTTCGCAAAGCCCGTTTTGTTTTCTACAACGCCCCTCTTTATTCAAACAGCAAAGACCGGGTCCCCGGAATATTTTGTTTTGGCCGCTATCGGTTTGCCAACGGCCCGTTTAAAACAAATAAAATTTATATTTAATTTAGTAGGGGCAGTCGAACGGGCCAACCCGACCCGAACGACCGCCCCAGATTTTAAAACGGTCCACCCCAACCTGCCCCTCTAAATCCTAAACTCACCAACTAGTCTACCCCCACCCTTTGGCCACATCACTCCACCCAATCAGAACTCTCCACCTCACCTTCCCTCACCCACTCACCCACTCACAAACTGCCACTTGTCCTACCCCCTTCTCTCTCTCCTCACAGCCCCCACTCAGCCAACTCCCCACCCACCTCAACCCACACATACACAGACCACCCCCCCTGGTCCACCTCCCTCGAGCTGCCTGCTGGACCCACCTGTCCCCACGCGCACCAGCCCCGCCCCTGTTCATCGTCCTCTTCCCCGCGTCTCCCCAAGTCCCGCCGCCGCTCTTCCTCTCCTCGCCCCGCTCAGGCGCCTCTCGCCGGACGCGCCCTGCCGCGTCCCCAGCAGGCCACCGCCCGCCTTCCGCTCCAAGGTTCTCTCCGCTGCAAGGCCTCCGCGCCACCCTCCCCAAGAGCCGCCGCTCTCCACCTTCGCCTCCATGCCGCCGTCAGATCCGCTACCGCCCGGCCATCGCGGAGCTCTCCCCCAGGAGCTGCCAGCGACCCGCCCTCCTCGAGCCGCCACCGGCCAACCCGCCCTCTGCCGTCCTCGCCGGAGCGCCCGACGCCCCCGTCGGCCTCCTCCCCACCGGACCTCGCTAGCGGCCGTGCGTCCCCACCCCCGAGCAGCCCCGTGGTCTTCCGCCCCGGCCGCCGAGCTCCTGTCGTGGTTGAGCTCCGCTGCCACCAGGTGCTGCCTGCCGGGCGCGCTGGCCTCCTCTCCCAGGACATCTTCGCCAAGGTTCCCTGGTCCTCTGCGCGTGCACCAACGCCACCTCTATCCGGTTCAGCCGCTGGGTGATGTTCACCGTTCCAAACACCGACAAGAACCGCCTAATATCAAGTTCTTCCGAAGACCAACGCCGATGCAAGTTCGACACCGAAGACGAGACGGACGCCATGATCTCCAAACCGTAACACCGAGAATCACCGATGCCAGAACCAAGGACGTCATGAACCACAGTAGTCGGACCGACAAGATCTTTCCTCGGGACACCGGGAGCTCCCCGGAACGCCAAGCTCGTCGAGTTCAGGGACCCTCAAGATCTCCGTCACGGACGCGACATGTACTCCCCTGGGACCCCGGGGCCACATGGGACGACAAGCACTCCGCCCGGACACCAAGTGCTTCACCCGAACGCCAAGACCGACCCGACGCGAGGACCCGGCAAGTTCTTCTCGACGACAAGATCATCGACATAGAACCCGAAAGGGCACATGTGCGACAAGGACTCCCTAGAGGACGCCGAGTGCGTCACCCCGGACACCGAGACCCCGGATGCGACAAGAACTACCCCGTTACCGAGAACGACCCCGGAGTCCGAGAACGTTTCCCCCGGACCAAGGCCGTCGAACCCTGGACCCCGAGACCGACCCCGTACCCCGGAACCCCAAGATCGTCGAGCCCCCTCTAATGTGTGACCCCTTATCCTCGAACCCTATTTTATAACATAACAACTTGTTTCATGTTTAATTGTCATCTTGCATGCATATCATGTGGTTTGGGGGCCTTATGCCGATTCACCTAATAATTAAATATGGGGCCCATATGCGGGCAAATCTAGCCTTATATTGGCCTCATTTAAACTCGTGTAGCGAACCGGTGATATATTCTGTCTTGCTAAAACAACATTAATTTGCGGGGTTTCTAAATAACTTGAACCATTTAACTAATTGTCGGGACCCCGGTTCCGCTTAATCTTGACCTATTTGCATCGCACCTTGCCATGCCATACATCATCCATGCATCATGCCGATCTTTTGCCGTAGTATTAAATATTGCATCCGGTGTTTGTTCTAGTGTTTTGCTTCTTCGCGGATAAAGCCGTTGAGTTGATGTGAGCTTACCGATCTTCGGTTGAACCCTTCGACAATGTTTTCAAAGAGCATCTCCTCTTTCTACCTATCTTACTTTTATAGTATTTACTTCCTCCTGTTGATCTATTGCTATACGTGTTGCGATGCTTTAGTTTTCGTACCGTGATATACCGTAGCCCTATATTGCCTTGGACACATCCTATTACATTGTTTGGTAGATAGCTGGACTCGCGTCGTAGTTGCTTGCTCAAGTCTTGATGTGTGTCGTCATATGCCACATTCTTGATGTATTGCCGCATGTTGATGTTGGAGATGATTCTAGTTTTACTTATCGTCACTTTACTGCTTAACAACTAAAATTGAATAAGCGAGAGGCATCGGTGGGTGATAGATAATAATTGGTTTCGAACCCACTTGTGTCCCGTAAGACCCCGAGTACTTGATAATTGCTCCTTGATTTTTCGCTATCCACATCCGGAGGTATATGGGACCCCGAGCGAGCTTGATTCATCTTATTTCTTGGGGCCACAAACTAGTTTGAGGTTTTATTTACGATCTGTACTTATGCCATGTTTTATCGCTTTATTTACGATTGTGCGAGGTACAATCGCTGCTTTTGAAGCGGAGTGATTACGGTGTCGACAAGCCCGTTTGGGGTTCCGATCGCTCAGACCATTGACGCAAACCTTGAGGCCGTCTCGAGCTTGCTTACCCGCTATGGATTCTACTTAAGGTGGCCCCCAAATATTTCTGAATCCTGTGATTGTTCACCGTGAAAGCCTCGTTGGGTTTTGATTTGGTTTTCCGAGGTTGATCGAGTGTGTGTTGCTATTGGTGCACCGCCGGTAAAACTTTCAAAGCCGTGTCCGGATATGGACGACTTGGAGCACAAGATCTCGATCATAGACAAGCATAACTAAAGTTCGCTATAAATTTGACTTATATTGACTAGTAATCAGCTCCACTATAACGGAATGGCTAATTAATACTGCCCACAAATGCTTGTTTGGAGTGTCGCTTGCGACCATTGTACCTGACAAGTAAGTATTGCAACTACAACGAAATGGCTGAATAAAAGTACCAACAACTTCTGGGTTTTGGGGTTTATCTCATGCTATGCACTGATTAGTAATTGTTGCAACTATCACGAATGACTAATTAAAAGTGCCCACTGCTTACTTTATCAGGACGGTTAACTAAATCTGACTAGTAAAGTGCCACAACTATAACTGAGTAAGTAAAACTGCCAACTGTGTGAGTTCCTCGGTTGACTTCCTCGTTTGGTCTCGAGGAAATGCCAGATGGGTTTGTTTGGTGATAGCTTCAGGTTGGATCCGGTTAGGTCATTCTTATCCCTCTCTGATATCCGCCAGATGTATCGAGTCTCTATAGGTTGTTTAGTGCTTGCCGCCGCCAGTCCACCATACCTATGTAGGCGAGGACCGCCGAATTCTAGCCTCGCTGTCTCGGCCTCGATCGACGCTCCTTCTTTTCCTTTGCCCTTTGTCGGCACCCTTTGTTTAAGCGGTTGTGAGATCGACGCCGTTAGGTGGTTACCCTTCCGGCTTGGCCTGGGCAGGGTTATGGACGCCATTGGTTATTCTTCAGGGCTCTTAGCCCCATTTGCATCTTGTCCGTAGTCGGACGCCCCATCATTTTCAAGGTGATTTGGATCTTTGGACCGTATATCTGTATTCTTGACTCTTTGAGTCGCTGTTATATATATCTGTTCTGTGGGTCCCATCGAGGACTGTTGTGTAATGTTATTACTTCGTTTTCCACCCGCACGAAAGTGCCTGGTGGGCACCTTTGAATCGTTTCTATGCGGGTTTGGCGAATTTTGCTCAAACTTGCATAGGTCCGATTCTGAGGGTGCTACACCTCTCGTGGCGTTGGTGGTTTGAAACCACCCCCTCTCCAAACATAGACGTACTTCCCCTCAAAAGGAAGGAACTACGGGAAACAAATCCTTGTGTCTCCGCGTTCACTCCCTTGGTTACTTCTATCCTTTACCGCACTTTAATTACTTGTTCTTGCTTAGTTTTGTGTTAGTTTGTGCTTGCTTGACATATAGGTAAATTCACCATAGTTGCATATTCTAGAGAATTTACCTTTCTTGTCAAACCCTAATTTGAAAAAGAGTAAAATTTTAAGTAGCACCTATTCACCCCCCCTCTAGGTGCCCATATGATCCTTTCAATTGGTATCAGAGCCTCGGCTCTTTATTCGGGCTTTACCGCCTAAGAGAATATGGGTATCCAAGAAGGGGATGGTGGTAGTGAGTCAACCCCGGTGACCATGGAAGATCTCAGAAACTTGGAAACAAGATTGAGCTCTTCCTTGGTCAACGAAGTCAAGAAGATGATTGAGCAACTTCTTGAAGACAAAGATGGCTCATCACCCCCATCTCCTCAAGAGGAACTACCATCCGTACCTAAAGGGAATACTCCGGTATCCCCCGAAGGTATGGTGGTAGGGGACAAACTAGACAATGCTAACTCCTCCACACGACTTGATGGGGGGAAGGGTGAGCACCGTGATTCTTGGTACTCCCCCGATCCTCCCATCCCTCACCCTCATGTGTACAATAGAGGTGATCTACCTAAGCTAGAAGAGTCTGCTACTTTTGCTCAATGGCAATCACTAATGAGGACTCATATGCACAGCTCTTGCATTGAACTATGGAACATCATCGAGCATGGACTCTTTATTGGGGATCCAAACAACTTGACAAGAAGAGAGGTTGTCAATAGTCAACTCAATGCCACTGCTTTGCATATGATTCAACAAGGATTGGGAACAAAGGATTACCCACACATTGAGCACTTTAGTATTGCCAAGGAAGCTTGGGATGCTCTCACTGTGTTGTTTGTTGGAAATGAGAGTATGAGGAGGAACAAATATGATGATCTAAGCAATGAAGCCGAAGGTTTCTACATGAAAGAAAGTGAAGACCACGAAGACATGTCTCGAAGGCTCAAGACCACCGCCACCGCTTTTAGAAATGTGGGTGCCTCACATGTGGATGATGCATGGATAAAAAGGAAATATGTGAGTGCACTCATGCCTTTTGATCCCACCAACTTGAAGAGCTTACAGGGAAGACACAACTATCATCTCATGACCTCAAATGAAGTTATGCAAGAGATGGCCGCTTTCAAGGTCGCCGCCAAGAATTCCAAAGATGCCCGTGCTCGTGCTCTCGGTATGAGCAATGTGTTCAATGTTGCTTTGAAGGCCAAAGCTGTGGACCTTGAAGATGAAGATGATAGTGATGAAGGCCTCTCCTTGGACCATCCCGATGACGTCAAGATTTCTCATAGTCAATATATGGATTTCTATGCAAAGAACTTTTGGAAGAACCCCGCCAAGGCCGAGATGGAAATGCAACGAAGAAGCAATCCAAATGGGAAAAGAGAGAACACCACTAGGTTGAGAACTTGCTTCAATTGTGGTGACCGATATCACTTTGTGGCAAGATGCCCCTATGAGAAGAGAGAAGATAATGGTGGTAAGCTTGTGATGAAGAAGACTCTCAAGGCACCTTACAAGAAACCGTTCATCAAAAGGAATCCCATCAACAAGAAGCCGGGAGAAATTGTCTTGATCACTCATGAAGAGTACTCCTCCGACAATGAAGATGATAAAGATGACGAAGAGGAAACTTCTCATGGTGTGGCTGCTCTTGCCACCACATCTACTCCGACATTCTCACTCTTCGATTCTCCAAATGAGAACTCCTCCACCAAGAACGCCACTTGCCTTATGGCAAGAGGAACGGAGGTATCTTCATCATCCCGCTCCACTCACTTAGATAATGATGAAATTGATGATGAGATGTCACTTGATGTTAAAAAGGAATTAATTGCCTTTGATGAGTTTATGACTAACCTAGAAGGTGATGCTAAGCTACATTTTGGAAACATCTTAGATCAACTATCACATACTCAAGAGCTTCTAGATGTAAGATGTAAACTTGGGCATGAACATATGATTGAGCTAGAGGCCCTAAACAATGCTCTAGAAGAAGAACAAGAAACTATGTTGTCACTTAAATTAAAACTTGAAGGGCTTGATGAGGCCAATGGCATTATTGTTAACAAACTCATCAAAGAGCGTGATCATGCTATTGCTAAATACAAAAGATCTAAAAAGGACAAGGTTGAGTTTGGTGTGGTTCATGAAAAACTTGCCGAGGTCTTTAGCTTGCTTAACAAGGCCCACAAAGCCTTGGAGAGTGAGCTCTTGTCTCTCACAAAGTCCCATGAAACGCTTCAAACTCAATTGGCCAATATTCCTTCACCTAGTAACTTCATTCCATCTAGTAGCACAACTATTCTTGAAGAGAATGCTAGGTTGAAGGGAGAGCTTGCTAAGGCCACATTTCCACAAGGCAACAAGTCTATTGATGATCTTTTGAGCAAGCAAAGGCGTAGTGGTGATAAAGGGGGCATTGGTTTTGTTTCCAAAACAAAGAAGAAGAATAACAATAAGAAGAAGAAGGACAAGCCCGCACAAGAGACCAACAAGACCATTGTGGAAAGTAAGACCACAAGTGGTAAAACTATGTCTCATGATGATTTTGCGGGAAGTGCTAACCCTCACTATGTTATAATGCGAGATTATTATGGTGATGTGTATGCACAATATGTTGGTCCTTATGATGGTTATATTGCTTGGTCTATTTGGGTTCCCAAGAACCTTGTTTCTAACATAAGAGGACCCATTGAGAAATGGGTACCTAAAAACTAGCTTGATCTTTTGTAGACTTATGCTTCCGGAGGGTCAAAATGGGTGATCGATAGTGGTTGCACAAGTCATATGACCGGAAGCTCGTCTATTGTCAAGGACTTGGTGTCAAATGAAGATCAAATCACCGTCACATATGCCGACAAGTCAAAATCTACGGTAATGGGTTTCGGCAAGGTAGTGGTGGCTCACGACATTACCCTTGCGAACGTCATGCTTGTTGAAACCCTTGGATACAATTTACTTTCTGTCCGTGCTCTTGGAAAGATGGGCTTTGCCGTCTTTATTGATAATTATATTGTGGTCCTCTTGTGGAGCAAGTCTCTCAAGGTCGCTTTCGTTGGGTACGTTGAAAATGACTTGTATGTGGTGGACTTTTCGGGGCAAGCCACTACAGGTCCAATGTGCTTATACGGGAAGGCCGATGTGGGTTGGCTATGGCACCGCCGACTAGCCCATGTCAATATGAGAACTTTGCAAAGTCTCCATAAAGAGGGTCATATTGTTGGACTAAAAGAAAATGTTTCCTTTGCCAAAGATCGTGTTTGCAGGGCATGTGTTCTAGGGAAGATGCATGACGCTCCACACAAGCCCACGAACCAAATCAAGTCTAACAAGATCTTGGAACTCCTTCATGTGGACCTATTCGGTCCTCCATATCATGCAAGTCTTGGAGGGAAGAAATATTGTTTGGTGATTGTTGACGACTTTTCAAGATACTCTTGGGTTTATTTCTTCAAGTTGAAGAGTGAAACTCAAAAGACTTTTATTGAATTCATCAACTTGGTTCAACGACAACACAATGTTCCCGTATTGGTTATAAGAAGTGACAACAGCACCGAGTTCAAGAACTACACCTTGAATGATTTCCTTAGTGATGAGGGGATTAAACATCAATATTCCGCTGCATACACCCCTCAACAAAATGGTGTGGCCGAAAGGAAGAACCGGACTCTTATTGAGATGGCTAGGACCATGTTGGCAGAGTTTAAATCTCCATACAACTTCTGGGACGAAGCCGTCTCCACCGCTTGCCATGCTTCAAACCGGCTCTACCTCCGCAAGAAAATCAACAAGACTCCATATGAGATACTTACCGGTAACGAGCCCAACATATCTTATTTCCGGGTGTTCGGTTGTAAGTGTTTCTATCTCATCAAAGGTGTTCATTTGTCTAAATTCGAGTCTAAAGCATTAGAGGGTATTTTTGTTGGCTATGGTCTCGAATCTCACACTTATAGAATCTATGACAAGCTCTCCGGAGCCGTCATAGAATCTTGTAGTGTGACCTTCGAAGAATATGATGGTCCCCAAGGGGGGCGTGTTGATGCTTGTGATGCAGATGATGAAATGCCTCAGGATGCCATAGGAATAATGGGTGTGGGTTACATCCGCCCCGTTGAGGAACCCCTTATGGCGGATCGAGAAGAACTATGCTCCACTCAAGTGGAGCCCTCATCTTCACAACCTCGACATGCTCCATCTACCTAAGAGGACATTGACTCAAGCCAAAGACAAGATGTGGACCCTCAACATAGTGATCAATGTGTGAACTCTAGTCAAAAGGAGCTTGGTCCATTCGATGGGGTGTCAAGTGGAGTCAAGTCAATTTGCCAAGGAAGATCCATCCAAGCTGTTTTGAGGCGTGCTCAAATTGAGGCTAGTAGATCACTTGATCAAGACCAAGGTCAATCCTTGCCTCCCAATGTAGAGGATGAATCCAATGATGATCAAGGTCAAGTTTATGGTCAAGACGAGGATCAAATTGATGAAGAGGGTCCTCCAAGAAACAATGAGGAGATCCACGCTCGTCGCGAAGCTAGAAAGGAAAGAATGTTGGAAATAAGAGACCACACCCTCCAAAATGTTGTTAGAGATCTAAGGAAAGGAATTTCCACACGAGCACAATTGAAGAGGTTCAGTGAACATCAAGCTCACATTTCCATGATTGAACCAAAGAAAGTGTGGGAAGCTCTTGAAGATTCGGATTGGTTAGAAGCTATGCACAAAGAGCTCAACAACTTTGAGAGAAACAAAGTGTGGAAGTTAGTTGAGAAGCCAAAGGATTGCCACAATGTTATTGGAACAAAGTGGATATTCAAGAACAAGCAAGATGAGCATGGGATTATTGTAAGGAACAAGGCTAGATTGGTTGCACAAGGTTATTCCCAAATTGAAGGCATTGACTATGGAGAGACTTATGCACCCGTGGCTCGCCTTGAGTCCATCCGTATCCTTCTTGCTTATGCGGCACATCATAACTTTAAGTTGCAACAAATGGATGTAGAAAGTGCATTCCTTTATGGTCATTTAAATGAATTGGTATATGTTAAGCAACCCCCGGGATTTGAGGACCCCAACTTCCCAAACCATGTCTACAAACTTGATAAGGCGCTCTATGGGCTCAAGCAAGCCCCACACACGTGGTATGAGCACCTTAGAGAGTTATTGTTTGACCGTGGCTTTGAGGTTGGAAAAATCGATCCCACTCTTTTTACTAAGAGGGTTAATGGGGAGCTTTTTGTATGCCAGATCTATGTTGATGATATTATCTTTGGCTCATCTAACAAAGCTTTTAATGACGAATTCTCAAAGCTTATGACTAGTAGGTTCCGGATGTCATTGATGGGGGAGTTGAAGGTATTTCTTGGCTTTGAGACCAAGCAAGTTAGAGGAGGAACATTCTTCAACCAAGCCAAGTATACTCAAGATATGCTCAAGAGATTCAAAATGCAAGATTTGAATGGAGCTCCTACTCCCATGGCTACAAAGACTCATCTAGAACAAAATCCTAATGGTAAAGATGTGGATCAAAAGGTATACCGGTCTATGATTGGTTCTTTGCTTTACCTTTGTGCATCTAGACCCGATATTGTGTTGAGTGTAGGTGTGTGTGCAAGATATCAAGCTGCTCCTAAGGAAATCCATTTAATGGCGGTCAAGAGAATCTTTTGTTATTTAGTTCATACCCCATTTTATGGTCTTCGGTACCCTCAAGGCTCAACATTCGCTCTTTGTGGATACACGGATTCGGATTGGACGGGAGACAAGGATGATAGAAAATCAACATCCGGGGCTTGTCAATTCCTTGGTAGGTCCTTGGTATGTTGGTCTTCTAAGAAGCAAAACTGTATATCTCTCTCCACCGCCGAAGCCGAGTATGTTGCTGCTGCTAGTGCTTGCACCCAATTGCTATGGATGAGGCAAACTTTAAAGGAATACGGTGTCCTTTGTGACAAAGTGCCTCTTCTATGTGACAATGAAAGTGCCATCAAGATTGCATACAACCCGGTGGATCACACAAGGACAAAGCATATTGAGATTCGACATCACTTCATTAGAGATCATGTTTCTAGAGGAGATATTGATCTATCCTATGTATCAACCAAAGATCAACTTGCCGATATTTTCACAAAGCCACTTGATGAAGCAAGATTTTGCTACTTGAGGAATGAACTAAATATCGTGGATTCAAGGAGCTTGACTTGATGTTATTGCACTCTCACCTATGTTTCATCTCATATTTGGTCTAGGTGTAGACATGGATATAGGGGGAGTGCGGTCCTAATTGATTGGACCATCCCTCCCCCATGATGCCCAAAGCAATCAAAATCATTCCTCTTAATATCATTTAGTGATATGTGAGCTTAATGATGAGTGTTGGTAATGGACCCAAGATATATCTTCGTGGTGCCAAGCCAAGTATACTCAAATATGGTGGCCTAGGCCACCACCCTCTCTCATTTGAGAGGTTGGCACTTACTCATGTTTGTCATTTGATTATTTTTTGTCTCTTGGAGCTTTTCTGTTTATTTTCGAACTTCCATGGCTCTTATTGGTTCTTCACAGTTTGATGTCTCAACCCAAACCCTTTTCCTATCCTAAAAACCATCTATCTCACATATATGTCTCCAAACACCTTTCCTGGTATTTTTGGTCGAGGAGGGCCGGAGTCTCCGGTGTAGGCCGGAGTCTCCGGTGTAGACCGGAGTCTCCGGTCTGGACGGTTTCTGTCACTTAAAGAAGGGGCACGGGGTGAACTGGAACAGCAGTTCCTCTTTCTTCACCCCGTCCCCTACCCCAAACCTATCGCCCCCTCCTCCAAAAATCCCTAGATGCGGCAGGTCAAGAAGCCCCCGGGATCCGCCGTGCAGCCGGCCAACCTCCTCCTCTCCTCCATTGGGTCATTCCCACCGAAGGAATCGATCCCATGGACAGATCTGGTACCTCTCCTCTCCTTTTTCCTCCTAGGGTTCATCCCTAGATGTGTTTTTGAGGATTGTTGCGGATTTGTCCATAGGAATCACTTGTTTGCTTGCACTCTAGTACTTTCGCCTTGTTTCATTGCCCGATCTACTAGATTTACCCTCACCAGCATCTCCCCATCGCATACCCGAGCCTCCTGACCGGAGACTCCGGTCCAGGCCGGAGACTAGGACCGGAGACTCCGGTCTGAACCGGAGACTTCGGTGTCTGGTGCGGAGACTCCGGTGCTGGGTGAATCAAAGTAGTCCAGAAATGCATCAAAGCTCCTGTACTGCATCGTTGGGACATATATACTCATCTCCATGCTATCTCCCTCACTGCTGTTCACAGGTGATGGTTCTAGTCGCCCTCGTCGTACCAAGGCCAAGTCCCAAAGGGGCAATCCTCGCTATGATGAAGCTCAGGGTCAGTTTATCGTGCCTCCATCCAACCGGAAACAGCGGGCACGTGATGCAGCTTATATGAAGAGGGATCAAGAAAGGGCTGAACGGGAGGAAAGTGCAAAGAGGGCCAAGTACGACAACCTCCAGTCCCTAAACACGATGTCTAAAGTGGAGTTCCGTGAGCTGAGGAAGACAGATTTCTATGCACTACCTCGTACCAGTGATGACCCTCGTTTCTGGAGGAAAGAGCAGAGTGTGTTCATGAAGGATGTGTATGGTGTACTCACCAAATCACCTGTTTGCCCTCAGAAGTTCATGAACATTGAGCAAATGCGCCAGAGTCCGTATTTCAGTGATGCCCTGTGGATATGTGAGAAGTTGGGTCTCTGCAACTTGATGTAGCTGCATGAAGACTAAAGTGTGCACCTCGTTCAGCAGTTCTATGCCACTGTGGTGTTTGGGACTGATCTTGCTAGGACTATGGTGTGGATGACTGGCTCTACTCGCTGCACAGCTACTTTCCATGACTTTGCCAATGTCATCTTTGAGACTTTCCACGACATATCTACTCCTGTGGGGCTGCGCATGCACTCCGCATCATTGGGTGAGAACAAGCAAAAACTGGCACCTCTGTATGATGATGGTGTTGTGGGGGCCTCCAAGGGACTCAAGCCCCTCTACAACCTTATGCTGAGGATTTTCCGTCACACTATTGCTCCAAGTGCTGGAAATGATGATGCTCTCAGGGGAGGACTTGTCAACCTCCTGTACCATACTCACCGGACCTTCAATGCTGGACCAGATGCTGAGGCTACACCCATTGATGCGATGGACTTCATTTTCGAGGAGATGTTATATGCAATTCTATTCAAGAAATCTCCTCCATATGCACCCTTGATTATGAGACTAATCAACTCGCAGCCGCATGATTCTCCCAATGCCGTTCCACCTCACCTCATGGCGCACACTCTGGTCTCTCTGCAGCAGAAGGGGCACATGGGGCCAGCTCCAAGGTGCCGATATGGAAATGATGATGAGGAGACTGAGACAGAGAGGGCTCCCTCTCCACCCAGAGTTCGGAGGAAGAATGCCTCAAATGTCCCTATGCCTTCCATGACTAGAGCCTATGTGCATGAGAAGGTCAAGAAGGCCAGTTTCTGGGAGAGGACTCTTTGCTGCATGAACGTTGACATTCGCAAGCAGCAGCATGCATCTTACGAAAGCAACCGCCGCATGGAGAAGCTCCTCAAAGAGATCAAGGACCAGGGTGCTGCTGATACTGAGGAAGGTGAAGATGAATACAATGATGAGCATGGCGCCCAGATCCAGTAGTCGATCACACTCTCGTTTGGGGCATGGAACGCCCAACAGATACCGTGGTGGCGGACGTTCTTGATGTCACCTCTGGGTTTGGATACCAGGGTACTTCCTCCTCTCGCCCTCACGGCAAAGGGCCTGCTATCCCTGAGGATGATGATGATGATGACTATGACCAGGATGAGGATGACCAGGACGAGGATGACCAGTATGAGGTTGAGAATGCCGAGGACGACGAGGATGACGATGACTACTGAGTCATTGGGGCGTTAGTGTAGGTCTTTTCCCTTTTCGGCGTTTTGATGCCAAAGGGGGAGAAGACATTCTCATCCGCTTTGCATGGGACTCGGGATTTGCGACTATCTGCCGTTATTTGCCTTTCTTTTTGTTATTTGGATATTCGAACTTGAACTTTGTGTGTTATCTACTGTTCTTATGTGTGTCTATGACTATGTGCTTGTGTGCGACATCTTTTGTAACTCATGTGAGATCTATGTGTGCTATCGTTGGTATTCTTTTTCTTTACATGATTTACTTCATCATCTTGTTGCACATAGTCAGGGGAGCCACTTTTTTATGTTATTCCATGCAAATCACTTATTGTCATCGAACACCAAAAAGGGGGAGATTGAAAGGGCATTTATTGTCATAATCACTTTTGGTGTTCGTTAACAACAAGTAGATCATTTTACAGTTTGTTATTGTCCACAGGTTGGTATTATCATAGTTAAAACATGACACACAATCTTGGGAAAAGACCACATACATTTGCCACTGTTCTGGAAACTCCAGACCGGAGTCTCCGATCTGCCAAGACCGGAGTCTCCGGTGTGGTCCGAAGTACTAACCCCTGCAGGGTGTATAATCTAATCGATTAGCCGTGTCCCCGGTTATGGACATCTGAGTTGCCTGATACTGATTCCATGACATGTTTCTCGCTCATTCTAATTTCATAATTGCTTTAATATTGTTGGGTTAACTTAATTGGGATCTTTCCAAAGAAAATCAAAAACTGTTTATGAAAGTAGGACAAAGATATTTGCAAATGCAAGCTAGCCACAGCTCCACTTGCCAAATATGCATGTAGATGTTAGCATTATTGTCTCCTTTACTAGCTCTACTTGCCATACATTCCATGTATTGACCCTTCGGGGCTGTTACGTTTCATGTTGCAGGATATTCCGATTCTGGGTAATCGATATAGGCCACGATACTCCGCTCGGCACTTGTTCACTTGTGGGCAATTTGAAGAATGGAGGATTTACTTTATTTATGTTGCTACCTGAATAATTTGAGCTAGCTTTGGGCTAAGCTTTTATTGTAATAATGGTACTCTAGATCTTCGTTATTCATGATACACGGATATTTTTCTATGTTATTCATCTTATTCTATTGTGGGCCAATGAACCGATCCAGGGATTGGCATGTCACATAGAAGCCTCGGTCATTTCAGAACCGTGGTGCTACAAGATGGTATCAGAGCCCGTGTGTCGACTATAGGATCGTGACCTAGGATTGGATTAGGAAGCCATAGAATTATTAAAGCTTATGTTAACTCTGTCTTTCATCTTATGCCTTTCACTCTCGTAAATCCTTATCACATGCTATTCTCACACTTTCCTCTTTTAATTGATAGATGGGAGAAGTCAGGACTGAGTATGCAACCATGGAGTCACCAAGGCCCTTTGCAAGACAGTTAGCACAGCTCTCGCAGTCATTGGGATTGCCACTGCCCATGTTCAAGGGAAGAAGACTGTACACCTATGGATATGGTGAGGATGCATGGGAGATCACCACCTTCATCTTCAGGGATGCCGCCTTGCCAAACCCTGTGCATCTGATCTACACCAAGACATACTGCAACTGGGGACTTGGAATCAACTTGGCCATACATGAAGCCCTGTCTCGCCAGTGCCACCATGTCCGACACCTGCTGCCAGCAGATTCACCCTACCGTGACTATGGGAGGCGTGATGAAGAAGGGGACATTGTGGTTACCCCGGGCGACATGAACAACATGCCGCCCCGTCGGAGGAACATAGAGGACATGGAAAGGGAGAATGGAGCTCTAGCTGAGAAAGTGATGATGATAAAGGAGATTGCAGATTTTGCTAGCAATGGTATGGTGGTCCAAGGACAGGAGATTGACAGCTTGCATGAAGCTGTGGGAGTTCTAGAGAATGCCCTGATAGCCAGAGATGCAACCATAGCTCATCTTCATGGTACTGTGCAGGAGAACACCCAGAACATACAGCAGTTGCAAGGGATCAAACTATTGAAGCTATGACAGCCCAGATTGCTGCTCTCCAAGCACAGCTGAATCCACCCTCTGATGATGACAATGGAGATGATGGCAACAATGGGGATGATGATGACAGTGGAAACGATGATGATGATGAGGACGAGGATGATGATGATGGAGACGATGATGGTGGAGGAGATGAAGTCATTGCGATTGCGGTGAGTGAAGAAGAAGAGGAGGATCCAGAAGAGGTGGAGTTTGAGATATCAAGTGATGACTCAGGAGAGGTGTATACTCCGCCGCCATGGTTGAACCGTGGACCGAAGCGCCAATGCATGAGTGCAAGGACCTACCGCAACCTCTTCAAGAAGTAGATAGAAGTCCACCAATTAGTCCTCGTTAGGCAAAATCGTTAGGATTAGTCTCGATCGATGTGAAACTTAATTACTGTTAGTTAAGAGTGTTTAGTTGCTTATTTGTGTACTCCAATATCCCAGGAATTATTTGTGCAAATTTTATGAAAGAGTTATGGCAAGTTTGGTTATTATCTGTGTTATTTTCGGTGCAGTTTTTTGCTGATACAGCAGTACTGTACGATTTTTCATATTTTTCTGGTATCTGGGAAAATCTGAAAAAATAGGGCTGGTGCGGAACTCTCTGTACTGTATGTGCAAAAATCAGCACATTTTTCTGAAGAGTCTAAGTCAGGTAAAAAAATTCGTGAACGCTACTGGACTGTTCTGGCAGATTGCTGTTTTGTTGCTTAGTTGATCAACTGTTTAGTTAACCATTGCCAACTCTTGTAAAACTATTTCAGTAGGTATATACTTCTAGGATAACCCCTGGGATGTTTCTGGATCACTTGTTTGTTGATGTGTTACTTGTTTGAGATTGTCTGCTATTGTTTGTTGTTGTTTGATCATAATGCATGGGTAGAATCCTATTATCGTAGTTGATTCTTTCTAAGCTTACCTGTGCTGAACCGCAGATGCCTCCCCGCCGTCAACCCACTGAGTTGGATCAGCTCATGGCAGCTCAGGCACAGCTGACCCAAGTTATGACTCAGTTCATGGAAGCTCAGAACAACAACAACAACAATGGGAACAACCAGCCTCAGGGAGATGCTCTCACCAGATTTCTGAGGCTAAGGCCATCTAAGTTCTCTACTGCAACGGAACCAATGGTTGCTCTCGACTGGTTGCATTAACTCAACAAGGATCTGGTAACTGTTGGATGCACTGATGCTGAGAAGGTGAGGTTTGCCGCTCACCTACTGGAGGGACCAGCCGCTTCTTGGTGGGACACTTTTCAGATCACCCACCCGCTGGACACTGTTACTTGGGCAATGTTTGAGGAAGGTTTCAGGACCAACCACGTGTCTTCAGGAGTTCTGAGCCTGAAGAGGAAGGAGTTCTGCAACTTGCGCCAAACCAACCGCACTGTGGCTGAGTACATTGAGGAGTTCAACAACCTGTCTCGTTATGCACCTGAGGATGTTGACACTGATGCAAAAAGGAGGGAGAGATTCCTGGATGGCCTCGGTGATGAGCTTTCAAGACAACTCTTGGTGGTTTATTGCCCCACTTTCCGGAGCTTATGGACAAGGCTAGGATCTTGGAAGGAACCACAAGGGTGGAGAACCGCAAGAGAAAGAGCAATAATCACCACTGGTTCACATCACAAGTCTCGCACTTCTTATGATGGGAATTCCAAGCATGGAGGAGTGACCATGGACACCATGGGAGCCATGACCGCCACCACCATGGGGGCGATGGACATCGCCACGACAACCACAAGAGCAGCCACCACACCACAAGGGAGGACACTCTCACCACTGGAGGACACGGTGGACATGACCGCAACCGTGATCGCAGCTTTGTGAAGAAGGATCCGAGTGAGGTGACATGCTTCAAGTGTGGCGGAAGGGACATTATCTTGACAACTGTCCGGAGGAAGGAGGCCAAGCCAACCAACCAGAAGGCCACAGTGAACCACATGAATGTGGAGGAGATCCCGGATGAGCCTGACCTTGTGATTGGTAAGTTTCCAATCAACACTCACCCTGCACTTATACTTTTCGATACTGGTGCATCGCATTCATTCATACCAAGGGCATTTGTGGATAAGTATAAGATATCTACTGAGTCTATGAAAGAGTCTATTAGAGTGAGTTCACCTGGAAGAGATATGATAGCTAGTGCGGGATGCCGTGACTTAACTGTGAGGATTGGAACACACAACTTCATTGCACATCTGGTAGTGTTGGAATCACAAGGGTTAGATGTTATTCTGGGTATGGATTGGATGTCTATGCATGGGGGACACATAGATTATGCACAGCGAGCTGTTTCACTCAAAACCCCGGATGGTAAGAGAATTAGATTCAAGTCGGCAGTGCGACCGGGATGGTGCAAGTTGAATTCTCTTAAGGGGGTTAGCATGGGTACTATGCCTATGATTAAGGATTACCCCCGACGTGTTTCCGGAAGAGCTGCCAGGGATGCCACCTGACAGGGAAGTGGAGTTTCTCATCGACCTGATGCCGGGAACAAGACCTATAGCAAAGAGACCATACAATATGGATGTGGATGAGCTGAAGGAATTGAAGAAGCAGCTGAAAGAGCAGTTGGACAAGGGATTCATTCATCCTAGTTCGTCGTCATGGGGTGCACCTGTTCTGTTTGTGGAGAAGAAAGACAGCAGGAAGAGATTAGTGGTGGACTATCGCTCGCTGAATGAGGTGACCATCAAGAACAAATACCCCCTGCCGAACATAAATGATTTGTTTGATCAACTGGAAGGAGCAAAGGTGTTTAGCAAGATTGATCTGCGATCGGGCTACTTCCAATTGAAGATTCGGGAGGAGGACATACCAAAAACCGCTTTCACCACTAGGTATGGCTTATATGAGTATACGGTTATGTCTTTTGGACTAAAGAATGCCCCGGCATATTTCATGACCATGCTGAACAAGGTATTTATGGAGTACTTGGACAAGTTCGTGGTGGTGTTTATTGATGACATACTGATATATTCCAAGGATGATGCTGAGCATGAGAAACATCTGCGACTGATTATGGAGAAGCTGAGGGAACACAAGCTGTATGCCAAATTCAGCAAGTGTGAATTCTGGCTTAACACTGTTGGATTTCTTGGACATGTAGTGTCAGGAGAAGGAGTCGCTGTTGATCCAAGCAAAGTGACTGCAGTAACTGAGTGGGAAGCACCCAAGAATGCAGGAGAGATACGAAGCTTTTGGGACTTCTTTGGATATTACAGAGATTCATTGAAAACTTCTCCAAGATTGCTAAGCCGATGAGAACTTCAAGAAGGAGAGGAAGTTTGAATGGACGATGTGTGTGAAGCCAGCTGAACTCAAGGCCGACTAGTGACCGCACCTGTTACGTGTTTACCCGATCTTCAAAAGGATTTCCAAGTGTCTTGTGATGCTTCTCGGCGTGGACTTGGGAGTGTTGATGCAAGATGGGAGAGTGGTGTCATATGCCTCATGCAACTTAAACACCATGAGAGGAATTATCCCACACACGACTTGGAACTAGCATCGCTTGTTCATGCGCTCAAGGTATGGAGGCATTACTTAATGGGAAAACAACGTGATGTGTACACCACCACAAGAGCCTGAAGTACATATTTACGTATGAACTGAACATGAGGCAAAGGAGATGGTTGGAACTTATCAAGGACTATGATATGAATCTGCAATACCACCCAGGAAAGTCCAATGTAGTAGCAGATGCTCTGAGCCGGAAGGTTTATGCCAATGGATTGACAATTGGGGAATTGCCTGAGGATTTGTGCAAGCAATTCAAGGACCTTAGACTGGAGGTTGTATCAGAAGGATACTTGGCAGCAATGGAAGTCCAACCAACGCTACATGACAAAATCAGGAAGGATCAGGTAGGAGACAAGGAAATAGAAGAGATAAAGGAAAAGATGAAGGAAAATCGGGAAAAGGATAAGGATGAGCATGGTACCTTGTGGTATGGAGATCGTCTGTGTGTGCCCAGATGGCAAAGATTTACATGGACAGGATTTACATGGACAGGATTGTGTGCCTACATGGAGTTCCCAAGAGTATCGTATCTGATAGAGGCACCCAATTTACCTCACACTTCTGGCGCCAGCTGCACGAGTCACTTGGTACTAGATTGGAGTTTAGCACAGCGTTTCACCCGCAGACTGATGGACAGACCGAGAGGGTGAATCATATTTTGGAAGACATGTTGAGAGCTTGCCTTTGGCTCATGGTTCTAGTTGGGATGAGAATTTGCCATATGCTGAGTTTTCCTACAACAACAGCTATCAAACCAGCATCAAGACGTCACCGTTCGATGTACTGTATGGGAAACGGTGCCGGACACCATTGCTATGGGATGGAGTAGGATAACGTCAGTTGTTTGGACCTGATTTGATCAAGGATGCTGAGGAGAAGGTCGCCTTGATCAGGGACAGGCTGAAGGTAGCACAATCAAGGAAGAAGAGCTACGCTGACGCCAAGCGCAAGGAAGTGGTGTATGAGATAGGTGATAGAGCATACCTCAGAGTGTCGCCACTTCGTGGAATCAAGAAATTTGGAATTAAGGGTAAGCTGGCACCTCGGTTTATTGGACCGTATCGGGTCTTAGCACGCAAGGGAGAAGTTGCTTATCAGCTGGAGTTACCAGAGGCTCTGTCCGCTGTTCATAATGTGTTCCACGTATCCCAGCTGAAGAAGTGCCATCCGGAGATGGTGGATACACCATTGAGAGACACTGTGCCACTAGAGGAGGTTCAGCTTGAGAATGATCTGACCTATGAAGAGAAGTCGGTCAAGATTCTGGAAACAGCAGGGAGGATTACTTGTACCAAGACAATCAGGTTTTGCAAGGTGCAGTGGAGCCACCACACCGAAGAGGAAGCCACTTGGGAGCGTGAGGATGACATCCGAGAGGACTACCCACACCTATTTGCTAGCCGCGCCGAATCTCGGGGACGAGATTCATCTTATGGGGGTTAGTCTTGTCACATCCCAAATTTTAGATTTGGTTCTGAATATCATTCATATCATTGCATCATGCTCTTCCATGCAAAACCTTCGATTGAAAAGACTCCGGCGAAACGATATTTTCAAAACCCTATTTTATTTTACTACAATGCTCCTACGGGAGAGTATACTAGGGCCTGTGTTTTCCACCCTTTTTAAACTTGTGGATTCACCTACCACATGACCCTAGGTTGATCCCCTGGATTTTACAAAATTTTAGAGACAAATTTCGTCCTCTTAACCCCCGTGTCGCCCCTGTCTCCCCGCAACCCCGCCGCCACTTCCGCCTCGCGAGAAGTCGCCGCCGCCTCGCGATCTCTCGCCACCGCCGCCGCCAGGTAATCGCCGCCCCCGCCTCTCTTCCCCGCGCGCCGCCTCGCTCGCCGCATGACCGCCGCGCCACCTCGCTGACCCGCCGCTCCTTCTCTCCGCGCAGACACGCCGCCGCCGGGCCAGCCGGACGCCACCGCTTAGCGGACCGCCATCGCCTCCACACGCGCCCGACTGCCACCGACGCGTGACAAGAACCGCCGCCACTTCCCGACCCGTCACGCCACGCCGCTGGACCGTCATGCCGCCGACTTGGCCGATAAGCCCGCCGCGAAGACACCTCGCTGGCCGATCTGCGATCCAACGGCCCAGATCGGCCGTTGACCGGTCAGCCCCAGGCGTTGACTGGTCAACTGCCAAGTCAGCCGCCACGTGGGCCAGTCAACAGTCAAAGTTGACTGGGTATTTTCCTTAATTGATTTTATTTGGCAGAAACTCGTAGAATCTTGTAAATTGCGTAGTAATTAATCTACTGGGCCAAAAATTGCAAATAAAATATGTGTAGATTCAGTAAGTCGTGTAGAATCTTTCTGTACGATTGTTTCACACTTTTGCAGCAAGATTTTGTCCAGATTAATTAAAAGCGTTAATGGCCTTTTTCGGGTAATTAATTTGTAGAAAAAGATCCGTAACTCCAAAAATTGCATATAATATGTCCCTGGATTCAGTAGAACAAGGGGAATCTCAAAGTGAATTAAAAGGATAGGATTACAGTAAAAACTTCTGCAGAAACTATTTAGTGGCTTCTGCAGTGTTTTAATTATTCAGGGAGTTTTATAATTCCTTTTTGAGTAATTCCAATTGGTACTGTTCCTAAATAGCAATGCCCATACAGTAGATTTTTCCCAAGAATTATTTGTGTTCTAGCTCTAGTTTTGAGCATTATATTTTGCATAATAGTTTTCCTTGCGCTAAAACTATTTTTCATGCATGCAAGCAGTAGCTCTATTGAATAGGATTATGTGGTGCTGCTGTAGCATCAATCCACTTGTCATGCATGCATTCATGCATCATCTTTGTTGTATATGCTTGGGGATTGTTTGTTTATGATTGCAATTTTATCTTGTAGATTGTGACGAGTGCAACGCTTGCTCGTGTGTGGGTGTTCTTCCGACCGCTACAACCAAGGCAAGTAGATGATACTTTGTTCATGATATTGTCCTACTAATTTCAATGCATTGTCGTTTATTTTGTAGATGCATGTGTAGGATGACACTATCGCTATGCTATGTCCTATTATGTGGTAGGGCCTCCCTTGTAGATGAACCACCGTTGGTAGATGTGCTTAGCCATGCTATGATGAACGAGGGATGGGTTACATCACTGAAAGTTGTTTTAAATGAGTTGGTTTGCAAAAACTAAAACAACTTAATCAATGAATCTCCTGGGTGTGATGGGATTGATAAATTTTGGTGGTTTCATTGCGGAAAGGCACCCAAGTATCAAGAGAAAATGATTGGCTTCTTTATTATGTAGCTTACGTGTACAACCATGTGTTAATAATGGAATGGGCGGTTGGTTGGACTTAGTAGGTTGTGGTAACTCGAACCCGCGTATCCAGAGATGTAGAATTTTGGTAGGTTGGACCGGTGCGCGTAGGGATTGGGGAGCTACTTCCCGAACAGTCTCTTCTTGGACTTCTCCCTATCATCACCCAAAATGAGAGTGATGGTACGAGCTGGGCTGGCCAAGTCACATGGGTAAAGTGTACTAACCCCTGCAGGGTGTATAATCTAATCGATTAGCCGTGTTCCCGGTTATGGACATCTGAGTTGCCTGATACTGATTCCATGACATGTTTCTCGCTCATTCTAATTTCATAATTGATTTAATATTGTTGGGTTAACTTAATTGGGATCTTTCCAAAGAAAATCAAAAACTGTTTATAAAAGTAGGACAAAGATATTTGCAAATGCAAGCTAGCCACAGCTCCACTTGCCAAATATGCATGTAGATGTTAGCATTATTGTCTCCTTTACTAGCTCTACTTGCCATACATTCCATGTATTGACTCTTCGGGGCTGTTACGTTTCATGTTGCAGGATATTCCGATTCTGGGTAATCGATATAGGCCACGGTACTCCGCTCGACACTTGTTCACTTGTGGGCAATTTGAAGAATGGAGGATTTACTTTATTTATGTTGCTACATGAATAATTTGAGCTAGCTTTGGGCTAAGCTTTTATTGTAATAATGGTACTCTGGATCTTCATTATTCATGATACACGGATATTTTGCTATGTTATTCATCTTATTCTATTGTGGGCCAATGAACCGATCCAAGGATTGGCATGTCACATAGAAGCCTCGGTCTTTTCAGAACCGTGGTGCTACAACTATCTTGGCCAAGTAGTTGCTAGTGACTCCAAGAGGGAGTATCTATGCTCGATAGTGGGTTCATGCCTCTAGTTTCCAAGGGAAGTGACAATAATCTCTTCAGTTGTAGATGTGTTGTTGCCACTAGGGATAAAACAACGGTCTCTTGTTCATGGAACATGTGGACTGTTTACCTTACACTCTTTGCTTAAAGCAGTTGTCTATTGCTTGCAACTTAATACTGGAGGGGGTTCGGATGATAACCTAAAGGTGGACTTCTAGTCATAGACGCAGTTGGATGGCGGTCTATGTATCTTGTTGTATTGCCCAATCGAATCTCATAGGATCTTTCTAACTAGTAATTGCATTGTTATGCCTTGCTCAGTTCCTGTCAATTGCCCTGCTGTAATTTGTTTACCCTTCATGACATGTTGTTTATCTAAGGAGAGCACCTCTAGTAAACTATGGACCCCAGTCCAATCTTTACCGTTGATATATCTTCCACTATTACTTTTTTACTTACTACAAACCATTACCTTCCATACAATATGTTTAATCCTTTGTTACAGGAACCGGTGAGATTGACAACCTCACTATTAGTTGGAGCAAAGTCTTGAGTTTGTGTTGTGCAGGTATCCGCGTTGCTTGCAACACCTGTGTGATGTTTCCTTCCTCCTACTGGTTCGATAACCTAGGTTTCTTACTGAGGGAAAACTTGCTGATGTGCTGCTTCACACCTTGCTCTTGGGTGTAGCATCCCATTTGTCTAACAACTGTAATGCTACTTGATCTAGTAATATAATGGCTACTCTCTACTTATAATTGTTGCATCATCATCATATCATGCTCATGTCATCATGCCACCTTGCATTTGGGCATCATACAAACCCTTTTGTTTTGGTTCTTATCTCATATGCATTATTATTTGTATTTGCCTCTTGATATTGTATTTGGTTCTTGATATATTGTTAAATGCCCAAGTTGAGTTGGGGGCATATCTTTTATTGACTCCACCACCCTTTCTTTCACCACTTTACAATTCCACCATCCCATTATCCATGAGCTTGTAATTATTTTTCTTTGGGGTTTTAATCAAGCTCATGAGAGATAGGTGGGTCCAATCTACAAGTTCTTTTGCTTGACCCTTACTCCAACTTTGGAGGATGCAAATAAATAAATGCCATGGGATATTATTTTGTTTTCACAAGATAAAACCTAGCATTTAATGCATTTGCATGGGCCATGCAACCATCACCAACTTTGGTCATCTTTTGGTTCTATTTGAATCTTGGAGTGGATCATCTCCCTCTATATATCTTTTTCATCACCTCCCTCTCTTTTCACCTCCACCCATGCATGCTCCATTGCTTGCCTACATGCATTATGGATGCATTGCATGGCACATGCAATATGGGCACCATCTACACCCCTTTGCCTCTAGTTTTGTTTTGGTGTTGTTTGGGTTTTACCTAAAGGGGTGAGATCAAATGTTTGGTCAACAAAAGAAATCAAACCTAGCTAACCCTAATTCCAATCCACCTTCACACCAAACCTCACCTACCCCCTCTCTCTCTAACCCCCTCTCTCATAATCTATCCCTAAACCCTACACCTAATCACCTAACCTTAACACCATCTTCCATACCACCCTAATCTAAACTAAAAACCCTAACCCAACCACCCCTTCTAGCCCTAGCTCGACCCATCTGATCTACCCCATCTACTCCCCCTTCCTCTCACCTAGCTGGCCCCACCGGCCACCCTCTCCCATGGTCACCTCCCCCTGCCCTAGCTAACCTAGCCCGAGTCTACCCCCTCTCTTTTCCCCCCCCTTCTCTCCCTGCCCTAGCCCGAGCCTGCCTGCCCCTGGCCTCGCCGTGACCCACCTGGCAGTCCCCCCACCGTCCTTGCACCACCTCCCTGGTCCCATGCCGAGCACGTGAGGGAGAAGGTGGCAAAAGGTGGCCGACGCCACCTTCCCCTCCCCCACGCTATCTACCCCTTCCCCATCCTTATCTACTTCCTCACCCCCCTCTCTGCCTCGCCAGATCTACCCAGAGGCCCTGCCTCGCCTCCCCTCTTCTCTCTCTTTCTCCACCGCCACCATCCTCCGACGCCGGCCACCACCGTCGGCTCCCTCTCGTCCACATCGATCCAGGAGGCGGGCGAGGAGCTAGGGTTGTCGAGGAAGCTCAGCAAGACCTCTGCATCGCCCCTGTACCCGCAAGCGAGGAGGAGGAGCCCCAGGCCGAGCTACACGCCGACGCACCGACGCAAACCCTAACCGCCGGTGCGCCAGCCTCGCCGACGATCGTGACCGCCTCGAGCCGATCCTCCTGCACCGACGCCCTCACGGTGAGCCCACGAACCCCCTAGACATGCCCAGATCCTACGCTGCTTCCCGTTCGCGCCGGTCGATTCGTCGAGCAGCCTGCGCGCGCCGCCGCTCGCTGGCGTCTGCACGCTCGCGCTCCGCGCAAACCCTATCTAGCCGCGCCCCCCTTACCAGACACCAACCCCACACCACCGCAGCGGTAGCCGCCGCCGCTAGCGCGCCCGAGGTCACGGGTTCGAGCCCCCGCAGCGCTCTGTCCGCTGTCGCGCGCGCGCCTGACGACAGAGGGTTCAGAGAAGAGGAACAGGGTCCTGGTGGCCTTTTTCCCCAAACCCCCCTCAAATCTTTTTTCCCTGAACCCGCACTCCTCGCTGCCCCACATGTCTGTCTCTCTGCCATTTTATAAAAAGGATCCCCAAGTTTCGCAGCCTCAACCCGCGGTCCCCGGCTCCTCCACGTGGCACGCCCCATGTGGCGCGTGTGCAGGGCCGGCCGTGGCCGTGGCCCACTGTCATGCACGTGGGCTAGGCGAGCCGCGATGGCCACAAGCTTTCTGTGCGTGTCCTATTAGCCCCACCTGTCATTGTCTGTGGGTAGAAAAGAGTGAGTAACAAAAGGTTTTTGGTTGTCTGTTTTTATTCAAATCTATTTCAAATTAATTCAAATTCAAAATTAAATCTGTTTTCAAATAACTTTAAAATTATAAATCCAAATTTAACATATAATATATGTTTTTGAATCAGAAAAATGTGAGGATTTCAAATATGCTAATCAAATTACCTGTTGCACATTTAAAATTCCAAGTTGAGTAAAATTACATAAAATGCCCCTTGACTTAAATAATTAATAACTTTAGTTCTATAACTCCAAATTTGACAAATGATATGTCTAAAATGATCAGCTCGACGAGACCTTTCTGTTTATGCTATCCATGTCTTAAATTGCAGCATGCATCATATAAATATATAGTATACAGCAACTAATATGACAATAAAATGTGGCCAAATCTCAATAAAATGACTTATTCTTGTATTCCAAACCTCACCCATGCCATGCTACTTTATTGCCATGTAAATTGTGCATCATTCATCATGGCATGATTGTTTGCTTGACGCATTTTATTCCTATGCTTGTGCACTTTATTTATGTTGGCCCTTGTTTGTTTGGATCTTCCTCGAATAGACGCTGAGCAGGGGATATATCAAGAGAACCAGGAGCACTACCCAGATCCTTCTCTCGCTTCAACTGAGCTGCCAAGAAAGCACTACCACATGCTTGCATACATACAGTACCTATTGCCTCTATCTTATTCTTGCATCATTGAGTCGCGATTGCATTAAACTGAATCCCAAGTATTGCATAGCCTTTATTTTTAAACCCCACCAAGCTTGTTCCTCCATCCCATGAGCCATTACTACAGGAGTTGTTTGAGCCATGCGAGTCGTAGAACAGCATGTGTAGGGTATGTGAGAGTCTGATGGATAACGAGGTACCTAAACAACTGAACCTGAGTAGTAATGGGATAACTAATGAAAGTGGCACTGGTGAGCAATATCTGCTATTTGGTTTTTCCTGCTCACTTGTGTCCCGTAGGACCCCGTGTACTTGATTCCTGTTCCTTGATTTTTTCGCGCTATCCACATCCGGGAGGCTTATGGAACCCCCCTGAGCCAGAGCTTGATTCAGTCTTATTTCTTGGGGCCACAAACTAGTTTGAGGTTTTATTTACTATCCTGTACTTATGCCATGCTTTCTTTGCTTTAATACGATTGTGAGGAGCACCTGTATTTAGGTAAGCGGAGTGTTTCATGGTATCGACAAGCCCAGTTTTGGGTTCCCAAATGCTGACCAGCGACGCAAACCTTGAGTCCGTCTCGAAGTTAGCTAACTTCGCTAGGGTAACTTAATGGGGTGGCCTGAAATATTTCTCAATCTGTGATTGCTTTGTCGTGAAGGCCTCGTTGGGTTTTGATTTGGTTTTTCCGAGGTTGATCGAGTGTGTGTTGCTATTTGTGCACCCCTGCAGGGTAAAACTTTCTGAAAGCCGTGTCCGCAGTTATGGACGACTTGGAGCACAGTTTCTCGATCATAGACAAGCATAACTAAAGTACCGCTTTAATTTGACTAAGTAACTGACTAGTAATTAGTGCAACACTCATGGAATGGTTAATAAAATTGCCAACGGATGGGGGTTGTTCGTCCGCTTCCTCGTTTGTAAGCGAGGAGGAGGATGGATCTGTGGATATTACTGTTATAACTGTTGTCATTCATTCACGGACATCTGTCTATCTTTGGTTAGGCGGATGGTTAGCGAGTATCTATAGAACTGTTAGGGTTTATCTTTTGCTGCAATTGCGTCACCCCAGGTTGTGTCCCCTTTAGGGGCATAAAGACTTGCTGAGTACCCCTAGGGTCTCACATGATAAATTATTGGTTCAGATGAACAGGTACACTCGCAAGATGGATACTGGGTGGAGGAGGCTGATGATGTGGGCAACGATCGTTCGGTGTAGAGATTCCGGGAACGGGGATCCATGAGATCTGTGGGCGGGATGTGCTTATTTCTGGGCATCTTATGCCGATTTGCTTCTTATCCGTACTCGGATCTTGTTTGCCGCTTCCGCCTGATACTCTGATGTGTGATGTATGAGGAAATATCCTAAACTATTATATATATCTAGGACATTTGAATCTTGCCGTATGGCGTTGCTATATTTCCTTTCTTTTAGATGGAATGGCTCTGATGTACTATTGTATGGTGGCTTGCATACATACTCATTTGTGTATGTAGTTGATCCCTTCGCCTGCCGATTACGCCGCCCGTACTGGTCCCGATGATTGGAAATGGTTGGGACGGCCGAAAGGTCTACCCGTGAGTGGCATTTGGGCCCCACCGTACTATTTCAACCATTTCCGCTCATCCAGGCTTGTATCTAGGAGCGTAATTCACCGAGGTAGTTACAATTGGTATCAGAGCCATCC
Organism: Avena longiglumis; assembly: GCA_030063025.1. NCBI lineage: Eukaryota > Viridiplantae > Streptophyta > Magnoliopsida > Poales > Poaceae > Avena > Avena longiglumis. The sequence continues at coordinate 463,943,220 of CP125974.1, forward strand.
CGCCCTTCAGGGTCTCAGCCAAATGGTCGTTGTCAGTCTAGCAAATATTTTGGTAGTTATGTATACTAGGGAAAAACAAAACGCGAGAGTAGGACTGCTTCCATTTTTCTTCTTACCCACCCACCCACCCTTTTCTGGTAAGGAAGTGTAACGTTTTCAATCCTCTTCTTAAAAGTTCAAACTAGGATTCACGTGTTCTGGGTTTCCGTAGTACCATAGGTTGTGTGTGTGTGTGTGTGTAATTCCTTGTCTATCTGTTGCATCCAAGTTGTTATCTAATCAGCCTTTGGTTATCAACTGTTGGTACATTCCATACCGACAGGCTTTTGCAAACCGACGCGATCTATCTGATTCGTTGTATACCGCCGCGATCTGTCTTACTCTTTGTTACCTGACGTTATCTTGTTTGGGGTGTTCGTTTCCGTAGTTACAAATCTTTAGGTTCATCGTGAGAAGGGGTTAGGATATGTGTTCCACTTATTCATGTGCGGAGTAATGATTTGAGTGCGGGATGGAGTCGTGACCATACCACTACTCTTATCATTCGCTTTTGTATATTGAATTGGTAGAGTCACTAATCTTGTTTCGTTAAGTGATTTTGCGCATCTATTGGTATTTTAATGCCGAAATTTGTGGAAATTTTTTCTTTGATATATTTGTGTACCACACTCCTTTTCAGTCGTGTGCGATATGCTTAATATCTTCTAGGTGCTTTGAACTTTGTTGATATTTTAATATCATCTTAGTAATTTGTATCCTTTAATCTTGGTTAATTCCATCTTGGTACTATTTTGGATTATTATTATTCTCCATTATAGTACTGACTTGTGTTTTATATCAATCACAGGATGGCTCCACCACCGCTCGATGAGGACATACCACAGGCTGGCTCGCGTTGTCAAACATCGCCAATGCCTTGGTAGCAATGCACAGAACCAGCCGCTTTGAGGAAAGTGTTCGAGGAATGAGTTTGCTCCACTACCTCCACCTCCCAAGCGAGGAGACATCAAAGCTTCTGAAGTTCAACCCCGCCAATTTGATGTTTCGATCGACCCTTTGGATGCGGATGATTGGTTGCGTGAGATGTCAAGGCTACTCGAGACCTGATGTTCCCGAGCAAGAGTGGGTAAAGTGTGCTACTCACCTTCCAAGGGGATGCAGCTCTGGTGGGAGAATTACAAGGCAAAGCACTGGTTTTCAGCCTACTTGGGAGCAGTTCACGGGAGCGTTCAAAGAGCGATTCTGTCGAAATTGTCATGGAGAGGATGAAGGAAGTTTTCGTTCAACCTCAAGGAAATGATAATGTCAACACCTACATCAGGAACTTCATGAATCTTTCTCGTTATTGTGGCGATGAGATATCTGATGACAAGAAGAAGCAGAAGAGGTTCCGGCAAGGGCTCAATGCATCGATCAAATATGCAATCACACATGCAAGGCCGGCGTCTTTTCTGGAACTTCAGCACACAGTTCTGCAGGAGGAAGCAAGTAGGCAAGTGTTTGAGGAGTCAAAGAAACACAACCGTGATACACCAAGCTCTTCAGCTATGTCAGCTCCTTCTAAGCGGCGTGTCTGGGTTCCTAACACCCCACCGTCGCTCCCGACTCCACCAAGACCTGCAAGCTACGCGTCAAGGCCACCAAACTTCCTCACTGCTGCTCCCAGGGGCTACAACCACCACTACCCTGGAGCGCCTGGCGGAGTCCCTGGCTACGTTGCTCCACGTCCACCTGGTGCTTGTTTCACGTGTGGAGACCCTGGGCATCTGAACTGGAATTGTCCGTTGAAAAACAAAGCTCTTCCTCCACCCCCTCCAAGATCTGCGGCAAGCTCTCCTTTGGTTCGTGCACCACCACCTCGGGCTCTCAACATCAACACCAAGCCCGGGTCTACTGTTGCTCGTGCCAACTGTGTCAACGCCGCTCAAGCTGAGCATGCACCTGGAGTTGTGATGGGTATGCTTTCCGTTAAATCAGTCCTTGCACGAGTTTTGTTTGATTCTGGTGCATCGCATTCTTTTGTTTCTCACAAGTTTGCAAATGAGAATGAGTTAGTCTTGGTTCCTCTCCTCAAGCGGTTAATGGTCCTTTCTCCTGGAGAGAAGACTTGGTTCCTCTCCTCAAGCGGTTAATGGTCCTTTCTCCTGGAGAGAAGATGGCAGCTTCTAAAGTCAGCCATGGCAATCAAATTGAGATTGGTGGCTCTTCATTCTCGGCTTCCTTAATTGTTCGGGCATTACAGGCCGACATTGATGTCATCTTGGGCATGGATTGGTTGACAAAAATGCAGTGTGATTGATTGTCTTTGACGCTCGGTTTCTCTGAAGATTCCTGAAGGCCATATAGTCTTTTCTCCAAGTTTGACTCCTGCTATCCAGCTTTTCTCTTTGGCAGCTCTGAATGATGATGCTATGGAAGCTATTCAGAGTGCTCCGGTGGTCTGTGAGTTCCCAGATGTCTTTCCTGAAGAGTTGCCGGGTATGCCTCCGGATCGTGAGGTTGAGTTTGTAATTGAGCTTGAACCTGGAACGGCTCCTATCTCCAAGCGGCCTTATAAAATGGGTCCTGCTGAGTTGGCTGAACTCAAACGTCAACTTGATGAACAAGAGAAGTTGGGTTTCATTCAACACAGTACTTCTTCTTGGGGTAGCCCAACAATCTTTGTGAAGAAGCGTGACAGGACTGATAGACTTTGTTTTGACTATCGGGCTCTCAATGCTAAAACCATCAAGAACAAATATCCCCTTCCGCGGATTAATGATCTCTTCGATCAGCTAGCTGGAGCTGTGGTGTTCTGTAAGCTTGACTTGAGAAGTGGTTATCACCAAATCAAGATTCGCAAGGAAGATGTTCCTCAAACAGCTTTCACCACCCGCTATGGCCTGTATGAGTACACGGTCATGTCTTTCGGTCTCACCAACGCACCTGCTACCTTCTCGAGGCTTATGAACTCGGTTTTCATGGAGTACCTTGATAAGTTCGTTGTGGTCTATCTGGATGACATCCTAGTCTATTCTAAGTCAAAGGAAGAGCATGAAGAACACCTTCAGTGTGTCCTAAACAAGCTTCGTGAGAACCGCTTGTATGCAAAGTTCTCAAAGTGTGAGTTTTGGCTGCCTCAAGTAACCTATCTTGGTCACGTTATCTCTGCCAAGGGCATTGCAACAACCGAAACTGTGAAGACAATTGTTGAATGGCTTCCTCTGTTAATGTCAAAGAAGTGCGGAGTTTCCTTGGTTTGGCTAGTTATTGCCGCTTCGCTCGTAACTTCTCGAAGATAGCGAAGCCTCTTACCGATCTCCTCAAGAAAGGCAAGAAATACCTTTGGACTCCTGCATGTCAAGCAATCTTTGAGACACTCAAAGAGAAGCTCACTTCCACGCCAGTCTTGGTTCCTCCGGATACATCTAAGCCTTTCCAGATATTCTGTGATGCCTCTTTGCAAGGATTGGGTGCGGTCCTTATGCAAGAAAAACAAGTGGTTGCTTATGCCTCTCGACAGTTGAAGACGCATGAGATCAACTATCCTACACATGACCTCGAGCTCGCAGCAGTTGTCTTTGCTTTGAAGCTATGGAGGCACTACTTGCTTGGCAACCGTTGTGAGATCTTTTCTGACCACAAGAGTTTGAAGTTTATCTTCACTCATCCTGATCTCAACCTTCGGCAGAGTAGATGGATTGAAGCAATCAATGATTTTGATTTGACCATCAACTACACTCCGGGCAAAGCTAATGTCATGGCCGATGCTCTCAGCCGCAAAGCTTATGTCAACAACCTCATGATGGAAGAACAACAGCCTCTCTTGTGCGAGGAATTCCGTCAGCTCAACCTGGAAATTGTGGAACAAGGGCATCTCCTGAACCTTCTAGCTACTCCTCTCTTGGAAGAAAAGATTCGCTCTCGTCAGCTTGGTGATCCTGTTGCCTGTCAAAACCCACCGGCGAGGAGCGACGAGCAACACGAAGAGCCGGGAGGCTCCCAGAACTGCTGGTGGGCCCTGGTCCCTCGGGCAACGGCCCGCAAAACTCCGACACACGTCCTGGCTTGGTTCAAGGGCGTGCCACCTGACCTATACCTGGTTAGGAAGGTGATGGATTGCTTCGATCAGTTTCCTGCATGGTAAACAAGTATACGTAAAATTCGAGCCGTAAGCGGCTCCTGGTTTCACGTGAATCGGCTCCTAGAGCCGATTATCCCATGGTTCTGCATTAGATCTACGATAACATGGGGTTTTGCTTCATCACTACAAGTCAAATCGATCTACGACAGTTTAACGTTTTCACCACGTAATTGGAACGTCCTACACGTAATTGAGCCTGGTAGATACAAAAGATGATAGAAAACTAATCCTAGAGGAGGCCTAACAATCGACGAAAGATCAATTACCGGAATAACTCCTCTTGAACTGGCAAACCATATCCTTACGCACTACTGGATCGTTCAACCCGTTTGCAAGGCCTGACTACGTGGATATCAAACTAAACCTTGGAGAACAAGGCATAACCATAACAGATCAAATCAACTGAATAAAGATCAAGCAAGATGCTACCCTTACACCCGGGAAAAGGTGTAAAGGTAACGAGGTAACTAGAGGTAGCATAACTTAAACAATTCTAGCGAAAAGTACCGATGCTAACCTAAACAAATTTATGATAATAGTATTACTCGCCATCAACAAGGCTTGATGCAGTAATACCAAATAACGATATAAGCAAATCGCCTAGATCGCAAGATGCGATCTAGGCAGCATGACACTTACCCGAAAGAAACCCTAGAAACAAGGGGTGGCGATGCGCCGAGATTGTGTTTGTTGTGAACGTGATTGTCCTCCTTTTCTCAATAACCTTAGGTACATATTTATAGTCCGGAGACTTTCTTTCTTTGGAATAACTCTACAACTCTATCTCTTACCTAAACCGAAACGGAACCTACTACAATATACCGATACACAGGCAATTTAGCCCAAATCCACGTACAAGGCCGATTCAGCAACACGTTGCATATATGTATATTCCAAGCCCATCTTGATTACGGACCATCTCCTCCTTTGGCCAAAATATGGCGATAACACATGCCCCCCTGGTTTTGGCAATAATAATTCCAAAACCACTGCTGATGTTTTTCTTCCCTTCTTTTTTACATCGGGTTACGCGTTGCGAGCAGAATCGTCACGCCACCCCTCATCATGATGCCCCTGTCTTCTCAACTCCTTCGCGATTGCATGATTTGACGATTTCGGAAGACATTCAGGAAACTGCTACGGCATTGAACCGCCTCCCACTATTCCCCTTATTTAAATTCATCTGAGCAGTTCGCAGTCCCCATCTTCCTCCAGTAGCCAAAAAACCCTCTTCCTCCGCCGAAAAAACCCTCTTCCTCCGCCATGGCCTCCTCTTCTTCTGCCCGTTCCTCCCAGTCTTCCAACACCATTAGCGACCGGGAGCCGACGCCGGAGCACCCGCCCACGGCGGCGTACGAGACTCTCGCCCCACAATGGTGGGACGAGAGGGATTGGGATTTCGCCGCTTGGTCGGAGGACGACGCGTCCCTAACTGACGGCGAGGAGGGCCTGCAGTTCCTCGTCGACGGGGAACCGGAGGCGGAGAGCAGCGATGCTGGTCCTAGGATTGGCGTCAATCCTCCGACAAGGAGGAGGAGTCGAGGAGGACACCTCCTCCGAGTATCCACCGGTGAAGCGCTTCCGTGCGGGTCCAGAGGACACCGAATCTGACGAGGACGAGGAGGCCCCGGCATCTTCTTCAAGAAGCAAGACGACGCCGCAAAGTACCGATGACAGCGAACAAGACGACGGCGAAGACAGCGGCGACGACCTCGGCCTTTAGATTAGGAACTAGTAGTAGTAGTAGTAGTAGATTTCCTTTTGTAAGCAATCAGCTCCACTGTAAATAATCGTCTTTTGAATGAACGAAGATTGCTTTTCCAACTCGAAGATTGCCTTTTTCGACCCAATTTCGCCGATAGTCAAAATAGGTCGATGCTCCAGAAGCCGATAATACTGTATCGGCTTTCACCACACTGCACTCATACAGCCAACCAAGTCAAAACTCAAAGAACCGATGGCAACACATCGGCTTTCCCAAAAACGTTGACAAGGTCAAAACTTGGTCGCATACTTAGACAAATCTGAGCGGCCACTTTCCAGTTTCAAACGGTAACCTGCGACCCTCTTCAAAAAGGGGCGACCCAGATCTCCAATTGCCCACCGACCAGATCGAGCTCACAGCGACAAGAACCCTCGATCCCCAACTGCATAGATCCATCTCCGCCGGCAAACTAGATGGCGGAATCGTCCAACACCAACCCAGAGGTCTCCGGTCTGAAGGTACGCCTACTCCTCGCAGTCTGAACGCGATGCTAGAATTAATGGCGAACACCTGAATTAATGCCTTATTCCACCATTAAATTTTCTAGGTTTCAGACATTCTGCTGCCGCATCCTTCTCTCCCAAATTCTCTCTGTCTTGGCCCTCGTACAGAATCTAGTCCTGCCCATCTGATCTCTTGCGAAGCAAACAGAATCCCCTTCGTAAGCCAAGACCTAGATTTAAACTCTTGGGCCGACTGCTTGCGAGCCTGGCCTAATCCCCCTGAACATTGGGTCTCTTGGTTCAGCAGGGTAGCTAGAGCTTACCAATCCCAATGGGAAACCACGGGAATAGCCGATGCCTTGCATTTGTCATTGTCTCCCCTTGAGAAACATGAGAATCTTCTAAAAACCATCGGCTACTTCTGGTCTGACGCTCTGAACTGCTTCATGTTCGGTCATGGCCCTATGTCACCAACTCTGTTAGACGTGGTGATGATTACTGGTCTGGATGTTACATCACCCAGCCCTCCGCTTTTAAACCGACCAAAGTCCCTACAAACTGTCTTCTAAAAGATCGCAAATCGGGGTGCCTACCTCCAACGCCATATGAAAACAAAGGGCCACCACGGAGAAAGAACACACGCCTTTCTCAACTTCCGGCTGGAACATTTCATATTCTGTGGCCCTTCCCTTGCTCCAACCAAGAATTATCTCCTTAGCCCACGAACGCCAAATGCACTCAACTTGGCATCGGAACTGTTCCTTGGAGAGGTCTATCGATATCTCCAGTTGATGTCTTAAGCTGTTCTCGGCATAGCTCAAAACAGTGGTCCTTGGTGGTTCATTCAGCTATGGGCTCACTGTATTTTCAAAACCACGTCCCAAACTTCACCCCTTTTGGCGAGTTGCACCTTTCCGATGTAAAGGGAAGCAGATCCGATGCACCGCTATGGCCAAGCTTTGTATAGATCGCCAGTAGTAACTGACCCCTCAGAGGCATCTAAATGGTTCAGCATTTTCTTTCAAGGCCGGACAATCCTATCTTTTTCCTTACATGGAAGAATCGAAACATTTCAAAATCCAATCTCCTTCAGTTAGACAATTTGCCGATGACACCAAAGACTCGGCAACTCTTTTCCACTGTGATCCGTCCCTGTTTCCTTCCAGTTGGCATGAGTACATCCAACAGAATAATCAAGCCTGGGTATGAATTCTACCAGCCGGTCGTAGTGGCTCGGCAATTTGGCCTTGGACAAGTACCTCCCCATTTCTTTCTCCACCACCTCAGAGCAGAGCCGACCTGCCTGATCCTCTCACCACCAAAGGTGTTATTCCTTCTTTGATGCTCGACCATCCCAATTCCTAATGACCTCACCTTCTCCTCATCAACCGATGGCTTCAAGACCGGTGGTCGATGTGGAAGACTCACGCCGGGAGAGCTCGGGACCGTTCTTTGAAACAAATGATGTCGATTATGACATCCCGTGGAACAGGTACCACTACTTGTAAATTTTCTTGATGCAGCTCACAAATGACTCTTCTACTAACCCACACTTTCTCTTTGCAGCAACAAGATGGCCCTGAACCTACGCACAGTGATGGATCCCCCTTCGAGTTCTTTCCGCCAGCTCCTGTGGTTCTTTTCTGCAAAAACTCGCCACCTTTGAAAAAGGTCATGATACAGAACCAGCCGATAACACCACAATCGGCTTCCAAGAACTGCTGCCCCTCGAGTTCCAACTAAAACAAGAAGATGGTGAGGAAGGTAGCTGCCAGGAAGACCTTGAGGCGCCGGAGCCCTTCTCCAGAAAGCTCGCATGTAGGCTGATCCAAGCCTTGGTCGATCCTTCTCATTCTTCCATTCTTGCAGACATGCTCGTGCTTACTGGTTCTCCTTTTTTACAGGCTTCCGTCGAAGACACCTCCAGCGAGGACACTCAGACCAATCGAGGAGAACTGGGCCCAACAGATTCTGAGAGGACCATCACACCGAGCCAGCCATATTCACCACCATCGGCTTCCAGGAAAAGGTCGGTTCCTGAACCTACTGCCCCCCGAGCACCAGTCGAGGCGGAGCCAGCTGTGGGTCCCAAGAGAGCTCGCAAAGGACTGCAAGCTTCTTTGTCGAGCCAGGAGGTTTCGAAAATCATCACCCGTCATGCTCTTACCACTTACTTCTTTTTATCTGCCGATTCATCATCATTTACATCGGCTAAACACCTTCCATGCAGACGACTGATGCTTCTAGTGGGAAAGCCGGGGCAGTGCCGATGCCTTTAGCCAAGCCGGATCTAGCAATCCCCGAAGGTGCAGATGAAACGGCTACCATTTTGGCCAAGCCTCCAGCAACTACACACAAGCCGATTGTCTCGTCATCTGCTATCCCCTCGACCTTAGGAGAGGTACGTTAGCTTTTTTCGGCTCATCCTTGCATGTTGGACGCATACTGACGCCTTTCCGGGCTGCCAGGGTTGTGATATTTCAGGCTTGCTGACGTTCGACCCTGAATCCATCGAACCAACTCCCTCTGTTGCCAACGATGAACCACGAGCTAGGGCTGTTCCACCTCAATTCCAGCGTCTTAAAGCCCTGCTGTCCTCCCCGATCGAAGAGTTGATCGAGGGTTCTGAGGAGGTGAAGAGCGTTCTTGCTGAAATCAAAGACCAACTCCCAGTAGCATTGCAGGTGAAGCTTTGGCCAGTTGTAACTCTGTCTTTCTACGGGTCAAGGGTGAAGTTAGCTCGTGAGAGGATCTGTCTGCGCGCCCAACTTCCACTGAAGGCCAATATCGCATGATGATGTCGGCTCAACGAGAAAAGGCGTCTCTTGATGCCAAACCGACACCTCACAAGATCGCCGAGCTCGCATCCTTGAAAAGGAATTGGAAGATCTTGAAGAGAAGGTCCGGCGACTAAACAGCTCATTCGACAAGGAAGAATCCATCGCCCGCTCCCAAGACGCGCGAAAGCCTCAAAGCTCAACTGAAGACCGATCTGGCAGAAATACGTGCCCTGAACAAGCAGCTAGTGACGGGCAAGGACGAAGATGACGAAGCCGAGATCGCCGAGGTGGATCGTGTCCGTGCTGACGCCCTCCACGCCTTCGAGGCATTTCTTCAGTAGCTCGTTTATGTAAACTGACATCTGCTTGTAACAGTTTGAACCTCTAGAGTCGATGACTGCGCATCGGCTATATTTTTTTTATTTGGCCGATTTCATGTATTGGCCCCCACATTTCACTGTCCATCATCCCACATGCTTGGGAAATATTTCTTGAGATGTTGGCCGTTGACCATCGAATTTTACGCCCGGCTCCTCAAGCATGTACGCGTTCCCTCTTAAAACCTGATCGACCTGTATGGCCCGTGCCAATTTGGAGACCATTTACCATATGTTGCATCCTTAGTCCCTAATGGCAACAGACTTCCCATACCATCGCCAACGTGGAACTCCTTTGGTCTCACTTTCTTGTTATATGCACGAGCTACCTTGGCCTTGTTCTCTTTGATTTTCTCAAGCGACCACAGCTGAGCTCGTTAAATCCTCAACACCGTCACTCATCGTGGTTGCATATTCTTCGATTGTTAGATTGTTCGAAAAGTGACACGTCTCGATCCAGCCGTAATTTCCAGGTAATACGGCTTCTTGTCCATAGACTAGATGGTATGGCGAGGTTTTTATCGCTCCATGGCATGACATGCGATAAGCCCATAAAGCTCGACAGAACCTCGTACAACGCCTAGGGTGCTCCGACTTTCCTCTTGATCAGCTTGATAAGGCTCGTTGGGCGCTCCTTGCCCATTTGCTTGAGCATAGTATGGAGATGATCGAATCAGCTTAATCCCCGTGTCCTCACAGAATTTTCTAAACTCGTGAGAAATGAAGACCGAACCTCCATCGGTCGTGATAGTTTGGGGAATCCCGAACCTATGAATGACATGTTCTTTCACAAAATTTATAACATCCTTTGAGTTCACTGACTTCATCGGGACAGCCTCCACCCATTTAGTGAAATAATCAGTAATGGACAAAATCCACATGTGGCCTTTGCTTGATGGAGGATTGATCTTGCCAATCATATCCATGCCCCAACCTCGGAATGGCCAAGGTTTGATGATGGGGTTCACTTCACGACGGTACCATCTGAATTTTCCCAAATTTCGACATGCTTGACACCCTTTGTAGTACTTGAAGCAGTCCTCAAGCATGGTGGGCCAATAAAACCTGATCGCTCGATCAACCATTTCATCTTGTGAGCGATTGGTGAGTTCCACAGCGCCTTCGGTACCTCGTAGGAGCCGATTGGCCTCGGTGTCCCGGACATTTGAGCAATAACCCCTCCAGTCCTCAGAAACATGTCGCCCCCGATAAGCACATACTTCATGGCCTTGTACCTTATCCGTTTAGGTGCCCCGAGCGAATCTTTCAAGTAATTGAAGATATCGGCTCTCCATCGTCGCTTCTGTGAACTGTACTGAACATCGGCTCCCTCATACGCCCTTGTAGCTCAAGCCATTTGTGCAAGATCATTCGCCTCGGTATTCTGCGATCGCGGGATACAGTGAAGTTTATGTACCGAACTGCCATCACCGCGGCATTGCAGCCATAATGGGAAGAGCGACTCGCCTCACACCTGTATTCCTCCGTGAGTTGAGAAATCACCAACTTGGAGTCTCCAAAATTTCCATTGCTTCGCTCCGGCTTGATGAGCAACTCCATTCTCATGACGCCTCATACTCGCCGACGTTGTTGGTGCGAGGCGATAACCCGATGGAGAAGGAAAATGTTGCCCCAGGCGACATGAGTAGCATGCCGATGCCTCACCCATCGTCACAAACCGATCCATCAAAAACATAGCCCACGCTGATAGACAGCGGTCGCTATATTAGTGTTGATCCTTTCAGCGATAAGGTCGCCAACGCTGACCTTAACCGCTTTCGGCGGGTTGATACCGGATGTCAAACTCCGATAATGCAAACATCCATTTGCCCGATCGGCCTTTCAACATAGGAGCCGACAAAGATGTGCTTTATGACATCTGATTTGCATATGATGACAATCTCCACGATAGCAAAATGTGGCGCTTTGGTGCAGGTGAAAACAGTGAGAGGCACAACTTGTCGATCTCGATACCTTGTCTCGCATCCATCATCCTTCCTGCGATGTAAAATACAACTCGCCCAGCCCATCATAAACTTGCACCACCACCGAGGCGATGGACGTGTCACATCGATAAGTAAATGTAGAATGGCCTATCCGGGCGGCACCAACACCGCGGCTTCGTCGATATTCTTTGATCTCGTCGAAGGCTCGTTGTTGTTCGACCCCCAGGAATTCCTCGTCGATTTAATCTTCACCAATCCCATGAACGGCTCTATTCTTCCCGACAGATTGAGATGAATCTTCCGACGGTTGATCTTGCCGATGAGAGATCGCAGTTCTTTCTTCGTGGTAGGTGGCTTCATTGTTCGTGACCGCCTCGACTTTTCAGCCGATCTCAATTCCGTTCATGGACCAAGAAACCCAAGAACTGACCGCCGTCACCCGAAGGCACACTTCTTTGGATTCATCCAGTCGAATTTTCTTGTTCGGTCCAGACGCTGCAGATCGTCCAAGTTTCCTTGTACTGAAGCAGACTTGACCACCACGTCATCGATGTAAATTTCCACCAGCTTGCCGATCAGATCATGGAAAATGTAATTCATGGCTCTTTGGTACGTGGTGCCGGCATTCTTCAGTCTGAACGTCATGACTACATATTCAAACAACCCCACCGAACACAGGACTCGAATGCGTCTTGTGTATATCTTTTGGAGCCATAAAATTTGGTTGTAACCGCATTGCCATCCATGAAGCTCAAGATCTTATGACCAGCTGCGTTGATTAACGTTTACGCCACTGCATCGGATACTCATCCTTTGGAGTAGCTCTATTGAGATCCCGAAAATCTATGGCAACACGCCAGCGGCCATCCTTTTTCTCTACAGGTACGATACTAGAAATCCACTCAGCATACCTGCATGGCCTGATTAACTTGGCTGTCAACATTTTTTCGACCTCTTTCTTGACTTCTTCCAAAATTTCGGCCTTCATCTGTCGTGCTCGCTGCTGGAATGGCCGAAATCCTTTTTTAAGCAGGATTCGATGCTCAATGATGCTCCTGTCTAACCCAGGCATCTCTGTAAGTCCCAGGCGAAGCAGTCTGGATATTCTTTCAACAGAGCTATCATCGGACCCCGCAGACTTGGATCTAACTTCTTGCTGATAAATGTTGGTCGTGGCTTATCCCCAGGACCGATGTCGATCTCCTCTAGTTCGTCAGCGGATGTAAACCCATACCCTAGCTTTCCACACCACAAACCGATGCTAAACACAGGGCAAACAGTAGGTGAGGATAACAAAAATAATTTGGGCCGATTGCCTGAATCGGCCCCCTTTTTGATTGCATTAGTCAAGGACGGTTTACACCTTATTTGTGTTTTACAATGGCAGGGAATCTCCCTGCTACGACTACATGATCTGCTTGTCGTAAGATTGCTGCTTTTTATTTTTTGTGGCCGATCGCAGGATCGGCCGTACCACGTACGATCGTGGACTTTGCTACTCTGTGCCGGTGGATAAGACCAGCCTCACCCCGTTTTTGTAGCTTCAATGCGCTCACCGTCTAGACTGATTCCAGATCGCTTCGGTCTTCGCTTCCCGGATGTTCATGCCAGCTATGGAGATCTCGATCGAATCATCTGCATGAATGACCTCCACTTCATCTCCATCCCAATCAGACAGTAATCGTGCATCGTGGATGGAATGCAGCAATTAGCGTGAATCAATCTCTCCCTAGCAAGACAGCGTAGGTGCTTTTCTGTCCACGACGAAGAATGACGAGGGATGGTTTTTCGCCACGGTCGGATCCACGTTGACGCCTTTATGCTTCAAGTCTGCGTTGAAGTCGCTTAACGTGACGTTGGTTTTGATCGATTCTGGAGCGTCCCAAACGCCGTAGCATGGAGTATGGCATTATATTGATCGCCAGCGGTGTCCACCAACATCTTGCCGACGGGCTGCCCATTGATGTAACCTCATAGGTAGTGGCTTTCAGATGTTTGTAGCCCTTCTCACGTGGCTTCTCAAAGATAACCGGCCGTGGGCCGCAGTCAAACTGTGCCACTGGTAGCTCGTTGGTTCTTGGAGCGCAGAATTCTGACGGAAGTATGAACACCATGTTTGTGCCAGCCGATGTCTTTGCATCGGCTTTTACCAGTTTGGGGCACCACTCTTTCCTTTTCGGGCGATCTTCCGTTTCCAAGGTCTGCCGAATTTTAACGGCCAGATCGGGCCGCGCTTTCCTTAAAGCATGGAGGTATCGCTCGCTTCCTCCAAGTTACGCAGCCGCTGCACTCTACGCTTTTGGGTGTGTCTGAGTCCGTCGGGACACCACCTTGGACGGTGATATCTGTCTTCTTCTTTGTCATCCATTGGCTCTTCGAGATCTTTTGCTCGAGCGGACTCCCTGTATCGGCTCTGAGGTGGGAGAGGCCCTAGACGCTTGAACACTGAAACTGGCCCCGTGTCCTCCTTCTGCTGTCCACATTCCGGGCAGTTACCGATTATAGGCAATCGGCTCATTCCCGCATCCCAGCAATACTTGAAGAAAGGACAATCCCAATGTTTTTCTACGCCTTCCTTTTCTTTTGACGTTCCCCTAGAGAGGTGCTCATATCTTTCACCGTTTCTATCGCGCCGGCTACGTCGGTCATACTGACGCTCATACTTGTTAAGGAGATGCGTGGAGTGTGGCTTCTGATATCGCACGCTCCTCACCTGTTCCTCAGTTAAATACCGCCTGTCATCGTAGCTGGGCCGGTCGCGTGGACCAGCCTCCTCTCTTTCTTTGTCCCGAGAGCGACCGCCTTCCTCCTTGTATGTGCCATGGTGGTACACAGATCCTGCCATGTTGACATCGAACGAGAAATCCAACTGACGCCTCGTGGAGTGGCTGTGTTCTACCATGTTGACGCCGGGAAATGGGTTTGTGTCTACTTTCATGGCGAATTGTCCAAGGATCAGACGGCCCTGTTCTATGGCCGTTTGGATCTGGCGACGTAGCTCTTTGCAGTCATTGGTGGTGTGGGTGAACGAGTGATGCCACTTGCAGTATGGTCTCCCGTTCATCTCTTGAGCCGTAGGGATTTTATGGCCTTCAGGTAACTTCAGCTGCTTCTCCTTCAGCAGTAAATCGAATATCTGCTCGGCTTTGCTCACATCGAAGTCGAACCCTTTTGCAGGCCCTTGCTGTTTCACCCATTTGCAGGATACAGGATCTGCCCCCCGAGCCCATTCAGCCACGGCCACCTCTGGTCTTGTGTAGGATCTTCTTCTTCTCAGACGACCAGCCTATCGGACGTTTGAACTTGTCTTGGTACAACTCGTGGTGGCGCCTCATACATCGTCGACTTCAGGCCATGTGCGCCAATGAGTTGTACTCTACTTGGAAAGCTAGATCCTTGACAGGTGCTGAGAGACCCAATACTGCCAGCTCGACTGCTTCCTTTTCAGTTAAACAAGCTGAGTAACATCGGTTCTTGACCGTCCTGAGGCGCTGGATGTACTCGGCTACAGTTTCTCCCCGCTTTTGCCGCACCTATGCCAGGTCTGCAATGCCAGCCTTGATAGCCTCTGAATGATACTGAATGTGGAACTGCTCTTCCAGTTGCTTCCAAGTCTGAATCGAATCAGGTGGCAGCGAGGTGTACCACCCAAAAGCTGGTCCTGTCAGAGATTGCGCAAAGAACCTCACGCGCAACTGATCCGATGCTGAAATCATGCCTAACTGTGCCAGGTATCGGCTCACATGCTCGATCGAGCTCGACCCTTCTGATCCGCTAAACCTTGAGAACTCAGGGAGCCGATACTTGGGTGGCAGCGGAATCAGATCAAACTTGTTGGGGTACGGCTTTGAATAGCCGATTGTCCTTCTCTTCGGCACGAAGCCGAACTGGTCTCTCAAGATGGTACGGATTTGCTCCACTGTTTGAGCTGCAGGGGCTAGATTCTCATGTCTCGTTCCAGTGGCATACTTGGCTAGCCACGCCTGTTTGTCGGCGTCCATGCCAGACATCGCTGCTCCAGAAACGCCTGCTGAAGCCCCTGCTCCAGGAACTCCTGCCGCAGAAATCCCTGCGGTTGCAATCTGGTTGGTGCGTGTCAGGTTATTGCGATCCCAAGACGTAGGTGCACACATATCCATGTGGGATTTCTTTAGGTGGCTCAAACAGGAACTGGCAATCGCCTGGGTCGCCTCCGACCTTGTAGACGACGTACGCCGCTGCCCCTGGTGGCTCCGGAGCTGCAAGTGTGAATGGCAGCGGTGGCCTGGCCTGGAGCGGTCTTTCTCCCTGGTGAGTCCCTAGAGTAGGCCCCGACGGAGAGTACTGATGTTTCATGATCTCCTGAACTACGCGAACTGCGATCCGCTCGAAAGCGTTCACCAGGCTCTCAGAATGGCGGTGAAGAGAATGAGCCACCATGTAGTTGACTTCCTGTCGCAGAGCTCGTGCGCTCCTCAAGGAATGCAGATCCACCTCATCAAGAGCACCTTCAGGTGAGAAACCTTTCCACCTAATGCCATGCTTACGGGTCCTCTCAAAAGAGCCAATGAGATCGGCTTCGAAGAGAGCTTTGATGTCATCATACTTCGCCTTGTGCTCCTCAGGCAGCTCGTCGTACGTGACTGGTCTGTCCCCCATCTCAGCGTCGGATGTTGATGCAGATGCTGTTGAAGGTCCCACCGTGCGCGAATGTGTTGCTGTCAAAACCCACCGGCGAGCGACGAGCAACACGAAGAGCCGGAGGCTCCAGAATGCTGGTGGGCCCTGGTCCCTCGGGCAACGGCGCAAAACTCCGCACACGTCTGGCTTGGTTCAAGGCGTACACCGACCTATACCTAGTCGAAGGTGATGGATTGCTTCGATCAGTTTCTGCATGGTAAACAAGTATCGTAAAATTCGAGCCGTGGCTCCCTGGTTCACGTGAATCGGCTCCTAGAGCCGATTATCCCATGGTTCTGCATTAGATCTACGATAACATGGTGTTTTGCTTCATCACTACAAGTCAAATCGATCTACGACAGTTTAACGTTTTCACCACATAATTGGAACGTCCTACACGTAATTGAGCCTGGTAGATACAAAAGATGATAGAAAACTAATCCTAGAGGAGGCCTAACAATCGACGAAAGATCAATTACCGGAACAACTCCTCTTGAACTGGCAAACCATATCCTCGCACTACTGGATCGTTCAACCCGTTTGCAAGGCCTGACTACGTGGATATCAAACTAAACCTTGGAGAACAAGGCATAACCATAACAGATCAAATCAACTGAATAAAGATCAAGCAAGATGCTACCCTTACACCCGGGAAAAGGTGCAAAGGTAACGAGGTAACTAGAGGTAGCATAACTTAAACAATTCTAGCGAAAAGTACCGATGCTAACCTAAACAAATTTATGATAATAGTATTACTCGCCATCAACAAGGCTTCAGTACGAGTAACACCAAATAACGCATAAGCAAATACTGCCTAGATCGCAAGGCAGCATGACACTTACCCGAAAGAAACCCTAGAAACAAGGGGTGGCGATGCGCCGAGATTGTGTTTGTTGTGAACGTGATTGTCCTCCTTTTCTCAATAACCTTAGGTACATATTTATAGTCCGGAGACTTTCTATCTTTGGAATAACTCTACAACTCTATCTCTTACCTAAACCGAAACGGAACCTACTACAATATACCGATACACGGGCAATTTAGCCCAAATCCACGTACAAGGCCGATTCAGCAACACGTTGCATATATGTATCTTCCAAGCCCATCTTGATTACGGCCCATCTCCTCCTTTGGCCAAAATATGGCGATAACAGATCCGCACACCAAAAAGATCATCTCCAAACTTTAGCTTCCGAAGTATGAGTCCTTCCACGTCGATGATCAAGGCACGCTTTTCTTTGAACACCGGATGTTTGTTCCGAACTACCCGGGTTTGAGAGAGCAAGTTCTAAAGGAGGCGCACGATTCTGTTCTTTCTATCCATCCTGGCATCAAAAAGATGTACATGGACTTGAAAACACAATATTGGTGGCCTGGTTTGAAACGGTATTGTGCCAAGTATGTCTCGGAGTGTGATGTCCATGCAGACCGAAAAGTCATCCATCGAAACCTTCGGTCTTCTACAGCCATTGAAACCCCGAATGGAAATGGGAGAAAGTAGAGATGGATTTCATCACTGGTTTTCCAAGGTCGTAAGGGCAACAATGCAATCTTTGTTGTCATTGACAGCTCTCTAAAGTGGCTCACTTCTTCCCGTCAAAGGAAACAATTTCGGAATTCAGTATGAGCTCTATATCAACAAAATTGTCTCTCTGTATGGGGTTCCGCTTGAGATCAGTTCAGACCGTGGAAGCATCTTCACTTCCAAGTTCTGGGAAAGTTTCCAAAATGCTTTGGGAACAAAGTTGAACTTCAGAACAGCTTACCACCCTGAGTCGCAAGGACAAGTTGAAAGGATCAATCAGATTCTAGAGGATATGCTTCGTGCTTGCGTCATCTCTTTTGGCATGAAGTGGGAGGAATGTCTTCCTTATGCTGAATTCTCTTACAACAACAGCTTCCAGAAAAGTCTGAAGATGACACCATTTGAGGCTCTCTATGGTCACAAGTGCAGAACTCCGATTGGTTGGTCAGGTGCAGGAGAAAGAATATGGTTTGGCCCTGACATTGTAACTCAAGCGGAGGAGAAGGTGCATATCATTCTTGAGAACCTGAAGATTGCTCAAAGTCGTCAGAAGAGCAATTATGACAGGAAGCACACGGACATGGTGTATGTCCCTGGTGATCTCGTTTACCTTCGTGTCACTCCCATGAAAGGAACACACCGCTTTGGTATCAAAGGAAAGCTGGCTCCTAGATACATCGGTCCTTTCAAAATTCGTGGTAGATGAGGAGAAGTTGCTTATGCTCTTGAGCTCCCGGAAAAACTCAAAGTTCATGATGTTTTCCACATCTCTCAACTCAAGAAGTGCTTCAAAGATCCCGGCAGGACCGTGGATCATGAGCTAATCAATCTCCAAGAAGACCTGTCTTATCAAGAACACCCCACAAAAATCCTTGAGACCGCAGAAAGAAGGACTCGCAACAAGTCCATCAAGTTCTGCAAGGTGCAGTGGTCGCACCATTCTGTTGATGAAGCCACTTGGGAGCGTGAAGATGAACTCCGTGCCAACTATCCTACCCTCTTTGTGTCTTCTTCTTCTTCCTAGAATCTCGAGGCGAGATTCCTGTTTAGTGGGGGAGAGTTGTAGCATCCCATTTGTCTAACAACTGCAATGCTACTTGATCTAGTAATATAATGGCTACTCTCTACTTATAATTGTTGCATCATCATCATATCATGCTCATGTCATCATGCCATCTTGCATTTGGGCATCATACAAACCCTTTTGTTTTGGTTCTTATCTCATATGCATTATTATTTGTATTTGCCTCTTGATATTGTATTTGGTTCTTGATATATTGTTAAATGCCCAAGTTGAGTTGGGGGCATATCTTTTATTGACTCCACCATCCTTTCCTTCACCACTTTACAATTCCACCATCCCATTATCCATGAGCTTGTAATTATTTTTCTTTTGGGGTTTTAATCAAGCTCATGAGAGATAGGTGGGTCCAATCTACAAGTTCTTTGCTTGACCCTTACTCCAACTTTGGAGGATGCAAATAAATAAATGCCATGGGATATTATTTTGTTTTCACAAGATAAAACCTAGCATTTAATGCATTTGCATGGGCCATGCAACCATCACCAACTTTGGTCATCTTTTGGTTCTATTTGAATCTTGGAGTGGATCATCTCCCTCTATATCTCTTTTTCATCACCTCCCTCTCTTTTCACCTCCACCCATGCATGCTCCATTGCTTGCCTACATGCATTATGGATGCATTGCATGGCACATGCAATATGGGCACCATCTACACCCCTTTGCCTCTAGTTTTGTTTTGGTGTTGTTTGGTTTTACCTAAAGGGTGAGATCAAATGTTTGGTCAACAAAAGAAATCAAACCTAGCTAACCCTAATTCCAACCCACCTTCACACCAAACCTCACCTACCCCCTCTCTCTCTAACCCCTCTCTCATAATCTATCCCTAAACCCTACACCTAATCACCTAACCTTAACACCATCTTCCATACCACCCTAATCTAAACTAAAAACCCTAACCCAACCACCCCTTCTAGCCCTAGCTCGACCCATCTGATCTACCCCATCTACTCCCCCTTCCTCTCACCTAGCTGGCCCCACCGGCCACCCTCTCCCATGGTCACCTTCCCCTGCCCTAGCTAACCTAGCCCGAGTCTACCCCCTCTCTTTTCCCCTCTCTTCTCTCCCTGCCCTGTGGCCCTAGCCCGAGCCTGCCTGCCCCTGGCCTCGCCGTGACCCACCTGGCAGTCCCCCCACCGTCCTTGCACCACCTCCCTGGTCCCATGCCGAGCACGTGAGGGAGAGGGCAAAGGTGGCCGACGCCACCTTCCTCCCCACGCATCTACCCCTTCCCCATCCTTATCTACTTCCTCACCCCCTCGCCAGATCTACCCAGAGGCCCTGCCTCGCCTCCCCTCTTCTCTCTCTTTCTCCACCGCCACCATCCTCCGACGCCGGCCACCACCGTCGGCTCCCTCTCGTCCACATCGATCCAGGAGGAGGGCGAGGAGCTAGGGTTGTCGAGGAAGCTCAACAAGACCTCTGCATCGCCCCTGTACCCGCAAGCGAGGAGGAGGAGCCCCATGCCGAGCTACACGCCGACGCATCGACGCAAACCCTAACCGCCGGTGCGCCAGCCTCGCCGACGATCGTGACCGCCTCGAGCCGATCCTCCTGCACCGACGCCCTCACGGTGAGCCCACGAACCCTCTAGACATGCCCAGATCAGACGCTTCGCTCACGTTCGCGGTCGATTCGTCGAGCCGCTGCCGTCTGCCACAAGGCGTCTGCCAAGCGCTCACAAACTCTATCTAGCTACCTTACCAGACACCAACCCCACACCACCGCAGCGGTAGCCGCCGCCGCTAGCGCGCCCGAGGTCACGGGTTCGAGCCCCTTCGCTCTGTCATTGCAGCGCTACCGACGACGAGTGTTCAGAGAAGAGGAACAGGTCCTGTGGCCTTTTCCCAAACCCTCAAATCTTTTTCCCGAACCCGCACTCCTCGCCCCCACATGTCTGCATCTCTGCCATTTTATAAAAGGATCCCCAAGTTTGCAGCCTCAACCCGGTCCCGGCTCCTCCACGTGGCACGCCACTGGCGCTGTGGCCCCGAGCCGCGTGGCCCCACTGTCATGCACGTGGGCTGAGCCTACAAGCTTTTCACAAGCGTGGCCCTGTGCTAGCCCTGTCCCCACCTGTCATTGTCTGTGGGTAGAAAAGAGTGAGTAACAAAAGGTTTTTGGTTGTCTGTTTTTATTCAAATCTATTTCAAATTAATTCAAATTCAAAATTAAATCTGTTTTCAAATAACTTTAAAATTATAAATCCAAATTTAACATATAATATATGTTTTTGAATCAGAAAAATGTGAGGATTTCAAATATGCCAATCAAATTACCTTTTGCACATTTAAAATTCCAAGTTGAGTAAAATTACATAAAATGCCCCTTGACTTAAATAATTAATAACTTTAGTTCTATAACTCCAAATTTGACAAATGATATGTCTAAAATGATCAGCTCGACGAGACATTTCTGTTTATGCTATCCATGGCTTAAATTGCAGCATGCATCATATAAATATATAGTATACAGCAACTAATATGACAATAAAATGTGGCCAAATCTCAATAAAATGACTTATTCTTGTATTCCAAACCTCACCCATGCCATGCTACTTTATTTTCATGTAAATTGTGCATCATTCATCATGGCATGATTGTTTGCTTGACGCATTTGATTCCTATGCTTGTGCACTTTATTTATGTTGGCCCTTGTTTGTTTGGATCTTCCTCGAATAGACGCTGAGCAGGGGATATATCAAGAGAACCAGGAGCACTACCCAGATCCTTCTCTCGCTTCAACTGAGCTGCCAGGCAAGCACTACCACATGCTTGCATACATACAGTACCTATTGCCTCTATCTTATTCTTGCATCATTGAGTCGCGATTGCATTAAATTGAATCCCAAGTATTGCATAGCCTTTATTTTTAAACCCCACCAAGCTTGTTCCTCCATCCCATGAGCCATTACTACAGGAGTTGTTTGAGCCATGAGAGTCGTAGAATAGCATGTGTAGGGTATGTGAGAGTCTGATGGATAACGAGGTACCTAAACAACTGAACCTGAGTAGTAATGGGATAACTAATGAAAGTGGCACCGGTGAGCAATATCTGCTATTTGGTTTTTCCTGCTCACTTGTTGTGGCATCCCGCAAAGCCACCACTAGAAAATCGCGTTGAATTTGTGCATTGCATCGTCATCATCATGCATTGAATTTGTGCCCACAGGTCCCACACGCACCTCGCAGACGCACGCGACCCCAGAGCGCCTGCCCCACCCGGCTCTCTCAAGCTCGCCTCCTCTCCCCATCGTCTTCCTCCAACCGCCTGCAGCCCCGTGCCCTCCCTCCTACAGCCCCCGCGTGCAGCACCGCGGCCGCCGCCTCCGGCCGGTTCCGCGGCCCGCACGCCTGCCTCCCCGCTCCCCATCCGACCCCCCCTCTCGCCGCCCGTCGCCAACCACCACACATCACAAGCCGCCAAGGCCTCCGCTCACCGCGTCCCCGAACCTTCCGCCACCGCCGGCGAGCCCACAGCCCGCCTGACCGCCCTCCGCCCCACCTCGCCGGGCGCCCAGGCCCGAGCACGCCCGACGCCGCTCTCCTCCCTTCTCCGCTCCTGCCACATGACCGGCCCACCCGCTCCGCTGCCCGAGCCCTCCCGCCCGCCCCTCGCCCGGGCCGCCACAGCCGACGTCCTCCGTCCTCCCCACGGTCGCCTCCTCGCTGCCTCACGGTGCCGCCTGACGCCCGCCTCGCTTCTTCGCGGTCGCCTTCTGCTTCTCCTCGGTCCAGCATCGCTCTGTCCGTCCGCTGCAGGAGACCGCGTCCTCGAGGCCGCCCGTTCTGTGCTTTGCAGGTCATCGCCGGTATGGGACGATCCCCTTTCAGATGTTGGTGTATCGGGGCACCCTCGGACCACCGTGTGTTTGGTGAATCTTATCCCCAAGCATGTCAACGCCAAGTTCAAGATCTGCGAGCCGTGTTTGCACATCCGCACTGCTGCCTGAAGATCTACGCCAAGATTTCCACCCCGGACGCCAAGGCCTCCTTCACGGATTCCGATGATCGAGACCCGAAGATCCCGGAACTACAAGCTCTCCCTCACGGAATCCGAAGACCCTGATCCGCGGAGTTCGACGGCGACCCTGAGCCGAAGCCCTCGAGCCCTCCTACACGGATCCGATGGCGAACCCTGAAGACCGTTTCCGTACCCGGACGATAAGGATACCGACGCGGAACACCGAGAACTCCCCCTGAACGCCATGATCGTCGACATGACCCGAAGGCCGCAAATGCGACAAGAACGGCATCGACCCGGAAGAATCCGATGCCCCGACGCCAGACCAAGTGCTTCTTCACAGAACGCCAAGATCTACCCCGTCATCTGAGAACGCTTCCGCCGAGACCGAACCCGACGAATCCTGAACCCGAGACCGACCCCGTACCCCGAACCCCCGGATCCCCAAGATCGTCGAGACCCCTAATGTGTGACCCTTTTCCTCGATACCCTATTTTTATAAATGATATCAACTTGTCGCATTAAATCATTCATCTCGCATGCATATCTGTGGTTTGGGGGCCTTATGCCGATTCACCTAATAATTAAAATATGGGGCCCATATGCGGGCAAATCTGGTCTCATATCGGCCTCATTTAAATTTGTGAAGCGCACCGGTGATATATTTCTGCCTTGTTAAAACAACATTTAAATTGCGGGGGATCTAAATAACTTGAACCGTTTAATTAATTGTCGGGACCTCGGTTCCGCTTAATCTGGCCTAATTGCATCGCACTTCTACCATGTCATACATCATACATGCATCATGCCGATCTTCTGCTGTAGCATTAAATATTGCATCCGGTGTTTATTCTAGTGTTTTGCTTCTTCGCGGATAAGGCCGTTGAGTTGATGTGAGCTTCGCCCCGATCTTCGGTTGAACCCTTCGACAATGTTTTCAAAGCAGCATCTCCCTTTCTACCTATCTTACTTTTATAGTATTTATTCCCTCCGTTGATCTATTGCTATCTGTGTTGCGATGCTCTAGTTTCCGTCCCCGTGATATCCCTTGCAGCCCTATATTACCTTGGACACATCCTATTACCTGTTGTTTGGTAGATAGTTGGACTTGCGCGTCGTAGTCGCTTGCTCAAGTGCTGTTGCGTGTCGTCAAGTGCCACAGTTGTTGATGAATTGCCGCCTGTTGATGTTGGAGCTGATCGTAGTTTTACTTATCGTTCACTTTAATTCCTGTTTAACAACTAAAATTGGAGTAAGCAGAGGCATCGGTGGGTGATAGATAATATTTGGTTTCCGAACGCCCACTTGTGTCCCGTAGGACCCCGAGTACTTGATACCTGTTCCTTGATTTATCGCGCTATCCACATCCGGGAGGTATATGGGACCCCCCTGAGCCAGAGCTTGATTCAGTCTTATTTCTTGGGGCCACAAACTAGTTTGAGGTTTTATTTACGATCCTGTACTTATGCCATGCTACTTATGTATTTACGACAGCGAGGAGCACTGCATCTGTTAGGATCGGGACACGATTCGCGGTGTCGACAAGCCCAGCCACACTTTCGGGTTCCCGATGTTCACAGCCATCTACCCAAACCTTGAGTCCGTCTCGAGTCACCGGCTTCTATGGATCTACTTAAGGGGTGGCCCCCTGAAATAATTCTGAATCCTGTGATTGTTCAGTCGTGAAAGCCTCGTTGGGTTTTGAGTTGGTTTTTCCGAGGTTGATCGAGCGTGTGTTGCTATTGGTGCACCCCGGCCGGGTAAAACTTTCTGAAAGCCGTGTCCGCGGATATGGACGACTTGGAGCACAGTATCTCGATCATAGACAAGCATAACTAAAGTTTATTGCTATAAAATTGACTTTATAATGACTAGTAATCAGCTTCACTATAATGGAATGGCTAATAATACTGCCCACAATTGCTTGTTTGGATTGTCGCTTGCGACCATTGTACCTGACTAGTAAGTATGGCAACTACAACGGAATTGGCTGATTAAAAGTACCAACAACTGCTGGGTTTTGGGTTTACATCATGTTATCTGTATCTGATTAATAATTGTTGCAACTACAACGGAATGAATAACTAAAAGGGCCCACTGCTTCTTTTATCAGGACAATTATCTATACCTGACTAGTAATTGCTGTAACGATAACTGAATAAATAAAACTGCCAACTGTGTGAGTTCCTCGGTTGACTTCCTCGTTTGGTATCGAGGGGGAAACACCAGGATGGGTTTGTTTGGTGTTAGTTTCAGGTTGGAACCGAATAGGTCATTCTTATCCCTCTCTGATAACCGCCAGTTGTATCGAGTCTCTATAGGTCGTTTAGTGCATGCTGCCGCTGCCGCTCAGTCCACCATACCTATGTAGGCGAGGACCGCCGAATTCTAGCCTCGCGTACGCCTCGACGCTGGCGCCTCTTTTACTTTGCCCTTTGTCGGCACCCCTTTTGTTTAAGCAGGTTTTGAGGTCGACGTCGTTAGGTGGTTACCCTTCCGCTTGGCAGGGTTATGGACGCAATTGGTTATTCTTCAGGGCTCTTAGCCCCATTTGCATCTTGTCCGTAGTCGGACGCTATATCATTTTCAAGGTGATTTGGATCTTTGTATATTATATTTGTATTCTTGACTCATGGAGTCGCCGTTATATATATATCTGTTCTGTGGGTCCCATCGAGGACTGTTGTGTAATGTTATTACTTCGTTTTCCAACCGCAAAAGTGCTGGTGGGCACCTTTGAATCGCTTTCTATGCGGGTTTGGCGGGTTTCGCTAAAACTTGCATAGGGCCGATTATGAGGGTGTTACAGTGGTATCGAGCTCAGCGGTTGCGATACCCCAAGTCCAAATGTGGGATAACCTAGCTAACGGCCGAAGTAGAGTGTCAAAACTATTTTGCACAATCGGTTGGATAGTTCTGATTAGGTCTGATTTTACTCCTTACCCCTCTGCTATTCTCCTCTTATCTCGACGTGTTTTGAATCCGCTCTCTTCTCTCTCTTCGAGTCCAGGATTTCTCGCGGTTGGGTTTCCGTCGTACCTTCAGGGTTTCGCTTTCTTCCTTTTGTAACGGAGGTGCTACGATTATCAATCTGCAACTTGTCTGTTGTACCCTTCATCCAATCTCTTGTTCTTGAGCTCTTTATCCCTATGTGTTCCTTGCTGGATATCAGTGTCGTTGAAAAACATATGAGAAGGACAAGCATTGGTGAAGTTGGAGTATACCTTGAGCATGTGTTGTTCATGCCAATGGAACCATCGCGAAACCTAATCATTGTGTCTTTCATACGATTTCTGTTGTATCTTCCGGTGTTTCCGTCGCGACGATATCCTCTACGCCAGATCCGATGCAGAGTCTGCATCACTCCCTTGTTTCCGAACCTCGCTTGTCGAGATCTTCAGTCTAATTCCGAGAGTTGGTTGCATAATCCGTCTATTCGCGTGCAGAGAAATGGTTTGAGTGCGGGATGGAGTAGCTACCCTACCACTGCTCTTATCATTCGCTCTTGTACGTCGAATCAGTGGATCCAGCAGTTTTACTCCGTCCATGGAAGTTAGAGGTGGCCTTATCGTTTGATACCTCTACCTTCGTCCTTTGTTTCTCCGGAGTGTTCTCTCGACGATCAGGAACAACGAACCTTTGTTGGTGGTGTCGCCGACTTCCAGATGAAGAAGGAACCCTCGTTAGTGGTGTCGCGAGGATCTACACGAAGCGAGAAGACGTAGTTCGCCGACCTTCCTTCCGGTACCATGAGGCGGATCTCGAGGGCGAGATCCATTGTTAGTGGTGTCGAATTGTGGCATCCCGCAAAACCACCACTAGAAAATCGCGTTGAATTTGTGCATTGCATCGTCATCATCATGCATTGTTGGCATAAAACTATGTTCGCAAGCCCGTTTTGTTTTCTAAAACGCCCCGTCTTTTATTCAAACGCCAAACACCGGGTCTCCGGAATTATTTTGTTGTCGGCTATCGGGTTGCGAAAGCCGTGTTTTAAAATAAATAAAATTTGAATTATTTTAGTGGGGGCAGTCGAACGGGCCGATTGACCCGAACGACCACCCCCAGGATTTTTCAAACGGCCCACCTAATCGGCCCCTTCTAAATCCTAAAGCTACCTATTAAACTACCCGCACACCCCCAGCCACATCACCCCAACCAGTAGGAGCACGCCACCTCACCTCTTCCCTTCATCCACCCACTCACATCCTGCCACTTGTGCCCCCCCACCCCCCCACCCTGCCAGCACACCCCACACCTGCCCACACACGCGCGCAGCACCCCACTCAGCCCCACCCCCACAGCCCCCAGCACACGACGCTCACACGCAGAGCACGCACGCCACACACGCCCTGCCCCGCCCCTGGGTCCCACACACGCACCCCTCGCGCACGCACGCGACCCCCGCAGCGCCCCGTCCCCACCCCGGCTCTCTCCTCACGCGCTCGCCTCCTCTCCCCATCGTCTTCCTCCACCCGCCTGCAGCCCCGTGCCCTCCCTCCTCCAGCCCCCGCGTGCAGCACCGCGGCCGCCGCCTCCGGCCGGTTCCGCGGCCCGCATGCCTGCCTCCCCGCTCCCCATCCGACCCCCCCTCTCGCCGCCCGTCGCCAACCACCACCGCCTCACCGCCCGCCGCTCCGCCACTGGCCCCTCGAACCTTCCGCCACACTGGCGAGCCCGCCCGGACCGCCCTCCGCCCCCACCTCGCCGGCGCCGCCGGTGCCCGAGCACGCCCGACGCCTCTCCTCCTTTCTCCGCTCTGCCTCCGCTCCGCGACCCGGCCCCGACCCGCTCCGGCCGAGCCTCCTCCGGCCTCGCCCCTCGCCAGGCCGCCGCGCGCCCCCGACGCGTCCTCCGTCCTCCCCGCGGTCGCCTCCTCCTCCCTGCACCTCTGCCGCCCGCAGCCGCCGACGCCTGGCCGCTTCAGCGGTCGCCTTCTGCTTCTCCTCGGTCCAGCATCGCTCTGTCCGTCCGCTGCAGGAGACCGCGTCCTCGAGGCCGCCCGTTCTGTGATTTGCAGGTCATCGCCGGTATGGGACGATCCCCTTTCAGATGTTGGTGTATCGGGGCATCCTCGGACCACCGTGTGTTTGGTGAATCTTATCCCCAAGCATGTCAACGCCAAGTTCAAGATCTGCGAGCCGTGTTCGCACATCCGCACTGCTGCCTGAAGATCTACGCCAAGATTTCCACCCCGGACGCGAAGGCCTCCTTCACGGATTCCGATGATCGAGACCCGAAGATCCCGGAACTACAAGCTCTCCCTCACGGAATCCGAAGACCCTGATCCGCGGAGTTCGACGGCGACCCTGAGCCGAAGCCCTCGAGCCCTCCTACACGGATCCGATGGCGAACCCTGAAGACCGTTTCCGTAACCGGACGATAAGGATACCGACGCGGAACACCGAGAACTCCCCATGAACGCCATGATCGTCGACATGACCCGAAGGCCGCAAATGCGACAAGAACGGCATCGACCCGGAAGAATCCGATGCCCCGACGCCAGACCAAGTGCTTCTTCACAGAACGCCAAGATCTACCCCGTCATCTCGAGAACGCTCACGAGACCGAACCCGACGAATCCTGAACCCGAGACCGACCCGTACCGAACCCCGGATCCCCAAGATCGTCGAGACCCCTAATGTGTGACCCTTTTCTCGATACCCTATTTTTATAAATGATATCAACTTGTCGCATTAAATCATTCATCTCGCATGCATATCTGTGGTTTGGGGGCCTTATGCCGATTCACCTAATAATTAAAATATGGGGCCCATATGCGGGCAAATCTGGTCTCATATCGGCCTCATTTAAATTTGTGAAGCGCACCGGTGATATATTTCTGCCTTGTTAAAACAACATTTAAATTGCGGGGGATCTAAATAACTTGAACCGTTTAATTAATTGTCGGGACCTCGGTTCCGCTTAATCTGGCCTAATTGCATCGCACTTCTACCATGTCATACATCATACATGCATCATGCCGATCTTCTGCTGTAGCATTAAATATTGCATCCGGTGTTTATTCTAGTGTTTTGCTTCTTCGCGGATAAGGCCGTTGAGTTGATGTGAGCTTCGCCCCGATCTTCGGTTGAACCCTTCGACAATGTTTTCAGGCGAGCATCTCCCCCTTTCTACCTATCTTACTTTTATAGTATTTATTCCCTCCGTTGATCTATTGCTATCTGTGTTGCGATGCTCTAGTTTCCGTCCCCGTGATATCCCTTGCAGCCCTATATTGCCTTGGACACATCCTATTACCTGTTGTTTGGTAGATAGTTGGACTTGCGTCGTGATCTCAGAAGTCGCTGTTGCGTGTCGTCAAGTGCCACAGTTGTTGATGAATTGCCGCCTGTTGATGTTGGAGCTGATCGTAGTTTTACTTATCGTTCACTTTAATTCCTGTTTAACAACTAAAATTGGAGTAAGCAGAGGCATCGGTGGGTGATAGATAATATTTGGTTTCCGAACGCCCACTTGTGTCCCGTAGGACCCCGAGTACTTGATACCTGTTCCTTGATTTATCGCGCTATCCACATCCGGAGGTATATGGGACCCCGAGCGAGCTTGATTCATCTTATTTCTTGGGGCCACAAACTAGTTTGAGGTTTTATTTACGATCCTGTACTTATGCCATGCTACTTATGTATTTACGATTGTGCGAGGAGCACACTTGTCATGTTAGGATCGGGACACGATTCACATGTCGACAAGCCCAGCCACACTTTCGGGTTCCCGATGCTCACCGCTCACCCAAACCTTGAGTCCGTCTCGAGTCACCGCTTATGGGATCTACTTAAGGGTGGCCTCAAATAATTCTGAATCCTGTGATTGTTCACCGTGAAAGCCTCATTGGGTTTTGAGTTGGTTTTTCCGAGGTTGATCGGCGTGTGTTGCTATTGGTGCACCGCCGGGTAAAACTTTCAAAGCCGTGTCCATGGATATGGACGACTTGGAGCACAAGATTCTCGATCGTAGACAAGCATAACTAAAGTTTATTGCTATAAAATTGACTTTATAATGACTAGTAATCAGCTTCACTATAATGGAATGGCTAATAATACTGCCCACAATTGCTTGTTTGGATTGTCCATGCGACCATTGTACTGACTAGTAAGTATGGCAACTACAACGGAATTGGCTGATTAAAAGTACCAACAACTTTGGGTTTTGGGTTTACATCATGCTATCTCAGATTCGATTAGTAATTGCTGCAACTTCAACAGAATGAATAACTAAAAGGCCCATTGCTTCTTTTATCGTGACAATTATCTATACCGACTAGTAATTGCTGCAACGATAATCGAATAAATAAACGCCAACGTGTGAGTTCCTCGGTTGACTTCCTCGTTTGGTATCGAGGGGGAAACACCAGGATGGGTTTGTTTGGTGTTAGTTTCAGGTTGGAACCGAATAGGTCATTCTTATCCCTCTCTGATAACCGCCAGTTGTATCGAGTCTCTATAGGTCGTTTAGTGCATGCTGCCGCTGCCGCTCAGTCCACCATACCTATGTAGGCGAGGACCGCCGAATTCTAGCCTCGCTGTAATCGCCTCAAGATCGACGCCTCTTTTTCCTTTGCCTTTGTCGCACCCTTTGTTTAAGCAGGTTTTGAGGTCGACGTCGTTAGCAGGGTTACCCTTCCGGCTTGGCCTGGGCAGGGTTATGGACGCCATTGGTTATTCTTCAGGGCTCTTAGCCCCATTTGCATCTTGTCCGTAGTCGGACGCTATATCATTTTCAAGGTGATTTGGATCTTTGTATATTATATTTGTATTCTTGACTCATGGAGTCGCCGTTATATATATATCTGTTCTGTGGGTCCCATCGAGGACTGTTGTGTAATGTTATTACTTCGTTTTCCACCCGCACGAAAGTGCCTGGTGGGCACCTTTGAATCGTTTCTATGCGGGTTTGGCGGGTTTCGCTAAAACTTGCATAGGGACGATTATGAGGGTGTTACACTTGTGTCCCGTAGGACCCCGAGTACTTGATTCCTGTTCCTTGATTTTTCGCGCTATCCACATTCGGGAGGCTTATGGGACCCCCCTGAGCCAGAGCTTGATTCAGTCTTATTTCTTGGGGCCACAAACTAGTTTGAGGTTTTATTTACTATCCTGTACTTATGCCATGCTTTACTGCTTTAATACGATTGTGCGAGGAGCACTGTCTTTGTTAGGTAAGCGGAGTGTTTTTCCATGGTATCGACAAGCCCAGTTTTGGGTTCCCAGTCGTTTACAGCCACTGACGCAAACCTTGAGTCCGTCTCGAAGTTAGCTTACTTCGTTGCGGGTAGCTTAATGGGGTGGCCCCCTGAAATATTTCTGAATCCTATGATTGCTTTGTCGTGAAGGCCTCGTTGGGTTTTGATTTGGTTTTTCCGAGGTTGATCGAGTGTGTGTTGCTATTTGTGCACCCCTGCAGGGTAAAACTTTCTGAAAGCCGTGTCCGCGGTTATGGACAACTTGGAGCACAGTTTCTCGATCATAGACAAGCATAACTAAAGTACCGCTTTAATTTGACTAAGTAAATGACTAGTAATTAGTGCAACACTCATGGAATGGTTAATAAAATTGCCAACGGATGGGGGTTGTTTGTCCGCTTCCTCGTTGGTAAGCGAGGAGGAGGATGGATCTGGATATTCAAGTTATAACTGTTGTCATTAATTCACGGACATCCGCCTATCTTTGGTTAGGCGGATGGTTAGCAGTATCTATAGAACTGTTAGGGTTTATCTTTTGCTGCAATTCGTCACCCAGTTGTGTCCCTTTAGAGGCATAAAGACTTGCTGAGTACCCCTAGGGTCTCACACGATAAATTATTGGTTCAGATGAACAGGTACACTCGCAAGATGGATACTGGGTGGAGGAGGCTGATGATGTGGGCAACGATCGTTCGGTGTAGAGATTCCGGGAACGGGGATCCATGAGATCTGTGGGCGGGATGTGCTTATTTCTGGGCATCTTATGCCGATTTGCTTCTTATCCGTACTCGGATCTTGTTTGCCGCTTCCGCCTGATACTCTGATGTGTGATGTATGAGGAAATATCCTAAACTATTATATCTATCTAGGACATTTGAATCTTGCCGTATGGCGTTGCTATATTTCCTTTCTTTTAGATGGAATGGCTCTGATGTACTATTGTATGGTGGCTTGCATACATACTCATTTGTGTATGTAGTTGATCCCTTCGCCGATTCGCCACCGTCTTGGTCCCGATGATTGGAAATGGTTGGGACGGCCGAAAGGTCTACCCGTGAGTGGCATTTGGGCCCCACCGTACTATTTCAACCATTTCCGCTCATCCAGGCTTGTATCTAGGAGCGTAATTCACCGAGGTAGTTACATTGGGGTTCCCAACGAAGCGCCCCTACATCAACTTAGCGCTGCATCAATTATCTTCTCCATGGCTTCGCCTCCTCCGCTGCCTCCACTATGAGCTTCTCTGGCTAAGCTTACTCTCTAGAGGGCCAAATCTAGCGCGTGACAGATTCCCGACTATGAAGCCAGCGGGTTTCGGAGCGCGGTGACCCAGGTTGAGCTATCCATGGTGCGGGCATTAAATCGGCCATCGCCGGTATCAACCCGCCCTTCCATGTCCACGAAGGTGCGGTAGCGGCGGATAGGGAGGCCACATGGATCTGATGCCTGGACTGCCAACGGGGAGATTTGACCCCCATGCATTTTCGCTTCAAGCAAAGCGGACACCATGGTAGCCCCCCGTCACAACCCGTGACATCTCTTTCCGGCCAGGATTCAATCTCGTGCCTATTTCCGACCAACTCCAGCGGTGCCCCCTCCCCGCGCTCTTTTGTGCCCCTGACGTCCATGGGATCATCACCCGGATTTGTGCCATCGGCCCCCATGATTCCGCCCCCTGCTACAGCGACACATACCTGACGACGTGGGTCCACCGAACGTGTAGAGTCTACTTTATGACCTCTGCATGGCTCATTCACTGATGCACGTGGTAAAATTCAAATTCCTCCTCTTGGTTAGGGTTTTTGTAGATTCTCCAATTCTATTGTCACTATTTAGATTTGTTTTTTGTACTATTATATTCTTTGGTGTAGTGTTAGAATAGATCTTGGTAGTGTTAGAATCTATTTGTGAACTGTCATTGCCAACCATGTAAATGGTAGTGCACGGATGCACGCCGTGGTAGTGATCACTGTGCTGCCCTTTACATGGTTGGAAATGCACGCACAGTGTTCACAGCCATGCCGTGCATATGTGCATTGCCATTGACAAAGTTGGCAATGCGTGCATGGTGATCATAACGATGGATTGCATCTTCGGTGATAGCCGACATGGCGTGCATTGGTGCAGTGACATTGATAGTGTATTTTGTTGTGTTTTAGACCTGGGAGTTGGTGGCCAGGGCCAACACTCGTCTATCAGAGCTGGCTAATTATAACCCTAGTGTCTAGCTGAGGCATATGATATCAAGCCTCATTGAGAAGGTGAAAGAGTTCAAGGTGTCGAAGAAGCATAAGGGGCGGCATGTAGGCCTTGGGCACGCTGGCGTCCCAAAGTATCCATTGGGGCTCTACGTGCATGACCGTGTCCTAGACCTCGAATCCATGGACATGTCATCGACAATGGAGAAGCTAATGGTGAAGAAGTTGCAAATCACGGACAAGGGAGTGAAGGGATCCGCCTCCATAGTTTCTACGAGTGGCCATGCATATTCAATGGTTGGCATCCTGGTGTTCTTCAAGGGGTGGAAGAAGTTCGCTGCCAAGATCAATGTGCACGAAGGCGACACCCTCGTATTCAAGTACAAGAATGAAGGATTCAACCTTCAGATGTACATGGCCGCCACCTCTGTGAAGGTGCAGTTCTAATGCATTCGCCATGGCCAATGAGCACCACCTCTTATGAACTACTAGATGACGATGGGTGCCTTTTGTTGCTGATGATGTGTAGTGCTATTATTCTGATGCTGGCATGTAGAAGTTGAAGATCATCTTATTTTGTGCTAGGGGTATATATGTTTCCCTAGTGTAAATAGTTGTGAGGTTGCTTAGGTATGCACCTGATAGTAACTTAAGTACTATCTAGTTGTTAATTTGCCATTGTTAATTTGCTACTATGCTTATTAGTACAATTTTTATGCGTGTGATTATGATCAGGTGGTATGGTGGTAACCACACCATTTTTAAAAGAGGTGAAAAGATGCGAAATGTGTCTGCCAGATATAGCAACAAGCAGCCAACCAAACAACTATGATTTGTATCTACTCATCTGCAAAGTGGATTTGTGGGCAACCAAACAAACTGGCACCTAGGAACCAGTCGTGCAAGGGAGGCTACCAAATGAAGGGAAGAAAATGTCCTAGAGGCCATTTTCGTGTGGACATGCCCTGTGGGGCCTTTGATGCCGTGAGCCCCAAAATCGGCCCAACTTACCAAACACACCCTAAGTCATGTTCTGCAATTGGATTGGTTGCTCTTTTTCCCGTGCATCATAACAGAAGCAAATCCCCAATTGTTTGGATGCCTGAAGTTTGCATTTTGGCTAATTGCTAATCATTTGGTTAGATGCAATTTCCTAATAGTGTTACCTCCTAGGCTAAATGGTGAGCTTACCAATCAACAGAACATGACCGAAAATGAGTTTCGAAACAAACCACTGCTCATGATGTACCACAAGTTTATCAACAAAGGGGGTTATAAGTGAATATCACCTTACAAAATATACATAACCGACATCAGTTTTCATCAAGCATAGTGTTGTCATACATTCCGGGTCGACTTATGACCAAGACGATGAAGGCCTGAAACTGGTTATGGGCTTGACAAACACGTTTGGTTCCAAGCCATAATCAGGAAGGAGCCAAGGAGCAATCCAACTAAGAGAAAAGGAAGGATCTAAAAGGGTCTATAAGCTGTTCTAGGAGGTATCGATAGGAACCCTCGCTTACTCAAAGTTACGAGCTAGATCGGTTCACTTACTGGTTCAAATATAGAAACTCTTGCTTACAGAGGCCTAGTTCTTGCCGGTTTATGCCCAAAATCCATGGATCTATACCTATTGAAGTACAAAGAAGAAGGAAAGATCTATCCCAACACAAAAGGATCACCGACGGATCTTCACAATAGACGGTAACAGACACTTGGATCCAAATCCAGTGGAAAAAAGTTACCTAGTTTAGGGATTAGAGTCTAACTTATAAATGCGTATCAGATACCCCGACTTGCACAAGAATACAAACCACCTCTTCTATGTGTGAGAGGTGATGGCTGACTGAGACTTACTCGCAAATAATTGACAAAATCAATACCTTTACTTTTTGTCCCCCAACTTTTGTCCGTGCTCTCCATTTCTTTGGTGACTTTGCACATAACTCGTCCATCGAATTAAAAACCGATCTGAGAGCATCCAAGGCAGTATTAGTTCAACCCATAGTCGTCGAAACCTCCCATAAGGTCTGTCCCGAGGAACTGGGGCTTCAGGTCACAAAAGCGTCGGTTAGACTGCCTTGCATATCGCGCTTCTAGAAGGATTCCTTTGGTGTAAGTTGCGGTGCATCTCCCTGTGCTGAGTGTAAGACTGAACCTATATTTCTACAACACCTAGCTACTCCAGAATATACATCACCATCAGTAGCATAACCACCAACACCACAACCAACACAACATGTGAGTCGGCTCCTCACGAGTAGTGCTTCTTCATGAAGGCCATGAACTGGCTCATCATGTATTTAGGGCTCATAGCAAGGTACCTGGTGGCTTGTTTCTTGTTCTCCATGAGGTGGCTAAGTGCATGGTGTATCACAGTAGAAGAGGTGGGCATTGTGGGATTACGACCACCATAAATGAGCTTCATCTTAGCATAGTTCTTAATGGGCTTTTTGATAAACTTTGTGTACTTCGAGTTATCCTAAGTGAGAACACAATTGGTTAGTTAGTTCCTGATCATATGTGAGACTACGAAGAAATGAATGTCCAAAAAAGTGCAAATTTATCCAACCTTGATGTGGTCAAAGTAAATATCATTGTCCCCTCATAATAACAGATGTGTCCTCCTAGCCCACATCCTCAAGCCTTTTGAACTTGAGCATCTGAACCCTCCTAGCTCTCTAATGCCTCAAATGGTTATTCGCGATAATGCGATGGCCATCAAACTTGAAGATATCCTCCACAACACTTCATGGTCCTTCTACTGGTGCCTCGATCCATAGAGACCCTGTTCTTGATGAACCGACACACCTATTGAGGATGAAGGTGGACAAAGTAGGTTCTCGTGTCATGTTGTTCCTCTTCCAAATTGGGCATTACCTGTCAGTCATCAACACATATCGCAACAATAACACCAAGGTTGTCTATGAGTCAGGTGAGTTACCATTTTCCAACGACACAAATTGAAGAAAAAGAATAAAACAATGGTAAGCATGTAACTTATAATTGTCACTCACGGTAACCTACAAGTCACAACTTCTAACATACTAACAAAATACACCATCAAACTACGAATCAACGAAAGGTGACGTAATTAGTCCCATAGGTTTTTTGCTGACGTGGGCGAGATCCCTCCATATCTCTCTTGCGCGAGCTTAGCGTCGTGTTTCCTCATCAAGCACAAGAGGTTGGCTCGATGGAAACGACCGACTCGACCGTTCCTCCTCATACATGTGCTTCAGGAGCATTTTCGGTTGGAAATCATTTTTTCTTAGGTAAACAAATGCACTATTTTTGGCCCACCAGCTGGGAAACCACCCCGCGAGTAACCAAACACCCCCTTTATGAGCTCCATACTATGAAACCGTTGCACAATCTGACTTTTTCTCCTCAAAATCAGAATATTAAAATGAAAGAAATATGCATGGGTTGACAAATATTTCTTGAAGTGCATGATTAGAGCAACCCCACTTGTTGGCCATTCCTAGACCGAAATTCAGAGCTAAATTTCGTCGAATGGATGCAACTTTCGGCCTAGAAATGGCCGAATCCCCACTCGCATTCCTAGTTTATTATGAAATTTTTGAAATTCGACCAAACTTTGTCTAAATTTCACAAAATTCATACTAAATTAGGTGATTGCATTACATTAAGATAAACATAATAAATAGACATCGAGAAATCCTAGAACATGCTGATTCAGCGGTAGAACATCGTGTCCGCCGGCATTGTCGCTTGGCGGCTGGGAGCTGCTGGAGCCCTGCTCAGCGTTGTCGCTCCACCATTGCTGAGACGAGGGCCCTATCCCGCCCTCGCCTTTGTTGCCATCGTCGGTATGCGCGCTGTCACCACTACAACACTCCCGATAGGTTCACTGTCTGTGAGCAGTGTGCATGTAATACCCCGGCCTCTCCGAACCAGCGGCTGTCACTCCTGCCAACTCAATAGGATCTCTAGACTAACCCCAAAAATAACATTAGTCTTTTCAGCGCACTTTATCCTCACTGGTGCGCATCCGGTACCCACTTCCTGGTCGTTCACCAATCCAAAAATTTCTCTAGGCCTAACACGCTTAACCTCAGGATTCTTTTCAGATGAGCTTCCAGAAAAAAGTTGCAACTTGTTGGTATGAGTATACTATCAATCCTATTAAGCCATGCATCAGGGTCTCACATTGATGTCTACGCACTCTTTTATTCTTGTAGACAGTGTTGAACCTCCAAGTGCAGAGGTTTATAGAACATCAACAAGTTTCTCTTAAGTGGATCACCCAAGGTTTATCGAACTCAGGGAGGAAGAGGTCAACGGTATCCTTCTCAAGCAACCCTGCAATCAAGATACAAGAAGTCTCTTGTGTCCCCAACACACCCAATACACTTTTCAGGTGTATAGGTGCACTAGTTCGGCAAAGAGATAGTGAAATACCAGTAATATGGATGATTATAAGTGGTAATTGCAATCTGAAATAAAAACGGCAGCAAGAAAACATGTGACACAACTGATTGTAAACGGTGTTTCAATGCTTAGAACAAGGCCTAGGGATCATACTTTCACTAGTGGACACTCTCATATAAATATCTTCTCTTCATTATGCTACTCTGAACTACTCTCCGGTTGGACGATGTAGGGCTATAACAGCACACCTCAAAGTTCGCATTCCCCATCTAGATAACCCCATTGTCACCTCGAGCGCTAGATGGTTCCGACAAACACCACAAACTCATAGAGACATCCAACTCAAATTATAATTCATGATAGGTATTTCTGTAATCTTTAGCCTAAGTACCACCCGGTGTGCACACTATCAACTTCACACACATGGGGATAAGCAGAGATTAATTAAAGCACTTGAGTAGCAGAGTAGATCTACTTGATTACAAAGCTCATGATCACAATAAGATCACGCATAGAGAGAGAGATGAACACATAGCTACCTGTAGATCCCTTATCCTCGAGGGAGAACTACTCCCTCCTTATTATGGGAGTCAGCAACGGCGATGGAGATGGCAGAGGAGTTGATGGAGATGGATCCAGGGGCAATTCCTTGTCCCAACAGGGTGCCGAAACAGAGACTTCTATCCCCGAATCTCCTCTTTGGTGGTGGTGGCGCTGCGGAACGTTTTGTGGATTTATGATCCTGGTAGGGTTTTCGTCTCGGGGAGACGTATATATAGGTGAAAGGGCAAGGTCGGTGGACGCCCGGGGGCCCACACCATAGGCTGGCACGCCCTAGGGTGGGCCCGCGCCACCCTATGGTGTGGCCGCCTCATGGATCCTCTTCGCCTCCCCTTTGGTCTCCATGTCGTGTCGGGTAAAATTATGACTTTGGCTTTTGTTCCATCCAATTCCGAGAATATTTCTTTACTAGCTTTTCTAAAACCAAAAACAACATAAAACAGGCAACTAACACTATGGCATATTGTCAATATGTTAGTTCCAGAAAATGTATAAAATGCCTCAAAGTGTAGACAAACCATAAGATAGTTGACATAAAACAAGCATGGAGCATCAAAAATTATAGACACGTTTACGACGTATCAAGAATCCCCAAGATTAACTCCTACTCGTCCTTGAGTAGGTAAGTGATAAAAAGAATAATTTTTTTGAGGTTTCATGCACCATCACAATCTTAATCAAGGTATTTCAAAGCATTGATAGATGGGATCATAGTACTCTAAACATGAGCTTGAAAGATGTAGTTCTAACAATAAGACATGGAAACTAAGTTGTAATATGAAAAAGGTACAAACAAAAGATAATGAATAACAATGCATTAGAAGACATTTGTTTTTTTCACATATATAAAACATAGCATGAGTGGTATTCATCTTATCCCTCATGGTATAGAAAACATAAATGCATAGTACACCTTTAAAGTTCTTATGGGTGACTAGATACAAATAATTTAAGAACAAGCAATATCATAGTTATGAATCAATCAACAAGTTTTGGGACAATACACATTGAAGTAAGAATGACAACTGGTGCAACACTGAGTTGATGTAGGAGCGCTTCGTTGGGAACCCCAAGAGCAAGGTGTGAAGCAGCACAACAGCAAGTTTTCCCTCAGTAAGAAACCGAGGTTATCGAACCAGTAGGAGGAAGGAAACGTCACATAGGTGTTGCAAGCAACGTGGAGACATGCACAACACAAACTCAAGACTTTGCCCCAACGAATCAGTGAGGTTTTCAAGCTCACCGGTTTGATGTAACAAAGGATTAAACGTATGGTGTGGAAGGTAATGGTGGTTTGCAGCAAGTAAAGAAGTAATAGTGGAAGATGTATCAATGGTAAAGATTGGACCGGGGTCCATAGTTCATTAGAGGTGCTCTCCTTAAACAACATGGCATGAAGGGTAAACAAATTACAACAGGGCAATTGACAAGAACTGAGCAAGGCATAACAATGCAATTACTAGTCATAAAGATCCTATGAGATTTGATTGGGCAATACAATAAGATACATATATCGCCATCCAACTGCATCTATGACTATAAGTCCACCTTCATGTTATCATCCGAGCCCCCTCCAGTATTAAGTTGCAAGCAGCAGACAACTGCTTTTAGCAAAGTGTGTAAGGTAAACAGTCCACATGTTCCATGAACAAGAGACCGTTGTTTTCTCCCTAGTAGAAACAACACATCTACAACCAAAGAGATTATTGTCACTTTCTTTGGAAACTAGAGGCATGAACCCACTATCGAGCATAAATACCCCCTCTTGGAGTCACTAGCAACTACTTGGCCAAGATAGCTACTAACAACGGAGAGCATGCAAGATAAGAAACAACACAGACATGATAGGATCATAAATACAAAATCATTAATCAAACCAACATAATAATCTCAATATCCATCGGCCCGCAAACACAACATGATGATTACAAATAGATTAGATATTGATCATGAACGGATCTCACAAGATCTATACATGAAAGCACAAGGAGGAGATACAACCATCTTGCTACTACATGGACCCACAGTCCAAGGTGGAACTACTAACGCATCATACCAGAGAGAAGGCCTCCGATGATCTCCCCTCCGGCAGGGTGCCGGGAAGAACTTCAGACCCCCCTCGATCTAGGGACGACAGTGGCGGCTATAGAAGGTTTCATGGAATATTGATCGGGTGCTTAGGGTTTCTGCATCGAGGGCTTATTATAGGCGAAGGGGGGAGGCCGAGGTGGTGGCTTGGGGCCCTACACCCTGCCTAGGCGCGGGGCAGGGCCCACCCGTGCCTAGGGGAGTGCGGCTGCCCTGGCACGCCTCTCCGGCTCCCCTCTAGACTTCTTGTTCCCCACAGAAATTTATTGACTTTGAAGTTTGTTCCGTCCAATTCCGAGAATATTTCCATACTAGCTTTTCTAGAACCAAAAATAGGAGGAAACAGGCTACTGACACTGTGGTAACTTGTTAATAGGTTAGTACCAAAAAACATGTAAAAAGCACCTCAAAGTGTAGACAAAGGAAAGCAAAGTAGATATAAACAAGCAT
Organism: Avena longiglumis; assembly: GCA_030063025.1. NCBI lineage: Eukaryota > Viridiplantae > Streptophyta > Magnoliopsida > Poales > Poaceae > Avena > Avena longiglumis. Next base: position 463,983,780 of record CP125974.1, read on the forward strand.
GGAGCATAAAAAATTATAGATATGTTTCCGACGTATCAAGCATCCCCAAGCTTAACTCCTGATCGTGCTCGAGTAGGTAAGTGATAAAAAGAATATTTTTTGAGGTGACATGCACCCTCACAATAAAGATTTAACCATTTGCAAGCATTGAAAGTTGGGATCAAAGAACTCTAAACATGTGCATGAAAGATGGAGTTCTAACAATAGGACATAGTAACTATGCATGCAACATGAAAGGCTACAAACAAAGATCATGAATAACATGCATTGAAAAAACGTTTGTTTGTTTCACATACAGAAAGCATAACATAGTGGCATTCAGCTTGTCCCTCATAGAGTAGCAAATAGATGCATATGACACCTTCAAAGTTCACAAGGGTGACTAGAAACAAATAGCACAAGAACAAGTAATATCACAATATGCATCACTCAATAAGCTTTGGAACACTGCACACAGAATGACAACTATGCTCTCTTAATGGTGCCTAAAGGTAGAAGGTGGAGACTCAATAATGGTGAAGAAAGGACTTTTGTAAAGGAAGCAGGGATTTCAAGTTTCAAAAAGAGCTTCCAAAAATCATGGTACTTGTTAGCTTTCAGCCCTCATTGCCCCTATCATAAGCATCTTGAAGTGATTAAGGTTAAAGTGAACAAAGATGGAGCATATGCTTGACGAAGTATAAGTTGGCAATCTCAAGTCCCTTGAATACGAGGGCCACACCTCCTGCTACTCAACTTTAGTCACCTATAAGTTCTTGTCACTGTAAGTATTTGCATATCATAGAGAACCGCCAACGGGGTACCCCTTGCACATGGTATAGGAGCTTTCCCATAACCAAAATGACAAGGCAAGCAGACAATGAGCATCTCAATAATATTTTTATTTACCATATGCATAGATTTTTATTGAGGATGCTTCATAGATAGCTCACTATTGTGATGCTGCAAGTTTCCACCATGATTAGGCATGGCTTAGGCTAGCGGCAGGCGTCTCTCTAACACAGAATACAAACTCCATGGATTTACAAGTTCCCTCTTTATTTCACACCGGTGACATCCATAGACAAAAGAGCATGATATCAACTGAGTACAAAGTACAAGTGCAATGTTGAAAATATTCCCTGTGACAACACCGTTCTGCTAATTCCAACGTATAAGTGCAAGCATATACAACATAGATGACACAATGGTTCAAGTTTATTAGGGGCAAAGAATATAAAGTGTGCCATCAAGTTCGTGAGGGCTTTAATCACTAAGTTTTCACATAACAAAATAGTTTTTAATTGGAAGATAGCTAAAAACAAGAATATACTTGAAATGGTGTAACACACCATGCATAGGAGTTTATAGTGGACACTTTGGAATAACTTGGTTTCTTGGGAGTTGGAAACATGAGTAGAACTTACTCATACAAGTGGAGGCTAGCAAAAGACTGGGAGCAACCAACTAAGAGAGTAATAATGGCCATAATCATGTAGTGCAACAAATCATTACTAATCAAAGCATATATTGGTACTACAAGTCAAGGAATAAATGATCGTAGAGGCTAATAGTGACTTGTCATAGTCATAATATGGTGTGAGCATGTGCCAAGTCAACCCAAACAAAGCATCAAAGGAGAATACAACAATACTATGCTTTTGCATGCTAAAACAATGCATAATTACTTCAAGGCACACTAAGCAATCCCAATTGTTTGGAACAAGACATGCTACAACAATAATAACTAAGCATAAGGTCAAAACAAGACCTAGCATGTCATGCTAAAGTCTAAGTCACGGTCAATGCAATCTCCTCTTGCACTTTCAAGCAAGAACTTACCACTCCTTTCCAACACCAAGCAACTTATTTGCAAAACAACACAACGAAAATAGGGGTCCAAACTGCTTTATTCAAGCAAACCAAACGACCTAAGAAAAGCAAATGAAAACTAAGACGCTCCAAGAACAACACAACTGTGCATGAAACAATAAAAACGAAGTGTCTAGACAGACCTAATATTTTTATTGATGAAGAAGGGGATGCCTTGGGCATCCCCAAGATTTCTAGATACTGTAGCAACTCTTTCAAAGAGCTCAATTCCCCAAAAGGTAACTCAAAAAGGAATCAATAAGAAGCAAATGCAAATAATGGCAGAAATCTGTCAAAACAGATCAGCAGGTAGAAACCGATTTTTTCGAACATCTTATGTTGCTCAAATCAAAAAATGTTGAACTAACGAAAGTTATATTACAGACTTGCGAATTTAGTCATACATTTTGAGCTCAATCCGAGTTATAGAGACTCCTCACGAATTTTTATGGTGGATGACAGAAATATGTTTCGGGACAGCTACTCCCCAAATCTTACTTCCCTCTCATTAGAGGTCATTCTTGGCACAAAAAGCAAACAAAAAGGTAAGGAGAGGTCATTACTGAAGTAATAACTTCCAAGACTCAATTAAACTCTTGGGTTATCTCCCAATAAGTACTTTTCTTTAATGCCTTTAAGTTAGGCACAAGAAGCAAGAAGAATCAAGTATTTTCAAATGAAAAAGCATTAACATCAAACCTTGCTTTCAAAGGAGGAGCAAAAAGCAACTTCTCTCTCCTCAAAGGGAAGTGTTCAATACCTTTCTTGAATGGAAAATGATATCTGATTGTGCCTTCTTTCATATCAATGATGACACCAACTGTTCTAAGAAAATGTCTTCCCAAAGTAATAGGACAAGAAGCATTGTATTCAACATACAAACCATAGAAATCAACAGGGACATAAGCATTATTAACCATAATGAGAACATCATTAATACTCCCCATGAGGTTCTTCTTAGCATTATCATTGAGTGGAACATCCAAATAACAATCTTCCAAAGGTGGCAAATCAAACATTTCATAAATCTTCCTAGGCATAATAGAGACACTAGAACCAAGATCACATGAAGCTTTGAGATCAAAGTCATTCACTTGCATATTAATAATGGGTTCCCAACTATCTTCTACTTTCCTAGGAATAGAAGCTTTGTGTTTTAGCTTCTCTTCCTTAATTTTCGCAAGAGCATCTGTAATGTGTTTAGTGAAAGCAACATGCATATCACTGGCATCAGGACTTCTAGCAAGCTTTTGTAGGAACATAATCACTTCAGAAATATTGCAACCATCAATATCAAAGTCAAACTTAGCATCACTAGTAGTAGTCTCAATCGACTTAGGCATAGTAGGAGGAGGAATAAGGACTACTTGAGATTTAGTGGTGATGGTGCACACACTATTGTTTCTACCAATTTCAGCTTCCCTTTCCCACTTAGCATGTAGTTGGGCTAACAGTCTAACATTTTCATCAATAGTAACTCGTATGGCATGAGTGGCAGCAAAGGTACTTTCCATGGTTTCAGGTTTAATAGCCATTTTATTAACCATGGAAGTTTGAGCTTCAGACAAAGAGGATATATTTTTCTCAGCACTCAATTTTTTTGACTGTAACTAGGAATTTCTCTATTCAGATTCTCAATATGATGACTAATATTTTTCAAAATGATAGATTGTTCCTCCATAGTTTTAGTGAAAATCTTGTTTTGCTCATATTACATTTGCATAAAGTTTTTAGTGGATCTCTCAACTTGTATAATCCTCTCTTCACTAGTCATTCCAGATCTACCCTGATAAGCATTTCCACTAGGAGGATAAGGCCTATAATTACCATAAGTATTGTTGCCAAAACTGTTGTTTCTAATGAAGTTCACATCAACTTGCTCTTCTTGAGCAACCAAGGAGACTAAGGGAACACTATTAGGATCTAGAGGAGCTTTCCCATTAACAAGCATAGCCATAATAACATCAATCTTTTCACTCAAAGAGGAAGTTTCCTCAACAAAATTTACCTTCTTACCATGTGGAGCTCTCTCAACATGCCATTCAGACTAGTTAACCATCATATTATCAAGGAGCCTTGTTGCAGCACCCAAAGTGAGGCCCATGAAGGTACCTCCAGCAGCGGAATCCAACAGATTTCTTGAGGAGAAGTTCAAACCTGCATAAAAAGTCTGGATAATCATCCAAGCAGTGAGTCCATGTGTGGGGAAATTCTTAACCAAAGATTTCATTCTTTCCCAAGCTGGGTAAACATGTTCACTATCAAGTTGTTTAAATTTTATAATGTCACTTCTCATAGATATAGTCTTAGCAGGAGGATAGTACTTTCCAATAAAAGCATATTTGCACTTAGTCCAAGAATCAATACTATTTTTAGGAAAAGATAGCAACCATTCTTTAGCTTTTCCTCTCAAGGAGAAAGGAAACAACTTGAGCTTAATAATATCTACATCTATATCCTTATGCTTTTGCATATCACAAAGTTCAACAAAGCTATTGAGATGGGCAGTAGGATCATCAGAACTAGCACCAGAAAATTGCTCTCCTATCACAAGATTCAACAAAGGAGGCTTAATTTCATAAAATGTAGCATCAGGAGCAGGTGGAGCAATATGTGTGCTAAGGAAATCATTATTGTTGGTGCTAGTGAAGTCACACAACTTGGTGTTCTCAGCAGAGTTCATTTTGGCAAAGGTGGGCAAGCCAAAAATAGCAGTAGCAGCAACTAGAGCAGGAACTAATTTTTGTGTGTTTTTGAATAAAGCAAGCAAACCAAACTAGACTATTTTTTTGGGTTTTTTGAAAAGAGGCAAACAAAACCAAGAAAAAGAAACAAAGCAAACTAAAAACAAAGTAAAGAGAAAGGAAGTGAAGCACTCCCCTAGTGAAGACGTCCTTAGCCTCCCCGGCAATAGCGCCAGAAAATCTTCGTGCAGCGCTGAGTTAATGTAGGAGCGCTTCGTTGGGAACCTCAAGAGCAAGGTGTGAAGCAGCACAGCAGCAAGTTTTCCCTTAGTAAGAAACCGAGGTTATCGAACCAGTAGGAGGAAGGAAACGTCACATAGGCGTTGCAAGCAACGCGGAGACCTGCACAACACAAACTCAAGACTTTGCCCCAACTAACAGTGAGGTTGTCAATCTCACCGGTTCCTGTAACAAAGGATTAAACATATGGTGTGGAAGGTAATGGTGGTTTGCAGCAAGTAAAGAAGTAACAGTGGAAGATGTATCAATGGTAAAGATTGGACCGGGGTCCATAGTTCACTAGAGGTGCTCTCCTTAGATAAACAACATGGCATGAAGGGTAAACAAATTACAACAGAGCAATTGACAGGAACTGAGCAAGGCATAATAATGCAATTACTAGTCAGAAAGATCCTATGAGATTCGATTGGGCAATACAACAAGATACATATACCGCCATCCAACTGCATCTATTACTAGAAGTCCACCTTCAGGTTATCATCCGAACCCTCTCCAGTATTAAGTTGCAAGCAACAGAAAACTTGTAAGACCCCACCTTTGTAAAGGTAAAGGTCCTTGTGACTGCAATGCTAGTCCCTGGATCAATTGCTAGCATCCACAGTTTAATATGAAGTACACAGAAACAAAAGTCATTATTACAAAATCATTCCAGAGATAACATAGTCTTTTATAACTCCATAGCCATAGGCTGGTACAAGAGTTCAACTTAATAATATAAATAAAAGTCTTCATCTTCATGTGCCACAGGCAAGCATGTTGAGTGTAGACTCATAACCCTAATCCTCATCAGAGTAACCTGCAACATCACAAGTTACAACCACAGTGGGTCAATACATTGGAATAGTATTGGCAAGTGACACCTTAGTAGAATAATAGTATGTAGCTTCTACATGAATTTGGATATTAGCTTAGGCTTGCTTTGCTCAAAATAGGTTTTACCTATCAGTTGAAAACACTAAGTTTTTGTTTGGCTAAAACTCCCATGGAACCACCAATAGAGATTGGTGAAACTTCACCCTTGTTCAACCACAAGTTTTAACTTAGAAAATTTGGATAGGAGATTCTTGATAGCTTCCATGTCTTGATGCTCAAATTGTCCATTACCGGGGACACGACTAAGTACTTAGTTTCTTCCTTCTGCAGAGGTGGTGCACTTTCCCCACAAGACTTGATTTTCACCAAGACATGACCTTTTAGAAGCCTTCCCTTAGACCAAAATGGACGCGCTCCAAACCTATCATCCCCTACCACCAACTGTCCATTTGGCTAAGTTATTGTAACCTATATGATCCAGGCAGAGCCCATAATGCCATGTGGCTGCACTAGAAGCTTCTTAACATTTGGCATCTCAAATCCCTTTGTTCCTGGGTGGCAATCCACAAGTGAGATACACAGGGTAGACCATTGGAAAATGGGCCCTGGTAACCACTCAACCAAAATCCACCAAGCAATTACCATTCCACCCAGGTGTTTCATTCACTTAGTTGTTTTATTAAGCAAAACATAAGTCCAAGACTTAGAAATATTTTCCATAGCATGTGTATATAAACCACCCTTGGTTGATACTAGCTAGGCTAAGCATGGCAATAGCAAGTATCTTAACTTAGAGAAAATTCTAACAGTTCTATAACTACTAGGATTTCCCAAGCATAGCATATAGATACTTAGAAAAATTATCATGCAAGCCCTATACAAAAATATTTCTAATGCATAGTCAAAATATTGGGACAAAAGTATGAAGCACCACTTGCCTTGGTAGTTGGGGGATAAACAACAATCCTCACAGTCACAATCACCACTAGCACCAAAATCTACACATAAAATGATAGCACCAAATTCACATATCAAAATAAACAAGCAAAAATATATGAATGCACGCAAATGAAATGTGATGATTTTTATAAACTCAATAAGTCAAGTAAAACAATACTGATCAATAAACTAGACATTTACACATCAAATAAACTTTATTTAGTCTTTAAAACATTTTCCAATTAATTTTTATACACAAAATAAGCCTACAAATGTATCTGCAAAAACAACTAACTTTACAGAAGTAATTCATTAAAGAAAGTACACGGTTGGATAGGATTCTTTTTCCTGATTCCATTGATATAAAATTTGCAAAATTTGGACATGTGGATCAAAAGTTATGAATTTTGCAAGTTTGAACATCTAATAGAAATGATTCTGTTTTTAAAACAAACTACAGGCCATGCGGAACTTCCTGATTGGACGGTACCGGTTCGGCCAGATCACGCTCATGGCTGTAGGATCGAACTAACGTTGCACGGACCAGATCTAATCGTACCATTTTGCTAACAGATATAATCAAGGCCTTTGGATCTAGATCCAATGGATCAGATCCATCTGACCAAGAACCAGCGGCGCGAATGGCGCTGGCGGTGGCGACGCCTCTGGCGGTGACACGCAGGCGAGGCCAGAGGGGCAGGGGAGGTGTGCCGGTGCTTACCGAGGTCCCGAAGACGTGGAGATGCTCAACGTGGTCGTGGTTAGGGCGGAGCTGCACGGGCACGAACATAATCGCTCACCGGAGTCCGTCTCGCCGTCGGGTGCTCCCAGTTGAAGACGAAGGCGACGACCTAGGCCACACAGAAACAAACGGCAAGCATCAACATGTGCGCAGGAACCTGGCGAACACAGGCGCGTGAACTAGAGACAGGGGTGGTCAGTGCTCACCACAATAGCTCGCCGGAGCTTGTCGGAACAGCGGCGGTGTGAAGCTTAATACCGGTAGCCTGGCGGCGCTCTGGTGGTGCTGAGTGGGGAAAAATATCGCGGAGAGGGAGAGGTTTAAATAGCCAGAGCGGGGGAGGGATTTATTCGGCGAATCAATCGCAATCAAGCGCGATTTCGTCGGGACTAAATGGGGAAGAAACCGCAGCGTCGAGCTGGTCGTCGCGGGATTTGGGGACGAAGGGTGACAGGGCAAGTGGGTCTGGGGCGTCAGCGAGTGGGTGCGCGCGGGAATAGTGAGAACAGAGAGGAGAGGGCAAACCCGGGTGGGCCGATTCTATTACTGGGCCGAAAAGGTGGCTTCGGCCCTTTTTGATTTCTTTTATTCTTTTCCATTTCTATTTTGATTTTCTGAAATCATTTTTAAATGCTTTTCACATGGGTTTGAATTTAAACTTGTTCTGAATTTTTGTAAAGTGGACCATACACATATTTGGCTACAGAACAAAGTTGTTCACTTAGAAATACATTGTCCCATTGAATTATAGAAATAAACAAAGCTTTAATTATTTATTTATAATAGGCATATGAATGGTTTGAATTCATATTTTTTGTTTTGAAAACTTTGGCCAAGATTTAGAAATATCAAACAAACCTATGTTCAATTCTTTACTGATTAAAACAAGTATTTTCTTGTTAGAAGGTAGCAATAAGGCCATTGCCTTGCTTACATAAAATAATAGACAACAAATGCTTCTGTTTTTCAAAAATGATCCTAAAATGATTATGAATGCATGAATGATATGCAAACTTTGAAATCATGATTTTTGGGATGTTAAAAATCTAACCCCCTTAAGGTGAATCTCGCACTCGAGATTCGGATTGGCTAGCAAATAGGTGAGGGTGGTCTTTCCGAAGATCATCTTCTCTTTCCCATGTTGCTTCTTCCTCGGAATGATGGTTCCATTGAACTTTGCAGAATTTGATAGTCTTTGTCCGCGTAACTCTTTCCGCAGTCTCAAGAATCTTGATAGGTTTTTCCTCATAAGTGAGATCACTTTCCAATTGGACCTCCTCCAAAGTTATAGTTGTTGGAGATATGCCCAAGAGGCAATAATAAAGTGGTTATTATCATATCTTCATGCTTATGGTAAATGTTTACATACCATGCTAAAATTGTATTAACCAGAAATATTAATACTTGTGTGATTTGTAAACATAAAAGAGTCCCTAGTAAAGCCTCTTGTTAAACTATCTTGTTGGTTAATATATGATCATCCTGATCATGAACATAGAGATGTTATTAACAACAGTGTCATATCGTTAGGAGAATGATATGATGGACATACTCCTATAGTTAAAGCGTAGCATAAAGATCAAGTCATTTAATATTGTTCATTTGCTATATGCTTTCTGATACATAGTAACCTAATTCCTTCGACCATGAGATCATGTTAATCACCATCACCGGAAGGATGCTTTGATGACATCAAACACCACACCATAACTGGGTGGCTATAAATGTGGCATTGAGTGTTCAGAAAGTATGGGTTGAGGCACATGGATCAAGAGTGGGATTTGTCCATCCATATGATGGATAGATATACTCTGGGCCCTCTCGGTAGAATGTCATCCAATTAGCTTGCAAGCATGTGACTGGCTCACAAGGGATCACATATCATGGGAACGAGAAAAGAGTACTTATCGATAACGAGGTTGAACTAGGTATGCAGAGATACCGACGATCAAAACCTCGGATAAGTAAACTATCGTGAGACAAAGGAAAATTGGTAACGTATGTAAGTGGTTCATTCGATCACAAAGTAATCGTAGAAATATGTGGGAGCCATATGAATTTCCAGATTCCTCTATTGGTTATTGATCAGAGAAGTGTCTCGGTCATGTCCACATAATTCACGAACCGTAGGGAGACACACTTAAGGATTCAATGTTGTTGTGTAGTTATGGAATGATGAGTAAGAGACCGAATGTTGTTCGGAGTCTCGGATGGGATCCGGGATATCACGAGGAGATCCGGAATGGTCCGGAGAATAAGATTCATATAAGGAAAGTCCCGTTTCGGAGTTCGGAAATGATTCCGGTGTTTTCACCAAGAATGTTCTAGAAGGTTCTGGAAGGTCCGGCACTCCGGAGGGGAAGGGTACATGAATGTGTAATAACAATGTGTAATGGTTGCATCATGTACTAGGTCACTTGGCTGTGCAATATGGAGAGAGAAATCAAATCCAAGTTTGAAAGTCAAACGCCAATTTGAAAAGTCAAATCCGAAGTTTGCTTGGTGGAGGGAGAGTAGGAAACCTACTTGGGGAGGAAGTCCCACTCCCTCCTCCTTCCGGCCATAAGGAGGAGTTGGAGGAGGACTCCCTCCTCCCAAACCACCCCTCCCATCTATATAAGGAGGGGTAGGGCGCCCCTCTACCCCTCACACCTAAACCCTAGCCCTTGTCGCCACCACCTCCAAGTGTTGCCGCCTCCTAGGTCTCCTCTTCTAGCAGACTTGGGGCAAACGCTATATTTACCTAGCCGCCGGCAAAGCCCACCCTTGGTGCTTCTAAACCCTAGATCTCCAAGGCCCTCTCTCATACTCCACCATACTCGGTCCGGCTTAAGGCGAAGCCCTGCGGGATCTCCCCTCTACTTCCGACACCATGCCATCGTGCTGTCGGAATCACGAGGAGAGTGCTACAACCTCCGCTGCTTGCTAGAACAAGGGAGATGAAGGTCTTCATCGAGTACCGAACGTGTGACCGACTGCGGAAGCGCTGCCGGAACGCAGCGCCGGAAGGATCGTCTACGCGATCTTGAGATCGGAAGTGTACGACTACATCATCCACGAGAATCTGCTCTCGTAAACCGCTTTGGATCTTCGAGGGTTAGTACTCTATTGACTCGTTGCTACAATCTAGTAGATAGATCTTGGCTTGTGTGTGTTCATGCGATAGATTTTTTTTTGTTTTCCATGCTACGAACCCCTACAGTGGTATCAGAGCCGTGTCTATATGTAGATCTGTTGCACGAGTAGAACAAAATGGTCATTGTGGGCGGTGGTGCTTTTATTATCAATTGCTTTTTGTGTACTTTGCATCTTGCGATATGATGGGATGAAGCGGCCCGAGCTAACCTTACATGACATCGTTCATGAGACTTGCTCCACGCTCAACATGCAACTTGTATTGCATAAGTGGCTTTGCGGGTGTCTGTCTCTCCCATCATAGTATAGATTCAATTTACAACGGGCACTTGATAGTTCAAGCATTAACGTTGTGGTTCTTGTTCATAAGTTAGAACGACACTTATTGAAAGCCCCAAACCACGTAAAATATGCAAAGAAAATTAGAGGCATCTAACTTTGTTTTGCAGGGGTGTGCTGTGATGTGATATGGCCATGATTGTGATTATATATGATGTATGCAATGTTCCTTATTGTAAGTTGGCAACCGGCAGGAGCCATATGGTTGTTTCCATTAAGTCATGCGTGTCTATTATTCAAAGTAGTTGTAATAGTTGATGCTGGTGGAAGACAACCATGAAGCGGCGCCATTGACCTTGACGCCACACCGGTGATGATGGAGATCATGTTCGTGCTTGAAGATGGAGATCGGAAGCACAAGAAGAAAGGCCATATAATATCACATATTATGAATTGCATGTGATGTTAATCCTTTTATGCATCTTGTATTTCTTAGTTCACGACGGTAGCATTATAAGATGATCCCTCAAGCACACAATTTCAAGTTTTAAAGTGTTCATCCTTAGTAAGCACCGTTGCTAAAGCTCGTTGTTTTGAAGCACCACGTGATGATCGGGTGTGTTAGATTATGCGAGTGTATACAACGTGAGCAAGCCAGATTTGCTCATGCGGATGCTAAGGTTTGATCTTGACGAGCTTAGCATGTACAAACATGGTCTCGAAACACGGATCACCGAAAGGTAAAGCATGAGTCATATAGATGATATGGTGAACATGATGATTGTTCGCCATTAAACTATATCATGTCACGTGATTATCGGACTTGGTGTAGTGAATTTGGTTCGTGTGATCACTAAAACAATGTGAGGGATATTGTTTTGAGTGGGAGTTCAACGGCAATGTGATTAAAAGTTAAACACAATTTATCATAAATTAAATCAAAGTGAATTTGCATAGTTGTTGTAGTCATTGGCATCCGTTTACCACCTTGCGCTTAGTTATAATTGAGATGAAAGAACTATATAATTCTGGTTAGTTACTTTAAGAACTAGTATCGTATTGTTTTGAAGTGTTAATCTAAAGTTTAAAAGTCCCATTGCAAACTTTCAGTAAGTTTCGATTACTCCGTGAAGTTTAATAGTTGGTATTAAATCAAGAGTAACAATTCCAGTGTTAGTATATAAGTATCATGTTTATCTCCATGATTCTTGATATTCGAAAGATAGTTTCAATATCAAGGTAATCTAGGAGTTGAACGAGTTGAAACCATCATGTATGGAAGATATTGCGATATCTGAAATGATGTTTTTGGTTACAACATGATAAAGTATAATATAGCAAAGTTTATGTTCTCATATTTGATGAGAATTTACAAAAGGTTGGAGACACTAGTTGTCCTAATCCTCCAAAAGGTTTTGGAGAGCAACATTATACTCACGATTCACCGTTATAAGCTAAAAGTAGGTTGATCATGGATAATTCCATGATAAGGGTGAATATTCGATGTAGGTAAAATGTTTACTACACCAAGAGATTACTAAAGAAAGGAATTTGAAAGAACACCAAACATTTTGATGATGGTGATCTACTTCAAAGTGCGAGTCCAAAGACATTGGTATTTAACTATACATGCTTTGGACTATGTGTCATGTATATGGCTCCAGTATTGATGTTGATAGATTCTTTCAATCAGAAAAAGAAATAATGAAAGAGAATCTCATAAATATATGGCAGAAAAGAAAAGACTAGAATTGTTCAACTTAGGTATATAGAGGATATACGCGTTATGGCTGTATTCTTTGTGTAGAGGTCCCAACCTTTAATAAGGTAGAGATCCCTGTGGTTACAATGCTAGTCCCTGGATCAATAGCTAGCATCCACAGTTAAGATGTAATATCAAGAAAAAAAGGTCATAATACAACTTTGTAACCAGGAATAAAATAATTTATTACATCTTACATAGATCATTTGGCTATCTCATTACAATGCAGCTGAATTAACTATAGCATGGAGTCCTTCATCTTCAAAGTGCCACATGCAATCATGTTGGTTGTAGACTTGTAATCCTATGCAACACACTTCACTAAAATCAAACAAACCTGCAACATAATAAGTTGTAGCCACAAGGGTCAATACATTTGAATTGTATTGGCAAGATTCACTATTATGTAGAAATAAGTGGAACCTATCAATATATGCATATTTGGCTAAGTAGGGTTTAGGCTCATTTGCAGAAAGCAATATAGTTTTATCCTATCTTTTCAAAATAGTTTTGATCTTTTGAAAATCTTTCTGAACTCCTTGGAAAACTCCAAGTACTTCTAATCCCTTGTTGACACCATCAAATTTTACTTTGAGAAATTGGAATGTCGAGATCTTCCATAGCTTCAGGCCTTAGTTGCTCAGAGTTGTCCGTATCCGGGGACACGGCTAAGTACTTAGAATTTGATCTTCTGCAGAAGTTGTACACTTTACCCACATGACAAAATCTCGTCTTGACGCCACCAGTGGCCGCTGGATAAGTACTCACCAAATGGAGTACCGACAAATCGAGAATGTGACAAAGTCTTTCCATAGAAGTCCTCCCAATACACAATGCTAGTTTGTCTACCAGGTACCAATGTAGGGATATATTTCCCTACACAATTCTAGTTAACCTGAAGATGCCAATGCATGGGTCTTCCACTATGTAGTTGACTAAGCCAGAGCCCATTTAGCATGTGGCTGTACACGGAAGCCACTGTACGAGAAACATGTTCAATCTCTAAGTCCCTGGGTGGTTTTCTTCTAGTGCACATACAAAAAGATAGCCATATAAACATGGTTCCCTTTGCTGCCACCTTGTACAAAATTGAGTATCCTCTTTCCACCTAGGTGGTTCATTGAGTACTTGTTTTATTATATAAAACATATATTTTTCCAACACTTTATATAATCATATCATGTATCCCATCCCAAATATATAGCAGGGCTAAGCATACTACAACTACAATGTTTTCACTAAGGAAGATATAAGGATATCCTAATAGCATATAGCATAGCATAGAAATATAGTAGTATTATCATGCATGTTACAAAAATCCACTAAGTGCAATGAAAATAGTAGGACATGGATGATAGTGTCACTTGCCTTTTTAGTAGAGAATATTGGTTCACTTCTTGATCTTGCAAATATCACACTCTTCTAACTTCACTATAATTCAATCAAGCAAACACATATTCAACTAGCATTCAAACAATTTTACCACATAAAATAATAGAAACAAGACAATGCATGCAAACATGCAAAAGGTGGTTTTTATTTGGAAAAGTGGTTTATACTAGGCTCTAAACTTTTTAAAGATCATATTGGTCATTTACAAAAGTGGTAAAACCATTTAAATTCAAGTTGGTGAAAATGGCCATTTTAAATCCTTTTGTTTTGCTAGAAATGATTTAAATCAAGGAAGATTTTCTAGTGTTTGCCAAATATATTTTTGAATCTCAAAACCTGGTGCTTAGGGTCAGAAGGTTTGAATCACATCATTTCCCAAAGGTTTTACTCAAAAATAATTTCTAAACCATATTCAATAATTTTATTTAGCTAGAAATGGTTTAAATCAAGGATTTATTCCTTAGTCTCACAAAATATGTTTCTAAGCCCAAAAGTTGGTTTCTATGGTCAGTAGGTTCAAAACAAACCATTTAGCAAAGATTTCACCTTAAAAATATTTCTAGAACAATTTTTATATTCAAATTATGCCTACATAAGTTTCTGCAATTTCAACCAATTTTCCAGAAGCAAAACATTAAACAAAGTGCATGGTTGCAAAGTACTTGTTCTGCTGATTCCAATGATATAAAATTTGCAAAATTTGGACGTGTAGATTGAAAGTTGAATTTTGCAAGTTTGCATATCTAATAGATCAAAATTTCTGTCTTAAACAGACTCTAAACACGTGGCTCAATACTATTGGTCGGTAACGGTTCGTGCGGATCGATCAACACTGGCCACAGGATCTCACTTAAATCGCACGGCACAGATGGAAGCGTACCCCTTCGTTTAAATATAATCTAAGCCACCAGATCGAGATCTAACGGTGTACAACAACTAGACCAGGAACGGGCGGCGCTGGCGCGGCGGCGAGCGGCAGAGCGCTCTGTCTGAGGTGGTCTGGCCATTCTAGGAAGCGAGAGAAGGGGAGGAGAGGCTCACCGGATTCGCAACGTCGCGGTGGTGCTCAAGGTGGGATCAGTTCGTCGAGGGGTGCACTGGTTCCCGAATAATTGCTCACCGGAGACGGCGTCGGTGTCGGGCACGCTCAGTAGTTGACGATAGTGAAGATTGCGGGCGCGCTAAGACAAATAGAGAGTGGTGTTAGATGCGCGCGAGAGAGGCGAGTGCGAGAGCATCAACGAGAGGGTTCGGGGCAGTTTGTACTCACCAGGGGAACTCGCCGGAGAAATGGCAGATGACGGTGGCGCTCTGGTGTCGAGGTTTCCGAGGCTACGGTGCTCGCGCGGGTGTGGGGTTGGTTCTGGGAGATGCGCAAGAAGAGGGGGAGCAGGCTCGTGTGCTCTGGGAGGCGAGGGGCGGTTGGACGGCGCCAGAATCGGCCGGAGAAGCTCGTCGGGGCAGTGGCGCTCGGGCTTGCAATTTGTGCAGCCTGGAGGAAAATGGGAAGTGGCGATTGGGGAAAATGAGAGAGGAGGGCGAGGCGTATAAGGGAGCGTCATTGCTGTCGACAATTAATCACGCATTCAATCGAATTTAAGTGGATTAACATGCGGCAGAAATGGCGAGTGCAAGGAGCAGTCGTCATGGGTGGAAGAGACGATCGATGGGCTGGTTATGCATGTGAGAGAGAATGGGTGTGGGGTCCTCCTGTCTCTGACTGCGCGGGTTCGCTTTTGAGTGGAAAACGTTTCGGGGAGGGAAATAAGGTGGGCTGCGCTGTTGGGCTGGTCTGGGCCTTGCTCCTGGGCTGGCTTCTATTGTTTTATACAGAACCTTTTTTCCTTTTCTATTTTGAATTTCTGTTTTGATTTTCATTCAAATAATTCAAACTCCAATTCAGTTCAAACCTTTGCCAAACCTTGGGTGTATTTTAATTCTGTTTATTAACATATTCTAAAGTCCAAAATAGAACAATTAATTTTAGGGTTTATTATTTATTAAAAATAACTAAATAATCATTAGTCTTCATTTCAAATAGGAACAAATATGTTTTAGAACTTTATTGAAAACTAAATTTTTATCAAAAACCCTTTTCAATAGGTTTTATTAAAAACATAACACTTTGAAATATAATTTAAAATACTTTAATAAGTTTTTAATGATCATTCAAAATAGGAAAAAATGTCTTTACTTAAATAAAATTGGATATTAATAAATCCTCATTATTCAAATAATCCCTTACTCTTTTTATTAAACAAAAGTATTTTATTTCTATTGCTTGGCCAAGATTTAATTTGGCTCTTTAAAATAGTTCTCATTTATTCATTTCTACCTTTGCTTACAAAAACCATATCTTTTCATTTAAAGATCCAAAAATGGTGATTCCAACTTTTATAACTTTATTTATTATTTGTTTATTTTTTTAAATCCCTTTAGGATTCTATTTGACCAAAATAGGTTTTGATGTTTCCATTTGGAATCAAGAAAAATTTCTTTTCACCCTAAATTTCAACAATTATTTATTTTGTTTATTTATTTTTCACATTTCAAAATTTGGAAATTTTTGGATGTGACACTTTGCTTGTTAAATAATGTGGTTCTTAAGTATTGGATACTGAATTTGTTGGTATGAATCGTCATACGGAACAACATAATTCATGAACTACAATGGCCTAAGTAACTAGCAAAATAATATGTGATGCTGTTCATCGAGAACAAATAAAGGGCTATTGTGTTGCTCGTTAAACATCAAAGCTTGCCTTCAAGATTTGTTTTATCAGGTATTATGAGAACAAAAGGGTTGTTCAAATAATTTCCGTAATCCATAAAAGATGGATGATTTACAAATCTCGTTGGAGAAATCACATCCATAAAACTAGTGCTAAAAATGTTGAAAGACAAATTGATTGAAAGATCACTTAGGAAGTGACATCGCCGTTTAAATTATATTGGAAAGAAAACATGAAGAAACTCCATGTGGATGGAATTTTGGAGTGTTTTGATTTTTGATCAAATGATGCTTGTGAAACTTTCCTGGAGATAATTAAAACTTCGTTCAAAGGCCAAAAGGGAACGAATGACTAGCTTTTTGGAACTTGTACATATTGTTGTATGAAGTCCATTATGTGTAGTCAAGAGCGATGGATTTCAACTTCATATGCTTTCTCCGGAAATTTAAGTGAATATATGAATATTTACTTAATAAGGATGAAGTATGAAACATTTGAAAAGTTCAAAGACTTTCAAGATGAAGTGCAAAATCATTGTAACAAGAATATAAATAGTTTATGATAAGATCATAAAGGAAGATATTTGAGTTACAAGTTTAGCATAATACCTAAGATTTAAGGAATCGTTCCGTGAATTTGAATTTCCCGAAACACCATAAGAGTATGGAGCGTTCGAGATATGTAATTAAACCTTGTTTGACATGGTAAGATCAAAGGTGTAATTCATAAAACTGCCATCATATTTTAAAGATTAAAAGCTTTAGAGACTACCGTCTTTCCACTGAAAAGAGCTCCATCATAATCCGTTGAAATGACACCATGTAAAAAGTTATGGTTTGGGATAAAACCCAAGTTGTCCTTTCTTAAACATTGGTATGCTATGCATAAGAAAGATGTTTGCAACCAAAGCCGGATGAACCTGTCTTTGTATGTTATTTCGAATAACTGTTAAGTATTCCTCCATAACATCGAAGACAAAAGTGTTTGTCACTTAGAACGTCAAGTTTCTTTGAGAAAGGAATTTTTCATGAAAAGATAAGTGGGAGGACAATAGAACTTTGATAAGGTTAAAAGAACCTTAGCTGTATGTGCAAAGTTGCGCAGCGCCAAAAGTGTTCCGGAGGAAGCAACAATGCTCATGGATCACGTGCCTCAAAGGTTATGGTTACGGAGGTCAAAGTTTCTATTGAACCAAGTAGGTCGGGTAAACAATCAAATACCAAGATTTGAGGGTTGAATCATTATTTGAGAATAATGAATGGACTACATGCAAAGAAGCGATGATGGGCCCCGACTCCGTAAAATGGCTTGAGGCCATAAAATTCGTAATAGTTCCATACACGAGAAATCAAGTTTTGAACTTGAAGGACCCTCGATAAAGGTGTAAGACCTTACAGTCGTGTTTGGATCTATAAAGAAATAGACATGGATGTTTCACATCTATGAAATAGTCGACATGTTGGTAAAGAGTTCACAACAATGTTCAAAGGTTGACTATGACAAGATTTGATCTTTCAAGCGATATTTAGTCGGGAGACGGACTAATGTAGCAACCACTACATATAATTTTGTTATATGGTAGTTGAATAAACAAAACAAGTTCTTCTAATAGAATTGTTACCTAGGACATGTGCATAACACAGTCCATAGGGTTTTGTTACTTCAAAGGATGCTAAAAACGTATGCAAACTTCAATGGTTGAAGTGAGCATTGTGGAGTTGGAATCTTCACCATGATGAAATTGTTAAAAGAGTTTAAATTCATCAGAGATGATGAAGATGCTTGCATTTGCAAGAAATTAAGTGGGAGCGCTAAGACATATTTCTAATACATTATGTGGAGGACATATTGTTGATTGGAAATGATGTATCTTTTATTAACACATATTAAGAATTTCATCCCGATGAAAGACTTAGGCAAAACCCAAATATTTGGAATCAATAGACACTAATATGGTTGTGCCAAAAGTACATAGATGATGTATTGAATGAGTTCAATATAGAAACTACAAGAAAGGTTCTTGTAGCACATAAAAGATTGAATGAGTTCAATAATGATGATATATTCAAGTGTATTGACACTTGGTAAGTGAAACAAAGATTCAAGTATAGATTGATACTTGATGTATGAAATCACAAAGAGTATTTATATCAATCATACTGTGATATGTACAAATCCAGATATGTCCTATGCTCTAAATGTTATGAGCATATACCAGAATGATTCATAACATGATCGTTGGACGATAGTAAGGATATTCTTATGATCTTTTGGAAGAACTAAGAGTATATTATTTTGTAGAAGTGACAACTAGATGGTTAGTTTATTGTAAAAGTACTACATTGATACTAGTTTTGTCACAAAGTACAAATTAATATTATCTCAATCTAAACTAAGGGTGGCACAATATAATGGAAAGTAAGTTCCATAATGAATTTGGATGATTTCCAAAGTGAAGACATTGTGACAGATACTACAACAAAAGGCTAAGTATATGACTGCTATTATAGCAGCAAAGGTGGGCATTTGTGTCAAGTAGTTTGATATCAAACTAGGTGTAGTTCACAATGGGATATTACTATGAAGTGTAAGAGGTCCCAACCTTTAATAAGGTAGAGATCCCTGTGTTTACAATGCTAGTCCCTGGATCAATAGCTAGCATCCACAGTTAATATGTAATATCAAGAAACAAAGGTCATAATACAACTTTTAACCAGGAATAAAATAATTTATTACATTTACATAGCTCATTTGGCTATTTCATTACAATGCAGCAGAATATAACAATAGCATGGGGTCCTTCATCTTCAAAGTGCCACATGCAGTCATGTTGGTTGTAGACTTGTAATCCTAATGAATAAAATTCACTAACATCAAACAAACCTGCAACATAACAAGTTACAGCCACAAGGGTCAATACATTTGAATTGTATTGGCAAGTGATACTATGGTAGTATAGTGGAGTCTATCATCTATATGCATTTGGATAAGTGGAGCTTAGGCTTGCTTTACTCAAAATAGATTTTCCTTATCATTTGAAAAACACTAAGTTTTTGTTTGTCAAAAATCACCCAAGGCATCTCCCAATAGAAATTGGTGATCCTTCAACCCTTGTTCAACCACAAGTTTTTAACTTAGAAATTGGGATGAGGAGATTCTTGATAGCTTCGATGTCTTGATGCTCAAATTGTCCTTTACCAGGGACATGGCTAAGTAGTTACATTTTACACTCTGCAGAGGTGGTGCACTTTCCCCACAAGACATGGTTTCACCAAGACAAGATCTTTCAGAAGCCTTCCCTTAGACCAGAATGGACGCGTTCCAACCTATCATCCACTACCACCAACTGTCCATTTGGCTAAGTTATTGGAACCTATATGATCCAGGCAGAGCCCATAATGCCATGTGGCTGCACTTGAAGCTTCTCAACATTTGACATCTCAAATCTCTTTGTTCCTGGGTGGACATCCACAAGTGAGATACACAAGGTAAACCATAGAAATGGGCCTTGTGTAACCAGTCAACACAAACCATTCCTTCCATTCCACCCAGGTGATTCATTCACTTTGTTGTTTTATTAAACAAAAAACAAGTCCTTGACTTAGAAATATTCCATAGCATGAATATAATTCACCCTTGTTTTCTACTAGCTAAGCTAAGCATGATAGTAGTAGGAATCTTAACTTAGGAAATTTCTACTAAGGTTTCATCTACTAGGATTCCCCATGGCATAGTTTATACTTAGTAAAAATTCCATGCAAGTCCTACTTAGAAATATCACTAGTGCATGGTGAAAATAATGGGACAAAGTATGAAGCATCACTTGCCTTTTTGGTAGAGAATATAAGTTCACTCCTTGATCTTTCAATGTTCACACTCTTCAAATTCCACTACAATTCAATCAAGCAAGCAATATTTCAATCTACCATTCAAGCAACATCACATAAAATAATAGATACAAAACAATGCATGCAAGCATGCCAAACATTGTTTTATTTACAAAAGTGGTTTCTAATAGGTTATAAACATTCTAAAACACTTATTGGTCATTTTATAAAGTTGCAAAACTATTTTCAAAAGATTTTACCTATAAACCATTTTTAAACCAAATCAATATTTTATGTGGTTAGAATTGCCTTTAGCAAAGCAATAAATTTTATAGGGTTCACAAAATATGTTTTCAAAACACAAATCTTTGTGTTTAGGGTCAGAGAGTTTAAATGAAAACATTTCCCAAAGATTTTCCTCCAAAAAGTATTTTTAACATATAACAACATTTTTATTTGACTAGAAATGGTCTAAAACAAAGATTTATTATTTTGCTTCACAAAATATGTTTTTGAAACCAAAAATTGATTTGTATGGTCAGTAGGTTCAAAACAAACCATTTGCCAAAAATTTTATCACCAAAATAATTTTAGAAAGAATTTTATACTCAAAATATGCCTACACAAGTTTCTGCAAAAACAATCATTTTAACAGAAGCAATTTACTAAACAAAGTGCATGGTTGAAAAGTACTTGTCTTGCTGATTCCCTTGATATAAAGTTTAAAAAATTGGGACGTGTGGTTTGAAAGTTATGAATTTTACAAAATTGAACATCTAATAGAACATAATTTATGTTTTAAATCAACTCTGGGCCATGCGTCGCGTTCTGATAGGCTGGTACAACTTCGGTTGGATCAGCCTTTCTGGTGCGTTGGATCTAAACAGATCATGCAGCATAGAGACACTCGTACCTCTTTGTTTAAGTGGATCTATCGTATCCACTGGATCTAAATCGAACGGCTACTAACGCCTTGCCAAGAACTGGCGGCACGAAGACGGTGGCGCGCGGCAGCGGTGCTCTGCTAGCGGTGCTACGGCGGCTACAGGAAGCGAGGGAGAGGAAGTACATGCTCACCGGGTTCGCCGTGGAATGCTGGTGCTCAACGTGGTCGTAGGAGAGCAGGGGGTGCACGGGGGCGACGGTGATCGCTCGCCGGAGGAGCTTCTGGCGACGGGTGCTCTCGGATGTTGACGAAGGCGACGCTATGGTGCACCCCAGGGAAAGTGAAGGATGCAGTCATATGCGCAAGATCGCGGTGAGCACGCGTGTGTGAAAGAGAAGGAGAGGCGCGGTCAGAATTTACCTCGAATTCTAGTCGGAGAAATGGCAGACCACGACGACGCTCAGACGTGGATGAAGTCGAAGTTTTGGGGCGCGCGCGGCCAAGCGGGCGATACTGGGAGATGCAGTGAATGATGGGGAGCATGCTCGTTTGCTACAACGAGCAAGGGGTGGTGTAGACTAGACAGAATCGTTGCCGGAAGGTCGTCGGAGACAGTGGCTTGCCGCAAAGAATTAGCGCAGCCTGGGGGCAGAGAGGGAGGGGAGAGTGAGGGGAAATGGGGAGGAGAGGCAGACGTTTAATCGAGCGTGGTCGCGGCGAGATTTAAGCGAGGCATTGACGCGTATTGATGCGAGTTAAAACCAACAGAAATGGCCGGCGAGGTTGGCGCGGGTGAGGAATACGATGATGTGGCGTGGGGTCGAGACGTCAGCGAGAGAGAGAGAATGTAACATCCCAAAAAAATCATAGTTTCAAAACTCATTCATATCATCCTTGCATCATTCATCCATTTTGGGTTTTCTTAAAAATCATTTAGAAATAGAAATTGGTGCTATGATTTCATGTGGACAATTTATCCCAAATGACCATCACCCTTTGAAATTTGAAAGTTTAAATACTTGTTTGCTTGCCTCCATTGATGGAAAGATTAAGTGAAACTTTTAAATCCAAGTTTTCAAATTTAGAAATGGATTCAAAGTCCTTTTTCAAATATTTGCAAACTAGAGCAAATCTCTGTTTACTTTGAAACCCAAGCTTGACCAAGCTTTGCCAAGTAACCACTTAGTTAAAAATGACTGTTTATGAAACCACAAAACCCTACAAAATTCCCAAAACAGTTTAGATTCAAAAGGATTTGAATTCATATCAAAAATCATTCCAGGAAATAGAAATAGAAAAAGAAAAGACTTAAACAAAAGGAAAAGGCCGCGCGGCCAGAATCTGGCCCAGCAGCCAATCAAGCCCAGCAAGCCCACCCGGGGATCTTCTTTTCTTCTCACACGCGCGAGCACCATAAACAGAGCGACAACACGACCCCACAATCACTTTGCGTTTACCGACAAGCGGACCGGACCACGTCGCCTCGTCTTCCCAAGTGCGCTGCGACCACGTCGCTGGCAGTGATGATGGCCGGTAATGGCGCGGAGTAAAGGGGCAATAATCCTCGAGCGTTTCTTGTCGATTCCCCGGCTATAAGACCCTCTCTGCCCCGCGATCTTTTTCCCCCAAACACCTCGCTCACTCCGCCCCCAGGCTGCCCTCAATCCTCCGCGAATCGCCGCTGACAGAGCCCTCTCCGACGAGCGATTCAGGTGAGCCTCGTGTTCCCCTCTGCCTATCGTTCTTGCTGCCAGACTCAGTGCATCTTTGCGCATCTCCTGACCTCACTAGTCCGTCTTGTACTGCCCCAGGTCGCCAGTTCCACTCGACACCGCGAGTACTGACGGCGACATCAACTCCGACGAGTTTTTCCGGTAGGTACAGACCGCCCCTCGCCTCCCCGTTCATGCACACAACTTTCCCTTGACCCTGTGAACCTTATTGTGTCGTTCTTTTGCCTTGAGGTGGTTCACAGCGACCACGACAACCACGGCCTTTTGACGCCGCCACGAACTCCGGTGAGCAATCACAGCCGTGCCCGAGCGCCCCCTGACCAACCACGAGTACGTCGAGCCTCGCCAAGATCTTCTGAGCACGGTGAGCTACTCCTCGTTTTCCCTTACCCCTGAGCGCCGCCTCCGTCGACGATAGCCTGGCCACGGTAGCCGCCGCTCCGCCGCCAGATCTTAGTCAGTACAATAGCAGCCGTCGGATCTTTATCGTAGCGCTAGGATAGAATCACTTACTCTGAAGCGGTACGCGATCTGAGCCGCCAGGTTTCATTTTAATCCTATGGCTGTGGATCTCGATCCGATGCGAAGCGGTACGGGCGAATGAAAACACGACGCGTGGCAAGGTTTAAACTAAAAACTGAATTTAAAACCTGATTTAGATTCAAACTTCAAATACTCATAACTTTCAAATGCCACGTTAGATTTTTACAAACTTTATACCGTTGGATTCAGTGAAACAAGGCCTTTTTGAATATCCAATTGGTTTAGCATATAGTAACAGTTAAAATGATTTTATTTGTGGAACAAGTTTAGGGCTATTTTGATTATAGATTTATGTTATAAATTGTTTTGTGGCCAAATAAGTTTATTGGGCAAACTTGTGACATGTTAAGTTTCTGTAGTCATGAACATACTTGGTAGAACTTTCAAAATTCAACACTTGGTAAATTCTTGCATGCATGCATTCATATTATTTTTGATTGTATTTAAATTGTGTGTAATTGTATGTTCCATTTATTGTGTAGATTTTGCTAGTGATTGTGATTGTGAAGAGTGCTACTCTCCACACTACCAAGGCAAGTGATATTTTCATGAATATTCCTGTCCTAAGTTTTATGCTAACATTAGTTATTTTTGCTAAAGTATTGCATGATATTTTGCTTAGTGCTAAGTTGGGAAATCCTAAGTAGAGTGAAATAGTAGAATTGCTAGGGAGTTTTTCCTACGTTTAGTTACCATATTTTGCCTAGCCTAGCTTATAGCAAACAAGGGTGGTGAACATCTATATACTATATGATAAAAATATTCTAAGTCAAGAGACTTATATTTTCTTAATAAAACAACTAAGACAAATGAACCTCCTGGGTGGAATGGGAAGATTGGGTTATGTTGAGTGGTTACACAAGGCCATGGACTTGGGTTGTGTATCTCACTTGTGGAATGCCACCCAGGCACAAAGGGATTTGGAGGCCAAGTGTGGAGAAAGCTTATAGTGCAACCACTTGGCAAAATGGGCTCTGCCATGATCATATAGGTTGCTAGAACTTAGTCATTTGGACAGTGGGTGGTAGATGGGATGATAGGTTGGAACGCGTCCATTTGACTAAGGAAAGGATTCTGAAGGGTCCTGTCTTGGGAAACCAAGTCTAGTGGGGAAAGTGCACCACCTCTGCAGAGTGTAAAACCTAAGTACTTAGCCTTGTCCAAGGAAATGGACACTTTTGAGCATCAAGACATGGAAGCCACAAGAATCTCATCACTCCAACTTCTAAGGGTGAACAAGGGTGAAGGACCTTAATGTCTATTGGTGGTTTCCTTGGGAATGTTTTTGACAAAGAAAAACTTAGTGATTTCAACTAATAGGAAAAACTTATTTATAAGCAAAGCAAGCCAAGTTACACTTAGCCAGAATGCATATAGTATTGTAGTCCACTTAAAATATACTAAGGTATCACTTTCCAATACTATTCCAAAGTATTGACCCTCTGTGGCTGTAACTTGTGATGTTGCAGGTTACTCCGATGATGATTAGGAGTCATGAGTCTACACTCAACATGCTTGCCTGTGGCACATGAAGATGAAGACTTGTGTTTATTTACTTATTCCTAAAAACTCTTGTATTAGGCCTATGGCCCTGAGTTGTAAAAGACTATGTTTTTATCGCTGGAATGAATGTAATAAACGACCTTTGTATCTGTGTACTTCATCTTAAACTGTGGATGCTAGCATTGATCCAGGGACTAGCATTGCAATCACAGGGATCCAATCCTTTATATAGGAGGGGTCTAACAGAGAAGGAGTGGGGTCTGCTAGTCAGTGAGGGGGCGCGTCAAATTCTTGGTGCGAATCATTTTTCTCACGGGAAAGGGTAAATGGGCTAACTGGGCCAGACTGGGTCTGCTGGGCTGGTTTGGTTTTGCTCAATTTTTTTTCTGTTCTATTCCTTTTTCCTTTTCCAATTCTAATATTCTGTTCAATTTTGTTTAATTATTTCAAGCACCTATTTGAATTCAAACTTCAATCAAACTTTGTGTATATTCTTATACTGATTAATATTACATTCTGAAGTCAAATTTAGAATAATAAATTTATTCTTTTTAGGGTCTTTTAATTATTTAAAATAAAGCCCTTGCTTTAAATTCAATTAATATCAAATATATTTTTAGTCCTTATTTGATTTCAATTTTTACAAAACCCTTTTCAGTAAGTTTTATTCATTTATTAGGGTGTCAAATAATTCACTTTGAATTATTTGGAATATTTTTAATATGATTTATTAATCATTTAAATTGGATATTTGCCTTTATTCCAATAAAATTAAATATGGGTTTAATTCCATAAAACTTTATTTTAGATGATTCTTTTATTTCATTTGAGTTAATTCAATAACTTTTAACCACTTGGGTAATTTCCAAATACTATTTTCTCATGATTTAAATAATCATTCTTGTTAGAGATTTTATCTTTTATCAAAATAGAAATAGAATTTGGTTAATGCCATTTTATTTTATTTAAAAATTCTTTATCCATTATTTTATTTGGATTTGGATTATATTTATTCCATTTGCTTATGGATTATGCCAATATTTAATTTGGTCTTTAAATATTCCTCATTTAATATTTCTTTCTTTATCTTATAAAATCCATATCTTTTTATTTATAGGTCCAAACTTGGTGATTCCAATTTGTAAAATCTTATTTAATATTTGTTTATCCTTTTAAATATCTTTAGGATTATTTGCTCACCATCTGGTATGGATTTCTAGATAGGTGCTTTATTAGATTTGGAAATTTAATTTCCTTATCTTATTAAATTCATAAGATTTTATCTTTGGTACTAAATTGAATGAAATCATTTTCTATGGTTTTTTAATATTTCTATCTGTCACTCTTGATCATTGTAAATGTTTGTTGACAAAATTTTATATGGATCAAAACCATGGTCTTAGAGATATCTTGGAAATGATTTTATTCCATTAAGGTTTTAGGGTTTTGGTTTATTTTCCAAATGTTGAAATTTCCAGATGCATTTATGAAGAATGCATTTCACTTGATTTGGATTTAGTTGGATTCAAACATTAACCAAAGTTTGTTCAAGGTGTGATTTTAAGTTTCCATTTAGAAACAAAAGTTTCTTTTCGCCCTAATTTTCAACATTTATTTATTTTGTTTATTTATTATTCACATTACAAGATTTGGAAAATCTTGGGATGTGACAGGCTACCACCCTTAAAATAAATCTCGTCCCGAGATTTGGGAAAGATAGGGGTTAAAAATTGGTTCAAAACAACCAGGGTACTACCACCCTTAAAATTTTTCCAACTAGATCACTTCTTGGCTTGTTTGGGATCTTGTTGAAACCTCTCTGGGCAAACATCTGCATAGTGTCCTTTGTTTCCACACTTGAAACATGTGAGAAGGCTGAGATCCTTCATAGGCTTTATCTTGTGCTTCATCTTTTCTGGACAATTGCTTGCATAATGTCCTTGGTTACCACAATTGTAACATGTGACAATATTGAGTTCTTCTCGTATCTTCTGTGAACAAGTTGACACATAATGGCCTAGCTCTTTGCAGTTGTTGCACCACACTTGGTTAATTTCCTTATACTTCTTCTTCTTCTCTGGACATTCATAGGCATAGTGTCCCATCTCTTTGCAATGGCAACATTGCACTTGGCTTTTATCTTTCTTCTTCTTGGGTTTCTCCAAAGCTAGGAGTGCTTCTAGTTCATGCTCTTCATATCTTATCTCAAAGGTAGGAAAGTTTCCTGGTCTCCTTGATCTTTTCCTTGGATAATACACATGTCTTGGTCCATCAAATTGAGTCATATTGCATGGAGGTGCAAGCTGAGATTTTCCTTTGTCTTCATCCTTCTTGGTAGAAGTTGTTCCCTCATGGTAGTTTGCAATCAGTTGTTGCACTCCACCTTGTTTCCTTTGTTAAACTATGGAATAGATGGGGCATTGGATAGGGACATGATTATTTCCTTCACATAGGAAGCAGGTAGCTTGAGATGTGGGGCATTGATTAGTTGGATGTTTCTCTTCACAATTGGGGATCTTCATGCTCTTTGGAAGTGTGATCCTTGTCTCCACAAATATTACAAGCTTGGGTTCCTTCTAGAATATCATCCTTGACATCCTTGTTGTCACAAACTCCTTGGAAAGAGTTGTCTCCCATGTTGATCATTTGATTTGTCACCTTATGCAACAATTGGGTTTGGGTTTCCAAAAACCTTTGCATAGTTGGATCTAACTCACTGGTGTTGGCTAAAAAGTGAGCTGTCACTTGGTTCAACTAGGTTTGGGTTACTATGAGTTCTCTCATGTTGGCCTCTTGGTTGTTGTTGTTGTCACCATCCTTGATGTTGGAGTTTCTTGGAGTAGTCATATGTTTGGGTTGGATTGGGATTAGAATGGGCAAAAGATTTCTAAGGAATTAATTCTAATCACACACATCATAATTTACACAAGAAATGCACAAGCAATCACAAACAAACATTCCACTCAAACAACAAGTTTCAAGCACATTTTTAAGCAACAAAGTATTTTTGCTACACCACATAAGTTGGTGGGTTTAATTTAAACTAAATATGGTGGTCCAACTATATGGTTTACTTGAGATCATTCCATCCTTCTTGGTGGCTTGTTCATGAACAAGATCCTTGTATCCTTGGAGAATTTCTTGAATCTTGGTCACAAAACTTCAAAGGTTATGATGATTCCTTCTAAGTTGTGTTTCCTTAGTCTTCAATTCTTGAGTAACATTTCTTGTCTCACTTGTAGTCCTTAGTGATATCCAAGTTGAAGTCCTTGGTGAAAATAAAGTTGAAGTCTTTGATGATGTTTGATGTTGAAGTCATTTGAGTTGATGAAGTCCTTTGCACATGGTGAAGTCTTTGGCCATGGGGTAGGCTTTGTCCATCAAGTTTGAAATAGAAGAGATGTAGAATCAAAACCAAAAGGTGGAGGGAAGAGTTTACAAGATTGTTTGTAAATAAGTTTTGGAACAAATACAACTCCTATTTTTCTAAGGGGTTTTGTCCAATCCTAGGGTTACAATCCTACAGGCAACACAATGCTCTGATACCATCTGTAAGAGGTCCCAACCTTTAATAAGGTAGAGATCCCTGTGTTTACAATGCTAGTCCCTGGATCAATAGCTAGCATCCACAGTTAATATGTAATATCAAGAAACAAAGGTCATAATACAACTTTGTAACCAGGAGTAAAATAATTTATTACATCTTACATAGATCATTTGGCTATTTCATTACAATGCAACAAAATATAACAATGGCATGGGATCCTTCATCTTCAAAGTGCCAGAGGCAGTCATGTTGGTTGTAGACTTGTAATCCTAATCAATAAACTTCACTAACATCAAACAAACCTGCAACATAACAAGTTACAGCCGCAAGGGTCAATACATTTGAATTGTATTGGCAAGTGATACTATGGTAGTATAGTGGATTCTATCATCTATATGAATTTGGCTAAGTGGAGCTTAGGCTTGCTTTGCTCAAAATAGATTTTCCTTATCATTTGAAAAACACTAAGTTTTTGTTTGTCAAAAATCACCCAAGGCATCTCCCAATAGAAATTGGTGATCCTTCAACCCTTGTTCAACCACAAGTTTTTAACTTAGAAATTGGGATGAGGAGATTCTTGATAGCTTCCATGTCTTGATGCTCAAATTTTCATTTACTAGGGACATGGCTAAGTAGTTAGATTTTACACTCTACAGAGGTGGTGCACTTTCCCCACAAGACTTGGTTTCACCAAGAAAAGATCTTTCAGAAGCCTTCCCTTAGACCAGAATGGACGCGTTCCAACCTATCATCCCCTACCACCAACTGTCCATTTGGCTAAGTTATTGCAACCTTTATGATCCAGGCAGATCCCATAATGCCATGTGGCTGCACTTGAAGCTTCTCAACATTTGACATCTCAAATCTCTTTGTTCCTGGGTGGCCATTGTCAACACCCGGATTTTTCAATCCTAGATGCATGTTATGCCATACATCGCAATCCCAGGATTACCATTTTTGCGAGACATAACAGAATTGGATACCATAGTACATCATCCATTACAAACGATACATAAGTTCTTACACAAATAGGGATCTCATGATCCAGTTCTTAATAGAACATCAAGCAGCGGAATATGTAACAATAACGGTAGCGTAGGCAAAGCTCCATCTTTGGGGTCACAGGCAATGCTGACGATGGGAGATGATCCTAGTTGTCGTAACCTTCCTGGGTTCCATCTTCCAGGTACTCCTCTTCATAGTCTGGCCATGGGAATAGCCAGGGACAAAGCCATGAGTACTCTTTAAGTACTAGCAAACTAATACTAATAGGTAAAGGGGTTTTTTGGATAATAGGACACTAGGCTCTAGGGTTGTTTTGCAAAAGCCAGATTTATCTCTACTAAGCTCCAAAGCTAGTCACAATTTTATAAATCCTAAGCGGGAACTTGTATTCCATATCACAACTCTGTTGTGGTCAAGTCAAAGTCTCAATTCATCTCACAGGTCATTTTGAAAAGTCTGACGGGGGAACAGTATGGCCACTCCAACTGTCCATAATCATGACGCGGCTATTCGAATAGTTTGACACTCTGCAGAGATTGTACACTTTCACCACAACATTCGATACATCCGTCAGGAACAAATCCTGAATTCACCATACTCAGTATGCGGATAATCAATCCTAACCTTTCGATTACACGCCCTAGTATAAGCACCTCTCCTGTGAGTTTGGCCTCCCAACCATGACCAATTGTCATCTTGGGTACTGCACAGGTGGACAATCTTCACAAGGTAGCCTCAGCTCAAACCTTGTCCGTGAGGGAACTAATACTAAGGAATATAAGTTTCCAGTCAAGCCCTACCCAATATTCGGGTATTGTGGTTGTACGATAAAATTGGAATGGTATCGCATCCAGACAACCATCAGTTTTATAAAGGGCTAAGGCTCATGCCTCAAAATTTTTATCACGAAAATTCTCAAGTGTTTGGAAACACATGTCCAAAACATTTCAATAGAATGATCCATCATTCCAAGGTTTTCATAACCATTTTTCCACCAAGTATTCCCATCTAAAGTTGATGAAGTTTTATGCTTAGCACTAGCATCTACAGGTGGGGGTAGTAATGATGAGGGGTGGTAACTAGTGGAGTTTCAACTAAGTACAACCTTATGTCTCAGGCTGATGTCAAGGTTTCTGACTTAGGCCAAATTTTATGCTCTTTATGCAACCTTCAGCATCTTTCCAATATCTA
The DNA here is from genome assembly GCA_030063025.1 of Avena longiglumis. NCBI lineage: Eukaryota > Viridiplantae > Streptophyta > Magnoliopsida > Poales > Poaceae > Avena > Avena longiglumis. The sequence goes on from CP125974.1 coordinate 464,014,644, forward strand.
CCAGTCACTTAAGTAAACTCTAAGTAAGCTTTGATAAAGAAATAAAGTAAGAAGCTTGCACATAAAACTAGGGTTGGTTTATCAAATGGGTATGATCACATATGCTTAAGGCATAGTAACAGGTAGGGGTTTGTTGCATCAGTAGGGTATCCTACAAGTGTTAGCTTGCATCAATGTCAATATAAGCTTGCCTTGTGCAGATCAGTGGTTGAAGTTCTCCTTGGCTTCTTCTTCGTAGTATCCTCCTTCCTCCTCGTATCCTTGGTCGATACTAGCGTCTATGAATAAATACGAGGTACACAATCACCAAACAATACTTAACTACTTGCAATCATCACACACAAGGGTCCTATGGATGATCTAGCATCATCCCTAACATTACAAGGTTAAGGCTTGGTTTAAATCTTTTTATTTTTAGAAAAGTAATTTCTACTCATTGAAAAACTACTTAAGATTTAATATTCTCCAAACCCAACATGGGATCATGTTGACACATGTCATCACCACATATTGTAGTTCATGGGAATGTGATTTAAAGTGGTGTCACAATTTAATAAGGTTTTACCCTTTTATTTTAATTAATTAAAGTGGCTAGAAATGCTTATGTAGCATTCTTTTATTACTTGAACATTATTTCTGCAAGTAAACCTATATATTTTTATATATTCTGAAAGGTATGGTTAAATGTGATTTTTGAGAGTTGGAATCAACTCAAAAGCTATTATGGTTTAAATTTGAAAAATGTTTGAATGCAGAAAAGCTTCTGCCTTGTTATTTTTACCATGGGTGATCTATAGATCCAAATGACTTGAATCTAACGGGCTTGGATTCAACATTCACAGACCTTTCCAACAAAATTGGTTTCATTCAATTTGGAGCACTGAATAGATCTGGGTTGATTTTTGAAGTTGGGTACAGAAGTGTGTTTGAATTGAAATAGAAAAAGTTTAATTTGAATAACTGGGCTGCGCGGGAAAAATTACTGGGCCGGCCTGCTAAGCGCAGTGCTCCCGCGGGCTGCTTAAGTGGGTGTCCCCACTCGTCAGTGACACGGGCTGGGCGAAGCGGTATGGGGTGACGTGGATCGTTCGATCTAGTTCTAATCTAACGACTGAGAGTCATCGTCGACGCGAGACAATTCCGGCAAGAACGAAATCTAGCGCGGCCAGTGGGGGTTGCTGGGGGATCACCGGGGTACTGGCGAGGGTCGGCAAGGCGGGAGAACGACGAAGTCGACGACGGCGAACTCAGGGGTGGTCGCGGCAGCTCCTGGGGCGGCTCCAATCGCCGGCTCCCTTCTTCTCTGGCAGCGGCAGACTCCAGTGAAATTCCGGCGAGGTGGTGCTCGCCTTGCTCTGAGAATGGTGTGGCACGATCAGTGAGGAGAGGGGAGTGAGATGGTGTGAAGAAATCGTGCGGGGGTGGCCTCTATTTATAGTCGAGCGAGGGGACCGTTAGGCGCCGGTGAGCTCGTCGAGGCGAGGTTACAGCGGCTAAAGGCATGGGCAAGGGTAGGGGGCGGTGCGGTGTCTCTGGCGATGCTCAACGACATGGTCTCGAGGAATGGGGCGGTGTGGTTTTTGGTCTGAACAGGCGGTGCTGCTTGGCGGCGGCGTCTTCGGCGCGGGCGGTGGCTGTCTGGCACAGGCGGCAAATGGGGATGTCTGGCGGTCTCTGGGGTGGGGATTGTGTATGCACGCGGTGAGGCGGCCGCGATGCATGGGTGATGGTCGAGGGTGGCGCTCTGGCGCATGCTCGGCATGGTCTGGGCGTGGCTTGTGCGCGTGGTCCAGGGCTTGGCAACGCTCGCGGCTGGGACAGTGAGTGGCGGTGGACGGTGGGCTGCCTCCCAGACATGCTGGCTAGGCTTGCTGCTGCTCCTAGCTTGCTGTCGACTATGGGGTGGCAAGAGGGTGCTCGGCTATTCACCATTGATGACAATGGCAAGCTCACAGTGGTTCTAGTGCCTGACTAATCTTCCTAGATGATCTACTGAGTTGTGTGTGAGATAAATGGGGAACCAGTTAGGCAAGAATCACTGCTCACAATATTGTTTGATGTTTGTTTGATTTGTGTCTGCAACCTGTTTGATGAAATGGCCGCATGAAATCAAGTTTTGAATTTTGAAATGATTTTTGGTGGGTTTGCTAGATTGGTGCTGGTGAGTCTGCAGATGCTTGGGTTTTGAAAATTGAGCTTGTTTGAGTAGTTTTTGAAAAAGTGGGATCTTCCCATATGAAGAAGATTCAATTTTGAATTGTCATTTAAACTATGCATTTGAAAGTTTCTGGATGATCACAAAGTGGGCCTTGATACCTTGTTATGAGTACATTCAAGGGGTGCAAAGATCCAGAAAAGTTTCTGTTAGGTTTTGAAAGTTTGAGACAGCCAAAGTAGGCATGGGAGTTAAATTGGTCAAAATGACCATTCACTTCATATATTTGTTTTGATTTACTTGTCTTTAGGAAAAGTGTGGGAAATGTTTTAGATGATGTTCATTTCACCTAAGAAACATTTTACAAGCAATGGATCACACAAACAAGGTGGTTTTTAAAGAAATTAAAAATCCATGCATACACATATGCATGCATTCATGATTTCATTTAGAAAAGTTTTTGTTAACCCTAATTTTGATGATTAGTGTTTGATGATCCAAGCTTAGTATTTTTGGGATGTTACAAACCTTCCCCCCTTAAACAAAATCTCGTCCTGAGATTTGAAAAAGGACGAAAAGATTACCTAGGATTTGAAGAGATCGGGAAACTCCATCCTGATGTGATCTTTGCGCTCCCAGGTAGCTTCCTCTTCTGTGTGGTTGCTCCACTGAATCTTGAGAAACTTGATGCTACGGGTTCGGGTAGTTCGAAAAGCTTCTTCCAAAATGCGGATGGGTACTTCGGGATAGGTCAGGTCATTGTTGATTTCTATGGTCCGGTGGTCGATATTCTTGAACACTTCGGTCTTCTCGGGGACTTCGAGACACTTGCGAAGTAACGAGATATGGAACACATTGTGCACAGCTGACATCTCTTCAGGTAGTTCCAATTGATACGATACTTCTCCTCGACGGTTCAGAATTTTGAAAGGTCCGATATATCTGGGGCTAACTTTCCTTTGAGTTGGAAACTGCATTCCCTTCAATGGCGACACTTTCGGATAAACAAAATCTCCTATGTTGAAGGCGAGATCTCGGCGTCTCTTGTCGGCGTAACTCTTACAGCCGGGATTAGGCGGTCTTGAGGTGCTCACGAATCTTGTGAACCTTCTCTTACGCTTCTCGGAGGATGTCGGGTCCGAAAATCGACTCTCTCCTACTTCCGAGCCAGTTCAAAGGGTGCGACACTTTCTTCCGTACATGAATTCAAATGGGGCCATTTGCAAACTGGCTTGGTAACTATTGTTGTAGGAAAATTCTGCAAGCGATGACAGTCTTCCCACTTGGATCCATATTCTAGCACACATGCTCTAAGCATATCTTGAGTATTTGATTTACTCGCTCCATTTGTCCATCGATTACGAGGGTGATACTGGCATCTGAAATCTAGGCGGGTTCCTAAACCTTCTTGGCTTTCTTCCGAATCTCGAGGTAAAGAGTTCCTCGATCCGATACTATGTTCTTGGGGACTCCTGCAACCGACGATTCTAGCGATGTATAACTCCGCTAGCTTCGAACTCTGATAGGTGGTTTTGACGGGCAAGAAATGGGCGACTTTGGACAATCTGTCCACTATGACCCAAATAGAGTCATTTCCCCTACTAGAAGTAGGTAGTCCAGTGATAAAGTCCATTCCTACAGAATCCCATTTCCATTCCGGAATTTGCAAAGGTTGCAACAATCCAGCAGGTCTTTGATGTCCTGCCTTGACTCGCTGACATATATCACACTTGGCGATATAGCTTCCGATTTCTCTCTTCATCTTATGCCACCAAAATTGCTCTTTCAAATCTTGATACATCTTAGTCCCTCTGGGATGGATAGAATAAAGAGTATCATGAGCCTCCTTCAAGATAACTTCTTTCAACTCCGAATCTGCTGGTACACAAAGGCGTCCTTTGTACCACAGAACTCCTCCTTCGTCCTCGGTGAATCCGGGTACTTTGCTCATACCGATACGACGCTTGATTCCGTCGATACTGGCATTTCCCTTCTACGCCTCTTTAATCTGACTGATCAAAGTGGGCTCAAGTTCTATGCTAGCCAAAAATCCTTCACTTACTAATTCCATTCGAAAATCTTCCATCTCCTTGTGCAAACTTGGTTGCTCCTTCAAAATCATGGAGTTCAAGCGGCACGGCAATCTGCTAAGGGCATCGGCTACCACGTTGGCTTTACCAGGGTGATAGTGAATGTCCAGGTCGTAATCTTTGATTAGCTCAATCCATCTTCTCTGCCCCATATTCAACTCCTTCTGAGTGAATATATACTTTAGGCTCCTGTGATCCGAATAAATCTCACAACGGTTTCCCATTAGGTAATGTCTCCATGTCATCAGGGCTAGGACTACTGCTGCGAGTTCGAGGTCATGGGTTGGATAGTTTTGCTCGTGTTGCTTCAATTGTCGAGATAGATAAGATATAACTTTGCCTTCTTGCATTAGCACACATCCGAGACTAATCTTGGATGCATCACAATACACATCGAAGGGCTTCGTGATATCCGACATGATCAAGATTGGGGTTGATATCAATCTCCTCTTGAGTTCTTGAAAACTCTCTTCACATTTGTCGGTCCATTCAAACTTCTTGTCCTTCTTCAGCAATTGGGTCATGGGTCTGGCGATATTCGAGAATCCTTCTACGAATTTGCGGTAATATCCCGCCAATCCGAGAAATGCACGAACTTGGGTTTGAGTGGTTGGGGCTTGCCAATCTTCTACATCTTTCACTTTGGGAGGGTCAACGGCAATTCCTCCGCTGATACAATGTGACCGAGGAATCCTACCTCCTGTAACCAGAATTCACATTTGCTAAACTTTGCATACAGCTGATGCTCTCTAAGGGTTCCAAGAATGGTCCTTAGGTGTATCTCATGTTCTTCTTCTGATTTGGAATAAATTAGAATGTCATCGATGAAAACAACGACAAACTTATCCAGGAAGTCCATAAAAATCTTCTTCATGAGGTTCATGAAATAAGTGGGGGCATTGGTTAATCCAAAAGACATGACTGTATACTCGTACAATCCATATCTGGTGGTAAAGGCAGTCTTTGGAATATCCTCTGCACGAATTTTGAGTTGATGATAGCCAGTTCTAAGATCAATCTTAGAAAACACCTGGGCACGGTCAACTGATCAAACAAATCTTCTATCTTGGGCAAGGGGTACTTGTTCTTGATGGTGACATCATTCAACTTCCGATAATCCGTACACAAACGGTTACCTCCATCTTTCTTGTCCACAAATAAGACAGGTGATCTCCATGGTGACGCACTTGGTTGAATCAATCCAATTTCTAGCATGGAATCCAGTTGCTTCTTCAGTTCTGCTAGTTCCGACGGGTTCATACTATAGGGTCTCTGGGCTATGGGTCCTGTTCCGGGGATTAGTTCGATGATAAACTCGATATCCCGATCTGGGGGCATACCGGGCAAAACATCGGGAAATACATCGGGGTATTCACAGACCATCCGGACTTGGTCAATGGTAGGTTGGGCTAGTCTCTTGTTACACTTGAATTGGCGAGGTAAGGTTTCAGATATATGCTCGACTGATATTCGGTGTCTTGGTCATGGTGATGGCTTTCTTAGCACAGTCAATCAATCCCTTATGTTTGGACATCCAATCCATTCCTAGTACTACTTCCAAACCTTTAGTTCCGAGTACTATTAGATTAGCATAAAAATCTATGCCATGGATTCGGATAGGGACGGATTTGCAAATTTTCCTAGCCTTGGTGGTTGATCCGGGAATTTGCACAATCATAACATGCTTCAGTTTGGTTGGTTGAATTTTACTAGTGCGCAAATTCTTGTGACAAATGAATGCGATGCACCAGAGTCAAACAACACTCTTGCAAGTACTGAATTAACGAAAACATACCCGGACGACGTCTGGCGCTACGAGCTTCTTCAAGATGCATGAAAAAAAAGGCCATTGCGGTTGAGTGAATTCCACAGGGCAAATCTTCTCCTGGCTGGACACGACGCTTTGAGTCAGGCGTTGGCGTTAGAAGTAGCGTTCTTCTTGTTGGGGCATTCGTTGGAATAGTGGCCTTTATTTCCACAGTCATAACAGGTCACTTGTGACTTGTCCTTGGCTGCGACAGGCACAACATTGCTTCCAGTCCTCGGGGCAGTGTTGGTGTTGGCGGTAGCATTGTTGGTGTTGAACTTGGGTTGGGCACGGGTGAAATTGCTAGAGTTGCCGGGGTTGTTGTGATTTCCTCCGGGTCTAGGGTTTCCACGGTTGGGGTAGGTCGGACGGGTCATAGGGGGTCTGTTGGTTCTTGGGGCAAATCCTGGAGATGGGTTGGGGCGATACTTTGGGGTCTGATGGGTTCCGGGTTGATGCATCATGCGACGCTTGCGGTTCTCATTGGCTTGGTTGATCTTTCCTTCCATCTGGATAGCAGAGTCGACAAGGGCTTCAATATCAGCAAAGGGGATATTGACTAACACCGTCTGCATCTTGTCATGCATACCATTCAGGAATCTTTCTTTCTTCTTGGCTTCGGTGTCTATCTCGTCCGGGGCATACCTAGCTAATGACAAAAATTTGTCACGGTATTCCACTACAGTCATCCTTCCTTGCTTTAGCTCTCTGAACTCGTCTCTCATTCTCTTGATCAAACCTGGTGGCACATGGGTTCTGCTAAACTTGACCTTGAATTCCTCCCAGGTCATCATCTGGCCTCCGGTCATTGCACGAAAACTGTTCCACCATGCCCTGGCATCTCCGGCTAGATAATGGGTGGAAAACAGGACTTTCTCGTTGGCTTCCACTCCGGCGACTTCTAGGTTGTTTTCCATGGTTTGCAGCCAATCATCGGCATCTAGGGGTTCTTCTGACTTTGTGAAAACGGGTGGGTTAGTATTCTGGAAATTCTTGAGCTTAGATCCATGGTTGTCCTGATTTCCGTGGCCTTGGTTGTTGTGGGCTAGCTGGGCTATCTGTTGGAGAGTGGCTAGGTTGGCTTGACGTTCCGCTCTTTCAGCTTCGCGGTCAGAAGTCAACATTAGCAGGATCTGCAACATCGGGTCCGGGGCTGAACCACTTCCTCCACGTGGCATCTGAAGATTGATATAGATCATGAGAAAAGAGGGAAATTTCTAAGGTTTTGGTTCTTTGAAAGGTTTTAAATGTTTGACTCAGATTTTTCTAGCAACTTGATTTTTCATTCATTCACTGATAGCACACAGTACAACACACACCACAACAAAGAAAAATAGATGGTTTTAAGAACCATCCTGGAAACTACGATACAGTGGGACCGACTACTACTCACTACGCTAGTGCTCAGTGCTACTACTCCTCGGAGCCTGTTGCTTCATCATCTTCATCATCATCGATGAAGGCGAAATCATCCTCATCGGTGAAGAAGTCCATGGCCTGATCCTCCAGAAAATCATCGTCATCGCTGAGATAAGAGTAAGGGTCTCCACGAAGATCCTCTCCGGCATTCTCCCTTTCCTCCAACTGCATGTCTCTCTCGTGGATGGTCTCCTCCAGAGATGAGATGCAGTGGCGAAGACGGGCAATAATGCGCTCCTTTTTGTCGAGCTGACGGCGACGAGACTTGCGATCCTTTGCTAGCATGTCTATGGTCTGATCCTTCGTCTTGATGATGGCAGACTTGTGGTTGCAATAGTCACGGCAGTTGTCCAAATCTTGTTGATGATCATACATCATGAAGCTAAGGTGGTCCAATTGAGTCTTCAGCTCGGGGTGGTATGGGGCTTCCAGTGGTTGTCCATTTGCATCACGCCTTGGGCAAAACTCAAAGCGAGTACCCTTGATCTGATTGATGCTCTGCCCACACAGACGGGAAAGAGCTTCCTGCATTGCTCTGGCAAGTCCATCAAGCCAGTTGTTTTCCCTCAAGGTAAACTGAATTTCCTCCGCAGTGGGAAGTTCAATCTTTCCTCGAAGACTTGAAACAATTAGCCACTGCAGATCTTCTCCTCCTTGATCATTGAGCTGAGCTCCAAAGAACTTGGGGTGCGGACGCTCCAGAAGTTCCAAAAGCTGATCCAGATCCCTCTCAAAGATAAGGTCTCCCCCATTCCCAAGTTGGTAAAACTTGTTGTACTTCACGTCCATCTATAAAAATAGAGGATGAGTAGATTAGCAGAGTAATCAAGTGTGTCAAAATTTTATGTATTTTGCAAGAGTTTTTGAGGAACATGGATTTTTATGAAAGAATCAAAGAGATAAGAATGAGAATAAGTTTTTGTAAATATTTGTTTTCTTTGGTTTTGAAACTAAGTTTTTGATTAAAACGTCCAGTCTAACTAGGGTAGATACAAGCCTGGATGAGCGGTAGTGGTTGAAATAGTACGGTGGGGCCCCAAAAGCCACTCACGGGTAGACCTTTCGGCCGTCCCAACCACTACCATCTCAACGGGACCTGTACGGGCGGCGTAATCGGCAGGCGAAGGGATCAAATACATACACAAATGAGTATGTATGCAAGCCACCATACAAGAGTACATCAGAGCCATACCATCTAGAAAGAAAGAAAATATAGCAACGCCATACGGCAAGATTCAAATGACCTAGATAGAGCTAATATTTTAGGATACTTCCTCATACAACACACATCAGAGTATCATGCGGAAGCGGCAAACAAGTCCGAGTACGGATAAGAAGCAAATCGGCATAAGATGCCATAGAAATAAGCAGATCCCAACCACACATCTCACGGATCCCCGTTCCCGGAATCTCTACACCACACGATCGTTGCCCACATCGCCTTCTTCCACCCGATGTCAAATCACGTGAGGGTACATTCATCTGAACCAATAATTTATCGTGTGAGACCCTAAGGGTACTCATCAAGTCTTAATGCCTCTAAAGGGACACAACCAGGGTGACGCAATTGCAGCGGCGAAAGATAAACCCTAGAAGTACTACAGATAACGCTAACCATCGCCTAACCAATGATAGCGGATGTCCGTGATAAGAACAAGTTATAATGGCAATCTCATCGATCCATCCTCCTCCTCGCTACCAACGAGGGCGGATAACAAACCCCCATTCGTTGGCAATTTTATTAACCATTCCATGAGTGTTGCACTATTTACTAGTCAAATTACTTAGTCGATTAAAGGGGTACTTTAGTTATGCTTGTCTATGATCGAGCGTGCTCCAAGTCGTCCATAACCATGACACGGCTTTCGGAAAGTTTTACCCGCCGGGTGCACCAATAGCAACACGCTCGATCAACCTCGGAAAAACCAAATCAAAACCCACGAGGCTTTCACGTGAATAATCACAGAATCGAAATATTTGGGGCCACCCCATTGAGTACACCATAGCTAAATGACTCGAGGCGGACTCAAGGTTTGCGTCGATGGTCAGATGGCATGAGATCCCCAATCGGGGACTGTCGATACCGTGAAAACACTCCTCTTCCAAAACAGTACAGTGTGCTCCTCGCACAAACGTAATAAAGCAGTAAAGCATGGCATAAGTACAGGATAGTAACAAAACCTCAAACTAGTTGTGGCCCCAAGAAATAAGACTGAATCAAGCTCGCTCGCTGGGGTCCCATATACCTCTCGGATGTGGATAGCGCGATAAATCAAGCAGGAATCAAGTACTCGGGGTCTTCTGGGACACAAGTGAGCGGAAAAACCAAATAGCAGATGTTGCTCACCGATGCCACTTTCATTAGTTATCCCATTACTACTCAGGTTAAGTTGTTTAGGTACCTCGTTATCCATCAGACTCTCACATACCCTACACATGCTGTTCTACGACTCGCATGGCTCTAACAACTCCTGCAGTAATGGCTCATGGGATGGAGGAACAAGCTTGGTGGGGTTTAAAAGTAAAGGCTATGCATACTTGGGATTCAATTTAATGCAATCGCGACTCAATGATGCAAGAATAAGATAGAGGCAATAGGCTTGTATGTATGCAAGCATGTGGAAGTGCTTGCTGTCAACTCAGTTGAAGCGAGGGACGGATCAGGTAGTGCTCTGGTTCTCTTGATATATCCCACCTTTCGTCTATCCGAGAAAAACCAAACAAACAGGGCCAACATGAATATAGAGCACAAGCATATGAACAAGATGCGTCAAGCAAACAATCATGCCATGATGAATGATGCACAATTTACATGGCAATAAGGTAGCATGGCATGGTGAGGTGTGGAAGTCAAGTAATAACATTTTAATGGGTTTTGGATCACATTTGTTGCCATAACAGTTGCTGTACACTATATTTTTATATGATTCATGCTGCAATTGAAGTCATGGATAGCATAAACAGAAAGGTCTCGTCGAGCTGATCATTTTAGACATATCATTTGCTAAATTTGGAATTATAAAACAAAAGTTATTAATTATTTAAGTTCTAGTGGCATTTGTTGTAATTTAGCTCAACTTGGAATTTATAATGTTCAAAAGGTAATTTAAATAGCATATTTGAAATGCTCACATTTTTCTGAGCTCAAAACATATATCATTTGCATTATTTGGATTTGTAATTGAAAAGTTATTTAAAATCTGATTTGAATTTGAATTTGAAATAATTAGGAAAAGATTTGATTTTAAACAGACTCAGGAAAACTTTCTACACCCAGACTAACATACCCACAGACGCTTATAGGTGGGGGCCAGGGACTTGCGGTCCCACACGCCAGCGGCTGAGAGGAAGGGGACCGCGGGTTGATTCACAGAATCCCCGTGAGCCTTTTTGTAAAAACGCCAAAGACACCGACAGTGGGCCTGGCTGGACCGCGGGTTGACAAAAACAAAAGGGGGGGGGTTTGCAAAGTGATCCTGGCGCACTGTTTTTCTTCCTCTGAACTGGCGCCTTGACAGGGCTTCATGCGGCAGCGGTGATGAGGCTCGAGCAGGGACCGCTGGCTCATGTGAGCGAACCCAGTAGGCTGGGCTAGGTGACGGGAGGCCGCGTGGCCTAGGTAAAGCGGACGCCAGCAAGGGTTAGCTGAGCCTTCGCGAACTACGGCCTGGAGGTTGCTCGACGTAAAGACCGCGCGTCGAGAAGCGGCCCAGGAGCAGGAGGATGTCGGGAGGCGGTGCTCACCGCGGTGTCTTGGTGCAGATGGTTCGAGCGGTAGCGCTTGATCGGCGTCGAGGCGACGCTGGCTCGTGCGAGGTTCATGGCGGCGTCGGCGTGCAGGGCTCTTTGGGCGTCTCCTCCTCGCGGCTGGGTGCAGGGCGTCACGGACGTCCTGGCGACCACGCCGACACGCTCTCTCGCTGCGCCTCTGGATCGATGACGAGCGGAACCCGGCGGTGGCCGGGCTCGGTAGGCAGTGGCGGGTGAGGAAGAGGCGAGGCCTGTGGGATGGATAGGGGGGGCAGGGGAGGGTGAGAGAGGGGGGTAGATAAGGCCCGAGGGGGAGAGGGTTCCGTGGTTGCCGTGTGGGGTAGCTGGCGATAAGGATGGCCTCGGCCACCTTTTCCCCAGCTCCTCACGTGCTCGACGGCTGAGGCAGGCGGTGGCAGGGAGGCTTCCGGTGGGCGAGGCAGGTCAGGTTCGGGTGGGGGCACACCATGCAAAGAGAGAGGAGGCTCGGGCTAGGGTCGGGTTGGAGCTAGGGTATGAGAGAGAGGGGGCATGGCTCGGCCTAGGTTTAGGTTTTGGGGGGGTGGATAAGAGCATGTTAGCTAGGGTTATTTAGGAGGGTAGATAGATGGGGTTTGGGTTTAGCTAGATTGGGGGGATGGGGTGGCTTTGGGTTGGTTTAGAGAGGGTGGAAAAGAGAGGAGAGAAGAGAGAAATGTTTGGTTTTGCTTTTGCCAAGAACAAGCCAAAAGGAAAAGATAGAGCTAGAGATTTGAATCATGCATGCTCCATACAAAGAACAAGCAAGATCAAAGAAAAGAGGTAGGGAGAAGGATGGGGTTTAAGCTTATGCTCACACATGATCACATGTGTATGCATGGAGCATGGTGTAGCATCCCAGTTGTCTAACCACTGTAATGCTACTAAGTTTAATAATAAAATGGGCCACTTCCAACATATAATTGTCGCATCATCATCATATCATGCTCATGTCATCATGTTCCTTGCATTTGAGCATCATATAAAACCTTTTTCTTGTTTGGATCTTATCTCATGTGTATTATTAAATTGTAGTTGCTTCTTGATATTGTATTTGGATCTTACTGAATTGTTAAATGCCCAAGTTGAGTTGGGGGCATCTCTCTTTTGACTCCACCACCTTATCTTGCACCACCTTATAATTCCACCATCCAATGATATGGGCTTGACCTTTATTGAGTTATCTCTATCCATGTTGTTGGTTGGATCCACTCATAATCTATTTGCTTGGCCTTTGCCACCTTTTGTGCATGCAAGGAGTAAAGCCACATGGAATCATGTTGTTTTCACAATATATCCACTTGGCATTAATTGTCTTGCATGGGCCATGCAAGTATCCCTTTTCCCTAGTTTTGGTTTTGCTTGTTTTCTTTTTGGACCAAACCTTCTACCTTGCTTAATCTTGTTTGGTTAGTTCAAGACCCTAGCTCTTTCCCTCTTTGGTCCTTGCTTGGTTTGTTGGAATCATGCATGGGCCAAATTTAACCACCCCTTCTTTTGTTCTTGCTTGATCTATGTTGGATCATGCATGAACCCAAAACCCCATCACCAACCTTGGCCATCTCTCTCCTTTTCCCCTCTTTTCTTGTTTTTCTTGTTAGTGCATGCTTATAGTTGGCTTGACCTAGATTAGTACCCTCCACCTTCTTGCCCTTTAAGCAAAGACCCTAATTCAAATCTATTCGAAAAACCAAAACCTAAACCCTATTTTAAATCTATCCTAAACTAAACCCTAAATTACCCTTTCCTCTAACTAAACCCTAGCTAAACCCTAATTTCATTTTATCCTAACATAATTCCTACATCTAATTCTATCTCTAATTAAAATACAAACAACACCTAATCTACCCCTTCTCCTATCTAGCATGCTCCCTTGCCCTATGCCCCTCTCACCTCTCTCTACCTACACACCACGACCGGGGACCCACCATGCTTGCCCCACACCACTGGACACCCCATGCCCCATCCCTCCTAGCCCTAGCCCGAGTGGCCCTTCTCTCTTCCTCCCTCTTTTCCTCTCCCTCTCCCCAGCTGCCAGCTGCCCATCCATCCCTACCCCACACAGTTCCTTCTCCCTTTCCAGCTCCCGGCTCACGCCACCACAGCCCATGCGATCACGTGAGAGGAGGTGACCAACGCCACCCCTGCAGCTGTCCCTCCCTCACGCAACCACCGTGCCCCCTCCTTCTTATCTCCCCACCTCCCTCTGCCTCGCTCAGACCCCCAGATCCACCCGAGAAGCCCCCTCTCCCTTCCTTCCCCTCGCCACCACGCCGACGCCATGCGTCACCCCTGCCCCAGATCCTCTAGCCGGGCGTCTTGCGCTAAGGCGTCGAGGAAGCTCGGGAGCTCTGCACGCTGGACCGCGCCCGGAGGAGGCGCCCAGAACGTCGGGACCAGCGCCGGGCGCAAACCCTAGCTACGGCCGCCAGCCTTACGGAGATCGCGACCACCCAGCTCGAACCGACCACTCACGCTCGCGATCGCCCTGAACCCCAGACAAGGTCCCGTCGTCGTTCGCATCTGGTTGCTCGAGCGTTCCGTCGAGCGGCCTCCGTCTTGCCGTGGCGTGCTCGAGTCTGCAAGCTCCCGGCGCGACAACACCCTACCTAGCCTAGCCACTTCCTAGCACCTAGCCTAGCCCCAGCGGCCTCCGCGTCGCCGCGCCCAGAACGCCAGGTTGAACCTCTGCGCCTTGGCATCGCGCCTGTGACAGGGCACACGCGTGGTTCAGAGGAGAGGAAGATCCACGATGCGCGCAGACTTTTGCGTAAACCCCTCCGGTTCGTTTTGCTCAAACCGCGAACCTCGAGGCCCCACCGCATGACCGATGTAATCTTGCAAAAGGCTCCGCTCGATAAAGTAACCCGCGGTCCACCCACGGCGGCGTGTGCGTTTGCAGAGGCCCTGTCCTTTACAAGCCCTCAACCGCGGTCCTTCCGGGCCGTTATCGGCGTCCTTCGAAGTTTTACAAAAGGCTCTGTGGTTACGGTTAATAAACCCATGTCCCTCATCTCGACCTCATCTGCGTGGGCCACAGAGGACCCCAGCCCTGCTGCGGCTCAAGCTAGCTGAGGCGGTGATAAACGTTTCAGAGCTGATTTTTCGAATTCAAATTGTTTTAAATAATTTAAAATGCAAATTCAAATTCAGATTTTAATAACTTTTGTATGCTTTATCCAAATTAGGCAAATGATATATGTATTTGATTCAGAAAAATGAGAGGAATTCAAATATGCCATCTGTTTAGTGTTTTGCACCAGTAAATTTCCAAGTTTGTTTAAATTACTTCAATTGCCACTAGAATTTCTTAATTAAATAACTTTTGTTTGGAAAATCCAAATTAAGCAAATGAGTAGTCTAAATTGATCATTTCGACGAGACCTTCCTGTTTATGCTATCCATGACTTCAATTGCAGCATGCATCATATAAATATATGTTAAACAACAAGTGTTATGGCAACAATTGTGGATCTAAAACCCAATTAAATGTTACTTTCTTGTTCTTCACACCTCACCATGCCATACCTTTCTTGCCATGTAAATTGTGCATCATTCATCATGGCATGGTTGTTTGCTTGACGATCTTATTCATATGCTTGTGCTCTATATTTATGTTGGCCTTGTTTGTTTGGTTTTCTCGGATAGACACCTTTGGGGTTGTATCAAGAGCACCAGAGCACTACCGATCACGTCCCTTGCTTCAACAGAGATACTGTGCAAGCACTACCACATGCTTGCATACATACAGTACCTATTGCCTCTATCTTATTCTTGCATCATTGAGTCGCGATCGCATTAAATTGAATCCCAAGTATGCATAGCCTTTACTTTTAAACCCCACCAAGCTTGTTTCCTCCATCCCATGAGCCACTACTATAGGAGTTGTTTGAGCCATGCAGTCGTGAACTGCATGTGTAGGGTTTGTGAGAGTCGATGAATCACGAGGTACTTAAACAACTTAACTTTGAGTAGTTACGGGATAACTAAAGAAAGTGGCACGGTGAGCAATATCTGCTATTTGGTTCTTCACGCTCACTTGTGTCCGTAAGGCCCAGTACTTGATTCCTGTTCCTTGATTTATCGCGCTATCCACATCCGGAGGTATATGGGACCCCACAGGCGGAGCTTGATTCCGTCTTATTTCTTGGGGCCACAAACTAGTTTGAGGTTTTATTTCCGATCTGTACTTATGCCATGTTCTTTGCTTTAATTACGATTGTCGAGGTGCACCTGTCTTTGTTTAGGTAAGCGGAGTGATTACGCTATCGGCAGTCCCGTTTGGGGGCATCGCTTACATGCCTATTGGCGCAACCTTGAGTCGTCTCGAAGCTTGCTTACTTTGCGGGTGTACTCTAAGGGTGGCCCCTGAAATATTCTGAATCTGTGATTGTTCGATCGTGAAAGCCTCGTTGGGTTTTGATTTGGTTTTCGAGGTTGATCGGCGTGTGTTGCTATTGGTGCACCCCGGCCGGGTAAAAACTTTCTGAGCGCCATGTCCGCGGTTATGGGCGACTTGGAGCACAGTTTCTTGATCATAGACAAGCATAACTAAAGTACCGCCTTAATTTGACTAAGTAACTTGACTAGTAAATAGTGCAATAATCACGGAATGGTTAATAAAATTGCCACCGGAAGGGGTTGTTAAATCCGCTTCCTTGTCGATGGCGAGGAGGAGGATGGATCGGATGAAATTACCATTATAACTGTTGTATTTAAATTCACGGACATCCGTCTATCATTGGTTAGGCGGATGGTTAGCGCTTATCTGTAGAATTGCTAGGGTTTATCTTTTGCTGCAATTGCGTCACCCCCAGGTTGTGTCCCCTTTAGAAGCATTAAGTCTTCTTGAGTACCCTTAGGGTCTCACGATAAATTCTTGATTCAGATGAGCAGTACCTTCTCGGGACGGATCTTTGGGTGGAAGAAGCCGATGAAGTGGGCAACGTATGGTGTAGAGATTCCGCACGAGGATCCGTGAGACCTGTAGTTGGGATGTGCTTATTTTCTGGCATCTTATGCCTATTTGCTTCTTATCCGTACTCGGATCTTGTTTGCCGCTTCCGCATGATACTACGATGTGTGTCTTTGTATGAGGAGTTATCCTAAATTATAGTTGTATCTAGGTCATTTGAATCTTGGTATGGCGTTGGTATATTCCTTTCTTTCTAGATGGTGTGGCTCGATGTACTCTTGTATGGTGGCTTGCGTACATACCCACTTGTGTACGTAGTTGATCCCTTCGCTGCCACCACGCCGCGTCTGAGTCCCGTTGAGAGGTTAGCGGTTGGGACGTCTGAAAGGACTACCGGTGAGTGGCTTTTGGGGCCCCGTACTATTTCAACCTATCTCTCATCCAGGCTTGTATCTAGGGCGTAGTTCACCGAGGTAGTTACAATTGGTATCGAGCCATCCGACCTTCGAGGTTTCAAGCAGTCGTTGTCGATCTAGCAAATATTTTGAGTAGTTATGTATATTAGGGAAAAACAAAAGCGAGAGTAGGACTGCTTCCATTTTCTTCTTACCCTCCCACCCACCCTTTTACGGTAAGGAAGTGCAACGTTTTCAATTCTCTTCTCAAAGTTCAACTAGGATTCACGTGTTGGGGTTTCAGTAGTACCATAGGATGTGTGTGTGTGTGTGTGTGTGTGTGTGTAGTCCCTTGTCTCTGTTGCATCAAGTTGTTATCTTATCGCCTTTGGTTATCCCTTTGTTGGTACATTCCATACCGATGCAGGCTTTTGTAAACCGGCGCAATCTATCTTCCTTTTGTATCCACGCTATCTTGTTGGGGTGTTCGTTTCCGTAGTACCAATCTTTAGGTTTAAATGCGTGAGAAGAAGGGGTTAGGATATGTGTTCCACTTGTTCATGTCTTGAGTAATGATTTGAGTGCGGGATGGAGTCGCGACCATACCACTACTTGTATCATTTGCTTTTGTATATTGGATCGGTAGAGTCACTAATCTTGATTCGTTAAGTAATTTTAGCATCTATTGGTATTTTAATGCGAAATTTGTGGAAAATTTTTCTTTGATATGTTTGTACCACACTCCTTTTCGATCGTGTGCGATATGCTTAATATCTTTGAGGTGCTATGAACTTTGTTGATATTTTCATATCATCTCGGTAAATTGTATCCTTTAATCTTGGTTAATTCCATCTTGGTACTATTTTGGATTATTATCATTCTCCACTATAGTACTGACTTGAGTTTTATATCAATGACGGATGGCTCCCCACGCCCGAGGAGGACATTCCTCGAGGCGGCTCAGTATTTGTCAAGCATTGCAAATGCTGGCAGCCATGCAAGAGAATCAATGCGCTTTGAGGAGGCGTCCAGAAGGAACGAGTTCACTCCACTTCCTCCACCTCCCAAGCGTGGTGACATCAAGAGCTTCCTCAAGTTCACCTCGGCGGTTTGGCGTGTCGACCGACCTCTTGATCTTGATGATTGGCTCCGTGAGATCTCAAGGCTGTTGGAGGCTGGCGATGTGCGAGCAGGAATGGGTAAAGTGTGCTACTCACTGCTCAAGGGAGCTCTATGGTGGGAAAACTACGAAGGCTAGGCTGCTGGGTTCCAACCCACTTGGGAGAGGTTCACCGCCGCTTTCAAGGAGCAGTTTCTCTCAGAGATTGTGATGGAACGGATGAAGGATGCTTTCCTCAACTTGAAGCAGGGCAATGATAACGTCAACACCTACATCAGGAATTTCATGAACTTGTCTCGCTATGGTGGTGATGAGGTATCTGATGACAAGAAAAAGCAGAAGCGATTCAGGCAAGGGCTCAATGCGTCGATCAAGTATGCACTCACGCATGCAAGACCGGCAACCTTCACGAACTGCAGCATATGGCACTACAAGAGGAGGCTAGTAGGCGGATGTTCGAGAGTCCAAGAAACATAGCGAGGATGCATCAAGTTCGGCAACAATGGCAACTCCTTCTAAGCGGCGTGCGGGTTCCTAACACCCCACCGTCGCTCCGGCTCCACCAAGATCTGCAACTTACGCGCCAAGGCCATCAAACTTCACCACTGCGGCTCCGGGGCTACAACAACCCTTACCTCGAGGCGCTGGCGGAGTCCTGGCCACTGCTCCACGTCCGGTGGTGCACACTTCACATGTGGAGATCCTGGACATCAAAAGCTGGGCATCCAATGAAGAACAAAGCTCTCCCTCCACCCCGCCAAGATCTGCAGCAAGCTCTCCCTCGGTTCGTGCA
Organism: Avena longiglumis; assembly: GCA_030063025.1. Classification (NCBI taxonomy): domain Eukaryota; kingdom Viridiplantae; phylum Streptophyta; class Magnoliopsida; order Poales; family Poaceae; genus Avena; species Avena longiglumis. Next base: position 464,033,106 of record CP125974.1, read on the forward strand.
CCACCGCCGGCTCTCAACATCAACACTAAGCCGGGTGCGGTTGTTCGAGCTAACTTCGTCAACGCCTCTCAAGCGAGCTACTTTGGAGTTGTCATGGGTATGCTTTCGATTAACTCGGTTCACACGAGTTCTCTTTGATTCTGGTGCATCGCATTCTTTCGTTTCTATAAAGTTTGCCGATGAGAATGGGTTAGTGTCAGATCCTCTTCCCAAGAAGTTAATGGTTCTTTCTCCTGGAGCAACAATGCGGCTTCTAAGATCGATCATGGCAACAAAGTGGAGATTGGTGGTTCTTCATTCTTGGCTTCTTTGATTATTACGGGCAACTCGACATTGATGTCATCCTCGGCATGGATTGGTTGTGACAAATGCATTTGTGATTGATTGTCTTTGAGCTCGGTATCTCTAAAGATCACGAAGGCCACATAGTCTTCTCTCCAAGTCGACTCGATGTCCAGCTCTATTCCTTGGCTGCTCGAATGATGATGCCATGGAAGCTATTCGGAAGGTACCCGATGGTGCATGAGTTCCGGATGTTTTCTGAAGAGTTGCCAGGTATGCCTCCGGATCGCGAAGTTGAATTCGTGATCGAGCTTGAACTGGAGCGGCTCCTATCTCAAGAGGCCATATAAGATGGGTCCTTCGAGCTGGTGAACTCAAGCGACAACTTGATGAACAAGAGAAGTTGGGTTTCATTCAAGATAGCACTTCTTCTTGGGAAGCCCAACAATCTTTGTGAAGAAGCGTGAGAACCGATAGGCTATGTGTTGATTATCGGGCTCTCAATGCTAAAACCATCAAGAACAAATATCCTCTTCCTCGGATAAATGATCTTTGATCATTAGCGGGCTGTGGTGTTCTCTAAGCTGGACTTGAAGTGGTTATCACCAAATCAAGATTCGCAAAGAAGATGTGCCCAAAACAGCTTTCACCACTCGCTATGGCCTGTATGAGTACACGGTCATGTCTTTCGGTCTCACCAACTTTTGCTACCTTCTCGAGGTGATGAACTCCGTTTTCATGGAGTAACTGGACAAGTTTGTGGTGGTATATCTGGATGATATTCTCGTCTATTCCAAGTCCAAGGAGGAGCATGAAGAGCACCTGAGGTGTGTCCTGAACAAGCTTCGTGAGAACCGCTTGTATGCCAAGTTCTCAAAGTGTGAGTTCTGGTTGCCTGAAGTAACCTATCTGGGCCATGTTATCTCTGCCAAGGGCATTGCAGTCAACCCGGAAACCGTGAAGACAATAGTTGAATGGCTTCCTCCTGCTAATGTCAAGGAAGTGCGGAGTTTTCTCGGCAGCTAGCTATTGTCGTCGTTTTGTGCAGAACTTCTCGAAGATAGCAAAGCCTCTCACCGACCTCCTCAAGAAAGGCAAGAAGTACCTGTGGACACCTGCTTGCCAAGAGAGCTTTGAGACACTCAAAGCGAAGCTCACTTCCACACCAGTCTTGGTCCCTCGGATACATCCAAGCCTTTCCGGATCTTCTGCGATGCCTCTTTGCAAGGATTGGGTGCGGTCCTTATGCAAGAGAGAGGTGGTCGCTTATGCCTCTCGTCGATTGAAGACGCATGAGGTCAACTATCCACACATGACCTTGAGCTTGCGGCGGTGGTCTTTGCCTTGAAGCTTTGGAGGCACTACTTGCTGGTAACCGTTGTGAGATCTTCTCGGACCACAAGAGTTTGAAGTATATCTTCACTCAACGGATCTCAATCTTGACAAAGGAGATGGATTGAAGCCATCAATGACTTCGATGTGACCATCAACTACACTCCTGGAAAAGCAAATGTCATGGCAGATGCGCTTAGCCGTAAAGCTTATGTCAACAACCTCATGGTAGAAGAGCAGCAGCCTCTCTTGTGCGAGGAATTCCGTCAGCTCAACCTGGAGATTGTGGAACAAGGGCACCTTATGAACCTTCTGGCTACTCCTCTCTTGGAAGAACAGATTCGTTCTCGTCAGCGTGGTGATCCGCACACCAAGAAGCTCATCGCTAAGCTTGGCACTCCGAAGTATGAATCCTTCCATGTTGATGATCAGGGCACGCTCTTCTTTGATCACCGGATGTTTGTTCCAAACTACCCGTCGAGAGATCAATTGCTCAAGGAGGCACATGATTCGGTCCTTTCTATCCATCTGGCAGCACAAAGATGTATATGGACTTGAAAACACAATCTTGGTGGCACAGGTTGAAAAGGTATTGTGCCAAATGCGTCTCGGAATGTGATGTCTGCAGCAGTCAAAGTCAAGTTCGCCGAAACCATTTGGTCTTCTACAGCCATTGCAACCTCCAGTGGAAGTGGGAGAAAGTTGAGATGGACTTCATCACGGGCTTTCCTAGGTCGCAGAAGGCAACAATGCAATTTTGTTGTCATCGACGGGCTTTCCAAAGTGGCACACTTCTTCCATCAAAGAAACAATTTACGGACTTGGTTGAGCTCTATATCAACAGGATTGTCTCTTTGTATGGGGTTCCACTGGAAATCGATTCGATCGTGGGAGCATCTTCACCTCAAAGTTACGGGGAGTTTCCAAAAGCTTTGGGAGCAGTTGAACTTCGGATCTTACCACCCTCGGTCTCAAGGACAAGTGGAGAGGATCAATCAGATTCTCGAGGACATGCTTAGAGCTTGCGTCATCTCGTTTGGCATGAAGTGGGAGGAATGCCTTCCATATGCTGAATTCTCCTACAACAGACTTCGGAAGAGTGCGAAGATGGCACCATTCGAGGCTCTCTATGGTGAAGTGCGAACTCCGATTGGTTGGTCAGTCGGGAGAAAGAATCTGGTTTGGCCCGACATTGTGACGCAGCAGAGGAGAAGGTGCATATCATTGGAGAACACGAAGATTGCTCAAAGTCGTCGGAGAGCAACTATGACAGGAAGCACACAGATATGGTATATGCCCCTGGTGATCTCGTCTACCTTCGTGTCACTCCCATGAGAGGAACACACCGCTTCGGTATCAAAGGAAAGTTGGCGCCTAGATACATCGGTCCTTTCAAGATACGTGGTAGAAGAGGAGAAGTTGCTTATGCACTTGAGCTTCCGGAAAAACTCAAAGTCCATGATGTTTTCCACATCTCTCAGCTCAAGAAGTGCTTCAAAGACCCCGGCAAGACCGTGGACCATGAGCTAATCGACCTCCAAGAAGATCTCTCTTATCAAGAGCACCCCACCAAAATTCTTGAGACCATGAGCGAAGGACTGCAACAAGTCCATCAAATTCGCAAGGTGCGAGTGGTCACACCATTACATTGATGAAGCAACTTGGGGCGTGAAGATGAACTCCGTGCCAACCATCCTTCTCTTTTGTGTCTTCTTCTTCTTCCTAGAATCTCGGGGCAGATTCCTGTTTAGTGGGAGAGTTGTAGCATCCCGGTTCTAACCACCGTAATGCTACTAAGTTTAATAATAAAATGGGCCACTTCAACATATAATTGTCGCATCATCATCATATCATGCTCATGTCATCATGTTCCTTGCATTTGAGCATCATATAAAACCTTTTTCTTGTTTGGATCTTATCTCATGTGTATTATTAAATTGTAGTTGCTTCTTGATATTGTATTTGGATCTTGAATTGTTAAATGCCCAAGTTGAGTTGGGGGCATCTCTCTTTTGACTCCACCACCTTATCTTGCACCACCTTATAATTCCACCATCCAATGATATGGGCTTGACCTTTATTGAGTTATCTCTATCCATGTTGTTGGTTGGATCCACTCATAATCTATTTGCTTGGCCTTTGCCACCTTTTGTGCATGCAAGGAGTAAAGCCACATGGAATCATGTTGTTTTCACAATATATCCACTTGGCATTAATTGTCTTGCATGGGCCATGCAAGTATCCTTTTCCTAGTTTTGGTTTTGCTTGTTTTCTTTTGGACCAAACCTTCTACCTTGCTTAATCTTGTTTGGTTAGTTCAAGACCCTAGCTCTTTCCCTCTTTGGTCCTTGCTTGGTTTGTTGGAATCATGCATGGGCCAAATTTAACTCACCCTTCTTTTGTTCTTGCTTGATCTATGTTGGATCATGCATGAACCCAAAACCATCACCAACCTTGGCCATCTCTCTCCTTTTCCCCTCTTTTCTTGTTTTTCTTGTTAGTGCATGCTTATAGTTGGCTTGACCTAGATTAGTACCCTCCACCTTCTTGCCCTTTAAGCAAAGACCCTAATTCAAATCTATTCGAAAAACCAAAACCTAAACCCTATTTTAAATCTATCCTAAACTAAACCCTAAATTACCCTTTCCTCTAACTAAACCCTAGCTAAACCCTAATTTCATTTTATCCTAACATAATTCCTACATCTAATTCTATCTCTAATTAAAATACAAACAACACCTAATCTACCTTCTCCTATCTAGCATGCTCCCTTGCCCTATGCCCTCTCACCTCTCTCTACCTACACCACACGACCAGGGACCCACCACCATGTGCCCCCCACACCGACAGGACACCCCATGCCCCATCCCTCCTAGCCCTAGCCCGAGTGGCCTTCTCTCTTTTCCTCCCTCTTTCCTCTCCCTCTCCCCCAGCAGCTGCCAGACCACATCCATCGCCCCTACCCCCACACTGGTTCCCTTCTCCCTTTCCGGCTCCCGGCTCGCCACGCCACAGCCCATGCGATCACGTGAGAGGAGGTGACCAACGCCACACCCAGCTGTCCCTCCCTCACGCAACCGTGCCCCCTCCTTCTTATCTCCCCACCTCCCCTCTGCCTCGCTCAGACCCCAGATCCACCAGAAGCCCTGCCTCTCCCTTCCTTCCCCTCGCCACGCCGACATCGCCGTCTACCCCCGCCCAGATCCTCTAGCCGGAGGCGTCTTTGCGGCTAGGCGTCGAGGAAGCTCGGGAGCTCTGCAGCGCCCCGGACCCGGAGGAGGCGCCCAGGAACGTCGGGACCCAGCGCCGCCGGCGCAAACCCTAGCTCTGACCGCCCGCCTTACCGAGATCGCGACCACCCATCGACCGACCACTCGTCACGCTCATGCGCCTGAACCCCAGACAAGGTCCGTCGTTCGCATCCTGGTTGCTCGAGCGTTCCGAGCGGCCTCCGTCTTGGCCGTGGCGTGCTCGTCTGCAAGCTCCCGATCGCGACAACACCCTACCTAGCCGCCCTAGCCACTTCCTAGCACCTAGCCTAGCCAGTAGCGCTCCGTCATCCAGCGCCGCCAACGCCCAGTTCGAACCTCTGCGCCCGGCAGACGCGCCTGTGACACGCGTGGTTCGGAGGAGGAAGATCCACGGTCTTGCAGAACTTTTGCGTAAACCTCCCAGTTCGTTTTGCTCAAACCGCGAACCTCGAGGCCCCACCGGCCGATGTAATCTTGCAAAAGGCTCCGCGAAACCAAGAGTAACCCGCAGTCCACCCCCTGGCCCGCGTGTGCGTTTTGCAGAGGCCCCCTGTCCTTTACAAGCCCAACGGTCCTTAGGGCCCGTTATCGGCGTCCTGGAAGTTTTACAAAAGGCTCTGTGGTTCGGTTAATAAACCAGTCCCTGCATCTCTCAGCCACTGTCTCGTGGGCCACAGAGGACCCCTGGCCCACCTGTCTGCGGCTCAGGCTAGCTGAGGCCAGGTGATAAAACGTTTCAGAGCTGATTTTTCGAATTCAAATTGTTTTAAATAATTTAAAATGCAAATTCAAATTCAGATTTTAATAACTTTTGTATGCTTTATCCAAATTAGGCAAATGATATATGTATTTGATTCAGAAAAATGAGAGGAATTCAAATATGCCATCTGTTTAGTGTTTTGCACCAGTAAATTTCCAAGTTTGTTTAAATTACTTCAATTGCCACTAGAATTTCTTAATTAAATAACTTTTGTTTGGAAAATCCAAATTAAGCAAATGAGTAGTCTAAATTGATCAGCTCGACGAGACCTTCCTGTTTATGCTATCCATGACTTCAATTGCAGCATGCATCATATAAATATATGTTAAACAACAAGTGTTATGGCAACAATTGTGGATCTAAAACCCAATTAAATGTTACTTTCTTGTTCTTCACACCTCACCATGCCATGCTACCTTTCTTGCCATGTAAATTGTGCATCATTCATCATGGCATGGTTGTTTGCTTGACGCATCTTATTCATATGCTTGTGCTCTATATTTATGTTGGCCTTGTTTGTTTGGTTTTCTCGGATGAACCTTTGGCGGGGTTGTATCAAGAGCACCAGAGCACTACCAGTCTGGTCCTTGCTTCAACAGAGATACCAGGCAAGCACTACCACATGCTTGCATACATACAGTACCTATTGCCTCTATCTTATTCTTGCATCATTGAGTCGCGATCGCATTAAATTGAATCCCAAGTATGCATAGCCTTTACTTTTAAACCCCACCAAGCTTGTTTCCTCCATCCCATGAGCCACTACTATGGAGTTGTTTGAGCCATGCAGTCGTAGAAACATGTGTAGGGTTTGTGAGTCGATGAATCACGAGGTACTTAAACAACTTAACTTTGAGTAGTTACGGGATAACTAAAGAAAGTGGCACCGGTGAGCAATATCTGCTATTTGGTTCTTCCTGCTCACTTGTGTCCGTAAGGCCCCAGTACTTGATTCCTGTTCCTTGATTTATCGCTATCCACATCCGGAGGTATATGGGACCCCCACAGGCGGAGCTTGATTCCGTCTTATTTCTTGGGGCCACAAACTAGTTTGAGGTTTTATTTCCGATCCTGTACTTATGCCATGTTACTGCTTTAATTACGATTGTGCGAGGTGCACCCTGTACTGTTTAGGTAAGCGGAGTGATTACGCGGTATCGACAGTCCCCGTTTGGGGGCATACTGTCGCTTACAGCCATTGGCGCAACCTTGAGTCCGTCTCGAAGCTTGCTTACTTCGTTGCGGGTGTACTCTAAGGGGTGGCCCCCTGAAATATTTCTGAATCTGTGATTGTTCGATCGTGAAAGCCTCGTTGGGTTTTGATTTGGTTTTTCGAGGTTGATCGAGCGTGTGTTGCTATTGGTGCACCCCGGCCGGGTAAAACTTTCTGAAAGCCGTGTCCGCGGTTATGGACGACTTGGAGCACAGTTTCTTGATCATAGACAAGCATAACTAAAGTACCGCCTTAATTTGACTAAGTAACTTGACTAGTAAATAGTGCAATAATCACGGAATGGTTAATAAAATTGCCAACGGAAGGGGGTTGTTCGTCCGCTTCCTTGTCGTAGCGAGGGAGGAGGATGGATCGGATGAAATTACCATTATAATGTTGTATTTAAATTCACGGACATCCGTCTATCATTGGTTAGGCGGATGGTTAGCGCTATCTGTAGAATTGCTAGGGTTTATCTTTTCTGCAATTGCGTCACCCAGGTTGTGTCCCCTTTAGAGGCATTAAGTCTTCTTGAGTACCCTTAGGGTCTCACACGATAAATTCTTGATTCGGATGAGCGGTACCTTCTCGGGACGGATCTTTGGGTGGAAGAAGCCGATGAAGTGGGCAACGACCGTATGGTGTAGAGATTAAGACACGAGGATCCGTGAGACCTGTAGTTGGGATGTGCTTATTTTCTCGGCATCTTATGCCTATTTGCTTCTTATCCGTACTCGGATCTTGTTTGCCGCTTCCGCATGATACTCGATGTGTCTTTGTATGAGGAGTTATCCTAAATTATAGTTGTATCTAGGTCATTTGAATCTTCTTGGTATGGCGTTGGTATATTCCTTTCTTTCTAGATGGTGTGGCTCGATGTACTCTTGTATGGTGGCTTGCGTACATACCCACTTGTGTACGTAGTTGATCCCTTCGCCGACTCGCCTGCAGGTCCCTTGAGAGGTTAGCGGTTGGGACGTCTGAAAGGACTACCAGTGAGTGGCTTTTGGGGCCCCGCCGTACTATTTCAACCGCTATCTCTCATCCAGGCTTGTATCTAGGAGCGTAGTTCACCGAGGTAGTTACACATGGTGATGAGGGTTTAGCTATAGGGGATAGAGGTAGATGATATGGTGAAGAAAACTACAAGCCCAAAACAAGGTTTAAACAAAGGAGAGATGATCCATGCAAACAAAGCCAAATAACATTCCAAAGTCAAGAAAAAGGTGGCACTTGCATGGCCCATGCAAACAATAATTTCCATGTAGTTATATTGTGAAAACAACATTAATTCATGTGGCATTATTCCTTGCATTCCCAAAAGATGGGCAAAGGCCAAGCAAAAGATTATGGGTGGAATCCAACCAACCAACATGAGCTAGAGATAACTCAAATAAAATGCCAAGCTCATATTAATTGGATGGTGGAATTATAAGGTGGTGAAAGAAAGGTGATGGAGTTAATAAGAGATATGCCCCCACATCAACTTGGGCATTTAGCAATATATCAAGAACCAAATACAATATCAAGAGGCAACTACAATTAATAATGCACATGAGATAAGAACCAAACAAAAAGGGTTTTATATGATGTTCAAAAGCAAGGTGACATGATGACATGAGCATGATATGATGATGATGCAACAATTATATGTTGGAAGTGGCCCTTTTTATTACTAGAACAAGTAGCATTAAAGGTGTTAGACAACTGGGATGCTACAACTCTCCCCCACTAAACAGGAATCTCGCCCCGAGATTCTAGGAAGAAGAAGAAGACACAAAGAGAGAAGGATGGTTGTACGGAGTTCATCTTCACGCTCCCATGTGGCTTCATCAGCGAATGGTGTGACCACTTTGCCTTGCGAACTTGATGGACTTGTTGCGAGTCCTTAGATTCTGCGGTCTCAAGATTTTGGTGGGGTGTTCTTGATAAGACAAGTCTTCTTGGAGATCGATTAGCTCATGATCCACGGTCTGCCGGGATCTTTGAAGCACTTCTTGGTGAGAGATGTGGAAAACATCATGGACTTTGAGTTTTTCCGGGAGCTCCGGGCATAAGCAACTTATCCTCTTCTACCACGAACCTTGAAAGGACCGATGTATCTAGGAGCCAACTTTCCTTTGATCCAAGCGGTGTGTTCCTCTCATGGGAGTGACACGAAGGTAGCGAGATCACCAGGGGCATATACCATATCCGTGTGTTTCTGTCATAGTTGCTCTTGACGACTCGAGCAATCTTGAGTTCTCGAATGATATGCACCTTCTCCTGCACTGAGTTACAATGTCGAGGCCAAACCAGATTCTTTCTCCTGCACCTGACCAACCAATCAGAGTTCTGCACTTGCGACCATAGAGAGCCTCGAATGGTGCCATCTTCAGACTCTTTTGGAAGCTGTTGTTGTAGGAGAATTCAGCATATGGAAGACATTCCTCCACTTCATGCCAAAAGAGATGGCCAAGCCGAAGCATATCCTCCGAATCTGATTGATTCTTTCCACTTGTCCTTGCGGGAGGGTGGTAAGCAGTCTTTGAAGTTCAACTTTGTTCCCAAAGCTTTTGGAAACTCTCCCGAACTTTGAAGTGAAGATGCTTCCACAGTGCGAACTGATTTCAAGTGGAACCCCATACAGAGAGACAATTCTGTTGATATAGAGCTCGGCCAATGAATTCGAAATTGTTTCCTTATTTGGGAAGAAATGAGCCACTTTAGAAAGCTATCGATGACAACAAAATTGCATTGTTGCCCTGCGACCTTGGAAAGCCGGTGATGAAGTCCATCTCTACTTTCTCCCATTTCCATTCGGAGGTTTCAATGGCTGTAGAAGACCGAATGGTTTCGATGGACGACCTTCACTCTGCGACAGACATCACATTACGAGACATACTTGGCACAATACCGTTTCAACCCAGGCCACGGTGTTGTGTTTTCAAGTCCATGTACATCTTTGTGCTGCCAGGATGGATAGAAAGAACCGAATCATGCGCCTCCTTGAGAACTTGGTCTCTCAGTCCCGGGTAGTTTGGAACAAACATCCGGTGTTCAAAGAAAAGCGTGCCTTGATCATCAACGTGGAAGGACTCATACTTCGGAAGGTCAAGCTTAGAGATGAGCTTTTTGGTGTGCGGATCACCAAGCTGACGAGATCGAATCTTTTCTTCCAAGAGAGGAGTAGCCAGAAGGTTCAGGAGATGCCCTTGTTCCACAATTTCCAGGTTGAGCTGACGGAATTCCTCGCATAAGAGAGGCTGTTGCTCTTCCAACATGAGGTTGTTGACATAAGCTTTACGGCTAAGCGCATCTGCCATGACATTTGCTTTGCCCGGAGTGTAGTTGATGGTCACATCGAAGTCATTGATTGCTTCAATCCATCTCCTCTGCCGAAGGTTGAGATCAGGTTGTGTGAAGATATACTTCAAACTCTTGTGGTCAGAGAAGATCTCACAACGGTTACCAAGCAAGTAGTGCCTCCATAGCTTCAAAGCAAAGACAACTGCTGCTAGCTCGAGGTCATGTGTGGGATAGTTGATCTCATGCGTCTTCAACTGACGAGAGGCATAAGCAACCACCTGTTTCTCTTGCATAAGGACCGCACCCAATCCTTGCAAAGAGGCGTCACAAAATATCTGGAAAGGCTTAGAGGTATCCGGAGGAACCAAGACTGGCGTGGAAGTGAGCTTCTCTTTGAGTGTATCAAAACTTGCTTGACAAGCAGGAGTCCACAGGTATTTCTTGCCTTACTTGAGGAGATCGGTAAGAGGCTTCGCTATCTTCGAGAAGTTACGAGCAGCGGCAATAACTAGCCAAACCGAGGAAACTCCGCACTTCCTTGACATTAACGGAGGAAGCCATTCAACAATTGTCTTCACGGTTTCGGGTTGACTGCAATACCCTTGGCGAGATGACATGACCAAGATAGATTACTTGAGCCAAAACTCACACTTTGAGAACTTTGCATACAAGCGGTTCTCACGAAGCTTGTTTAGGACACACGCGGTGTTCTTCATGCTCCTCCTTAGACTTGGAATAGACCAGAATGTCATCCAGATAGACCACGAAAAACTTATCAAGGTACTCCATGAAAACGGAGTTCATCAGCCTCGAGAAGGTAGCAGGTGCGTTGGTGAGACCGAAAGACATGACCGTGTACTCATACAGGCCATAGCGGGTGGTGAAAGCTGTTTTGGGCACATCTTCTTTGCGAATCTTGATTTGGTGATAACCACTTCTCAAGTCCAGCTTAGAGAACACCACAGCTCCAGCTAGCTGATCAAAAAGATCATTTATCCGCGGAAGAGGATATTTGTTCTTGATGGTTTTAGCATTTAGAGCCCGGTAGTCGACACAGAGTCTATCGGTTCTGTCATGCTTCTTCACAAAGATTGTTGGGTTACCCCAAGAAGAAGTGCTGTGTTGAATGAAACCCAACTTCTCTTGTTCATCAAGTTGTCTTTTGAGTTCAGCCAACTCAGAAGGACCCATTTTATAAGGCCGCTTGGAGATAGGAGCCGTTCCAGGTTCAAGCTCAATCACAAACTCAACCTCACGATCCGGAGGCATACACGCAACTCTTCGGAAAGACATCCGGGAACTCACGGACCCGGTACACTCTGAATAGCTTCCATAGAATCATCATTGAGCCGCCAAGGAAAAAAGCTGGATAGCGGAGTCGACTTGGAGAAAAAACTATATGGCCTTCAGGAATCTTCAGAGACACTGAGCGTTCAGCACAATCAATCACAGCTGCATTTGCTGTTAACCAATCCATGCCCAAGATGACATCAATGTCAGAATTGCCCAGAGCAATTAAAGAAGCCGAGAACAAAGAACCACCAATCTCAACTTGATTGCCATGACTGATCTTAGAAGCTGCCATCTTCTCTCCAGGAGAAAGGACCATTAACCGCTTTTGGAGAGGAACCAAGACTAACTCATTCTCATCTGCAAACTTGTGCGACACAAAAGAATGCGATGCACCAGAATCAAACAAAACTCGTGCAGGGACTGAGTTAACGGATAGCATACCCATCACAACTCCAGGTGCATGCTCAGCTTGAGCGCTGATTAGCACGAGCAACCGCAGACCGGATTGGTGTTGATGTTGAGAGCCCGAGGTGGTGGTGCACGAACCAAGGAGAGCTTGTTGCGATCTTGGCGGGGTGGAGGGAGAGCTTTGTTCTTCATCAGACAGTTCGATTTTGATGTCCGGGATCTCCACACAGGCGAGCACCGGTGGGCGTGGAGCGAGTAGCCAGGACTCCGCCAGCGCTCGAGGTAGTGGTGGTTGTAGCCCCAGAGCCGCAGTGGTGAAGTTTGGTGGCCTTGACGTGAAACTCGCAGGTCTTGGTGGAGCCGGGAGCGACGGTGGGGTGTTAGGAACCCAGACACGCCGCTTAGAAGGAGCTGCCATAACTGCAGAGCTTGATGCATCCCTGTTGTGTTTCTTGGACTCCTCGAACACTTGCCTGCTTGCCTCCTCTTGCAGTGCTGTGTGCTGTAGTTCCAGGAAAGTTGCCGGCCTTGCATGTGTGATCGCATACTTGATCGACGCATTGAGCCCTTGCCTGAACCTCTTCTGCTTCTTCTTGTCATCAGATACCTCATCACCACCATAACGAGAGAGATTCATGAAGTTCCTGATATAGGTGTTGACGTTATCATTTCCTTGCTTCAGGTTGAGGAAAGCCTCCTTCATCCTTTCCATTACAATCTCTGAGAGAAACTGCTCTTTGAACGCTCCAGTGAACCTTTCCCAAGTTGGCTGGAAACCGGCAGCTTGCCTTCAAGTAGTTCTCCCACCAGAGTGCATCTCCCTTTAGAAGGTGAGTAGCACACTTGACCCACTCGCTCGAACATCGCAGTCTCGAGCAACCTTGAGATCTCACGCAGCCAATCATCCGTCTAGAGGTCGGTCGAAACATCAAACTGACGAGGGTTGAACTTGAGGAAGCTCTTGATGTCTCCTTGCTTGGGAGGTGGAGGAAGTGGAGCAAACTCGTTTCTTCTGACACTCTCCTCAAAGCGCTGCTGGTTCTGCTGCATTGCTGCCAAAGCATTAGCGATGTTTGACGGTCACAGCCCGTTCGAGGTATGTCCTCATCATCCGGCGTGGTGGAGCCATCCTGTCATTGATATAAAACTCAAGTCGACTATAATGGAGAATGATAATAATCCAAAATAGTACCAAGATGGAATTAACCAATATTAAAGGATACAATTTCTTGAGATGATATTAAAATATCAACAAAGTTCATAGCACCTAAAAGATATTAAGCATATACGCACCACGGTGAAAAGGAGTGTGGTACAAAAATATATCAAAGAAAAATTTTCCACAAATTTCGGCATTAAAATACCAATAGATGCGCAAATTACTTAACGAATCAAGATTAGTGACTCTACCGATTCAATATACAAAAGCATATGATAAGAGTAGTGGTATGGTCGCGACTCCATCCCGCACTCAAATCATTACCCCGCACATGAACAAGTGGAACACATATCCCAACCCCTTCTTCTCACGTTGAACCTAAGATGGGTAACTACGGAAACGAACACTCCAAACAAGATAGCATTGGATACAAAGAGGAAGATAGATTGCGTCGGTTTGCAAAAGCCTGTCGGTATGGATTGTACCAACAGTTGATAACCAAAGGCAGATTAGATAACAACTTGGATGCAACAGATAGACAAGGGATTACACACACACACAACCTATGGTACTACGGAACCCAGAACACGTGAATCCTAGTTTGAATTTTGAGAAGAGGATTGAAAACGTTGCACTTCCTTACCAGAAAAGGGTGGGTGGGTGGGTAAGAAGAAAAGTGGAAGCAGTCCTACTCTCGCGTTTTGTTTTTCCCTAATATACATAACTACCAAAATATTTGCTAGACTGACAACGACCGTTTGGCTGAAACCCTGAAGGTCGGGATGGCTCTGATACCAATTGTAACTACCTCGGTGAATTACGCTCCTAGATACAAGCCTGGATGAGCGGTAGTGGTTGAAATAATACTGGGGCCCCAAAGCCACTCACGGGTAGACCTTTCGCCGTCCCAACCACTACCATCTCAGCGGGACTGTCTGAGCGGCGTGTCGGCGAAGAAGGATCAAATACATACACAAATGAGTATGTATGCAAGCCACCATACAAGAGTACATCGAGCCATACCATCTAGAAAGAAAGAAAATATAGCAACGCCATACGGCAAGATTCAAATGACCTAGATAGAGCTAATATTTTAGGATACTTCCTCACAACACACATCGAGTATCATGCAGGCGGCAAACAAGTCCGAGTACGGATAAGAAGCAAATCGGCATAAGATGCCATAGAAATAAGCACATCCCAACCACGATCTCACGGATCCTGTTCCTGAATCTCTACACCACGATCGTTGCCCACATCATCGCTTCTTCCACCCAAAGATCCGTCACGTGAGGGTACCTGTTCATCTGAACCAATAATTTATCGTGTGAGACCCTAAGGGTACTCGGCAAGTCTTAATGCCTCTAAAGGGACACAACAGGGTGATGCAATTGCAGCGAAAGATAAACCCTAGCGATTACTGAGATAAACGCTAACCATCCGCCTAACCAATGATAGGCGGATGTCCGTGAATTAAGAACAACAGTTATAATGGCAATCTCATCGATCCATCCTCCTCGCTTACCAGCGAGGAGGCGGACACAACCCCATCCGTTGGCAATTTTATTAACCATTCCATGAGTGTTGCACTATTTACTAGTCAAATTACTTAGTCGATTAAAGCGGTACTTTAGTTATGCTTGTCTATGATCGAAAGCTGCTCCAAGTCGTCCATAACCGCGACACGGCTTTCGAAAGTTTTACCCGGGGTGCACCAATAGAAACACACTCGATCAACCTCGAAAACCAAATCAAAACCCAACGAGGCTTTCACGGTTGAACAATCACAGAATCGAAATATTTGAGGGGCCACCCATTGAGTACACCATAGCGAAGCTAGGCGACTCGAGGCGGACTCAAGGTTTAAGTGGTACAGCAACAGCAGATCCCCAATCGGGGACTGTCGATACCGCGAAAACACTCCGCTTCCAAAACAGTACAGTGTGCTCCTCGCACAAACGTAATAAAGCAGTAAAGCATGGCATAAGTACAGGATAGTAACAAAACCTCAAACTAGTTGTGGCCCCAAGAAATAAGACTGAATCAAGCTCTGGCTCAGGGGGGTCCCATATACCTCCCGGATGTGGATAGCGCGATAAATCAAGGAACAGGAATCAAGTACTCGGGGTCTTACGAGACACAAGTGAGCAGGAAAAACCAAATAGCAGATGTTGCTCACCGATGCCACTTTCATTAGTTATCCCATTACTACTCAGGTTAAGTTGTTTAGGTACCTCGTTATCCATCAGACTCTCACATACCCTACACATGCTGTTCTACGACTCGCATGGCTCTAACAACTCCTGCAGTAATGGCTCATGGGATGGAGGAACAAGCTTGGTGGGGTTTAAAAGTAAAGGCTATGCATACTTGGGATTCAATTTAATGCAATCGCGACTCAATGATGCAAGAATAAGATAGAGGCAATAGGTACTGTATGTATGCAAGCATGTGGAAGTGCTTGCCTGTCAACTCAGTTGAAGCGAGGGACAGATCTGGGTAGTGCTCCTGGTTCTCTTGATATATCCCCTGCTCAGCGTCTATCCGAGAAAAACCAAACAAACAGGGCCAACATGAATATAGAGCACAAGCATATGAACAAGATGCGTCAAGCAAACAATCATGCCATGATGAATGATGCACAATTTACATGGCAATAAGGTAGCATGGCATGGTGAGGTGTGGAAGTCAAGTAATAACATTTTAATGGGGTTTTGGATCACATTTGTTGCCATAACAGTTGCTGTACACTATATTTTTATATTATGCATGCTGCAATTGAAGTCATGGATAGCATAAACAGAAAGGTCTCGTCGAGCTGATCATTTTAGACATATCATTTGCTAAATTTGGAATTATAAAACAAAAGTTATTAATTATTTAAGTTCTAGTGGCATTTGTTGTAATTTAGCTCAACTTGGAATTTATAATGTTCAAAAGGTAATTTAAATAGCATATTTGAAATGCTCACATTTTTCTGAGCTCAAAACATATATCATTTGCATTATTTGGATTTGTAATTGAAAAGTTATTTAAAATCTGATTTGAATTTGAATTTGAAATAATTAGGAAAAGATTTGATTTTAAATGACTCGGAAAACTTTCTACACCGGACTAACATACCCAGGCGCTTACAGGTGGGGGCCAGGACTGCGGTCCCACACGCCAATGCTGAGAGGAAGGGACCGGGTTGATTCAGAATCCCGTGAGCCTTTTTAAAAAACGCCAAAGACAAGCGCTGGCTGGACCGCGGGTTGACAAAAACAAAAGGGGGGGGTTGCAAAGTGATCCTGGCGCACTGTTTTTCTTCCTCTAAACCTGACAGCGCATGCGACAGACGCCTGCGCAGCCTTGTGTGATGAGCAGCGGGACCGCTGGCTCACGCGAGAGGGCGGAGCCACCGCGTGGGCTAGGTAGCGGAGGCGGGGCGTGGCCTAGGTAAAGAGGACGCGACAAGGGTTAGCTACAGACGCTCGCGAACTCTGGCGCGCGGAGGTTGCTCGACGTAAAGACCGCCGCGTCCGAGCGGCGGGAGCAGGAGGATGTCGGGAGGGGGGTGCTCACCGCGGTGTCTTTGGTGCAGATGGTTCGGGCAGGGGCGCACTTGATCGGCGTCGAGGTAGACGCTGGCCTGTGCTAGGGTTCCGCGGCGACGTCGACGTGCAGGGCTACTGGGGGGCGTCTCCTCCTCGCGGTACGGGGCGTCACGGACGTCCCACGACCACGCCGACACGCTCTCCGCCTCGCCTGGATCGATGATGACGGAACGGAACCCGACGGGCCGGCCGAGAGGTGAGGCAGTGGCGAGGTGAGGAAGAGGGCGAGGCCTGGGATGGATCTGGGGGGCAGGGGAGGTTGAGAGAGGGGGGTAGATAAGGCCAGAGGGGGAGAGGGTGCCGTGGTTGCCGTGTGGGGTAGCTGGCGATAAGGATGGCCTCGGCCACCTTTTCCCCAGCTCCTCACGTGCTTGGTATGGCCAGGGCAGGGCAGGGCAGGTAGGGGAGGCTTCCAGGTGGGGCAGGGCAGGTCAAGTTCGGGTGGGGGCACACCATGCAAAGAGAGAGGAGGCTCGGGCTAGGGTCGGGTTGGAGCTAGGGTATGAGAGAGAGGGGGCATGGCTCGGCCTAGGTTTAGGTTTTGGGGGGGTGGATAAGAGCATGTTAGCTAGGGTTATTTAGGAGGGTAGATAGATGGGGTTTGGGTTTAGCTAGATTGGGGCGATGGGGTGGCTTAGGGTTGGTTTAGAGAGGGTGGAAAAGAGAGGAGAGAAGAGAGAAAGGTTTGGTTTTGCTTTTGCCAAGAACAAGCCAAAAGGAAAAGATAGAGCTAGAGATTTGAATCATGCATGCTCCATACAAAGAACAAGCAAGATCAAAGAAAAGAGGTAGGGAGAAGGATGGGGTTTAAGCTTATGCTCACACATGATCACATGTGTATGCATGGAGCATGGTGATGAGGGTTTAGCTATAGGGGATAGAGGTAGATGATATGGTGAAGAAAACTACAAGCCCAAAACAAGGTTTAAACAAAGGAGAGATGATCCATGCAAACAAAGCCAAATAACATTCCAAAGTCAAGAAAAAGGTGGCACTTGCATGGCCCATGCAAACAATAATTGCCATGTAGTTATATTGTGAAAACAACATTAATTCATGTGGCATTATTCCTTGCATTCCCAAAAGATGGGCAAAGGCCAAGCAAAAGATTATGGGTGGAATCCAACCAACCAACATGAGCTAGAGATAACTCAAATAAAATGCCAAGCTCATATTAATTGGATGGTGGAATTATAAGGTGGTGAAAGAAAGGTGATGGAGTTAATAAGAGATATGCCCCCACATCAACTTGGGCATTTAGCAATATATCAAGAACCAAATACAATATCAAGAGGCAACTACAATTAATAATGCACATGAGATAAGAACCAAACAAAAAGGGTTTTATATGATGTTCAAAAGCAAGGTGATATGATGACATGAGCATGATATGATGATGATGCAACAATTATATGTTGGAAGTGGCCCTTTTTATTACTAGAACAAGTAGCATTACAGGTGTTAGACAACTGGGATGCTACATGTGGTCAAGTGAAAGTCTCAATTCATCTCACATGTCATTTTGAAAAGTCTGACAGGGGAACAGTATGGCCACTGCAACTGTCCATAACCGCGGATGCGGCTATTCGAATAGTTTGACACTCTGCAGAGATTGTACACTTTCACCACAACATTCGATACATCCGTCAGGAACAAATACTGAATTCACCATACTCAGTATGCGGATAATAAATCCTAACCTTTCGATTACACGCCCTAGTATAAGCACCTCTCCTGTGAGTTTGGCCTCCCAACCATGACCATCTGTCATCTTGGGTACTGCACAGGTGGACAATCTTCACAAGGTAGCCTCAGCTCAAACCTTGGCCGTGAGGGAACTAATACTAAGGAATATAAGTTTCCAGTCAAGCCCTACCCAATATTCGAGTATTGTGGTTGTACGATAAAATTGGAATGGTATCGCATCCAGACAACCATCAGTTTTATAAAGGGCTAAGGCTCATGCCTCAACATTTTTATCACCAAAATTCTCAAGTGTTTGGAAACACATGTCCAAAACATTTCAATAGAATGATCCATCATTCCAAGGTTTTCATAACCATTTTTCCACCAAGTATTCCCATCTAAAGTTGATCAAGTTTTATGCTTAGCACTAGCATCTACAGGTGGGGGTAGTAATGATGAGGGGTGGTAACTAGTGGAGTTTCAACTAAGTAAACCTTATGTCTCAGGCTGATGTCAAGGTTTCTAACTTAGGCCAAAATTTTATGCTCTTTATGCAACCTTCAGCATCTTTCCAATATCTACCAGTCACTTAAGTAAACTCTAAGTAAGCTTTGATAAAGAAATAAAGTAAGAAGATTGCACATAAAACTAGGGTTGGTTTATCAAATGGGTATGATCACATATGCTTAAGGCATAGTAACAGGTAGGGGTTTGTTGCATCAGTAGGGTATCCTGCAAGTGTTAGCTTGCATCAATGTCAATATAAGCTTGCCTTGTGCGATGGTTGAAGTTCTCCTCGGCTTCTTCGTAGTATCCTCCTTCCTCCTCGTATCCTTGGTCGGTACTAGCGTCTATGAATAAATACGAGGTACACAATCACCAAACAATACTTAACTACTTGCAATCATCACACACAAGGGTCCTATGGATGATCTAGCATCATCCCTAACATTACATGGTTAAGGCTTGGTTTAAATCTTTTTATTTTTAGAAAAGTAATTTCTACTCATTGAAAAACTACTTAAGATTTAATATTCTCCAAACCCAACATGGGATCATGTTGACACATGTCATCACCACATATTGTAGTTCATGGGAATGTGATTTAAAGTGGTATCACAATTTAATAAGGTTTTACCCTTTTATTTTAATTAATTAAAGTGGCTAGAAATGCTTATGTAGCATTCTTTTATTACTTGAACAATATTTCTGCAAGTAAACCTATATATTTTTATATATTCTGAAAGGTATGGTTAAATGTGATTTTTGAGAGTTGGAATCAACTCAAAAGCTATTATGGTTTAAATTTGAAAAATGTTTGAATGCAGAAAAGCTTCTGCCTTGTTATATTTACCATGGGTGATCTATAGATCCAAATGACTTGAATCTAATGGGCTTGGATTCAGCATTCACAGACCTTTCCAACAAAATTGGTTTCATTCAATTTGGTGCACCCAATCGATCTGGGTTGATTTTTGAATTTGGGTACAGAAGTGTGTTTGAATTGAAATAGAAAAAGTTTAATTTGAATAACTGGGCTGCGCGGGAAAAATTACTGGGCCGGCCTGCTAAGCGCAGTTCTCCCGCGGGCTGCTTAAGTGGGTGTCCCCACTCGTTAGTGACACGGGCTGGGCGAAGCGGTATGGGGCGACGTGGATCGTTCGATCTAGTTCTAATCTAACGGTTGGGAGTCATCGTCGACGCGAGACAACTCCGGCGAGAACGAAACCTAAGCGCGATGGGGGTTCTTTGGGGCTCACGAGTCTTGGCGGTCGGCGAGGAGGCGAGCAAGTCGACAGCGAACTTCGAGGATGGTCGCGGCAGCTCCTGGGGCGGTTCCAATCGCTGGCTCCCTTCTTCTCCGGCAGCGGCAGGCTCCAGTGAAATTCCGGCGAGGTGGTGCTCGCCTTGCTCTGAGAATGGTGTGGCATGATCAGTGAGGAGAGGGGAGTGAGATGGTCTGAAGAAATCGTGCGGGGGTGGCCTCTATTTATAGTCAAGCGAGGGGACCATCGGGGTGCACGGTGAGCTCATCGGGGGCGATGTTACAGGCGGCTAAAGGCATGGGCAAGGGTAGGGGACGGTGTGATGTCTCCTGGCGATGCTCAACAACATGGTCTCGAGGAATGGGGCGGTGTGGTTTGGTGTGGAACGGGCGGTGCTCTGCTGGCGGGCGGCGTCTTGACGGCAAGGCGGTGGCTGTCTTGACACGGGGCGGCAAACGGGGATGTCTGGCGGTCTCCTGGGTCGGTGGGGATTGTGTATGCACGCGGTGAGGGCGGCGCGCGGTCTGTGGGTGATGGTGCTCCTAGCTTGCTGCTGGCTAGGCTTGCTGCTGCTCCTAGCTTGCTGTCGACTATGGGGTGGCAAGAGGGTGCTCGGCTATTCACCATTGATGACAATGGCAAGATCACAGTGGTTCTAGTGCCTGGCTAATCTTCCTAGATGACTGACTGAGTTGTGTGTGAGCTAAATGGGGAACCAGTTAGGCAACAATCACTACTCACAATAGTGTTTGTTGTTTGTTTGATTTGTTTGATGAAATGGCCACATGAAATCAAGTTTTGAATTTTGAAATGATTTTGGGTGGGTTTGCTAGATTGGTGCTGGTGAGTCTGCAGATGCTTGGGTTTTGAAAATTGAGCTTGTTTGAGTAGTTTTTGAAAAAGTGGGATATTCCCATATGATAAAGATTCAATTTTGAATTGTCACTTAAACTATGCATTTGAAAGTTTCTGGATGATCACAAAGTGGGCCTTGATACCTTGTTATGAGTACATTCAAGGGGTGCAAAGATCCAGAAAAGTTTCTGTTGGGTTCTGAAAGTTTGAGGCAGCCAAAGTAGGCATGTGAGTTAAATTGGCCAAAATGAGAATTCATTTCATATATGTGTTTTGATTTACTTGTCTTTAGGAAAAGTGTGGGAAATGTTTTAGATGATCTTTATTTCACCTGAGAAACATTTTACAAGCAATGGAACAAACAAACAAGGTGGTTTTAAAGGATTTCAAAATCCATGCATACACAAGCTTAGTATTTTGTTAACCCTAATTTTGATTTAGAAAATTTTTCATTTAGAAAAGTTTTTGTTAACCCTAATTTTTGTTTGTTCCAAGCTTAGTATTTTTGGGATGTTACAGCCATCCACAAGTGAGATACACAAGGTAAACCATAGAAATGGGCCTTGTGTAACCACTCAACACAAACCATTCCTTCCATTCCACCCAGGTGATTCATTCACTTAGTTGTTTTATTAAACAAAACACAAGTCCTTGACTTAGAAATATTCCATAGCATGAATATAATCCACCCTTGTTTTCTACTAGCTAAGCTAAGCATGATAGTAGTAGGAATCTTAACTTAGGAAATTTCTACTAAGGTTTCATCTACTAGGATTTCCCATGGCATAGTTTATACTTAGTAAAAATTCCATGCAAGTCCTACTTAGAAATATCACTAGTGCATGGTGAAAATAATGGGACAAAGTATGAAGCATCATTTGACTTTTTGGTAGAGAATATAAGTTCACTCCTTGATCTTGCAATGTTCACACTCTTCAAATTCCACTACAATTCAATCAAGCAAGCAATATTTCAATCTACCATTCAAGCAACATCACATAAAATAATAGATACAAAACAATGCATGCAAGCATGCCAAACATTGTTTTATTTAAAAAAGTGGTTTCTAATAGGTTAAAAACATTCTAAAACACTTATTTGTCATTTTATAAAGTGGCAAAACTATTTTCAAAAGATTTTACCTATAAACCATTTTTAAACCAAATCAATATTTTATGTGGTTAGAATTGCCTTTAGCAAAGCAATAAATTTTATAGGGTTCACAAAATATGTTTTCAAAACACAAATCTTTGTGTTTAGGGTCATAGAGTTTAAATGAAAACATTTCCCAAATATTTTCCTCCAAAAAGTATTATTAACATATAACAACATTTTTATTTGACTAGAAATGGTCTAAAACAAAGATTTATTCTTTTGCTTCACAAAATATGTTTTTGAAACCACAAATTGATTTCTATGGTCAGTAGGTTCAAAACAAACCATTTGCCAAAGGTTTTATCACCAAAATAATTTTAGAAAGAATTTTATACTCAAAATATGCCTACACAAGTTTCTGCAGAAACAATCATTTTAACAGAAGCAATTTACTAAACAAAGTGCATGGTTGGAAAGTACTTGTCTTGCTGATTCCCTTGATATAAAGTTTGAAAAATTTGGACGTGTGGTTTGAAAGTTATGAATTTTACAAAATTGAACATCTAATAGAACATAATTTCTGTTTTAAATCTACTCTGGGCCACCCGTCGCGTTCTGATAGGCTGGTACCGCTTCGGTTGGTTCAGCCTTTCTGGTGCGTTGGATCTAAACAGATCGTGCGACACAGAGACACTCGTACCTCTTCGTTTAAGTGGATCTATCGTATCCACTGGATCTAAATCGAATGGCTACTAACGCCTTGCCAAGAACTGGCGGCACGACGACGGTGGCGCGCGGCGGTGCTCTGCTAGCAGCGCTGCGGCGGCTACAGGAAGCGAGGGAGAGGAAGGACATGCTCACCGGGTTCGCCGTGGAATGCTGGTGCTCAACGTGGTCGTAGGAGAGCAGGGGGTGGACGGGGGGCGACGGTGATTGCTCGCCGGAGGAGCTTCTGGCGACGGGTGCTCTCGGATGTTGACGAAGGCAATGCTACGGTGCACGCCAGGGAAAGTGAAGGATGCAGTCATATGCGCAAGATCGCGGTGATCACGCGTGTGTGAAAGAGAAGGAGGGGCGCGGTCAGAATTTACCTCGAATGCTCGTCGGAGAAATGGCTGACCACGACGACGCTCAGACGTGGATGAAGTCGAAGTTTTGGGGCACGCGCGGCCAAGAGGGCGATACTGGGAGATGAAGTGAATGATGGGGAGCATGCTCGTTTGCTACAGCGATCAAGGGGTGGTGTAGACTGGGGGCAGAGAGGGAGAGGAGAGTGAGGGGAAATGGGGAGGAGAGGCAGACGTTTAATCGAGCGTGGTCGCGGCGAGATTTAAGTGAGGCATTGACGCGTATTAATGCGAGTTAAAACCAACAGAAATGGCCAGCGAGGTTGGCGCGAGTGAGGAAGACGATGATGTGGCGTGGGGTCGAGACGTCAGCGAGAGAGAGAGAGAGAGATAGATAGATAGAGAGAGAGAGAGAGAGAGAGAGAAGGAGTGGGGCCTGCTAGTCAGTGAGGGGGCGCGTCAAATCCTTGGTGCGAATCATTTTTCTCACGGGAAAAGGTAAATGGGCTAACTGGGCCAGACTGGGTCTGCTGGGCTGGTTTGGTTTTGCTCAATTTTTTTCTGTTCTATTCCTTTTTCCTTTTCCAATTCTAATATTCTGTTCAATTTTGTTTAATTATTTCAAACACCTATTTGAATTCAAACTTCAATCAAACTTTGTGTATATTCTTATACTGATTAATATTACATTCTCAAGTCAAATTTAGAATAATAAATTTATTCTTTTTAGGGTCTTTTAATTATTTAAAATAAAGCCCTTGCTTTAAATTCAATTAATATCAAATATATTTTTAGTCCTTATTTGATTTCAATTTTTACAAAACCCTTTTCAGTAAGTTTTATTCATTTATTAGGGTGTCAAATAATTCACTTTGAATTATTTGGAATATTTTTAATATGATTTATTAATCATTTAAATTGGATATTTGCCTTTATTCCAATAAAATTAAATATGGGTTTAATTCCATAAAACTTTATTTTAGATGATTCTTTTATTTCATTTGAGTTAATTCAATAACTTTTAACCACTTGGGTAATTTCCAAATACTATTTTCTCATGATTTAAATAATCATTCTTGTTAGAGATTTTATCTTTTATCAAAATAGAAATAGAATTTGGTTAATGCCATTTTATTTTATTTAAAAATTCTTTATCCATTATTTTATTTGGATTTGGATTATATTTATTCCATTTACTAATGGATTATGCCAATATTTAATTTGGTCTTTAAATATTCTTCATTTAATATTTCTTTCTTTATCTTATAAAATCCATATCTTTTTATTTATAGGTCCAAACTTGGTGATTCCAATTTGTAAAATCTTATTTAATATTTGTTTATCCTTTTATAGGATTATTTTCTCACCATTTGATATGGATTTCTAGATAGGTGCTTTATTAGATTTGGAAATTTAATTTCCTTATCTTATTAAATTCATAAGATTTTATCTTTGGTACTAAATTGAATGAAATCATTTTCTATGGTTTTATAATATTTCTATCTATCACTCTTGATCATTGTAAATGTTTGTTGACAAAATTTTATATGGATCAAAACCATGGTCTTAGAGATATCTTGGAAATGATTTTATTCCATTAAGGTTTTAGGGTTTTGGTTTATTTTCCAAATGTTTAAATTTCCAGATGCATTTATGAAGAATGCATTTCACTTGATTTGAATTTAGTTGGATTCAAACATTAACCAAAGTTTGTTCAAGGTGGGATTTTAAGTTTCCATTTAGAAACAAAAGTTTCTTTTCACCCTAATTTTCAACATTTATTTATTTTGTTTATTTATTTTTCACATTACAAGATTTGGAAAATCTTGGGATGTGACATGAAGATATATTGTATGACAATATTATAAACATGTTTTAACCCCAAAGAACTAAAGGTCTCACCAAAGGACCAAATTTATACAAAGCCATCTCATTAGAGAATGAGTGATGCGTAGAGACGCAAAGACATGCAATTACACATGGACCTGAAAGTGTCGGATGCGGAGATCAGTTGACCACTAGCAATCGTGTAAATAAAACACCTAAAAGCCATAGGTGTTGAATTCAAAAAGGTTTGAAACTTGATTATTGACTCTAGTGCAAGTGGGAGACTGTTGGAGATATGCCCAAGAGGCAATAATAAAGTGGTTATTATCATATCTTAATGCTTATGATAAATGTTTACATACCATGCTAAAATTGTATTAACCGGAAACATTAATACTTGTGTGATTTGTAAACATAAAAGAGTCCCTAGTAAAGCCTCTTGTTAAACTAGCTTGTTGGTTAATATATGATCATGGTTTCCTGATCATGAACATAGAGATGTTATTAACAAAAGGTTCATATCATTAGGAGAATGATATGATGGACGTACTCCTATAGTTAAAGCATAGCATAAAGATCAAGTCATTTAATATAGTTCATTTGCTATATGCTTTCTGATACATAGTAACCCAATTCCTTCGACCATGAGATCATGTTAATCACCATCACCGGAAGGATGCTTTGATGACATCAAACACCACACCGTAATTGGGTGGCTATAAAGGTGGCATTGAGTGTTCGGGAAGTATGGGTTGAGACACATGGATCAAGAGTGGGATTTGTCCATCCATATGATAGATAGATATACTCTGGGCCCTCTCGGTGGAATGTCATCCAATTAGCTTGCAAGCATGTGACCGGATCACAAGGGATCACATATCACGGGAACGAGGAAAGTGTACTTATCGGTAACGAGGTTGAACTAGGTATGCAGAGATACCGACGATCAAAACCTCGGATAAGTAAACTATCGTGAGACAAAGGGAAATTGGTAACGTATGTAAGGGGTTCATTCGATCGCAAAGTAATCGTAGAAATATGTGGGAGCCATATGAATTTCTAGATTCCTCTATTGGTTATTGATCAGAGAAGTGTCTCGGTCATGTCCGCATAATTCACGAACCGTAGGGAGACACACTTAAGGATTCGATGTTGTTGTGTAGTTATGGAATGATGAGTAAGAGACCGAATGTTGTTCGGAGTCTCGGATGGGATCCGAGATATCACGAGGAGATCCGGAATGGTCCGGAGAATAAGATTCATATAAGGGAAGTCCTATTTCGGAGTTCGGAAATGATTCCGGTGTTTTCACCACGAATGTTCTAGAAGGTTCTGGAAGGTCCGGCACTCCGGAGGGGAAGGGTACATGAATGTGTCATAACAATGTGGAATGGTTGCATCATGTACTAGGTCACTTGGTTGTGCAATATGGAGAGAGAAATCAAATCCAAGTTTGAAAGTCAAACGCCAATTTGAAAAGTCAAATCCGAAGTTTGCTTGGTGGAGGGAGAGTAGGAAACCTACTTGGGGAGGAAGTCCCACTCCCTCCACCCGCCGGCCATGAGGAGGAGGACTCCATCCTCCCAAACCGCCCCTCCCACCTATATAAGGAGGGATAGGGCGCCCCTCTACCCCTCACACCTCAACCCTAGCCCTTGGCGCCACCACCTCCAAGTGTTGCCGCTGCCTAGGTCTCCTATTCTAGCCGACTTGGGGCAAACCCTAGCTTTCCCTATCCGCCGTCCAAGCTCACCCTTGGTGCTTCTAAACCCTAGATCTCCAAGGCCCTCTCTCATACTCCACCATACTCGCTCCGGCTTAAGGCGAAGCCCTGCAGGATCTCCCCTCTACTTCCGACACCATGCCGTCGTGATGCCGGAATCACGAGGAGAGTGCTACAACCTCCGCTGCCTGCTGGAACAAGGGAGAGGAAGGTCTTCATCGAGTACCGAACGTGTGACCGACTGCAATGGAGCATTGCGCCGGAAGGATCGTCTACGCGATCTTGAGATCGGAAGTGTACGACTACATCATCCACGAGAATCTGCTCTCGTTAACCGCTTTGGATCTTCGAGGGTTAGTACTCTATTGACTCATTGCTACAATCTAGTAGATAGATCTTGGCTTGTGTGTGTTCATGCGATAGAATTTTTTTTGTTTTCCATGCTACGAACCCCTACAATAGTATCCTTCAAAGAAGTCTCCTCCATCTCCGGATGGCATTTCTTTAGCTGACTCACATGAAATACATTATGAACGGCAGACAATGATTCAGGCAAGTCAATCTCATATGCTACTTCTCCTTTATGGCTCAGGATCTTGAATCGTCCAACATATCTTGGGGCCAATTTTCCTTTGAGTCCAAATCTCTTCACTCCACGAAGTGGCAATACTCTAAGGTATGCTCTATCACCTACCTCATAGGTAACTTCTCTACGTTTAGGATCTGCGTAGCTCTTTTGTCGGGACTGTTCTATCTTCAATCTGTCCTTTACTAACTTGACTTTCTCTTCAGCTTCCTTGATTAGTTCTGGCCCGAACAATGGGGTAGTACACTTTCTCCCATATAGAAACTCAAACGGTGCCATCTCAATACTGGCTTGATAGCTGTTGTTATAAGAGAATTCTGCGTAAGGCAGACTTTCATCCCAACTAGCTCCATAATCTAGGGCACATGCCCTCAACATATCCTCTAAAATCTGGTTGGTCCTTTCTTTCTGTCCATTAGTCTGGGGATGAAAAGCAGTACTAAATTCAAATCTCGTTCCCAATGACTCATGCAGTTGCCTCCAAAAATGAGAAGTGAATTGAGTTGACCTATTAGACACAATACTCTTGGGTACTCCATGCAGACACATAATCCTATTCATATAGATCTTGGCTAACTTAGCACTTGTATAGTATGTCTTCACGGGTATGAAATGAGCCACTTTAGTTAGGCGATCCACTACAACCCAAATAGAATCATATCCTGATTTAGTCCTTGGCAATCCAGTGATAAAATCCATGCCAATCTTGTCCCACTTCCAATCAGGAATAGGTAGTGCTTGTAACAATCCTGCTGGTTTCTGATGTTCCTATTTCACTCTACTACATACATCACACAAAGCAATATGTTCGGCGATGTCCTTCTTGAGATTATTCCACCAAAATCTTTCCTTCACATCCATGTACATTTTGGTGTTACTCGGATGAATGGAATATGGTGAGTTGTGTGCTTCCTGTAAAATCAGTTTCCGAAGCTCTGGATCTTGCGGAATGCAGATACGTTTTCCATACCATAAAGTACCCTATTCGTCTTCATGGAACCCTTTGGCTTTTCCCTTGCCAATCTTTTCCTTAATATCTTCAATTTCCGTGTCGGTCTTTTGGGCTTCCTTGATTTTGTCCAACAAAGTGGGTTGAACATCCAATGGCATGATATGTCCTTCATGCACAATCTCCAATCTGAGATCTTTGAATTGGGCAGATCATCTGGCAACTCTCCCTTAGTAAGGCCATTCACATAAACCTTACGGCTTAATGCATCTGTTACAACATTTGCTTTACCGGGGGTGGTATTGCAAACTCAAGTCATAGTCTTTGATGAGTTCTAGCCATCTTCTTTGTCTCATGTTGATCTCTTTCTGAGTGAAGATATACTTCAAACTTTTGTGATCTGTGAACACTTCACATCGCTTTCCCAAAATATAATGTCTCCATGTTTTGAGTGCATGGACAACAGAGGACAACTCTAAATCATGAGTAGGGTAATTCACTTCATGATTTTTGAGTTGTCTCGAGGCATATGCCACAACTTTCCCTTCTTGCATTAGAACTGCACCTAATCCTTGATGAGATGCATCACAATACATTTGGAAATCCTTCTCCAATTCTGGCAGACATAAGACTGGTGCTGTCACTAGTCTCTTCTTCAATTCTTGGAAACTGAGTTCACATCCTTCAGACCAAGCAAATTTCCTGTCTTTCTTTAGTAACTCAGTCATTGTCTTAGCTACCTTGGAGAAATTCTCAATAAATCTTCTGTAGTATCCTGCCAAGCCAAGGAAACTATGAACCTCTTTTACTGACTTTGGAGATTCCCATTCAGTTACAGCTGACATTTTAGCGGGATCAACTGCTACACCATCTCCTGACACAACGTGTCCAAGAAATCGAACTTCATTTAACCAAAATTCACACTTGTTGAATTTGGCATACAACTTATGCTCTCTAAGCTTCTCAAGTATCAAACACAAATGTCCTTCATGCTCTAAATTGCTCTTGGAGTATATAAAAATGTCATCGATGAAAACAACAACAAACTTGTCAAGAAACTCCATGAACACCTTGTTCATCATATTCATAAAGTAGGCTGGTTCATTGGTCAAACCAACCGGCATCACGGTGTATTCATACAATCCATACCTGGTGGTGAAAGCAGTCTTAGGTATGTCTTGTTACCTTATCTTAAGCTGAAAATAGCCTGACCAGAGATCAATCTTTGAGAACACACGGGCTCATTCTAACTGATCAAACAAGTCATTGATTCTGGGCAAAGGATATTTGTTCTTGATAGTCACCTCATTGAGTGAACGATAATATATGCATAACCTTTGACTTCTATCTTTCTTTTCAACAAACAATACTGGTGCTCCCCAATATGAAGAACTTGGTTGAATAAATCCTTTCTGCAACTGTTCTCCAAGTTGTTTCTTGAGTTCCTTCAACTCATCAACTGACTTCTTGTAAGGTCTCTTTGCTATTGGTCCTGATCCTGGTAGAAAGTCAATCAGAAACTCCACATCCCTATCCGGTGGCATTCCTGGCAATTCTTTCGGAAACACATCTGGGTATTCTCTCACAATTAGCACACTGTCTATGCTAACCCCCCTTAAGAGAATTTAGTTTACTCCCTTTTGATTCAAAGTTTGACTTGAATCTAATCCGTTTCTTATCCGAGGTTGTGAGTGTGACAGTATGATTGGCACAATCTAGCACTCCCTTGTACTTGGTCATCCAATCCGTTCCCAAAATTACATCCAGTCCTTGGGAATCTAGGATTATCAGACTAAATGGAAACTTATGCTTTCCAAATTCTATCACTAGATCACGACATCCAAGACTTACTATCATATCTCCACCGGGATAACTTACTTTTATAGGACACCCAATATTTTCAGTTGAAAATCCATTTCTATCAACAAATGCTCTTGATATGAATGAATGCGATGCACCAGTATCAAAAAGAACAAGTGCTGGAATAGAATTGAGTTTGAACTTACCAGCCATAGCATCAGATTCCTCATAAATCTCTTCCACATTGATGTGGTTCACTTGTCCCTTCTGGAAAGGGTTGGGCTTGGTGGTTCCTTCAACCTTCTTCTCTGAGCACTCATTAGCATAGTGCCCCATCTTCTTACACTTGAAGCATTCAACCTGACTGATATCTCTCTTTGCAGGATGACTTCCACTGCCATTTCCACCTCCACTGTGGTGGCTCTTGTATCCACTCTTGTGGTTCTTATACTTGTCATTATCATGACTGCGGTGATGCTTGTTGTCATGATGGCGGTTGTGGCCGTGGTGGTTGTTGTACTTTCCATGTTTGTGGGATCCAGAACTCCTACTATCATCATGATGGGAACGTTTGTGAGACGATCCCGAGCTTATCAAAGCTATGCTTCCTCTTCCTGCTCTCAACCTGTTTCATCTTGTTCTCCAAGATGGTAGCCTTGTCGCAAAGTGATTGGTATGTTGGGACATAGGCAACAGACAACTGCAGATTCATTTCATCATTCAGTCCTTCGAGGAATTTCTCCTTCCTCTTGGCATCAGTATCAACTTCATCCGGTGCATAACGCGCCAGATTGTTGAACTCCTCAATATACTCAGCCACGTTGCGGTGACGCTGTTTCAGGTTGAGGAACTCCTTCTTCTTCAAATTCATCACTCCGGATGAGATGTGAGCTGTATGGAAATCCATCCTCAAAGATAGCCCAAGTTACATCCTCAATGGGAGTGGTGATCTAAAAGTTATCCCACCAGGTTTCTGCTGGCCCTTCCAACAGATGTGCTGCAAACCTGACCTTCTCTTTGTCGGTGCAGCCGACAGTCACTAAATCCTTGTTCACTAAACGTAGCCAATCATTGGCCACCATCGGATCAGTGGTTCCTAAGAACTTGCAGGCCTCAGTCTTAGAAATCTGGTGAGCATGTCAAATCCTAGAGGATTATTCGGGTTGTTGTTGTTATTGTTATTGTTGTTGTTATTCTGATTCTGGTTCTGCATGAAAGTGGTCATCATCTGCATCAGTTGTGCCTATGCTATCATCAACTGCTGCATCTCGGGAGTGACATTGTTGTTGTTGTTTGGGTTGGCATGTCGAGGAGGCAGCTGTGGTTTTCATAAGGACAAGAATGAGATAACCATAGATGCTTAACATGCACAATACATCACATACTCAATCACAATAACCAAACATCAAAATAACATAGAGTTTGAACGACATAAACAAGTTTGGAAATGCAAAACACACCATAGCAAGCCACCCACATGTTGGATGGTCATTGCGACTCAATAATCAAAGTACGATAGATGAAAGATAAACGAGTAGTAAAGGCCTCTATCTTGGCCCTAAGATCCTTCTTCTATGAGCGAAGCCTCTTGATCACTCCCTGCTGATGCTCAAGCTTGAAGTCCTTGGCCTCTAGCTCTTCCTTCATCTCTTGGATCTTCTTTTTCCTGTCTTGGACTCTTTTCTCCTGGCTCTTGAATTTCTTGTCCTAGCTTTCAAACTTGGCCTCCATTTCCTTGACTATCTCGTCTTGCTCCACGAAGATCTTGTCCTTCTCACGTAGCTGAACCTGGAGCTAGTCATTGCTAAGCATGACGTTGGTCCTATCAGTATCTAGGTGCCTAATAAGACCCTCTAGGTCCTGAAGGTACAGACGAATCGGATCCATCGTCTCTCTAGCAGCATCCTCGTACTCTATGGCTTCACCCTCCTCGTTGTGTCTCCCGAAGGGGTGAAAGTAAAGACCTCTAAGCTCGGTGGAATGTCTCCCTATAGACGCCCAAGTAACTCCTGCATGACTACATCTAGGCCTTTCTCCTTGTCTTCATGCAACAGCTTGAAAGTGATGTTCTCCGTGGTTGGCTCTGTCTGGCGTCCCGGCTGAGTGACTCTGAAGCCCCAAAGGTCCTTCCTCTCAAACTTGGTGAGTGGAAATGTCATGATGCTAGGAATTGGAAGGTTGAGCACACTAGTGAGCTCAATGAGACGAGTACCAAAATGAGTTCCCTTGAACTCCTCGGCCGTGTTGATAATAACATTAGGCATCTATTTTTATAAGATAGAGAAAAGTTAGAATCAACATCAAATAGAGAAAAAGCACAAGACAAAATATCACAAGCATATATTTTGCAACAGACACACAAGTCATGGCATACACAAATCCATTACAAGCATCAAAGTTTCAACATAACTTAGACAAATTTTTGGAAGTAAAACAATAAGTGTGGTGGTCCAACTAATGGAGTACATTAAAATCCCCACTCACTTGCCAAGTTAGCTATCAGGGCATCCCTAGAGGCAATCTGTCGATTTTGTCACATGATTCCATTGCTAAATCTATGATGTCTTCTCTTAGACGTTGGTTAGCAACCTATAAGTCCTGGGTACGCTTCTTTTCTTCTCTAAGGTCATTTTGGGTGTTGAGCATTCTGCACTTGAGTCTATCACCAAGCTCCTTGATAGCATTCCAAGCTACATTTCTTGTAGAGTCAAAGAATGTTGTGTGCATTTCTGAGTTGGTGACCATGCAGAATCCTGACTCCTTGTGGTTGTCTTCCTTGTTTTTGTACAAGTGAAGTTGCACCCACCAGTACTCTTCTCCTTCATCCATCATAGGGAATCCTTTGTACACAGCTGCACCATGTATCCCCATGGTAACCATAAGGTTCTTGAGGGCCTTGGGAAATTCAGTCTCACACTCCAAGGTCATGGTCATGAGTGGTCCATTCCTCATGGCTTCATTGATGGAGTTCATCTACAAATAGATATGAGAAAGAATATTAGAAAAATTTACGAGAAGAAAAAGACAAGTGTGGAAATTTTTCAAAATGGTGAATTTTTTCCTTAGTGGTTTCTAATCCAATCCTAGGGTCATAATCCTACAGGCAACACAATGCTCTGATACCATCTGACAGACTCCACCTTTGTAAAGGTAAAGGTACCTATGATTGCAATGCTAGTCCCTAGATCAATTGCTAGCATCCGCAGTTTAAGATGAAGTACACAGAAACAAAGGTCATTATTACAATGTCATTCCAGAGATAACATAGTCTTTTACAACTCCATAGCCATAGGATGGTACAAGAGTTCAACTTAACAATATAAATAAAAGTCTTCATCTTCATGTGCCACAGGCAAGCATGTTGATTTTTATACACAATATAAATAAAAGTCTTCATCTTCATTTACACATCAAATAAACTTTATTTAGTCTTTAAAACATTTTCCAATTAATTTTTATACACAAAATAAGCCTACAAATGTCTCTCCAAAAACAACTAACTTTACAGAAGCAATTCATTAAACAAAGTAAATGGTTGGATATGATTCTTTTTCCTGATTTCATTGATATAAAATTTGCAAAATTTGGACATGTGGATCAAAAGTTATGAATTTTGCAAGTTTGAACATCTAATAGAAATGATTCTGTTTTTAAAACAAACTACAGGCCACGCGGCACTTCCTGATTGGACGGTACCGGTTCGGCCGGATCACGCTCACGGCCGTAGGATCTAACTAAAGTTGCACGGCCCAGATCTAATCGTACTGTTTTGCTAACAGATCTAATCGAGGCCTTTGGAACTAGATCCAATGGATCAAATCCATCTGACCAAGAACCGGCAGCGCGAATGGCGCTGGCGGCGCGACGCCTCTGGAGGTGACACGCCGGCGAGGCCAGAGGGGCACGGAGGTGTGCTGGTGCTTACCGAGGTCGCGAATACATGGAGATGCTCAACATGGTCGCGGTTGGGGCGGAGCTGCATGGGCACGAACAGAATCGCTCGCCGATGTCCGTCTCACCGTCGGGTGCTCCCAGTTGAAGACGAAGGCGATGACCTAGGCCACACGGAAACAAACGTCAAGCATCAACATCTGCGCAGGAACCTGGCGAACACAGGCGCATGAACTAGAGACAGGGGGTGGTCAGTGCTCACCACAATAGCTCGCCAGAGCTCGTCGGAAGAGCGGTGGTGTGAAGCTTAATACTGGTAGCCTGGCAGCGCTTTGGTTGTGCTGAGTGGGGGAAAATGTCGCGGAGAGGGAGAGGTTTAAATAGCCAGATCGGGGGAGGGATTTATCCGGCGAATCAATGGCAATCAAGCGCAGTTTCGTCGGGATTGAATGGGGAAGAAACCGCTGCGGCGAGCTGGTCGTCGCGGGATTTGGGGACGAAGGGTGACGGGACAAGTGGGCCGGGGAGTGAGCGAGTGGGTGCGCGCGGGCAGAGTGAGAAACAAAGAGGAGAGGGCAAACCCGGGTGGGCCGATTCTATTACTGGGACGAAAAGGTGGCGCCGACCCTTTCTGATTTCTTTTATTCTTTTCCATTTCTATTTTGATTTTCTGAAATCATTTTTAAATGCTTTTCAATTTTCATATGGGTTTGAATTCAAACTTGTTTTGAATTTTTGTAAAGTGGACCATACACATATTTGACTACAGAACAAATTTGTTCACTTAGAAATACATTGGCCTATTGAATTATAGAAATAAACCAAGCTTTAATTATTTATTTATAATAGGCATATGAATGGTTTGAATTCATATTTTTTATTTTGAAAACTTTGGCCAAGCTTTAGAAATATCAAACAAACCTATGTTCAATCTTTACTGATTAAAACAAGTATTTTCTTGTTAGAAGGTAGAAATAAGGTCATTGCCTTGCTTACATAAAATAATAGACGACAAATTCTTCTGTTTTTAAAAAATGATCATAAAATGATTATGAATGCATGAATGATATGTAAACTTTGAAATAATGATTTTTGGGATGTTACACAACTGCTTTAAGCAAAGTGTGTAAGGTAAACAGTCCACATGTTCCATGAACAAGAGACCGTTGTTTTCTCCCTAGTAGCAACAACACATCTACAACCGAAGAGATTATTGTCACTTGGGGAAGAACCTACCCGCACGATTTCCGAGGCATGAGGCTCCTCTGAGGTGACCGTTGGTTGGCCTCCGGCTCTCGCCGGCATAGGCTCTGCATGGATTCCTCTGGAGTTTGCTGGAAGGTCACCTACTCTGGTGTGACCACGGGTGGTAAGTTTTTGGAAGGTTCTCTCGTTGTCTCGGCTGATTCTTGGCTGGTTCTTCTCAATGCCAAAGGCTCTCCCCTTGAGGGGCGATGTTTGGAAAATGGGGAGAAGATCTCTGTTTGATCTGTTTTGAGGTTCCCCTCTCATCTCTCTCGTGTTAATGATTCTTTGGATCCCTCATCTGGATTTCTTGGTAGATCTCCTACCATCACTGGATCAGATGAAGACACTGGCCTTAAATGGCATGCCCTTTGCTCCTCTTTGCCGACTGATCATCTTGAGCCTTCTAAAGGTTTTCTCATGCTTTTTCCTAGTTCTAAAAGGCTTGTTCTCCTCAACCAAAACGAGGTTGTGATTGATGCTAGATACTTGGTTCATGGTGAGGTGGTGGCTTCTGGCATCTCTATTGATCTCCAGGTGAAGCGGGTTGTGGTTGGTACTCAGATTTTACCAAGCCCTTTGGTCAAGAAATTTTCCACCAATATTGAGAAGATGGTGCCTAGATCTCTGGATTTCTCTGAAAATCTCCCCTCAGGGTGTGCTTCTAAAGATGTTGCTTCGTGTTGACCTGCCCTGGATTTTTCTTTAGGGCGTGATTTTGAGAAGAGGATTTTTGATAAATTCAGGCATCAAGTTAATTTCATTGGTGGTTTCAGGAAAAGACCCTTTTATCTGGTCTGTTCTTTTAGTCTTGCTCTTCAATCCTGTTTTCGTGGTAATGCTTCTAAATTCCAGGTGAAGCTTCTGCAAGATAGAACTTTTCATTTCTCGGTTTCTCCAAGGGCAGTGGGTTTTGAGATTTACAATATTTCAAAGTTTTCATGTAATTCTTTTGTGATTCATGTCAATCTCTGGGGTAATGGGGGTCCGAACTGGATTCATGAAGAAAGGGAATTCTATAAGGAGTCTGCTAAAGAATGTAAAGTTGTCACGTACAAAAAAGAAAGTGCAAAAAAATCTCCTTCTTTAAAGCCTTCCAGTAAAGGTGGCTCGGTTTTTCAAAGACTCAAATTTTTGGCGTCTCTTGAGGGTCCTTCGCCTGTGAATGAGCAACGTATTAATGGTGAGTTCAAATCAAGTCTTCATGGCAGATCTTATGCTCAGGTGCTCACTGATGGTGGTTTTAAGTCGATGGTAACGCCTGGTCCGGGAGGCGCCAATCGCTGCATTTAAATTGGTCTCCTTCCTTTCTGAAATTCCCTCTTTCCTAAATGTAGTTGTCCCGACAATTCGTATGAGGATGGTTCAAGGCCCGCGTTTCACATTCCGGCTCATTATTCACGGCAGGTTTTGACGAGTTCACCACCGTTGCAAAAACAACTACCACTTACTGTCTCCTCAACTCCTCACTGAAACCCCATTCCCCTCTTGCTCGTCGCCGGCGAAGGGCGTCACAATGGCGAACATTCCGATTGATCCTGCGCCTTTCCTGCCGAATGGCTTCCAGATTATGCAGGTGGCTGGGCGGAATCGCGTAAAAAGGGCGGTGGTGCCTCGGAGGTCGAGGGCGCATGAACAGTATGCCATTGCTACCATTTTCCCCTCCCCCTGGTCCTGTTCCGTTCTTGAATATCCATGGTGTCCTGGTTGATTTCTTCAACAATGAGGTTGGAGTGCACTTCAGAGATATCCAGGCTTGTCCCTTTGGGTCTGCGTATGTGCAGTTTCATCATGTTAGCGACCGTGATAGACTCATTGCGGAGAGCCCGATTCCATTTCAAGATGTGCATGTTTCTTTTGTTAAGCACAACGAGGGTGATAACTGGCATAGGACTCATTTTAATAATGAGTGCTGGGTGATGATAGTTGGCCCTCCCCTTGACCACTGGCATACGGAGGATCTGAATGCTATCTTTGCGGACATTGGGAAGGTTCTTCTGTGGGAGAGGGACCCTGACCAAAAGGGTAGGATTATTGCTAAGATTCGTGTTACTGATTTGATTGACATCCCTAAGAGTGTGAGGTTTACACTACTAGGAAAACAGCTATAGGTAATCAGCACATCCGTGGCTCACATGGTTGAAGTGCCCCACGGCTAAAACAGGCGTGGCTCACCTGTGGGCAGTGCCCTACTAGTAACTAGAACAACCGTGGCGCACGTGACTATAGTGCGCCATGATGTGTGGTCCAGGCCTGTTGACGCCGCCAAACATCATGGCGCACTATAGTCATGTGCGCCACAGTTGTTAGTGTCATCTGTGGCGCACATGGGGGGGTGCGCTACGCCTAAGCACACTCCCCCTCTGCTGTGAAACGGCCACAAACATCTATGGCGCACATGGCATAGTGCGCCACAGATGTACAAACTTAGCCGTAGGGCACTCTGCCCTAGTGCCCTACGCCTAAGTGGCATGCACCAACCCCCCCCCCCCCCCCCCCGTGGATCGCCTTTTTAGGGTTTGCAAAAAATAAACGAAAATGATAAACACTTCAAAAAATTAAATCCTTTCATATTTAGGTAGGTAATGTGGTATAGCTTCTAGTAAAATTAACAGAAATGAGTTTCGACTTTGTTTGCAAAAAAAAGTAATGCCACGGTAAAAAGGCCGTAACTTTTGCATACGATATCGAAAAAAATCGTATAATATACCAAAATGACCAGAACGAGATTCCAGATCCGCTTGCAACCCCTTTAGGTCGTTTAGCGATTTTTAGATTTTCAAAATTCGAAAAGAGTAAAATTACGGTTAAAAACCGTTTTCTGAAAAAAAAATAGGCGACTTATCCAGAAGCACCTACACCTAGTGCGCCACGGATAAGCTTGGGCGGGATTCAAATTTGAATCCCCACCCCACCCTCCTCCCTTTTCCTTTCCCCTTTTCCCTTCCCCTTTTCCCTCTTCCTCTCCCTTTCCCTTCCCCTTTTCCCTCTTCCTCTTCCTCTCCCTTTCCCTTCTCCTTCTTCCTTCTTCCATCTTCCTTCTTCCTTCTTCCTTCTTCCTTCTTCCTTCTTCCTTCTTCCTTATCCCTTCTCCCTTCTCCCTTCTCCCTTCTCCTTCTCCTCTCCTTGCAGTGATGGTGCGACGTCGACCTCCTTCTCCTCCTCCTCGCAGTGACAACGGGCGACGTCGACCTCCCTTCCTCCATCTCTTCCTACCTCCCTCTCTTCTTCTCCTCCTCCTCCTCCTCTTCTTCTCCTCATCTTCCTCCTCTGCCTCCTCTTCTTCTCCTCCTCTTCCTCCTCTGCCTCCTCTTCTTCTTCTTCTCCTCCTCTTCCTCCTCTTCTTCTCCTCCTCTTCTTCTCCTCCTCTTCCTCCTTTGCCTCCTCTTCTTCTTCTTCTTCTCCTCCTCTTCCTCCTATTCTCCTCCTCCTCCTTGCAGTTCCGACGACGACAACAAGGTGACGACGAGGAGGCGACGACGGCGACCTGCACCGACGCGCGACGGCACTGACGACGAGATCCAGATCTGCTGCTTTTTTTTTGAATTTTGAAATTTATATCCGTGGCGCACAGCACCTAGTGCGCCACGGTTATCGTTTCATACGCGTGGCGCACCTGCCCAAACTTCTGTGGCGCACTGGCATGTGCGCCACGCCTGTATCTAAACTTCTGAGACTTGAGAGATAGCCGTAGCGCAAGGCCCGTGGCGCACTGCTAGTGCGCCACGGATGGGCATTTCGGGTGCGCCACTAACAGCCTGTTTCCTAGTAGTGTTACCATCGGTGACTTGGTGGAGAAAGAGTCATGGACTTTTTCTGTTGAAGTTCTTCAGAGTCACTTGCTTGGAGGGGGCCCACCTGAGGAGGACCCACTGCCAGATGACAATGTGGACCCACACCCTGTTCCTTCTCATGGCCCAGTCTTTGGGCCTCAAGTTCCACCTCCCCCTCCCCCCTGCTCCTGGGGGTGGTTGGGGACAGTGGATGGCCCCTATGCAGGATCCTGCTCCTGATGGTGGTAATGCTGAAGGTTGGGGTCCCTGGGAGGCTGCTGCTGCTCCTGTTCAAGGACCTGTCATTGCTCCTGGAGAAGATATGCCTATTGATAATCAGCATCTACCACCTCAAGATGTGAACAGTGGAGTCACAGGTGCTATCATTGTTCAAGACTGGGAGTCTGATGATGAATCTGTTAATGAGCCTGAGGCTGTGGAGGAGCAAGGTGTGGCAGTTGCACCACAAGGGGTTGGCATTGGTGAAGGCCTTCAAAACATTTTTCAGAACTATCTGGCTGATGAAGAGGAGGCCAATTCTGATGCTGAGGAGGGG
Organism: Avena longiglumis; assembly: GCA_030063025.1. NCBI lineage: Eukaryota > Viridiplantae > Streptophyta > Magnoliopsida > Poales > Poaceae > Avena > Avena longiglumis. Next base: position 464,072,507 of record CP125974.1, read on the forward strand.
GTAGGAAGCCCTATGGACTCAAGTACTGTGGCTCCTGAGAATGATGATTGGATGTTGGAGGATCAGCACCTTCTTTCTCCAAATGAGGCTCACCTTCAGGTTGGGATGGTGAGAACTTTTATCTCCATTCCTGATGTGCATGTGGCTAAGCAGGGATTTTCCCAACAAGGCTTGGAGCTCTGGGAGAATTATTTTGCCCCTCATATTCAGAAGGAATCTGCTTCAATGGGCTCTCTTAAATGTGATATTCCTGTAAGTTGGTTTAACTTCATTACTCTCATGCTTGCTACTCCTGAGAAGTTTAATTGGGTTAAGGGATTTCTTACTTCTCCTTTATGGGAAATTATTAAAGAACCTATTGCTGAGGAAAGTTCAATTTCTTTCATCATTCCTAATGAGAGCTTTTCCCAGATGGCCCCTTCTTGCCTGGGTATTGAATCCAATAGATCTTCATGCTCTCCCTCTACCCCTGCTAGAAAGAGAAAAGGCAAGGAACCTCTTGTGGAATCTGAGGTGAGAATAAGCCCTAGAATTGTTGAACTAAATGGGGGTTTTAAAAGTCACATAAATTGTCTAATTGTTGATTGACTGGTTTGTAATGCTGCTCCTCCTTGTCTGAATTCCAAAGTGGTTAAAAATCTTGCTGCTTCATTCTGCAAGGTAAAGGATGGGGACCTGGAGAAGAGGTTGCTCAAGAAAGGGAAGGCCAATGAAGTGGCAGTTAAGGCTCCTACAAAAGGCAGCATTAAAGGAGGAGCCTCTTCCAGCTTGGGCATTGGTGGCAAGAAGAAACACAGGGCTTTGGTACTGTGACATGACAAGAAGAAGCCCTCTTCTTAAGTGTCTTAATGTATCAAACTAAGTCTTTTGTTGGAGTCTTGTTGACTCCCTGTCATGTGTTATGTGATTGTGATATTGCAATGTGGATGGTACTTGTTGTGGATTATCTCTGTGGTACCTTGAATTGGATTGCCTTTTGTCTCTGTAATTGCTGTTTCCTCTCCTGGGTGATTACACTATTTATATCACCCCATATCTATACTTGCTCCTGGTTTCTTAATGAATAACAAAAGAACTTGGAAGATCTTGAATTGGAATATCAGGGGAATCAATTCTAAAAAAAATGGATTGCTCTTAGAAACAAAATTGAGGAGTCTGGTTGTGACATTATCTGTCTCCAAGAAACTAAGCGTGAGGACTTTGATAGCTCCTAAATTAAAAAATTCTGCCCCTCCAAATTTACCAATTTTGAATTTCTTCCCTCCAGAGGTGCATCTGGAGGTTTGATCACCATTTGGAATGGTTCCCTGTTCTCTGGACATCTTTCCTTTCTCAATGAGTTTTCTATCTCCATCACCATGACATCTCTCTTGTCCAATGAATCCTGGATCCTCACCAACATTTATGGGCCATGTTTACCTGAAAAAAAGTCTGAATTTTTAGATTGGTTTGGCAGCATTGATATGCCTGATGATGTGGACTGGCTCATTGTGGGAGATTTTAACTTCTGTAGACAGCCTTCAGATAGAAATAAATTGGGTGGAGATGTGAATGGTATGCTTCTCTTTAATGAAGCCATTAATAATTTGGGTCTCATAGAGTTACCACTTAAGGGTAGAACTTTCACTTGGAGTAACATGCAGAAAGATCCCCTCTTGGAAAGATTGGATTGGTTTTTTACTTCTGCTGCCTGGACTCAGAGTTTTCCCTCAACTTTTGTTGCTCCTCTTGCAAAGCCTACCTCTGATCATCTTCCTTGTGTCATTTCCATTGGCACAATGATTCCCAAAGCTCAGGTGTTCATATTTGAAAATCATTGGTTGCATCATAAGGAGTTTAAAGCTATTGTTCAAAATGCCTGGAACATTCCTGTGGGTTTTATGGATTCTGCAAAAAAAATCAATGCTAAATTCAAAAATGTGAGAAGAGGGCTGAAGCTTTGGGCCAACAAATTACCTTGCCTAAAGGCACAAATCTGTAATGTTAATGCCACCATTGACTTTCTTGATATCATGGAGGAAATGAGAACTCTTACTGTTCAAGAGTGGAATCTTAGGGATATCCTGAAAAATCTTATTATTTCTCTTTTACAAGACCAGAATACTTATTGGAAACAGAGGGGGAAAATTAAATGGGTTAAGCTGGGGGATGAAAACACCAAGTTCTTTCACTCTAGAGCTACCATTAGCTTTAGACATAATTACATTTCCATGCTCAAGGATGATTCTGATCTTGAGGTCTATGATCATGATGGCAAATCAAATCTTCTTTGGAATTCCTTTAAAAATAGAATGGGCTCTTCTGATAAGCCTGAAATGCATTTCAATCTTAATGACTTGGCTGGTGATTGCTTAAGCCAGGAAGAAAGGGATGCTTTGGAAAAGCCTTTCTCTGATGAGGAGATTGATGAGGTCATCACAAATCTGCCTAATGATAAATCCCCTGGCCCTAATGGTTTTAATAATGAATTCATGAAGCTTTGCTGGCCTATTATTAAGGATGATGTGAAGCATCTACTTGTGGAGTTCTACGAAGGATAAGCCTCTTTGGAAAGCATTAATTCTTCTTTTATCACCCTCATTCCAAAAATTGCTGCTCCTTTGACTCCTGCTGATTTTAGGCCTATTTCTTTGCTAAATAGTGTCTTTAAGATTATCACCAAGATTATGGCTAACAGACTGCAAAAAGTCATACTTAAACTTGTTCACAAGAATCAATATGGTTTCCTCAAGCAAAGATCTATCCAAGACTGTTTAGGTTGGGCATTTGAATTTCTTGATCAATGCCACAAGTCAAAGAAGGAAATTTTAATTCTTAAGCTTGATTTTGAGAAGGCTTTTGACAGAATTGAGCATTCTGCAATCATCAATATCCTTAAAGCCAAAGGTTTTGGAGATAAATGGATTTCTTGGATTCAGATGATCTTTGGGTCAGCTTCTTCCTCTGTGCTTTTAAATGGTGTGCCTGGGAAATTTTTTTACTGTAGAAGGGGTGTTAGGCAAGGAGATCCTTTATCTCCTTCGCTTTGTTCGTCCGATCTCCTTCAAAGTATCCTCAACAAGGCAATGAACCTGGGTCTTCTTTCTTTGCCCACTGAAGATGTGTTTTGTCCTGATTTCCCTGTGGTTCAGTATGTAGATGACACTTTAGTAATCCTTAAGGCTGATTCTGAGCAACTCTTGTGCCTTAAGGCAATTCTACATACTTTTGTTCTCTCCACTAGACTCAAAGTTAATTATTCTAAATCTAGCATGATGCCAATTAACATGGACTCTGAGAGGCTTGGGCATTTTGCTAATACCATTACTTGCCTCACTGGTTCCTTGCCTTTTACCTATCTTGGTTTGCCTCCGAGCTTGAATAAACCTGCTGTGGAACATTTCCTGCCTATTGTTTAGAGAATTGAGAGAAGGTTGTGTGGAATAGCTGACTTTCTTAATTATGGGGGGAAACTGCAGTTAGTCAAATCTGTGTTGTCTTCCCTTCCCATATATTACATGAGCTGTTTTGATCTTCCTGTCACTATCAAGGAACAGTTGATTAAATATATGAGGCAATGCTTGTGGAGAAAGGAAACTTCTGATGTTCAAGCTAGAGGTACTACTCTTGTAGCATGGAAGAAAGTTTGTAGACCCAAGATCCAGGGAGGATTGGGAGTTCTAGACCTTAATGTTCAAAATTCTGCTCTTCTTTTGAAGAATTTGGATAAGTTTTTTAATCACAAGGATATTCCTTGGGTTCACCTTATATGGAATACTTACTACTGTAATGGTAAGCTCCCTGGAAGAAGTCTTAAGGGATCCTTTTGGTGGAAAGCTCATCTAAAACTGATTGACATTTTTAAAGGACTTGCAAAGTGCTTGGTTGGAAATGGGAAATCCACACTATTCTGGTCTGATATGTGGAATGATAGCTTCCTTCAACATAAGCTTACTCATCACCTCTCCTATGCAAAAAACCCTCACATCTCTGTTAGTGAGTTCTTGCATACTGAAAATACTCAGGACCTTTTTTACCTTCCTTTGTCTCAACAAGCTTATTAGGAATATCAAAGTCTTGAACAAATTATCAATACTGGCAGGCAAGGGGAATCTGATATTTGGTCTTACATTTGGGGCAGTAATTTTTCGGTCAAAAAGGCTTACTGCTCCTTAGCTGGTTGCCAACCGGTTCAGCCACATTTCTCTTGGTTATGGAAATCTTCTTGTCAGCAAAAGCACAAATTCTTCTTCTGGCTCTTACTGCTTGATAGGCTCAACACAAGAAACCTTCTGAAAAGGAAATGTTTTTCTCTGGCATCTTATGACTGTGTTTTCCAGGGTTGCAATAGTGAAGAAACCAGCCTACATTTGTTTTGGGAATGCCCTTTTGCAAGAGCCTGCTGGGCTGAAATTTCACAGGTCAATATGGCTGATCAAAATATCTTTGAAGCCTTAGCCAGTATTAAAAAAGATCTTAATGTCCCTTTTGCAATGGAAATTATGATACTTGGAACTTGGGGCATTTGGATTTGCAGAAATAATGAAATTTTCAATAATCAACATGCGTCGATGGAGAACTGGAAGGCTATTGTAGCCCAGGAATTAAGATGCGTCCTTTATAGAATTAAGAAGAAGTATCATCAGGGCCTTAAAGTTTGGATTGAAATTAATTTAGACAGGAGATAGCTGATTAGATTGTTATCCCTCTTCTTTGAGGTGGATTGAGTTTGTAAGTATTCTTTTGTAACTCTCTATAATATATAAAAATTGCAGTGGGGTTTTTTGCCCTACTGTTTTACCCTCAAAAAAATTATTGTCACTTCCCTTAGAAACTAGAGGCATGAACCCACTATCGAGCATAAATACCCCCTCTTGGAGTCACTAGCAACTACTTGGCCAAGATAGCTACTAACAACGGAGAACATGCAAGATAACAAACAACACAGACATGATAGGATCATAAATACAAAACCATTAATCAAACCAACATAATAATCTCAATATCCATCGGAACCCCGCAAACACAACATGATGATTACAAATAGATTAGATCTTGATCATGAACGGATCTCACAAGATCTATACATGAAAGCACAAGGAGGAGATACAACCATCTAGCTACTACATGGACCCATAGTCCAAGGTGGAACTACTCACGCATCATACCGGAGAGAAGGCCTCCGGGATGATCGCCCCTCCGACAGGGTGCCAGGAAGAACTTCACATCCCCCGATCTAGGGACGACGGTGGAATATTGATCGGGTGCTTAGGATTTCTGCATCGGGGGCTTCTTATAGGCGAAGGGGGAGGCCGAGTCGGTGGCCAGGGGCCCCACACCCTTCCTAGGCGCGGGGTAGGGCCCACCCACGCCTAGGGGGTGCGGCTGCCCTGGCATGCCTCTCCGGCTCCCCTCTGGACTTCTAGTTCCCCACGGAATGTTATTGACTTTGATGTTTGTTCCGTCCAATTCCGAGAATATTTCCTTGCTAGCTTTTCTGGAACCAAAAACAACAGAAAACAGGCAAATGGCACTGTGGCAAATTGTTAATAGGTTAGTACCAGAAAACATGTAAAAAGCACCTCAAAGTGTAGACAAATCAAAGCAAAGTAGATACTAAACAAGCATGGAGCATAAAAAATTATAGATACGTTTCCGACGTATCAAAAACTATGCTCTCTTAATTGGTGCATAAAGATAGAAGATGGAGACTCAACATAAAAAATAAAAAAGGCCCTTCACAGAGGGAAGCAGGGATTTCAAGTTTCATAAATAGCTTCCAAAAATTATGGTACTTATTAGCTTTGAGCTCTCATTGCCCCTATCATAAGCATCTTGAAGTGATTAAGGTTAAAGTGAGACAAATATGAGGTATATGCTTGGCAGATCATAAGTTGAAAATCTCATGTCCCTTGAGTACGAGGTTCGTTCCTCATGCTACTCAACTTTAGTCACAAGCAAGTTCTTGTCATTGTAAGTACCCCTTGCCCCATGACACATGAGCTATCCCATATCAAAATGACAAGGCAACAGACAATAAGCATCTCAGCGATCTTTTTATTTACCATGAGCATGGTTCCTTTTTTCTCTATTTTTCTATATTTTTTCTGAAGATGCTTCATAGATTTCTCACTATGGTTATTCTGCAAGTTTCCACCATGATTAGGCATGGCTTAGGCTAGCCGCCCAGATGTTTCTCTAACACATATACAATACTCCATGGACTTACAAGCTCCCCTTTTATTTCACACTGCCGACATCCATAAACAAAAGATTGTGATATCAACTGGATAGATATATACAAGTGTTGAAAGCGTTCCCCATGACAACATGGTTCTGCTAACTCCCAACTTATAATTTGCAACCATATAAGCAACATAGATGGGCACAATGGTTCAAGTTTATTAAGTGCAAGAAAATAAAGTGTGCCATCAAGTTTGTGAGCGCTTTAATCACTAATTTTCACATAACAAGAGTTTAATTTGGAAGATAAATAAATCCATGAATATACTTGGAATGGTGTAACAAACCATGCATATGAATTTATAGTGGACTCTTTGGAATATCTTGGTTTCTTGGAAGTTGGATGCACAAGTAGAGCTCATACTCGGTACAAATGGAGGCTAGCAAAAGACTGGGAGTGACCAACTAAGTGAGCAATAATGGCCATAATCATGCGAAGCGATAAAACATTATTAATTAAAGCATAAAGTGATATCACAAGTCAAAAACTAAATGATAATAGAGGCTAAGGTTACTGGTTAATAGTCTTAACATGGTGTAGCATGTGCCAAGTCAACCCAAATAAATCATCAAAGGAGAATACCACAATACTGTGCTTTTGGATGCAAAAACAAAGCATGATTCTTTCATGGCACATTAAGCAATCTCAATTGTTTGAAACAAGTCATGCTACAAAAATAATGACTAAGCATATAGTCAAATCAACATCTAACATTACATGATAAAGTCTAAGCCATAGTAAAAACAAACTTCTTTTTGTACCAACATAAGCATGGAGCTTCCTACTCTCTTTCAACACCAATCGACTTATTTGAAACAACTCACAAAGATAATAATTAATAAATACCAGAGAGCATGTATCACATAACTACAAAGAAGAACTAAAAAGTTCTAAGAAAAAATCAAAAGAAAACTAAAGCTAAACGCAGTGCTAGCAAAAGTGAATACTCACAGAACAATAGAGTGCAAACTAGAGTGTTCTAAACAATGAAAACGGAGCGTGTCTCTCTCCAAAAGAAGTGTATTGCGATCCAACCAACTTACTGCAGCAAAAAATAAAAAGAAAACTAAAAACAAAAACAAAGACGCTCCAAGAACAACATATAGTTGTAGGGTTCGCAGCATAGAAAACAAAAATTTTCCTACGATGTGAACTATATACCAAGATCTATCTACTAGATACAAACAACGGGCGGATGTATATCCGTAGAGAACATACCCTTGAAGACCGACAAAGCTTAACAAGTTCAACTCGTGGTTGATGTAGACGATCTCTTGCCGATCTCAAGATCGAGAGGAAGTCCTAGCGCCAAATCAGCGCATCCGTGCTCGCACACACGTTCGAGGCACCGAGCAACCTCCGCCTCCTCGCCCAGCGATGCGGAAGCACAACTCTTTCTTGCCGAATAGCCACCGGGAACATGTATCTCGCTAGTCCGAGACCATGGGGGATAAATTCTAGAGGGGGAGAGAGATCCTTCACGAGGAGGTGTAAGAGACAAGTGAGGAGGGGGGCTCCTTTTATAGGAGGAGGGGGGAACCCAAGGGTGTGGCATCCGGCCATGGGGGCTGCCCCCTCCCCTCCTTCATTCATGTGGGTGGACACTCCACTCACAAAATTCCCTTTAAAATCCCTCCACTCAAAAGTCCACTCAAATTCCCATTAAGTTTCCACCAAATTTAATGCAAACTCTCATTAAATAAAACTCTTTTATTTTATTCAGAATTTTGTCAATTAATTTAATGACAAACATTCACAAATAACCCCTTGCTAGAATTCTATTTCACATGCATAACCACTTTATGCAATTTCACCCGAAAACCTATTTCGGTATCTAGTGAAATAAATTCCTGCGCTTGTTCATTCTTTCGGCATGAAACATTTGCTCCAATTGGATGTCGGTGTCTCTTAAGTGTGTCACCCTATGGTTCGTGAATAATGCGTACATGATCGAGACCCCTCTCGGATCAATAATCAGAAGCGGGATCTGGAGACCCATACTGACTCCCACACATTCAACGATGACTTTCTTGTGATCGTCCGAACCTTTTACGCTAGTATCTTAATCCCTTTGTTTCACGATATATTACATGTCCGAGATTCGATCATCGGTATCTCCATACCTAGTTTGATCTCGTTACCGACATGCACTCTTTTCTCGTTCCTGTGATATAACATTCTAGTGATCAAATCACTTGCTTGCAAGCTAATCAATGTGATATCACCGAGAGGGCCCAGAGTATATCTATCCGTCATCGGGATGAACAAATTCCACTCTCGATCCATGAGCCTCAACATAACACTTTATTAGTTCTGAATCCATCTTTATAATCACCTCACGGTGTGACGTTTGATGTTATCAAGAAACTCTTCCTGTTAGTGATTGACATGATCTCATCGTCTAAGGATTAGGATCACTGTAAGTTGTTATAGCAATATAAACTCAATGACTTTGATCGTAATGCTATACTGGATGAATGTTCATCACACCATTACACTAATGTTGTGATCCCGTTATTAACAACATCCAATGTCCATGATCAGGAAACCTTGATCATCTTGTTAATCAACGAGCTAGTTTATGAGAGAGGCATAACTAGGAACTTTCTGTTTTGTTTATTAAACACACATGTATTAATGTTTCCGTATTAATACAATTATAGCATGCAAAATAAACATCTATCATATACTTGGAATACACATAATAAACACTTTATTATTGCCTCTCAGGGCATATTCCCTTCAGTCTCCCACTTGCACTAGAGACAATAATCTAGTTACATAGTGATAAATATAACACCCATTGAGTTCTGGTGTTGATCATGTTTTGCTCTAGGGAGAGTTTTAGTCAACAGATCTGCTACATTGAGATCCGTATGTACTTTACAAATCTTTATATCTCCATCCTTGACATGCTCGCGGATGGAGTGAAACCGGCGCTTAATATGCTTGGAATGCTTGTGAGACCTTGGCTCTTTGGCATTGGCAATGGCACCATTGTTGTCACAATAGATCACCATTGGGTCCAACGCGTTTGCCACCACTCCTAGTTCGGAAATGAACTCCTTCATCCAAATCGCTCGAGCCGCTCAAAAGAACATATTCGCCTCCGTTGTTGATCCCGCTACCACAGGTTGTTTGGAGCTCCTCCAACTAACCGCTCGCCATTCATGAGAAATACGATCCGGATTGAGACTTAGAGTCATCTGGATCGGTGTCAAAGCTAAGCGTCGACATAACACTTAGCGACGAGCTCTTCTTCACCTCCAGATACAAGAAACATATCCTTAGTTCTTCGTAAGTACTTAAGGATATTCTTGACCGCTATCCAAAGGTTCAACCTAGATCCGATTGGTACCTACTAGTCAAACTAATAGCATGTGCCACATCCGTCTTGTACATAGCATGGCGTACATTATAGAGCCTATGGCTAAAGCATAGGGACTTTGTCCATTATCTCTCTTTCTTCCGCAAGCCGGACTTTGAGTCTTACTCAATGTCTTGCCTTGCAACATAGGTAAGAACACCTTCTTACTTCCGTCCATTTTAAACTTCTTTAAAATCTTATCAAGGTATGTACTTTGTGATAGCCCTATTAGGCGCCTAGATCTATCTCTATAGATCTTTATGCCTAATATGTATGACGCTTCACCTAGGTCCTTCATTGAAAATTTGCTGTTTAGATAACTTTTAACACTGTTTAAAAGATCTATGTCATTTCCGATCAATAATATGTCATCCACATATAATATCAGAAATGCCACATTGCTCCCACTCACTTTCTTGTAAATACAAGCTTCTCCATAAGTTTGGACAAATCCAAACTCTTTGATCACCTCATCAAAGCGGAGATTCCAACTTCGTGATGCTTGCTTCAATCCATAGATGGATCGCTGAAGCTTGCACACCTTGTTAGCATCCTTAGGATCGACAAAACCCTTTGGTTGTATCATATACAACTCTTCTTCAATATTACCATTGAGAAACGTGGTTTTGACATCCATCTGCCATATCTCATAATCGAAATATGCAACAATTTCTAACATAATCCTAACTGACTTTAGCATCGCTACGGGAGAGAAAGTCTCATCGTAGTCAACTCCTTGAATTTGTCGAAACCCCTTTGTGACAAGTCGAGCTTTATAGACGGTCACATTACCATCAGCATCAGGTTTCCTTTTGAAAATCCATTTGTTCTCCACGGCCTTTCGGTCGTGAGGTAATTCCACCAAGTTCCAAACTTGATTTTCATACATGGATTCCATCTCGGATTTCATGGCTTCTAACCATTTGTTGGAATCCGGGCTCATCATCGCTTCTTCATACGTCGCAGGGTCATAATTTTCATCAACCATGAAATTCATGACAGGATTTCCGTACAGCTCGGGAGCTGCAGCGTCTGCTTGACCATGAGGTTCGTAGTACTCTCTTTCGGAGTTTCATGATCATTATCATTAGTTCCCTCTTCAACAGGTGGAGCCAACTCCGGAACAACTTCCGGCGCTGCGCTACTCGCCATACTTTGAAGAGAAGGTTCCACAACCTCTTCGAGTTCTACCTTCCGACTACTCACATCTTTCGCGAGAAACTCTTTCTCTAGAAAGGATCCATTCTTGGCAACAAAAACCTTGCCCTCGGATCTGTGATAGAAGGAATACCCAATAGTTTCTTTAGGGTATCCTATGAAGACGCATTTTTCCACTTTGGGTTCGAGTTTATCCGGTTGAAGTTTCTTCACATAAACATCGCATCCCCAAACTTTAAGAAATGATAGCTTAGGTTTGTTTCCAAACCACAATTCATACGGTGTATTTTCAACGGATTTAGATGGTGACCGATTTAAAGTGAATGTAGCAGTTTTTAGTGCATAACCCCAAAATGACAACGGCAAGTCCGTCAGAGACATCATAGATCGAACCATATCTAATAAAGTACGATTACGACGTTCCGACACACCATTTCATTGTTGTTCCTAAGCAGTGAGTTGTGAAACAATTCCACACTCTTTCATGTGAGTGCTAAACTCGTAACTTAGATACTCACCTCCACGGTCGGACCGTAGAAATTTGATCTTTCTATTACGATGATTTTCCACTTCATTCTGAAATTCCTTGAACTTTTCAAAGGTTTCAGACTTGTGTTTCATCAAGTAGATATAACCGTATCTACTAAAATCATCCGTGAAAGTAACAAAATAACGATATCCACCTCGCGCCGACACACTCATTGGACCACATACATCAGAATGTATGATTTCCAATAAATCAGCCTGCTCCATTGAACCGAAAACGGCGTTCTAGTCATCTTGCCCATAAGGCATGGCTCACATGTATCAAATGATTCATAATCAAGTGATTCCAAAAGTCCATCCGAATGGAGCTTCTTCATGCTTAACGCCAATATGACCTAGACGGCAAGTACACATATATGGATATATCATCATTAAGTTTAATCCTTTTAGCATTAACATTATGAATATGTGTAACATTATCATCGAGATCTAATAGAAATAAACCATTCATCATCGGTGCATGACCATAAAAGATTTCATTCATATAAATGGAACAACCATTGTTCTCGATTTAAATGAATAACCACTCGCATCAAACACGATCCAGATACAATGTTCATGCTCAAGGCACCGATAACATTTATTCAAGGTTATAACTAATCCCGACGGTAAGTGGAGAGGCGTTCGACGGCGATCACATCAACGCTTGATCCATTGCCGACACGCATCTTGACCTCACCCCTTGCTAGCGGTCGCTTGTTCCGCCCCGATTCGTGTTACAAATATTAGCAACTGAACCGTATCAAATACCCGTGTGCTATCATGAGCACTAGTCAAGTACACATCAATAACATGTATATCATATATACCTTTGTTTGCCTTGCCGCCTTCTTGTCCGCCAGATACTTGGGGCGATTCGCTTCCAAAGGGATCCCTTACAATAGTAGCACTCGGAATCAGACTTAGGTCCAACTCGGGATTTTCTTTCAGGCGCGGCAACAGGCTTGCCGCCCTTACTTCCCTTCCTTTTTCCCTTCTTGTCTTTCTTGAAACCAGTGTTCCTATTGATCATCAACACTTGATGTTCCTTTTTGATCTCCACTTCTGTAGTTTTAAGCATTGACAGAAGCTCGGGGAGAGACTTCTTCATGCCTTGCATATTATAGTTCATCACGAAGCTCTTATAGCTAGGTGGCGGCGTAGACCGCAACACGATGGATGCCTAAGTCAATGGGAATCGATATTCCCAAGGACACAAGCTTATCGGCGTAACCCGACATCTTGAGTACATGCTCACTAACGGAGTTGTGCTCTTCCATCATGCAGCTAAAGAACTTTTCTGAAGCGTTGTAGCTCTCTACAACAGCATGTGTGTCGAAAATCATTTTCAACTCACCCATTGTATCAAATGCATTGCCGTTTTCGAAACGCTTTCGAAGTTCCGGCTCTAGCCCATACAATATGCCGCAATGAACTAAGTTGTGGTCCTCCTGACGAGTCTGATAGACATTCTTCTCCTCGTCAGGGGCATCATCAAAAGGTGGGGGGCCTAACGGCTCTTCTAGCACATATTGCTTTTGTGCAGCAGAGAGGAGAATCCTCAAATTCATGGCCCATTCGGTAAAGTTGCTAGTTTCTCTTTCTCCATGAACACATTGAAATTAAAAGCAGGTGGTGCCATCTACAACAGAATTTGTAAAGTTTAGACTAAGTGTATGATAGATTGAGTTCAACTAATCTATATTACGAATGAACTCCCACTCAAAAACGACATCCCTCGTGCCTTTTTGGTGATTACATGAACCAAATCCACTACACCAAGTCCGATCATCACGTGAGTCGGTATAGCTTCAAAGGCGAGCATCAAATGGGCATCATATCAACTATATGACTCATGCTTAACCTTTCGGTCCGTGTTCCGAGGCCATGTCTGTACATGCTAGGCTCGCCAAGTTAGAACCTTAGTATTCGCCTGTGTAACTGTTTTACACCCGAAATATGGTCATGGATCCAAGAATACCCGATCATCACGTGATGTCTTGGAGCGACGAAAACATAATCGGTGCATACTAAAGGAAGAACACATTCTTATCTTGATATTTAAATGAGGGATCATCTTATTATGCTAACAAAGCGCTAAACAAGCAATATAAGATGCAATCAAACATCATATTTTTATTAGTGAAATTATATGGTTCCCGCAGATGATCTCTATCATGTGCATCGTGGTATGATCACTATCATACCTATATGTGTAAATCCAAGGTCTATGGATTTTACACGCTATGTGTGTTGTAAGAGTATCATCTCATACTTCTACTTACAACACTACCATATCATAACACTAGCCCAACAACAATCTAAACTAGACGCCTCTAATTTATCCATTGCAAGTTTTACGTGGCTTAGGGCTTTCGAGATAGAACCGTTCTTACCTACGAACATGAACCACAACGAGGATAATCAAATTGTTGAAAACTCGCTTGCAAAATAGATATTTACTATAGTAGGAGAGACAGACACCCGCAAGCCACTTATGCAAACTAGTTGCATGTCAAGCGTGGAACAGGTCTCATGTGCGAGGACATGTAAAGTTTGTCCGGGCCGCTTCATCCCACTATGCCACCAATATCCAAAATTACAACAAAGAATCAACAACATGATCATCATCGCCCACATACTCATATGTGTACTACCCGTGTAAAGTATCTACGCATAGATCCGGCTCTGATACCACTGTAGGGTTCGCAGCATAGAAAACAAAAATTTTCCTACGATGTGAACTATATACCAAGATCTATCTACTAGATACAAACAACGGGCGGATGTATATCCGTAGAGAACATACCCTTGAAGACCGAAAAAGCTTAACGAGTTCAACTCGTGGTTGATGTAGACGATCTCTTGCCGATCTCAAGATCGAGAGGAAGTCCTAGCGCCGCAAATCAGCAGCGCATCCGTGCTCGCACACACGTTCGAGGCACCGAGCAACCTCCGCCTCCTCGCTCCAGCGATGCAGGAAGCACAACTCTTTCTTGCCGAATAGCCACTGGGAACATGTATCTCGCTAGTCCGAGACCATGGGGATAAATTCTAGAGGGGAGAGAGATCCTTCACGAGGAGGTGTAAGAGACAAGTGAGGAGGGGCTACTTTATAGGAGGAGGAGGGGCACCCAAGGGGTGGCCGCCATGGGGCTGCCCCTCTCCTTCATTCATGTGGGTGGACACTCCACTCACAAAATGCCCTTTAAAATCCCTCCACTCAAAAGTCCACTCAAATTCCCATTAAATTTCCACCAAATTTAATGCAAACTCTCATTAAATAAAACTCTTTTATTTTATTCAGAATTTTGTCAATTACTTTAATGACAAACATTCACAAATAACCCCTTGCTATAATTCTATTTCACATGCATAACCACTTTATGCAATTTCACCCGAAAACCTATTTCGTATCTAGTGAAATAAATTCGCGCTTGTTCATTCTTTCGCATGAAACATTTGCTCCAATTGGATGTCGGTGTCTCTTAAGTATGTCACCCTATGGTTCGTGAATAATGCGACATGATCGAGACCCTCTCGGATCAATAATCGAAGCGGGATCCGAGACCCATACGACTCCACACATTCAACGATGACTTTCTTGTGATCGCGGAACCTTTTACGCTAGTATCTTAATCCCTTTGTTTCACGATATATTACATGTCCGAGATTCGATCATCGGTATCTCCATACCTAGTTTGATCTCGCTACCGACATGCACTCTTTTCTCGTTCCCGTGATATAACATTCTAGTGATCAAATCACTTGCTTGCAAGCTAATCAATGTGATATCACCGAGAGGGCCCGGAGTATATCTATCCGTCATCGGGATGAACAAATTCCACTCTCGATCCATGAGCCTCAACATAACACTTTATTAGTTCTGAATCCATCTTTATAATCACCCTGTTACGGTGTGACGTTTGATGTTATCAAGAAACTCTTCCGGTGTTAGTGATTGACATGATCTCATCGTCTAAGGATTAGGATCACTTCGTAAGTTGTTATAGCAATATAAACTCAATGACTTTGATCGTAATGCTATACTTAGGATGAATGTTCATCACAGCATTACACTAATGTTGTGATCCCGTTATTAACAACATCCAATGTCCATGATCAGGAAACCTTGATCATCTTGTTAATCAACGAGCTAGTTTATGAGAGAGGCATAACTAGGAACTTTCTGTTTTGTTTATTAAACACACATGTATTAATGTTTCCGTATTAATACAATTATAGCATGCAAAATAAACATCTATCATATACTTGGAATACACATAATAAACACTTTATTATTGCCTCTCAGGGCATATTCCCTTCAATAGTGCATGAAGCAATAAAAATGAAGTGTCTTGAAAGAAAACCTGAGACTTTTATTGATGAAGAAGCAGATGCCTTAGGCATCCCCAAGCTTTGATGCTTTTACTTCTTAAATATTTATTTGGGTGACACGGGTGGCATCCCCAATCTTGAGCTTTTGTCCATTCTTCATCTCCATATCATTCTTCCCCTAGACTTGAAAATTTCCTTCATACAAAACTTCACACAATTCTTCATTAGCAACATTAGTGTATTCAAGATAATAAGCCTTTGGGTTTAGTTTCAACTCAAGTAGATCATCCATTAAAACATATGCTACTGCATCAACTCATTTTAAAATCTCAAGTGATCAAAAAAAGAAATCGATTTGAGAGGCAAATGCAAATAATGGCAGAAATCTGTCAAAACAGACCTACAGGTAAAGACCGATTTGTTAGAAAATCTTATGTTGCTCAAATCGAAAAGTTCAAAACTACCGAAAGTTATATAATAACCTGGGGCATATGCAAAAAAAATTACATCTCCATCCAACGTACTGGGAGTTTTCACGATTTTTTATAGTGAAGCATAAAAATCTGTTTCGGGACAGCAACTTCATCAAATCTTAGTTCTCTCTCATTAGAGGTTATTCTTGGCACAAAACCACACAAAAATGATAAGAAGAGGTTATTATAGAGGCAATAAAATCCAAGACTCAACAAAATAAAAACTTACTAAAATTAAAATAATTTGGGTTATCTCCCAATAGCGCTTTCTTTATGGCCATTAAGATAGGCATGATAATTTCGATGAGGCTCACGTAAGAAATATGAATTGAAGTAAAAGAGAGCATCAAGAAGCAAATATAAAATAAATTTAAGTATAACCCACTTCCTATGAAAAATAATGTTGTAAAGAAACAAGTCATGAAAGCACAAAGCAACAAGCATAGGATAACAAAACAAGTGCAACTTCAAAATTTGCAACATAAAGAGGGGAAACTAAATATTGTTGAGATACATAAAACCATGTTTCCCCATCTCATAATAACTTTTAGTAGCATCATGAATAAAATTAACAATATAAATATCACATAAAATAGTCTTATCATGAGCCACATTCCTAAAATAATTATTACTCTCCATATAAGCGTAGTCATTCTTATTAATTATAGTGGGAGAAAATTCAACAAAATAGCTATCATTATTATTCTCATCACCATAATCATCAAATATAGGAGGCATATTGTAATCATAATTAATTTTCTCCTCAATAGTAGGTGGACTGAAAATATCATATTCATCATTGTGATCATCATACATTGAAGGTATAGTATCATCATAAGCAATAGGATAGTTATCTTCCAAAGTGTGTTCATTTGTAAACATATCATGATTGGAAGGAACATGGATAGTACCAATAGTACAACAATTATTAACATCATAATTTTTAGAATTGGTACCGAAGAGATTTTCAATATCAAAAGTAGTGTGATTTTCCCAATCATGATCACTACTATAGGTAGCAGGCATAGGAACATCAACGAGTTCAGACTCATCAGCAAAAACTGTAATAGGAGCAACATGCTTAGGGGAAAATACCGTTTACTCTCTCCTTTTACTCCTCCTTTTCTTCTTCTTATTCCCCTCTTTAGGAGGGAGAGGCTTGAAAGGGAGCTTCTCCACATACCCTGGTTTATTGTTAGAGATAATAGAAGAAACTTTGGAGGATTCATCCCTTTCATTAATAAGAACAAAACACATATTAGTCCTGTCATATTTTGGTAAAATATCATCTTTTATAATATTTTGTATGTAAGTATTTGCATGGCAATTATCAACACAGTAAAGATGACAACCTTGCAGGACTCTATTCATATCAACAACACTCATATCTACCAAAGAAGTTTTTCTTGATAGCTCTTCACACCCCAAAAATAATGTAAGTTCATCATGCTGATTAAGAGTGATCATGTTATCACAATACAAACTTGCAGTACTCATTGGATTAGAAAGGCTATTATCATGGCCTGAGCATTGAAAATTGAAATGACCCACTTTATCGTAAAGTTCACATATACAAGGATAGAGGGAACAAACTTTTTTACCAAGATCATTTAGAGCCTTAATCCACGCTCTAGTTTTTTCATTCCTGTGGTAGATAAAATATTCTTCTTCGATTTGATTCTTTTCAAAAGGTCTAAGTACTCCACAAAAATTAACATGCTTATAAGAAATAGTACTTTCATATGTTTGAGTATGTTTATTGCAATCATTAATATCAATTTCATTTTTCATGCAAGTGTCTTTAAAAGGTTCATGATACATGTTCCAATTTTATTTAGGAGCATTAATATGAGAAGCAACGGCTCTACAACAATCAACAAGAATTTGAGTATCAAGACCATATTTAGCACTAAGCTCTTGAAAATCTACGATTTCAGCGAAAGACTTAATGCAATCAAACTCATAGTTTATACTCGGTTCTTTACTTTTGTCGTTATCCCAATCTTCGGTATTCCTTTGAATTGTTTCAAGAAGATCCCACTTAGCTTTGACCTCCTTACTTGTGAAGGATCCCTCTAAACAAGTATCTAGATAGTTCTTGTAATGTCCTGAAAGCTTTGCATAAAAATTATTAATAATAATATTACTGGGGAGCTCATGAATGGGACATTTGAGCATTAGTGACTTCAATCTCCCCCATGCTTGGGCAATACTTTATCCATCATGAGGATGAAAATTATAAATATAATTCCTATCTTTATGAATTTCATGAGGAGGATAAAATTTAGAGTAAAAGAGAGATTTAAGTTCCTTCCACTCTGAATGATGAGGATCATCTAGTAGCTCATACCACTCCCTTACTTTGCCCTTAAGTGATAAATAGAATAGCTTCCTATTAACTTGGTCCATTGAAATACCTACACACTTGAACAACTCGCATAATTCATGTATAAAGAATAAATGATCACCAGGATGGACAGTTCCATCTCCAAAATAGCAGTTATTCATAACACGTTCAACAATTTCCATAGGTATTTTAAAAGGGACACTTTTAGTATGTGGATTTAAAATATCACAAGTATAATTAGAATTACCACATATGGGAGATAAAGTATCATCAGAGCAAATTTTCTCCTCTAAAGCTGGGGAACTAAGAAAATCATTTTCATTAAGACTAGCTTTCCCAAGCTTAGACGTTTCCATAGCATTAGTAACAAAGGTGTTCAAAAAGTTCAGACTAATAACATTGCTATTAGCATGAAAAGAAAGTTCCATAGGTTTTTTAATTTTCTTTTAAAACCATTCATGTTCTAACTCAGGAAAAATACTAAAAAGCTATCTAATTTTGTTGTTGTTTTCCATTAAGCCTAACTAGTGAAAATAAAAAAAATAAAAAAAGATATAATTGCAGAATCAAAAGGAAATAACTTCGAGCACTCACACACCAGCAACAATACTAAAAGATAGCTTAGTAGCCAGAGGATGTGAGTACCTTTTACCTTACCTCCCCGGCAACGACGCTAGAAAAGAGCTTGATGTCTACACACGCTTCTATTCTTGTAGACAGTGTTGGGCCTCCAAGTGCAGAGGTTTGTAGAACAACAACAAGTTTCCCTTAAGTGGATCACCCAAGGTTTATCGAACTCAGGGAGGAATATGTCAAAGGTATCCCTCTCAACCAACCCTGCAATCAAGATACAAGAAGTCTCTTGTGTCCCCAACACACCCAATACACTTGTCAGGTGTATATGTGCACTAGTTCAGCGAAGACATAATGAAATACAAGTAATATGGATGATTATAAGTGGTAGTTGCAATCTGAAATAAAAACGGCAGCAAGCAAACATGTAACACGAATGATTGTAAATGGTGTTTCAATTCTTAGAAATAAGGCCTAGGTATCATACTTTCACTAGTGGACACTCTCATATAAATATCTTCTCTTTATTATGCTACTCTGAACTACTCTCCGGTTGGACGATGTAGGGCTATAACAACACACCTCAAAGTTCGCACTCCCCGTATAGATAACCCATTGTCACCTCGAGCGCTAGATGGTTCCGACAAACACCACAAACTCATAGAGACATCCAACTCAAATTATAACTCATGATAAGTATTTCTGTAATCTTTAGCCTAAGTACCACACGGTGTGCACACTGTCAACTTCACACACGTGGGGATAAGCAGAGATTAATTAAAGCACTTGAGTAGCAGAGTAGATCTACTTGATTACAAAGCTCATGATCACAATAAGATCACGCATAGAGAGAGAGATGAACACATAGCTACTGGTAGAGCCCTTATCATCGAGGGGGAACTACTCCCTCCTTATTATGGGAGTAAGCAACGACGATGGATATGGCGGAGGAGTTGATGGATATGGATCTAGGGGCAATTCCCTGTCCCGACAGGGTGCCGGAACAGAGACTTTTATCCCCCGAATCTCCTCTTCGGTGGTGGTGGCGCTGCGGAACTTTTCGTGGATTTATGATCCTGGTAGGGTTTTCGTCTCGGGGAGACGTATATATAGGCGAAAGGGCAAGGTCGGTGGACGCCCGAGGGTCCCACACCATAGGCTGGCGCGCCCTAGGGTGGGCCCGCGCCACCCTATGGTGTGGCCGCCTCGTGGATCCTCTTCGCCTCCCCTTTGGTCTCCATGTCGTGTTGGGTAAAATATTGACTTTGGCTTTTGTTCCGTCCAATTCCGAGAATATTCCTTTACTAGCTTTTCTAATACCAAAAACAACAAAAAACATGCAACTAACACTATGGCATCTTGTCAGTAGGCTAGTTCCAGAAAATGTATAAAAATGCCTCAAAGTGTAGACAAAACATAAGATAGTTGACATAAAACAAGCATGAAGCATAAAAAAATATAGACAGTTTTCGACGTATCAAGCATCCCCAAGATTAACTCCTACTCGTCCTCGAGTAGGTAAGTGATAAAAAGAATAATTTTTAAGGTGACATGCACCATCACAATCTTAATCATGTTATTGCAAAGAATTGATAGCTGGGATCATAGTACTCTAAACATGAGCTTCAAAGATGTAGTTCTAACAATAAGACATGGCAACTAAGTTGTAAGATGAAAAAGGTACAAACAAAAGATCATGAATAACAATGCATTAGAAGACATTTGTTTTTTTCACATATATAAAACATAACATGAGTGGTATTCAGCTTGTCCCTCATGGTATAGAAAAACATAAATGCATAGTACACCTTCAAAGTTCTTATGGGTGACTAGATACAAATAATTTAAGAACAAGCAATATCATAGTTATGAATCAATTAACAAATATCTGGACAATGCACATTGAACTAAGAATGACAACTGGTGTAGCGCTGAGTTGATGTAGGAGCGCTTCGTTGGGAACCCCAAGAGCAAGGTGTGAGGAAGCACAGCAGCAAGTTTTCCCTCAGTAAGAAACCGAGGTTATCGAACCAGTAGGAGGAAGGAAACGTCACATAGGTGTTGCAAGAAACACGGAGACCTGCGCAACATAAACTCAAGACTTTGCCCCAACGAATCAGTGAGGTTTTCAATCTCACCGGTTTGCTGTAACAAAGGATTAACATATGGTGTGGAAGGTAATGGTGGTTTGCAGCAAGTAAACAAGTAATAGTGGAAGATGTATCAATGGTAAAGATTGGACCGGGGCATGAAGGGTAAACAAATTACAGCAGGGCAATTGACAGGAACTGAGCAAGGCATAGCAATGCAATTACTAGTCAGAAAGATCCTATGAGATTTGATCGGGCAATACAACAAGATACATAGACCGCCATCCAACTGCATCTATGACTAGAAGTCCACCTTCATGTTATCATCCGAACCCCCTCCAGTATTAAGTTGCAAGCAACAGACAACTGCTTTAAGCAAAGTGTGTAAGGTAAACAGTCCACATGTTCCATGAACAAGAGACCATTTTTTTCTCCCTAGTAGCAACAACACATCTACAACCGAAGAGTTATTGTCACTTCCCTTGGAAACTAGAGGCATGAACCCACTATCGAGCATAAATACCCACTCTTGGAGTCACTAGCAACTACTTGGCCAAGATAGCTACTAACAACGGAGAGCATGCAAGATCACAAACAACACAGACATGATAGAATCATAAAGACAAAACCATTAATTAAACCAACATAATAATCTCAATATCCATCGGATCCCCGCAAACACAACATGCATGATTACAAATAGATTAGATCTTGATCATGAACGGATCTCACAATATCTATACATGAAAGCACAAGGAGGAGATACAACCATCTAGATACTACATGGATCCATAGTCCAAGGTGGAACTACTCATGCATCATTCTGGAGAGAAGGCATCCAGGATGATCTCCCCTCCGGCAGGGTGCCGGGAAGAACTTCAGACCCCCCGATCTAGGGACGATAGTGGCGGATATATAAGGTTTCGTGGAATATTGATCGGGTGCTTATGGTTTCTGCATCGGGGGATTCTTATAGGCGAAGGGGGAGGCCGAGGCGGTGTCCAAGGGCCCCACACCCTGCCTAGGCGTGGGGCAGGGCCCACCCGCGCCTAGCGGGTGCGGCTGCCCTGGCACGCCTCTCCGGCTCCCCTCTGGATTTCTTGTTCCCCACGAAAATTTATTGACTTTGAGGTTTGTTTCGTCCAATTCCGAGAATATTTCCTTACTAGCTTTTCTGGAACCAAAAACAGGAGAAAACAGGCTGCTGGCACTGTGGAAAATTGTTAATAGGTTAGTACCAGAAAACATGTAAAAAGCACCTCAAAGTGTAGACAAAGCAAAGCAAAGTAGATACTAAACAAGCATGGAGCATCAAAATTATAGATATGTTTCCGACGTATCAAGCATCCCCAAGCTTAACTCCTGCTCGTCTTTGAGTAGGTAAGTGATAAAAAGAATATTTTTTGAGGTGACATGCACCCTCACAATAAAGATTTAACCATTTTCAAGCATTGAAAGTTAGGATCAAAGAACTCTAAACATGTGCATGAAAGATGGAGTTCTAACAATAGGACATAATAACTATGCATGCAACATTAAAGGCTACAAACAAAGATCATGAATAGCATGCATTGAAAAACGTTTGTTTGTTTCACATACAGAAAACATAGCATAGTGGCATTCAGCTTGTCCCTCGCATAGTAGCAAATAGATGCATAGGACACCTTCAAAGTTCACAAGGGTGACTAGAAACAAATAGCACAACAACAAGTAATATCACAATATGCATCAATCAATAAGCTTTGGAACACTTCACACAGAATGACAACTATGCTCTCTTAATGGTGCCTAAAGTTAGAAGGTGGAGACTCAATAATGGTGGAAAAAGGCCTTTTGTAAAGGAAGCAGGGATTTCAAGTTTCAAAAAGAGCTTCCAAAAATTATGGTACTTGTTAGCTTTCAGCCCTCATTGCCCCTATCATAAGCATCTTGAAGTGATTAAGGTTAAAGTGAACAAAGATGGAGTATATGCTTGACGAAGTATAAGTTGGCAATCTCAAGTCCCTTGAATACAAGGGTCACACCTCATGATACTTAACTTTAGTCACCTGCAAGTTCTTGTCACTGTAAGTATTTGTATATCATAGAAAACCACCAACAGGGTACCCCTTGCACGTATATATAGGCGAAAGGGCAAGGTCGGTGGACGCCCGAGGGGCCCACACCATAGACTGGCATGCCCTAGGGTGGGACCATGATACGTCCAAAACGTATCTAATTCCCAAACACTTTTGCTATTGTTTCTTGTAACACCCCCGGTCACTCTGGACCGATGGCTGTCACTTCTGGAAGCTCAGTATGATCTCTAGACTAACCCCACAGACCAACACTAGTATTTTCTCACAAGACTTTGTCCTCACTGCATGCACTGCACTCCAATTCCCGGTCTGTCACCCATCCTAGAATTACTCTAGGCCAAGCACGCTTAACCTTAGAGTTCTTTTCAAATGAGCTTCTAAAAAATAAGTTGCAACTTGTTAGTATGAGTATTCTATCAATCCTATTAAGCCATGTGTTGGATCTCTCATACACCCACCCTTTAGAAGATCGATGCCCTCATCGATCAAGCACACTCCAGGAACGTCCCCTCTTTGCACGAGTATGTGCGTCCAGTGCCGGCACATGTGCCATGCCGTGTCCACTCCGGGCCACACGCGCCATGCTCCATATGTCCGCTACTGACCCGCACACGCCCGTGTAACCGCGAGGGTCGGCTCTGATACCACTTGTAACACCCCGTCCACTGGGCCCGTGGGCTGTCACTCCTGATAGCTTAATAGGATATCTAGACTGGCCCCACAGACCAACACTAGTCTTTTCTGCGCACTTTGTCCTCACTCATGCGCACCCGGTTACCCACTTCCCGGTCGGTCACCCATCCTAGAATTGCTCTAGGACAAGCACGCTTAACCTTAGAGTTTTTTTCGAATGAGCTTCCGAAAAAGAAGTTGCAACTTGTTGGTATGAGTATCCTATTAAGCCATGTGCTAGATCTCACATACACCCACCCTTTAGAAGATCGATGCCCTCATCGATCAAGCACACTCTAGGAATGTCCCCTCTTGGCACGCGTATGTGTGTCCAGTATCGGCACATGTGCCATTCCATGTCCACTCCAGGCCAAACGCGCCATGCGCCACATGTCCGCCACTGACCCGCACATGCCCGTGTAACTGCGAGGGTCGGCTCTGATACCACTTGTAACACCCCATCCACTGGGCCTGGGGGGGTGTCACTCCTGGAAGATCAATAGGATCTCTAGAATAACCCCACAAACCAACACTAGTCTTTTCTGCGCACTTTGTCCTCACTTGTGCGCACCCGGTACCCATTTCCCGATCGGTCACCCATCCTAGAATTGCTCTAAGCCAAGCACACTTAACCTTAGAGTTCTTTTAGAATGAGCTTCCAGAAAAGAAGTTGCAACATGTTGGTATGAGTATCCTATCAATCCTATTAAGCCATGTGCTGGATCTCACATTTCTCCTCTAATTTGTGTGATTTCGATACAACTAACACAGACTGACACTGTTTTCAGCAGAATTTCTTTGGTGTCTAGTTTTTGTGCAGAAAATCAACTTTCAGGAAAAATACCGAAAAATATCGCAAAACTCCTATTTTACCAGAAGACTCACGGAGCCAAAAGTGGAGACAGATGAGGGCCACGAAGGCCCACACCCCCTGGCCACGCGGGCCATGCCAGCCGTGCTTGGGGGAGGTGTGGCCACCTCGGGCACCTCCTCGGTCTCCCTCTTCACCTACATAAAGCCTTATGACCTAAAAACAGAGGGTTTTGTGGCATCCCGCAAAACCACTACTAGAAAATGGCGTTGTTTGTGTGCATTGCATCATCATGACCGCAGGCTCATGTCATCATGCCACATTGCATTTGAGCATCGTCATCATCTTGCATTTGTTCGCATAGAACAATTTTCGGGAAAACCTAAATTGTTTTCTAAACGCCCCGCCTTTATTCAAACGCAAAATCCGGGTCGCCGGAATAATTTGTTTTGTTTGCTGTCGGTTTGCAAAAAGTCCGTTTGAAATAAATAAATTATTTACTTATTTTGTGGGGGCAGCCGAACGGGCCGAATCGACCCAGTCGACCACCCCCGTACAAAACAAATCGGTCCACCAAAAATCCCTAGTCTACCTAGTCTTAATCTACCCACCCAACCAGCCACATCATCCCCACCTATCCCAGGCTGCCACATCACCCTTGGCCATCCCCCCTCCAATCAAAAGCTGCCACCTCACCAGCCCCTCTTCCCTCCCTCTCTCTCTCCCCCTCTCTCTCTCCCTGGGACCCACCCCAGCACACACCCTGCACGCACGCACGCACACCACCCACCCTGGCCACACACACCGACACACACACCCACTCACGCCCCTGGGTCCCACCCGACCCCGCGGCCCCACCTTGCCAGCCCCACACTCCCTCTCTCCTCTGGCCCACCCCGACCCAGCCTCCCCACGCGCTCCTCTCTCCCCGCTCCTTCTTCCCCACCCGACGCCCACCACCGACGCGCCGCTCCACCCCGGCGCTCCCCTGCTGGCCCGGTCGCCGGCCACCTCTCCGCCTCCGCTCGCCCCCACCGACCTCGCCGGCCACCGCCTCCCCCTCTCCTCCTCCCGAGCGCCTCCCCACCTCGCTGCTGCCTCCTCCACCTCCCATGCCGCCGCCCACGACGCCACCGCGACCCGCTCCTCCCGACCAGCCAAGGCTCTGCCTCTCCTCTTCCCCCTCCGTCCCTCTGCGTCCTCCACAGGAGCCCAGCCCGCCGCTCCACCCCAGCCCCAGCCCGACCGCGCCTCCTCCGCTCGTCCGCCGCCTAACCTTCCTCCGTCCCTTCAAGGCTTGCGCCCAGACGCTGCGCCGCTGGCCAGCGCCGCTTCCTCGCCGGCCTCAGCCTCACATGATGCCGCCGGCGACCGTCCCGAAGAGAAACCGCCGGTCGCCCCCTCTCTGGCGCGTCGCCAGCGGTCCTTCTCGCCTCCCAGGGCAGGCCTCCTCCGCTCGCCTGCAAGCGAAAGTGCCGCTTCTGCCGCCAAGCTCGCCACAAGCCCCACGCCGAGCGCCGCCAAGGTCTGCCCGCCGTCTCTCGCCGCTCCATGTGGTGCCATCCTCGTTTCGATCGTAAGCCGTCCCACTTCACGAGTTCCTCGTGGCAGGGGCACTGTCCCTCGCATGCGTTACGCCCATACTTCTGATGTCGATCGGGTGCTAGAACGTGTGGGGTTCAAGTACCAACGGCCGAGTTCTCCAATGCGGATCTGACTCTCCCAAAGATCATCGGCACAGAACACCAAGATCTCCCAGTGCTGAGACCCGAGTCCGGTACCGGCAATCGAAACCGCGGAACCGACAAGTTCGCCTACCTGAGCATCGTGCGACAAGATCTTCTCGGACCCGAGGACCATCAAGGCTTCCGCCCGGCAACGCCAAGCACTCCCCCCGAACGCCAAGACCGACCCGACACGAGGACACGACAAGATCTTCGCGACAACAAGGTCGGCACCGACCAGGGCGAGTCCGATGCGCCCCCCGACGCGAACCAAGTCCTGCTTCCCGGATGCGACAAGACCTACCTCTGTTATCCAAGAACGCTCCCGCCGATCCCGATCCCGTCGAACCCCGAACCAGAGACCGAACCCCGAACCCCCGGACCAAGATCGCCGAACCCTAATGTGTGAACCTTTTCCCGAACCCTATTTTATAAATGCCATCTATATGAATTGTTGCATATTAAATTTTCATACTCGCATGCATATTTGTGTGGTTTGGGGGCCTTATGCCGATTCACCTAAATTAAATATGGGGCCCATATGCGGGCAAATCTAGTCTCATATCGGCCTCATTTAGACTTGTGTAGCGAACCGGTGATATATTTTGCCTTGTTAAACAACATTTAAATTGGGGGCATCTAAACAACTAGAACCATATATTTAATTGTCGGGACCCCGGTTCCGCTTAATATGACCCAATTGCATCGCACCTTTGCCATGTCATACATCATGCATGCATCATGCCCGATCTTTTGCCGTAGTATTAAATAGTGCATCCGGTGTTTATTCTAGTGCCTTGCTTCTTCGCGGATAAGGCCATTGAGTTGATGTGAGCTTCGCCCCGATCTTCGGTTGAACCTTCGACAATGTTTTCAGGCGAGCATCTCCCCCTTTCTACCTATCTTACTTTTATAGTATTTAATCCCTCCTGTTGATCTATTGCTATTTGTGTCGCGATGCTCTAGTTTTCGTACCGTGATATCCCTTGCAGCCTTATATTGCCTTGGACACATCCTATTACCTGTTGTTTGGTAGATAGTTGGACTTGCGCGTCGTAGTCGCTTGCTCAAGTGCTTTTGCGTGTCGTCAAGTGCCACAGTTGTTGGTGTATTGCCGCAAGTTGATGTTGGAGATGATCATGGCTTTACTTTTCGTTCACTTTAATTCCTGTTTAACAACTAAAATTGAAGTAAGTAAGCAGAGGCATCGGTGGGTGATAGATAATATTTGGTTTCCGACCGCCCACTTGTGTCCCGTAGGACCCCGAGTACTTGATACCTGTTCCTTGATTTATCGCGCTATCCACATCCGGGAGGATTATGGGACCCCCCAGAGCCAGAGCTTGATTCAGTCTTATTTCTTGGGGCCACAAACTAGTTTGAGGTTTTATTTACTATCCTGTACCTATGCCATGCTATTGCTTTATTTACGATTGTGCGAGGAGCACACTGTACTGTTTAGAAATTGTGACCCGTTTACGCGGTATCGACAAGCCCAGTTTTGGGTTCCTCGCCATACCGCCCCACAAACCTCGGGTCCGTCTCTCAAGTCAGCTAACTTCGCTATGGTGTACTCAAGGGTGGCCTCAAATATTTCTGAATCCTGTGATTTCTTTGTCGTGAAAGCCTCGTTGGGTTTTGTTTTGGTTTTTCCGAGGTTGATCGAGTGTGTGTTGCTATTTGTGCACCCCGGCTGGGTTAAAACTTTCTGAAAGCTGTGTCCGCGGTTATGGACGACTTGGAGCACAGTATATCGATCATAGACAACTATAACTAAAGTAGTGCTATAAATTTGACTTTATAATGACTAGTAATCAGCTTCACTATAATGGAATGGCTAACTAAAACTGCCCACAATTGCTTGTTTGGTTTGTCGCTTGCGACAATTGTATCTGACTAGTAAGTATTGCAAATACAACAGAATGGCTAAATAAAAGTACCAACAACTGCTGGGTTTTGGGTTATCTCATGCTATCTATATATGATTAGTAAGTGTTGTAACTATAACGGAATGGTTAACTAAAATTGCCCACTGCTTATTTTATCAGGATGATTAACTACACCTGACTAGTAATTGCTGCAACAATAACTGAATAAATAAAACTGCCAACTGTGTGAGTTCCTCGGTTGACTTCCTCGTTTGGTCTCGAGGGGGAAACCCCAGGATGGGTTTGTTTGGTGTTAGCTTCAGGTTGGATCCGGATAGGTCATTCTTATCCCTCTCTGATAACCGCCAGTTGTATCGAGTCTCTATAGGTTGTTAAGTGCATGCCGCTGCCGCCACCACCATACCTATGTAGGCGAGGAACGCCAATTCTAGTCTCGCGGTATCGCCTCGATCTTGACGCCCTTCTTTTCCTTTGCCCTTTGTCGGCACCCCTTTTGTTTAAGCAGGTTTTGAGATCGACGTCGTTAGCAGGGTTACCCTTCCGGCTTGGCCTGGGCAGGGTTATGGACGCCATTGGTTATTCTTCAGGGCTCTTAGCCCCATTTGCATCTTGTCCGTAGTCGGACGCTGTATCATTTTCAAGGTGATTTGAATCTTTGTACATTATATCTGTATTCTTGACTCTTTGAGTCGCTGTTATATATATCTGTTCTCTGGGTCCCTTCGAGGACTGTTGTGTAATGTTATTACTTCGTTTTCCACCCGCACGAAAGTGCCTGGTGGGCACCTTTGAATCGTTTCTATGCGGGTTTGGCGTTCGCTAAAACTTGCATAGGTCCGATTCTGAGGGTGTTAAAGAGTGGTATCAGAGCTCAGCAGTTGCGATACCCCACAAGTCCAGCCTGTAGGATAACCTAGCTAACAGCCGAAGTAGAGTGTCAAAACTATTTTGAAAACTCGGTTGAATAGTTCTGATTAGGTCTGATTTTACTCCTTACCCCTCTGCTGTTCTCCTCTTACCTCTACGTGTTTTGAATCCGCTCTCGTCCCTTTCTTCGAGTCCAGGAATTCTCGTGGTTGGGTTCCGTCGTACCTTCAAGGTTTTCGCTTCCTTCTTTGATAACGGTGTTCTACCATCCGGCGTTCATGCTGCTTGAGGAATCCGTCTGCTGTGGTACCATTCTTTGTTCCTTGTTTGTGCTATCCGGTGTTTCCCGACGCGCCGACATCATCTGCGCCAGACCCGATGCAGAGTCTGCATCACTCCTTTGTTCCGAACCTCGCTTGTCGAGATCTTCGGTCTGATTCCGAGAATGGCTGCACGCTTTTCTACTGATTGTGCGGAGTAATAGTTTGGGTGCGTGATGGATTGGCCCCCATGCCGACTACCCCTTCTATTCGCTTTTGTACATTGAAGTGGATGAGAATGCATCGGTTCCCCTTTCCATCGGAGCTAGAGGTGGTTTTATTTGCTGATACCTCTACTTTCGACCTTTTGTTTCCCGGAGTGTTCTCTCGACGATCACGGACAACGACCTCTTGTCAGTGGTGTCGCGAAGATCTACACGAAGCGAGAAGATGAAGATCGCCGACCTTCTTTCCAGTACCATGAGGCGGATCTCGAGGGCGAGATCCATTGTTAGTGGTGTCGAATTGTGGCATCCCGCAAAACCACTACTAGAAAATCGCGTTGTTTGTGTGCATTGCATCATCATGACCGCAGGCTCATGTCATCATGCCACATTGCATTTGAGCATCGTCATCATCTTGCATTTGTTCGCATAAAACTATTTTCGGGAAAACCTAAATTGTTTTCTAAACGCCCCGCCTTTATTCAAACGCAAAACCCGGGTCGTCGGAATAATTTGTTTTGTTTGCTGTCGGTTTGCAAAAAGTCCGTTTGAAATAAATAAATTATTTAATTATTTTGTGGGGGCAGCCGAACGGGCCGAATCGACCCAGTCGACCACCCCCGTACAAAACAAATCGGTCCACCAAAAATCCCTAGTCTACCTAGTCTTAATCTACCCACCCAACCAGACACATCACCCCCACCAATCCCAGGCTGCCACATCACCCTTGGCCATCCCCCTCCAATCAAAAGCTGCCACCTCACCAGCCCCTCTTCCCTCCCTCTCTCTCTCCCCCTCTCTCTCTCTCCCTGGGACCCACCCCAGCACACACCCTGCACGCACGCACGCACACCACCCACCCTGGCCACACACACCGACACACACACCCACTCACGCCCCTGGGTCCCACCCGACCCCGCGGCCCCACCTTGCCAGCCCCACACTCCCTCTATCCTCTGGCCCACCCCGACCCAGCCTCCCCACGCTCTCCTCTCTCCCCGCTCCTTCTTCCCCACCCGACGCCCACCACCGACGCACCGCTCCACCCCGGCGCTCCCCTGCTGGTCCGGTCGCCGGCCACCTCTCCGCCTCCGCTCGCCCCCACCGACCTCGCCGGCCACCGCCTCCTCCTCCCGGCGCCCTCACCTCGCCGCCTCCTCCACCTCCCCGCTGCCGCCGCTGACGCTGCCACCGCGACCCGCTCCTCGACCCGAGCCGCTCGCTCCTCTTCCCTCCGTCCCTCTGCTCCTCCGCCGCCAGGAGCCCTCTCGCCCGCCGCTCCACCCCAGCCCCGAGCCCGCCGCGCCTCCTCTCCGCTGCCCCGCCGCCAACCTTCCTCCGTCTTGCTGCGCCCAAGACGCTGCTGCCGCGTCGCCCGCTTCGCTTCGCCCATGCGGCCTCCATGCTGTGCGATGGCCGACGTCTGGAAGAGCAACCGCTGTCGCCCCTTCTGCTGGCGCCAGCGGTTCCTTCTCCTGCCTCCCGGCAGGCCCTCCTTCGCCTCGCCAGCGAAGCGCCACATTCTGCCGCCAAGCTCGCCCACAAGCCCACGCCCGCCAAGGTCTGCCCCGCCGTCGTCTTCTCGTCGCTCCATTGGTGCCATCCTCGTGCTCGATCAGAAGCCGTCCCCACTTCACGAGTTCCTCAGCAAGGGGCACTTGTCTCGTGCGTTACGCCATACTGATGTCGATCGGGTGCTAGAACGTGTGGGGTTCAAGTACCAACGGCCGAGTTCTCCAATGCGGATCTGACTCTCCTAAAGATCATCGGCACAGAACACCAAGATCTCCCAGTGCCTAGACCCGAGTCCGGTACCGGCAATCGAAACCGCGGAACCGACAAGTTCGCCTACCTGAGCACCGTGCGACAAGATCTTCTCGGACCCGAGGACCATCAAGGCTTCCGCCCGGCAACGCCAAGCACTCCCCCTGAACGCCAAGACCGACCCGACACGAGGACACGACAAGATCTTCGCGACGACAAGGTCGGCACCGACCAGGGCGAGTCCGATGCGCCCCCCGACGCGAACCAAGTCCTGCTTCCCGGATGCGACAAGACCTACCTCTGTTATCCGAGAACGCTCCCGCCGATCCCGATCCCGTCGAACCCCGAACCAGAGACCGAACCCCGAATCCCCGGACCAAGATCGCCGAACCCTAATGTGTGAACCTTTTCCCGAACCCTATTTTATAAATGCCATCTATATGAATTGTTGCATATTAAATTGTCATACTCGCATGCATATTTGTGTGGTTTGGGGGCCTTATGCCGATTCACCTAAATTAAATATGGGGCCCATATGCGGGCAAATCTAGTCTCATATCGGCCTCATTTAAACTTGTGTAGAGAACCGGTGATATATTTTGCCTTGTTAAACAACATTTAAATTGGGGGCATCTAAACAACTAGAACCATATATTTAATTGTCGGGACCCCGGTTCCGCTTAATATGACCCAATTGCATCGCACCTTTGCCATGTCATACATCATGCATGCATCATGCCCGATCTTTTACCGTAGTATTAAATAGTGCATCCGGTGTTTATTCTAGTGCCTTGCTTCTTCGCGGATAAGGCCGTTGATTTGATATGAGCTTCGCCCCGATCTTCGGTTGAACCTTCGACAATGTTTTCAGGCGAGCATCTCCCCCTTTCTACCTATCTTACTTTTATAGTATTTATTCCCTCCTGTTGATCTATTGCTATCTGTGTCGCGATGGTCTAGTTTTCGTACCGTGATATCCCTTGCAGCCTTATATTGCCTTGGACACATCCTATTACCTGTTGTTTGGTAGATAGTTGGACTTGCGCGTCGTAGTCGCTTGCTCAAGTGCTTTTGCGTGTCGTCAAGTGCCACAGTTGTTGGTGTATTGCCGCAAGTTGATGTTGGAGATGATCATGGCTTTACTTTTCATTCACTTTAATTCCTGTTTAACAACTAAAATTGAAGTAAGTAAGCAGAGGCATCGGTGGGTGATAGATAATATTTGGTTTCCGACCCACTTGTGTCCGTGGGACCCCAGTACATGATACCTGTTCCTTGATTTATCGCGCTATCCACATCCGGGAGGATTATGGGACCCCGAGCGAGCTTGATTCATCTTATTTCTTGGGGCCACAAACTAGTTTCAGGTTTTATTTACTATCCTGCACCTATGCCATACTGCTTTATTTATTTATTGCGAGGAGCACACTGCATCTGTTAGGAATTGTGACCCTTACGCTGTATCGACAAGCCCAGTTTTGGGTTCCCATTCCATACCGGCCCCACAAACCTCGGTCCGTCTCAAGTCAGCTAACTTCGCTATGGTGTACTCAAGGGTGGCCCCCTGAAATATTTCTGAATCCTGTGATTGCTTTGTCGTGAAAGCCTCGTTGGGTTTTGTTTTGGTTTTTCCGAGGTTGATCGAGTGTGTGTTGCTATTTGTGCACCCCGGCTGGGTTAAAACTTTCTGAAAGCCGTGTCCGCGGTTATGGACGACTTGGAGCATAGTATCTCGATCATAGACAACTATAACTAAAGTAGTGCTATAAATTTGACTTTATAATGACTAGTAATCAGCTTCACTATAATGGAATGGCTAACTAAAACTGCCCACAATTGCTTGTTTGGTTTGTCGCTTGCGACAATTGTATCTGACTAGTAAGTATTGCAACTACAACGGAATGGCTAAATAAAAGTACCAACAACTGCTGGGTTTTGGGTTATCTCATGCTATCTATATCTGATTAGTAAGTGTTCTAACTATAACGGAATGGTTAACTAAAATTGCCCACTGATTATTTTATCAGGATGATTAACTACACCTGACTAGTAATTGCTGCAACAATAACTGAATAAATAAAACTGCCAACTGTGTGAGTTCCTCGGTTGACTTCCTCGTTTGGTCTCGAGGGGGAAACCCCAGGATGGGTTTGTTTGGTGTTAGCTTCAGGTTGGATCCGGATAGGTCATTCTTATCCCTCTCTGATAACCGCCAGTTGTATCGAGTCTCTATAGGTTGTTAAGTGCATGCTGCCGCCACGCCGCCACCACCATACCTATGTAGGCGAGGAACGCCAATTCTAGTCTCGCTGCCGTGTCGCCTCGATCTTGACGCTCCTCTTTTTCCTTTTCCCTTTGTCGGCACCCCTTTTGTTTAAGCATGTTTTGAGATCGACGTCGTTAGCAGGGTTACCCTTCCGGCTTGGCCTGGGCAGGGTTATGGACGCCATTGGTTATTCTTCAGGGCTCTTAGCCCCATTCGCATCTTGTCCGTAGTCGGACGATGTATCATTTTCAAGGTGATTTGAATCTTTGTACATTATATCTGTATTCTTGACTCTTTGAGTCGCTGTTATATATATCTGTTCTCTGGGTCCCTTCGAGGACTGTTGTGTAATGTTATTACTTCGTTTTCCACCCGCACGAAAGTGCCTGGTGGGCACCTTTGAATCGTTTCTATGCGGGTTTGGCGGGTTTCGCTAAAACTTGCATAGGTCCGATTCTGAGGGTGTTACAGGTTTTCAACGTTTTTCCAAATAGAGTTCCGCTGCGCCGCCACCACCAAAAACCGCGATTCGGAACCAGAAACTCCGTTTTGGCACCTTGCCAGGACGGGGAATTGGAGGAGATCATCGCCATCATCATCACCACTGACGCCTCTCCATCAACCATCCATGTTTCTATAACATCCCAAAATAATAAACTTGGATCATCAAACTCTAATCATCAAAATTAGGGTTAACAAAAACTTTTCCAATTAAAAGTATGAAAGCATTCATATGTGTGTATTAAAATTTGGATTCTTTTGAATTTCCATGGTTCTGTTTTTCTTTCCTTGTAAAATGATTCTTAGGTGAAATAAACATCATCTAAACAATCCCCAAACTTTTCCCAAAGACAAACAAGTCAAAATAAACAAATTAGAGGAATGGTCACTTAGGACAAATTAACTCCCATGCCTACTTTGGCTATCCTTAACTTTCAGAACTTAACAGAAACATGTATGGATCTTTGCACCCCTTGATAGTACTCATAATAAGGTACCAAGTCCCACTTTGTGATCATCCAAAAACATTCAAATGCTTAGTTTAAATGACAATTTAAAATTGAATCTATTTCATATGGAAAGATCCCACTATTTCAAAAACCACTCAAACAAGCTCAATTTTCAAAACCCAAGCATCCACAGAATCCTCAACACATGCCTAGCACACCCACCAAAAATCTTTTCAAAATTCAAAACTTAAGTTCATGCGGCCATTTCATCAAACAGGTTGTAGATGAAAATCAACAAAATCAAAAACACTATGTTGAGCAGTGTTTTGGGCCAACCTTGTTCCCTCTTTGGTTACAACTAGCCTTAGTAGATCATCTAGCAACCTTAACTAACCTCTAGCACCACTGTGAGCTTGCCAATTCCATCAATGGTGAGCATGCCGAGAGCACCCATGTCACCCCAGTGTGGACAACAAGCTAGGAGAAGAACTAGTCGTGCCAACCTCGTCTAGCATGCAGCCCATGCCTCACCGCCCCCTCTCCACCAGCCCTAGCTCGAAGACAACGACCAGAACCGCCAGGTACGCCGCGCCCATGCTGTTGTCGACCATGCCGACGCGCACCGCACAGCACGCACCGTTCCCACGCAACCCGACCATGTCGAGCCCTCGCCGCCTTCTAGCATGCACCCCACCGTCCCAGGAGACCACCAGACATGATCGTTTCACCGCCCGTACCCCATAACCACCACTCGCCGCAGAGTTCGCCGCCTCTGCCTCGCAGAGCACCGCGCGTTCCCAACCATTTGCCACGGCCCCCACACGCGCATTTAAGCTCTAGAGCATCGCCAGGAGACCGTCCGTCGATTGCCAACCTCGGCCATGCCTCTAGCCGCCCGTAGCCGTGTCGCCACCGTCGCCTTCCCATCCCTCTCGGTCTCGCCGTCGAGCCTATAAAAGGAGACTACCCCCGCTCGATTTCTTCACACCATCTCACTCCCCTCACCTCACTGATCATTCCATCCCTTAGCCAGAGCTCGAGGAGCAGCAGTTCGCCTGAATTGCACCGGAGCAGGCCACCTCTAGAGAAGAAGGGAGTTGTTGATTTCGACCACCCCCGGAGCTGCTGCGACCACCCCTGAGTTCGCCGTCGTCGACTTTGTTGTTTGCCCGCCTCGCCATCATCACTGGAGCCTCGGTATGCCCCCTATACACCCCCACCGAGCCACTAGGGTTCGAGCTCGCCGATGACTTGTTCATCATCGACGATGACCCTCATCTGTTGATCTCACTTCTAATCCAACACACCACATCGCCCCGTACCTCTTCGCGTTTTATGAGCCACTGACCAAGAGACCTCGTTGGCTTGCGCTCAAGGAGTGACACTGGGCCAGCCCAATAACCCTTCCCGCGTAGCCCACTCGTTTGAATTTAGCCTTTTCTATTTATATTCAAACTCAGTTCTGTACCTAGTTTCAAAAATCAACCCAGCTCGATTCACTGAACCAAATTGAATGAACCCAATTTTGTTAGAAAGGTATTGAATGCTTAATCCAAGCCCGTTGGATTCAAATCATTTGGATCTGTAGTTCCACCTTGGTAAAAATAACAAGGCAGAAGCTTTTCTACATTCAAACATTTTTCAAATTTCAACCATAATAGCTTTTGAGTTGATTCCAACTCTCAAAAATCACATTTGACCATACCTTTCAAAATATATAAAAACATATGGGTTTACTTACAGAAATAATGTTCAAGTAATAAAAGAATGCCACATAGGAATTTCTAGTCACTTAGTTTATTTAAATAAAAGGTTAAACCTTATTAAATTGTGACACCACTTTAAATCACATTCTCATGTACTGAAATATGTGGTGATGACATGTGTCAACATGATCCCATGTTTGAGTTGGAGAATATTAAATCTTAAGTAGTTTTTCATTGAGTAGAAATTACTTTTCTAAATATAAAATAAATAAGACAAATGCTTTAATCGTGAATGTTAGTGATGATGTTAGATCATCTATAGAACCCTTTTGTGTGATGATTGAAAGTAGTTAAGTATTGTTTGGTGATTATGTACCTCATGTTTATTCATAGACGCTAGTACCGACCAAGTATACGAGGAGGAAGGAGGATACTACGAAGAAGAAGCCGAGGAGAACTTCAACCACTGCTCTGCACAAGGCAAGCTAACACTTGCAAGATACTCTACTTTAGCAAGCCTATACTGATACTGATGCAAGCTAATACTTTCTTGTTACCATGACCACTAGATGCCTTAAGCATATGTGATCATACCCACTTGATACCCCTCCTAGTTTTACTTGCAAGCTTTATACTTTATTTCTTTATCAAAGCTATTACTTAGAGACTACTTAAGTGACTTGTAGATTCTAGGAAGATAATTGAAGGTTGCATAAAGAGCATTAAATTTGGCCTAAGCTAGATAATCTTGAGGTCACCCTAAGGCATGAGATTGAACTTAGTTAAACTCCACTTGTTTACCACCCCTCATTAGTACTCACCCCACTTGTAGATGCTAGTGCTAAGCATAAAACTTGATCAACTTTAGATGGGAATACTTGGTGGAAAATGGTTATGAAAACCTTAGAATGATGAGTCATTCTACTGAGATGTTTTGACATGTGTCTCCGAACACCGGATTATTTGGATGATGAAAATGTTAAGGCATGAGCCTTAGCCCTTTATAAAACTGATGGTTGTCTGGATGCGATACCATTCCAATTTTACCGTACAACCACAATACCCGAAAATTGGGTAGGGCTTGACTGAAAACTTATATAGCTTAGTATGGGTTCCCTCACGACCAAGGTCTGAGCTGAGGCTACCTTGTGAAGATTGTCCACCTGTGCAGTACCCAAGATGACAGTTGGTCATGGTTGGGAGGCCAAACTCACAGGAGAGGTGCCTATACTAGGGTGTGTAATTGAAAGGTTAGGATTGATTATCCGACATCGAGTATGGTGAATTCAGGATTTGTTCCTGACGGATGTATCGAATGTTGTGGTGAAAGTGTACAATCTCTGCAGAGTGTCAAACTATTCGAATAGCCGCGTCCGCGGTTATGGACAGTTG
Organism: Avena longiglumis; assembly: GCA_030063025.1. Classification (NCBI taxonomy): domain Eukaryota; kingdom Viridiplantae; phylum Streptophyta; class Magnoliopsida; order Poales; family Poaceae; genus Avena; species Avena longiglumis. Next base: position 464,110,204 of record CP125974.1, read on the forward strand.
GAATGGCCATACGTTCTCCCGTCAGATGTTTTCAAAATGACTTGTGAAATGAATTGAGAATTTAACTTGACCACAACAGAGTTGTGATATGAAATTCAAGTTCCCACTTAGGTGTTATAAAATTTCAGCTAGCTTTTCTTCCTTCTGAACTTAGTAGAGGTAAATCTGGCTTTTTGCAAAACAACCCTAGATCTTAGTGTCCTATTAAAAAAACCCCTTCACTTGTTAGTATTAGTTTGCGAGTACTTAAAGAGTACTCATGGCTTTGTCCCTGGCTATTCCCGTGGCCAGACTATGAAGAGGAGTACCAGGATGATGGACCCCCGGAAGGTTACGACAACTAGGATCATCTCCCATCGTCAGCATTGCCTGTGACCCCGAAGATGGAGCATCGCCTACGCTACCTTTATTATTATGTATTTCCGCTGTTTGAGTTGTATTAAGAACTGGATCATGAGATCCTTATTTGTGTAAGACTTTATGTATGGTTTGTAATGGATGATGTACTGTGATATCCAAATCTGTTATGTCTCGCAAAAATGGTAATCCTGGGATTGCGATGTATGGCATAACAGGCATCTGGGATTAAAAATCCGGGTGTTGACAAGTTGGTATCAGAGCCATCCTGACCATAGGAGACCCTAGTTAGACTGGACGTTGAATCAAAAACTTAGTTTCAAAATCAAGGGAAGCAAATATTTACAAAAACTTATTCCCATTCTTATCACCTTGATTCTTTCATGAAAATTAATGGTCCTCAAAAACTTTTGCAAAATACTTAAAATTTGACACACTTGATCACTCTACTAACTTACTCATCCTATATTCTTATAGATGGACGTTAAGTATAGCAAGTTTTATCAGTTGGGGAATGGAGGAGAGCTTATCTTTGAGCGGGATTTGGACCAGATTTCGGAACTTTTGGAGCGTCCGCACCCCGAGTTCTTCGGAGCTCAGCTCAATGATCAAGGAGGAGAAGATCTGCAGTGGCTAATTGTTGCAAGTCTCCGAGGAAAGGTTGAACCTCCCACTGCCGAGGGAATTCAGTTCACCTTAAGAGAAAACAACTGGCTCGATGGACTTGCTAGGGCCATGCAGGAAGCTCTTGCCCGTCTGTGTGGGCAGAGTATCAACCAGATCAAGGGTACCTGCTTTGAGTTTTGTCCAAGGCGTGATGCTATGGGACAGCCGCTGGAAGCCCCATACCACCACGAGTTGAAGACTCAGTTGGACCACCTTAGCTTCATGATGTACGATCGTCAACAGGAATTGGACAATTGCCGTGACTACTCCAACCACAAGTCCGCAATCATCAAGACGAAGGATCAGACCATCGCCATGCTAGCAAACAATCGCAAGTCTCGCCGCCGTCAGCTCGACAAGAAGGAGCGCATCATTGCTCGTCTTCGCCACCGTATCTCGGATTTGGAGGAGACCATCCACGAGAGAGACATGCAGTTGGAGCAAAGAGAGAATGCCGGAGGGGATCTTCGTGGAGACCCCTACTCCTATCTCAGCGAAGATGATGATTTTTTGGAGGATCAGGCTATGGACTTCTTCACCGATGAGGATGATTTCGCCTTCATCGATGACGATGAGGATGACGACTACATCGACTCCAAGGAGTAGTAGCACTTGAGCACTAGCGTAGTGAGTTGTATTCGGTCCCACTGTATCGTAGTTTACAGAATGGTTCTTAAAACCATCTGTTTTTCTTGATTGGTGGTGTGTGTTTATATCATGTGCTATGAATGAATGAATGAATGAATGAAAAGCAAGTTGCAAAAAAATCCGAGTCAAACTTTAAAAACTTTTCAAAGTCCCTGAACCTTAGAAATTTTCCTCTTTTCTCATGATCTATCTCAATCTTTAGATGCCACGCGGAGGAAGTGGTTCATCCCCGGACCCGATGTTGCAGATCCTGCAAATGTTGGTTTCTGACCACGAAGCGAAAAGAGCTGAACGTCAAGCCAACCTAGCCACCCTTCATCAGATAGCCCAGCTAGCCCACAACAATCAAGGCCAAGGAAATCAGGACAACCATGGATCTAAGCTCAAGAATTTCCAGAATACCAACCCACCTGTTTTCACTAAGTCGGAAGAGCCCCTAGATGCAGACGATTGGCTGCAAACCATAGAAAACAACCTAGATGTCGCCGGAGTGGAAGCTAACGATAAAGTTCTGTTCGCCACTGTAACACCCTCAGAATCGGACCTATGCAAGTTTTAGCGAAACCTGCCAAACCCGCATAGAAACGATTCAAAGGTGCCCACCAGGCACTTTCGTGCGGGTGGAAAACGAAGTAATAACATCACACAACAGTCCTCGATGGGACCCACAGAACAGATATAGATACAACACGACTCCATGAGTCAAGAATACAGATATACAGTACAAAGATCCAAATCACCTTGAAATGATACAGCGCCCGACTACGGACAAGATGCAAATGGGGCTAAGAGCCCTGAAGAATAACCAATGGCGTCCATAACCCTGCCCAGGCCAAGCCGGAAGGGTAACCCTGCTAACGGCGTCGATCTCAAAACCTGCTTAAACAAAAAAGGGGTGCCGACAAAGGGCAAAGGAAAAAGAGGAGCGTCAGTACTGAGGCCAATACACGGAGAGGCTAGAATTCGGCGGTCCTCGCCTACATAGGTATGGTGGACTGAAGCGGCAGGGGCAGCATGCACTAAACAACCTATAGAGACTAGATAAAACTGGCGGCTATCAGAGGGGGGGTAGGAAAAACCTTTCCGAAACCAACCTGATACTATCATCAAACAAACCCACCCTGGCGTTCCCCCTTGAGACCAAACGAGGAAGTCAACCGAGGAACTCACACAGTTGGCAGTTTTACTTAGTCGGTTATCGTTGCAACAATTACTAGTCAGGTATAGATAATCATCCTGATAAAATAAGCAGTGTGCCATTTTAGTTATCCATTCCGTTATAGTTGCAGTACTTACTAATCAGATACAATTAGCATGAGATAACCCAAAACCCAGCAGTTGTTGGCACTTTTATTTAGCCATTCCGTTGTAGTTGCAATACTTACTAGTCAGATACAATCGTCGCAAGCGACAAACCAACAAGCAATTGTGGGCAGTTTTATTTAGCCATTCCATTATAGTGAAGCTGATTACTAGTCATTATAAAGTCAAGTTTACAGCACTACTTTAGTTATAGTTGTCTATGATCGAGATAATGTGCTCCAAGTTGTCCATAACCGCGGACACGGCTTTTAGAAAGTTTTACCCGGCCGGGGTGCACCAATAGCAACACACGCTCGATCAACCTCGGAAAAACCAAATCAAAACCCAACGAGGCCTTCACGACAAAGCAATCACAGGATTCAGAAATATTTGGGGCCACCCTTGAGTACACCAACGGTTAGCGACTCGAGACGGACCCGAGGTTTGGGTGGACGGTCAGGAACGACCGGGAACCCAAAACTGGGCTTGTCGACACAGCGAAACGTGTCCCGATCCTAAGCGATGCAGTGTGCTCTCGCAATCGTAATAAAGCGATAAAGCATGGCATAGGTACAAGATAGTAAATAAAACCTCAAACTAGTTTGTGGCCCCAAGAAATAAGAATGAATCAAGCTCGCTCGGGGTCCCATAATCCTCCGGATGTGGATAGCGCGATAAACCAAGGAACAGTATCAAGCACTGGGTCCTACGGGACACAAGTGGACGGTTAACAACCAAATAACATCTATTGCCCACATTGCCTCTGCTACTTACTTCAATTTTAGTTGTTAAACAAGAATTAAAGTGAACGAAAAGTAAAGCCATGATCATCTCCAACATCAAACATGCGGCAATACTCCAACAACGGTGGTCGATTACGGCGACAAAGACTTGAGCAAGCGACTATGACGCGCAAGTCCAACTATCTACCAAACAACAGGTAATAGGATGTGTCCAAGGCAATATAAAGGCAAGGGATATCTCGGCACGAAAACTAGAGCATCGCAACACACGATAGCAATAGATCAGGAGGGAATAAATACTATAAAAGTAAGATAGGTAGAAAGGGGAGATGCTCACGAAAAACATTGCCGAAGGTTCATCCGAAGATCGGGTCTACACTCGCATCAACTCAACGGCCTTATCCGCGAAGAACCAAAACACTAGAAGAAACACCGGATACACTATTTAATACTACGGCAGAAGATCGGGCATGATGCATGTATGATGTATGACATGGCAAGGTGCGGTGCAATTAGGCAAGATTAAGCGGAACTGGGGTCCCGACAAATATTTAGGTGGTTCAAGTTATTTAGCTACCCCGCAATTTAAATGTTGTTATAACATGGCAAAACAAGTTACCGGTTCGCTACACAAATTTAAATGAGGCCAATATAAGACTAGATTTGTCCGCATATGGGCCCCATATTTAATTATATGGTGAATCGGCATAAGGCCCCCAACCACATGAATATGTATGCGACATGAACGATTCTATGCAACAAGTTGTATTATATTATAAAATAGGGTTTCGGGAAGGGGTTCACACATTAGGGTTCGGCAGATCTTGGGGTTCGATGGGGTTCGGGGTCGGTCTCAGGGTCCGACGGAATCGGCGGGAGTGGATACAAGACGGAGAACTTGTCGTGACATGCCGGAGATCTTGGTTCCAAGCGGTCGATCTTGTCGGGTCCACGGATCGGCCGGTCTTGTCGTACGGAAGTAGAACTTGTCGTCCTTGTGGAGACCTTGGCATCCTTCCGGTTCGGGTTTGGCGTCTGAGGGAAGTACTTGGCGTTCTCGAGGAAGTACTTCACGCATCTATGGATCGGTCCTCGGGGTCGAAGAACTCGGCGCTCCAGGGTTCGGGTTCGGCCTCCGGAGAGGAAGGCGACAGCACCGGGGTTCGATGTTTCGCTCCGGGGACGGTCTTGTGGTCTGAGTGGACGATCTTGACGTCGATGGAGTACTTGAATAGATGACACCGAGTTCAATAGGGTCCTTCGGGTTTGGGCTCCTCGCATCGCCATCGGAAGATCTTGGCGCCGGGCGTCAGTAGATCTTGGCGTCAGTAGATCTTGAGAGCCTCGCAACTCTTGCGGGTCATACTTGTCACATAGCACCTGTCGTGGCTAGCCTTGCTGATGGGGAGAAACATGTCCGAGGCTGGTCAAACACACACATACTGAGGTTCAAGCGGCGAGGTACATGGTACTTGACAGGGCGACGCAGATGCCGCGAGAACACGAGCAGGGCAGCAGCACGCCGCAGAGGGGGTGGTTAGCCAGAGGCGGCGACGGGGAGAGGAAGGCCGAGGCGGCGCTACGGAGACGAGGCTCACCGGCGGCGCGGCTTGCCGGAGTCGCAGCAGCGGCAATGAGGAGGGGCATGCAGCGATGGCGGCTGGTCGGTCGGAGGCGGCGGCGGCGCGGGCTCGCGGGCCGTGAGGCAGGCGGGCGGCCCAGGGCAGGGTCGAGGCGGGCGCGAGGAGAAGGCGGGCTTGCGGCCCGGGCAGCGACGGAGGAGAGGCATGACGGCGCTCTGGGCGGGCAGCCAAGCTCCACGCCAGTCGCGCAGGCAGGAGAGGAGGAAGGCCGAGGCCGGAGGCGGGCAGCGACGGTGGCCAGGGAGAAGGAGCCGGTGAGGCGGCCCAGCGTCGAGGCAGCGGTGGAGAAAGGCAGGCGGAAAGTCGGCGGCGGAGCGGCGAGAGGAGGCCCGGCCAAGGGAGGAAGGGCCACGCGGCGGTGGGCACAGAGGAAGGAGGAGGAGGAGAGAGGCGGGCGGTCGCGTGAGGGAGAGGAGGGAGCGGGCGGTGCGGGATGTGGGGATGGGCGGGGACAGGGCCGGGGGTGGGGCCAGTGGGGTCAGCGGGGAGTGGGTGCGGTGGGAGGGTCGACCGGGGAGGCGGTGGGGAGGAGTGGGGGCTGGGGTGGGGCCGGTGGTGGGGCCAGTGTAAGGAGAGGGGTAGGTGGGAGCTGGGTGAGAGAGAGAGAGGGGAGGGAAAAGAAGAGGATTGGTGAGGTGGCAAGGTGGGTAGAAATTGGGGGAGAGGGTGAGATGGCAAGCTGGGATTGGTGGGTAGGATAGGTTTGGGTGGGAATAGATTTAGGTTTAGACATTGACTAGGGTTTTATAATTTAATTTAAAAGCCGTTTGCAAATTGTGTTTAGACAACTGAGATATCCGGAAGCACCGGTGTTAATTTAAAATAACAGGGAGGGTATTAATATAGAAAAAAAAATAGGGTTCTTAGCAAAATAGTTTGAAACAAATATGTGTATGATGATGTCATGATGATGCAATGCACAAAATTCAACGCGAATTTCTAGTAGTGGTTTTTGCGGGATGCCACAATTCGACACCACTAACAATGGATCTCGCCCTCGAGATCCGCCTCATGGTACGGGAAAGAATACCGACGATCTGAATCTTCAAGCATCGTGTAGATCTTCGTGACACCACTAACAAGAGGTCGTTGTCCGTGATCGTCGAGATAACACTCCGGGAACAGAAGGTCGAAGGTAGAGGTATCCGCAATTTAAGCCACCTCTGGCTTCGATAGAAAGAGGGAACCAATGCATTCTCATCCACTTCAATGTACACAAGCGAATAGAGTGAGTAGTCGGCATGGGGGCCAATCCATCACGCACCCAAACTATTACTCTGCACAATCAGTGGAAAAGAGGGCAACCATTCTCGGAATCAGACTGAAGATCTCGACAATCGAGGTTCAGAACCAAAGGAGTGATGCAGACTCTGCATCGTAACTGGCGTAGATGATGTCGTCACGTCGGAAAACACCGGAAGGCACAAACAAGGAACAAAGAATGGTACCACAGACGAAGGAGTCCTCGGATAGCATGAAGACCAGATGTAGCAACACCGTCACCAAGGAGGAAGCGAAACCCTGAAGGTACGACGGATCCCAACCACGAGAATTCCTGGACTCGAAGAAAGAGACGAGAGCGGATTCAAAACACGTGGAGGTAAGAGGAGAATAGCAGAGGGGTAAGGAGTAAAACTAGACCTAATCAGAACTATCCAACCGATTTTTCAAAAATAGTTTTGACACTATACTTCGGCCGTTAGCTAGGTTATCCTACAGGCTGGACTTGTGGGGTATTGCAACTGCTGAGTTCTGATACCACTCTGTAACACCCTCAGAATCGGACCTATGCAAGTTTTAGCGAAACCCGCCAAACCCGCATAGAAACGATTCAAAGGTGCCCACCAGGCACTTTCGTGCGGGTGGAAAACGAAGTAATAACATCACACAACAGTCCTCGATGGGACCCACAGAACAGATATAGATACAACACGACTCCATGAGTCAAGAATACAGATATATAGTACAAAGATCCAAATCACCTTGAAATGATACAGCGCCCGACTACGGACAAGATGCAAATGGGGCTAAGAGCCCTGAAGAATAACCAATGGCGTCCATAACCCTGCCCAGGCCAAGCCGGAAGGGTAAACCTGCTAACGGTGTCGATCTCAAAACCTGCTTAAACAAAAAAGGGGTGCTGACAAAGGGCAAAGGAAAAAGAGGAGCGTCAGTACTGAGGCGAGTACACGGCGAGGCTAGAATTCGGCGGTCCTCGCCTACATAGTTATGGTGGACTGAAGCGGCAGCGGCAGCATGCACTAAACAACCTATAGAGACTCGATAAAACTGGCGGCTATCAGAGGGGGGGGTAGGAAAAACCTTTCCGAAACCAACCTGATACTATCATCAAACAAACCCACCCTGGCGTTCCCCCTCGAGACCAAACGAGGAAGTCAACCGAGGAACTCACACAGTTGGCAGTTTTACTTAGTCGGTTATCGTTGCAACAATTACTAGTCAGGTATAGATAATCATCCTGATAAAATAAGCAGTGGGCCATTTTAGTTATCCATTCCGTTATAGTTGCAGTACTTACTAATCAGATACAATTAGCATGAGATAACCCAAAACCCAGCAGTTGTTGGCACTTTTATTTAGCCATTCTGTTGTAGTTGCAATACTTACTAGTCAGATACAATCATCGCAAGCGACAAACCAACAAGCAATTGTGGGCAGTTTTATTTAGCCATTCCATTATAGTGAAGCTGATTACTAGTCATTATGAAGTCAAGTTTACAACACTACTTTAGTTATAGTTGTCTATGATCGAGATACTGTGCTCCAAGTCGTCCATAACATGACACGGCTTTGAAAAGTTTTACCGGCGGGGTGCACAAATAGCAACACACACTCGATCAACCTCGGAAAAACCAAATCAAAACCCAACGAGGCCTTCACGACAAAGCAATCACAGGATTCAGAAATATTTGGGGGCCACCCTTGAGTACACCATAGCGAAGTTAGCTGACTCGAGACGGACCGAGGTTTGGGTGGACGGTGTGAGCATCGGGAACCCAAAACTGGGCTTGTCGACACCGCGAAAACGTGTCCCGATCCTAAACAGTACAGTGTGCTCCTCGCACAATCGTAATAAAGCAGTAAAGCATGGCATAGGTACAGGATAGTAAATAAAACCTCAAACTAGTTTGTGGCCCCAAGAAATAAGAATGAATCAAGCTCTGGCTCAGGGGGGTCCCATAATCCTCCCGGATGTGGATAGCACGATAAACCAAGGAACAGGTATCAAGCACTCGGGGTCCTACGGGACACAAGTGGACGGTTAACAACCAAATAACATCTATTGCCCACCTGTGCCTCTGCTTACTTACTTCAATTTTAGTTGTTAAACAGTAATTAAAGTGAACGAAAAGTAAAGCCATGATCATCTCCAACATCAAACATGCGGCAATACTCCAACAACGGTGGTACTGGACGACACGCGACAGCACTTGAGCAAGCGACTATGACGCGCAAGTCCAACTATCTACCAAACAACAGGTAATAGGATGTGTCCAAGGCAATATAAGGCGGCAAGGGATATCTCGGGTACGAAAACTAGAGCATCGCAACACAGATAGCAATAGATCAACAGGAGGGAATAAATACTATAAAAGTAAGATAGGTATAAAGGGGGAGATGCTCGCCTGAAAAACATTGCCGAAGGTTCATCCGAAGATCGGGTCTACACTCGCATCAACTCAACGGCCTTATCCGCAAAGAACCAAAACACTAGAAGAAACACCGGATACACTATTTAATACTACGGCAGAAGATCGGGCATGATGCATGTATGATGTATGACATGGCAAGGTGCGGTGCAATTAGGCAAGATTAAGCGGAACCGGGGTCCCGACAAATATTTAGGTGGTTCAAGTTATTTAGCTACACCGCAATTTAAATGTTGTTATAACATGGCAAAACAAGTTACCGGTTCGCTACACAAATTTAAATGAGGCCAATATAAGACTAGATTTGTCCGCATATGGGCCCCATATTTAATTATATGGTGAATCGGCATAAGGCCCCCAACCACATGAATATGTATGCGACATGAACGATTCTATGCAACAAGTTGTATTATATCATAAAATAGGGTTTCGGGAAGGGGTTCACACATTAGGGTTCGGCAGATCTTGGGGTTCGATGGGGTTCGGGGTCGGTCTCAGGGTCCGACGGAATCGGCGGGAGCGGATACAAGACGGAGAACTTGTCGTGACGTGCCGGAGATCTTGGTTCCAAGCGGTCGATCTTGTCGGGTCCACGGATCGGCCGGTCTTGTCGTACGGAAGTAGAACTTGTCGTCCTTGTGGCGACCTTGGCGTCCTTCCGGTTCGGGTTTGGCGTCCGAGGGAAGTACTTGGCGTTCTCGAGGAAGTACTTCACGCATCTATGGATCGGTCCTCGGGGTCGAAGAACTCGGCGCGCCAGGGTTCGGGTTCGGCCTCCGGAGAGGAAGGCGACAGCACCGGGGTTCGATGTTTCGCTCCGGGGACCGTCTTGTGGTCTGAGTGGACGATCTTGACGTCGATGGAGTACTTGAATAGATGACACCGAGTTCAATAGGGTCCTTCGGGTTTGGGCTCCTCGCATCGCCATCAGAAGATCTTGGCGCCGGGCGTCAGTAGATCTTGGCGTCAGTAGATCTTGAGAGCCTCGCAACTCTTGCGGGTCATACTTGTCACATAGCACCTATCGTGGCTAGCCTTGCTGATGGGGAGAAACATGTCCGAGGCTGGTCAAACACACACATACTAAGGTTCAAGCGGCGAGGTACATGGTACTTGACAGGGCGACGCAGATGCCGCGAGAACACGAGCAGGGCAGCAGCACACCGCAGAGGGGGTGGTTAGCCAGAGGCGGCGACGGGGAAAGGAAGGACGAGGCGGCGCTACGGAGACGAGGCTCGCCGACGGCGCGGCTTGCCGGAGGCGCAGCAGCGGCAGCGGGGAGGGGCAGTCGGCGATGGCGGCGCTGGTCCGCCGAGGCGGGCGGCGCGCTGGCTCGCAGAGGCGCGGGCGGGAGACGAGGCGGGCCACCGGGCCAGAGGTCGGCGGGGCGCGACCGGAGAAGGAAGGCGGGCTTGCGGCCGGGCAGCGGAGGAGAGGAGGCCGCTAACGACGCTGGGCCGGGCTGACGAGCTCACGCCGGGGTCACGCAAGGAGAGGGAGGAGGAAGGCCGAGGGCGCGGGCGGCAGTGACGCTGGGAGAAGGAGCAGTGAGGCGGCGGCGTCGGGGAGGCCGGCGGTGGAGGGGGAAGACGCGGGCGGAAAGGGGGGGTCGAGGCGGACCGAGCGGCGAGAGAGGAGGCCGGCGCCGGCGGGAGGGAAGGGCCGCGCGGCGGTGGGCACAGAGGAGGGAGGAGGAGGAGAGAGGCGAGCGGTCGCGTGAGGGAGAGGAGGGAGCGGGCGGTGCGGGAGGTGGGGGACGGGGCAGGGGCTGGGGTGGGGCCAGGTGGGGTCAGGCGGAGTGGGTGCGGTGGGAGGTCCGACCAGGGAGGCGGTGGGAAGGAGTGGGGCTGGGGTGGGGCCCAGCGGGTGGCCAGTGCAAGGGAGAGGGGGTAGGTGGGAGCTGGGTGAGAGAGAGAGAGGGGAGGGAAAAGAAGAGGATTGGTGAGGTGGCAAGGTGGGTAGGAATTGGGGGAGAGGGTGAGATGGCAAGCTGGGATTGGTGGGTAGGATAGGTTTGGGTGGGAATAGATTTAGGTTTAGACATTGACTAGGGTTTTATAATTTAATTTAAAAGCCGTTTGCAAATTGTGTTTAGACAACTGAGATATCCGGAAGCACCGGTGTTAATTTGAAATAAAAGGGAGGGGATTAATATAGAAAACAAAAATAGGGTTCTTAGCAAAATAGTTTGAAACAAATATGTGTATGATGATGTCATGATGATGCAATGCACAAAATTCAACGCGATTTTCTAGTAGTGGTTTTTGCGGGATGCCACAGCCACCCACTATATAGCCAGAGATGCAAGAGCATGGTGGAATAGCGTTCGTGCAATGACCGGAGGACAGATGATGACCTGGGAGGAATTCAAGGTCAAGTTCAGCAGAACCCATGTGCCACCGGGTTTGATCAAGAGAATGAGAGATGAGTTCAGAGAACTGAAGCAAGGAAGGATGACCGTAGTGGAATACAGTGACAAATTCTTGTCATTAGCTAGGTATGACCCGGATAAGATCGACACCGAAGCCAAGAAGAAAGAGAGATTCTTGAATGGTCTGCACGATGAGATGCAGACTGTGTTGGTCAATATCCCCTTTGCTGATATTGAAGCCCTTGTCGACTCTGCCATCCAGATGGAAGGAAAGATCAACCAAGCCAATGAGAACTGCAAGCGTCGCATGATGCATCAAACCAGGAACCCATCAGACCCCAAAGTATCGCCCTAACGCATCTCCAGGATTTTCCCCAAGAACCAACAGACCCCCGATGAACCGTCCGAACTATCCCGACCGTGGAAACCCGAGTCCCGGAGGAAATCACAACAACCCCCGCAACTCTAGCAATTTCAACCATGCACCACCCAAGTTCAACAACAACAATGCTACCGCCAACACCAACACTGCCCCGAGGACTGGAAGCAATGTTATGCCTGTTGCAGCAAAGGACAAGTCACAAGTAACTTGTTATGACTGTGGAAATAAGGGCCACTACTCCAATGAGTGCCCCAAGAAGAATGTCACAGCCCCCAATGCAAATGCCCCAGCTCAGCAGCAGCGTCGTGTTCAGCCAGGAAGAAGGTTTGCCCCAAGGAACTCTCTCAACCACAATGACCGTATTTTTCTCATGCATGCTGAAGAAGCCCAGGAAGTGCCAAACGTCGTGTTGGGTATGTTTTCTGTTAATTCAGTACTCGCTAGAGTGTTGTTTGATTCTGGTGCATCGCACTCATTTGTCACCGAAGAATTTGCATGCACTAGTAAGATTCAACCAACCAAACTGAAGCATGTTATGATTGTTCAAATCCCCGGTTCAACCACCAAAGCTAGGCAAATTTGCAAAGACGTCCCTATCCGAATCCATGGCATATATTTTTATGCTAATATGATAGTACTTGGAACTAAAGGTTTGGAAGTATTACTAGGAATGGATTGGATGTCCAAACATAAAGGATTGATTGACTGTGCTAAGAAAGACATAACCATGACCAGTACAGCCGGAATATCAGTCGAGCATATATCTGAAACCTTACCTCATCAATTCAAGTGCAACAAGAGAATAGCCCAACCTACCATTGACCAAGTCCGGATAGTCTGTGAATACCCTGATGTATTTCCAGATGTTTTGCCTGGTATGCCCCCAGATCGGGATATCGAGTTTATCATTGAACTAATCCCTAGAACCGGACCCATAGCTCAGAGACCGTATAGTATGAACCCGTATGAACTAGCAGAACTGAAGAAGCAACTGGATGCCATGCTGGAAATTGGATTGATTCAACCAAGTGCATCACCATGCAGATCACATGTCTTATTTGTGGACAAGAAGGATGGAGGTAACCGTTTGTGTACGGATTATCGGAAGTTGAATGATGTCACTATCAAGAACAAATACCCATTGCCCAAGATAGAAGATTTGTTTGATCAGTTGACCGGTGCCAAAGTGTTTTCTAAGATTGATCTTAGAACAGGCTATCATCAACTCAAGATTCGTGCAGAGGATATTCCAAAGACTACCTTTACCACCAGATATGGATTATACGAGTATACTTTCATGTCTTTTGGATTAACCAATGCCCCCGCTTATTTCATGAATCTCATGAATAAGATTTTTATGGACTTCCTGGATAAGTTTTTCACTGTTTTCATCGATGACATTCTAATTTATTCCAAATCAGAAGAAGAACATGAGCTACACCTAAGGACCATTCTTGGAACCCTTAGAGAGCATCAGTTGTATGCCAAGTTTAGAAAATGTGAATTCTGGTTACAGGAGATAGGATTCCTCGGCCACATTGTATCATCCGGAGGAATTTCCGTTGACCCTGCAAAGGTGAAAGATGTCGAAGATTGGCAAGCCCCAACCACTCAAACCCAAGTTCGTGCATTTATCGGATTGGCGGAATATTACCGCAAGTTCGTAGAAGGATTCTCGAGTATCGCCAGACCCATGACCCAATTTCTGAAGAAGGACAAGAAGTTTGAATGGACGGACAAATGTGAAGCGAGTTTTCAAGAACTCATGAGGAGATTGATTTCAGCCCCAATCTTAATCATGCCGGATATCACGAATCCCTTTGACGTATATTGTGATGCATCCAAGATCGGTCTCGGATGTGTGCTAATGCAAGAAGGCAAAGTTATATCTTATCTATCTCGACAAATGAAACAACATGAGAAAAATTACCCAACCCATGACCTCGAACTCGCAGCCGTAGTTCTAGCCCTGAAGACATGGAGGCATTACCTGATGGGAAACCGTTGCGAGATTTATTCGGATCACAAGAGCCTGAAGTATATATTCACTCAGAAGGAGCTTAATATGAGACAGAGAAGATGGATTGAGCTAATCAAGGATTACGATCTGGACATTCACTATCACCCTGGTAAAGCCAATGTGGTAATAGATGCCCTTAGCAGATTGCCGTGCCGCTTGAACTCCATGATTTTGAAGGAGCAACCAAGCTTTCACAAAGAGATGGAATATTTCCGAATGGAATTATTAAGTGAAGGATTTTTGGCTAGCATAGAACTTCAACCCACTTTGATCAGCCAGATCAAAGAGGCGCAGAAAGTAAATGCTAGTATCGACGGAATCAAGCGTCGTATCGGTACAGGCAAAGTACCCGGATTCACCGAAGACGAAGAAGGAGTTCTGTGGTACAAAGGACGCCTTTGTGTACCAGCAGATTCTGAGTTGAAATAAGTTATTCTAAAGGAAGCTCATGATACTCTTTATTCTATCCACCCCGGAGGAACGAAGATGTATCAAGATTTGAAGGAGCAATTTTGGTGGCATAAGATGAAGAGAGAAATCGTAAGCTATATCGCCAAGTGTGATATATGTCAGCAAGTCAAGGCGGGACATCAAAGACCCGTAGGATTGTTGCAACCATTGCAGATTCCGGAATGGAAATGGGATTCCGTTGGAATGGACTTTATCACCGGATTGCCTACTTCTAGTAGGGGAAATGACTCTATCTGGGTCATAGTGGACAGATTGTCCAAAGTCGCCCATTTCTTACCCGTCAAGACCACATATCAGAGTTCGAAGCTAGCGGAGTTATACATCGCTAGAATCGTTAGTTTGCACGGAGTCCCTAAGAACATCGTGTTGGATCGAGGAACTCAGTTTACCTCGAGATTCTGGAAGAAAGTCCAAGAAGGTTTAGGAACCCGACTAGATTTCAGCACCGCGTATCACCCTCAGACCGATGGACAAACGGAGAGAGTAAATCAAATATTCGAAGATATGCTAAGAGCATGTGTGTTAGAATATGGATCTAAGTGGGAAGACTGTCTGTCGTTTGCAGAATTTTCTTACAACAACAGTTTATCAAGCCAGTTTGCAAATGGACCCATTTGAATTTATGTATGGAAGGAAGTGTCGCACCCCTTTGAATTGGCTGGAAGTAGGAGAGAGTCGGATTTTCGGACCCGACATCCTACGAGAAGCAGAAGGGAAGGTTCACATGATCCGTGAGTACCTCAAGACAGCCCAGTCAAGGCAGAAGAGTTACGCCGACAAGAGACGTCGAGACCTCGCCTTCAACATCAGAGATTTTTTGTATCTGAAAGTGTCACCATTGAAGGGAATGCAGCGTTTCCAACTCAAAGGAAAGTTAGCCCCCAGATATATCGGCCCCTTCAAGATTCTAAACCGTCGAGGAGAAGTGTCGTAACTACCCGAAGAGATGTCAGCCGTGCACAATGTGTTCCATATCTCATTACTTCACAAGTGCCTCGAAGTTCCAGAAAAGACTGAAGTGTTCAAGAATATCGATCACCGGACCATAGAAATCAACGATGACCTGACCTATCCCGAAGTACCCATCCATATTTTCTAAGAAGCTTTCAGAACTACCAGAACCCGGATCATCAAGTTTCTCAAGATTCAGTGGAGCAACCACACGGAAGAGGAAGCTACCTGGGAGCACGAAGATCACATCGGGACAGAGATTCCCAATCTCTTCAAATCCTAGGTAATCTTTTTCGTCCTTTTTCGAATCTCAGGACGAGATTTTGTTTAAGGGGGGAAGGTTTGTAACATCCCAAAAATACTAAACTTGGATCATCAAACTCTAATCATCAAAATTAGGGTTAACAAAAACTTTTCCAATAAAAAGTATGAAAGCATTCATATGTGTGTGTATTAAAATTTGGATTCTTTTGAATTGCCATGGTTCTGTGTTTCTTTGCTTGTAAAATGATTCTTAGGTGAAATAAACATAATCTAAACAATCCCCAAACTTTTCCCAAAGACAAACAAGTCAAAATAAACAAATTAGAGGAATGGTCACTTTGGCCAAATTAACTCCCATGCCTACTTTGGCTATCCTTAACTTTCAGAACTTAACAGAAACATGTATGGATCTTTGCACCCCTTGATACTACTCATAATAAGGTACCAAGGCCCACTTTGTGATCATCCAAAAACATTCAAATGCTTATTTTAAATGACAGTTTAAAATTGAATCTATTTCATATGGAAAGATCCCACTATTTCAAAAACCACTCAAACAAGCTCAATTTTCAAAACCCAAGCATCCACAGAATCCTCAACACATGCCTAGCACACCCACCAAAAATCTTTTCAAAATTCAAAACTTAAGTTCATGCGGCCATTTCATCAAACAGGTTGCAGATGCAAATCAACAAAATCAAAAACACTATGTTGAGCAGTGTTTTGGGCCAACCTTGTTCCCTCTCTGGTTACAACTAGCCTTAGTAGATCATCTAGCAACCTTAAATAACCTCTAGCACCACTGTGAGCTTGCCAATGCCATCAATGGTGAGCATTCCGAGAGCACCCATGTTACCCCAGTGTGGATAGCAAGCTAGGAGAAGAACTAGCCGTGCCAACCTTGTCTAGCATGCAGCCCATGCCTCATCGCCCCCTCTCGACCAGCCCTAGCTTGAAGACAGCGACCAGAACCACCAGGAACGCCGCGCCCGTGCCGCTGTCGACCATGCCGACGCGCACCATAGAGCACACACCGTTCCCACGCAACCCGACCACCTCGAGCCCTCGCCACCCGCTAGCATGCACCCCACCGTCCCAGGAGACCACCAGACAAGATCGTTTCACCGCCCGTACCCTATAACCACCGCTCGTCGCGGAGTTCGCCGCCTCTGCCTCGTAGAGCACCACGCGTTCCCGACAATTTGTCAGCGCCCCCACACGCGCATTTAAGCTCTAGAGCATCGCCAGGAGACTGCCCGTCGATCGCCAACCTCGGCCATGCCTCTAGCCGCCCGTAGCCGTGTCGCCACCGTCGCCTGCCCATCTCTCTCGGTCTCGCCGTCGAGCCTATAAAAGGAGACGACCCCCGCTCGATTTCTGTAGGGGTTCGTAGCATGGAAAACAAAAAAATTCTATCGCATACAAACAAACAAGCCATGATCTATCTACTAGATTGTAGCAACGAGTCGATGGAATAACTTACCCTCGAAGATTCCAAAGCGGTTAACGAGAGCAGATTCTCGTGGGTGATGTAGTCGTACTCTTTCCGATCTCAAGATCGCGTAGACGATCCTTCCGGCGCTGCGTTCTGGCAGCGCTTCCGCAGTCGGTCTGCGTTCGGATTTCGACGAAGACCTTCCTCTCCTTGTTCCATCAGCGGAGGTTGTAGCACTCTCCTCGCGATTCCGGCAACGGCGTGGTACGGAAGTAGAGGGAGATCCGAGGCTTCGCCTTAAGCGGGCGAGTATGGTGGAGTATGAGAGAGAGCTATTAGTGGTCTAGGGTTTAGACACACCAATTTAGAAGGCTCTAAACCGAAGGCTAGGGCAATTAGAAGCTCTAAACCAAAACGGCTCTAAACCGGAGATTAGAGGATAGGAACTTGTGTGTCTAGAGGAGGAGGCCCTGCCCCTCCTTTTATAGGTGGGAGGGGCGGCCAAGGGGAGGGGAGTCCCTCCCCAAGTCGGCCTTGGTTGGCGCGCCGGCTTGGAGGGACTCCTCCCCCAAGTCGGTTCCAACTACCTCTTGCTTGTTTCCCACAGTTTCCTGTTTTAGCCGTTTGACTTTTAAACTGGCCATTTGACTTTTCTGTTTTAGGATTCAATTTAATCCTTTATTTGGAACAGCAAGAACACTTAGTACATGATGCAATCATTCAATATGTAATGACACATTCATGTACCCTCCCCAGTGCTTGGGACAATCCGAACCTTCTAGAACATTCCGATGAAAACACGGAATCATTCCCGAACTCAAACGGACTTTCCTTATATGAATCTTATTCTCCGGACCATTCCGGATCACCTCGTGATATCCCGGATCCCATCCGAGACTCCGAACAACATTCGGTCTCTTTCTCATAATACCATAACTACTCAAAACAACGTCGAATCCTTAAGTGTGTCTCCCTACGGTTCGTGAATTATGCGGACATGATCGAGACACTTCTCCGAACAATAACCAATAGAGGAATCTGGAAATTCATATGTCTCCCACATATTTCTACGATTACTTTGCGATCGAATGAACCACTTACATACGATACCAATTTCCCTTTGTCTCACGATAGTTTACTTATCCGAGGTTATGATCGTCGGTATCTCTGCATACCTAGTTCAACCTCGTTACCGATAAGTACTGTTTTCTCGTTCCCGTGATATGTGATCCCTTGTGAGCCAGTCACATGCTTGCAAGCTAATTGGATGACATTCCACCGACAGGGCCCAGAGTATATCTATCCCTCATATGGATGGACAAATCCCACTCTTGATCCATGTGTTTCAACCAATACTTTCCGAACACTCAATGCCACCTTTATATCCACCCAGTTACGGTGTGGTGTTTGATGTCATCAAAGCATCCATCCAGCAAAGGTGATATGCATGATCTCATGGTCGAAGGAATTAGGTTACTATGTATCAGAAAGCTTATAGCAAATGAACTATATTAAATGCCATGATCTTTATGCTACGCTTAACTATAGGAGTATGTCCATCACATCATTCTCCTAATGATATGATCCTGTTGTTAATAACATCTCTATGTTCATGATCAGGAAACCATGATCATATATTAACCAACAAGCTAGTTTAACAAGAGGATTTACTAGGGACTCTTATTTTAGTTTACAAATCACACAAGTATTAATGTTTCCGGTTAATACAATTATAGCATGGTATGTAAACATTTATCATAAGTGTGAAGATATGATAATAACCACTTTATTATTGCCTCTTGGGCATATCTCCAACAGTCTCCCACTTGCACTAGAGTCAATAATCTAGTTTCAAACCTTTGTGTATTCAACACCTATGGCTTTCTGGTGTTGTATGTACACTATTGCTAGTGGTCAACTGATCTCCGGATCTGACACTTCCAGGTCCGTGTGTAATTGCATGTCTTTGCGTCTCTACGTATCACTCATTCTCTAATGAGATGGCTTCGTACAAATTTGGTCCTTTGGTGTGACCTTTAGTTCTTCGGGGTTAAAACATGTTGATAATATTGTCGTACAATATATCTTCATAGTATTATCCCGCTGTGAACTACACCTAGTTTGATAACAAACTACTTGACACAAATGCCCTCTTTAGCTGCTATTATAGCAGTCATATACTTAGCCTTTTGTTGTAGTATCTGTCACAATGTCTTAACTTTGGAACTCATCCAAATCCATTATGGAACTTACTTTCCATTATATTGTGCCACCCTTAGTTTATATTGAGATAAACTTAATTTGTATTTTGTGACAAAACTAGTATCAATGTAGTACTTTTACAATGAACTAACCATCTATTTGTCACTTCTACAAATATTATACTCTTAGTTCTTCCAAAAGATCATAAGAATATCCTTACTATTGTCCAATGATCATCTTACGAATCATTCTGGTATATGCTCACAACATTTAGAGCATAGGACATATCTGGATTTGTACATATCACAGTATGATTGATATAAATACTCTTTGTGATTTCATACATCAAGTATCAATCTATACTTGATTATTTGTTTCACTTTACCAAATGTCAATACACTTGAATATATCATCAACATTTGAACTCTTTCAATCCTTTCTATGCGACAAGAACCTTTCTTGTAGTTTCTATATTGAACTCATTCAATATCTCGTCTATGTATACAGCACAACCATATTAGCGTCTATTGATGCCAAATATTTGGGTTTCGCCTAAGTCTTTCATCGGGATGAAATTCTTAATATGTGTTAATAAAAGATACATTATTTCCAATCAACAATATGTCTTCCACATAATGTATTAGAAACATGTCTTAGCGCTCCCACTTAATTTCTTGCAAATGCAAGCATCTTCATCGTCTCTAATGAACTTTTAAACTCCTTTAACAGTTTCATCATAGTGAAGATTCCAACTCCGCTATGCTTATTTCAAGCATTGAAGTTTGCATATGCTTTTAGCATCCTATGAATTAACAAAACCCTATGGACCGTGTTATGCACATGTCCTAGGTAACGATTCTATTAGAAGAACTTGTTTTGTTTATTCAACTATCATATAACAAAATTATATGTAGTGGTTGCTACATTAATCCGTCTAGACTAAATATCATTATGAAAGATCAAATCTTGTCATAGTCAACCTTTGAACATTGTTGTGAACTCTTTCCCAACATGTCGACTATTTCATAGATGTGCAACATCCATGTCTATTTATTTTATAGATCCAAACACAATTGTAAGGTCTTACACCTTTCTCGAGGGTCCTTCAAGTTCAAAACTTGATTTCTCATGTATGGAACTATCACGGATTTTATGGCTTCAAGCCATTTGACGGAGTCAGGGCTCATCATCGCTTCTTTGCACGTAGTCGGATCATTATTGTCAAATAATGATTTAACTCTCAAATCTTGGTATTCGATTGTTCATCCGACCTACTTGTTTCAATAGGAACTTGGATCTCCGTGACCACAACCTTTGAGGTACGTGAGCCATGAGCATTGTTGCTACTTCCGGAACACTTTTCGGCGCTGCGCAACTTTGCACATATAGCTAAGGTTCTTTTAACCTTATCAAAGTTCTATTGTCCTCCCACTTAACTTTTCACGAAAAATTCCTTCTCAAAGAAACTTGACGTTCCAAGCAACAAACACTTTTGTCTCCGGTGTTTATGGAGGAATACTTAACAGTTATACAAAGACAGGTTCATCCGACTTTGGTTGCACACATATTTCTTATGCATAGCATACCAATGTTTTAAGAAAGGACTACTTGGGTTTTATCCCAAACCATAACTTTATATGGTGTCATTTCAACGGATTATGATGGAGCTCTTTTCAGTGGAAAAACGGTAATCTCTAAAGCTTTTAATCTTTAAAATATAATGGAAGTTTTATGAATTATACCTTTGATCTTACCATGTCAAACAAGGTTTAATTACATACCTCGAACGCTCCATACTCTTATGGTGTTTCGGGAAAATGAAAATCCACGGAACGATTCCTTAAATCTTAGGTATTATGCTAAACTTGTAACTCAAATATCTTCCTTTATGATCTTATCATAAACTATTTATATTCTTGTTACAATGATTTTGCACTTCATCTTGAAAGTCTTTGAACTTTTCAAATGTTTCATACTTTATCCTTATTAAGTAAATATTCATATATTCACTCAAATTCTCGGAGAAAGCATATGAAGTTGAAATCCATCGCTTTTGACTACACATGATGGACTTTGTACAACAATATGTACATTTCCAATAAGCTAGTCATTCATTCCCTTTTGGCCTATGAACGAAGTTTTAATTATCTCTAGGAAAGTTTCACAAGCGTCATTTGATCAAAATCAAATAGACTCCAATATTCCATCCATATGGAGTTTCTTCATGTTTTCTTTCCAATATAATTTAAACTGTGATGTCACTTCCTAACTGATCTTTCAATCAATTTGTCTTTCGACATTTTTAGCACTAGTTTTATGGATGTGATTTCTCCAACGAGATTTGTGAATCATCCATCTTTTATGGATTACGGCAATTATTTGAACAACCCTTTTGTTCTCATAATACCTGATAAAACAAATCTTGAAGGCAAGCTTTGATGTTTTAACGAGCAACATAATAACCCTTTATTTGTTCTCGATGAACATCATCACATATTCTTTTGCTAGTTACTTAGGCCATTGTAGTTCATGAATTCTGTTGTTTCGTATGACGATTCACACCAACAAATTCAGTATCAAATACTTAAGAACCACATTGTTTAATAAGCAAAGAATATAGCCATAACATGTATATCATCCATATACTTAAACTGAACAATTCTAGTCTTTTCTTTTCTGCCATATATTTATGAGATTCTCTTTCAGTATTTTCTTTTCTGTTTGAAAGAATCTATCAACATCAATAGTGGAGTCATACATATGACACATAGTCCAAAGCGTGTATAGTTAAATACCAATGTCTTTGGACTTGCACTTTGAAGTAGATCACCATCATCAAATGTTTGGTGTTCTTTCAAATTCCTTTCTTTAGTAATCTCTTGGTGTAGTAAACATTTCACCTACATCAAAAATTCACCCTCATCATGGATTTATCCATGATCAAGCTACTTTTAGCTTGCAACGGTGAATCGCAAGTATATTGTTGCTCTCCAAAACCTTTTGGAGGATTAGGACAACTAGTGTCTCCAAACTTTTGCAAATTCTCATCAAATATGAGAACATGACTTTTGCCATATTATACTCTATCATGTTGTAACCAAAACTTCGTTTCAGATATCACAATATCTTCCACACATCATGGTTTCTGAAACAACTCTTTCAGATCCTAGATAACCTTGATATTAAGAGAATCTTTGAATATCAAGAATCATGGAGACAAACATGATACTTATATACTAACACTTGGAATTGTTACTCTTGATTTAATACTAATTATTAAACTTCATGGAGTAACCGGAACTTACTGAAAGTTTGCAATAGGACTTTTAAACTTTAGATTTACACTTCAAAACAATACGATACCAGTTCGTAAAGTAACTAACCAGAATTCTTATAGTTCTATCATCTCAATTATAACTAAGTGCAAGGTGGTAAACGGATGCCAATGACTACAACAACTATGCAAATTCACTTTGATTTAGTTTATGATAAATTGAGTTCTAATTAATAATTAAATTAATCTAGGTGAACTCCCACTCAAAACAATATCCCTCACATTGTTTTAGTGATCACACGAACCAAATCCACCACATCAAAACCGATCATTACGAGAGTTGATATAGCTTCAATGGCGAACAATCAACATGTTCATCATATATACTATATGACTCATGCTCTACCTTTCGGTAATCCGTGTTCCTGAGGCCATGTCTGTACATGCTAGGCTCGTCAAGATCAAACCTTAGTTTCCGCATGAGCAAATCTGGCTTGCTCACGTTGTATACACTTGTAGAATCTAACACACCCGATCATCATGTGGTGCTTCGAAACAACAAGCTTTAGCAACGGTGCATACTAAGGGTGAACACTTAAGAACTTGAAATTGTGTGCTTGAGGGATCATCTTATAATGCTACCGTCGTCTACTAAGCAATACAAGATGCATAAAGGATTAACATCACATGCAATTCATAATATGTGATATGATATGGCCTTTCTTCTTTGTGCTTCCGATCTCCATCTTCAAGAACGAACATGATCTCCATCATTACCGGCATTGCATCAAGGTCAATGACGCTGCTCCATGGTTGTCGTCCACCGGCTTCAACTATTACAACTACTTTGAATAGAAACGCGGGTCTTAACAGAAATTAAAGACAACCATATGGCTCCTGCCGGTTGCCAACTTACAATAAGGAACATTGCATACATCATATATAATCACAATCATGGCCATATCACATCACTGCACACCCCTGCAAAACAAAGTTAGACGCCTCTACTTTCTTTGCATGTTTTACGTGGTTTGGGGCTGTTAATAAGTGTCGTTCTAACTTACGAACATGAACCACAACATTGATACTAGTATTGTTAATCACCCGTTGTAAATTGGATCTTAACTATGCTAGGAGAAACAGGCACCCGCAAAGCCACTTATGCAATACAAGTTGCATGTCGAGCGTGGAGCAAGTCTCATGAACGATGTCATGTAAGGTTAGCCCGGGCCGCTTCATCCCAACATACCGCAAGATGCAAAGTACACAAGAAGCAATCGACAATAAAAGCATCAACGCCCACAATGACCATTGTGTTCTACTCGTCAACAGATCTACATATAGACACGGCTCACGATACCCTTGAGGGGTTCGTAGCATGGAAAACAAAAATTTTCTATCGCATACAAACAAACAAGCCAAGATCTATCTACTAGATTGTAGCAATGAGTCGATGGAATAATTTACCCTCGAAGATTCCAAAGCGGTTAACGAGATCAGATTCTCGTGGGTGATGTAGTCGTACTCTTTCCGAGCTCAAGATCACGTGAGCGATCCTTCCGGCCAGCTGCGTTAATAGCGCTTCCTTGATCGGTCACACGTTACATTTTCGACGAAGACCTTCCTCTCCTTGTTCCAAAGCGGGCGGAGGTTGTAGCACTCTCCTCGCGATTCCGGCAAAGACAAGGCGTGGTACCTAAGTAGAGGGAGATCTCAGGCTTCGCCTTAAGCCGGAGCGAGTATGGTGGAGTATGAGAGAGAGCTATTAGTGGTCTAGGGTTTAGACACACCAATTAGAAGGCTCTAAACGAAGGCTAGGGCAATTAGAAGCTCTAAACCAAAACGGCTCTAAACGGAGATTAGAGGATAGGAACTTGTGTGTCTAGAGGAGGAGGCCTGCCCTCCTTTTATAGGTGGGAGGGGCGGCCAAGGGAGGAGTCCCTCCCAAGTCGTCTTGGTTGGCGCCGGCTTGGAGGACTCCTCCCCAAGTCGGTTCCAACTACCTCTTGCTTGTTTCCCAGTTTCTTGTTTTAGCCGTTTGACTTTTAAATGGCCATTTGACTTTTCTGTTTTAGGATTCAATTTAATCCTTTATTTGGAACAGCAAGAACACTTAGTACATGATGCAATCATTCAATATGTAATGACACATTCATGTACCCTCCCCCCCGGAGTGCCGGACAATCCGGACCTTCTAGAACATTCCCGATGAAAACACCGGAATCATTCCCAAACTCCGAAACGGGACTTTCCTTATATGAATCTTATTCTCCGGACCATTCCAGATCACCTCGTGACATCCCGGATCCCATCCGAGACTCCGAACAACATTCGGTCTCTTTGTCATAATACCATAACTACTCAAACAACGTCGAATCCTTAAGTGTGTCTCCCTACGGTTCGTGAATTATGCGGACATGATCGAGACACTTCTCCGAACAATAACCAATAGAGGAATCTGGAAATTCATATGGCTCCCACATATTTCTACGATTACTTTGCGATCGAATGAACCACTTACATACGATACCAATTTCCCTTTGTCTCACGATAGTTTACTTATCCGAGGTTATGATCGTCGGTATCTCTGCATACCTAGTTCAACCTCGTTACCGATAAGTACTCTTTTCTCGTTCCCGTGATATGTGATCCCTTGTGAGCCAGTCACATGCTTGCAAGCTAATTGGATGACATTCCACCGAGAGGGCCCAGAGTATATCTATCCATCATATGGATGGACAAATCCCACTCTTGATCCATGTGTTTCAACCAATACTTTCCGAACACTCAATGCCACCTTTATAGCCACACAGTTACGGTGTGGTGTTTGATGTCATCAAAGCATCCATCCGGCAAAGGTGTGGCATCCCGCAAAACCACTACTAGAAAATCGCGTTGGTTTTGTGCATCACATCATCATAATTGCATGTCTTGTCTCGGTGCATCAGCATAACATCAGCATGCATCTACCTGTTTGAAACCATTTTTGCTAAAAACCCTAATTTTGTTTTCTATATTAAACGCCCCGTCTTTATTCAAAACCCAAAACCCGGGCTTGTCCGGATTATTTTATTTTGTCTTGCATCGGTTTGCAAAAGTCCCGTTTATAAAAAAATAAAATATTTAATTTATTTCAGTGGGGCAGTCGAACGGGCCGTATCGACCCGAACGACCACCCCCAGTTTTAATCGGTCCATTCAAACCAGCCCCACCTAAATCCTTTTTCTCACCTAAAACTCTACCCACCCCAGCCTCCACCTCACCCCCACCTATCCTAGGCCGCCACGTCACCCTGCCCAACCCCCCAGCCAACCATGTGCTGACACTTGTCCCAACCCACTCCCTCTCTCTCAGCTCTCTCTCTCTCCCTCACAACACACAGCCAACCCACACCACACGATACACTCACACAGCACACACCGAACCGGCCCCACCTCCCCCACTCACAACCGCCCCGGCGCGCCCATCCTCCCTGGCCCACCCCGACCCCACTGGCCTCTCTCTCCCCGCTCGCCTCGCACGCTCCCTCCTCTCTCTCTCTCCTACGCGCGACCACCCCGTCCTCTTCCTCCTTCGCCACCGGCTCGCCCACCTTCTTCCTCTCCGGCGCCGGCCGCCGCTCCTCCGCCAGCCGCGGCCGCCTCCATCGTCCTTCTGCGCCGCCAGCTTCCCCCCGTCGCCACCGCCCTTCCACCTTCCTCTCTCCTCCCCGCTCGCACCGTCTGCCCTGCCACCGCCTTCTCCTCTACCGCCATTCGCTGCCCTCCCTCTCCTCTCTGCGTCGCGCCCGGCCGCGCCCTCCTTCCCCGTCGCAGGCCACCCCCTCCCCTCCTCTCTGCTCTCGTCGCTGCCGGGTTCCCGCCCCGCCGTTCAAGCTGCTGTGTTCCTCGCCGCCGGAGTTCTGCGCCGCCCGCCCGTCGTCGCCGCCCTCGGCCTCCAACGCCTCCGCCCCTCGCCCGGCCATCTCCCGCCTGCGCGCCCCAGGCGCCCGCCGCCTCCGGCCACCCATGGGCGCCACCTTCCGCTGCGGCCGCTCCTCGCCGCCATGTCCTCGCCGTCCTGTGCCCGGCCCCGGCCCCGCTTCCCCGACGCGCCCCGCCAAGCACCACCCCGGCGACATGCCCTCTTCCTCAACTCGCGTGTCCCTGTGGATGTGTGCTAGAGCCGAGGCCCGGATGTGTTCCTGTGTGGTGATGTTACCATGAAGACGAACCCGAGGAGATTGTGTGGTAGTGATGATGCGATGCGACTGCACTTCCAAAGACAAGATCATCACCAACGGAATTCGGCAACAACAACCTAATCGCGATGCCCCGAGGTCACCTTCACGGAACGACATGTACTGGCGTCGGCCGCCAAGCTCTCCTTCATGGGACGCCAAGACACCCGCCAAACCCCGGACCACAAGAACGTTCCCGAAGTCGAACCCCGAAGACCGAAACCTGGTGCGCCAAGGTCGCCGAGACCCGGATATCGTACCCGGAGGCCCCAAGCTCTTCCTCACGGATCACCGAGCACCTCTTCACGGAATCGAAGGCGCCGAGGACACCGAGACTCCGGCGCGATAAGTACTCCCCCGAATGCCAAGACCGACTCGATGGCGCGGACCCAACAAGACCCGCGCAACGGCAAGAACGACCCCGTGGGACCCGGCGAGACCTGCCCGACGACAAGAACAACAGCGACCAGGAGAACTCACTGCGCCCCCGACGCCAACCAAGCCCTGCTTCCCGGTTGCGACAAGACCTACCTCGATGGTCGAGAATGTTACGCCGAGATCGAACCCTAGACCTGGACCCCGAGACCGACCCCGAACCCCGGAACCCCCAAGATCTGCCGAACCCCAATGTGTGAACCCCTTCCCGAGAACCCTAATTTATAATATAACAAACCTGTTGCATATTAAATTGTCATCCTCGCATGCACATTATCATTGGTTTGGGGGCCTTATGCCGTTTCACCTAATAATTAAATATGGGGCCCATATGCGGGCAAATCTAGTCTCATATCGGCCTCATTTAAACTTGTGTAGCGAACCGGTATCTTATCTGGCCTTGTTATAACAACATTTAATTGCGGGGTAGCTAAATAACTTGCACCATCTAATAATTGTCGGGACCCCGGTTCCGCTTAATATGACCTAGTTGCATCGCACCTTGCCATGCCATACACCATACATGCATCATGCCCGTTCTTCTGCCGTTAAATTAAATATTGCATCCGGTGTTTATTCTAGTGTTTTGCTTCTTCGCGGATAAGGTCGTTGAGTTGATGCGAGTGCCGACCCGATCTTCGGTTGAACCCTTCGGCAATGTTTTCAGGCGAGCATCTCCCCTTTTCTACCTATCTTACTTTTATAGTATTTACTTCCCTCCTGTTGATCTATTCCTATCTGTGTTGCGATGCTTTAGTTTCCGTACCTGTGATATACCGTGCAGCCCTATATTTCCTTGGACACACCCTATTACCTGTTGTTTGTTAGATAGTTGGACTTGCGCGTCGTAGTTGCTTGCTCAAGTGCTGGTGTGAGTCGTCATATGCCACAGTTGCTGATGTATTGCCGCATGTTGATGTTGGAGATGATTCTAGTTTTATTTATTCGCCACTTTAATTTCTGTTTAACGACTAAAATTTGAAATAAGCAGAGGCATCGGTGGGTGATAGATAATATTTGGTTTCCGAACGCCCACTGGTGTCCCGTAAGACCCCGAGTACTTGATACATGTTCCTTGATTTATCGCGCTATCCACATCCGGGAGGTATATGGGACCCCCCTGAGCCAGAGCTTGATTCCGTCTTATTTCTTGGGGCCACAAACTAGTTTGAGGTTTTATTTACGATCCTGTACTTATGCCATGCTACTTATGTATTTAAATTGTGCGACAGATAGCACACTGTACTGTTTAGGATCGTGGCACGATTCCGCGGTGTCGACAAGCCCAGTTTTGGGTTCCCAGTCGTTCACAGCCGTCCCCACAACCTTGAGTCCGTCTCGGAGCTTGCTTACTTCGTTGCGGGTGTACTTCAAGGGGTGGCCCCCTGAAATAATTCTGAATCCTGTGATTGTTCAGTCGTGAAAGCCTCGTTGGGTTTTGATTTGGTTTTCCGAGGTTGATCGAGCGTGTGTTGCTATTGGTGCACCCCGGCCGGGTAAAACTTTCTGAAAGCCGTGTCCGCGGATATGGACGACTTGGAGCACAGTATCTCGATCATAGACAAGCATAACTAAAGTTTATTGTTATAAATTTGACTTATAATGACTAGTAATCAGCTTCACTATAATGGAATGGCTAATTAATACTGCCCACAACTGCTTGTTTGGAGTGTCGCTTGCGACCATTGTACCTGACTAGTAAGTATTGCAACTACAACGAAATGGCTGAATGAAAGTACCAACAACTGCTGGGTTTTGGGTTAATCTCATGCTATCTGTATCTGATTAGTAACTGATGCAACTATAACGGAATGATTAACTAAAAGGACCCACTGCTTACTTTATCAGGATGATTATCTAAAACCTGACTAGTAATTGCTGCAACGATAACTGAATAAGTAAAACTGCCAACGGTGTGAGTTCCTCGGTTGACTTCCTCGTTTGGGTCTCGAGGGGGAAACGCCAGGATGGGTTTGTTTGATGGTAGCATCAGGTTGGTTCCGACTAGGACTTCCTTACCTCTCTAATTGCCGCCATTGTATAGAGTCTCTATAGGTTGTTTAGTGCATCTTGCCGCTGCGCTCGATCCACCATACCTATGTAGGCGAGGACGCGAATTCTAGCCTCGCTGTCTTGGCCTCGATCGACGCTCCTCTTTTCCTTTTGCCCTTTACGGCACCCCTTTTGTTTAAGCAGGTTTTGAGATCGGCCGTTAGCGGTTACCCTTCCGGCTTGGCTGGAGGTTATGGGCGTCATTGGTTATTCTTGTGGCTCTTAGCCCCATTTGCATCTTGTCCGTGTAGCGGGCCTATATCGTTTTCAAGGTGATTTGGATCTTTGTATATTATATCTATTCTTGACTCTTTGAGTCATTTGTTTGTATATATCTGTTACGTGGGTCCCATCGGGACTGTTGTGTAATGTTATTACTTGCCGTTTTCCACCCATGCGAAAGTGCTGGTGAGCACCTTTGAATCGTTTCTATGCGGGTTTGGCGAATTTTGCTCAAACTTGCATAGGTCCGATCTGAGGGTGTTCTGAGTGGTATCGAGCTCAGCGATTCGATACCCCACAAGTCCAAATGTAGGATAACCTAGCTAACGGCCGAAGTAGAGTGTCAAAACTATTTTTGCAAAATCGGTTGGATAGCTCTGATTAGGTCTGATTTTACTCCTTACCCCTCTGCTGTTCTCCTCTTACCTCTACGCGTTTTGAATCCACTCTCTTCTCTCTCTTCGAGTCCAGGATTTCTCGTGGTTGGGTTCGTCATTACCTTGAGGTTTCGCTTTCTCCCTTTTGTAACGGAGGTGCTACGATCATCAATCTGCAATTTGTCTGTTGTACCCTTCCTCCAATCTTTTGTTCTTGAGCTCCTTATCCATATGTGTTCCTTGCTGGATATCAGTGTCGTTGAAAACATATGAGAAGGACGAGCTTTGGTGAAGTTGGAGTCGACCTTGAGCATGTGTTGTTCATGCCAATGGAACCATCGCGAAACCTAATCATTGTGTCTTTCATACGATTTCTGTTGTATCTTCCGGTGTTTCCGTCGCGACGACATCCTCTACGCCAGAACCGATGCAGAGTCCACATCACTTCCTTGTTTCCGAACCTCGCTTGTCGAGATCTTCAGCCTAATTCCGAGAGTTGGTTGCATAATCCGTCTATTCGCATGCAGAGTAATGGTTTGAGTGCGGGATGGAGTAGCTACCCTACCACTTCTCTTATCATTCGCTCTTGTACGTCGAATCAGTGGATCCAGCAGTTGAACTCCGTCCACGGAAGTTAGAGGTGGCCTTATCGTTTGATACCTCTACTTCGTCCTTTGTTTCCCCGGAGTGTTCTCCCGACGATCAAGAACAACGAACCTTTGTTAGTGGTGTCGCCGTTTTCAAGATGGAGGATGAACCCTCGTTAGTGGTGTCGCGAGGATCTACGCGAAGCGAGAAGACGGAGAACGCCGACCTTCCTTCCGGTACCATGAGGCGGATCTCGAGGGCGAGATCCATTGTTAGTGGTGTCGAATTGTGGCATCCCGCAAAACACCTACTAGAAAATCGCGTTGGTTTTGTGCATCGCATCATCATAATTGCATGTCTTGTCTCGGTGCATCAGCATAACATCAGCATGCATCTACCTGTTTGAAACCATTTTTGCTAAAAACCCTAATTTTGTTTTCTATATTAAACGCCCCGTCTTTATTCAAAACCCAAAACCCGGGCTTGTCCGGATTATTTTATTTTGTCTTGCATCGGTTTGCAAAAGTCCCGTTTATAAAAAAATAAAATATTTAATTTATTTCAGTGGGGCAGTCGAACGGGCCGTATCGACCCGAACGACCACCCCCAGTTTTAATCGGTCCATTCAAACCAGCCCCACCTAAATCCTTTTTCTCACCTAAAACTCTACCCACCCCAGCCTCCACCTCACCCCCACCTATCCTAGGCCGCCACGTCACCCTGCCCAACCCCCCAGCCAACCATGTGCTGACACTTGTCCCAACCCACTCCCTCTCTCTCAGCTCTCTCTCTCTCCCTCACAACACACAGCCAACCCACACCACACGATACACTCACACAAAGACACAATCGAACCGGCCCCACCTCCCACAACTCCCGCGCCATCCTCCCCGCCCACCCCGACCCCACTGGCCTCTCTCTCCCCGCTCGCCTCGCACGCTCCCTCCTCTCTCTCTCTCCTGCGCGCGACCACCCCGTCCTCTTCCTCCTTCGCCACCGGCTCGCCTACCTTCTTCCTCTCCGGCGTCGGCCGCCGCTCCTCCGCCAGTCGCGGCCGCCTCCATCGTCCTTCTGCGCCGCCAGCTTCCCCCCGTCGCCACCTCTCTTCCACCTCCCTCTCTCCTCCCCGCTCGCACCGTCTGCCCCGCCACCGCCTTCTCCTCCACCGCCGTTCGCCGCCCTCCCTCTCCTCTCTGCGTCGCGCCCGGCCGCGCCCTTCCCCATCGCAGGCCACCCCTCCCCCTCCTCTGGCTCTCCGTCGCCGCGCCGCCCCGGGTTCCCGCCCTGCCCGTTCAGCCCGGCTGTGTTCTCGCCGCCGAGTTCTCGCCCGGCCACCGCCGTCGTCGCCGCCTCGGCCTCAACGCCTCGCCCAGCGATCTCTCCCGCCCTGCGCGCCCAGGCGCCGCCCTCTGCCTCAGCCCACCCATGGCGCCACCTTCCCGCGGCCGCTCTCGCCGCGCCCGCCGCATGTCCCCGCCGTCCTGTGCGGCCCGGCCCGCTTCCCCGACGCGCCCCGCCAAGCACCACCCCGGCGACATGCCCTCTTCCTCAACTCGCGTGTCCCTGTGGATGTGTGCTAGAGCCGAGGCCCGGATGTGTTCCTGTGTGGTGATGTTACCATGAAGACGAACCCGAGGAGATTGTGTGGTAGTGATGATGCGATGCGACTGCACTTCCAAAGACAAGATCATCACCAACGGAATTCGGCAACAACAACCTAATCGCGATGCCCCGAGGTCACCTTCACGGAACGACATGTACTGGCCTCGGCCGCCAAGCTCTCCTTCATGGGACGCCAAGACACCCGCCAAACCCCGGACCACAAGAACGTTCCCGAAGTCGAACCCCGAAGACCGAAACCTGGCGCGCCAAGGTCGCCGAGACCCGGATATCGTACCCGGAGGCCCCAAGCTCTTCCTCACGGATCACCGAGCACCTCTTCACGGAATCGAAGGCGCCGAGGACACCGAGACCTCCGGCGCGATAAGTACTCCCCCGAATGCCAAGACCGACTCGATGGCGCGGACCCAACAAGACCCGCGCAACGGCAAGAACAACCCCGTGGGACCCGGCGAGACCTGCCCGACGACAAGAACAACAGCGACCAGGAGAACTCACTGCGCCCCCGACGCCAACCAAGCCCTGCTTCCCGGTTGCGACAAGACCTACCCCGATGGTCGAGAATGTTACGCCGAGATCGAACCCTAGACCTGGACCCCGAGACCGACCCCGAACCCCGGAACCCCCAAGATCTGCCGAACCCCAATGTGTGAACCCCTTCCCGAGAACCCTAATTTATAATATAACAAACCTGTTGCATATTAAATTGTCATCCTCGCATGCACATTATCATTGGTTTGGGGGCCTTATGCCGTTTCACCTAATAATTAAATATGGGGCCCATATGCGGGCAAATCTAGTCTCATATCGGCCTCATTTAAACTTGTGTAGCGAACCGGTATCTTATCTGGCCTTGTTATAACAACATTTAATTGCGGGGTAGCTAAATAACTTGCACCATCTAATAATTGTCGGGACCCCGGTTCCGCTTAATATGACCTAGTTGCATCGCACCTTGCCATGCCATACACCATACATGCATCATGCCCGTTCTTCTGCCGTTAAATTAAATATTGCATCCGGTGTTTATTCTAGTATTTTGCTTCTTCGCGGATAAGGTCGTTGAGTTGATGCGAGTGCCGACCCGATCTTCGGTTGAACCCTTCGGCAATGTTTTCAGGCGAGCATCTCCCCCTTTCTACTTATCTTACTTTTATAGTATTTACTTCCCTCCTGTTGATCTATTGCTATCTGTGTTGCGATGCTTTAGTTTCTGTACCTGTGATATACCGTGCAGCCCTATATTGCCTTGGACACACCCTATTACCTGTTGTTTGTTAGATAGTTGGACTTGCGCGTCGTAGTTGCTTGCTCAAGTGCTGGTGGGAGTCGTCATATGCCACAGTTGCTGATGTATTGCCGCATGTTGATGTTGGAGATGATTCTAGTTTTATTTATCGCCACTTTAATTTCTGTTTAACGACTAAAATTTGAAATAAGCAGAGGCATCGGTGGGTGATAGATAATATTTGGTTTCCGAACGCCCACTTGTGTCCCGTAAGACCCCGAGTACTTGATACCTGTTCCTTGATTTATCGCGCTATCCACATCCGGGAGGTATATGGGACCCCCCTGAGCCAGAGCTTGATTCATTCTTATTTCTTGGGGCCACAAACTAGTTTGAGGTTTTATTTACGATCCTGTACTTATGCCATGCTACTTATGTATTTAAATTGTGCGACAGATAGCACACTGTACTGTTTAGGATCGTGGCACGATTCCGCGGTGTCGACAAGCCCAGTTTTGGGTTCCCAGTCGTTCACAGCCGTCCCCACAACCTTGAGTCCGTCTCGGAGCTTGCTTACTTCGTTGCGGGTGTACTCCAAGGGTGACCCCTGAAATAATTCTGAATCTGTGATTGTTCAGTGAAAGCCTCGTTGGTTTTGATTTGGTTTTCCGAGGTTGATCGAGCGTGTTGCTATTGGTGCACCCGCCGGGTAAAACTTTCTCGAAAGCCGTGTCCGGATATGGACGACTTGGAGCATGATCTCGATCATAGACAAGCATAACTAAAGTTTATTGTTATAAATTTGACTTATAATGACTAGTAATCAGCTTCACTATAATGGAATGGCTAATTAATACTGCCCACAACTGCTTGTTTGGAGTGTCGCTAATTACCATTGTACTGACTAGTAAGTATTGCAACTACAACGAAATGGCTGAATGAAAGTACCAACAACTGCTGGGTTTTGGGTTAATCTCATGCTATCTGTATCTGATTAGTAACTGATGCAACTATAACGGAATGATTAACTAAAAGGACCCACTGCTTACTTTATCAGGATGATTATCTAAAACCTGACTAGTAATTGCTGCAACGATAACTGAATAAGTAAAACTGCCAACGGTGTGAGTTCCTCGGTTGACTTCCTCGTTTGGGTCTCG
This sequence comes from Avena longiglumis, assembly GCA_030063025.1. Taxonomy (NCBI): domain Eukaryota; kingdom Viridiplantae; phylum Streptophyta; class Magnoliopsida; order Poales; family Poaceae; genus Avena; species Avena longiglumis. The sequence goes on from CP125974.1 coordinate 464,144,505, forward strand.
AGGGGGAAACGCCAGGATGGGTTTGTTTGATGGTAGCATCAGGTTGGTTCCGACTAGGACTTCCTTGCCCCTCTCTAATTGCCGCCAGTTGTATCGAGTCTCTATAGGTTGTTTAGTGCATGCCGTCACGCCGATCCACCATACCTATGTAGGCGAGGACCGCCAATTCTAGCCTCGCTGCACTGTCCTCGATCGACGCCTTCTTTCCTTTTGCCCTTTGTCGGCACCCCTTTTGTTTAAGCAGGTTTTGAGATCGACGCCGTTAGCAGGGTTACCCTTCCGGCTTGGCCTGGGCAGGGTTATGGACGTCATTGGTTATTCTTCAGGGCTCTTAGACCCATTTGCATCTTGTCCGTAGCTGGACGCTATATCGTTTTCAAGGTGATTTGGATCTTTGTATATTATATCTGTATTCTTGACTCTTTGAGTCGCTGTTTTGTATATATCTGTTCTGTGGGTCCCATCGGGGACTGTTGTGTAATGTTATTACTTCGTTTTCCACCCGCACGAAAGTGCCTCGTGGGCACCTTTGAATCGTTTCTATGCGGGTTTGGCGAATTTTGCTCAAACTTGCATAGGTCCGATTCTGAGGGTGTTACAAAAGGTGATATGCATGATCTCATGGTCGAAGGAATTAGGTTACTATGTATCAGAAAGCTTATAGCAAATGAACTATATTAAATGACTTGATCTTTATGCTACGCTTAACTATAGGAGTATGTCCATCACATCATTCTCCTAATGATATGATCATGTTGTTAATAACATCTCTATGTTCATGATCAGGAAACCATGATCATATATTAACCAACAAGCTAGTTTAACAAGAGGCTTTACTAGGGACTCTTATTTTAGTTTACAAATCACACAAGTATTAATGTTTCCGGTTAATACAATTATAGCATGGTATGTAAACATTTATCATAAGTGTGAAGATATGATAATAACCACTTTATTATTGCCTCTTGGGCATATCTCCAACAATTTCTTCATACCATCTCACTCCCCTCACCTCACTGATCATTCCATCCCTTAGCCGGAGCACGAGGAGCAGCAGTTCGCCGGAATTGCACCGGAGCAGGCCGCCTCTAGAGAAGAAGGGAGCCGTTGATTTGGACCACCCCCGGAGCTGCCACGACCACCCCTGAGTGTGCCACTGTTGACTTCGTCGTTTGCTCCCCTCGCCGTCGTCACTGGAGCCCCGGTATGCCCCCTATGCACCCCCACCCAGCCGCTAGGGTTTGAGCTCGCCGGTGACTTGTTCATCGTCGACGATAACCCTCAGCCGTTGATCTCACTTCTAATCCAACGCACCACATCGCCCCGTACCCCTTTCAGTTGCGCCCCGCACTGCGGAGTGACACTGGGTCGGCCCAATAACCCTTCCCGCGCAGCCCACTCGTTTGAATTTAGCCTTTTCTATTTATATTCAAACTCAGTTCTATACCTAGTTTCAAAAATCAACCCAGCTCGATTCAGTGAACCAAATTGAATGAAATCAATTTTGTTAGAAAGGTTTTGAAATTCTTAATCCAAGCCCATTGGATTCAAATCATTTGGATCTGTAGATCAACCTTGGTAAAAATAACAAGGCAGAAGCTTTTCTGCATTCAAACATTTTTAAAATTTCAACCATAATAGCTTTTGAGTTGATTCCAACTCTCAAAAATCATATTTTACCATACCTTTCAGAATATATAAAAACATATGGGTTTACTTACATAAATAATGTTCAAGTAATAAAAGAATGCCACATAGGCATTTCTAGTCACTTAGTTTATTTAAAATAAAAGGTTAAACCTTATTAAATTGTGACACCACTTTAAATCACATTCTCATGTACTGAAATATGTGGTGATGACATTTGTCAACATGATCCCATGTTTGAGTTGGAGAATATTAAATCTTAAGTAGTTTTTTAGTGAGTAGAAATTACTTTTCTAAAAATAAAATAAATAAGACAAAGGCTTTAATCTTTAATGTTAGTGATGATGCTAGATCATCTATAGAACCCTTTTGTGTGATGATTGAAAGTAGTTAAGTATTGTTTGGTGATTGTGTACCTCATATTTATTCATATACGCTAGTATCGACCAAGTATACGAGGAGGAAGGAGGATACTACGAAGAAGAAGCCGAGGAGAACTTCAACCACTGCTCTGCACAAGGCAAGCTAACACTTGCAAGATACTCTACTTTAGCAAGCCTATATTGATACTGATGCAAGCTAATACTTTCTTGTTACCATGACCATTAGATGCCTTAAGCATATGTGATCATACCCACTTGATACCCCCTCATAGTTTTACTTGCAAGCTTTATACTTTATTTCTTTATCAAAGCTATTACATAGAGACTACTTAAGTGACTTGTAGATTCTAGTAAGATAATTGAAGGTTGCATAAAGAGCATTAAATTTGGCCTAAGCTAGATAATCTTGAGGTCACCCTAAGGCATGAGATTAAACTTAGTTAAACTCCACTTGTTTACCACCCCTCATTAGTACTCACCCCCACTTGTAGATGCTAGTGCTAAGAATAAAACTTGATCAACTTTAGATGGGAATACTTGGTGGAAAATGGTTATGAAAACCTTAGAATGATGAGTCATTCTACTGAGATGTTTTGACATGTGTCTCCGAACACCAGATGATTTGGATGATGAAAATGTTAAGGCATGAGCCTTAGCCCTTTATAAAACTGATGGTTGTCTGGATGCGATACCATTCCAATTTTACCGTACAACCACAATACTCGAAAATTGGGTACTGCTTGACTGGAAACTTATATAGCTTAGTATGGGTTCCCTCATGGCCAAGGTCTGAGCTGAGGCTACCTAGTGAAGATTGTCCACCTGTGAAGTACCCAAGATGACAGTTGGTCATGGTTGGGTGTAACATCCCTAAAATCATGTTTTCAAAGCTTTGCATATCATCAATGCATGCATATTCATTTAGGGTTAAATTTCAAACTCATTTGAAAGAAACAGAAGCTTTGAGTGCTATTATTTTATGTAGATAAGCATTGTTCAGAATGCCACTCTCAAGTGAGAGAATATTTGTTTTAAACCAAGTATTGTTGGCTCATAAGCTAGTTTGGTTGAGTTTCAAAGCTTGGATAAAATTTCCAAAACAAATATGGTTTTAAACCATTTTCAAATCCTTATCAAATCATGTGCTAAGGCACTGTTTATTTTGAATTTTCAAAAGACCAAGCAAGTATAATGAGACAACATGGTTTTATGCCCAAAAATATGAAGGTTTCACTTTGCAAAAAATCCAGAAAGATTTGGAATTCAAATGCTTTTGAATTTGTTTGAAAAGGATTCCTGAAAATCTATTTAGAAAAAGAAAAAGAGTTAGAAATCAGAATTGGGCCTAGCACCACGTTTTCGGCCCAACATACAAAGCAGCCCACCCGGGCCACTCCTCTCTCTGCCTTTCCCCACACATGCAGAACCTACCCCCTCGCTGACCACTGAGCCCCGCAGCCACGTCATCTCATCTTCCCCAAATCACGCCTGCGACCAACGCCGCCGCGGCCGTTTCCTCCCCGACGCAAATGCACTTAAATCCCATTGATGTAGTGCGTGATTCTCGCCCCTGCTCCGACTATTTAACCCCCACCCCTCTGCGACCATTTCCCCTCACTCAGCACCCCCACTCCGCCACCAGGCTGCCCACAATCTCACTTGCACCACCGCAGTACCGAGCCACTCCGGCGTGCGATTCCGGTAAGCATCGTCCGCCCCCTGTCTCTGATTCATGCAAGCGTGATCAGTGTGTCCTTGCACATCTTCTCATGCCTTTCTTTTGCTCTGTATCGTTCTAGAGCGTCATCATCGTCCACCTCTGGAAGCAACCGAAGCTCAGCGCAACTCTGGCGACCCCTCTTGGTAGTTCCAAACTACCCCTTCCTCTCTTCTGGATACTCACTTGTTCGCCAGGCTTGTGCGCATCTAATGGCATATCTGGTTTGTCTTAGCGCGCACCAGAACCTTGCCCCCGACGACGCCAGAGCTTGCCCGACGACAAGCTCCACTCCGATGAGCAATAGCAACCGAATCCGAGCGCCCATATCCCTCCCTCGGCCACCTTGAGCTTCACTGCAGTCCCGCAAACACTGTAAGCACCTCCACTCCTCCCCGCGCGACCTAAATCGCCGGCAACGTCTCTGACAGAGCCGCCGCCGCCACTCGCCGCCGCTAGCGCCGCCAGACTTTGGTCGCTTGGTCCATAGCCGTTAGATCCAGATCCAACGAGTAAGATAGATCACTTAATGAAACGTTTTATTTAGATCTGAGCCACACCATGTCACTTAAATCCTATGGCCCGCATCGATCGATCCGTGCGAATCGGTATCATCCAATCATAACACGCCGCGTGGCCTGAGTTTAGAATTAAAACAGAAATTTGATCTATTAGTTAATCAAACTTGTAAAATTCATAACTTTTGATTTCCACGTTCAAATTTTGCAAACATTATATCATTGGAATCAGGAGAGAAAATACTATCTGTTTATGCAATGTGTTTAATGTTTTGAATCTGTAAAAATGGTTGTTTATGCAGAAACATTTATAGGCATAATTTGAGTATAGAAATTATATGAAAAATGATTTAAAGATCAAATAAAGTTCATTTGGTTTGCTTTGGACTTGTTCATGATTCAGTACTGTTTACTTGTCTTGTTTGGTGTAGAAAATCATCACATGGCTTTTTGCATGCATTCATATATTTTTGTTTGTATAAATTGTTATGTGATTTTGGTGCCATTATTTTATGTGTAGATTTTGGTGCTAATAGTGATTGTGGTTGTGAAGATTGTTGCAACTCCCCAAACTACCAAGGCAAGTGGTGCTTCATGTTTCTATCCCAATATTTTACCTATGCATTAGAAATATTTTGTATAGGGATTGCATGATTATTTTGCTAAGTATATATATGATATGCTTGGGAAATCCTAGTAGTTGTAGCAATGTTAGAATTTCCAAAGTTAAGATACTTGCTATTGCCATGCTTAGCCTAGCTAGTAGCAACCAAGAGTGGTTTATATAATCATGCTATGAGAAATATTTCTAAGTCTTTGGACTTAAGTTTTGCTTAATAAAACAACTAAGTGAATGAAACACCTGGGTGGAATGGAAAGATTGGTTTGTGTTGAGTGGTTACACAAGGCCCATTTATATGGTTTACCTTGTGTATCTCACTTGTGGAAAGCCACCCAGGAATAAAGGGATTTGAGATGCCAAATGTTAAGAAGCTTCTAGTGCAGCCACATGGCATTATGGGCTCTGCCTGGATCATAGAGGTTGCAATAACTTAGCCATTTGGACAGTTGGTGGTAGTGGGATGATAGGTTTGGAGCGCGTCCATTTGGTCTAAGGGGAGGCTTCTGAAAGGTCCTGTCTTGGTGAAAATCAAGTCTTGTGGGGAAAGTGCACAACCTCTACAGATGGAAGAATCTAAGTACTTAGCCGTGTCCCTGGTATTGGACAACTTGAGCATCAAGACATGGAAGCTATCAAGAATCTCCTCATCCCAATTTTCTAAGTTAAAACTTGTGGTGGAACAAGGGTGAAGGCTCACCAATTTCTATTGGTGATTCCTTGGGAAAATTTTGTCAAAGAAAAACTTAGTGATTTCAACTAATAGGAAAAACTTATTTTGAGCAAAGCACTACACTTAGCCAAATTCATGTAGTAACTAGATACTAAAATTTTACTAAGGTATCACTTGCCAATACTATTCCAATGTATTGACCCACTGTGGCTGTAACTTGTGATGTTGCAGGTTATTCTGATGATGATTAGGGGTTATGAGTCTACACTCAACATGCTTGCTTGTGGCACATGAAGATGAAGAATTATTTATCTTATTCTATATTTGAACTCTTGTATTAGGCCTATGGCCATGAAGTTTGTAAAATACTATGTTTGTCTCTGGAATGATATGTAATAATGACCTTTGTTTATGTGTACTTCATCTTAAACTGTGGATGCTAGCATTGATCCAGGGACTAGCATTGCAATCACAAGGATCCTTATCTTTATAAAGGGAGGGATCTTATAGATGGTATCAGAGCAATGTGTTGCCTGTAGGATTATGACCCTAGGAATGGATTAGAAACCACTAAGGAAAAAATTTCAACAACTTCCACACTTGTCGTTTTCTTCTCGTAAGATTTTCTAATCTTCTTTCTCATATCTATTTGTAGATGAACTCCATCAACGAAGCCGTGAGGAAGGGACCACTCATGACTATGACTTTGGAGTGTGAGACAGAATTTCCCAAGGCTCTCAAGGACCTCATGGTTGCCATGGGAATACATGGTGCAGCTGTGTACAAAGGATTCCCCGTGATGGATGAAGAGTAGAGTACTGGTGGGTGCAACTTCACTTGTATAAAAACAAGGAAGACAACCACAAGGAATCAGGATTCTGCATGGTCACCAACTCAATGATGCACACCACATTCTTTGACTCTGCAAGAGATGCATCTTGGAAGGCTATCAAGGAGCTTGGTGATAGACTCAAGTGCAGAATGCTAAACACCCAAAATGACCTTAGGGAAGAAAATAAGCATACCCAAGAGTTAGAGGCTACCAACCAACGTTTAAGAGAGGACATCATAGACTTAGCAATGGAGTCATGTGATCAGGATCGACATATTGCCTCTAGGGATGCCCTTTTAGCCAACTTGGCAAGTGAGATGGGATTGTAACGTACTTCGTTAGTTGGACCACCACACTTATCATTTTATTTCCCAAAAATGTTGTTTAAAATAAGTTGAACCTTGGATGTTTGTAATGGATTTATGTATGCCATGACTTGTGTGTTTTGATTGCCAAAGTTATGCATGTGATGCCTTGTCTTGTGATTTGTCTTTAATTATGTTGATTCTAATTTTTTCTATCTTATAAAATAGATGCCTAATGTTACTTTCCAGATGGCTGAAGAGTTCAAGGGAACTTGTTTTGGCACTCGTCTTATTGAGCTCACTAGTCTGCTCAATCTTCCGCTTCCTAGCATCATGGTGCTTCCCCTCACCAAGTTTGAGAGGAAAGACCTTTGGGGCTTCAAGGTTAATCAGCCAGGACGCCAGACTGAGCCTACCACGGTGGCAATCATCTTCAAGTTTATGCATGACGACAGGGAGAGAGGCCTAGAGGTAGTCATGCAGGATTTACTTGCGCGTCTGTTGGGGAGACAGTCTCGGGAGATTAGAGGTACTCACTTCCACGCCTTCGGGAGACATGACGAGGATGGTGATGGGGATATGCCTACTGGGGTATCCTCAGCGGGACGTTTCCGACTGGCCCAAAGGCTGGCGAGTGGGCCTGCAGAACGGCGAGTGGATCAAGGCCCATCAGGTACCAGCATCGAGGTCGAAGGCCCAAGTAGTAGATAGGCCCAGTCGATGAGTTAAACGATTGACAAAGTTGTAACAATCGGTTGAGATATAAACCCTAGGGAGGTAAGCCTATATAAACCTCCCTAAGGGGTGAGTAGAGATACGTCTCATACACCAAGCAACTCGCCGCCTAGCCGAAGTTCGCCATTGTAAACACCTCCATAATACAATCTAGCAGAGTAGGTCTTTACCCTCCGGGGCCGAACCTGGGTAAAACCACGAGTCTCCGCCTCATCTCGCACCGCAGATGGCTGGCCGCCTGCCCTTCGTTTCTACTACTCGCTGCCGATTGCAGATCTGCCGTGGTCATTCCCACACGATGGCGCCCACGGGCCTGGCCGGTCTGGCCGGTGTTCTCGGCGAGATCCAATCTGCCCATCAACGAGGCAGTCGCCACCGGCCGCATGATAGCGATTGGCGAGATGCTCCAGATCTTGCCAAGCAGCTACGTCCGGCCGCGCGAATTCACACGCGACAAGTGATTCCGCCAGGCACGATCAGCCTCTTCGGCCTCACCGACATCATCACCTCGGAGGACTCGGCTCGCATCCGCGAAGTCGCCACCACGCGATCGGCTCTCCGAGAGCCGGATCCGCACGATCCACCGCCGCCGAAAGTACGACTCGCCCACGACAACGCGGGCCGAGAATTCAGCCGCCATGAAGACGCGACCACCGACGACGCCGACTCGGCGACCCGGCCACTACCGGATCCATCACCCTGCCTCGTCCGCGGGCTCCATCGCCAGGTCTCCAACGCGGAGATTCGAGGACCCTCCATCCTCGGGATCTTCGACTCCGACTCGGTCGGAGAACTCCGCCGACCTCCACGACGCAATCGCCACGCCAGCGGCCTACATGGCTACCGGCACCGATCCGCGGAGGACCCTTTCTCCACCCGATCCCTCCTAACGCCACGGCGACGGAGGTCGAGGAACTCCGCTCATCGGCGAGGCAAGACGCGAAGCGAGCAGGCGCGAAATTCGCGCCGAGCAGTGTGATGCGCTCAGAACCGTCGCTAGCGGCCTCAGCGGATCAGTCACGCAAACCCCACCGCCGTGGGCGCGCCGAACTTCGACGACGAGAACGACTCTCCTAGCGATCCGAGCCGCGCGACCAACGCGCCACCAAGGAAGCAACCGCCTCCGCCAGATCAACGGCGGGTGCCCCACCACCACCCAACCGCACTCCGCGATGGAGCCTATGGGGTCGCCCGATCGACTAGGGCCCAAATGCCGGACCAATGATCCGGCGAAGTACCCACCCAACTTCAAGGCGCCAAGGAGATCGAAAAATCGACGACCCTGCCGACCCGTTGCGCTTGACACATACCTCATGGCAATGGGGATCGCGGGTCACACCGACCTACTCGCCCGTTACCTCCCAGCGATGATGGAGGGGCGTGCAATGGATCAACACGCCCCCAGGAGGAAATGCGACTCGCCCGGAGCACTTCGCCGAGTGCTCCTACCCGCGCCACCACCATCGAGGACCTGAACGATGCGCCCAGGACCGCGAGTCGACCCGCAGCGGTGGCAAGAGCTCTGGTGCAGCGGTCGGCATCCACCCGACACCGCCATCCATTGCTTCAAGACCTCGTGCCGCTCACAGCCCCTAGTCGCCAAGCTCAAGCGACGCCCGCACACTCGACAACATCCCGACCTCCTCGAGATCGCCAAACGATACGCCGAGGAAGATCCCAATCAAGGCGTCGACGACGAGTCCGGCGGACAACGACGCCGGGCGGCAACGACGGCGGCCGAGCAGACCCTCGCTACAGCGGCACTCGCCTCACTGCAAGCGCCGCAACGATGGGCGAGTCGACTTGCCGCCAATGCTGGGCACGCATAACGCGACCCAAGAGCTACCGCCGACGGAGGGCAACGAGCGACGGCGGGAACTACAAGAACAAGCCAAGGTTCGATCGCGGCCCTCCTTAACCAACCATGTGCGTTTAGCAGGAAAGGAAAGCCCGCCACGCACACCACCGCCGACTGCCACACCCTCAGGGAGATCGAGAAGGCACGGCACGCGCGGGAGGACACCGACAACGACCCGCAAAATGGCGGAAAATTCGGCAAAGTGGCCGGCTCGCTCCACACCTTCACCGGCTTCAACACGAAGCGCGAGAAGAAGGTCATCGCCCGCGCTGTCGCCGTCAACGCGGTGGCCCAGACAGACGTCCCCCAGTTCCTGAACTGGTCGGAGCAGCCTATCACCTGGAGCCGGCAAGACCACTCGCCACGCATCGAGTACCCAGGACGAGTCGCCCTGGTGGTCAAGCCCAAGGTAGGCGACTACTGGCTCCCCAAGACTCTGATGGACGGCGGCAGCTCCATCAACATCCTCTACCTCGACACCTTCAGGCGACTGCGGCTCCCGCAGTCGATGATCGAGACAACCCACACCACGTTCCACGGCATCGCATCGGCCGAAGGCGTACCCGATCGGCAAGGTCACGCTACCCGTCACCTTCGCACTCCGGCGAACTTCCGCACCGGCGGATCGTCTTGAGCTGGTGCCCTTCGACAGCTTACCATTGCGCCCTGGGCGCCAGCGTTCGCCAAATTCATGGCGGCACCCCACTACGCGATAACGCGATGAAGCTCCCGCCGTGCGGCGTCATCACCATCAACGGTGACACGACATGGCCGAATGCGAGGCCAAAGGAGCCGAACTCGCCGACGCGTGATCGCGCGGAAGCTAGTCACGCCGATGAGCTCGCCAATACGCGAGCGGGTCAACAACGACGACCCCACAATACTCAAGAAGCCCAACTCGAGGGCACAAACACCTCAACTTTTGAGGCCACGACGCACACCCGCTGGCCGAGCTGGTCCCAGCGACCCAGCGACGGTGACGATCGGGACAGGCATGAGCCCAGCATAGGAAGGCGCGCTCATCGAGTTCCTCCGTGAGAACAGGGACATCTTCGCATGGAAACCCTCCGACATGCCCGGTGTCCCTAGGGATCTCGCTGAGCACAAATTAAACGCCGACCCCAAAGTGCGACCAGTCAAGCAGTCGCTACGGCCATTCAACGAAGAACGCCGTCGGCAATCACCGAGGAAGTGCAGCGTCTACTCGCTGCCGGCTTCATTCAGCCAATCAAGTACTCCAAGTGGCTGGCAAACCCAGTCCTGGTCGAAAAGAAAACGGACTGGAGAATGTGTATCGACTACAAACCTGAACAGCGCCGCCAAAGGAGCGAGTCCTCCCGCGATCGATCGGATCATCGACTCCACCGCGGGCTCGAGTCGCTGTTTCCTCGGCGCCTACCGGTATAACCAGATCAAAATGGCCGAGGAGGGAGAAGACGGCGTTCATCACGCCATTCGAGCCTTCGCTACACCGCCATGACCTTCGCCTCAAGAACGCCGAGCAACGCATCAACGGTGCATGCAAGAATGCCTCGCGAGCCAAATTGGCCGCAACATCCACGTCTACATCGACGACGGTGGTAAAATCCGCCGCCAAGGCGACCTACTCGCCGACCTCGCGAGACCTTCGCCAACCTGCGGAGGTACAAGATAAAGCTCAACCCAGGCAAGTGCACCTTGTGTACCCGCCGGCAATTACTAGGGTACGTCTCCAAACGAGGGATCGAGGCAAACCCAACGAAGATCGACACGATCGCCCGCTCGGCAAACCCGAGTGCTGCGCGACGTCCGAGCTGGCGGGCGGGTAGCGGCTCGTCGCTTCATCCCGCTGGGCGAAAGGCGATGCCCCTATACCGCCGATGCGCAAGAATCCCACCTTCCGGTGGGACAAGGAGGCGACGACGCGCTCGCGACCAAAAAGGTGCTACTCGCGCACCACTACCGCCGCACCACGACAAGGAGCCCATGCTGGTTTACGTCGGCGTCCCGAGCCGTCACGCTGTAATGGTCGTCGAATCGACGAGGAAGGAAAGAGCGCCCAGCCGGTACCGGTATACTACATCAGCGAGGTCCTAACCGAGTCGCGCGATACCCACAGTACCAAAAGCTGGTATACGCGGTCTTGAGCTCAGCGGCGCCGCACTACTTCCGAGCACCCCATCACGGTCGTCTCCTCCGCTCCACTACAAGACATTATCCGAATCGCGAGGCGACGCGGAGTCGCCAAGTGGCCGTCGAGATCGGCGTCCACAACATTAAGTACGAGCCACGCAGGCGATTAAGTCACTGACCGCCGATTTCGCCGACCGGGAAGAGGCCCAAGAGCAGAGAAGCCGGTACCTCCATTCGAGCCCAGATTGACGGGTCCAAGAACGCGACGGCGCAGAGCGGGATAGTGCGACCTCACCAAAGGCGACAAGCTCGCATACTCGCCGAATTCACGCCCTGCACCAACAACATGGCTGAATACGAGGCCCTACTCCACGGCATGCGAGCCGCAAAGGAGATGAGCGTCAATCGCCTTCGATGCTACGGAGACTCCGACCTCGTTGCGGGTCAAGTCGCCGGCACCTGCGACGCAGTCTCCCCTACCATGGCGGCATACCGCCAAGAGGTGGACAAGGTGGGCGGCCACTTCACCGGATACTCGGTCGAGTGGATCGACAGGAGGAAAAACGAGGAGGCCGACGCCCTCTCTCGCATCGGGTCGGCACGATCCGCACCACCCGCCGGCGTGTTCCTCGACACCATCTTCACGCCGCCGCCTCTCCTCCAAGGAGATCGACATCGAGTCCCGCCCAACCAGAGGCAACCTTGGTCGACTCGTCACCGAACGCACGACGACCAAGCCCTACATCGCCACCGAGACGGGCAACCTGCCGCAGACGAGACAAGCGCCGAATGATTGTTCGCCGATGCAAGTCCTACACCATCGCCGACGGCGAGCTACAAGCGCAGCGTCACCGGCGTGTTCAACGCTGCGTCCAACCAGTGAAGGACGCAAAATCTTACACGACATCCACTCAGCGATCGCGCCACCACGCTGCCGCCTCCTGGTCGCCAAAGCCATGCGACATGGCTTCTCGCCCACCACACGCCGACGCTGTCGATATCGCCCAGCGATGCGCCGGTGCCATACGCCAACCGCACGCGTCCAAGTTCGGCGCTCAAAACAATACCCATCACCGCCATTCGCCGTGTGGGGCATGGACATGGTCGGCCCTTCAAGAAGGCCCCTCTGGCTACACCCACCGCTGGTCGCCGTCGACAAATTCACAAAGTGGATAGAAGCCAAGTCCGAAATGCGACGGAAGATCGCCACTAAGTTCCTACGCGAGCTCATATACCGCCACGGTTTCCCCAACAGCATCATCACGGACAACGGCACAAACTTCGCCAAGGAGCAATGGCCGAGTTCTGCGAGCACCACATCCGGCTCGACCTCGCGTCGACACACCCGAATCCAACGGCCAGCGGAACGAGCCAACCAAAGCATCCTCCACGGCCTGAAGCGACTCCAAGTACCACTCGAGCGCACCGGTGCTGGGTCAAGAGCTTCCTCCGTCATCCGGGAATTCGCACGGTCAACAGGTCGACGGATTCACCCCTTCTTCATGGTCTACGGCGAAGCCGTCATGCCAACCGACCTCGAACACGACTCGCCGCGGATCGTCCACTATACGGAGGCATAACGAACTGGCCCGCCAAGATGGGCTCGACCAACTCGACGAAGCGCGCGACCTCGCCCGATCGCGCACCGCTATCTATCAGCAAGGGCTCCGTCGCTACCACAGCCGACGGGTGAAAACCCGCACCTTCCAGGAAGGCGACTTGGTGCTACGCCTCATCCAGGACAAGAAGGGCATGCACAAGCTCTCCCCTCCATGGGAAGGCCCGTTCGCTATCGTCCGCGGGGACGGTGAACTCGACGTCAAGCGGCCGTGGAATGTAAATCTCCTCCGGAAGTTCTATACCTAGAACCCCACATGTGTACTCTCCAGTCGCTATGAATAAAAGAAACGGTTACCGCAAAAATTCGTCTACTCTCCATTCCTTGTGCCACTACTTTTCGTAATTAACAGCGTTATGCTAAAATCTGAAGTCAACCCTTGGTACAGACCGATCGCACGGCTAAGTGCGATGCAAGAGCACTGAGTCATTTCAGGTCTTGCATCGTCCACGAAAAACGCCAAATCCGGAGCCCCATCGGAGTCGCCTAGCTCGACTGGTTTTACGAACCAAGACATCTGTCCTCGCTTCCCACAGCGACCCTGGTCCTCCGCATCCTTGGCAGAGCGACTAGCGGCTAAGTACCACGCTGGGACTGGATACCGCCGTCTCGATCGGACAGGGAAAACGCCAAGTAAGAGAGCGTGCCCAGGACTCGCCACGCGACTGACCCACCGGGCCAGGCAGGAGCGACGCGCTAACACAAACGCGCTCAGTCCTCAACCACCCTCGAGTCGCGCCTTGAACTACCAAGTACCACGCTCGGGGACTCGGCCACCCGGCACCGTTCGCGTACGGGAAAACGGTAAAGTATAGAGCACTCGAGGGAGTCGCCTTGCGGCTCTCCGAGCTTCGGTAGTCGACTCAACCAACAACACACATGATAAACAACAAAACATCATATTTAAGGTGAAACCCGCAAAAGGGCGGACGCGCTCGGGGACTCACCCAAAATCAATCCAAAACACGCAAACAAATAGCAAAATGAACACAACGTTCCATTCAATCGCATATCGCATTGTCTTACATTACAAAATATGCCTACTCGGCAGAATTGTTACTAACACTATTCCGCAGGCTTCGACGATGATGCACCAGCGTCCCGGCGCTTCCGGATGAATACAGTGTACGGGTTCGATGGATAAGTTGTCAGCTGGCCCGCCATCGCCGCGCGGAAGGGCTGCTCGACCTTGAAGTCGCGATGCGGCGGCTCGGCGTCGTTCGGCGCGACGACCGTTTCCTGGTACGGAAGAAGGTCGCCCATCGCCCAAACACGCTCCGAATACGCGGCGGCACGCTCCTGCAGCTTAAGAACTTCAGACAGATCCACCGCGCCAGACGATGAAGGATAACCACTCGTCACGTCGTCGAGGTCGAAATCTTCGGGGAAGTGGGCGAGTCCCAGACTCAGAGCCGTCGACGCTCCACGTCGAAAAGCCGACCGCGTCATGAACTCCACGACAGCGGGCGCCTTCTCCAAGTACTCCCACACCTCAATGAGGTCATTGGGAATAACCTCCGTGGGCGACATCTCTTGAAGGTAGGCGCGGATGCAAGTCGCCGACAGCGTCGCCGAGTCGACGAGCATGCTCACGCACTCCCTCGCATCAAGAGAACTCGCTTCTTCATGGCTACCAATCATACGGCCTGCTAGATGGAAACAGTTGTGAGCACCACGGAAACCACAAAAAATACAACCACAAGACTGGGAAGACGCACTCACCGATCAACGGGCGGGCGAGCCCAGTAATGAAGCTTTGAAGCGATGTCTTCTCGTCCTGAAGCCCAACGATGAGGGCTTCCGACACTTTCCGGTCTTCCTCCGCGGCAGCAACGGCGGCCTTAGCTCGCCCGTTCGCCGAGCTCGCTTCTTCTTTCGCCTCCCGCAGTTCGCGCTCGAGGTCGGCAATCCTTTGCTCAGCAGCGCTTAACGCAGACTTCGCCGTCGGCTACCGCCAGAGGACAAGCTCTGGCGAGCCACCGTCAGCGCAGCAATCGCCGCAGCCTCCTTGTTTACTTCTTGGAGAGCGCCAACTCCTTCTCAAGACGCTGCAGCCAATCGCTCTGCCGACTCCAGTTGTAAACCCTGCAAAGTTTCAAAGTCAGTTCACACGAAAACAACTCAGTGCCCACCCGCTACAAATTAGCGAGTGCGCACTCGGGGACTGGCGGCTGGAAAATTACTCAGTGCTCACCCGCTACAATTTAGCGGGTGCGCACTCGGGGACTGGTGGCTCGAAAAATACTAAGTGCCCACCCGCTACAATTTAGCGAGTACGCACTCGGGGACTGGACTCGAACGCATTTAAACAAGTAATTAAAGAATCGCTGCAAAACACCGACCTGATCCTCGGGGACTGGAGGTACCTGGATGGCCGCGCCAAGCATGCCGTGCAGTTGCGCCGCGTCCACGGACGCAAGCAGCGCCGGTGTGTGCCCGCGACGTTGGTCAATCTCAGCGTCGGCGGCCTCTGGAGCGGGGTTCGGAGTCGCAGCCTCACTCGCCGTGGCCGCCTTGGTCATGAAGCGGGGAAAGGTAGCACCCGCCCCAAAGGAGCTCGCTTCTTCCGGCCTAGGCAACGAAGTGCCTCCCTTCGTGGATGCGGTCGCTTCAATGGCGGGCCCAGCCGGTGCGACTGCCGTGTCGTCAGAGACAGCGATGATGTCATCGCCCTTGGCCTTCTTGCTGCCTTCCATGGAAGCGGCGACCTCATCCACCTTCCTCTTACGGGAAGGGTCCTCCCCGCTAGTGGCGGAGGGCACCTTGGCCACCGTCGGGTGGCTCATATTCTTCACTCCGGTCCTACGCATCGAGACAATTCAGGAAAAAACATTCAAAATACTAAGAGAGAAAGGCGAAAGCCGAGTACACTCACTTGGCGACGGGAATGAAACGCAGCCCTGTGCGAAGGCCGGCCGGTTTTTCCAGCTCGGGGCCAAGCCGGCGACTGAGCCCCAGGTCCAGGGTGCCAGGGGCCCAGGACACGGACGGCTTCTTTGATGTCGAGGTAGCGGTTGGCGCCTCCGGGGCGCCCTCGGCGGAGGTTTCCTTGCTAGGAGCTGCCGCGACCGGAGCCTCCTTGCGAGGCGAGACCGCCACGTTCGGGACCCCTTTGCGAGGCGAAGTCGCCTCAGCTGGGGCCTTCCCTAACCCGGAGATCGGCGCGAAGGGCGGGGGTATCGAGGCCAGCGGTGCCTCCATGGATGGTGCGTCTAGCGTGGCTGTCGCCGGGGCTGCCCCTTCACCGGCCGAGCTATGGGCATCGGAGCTGCTCGCTGAGCGCGGCGGTGAGGCCGTCTTCGGCGGCTTCGCCCTCCTCCTTAGGGGGGCCCTCGCCTCTTTCTCCTTCTTCTTCTTCGCGGGAGTGGCCTGACGGAGCGAGGTGGTCTCCGGGAGTTCCTCGTCATCGTCATGACGCTCGAGGCTCCTGCTCGCCTCGAGTTCGCGCTGACGTTGCCCGCGGGTCTTTCGGACCAGTGGGGCGATCTCCTCTTCGGATTCGTCCTCATCGTCCTCATTGCCCTTGGCAGGAGGCGACTCGCTTGTGTCCTGGGCGGATGGCCCGGAGCTTTCGTCATCGGCGGGTGGAAGCCACCCTTCCACCACTTGGAATAGCTGCGTTAACACGGAACAAAGTTAGAATTACCGCGACTGCATATGCTGCGACTGCGAATAAGATCAGGTTATTACCGTTGGAGCCGGACGCTTCGTGGTGTATGGAGGGAGCCCGGCCTGCGCATCCGTGTATGCCGCCTGGGTGATCCTCTTCGCCAGAGGTAGTCCTCCAGCCACTTTCGGAGGCAGGCCTTCGTCGAGTCTTCTCGGCTTTACTTGGTACATGTAGTGCTCATGTTGGCGCGGGACGAGTCGCCGCAAGCCAACAGGTTACAGGTTCACCGTCTGGAGCCCTTCTTCTTCGACGCGAATGGTGCGGAGCATCTCGTCGACGACCATCCGCTGATCGTCGGGAAGCTTGGCGACCTGAAGATTGTGCGGCTCGAACGTCGGCCGAGTACCGTGGATCGCCGCCTCCGGGTCGCCTCGGTCACGTAAAACCAAGACTTTTTCCGCCGCTGCTGGCAGCATCAGGTCGAAGAAGGAGGCTTTGGATTTCAGCTGGAAGGTTAAGCCCATGGCTAGCATTGGGTCAGCCTCCTCATGGCTGATCCGTCCATGGAACAGATCTTGCCACAGGGAAAATAGGGCCGGCCCAAGTAGCATTCGCAGAACGCCACAAAGATGGCGAGCTTTCGATACTATGGGGACCCAGATCCGAGGGCTGGATCTCGTAGTAGGCGCAGGTTTGAAGAACAGAGAAGTGGAAACCCTAAACCCCGCTCGAGGTGACTAGTGAAGCGGATGAACTCTCTCGCTGGTTCGGGATCGTTCTCCGGCCGGGATTCGCCAACACTGCCCAGGATTCCGCCTCCTCGAAGGAGGCCATACCTGGTGCACTTGGATCTACCAAGGTTCGGTGGAGGGCCATGGCGAGGATTTGCACGGAGGTCGGAGGATTGCGGTCGCGAGATCAACGGGCGAAAGATGTGCGTACTCGGAAGAAATGGTGGGCGGTTGGCTTTCCGATGGCCAACCATTCCCTTATATAGCGAGAGCTGCCCGCCAAATTAGGGGCCGCACGCCGATGATTACGCCGAAAGTTACCGCGGTTACCTTAACGGCTAGTTTGACCACGCCGACGGTCCGCCTCCGCCACTTTCGGCTGAGTTATTCGCCGAGGCCGCGATCCGTTGGTTCGGTACACTCAAACGCGACTCGGTTCGCCGGATTATTTCCTTTGTACAGGAGCCCGCCGACGATTCGACTGGATGCCAACTTGAAGCCGTATACTCCGACTGCCAGCAGCCACCCGCGCCTAATCAACGACGGCCTCGGGGACTACTGATGGGGATATGCCTACTGGGGTATCCTCAGCGGGACGTTTCCGACTGGCCCAAAGGCTGGCGAGTGGGCCTGCAGAACGGCGAATGGATCAAGGCCCATCAGGGTACCAGCATGGAGGTCAAGGCCCAAAGTAGTAGATAGGCCCAGTCGGTCTGAGTTAAACGATTGACAAAGTTGTAACCGAATCGGTTGAGATATGTAAACCCTAGGGGAGGTAAGCCTATATAAACCTCCCTAAGGGGTGAGTAGAGATACGTTCGCTCATACACCCAAGCAACTCGCCGCCTAGCCGCCGAGTTCGCCCATTGTAAACACCTCCATAATACAATCTAGCAGGAGTAGGTCTTTACCCTCCGGGGGGCCGAACCTGGGTAAAACCCTGAGTCTCCGCCCTCATCTCGCACCGCAGATGGCTGGCCGCCCTTGCCCTTCGTTCTACTACTCGCTGCCGATTGCAGCATCTGCCGTGGTCATTCCCACGACAGATGGTGAGGCTATTGAGTTCGAGGATGCTGCTAGAGAGATGGCAGAGCCGATTCGTCTATACCTCCAGGACCTAGAGGTTCTTCTTAGGCACCTAGATACTGATAGCACCAACGTCATGCTTAGCAATGACGAACTCCAGGTGCAGCTTCGTGAGAAGGACAAGCTCTTCGCGGAGCAAGATGAGTTAGTCAAGGAAATGGAGGCCAAGTTTGAGAGTCAAGATAGAAAGTTCAAGAGTCAAGAGAAAAGATTCCAAGATAGGAACAAGAGGATTCAAGAGATGACTGCAGAACTATAGGCCAAGGACTTCGAGCTCGAGCATCAGCAGGTTGTGATTGAGAGACTTCATTCACAGAAGAGGGCTCTCAAAGCCAAGATAGAGGCCTTGACTACCAATGTCGAGGAATACAAGACCGCTATGGAGAATGCAGGTCTTACACTTGTTGATGAGGAGGTTGATGCAGAGGAGTAGTGATGACTACTCATTTATCTATCATTTACCATGCTTATGATTATTGAGTCGCAATGACCATCCAACATGTGGATGGCTTGATATTGGTGTGTTTACCTTTCAAACTTGTTGTTATGTCGTTGAACTTTATGTCATTTTGATGCTTGTTTGGTGATTGTATATGTGATTTATTGTGCATGTTAAGCATATATGGGTATCTCATTCTTATCCTTAATGAAAACACAGATGCCTCATCGACATGCCAATCCCAACCCGAACAACAATAATGTCACCCCAGAGATGTAGCAGCTAATGACAGCTCAGACGCAGCTGATGCAGATGATGACCACCTTTATGCAGAATCAGAACAACAACAATAACAACAACAACAAAAATAACAACAACAAAAACAATCAGAACAATCCACCAGGTTTTGACATGCTTACCAGATTCTTAAGACTGAGGCCTGCTAAGTTCTCAGGAACTACTGACCCCATGGTGGCCAATGATTGGCTACGCTCAGTGAACAAGGATTTGGTAACTGCCGGCTGTACTGATGAGGAGAAGGTCAGGTTTGCAGCTCACTTGTTGGAAGGACCAGCAGCTACATGGTGGGATAACTTCCAGATCACCATTCCCATTGAGGATGTGACATGGGCTATCTTTGAAGATGGTTTCCGTAAAGCTCACATCTCATCCAGAGTGATGAGTTTGAAAAAGAAGGAATTTCATAACTTGAAACAGCGTCACTGCAGCGTGGCAGAGTATATTGAGGAGTTCAACAATCTGGCGCGTTATGCACCGGATGAAGTCGACACTGATGCTAAGAGGAAAGAGAAGTTCCTCGAAGGACTGAACGATGAACTGAACCTGCAGCTATCTGTGGCCTATGTCCCCACTTATCAGTCTCTTTGTGACAAGGCTGCCATCTTGGAGAGCAAGATGAAACAGGTTGAAAGTAGGAAAAGGAAACACTCTGACAAGCACAGCTCGGGATCGTCTCACAAACGTTCCCATTATGATGATAGTAGGAGTTCTGGATCCCACAAGCATGGAAGGTACAACAACCACCACAACCACAACCGTCATCATGACAACAAGCATCACCGTAGTCATGACAATGACAAGTACAAGAATCACAAGAGTGGGTACAAGAACCAGCACAATGGAAGTGGAAGTGGTAGTGGAAACCAGCCTGTCAAGAAGGATCTTAGTCAGGTTGAATGTTTCAAGTGCAAGAAGATCGTGCATTATGCAAATGAATGCCCAGAAAATAAAGTTGAAGGACCCAACAAGCCCAACCCTTTTCA
Organism: Avena longiglumis; assembly: GCA_030063025.1. Classification (NCBI taxonomy): domain Eukaryota; kingdom Viridiplantae; phylum Streptophyta; class Magnoliopsida; order Poales; family Poaceae; genus Avena; species Avena longiglumis. The sequence goes on from CP125974.1 coordinate 464,164,671, forward strand.
AAAGGGACAGGTGAACCACATCAATGTGGAAGAAATCTATGAGGAACTTGATGCTGTTGCTGGTAAGTTCAAACTCAATTCTATTCCAGCACTTGTTCTTTTTGATACTGGTGCATCACATTCATTCATATCAAAAGCATTTGTTGATAAAAATGGGTTTCCAACTGAAAACATTGGGTGTCCAATAAAAGTAAGTTCTCCCGGTGGAGATATGATAGTAAGTCTTGGATGTCGTGATCTAGTGATAGAATTTGGAAAGCATAAGTTTCTAGTGAGTCTGATAATCCTAGATTTCCAAGGACTGGATGTAATTTTGGGGATGCTGGATGACCAAGTATGAAGGAGTATTAGATTGTGCCAATCGTACTGTCACACTCACAACCCCGGAAAAGAAACGGATAAGATTCAAATCTAATTTTGAATCAAAAGGAAGTAAGCTAAATTCTCTTAAGGGGGTTAGCATAGACAGTGTGCCAATTGTGAATGAATATCCGGATGTGTTTCCGGAAGAATTGTCGGGAATGCCACCAAATAGGGATGTGGAATTTCTGATTGATTTGCTACCAGGATCAGGACCAATAGCAAAGAGACCTTACAAGATGTCAGTTGATGAGCTGAAAGAACTCAAGAAACAGCTTGGAGAACAGTTGCAGAAAGTATTTATTCAACCAAGTTCTTCATATTGGGGAGCACCAGTTTTGTTTGTGGAAAAGAAAGATAAAAGTCAAAGGTTATGCATAGATTACTGTTCACTCAATGAGGTGACTATCAAGAACAAATACCCTTCGCCAAGAATCAATGACTTGTTTGATCAGTTAGAAGGAGCTTGTGTGTTCTCAAAGATTGATTTCCGGTCAGGCTATTTCCAGCTCAAGATAAGAGAACAAGACATACCTAAGACAACTTTCACCACTAGGTATGGATTGTATGAGTACACCGTGATGCCATTTGGTTTGACCAATGCACCAGCTTATTTCATGAATATGATGAACAAAGTGTTCATGGAGTTCCTTGACAAGTTTGTTGTCGTATTCATCGATGACATTTTGATCTACTCCAAGAGCAAAGAAGAGCATGAAGGACATTTGCGTTTGATACTTGAGAAGCTTAGAGAGCATAAGTTGTATGCCAAATTCAGCAAATGTGAATTTTGGTTAAATGAAGTTGGATTTCTTGGACACGTTGTGTCAGGATATGTTGTAGCAGTTGATCCCGCTAAAGTGTCAGTTGTAACTGAATGGGAATCTCCAAAGTCAGTAAAAGAGGTTCATAGTTTCCTTGGCTTGGCAGGATACTACAGAAGATTTATTGAGAATTTCTCCAAGGTATCTAAGCCAATGACTGAGTTACTAAAGAAAGACAGGAAATTTTCTTGGTCTGAAGGATGTGAACTCAGTTTCCAAGAATTGAAGAAGAGACTAGTGACAGCACCAGTCTTATGTCTACCAGATTTGGAGAAAGACTTCCAAGTGTATTGTGATGCATCTCATCATGGGTTAGGTGCAGTTCTAATGCAAGAAGGGAAAGTTGTGGCTTATGCCTCGAGACAACTCAAAACTCATGATGTAAATTACCCAACTCATGATTTGGAGTTAGCCTCTGTTGTCCATGCACTCAAAACATGGAGACACTATCTTTTGGAAAAGCGATGTGAAGTGTTCACAGATCACAAAAGTTTGAAGTATATCTTCACCCAGAAAGAAATCAACATGAGACAAAGAAGATGGCTAGAACTCATAAATGACTATGACTTGAGTTTGCAATACCACCCCGGTAAAGCAAATGTTGTAGCAGATGCTCTAAGCCGTACGGTATTTGTGAATGGCCTTACTAAGGGAGAGTTGCCATATGATCTGTGTGCCCAATTTAGAGATCTCAGATTGGACATTGTGCCTGAAGGACATCTCATGTCATTGGATGTTCAACCCACTTTTTTGGACAAAATCAGAGAAGCCCAAAAGACAGATAAGGAAATTGAAGAGATTAAGGAAAAGATTGACAAAGGGAAAGCCAAAGGATTCCATGAAGACGAACAGGGTACTTTATGGTACGGAAAACGTATCTGTGTTCCACAAGATCCGGAGCTTCGGAAACTGATTTTACAAGAAGCACATAACTCACCATATTCCATTCATCCAGGTAACACCAAGATGTACATGGATATGAAAGAAAGGTTTTGGTGGAATAATCTCAAGAAAGACATCGCCGAACATATTGCTTTGTGTGATGTATGTAGTAGAGTGAAAGCAGAACATCAGAAACCAGCAGGATTGCTACAACCACTACCTATTCCTGATTGGAAGTGGGACAAGATTGGCATGGATTTCATCACTGGATTTCCAAGGACCAGGTCAGGATATGATTCTATTTGGGTAGTAGTGGATCGCCTAACTAAAGTGGCTCATTTCATACCTGTGAAGACAACCTATACAAGTGCTAAGTTAGCCAAGGTCTATATGATTAGGATTGTGCGTCTGCATGGAGTACCCAAGAGTATTGTGTCTGATAGGGGAACTCAATTCACTTCTCATTTTTGGAGGAAATTACATGAGTCATTGGGAACAAGGTTGGAATTCAGCACTGCTTTTCATCCTCAGACTGATGGACAAATAGAAAGGACCAACCAGATTCTTGAAGATATGTTGAGAACATGTGCTCTAGACTATGGAGATAGTTGGGATGAAAGTCTGCCTTACGCAGAATTCTCTTACAATAACAGGTATCAATCTAGTATTGAGATGGCACCATTTGAGTTTCTCTATGTAAGATCCCTCTCTTTATAAAGGTAAGGATCCCTGTGATTGCAATGCTAGTCCCTGGATCAATAGCTAGCATCCAATGTTAAGATGTAATATCAAGAAACAAAGGTCATAATACAACTTTATAACCAGGAATAGAATAATTTATTACATCTTACATAGCTCATTTGGCTATCTCATTACAATGCAGCAGAATATAACAATAGCATGGGGTCCTTCATCTTCAAAATGCCACAGGCAAACATGTTGGTTGTAGACTTGTAATCCTATTTCAACACACTTCACTAATATCAAACAAACCTGCAACATAACAAGTTACAGCCACAAGGGTCAATACATTTGAATTGTATTGGAAAGTGATACTATGGTAGTATAGTGGAGTTTATATTCTATATGCATTTGGCTAAGTGGAGCTTAGGCTTGCTTTGCTCAAAATATATTTTCCTTGTCATTTAAAAACACTAAGTTTTTGCTTGACAAAATCACCCAAGGCATCTCCCAATAGAAATTGGTGATCCTTCAACCTAGTTCAACCACAAGTTTTTAACTTAGAAATTTGGATGAGGAGATTCTTGATAGCTTCCATGTCTTGATGCTCAAATTGTCCTTTACCAGGGACATGGCTAAGTACTTAGATTTTTCACTCTACAGAGGTGGTGCACTTTCCCCACAAGACTTGGTTTCACCAAGACAATATCTTTCAGAAGCCTTCCCTTAGACCGGAATGGACGCGTTCCAACCTATCATCCCACTACCACCAACTGTCCATTTGGCTAAGTTATTGCAACCTATATGATCTAGGCAGAGCCCATAATGCCAAGTGGCTGCACTTGAAGCTTCTCACCATTTGACATCTCAAATCTCTTTGTTCCTGGGTGGCCATCCACAAGTGAGATACACAAGGTAAACCATAGAAATGGGCCTTGTGAACCACTCAACACAAACCATTCCTTCCATTCCACCCAGGTGATTCATTCACTTAGTTGTTTTATTAAACAAAACACAAGTCCTTGACTTAGAAACATTCCATAGTATGAATATGATCCACCCTTGTTTTCTACTAGCTAAGCTAAGCATGATAGTAGTAGGAATCTTGACTTAGGAAAAATTCTACTAAGGTTTCATCTACTAGGATTTCCCATGGCATAGTTTATACTTAGCAAAATTCCATGCAAGTCCTACTTAGAAATATCACTAATGCATAGTGAAAATAATGGGACAAAAATATGAAGCATCACTTGCCTTTTTGGTAGAGAATATAAGTTCACTCCTTGTCTTTGCAATGATCACACTCTTCAAATCACTACAATTCAATCAAGCAAGGCAATATTTCAATCTACCATATTCAAGCAACACATCACATAAAATGATAGAAACAAAACAATGCATGCAAGCATGTTAAAGATTGTTTTATTTGGAAAAGTGGTTTATAATAGGTTATAAACATTCTAAAACACTTATTGGTCATTTTATAAAGTAACAAAACTATTTGCAAAAGGTTCTACCAACAAACCATTTTTAAACCAAGCATTATTTTATGTGGTGGAGAAATGCTTTTAATAAGGCAACAATCTATAGGGTTCACAAAATATGTTTTCAAATCATAAAACCTTGTGTTTAGGGTCAGAGAGTTTAAATCAAAACATTTCCCAAAGGTTTTCTCCAAAAAGCATTTTTAACAAATAAACAATATTTTTATTTGTCTAGAAATGGTTTAAATCAAAGATTTATTCCTTTGCTTCACCAAATACATTTTAAAATCCACAAATTGATTCATATGGTCAGTTGGTTCAAAACAAAACATTTGCCAAAGGTTTTATCTCAAAAATCATTTTAGAACAATTTTTATATTGTAAACATGCATACACAAGTTTTTGCAAAAACAATCAATTTAACAGAAGCATTTTACTAAACAAAGTGCATGGTCAGAAATTACTTGTTTTGCTGAATCCATTGATATAAAATTTGCAAAATTTGGACTTGTAGTTTGAAAGTTATGAATTTTTCAAATTGGCACATCAAATAGAACAATTCTATTTTTATTAAAACAGACAGGGCCACGTGGCTTGTTCCTATTCGTATGTACCGCTTCGTGCGGATCGTGCAATGAGAGGCGTTGGATTTTAAACAGATCGTGTGGCTCAGAAGCAAGCGTACCCCTTCGGGTTAGATTCTATCCTAGCCACTAGATCGAAATCGAACGACGCTCGGCATGCTTGCCAACGAGTGGCGGCGCTGGCGACGGCAGGTGGCGGCAGAGCGGTCAGACGGTGGCAGTGTTGATGTTATAGGAAGTGAGAGAGCGAAGGGAGAAGCTCACCGAGTTCGTCGTGGCGTGGGGATGTTCAAGGTGGCCGCAGCTCGTCGAGGGGCGCACGGTGGTGACGGCAATCGCTCGCCGGAGTTAGTGATGGCGTCGGGCTCGCTCGGTTGTCGACGGGGGCGAGGCTACAGGCCACGGGATGGAAAAATAACGGTAGCATTAGATGCGTACGGGATCTGCGATCATGTGTGCATCAACGAGAGGTATGGGGGTGGTCAGTTACTACCTAGAGGCTTCGTCGGAGAAAAGGCAGACGGCGGCGCTGCTGGTCGTCGTCGTTGTCGACGCTGGGGGCCACGCGCGAGCAGGATGAGGGTGCAGAGAGAAGCGCCGGGGACTGGGGTTCATGCTCGTGTGCTCGAGGAGGCAAGGGGCGACGGCGAGTGGCCGGAATTGGATGTGGAGCTCGCCGGAAAACAGTGGCGGTCCGGAGATGATTCCGAGCAGCCTGGTGGCTCTCGAGGCGTGATGTTTGGGGGAAGAGGGGAAACGGGCGCTTAAGTGAGTGTGGTTAGGGGGCGAGAATCACGCGGCATTGAAGAGAATTTACCACGCGAATCAATCGGCAGTAACGGGAGAGAGGGAGGGCGTGGTCAGCGGCGGGTGAGAACGATGACGACGTGGTCGTGGGGTCCGTTGTCAGCGAGAGGGAGAGAGGAGGAGTGGGTCCAGCTAGTCAGTGGGTTTGCGGGTTCCTTCTGCGGTGAGAAACGATTCGCTCGGGGTGAGAGGGAGAGGTGGGCTGCTGGGCTTAGTGGGCTAGCTGGGTTGGGTCGACCTTGTTCATTTTTTTTGTTCTGTTTCTTTTTCTTTTTCCACTTCTTTTATTCTATTTTGATTTTGTTTAAACAATTCAAACACTCATTTGAATCCAAACCTTTGCCAAATTTTGTGAATAATCAAACCCTGTTTATTACCACATTCTGAAGTCAAATTTAGAATAAATCTTTTATTCTTTTAGTGTCTTTTTAATTATTTAAAGTAGGTTCTTGTATTAATTCATTCAAGATTTAATAATGTTTTTTTAAATCCATTTAAATTATAAATCCTTCCAAAACCTTTTAGTAAGTTTTATTTACTTAATAGGGTGTCAAAAATATACACCTAGAATTATTTGGAAAATATTTAATATGATTCATAAATCATTTGAATTGGGTATTTGTTTTATTTCCAATGATATTAAATATAGTTTCAATTCCATAAATTTTATTTAGAAGATTCCTTTGATCTTATTTAAGTTAATTAAATAACTTTTAACACACTTGGGTAAATTCCAAATATTATTTTCTCATGATTTAATTAATCATTTCTAATAGGAATTTTATATTTATTCAAATAGAATTTGATTAATGCCATTTTATTTGGAAATTGTTTATCCTTTTATTTGGATTTGGATTCTATTCATTCCATTTGCTTAATGGATTATGCCAAGATTTAATTTAGTCTTTAAATATTCCTTATTTAATATTTCTATCTTTATCTTATAAAATCCATATCTTCTTATTTATAGATCCAAACTTGGTGATTCCAATTTTGTAAAACCTTATTTGATATTTATTTATCCCTTTAAATATCTTTAGGATTATTTGCTCACCATTTGGTATGGATTTCTAGATGGTTGCTTTTTTAGCTTTGGAAATTCAATTTCCTTATCTTATTAAATTCATAAGATTTTATCTATGGCTCCAAATTAGGTGAATCCAATTCATATGGTTTTATAATATTTCTAATAGTCATTCTTAATCAATGTTTGTTTGACCAATTTTTATAGGGATCAAATCCATAGTCTTAGAGATAACTTGAAAATGATTTTCTTCCATTAGGGTTTTAGGGTTTTGGTTTATTTCTCAAGTGTTTAAATTTCCAGATGCATTTATGAAGAATGCATTCCACTTGATTTGAAGTTAGTTGGTTTCAAATGTTAACCAAAGTTTGTTCAAGATGGGATTTTAAGTTTCCATTTAGAAACAAAAGTTTCTTTTCACCCTAATTTTCAACAATTATTTATTTTTCACATTACAAGATTTGGAAAATCTTGGGATGTGACACTCTATGGGAGAAAGTGTACCACCCCAATACTATGGAATGGTGTGGGAGAAAGAAGTTTGTTCGGACCAGAACTAATCAAAGAGGCTAAAGAGAAAGTCAAACTAGTTAAGGACAGATTGAAGATAGCACAATCTCGATAGAAAAGCTACGCAGATCCTAAGCGTAGAGAAGTCACCTATGAAGTGGGTGATAGAGCTTATCTTAGAGTGTCACCACTTCGTGGAGTGAAGATATTTGGAGTCAAAGGAAAGTTGTCCCCAAGATATGTTGGACCATTCAAGATTCTGAGTCGTAAAGGAGAAGTAGCTTATGAGATTGAATTACCAGAATCATTGCCTGCTGTTCACAATGTGTTTCATGTGAGCCAGCTAAAGAAATTCCATCCAGAGATGGAAGAGACTTCTTTAAAGGATACTATACCTTTGGAGGAGGTTCGGTTGGAAAGTGATCTCACTTATGAGGAAAAACCTATCAAGATTCTTGAGACTGCAGAAAGAGTTACTCGAACTAAGACTATCAAATTATGCAAGGTTCAATGGAACCATCATTCCGAAGAATAAGCAACATGGGAAAGAGAAGATGATCTTCGGAAAGACCACCCTCACCTATTTGCTAGCCAACCCGAATCTCAAGGGCGAGATTCACCTTAAGAGGGTTAGATTTGTAACATCCCCAAAATCATGTTTTCAAAGCTTTGCATATCATCCAGGCATGCATATTCATTTAGGGTTCAATTTCAAACTCATTTGAAAGAAAGTGAATCTTTGAGTGCTATTATTTTATGTAGACAAGCATTGTTCAGAATTCCACTCTCAAGTGAGAGAATATTTGTTTTAAACCAAGTTTTGTTGGCTCATAAGCTAGTTTGGTTGAGTTTCAAAGCTTGGATAAAATTTCCAAAACAAATATGGTTTTAAACCATTTTCAAATCCTTATCAAATCATGTGCTAAGGCACTGTTTATTTTGAATTTTCAAAAGACCAAGCAAGTATAATGAGACAACATGGTTTTATGCCCAAAAATATGAAGGTTTCACTTTGCAAAAAATCCAGAAAGATTTGGAATTCAAATGCTTTTGAATTTGTTTGAAAAGGATTCCTGAAAATCTATTTAGAAAAATAAAAAGAGTTAGAAATCAGAACTGGGCCTGGCGCCACGTTTTCGGCCCAACAGACAAAGCAGCCCACCCGGGCCACTCCTCTCTCTGCCTTTCCCCACCCGCGCAGAACCTACCCCCTCGCTGACCACTGGGCCCTGCAGCCACGTCATCTCATCGTCCCCAAATCATGCATGCGACCAGCGCCGCCGCGGCCGTTTCCTCCCTAATGCAAATGCACTTAAATCCCATTGATGCAGTACGTGATTCTCGCCCCTGCTCCGGCTATTTAACCCCCACCCCTCTGCGACCATTTCCCCTCACTCAGCACCCCCACTCCGCCACCAGGCTGCCCACAACCTCATTTGTACCACCACGGTACCGAGCCACTCCGGCGTGCGATTCCGGTAAGCATCGTCCGCCCCCTGTCTCTGATTCATGCAAGCGTGATCAGTGTGTCCTTGCACATCTTCTCATGCCTTTATTTTGCTCTGTATCATTCTAGAGCATCGTCATCGTCCACCTCTGGAAGCAACCGAAGCTCAGCACAACTCTGGCGACCCCTCCTGGTAATTCCCGACCACCCCTTCCTCTCTTCTGGATACTCACTTGTTCGTCAGGCTTGTGCACATCTAACAGCATCTCTGGTTTGTCTTAGCACGCACCAGAACCTCGCCCCCGACGACGCCAGAGCTTGCCCGACGACAGGCTCCATTCCGACGAGCAATAGCAGCCGAATCCGAGCGCCCCTATCCCTCCCTCGGCCACCTTGAGCTTCACTGCAGTCCCGCAAACACGGTAAGCACCTCCACTCCTCCCCGCGTGACCTAAATCGCCGGCAACGTCTCTGACAGAGTCGCCGCCACTCGCCGCCGCTAGCGCCGCTAGACTTTGGTCGCTTGGTCCATAGCTGTTAGATCCAAATCCAACGAGTAAGATAGATCACTTAAAGAAACATTTTCTTTAGATCTGAGCCGCACCATGTCACTTAAATCCTACGGCCCGCATTGATCGATCTGTGTGAATCAGTATCAGCCAATCAGAACACGCTGCGTGGCCTGAGTTTAGAACTAAAACAGAAATTTGATCTATTAGTTAATCAAACTTGTAAAATTCATAACTTTTGATTCCCACTTTCAAATTTTGCAAACTTTATATCATTGGAATCAGGAGAGAAAATCCTATCTGTTTATGCAATGTGTTTAATGTTTTGCTTCTGTAAAAATGGTTGTTTATGCATAAACATTTATAGGCATAATTTGAGTATAGAAATTATATGAAAAATGATTTAAAGATCAAATAAAGTTCATTTGGTTTGTTTTGGACCTGTTCATGATTCAGTACTGTTTACTAGTCTTGTTTGGTGTAGAAAATCATCACATGGCTTTTTGCATGCATTCATATATTTTTGTTTGTATAAATTGTTATGTGATTTTGGTGCCATTATTTTATGTGTAGATTTTGGTGCTAATAGTGATTGTGGTTGTGAAGATTGTTGCAACTCCCCAAACTACCAAGGCAAGTGGTGCTTCATGTTTCTATCCCAATATTTTACCTATATGCTATGCTTGGGAAATCCTAGTAGTTGTAGCAATGTTAGAATTTCCTCTAAGTTAAGATACTTGCTATTGCCATGCTTAGCCTAGCTAGTAGCAACCAAGGGTGGTTTATATAATCATGCTATGAGAAATATTTCTAAGTATTTGGACTTAAGTTTTGCTTAATAAAACAACTAAGTGAATGAAACACCTGGGTGGAATGGAAAGATTGGTTTGTGTTGAGTGGTTACACAAGGCCCATTTCTATGGTTTACCTTGTGTATCTCACTTGTGGAAAGCCATCCAGGAACAAAGGGATTTGAGATGCCAAATGTTAAGAAGCTTCTAGTGCAGCCACATGGCATTATGAGCTTTGCTTGGATCATATAGGTTGCAATAACTTAGCCATTTGGACAGTTAGTGGTAGTGGGATGATAGGTTTGGAGAGCGTCCATTTGGTCTAAGGGAAGGCTTCTGAAAGGTCATGTCTTGGTGAAAATCAAGTCTTGTGGGGAAAGTGCACAACCTCTGCAGATGGAAGAATCTAAGTACTTAGCTGTGTCCCTGGTATTGGACAACTTGAGCATCAAGACATGGAAGCTATCAAGAATCTCCTCATCGCAATTTTCTAAGTTAAAACTTGTGGTGGAACAAGGGTGAAGGCTCACCAATTTCTATTGGTGATTCCTTGGGAAACTTTTGTCAAAGAAATACTTAGTGATTTCAACTAATAGGAAAAACCTATTTTGATCAAAGCAAGCCTAAGCTACACTTAGCCAAATTCATGTAGTAACTAGATACTAAAATTTTACTAAGGTATCACTTGCCAATACTATTCCAATGTATTGACCCACTGTGGCTGTAACTTGTGATGTTGCAGGTTATTCTGATGATGATTAGGGGTTATGAGTCTACACTCAACATGCTTGCCTGTGGCACATGAAGATGAAGACTTATTTATCTTATTCTATATTTGAACTCTTGTATTAGGCCTATGGCCATGGAGTTTGTAAAAGACTATGTTTGTCTCTGGAATGATATGTAATAATGACATTTGTTTCTGTGTACTTCATCTTAAACTGTGGATGCTAGCATTGATCCAGGGACTAGCATTGCAATCACAGGGATCCTTACCTTTATAAAGGGAGGGATCTTACATTGGGAGGCCAAACTCACAAGAGAGGTGATTATACTAGGGCGTGTAATTGAAAGGTTAGGATTGATTATCCGCATACTGAGTATGGTGAATTCAGGATTTGTTCCTGACGGATGTATCGAATGTTGTGGTGAAAGTGTACAATCTCTGCAGAGTGTCAAACTATTCGAATCCCCGCAGCCGCGGTTATGGACAGTTGGAGTGGCCATACTGTTCTCCCGTCAGATGTTTTCAAAATGACTTGTGAAATGAATTGAGAATTTGACTTGACCACAATAGAGTTGTGATATGAAATTCAAGTTCCCACTTAGGTGTTATAAAATTTCAACTAGCTTTTCTTGCTTCTGAACTTAGTAGAGGTAAATCTTTGTTTTTGCAAAACAACCCTAGAGCTTAGTGTCCTATTACAAAAACCCCTTCACTTGTTAGTATTAGTTTGTGAGTACTTAAAGAGTACTCATGGTTTTGTCCCTGGCTATTCCCGTGGCCAGACTATGAAGAGGAGTACTAGGATGATGGACCCCATGAAGGTTACGACAACTAGGATCATCTCCCATCGTCAGCATTGCCTGTGACTGTGGCACCCCGCAAAACCACTACTAGAAAATCGCGTTGATTTTGTGCATTGCATCATCATGACCGCATGCTCATGTCATCATGCCACATTGCATTTGAGCATCGTCATCATCATGCATATTATTTTGCCTAAAAACTATTTGCGAAAGACTATGGTTTTCTGAAACTAGCCCTCTTTCTATTTCAAATCAAACCCCCGGATGCTTCCGGATATTTTGTTTGTCTAAAAACTATTTACAAAAGTTTATTGCAAATTAAATAAAAGTTATATTATTTTAGGGGGCAGTCAGGCCGATTCACCCGACGACCACCCCTGCAAATCGGTCCACCCAAAAATCCCTAAACTACCCAACCTAATCTACCCACCAACCGCAGTGTGCCACCTCGCTCCTCTCCCTGGCTACCTCCCCCGCGAGAGCCCCTCGCCGGCCGCGCCTCCTCCGCCTCTCTCCCTCCCTCCTCCGGCCGAGCCCGGCCTCCCTCGGCGGACCTCATCCCCCCCCTCGACGCCGGCTCCTCCCCTCAAGCTCGGCCCGAGCTCGCCCCTCCGCCCCACCTCGTCGCTCGGCTCCCCGCCGGCCGCACCTTCCCCTCTCCGGCCACCCCGCTCCCCTCGCCGCCCTCGGCCCCGAGCCTCCTCCCCTCCTGCGTGTCGCCGCCGCCCGGCCACCCGCCTGGCTGCCAGCGCCTCCTCCTCCTTCCGCCGCCGGGCCTCCCCATCGTCGTCGGCCCCGGCGCGTCCTCAGCCGACGACTTAAGGCCGCCTGCCGCCGCGCCCGTCCCGACAGCGCCCGCCGTCGCCTCCGTCGCAAGGCCCCCACCAGCCGCCTCTCTCCGAGCTCGCCCCGCAGGAGACTCATCCGACCTCCCTCCTCAACCCCCGGTCCGCCGCCGCTAGTCGCCTCACCTCCAGCGCCGCTGCAGAGGGTCACAGACGCCTGCCCCGAGCCGCCGCCAGCGTGCGCCTCACCTCCGGCCTCAAGGCCCGGCGTCGGCAGAGCCGCTGACCCCGTCCCGACCCGGCAGCACCGCGCGCCCTCGTTCTCGCCCCCGAAGCCCTAGACCGTCTCGAGCCCCGATGCCCTTTTGTCGCCAAGATCTGCGTTGTTGCGTGTTTCGACGACCATGTGCGAGATGGAACCCGATGACACCGGTACCCCAAGAAATACCACACGGACGCATCACGGACTCGGATAAACCCCTCGAAACAACAAGTTCGCCATCCCGGAACCAAAGTGCGAACCCCGGTATCGACTTCAGGTTCTCCTTCACGGATGCCAAGACCAAATCTCGTCGAACCCGGACCCCGAAGACCGAATCCGCCCCGCCAAGTTCTTCAATCGGATCCGAGGACACCGAGACCCCGGTGCGACAAGTACTTCTTCCCGGACACCAAGACCGCCGATGCGAATACGCCAAGTTCGTCTACCTCGGACACCGTGCGACAAGGTCTACTTCACGGATCCGAAGACCCCGGTACCCGATCCACTCAAGTCCGCCATCCACGACAAGATCGACACCGACTAGAGCGGGTCCGATGCGCCCCGACGCCGCACCAAGTCCTGCTCCCCGGATGCGACAAGATCTACCCCCGTTATCCGAGAACGATTCCGCCGAGACCGAACCCGTCGAACCCTGGACCCTGAGACCGAACCCCGAACCCCGGAACCTCAAGATCTGCCGAACCCTAATGTGTGAACCCCTTCCCGAAAACCTTATTTTATAATATATACAACTTGTCGCATATTAAATGTTCTTGCATGCATATTATCAGGTGGTTTGGGGGCCTTAGGCCGATTCACCTCGTAATTAAATATGGGGCCCATATGCGGGCAAATCTAGCCTTATATTGGCCTCATTTAAATTTGATGTAGCGAACCGGTGCTATATTTTGGCCATGTTAATACAACACTTAAATTGCGGGGTACCTAAACAACTTGAACCACCTAATTAATTGTCGGGGCCCCGGTTCCGCTTAATATGACCTAATTGCATTGCACCTTTGCCATGTCATTGATCATACATGCATCATGCTCGATCTTTTGCCGTAGTATTAAATAGTGCATCCGGTGTTTCTTCTAGTGTTTTGCTTCTTCGCGGATAAGGCCGTTGAGTTGATGTGAGCTTCGCCCCGTTCTTCGGATGAACCTTCGGCAATGTTTTCAGGCGAGCACCTCCCCCCTTTCTACCTATCTTACTTTCATAGTATTTATTTCCCTCCTGTTGATCTATTGCTATCTGTGTTGCGATGCTCTAGCTTTCGTACCCGTGATATCCCTGGCAGCCTTATATTGCCTTGGACACATCCTATTACCTGTTGATTGGTAGATAGTTGGACTTGCGCGTCGTAGTCGCTTGCCCAAGTGCTGTTGCGTGTCGTCAAGTACCACAGTGGTTGGAGTATTGCCGCATGTTAATGTTGGAGATGATTATGGCTTTACTTTTGTTCATTTTAATTACTGTTTAACAACTAAAATTGAAGTAAGTAAGCAGAGGCATCGGAGGGTGATAGATAATGTTGGTTTCCGACCGCCCACTTGTGTCCAGTAGGACCCCGAGTTCTTGACACTTGTTCCGAGATCGAGCGCGCTAACCACAGGTGGGGAGATATGGGCCCCCCATTGATTATTACCTGATTTCAAAGTATTGTACTGGGGGCCACAAACTAGTTTGAGGTTTTATTTACTATCCTGTACTTATGCCATGCTTTACTGCTTTATTTACGATTGTGCGAGGAGCACACTGTACTGTTTAGGAAGCGGAGTGTTTTCGCGGTATCGACAGTCCCAGTTTTGGGATTTGCTGTTGTTTACAGCCACTGATGCAAACCCTGAGTCTGTCTTGGAGACCGGCCGACTTCGTTGCGGGTAGACTTAGTGGGGTGGCCCCCCGTGCTTGCTTTGGGTCTGGGAACGTCATGACTTAGGCCCCGCCGACATACCGATGGGTGTATGTTAACCGATCCGCAAAAGGGTCAAGTGCTTGTGGATACTTTGGTGCACCTCAGGTTAAATCTTTTCGAGAAGCCGTGTCCGCGGTTATGGACGACTTGGAGCACAGTGCTTGATCATAGACAACTATAACTAAAGTTTACTGTTATAAAGTGACTTGTATCCGATATGACTAGTAATCAGCTTCACTACAACGGAATGGCTAAATAAAAGTACCAACAACTGCTGGGTTTTTGGGGTGATCTCATGCTAATTGTATCTGACTAGTAAGTGTTGCAACTATCACGGAATGGACAACTAAAAGTGCCCACTGCTTACTTTGTCAGGATGAATATCTAAACCTGACTAGTAATTGCTGCAACGATAACTGAATAAATAAACCGCCAACCGTGGAGTTCTCGGTTGACTTCCTCGTGTGGTCTCGAGGGGGAATATCAGGATGGGATTGTTTGGTGTTAGTATCAGGCTGGTTCTGGATAGGTCTTTCTTTCCCCTCTCTGATAGCCGCCAGTTATATCGAGTCTCTATAGGTTGTTTAGTGCATACCGCGCTGCCGCTCAGTCCACCATACCTTTGTAGGCGAGGACCGCCGAATTCTAGCCTCGCTGTCTTGGCCTCGATCGACGCCTCTTTTTCCTTTGCCCTTTGTCGGCACCCTTTGTTTAAGCAGGTTTGAGATCGACGCCGTTAGGTGGTTACCCTTCCGCTTGGCTGGGCAGGGTTATGGACGCCATTGGTTATTCTTCGGCTCTTAGCCCCATTTGCATCTTGTCCGTAGCTGGACGCCTATCGCTTTTCAAGGTGATTTGGATCTTTGTCGTATATCGTATTCTTGACTCATGGAGTCGTGTTGTATATATATCTGTTCTGTGGGTCCCATCGAGGACTGTTGTGTAATGTTATTACTTTGTTTTCCACCCGCACGAAAGTGCCTGGTGGGCACCTTTGAATCGTTTCTATGCGGGTTTGGCGGGTTTCGCTAAAACTTGCATAGGTCCGATTCTGAGGGTGTTACAGAGACCCCGAATATGGAGCTTCGCGTACGCTACCTTTATTATTACGGATTTCCGTTGTTTGAGTTGTATTAAGAACTGGATCATGAGATCCTTATTTGTGTAAGACCTTATGTATGGTTTGTAATGGATGATGTAATATGATATCCAAATCTGTTATGTCTCGCAAAAATGGTAATCATGGGATTGCGATGTATGGCATAACATGTAGGGGTTCGTAGCATGGAAAACAAAAAATTTCTACCGCATGCACACAAACAAGCCAAGATCTATCTACTAGATTGTAGCAACGAGTCGATAGAAGAACTCACCCTCGAAGATTCCAAAGCGGTTAACGAGAGCAGATTCTCGTGGGTGATGTAGTCGTACACTTGCCGATCTCAAGATCGCGTAGACGATCCTTCCTATGCGTTCCAGCTGGCGCTTCAATGGTCACACGTTCGATTAATGAAGACCTTCCTCTCCCTTGTTCCAGCAGGTAGCGGAGGTTGTAGTTATCCCTCGCGATTCCGGCAGCACGGCGGCGTGGTGTCGGAAGTAGAGGGAAGATCCCGCAGGGCTTCGCCTAAGCCGGATGCGAGTTATGGTGGATTAGGGTTTCCCGAAAAACTAGGGTTTAGAGATCCGGGAGGAGGAGGTGTCGGCAGCGTCTAGGGCGGCGGCGACGGATCGGCGGCGGCCCAAGGTGGCGGCGGTGCGGCGGCGGCGGCTCGTGGAGAGGGCTTGGAACTTGTGTTGTTTGGGGCAGCCCTCCCCTTCTATTTATGAGAGGGAGGGGCAGCCTTGGGAGGGGTGGGTTTGAATCCAAACCCAAACCCAAGTTGGATTGAGAGAAGGACTTGTTTCTTCTCCCACTAGGAAACCATTGTTCCAGTTTGACTTTTCAAACTTCCCGTTTGACTTTCAATTTAGAGCTTTATTTCTCTCTTGCATATACCAACACCAAGTGACCTTGGACATGATCCAATTATTCCACTTACCCATGACACATTCATGGACCATTCTCCTTTCGGACCGGTGAACCTTCTAGACCCTTCTAGAACCTCTCCGATGAAATCATCGGAAACTTTCCCGAACTCCAAAATAGGACTTCCCTTATATGAATCTTATTCTCCAGACCATTCCAGATCTCCTCGTGATATCCCGGATCCCATCCGAGACTCCGAACAACATTCGGTATCCCTATTAACATTCCATATCTACTAAACAACATTGAATCCTTAAGTGTGTCTCCCTACGGTTCGTGAATTATGCGGACATGACCAAGACACTTCTCCGATCAATAACCAATAGAATTTGTAATTCATATCCACATATTTCTAGATTACTTTGTGATCTAATGAACCACTTACATCGATCCAATTTCCCTCATCTCATGATAGTTTACTTAGTTATCTATAGGAGTATGTCCATCATACCATTCTCCTATGATATGATCTTGTTGTTAACAACATCTCAATGTTCATGATCGGAAACCACGATCATCTATTAACCAACAAGCTAGTATTATGAAGAGGCTTTACTAGACTTATTTTTGGTTTATTAATCACAGTAGTATCAAAGATATAATAATAACACTTATTATTGCCTTTAGCATATCTCCAACATAATGCATCCGGGATTAAAATCCGTGTGATAGCTTACTGGAGATATGCCCTAGAGGCAATAATAAATATAGTTATTATTATATCTTTGTGTTTATGATAAATGTTTACATTCATGCTATAATAGTATTAACAAGGAAACATTAATACTTGTGTGATTTGTAAACTTAATTTGAAGTCCCTAGTATAGCCTCTATACTTCACTAGCTTGTTGGTTGATTAATGATTGTGGTTTCCCTATCATGAACATTGAGATGTTATCGACAACAAGATCATATCGTTAGGAGAATGATATGGTGGACATACTCCTATAGATAAGCATAGAATAAAGATCAAGTCATTTCAATAGTTCAATTGATATATGCTTTCTGATACATAGTAACCTGATTCCTTCGACCATGAGATCATGCATATCACCTTTACCGGATGGATGCTTTGAAAACATCAAACACCACACCGTAACTGGGTGGCTATAAAGGTGGCATTGAGTGTTCGGAAAGTATTGGTTGAAACACATGGATCAAGAGTGGGATTTGTCCATCCATATGACGGATAGATATACTCTGGGCCCTCTCGGTGGAATGTCATCCAATTATCTTGCAAGCATGTGACTAGGTCACAAGGGATCACATATCACGGGAACGAGAAAAGAGTACTTATCGGTAACGAGGTTGAAATAGGTATGCAGAGATACCGACGATCATAACCTCGGATAAGTAAACTATCGTGAGACAAAGGGAAATTGGTATCGTATGTAAGTGGTTCATTCGATCGCAAAGTAATCGTAGAAATATGTGGGAGCCATATGAATTTCCATATTCCTCTATTGGTTATTGTTCGGAGAAGTGTCTCGATCATGTCCGCATAATTCACGAACCGTAGGGAGACACACTTAAGGATTCGACGTTGTTTTGAGTAGTTATGGTATTATGAGAAAGATACCGAATGTTGTTCGGAGTCTCGATGGGATCCGGATATGAGGTGATCCGGAATGGTCCGGAGAATAAGATTCATATAAGGAAAGTCCTGTTTCGGAGTTCGGGAATGATTCCGGTGTTTTCATCGGGAATGTTCTAGAAGGTTCCGGATTGTCCGGCACTCCGGGGGGGAGGGTACATGAATGTGTCATTGAATGATTGCATCATGTACTAAGTGTTTTTGCTGTTCCAAAACTGAAAAGTCAAACTGCCAGTTTGAAAGTCAAACGGCTAAAACAGGAAACTGTGGAAAACAGGAAACTGTGGGAAACAGGAAACTGTGGGAAACAAGCAAGAGGTGTTGGAACCAACTTGGAGGAGGAGTCCCTCTCCTCCAAGCCGGCGGCCAGCCTAGGCCGAGTTGGGGAGGGACTCCCCTCCCCTTCCCTGGCGCGCCAGCCCCTCCACCTATAAAAGGAGGGGCAGGGCCTCCTCCTCTAGACACACAAGTTCCTATCCTCTAATCTCCGGTTTAGAGCCGTTTTGGTTTAGAGCTTCTAATTGCTTTAGCCTGCGGTTTAGAGCCTTCTAATTGGTGTGTCTAATCTCTAGACCACTAATAGCCCTCTCATACTCCACCATACTCGCTCCGGCTAGCGAAGCCTGCGGGATTTCCCTCTACTTCTGCACCACGCCAGTTGTCTTGCGGAATCGCGAGGAGAGTGCTACAACCTCCACTGCTGGAACAAGGGAGAGGAAGGTCTTCGTAGTACCGAACGTGTGACCGATCATGAAGCGCCACGGAACACAACGTAGGATCGTCTACACGATCTTGAGATCGGAAAGAGTACGACTACATCACCCACGAATCCGCCTCGTTAAACACTTTGGAATCTTCGAGGGTAAGTTATTCCATCGACTCGTTGCTACAATCTAGTAGATAGATCTTGGCTTGTTTGTTTGTATGCGATAGAAATTTTTTGTTTTCCATGCTACGAACCCCTACAGTGGTATCAGAGCCGTGTCTATATGTAGATCTGTTGCACGAGTAGAACACAATGGTCATTATGGGCGTTGATGCTTTTATTGTCGATTGCTTTTTGTGTACTTTGCATCTTGCGGTATGTTGGGATGAAGCGGCCCGGGCTAACCTTACATGACATCGTTCATGAGACTTGCTCCACGCTTAACATGCAACTTGTATTGCATAAGTGGCTTTGCGGGTGCCTGTTTCTCCTAGCATAGTTAAGATCCAATTTACAACGGGTGATCAACAATGCTAGTATCAATGTTGTGGTTCTTGTTCGTAAGTTAGAACGACACTTATTGAAAGCCCCAAACCACGTAAAATATGCAAAGAAAGTAGAGGCGTCTAACTTTGTTTTGCGGGGTGTGATGATGTGATATGGCCATGATTGTGATTATATTTGATGTATGCAATGTTCCTTATTGTAAGTTGGCAACCGCGGAGCCATATGGTTGTCTTTAATTTATGTTAAGACCCGTGCGTGCTCAAAGTAGTTGTAATAGTTGAAGCCGGTGGACGACAACCATGGTGAAGCGTCATTGACCTTGATGCAATGCCGGTGATGATGGAGATCATGTTCGTGCTTGAAGATGGAGATCGGAAGCACAAAGGAGAAAGGCCATATCATATCACATATTATGAATTGCATGTGATGTTAATCCTTTATGCATCTTGTATTGCTTAGTAGACGACGGTAGCATTATAAGATGATCCCTCATGCACATGAATTTCAAATCATAAAGTGTTCACCCTTAGTTAGCACCGTTGCTAAAGCTTGTTGTTTCGAAGCACCACGTGATGATCGGGTGTGTTAGATTCTGCAAGTGTATACAACGTGAGCAAGCCAGATTTTCTCATGCAGAAACTAAGGTTTGATCTTGACGAGCCTAGCATGTACAGACATGGTCTCAGAACACGGATCACCGAAAGGTAAAGCATGAATCGTATAGTAGATATGATGAACATGACGATTGTTCGCCATTGAAACTATATCAACTCTCGTGATGATCGGTGTTGATGTAGTGGATTTGGTTCGTGTGATCACTAAAACAATGTGAGGGATGTTGTTTTGAGTGGGAGTTCACCTAGTTTAATTTTATTAATTAATTTGAACTCAATTTGTCATAAACTTAGTCTAAACTATTGCAAATATGTTGTAGATCAATGGCAGCCCCTACCATCAATTTTAATGCGTTCCTAGAGAAAGAAAAGTTGAAAAACAATGGAAGCAACTTCGTGGATTGGTTCCGCAATTTGAGGATTGTCCTCACAGCTGGTAATTTGACCTATGTGCTGGATGCACCGCTGGGTGACCCACCTGCAGCTGATGCTCCCGATGAAGTAAAGAATGTTTACCTCGCTCGGAAGAATCAGTACTCCATAGTTCAATGTGCTATCTTGTATGGTTTAGAATCGGAGCTTCAGAAAAGGTTTGAAGAGTCAGACCCATATGATATTGTCGAGGATCTCAAATTGATTTTTGAGACTCATGCGGCAATTGAAAGCTATGAGGCTTCTGAAAAGTTCTTTAACTGCAAGATGGAAGAGGGCAGCTCCGTTAGTGAGCATGTGCTTAAGATGTCTGGGCACGCAAACAAACTTCAAAGCTTGGGTATAGTGATTCCTAATGCTTTGGGGATTTACCGTGTCCTCCAAATACTACCACCAAGTTACGTGAACTTTGTGATGAACTACAACATGCGAACATGAACAAAGAGTTGCGAACTATTTGCTATGTTAAAATCTGCAGAAGTGGAGATCAAGAAAGAGCACCAAGTGTTGATGGTCAATAAGACCACCAAACTCAAGAAAGGCAAGTCTAAGCAAAAGGGACACTTCAAAAAGGGTGGTAAGAAAGTTACTACGCCGTGAAGAAGACCAAGGCTGGACCCAAGCCTGGCCGAGTGCTTTTACGCAAGGGAGAAGGTCATGAAGCGGAATTGCCCAAAGTACTTGGCGGATCAAGAACGGCAACATCAACAAGAAAGGTATATCCGATATACATGTTATTGATGTGTATCTCACTAGTACTCGTAGTAGTGCTGGTATTTGATCTTGGTTCGGTTGCTCATATTTGTAACTCAAACAGTGCCGAGAATAAATGGAAGCTAGCGAAGAACGAGGTGATGATGCGCGTGGGAAACGTATCAAAGGTTGATGTGATCGCGGTCGGCACGCTACCCCTTCATCTACCATCGGGATTAGTTTTATACTTAAATAATTGTTATTTAGTGCATGTGTTGAGCATGAACATTATATCGGGATCTTGTTTATTGCGAGACGGTTACTTGTTTAAATCAGAGAATAATGATTGTTCGATTTATATGAGTAATATGTTTTATGCACATGCACCTTTGATAGATGGTCTATTCTTATTGAATCTCGATAGTGGAAATACACATATTAACAACATTGAGGCTAAACGTTTGAAATCAAGCGATAATTCGACCTATATGTGGCACTATCGTCTTGGTCACATTGGAGTGAAGCGTATGAAGAAACTCCATTCCGATGGACTTCTTGAATCACTTGATTTTGAATCACTTGAAAGATGCGAAGCATGTCTGATGGGAAAAATGACTAAGACTCCATTTTCTGGTATGATGGAGCGAGCTACGGACTTATTGGAAATCATACATACCGATGTGTGTGGTCCAATGAGTGTAGCATCGCGCGGTGGTTATCGTTATGTTCTTACCTTCACGGATGACTTGAGTAGATATGGGTATATCTATTTCATGAAACATAAGTCCGAAACTTTCGAGAAGTTTAAGGAGTTTCAAAGTGAGGTAGAGAATCAACGTAACAAGAAGATTAAATTTCTGCGTTCTGATCGTGGAGGTGAATATCTAAGTTACGAGTTTGGCGAGCATTTGAAGAAATGTGGAATACTTTCACAGTTGACACCGCCAGGAACACCACAGCGTAATGGTGTGTCCGAACGTCGTAATCGAAATCTTTTAGATATGGTTTGTTCTATGATGTCACTTACAGATTTACCGCTATCATTTTGTGGTTATGCATTAGAAACAGCCGCATTCACTTTAAATAGGGCACCGTCTAAATCCGTTGAAACGACACCGTATAAATTATGGTTTGGGAAGAAACCTAAATTGTCGTTCCTTAAAGTTTGGGGATGCGAAGCCTATGTAAAGAAGTTACAGCCGGACAAGCTTGAACCCAAAGCGGAAAAATGCGTCTTCATAGGATACCCGAAGGAAACTATTGGGTATACCTTCTATCATAGATCCGAAGGCAAAATCTTCGTTGCCAAGAATGGATCCTTTCTAGAGAAGGAATTTCTCTCGAAAGAAGTGACTGGAAGGAAAGTAGAACTCGACGAGGTTGTCGAACCTTCTCTCGAAATTGCGAGTAGCACAGCACCGGAAGAAGTTCCTGTGGTGCCTGCACCAATTAGAGAGGAAGCTAATGATGATGATCATGAAACTTCGGTTGAAGTTGCTACAGAGCCTCGGAGGTCAACGAGAACTCGTACCACTCCAGATTGGTATGATCCCGTTATGAGTGTCATGTTGGTGGACAACACCGATGACCCCGAGACATATGAGGAAGCGATGATGAGCCCAGATTCCAATAAATGGCAAGAAGCCATGAAATCTGAGATTGGATCCATGTACGAAAACCAAGTATGGACTTTGGTGGACTTACCGGATGGCCGGAAGGAGGTCGAGAACAAATGGATTTTCAAGAAGAAAACAGATGCTGATGGTAATGTTACTGTCTATAAAGCTCGACTTGTCGCAAAAGGGTTTCGACAAATTCAAGGAGTTGACTACGATGAGACTTTCTCACCAGTAGCGAAGCTAAAGTCTGTGAGGATTATGTTAGCAATCGCTGCATATTATGATTATGAGATATGGCAGATGGATGTCAAAACAGCATTCCTCAATGGAGATATTGATGAAGAGGTTTATATGATGCAACCCAAAGGTTTTGTCGATCCTAAGGATGCTAACAAGGTATGCAAACTTCAACGGTCCATCTATGGATTGAAGCAAGCATCCCGAAGTTGGAATCAACGTTTTGATAAGGTGATCAAAAGTTTTGGTTTTATACAAACTTATGGAGAAGCTTGTATTTACAAGAAAGTGAGTGGGAGCTCTGTAGCATTCTTAATACTATATGTGGATGACATATTGTTGATTGGGAATGATGTAGACCTTCTTAATAGTGTCAAGGAATATTTGAATAATAGTTTTTCAATGAAGGATCTTGGCGAAGCAGCTTACATATTAGGCATAAAGATTTATAGAGATAGATCGAAACGCCAAATATCATTGTCAGAGTACATATTTGGACAAAGTTCTAAAGAGGTTTGGAATGGAAGAAAGCAAGAAAGGGTTCTTGCCCATGTTGCCCAATACGACCTTGAGTAAAACTCAAAGTCCGACATCGGCAGAAGATAGAGAAAGGATGAGTAAGACTCCCAATGCCTCAGCCATAGGATCTCTAATGTATGCCATGCTATGTACTAGACCCGACATTGCATATGCTGTTAGTTTAACTAGCAGATATCAAAGTGATCCAGGAGTGGATCATTGACAATGATCAAAAACATCCTTAAGTACTTGAGAAGAACTAAGGATATGGTTCTTTCTTATGGAGGTGATGAACAGTCGTTGTTAATGGTTACCGATGCTAGTTGGAACACCGATCCGGATGATTCTAAATCACAACTGGATACGTATTTATTTTGAATGGTGCAGAAGAATGGAGGAGTGCAAAGCAAAGCGTTGTGGCGAGATCTTCAACCGAATCGGAATACATGGTCGCTTGGCGGCTTCACAAGAAGCGATATGGATGAAAGAGTTCATTACAGAGCTGGGTGTGGTTCCTAGTGCGCTGGACCCAATGTCTATCTACTGTGATAACATGGGAGCCATAGCCAATGCGCAAGAACCAAGGTCACACAAGAAGCTGAAGCATATCAAGCTGCGTTTTCACGCTATTCGAGAACATATCCAGGATGGGGATATAAAGATTTGCAAAGTACACACAGATCTGAATGTGGCGGATCCGTTGACTAAACCTCTCCCGAGGGAAAAACATGACCAACACCAAACTGCCATGGGTGTTCGGTATATTACCATGTAATCTAGATTAGATGACTCTAGTGCAAGTGGGAGACTGTTGGAGATATGCCCTAGAGGCAATAATAAATATAGTTATTATTATATCTTTGTGTTTATGATAAATGTTTACATTCATGCTATAATAGTATTAACAAGGAAACATTAATACTTGTGTGATTTGTAAACTTAATTTGAAGTCCCTAGTATAGCCTCTATACTTCACTAGCTTGTTGGTTGATTAATGATTGTGGTTTCCCTATCATGAACATTGAGATGTTATCGACAACAAGATCATATCGTTAGGAGAATGATATGGTGGACATACTCCTATAGATAAGCATAGCATAAAGATCAAGTCATTTCAATAGTTCAATTGCTATATGCTTTCTGATACATAGTAACTGATTCCTTCGACCATGAGATCATGCATATCACCTTTACCGAAGGATGCTTTGATGACATCAAACACCACACCGTAATCGGGTGGCTATAAAGGTGGCATTGAGTGTTCGGAAAGTATTGGTTGAAACACATGGATCAAGAGGGATTTGTCCATCCATATGACGGATAGATATACTGGGTCCTCTCGGTGGAATGTCATCCAATTAGCTTGAAAGCATGTGACTAGGTCACAAGGATCACATATCACGGAACGAGAAAAGAGTACTTATCGGTAACGAGGTTGAACTTGGTATGCGTAGATACCGACGATCATAACCTCGGATAAGTAAACTATCGTGAGACAAAGGGAAATTGGTATCGTATGTAAGTGGTTCATTCGATCGCAAAGTAATCGTAGAAATATGTGGGAGCCATATGAATTTCCGGATTCCTCTATTGGTTATTGTTCGGAGAAGTGTCTCGATCATGTCCGCATAATTCACGAACCGTAGGGAGACACACTTAAGGATTCGACGTTGTTTTGAGTAGTTATGGTATTATGAGAAAGAGACGAATGTTGTTTGGAGTCTCGGATGGGATCCGGGATATCACGAGGTGATCCAGAATGGTCCGGAGAATAAGATTCATATAAGGAAAGTCCCGTTTCGGAGTTCGGGAATGATTCCGGTGTTTTCATCGGGAATGTTCTAGAAGGTTCCGGATTGTCCGGCACTCCGGGGGGAGGGTACATGAATGTGTCATTGAATGATTGCATCATGTACTAAGTTTTTTTGCTGTTCCAAAACTGAAAAGTCAAACTGCCAGTTTGAAAGTCAAACGGCTAAAACAGGAAACTGTGGAAAACAGGAAACTGTGGGAAACAGGAAACTGTGGGAAACAAGCAAGAGGTGTTGGAACCAACTTGGAGGAGGAGTCCCTCTCCTCCAAGCCGGCGGCCAGCCTAGGCCGAGTTGGGGAGGGACTCCCCTCCCCTTCCCTGGCGCGCCAGCCCCTCCACCTATAAAAGGAGGGGCAGGGCCTCCTCCTCTAAAAACACAAGTTCCTATCCTCTAATCTCCGGTTTAGAGCCGTTTTGGTTTAGAGCTTCTAATTGCTTTAGCCTGCGGTTTAGAGCCTTCTAATTGGTGTGTCTAATCTCTAGACCACTAATAGCCCTCTCTCATAATCCACCATACTCGCTCCGGCTTAAGGCGAAGCCTCAAGGATTTCCCTCTACTTCCTACCACGCCGTTGTCTTTGCCGAATCGCGAGGAGAGTGGTACAACCTCCGCTCACTGGAACAAGGGAGAGGAAGGTCTTCGTCAGTACCGAACGTGTGACCGATCATGAAGCGCCGCCGAACGCAGCCGGAAGGATCGTCTACACGATCTTGAGATCGGAAAGAGTACGACTACATCACCCACGAGAATCCGCTCTCATTAAACACTTTGGAATCTTTGAGGGTAAGTTATTCCATCGACTCGTTGCTACAATCTAGTAGATAGATCTTGGCTTGTTTGTTTGTATGCGATAGAAAATTTTTGTTTTCCATGCTACGAACCCCTACAGTTTCCCCCATCCACGAGTGAGTAATCCCCCACTGTAGGCTATGGGGATGGTATGGATTGGATGAGACCTATCATGTAATCGAATAAGATTGTTAGGGAATGGTGCCTAGTATCTTTATTAGTGCTATTTGACTTTGTTGCAACTTGTTGTGCTTAATGCTTGTCACTAGGGACCGAGTGCCATGATCTCAGGTCCGAACATGTTATTGATTCATGATGATAGTATTGTTTGTGATCTTATCTACAAATTGTTTACACATATTATTGTCCAGAATCGATGGCCCCAAAGTGACAGAAATTGGGACAGCCGGAGTGGATGGTTGTGATATCAGGATCACATGTGTTCATGGAGTGTTAATGCTTTGCTCCGGTACTCTATTAAAAGGAGTACCTTAATTGCCAGTAGATTCCCTCGAGGCCCCGCTGCAACGGGCTGGCAGGACAAAAGATATTGTGCAAGTTCTCATTGCGAGTACATATGACTATATATGGAACACATGCCTATGATTGTTTAGTACTTGGATGCTTTATCTTATTTCTCTACAAATGCCTTAGATCTTGAAGTTACATGAATAGTCTCGTCCATGCAACGCCCGTCCATCCATCCCTATGCCTACCTCACTCAAATCCTGTTGTTTGCTATTATTGTTATTACTGCCTTTGTTTTACTGCTGCTGTTACTTTGCTATTGCTACTACAAACCTGTTGCTACTCATAAACTACTGTGAGCAAGACTATTTCTAGGTGCAACTGAATTGACAACTTAGTTGTTAAGGCTTATAAGTATTCTTTGGCTCCCCTTGTGTCAATTCAATAAATTGGGTTATACTACCCTCGAAGACTGTTGCGATCCCCTATACTTGTGGGTCATCAAGACTATTTTCTGGCGCCGTTGCCAGGGAGCATAGCTTTATTTGTAAGTTCACTTGGATCTATTATTGTTCGCAGATATCCTTTTCATCATGGGAAAGTCTCGTGATGGAAAATTTCATATTTTACCATCCACTACAAGAAAAGGTATAGTCCTAAACACCTCTACTGCTCTTGATTCACCCTTTGTTATAAGTAATCTTGTTATACCACCACCACATACACATGCTACACACACTCCTACTACTGCTGAATCTGAAATTGCTTTTGATGCTCATGATGTTACTTCTACTGTGCTTGATGAGAGTGGTTCATTAGGTCCTTTCCTAGATGCTACTATTGCTAGAACAATAGTCAGTAAGCCTCGGTGATTTATTTTGCCTCGGAGTTATAGTATCACTTTCATGCCATAATTAGTCTTGTTTTGTTGCAAGAATGATTATGACAATTATTGCTCTCTCATTTGTCGCTCCCTCTCTATTGCTAGCCATCACTTGCACTGAGTATGAGCTCTACCTGTGCTTCCAACTCCCTAAAACCAATATTGTCAGTTGTGTCCACCATACCTACCTATTAGCATCATTTGCTATTTCAGTGCATATTCAATATGCCTTGTTTTCTTCCAAATAAAATGTTTGTCTGTTTTGAGAAAGTTAGTTAGTAAAGCTCTCACGAACTTGATGGGACACTTTATTCCTTGCACTTAATAATCCTGAACCATTGTGACTTGTCCATGAAAGTTATATGCTTCCAAATTATATGCTAGGAGTCAGCAGAACCATGCTGCCACAGGGAACGCTTTCAACTCTTTTAGATATCCTATCGAGTTGATACTTTGCTCTTTTGTTTACGGATGTCTATGATGTGAAATAAAAGGGGAGCTTGTGAGTTCATGGAGTCTATACATTGTGTTAGAGAAACGCCTGGGCCGCTAGCCTAAGCCATGCCTAATCATGGTGGAAACTTGCAGCATCACCATAATGAGCATTCTATGAAGCATCCTCAATAAAAAGCTATGCATATAGTAAATAAAAAGATCGTTGAGATGCTCATTGTCTGTTTGCCTTGTCATTTTGATCACATGATAGTTCCTGTAACATGTGCAAGGGGTACCCCGTTGGCGGTTCTCTATGATATGCATGTATGAACAATGACAAGAACTTGCAAGTAACCAAAGTTGAGTAGCATGCGGAACGGCTCTCGTACTCAAGGGACATGGGATTTCCAGTTTATGGTCTGTCAAGCATATAACTCATACTGGATCTCACTTTTACCTTAACCACATGAAGATGCCTATGATAGGGGCAATGAGAGCTCAAAGCTAGTGAGTACCTTCCTTTCAGCATTTGGAAGCCTTTCAAACTCAAAACCGTTTTCACTCCCTTGTTGAGTCACCACTTATTCTATGAGCACCTTCTTGAGAGCATAGTTGTCATTCTTGTGTTTGTCTCAAAGCTTGGTTAATTATGTCATGACTTTGATGCTTGTATCTCTGATATCTTTACCGCTAGTCTTCACTTGAACTTCAGAGGTGCCTTGGCATTTATATTGTGCTCTACAAACAAAGGCAAGCGAGATACCACTCTATCGTACCTTACTATGAGCATTGCAATGTTGCTTATGTTTATGTTTCATGCTACTTATTATTATTGAGTTGGTTTCTATTCATAGCCTGCAATGACTATTGAGTAGACTTAGTTGCATACTTCTTATTATGAATGGTTTAAGCATTTATTCCTGTGCTGAGAATATATACATCATATGAAGCAAATGTGTTCGTGAAAGTTCTTTTATCGCACTCAGTTTTCAACTGAATTCCTTGAGGACAGGCAATAAGCTAAGCTTGGTGGGAGTTGATACGTCCAAAACGTATCTACTTTCCCGAACACTTTTGCTATTGTTTCTCCTCTAAACTTGTGTGATTTGGATACAACTAACATGAACCGACGCTGTTTTCAGCAGAATTACCTTGGTGTCTAGTTTTTGTACAGAAAATCAACTATTAGGAAAAATCCTGGAAAATATGTCAAAAATTATATTTCACCAGAAGATCCACGGAGCCAGAAGACGAGACGGAGAAGGATCCTGGGGGGCCCACACCCCTGTCAGGCGCGGGCCCACCTCTGGCAGCGCTTAGGGGGGTGCAGCCACCCCAGGCACCCCCTCGGCCTCCCTATGCGCCTATAAGTTGCCTCTCGACCTAAAAACATGGGAGGTTCAATAGTTTTCCAGAAAGAGTTCCGCTCCGCCGTCAACAGAAACCAAGATTCAGATCCAAAAACTCCGTTCTGGCACCCTACCGGGACGGGGAATTTGGAGAGGATCATCGCCATCGTCATCACCAACGCCTCTCCATCAACCACCGATGTTTCCCTCATCCATGAGTGAGTAATCCCTCGCTGTAGGCTTGGGGATGGTACGGACTGGATGAGTTCTATCATGTAATCGAATAAGATTGTTAGGGAATAGTCCCTAGTATCTCTATTAGTGTTATTTGACTTTGTTGCAACTTGTTGTGCTTAATGCTTGTCACTAGGGCCCGAGTGCCATGATATCAGATCTAAACTTATTATTGAATCATTACGATAGTATTGTTTGTGGTCTTATCTGCAAGTTTTGTACGCATATCATTGTCCGGATCCAAAGGCCCCGAAGTGACAATAATTGGGACAACCGGAGGGGATGGCTGTGGTGTGAGGATCACATGTGTTCACAGAGTGTTAATGCTTTGCTCCGGTGCTCTATTAAAAGGAGCACCTTAATTGCCAGAAGTTTCCTAGAGGCCCTGCTGCCACGGGCTGACTGGACATAAGATGTTGTGCAAGTTCTCATTGCGAGCACGTATGACTATATTTGGAGCACATGCCTAGGGTTGTTTAGTACTTGGATGCTTGTTATTATTTATCTACAATGCCCTAGATCTTGAAGTTTCATGTTTAGACTCGTCCATGCAACGCCCGTCCATCCATCCCTATGCCTACCGCACTCGAATCCTACTATTACCGTTACTGTTACTATTGCTCATGTTCTACTGTTGCTTTTGCTACTACCAAATTGTTGCTATGGATAAACTTCTATGAGCAAGAACTATTTCCAGGTGCAGCTGAATTGATAACTCAGTTGTTAAGGCTTGCAAGTATTCTTTGGCTCCCCTTGTGTCGAATCAATAAATTGGGTAATACTACCCGCGAAGGCTGTTGCGATCTCCTAAACTTGTGGGCCATCAAGACTATTTTCTGGCGCCGTTGCCAGGGAGCATAGCTTTATTTGTAAGTTCACTTGGATCTATTATTGTTCACTGCTACTCCATTCATCATGGGGAAGTCTCGTGATAGAAAGTTCCCTATTTTACCATTCACTACAAGAAGAGGTACAGTCCTAAACACCGTAAGCTTGTTACACCACCACCACATACACATGATACACACACTGCTACTACTGCTGAGTCTGAAACTGCTTTTGGTGCTCATGATGTTACTTCTATTGCTCTTGATGCGAGTGGTTCATTAGGTCCTTTCCTAGATGCTGCTATGGCTAGTCTAGGAAATACCGAAACTCCTAGTGAAGACACTGTTACACCTATTAGCTCACCTGAGTATAGTGAGAGTTATGATATTAATGATGGTTACATTGAGTTCACTGATGAATTTGTTGAAGAGTGCCGAAACACACATGGTACTAGTGCTATTAAGAGTCTCCTTGCTAGACGTACTATTATGCCTAAAATGTCCTCTGATCCTAAGTTTTCCACCTCTCCCATAGATATTAAAGATGAAGATTATGATTTCTCTCTTGATTTGTCCTATTTAGATATTATTGAGAAAGAACCTTTCCGTGGGACTGAAAATGAGAGTGTTATGGCTCATATGAATGAGCTTTCTACTATGAGTGCTTTATTCTCTAATGATTTTAAGATGCGCAAGTACTTTGTTACTAAGATCTTCCCTTTTTCACTAAAAGGAGAAGCTAGGGCTTGGTTTAATAGATTACCTCATAGTTACATTGATAGCCCTGATTGCTTGATTGCTTCTTTCTTCCAGAAATATTTTCCTCTCAGTGCTAGACATGCTGCTTTGTAGAGACTTTTTGATTTTAAACAGGGAGAAGAAGAAAAATTGCCTGAGTCATGGACAAGGTTCTGTGCCTTGATCCATGCACATCCTGGATGTCCATTACCTAAGAATGAGCTTCTTGATATTTATTATAATGGACTAACTAATAATTCTAGGACATACCTAGACAGCTTTGCTGATTGTGTTTTCAGGAAAAGAACTCCTACAGATCCTGAAGAATTAGTGGCTAAGATAAGCAAGAATTATGATGATTGGGCTTCAACTGAGCTAAATACACCTGAGCCTATTACTCCTGAACCAGTTGTGCATGAACCAGTCCCAACACCAACACCAAAGAAGAGGGGAGTTCTTGCATTAAATGATGAAGTGATGAAGGAAGCTAAGAAGTGTCTCAAGGAGAAAGGTATTAGAGCTAAATATGTGAAGAACCTACCTCCTATAGAGGAATTATGTAAGCCAATTCCCCACTCATCCACTATTGTGGTACACTCTCTCCAACACTTTGATGAAGGTGATATTCCTTATGGTAAGCCTCCTCATCAATGTTTAGAGAAACTTGACATTTTTATTATTAAACAAGGTAATTTTAATAAACAAGTTCAGAATCATTTATTGGAAAACTCTAGAGCTATCCATGAGTTGAAAGATATTATGGAAAGAACTTCTAATGATATTAAAATTCTTTGTAAACACTTTCAAATGGTTCAAACCCAACTTGATCAACTTGCTAAGGTACAAAAGGATATGCTAGTTAATGCCTCAGGAGATAAACATGCTTATGGAATTAGAACTAGGAGTGGTACAGCTACTCAAGATCCTTTATATCCTGAAGGACACCCTAAAAGAATTGAGCAGGATTCTCAACAATGTGAGAATAGTGGTAGTCCACGTAAGAGAAAGAAAAAGAAACACTTGAGGAACCACTTGAACCTGCTGTAGATCTGTCACATCCCAAGATTTTCCAAATCTTGTAATGTGAAAAATAAATAAACAAAATAAATTATTGTTGAAAAACAGGGTGAAAAGAAACTTTTGTTTCTAAATGGAAACTTAAAATCCCATCTTGAACAAACTTTAATTAAAGTTTGAATTCAACAAAATTCAAATCTAGAGAAATGCATTCCTTAATGAATGTATCTTGAAATTTAAACACTTGGAAAATGAATCCAAACCCTAAACCCTAATGGAATAAAAATCATTTCCAAGTTATCTCCAAACCTATGGATTTGATCCATATAAAATTTGTCAACAAACATTTACAAATGATCAAGAAAGACAAATGGAAATGATATAAAGCCATAGAAATTGGTTTCACTTAATTTGGAACCATAAATAAAATCTTATGAATTTAAATAAGATAAGGAAAGTAATTTCCAAAGATAATAAAGAACCTATCTAAAATCCAAACCAAATGGTGGGAAATTAATCCTAAAAATATTTAAAGTGATAATTAAATATCAAATAAGATTTCACAAATTGGGATCACCAAGTTTGGATCTCTAAATAAAAAGGATATGGATTTTATAAGATAAAGAAAGAAATATTAAATAAAGAATATTTAAAGACCAATTTAAATCTTGGCTTAATCTATTAAGCAAAGGGAATGAATAGAATCCAAATCCAAATAAAATAAAATGATAAAGAATTTCCAAAATAAAATAAAAAAGGCATTAACCATTCTATCCCTATTTTAATAAAGACAAATCTCTAATAAGAAAAATTATATAATTCATGAGAAAATAGTATTTTGGAATTTACCCAAGTGAAATAAAAGTTGTTTAATTCAACTTAATTAAGATTAAAGAAATCTTCCAAATAAACTTTAGGGAATTA
The DNA here is from genome assembly GCA_030063025.1 of Avena longiglumis. Classification (NCBI taxonomy): domain Eukaryota; kingdom Viridiplantae; phylum Streptophyta; class Magnoliopsida; order Poales; family Poaceae; genus Avena; species Avena longiglumis. The sequence continues at coordinate 464,197,498 of CP125974.1, forward strand.
AAACTATATTTAATTCCATTGAAATTAAAATGAAAACCCAACTCAAATGATTTATGAATCATATTAAATACTTTCCAAATAATTCAAGATGAATTATATGAACCCAAATAAACAAATAAAAACTTACTGAAAGGTTTTGGAAGGATTTATAATTCAAATGGGAATTAAAAACATCATTAAATCTTGAATAAATTAATACAAGGACCTACTTTAAATAATTAAAAAGGGCACTAAAAGAATAAAGTTTTATTCAAAAATTGACTTCTGATTATGTTACTAATCATTATTTAAACCTACACAAATTTTGGAAAAGGATTGAATTCAAATGAATGTTTGAATTACTTATTCAAAATCAAAACAGAAAAATCAAATGAGAAAAAGAAAAACAAACAGAACAAAAAAAAGATTGAAAAGGGTGCAGCCCAGCCTAGCTATCCCACTAAGCCCATCAGCAGCCCACCTCTCCCTCTCACCGAGCGAACCGTTATTCACTCGCAAACGAACCCGCAGAGACACCGACGCGTGGACCCTACCCGCACTCTCTTTCACTCGCTGACAATGGACCCCATCGCCACGTCGTCATCGTCTTCACCCACCCCGCTGACCACGCCCCCTCCCGGTCGTTCCTTCCGTTAATTCTCGGAGTAAATATGCTGCAATGACTCGACGAATTAATCCCGTGATCACGCCTGATAAATCCCCTCCCTCTCCTCTTCATTTCCCCTCAAACCCCGCTGCCAGAGAGCCACCAGGCTGCCTCCATTTTGCTCTGCACTGCCACTGTCTCCAGCGAGCTCCGCGAGCAATTCCGGCCATTCGACGTCGCCCCTTTCCCCCTTGACCAAGCTCACATGCTCCCCAGACCCTATCGCATCTACCCGTAGCTCCAGCTCATCCCCGCGCACCCCAGAGCCTCGACAACAACGACCACCGCACCACGCCGCTGTCTGTCACTGCTCCGACGAGCACTGCTGGTAAGACCAGACCTCCCATCTCCCTCTCTTTCACGCGTGATCCGAACGAACCGGTATCAGCGAGTAAGAACACGCCACGTGGCTCTGTTCGTTTGATTTAAAACAGATTTGATATATTAGATGCTAGATTTTGTAAAATCTATAACTTTTAATCTACACGTCCAAATTTTGCAAATTTTATATCAATGGATTCAGCAATACAAGCCCTATCAAACCATGCACTTTTTTAGTAAATTACTTCTGTTAAATTGTTTGTTTTTAGAGAAACTTATGTATGCATGTTTAGGATATAAAATTTGTTCTAAAATGATTTTGGGGATAAAATCTTTGGAAAATGGTTTGTTTTGAACCTACTGACCCTAGGAATCAATTGGTGGTTTCAAAAATGAATTTGGTGAAGCAAAAGAATGAATCTTGGATTTAAACCATTTCTAGTCAAATAAAAATAATGTTTATTTATTAAAAATGGTTTTGGAATAAAACCTTTGGGAAATGTTTTGTTTTAAACTCTCTGACCCCAAACACCAAGTTTTATGATTTGAAAATGTATTTGGTAAACCCTATAAAAATTATTGCTTTGCTAAAGGCATTTTCAACCACATAAAATAATGACTTGGTTTAAAATTGGTTAGTGAAGTAAAACCTTTTGCAAATGATTTTGCTACTTTATAAAATGATCATTAGGTGTTTTCAAATGTTTATGAACCATAAGAAACCACTTTCTCAAATAAAACAATCTTTTGCATGCTTGCATGCATTGTTTTGTTTTATTATATTATGTGATGAGTTGCTTGAATGGTAGATTGAAATATTGTTTGCTTGATTGAATTATAGTGACTTGAAGTGTGTGAACATTGCAAAGATCAAGGAGTGAACTTATACCCTCTACCAAAAAGGCAAGTGATGCTTCATACTTTTGTCCCATTGTTTTCACTATGCATTAGTGATATTTCTAAGTAGGACTTGCATGGAATTTTGCTAAGTATAAACTATGCCATGGGAAATCCTAGTAGATGAAACCTTAGTAGAATTTCCTAAGTTACGATTCCTACTACTATCATGCTTGGCTTAGTTAGTAGAAAACAAGGGTGGAATATATATTCATGCTATCAAAAATTTCTAAGTCTGAGGACTTGTGTTTTGTTTAATAAAACAACTAAGTGAATGAATCACCTGGGTGGAATGGAAGGAATGGTTTGTGTTGGGTGGTTCACAAGGCCCATTTCTATGGTTTACCTTGTGTATCTCACTTGTGGATGGCCACCCAGGAACAAAGAGATTTGAGATGTCAAATGTTGAGAAGCTTCAAGTGCAGCCACTTGGCATTATGGGCTCTGCCTGGATCATATAGGTTGCAATAACTTAGCCAAATGGACAGTTGGTGGTAGGGGATGATAGGTTGGAACGCATCCATTCTGGTCTAAGGGAAGGCTTCTGAAAGATATTGTCTAGGTGAAACCAAGTCTTGTGGGGAAAGTGCACCACCTCTGCAGAGTGTAAAATCTAAGTACTTAGCCATGTCCCTGGCAAAGGACAATTTGAGCATCAAGACATGGAAGCTATCAAGAATCTCCTCATCCCAATTTCTAAGTTAAAAACTTTTTGTTGAACAAGGGTTAAAGGATCACCAATTTCCATTGGGAGATGCCTTGGGTGATTTTGTCAAACCAAAAACTTAGTGTTTTCAAATGATAAGGGAAAAACTATTTTGAGCAAAGCAAGCCTAAGATCCACTTAGCCAAATGCATATAGATGATAGACTCCACTATATTACCATAGTATCACTTGCCAATACAATTCAAATGTATTGACCCTTGTGGCTGTAACTTGTTATGTTGCAGGTTTTTTGATATTAGAGAAGTTTATTGATTAGGATTACAAGTCTACAACCAATATGTCTGCCTGTGGCACTTTGAAGATGAAGGACCCCATGCTTTATAGATATTCTGCTGCAATGTAATGTGATAGCCAAATGAGCTATGTAAGATGTAATAAATTATTTTATTCCTGGTTATAAAGTTGTATTATGACCTTTGTTTCTTGATATTACATCTTAACTGTGGATGCTAGCTATTGATCCAGGGACTAGCATTGTAAACACAGAGATCTCTACCTTATTAAAGGTTGGGAACCTTACAAGATCCTAATATTATATATGTCTCTGATGCTAAAACTGAGAGTGGTAATGGTAATAATAATGCTCCTGATAAGGAGGAAGTTGAGGAAGAACCTGAGAAGCACACTAAGAACACTGGGTACACTAAGGAAGATTTTATTGCTAATAAACATGGTAAAGAGAGAGAACCTTGGGTGTAGAAACCTATGCCTTTTCCAGGTAAGAAACACAAGTCAAAGGAGGAAGAACACTACAATAAGTTTTGTGAGTGGATGAAACCTTTATTTTTGCAAATTCCTTTGACTGATGCTATTAAATTGCCTCCTTATTCAAAGTATATGAAGGATATTGTCTCAAATAAAAGGAAGATCCCTAATGAGGAGATTTCTACTTTGCTTGTTAATTACTCCTTCAATGGTAAGGTTCCAAAGAAACTTGGTGATCTAGGTATACCAACTATTCCTTGCTCTATTAAGAATAATTATGTTAGAACTGCTTTATGTGATTTGGGAGCTGGAGTTAGTGTTATCCCTTTTTCTCTCTACAAGAGACTCCAGCTAGAAAAGTTTATACCAACTGATATATCTTTGCAAATGGCTGATAAGTCAACTACTATTCATGTTGGTATATGTGAGGATGTTCCTATTCAAGTGGCTCATAATTGCTTGGTTTTGACTGATTTTGTTGTGCTTGAAATGCCTAAAGATGATAATATGTCTATTATTCTTGGGAGACCTTTTCTTAATACTGCAGGTTCTGTCAATAATTGTAATCAAGGAAAAGTAACATTCAATATTGATGACAAAGAGCATACTATTTATTTCCCCAAGAAGGTTTTTAAGAGCTATTGCCTGAATTCCATTGAAAATATTGAGAGCATCAAGGTTGGAGAAATATATTGTCCCATTCCACAAGAAAATTTTGAAACTATTATGATTGGGACCATTGCTATCAAGTATGAGGTAACATAATCACCTTGTGGAATGCAAAGTTTTGTTTCATATAAGATTATTTTGGTAAAAATACTTGATCAACCTTGTTAACAAAAGGATTTTAATGAACAAAATAATGTTTTTACTGTGGTTATACTTGCTTTGTTTTACTTTTCTCCTTCCTAGTCTTTGCCTTCCTTTTGCTAGTTTTGGTTTTGCTAGTTGTTTGATGGTTAGCTTGTCTTAGAGATTCTGTAGTTGGCTTTTGGTTTGCTTTTGCTTCTTCTAAAAAAACTGTTTTCGCGAGAAAATCAATTTCCATACCCTGAAAATTGGCCAAAATAAAGTTTCCCGAAAAATCCCAAAAAATTTAAAATAAATTTTTCCTCGAAAAAAGGTGCAGAGGGACACCTGAAGTGACCCAGGGGGCCACCCCAGGCCACCACACCCATGGTAGGAATGGCCTACTTGTGGGTGGCGCCTAGGGGGTGTCTGGCCCACCTGGGCCCCTTCAAGGTGCCCCCTCATAGCCATCTTCTTTCTCTCTCCCAAAAAACATCGGAAAACTTGCTCAAGATCAAGTTCTTGTTGTTCTTGCTCGCGATTTTCGATCTCCTTGATTAGCCCCTCTTTGCTGCTGATTTTTGGATGGATTTCTCCTTGGTATGTGCTTCCTCCACTTGTCCAATTAGATTTGTGATTGGTAGATTGTATCTTGAGTATTTTGCTGCTATATGTGACAGGTTGTGTGAGCTTGCATGCTTGTTCTATGCTTAGAGATTTCATTTTGATGCATGTGTATCCCTCTAATAAGTTTCTATAGTAGTTTCTCATCATTTAGCAACTTGGAAATCACTTGGTTTGATGTTTGTCTAAAAATTTCAGCAAGGAAGATGAGTGCTTATCCACTAAATCAATATGCCTTGATGGTGCCTAAGCCAATGAAGGTTCATTATGAGGAAGGAGTCTTCCCTTCCATATATCCATGCCATGAATTCATAAGAACTACAGGAATCTCCCAGGTTTTCCAAACTTTGATTGCCAATGCAGGGTTGGAACACTTTGTTGAAGTTGAACCATTTAAATTGTTAAGCTAACCATGACTTTTGTGCAGTACTTCCGGTTCACTTGGTCTACATCTAATACCATGGTCCATTACAAAATATATAATATACTTGTCGACCTACCTTTGCTGATTTCTGTGCAGCAATTAGAGTACCTCAGTGGGGATCTTGTGAGAAGATCAAGGAGAGGCCCAAGTCACTTATGGATTTATATGCTAAGATTTGCCAAGGTTTCGACTTCTCAAAGGAAAGTGGTAAAATTCGGAACATTCAGTTCCCAGCCATTATATATTTTTCCTATTTCATTACCAAGTGTGTTCTTGCTAGAAAGACTTCTAGAAATTTATCTTCTTTTGATCTAGATTTTATTGCAGCTGCTCTGAATAGGAATAGACTTATAGCCTGGGTTCTTTGATAGCTCACCGTCTCACCACCAACCACGAGAAGGGTGGAATTTGTGGAGGTATCATTGCTTATAGGTTGCTAGCTTTCCATGGTTTAGAGCCTCACCATTTAGATTATCGGTTCCCCATAGAGAGGCTTGATCTTGAATCCATGATTCAGCATGGTTTTGTTTCCTTGGGGGCTAATGTGAGAAGTTTACCGTATGAATTATCTTTTGACCAACAAGGTCGGAGAAAGGGAAGGACTGAGAAATAGTTTATTTGCCTGCACCTGCTTTGTTTAATTTCGGTAACATGCAAGGATGGTCGCTCACGGAGGAGGAGTTTGACACATATGTGGCGGAGCTCTCCCAGCAAGAGGAGAATGTTGGAGAGGGTGCCAAATACGATTCGGTTTAGCCCTCCAATATGGGAGATTCTTCATACCAGCAGCTTTCTTATGATTGGGGCGCGTCCTCTTCTTCATCGCAAGCGCCTGACTATGATCATTCCTATGATGACCCACCAGCTTGGGGTTACTGCCCGCGCTATTGAGCCCCACTTAGGCCAAAAGCCTAAGCTTGGGGGGAGGTATACCGACATCACACTCATCTATATATCATGTTCGATCGGTTCTTTGTATATCCATTGTTTCGCTTTCTTTTTGGTTCTTGTTGCTTCTTTCTCAAAAACACAAAATTACCAAAAATATTTTCGTTGTTTCTCTTTATTTATTTCTTTGCTTTGGTTTGCCTTAAAAGAAAAATCCAAAAGGATTTTTCTTTGTTTGGTTTTCTTTTTCTTTGTTTGTTTTTGCTTTGTTTGCTTTCTTTAAAAAATCGAAAACACCAAAAATATTTGTTGTTCTTCTCTGGTTTTGTGAGTTATTTGAAGGGTTCGGCCGTCCTCAGTGGATTTTGGTTTCATGTTATTATTCAAGTCACACAAGTGAAGGGCAATAATTAAGATTAAGACAACTTGAGGAGTGGTAAGAGGCTAGTAACAAACTCTATTTGTTTTCATTTTTGTACATATACTCATCACTGTTAGCATGCTTAGTCTGTTCATTGTAAGGTGTATGTTACTGATGGATGCTTAGTAGTTCTTGCTTGTCTGTGATTAGCTCCAGCTTGCTAATAGTTTGTAGCATGTCATATGAATGTTTGCTTGCATTGTTTTATTCATATTTTGGTATGATATTGTTGTATCCTCCTCTGGAAGTTTCATGTGAATCGACTTGGCACATGCTCAAGCATGAATATGACTAAACAATAGTCAGTAAGCCTCGGTGATTTATTTTACCTCAGAGTTCTAGTATCACTTTCATGTCATAATTAGTCTTGTTTTGTTGCAAGCATGATTATGACAATTATTGTTCTCTCGTTTGTCGCTCCCTCTCTATTGCTAGCCTTCACTTGCACTGAGTATGAGCTCTACCTATGCTTCCAACTCCCCAAAAACAATGTTGCCAGTTGTGTCCACCATACCTACCTATTAGCATCATTTGCTATTTCAGTGCATATGCAATATGCCTTGTCTTCTTCCAAATAAAATGTTTGTCTGTTTTGAGAAGTTAGTTAGTAAAGCTCTCACAAACTTGATAGGACACTTTATTCCTTGCACTTAATAATCCTAAACCATTGTGACTTGTCCATGAAAGTTATATTCTTGCAAATTATATGCTAGGAGTCAGCAGAACCATGCTGCCACAGGGAACGCTTTCAACTCTTTTAGATATCCTATCGAGTTGATACTTTGCTCTTTTGTTTACGGATGTCTATGATGTGAAATAAAAGGGGAGCTTGTGAGTTCATGGAGTCTATACATTGTGTTAGAGAAACACCTGGGCCGCTAGCCTAAGCCATGCCTAATCATTGTGGAAACTTGCAGCATCACCATAATGAGCATTCTGTGAAGCATCCTCAATAAAAAGCTATGCATATAGTAAATAAAAAGATCGCTGACATGCCTATTATCTGCTTGCCTTGTCATTTTGATCACGGGATAGCTCTTGTATCATGTGCAAGGGGTACCCCGTTGGCGGTTCTCTATGATATGCATGTATGAACAATGACAAGAACTTGCAAGTAACCAAAGTTGAGTAGCATGCGGAGCGGCCCTCATACTCAAGGGACATGGGATTTCCAGTTTATGGTATGTCAAGCATATAACTCATACTGGACCTCACTTTTACCTTAACCACATGAAGATGCCTATGATAGGGGAAATGAGAGCTCAAAGCTAGTGAGTACCTTTCTTTCAGCATTTGGAAGCCTTTCAAACCCAGAACCGTTTTCACTCCCTTGTTGAGTCACCTCTTATTCTATGAGCACCTTCTTGAGAGCATAGTTGTCATTCTTGTGTTTGTCTCACAGCTTGGTTAATTATGTCATGACTTTGATGCTTGTATCTCTGATACCTTTACCTCTAGTCTTCACTTGAATTTTAGAGGTGCCTTGGCATTTATATTGTGCTCTACAAACAAAGGCAAGCGAGATACCACTCTGTCATACCTTACTATGAGCATTGCAATGTTGCTTATGTTTATGTTTCATGCTACTTATTATTATTGATTTGGTTTATCTTCATAGCCTACAATGACTAATGAGTAGACTTAGTTGCATACTTCTTATTATGAATGGTTTAAGCATCTACTCATGTGCTGAGAATATATACATCATATGAAGCAAATGTGTTCGTGAAAGTTCTTTTATCGCACTCAGTTTTCAACTGAATTGCTTGAGGACAAGCAATAAGCTAAGCTCAGGGGGAGTTGATACGTCCAAAACGTATCTACTTTTCCGAACACTTTTGCTATTGTTTCTCCTCTAAACTTGTGTGATTTGGATACAACTAACACGGACTGACGTTGTTTTCAGCAGAATTACCTTGGTGTCTAGTTTTTGTGCAGAAAATCAACTATCAGGAAAAATCCCTGAAAATATGCCAAAAATTATTTCACCAGAAGACCCACGGAGCTAGAAGACGAGACGGAGAAGGATCCTGGGGCCACACCAGGCGCGGCCCACCTGGTCAGTACCTAGGGGGTGCACCACCCTGGCACCCCCGGCCTCCCTCTGCGCCTATAAGTTGCCTCTCGACCTAAAAACAGGGGGGTCGATAGTTTTCCAAAAAGAGTTCCGCTCCGCCGCCGCCACCAGAAACCAAGATTCGGATCCAGAAACTCCGTTCTGGCACCCTGCTGGGACGGGGAATTTGGAGAGGATCATCGCCATCGTCATCACCAATGCCTCTCCATCAACCACCGATGTTTCCCTCATCCATGAGTGAGTAATCCCCCGCTGTAGGCTTGGGTATGGTAGGTATTGGATGATTTCTATCATGTAATCGAATAAGATTGTTAGGGCATAGTGCCTAGTATCTCTATTAGTGCTATTTGACTTTGTTGCAACTTGTTGTGCTTAATGCTTGTCACTAGGGCCCGAGTGCCATGATCTCAGATATGAACTTATTATTGAATCATTATGATAGTATTGTTTGTGGTCTTATCTGCAAGTTGTGTACACATGTCATTATCCAGATCCAAAGGCCCCGAAGTGACAATAATTGGGACAACCGGAGGGGATGGTTATGGTGTGAGGATCACATGTGTTCATGGAGTGTTAATTCTTTGCTCCGGTGCTCTATCAAAAGGAGCACCTTAATTGCCAGTAGTTCCCTAGAGGCCCCGCTGCCATGGGTTGGCTGGACAGAAGATGTTGTGCAAGTTCTCATTGCGAGCACATATGACTATATTTGGAGCACATGCCTAGGATTGTTTAGTACTTGGATGCTTGTTATTATTTATCTGCAATGCCCTAGATCTTGAACTTACATGTTTAGACTCGTCCATGCAACGCCCGTACATCCATGCCTATGCCTACCGCACTCGAATCCTACTGTTACCGTTACTATTACTATTGCTCATGTTCTACTGTTGATGTTGCTTTGTTGTTGCTACTACCAAACTGTTGCTACTGATAAACTTCTGTGAGCAAGAACTATTTCTAGGTGCAGCTGAATTGACAACTCAGTTGTTAAGGCTTGCAAGTATTCTTTGGCTCCCCTTGTGTCGAATCAATAAATTGGGTAATAGTACCCGCAAAAAATGTTGCGATCCCCTACACTTGTGGGTCATCACTAGTGCCATTAGGAGTCTCCTTGAGAAACATACTATTATACCTAAACTATCTCCTGATGCTAAGTTTGCTACTTCTCCCATAGACATTAAAGATAAGGATTATGATTTCTCTTTTGATTTATCCTATATAAACATTTTTGAGAAAGAACCTTTTTGTGGGACTGAGAATGAAAGGGCCATGGCACATATGACTGAGCTTTCTACTATGAGTGCCTTATTTTCTGATGATGTTAAGATGCGGACCTATTTTGTTGCTAAATTTTCCCTTTTTCACTGAAAGGAGAAGCTAAGACTTGGTTTAATAATTTACCTCCTGGATCCATTGATAGCCCTGATTGCTTGATTGCTACTTTCTTTCAGAAATATTTCCCTCCTAGTGCTAGACATGCTGTTTTGCAGAAACTTTTTGATTTTAAATAGGGAGAATAGGAGAAATTGCCTGAGTCATGGACAAGGTTTTGTGCCTTGATTCATGCACATCCTGGATGTCCATTACCTAAAACGAGCTTCTTGATATCTATTATAACGGGCTAACTGATGAATCTAGGACATACTTGGACAGTTTTGCTGATTGTGTTTTCAGGAAAAGAACTCCTACAGAAGCTGAAGAATTAATGGCTAAAATAAGAAAGAATTATGATGATTGGACTTTAACTGAGCTAAATACACCTGAGCCCATTACTCCTGAACCAATTGTACCTGAACCAACTCCAACACCAACACCAAAGAAGAGGCGAGTGATTGAATTAAATGATGAAGTGATGAAAGAAGCTTAGAAATGTCTTAAGGAGAAAGATATTATATCTGAAGATGTGAAGAATTTACCTCCTATAGAAGAATTATGTAAGACACTATTGAGGTACACTCTCTCCAACAATTTAATGAAGGTGATATTCCTTATGGTAAACCTCCTGATCAATGCTTAGAGGAACTTGATACTTTTACTGTTAAGCAAGGTAATTTTAATAAACAAGTTCAGAATCATTTATTGGAAAACTCTAGAGCTATTAATGGGTTGAAAGATATTGTGGAAAGAACTGCTAATGATGTTAAAATGCTTATTAAACACTTCCAAATGGTTCAAACCCAAATTGATCAACTTGCTAAAGTACAAAAAGATATGCTAGTCAATGCTTCTAGAGATAAACATGCTTATGAAATTAGAACTAGGAGTGGTGCTACCACTCAAGATCCCTTATATCCTGAGGGACATCCTAAAATAATTGAGCAGGATTCTCAACAAGCTGAAAATAGTGGTAGTCCTTCCAAGAGAAAGAAAAAGAAACATAAAACAGTTGAGGAACCTTCTGAACCTGCTGTAGATCCTAATAGTATATCTATCTCTCATGCTGAAACTGGAAGTGGTAATGATAACAATGATGCTCCTGATAAGGAAGAAATTGAATAAGAACCTGCGAAGCACACCAAGAACACTAAGTACACTAAGGAAGATTTTATTGCTAATAAACATGGTAGTGAAAGAGAACCTTGGGTGCAAAAACCAATGCCTTTTCCTAATAAGAAACATAAGTCAAAAGAGGAAGAACACTACAACAAGTTTTGTGAGTGGATGAAACCTTTATTTTTGCAAATTCCTTTGACTGATGCTATTAAGTTTCCTCCTTATTCAAAGTATATGAAGGATATTGTCTCTAATAAAAGGAAGATTCCTAATGAGAAAATTTCTACTTTGCTTGCCAATTATTCCTTCAATGGTAAGGTTCCAAAGAAACTTGGTGATCTAGGTATTCCAACTATTCCTTGCTCTATTAAAAATAATTATGTTAGAACTCCTTTGTGTGATTTGGAAGCTGGAGTTAGTGTTATGCCTTTTTCTCTCTATAAGAGACTTCAACTAGAAAAATTGATACCAACTGATATATCTTTACAAATGGTTGATAAGTCAACTACTATTCTTGTTGGTATATGTGAGGATGTTCCTGTTCAAGTGGCTCATAACTTCTTTTGGTATTAACTAATTTGTTGTTCTTGAGATGCCTGCAAATGATAATATGTCTATTATTCTTGGGAGACCTTTTATTAATACTATTCGTGTTGGTATATGTGAGGATGTTCATGTTCAAGTGGCTCATAACTGCTGTCATCAATTGTAATCAAGGAAAAGTAACTTTAATATTCATGAAAAAGAGCATATTGTCTATTTCCCAAAGAAGATTCATAAGAGCTATGTCCTGAATTCAATTGAAAATATTGAGGGCATCAAAGTTGGAGAAATATATTGTCCCATTCCACAAGAAAGTTTTGAAACTATTATGATTAGGACTATTGCTATCAATATTGAGGTAACATAATCATTTTGTGAAATGCAAAGTTTTGTTTCATATAAAATTGTTTTGGTAACAAGACTTGATCAACCTTGTTAACAAAGGGATTTTAATGAACAAAAAAATGCTTTCACAATGATTATCCTTGCTCACTTTTATCTTTCTCCATTCCAATCTTTGTTTTTCTTCTTGTTAGTCTTAGCTTTGCTAGTTGTTTGCTTTTAGAGTGTCTTAGAAATTCTGTAGTTTTGGTTTTGGTTTGCTTTTGTATCTTTCAAAAAAAAATCCGCGAGAAAATTAATTTTCATAACCCGAAAATTGGCCAAAAATAAAATTCCCGAAAAATTCCAGAAAATTCATATTAATTTTTTTCATGAAAAAAGGGGCAGAGGGGCACCTGGAGTAACCCAGGGGGACTCAAGAGGCCAGCACACACCCTGGTGGCACGGCCATCCCTAGGGCGCGCCTGGCCTAGGTGTGGTCCACCCCTGGCCCTCCACCTTGCCTCCTTCGAGCCACTTCTTTCTGTCTCCCAAAAAACACCGGAAAATTTCTCAAAGCTCGAGTTCTTGATGTTCTTGCTGTCGTGGGAATGGTCACGGCAGACGCGGCAATCGGCAGCGAGTAGTAGAACGAGGGGCAAGGGCGGCCAGCCATCTGCGGTGCGAGATGAGGGCAAAGACACAGGGTTTACCCAGGTTCGGCCCCCCGGAGGGTAAAGACCTACTCCTGCTAGATTGTATTAGGGAGGTGTTACAATGGGCGAGCTCGGCGGCTAGGCGGCGAGTCACTTAGGTGTACGAGGGAACGTGTCTCTACTCCCCCCATAGGGAGGTTTATATAGGCTCACCTCCCCTAGGGTTTACACATATCTCAACCGATTCGGTTACAGCTTCAGTAGTCGTTTAACCTAGTCCTACTGGGCCTATCTACTCGCCTGGGCCTTTAGCTTCCAGTCGCTCGGTACCTTGTTGGGCTTCAATCCACTCGCCGTTCTGCAGGCCCACTCGCCAGCCCTGGGGCCAGTCGGAAACGTCCTGTTGAGTATACCCCAGTAGGCGTATCCCCATCAGTAGTCCCCGAGGCCGTCGTCGATTGGGCGTAAGTGGCTGGCGGCGATGGAGTATACTGACGAGTAGGCATCCAGTCGAATCGTCGGCGGGCTCCTGTATGAAGAAGAAAATCCGGTGAACCAAGTCGCGTTTTAGGCGAGTCGAGTCGGCGGAACGCGGTCGTGGTGATTGACCTAGCGAGCCGAATGGCTGGAGTTGGACCGTTAGGTGTGGTCAAACTAGCCGTTGGGGTAATCCAACGGTAACTTTCGGCGTAATCATCGCGCGGTAACGGCCCCCTGATTTGGCGGGTAACTCCCGCTATATAAGAGGAATGGCAGGCAATCGCAGAGCCAACTGCCCACCACTTCTTCCGAGTGGGCGCATTTTCCTTCCTTTGCTCCGCGATCCAATCGACCCGAAATCCTCCGATCTCCAATCAACCTCTCGGATATGGCCCTTCCCACCGAACCATGGGGCAGGTCCAAGTGCACGAGGGTGCAGCTGGCCTCTTTCGAGGAGGCTGGAATCCTGCAAGCGGTTTGGCGTATCCCCGCCGGAGAAACGACCCCAAACCCGCGAGAGGGAATTGTCTGTTCACCGGTCATCTCGGCGGGGCTAGGGTTTCCCGTCTTTGTTCTTCCGGCGTTTTGCGCCTACTACGGATCCAGCCTTGGATCTGGGTCCCCACAGATTGAGCAGCTCGCCATCTTCGTGGCGTTCTGCGAAGTGCTACTGCTGCCGGCCCTACTTTCCCTTGTGTCGATCTGCTCCATGGACGGATCAGCCGCGAGGCGGCCCAATGCTAGCCGGGCGGCTTGACGCGTTCAGCTCAAGTCCAAAGCTTCTTTCTTCGATCGATGCTACCCGCCAAGGCAGCGGCGGAAGAAGTCATGGTTCTACGTGGCGAGGCGACCGGAGGACGAGGTGGCGATCGCGGTACTCGGCCAATCGCCCGTTCCAGCGCCATCTCCAAGCTCCCGGCGACCAGCGGATGGTCGTTGACGAGATGCTCCAGCCATCCGTGGTCGAAAAAGAAGGGCCTTGAGACGATAAACTTGTACAATTGCTGGCGACGGCTCGTTCCACTCGCCCAACGCGACCACTACATGTATCGGTACGGGAGACTCGGCGAAGGCTGCCTCGACGAAAGTGGAAGCCGGAGGATTATCTCCCAGTTGAAGAAGATCACCAGCGGTGTACACGGAAGCCGGGTTGCCCCTACCGCTGAAGCGTCCGGCTCAACGGTAATTTCTTTACCTTGTTCGCATAGCGTGCAGATCGCGGTAATTCGATTCTGTTTTGTATTCATCGCAGCTATTCCAAGTGGTGAAAGGGTGGCTCCACTTCTCGATGATGAGAGCCGGGGCCATCCGCCCAGACATAGGCGAATCGCCACCGCGAGGGGCGAGGCGACGAGGACGAGTCCGAGGAAATCGCCCGCTGGTCCGAAAAACCCGGGCAACGCGTCGCAAATCGAAGCGGCGAAGCCTCGGCGTCATGATGACGACGACGAGCTCCGAAACCACCTCGCTGCCGTGCCACTCCTTCAAGAAGAAGAAGAAGAAGGAAAGGAAGGCGAGGCCCCAGAAGAGGAAAACGAAGCCGTCGAGGATGGCCTCGCCGCCGCACTCGACGAGCAGCTCCGATGCTCCCAGCTCGGCCGGTGACGGCGCGCCCCCAGCGACAACCGCGCTAGACACGCCGACCGTGGAAGTGCCGCTGGCCTCGATGCCTCCGCCATTCGCGCCGGTCTCTGGGCTAGGGAAGGCTCCGGCTGCGGCGACTTCGCCTCGCAGGGAGGTTCCGAATGTGGCGGCTTCGCCCCGCAAGGAGGCTCCGGCCGCAGCGGCTCCAATTCGCGAGGAAGCCCCCGCCGAGGGTGTCCCAGAGGCGCCAGCCGCGGCCTCAACGACGAAGAAGCCGTCCGTGTCTTGGGCACGCGACGTCCTGGAACTGGGGCTCGCCAATGGCCGGGTTCTGGAAAAACCGGCCTTAAATGCAGGCTACGTTTCATCCGATCGCCAAGTGAGTGCGTTCACCTTCCTATTTTTCATAACTATTTCGATTGTATTTATTGATTCGATTGATGTGCGGGACCGAGTGAAAAGATGGGCCACCCGACGTGGCCGGTACCCTCCGCCGCTAGCGAGAGGATCCTTCCCGTAAGAGGAAAGCGACGAGGTCGCCGCCTCCGGATGGCAGCAAGAAGGCCAAGGCGGCGACATATCGCATCTCGACGACACGGCGGTCGCGGCCGGACCGCGGTGGAGGCAGCCGCGTCTCGAAGGAGGGCGTTTCCTAGAACGGAGGAGGCGACTTCCTTTGGGCGGGTGCCTCTCGCTACCTTCCCGCTTCGTGACCAAAGGCGGCCACGGCGGGCTGCGCCCGAGCCTCGCTCCGGGACCGCCGATGCTGAAGTCGACCAGCGTCAGGCACACGCCAGCGTTGCTGCGTCCGTGGGCCGATACAACTCCATGGCATGCTTGGTGCAGCCATCCGGTACATCCGGTCCCGAGGATCAGGTCGGTGCTTTGCGGCTTGATTCTTATAATTTCTCGTCTTTTATTTTCGCATCCAGTCCCGAAAGTGCGCGCGCTAAATTTTAGCGGGTGGGCACTTAGGAATTCTTGATCGCCGGTCCCGAAAGTGCGCGCTGAATTTGGCGGGTGGGCCCTTAGGAATTTCTTGATCGCCAGTCCCCGAGTGCGCACGCGCTGAATTTAGCGGGTGGGCACTTAGGAATTTCGTTTTCGACTTTTTGATGATATGCGGTCTGCGGCTTGAGTCGGCGGACGATTGGCCGCGAAACAGCGTCTTGAGAAGGAGCTGGCCACCATCCAGAGGCGAACAAAGAGCTTGTTTGTTGCTAAGGCAGAGGAAGCTCGCCAGAGCTTGTCCCTGCTAGTGAGTTGGTGGCGCGATCGCCTGGTGCTGGCAGCAATGGTCGCCGACCTCGGCCGAACTGCGGAGGCGAGAAGAAGCGAGCTCGGCGGACGGGCGAGCTAAGGCCGCCATTGCGACGCGGAGGAGGATCGCAGGTGTCGGAAGTCCTTATTGGGCTTCGGGCGACCACACGCCGCTTCGATGCTTCATCACGGGACTCGCCCGTTGCTTGGTGAGTGCATCTTCCCTTTCTGTTAGTTGTGGTTTTGTGGTGTCCGTCGTACTCATCATTGTCTCCTTCTCGCAGGTCGCGTTATTGGTAGCCAAGAAGAAGCGAGCTCGCTCGACGCGAGGCAGTGCGTAAGCATGCTCGTCGACTCGGCGACGCTGTCGGCGACGTGCATCCGCGCCTACCTTCAAGAAATGTCGCCCACGGAGGTTATTCCCAGCGACCTTGTTGAGGTGTGGGAATATTTGGAGAAGGCGCCCGCGGTCGTTGAGTTCATGACGCGGTCGGCGTTTCGGCGTGGAGCGTCGACAGCACTGAGCCTTGGACTCGCCCACTTCCCCGAAGATTTCGACGTTGACGATGTGACGAGTGGGTATCCGTCGTCGACTGGCGCGGTGGATCTGTCCGAGGTTCTCAAGTTGCAGGAGCGTGCTGCCATGTACTCGGAGCGTGTCTGGGCGATGGGCGACCTCCTTCCCTACCAGGAGACGGTCGTCGCGCCGAACGACCCCGAGCCGCTGCATCGTGACTTCAAGGTCGAGCAGCCTTTTCGCGCGGCGATGGCGGGTGAACTGACGACGTATCCATCAAACCCGTACACCGCGTTCATCCGTAATCGCCGGGATGCTGGCGAGTCGTCATCCAAGCCTGCAGAGTAGGGTGGTTTGCCTTTGAAGTGTTAGCAGCAGTTCTGCCATGCGGGCATATTTTGTAACATAAGACAATGCAGTATGCGATTGAATGGGACGTCGTATCTATTTTGCTATTCGTTTGTGTGCTTTGGATTGATTTTGGACGAGTCCCAGCGTCGCCCTTTTGTGGGTTTACCTCGTATATGGTGTGTGTTGTTATCATGTGTTTTGTTGATTTGGTCGACTCGCCCGAGCTCGGAGAGCCATCAAGCGACTCCCTTGAGTGCTCATGCTTTACCGTTTTCCGTCTGTGACGGGGTCGGGTGGCCGAGTCCCCGGCGTGGTACTTGGTAGTTCTAGGCGCGACTCGAGGGTGGTTGAGGACTTAGCGTTGGCGTGAGAGTCACTCCTGCCGCCCATGGGGTCATCGCGTACAGTCTGGGCATGCTCTCTTACTTGGCGTTTTCCACGACCGATCGCGACGAACGGTATTCAGTCCTCGGCGTGGTACTTAGCCGCTCGAGTCGCTATGCCGAGGATGCGAAGGACCAAGGTCGCGAGAAGCGAGGCGTTGTCTTGGCTCGTAAAGCGGTCGATCTAAGCGACTCAATGGGGCTCGGGTTGGCGTTTTAAGTGGGCGATGCAAGACTGAAGTGATTCAGCTCTTACACCGCACTACTTAGCCCGTGCCGATCGCTGTACCAAGGTTGACTTCGCATTTTAGCGCATCATTGTTATTACGAAAGTCAGTGGCACAAGTCATGGAGAGTAGGCGCAATTTGCGGTATGTGCTTCTTTTATTTCATAAGCGACTGGAGAGTACATGTGTGGGGTTCTAGGAGTAGAACTTCCGGAGGAGGTTTACATTCCATGGTCGCTTGACGTCGAGCTGGCCGTCCCCGCGACGCCGATGAGGTAAGCGTCGTTGCAGTCTGCACGCCCGATAGCGAACGGGCCTCCACGGAGGAGATTGTGCATGCCCTTCTTGTCCTGGATGAGGCGTAACACCGTGTCGCCTTCTGGAAGGTGGGTTTTCACCCGTCGGCTGTGGTAGCGGCGGAGTCCTTGCTGGTAGATGGCGGTGCGTGACCGAGCGAGGTCGCGTGCTTCGTCGAGCTGGTCGAGCCCATCTTGGCGGGCCAGCTCGTTTGCGGCCTCCGTATAATGGACGACCCGCGGCGAGTCGTGTTCGAGGTCGGTGGGCATGACTGCTTCGGCGCCGTAGACCATGAAGAAGGGGGTGAATCCCGTCGATCTGTTAACCGAGGTGCGGATTCCCCAGATAACGGAGGGCAACTCTTCGACCCAGCACCCAGCGGTGCGCCGAGTGGTACTTGGAGTCGCGGCCGTGGAGGATGCTTTGGTTGGCTCGTTCCGCCTGGCCGTTGGATTCCGGGTGGGCGACTGACGCGAGATCGAGCCGGATGTGGTGCTCTTCGCAGAATTCGGCCATTGCTCCCTTGGCGAAGTTTGTGCCATTGTCCGTGATGATACTATTTGGGAACCCGTAGCGATATATGAGCTCGCGTAGGAATTTAGTGGCGGTCTTCCCGTCGCATTTCCGGACTGGCTTGGCCTCCACCCACTTGGTGAATTTGTCGACGGCGACTAGCAAGTGGGTGTAGCCGGAGGGGGCTTTCTTGAAGGGGCCTACCATATCAATTCCCCATACGGCGAATGGCCAAGTGATGGGGATCATTTTGAGCGCCGAGCTCGATACGCGCGTCTGATTGGCGTGCCGGCACATCGCTGGGCGATGTCGGCGCGTCGGCGTGTCTGCGGTGGGCGAGAAGCCGTGTCGCATAGCCTTGGCGACCAGGGGAGCGGCGGCGTGGTGGCCGCGATCACGAGTGAATGTCGTGGAGGATTTTGCGTCCTTCACGGTTGGGCCTTAACGTTGGAACACGCCGGTGACGCTGCACTTGTGTAGCTCGCCGTCGATGATGGTGTAAGACTTGCATCGGCGATCATTCGGCGTCGCTCGTCTGCTGGCAGGTGCGGCTTCGGTGGCGATGTAGGGCTTGGTCGATCGTCTGCTCGGCGATGAGTGCGACCAAGGCTGCCTCGGTTGGAGTGGGACTCGATGTCGATCTCCCTTGGGGAGAGGCGATGGTTTGGAGATTGTGTCGAGGAACACGCCGGCGGGTGGTGCGAGTCGAGCCGACCCGATGCGGGAGAGGGCGTCGGCCTCCTCGTTTTTTCGCCTGTCGATCCACTCGACAGAGTAGCCGGTGAAGTGGCCGCCCAACTTGTCCACCTCTTGGCGGTACGCCGCCATGGTAGGGGAGATGGCGTCGCAGGTGCCGGCGACTTGCCCCGCGACGAGGTCGGAATCTCCGTAGCATCGAAGGCGATTGACGTTCATCTCCTTGGCGGCTCGCATGCCGTGGAGTAGGGCCTCGTATTCAGCCATGTTGTTGGTGCAGGGCGTGAATTCGAGGCGGAGGATGTAGCGGAGCTTGTCGCCCTTTGGTGAAGTCAACACTATCCCCGCTCCTGCACCGTCCGCGTTCTTGGAGCCGTCGGTGCGGGCTCCGAGAATGGAGGTACGGCGGCTTCTCGCTCTTTGGGCCTCCTCGATCGGCGATGAAGTCCGCGGTGCTGCGACTTAATCGCCTTCGTGGCTCATTTAATGTTGTGGACGCCGATCTCGGCCCACTTGGCGACCGTCCGGTCGCCTCGCGATTCGGATGATGTCTTGCGATGGCGCCGAGGAGACGACCGTGACCGGTGCTCTGGAAGTAGTGCGAAAGCGCCACTGATCCCTGAAGACCGTATACTAGCTTTTTGATCAGGTACCGGGCGCGACTTCGGTGAGGACCTCGCTGATGTAGTACACGGACGCTGAACGGGCGCTCCTTTCCTTCCTCTGGTCGTTCGACGACCATCACAAAGATCGACGACGCTCGGACCGCGACGTAAACCAGCATAGGTTCTTTGTCGGCGGGGCGGCAGTAGTGGTGCGGAGTAGCACTTTTTGAGGTCGCGGGCGTCGTCCACCTCCTTGTCCCACCGAAGGTGGGGTTCTTCTTGTCAGGCGGTATAGGGGCATCGCCTTTTCGCCCAGGCGGGGGATGAAGCGACTGAGAGCCGCTACTCGCCCGGCCAGCTTCTGGACGTCACGCAGGCACTCGGGTTTGCCGAGCCGGGCGATCGTGTCGATCTTTGTTGGGTTCGCCTCGATCCCTCGTTTGGAGACGACGTACCCCAGTAGTTGTCCGGTGGGTACACCGAAGGTGCACTTGCCTGGGTTGAGCTTTATCTTGTACCTTCGCAGATTGGCGAAGGTTTCCGCCAGGTCGGCGAGTAGGTCGCCTTGGCGAGCGGATTTCACGACCACGTCGTCGATGTAGACGTGGATGTTGCGGCCAATTTGGCTCGCGAGGCATTCTTGCATGCACCGCTGGTAGGTTGCCCGGCGTTCTTGAGGCCGAAGGTCATGGCGGTGTAGCGAAGGCTCGAATGGCGTGATGAACGCCGTCTTCTCCTCGCCTTCGACAGCCATTTTGATCTGGTTGTACCGGAGTAGGCGTCGAGGAAACATAGCGACTCGAACCCGCGGTTGAATCGATTATCGATCGATCGCGGGAGGACGAATCGCCTTTGCAGGCGCTGTTCAGGTTTGTGTAGTCGATACACATTCTCCAGTCCCGTTTTCTTCTCGACCAGACTGGGTTTGCCACCACTTGAGTATTTGATTGGCGGATGAAGCCGGCGAGTAAACGCACTTCCTCGGCGATTGCTCGACGGCGTTCTTCATTGAAGGGTCAGAGCGACTCGCTGACAGTCGCACTTTGGGGTCGGCGTTTGTTTGTGCTCGGCGAGCTCCCTAGGGACACCGGGCATGTCGGAGGGTTTCCATGCGAAGATGTCCTGTTCTCACGGAGGAACTCGATGGCGCGCGCCTTCCTATGCTGGGCTCATGCCTGTCCCGATCACACCGTCTGGCTGGAGTCGCTGGGACCAGCTCGACGGCGGTGTCGTCGTGGCCTCAAAGGTTGAGGTGTTTGCGCCTCTAAGTTGGGCTTCTTGAGTATTGTGGGGTCGTCATTGTTGACCCGCCGCGTGTTGGCGAGCTCGTCGGCGTGATTAGTCTCTGCGCGATGACGGCGTCGGCGAGTTCGGCTCCTTTGGCCTCGCATTCGCGGCCATGTCGGGTCGCCGTTGATGGTGATGACGCCGCGACGGGGAGCTTCATCGCGTTATGCGTAGCGGGTGCTGCCATGAATTTAGCGACGCTGGCGCCCAGACGCGATGGTAAGGGCCGAAGGGCACCAGCTCGAAGACGATCCGCTCGGTGGAAGTTTGCGAGTACCGAAGTGACCGGCGTGACTTTGCCGATCGGATACGCCTTCCGACCGGGGCGATGCGTGGAACGTGGTGTGGGTTGTCTCGATCATCGATTGCGGAGTCGCAACCGCTGAAGGTGTCGGTAGAGGATGTTGATGGAGCTGCCGCCGCCATCGCTGTCTTGGGAGCCGAGTCGCCAACCTTGGGCTTGACCACCAAGGCGACTCGTCCCCGGTACTGGCGCGTGGTGAGTGGTCTTGCCGGCTCCAGGTGATGGGCTGTTCCGACCAGTTCAGGAACTGGGGGACGTCTGTTTGGGCCACCGCATTGACGGCGACGGCGCGGGCGATGACCTTCTTCTCGCGCTTCGTGTTGAAGCCTGTGAAGGTGTGGAGCGAGCCGGCTACTTTGCCGAATTTTCCGCCATTTGGCGGGTCGTTGTCGGTGTCCTCCCGCGCTTGCCATGCCTTCTCGATTTCCCTTGGCTTGTTCTTGTAATTGCCGCCATCGCGCCGTTGCCCTCCGTCGCGGCGGTAGCTCTTGGGCTCGCGCTGTGCGTGCCCAGCGTTGGCGACGAAGTCGACTTCGCCGTCAGCTGGCGCTTGCTGAGGCGGGTGCCGCTGTAGCGTAGGTCGGTTCGGCGTCACGTCGTTGCCGCCGTCTTGGCGTTGCCCTCGACTCGTCGTTAGTTTCCTGGTTTGGATCTTCCTCGGCGTCGCTTTGGCGATCTCGAGGAGGTCGGGATGTTGTCGAGTGTGCGGGAGTGTCGCTGAGCTTGGCGACTAGAGGCTCAGAGCGCACGAGGTCTTGAAGCAATGGATCGCGGTGTCCGGGTGGATGCCGACCGCGTTGTACCAAAGCTCTTGCCACCGTTGGACCCAGTTGCGGGTCGACTCACGGGGTCCCTGGACGCATCATTCCAGGTCCTCAATGGTGGTGGCACGGGTGTAGGAGCACTCGAAGTGCCTGACGAAGGCATCACGCATTTCCTCCCAGGAGTCGATCGTCACGGGGAGAGTGTTGATCCATCGCACGCCCCTCCATCATCGCGGGAGGTAACAGGCGGCGAGTAGGTCGATGTGACCCGCGATCCCCATTGCCATGAGGTATGTCGAGCCGACTGCGGGTCGTACGGAGTCGTATTTTCTATCTCCTTTGGCGCCTTGAAGTTTGGTGGGTACTTCGCCTCGGATCATTGGTCCGGGCACTTAGGCCAAGTCGATCGCGACCCCATAGGCTCGCCATCGCGGCGATTAGTTAGGTGTGCCGCAGTCGTCGGCTGGCGTGCGCGCCGCTTTGGTTGTTGATGATGTGGGTGCGGGCGTCGATGGGTTGTCCGTTAGCGGCGGCAAGTTGGTCGCCGCCTGGGATCATTGGAGAGTGCGCGTTGCGGTTGGTGTTGGAGCTGCAGTGGCTCTGGTGGCAATTGAGGTGTTTTTGCGCCGCCGGCGGCCGCTGAGGCCGCCTGCTTCGAGGAACGCGAGTATACTCGACCTTGCGAGTCGGCGCCCGCTTTGCTGCTCCACGGCCTTCGCAAGGTGGCCTTGACGTCTTGGATCTGTAGGCGCCGTCGCCGGTGGCCATGATGCTATCGGTGCCGCTCGGCCTGCCACGAGGTTGTCCATCGGGTGGAGAACGTGGGAGGCCGTTTGCGTCGCTCCGTGAGGAGACTATCATCCGTCTGGTCACAGGAGGTGCGGTTGGGTGGTGGTGGGGCACCCATCGCCGTCGATCTGGCGGGGCGGGCGCTTCCTCTGGTGGCGCGTTCTCGCAGATCGCGCTCGGCTATCTTGGCGGGTCGTTGTCGTCGAAGTTCGAGCACGCCCTTGAACGGTGGGGTTCAAACGTGACCTGATCCGCTGCTGGTGGTAGCGTGACAGCTCTGCGCCGTCACACCTTTCGGCGAATTTTTCGCGCTCGCCTGCTCCTCCGCCTCCGATTTCAAGCGGAGTTCCTCGACCTCCGCTGCCGTGGTGTTAGGAGGATTGGGGTGGAGAAAGGATCCTCCGGCGGATCGGTGCGGTGGCCATGTAAGCGCGGCGTGACGCAGCTCCTTCGGAGGTCGGCGGAGTTCTCCGACCCGAGTCGACCAAGATCCCAGGATGGAGGGTCCTCAAGTCTCCGCGTTGGAGACACTGGCGATGGAGCCGCGGATGAGGCGCGGTGATGGATCCGGCAGTGACGCCGGGTCGCCGAGTCGGCGTCGTCGGTGAGGGCCGCATCTTCGCGCGGCGTTGAATTCCCCCACGTTGTGTGGGCGAGTTGTACTCGGAGGCAAGGCGGTGGATCGTGCGAACCTGGCTCTCGGAGAGCCGATCGCGTGGCGGCGAATGCGAGCCGAGTCCTCCGAGAGGCGATGACGTCGGTGAGGCCGACGAAGAGGCTGATCGTGCCGATTGGCAGGATCACGCTGTGCGTGACGGGTCGCGTCGCCGGGACGTAGCTGCTCGGCAAGATCTAGAGCATCTCGCCGATCGCTATCATGCGGCCGGTGGCGACCGTCGCTGATGGGCAGATTGGATCTCGCCGCGAACACCGGCCCGGCCAGCCCCGGTGGGTGCCACTGCCGTGGGAATGGTCACGGCGACGCAATCGGCGGCGAGTAGTAGAAACGAGGCAAGGCGGCCAGCCATCTGCGGTGCGAGATGAGGGCAAAGACATGGTTTACCAGGTTTGGCCCCGGAGGTAAGGACCTACTCTGCTAGATTGTATTAGGAGGTGTTACAATGGGCGAGCTCGGCGGCGAGTCGCTTAGGTGTACGAGGGAACGTGTCTCTACTCCCCCCATAGGGAGGTTTATATAGGCTCACCTCCCCTAGGGTTTACATATCTCAACCGATTCGGTTACAGCTTCAGTAGTCGTTTAACCTAGTCCGACTGGGCCTATCTACTCGTGTGGGCCTTCAGCTTCCAGTCGCTCGGTACCTTGCTGGGCTTCAATCCACTCGCCGTTCTGCAGGCCCACTCGCCAGCCCTGGGGCCAGTCGGAAACGTCCTGCTGAGTATACCCCAGTAGGCGTATCCCCATCACTTGCTCCCGAATTTCGATCTCCTTGCTCAGCCCATCTTTGCTTCTGATTTTTGGAGGGATTGCTCTCTGGTATGTGCCTCCTCCGCTTGTCCAATTAGATTTTTGATTGGTGGATTGTATCTTGAATATTTTTCTACTGTAGGTGACAGGTTGTGTGAGCTTGCATGCTTATTCTATGCTTAGATATTTCATTTTGATGCATGTTTAGCCCTCTAGCAAGTTCCTATAGTAGTTCCCCTTCATTTATTAACTTGGAAATCACTTGGTTCAGTGTTTGTCTAAAAATTTCAGAAAAGGGGCCATGGACAACCACACTTTTAGAGAAGTGTTTGAAAGAGATGCAGCTAGGAGGAAAAGGCCTTCGAGATCAGCCTCTCAAGCTAGGCCATCGTACAATGAAGATCTTATTATGCCGCGCTTTGGTAATGAGGGAGATGAGGGGAATGCGCACCCTTCTACCTTCCCTTATTTTACCTTTTTGCAAGCTGCAGGGATCCTCGATGATTTCCTAACTCTTGTACGGAGGGTTGGTCTAACTGATTATATGCAAGATGAGAGTGAGAAATATGCTTTGCTCACCAAGACTTTTGTGGATAATTTCACTTCCACTAACACCCCTTTCAGGACAAATGCGTCATTCAAAATCTATGATAGACCTATCACCATGACATTGAAAAGATTTTGCAGCATTATAGGTATTGGCATGGCTGGGACGGTGAAGAAGATTCAAGGTCGGCCCACTGATTTGTTGGAGCTCTACCATGGGGTAACAAATGATGATGACTGCACAGCCCAGCGCGGGAAGATAAGAAATATTCAACTCCCAGCTCTCAGATATTTTGCTTAATATCTTGCCACTAGAATTCTTGGTAGGGAGAACACTAGCAATATTTCCAACTATCATTTGGATTTTCTAGCTGATGAACTTAACAATGAAACCAGGTATAATCTTGGTTCTCTCATTGCTCGCCGCCTAGCTGCTAGATGACCCATTTATGGGGGTATTATTGTTGTACGTGTAGTTGCTGCCTTAGACCTTTCTGTTGATCCGAACGATACAGTGCTGGCACCACAGAGGCTCGATCTAGTTGCCATGAAAGTGCATCACTTTGTTACTGCTAGCTCTATCCTTGAGAGTTTAGTTTACAAGATGATGTTTACTGACGGGGACGAGAGGGAAATTCCTTTGCCAGAAGCTACTTTGTTCAGTATTTGCAGGGGGGCTTGATCACGCTCTAAGGAGGAGATGGACGATCAGCTATGCGTGCTTGGTTTCCACAAGCACTACCAGGGGGACGCACCCTCTAATGACCACTATGTGCACTACACAGGGGCTTCCTCGAGCACATACCAGGACGAAAGGGCATCTTCGTCACATTACAGAGGCACTCCTTCTTGGCCAGGCTGGGATTGATCTCCACTTAGGCCAAAAGCCTAAGCTTGGCGGAGGTATACCGACACCAAACTCATCTACATATCATGTTCCGTCGGGTACTTTGTATATCCATGTGTCGTTTTCTTTTTTGTTTTTGTTTCTGCTTTCCAAAACACAAAAATACCAAATATATTTTTGTTGTTTCTCTTGGTTTGTTTCTTTGATTTTTAGCTTTGGTTTGCTTTGAGAAAAATCCAAAAATATTTTGCTTTGTTTGTTTTTGCTTTAAGTGCTTGCTTTAAAAATCGAAAACCCAAAAATATTTTTTGTTCTTCTTTGGTTTTGTGAAGTTCGTTGCAGGGTTCAGCGGTCCTCAGTGGAGTTTGGTTTCATGTTATTATTCAAGCCACACAAGTGAAAGGCAATAATGATGATTTATGACAACTCGAGGTGTGGTAAGAGGCTGGTAATGAACTCTATTTGTCTTCATTTTTGTACATATACTCATCATTATGGGCATGCTTAGTATATTCATGTAAGGTGTATGTTATTTATGGATGCTTAGTAGTTGTTGCTCTCTTACAATTAGCTCCAGCCTGCTAATAGTTTGTAGCATGTCACATGAATGTTTGCTTGCATTGTTCTATTCATAACTTGGTATGGCATTGTGGTATCCTCCTCTAAATGCTTCATTTGAATCGACTTGGCACATGCTCACGCATGCATATGACTGAACAAAAGTCAGTTAAGCCTCGATGATTTATTTTGCCTTAGAGTTCTTGTATCACTTTTATGCCATAATTAATTCTGTTTTGTTGCAAGCATGATTATGATAGTTATTTCTCTCTCGTTTGTCGCTCCCTTTATATTGCTAGCATTCACTTGCACCGAGTATGAGCTCTACTCGTGCTTCCAACTCCCAAAACCAAAATTGTCAAAAAGTGTCCACCATATCTGCCTATTAGCATCATTGCTATTTCGTGCATATTTATTATGCCTCGTTTTCTTCCAAATAAAATGTTTGCTTGTTATGAGAAAGTTAGTTAGTAAATCTCTCATGAACTTGATGGGACACTTTATTTTCTTGCAATTAATAAACATGAACCATTGTGACCGTCCATGAAAGTTATATACTTGCAAATTATAGGCTGGGAGTTAGCAGAACCGTGTTGTCATGGGGAACGCTTTTAACACCTGTAAATATTATCCCGTTGATATCATGCTCTTTTGTTTATGGATGTCGGTGGTGTGAAATACAATGGGAGCATGTAAGTCCATGGAGTTATGTATATGTGTTAGAGAAACGCCTGGGCCTCTAGCCTAAGCCATGCCTAATCATGGTGGAAACTTGAAGCATCACCATAGTGAGCAATCTATGAAGTATTCTTCTTATAAAAAAAGAGAGATAGAAAAAAGAGAAGAGAAAAAGAAAGAAAAAGGCACCATTTTCCCATGGTAAATAAGAAGATTGCTGATATGCTCACTGTCTGTTGCCTTGCCATTTTGATATGGGATAGCTCCTGTGTCATGGGGCAAGGGTACCCTGTTGGCGGTTCTCTGTGATACACATGTATTTACAATGACAAGAACTTACCGGTAACTAAAGTTTATTAGCACGAGGTGAAGGGAATATGCCCTGAGAGGCAATAATAAAGTGTTTATTATGTGTATTCCAAGTATATGATAGATGTTTATTTTGCATGCTATAATTGTATTAATACGGAAACGTTAATACATGTGTGCTTAATTGTCACATCCCAAGATTTTCCAAATCTTGTAATGTGAAAATAAATAAATAAAATAAAACTTTGTTTAAATTTCAGAGCCAGAAGAAACTTTTGAATTCAATTGGAACTTCAAACCCATTTGAATTAAATAAAAACTTAAAGGGATTTAAAAAGATAAACATTTTAAATAAGAGAAAAATAAAGTGTTTTGGAAATGCCATTATTAATCTTTTAAGGATTTTTGCTATTAAAGGAAAAAGTGGATTTATAAATAAAGAATATTTTATAAAGCCCAAGTTAAACCTTGGCCAAGCTTTGGAATTAAAACATTTTGTTTTGAATAAAAGTAACAAAGGTTTATTTAAGTAAATTAATAGGGACCTAATGTCCAAATAAAAGGTTTTACCAATTTAAATTGAAACATCAAAACTTATTAAATTATTTAAAATAAGTTTTCCCAATTATTTGATATTCACAAATAAAACCTATTATTGTGTTTTGACTTTATTTTAGGTTTTAAAATAAATCTCTTAATAAAACAGATTCTATTTGATTTAAAAACTAAGGTCCATTTCATTTAATTATTAATGGTTCCTAAAATAAAGATGTGATTTTGTTTAAACAAGTTTCCAAATATTCCTTACTTCAAATAAAACCTACTGAACTGGTTTTGAAAATATTTGGGTTTTAAATGAATATTTATTAATTAAATCAAACCCTATTTTATTAAATAACTAAAGATCCCTTTTATTTAAATAACAAGAATGGATCCTAAAAAGAATAAAAATTATTATTTTATTTTGGAACTTGGTGTTTGTTGATAAACAGAACCAAATTCAAAGTACCAAGTTTAGTGATGTTTGAATTGACTTGAGTGTGAATTATTGGTTTGAATTTTAAAACAGAAATCAGGATTAGAAAAAGAAAAGATTGCGGAATAAAAAAAATGGATTTGAACCAGACCCAACCCAGCAGCCCACTAAGGCCCAGAACCAGCCCAGTTTTCCTTCCTGAAAGAAAACGATTCGCACGCGATATCAAACCCACTGAGAGAATGACTGGTGGACCCTTCCCTCCTTTCTCTTCCCACTGACCAGCGGACCCCACTTCTCCAGCCCGTCTCCTTCCTCGCGACGACCACGCCGGCCGTTTCTAACGTTGATGTCGCGGCTTCAATTCGCAGTAATGCCACGCCTTAACCACGCTGCGACCACGGCCTATTAATCGCCAGCGTCTCCTCCTCCTTTCCCCTCACACGCCACCCTCTCTCTGCCCCGAGGCTGCCGCAATTTGAGCTCGCACCACCGCAGCTCCGACCACCGTCCTCATCGAATTCCGGCCAAACCACATCACCCCGAGCCTCCCTAAGCACACTGACAGCTTCCCCATTCCCAGACGCATCTCCCCGTGTCCTCCACTCGACCGCGGGCGTCCCAGAGCTTTGGCTGGACTAGCTCTGACAGCGCCGCCGCCTGTTTCTTCTCCGACGACAACCCCCAGGTAAACCAGACTGCCCGCATCTCCTCGTTCACACTCCCATACTTGCCACATCCTTCTGCATCTAACCGCGTCGATATTTCGCCTTGGGGTGATCCACAGCGCCCTCGATGACCACCGGAGACACCCGACGATGTCCTCCACTCCGGCGAGGAATTACTGCAGACCCTGAGCGCCCCGTGACCAACCGACCACGCCCCGAGCATCACCTCGTCCTCGCGATCACGGTGAGCCTTCTCCCCTTGTACCTTGCTTCCTAGAACCACCACGAACCCCTCGACTGGCCGTGCGCCGCCGCTAGCCGCTGTCGGCGCCGCTCACTTTTGGTCCCGCGAGTCAGTATCGTAGGATCTAGTTTGAACGAATGCGATTAGATCACTTACCGCGAAGAGGTACGCGTCCAGGACCGTGCGATCGAATCAGACCCAACGCCCCACAGCCGCGATCCACGCGAAGCGGTACCCGCGAATAGAAACGTGCCGCGTGTCACCTAGCTCATTTTAAAAGAAATTTGAATCTGATTTAATTGCAAACTTCAAACCCTTATAACTTGAGATCTACACGTCCAAAAATTGCAAATTTTATGTCGTTGGATTCAGGAGAGCAAGCCCTAGCCAACTGTGGCCATAGTTTAGAAAATAGTATCTGTTAACTTGTTTGAATTTGCAGAAACAATTGTGTACTTGTTTAGAGTAGGAAAATTATTTAAAATTGATTTTAAGATTAAATCTTTTGCAAAATGGTTTGTAGTGACCTTACTGACCCTAGGAACCAACCCATGGTTTTAAAAATGAAATTGGAAAAATTTAGAATGGATTAATTGAATTAGCCTATTTCTAGCTAAATAAAGATAATGGTTTTATTAAGAAAAAGGATTTTGAAATAAAAACCTTGGGAAAAATATTTTGATTCAAAGCTACTGAACCAAAACACCAAGACTTGAGAGTTAGAAACTTTTGGTGAGAAACTTAAAAATTTTGATTTGATAAAACCATTTTTCTACCATATAATTATGGAAGGAAAATTTTAAAATAGTTTTTGGGCAAAACCCTCTAACTAATGACTTTGCCATTTTGGTAAATGACCAATTTGGACCTTAAAAAGTTTAGAAACCTAGTGGAGACCATCCTTGCAATAGAACCATCCTTTGCATACTTATGCATGACTTAGTTCCCTTCTTGTCTTGTGTGTGATTTTGTTTGAGTAAATGTGGTTTGGAATGTTAGTTGATTTGGTGTTTGCTTGATTGACTTGTAGTGAAATTAGCAAAGTGAGAGACTAGCAGGATCAAGGAGTGAACCCTCATTCCCTACCCAAAAAGGCAAGTTACACTATCATTCAAATGCCCTACTATTTTCATTATACTTAGTGGATTATGAAAATATGCATAAAAAGACATTTTATACTTATGCTATGCTAAACCCTAATAGGATTTCCTATACACTCCTTAGTGAGAATATTGTAATTGTACATGCTTAGCCATGCTTTATTTTGAAAAGAGATACATGTTGAGATTTTACAAAGGTTGAGAAAAGGACTTATGTTTTACATAATAAAACAAGGACTCAATGAACCACCTAGGTGGTGGATATTTTAAGTTTTGGAGTAGGTGGCAACAAAAGGGACCATGTCTATGGGAATCACTTTGTGTTGTGCTCCAAAAGAAAACCACCTAGGAAACTTAGAGATTGAACATGTTTCTCCATTTGTGGCTTTCGTGTGCAACCACATGCTATTATGGCTCTGGCTTAGTCAACTACATTAGGAAGACCCATACATTGTCTTTAGTTACCGGACATGGGGATCTGGAATGCTTCATGGGGGCTGAAGACAAGCTAGCAATGATGTATGGGAGGACCTTTTGGAAAGACTTCGTCACACTCTCACCGGTCTGTGACTCCAACTTGGTGAGCACTAATCCAAGAGGCCACCGTGGCAACAAGATGGGATTGTGTCATGTGGGTAAAGTGTACTCCTTCTGCAGAAGCTAAATAAATCTAAGTACTTAGTCGTGTCCCCGGTTATAGACAATACTGAGCAACTAAAGTTTGAACTATGGGAGATCTCGACATTCCAATTTCTAATATAAAAACTTGATGCACTTGGGGGTACCAAGGAATTCAAAGAGATTTTGTTAAGCTTGTTGCACTTGGGGTTACCAAGGTGCTCAGGGGCATGATGTACTTGGAGTGACCAAGGAACTCATGAGATTTGATAAGATTTGTTGCACTTGGGGTTACCAAGGTTCTCAAAGAGTTTTGACAAGGACTTGAACACTTGAGTTTCTACCAAGGAGTTCAAGGAACTTGGAAAAGAAATTTGACAAAGGACTTAAAAACCTTTTTGAAAAGATAGGATAAAATATTGCTTTATGCAAATAAGCCTTAAACTCTACCTAGCCAAACATGCATATAATGATAGGATTCACTCTTATTATACATAGAAGTGAAGCTTGCCAATACAATTCAAAATGTATTGACCCTTGTGGCTGTAACTTGTAATGTTGCAGGTTGATTGTTTTTAAATGAAGATTGTTTGATTGACTAGGATTACAAAGTCTACAACCAACATCTGCCTGTGGCACTTTGAAGATGAAGGACCCATGACTATAGTTATTCCGCTGCAAAGTATTGTAATAGCCAAATGAGCTATGTTTGATGTAATAAACTTATGTTATTCCTGGTTATAAATTTATATTATGACCTTTGTATCTTGATATTACATCTTAACTGTGGATGCTAGCTAATGATCCAGGGACTAGCATTGTAAAACACAGGAGGAATCGACCTTATTAGGTTGGGACCCCTACATTAATAAACAAACAGAAAGTTCCTAGTTATGCCTCTCTCATAAACTAGCTCGTTGATTAACAAGATGATCAAGGTTTCCTGATCATGGACATTGGATGTTGTTAATAACGGGATCACAACATTAGTGTAATGGTGTGATGAACATTCATCCGAAGTATAGCATTACGATCAAAGTCATTGAGTTTATATTGCTATAACAACTTACGAAGTGATCCTAATCCTTAGACCATGAGATCATGCCAATCACTAACACCGGAAGAGTTTCTTGATAACATCAAACGTCACACCGTAACAGGGTGATTATAAAGATGGATTCGAACTAATAAAGTGTTATGTTGAGGCTCATGGATCGAGAGTGGAATTTGTTCATCCGATGAAGGATAGATATACTGGGCCTCTCGGTGATATCACATTGATTAGCTTGCAAGCAAGTGATTTGATCACTAGAATGTTATATCATAGGAACGAGAAAAGAGTGCATGTCGATGCGAGATCAAACTAGGTATGGAGATACCGATGATCGAATCTCGGACATGTAATATATCATGAAACAAAGGGATTAAGATACTAGCGTAAAAGGTTCCGACGATCACAAGAAAGTCATCGTTGAATGTGTGGGAGTCGATGGGTCTCCGGATCCGCTTGATTATTGATCCGAGAGGGTCTCGATCATGTCCGCATTATTCATGAACCATAGGGTGACACACTTAAGAGACACCGACATCCAATTGGAGCAAATGTTTCATGCCGAAGAATGAATAAGCGCAGAATTTATTTCACTAGATCCAAACAGGTTTTCGGGTGAAATTGCATAAAGTGGTTATGCATGTGAAATAGAATTCTAGCAAGGGGTTATTTGTGAATGTTTGTCATTAAAGTAATTGACAAAATTCTGAATAAAATAAAAGAGTTTTATTTAATGAGAATTTGCATTAAATTTGGTGCAAATTTAATGGGAATTTGAGTGGACTTTTGAGTGGAGGGATTTTAAAGGGCATTTTGTGAGTGGAGTGTCCACCCACATGAATGAAGGAGGGGAGGGGCAGCCCCCATGGCCGTCGGCCACCGCCTTGGGTGCCCCCCTTCCTCCTATAAAAGGAGCCCCCCTCCTCACTTGTCTCTCACACCTCCTCGTGAAGGATCTCTCTCCCCCTCTAGAATTTATCCCCCATGGTCTCGGACTAGCGAGATACATGTTCCCGGTGGCTATTCGGCAAGAAAGAGTTGTGCTTCCGCTGCATCGCTGGAGCGAGGAGGCGGAGGTTGCTCGGTGCCTCGAACGTGTGTGCGAGCACGGATGCGCTGCTGATTTGCGGCGCTAGGACTTCCTCTCGATCTTGAGATCGGCAAGAGATCGTCTACATCAACCACGAGTTGAACTCGTTAAGCTTTGTCGGTCTTCAAGGGTATGTTCTCATCGGATATACATCCGCTTGTTTGTATCTAGTAGATAGATCTTGGTATATAGTTCACATCGTAGGAAATTTTTTGTTTTCTATGTGCGAACCCTACAAAGGGTATCGAGCTGGATCTATGCGTAGATACTTTACACGGGTAGTACACATATGAGTATGTGGGCGATGATGATCATGTTGTTGCTCCTTTGTTGTAATTTTGGATATTGGTGGCATAGTGGGATGAAGCGGCCCGGACAAACTTTACATGTCCTCGCACATGAGACATGTTCCACGCTTGACATGCAACTAGTTTGCATAAGTGGCTAGCGGGTGTCTGTCTCTCCTACTATAGTCAATATCTATTTTCCAAGCGAGTTTTCAATAATTTGATTATCCTCGTTGTGGTTCATGTTCGTAGGTAAGAACGGTTCTATCTCGAAAGCCCTAAGCCACGTAAAACTTGCAATGGATAAATTAGAGGCGTCTAGTTTAGATTGTTGCTGGGCTAGTGTTATGATATGGTAGTGTTGTAAGTAGAAGTATGAGATGATACTCTTACAACACACATAGCGTGTAAAATCCATAGACCTTGGATTTACACATATAGGTATGATAGTGATCATACCACGATGCACATGATAGAGATCATCTGCGGGAACCATATAATTTCACTAATAAACATATGATGTTTGATTGCATCTTATATTGCTTGTTTAGCGCTTTGTTAGCATAATAAGATGATCCCTCATTTAAATATCAAGATAAGAATGTGTTCTTCCTTTAGTATGCACCGATTATGTTTTCGTCGCTCCAAGACATCACGTGATGATCGGGTGTTCTTGGATCCACGACCATATTTCGGTGTAAAAGCAGTTACACGCGAATACTAAGGTTCTAACTTGGCGAGCCTAGCATGTATGCAACATGGCCTCTAACACGGACCGAAAGGTTAAACATGAGTCATATAGTTGATATGATGCCCATTTGATGCTCGCCTTGAAGCTATACCGACTCACGTGATGATCGGACTTGGTGTAGTGGATTTGGTTCATGTAATCACCAAAAAGGCACGAGGGATGTCGTTTTTGAGTGGGAGTTCATTCGTAATATAGATTAGTTGAACTCAATCTATCATACACTTAGTCTAAACTTTACAAATTCTGTTGTAGATGGCACCACCTGCTTTTAATTTCAATGTGTTCATGGAGAAAGAGAAACTAGCAACGAACGGTAGCAACTTTACCGAATGGGCCATGAATTTGAGGATTCTCCTCTCTGCTACACAAAATCAATATGAGCTAGAAGCGTCGTTAGGCCCCCCACCTTTTGATGATGCCCCTGACGAGGAGAAGAATGTCTATCAGACTCGTCAGGAGGACCACAACTTAGTTCATTGCGGCATATTGTATGGGCTAGAGCCGGAACTTCGAAAGCGTTTCGAAAACGGCAATGCATTTGATACAATGGGTGAGTTGAAAATGATTTTCGACACACATGCTTTCAGAGAGAGCTATAACGCTTGTAAAAGTTCTTTAGCTGCATGATGGAAGAGCACAAGTTAGTGAGCATGTACTCAAGATGTCGGATTCTGTTGATAAGCTTGTGTCCTTGGGAATATCGATTCCCATTGACTTAGGCATCCATCGTGTTCTACGTCCTCGCCACCTAGCTATAAGAGCTTGTGATGAACTATAATATGCAAGGCATGAAGAAGTCTCTCCCAAGCTTCATCAATGCTTAAAAGCAGAAGTGGAGATCAAAAGGAACATCAAGTGTTGATGATCAATAGGAACACGGTTTCAAGAAAGAAAAGAAGGAAAAGCGGAAGGAAGTAAGGCGGCAAGCTGTTGCAGCGCTGAAAAGAAACCCCGAGTTGGACCTAAGTCGATTCCGAAAGTGCTACTATTGTAAGGGATCGCCATCGAAGCTTAATCGCCCCAAGTATCTGGCGCATAAGAAGGCCGGCAAGGCAAACAAAGGTATATATGATATACATGTTATTGATGTGTACTTGACTAGTGCTCGCAGAGCACCGGGTATTTGATACCGGTTCATTTGCTAATATTTGTAACTCGAATCAGGGTCGGAACAAGCGACCGCTAGCAAGGGTGAGGTCAAGATGCGTGTCGGCAATGGATCAAGCGTTGATGTGATCGCCGTTTAACGCTGCCTCTCCACTTGCCGTCGGGATTAGTTATAAACTTGAATAAATGTTATCCGGTGCCTCGCATGAGCATGAACATCGTATCTGGATCGTGTTTGATGCGAAGTGGTTATTCATTTAAATCCGAGAACAATGGTTGTTCCATTTATATGAATGAAATATTTTATGGTCATGCACCGATGATGAATGGTTTATTTCTATTAGATCTCGATGATAATGTTACACATATTAATAATGTTGATGCTAAAAGGATTAAACTTAATGATGATATATCCGCATATATGTGGCACTGCCGTCTAGGTCATATTGGCGTTAAACACATGAAGAAGCTCCATTCGGATGGACTTTTGGAATCACTTTATTATGAATCATTTGATACATGTGAGCCATGCCTTATGGGCAAGATGACTAGAACGCCGTTTTCCGGTTCAATGGAACGGGCGACGGATTTATTGGAAATCATACATTCTAATGTATGTGGTCCAATGAGTGTGTCGGCGCGAGGTGGATATCGTTATTTTGTTACTTTCACGGATGATTTGAGTAGATACGGTTATATCTACTTGATGAAACACAAGTCTGAAACCTTTGAAAAGTTCAAGGAATTTCAGAATGAAGTGGAAAATCATCGTAATAGAAAGATCAAATTTCTACGGTCCGACCGTGGAGGTGAGTATCTAAGTTATGAGTTTAGCACTCACATGAAAGAGTGTGGAATTGTTTCACAACTCACACCTGCCGGAACACCACTGCGAAATGGTGTGTCGGAACGTCGTAATCGTACTTTATTAGATATGGTTCGATCTATGATGTCTCTGACGGACTTGCCGTTGTCATTTTGGGGTTATGCACTAGAAATTGCTGCATTCACTTTAAATCGGGACCATCTAAATCCGTTGAAAAGACACCGTATGAATTGTGGTTTGGAAACAAACCTAAAATCATTTCTTAAAGTTTGGGGATGCGATGTTTATGTGAAGAAACTTCAACCGGATAAACTCGAACCCAAAGCGGAAAAATGCGTCTTCATAGTATACCCTAAAGAAACTATTGGGTATTCCTTCTATCACAGATCCGAGGGCAAGGTTTTTGTTGCCAAGAATGGATCCTTTCTAGAGAAAGAGTTTCTCGCGAAAGGTGTGAGTAGTCGGAAGATAGAACTCGAAGAGGTTGTGGAACCTTCTCTTCAAAGTATGGCGAGTAGAGCAGCGCCGGAAGTTGTTCCGGAGTTGGCTCCACCTGTTGAAGAGGGAACTAATGATAATGACCATGAAACTCTGAAAGAGAGTACTACCGAACCTCGCAGGTCAAACAGGACGCTGCGTGCTCCGGCAGACGGAAATCCTGTCATGAATTTCATGGTTGATGAAAATGATGACCCTGCGACGTATGAAGAAGCGATGATGAGCCCGGATTCCAACAAATGGTTAGAAGCCATGAAATCCGAGATGGAATCCATGTATGAAAATCAAGTTTGGAACTTGGTGGAATTACCTCACGACCGAAAGGCCGTGGATAACAAATGGATTTTCAAAAGGAAAACTCTTTGATGGTAACGTGATCGTCTATAAAGCTCGACTTCGCAAAGGGGTTTCGACAAATTCAAGGAGTTGACTACGATGAGACTTTCTCTCCGTAGCGATGCTAAAGTCGATTAGGATTATGTTAGCAATTGCTGCATATTTTGATTATGAGATATGGCAGATGGATGTCAAAACCGCGTTTCTCAATGGTAATATTGAAGAAGAGTTGTATATGATACAACCAAAGGGTTTTGTCGATCCTAAGGATGCTAACAAGATGTGCAAGCTTCAGCGATCCATCTATGGATTGAAGCAAGCATCACGAAGTTGGAATCTCCGCTTTGATGAGGTGATCAAAGAGTTTGGATTTGTCCAAACTTATGGAGAAGCTTGTATTTACAAGAAAGTGAGTGGGAGCAATGTGACATTTCTGATATTATATGTGGATGACATATTATTGATCGGAAATGATATAGATCTTTTAAACAGTGTTAAAAGTTAACTAAACAGCAAATTTTCAATGAAGGACCTAGGTGAAGCGTCATACATATTAGGCATAAAGATCTATAGAGATAGATCTAGGCGCCTAATAGGGCTATCGCAAAGTACATACCTTGATAAGATTTTAAATAAGTTTAAAATGGACTAAGTAAGAAGGGTTCTTACCTATGTTGCAAGGTAATACATTGAGTAAGACTCAAAGTCCGGCTTCACGGAAGAAAGAGAGATAATGGACAAAGTCCCTATGCTTCAACCATAGGCTCTATAATGTACGCCATGCTATGTACAAGACCGGATGTGGCACATGCTATTAGTTTGACTAGTAGGTACCAATCGGATCCGTGTTCTAACACCGATAGCGGTCAAGAATATCCTTAAGTACTTACGAAGAACTAAGGATATGTTTCTTGTATACGGAGGTGAAGAAGAGCTCGTCGCTAAGTGTTATGTCGACGCTTAGCTTTGACACCGATCCGGATGACTCTAAGTCTCAATCCGGATCGTATTTCTCATGAATGGCGGAGCGGTTAGTTGGAGGAGCTCCAAACAACCTGTGATAGCGGGATCAACAACGGAGGTCGAATATGTTGTCGCTTTGCGGCTCGAAGCGCTTTGATGAAGGAGTTCATATCCGAACTAGGAGTGGTGGCAAACGCGTTGGACCCAATGGTGATCTATTGTGACAACAATGGTGACATTGCCAATGCCAAAGAGCCAAGGTCTCACAAGCATTCCAAGAATATTAAGCGCCGGTTTCACTCCATCCGCGAGCATGTCAAGGATGGAGATATAAAGATTTAGAAGTACATACGGATTGCAATGTAGCAGATCCGCTGACTAAAACTCTCCCTAGAGAAAAACATGATCAACACCAGAACTCAATGGGTGTTAGATTTATCACTATGTAACTAGATTATTGTCTCTAGTGCAAGTGGGAGATCAAGGAATATGCCCCGAGAGGCAATAATAAAGTGTTTATTATGTGTATTCCAAGTATATGATAGATGTTTATTTTGCATGCTATAATTGTATTAATGCAAACGTTAATACATGTGTGTTTAATAAACAAATGAAAGTTCCTAGTTATGCCTCTCTCATAAACTAGCTCGTTGATTAACAAGATGATCAAGGTTTCGATCATGGACATTGGATGTTGTTAATAATGGGATCACAACATTAGTGTAATGGTGTGATGAACATTCATCCAAGTATAGCATTACGATCAAAGTCATTGAGTTTATATTGCTATAACAACTAAGTGATCCTAATCCTTAGACCATGAGATCATGTCAATCACTAACACCTAAGAGTTTCTTGATAACATCAAACGTCACACCGTAATAGGGTGATTATAAAGATGGATTCGAACTAATAAAGTGTTATGTTGAGGCTCATGGATCGAGAGGAATTTGTTCATCCCGATGACGGATAGATATACTGGGCCCTCTTGGTGATATCACATTGATTAGCTTGCAAGCAAGTGATTTGATCACTAGAATGTTATATCACAGAACGAAAAGAGTGCATGTCGGTAACGAGATCAAACTAGGTATGGAGATACCGATGATCGAATCTCGGACATGTAATATATCGTGAAACAAAGGGATTAAGATACTAGCGTAAAAGGTTCCGACGATCACAAGAAAGTCATCGTTGAATGTGTGGGAGTCAGTATGGGTCTCCAGATCCCGCTTCTGATTATTGATCCGAGAGGGGTCTCGATCATGTCCGCATTATTCACGAACCGTAGGGTGACACACTTAAGAGACACCAACATCCAATTGGAGCAAATGTTTCATGTCGAAAGAATGAACAAGCGCAGGAATTTATTTCACTAGATACCGAAACAGGTTTTCGGGTGAAATTGCATAAAGTGGTTATGCATGTAAAATAGAATTCTAGCAAGGGGTTATTTGTGAATGTTTGTCATTAAAGTAATTGACAAAATTTTGGATAAAATAAAAGAGTTTTATTTAATGAGAGTTTGCATTAAATTTGGTGGAAATTTAATGGGAATTTGAGTGGACTTTTGAGTGGAGGGATTTTAAAGGGCATTTTGTGAGTGGAGTGTCCACCCACATGAATGAAGGAGGGGAGGGGGCAGCCCCCATGGCCGGCGGCCACCCCCTTGGGTGCCCCCCTCCTATAAAAGGAGCCCCCCTCCTCACTTGTCTCTCACACCTCCTCGTGAAGGACCTCTCTCCCCCTCTAGAATTTATCCCCCATGGTCTCGGACTAGCGAGATACATGTTCCCGGTGGCTATTTGGCAAGAAAGAGTGTGCTTCCGCTGCATCGCTGGAGCGAGGAGGCGGAGGTTGCTCGGTGCCTCGAACGTGTGTGCGAGCACGGATGCGCTGTTGATTTGCGGCGCTAGGACTTCCTCTCGATCTTGAGATCGGCAAGAGATCGTGTACATCAACCACGAGTTGAACTCGTTAAGATTTGTCGGACTTCAAGGGTATGTTCTCTACGGATATACATCTGCCCATTGTTTGTATCTAGTAGATAGATCTTGGTATATAGTTCACATCGTAGGAAAATTTTTGTTTTCTATGCTGCGAACCCTACATGAGGAACGACCCTCGTACTCAAGGTACATGAGATTTCCAGTTTATGGTCTGTCAAGCATATAACTCATATTGGACCTCACTTTAAACTTAACCATCTAAAGATTCCTATGATAGGGGCAATGAGAGCTCAAAGCTAATGAGTACCATACTTTCAGCATTTGGAAGCCTTTCAAACTTTTCAAAACCTTGTTCACTTCCTTGTTGAGTCACCACTTATTCTATGAGCACCTTCTTGAGAGCATAGTTGTCTGTTCTTGTTTCAAAACTTAGTTGATTATGACATAACTTTGATGCTCGCATCTTTGATATCTTTACTTCTAGTCTTCACTTGAACTTTACAGGTTCCTTGGCATTTATGTTTTTCTCTACAAACAAAGGCAAGCGAGATACCACCTTATCATACCTTCTTATGAGCATTACAATGTTGCTTATGCTTATGTTACATGATACTTATTATTATTGTGTTGGAATCTCTTCATTGCTTGCATGACTATTGAGTAGACTTAGTTGCATACTCCTTATTACGAATTGCCTAGGTATCTACTCATGTGCTGAGAATATATACATCATATGAAGCAAATGTGTTCGTGAAAGTTTCTTTATCTGTCACATCCCAAGATTTTCCAAATCTTGTAATGTGAAAAATAAAATAAACAAAATAAAATATTGTTGAATTTTAGGGTGAAAAGAAACTTTTTGTTTCTAAATGGAAACTTAAAATCCCATCTTGAACAAACTTTAATTAAAGTTTGAATTCAACAAAATTCAAATCAAGCAAAATGCATTCCTCAATGAATGTATCTGGAAATTTAAACACTTGGAAAATAAATCCAAACCCTAAACCCTAATGGAATAAAATCATTTCCAAGTTATCTCCAAGCCTATGGATTTGATCCATATAAAAACTTGTCAAAAAACATTTACAAATGATCAAGAAAGACAAATAGAAATATTATAAAGCCATATAAATTGGTTTCACTTAATTTGGAGCCATAGATAAAATCTTATGAATTTAAATAAGATAAGGAAAAGTAATTTCCAAAGCTAATAAAGAATTTATCTAAAAACAATACCAAATGGTGAGCAAATAATCCTAAAGGGATTTAAAAGGATAAACAAATATTAAACAAGATTTTACAAATTGGAATCACCAAGTTTGGATCTCTAAATAAAAAGATAAGGATTTTATAAGACAAAGAAAGAATTATTAAATAAAGAATATTTGAAAGACCAAATGAATCTTGGCCTAATCCATAAGCAAATGGAATGAACATAATCCAAATCCAAATAAAATAAAATGATAAATAATTTCCAAAATAAAATAAAATGGCATTAACCATTCTATCCCTATTTTAAATAAAGACAAATCTCTAATAAAAAAATAATTATTTAAATCATGATAAAATGATATTTGGAATTTACCCAAGTGAAATAAAAGTTGTTTAATCAACATTAAATAAAATAAATCATAAAATTTAAGGAATTAAAACTATATCTAATTCCATTGGAATTAAAACAAATACCCAATTCAAATGATTTTTGAATCATATTAAATACTTTCCAAATAATTCAAGATGAATTATTTGACACCCTATTAAGTGAATAAAAAACCTACTAAAAATATTTGGAAGGATTTAGAATTTAAATGGTGTTTAGAATTATTATTAAATCTTATATGATTTAAAACAAAGGCCTTTTTGAATAATTAAAAGACTTAAAAAGAATAAATAAATTATTCTAAAAATGATATCAGAATGTTTTATTAACCAGTAATTAAACCCACACAAATCTTGGCAAAGGATTGAATTCAAATGAATGTTTGAATTGCTTATTCAAAATCAAAACAGAAAAATCAAATGAGAAAAAGAGAAAACAAACAGAACAAAAAAATATAAAAGGTGCAGCCCAGCCCAGCGAGCCCAACAAGGCCCAGCAAGCCCATTCCCCACCCCACCCACATCGAAACGTTTTTCACCCGCAGACAGATCCGCAGAGACACTGACCGACGGACCCCACATTCCTTCTCTCTCTCTCGCTGCCATGCGACCTTACGCCGTCGTCTTCACCGCCACGACCCCGCCTCACCTCGCCGTTGTCACGATTAAAACTCGACTTAATTCGCGTTAATGGCACAGTTAAACCTCCCCCTGACGACGCCCTCTTAAACGCCAGCGCCCCCTCTCTCATTCCCCTCACTCGCCAGAAACTCTACGCCCCCAGGCCACCCTGAATTGCGCCTAGACCCCGCTCTGCTCCGACGAGCTCGCAACCAAATTCCGGGCAGCCTCCTCCGCCCCTTGCTCCCTCGACCAAGCTCACTTGATCCCCAGACCCAGGCGAACCTCCCCGTAGCACCGGCTCGTCCCCACGCGCTCTAGAGCCTCGGCAACAACGACGACCACCGCCGCTACCGTCTGTTCCCTCTCCGGCGAAGCTTCTGGTAATAATCTGGCCACCCTTTGTCCTTTCGATGATACGCCTGGAACCAGAATACTCGCCCGCATCTAACACCGCTTGTACCGTGTCCTAGCGCGCTACGTATCCTCGCCCCCGACGACATCTGAGCGAGCCCGAGGCGCAGCTCAACTCCGGTGAGCGATTAAGGTCATCCTCGTGCGCCCC
Organism: Avena longiglumis; assembly: GCA_030063025.1. Taxonomy (NCBI): domain Eukaryota; kingdom Viridiplantae; phylum Streptophyta; class Magnoliopsida; order Poales; family Poaceae; genus Avena; species Avena longiglumis. The sequence goes on from CP125974.1 coordinate 464,239,700, forward strand.
TTCGCCAGTAAGGACTGCCTTGAGCTTCCCCACGCCACGAAGAACACGGTGAGAATCTCCCCTTCCTCCCTCGCTTCCTGTAGCGTCGAATTCGCCGCCGTCTGACCGCTCCGCCACCACCAGCCGCCGCCAGCGCCGCCCATCCTTGACTAGCTCATGTGAACCGTTCGATCTGAATCCGACGCTCGCGATAGAAACTAACTGAAAGGGTACGCTAGCATCTGAGCCGTGTGATCCCACTTAAATCCAACGGCTGCCATCGCTCGATCCAACCGAAGCGGTATGGGCGAATAGAAATAAGACACGTGGCTCTGTTGGTTTGAATTAAAACAGATTTGATCTATTAGATGCTAGATTTTGTAAAATCTATAACTTTTAATCTACACGTCCAAATTTTGCAAACTTTATATCAATGGATTCAGAAAAACAAGCCCTAGCCAACCATGCACTTTGTTTAGTAAAAAGCTTCTGCTAAATTGTTTGTTTTTACAGAAACTTGTGTATGCATGTTTAGGATATAAAATTTATTCCAAAATGTTTTTGAGGATAAAATCTTTGGCAAATGGTGTGTTTTGAACCTACTGACCATAGGAAAAAAATTGTGGTTTCAAAAATGTATTTGGTGAAGCAAAAGAATAAAACTTGGATTTAAACCATTTCTAGTCAAATAAAAATATGGTTTAATCATTAAAAATGGTTTTGGAAGAAAACCTTTGAGAAATGTTTTAGAAGTAAACTCCCTGACCCTAAACACAAGGTTATATGGGTTAAAACACATTTTGTGAAACCTATAGAATTTTGCCTTATTAAAAGCATTTCTTCACCACATAAAATAATGACTTGATCTAAAAATGATTTATGAAGTAAAATCTTATACAAATGATTTTGCCACTTTATAAAATGACCATTAGGTGTTTTCAAATGTTTATGAATCATTAGAAACCACTTTTACAAATAAAACAATCTTTTGCATGCATTGTTTTGTTTCTATCATTTTATGTGATGAATTGCTTGAATGGTAGTTGAATTATTGTTTGCTTGATTGAATTGTAGTGATTTGAAGTGTGTGAACATTGCAAAGATCAAGGAGTGAACTTATACCCTATACCAAAAAGGCAAGTGATGCTTCATACTTTTGTCCCATTATTTTCACTATGCATTAGTGATATTTCTAAGTAGGACTTGCATGGAATTTTTGCTAAGTATAAACTATGCAATGGGAAATCCTAGTAGATGAAACCTTAGTAGAAATTTCCTAAGTTAAGATTCCTATTACTATAATGCTTAGCTTAGCTAGTAGAAAACAAGGGTGGAATATATATTCATGCTATGGAAAATTTCTAAGTCTGAGGACTTGTGTTTTGTTTAATAAAACAACTAAGTTAATGAATCACCTGGGTGGAATGGAAGGAATGGTTTGTGTTGAGTGGTTACACAAGGCCAGGGGACTGGTGAACCTTGTGTATCTCACTTGTGGAAAGCCACCCAGGAACAAAGAGATTTTAGAGGCCAAGTGTTGAGAAGCTTCTAGTGTAGCCGCTTGGCAATATGGGATCTGTCTGGATCACATAGGTTGCTAGAACTTAGCCATTTGGACAGTTGGTGGTAGTGGGATGATAGGTTGGAACGCGTCCATTTGGTCTAAGGGAAGGCTTCTGAAAGGTCCTGTCTTGGTGAAAATCAAGTCTGGTGGGGAAAGTTCACAACCTCTGCAGAGTGAAAAATCTAAGTACTTAGCCATGTCCCTGGCAAAGGACAATTTGAGCATAAAGACATGGAAGCTATCAAGAATCTCATCATCCCAATTTCTAAGTTAAAAACTTGTGGTTGAACAAGGGTTTAAGGTTCATCAATTTCTATTGGTGGTTCCTTGGGTGATTTTGTCAAAGCAAAAACTTAGTGTTTTCAAATGATAAGGAAAATCTATTTTGAGCAAAGCAAGACTAAGCTCCACCTAGCCAAATGCATATAGATGATAGACTCCACTATACTACCATAGTATCACTTACCAATACAATTCAAATGTATTGACCCTTGTGGCTGTAACTTGTTATGTTGCAGGTTTATTTGATATTAGTGAAGTTTAATGATTAGGATTACAAGTATACAACCAACATGTCTGCCTGTGGCACTTTGAAGATGAAGGACCCCATGCTATTGTTATATTCTGTTGCATTGTAATGAGATAGCCAAATGAGCTATGTAAGATATAATAAATTATTTTATTCCTGGTTATAAAGTTGTATTATGACCTATGTTTCTTGATATTACATCTTAACTATGGATGCTAGCTATTGATCCAGGGACTAGCATTGCAATCACAGGGATCCTTTTCCTTTATAAAGGAGGGATCTTACATTATCGCACTTAGTTTTCAACTGAATTGCTTGAGGACAAGCAATAAGCACAAGCTTGGGGGGAGTTGATAGGTCCAAAACGTATCTACTTTCCCAAACACTTTTTTATTGTTTCTCCTCTAATTTGTGTGATTTGGATACAACTAACACGGACTGATGCTGTTTTCAGCATAATTGCTTTGGTGTCTAGTTTTTGTGCAGAAAATCAACTTTCAGGAAAAATCCCGGAAAATATCGCAAAACTCCTATTTTACCAGAAGACTCATGGAGCCAAAAGAGGAGACAGAGGAGGGCCACACCCCTGGCTGGCCGTGCCAGCCGTGCTCGGGAGGTGTGGCCACCTCAGGCACCTCCTCGGTCTCCCACTTCGCCTACATAAAGCCTTATGACCTAAAAACAGATGGGGGTTCAACGTTTTTCCAGATAGAGTTCCGTTGCGCCGCCACCACCAGAAACCGCGATTCGGAACCAGAAACTCCGTTCTGGCACCCTGCCAGGACGGAGAATTGGAGGAGATCATCGCCATCATCATCACCGACGCCTCTCCATCAACCATCCATGTTTTCCCCATCCATGAGTGAGTAATCCTCCGCTGTAGGCTATGGGGATGGTAGGGATTGCATGAGATCTACCATGTAATCGAATAAGATTGTTAGGGCATGGTGCCTAGTATCTTTATTAGTGCTATTTGACTTTGTTGCAACTTGTTGCATTTAATGCTTGTCACTAGGGCCTGAGTGCCATGATCTTAGATCTAAACATGTTATTGATTCATGATGATAGTATTGTTTGTGATCTTATCTGCAAGTTGTTTACACATATTATTGTCCAGAACCGAAGGCCTCGAAGTGACAGAAATTGGGACAGCCGGAGGGGATGGTTGTGATATGAGGATCACATGTGTTCACGGAGTGTTAATGCTTTGCTCCGATACTCTATTAAAAGGAGTACCTTAATTGCCAGTAGATTCCCTTGAGGCCCCGCTGCAATGGGCTAGCAGGACAAAAGATGTTGTGCAAGTTCTCATTGTGAGCACGTATGACTATATATGAAACACATGCCTATGATTGTTTAGTACTTGGACGCTTTATCTTATTTATCTACAAATGCCTTAGATCTTGAAGTTACATGAATAATCTCGTCCATGCAACGCCCTTCCATCCATCCCTATGCCTACCGCACTCAAATCCTACTGTTTGCCACTATTGTTACTATTGCCTTTGTCTTACTGCTGCTGTTACTTTGCTATTGCTACTATAAAATTATTGCTATTGATAAACTACTGTGAGCAAGACTATTTCCACGTGCAGCTGAATTGACAACTTAGTTGTTAAGGCTTATAAGTATTCTTTGGTTCCCCTTATGTCGAATCAATAAATTGGGTTATACTACCCTCGAAGACTGTTGTGATCCCCTATACTTGTGGGTCATCAGCTCGCGCCACCCTATGGTGTGGCCGCCTCGTGGTTACTCTTCATCTCCCCTTTGGTCTTTGTGTCGTGTCGGGTATAATATTGGCTTTGACTTTCGTTCCGTCCAATTCCAAGAATATTTATTTACTAGCTTTTCTAAACCAAAAACAACAGAAAACAGACAACTGGCACTACGACATCTTTTCAATATGTTAGTTCCAGAAAATGTATAAAAATACCTCAAAGTGTAGACAAAACATAAGATAGTTGATATAAACAAGCATATAGCATTAAAAATTATAGATACATTTACGACGTATCACACATACACCCACCCTTAGAAGATCGACGCCCTCGTCGATCAACCACAAGCCAGGAATGTCCCCTCTTGGCATACGTCTGTGCGTCTAGTGACGACACATTTGCCATACCGTGACTATTCTGGGCCACACACGCCATAATACACATGTCTGCCACTGACTCGCACACGCTCGTGTAACTGCGAGGGTGGGCTCTGATACCACTTGTAAGACCCTGGCCTCTCTGGACCAGCGGTTGTCACTCCTGGCAACTCAATAGGATATCTAGACTAACCCCATAGACCAACACTAGTCTTTTCCATGCACTTTGTCCTCACTCATGTGCACCTAATACCCACTTCCCGGTCGTTCAGCCATCCTAAAATTGCTCTAGGCCAAGCACGCTTAACCTCAGAGTTCTTTTCGGATGAGCTTCTGGAAAAGAAGTTACAACTTCTTGGTATGGGTATACTATAAATTCTATTAAGCCATGCGCGAGGGTCTCACAGTGCACGACCAGGCGACTAACGTGTTCGACATCCTCCCGCTCCCAGTCCGACATGGACCAGGCGCACACGATGGGCCCGTCATCGGCGGGGTGTTGTTGAGCGTCACCTCCATTGCCATGCTGAGGAGGAAGTCGTCCTCGGCCTCCGGCATGACCCACTCCACCAGCTCCCTCTTTGACGTGCGCAAGCCGGGCTCCTTCTTCGTCCTAACAAGGAGAAGATGGCCACGCGGAAGCGACAGAGCACGATGCTCGTTTACGACAAGTCCGCGCGAGGGTGTGTGAAGCGCCAAGCGCGGTGGAGACTCTAGATCCCGCTTCACTGGCCGAAGCGGCGCCATGAAGCGAGGCGAGTCATCGGGCGCCGAGCCGAATGAGCGCTTGGCTTATGCTGACGAGGAGGATGACGGGCCGGTCATCCTCCTCGACATATAGGAGGCCGCAGCCCGTCACCAATGGTTGTTGGCGACTAGGCACACTCCACCAGCGACGCTGACCTTCGACGTTGTTGCGCGCCGGCACCGGCCTATGCCCTTGTGGTATGCCTCATTATCGGGGTGCTCTGTCTCCTCGAGGTCCATGCCGGCGGAGGTGATATGGATCTCGTCGATCCTTTCATGCCCTTCCGGCACCGGCGACATGGGTACGTCGCCTGCACTGAGCTTCCATGTTGGCGGGCACCGGAAATCTAGCGGAGCCGGGTAGCCGACCTCGTGGTGAAGACACGCCTCTCACGACTGCAGCGACCAGCGGGCGAAGGTGTTCACCGCCTCGGGGTCATCGGGTACCTCTCTGTCATCTCTTCCGCCGACCTTCCCTTTGCCTAGAACTTGGTGGGTTGGGGAGGAAATGGAGGAGTAAAGATGGGTGCTTCGAAGACGGCGAGACTGCCTACTTCTATAGCCATTTGGGGAAAGTGTGGCGAGGGCAAGGGGTGTAGCAGCGAGGACGGAAAATAGGAAAAGGCGGGAAGATGGGCGAGCGGTGGCACACCATTACGTTGCTGCGTGGGTGATTGGGCAGGCGGCCATTATCCGCCAGTCTGATGCGGAAGCCGAGGCAAAGCGATGAGGACGAATGGCCTTTCTCTCGCTGATAGGGCAGGGCCACCAGCATAGAAAATTCCTCGCCGTTTCAGCTTCATTCCTCGTTCCTAGGCGAAACCCAGCGCCTTAGGTTCGTCTTGGGAATGTCAGATGAAAGTTGGTCCAAATCCGACAAAAAAGTGTGATGAGAATGCGAGTGGGCAAATTTTCGTTTTCTAGATAAAAACGTCGTGGGGAGGTCCTCCCTGGAATGCGAGTGGAGATGCTCTTATGCACAGCTTAAGAGCACCTCCACTCGCATTCCGGGAGGGCTTGACCAGGGCATTTTCTTGACCTGGACGGTGAATTTTCACCTAGTCATGTTCCTAGTACCCAATTTTTCGCTGGATTTCACCCAAATTACACCCGGCGTTCCCAGGCCAAACCCAAGGCATAGGGTGTATCCTTGGAATGCCGGATGAAGCCTAATCAGTGAAAAAAAGGTGCTAGTGGCCTCGCCCTGTCGGCGAGTAAAGGTGATTCGTCCTCATCGCTTCGCCTCAACTCCCATGTCGGACTATTGGGCAAACGGCTGCATGTCTAATCATCCACGCAGCAGTGTAACAGCGTGCCACCGCCCACCCACCTTCCTGCCCTTTCCCATTTCTCTCCACCGCTTCTACACTCCTCCTGCCCTCGTCGCTCTTTCCCCAAATGTCTATAAAAGCTGGTAGCCTCACCGTCTTCGGAGCACCTACTTCCGTTCCTCCATCTCCTCCCCAAAGCACCAAGTTCCGGGTGAAGAGAAGCTCAGCGGAAGCTATGGACGAGAGGTACCCCGGCGACCCGATGACGTCGAACGGGTTCGGCCGCGAATCCCTACAACCATGGGAGGCTCGGCTTCTCCATGATTTTGGCTATGTGACGCCATCAGATTTCTGATGCCTGCCAATGTGCAAGCTGAGTGTGGCCTGCATGCCCATGCCACTGGTGTCGGAGGTCCCCGAATGGATCGACAAGATCCAGATGGTGGTCACCGGCATGGACCCTGACGAGGTGAAACATCTCAAGAACCACACCTACTAGGACCAGTTCTTCCGTGAATGCTGGTGACACCAGTTAGCCTACCACGAAGGCGGAGGCCTAGCGCAGGTTCGCAAAAACATAGAAGGTCGGCGTCGCTAGTGGAGTGTGCCCGGCCGCACCCTCGCCGTCGTCCTGGAGTACATGATCGAAGGCAACACCAGTGGCTGGCCTACCCGTCGCGCTTGCCGCCGTCCTTTTCGCGGTGCCATGGGCGTCCTCCTGGATGTCGAGGAGGATTGTCGGCGCGTCGTCCTCGTCTTCGGCGTCAGCCTAGCGCTCGTCCGCTCAACACCCAACGACTCGCTGCGCTTCACGACGTCGCTGTGGCCGGTGAAGTGGGAGCTGGAGTCTTCGGTGCGCTCTCCATACTACTAGGAAAACAACTATTGGTAATCCAGACATCCGTGGAGCATATGTCAGTGATGCCCCACGGGTAAAATAGTCGTGACGCATGACTGTGAAGTGCCCCACAGGTAAGTCGCGTACCAAATCGATTGAGCTAGCGCATGCGTTATGGTTTTCAGCTAGGTCGTAGATGTTCTTCAGCTAGCTAGAGTGGATATCCCAAATCGATTGTTCTAGCTCCATGGATTCCTTGGTGCGAGTACAGTAGAAATGAAGTGGCCGAAGACTCGATTGCTCTTCCCAAATCAATTATAAGGTCTTCTTTATAAAATATAGAGACCTAATTGTGACACATATGTTGAAGATACAAGTTTATGAAGCTCTATTTTACAGTCTCTGTTGGAGAATATTTTTGGCTTCTCAACGCTATGCAAAATAAAGCCTCCGGTGGAGGCCGTGTCGTTGCCACGCGCTGCATACGCTTCGAGCGCCAAATTATAGAGCTTGTGTCGGAGTTGCTCTAACAGTTTGATGCTCCTAATATTGCAAAAGCCATAAGTGAAAATGATCATGTTGTGCAAGGCCACACAACATTTCATCACTTTCCACATCTTATCTTTCGACCAGGTCATAGCAGGGAACCGGACAACTGCAAACCTCTGCTGGAGCACACCAAATGCCCGCTCCACGTTCTTCCTGCAAGCTTCCTGTTCTTTGGCAAAGTGAGAATGCTTGGGGAGCATTGGGCCTAAGATAGTCTTCACAAATGTTGGCCATCTTGGATAGATGCCATCTGCTAGATAGTATCCCTTGTTGTAGTGATGCCCGTTGATCTCAAATTCCACAGGGGGAGCAATGACCCTCATCAAGCTTGGAAAAGACAGTTGAGGAGTTGAGGACGTTGATGTCGTTGTTCGATCCTGCCATGCCAAAGGAGTGCCAGATCCAAAGATCATGTGTAGCAACTGTCTCAAGTATCACAGTGCATCCTCCTTTGTGGCCTTTGTACATTCCTTGCCATTCAAATGGACAGTTCTTCCACTCCCAATGCATGCAATCTATGATTCCAAGCATACCAGGAAATCCTCTACTTTCATTGACCGCTAGGATCCTTGCAGTGTCTTCAACAGTGGGTGATCTCAAGTACTGTTCCCCGAACACTGCAATCACTGCCCTGCAGAACATGTACAAGAAATCAAGGGCGGTGGACTTGGCGATGCGGAGATAGTCATCGGCAGCATCAGCCGGCGCTCCATATGCAAGCAACCTCATCGCCACGGTGCACTTTTGAAGCGACGAAAACCCAACCAAACCGGTGCAGTCCTTCTTGCAAAGGAAATATGGGTCGAACTCCCGGATGGCATGCACGATCTTGAGGAAGAGCTTCCGGCTCATCCTGAAATAACGGCGAAACACGTCCTCACAATGGAGTGGCTGGTCGACGAAGTAGTCGGCGTACAACATGCAATAGCCCTCTATCCTCTGTCTCGCCTTGCACTTCGTGCGACCTGGCGCCGATCCACCGCGCTTCGGCTTCGCCATATGCATGTACAGCTAGGCGAGCGATGCGAGGATCTGCAAGTGCTCTTCACTTTCGGCGACCTCGGCGCTCTCCTCCTCCAGGAGTACGGCGAGCAACTCCTCGTCGTCGGAATCCATGGCGAGTATCTCGCCCTTGTCAGAGTTAGAGGACAGTACCTCGTCGTCGTCGGAGTCCATGGTCGAATCCGGCCAAATGTCGAACACCTAGCGAGCGTGGTGGGCGACGGAGCGGCACGCCTATGGCGAGGCAAAGCGGAGCGGCGTGGCGGTATGGCGGCAAAAACGGCGAGCGTAGCTAGAGGCGTGGGCATGTCTCGTCGCAGGGGAGCTCCGCCGACGAAGTCATAGCGACAGAGCTCTTTGCGGCAGTCTGCGCGAGTGGAGTGGGTGGAAATGGGACTGTCTCGCCGACAGAGCTGACTCACGCCCTTTTTTTGCGGCGTCCGACGTCTCTAGGGCGTATCCGGGAACCTGGGTTCGGCCTGGGTAGGTCAGACCAAAACACGCCCAAATCCAGACAAAAACAGGTTCCTGATACGCGACTGAGCCGATTTTCAACATTTGGACTAAATTTCGACGTCGGGATCGGCTCTCCAAGTGAAGATGCTCTTGTGCCGCTGGTACCGTACCACCAGTGACATTTCCTGCTTGAGACGTAAATACAGCAACAGCTAGGGGCAAAATGGTCTCTTCAGAAAAAAAAGAAAAACCTCACGTGGACGCAGCCCTCCTCTACTTGACTCCGGAATCCAGCGACACGAAACAAACGCGCCGCTCGCTTCCTCCTCTCTCCAACCTCCGTACCCTCCCCCACCGCCGCGCCGTCTCGCACCCGCAGCGGCGGCCGCGCTCGCCTTCCGCTCGGGGTGAAGACGTCCGAGGTCGCGGCGGCGGCGATCGACGATGGTGGTGGCCACGGAGGAAATGGCGGTCTACTGCTTCGACACCCTCATCGCGCACTACAACGACGAGCAGCCACCCCCGCCCGCCTTCGAGGAGGGCGTCCAGTAAGCCGCTATCTAATCCTCCCGGTCGCGATCGGTCTCTTCTCTCCATGCCGGAAAAGATGGGCGTTAAAGGCGTTTTCTGTGTGGTCTCGGGTCGATTCCCCGTTAGATTTGGGGAAAGGGTGTGCCTTCACTGCGGCAAGAGTTGTTTTGGGCGTTTTTGGCTTTGATTTACCATCTATGTGGGTTAATAGCGGATGCAGAGATTATCTAAAAGAGGGAAGAGGAATTATTTCGAGAAGAAATATTTTTTGGCCTTAGTTTGGATGTAGGGGAAAGGGGATGTTTTGCCTTGTTTGCCATTCCAACTTAGCTCGTGTCCTGCCATTCAGGAAATTTTGTTCAAGTTCCATCAGAATATTTGTTTTTAAGGCTGTTTAGATTATTGTAGACTGCAGTTTCTGATAAATGTTGTAGTTTTTGTGTTGTTGAAACATAAACAATGACTGAAATCATTGGGTCAAATTTTTTTTTACTTCAGCCCACTGTTTGTCACTTGGAAGAAGGCTACAAATGGTTCTGAACCACGTCTAAGGGGGTGCATTGGAACCTTGGAGCCCCGTCAGATTGTAAGCGGCTTTAAGGATTATGCGCTAACCAGGTAACAATTGTGTGGAGTCTGGATTTCCATGTGTATGAATTACAATACATGTGCTTGGTATCAGGATTGCCAGAAGATTTTCTTGTGCAGCACCAGTGAGTGATGCAACTTTGTATTGGTGGGTTACATGACTTGATGAACTCTCTCTTGTAGTGCACTGAGAGATAGGCGCTTTTCTCCGATACAGCCGAAAGAGCTGCCATATCTGGAGTGCACAGTATCTATATTGACTGAATATGAAACTGCACTCAACCACCTTGATTGGGAGGTATGCCTCAGCAAGATACTACTATCTCTTGATTCTGTTGGTATGTATGGTTACAGGCATCAAAGTTATTTTCGTATGTGATGCAGGTTGGAAAGCATGGATTAATTATTGAGTTCACTGACCCAGACTACAATGTAAGACGCAGTGCAACTTATTTACCTGAGGTTGCTGCCCATGAAGGTGAGTACACCTAAATTTCCCTCGAGAATTCTGTAGTTACTAACAATGCTACATATTAGATGGTATCAATCAAAAGCCATTGAAAAATCATAATTTTCTGACAGTGACACAATTTTGTTGAGATATTTGGTTCCATTTCCCTAGGTATTTGTTTTGTGAATCACTATGTGGAGTCTTCCAATTGTCTAGCAAAACGAACTGTCCAGCATGTACCCTGTTTAGATATCTAGTATTCCAGCCATGATGAATATAGATAGGAAGTTAGTGTAAAAGGAAAGCCTCAAGTGCTGCACATGTCAGCTTCATGGGATCACAATTCACAATACAGATAATTCTGGCTGAAACAAAAGAAATAAGACCATGACAGAACATATCAAAGCTTTTAATCAGTACATTCCTGACAGAACATATCAAAGCTTTTAATCAGTACATTCCCATTTCAATTGGCTATTTATAACCTAGGCCTGATCACCTGGCAGGTTGGACAGTACTAGAGACTATTGACTCCCTCATGAGGAAGGCAGGCTACAATGGCACCATCACTGAGTCTTTGAGGAACAAAATCCGCGTCACCCGCTACCAGAGCACCCTGTACACCATGCAGTACGGTGAATATACTGCGTATGTCAAGAAGAACAGAGGTGAAGTGAGCACGGCGCCCACAGTGAATGGCTTGAAATAAGGCCAGTGATATCTGTATTGCAGCAGATAATATAGAACTATTTATAATTTGTGTCGGAAGTAGTTGGGGGCCAGAATTTATTCAAAAAATTCTGACTCCAACCATTGATCTGCCATCGTTTCATTCATTCCATGTAATGTGGGGTGTCATGCAGGGGCGGATTCAGGCAGGGGGCTACCGGCGCTGTAGCACCGGCCGGACGCCTGCAATACAATGATCATGTGCCAATTTTCAAGGCTAAAAACATGGAAAGCCTAGATAATTAGCACCATTAGTAAGTAGTAGCACCAGTCATGGGCTCCTTCCGGCTCCGCCCCTGGTGTCATGTGAACAGCCCCCATAAAATTATGTCATTCTGGGATAAGTGATGATGGTTATGTATCTGTAGAACTATGCACTATAAATTATAAATACTTTGGTGAAATTTTATTGATTTAAGTGTGTGTTGATGTTTTGTTACTTGGAGAATTGATCTTTAGTGTGTCAGCTACTCAAAAATAACATTACCGACACAGGTATGAACTTACAATCTGACCATTGGTGTGACCAAGTGAGGACTGAACAATACTGAATCACTTGGTGGCATGGCAGTGCCCTTCAGTTCCTTCCCACTCTAGACAGCTGGAGGCAGGCACCTCGCACAAGGAGCAATAACACTGCATTGTGCAGAACAGCCAATAAGTGGTACTGGAAAAGAATTTTAATACGCTTGCAAGAAGATCAAGAGCCATGGATGTGTAAGTCAGGTTTTACCTTGTGGCAATGGCTCTGGTGAGGAGTCGTATCAAATGGGTAATTTGCACACAAGTGCCTTGGATGAGGATAATCTCTTAGCGCCACCTAGTACAAATTCATGGAGCAAATATCAGAGATTTTGTCCAGTCTATGTGTTCAGTATAATAATAGATTAAACAGTTCATGCCACAAGAAATTTGCAACAGCTTGTACTTAGCAGTACTCTGATTTGAGCAGCTTTAGGAGTACATCGTTTCTCATTGCAAACACACTCAAAAGTATTTAATACATAGCTCCAAACAAGGAAATAGCAACTACATTGGCAAGGAAATAAAAGGCAGCTCAGAGAGTCTCCCTCCCAACGACAACAAAGTCGTCGTCGTCGTCTTCCTCATCAACTACTCTTGCTCCAATATTCATCTCAGGGAGGTGGTCATATGCATCTTCTACTTCGAACGATTCATTGACACCATTGCCGTCTTCAGGAGCACACTTCACCTGTGGCATCTCAGCAATGACTTCCTCAAAGCATAATGATCCGAACTTCAGCAGGGGCATGTCAGGAGTGACTTCCTCAAACTGTTCATCGGCGGCACCGTTTCCTTCTTCAGCTTCACACTTCGGCGGTGACATGTCAGCAGTGACTTCCTCGAAGGATTCAGGTTCGCTCTTCACCCGTGACATGTCAGGACACACCTGCTCAAAGAGCAGGTCGGCGCTGCTGCCTTCTTCAGGCTCGCACTTCACCGCAGACATGTCTGCAATGGCCTCCTCGAAGTGATCATCGGCACTAGCGCCGTGTTCGGGTGCGGACTTCTCCGGGGGCATGACCGCCTCAAAGCTTAAAGATCCGAACATCAGCAGGGACATGTCAGGGGTGAGTTCCTCCAAGCGTTCGTCGGCACCACTGCCGTCCTCATGTTCACTCTTCACCGGCGAAATGTCAGGAATCACATGCTCAAAGAGTTCATCTGCGCCGTTGCCTTCTTCAGGTTCACGCTTCACGGGCAACATGTCAGCAGCGACCTCCTCAAAGGGTTCAGACTCGCGCTTGACCGGTGACTTGATGTCGCATTTGACGCCAGACTTGGCATGGACAGATTCCTTCTGATGGATAGTGGTTTCATCTTCTCTGATCACATACGGGTTATTGACGCAATCACCTGAGGCACGTTCATGCAGGTAGCCGCTGGTGTCCAAGTAGTCACCCGGCTGGTCTACTTCCACCTTGACTTTGATCTGTCTTTTGCGAATATCCTTGAATTTGATCTACAGGCCAGATGACAGGAAGAAAATATGTTCCGGTGGTTCAATGAATTTTAGAACACGATGACTTACAGTTAACAAATCAAATAGGAGTATAATTTATTTAGACGCTTATTTGTTTTTCAATTGATGTGCCTTCACATACATGTACAGCTACCGAGTTTATAAAAGAAAAATTCGAAAACAGAGTTAACAAAACAAGCAATCTAGACTCAAATGGTAAATTTTTAACCGGCCAGGCATGCATGGAAACAGTAGAAAAGAAGATGAAAGGAAGGCATGCATGGAACCTACCGGGCCCTTGGCAGCGACCACAACCACATCATCATCGGCTTCTTTGAGTTTCACCTTCTTGGCGAACTCGGCGAGGCCGATCTCGCAGCATTCGTCGTCTTCCTCGGCATCGAGCGGACCCCCGATCTCGTGTATCTTCACCATCGTCCTCCCCTGCTGGATGGAGCTTCTCCTTCCTCTGCTCGGATGAATGAATTGGTGTGACTGCCACACTGCAGCATGGGTGTCCCTTTATATGCAGCAGATCGCAAGCCTGATGTTATTATTACTAGTAGGCCAATGGAAACAGGTTGCAGAATCCCAAAGGGCTCACTGGTGAACGAGGAGCCTCCGGTGGGTATCGAAGGGACTCACTGTCATGAATGCAACAAAGACTGCTCCAGTTTCAAATGGGTTTTTATTATGGACACATACGAATCTGCAATCCTGCATGCGTCTGCTGATCTCAGGGAGTAAACTGAGAAGCCGTGGTACTGATGCACTATGCACACTAGAAAATAATACAGTAGTAATAATCAAAGATCGATATCAAGGAGCTAAATAGCAGACGGACACTATGAAACCGAAGACAAATTTATCCCGAAAACACAAACTGGTGCACTATTTGATTAATGATGAAACCGATCGGGTCTCACGAACACAATACAGGACACACCACGGATGAAATATAAGACCTACCAGATCCATTGTTGTGCTCCACAATTTTAAAAATAAAGGAGCAACGCTCCCTGTTTCATTTTCATTAAAATTCAACAAAGTAGCTCCCCACGAAGCCGGTCCAGCATAAAGCAAGCATTTTTTTTCAGCAGTCTTGACTCTTTTTCCTTGCAGAGCGGCGACATCCTCCTGTCTCAGATGCATTTCACATTTCTCAGGCTGCTCGACCCTCGAAACAGAATTCATTTCGTAAGGTCCATAAAGTCCGTAGAGCTGCTGAACTGAACATGTTTCTGACAGAGTTACTTCTAGCTCTGTGCCACCACCAACGACACGTCTCGCCAACAGATTTAGGGCTGTCAGATTGAAAGATCTCAGAGAATCAGATCCTAAATCTGTTTAACCACCACAGAATCAAAGAATGGATGCACAGGAGTTTCAAACTCACCACAGAATAAACAAGTTGGAGCATTAATAGGTCAACGTTTACCCAAATTATCTCTGGTCCAGATCTTCCAGGGTATTGTGGAACTTCCAAAGTACACCACTATCCTGCATACAGATCACCCCAAAATTAACTACTGTATTTGGTAACAGGATCGAGTCGAATATTCCTGAAGGTTCATTCCACCATATTGGTTTATCAACATTATCAGTTAAAAACATTTTCTAACCAGAAGCAGCAACTCATTCCAGTAATTCATCACAGATTGGTCAACAGATCTGCGGAAAGTGATCCTCAAATCAACACCATCCCAGACCTGAAGATCCAATGTTGTACTCCACAATTGACAGAATTGTTTCAAAAAAACAATTGACAGAATTTTACATGCAATTAATAAACTTGCCGCCTTACAATAAAATAGTGTGAAATACAATCCTGTGAAATCAGACAAACACCAGATGAAACCAAAGATTTATATCGGGTTTTCAAGCACAAAGGACACAACACGCGTGAACCTACGACATCGAGGGATGTACTCCACAATTTTCGTTAAAATGAAACGGAAGGTTCCAAGTAGCAATTACACGTACTTGTTTTCAAGCCAAGATACCAACACTGCGGTCATCCCTGTCAGTTACAGTAGAAGCAAGGATAATTTGTCAGCCTAACAACACTCCACAACCAAAAGCTGTTATTACAAAGCTTTCTCAACCGCAGAAGCAATTGGTAGTTGGGGTGAATGAGCAAGAACTAAGGATGATCTTCATGGTCAGTCCCAGGCAATACGAAGTAGCTCCCCACTACGCCACACGACGGTCCAGGAAAAGCAGGCACTGTTTTCTTGCAGAGCAACTCCCATTGTCCTAGCAACGTCCTTCATCCTGTCCAGATGAACTTCACCTTTCTGCAGCTGCGAGACCTCAAAACGGAATTCATTCCATAAGGTCCATGAAGCTGCAGAACTGAACATGTTTCATATAGAGTTACTTTTAGCACTGTACCACCAACTACACATCTCACCAACAGATTTAGGACTGTCACATTCAGAAATCTCAGAAATCAAACCCCAAATCTGTTTAGCCACCACACAATCATCAAAGAATGGATGCACAGCAGTTGCAAACTCGCCACAATATAAACAAGTTGGATCATAACAGGTCTACATTTACCCAAATTATATTTCGTAATTTTTTTATTATGAGCCAAAAGCCAAACAAGTATATGGGTCTTCAAAGGAATGTGGAATTTCCAAAGCACACACTATCCTGAATAGAAATCCCCCAAAATTAACTATTTGGTAAAAGGTCAAATAAATGCCCGAAGGTTCATATCAGCATTATCAGTTAAAACACAGTTTCTAACCAGAATAAGCAACTATTCCATGAATTCATCACAGCCTGGCCAACAGATCTACAGAAAGTGGGCTTCAAATCAACAGCATCCCAGACCTGAAGATCCATATCGTTGTACTCCATAATTGATAGAATTTTCTTATACATGCAATGAATAAACTTGCTGCCTTACCATAAATACGAATTCCCTCCGTCCCAAATTAAGTGACTCAGCTTTGTGTAGATACGCATGTATCTACACACTAAAATGTACGTGTCTAGATACATGCGTATCTAGACAAAGCTGGGTCACTTAATTTGGGATGGAGGGAGCATGAAATATAATCCTGTGAGTGCAAAAAAAATTGTGTGGCGAGGAAATATATAAAAAACATTTTAATAACAAACCATAAAAATACTTAAGTTCTTCATCCTAGTGCTGTCAGAAGTGAGCATTCAACATTTTAATGAAAAAACACAAAAATACTTAAGTTTGTCATCTTAGTGCTAGCTAAAGCAAGCATTGGATGCATGTTTTTTGACGAGCCCATGACATGAATTTGGCAACTTTAAGCATCAGCAAGGCAAAACTCTACCATCCCTACCTACCATATCTGCTGTTTGTAAATGGTGAACCGTTATTTTCCTGAAGACTTACAAGTGACCAAGGACTGACGAAATAATGGACAAGTCTTGGTCTAACATCAGCAAAAAGGACTACGCTAGCAAAATTGTTTCTTTTCTTCTCCAATTCCTCCATTTCTCCGCTCTTGGTCTTTTCATCCTCTTTCCTGGTTCTACAACCAGCAAGCAGAAGACAACAAAAATAAAAGAATAACTAATACTACAAATGCCATAAACACAGAAGTGGAGGAGAGGGAACGACGAGCCTCATGCGGGAATAGAAGGGCTCTCACCAAAAATTCACAAATGAAACTTATCTCAAACACAATATGGAAATAGTGAATTTGCATGCATCTGCTTTCTAAAGGGGTTTAATTAAGTAGAACTACTAGCTGTAAGTAAGTTGCAGGATAAGAACAAGAAGTCACGGAACATAAGTAGATGCTAAAATGGATGGAATATTATAACTGATTGCAATTGCGAGAAAGATATACTATATATATAGACTGCCAGTTTCTAATATGTTTTGAACACACGCACTGAGTCTTCAGACAGGATTATATCAGGTTCCCCACTAATCCAACCCTATACAAGGTACTATGCCGCAAAGTAACATCCAGGACAAGTCGGCCGATGATTGCAAAATGGTCAACCATCACGAGGTTTTCTGCAGCTTTGCCCTTGCCACTCCTCGCATCGTCATCCAAAACTTGTCCTTGTCCGAAGCATGGCAATGCCCATAATTGGTATGCCCTTTCCAAGTCTTACATGGAGCCGCGATGTCGCATACATAGCAGTAACACTGCAGCACAACAGAAACACAAATGCAGTGATAATCTAGCAGGCAGGTGATAGCAGCATTGCAGTTATGATGACCATTTTCATTTTTCAGACTTGAAAGTTAGGTTAATCTGAAGTGTGCTATGACTGCACTCTGAATGAATAACACAGGCGAAAATGGCGCAATGTGAAATGGTACCTGCTCGCAGTAGCTCTCGTGAGCGGTACTGGCAAACGGGTACTTGGCGCAGGCATACCTCGCGTGAGGAAAATCTCTGCAGGCCACCTGTAAACACAAATCGAAATCGCACAAACCGCGGCTCATTTGGGGGGAAGAAACGGCTCGAGAGGGGAAAGAAAAAATCCCGCAGTGGCGTCCGTACCTGGCCGCGCTCAGCGAGAACCACAAAGTCTTCGTCGTCGGCGGCGGCGGGGACGACGACGGGTGAGGCTTTGACGGCGGCCAGGGGGTCGGCGGACAGGATGCAGCAGTCCTCGTCGATGCGGATCTTCTGCCGCGGCGTCCACATCTCGATCTCGTCGACGTCGATAGGCGAGGAGGCGGTCGCCGCCGCCCTCTTCCGTTCCCCCTTCTTCCGCCCGGAGATCACCCAGGGGCTGGGGCAATCGGGAATCTCGATCACCTCAGCGCCCGGCGGTACCGTCTGCTTTGCCGTCGCCGGTGGCGTGGCGGCCAGCGGGGTCTTCTTTATTCGCGTCTTGCGCACGGCCGGTGGTGCCATCTGCGTGGTCGGCGCCGGCGCCGGCGCCGGGGCGGGCGGCGCGGAGGCCGGAGTCGCCTTCGTCTTCTTCGACCGCGACTTGGGCGCGGTCGACGCCGGATCCGTCGCATTGGTGCTCGACGAGGCCGCGGCGGCGGGCGTCGTCTTGCTGACCCTTGCCATTGTCGAGTGGGAAACCCTAGCGGAGATTGGGGAATCGCGGAGGGAGGAGGGGAGGGTTTGAGTTTTGAAAATGAGGGGACGTGAGGTTTTGAACGCTTGTTCACCGCAGTGTGACGGGAGGTGTCTCTGACAAGCGGGTCCCTTTTGTCACGGGGTTGTCATTCGCTGGTTCAGCTCACAGGGGTTGTCATTCGCTGGTTCAGTTCAACCCAACCCATATATTTAGGGCTTGTTTAATTTTGCAGGATAATAAACCGAAGGGATAAGAAAATCGTAAGATTGGTATAGCCTGTCCAGTGAAATCTTTCACGTTTTCTTTCTTCCACAGGAATTTTTTCAAGAACTTATGATCTAATGTAAAATTTTCTATAAAATAGACTAGAGAAAGTGTCATAAGAAAAATATCTTACAAGTTCCGTTCCTACAAATCAAAGGGCGATCGTAGGAAAAAATCCATAGGATTTCATTCCTATGAAAATATTTTGCCATTCCCACAAATCAAACAAGACCTTACATTTTGTTTGTACTCCATAAAATAAGTCTGAAGCCGTGGTTGATGCCTAAATTTACCCTTCAAATAGTTTTTTTTTGGTACTATTGTTGGTAGTCTATGATATTTTGAGGCACGGATTGGCTGTCCGTTTGGACTCAAAGTCGAGTACGGAGTACTATGAAATATGAATCACTAAGGATGTGTTTGGTAGACTGCATGAGGGTCGGATAGACTCTAGGGATATGAAATCGGCATGTTTGATTGCTTGCATGCGAGTTTTGGTTGCACCAGCGCGCTTCTTAAAGCAGCTCAGGGACATGCCCAAGAGGAACGCTCGAATCGGCCTTTCCTCTGAAGGTAGGCTGACACTAGTAGAGAAAACCTTGTAGCTGGATTCCTTACCGCTGGCGAAGTTGCCATCGATAAGGCCTTCCATGCCTTCCTCCCGTTACCACCGGGGAATGTATAATAGGTTCATCGGGGCCAGCCCATATACCACCGGCAAACATGCCTTTCATGTGTTGGAGTTGTGGTGGGTTGCGTGCTCACGGATGGGCCTCCCTTTAGCGCCGGCGAAATATGGCCCCGTTCGCCGGGGCTAGGGCCCATTACCACCGGCGAATAGAGCTCTAAGGCGCCGGGGGTAAGTGATGCGGGTCCTACCTGTTAGGGCCCTTGTCGCACTTGTAAGTGGGTGCTTAGCGGGTCCCACATGTCAGGGCCCTTGTCTCACCTGTAAGTGGGTGCTCAGCTGTCGTCGGTGAATGCACCCATTCGCCGGGGATAAGTGATGCAGGTCCCCACCTGTCAGGGCCCCTGTCTCACCCTCCCGAAAAATCCCCAATCCCCTCCCGCAAAATTGATCCCCAATCCCCTCCCGATGAAACCCTAGCATCGCCCCACACCATCGTGAAAATTCCCAAATCCCCTCCTTCTCCTCTCGCAACCCTCCTTCGTCGTCATTGTCTCGCGTCCCCCTCATCGTCTCCATCCTGCGTCCGTCGAGGAGTAGCTCGTGGAGGACCACCCCGTGGAAGAGCAAGCCGTACATGGATAAGGCCTTGGAGGAGCAGCCCGTGGAGGAGCTCGTCATCGTCCGCTCGTCATCATTTTAGTGCGCTCATAGTCGTCCTCGTCTCGGTGGTGATCCCCTCTCACCTCTCTTCGTTCTTCTCTAGGTTGGTCGCCGCCAAATCCAGCTCCACTCGTGGTTGCGATGTAACTCCTATTTGTCAATGCTGCTATGGTACGCTGGCGCCGATGCTGCTAGAACTTGGACTGCCTTACCTTCTGATACACTAAGCTAGACATATATCGACTCTGAAACTCAGTATACAATGTGGCAGCAGAAGGTCTTGATCCCAGCCTATGAGTTCATTTTTGGATTTCATTCCTGGCTATTGTGGAGATACAAGAAGGCCGGCGGTATATTACTAACATCATAGAAGATTGGCATAAAAATTGTGATTTTACACCTACAACTTCTCCTTCCTGTGCGAAAAATCTAATCTCACTCGCCTACTCAATATTTCTCACTTTGAACAAATCTTGCTCCAATTCAATTGTTGAATTAGCTGATTTAGCAAATCTCTGTAGGCGCTATAGTATACAGGATCCCTTGTGGTGGTGATTAGAATCCATTTTACCCAACATAACTTGGTGATGCCAATTGTATTTATCTTCCAGTAATAGGATGTGTGTGTACTGGTTATTGTTTGGTCCTGTTCTTATTGTAGTGATAACCAGGTACTGAGGCATGGTTATTCCCTAAGTAATTTTCTGATCTGGTCCATGTAAGTGGTAGTGGATATATGGTTATCCTTTGTAGGGATCTTGATGATTGAGTTTTCAAACATCGTTCTTTCTAGGCTCTGGCTACATAATTTTCTAGCATGTATGTTTCTGAATATTCAAGTGAACGTTCCTATTTAAGCACTAGTTGCAAGTATGTTTGAGAATAATTTCTCTAATGACTCCTTAAAATTATATGTATTTGTTCTACTATATTTACTAGTGGAATATGTGTTGGTTGATTTAAACAGGATTGTATGAGATGTGTTTGAGAACCTATTATAGATATGTGCTATGTATGAATTGACTTGTTTGTTTCCAAGTTGCTTGTTAAATCAACACTTGATCATATATATGTGAACACATAGTTGGGTGCTACTTATTTTCTATCCTCAATGAATATTGACATACTGTATTGTGTTTGCATGATCTACTAATTCTTTATGACTAGGAATGGAGTTCTTGAAATATACATACTATAAAAATATTATAGAGATGTAACCTTGCTGTAATTTAGTTCTAAAGGTGTGTTCTTGAGTTGATAATGATCACCTGACCACTTAGGTTTACTTAATATGGTTATGTCAAATAGATGCTTTTATAGATGGTTTGGTAAAGTTTTAGAGCTCTGTGGTTGATTTGCTTGCAAAGAACCTCGTGTTCTACAAGACTTTGACATCTTAGCCTCTACCAACAATGGCCTCTACTACACTAATGCCTTCTATGGTTGTGACTTGCTACTGTGGTATCTCCTAGGAGTGTGCCTAGTAAAAAGATCATGACTATATGATCTGTTGCTGATGAATAATTGTAGATGGGTTAGATTTTCATCTGGATATTCTTATGCCTCAACTATACTATAGATTGTATCCTTCCAATGATGCAAAGGCTGAGGCCACTATTTAATTAAGAACGGATTTGATACTGGATGTTTTGTGTTTAAACAACTTAGTGGCTTCTGCTGCTATGATAACTGTTGTTGGGGTGCCTCCCATGTGGAGTGTGAACAATAGTAGATCAGCATGATCTGCTACTATTTGTCCATTGGTTTTAATTGATAAGATCATACACCTGATGATTCAATGATGGAAAGCAAGGTGGATTATTTCCTTGCCAGTGATGTGGAAACTGAGGCCAACATATTAGATTCATTATGAAGTTTTCCATTTTAGCTTTATTTTCTCCCACTTTGCAAGGTTTTACTAACATCCATTCTAGTATCATTTTTGGTTTTCCTCAAATAATTGTTATATGTCTAATGGTTATTGTATTTTTAAGTAGTGTAGCGCAGGGGGAGCCGACATACCGTGGTGTGTATAAGAAGCCGGCGAGGATCCCCACTTAGGAGGCTAATATCACCGTCAATGGGAGTAGGCGCCACCTTGGGACATGGCGGTCCCACGAGGAGGAGGCACATGCCTACGACTACATGGCAGTCCAGCACTTTGGGGCGAGGGCGATCCTAAACTTCCCCGAGCATCGAGCTAGGGCCATTCGAAATAGGCCCATGGATATGCGAGTCGCCATGAAGACGGAGGCGTAGGAGCACCGACTGGTCGAGAGACAGCTTCTTGACCCCTTGGTCCAGACACTTCGCGAGGATCCTATGGTGATGGCGCGGAAGTATGAGGTCTTGGCGGTCATTCAGCGCCAACAACCTGTGATGACCTTAGATCAATAAAGATCCTAAGTCCCTATGATTTACATGCTAGTCCCTAGGTCAATAGCTAGCACTCACAATGTGGTGGTATTGCCGACGAGTATGCCATGGAGGGTCCTCACAGTGCGTGTTTAGAGACGTGGGGTAAGGCGAAAGGTTGGCGGGAACAAGGTGACACAGCTTACCCAGGTTCAGATCCCACGACGGTGGCGGAATCCTACTCCTACTATAAATCACTATAATGGCAATACGCCGAGTTATAGAGATAGGTTCGCTGTGCGCGATATGGGTGGAGTTATGCCCTAAAGGCTCCTCTAGGTCCGGCTTATAAAGACACCAGATCCTATGGTTACAGGGAAAGTCCTAGACGGAAAGGTTACAGAGTCCTACACGGTATACAACTAGTGTAGCGTGTCTTGCACTCCAAGGCTTCGAGTACGTTGATGACTCCACCGTAGCCTTCCTTCATCCGGCATGGGCCTTGATGACCCACAAGTATAGGGGGTGTATCAAATTACTTTCGATAAATAGGAGTGTAGATCCCAACGAGGAGCAGAAGGTGTTGACTAGTGGTATGGAGCAGGAAATCTCTGTAAATACTTAGCAAACAATTTTTTAGGGGTTTTCTGATAAAGCAAAGAAATAAAGTGCAAGTAAATAAAACAACAAACAATTGCAGCAAGTGGTCCAATCCTTTCTTAGCAAAGGACAAGCCGGTGGAAATACTTATGAGGACCAAACGTTCTCGAGGACACATGGGAATACTTTCAAGTGCTTTCGCTTCATATAGCTGAGCAGTCTTCTTTGGTTTTATAAGTGTTGTGTCGGTGAACCTGTGCTAATGTACCGACCTTACTTGGACTAATACATACTTGTGATTAAACCCCTTGCAAGCATCCGCAACTGCAAGAAAGCAATTAAGATATAAACCTAACCACAGCCTTAAACTCTGAGACCCTACACTCCCTTGTGCAATGGTTTCCTAACGGGGGTTGAGGTTTCTGTCACTCCGGCAACCCCACAATTAGTAGCCAAATACACAGTGCATTCCCCTAGGCCCATAAATGGTGAAGTATCATGTAGTCGACGTTCACATGACATCACTAGAAGAATAGCACCTTAACTTAAATAATAAACCATTGAATAATATCTCAACACAAATCCACTACTAACAACATGACTTCTCCCATGTCCTTAAGAACTAAACAAACTACTCACGAGACATCATATGGATAAAGATCAAATATGATATTGTGATGAATAACAATCTGAACATAAACAATAATCCAATGGTTCCACTCATAAGCATCAACTACAATAGTAATCAACACCGGGAAAGTTTCCCCTAACGACTATGCAAGATTCAACACAATTGTTAGAGCGGGATGGAGTAGAGATGATGGTGCTGGTGGAGATGATGGTGTGGATGATGATGATGATGATCCCGATGAAGTCTAGCTTGATGATGGTGTTGATGGCGACGATCTCCCCTCTCCGGGAAGGAATTTCCCCAGCAGAAATCTGTCTACCGGAAAGCTCTTTCTCTCTCGGTGTTTTCCGCCCCTCAGAGGCGGCGAAATCTTTCTATGGTCGCTCTCCACGTATTAGGGTTTAGAGGATAATATATAGGCGAGAGGGCGGAGCCAGAGGTGGGCCAGGGTGTCCACACCCCCTGTAGGCGCGGCCTAGGGTGGCCCAACTCCGCCTCCCCTTCTGGCATTCTTCGTCTTCTGGGAAAATAGGATTTTCCATAGTTTTTCTAGTATTTTTCTGATCTTCGCGAAATTGCATCAAAACACCGCTTTTTCCATCCGAATCCTGACTCCGGCAGTTCATCCTCCAAGAATCATCCAACATGCAAAAATAGATGAAAAGACATAAGTATCACCTCTTAATATGAAATATATCAATGAATAGAGGAAAATTATGATATAGAATGGTGATGCATATTGGACGTATCAACCCCCCCCCCCCAAGCCTAGACCTTCGCTTGTCCCCAAGCGAAAACTGAGCTTAGTAACATGTCCACATGTTTATGGAGTGAAGTGTCGATAAAAGAATACAGACAAGAAGCATCACACTTACCAATACACAACTCATAGAAGAAAGCAACTCACCATTATATAAATTAGCTTGCAACAAGTATAGGAGTCACAATAAAGATGCATAAAGATAAATCATAATTGGGATTGGCAAACTTTGTTCTTGGTCAGAGAACAGCTGGCAAACAGTTTTTAAATAATGCTTTTGTAGAAGTTTACAACAGGAGTACTTTTTGCTCAAACATAAAAAGGTTTTTCACAATGATAGCTTTCAAAGTAATACTCATTTAGTTAATAGTCTTGTGCAAACAAGGAAGATAAATAACATGATTGATAAATCATCATATGAATGCTTGAAACACAACAACTCAAATGCTTGCTAGAGATAGAGAGGAATAGGTTTGCTGACTCAACTTATAAGTAGGAGAAAGGCCCTTCATAGAGGGAAGCAGGGAGTTCAAGTTCATAAAGAGCTTCCAAAATATTATGGTACTTACTAGCTTTGAGCTCTCATTGCCCCTATCATAAGCATCTTGAGGTGATTAAGGTTAAAGTGAACAAAGATGGAGTATAAGCTTGACGAAATATAAGTTGGCAATCTCATGTCCCTTGAGTGCGAGGGCCGCTCCTCATGCTACTCAACTTTAGTTACCGGTAAGTTCTTGTCATTGTAAGTACATGCTTATCATAGAGAACCGCCAACGGGGTACCCCGTGCACATGATACAGTAGCTATCCCATAATAAAAATGACAAGGCAAGCAGACAATGAGCACCTCAACATTCTTCTTATTTACCATGGGAATATGGTGCTTTTTCTCTCTTTCCTCTTTTCTCATATTTTTTTATTTTTCTCAAACTCTTTTTCTCTATCTCTTTTTTCATAAGAACAATGCTTCATAGATGTCACTATGGTGATGCTGCAAGTTTCCACCATGATTAGGCATGTATTAGGCTAGCGGCCCAGGCGTTTCTCTAACACACATACATAACTCCATGGACTTACAAGCTCCCCTTTTATTTCACACCGATGACATCCGCAAACAAAAGAGCATGATATCAACTGGGTATGTATTTACAGGTGTTGAAAGCGTTCCTCGTGACAGCACGGTTCTGCTAATCCCAACGTATAGATGCAAGCATATATAACTTCGATGACACAATGGTTCAAGTTTATTAGGGGCAAGAAAATAAGGTGTGCCATCAAGTTCGTGAGAGCTTTACTAACTAGTTTTCACATAACAAAATAATTTTTAATTTGAAAGATAGATGAAGCTTGATAATTTTCTTGGAATAGCAATACTGCTAATAGTTAGATATGGTGGACACAAATGGCACGGGTTTTGGTTCAAAGGGATTGGATGCATGAGAAGTGTGCCCTCTCAAAACAGGGTTTTGGCTAGCAAGGCTGGGTAGCAAGCAAAAGAGTTGAAGGAAACAAGGTAACCTACAAGTGATAAAGCCAAACATGCAATCTTCCTTGAAGTCACAAAAGATCTTAAATAAAGAATACTAAGCTTATGAGCCAATCAAGAAAGAAAATAAATGATACAAAATACCTGTAAGCTTTTTCTCTTTTCCTTTCAAACCTCAAAAAGTGTTGCTACTGACCAGAGCTTGGTTTGCCAAAACCAATTTAGATCTACTTAATGCTCCCAAAGTGATACCAATACTGATCAACAAGATCAATCATATAATAGATATTGCAAACTAAAATAAGAAGTGCAAAAAGTTAAAGATGAAACTTCTCATTAATACTCTATAAATGCACTCACACTAAGGGATAAATAGAACCAACTAAAGGAGAGATACTTCCATAACGCAAACCAACCTATAAGATAACTTCTCTACCCAATATATGAATATACTAAAAAGGTAAAAAGATAAAATATAATGGTGTGATATCGTGGCACTCCCCCAAGCTTGGAACAAGCTAAGGGTATGCCAAACCTGATGACGAATTACTCCTTTGGTGGTTTTGGCGCTCTAGTGACTTTGGAGCGCTTCATCGGGAAACCCCAAGAGCAAGGTGTGAAGAGTACAACAGCAAGTTTTCCCTCAGTAAGAAACCGAAGTTATCGAACCAGTAGGAGGAAGGAAACGTCTCAAAGGTGTTGCAAGCAACTTGGAAACCTGCACAACACAAACTCAAGACTTTTCCCCAACGAACAATGAGGTTGTCAATCTCACGGGTTGCTATAACAAAGGATTAACTATATGGTGTGGAAAGTGATAATGGTTTGCAGCAAGTAAACAATAACAGTGGAATATGTATCAATGGTAAAGATTGAACCGGGGTCCATAGTTCACTAGAGGTGTTCTCCTTAGATAAACAAACATGACATGCTGGGTAAACAAATTACAGCAAGGCAATTGACAGGACTGAGCAAGGCATAACAATGCAATACTAGACATCAAGATCCTATGAGATTCGATTGTGCAATACAAGAAGATACATAGACCGCTATCCAACTGCATATATGATTAGAAGTCCATCTTTGGGTTATCATCTGAACCCCCTCCAATATTAAGTTGCAAGCAACAGACAACTGCTTTAAGCAAAGGCTGTAAGGTAAACAATCTACTTGTTCCATGAACAAGGGACTGTTGTTTTCTCCCTAGTGGCAACAACACATCTACAACCTTAGAGATTTCTGTCACTTCCCTTAGATTAAATAGAGGCATGAACCCACTATCGAGCATAAATACCCCCTCTTGGAGTCACTAGCAACTACTTGGCCAACATAGCTACTAACAACGGAGAGCATGCAAGATCACAAACAACATAGACATGATAGAATCAATAAGACAAAACCATTAATCAATCTGACATAGTAATCTCAATATCCATTGGATCCCCGCAAACACAACATGTATGATTACAAATAGATGAGATCTTGATCATGAACAGAGCTCACAAGATCTAGACATGAAAGCACAAAGGAGGAGATACAACCATCTAGCTACTACATGGACCCATAGTCCAAGGTGGAACTACTCATGCTTCATACCGGAGGCTGACATGATGAAGAAGAAGGCCTCCGGGATGATCTCCCCTCCGGCAGGGTGTCGGGAAGAGCTTCAGATCCCCCCGATCTAGGGATGATGGTGGCGGTGGCTACAAACGGTTTCGTGGAATATTGATCGGGTACTTAGGGTTTAGGCATCAGGGGGTTTCTTATAGGCGAAGAGGCGAGGCAGGGAGGCGGCCAGGGGGTCCACACCCTTCCTAGGCGCGACCTAGGGTGGGCCCGCACCTGGGGGGTGCGGCCGCCCTGTGGCTCCCCTCCGTCTCTCCTCTGGACTCCGTGTTCTCCTCGGTGAAATATTAACTTGGGCTTTTGTCCCGTCCAATTCTGAGAATATTGATTTTCTGCCTTTCTGGAACCAAAAACAGAAGAAAACAGACAACTGGCACTGTGGCATCTTGTTAATAGGTTAGTACGAGATAACATATAAAAACACCTCGAAGTGTAGACAAAGCATAGCAAAGTAGATACTAAAAAAGCATGGAACATCAAAAGTTATAGATACGTTTCCGATGTATCAGGTGGTGGTGTTTCCTTGTTTACGGTCAGAAAACCCTCCAGCATCTTACGAAGCCTATTATTCTCCTCTTGAAGTATATCCACCTTCATACTTAGAGCACGATACTTATCACAAAACTCATCAGTGGTTCGAAGGGCTTCCATTACCTCAGGGCAGGATCTGAAGTTTGGAACGGAGGTCATCATCACCTGCATATTACGAGAAAAAGCATGTCCAATGTTAATTTCTCCTACAAAAGTAGGTTTCTTTGCCCTTGCCTCTGCGGCGGTCTGTTCCTCCATGCTTGCTGACATGTTCTTTCCTTCCCCCTCAACGCTCCAATCCATGTATCCGTGCCTAGGAGCGATCCTTTCTTATTCCACGAGCCTCTTGCCTTTGTCGTTGGTGGAGACCAAGATGCTCTAAACTTGAGAAGATTTCCTGACAGAAACAGATCGAAATGAAAACACGATGAGAACATGATATATGAATCTCGGGGGATCCGGGGGGTTATATATTACGAAGTTCCAGTGCATAAGGAAGGTACTGTGCGAAAATGAGGCGGAGACGGACTCCAGTGGGCTCACACCCCTGTAGGCGCGGCTAGCTGGGGCCCGCGCCTAGGGTGGGTGTGGCCCACCTGGCCTCCGTTTCCTCCTCGGTTTCGTCTCGTAACCTTCCGTATGTAATAAAAGCATCAAAAATATAAAAAGATAAGGTTTTCATGAACCTTCTGTTTTCACCACTTTTTACCTATTCTAAGACGGACTCTGCACATTCCTTCTTTCCATCTCCTGAAAATTCCTTTCATAAAAGGCCTTACACAAACTTCATTGCCAACATTAGTGTATGCAAAAACAATAAACCTTTAGGTTCAAACTTCAACTGAAATCCATCAAAACAAAAGTTACTGTAGCAACTCATTTCCAAAAACCCAAAAAGAATCTGAAAGGTAATCAATATAAGAGGCAAATGCAAATGATGGTAGAAATCTGTCAAAACAGACCAGCAGGTAAAGATTGATTTTTTCAAAGAACTTATGTTGCTCAAATAAAAAAGTGCAAAACTAATGAAAGTTGGATAACAACTTGTAGAACAAGCACAGAAAAATACAGCTCCATCCGTAGTACTGAGCTCTTTCACGAATTTTTACAATGCAGCACAAAAATCTGTCCTAGGACGGCCACTTTTCACAACTCCACTATTTCTCAAAAGTAGTTGATCTTGACACAAAACCCAAAACAAAAAGTATAAGGAGCAGTTATTACTGAGGTAATAACTTCCAAGACTCAACAAAACTATTGGGTTATCTCCCAACAAGTACTTCTCTTTAATGCCTTTAAGTTAGGCCTGATAATTTCAAAGATGCTCACATAGGAGATATAGATTTGAAGTGAAAGTGAGCATCAAGAAGCAAATATCCAACACATTTGTGTTTAACCCACTTCCTATACAAGGGGGTCTCATGAGAAAACAAATTATTGAAACAAAAAACCACTAGCATAGGAAGACAAAACAAATGCAACTTCGAAGCTTTCAACATAAAACAGGGAAACTTAATATTATTGAGATGCATAAAACCATGTTTCCCTCTCTTATAGTATCTTTCAGTAGCACTTTGAATAAAGTTGACAATATTACTGTCACAAGAAACAACTTTATCATCAGAATGAGCATACTTACAATCATCAAAAAGAGGTTCAAAGTCATAAACTGGATCAATAGAAGCAAGTTGTTCAACCCTGAAATCTTCATTAGGCAAACTATTTTCATAAGGAGCTTTAGCAAATTTGGAAAAGTTAAACTCATAAGAATATCCATCAAATTTAGTTAAAACTTTTTCATTCTTACAATCTATAATAGCTCCACAAGTGTTCTAGAAAGGTCTACCAAAGATGATAGGACAAGTTTTACTAGTTGCTGAACCAAGCGCTAGAAAATCAGCAAGATATTTAATCTTACCACAAAGAACTTCCACATCTCTTACAATACCAATGGGGCAAATGGTTTCCTTATTAGCAAGGTGAATAACCACATCAATGTCCTCAAGCTCACAAGGACCAATATCATGAATAATTTCCCTGTAAAGCTCATAAGGAATAACACTAGAGCTAGCACCAATGTCACATAAACCATAATAGCAATGATCACCAATTCTGATAGAAAGTACAGGGACACTAGCTTTTCTAGTTTTTCTAGGATGGGAGACAATATTAGAAGCATCTTCGCAGAAGACAATGTGCCCAACTTATACGTTTTTAGTGACAAGATCTTTCTCAATGGCTACTACAGGTTCAATGTTTATTTGCTCATCAGGTTCCACAGTTTTCTTTGTACCTTTGTTATTCGCACTAATTATCATAGAATACTCCTTTACCTTAGCTGGGAAAGGTGTTTTCTCAACATAAGGTTCAGGCAAAATATGATCAATAGTACAAACTTCGGTGTTTCTAACTAGAACATGATTGACAACATCTTTATAAGGTGCATGGTACTTATTCCACTTCTTTTTAGGAATCTCTATATAAGAGGCAAAGGCCTTAAAACAATTGGCAACAATTTGATAATCAAGACCATACTCAGTACTAATATCACGGAAGTCATCAGTTCCCATAAAGGATTTAATGCATTCATAATCATAGTTTATACCTAACTTTCTTCCTTTGTTATTCTCCCATGCTTCAGTGTTCTCTTGAATACGGTCTAGGAGATCCCATTAGCTTCTTCGTTCATACGTGTGAATGATCTAGAACAAGAAGCATCTAGTAAATCTTTATCATGAAGAGAAAGCCTTGCATAAAAGTTATTGATAATAATATTGTTAGGGAGTTCATGAATAGGACATTTAAGCATTAGTAACTTTAATCTCCCCCAAGCTTGAGCTGTACTCTCTCCATCACGAGGCCAAAAGTTATATATCAGATTCCTATCGTTATGAATCTCACTGGAAGGATAGAATTTAGAATAAAAGAGAGGTACTATTTCCTCCCATTCCATGGATTGTCCATTCTTTAGCAGCTTATACCATTCTTCAGCTCTTCCGTACAATGATATAGAGAGTAACTTCTTATTCACCTGTTCAGTTGTAATACCTGCACACTTAAACAACCCATATAATTCATGGATAAAAAGCAAATGATCACCAGGATGGACAGTTCCACCCCCTAAATAATAATTATCCATAACACGATCAACAATACTTGTGGGTATCTTAAAAGGATCTATCTCAACAGGTGGTGGTTCATCTACTACCCTAACAGTGGTAGTAGTTTTCCCAAACAGAAAACCAAGTGGGTTATCCATATTGGAAACAAAGTAACAAACAGAAATAAAAACAATACTCACAGTAGAAGTTTCCTTTACTAGTTCCACTCTTCAATAGCGCTTCACTCCCCGGCAACGGTGCCAGAAAATAGTCTTGATGACCGACAAGTATAGGGGGTGTATCGTAGTACTTTCGATAAATAGGAGTGTCGATCCCAACGAGGAGCAGAAGGTGTTGACTAGTGGTATGGAGCAGGAAATCTCTGTAAATACTTAGCAAACAATTTTTTAGGTGTTTTCTGATAAAGCAAAGAAATAAAGTGCAAGTAAATAAAACAACAAACAATTGCAGCAAGTGGCCCAATCCTTTCTTAGCAAAGGACAAGCCGGTGGAAATACTTTTGAGGACCAAACGTTCTCGAGGACACATGGGAATACTGTCAAGTGCTTTCGCTTCATATAGCTGAGTAGTCTTCTTTGGTTTTATAAGTGTTGTGTGGGTGAACTTGTGCTAATGTACCGACCTTACTTGGACTAACACATACTTGTGATTAAACCCCTTGCAAGGATCCGCAACTAAAAGAAAGCAATTAAGATATAAACCTAACCACAGCCTTAAACTCTCAGATCCTACACTCCCTTGTGCAATGGTTTCCTAACGGGGGTTCATGTTTCTATCACTCCGGCAACCCCACAATTAGTATCCAAATACACAATGCATTCCCCTAGGCCCATAAATGGTGAAGTATCATG
Organism: Avena longiglumis; assembly: GCA_030063025.1. Classification (NCBI taxonomy): domain Eukaryota; kingdom Viridiplantae; phylum Streptophyta; class Magnoliopsida; order Poales; family Poaceae; genus Avena; species Avena longiglumis. The sequence goes on from CP125974.1 coordinate 464,271,578, forward strand.
TAGTCGATGTTCACATGACAACACTAGAAGAATAACACCACAACTTAAATATTAAACCATTGAATAATATCTCAACACAAATCCACTACTAACAACATGACTTCTCCCATGTCCTCAAGAACTAAACGAACTACTCACGAGACATCATATGGATCAAGATCAAAGATGATATGGTGATGGATAACAATCTGAACACAAACAATAATCCAATGGTTCCACTCACAAGCATCAACTACAATAGTAATCAACACCGGGAAGGTTTCCCCTAAGAACTATGCAAGATTCAACATAATTGTTACAGCGAGATGGAGTGGAGATGATGTTGCTGGTGGAGATGATGGTGTGGATGATGATGATAATACCGATGAAGTCTAGCTTGATGATGGTGTTGATGGCGACGATCTCCCCTCTCCGGGAAGGAATTTCCTCGGCAGAAATCTGTCTGCCCGAGAGCTCTCTCTCTCTCGGTGTTTTCCGCCCCGCAGAGGCGGCAGGATCTTTCTATGGTTGCTCTCCCCGTATTAGGGTTTCTAGGAGAAGATATAGGCGAGAGGGTTGAGCCAGAGGTGAGCCAGGGTGGCCACACACCCTGTAGGCGCGACCTAGGGGGTGTGGGCCCCGTGTGGCCCAACTCCGCCCCCCTTCTGGCATTCTTCGTCTTCTGGGAAAATAGGATTTTCCATAGTTTTTCTGGTATTTTTCTGATCTTCGCGAAATTGCATCAAAACACCGCTTTTTCCATCAGAATCCTGACTCCGACAGTTCGTCCTCCAAGAATCATCCAACATGCAAAAACAGATGAAAAGACATAAGTATCACCTCTTAATATGAAATATATCAATGAATAGAGGCAAATTATGATATAGAATGGTGATGCAAATTGGACGTATCAGGCCTCCCTTCTGGATGCATCTAATTGGGCTTCCCGGCAGGCCATAGGCCTTGCTACCAAATGTGGCCACCCAGGTTATCCGGATTAGAGACATGCAATGGTGATACCTATTTAGCATATCCCCAATAGTAGCCCTCGGAGAACTCCAAGATCTTGTGCCGTCTTGCCTCTCCAGGTTGAATGCTCTGTCTAGATGAATACTGACAAATTGTCAAGCAATATCTTGTAGTCCTCCCAAGAACCCTGAGATGCTCTCCATCTTTGATATGTAAGTCGTAGGATCACTAAGCTTTCCATCATACTCTTCTTATAGCGGACGAGATCCCTCCATACCGGAATCTTCAGATGGGATTGTTCACCTGCCTATGCGAGTAGAGTGACGTAGACCATAGGTCAGTGACTCCTTGTAACTCACACATGCAGAGAACGCAATCATAGCCGTTTTTCCCGCGCGAAGGATACGAAACGTTGGCGGCGGCGGTGGGAACATGGCGAAATTTCCGCGCACGCTCGCGCACGCGTTGTCCACACATCAATCGTACGACCAACTTGCAAGAATCTTGACGCCGAATACTATATATTATAACTGTGGTGACTTTTATATTTTCACCTAATTCTTCCTCGTGTCATCTTCTTCCTCTAGCCAAACGTCTCCTCGAGCTCCTCGCACACACAGAGAAAGCCCTAGCTTTTCTCCAATCCACAGTCATCTCCCATCTGCTCCAATGGCTAGTAGAAGCAGCAGCCCATCGATGGCGGCGTCAGGAGAGGCCACGACCAAGGCATCGGGATCTGTTCACATTCCACCAGAGGGCGTGGTGGTGCCACGCTCCGCGGTGTTTGAATCCACCAGTGGTGACCAAATTCCAGCGGGGCTGGAGCCGCTGGAGGAGGAGGTTGATTCCCACAAAGGGGAGTGGCGGGATCAGACATCACCGAGAATGACATCAAGAAAATTCTCACCGAAGGGTACCTACCCATGACGGAGGTCCTGATATGGCAAGCGGCACCGGCCGGCGAGGTCGTCCCTTCTCCCCTAGTCGAAGAAAAGGTATACCTCAAGGCTCAATTTGTGCGTGGCGTCTGCCTCCCAATCTCTGACTTATTCATCCAAGTCCTCCAACACTTCCGGGTTCAACCTCAGAACCTCTCTCCTAATAGCATCCTCGCGCTTAGCAACTACGCGACGATGTGCGAGGGTTACCTAGGAATTAGGCCTAGGTTAGATCTGTTCATTTATTTGTTCATCGTGAAGAGGGAAGCCGGAGTGAGCAAAGAGGAGCTCAGGAACTGCGAGACCATTAGCTTCAAGATCCGTCCTGGCCGGCGGTTCCCCGACATTGTAGGTCATGAATCCTGCAAGAATTGGCAAAGAACTTATTTCTATGGCCCAGATATCCCTCTGGTCGGCCGAGAAACAACATACCCGGACTTTGTTGAAGGGGCCGCCGCTAAAGCCCCGACATGGAAATCCCAAGCCCTCCTCCCCTCCGACGATGAAGCCTCTCGTGTCGTAAGGCGGATTGACTGGTTCATAGAGACGGGTCTGACCGTGTTGGACCTAGCCATGTGCTGGTTCATTAGGCGGATCCAGCCTCTGCAGCATCTGCGACGCTTATGCACCAGTACACCAAGGATAGAAAAGATAGCCTCCAGATCTCCGAGGACAACTTCTCCAGTGACTCCTTCAAGCTTCGCCTCAAAGATATAGTCAAGGTGAAGGATTGGAAGCGTGGATTCACCATTACCTACGACATGTTCGAGGGCGGCACATGGCCAGAGGTACTCATTTATTTTCCGTGTATGACATATACTCCAGTTCTTCCGTCTTGCATATACATTTGCATCTAACACTTAGGACTCACTTAACAGCTAAAGAATCTAGACAAAGGTAACATGGCTGGCCAAGTCTATGATCCCAAGATGAAGGATGTCACTTTCGTGTCCGACGACGAGGTCCCGTTGGTGCGAAAGCGGAAGAGCCACACCTTTGACGCTGCCGATGGAGGCAAGAAGAAGAAGACAGAGGGTGGAGCCTCCAAGAGATCCACCGCCTCCATAGAGGCGGATAAAAGAAGAATGAATGGTATCCCGTTTACCAAGGCACCAAACATTGTGTAAGCTTCTTATCATTCGACATTGTCTTTTGTTCATCTTATTCCTGTACTTATACTTTTGCACGTTTCAAGAAGAAGGCTAATGTGAGTTTGAAGAAGACCTCCAAAACATCGGGGGCTTCTAAAAACATCAAAGAAATGTTTGTCCAAGCAGCTCCCGCCATCGCCCCTCCAACTCCGAGCGTCCAACCTTCTACCACACCAACTGGTTCTCCGGCAAAGGTAGCATCTGAACCTTCTGCCATGGAAGTGGACCCAACTCCTTCTCAGGAGGTCCCAGACGCTACCGTGGAGCCCCACGTTGCCGGTGAATAGGCGACACAGGAGAGCACGTCCTCTATAGTGGCTGAAGCTCTGGCTAAGGATGCCACTGGTAGTGGTAAGGCGGTGGTGGAAGGCGAAACGTCTGCCGTAGGCGGAGCCGTTGCACCCAAGACGCCAACAGAGCTTCCCAAGATTGTCTACCCGGTGATCACACCGAGTAGCTCAACTATGTCTCCTGGTGCAGCGCTGACTTCTCCTACGTGCGGCCTTGAGGAGCTGCTCAAACAGGTAGAGATCGTCCGTGTAAACACGCTTGCTTTTAGCAAGATATTCTCTGAGAGCGCCAGCAACCTCAAGATCTTGCACTTGTAAGTTTTGCATGCCTTTTGCATTTTATATGTAGTATCCCATTGTAGCCCCCGAGGATTTAGACAGAAAACCATAGGTCTTTGGGTCTGAATGCTCTAAGAGTGACTAAGCTAGAAACTTTTGCACTGTAGCCCCCAAGTATTTAGTTTGAATGAATTATTCTGACTAGATACTTTTAGAGTAGCATACGCAATGTTTATAAATTTCAATACTTTAGCCCCCAAGCTTCTAGTTGAAACAGAATTAGTTCCGACTAGATACTTAAAGAAATACTAAGCATATCATTGAGTTAAAAACTTGTACTGTAGCCCCAAGCATCTAGGTGGATACTTATCCGGCTAGTTGCTCTAAGTATACTAAGTAACTTTGCTCTTTTTGCAGAATGAGAATACTCGGAGGAATGCCGCCAACAACAGGTTCCACAAGATGCGTGCGGACCTCGAAGCTGAAAAGGGTAAAACTGCCTTCTTGAAGGATCAAATCACCAAGAGCAAGAGTCTGTTTTCTTTTCAGTTTCGCACTTAAATTGGTCTTGCATTGCAAATTTCCGACTACTCATTGTGCTCTATCTTTTCTATGATTTGCATAATTTATCACCAATGCCAAGGACATTGTCGAGCAATCCAAGCACATATAAGAGCTGGATAGTGAAAACAAGATCCTGAAGCAGGAGAGGGCTGACTCACTAAAAATGCATGAAGATGCCATGGCTGCCGTGCAAGAATCCGCGAACACGGAAATCAACCGCCTTAAGGAGGAAATTGCAATCCTCAAGGAGCAGAACAAAGATGCCAACGATCAAAACACTCGCAACCTTGAGGCTTACAAGACCCTCCGAAAGAACGGGATTCCATGGCAGAGATTCTCTAGCAAGCTGATGATAACATCTTTAGTAAGCATTCTCCGTCTTGTACTTCTATAAACCAGGTACTCTGAACTTATTGTGTTGAACTCATGTACTCAAACATTTGGCCGAAAAATGTAGCTCCTGTTGGTTTGACCAATAATCCTCCTCCGCCAAAGGAATGCATGGTTCTTGTCGGCAACTTCATCATCACCGCCATCACCCAAGCAAAAGAGATCGCCAAGCCCTTAGTCATCAATATTAAGGCAGTGGACTCTGTCATGAAGTACTCGGAGATCCTGCGCCAAGCCCCCGAGCGTATCGTAAGCTGGAAGGCTTCATGTACCCGGGCTGGCGCAAGGGTGGATCTAGCCATGGTCAAGGCTCACTACGAGTATGCCGACATCAACACGGTGACATCTGGCTTGCCGGACATAGACAACGACGGACAGAAAATCGATCATGATGCTATATGGTCTTCGCTCGCCGGCTACGACACCAGGGTTGCCCATTTTGGTTGATGCAAACACCTTCGTGCCTATTGAGGTGATCGATGCCGACCAAGCTAGCTCCTACGAGTCCCTCGAGACTGCCGACTTTACTGATGGGCAACATGTCTCTCCTGCGGCTGAAGGCGCTACCTTGAAGTCTCCTGCACCAGAGGAATGAAAACACTATGTAATATTTGTCATCTCTAGATGTTTTGTATGTATGCGGAAAACAATGGGTTTATCTTAAGGCATAAAACTATGGCTATAAGCTTCCTGCTGCTTAAGAACTAATTCTAGCATGTATATATATTTTTAAGCAAATGCTGGCTTATCCATTACTCTGGTTTTGATGCTTGAGTTTTCGTGAGTCGGAAGACCCTTAGTCGGAACTATGTGCTCAGGTGATGATACCCAATGGCACCGTAAAAAACCTAAGCATAAAATCGCCGACTTTGAGTGTCGAAAGTCACAACTCCAGAATCCACATAAGAACAACAAAGAACGTGTAGACCAGAAAACTTAAGCTAACGCTCGTAGGCAAAATTTTCACAAGTGCAAATGCAAAACTTGCGCATAAAGGTTTTATACGATCCAAAAATAAACACTAAAGGAGGTAAAAGACTCAAGCATATGAGTGAACCAATGAGATTTATTTCATTGATCATATAAGAGATACACAGTAGATAGTAAAATATGCTAAGTGTAAAAAGGACGTAGATGTGCTATGTTCCATGGCCGATCAAACTCCGGGTAGTCATCATCTGGGTCATGTCGCTTACGCTTATGATCCTGGTTTGGCCTATCCTCTAGCTCATGATTGTCAACGAGGTAATAGGAACCATTGAGTAGAGCCTTGCTTATGATGAACGGTCCCATGGCAGGGATAGTTTGTGTGACTTCTTCTGCTTAAGTGTAACACCCTGGCCTATCCGGACCAGCGGCTGTCACTTCTGGCAGCTTAATAGGATCTCTAGACTAACCCCATAGACCAACACTAGTCTTTTTGCGCACTTTTTCCTCACTCGTGCGCACCCGGTACCCACTTCCCGGTCGGTCACCCATCCTAGAATGGCTCTAGGCCAAGCACGCTTAACCTTAGAGTTACTTTTAGATGAGCTTCTAGAAAAGAAGTTGCAACTTGTTGGTATGGGTATACTATCAATCCTATTAAGCCATGCTCCAGGGTCTCACATACACCCATCCTTAGAAGATCAACGCCCTCGTCGATTAACCACAAGCCAGGAACATCCCCTCTTGGCATACGTCTGTGCGTCCAGTGCTGGTACATGTGCCATGTCGTGTCCACTCTGGGCCACATGTGCCATGCACCACATGTCCGCCACTGACCCGCACACGCCCGTGTAACCGCAAGGGTCGGATCTGATACCACTTTGTAACACCCTGGCCTCTCCGGACCAACGGCTGTCACTTCTGGCAGCTTAATAGGATCTCTAGACTAACCTCATAGACCAACACTAGTCTTTTATACACACTTTGTCCTCACTCGTGCGCACCTGGTACCCACTTCCTGGTCCGATACCCATCCTAGAATTGCTCTAGGCCAAGCACGCTTTACCTTAGAGTTCTTTTTAGATGATCTTCCGGAAAAGAAGTTGCAACTTGTTGGTATGGGTATACTATCAATCCTATTAAGCCATGCGCCAGGGTCTCACATTAAGTCGGAGCACCAGGCCCCCCTCTTTAAACGAGTGATGCCGAACGCGGCGACTATGGTAGCTGCGTAGCTTCTGCTGGTAGATGGCAGATCTTTGGCATGCTAATACACGCTCTTCCTCGAGAAGGTCTACATCTAGGCACCTGGACTCTTCAGCGTCATCCTCGTCGTAGGCGGCAACTCTTGGTGAATCGTGGAGGATGTCGGAGGGTAGGATTGCTTTTGATCCATATACCATGAAATAAGGGGTGTAGCCGGTGGATCTGTTGGGAGTAGTTCGCAAACTGCACAAAACAGATAGCAATTCCTCCGCCCAGGCTCCAGCTGCTCTATGTACCGGTGCTTCTAGACGTGGCTTTATTCCCTGCAGAATTAATCCACTAGCTCACTCAACTTGTCCATTGGATTCTGGATGTGCCACAGATGCCAAATCAAGCCAGATGCCCTTCTCCCAACAATAAGCTTCCACTTCTCCGAGTGACAAATTGCTGCCATTGTCGGTGATAATGCTATTTGGGAGACCAAATCTCACCACTGGATCCCGGACAAACCTAAGGGAAGTTGTCCCATCAAGCTTTCTAATGGGTTTAGCTTCTATCCATTTTGTGAATTTATCAACTGCTACAAGCAGATGCGTAAACCCACAAGGTGTCGTCTATAATGGACCAACCATGTCAAGCCCCTAGACTGCAAACGGCCAAGTTATTGGTATGGTTCGCAATTATTGAGCTGGTACATGTGGTTGTCTGGCATAGTACGGACATCCAATGCATGTCTTGACTAGCTTGTCGGCGTCCACCTTCGCGGTCAGCCAGTAGAATCCTTGCCGGAAGGCTTTGGAGACCAATGATCGAGGAGCGGCCTGATGCCCGCTGATACGTCCAATTTGCATTAACATTCTATATCATAATTTGCCTCTATTCATTACTTTGTTTCCAATATGGATAACCCACTTGTTTTTCTGTTGGGGAAAACTACTACCACTGTTAGGGTAGTAGATGAACCACCACCTGTTGAGATAGATCCTTTTAAGATACCTACAAGTATTGTTGATCGTGTTATGGATAATTATTATTTAGGGGATGGAACTGTCCATCCTGGTGATCATTTGCTTTTTATCCATGAATTATGCGGGTTGTTTAAGTGTGCAGGTATCACAACTGAACATGTGAAGAAGAAGTTACTCTCTATATCCTTGAAAGGGAGAGCTGAAGAATGGACAATCCATGGAATGGGAGGAAATAGTGCCTCTCTTTTATTCTAAATTTTATCCTCCTAGTGAAATTCATAAGAATAGGAATCTGGTATATAACTTTTGGCCTCGTGATGGAGAGAGTACAGCTCAATCTTGGGGGATATTGAAGTTACTAATGCTTAAATGTCCTATTCATGAACTCCCTAACAATATTATTATCAATAACTTTTATGCTAGGCTTTCTCTTCATGATAAAAATTTACTAGATGCTTCTTGTGCTGGATCATTCACACGTATGAAGGAAGAAGATAAATGGGATCTCCTAAACCATATTCAAGAGAACACTGAAGCTTGGGAGAATGACAAAGGAAGAAAGTCAGGTATAAACTATGATTATGAATGAATTAAATATTTTATGGGAACTGATGACTTCTGTAATATTAGTAATGAGTATGGTCATCCTCAAGTTCTTGCAAAATGTTTTAAGGCCTTTGCCTCTTATATTGAAATTCCCAAAAAAGAGTGGGACGGGTACCATGCTCCTTATAAAGACATTGTTACCCATGTTCTTGCTAGCATGGAAGTTTGTACTGTTGATCCTTTTTTGCCTAAACCTTATGTTGAGAAAATCTCTTTTCCTGCTAAGGTAAAGGAACATTATATAATAGCTAATGTGGTTAGAAAAAGTACAAAGAAAACTGTGGAACCCGATGAGCAAATAAATATTGAACCTGTGGTAGCTATTGTGAAAGATCTTGTCACTAGAAATATAGAGGATGAGCACATTGTCTTCTGTGAAGACGCTTCTAATATTGTCTCTCATCCTAAAAAAGCTAGAAAAGCTAGTGTCCCTGTGCTTTCTGTTAAAATTGGTGATCATTGCTATTATAGTTTATGTGATATTGGTGCTAGTTCTAGTGCTATACCTTATGAGCTTTACAGGGAAATTATGCATGAAATTGGTCCTTGTGAGCTTGAGGACATTGATGTGGTTATTCACCTTGCTAATAGAGAAACTGTCTGTCCCATTGGCATTGTAAGAGATGTGGAAGTTCTTTGTGGTAAGATTGAATATCCTGCTAATTTTCTAGTACTTGGTAAAGAAGCTAGTAAAACCTATCCTATTATCTTTGGTAGACCCTTCTTGAATACTTGTGGGGCTATGATATATTGTAGGAAGGAAAAAGTTTTGACTAAGTTTGATGGAGAGTCTTATGAGTTTAATTTTTCAAATTTTCTAAAACTCCTTATGAAAATGAACTGCCTAATGAGGATTTCAGGGTTGAACAACTTTCGGCTATTTCTCTTGCTCCTAACAATGCCTTGTAGCAGTTCATGGAAGATCATGAAAGCGATGTCTTCATGAAGGAAAGAAATGAGATTGACGAGGTTTTCCTTCGTTAGCCCGAGTTACTTAAGCATAATATACCTATGGAAGATCTGGGTACCATAGTACCACCTAAAGGGGACCCTGTTTTCGAATTAAAACCTTTACCTGATGATCTTAAATATGCTTATCTTAATGATAAGAAAGTATATCTTGTTATTATTAGTTCTGAACTTTCAGGAAAGGAAGAAGAAAGATTATTGGAAATACTGAAGAAACACCGAGGGGCTATGGGCTATACTCTTGATGATCTAAAAGTAATTTCTCCTACTATATGTCAGCATGCCATTAATATAGAACCTGATGCAAAACCAATTGTTGAGCACAAACGCCGTTTAAATCCTAATATGAAGGATGTGGTAAGAAATGAGGTATTAAAACTCCTTGATGCTGGTATTATTTACCCTATTGCTGATAGCCAATGGGTTAGCCCCGTTCATTGTGTTCCAAAGAAAGGGGGAATTACTGTTGTGCCTAATGAAGATAATGAGCTTATAACCCAAAGAGTAGTGGTTGGGTATTGGATGTGCATTGATTTTAGAAAGGTTAATAAAGTTACTAAGAAAGATCATTATCCTTTGCCCTTTATTGATCAAATACTAGAAAGGTTGTCTAAAAAGACTCACTTTTGCTTTCTTGCTGGTTATTCTGGGTGTTCTCAAATCGCTGTAAAAGCATAAGACCAAGAGAAAACCACTTTCACTTGTCCTTATGGCACTTATGCTTATAGGCGTATGCCTTTTGGTTTATGTAATGCTCCTGCTACTTTCCAGAGATGCATGTCTGCTATTTTTCATGGTTTTTGTGAAGAAATTGTGGAGGTTTTCATGGAAGATTTCTCCATCTATGGAACTTCTTTTGATAACTGTTTGCACAACCTTGATAAAGTTTTGTAGAGATGTGAAGAAACCAACCTTATTCTTAATTGGGAGAAATGCCATTTCATGGTTAATGAAGGGATTGTTCTTGGACATAAAATTTCTGAAAGAGGCATTGAAGTTGACAGAGCCAAAATTGAAGCAATTGAGAAGATGCCTTGCCCTAGGTATATAAAAGGTATTCTTAGTATCCTTGGTCATGTTGGTTTCTATAGGAGGTTTATTAAATATTTCTCCAAAATTTCAAAGCCCTTTACCAATCTTCTTCAAAAATATGTACCTTTTGTTTTTGATGATGATTGTAAGGAAGTGTAGAGTTTCCCAACCTTTAATAAGGTAGAGATCCCTGTGTTTACAATGCTAGTCCCTGGATCAATAGCTAGCATCCACAGTTAAGATGTAATATCAAGAAACAAAGGTCATAGTACAACTTTTATAACCAAGAATAACATAATTTTATTACATCTTACATAGCTCATTTGGCTAATACAATACATTGCAGCAGAATATCTATAAGCATGGGGTCCTTCATCTTCAAAGTGCCACAGGCAAACATGTTGGTTGTAGACTTGTAATCCTAATCAATCAACTTCACTAATATCAAACAAACCTGCAACATAACAAGTTACAGCCACAAGGGTCAATACATTTGAATTGTATTGGCAAGTTTCACTACTATGTAGAAATAAGTGGATCCTAACATTACATGCATATTTGGCTAAGTAGGGTTTTAGGCTCATTTGCAGAAAGCAATAATATTTTTCCTATCTTTTCAAAATAATTTTGATCTTTTGTCAAAATCTTTCTGAGATCCTTGGTACACCCCAAGTGCTTCAAGTCTTTGTCAAAATCTTTTGAGCTCCTTGGTACACCCCAAGTGCTTCAAGTCTTTTGTTGTCACTTTCAAGTTTTACTTTTAGAAATTGGAATGTCGAGATTTCCCATAGCTTCAGGCCTTAGTTGCTCAGTATTGTCCATAACCGGGGACACGACTAAGTACTTAGATTTTTATCTTCTGCAGAAGTTGTACACTTTACCCACATGACACAATCTCATCTTGTTGCCAGGAGTGGCCGCTGGATAAGTACTCACCAAGATGGAGTACTGGCAGATTGAGAATGTGACGAAGTCTTTCCATAGGGTCCTCCCATACACAATGCTAGCTTGTCTCCAGGCACCAATGTAGGGTTTCGAGTTCCCTCATTTAGTTAACCTGAAGAGTCCAATGCATGGGTCTTCCACAATGTAATTGACTAAGCCAGTGCCCATTTAGCATGTGGCTGTACACGGAAGCCACTGTACGAGAAACATGTTCAATCTCTAAGTCCCTGGGTGGTTTTCTTTTAGTGCACAACCAAAAAAAGTTTGCCATATAAACATGGTTCTTTTTGTTGCCACCTTGTCCAAAACTTGAGTATCCTTGTCCACCCAGGTGGTTCATTGAGTACTTGTTTTATTATATAAAACACAAGTCTTTTCTCAACTTCATATAATATCAACATGTATCCTTTCTCAATATATATATAGCAGGGCTAAGCATATTACAACTACATTGTTTTCACTAAGGAATGTATAAGGGTATCCTATTAGGATTTATCATAGCAAAATATAGTAGTCCTTATCATGCATGTTTCAAAATCCACTAAGTGTAATGAAAATAGTAGGACTTGGATGATAGTGTCACTTGCCTTTTTGGTAGAGAAGGTTGAATAACTTCTTGATCTTGATAATATAACACTCTTCTAACTTCACTACAAATCAATCAAGCAAACATAGATTCAACTAGCATTCCAAACAATATTCAAACAATTCATCACACATAAAATAATAGAAACAAAGACATGCATGCAAGCATGCAAAAGTTAGTTTTATTTGCAAAGGTGGTTCCTACTAGGCTCTAAACATTGTAAGGTTCAAAGTGGTCATTTTCTAAAGTGGCAAAACCATTTGCTAAAAGGGTTTTATCTATAAACCATTTTGAATCAAATCATTATTTCATGTGGTGGAAAATGTTTTTAGCAAAGCAACAATTTTATAATGTTCAACAAATAAGTTGTTAATTCACAAAACTTGGTGTTTAGGGTCAGTAGGTTTGAATCAAAACATTTTCCAAAGGTTTTGCTCAAAAATCATTTCCATAACAAAATCAATATTTTTATTTGACTAGAAATGAGCTAATTCAATTATTCAATCCTAATATTCACAAAATACATTTTTAAATCCATAAGTTGGTTCCTAGGGTCAGTAGGTTCACAACAAACCATTTTGCAAAGATTTCATCCCCAAAATCATTTTGGAATAAATTTTATATCCTAAACAAGCATACACAAGTTTCTACAAAAACAAACATTTTACCAGAAGCTTTTTACTAAACAAAGTGTATGGTTGGCTAGGTCTCGTTCCACTGATTCCATTGATATAAAATTTGCAAATTTTGGACGTGTGGATCAAAAGTTATGCAATTTACAAGTTTGCATCTAAATCAGATTCTAATTCTGTTTTCAAACAATACTCTGTCCACGTGGCTTGTTCTTATTGGCCGATACCGCTTCGGGCAGATCGAGCTCTCTGGATCGTTGGATCTAACTAAGATCGAGTGGCGCAAAGGTACACGATACCCCTTCGTCTACGTTCTATCACAGCCAAACGATCAAGATCTAACGGTCACGTTTGCGTGGTCAAACACTGGCGGCGCTGCGCGACGGAGCACGCTCTGGCGGTGGCGTCGCGGCGATTCTAGGAAGCAAGGAAGTAAACGGGGGTGCTCACCGTGCTCGCGAGGTCGAGTTGATGCTCAACGCGTGGTCGGCTTGGCAAGGGGCGCTCAGACGCGACGGGTATTCCTCGCCGGATACGATGGCGGCGTCAGGCGGTTCTGGAGGTCGTCGAGGGCGACGCTGCGGTTCGCCCCGAGGCAAAACGAGGACACAGTTAGACGCGAGCGAGTGTGGCGAGTGTAGGTGTATCATCGGGAAGGAGAGGGGCGGTCAGGTGCTTACCAGAAGGGTCGCCGGAGTAGCAAACAGACGGTGGCGCTCAGGTTGTTGTTGCCGACTATTCAGAGCGCGCGCGTGCGAGTGGAGTACACGGGCAGGTGCACCTAGAGGTGGAGATCACAACTGTGTGCTCGAGGAGGCAAGGGGCGGCAGGGTTCGGCCGGAATCATCACCGGAGTTTGTCGGGGACAGTGGCAGTCGAGGTTGCAATTTGGGCAGCCTAGTGGCTCTGGTCGAGTGGGATCTGAGGGGAAAAGAAGAGGAGAGCGTGGCGATTAATACCGCAGGGTCACGACGAGGATTAAGCGCGGCATTGAAGCGAATTCAATCGCGGCATCAACGGCAGGAAACGGCCGGCAAGTTCAACACGGGGAAGACGACGCTGAGTCAAGGTAATGCTACTGTCTGCGAGAGAGAGGAAGAGGGAGTGAGGTCCACCGGTCAGTGACTGCGCGGTTGGGTCTTTCGGTGGGAAAACGATTCGCGCGAGGGGGTTTCGTTGGGCTGGAGCTGGGTTGCTGGGCCTGCTTAGTTGGGTCGAGTTTGATTCCATTTTTTTATTCAGTATTCCTTTTCTTTTTCTACTTGGTTTTCTGTTTTGAATTTCAAACAACAATTCAAACACTCAAATAAAAACAAACTTTCACCACACCTTGTATTGAGTTTTAGTTCTATTTAACAACAATATTCCAGGTCCCAAAATAAAAATAATACTTTTATTCTTTTAGGATATATTTAATAATGAAATAGACCTTAATTATTAATTAAAATAGGATTTGATTATTAAAACTCCATTTGAAGTCTGAATATTATCAAAACCAAATCAGTAGGTTTTATTTGAAATATAAAACACTTGGAAAACTTGTTTAAAATAATTTAACAAGTTTTGATGTTTAATTAAAATGGGAAAAGTCTTTACTTTAATAAAATTGGATATTAATAAATCCTCATTATTTTATTTAAATAGACCTTTACACTTTTAATCAAAACAAAATATTTTATTTCAAAAACTTGGCCAAGGTTTAATTTGGCTCTATAAAAATAGTCCTTATTTATATTTCTACCTTTTCATTTGAAAACAAATCTTTTTATTAAAAGATCCAAAAATAGTAATTCTACTTATTCAAAATTTTCTTTATTAATTGTTTATATTTTCAAATCCCTTTAGGATTTGTTTGATCAAATAGGTTTGAAGGTTTCCAATTGGAATCAAAAAGTTTCTTCTCATCCTGAAAATCAACAAAGTTTTATTTTATTCATTTATTTTTCACATAACAAGATTTGGAAAATCTTGGGATGTGACAGGAAGCTTTTGAAACTTTGAAGAAATCATTGACTACTGCTCCTATTGTGCAACCACCTTATTGGAGTTTACCATTTCAAATTATGTGTGATTCTAGCGATTTTGCTGTGGGTGTTGTCCTTGGGAAACGTGTTGATAAGAAGTTGAATGTTATTCATTATGCTAGCAAGACTCTAGATGCTGCTCAAAAGAATTATGCTACAACTGAAAAAGAGTTCTTAGCTGTAATCTTTGCCTGTGATAAGTTTAGACCCTATATTGTCTATTAAAAGGTCACTATTCATACTGATCATGCTGCTATTAAGTACCTTATGACAAAGAAGGACGCTAAGCCTAGGCTTATTAGATGGGTGTTGCTTTTACAAGAGTTTGATATGCATATTGTAGATTGGAAAGGTGCTGAAAATCCTGTTGCTGAAAATTTATCTCGTTTGGAAAACATTTCTTTTAACCCTTTACCTGTTAATGATAGTTTTCCAAATGAGCAATTGGCTGCAATAAGGGTAAGTCCGCATGAGAGTCCTTGGTATGCTGATTATGCTAACTTTATTGTTTCCAAGTATTTTCCTCCAACCTTTACAGCTCAACAAAGAAGAAAGTTATTTTATGATCTAAGGCATTACTTTTCGGATGACCCACACTTATATAAGGAAGGAGTAGATGGTATTATGTGAAGATGCGTTCCAGAATTTGAACAACAAGATATATTGAGGAAATGTCATGGCAATGCTTATGGAGTACATCATGCTGGTGATGGTATTATGTGATAGGACGTTTGTCTTATTGGCGAAGATGTGTTCCAGAATTTGAACAACAAGATATATTCTACAATTTGGATTTTATTGGCCTACCCTTTTCAAAGATGCAAGGAAGTTTGTCTTATCATGTGATGAATGTCAAAGAGTTGGTAACATTTCAAGACGCAATGAAATGCCTATGAATTATTCTCTTGTTATTGAACCTTTTGATTGTTGGGGATTTGACTTTATGGGCCCTTTTCCTCCTTCAAAAGGGTATACTCATATTCTTGTTGATGTTGACTATGTTACAAAGTGGGTAGAGGCCATACCCACAAATAGTGATGATGGTAAGACCTCTTTAAAAATGCTTAAATATGTTATTTTTCCTAGGTTTCGTGTGCCTAGATATCTCATGACTAATGGAGGCTATCATTTTATTCATGGTGGTTTTAGGAAAACTCTCGCTAAATATGATGTTAACCATAGAATTGCTTCAGCTTATCACCCCCAAACCAGTGGGCAAGTTGAACTTTCCAATAGGGAAATTAAATCTATCTTGCAGAAGACTGTTAATAGATCTAGGAAAAATTGGGCTAAGAAGTTGAAGGATGCTTTATGGGCTTATAGAACCGCTTATAAAAATCCTATGGGGATGTCTCCTTACAAAATGGTCTATGGGAAAGCTTTTCATTTGCCTTTGGAATTAGAACACAAAGCTTATTGGGCAGTGAAAGAACTGAATAGAGATTTTAAACTTGCTGGTGAGAAAATATTGCTTGACTTGAGTACCTTAGATGAGTGGAGAAGTGAAGCTTATGAAAATGCTAGACTCTTTAAGGAAAAAGTAAAAAGATGGCATGATAGGATAATTCTCAAAAGGGAGTTCCATGTTGGTGAGAAAGTCCTTCTGTATAGGTCTCGTCTCAGATTTTTTGCAGGGAAACTACTCCCAAAATGGGAAGGACCTTTTGTTATTAAGGAAGTATATCGTTCAGGTGCTATCAAAATATCTTCTTTGAAGGATGACACAACACAGGTGGTGAATGGTCAAAGACTAAAACATTATATTTCAAGAGATTCTTATAACGAAGATGTTGATATTATTCAAATGGTGACTCCGGAAGAATTTATCAGAAACCAAACACCAAAATCCGCAGAGTCCGTCTTTGAATAGGTAAAAGTGGTGCAAACAGAAGGTTTGTGAAAACCCTATCTTTTTATATTTTTTATGTTTTTATTACATACAGAAGGTTACGAACGAACAGGGGGAACGGAGGCCGTGGTGGCCATTATCACCCAAAGCGGCCCTAGGCCGCGCCTAGAGGGGGTGTGAGCCCCCCGAGCTCCGTCTCCGCCTCGTGTTCGCACCAGTACCTTCCTTATGCTTTGAAACTTCGTAATATATAACCCCCCGGGTTCCCCGAGGTTCGTGTATCGTGTTCTCGTCGTGTTTCTGTTTCGATCTGTTTCTGTCAACCAGATTCTCAGTTTTGGAGTCACAATGTCTTCCTCTGTATCACCCATGGAGGATTTTGATGGCGCCCCACACTTGTCGTGGAACACTTCGTTGGAAATCCCAAGAGCAAGGTATGAAGCAGCACAACAACAAGTTTCCCTCAGTAAGAAACCAAGGTTATCGAACCAGTAGGAGGAAGGAAACGTCACACAGGTGTTGCTGGCAACATGGAGACCTGCATAACACAAACTCAAGACTTTGCCCCAACGAATCAGTGAGGTTGTCAAGCTCACCGTTTTCCTGTAACACAGGATTAAACATATGGTGTGGGAGGTAATGGTTTGCAGCAAGTAAACAGGTAACACTGTAGGATGTATCAATGGTAAAGATTGGACCGGGGTATATAGTTCACTAGAGGTGCTCTCCTTAGATAAACAACATGGCATGAAGGGTAAAAAAATTACAGCATGACAATTGACAGGAACTGAGCAAGGCATAACAATGCAATTACTAGTGAGAAAGATCCTATGAGATTCAATTGGGCAATACAACAAGATACATAGACCGCCATCCAATTGCATCTATGACTAGAAGTCCACCTTCAGGTTATCATCCGAACCCCCTCCAGTATTAAGTTGCAAGCAACATACAACTGCTTTAAGCAAAGTGTGTAAGGTAAACAGTCCACATGTTCCATGAACAAGAGACCGTTGTTTTCTCAGTAGCAATAGCACATCTACAACCGAAGAGATTTCACTTCCCTTGGAAACTAGAGGCATGAACCAACTATCGTGCATAAATACCCCCTCTTGGATTCACTAGCAACTACTTGGCCAAGATAGCTACTAAGAACGTAGAGCATGCAAGATCACAAACAACACAGACATGATAGAATCGTAAAGACAAAACCATTAATCAAACCAACATAATAATCTCAATATCCATCAGATCCCCGCAAACACAACATGCATGATTACAAATAGATTAGATCTTGATCATGAACGGAGCTCACAAGATCTATACATGAAAGCACAAAGGAGGAGATACAACCATCTGCTACTACATGGACCCATAGTCCAAGGTGGAACTACTCACGCATCATATCGGAGAGAAGGCCTCCGAGATGATCTCCCTCCGGCAGGGTGCCAGGAAGAACTTCAGATCCACCCCGATCTAGGGACGATGGTGGCGGTGGTTACAGACGGTTTCGTGGAATATTGATCGGGTACTCAGGATTTCTGCATCGGGGGCTTGTTATAGGCGAAGGGGGAGGCTGAGGCGGCAACCAGGGGCGCCAAACCCTAGCCAGGCGCGGGCCCACCTGTGGCCGCGCCTAGGGGGGAGGGTGGCCCCTATGGCTCGCCCCTCCGGCTCCCCTCTAGACTTCTTGTTCCCCATGGAAAGTAATTGACTTTGTCGTTTGTCCCATCCAATTCCGAGAATATTTCTTTACTAACTTTTCTGAAACCAAAAACAGCAGAAAACAGGCATCTGACACTGTTGCAACTTGTTAATAGGTTAGTACCAGAAAACATGTAAAAATCACCTCAAAGTGTAGACAAGTAAAGCAAAGTAGATACTAAACAAGCATGGAGCATCAAAAATTATAGATACGTTTCCGACATATCAACATCCCCAAGCTTAACTCCTGCTCGTCCTCGAGTAGGTAAGTGATAAACAGATAATTTTTGAGGTGAACATGCACCCTCACAATAAAGATCCAACCATTTGCAAGCATTTAAAGCTGGGATCAAAGAACTTTAAACATGTGCATGAAAGGATGGAGTTCTAACAATAGGACATAGTAACTATGCATGCAACATGGCAAGCTACAAACAAAGATCATGAATAACATGCATTGAAAAACATTTGTTTGTTTCACATACAGAAAACATAGCATAGTGGAAATCAGCTTGTCCCTCATAGAGTAGCTATATAGATGCATAGGACACCTTAAAATTTCACAAGGATGACTAGAAACAAATAGCACAAGAACAAGTAATAACACAATATGCATCAATTAATAAGCTTTGGAACACTGCACACAGAATGAAAACTATGCTCTCTTAATGGTGCCTAAAGGTAGAAGGTGGAGACTCAATAGTGGTGGAAGAAAGGCCTTTTTTATAAAGGAAGCAGGGATTACAAGTTTCAAAAAGAGCTTCCAAAAATTATGGTACTTGTTAGCTTTCAGCCCTCATTGCCCCTATCATATGCATCTTGAAGTGGTTAAGGTTAAAGTGGCAAAGATGGAGTATATGCTTGATGAAGTATAAGTTGGCAATCTCAAGTCCCTTGAATATGATGGCCACACCTCATGCATACTCAACTTTGGGCTCAGGCAAGTTCTTGTCACTGTAAGTATTTGCATATCATTGAGAACCGCCAATGGGGTACCCCTTGCACATGGTACATGATCTTTCCCATAACCAAAATGACAAGGCAAGCAGACAATGAGCATCTCAGCAATCTTTTTATTTACTATATGCATAGCTTTTTATTGAGGATGCTTCATAGATAGCTCACTATGGTGATGCTGCAAGTTTCCACCATGATTAGGCATGGCTTAGGCTAGCGGCCCAGACGTTTATCTAACACAGAATACAAACTCCATGGACTTACAAGTCCCCTCTTTATTTCACACCGGTGACATCCATAGACAAAAGAGCATGATATCAACGAAGTACAAAGTACAAGTGCAATGTTGAAAACGTTCCCTGTGATAGCACGCTTCTGCTAAGTCCAACTTATAAGTGCAAGCATATACAACAAAGTTGTCACAATGGTTCAAGTTTATTAGGGGAAAATAATAAAGTGTGCCATCAAGTTCGTGAGGGCTTTAATCACTAAGTTTTCACATAACAAAATAGTTTTTAATTGGAAGATAGTTTAAAACAAGAATATACTTGGAATGGTGTAACACACCATGCATAGGAGTTTATCGTGGACATTTTGGAAAAACTTGGTTTCTTGGGGGTTGGAAGCATGGGTAGAACTTACTCATACAAGTGGAGGCTAGCAAGAGACTGGGAGAAACCAACTAAGAGATCATAATGGCCATAATCATGCATAGCATCAAAGCATACTAATCAAAGAAAATAGTGGTACTACAAGTTAAGGACTAAATGATCATAGAGTCTAATGGTGACTTTACATAGTCATAACATGGTGTAAGCATGTGCCAAGTCAACCCAAGCAAAGGATCAAATGAGAATACCACAATACTATGCTTTTGCATGCTAAAACAAAGCATTATTTATTCAAGGCACACTAAGCAATCCAAATTGTTTGGAACAATACATGCTACAACAATAATCACTAAGCATAATGCTAAAACAACACCTAGCATGTCATGCTAAAGTCTAAGTCACAGTCAATGCAAGCTCCTCTTGCACTTCAAGCAAGAACTTACTACTCCTTTCCAACACGAAGCATACTTATTTGCAAAACAACATAGCGAGAACCAGGGTCCAAACTACTCAAGCAAACTAAACAACTAAGCAAAGCAAACGAAAACTAAGACGCTCCAAGAACAACACAACTGTGCATGAAACAATAAAAGTGAAGTGTCTAGACGGACCTGGGCTTTTTATTAATGAAGAAGAGGATGCCTTGGGCATCCCCAAGCTTTTAAGCTTGTAACTCTTGGATATTTCTTGGGGTGACACCATGGTGGCATCCCCAAGCTTGAGCTTTTGTCCATTCTTCATCTCATTACATCATTCTCTCTTTACACCTGAAATTTTTCCTTCATACAAAACTTCACGCAATATTCATTAGCGACATTAGTTTATTCAAAAGATATTAGACCCCTGACAAAGCTTTGGAACAACAAGGATTTTCACTAAAAACACAAGCTACTATATTAAATCCTTCAAAAAGCTCAATTCCCCAAAAGAGAACTCAAAAAGGAATCAATAAGAAGCAAATGCAAATAATGGCAGAAATCTGTCAAAACAGACCAGCAGGCAGAAACTGATTTTTTCGAACATCTTATGTTGCTCAAATCAAAAAGTGTTGAACTAACGAAAGTTAACTAACATACTGGGGGATTTATTTTTAAATTTTGAGCTCAATCCGAGTTACAGAGACTCCTCACCAATTTTTTGGTGGAGGACAGAAATCTGTTTCGGGACAGCAACTCCCCAAATCTTACTTCCCTTTCATTAGAGGTCATTCTTGGTACAAAAAGAAAACAAAAAGGATAAGGAGAGGTCATTACTGAAGTAATAACTTCCAAGACTCAAGGAAACTCTTGGGTTATCTCCCAACAAGTACTTTTCTTTAACGCCTTTAAGTTAGGCACATGAAGCAAGGAGAATCAAGTATTTTCAAATGATGAAGCATTAACATCAAATCTCTCTGTCAAAGGAGGAGCAAAAAGCAACTTATCTCTCCTCATAGGGAAGTGTTCAATACCTTTCTTGAATGTAAATTGATATTTGATGGTGCCTTCTTTCATATCAATGATGGCACCAACTGTTCTAAGAAAAGGTCTTCCCAAAGTAATAGGACAAGAAGCATTGTATTCAACATCCAAAACATAGAAATCCACAGGGACATAAGCATTATTAACCATAATGAGAACATCATTAATACTCCCCATGAGTTTCTTTTTAGAATTATCATTGAGTGGGACATCTAAATAACAATCTTCCAATGGTGGCAAATCAAGCATTTCATAAATCTTCCTAGGCATAATAGAGATACTAGAACCAAGATGTCATGAAGATTTGAGATCAAAGTCATTCACTTGCATATTAATAATGGGTTCCCAACTATCTTCTACTTTCCTAGGAATAGAAGCTTTGTGGTTTAGCTTCTCTTCCTTAATCTTAACAAGAGCATCTGTAATGTGTTTAGTAAAGGCAACATGCATATCACTAGCATTAGGACTTCTAGCAAGCTTTTGTAGGAACATAATCACTTCAGAAATATTGCAACCATCAATATCAAAGTCAAACTTAGCATCACAAGTAGTAGTATCAATAGGCTTAGGCATAGTAGGAGGAGGAATAGGGACTACTTGTGATTTAGTGGTTATGGTGCACACACTATTGTTTCTATCAATTTCAGCTTCCCTTTCCCACTTAGCATGAAGTTGAGCTAACAGCCTAACATTTTCATCAATAGTAACTTGTATGGCATGATCAGTAGAAAAAGTGTTTTCCATAGTTTCAGGTTTAGCAGCCATTTTATTAATCAAGGAAGACCGATCTTCAGACAAAGAGGATATATTTTTCTCAATAGTTAAAAGCTTTTCCTCTATAGTCTTATTGAAAGTGGTTTGTTTACTAATAAAGTCCTTGAGCATGACTTCAAGTTCAGAGGGGGCACTTCTAGCATTATTGTAAGAGTTTCCATAGGAATTGCCATTATTAGGAGGATAAGGCCTATAATTGTTGTTGTTACCAAAATTATTCCTATAGGCATTGTTGTTGAAATTGTTATTTATAATGAAGTTCACATCAACTTGCTCTTCTTGAGAAACCAAAGAGGCTAAGGGAACACTATTAGGATCTAGAGGAGCTTTCCCATTAACAAGCATAGCCATAATAACATTAATCTTACCACTCAAAGAGGAAGTTTCCTCAACAAAATTTACCTTCTTACCATGTGGAGCTCTCTCAACATGCCATTCAGAGTAGTTAAGCATCATATTGTCAAGGAGTCTTGTTGCAACACCCAAGGTGAGGCCCATGAAAGTACCTCCAGCAGCTGAATCCAGCAGGTTACTAGAAGAGTAGTTCAAACCTACATAAAAAGTCTGGATAATCATCCAAGTAGTGAGTCCATGAGTGGGACAGTTCTTAACCAAAGTTTTCATTCTTTCCTAAGCTTGAGCAACATGTTCATTATCAAGTTGTTTAAATTTCATAATGTCACTTATCATAGCATTAATCTTAGCAGGAGGATAATACTTTCCAATAAAAGCATCTTTGCACTTAGTCCAAGAATCAATACTATTTTTAGGCAAAGAAAGCAATCATTCTTTAGCTTTTCCTCTCAAGGAGAAAGGAAAAGGCTTGAGCTTAATAATATCTCCATATACATACTTATACTTTTGCATTTCACATAGTTCAACAAAGCTATTGAGATGGGCAGCATGATCATCAGAACTAGCACCAGAAAATTGCTCTCTCATCACAAGATTCAACAAACCAGGCTTAATTTCATAAAAGGTAGCATCAGGAGCAGGTGGAGAAATAGGTGTGCTAAGGAAATCATTGTTGTTGGTGCTAGTGAAGTCACACAACTTGGTGTTCTCAGAAGAGTTCATTTTGGCAAAGGTGGGCAAGCCAAAAACAGCAGCAGCAGCTAGAGCAGGAACTAATTTTTTTTTGTTTTTGAATAAAGAAAGCAAACCAAACTAGACTAATTTTTTTGGGTTTTTTTGGAAAAAGGCAAACAAAACCAAGCAAAAGAAACAAAGCAAACTAAAAACAAAGTAAAGAGAAAGGGAGTGAAGGACTCCCCTTGTGAAGATTTCCTTGGCCTCCCCGGCAACAGCGCCAGAAAATAGCTTGATGGCGCCCCACACTTGTTGTGGAACGCTTCGTTGGAAACCCCATGAGCAAGGTATGAAGCAGCACAACATCAAGTTTCCCTCAATAAGAAACCGAGGTTATCGAACTAGTAGGAGGAAGGAAACTTCACACATGTGTTGCTGGCAACGTGGAGACCTGCACAACACAAACTCAAGACTTTGCCCCAACGAATCAGTGAGGTTGTCAAGCTCACCGGTTTGCTCTAACAAAGGATTAAACGTATGGTGTGAAAGGTAATGGTTTGCAGCAAGTAAACAGGTAACATTGGAGGATGTATCAATGGTAAAGATTGGACCGGGGTCCATAGTTCACTAGAGGTGCTCTCCTTAGATAAAAAACATGGCATGAAGGGTAAACAAATTACAGCAGGGCAATTGACAGGAACTGAGCAAGGCATAACAATTCAATTACTAGTCAGAAAGATCCTGTGAGATTCGATTGGGCAATACAACAAGATACATAGACCGCCATCCAACCGCATCTATGACTAGAAGTCCACCTTCAGGTTATCATCCGAACCCCCTCCAGTATTAAGTTGCAAGCAACAGACAACTGCTTTAAGAAAAGTGTGTAAGGTAAACAGTCCACATGTTCCATGAACAAGATACCGTTGTTTTGTCCCTAGTAGCAACAGCACATCTACAACCGAAGAGATTTCTGTCACTTCCCTTGGAAACTAGAGGCATGAACCCACTATCGAGCATACATACCCCCTCTTGGAGTCACTAGCAACTACTTGGCCAAGATAGCTACTAACAACGGAGAGCATGCAAGATCACAAACAACACAGACATGATAGAATCATAAATACAAAACCATTAATCAAACCAACATAATAATCTCAATATCCATCGGATCCCCGCAAACACAACATGCATGATTACAAATAGATTAGATCTTGATCATGAACGGAGCTCACACGATTTATACATGAAAGCACAAAGGAGGAGATACAACCATCTAGCTACTACATGGACCCATAGTCCAAGGTGGAACTACTCACCCATCATACCGGAGAGAAGGCCTCCGGGATGATCTCCCCTCCGGCAGGGTGCCAGGAAGAACTTCAGATCCCCCCGATCTAGGGATGATGGTGGCGGCGGCTATAGACGGTTTCATGGAATATTGATCGGGTACTCAGGGTTTCTGCATCGGGGGCTTCTTATAGGCGAAGGGGAGGCTGAGGGGGCGGCCAGGAGCGCCAAACCCTATCCAGGCGTGGGCCCACCTATGGACGCGCGGGGGGGGGGGGGGGGCCCCCTCTGGCTCTCCCCTCCGGCTCCCCTCTGGACTTCTTGTTCCCATGGAAAGTAATTGACGTTGTCATTTGTCCCGTCCAATTCCAAGAATATTTCTTTACTAACTTTTCTGAAACCAAAAACAACAGAAAACAGGCATCTGGCACCGTTGCAACTTGTTAATAGGTTAGTACCATAAAACATGTAAAAAGCACCTCAAAGTGTATACAAGTAAAGCAAAGTAGATACTAAACAATCATGGAGCATCAAAAATTATAGATACGTTTCCGACGTATCAGATTCCTCTGCAGATGTCATCAACCCGTACATGTATGAGTTGAAGATTCATCCCAAGGAGTTGATTCTCAAGGATGGGAAGGTGCATATGAAAGAAGTTCAAGGCCCTAAAGTAGAATGCAATCTGGAAGAAAGGATGGAAGCATTGGAGCAAGAAGTTTTCAGGTACAAGAAGATGGCGGAACGCGAAGTGGATGTCATCCATAAGATAAGTTTAGAACTCATCGCCAAGTACGAGGAGGAGGTTGCTGAGCTCCGAGACAAAATCTTCTCGCTCCATCAGACCACCAACCAACTACAAGCACAGCTCTATGACATACAAAATCAAAACTGTGAGTATGAGGCTAGATTTAATTGCATAAGCTCTGCTAATAGTTTCAGGATTGTGGAAACCAGGACGTCCTTTTTGGATGGGGAACCTTTACCTTGGAAGTTTGATGATGACAAGATAACACCACCGCCACCGAAGGAGTGATTTGTCATCAGGTTTGGCATCCCCTTGGCTTGTTCCAAGCTTGGGTGAGTGTCGCGGTATCACATCATTATCTTTTATCTTTTACCTTTTTAGTGGATTCATATCTGTGGTAGAGAAGTTATCTTATAGGCTGGTTTGCATGTGGAAGTATCTCTCCTTTAGTTGGTTATCTATGTATCCCTTGGTGTGAGTGCCTTTATGGAATATCAATGAGAAGTTTCATCTTTTACTTTTTGCACTTCTTATTTTAGTTTGCAATCTCTATTATATGATTGATCTAGTTGATCAGTATTGGCATCACTTTGGGAGCATCAAGTAAATCTAAATTGGTTTTGGCAAACTAAGCTCTGGTCAGTAGCAACATTCTTTTTGAGGTTTGAAAGGAAAAGAGAAAAAGCTTACATGTATTTTGTATCATTTATTTTCTTTCTTGATTAGATCATAAGCTTAGTATTATTTATTTAAGATCTTTTGTGTCTTCAAGGAAGATTGCATGTTCGGTTTTATCACTTGTAGGTTTTCTTGTTTCTTTCAACTCTTTTGCTTGCTACCCAGCCTTGCTAGCCAAAAACCTGTTTCGAGAAGGCATACTTCTCATGCATCTAATCCCTTTGAACCAAAACCTGTGCCATTTGTGTCCACCATATCTACCTATTAGCATTATTGCTATTCCAAGCAAATTATCAAGCTTCATCTATCTTTCGAATTAAAAAGTATTTTGTTATGTGAAAACTAGTTAGTAAAGCTCTCACGAACTTGATGGCACACCTTATTCTCTTGCCCCTAATAAACTGGAACCATTATGTACGTTGGGATTAGCAGAAACATGCTATCACGGGGAATGTTTTCAACACTTATGGATACTTATCCAGTTGATATCATGCTCTTTTGTTTGCGAATGTTGTCGGTGTGAAATAAAAGGGGAGCTTGTAAGTCCATGGAGTTGTGTATGTGTGTTAGAGAAAAGCATGGGCCGCTAGCCTAAGCCATGCCTAATCATGGTGGAAACTTGCAGCATAACCGTAGTGAGCAATCTGTGAAGCATCCTCAATAAAAATCTATGCAAATAGCAAATAAAAAGATTGCTGAGATGCTCACTGTCTGCGTGCCTTGTCATTTTGATTATGGGATAGCTCCTGTATCATATGCAAGGGGTACCCCATTGGCGTTTCTTTATGATACACATATACTTACAATGATAAGAACTTAGCGGTAACTAAAGTTGAGTAGCATGAGGAGCGGCCCTCGTACTCAAGGGACATGAGATTGCCAACTTATATTTCGTCAAGTTTATACTCCATATTTTTTCATTTTAACCTTAATCACCTCAAGATGCTTATGATAGGGGCAATGAGGGCTCAAAGCTAGTTAGTACTATAATCTTTTGGAAGCTCTTTATGACATTGAAATCCCTGCTTCCCTCTATGAAGGGACCTTTCTCCTATTTCTAAGTTGAGTCAGTAAACCTACTTCTTCTCTATCTCCATCAAGCATTTGAGTTGTTGTGTTTCAAGCATTCATATGATGATTTATTCAGTCATGTTATTTATATTCCTTGTTTACACAAGACTCTTATCTATTGAGAATTACTTTGAAAGCCACCATTGCGAAAACCCTTTTTGTTTGAGCAAAGAGTACTCCTGTTCTGAAGACTTCTAGGAAATATTTTTGTGAAACTGTTTGCCAGCTGTTCTCTGACCAAGAACAAAGTTTGCCAATTCCAATTATGATTTATCTTTATGCATCTCTATTGTGACTCCTGTACTTGTTGCAAGCTAAGTTATATAATGGTGAGTTGCTTTCTTATATGAGTTATGTAATGGTAAGTGTGATGCTTCTTGTCCGTATTCTTTTATCAACACTTCAGTCCATAAACCTGTGGACATGTTTACTGAGCTCAGTTTTCCTTGGGGACAAGCGAAGGTCTAAGCTTGGGGGGAGTTGATACGTCCAATTTGCATCACCATTCTATATCATAATTTGCCTCTATTCATTGATATATTTCATATTATGAGGTGTTACTTATGTCTTTTCATCTGTTTTTGCATGTTGGATGATTCTTGGAGGATGAACTACCAGAGTCAGGATTCTGATGGAAAAAGAGGTGTTTTGATGCAATTTCGCGAAGATCAGAAAAATACCAGAAAAATCATGGAAAATTATATTTTCCTAGAAGATGAAGGAAGCCAGAAGGGGAGGCGGAGATGGCCCACAGGGGGCCCACACCCTAGGAGCGGGCCACTCCTACAGGGGGTGTGGCTCACCTGGCCGGCCTTCGACTCCGCCCTCTTGCCTATATCTTCCTCTCGGAACCCTAAAACACGAGGAGCAACCACAGAAAGATTCTGCCACCTCTGCGGGGCAAAAAATACCGAGAGAGAAAGAGCTCTCTGGCAGACAGATTTTTGCCGGGGAAATTCCTTCCCGGGGAGGGGAGATTGCCGCCATCAACACCATCATCAAGATAGACTTCATCGGGATTATCATCATCGTCATCCACACCATCATGTCCACCAGCACCATCATCACCACTCCATCCCGTTATAACAATCGTGCTGAATACTTGCATAGTTCTTAGGGGAAACTTTCCCGGTGTTGATTACTATTGTAGTTGATGCTTGTGAGTGGAACCATTGGATTATTGTTAAAGTTCAGATTGTTATCCATCACCATATCATCTTTGATCTTGATCCATATGATGTCTTGTGAGTAGTTCGTTTAGTTCTTGAGGACATGGGAGAATTCATGTTGTTAGTACTGGATTTGTGTTGAGTTATTATTCAATGGTTTAGTATTTAAGTTGTGGTGCTATTCTTCTAGTGGTGTCATGCGAACGTCGACTACATGATACTTCACCATTTATGGGCCTAGGGGAATGCATTGTGTATTTGGCTACTAATTGTGGGGTTGCCAGAGTGACAGAAACCTGAACCCCCATTAGGACACCTTTGCACAAGGAAGCGTAGGATATCAGAGTTTAAGGCTGTGGTTAGGTTTATATCTTAATTGATTTCCTGTAGTTGCGGATTCTTGCAGGGGGTTTAATCACAAGTATGTATTAGTCCAAGTAAGGTCGGTACATTATCACAAGTTCACCCACACAACACTTACAACACCAAAGAAAGGTACTCAACTATTTAAAGTGAAAGCACTTGACAGAATTCCCATGTGTCCTCGAGAACGTTTGGTCCTTATAAGTATTTCCACCGGCTTGTCCTTTGCTAAGAAAGGATTGGGCCACTTACTGCATTTGTTCGTTGTCTTTATTTCTTGCACTTTGTTTCTTTGCTTTATCAGAAAACCCCTAAAAATCCGTTTGCTAAGTATTTACAGAGATTTCCTGCTCCATACCACTAGTCAACACCTTCTGCTACTCGTTGGGATCGACACTCTTATTTATCGAAAGTACTACGATACACCCCCTATACTTGTGGGTCATCACCCGCAATCTCCAAGATGGATCTCACGAAGGATTTCAAAACCTTCTTGCTAGGAGACACAATTCAGGTATACACCAGTGGTACTTCTTTTATAAAGCTCTGCATTGATTATGGTATAGCCCTTTGCTCGACGTACTATTTGCCGAATTTTGACCTCGACGATGGGAAAAGTTCCGTGTATGAGATATTCCATGAACGGTTTTGTCCAAGCCGGAGGTACTTTTGTTACTGTATGAACAAATGAGTCTACTCTTTCCGCTCCCTTCACGGATGGGGTCCGTAGATGCTCTTGAAAAACGCCATGCGGAATTGGTTTGCGCCCTGACCCAAGCTTTGACAGCAGATCAGACGCCTCATTTTCCTCCCTTTTGACATACTTGACTTCGTAGCCTTCGAAGCACTTGGATATCTCGTCCACTTCGTCTCGATATGCCGCCATCATAGGGTTCCGCGTGTTCCAGGTGCCAGCCACTTGCTGGGCAACCAAGTCGGAATCTCCACAACAAACTATGCGTTTGATGCCAATATCCTTGGCTACGCGAAGTTCGTGAATGAGTGCTTCATATTCCACCATGTTATTTGTAGCCTCAAAGTGGATCTGCAAAACGAGTGTAGTTTTCCCCCTGTTGGTGACTGCAGTAGTACACCAGCCCCCGAGCCGTTGAGTAGCTTTGATCCGTCAAAGTGCATCACCCAATATTCTGGCTCTGGTACAGGAGTAGCTGATGAACCACAAGTATAGGGGGTGTATCGTAGTACTTTTGATAAATAGGAGTGTCGATCCCAACAAGGAGCAGAAGGTGTTGACTAGTGGTTTGGAGCAGGAATTCTCTGTAAATACTTAGCAAACGGATTTTTAGGTTCTTTTGATAAAGCAAAGGAATAAAATGCAAGTAAATAAAGACAGCAAATAATTGCAGCAAGTGGACCAATCCTTTCTTAGCAAAGTACAAGCCGGTTGTAATACTTATGAGGACCAAACGTTCTCGAGGACACATGGGAATACTGTCAAGTGCTTTCGTTTCATATAATTGATTAATCTTCTTTGGTTTGATAAGTGTTGTGTGGGTGGACCTGTGCTAATGTACCGACCTTACTTGGACTAATAAATACTTGTGATTAAACCCCTTGCAAGCATCCGCAACGACAAGAAAATAATTAAGATAAAAACCTAACCACAACCTTAAACTCTGAGATCCTACACTCCTTTGTGCAAAGGTTTCCTAACGGGGGTTCAGGTTTCTATCACTCTGGCAACCCCATGATTAGTATCCAAATACACAATGCATTCCACTAGGCCCATAAATGGTGAAGTATCATGTAGTCGACGTTCACATGACACCACTAGAAGAATAGCACCACAACTTAAATATCAACCATTGAATAATACCTCAACACAATTCCACTACTAACAACATGACTTCTCCCATGTCCTCAAGAACTAAATGAACTACTCATGAGACATCATATGGATCAAGATAAGCGATGATATGATGATGAATAACAATCTGAACATGAACAATAATTCAATGGTTCCACTCACAAGCATCAACGACAAAAGTAATTAACACCGAGAAAGTTTCCCCTAAGAACTATGCAAGATTCAACACAATTGTTATAGCGGGATGGAGTGGTGATGATGGTGCTGGTGGAGATGGTGGTGTGGATGATGATGATCCCAATGAATTCTAGCTTGATGATGGTGTTGATGGCGACAATATCCCCTTTCCGGAAAGGAATTTTCTCGGCAAAAATCTGTCTCCCGGAGAGCTCTTTCTCTGGGTGTAATTTCCGCCCCGCAGAGGCAGCAAAATCTTTCTGTGGTCGCTCCCCGTTTATTAGGGTTTCGAGGAGAAGATATAGGCGAAAGGGCAGAGCAGGAGGTGGGTGCGGTGACCCAGCATACAACTGCATGTTGTAGTATACTATAGTCATGGACATAACATTCACAGAGTACCATTCCGCAAATATTACATCCTCAGAGTGGTACAACAGAAACAAAGCGGGTCCACAACATACATTATAATTATTACAAACAGAAATTACATGAAGATTTTGAGATCCTCCTAGGTCCATAGAGGTACCCCGATGACTCAGGGATAAACTATAATGACTCTGAGAACAAGATAAACAAACAAACTAAACTTTAAGGTTTATACGAGATTTAATATGGATAAAGTATAGAGATCTATGCTACTTGACTAGATCACTATATATGATACATCTATGCTTCAGATATGTCGGTTTCCATTCCATATATGTTTTCGTAATTGTTTCCTTCGATGATTCCGGATACTTTTGGTTCTTCATAGCGGAATTCTTCTTGGTCGTCAATTGGATATAGTATTTCCTCTTCCCGATCTTTAATGTATTTAGAATCTAGCAAGGGTTAAGAAGATACGTTGAGTACGAGCGTACTTAGAAAGTTCACTAAAAAGGAGTGTTTGATGCACTATATCTACAGCCATAGACCATAGGTCGTAGGAAATGCAGGTTTTCATAAACATTTCTTCAAAGGTTGCTTTTATTCTGAAAAGCTATGTCCGTCAGCCTTCACAGGTTTACCAGAACTTTCATGGAGTTCCTTTCCTGCAGTATGCGCAGCTCCTTCCCAGAACAGGGAGTAACAAGTTATAGTTCTTACACTCTGCATAGGTGCGTCACTTTACCCATGAGGGATCAAATCCTTGATGCACAACCGGGCGAATCTTTCCCGTCCACACTTCCTATGGTGTGGGGCCTAGTAGATGATCCAAGCCAATCACTGTCCTTCTCCGTGACCCCGCATACACCGCAATTGTTGTATGCCCAAACTCAAGGTAGACCTTTCCCCGTATAAAATGGCTATACCTTAGTTGGATACACACAACAACCATTAACACTAGAAATTTGTCTTTTGTAAGCCCAAATCCATGGTAGACCTTTCCCCGTATAAAATGGCTATACCCACGATCTGCAACTTACAAATGCCCAGAACAGTGTCCAATGCATGAGAAAGGGAGCCGATCCAGCTGACTTCTCCATCCCATTCCAAATCTCATGGTTAACGCGTAATATACGGCGCAAGAATCACTGGCGACATTGGTTGTTAAGTCCTAGATGATATATTACTGTGCAGTGGTATCCCAACTGCCAATCTTAATAGATTAGCAGATCACCCTAGATCAATAACCGATACTTCAAGTTAATTATAAAAATAGTGTTTTCAACTTTTTTTTAAATGCAGGTGATGACACAACAGTTTGCAAATACTTTATAGAAAATAATCAAAGGACATGAGCAAGTGTTAACTTGCCTTGATAAAGCGAAGTATTGTAGTCGAATGTATTGACTTCACCCTGGACCTCGGGTTCTACAAAAATATCATCATTGCCCGGTAAGGACAATGTTTAAAGAAGGAATATGCTATTATGCATAAGTAATGATATGCATGATGTGAAACCCCTAGTAATTCCCTAATATTACAAGTGAGATGGATTTAGATGATTTCTTTTAAGGTTTTATTTATCTTCATGTTCACTTCATAAAAGAGTGTGGTTACAAAGATCTTGAGATGAATATATAAGATATGAAGGTAAAGTATAATTATAATACAATTTTAAGGTTCCATGATATTATGTAATCAATACAAAGTTCATGTTTTAAGTTGTTATGGCTTTTAAAGAAACTGTATAGTGTTTCTTTTGAAGTGGAAAAAGAATAACATTTGAAGAAAATATTATTTAGGTTAAGTTATTCAACTATGAAGATTAATAGGATTGAAGCTATGGTTTTTTACAAGGTTTAAATGATTCTAAGTCATTATATATCTAGCTTAGGATATCTCAGACTAAAGTAAACTATAAAAAATGTAGTTGGGCTTGAGATAAAACATTTGTAGCATTATCAATTATTAGGGTTTTTCCTAAGCATAAATAAAAATGAAATCTTATAATTATGGAGCTTTGTTTTAAAGATGTAAATTTAGCATGTGTAATATTTATAGATCATACTATGAGTTTTTTATTTAGAAAGAAAAATAGGTGGATTATATTATAATTTATTTAGTGAATTTCAAGTTTGTTAACTATGATTATTAATGAATTGTTAATGATTTGCAAAGAATAACTTTGTAAATCCTTGACTTATAGTTAGTTAAAGATTTTAAAAGAATATTATAAAGTTAATTGTTTACACCTAGATTTTATATTAAATTATAATTATGGTTTAGACTAGTTAAATTTAAAAGATTATGTTTTGAATAAGATCATTTCTTACTTAGGAAAGAATTTTAAATAATTAACAAAATAGCTATTTTATTTTAATAACTTAGATAATTGAAGTTATATGATCTAGGAACTTTAAAATGTTTTTATAATAATATACTTAGTATTTTTCTAGTAAATATACCTGTTTAAAATCTTAAAAATGAATTTTATTTATTTTTAGGCATTATCTTTATTTATTTATTTAATAAAATTTCTTAATTATTTAATGTCTTTAAATATTTGTTTTAAGTTTTATAAGTAAAATTTTAAGTTAGTATTTTTATGAGATAAGATATTTCTTTTTATTCATAAAAATGATTTTTATTTATTTTTATGATTTTTTCTAAATTTATTTTATTTCATTTAGATATTTAAGGGTGTTAATATTATTTGCATTTTATTTCACTCAAATAAGTAGTATTATATTTTTCTTAGGTAGTTATTATTTTACTAAACATTTTGGTGTATTAAATATATTTTTAGGATTTTACTACATTTTTATAGAGCTTGCATATTCTTAAGGTATGTTTTAAAATTTCCATTTTTATTTTTATATATATTGGGCCTAGTTCTTGGGCCCATCTATCCCAATACCCAGCCCAAACCACCTAGTAGGACTAAACCAGAGAACCCAAACGATCAACTTGATCCATTTGGCCCCTCTTCCCCTTGCACGCGAGCTCAATCCTCTCCTCCTCCCTCTTTGGCGACCTGGTGTTGTCGCCGCCATCAGCGCTAGCGCCGCTCCGGCCAGTAGTCGGCCGACTTTGACCACACTACATTCCGGCAAGCCTCCAGCTTGCACTTCTCTGTCAGTTCCCCGCCGTCACAGTGCTCTACACCTCGCATCGATCCCCTCCGATCCTCTTTCAATCCGCTGCTGCCGTTCGTGATACTGGATGACGCCGACTGTCCCGGCTCTGCCGCCATGGTGGCCTACCTCCGGTGCCCTCCAAAGCCACCTTCAGGTCGCCTCTTCTCAGAGATGTACCCCGCGCCTCCTCCTAACCCTCGAAGGATCCTAGGTTCGTCGGCAGGCTCGACATCAATGGCGATGCAGTTCAGCCCTCCTGGCTTCTCCCGGACTACTACCCCTTCTCGGGCTCCTGCTCCGCCATGCCTTCCTCAAGTCAATGCCGGCGGGATGGCAGCGTGGCTGCAACCCTGGCGTTCACGACCTGCTACCTATGTGGCCATGATGTGGTGTTGATGCGTGTGTGGTGGTGATGCTGCTAGTGCTGCTGTCGACGGAACAGCAGTGATGTCGTCACCGCAACCTCGCTGCTGCGCTGCGCTTAGGACTCGTCACGCCTACGCTACAGGTGCATGGCACCCATAGTGAGCTTCGGTTTGTTATGACCAGGCTTCATTCTAATGGCTTTAATCCATGGGTCTGCCGTAATGGTTTGTTGTGGTTCATCATGTGCTAGTGGCTTGGTCTTGAATTAGGAGTAGTGGAGCTATTGGTGTTTGATCTATGGCAATATATCTCTGAATCTTGCAGAGATGCTCTATCCTGTTCCCTAACAGTGTGCAATTTCAGTTAACATGTTAACTGAATATCTGGGCTGGCTGATAAGCTATGTTTTTTATAGATTCCCAACTGGTGCATGTGCTGAATCCTAGTTGTGTTGATTGGGAAAATGATTGGAAAAAATATGCCTTGCTTGCTAGTAGATGGGTTATAAAAATGATGGTGGTTTTCTTTGGCTTGTATATGTGCTATTGACCTGGTGGTCAGATGATACAATAGCTTAATATGCTCCCTTCATCATATTCATATGATGTTTGATTATAGAATGATTATTGTAGCTTTGCTACTGTATATCAAATGATTCCTTGAGATATGGTTTGGTTGCCTCTATCCAGTTGACTGGGTGGTATTACAACTTGATGAAAATGGTGGTCTTTTACCACATAGGAATTGGCTACTATGGTGCCTCCCTGGAATGTGCACAGTGGCCAAATCCCAAGCCATAATAGCTGGTATTTTTCTTTAAGATCTTTCTTGGCTTATGATATATGGATCAAGTGCCTAATTCAATTCTTATGGTTGGTATCTACTGCCTTTGCTGTTGTGGTGCCTCCATACCTAGAGTGTGCACATCAGTGACTAGTAGCATGATTGATTTCCTTAAGATTTTATCCAAGCCAATGATGCAACAGGCTGAGGCCAATTCTTTCTAAGATAAGAACAGATGCTGGTTGTCTTTTAACAGCTCTGGGATGAACTTAGTGTAGAACTTCTACACTATACTAAGAGCTCCCACTTACCCAAAATCCATCTTGGAAAAAATAGGAGAACAATTGATATTAAATATTTTGGCTGTCTTAGAGATGAATAACAACCTGATGTTGAGCAGTATATGCTGATGCTTGGTGTGTCTTAAATTGATCTTGAGTAGCTCTTCCTGATGCTGTGGTTTTGATCTTGTTGACCTTCTCCTCCCTGATCTGCTACTGGCCTCCTTTATATTCTCCTCCTCCTCCTGATATTGTTTGATCCTGACCAACATCTGGATGGCTTGTTGAAGCAACCAGATTGCTAGGAGTACATGATTGAAACTAGGGTGCTAGTGATGTGGTTTGATCTGTGTGTTATTGGGAAAATCTAATAAGAACAGGTGATGTTCTTTGTGGTGCTCTAGAGCTAGTGGGGGAAATATGGTCTGGTGGTGTGTGTGTGTGAAGGATATGCTAGCAGCCCTGCTACGGCTGGTGCTGTCTCTCCATTTGCTGCTCTATTGTGGTGTTGACAACACACATAGTTGCATGTGTTGTGTTAGATGCTTGTATGCTTGACTCATGTGTGTGGATAAGATCAAGTGAAAGGGATGATTTTTTCCTAGTTTTGACTGTTCTTATTTACTGGACAAAGTAAAATTTACCCCACTTACTGCTTTGGTGAAACTTGCCCCATTTATGTCAATGATGTTGTGCTGAGACAAGTGATACACTAATAAGAACAAATATTGTTTTTGGTGAAATTTTCCCCTGCTTAATAAAGCTCTATGATGTAATGAACAGTACAACTCACTGTTGGACTGAGAGCACTAACCCTAATCCCAATCCTTTATTTATTTTTGTCTTACTTTGCAGATACCAAGGAGTACATGAATATCAATACTAGATAGGAATTTAGTTTTAGGTGTTTTTATTTTTATTCCTTTTTGTAATTTCCTTTTCTATCAAGAAATTATGTAAGGATATTATAATGCATTAGTTTATCTTATTATATTTGTATCCTTCTCTTATTATTCCTTTATTGTAAATGGATAATATAATTTATGTATATATTATTTTAATAAAGAATTATTCTGTTTGTTTAGTTATTGTAATTCATTTTCCATTTTCTTTATTCACTTATCTGTTTCATTGTAATATTCCTTTATTCTTTTATTGTTAAATAATTTTGTAATGTTGTTTTTTAATAATCTTTATACTTTTATTTATAATACTTGTATTTGTATTATTGTGGATATTTATTTGTAAATCAACTTTCTCCCCTCATAACCCCAGAAAACAATAGAGGTCATGTCAAAATTCATCAAACTCCCCCTTGGATGATACTAAACCTAATTCATCAGAGTGAGAATTCCGATCCCTTTAGTCTTTTAATTTGGCGAAAATTTTACCCGGATTTTTAGATGCATGCATGCAGATGCACAAAATCCTAAATCTACCCTTCGTTTAGTCCTAAATGCAGGGATGTTACAGTGGTCCAGGGTGGCCACACCCCTGGTGGCGCGGCCTAGGGTGGCCCGCGCATGGGGGTGTGTGGGCCCCCTGTGGCCCATCTCAGCCCCCCTTTTGGCATCCTTTGTCTTCTGGAAAAATATGATTTTCCATGTATTTTCTGGTATCTTTTTATCTTCACAAAAATTGCATCCAAACACCACTTGGCGGTAGTCCTTTCCTCAAGGCTTAACTCCATCAGAACTCCTTCCTCATCACGCCTCCCAAAGAGGCCGCCGTAATGGCCTTGAAGTTCTTCATGATGGCTTCCAATAAGCTTTTGCATGCAGGTGCTAAGTGACTTCTCCTTGGATTCGCTGATGGTGTGTAACGCTATGTACTCCGTCTGGTATTCGCCCTCGTCTTGACCTAGTTGGATGACCTTGACTCCCTAGTAGCCGTCCTTGTGGAGTTTCCTCATCGGGTTTCCCTTGATTGATGGCAGGGGAAATCCCAATGTCAAGACGATGTAGAGAAGGCATCCTCCAAAGCGAAGGGGCTCGATGTCTTTGGCGGTGTCGTAGAGGAAGCTCATCATCTTTAGGTTAGAATAATTAAGATTAGATACATAAATAAGTAGGGAAAAGCAATTACTAGAAGTGCGTAAATAACTTGAAGAATAAATCAAGTAAAGGCACACAAGTTAAAGGTGGTCTCCAATCCTAGGGGTCACGTCCTTGGTGCTTGACGTGGAGCACTTTGTTGGAAAACCCAAGAGCAAGGTGTGATGAGAACAGCAACAAGTCTTCCCTCAGTAGATACCGAGGTTATTGAACTAGAAGGAGGAAGGAAACATCACACAGGTGTTGCAAGCAACGCAGAGACCTGCACAACACAAACTCAAGACTTTGTCCCAACGAACAGTGAGGTTGCCAAGCTCACCGGTTTGCTGTAACAAAGGATTAACTGTATGGTGTGGAAGGTAATGGTGGTTTGCAGCAAGTAAACAGTAACAGTGGAGGATGTATTAATGGTAAAGATTGGACCGGGATCCATAGTTCACTAGAGGTGCTCTCCTTAGATAAACAACATGGAATGAAGGGTAAACAAATTGCAGCAGGGCAATTGTCAGGAACTGAGCAAGGCATAACAATGCAATACCAGACAAACAGATCCTATGAGATTCGATTGGGCAATACAACAATATACATAGACCGCCATCCAACTGCATCTATGACTAGAAGTCCACCTTCAGGTTATCATTCGAACCCCCTCTAGTATTAAGTTGCAAGCAACAGACAACTGCTTTAAGCAAAGTGTGTAAGGTAAACAATCTAGCTACTACATGGACCCATAGTCCAAGGTGGAACTACTCACGCATCATACCAGAGAAGAAGGCCTCCGGGATGATCTCCCCTCCGGCAGGGTGCCGGGAAGAACTTCAGATCCCCCCGATCTAGGGACGATGGTGGCGGCGGCTACAAAAGGTTTCGTGGAGTTTTTGATAGGGTGCCTAGGGTTTCTGCATCGGGGGCTTCCTATAGGCGAAGAGGCGAGGCTGGGAGGCGACCAGGGGGGCACACCCTGCCCAGGCACGGGCCCACCCCTGGCTGCGCCTAGGGGGTTTTTGCCGCCCTGGCCCGCTTCTCCGCCTCTCCTCTAGACTTCGTGTCGCCCACGATAAAATATTGACTAGGCTTTTGTCCCGTCCGATTCCAAGAATATTGATTTTCTGCCTTTCTAGAACCAAAAACAGAAGAAAACATGCAAATGGCACTGTGGCAACTTGTTAATAGGTTAGTTCCAGAAAAGATATAAAAACACCTCAAAGTGTAGACAAAGCAAAAGTAGATACTAAACAAGCATGGAACATCAAAAATTATAGATACATTTCCGACGTATCAAGCATCCCCAAGCTTAACTCCTGCTCGTCCTTGAGTAGGTAAGTGATAAAAGAATAATTTTTGAGGTGACATGCACCTTCACAATAAAGATCAAACCATTTGCAAGCATTGAAAGCTGGGATCAAAGAACTCTAAACATGTGCATGAAAGATGGAGTTCTAACAATAAGACAAAGTAACTATGCATGCAACATGAAAGGCTACAAACAAAGGTCATGAATAACATGCATTGAAAAATGTTTGTTTGTTTGTTTCACATATAGAAAACATGGCATAGTGGCAATTAGCTTGTCCCTCATAGATTAGCAAATAGATGCATAGGACACGTTCAAAGTTCACAAGGGTGACTAGAAACAAGTATCACAAGAACAAGTAATATCACAATATGCATTAATCAATAAGTTTTCGGACACTGCACATAGAACTAAGAATGGCAACTATGCTCTCTTAATTGTGCCTAAAGGTAGAAGGTGGAGACTCAATGTAGTGGAAGAAAGGCCCTTCACAAAGGGAAGCAGGGATTTCAAGTTTCAAAAAAAAGAGCTTCCAAAAATTATGGTTCTTGTTAGCTTTCAACCCTCATTGCCCCTATCATAAGCATCTTATAGTGATTAAGGTTAAATTGAACACAATATGGAGTATATGCTTGACAAAGTATAAGTTGGAAATCTCAAGTCCCTTGAATACGAGGGCCACGCCTCATGCTACTCAACTTCAGTCACCTGTAAGTTCTTGTCATTTTAAGTACATGTGTATCATAGAGAACCGCCAACGGGGAACCACTTGCACATGGTACAGGAGCTATCCCATAACCAAAATGACAAGGCAAGCAGACAATGAGCATCTCAGCGATCTTTTTATTTACTATGTGCATAGCTTTCTTTTACTTAGGATGCTTCATAGATATCTCACTATGGTGATGCTGCAAGTTTCCACCATGATTAGGCATGGCTTAGGCTAGCGGCCGAGGCGTTTGTCTAACACAAAATACATAACTCCATGGACTTACAAGCTCCCTCTTTATATCACACTGGTGACATCCATAGACAAAAGAGCATGATATCAACTGTGTACAAAGTACAAGTGCAATATTGAAAACGTTCCCCATGACAACATGGTTCTGCTAATTCCAACGTATAAGTGCAAGCATATACAACATAGACGACACAATGGTTCAAGTTTATTAGGGGCAAAGAATATAAAGTGTGCCATCAAGTTTGTGAGGGCTTTAATCACTAACTTTTCACATAACAAAATAGTTTTTAATTGGAATATAGCTGAAAGCAAGAATATACTTGGAATGGTGTAACACACCATGCATAGGAATTTATAGTGGACACTTTGGAATAACTTGGTTTCTTGGGAGTTGGAAGCATGAGTAGAGATTACTCATACAAGTGGAGGCTAGCAAAAGACTAGGAGCAACCAACTAAGAGAGCAATAATGGCCATAATCATGCAGAGCAATAAAACATTACTAATCAAAGC
Organism: Avena longiglumis; assembly: GCA_030063025.1. NCBI lineage: Eukaryota > Viridiplantae > Streptophyta > Magnoliopsida > Poales > Poaceae > Avena > Avena longiglumis. Next base: position 464,311,495 of record CP125974.1, read on the forward strand.
ATAGAGTGGTACTACAAGTCAAGGACTAAATGATCATAGAGGCTATGGTGACTTGTCATAGTCATAACATGGTGTGAGCATGTGCCTAGTCAACCCAAACAAAGCACCAAAGGAGAATACCACAATACTATGCTTTTGCAAGCTAAAACAACGCATAATTTCTTCAAGGCACACTAAGCAATCCCAATTGTTTGGAACAAGACATGCTACAGAAATAATCACTAACAATATGGTAAAAAAAACACCTAGGATGTCATGCTAAAGTCTAAGTCACAGTCAATGCAAGCTCCTCTTGCACTTTCAAGCAGGAACTTCCTAGTCCTTTCCAACACCAAGCAACTTATTCGAAACAACACAGCGAGAACGGGGGTCCAAACTACTTTATTCAAGCAAACTAAACAAACTAATCAAAGCAAACGAAAACTAAGACGCTCCAAGAACAACACAACTGTGCATGAAACAATAAAAACGAAGTGTCTAGACAGACCTGAGCTTTTTATTGATGAAGAAGGGGATGCCTCGGGCATCTGTTGGGGATATGCTATATGGGTATCCTCATAGCATGTCACTTATCCGGATAACCCGGGTGGCCCATAGTTTGTAGCATGGCCTATGTCCTGCTGGGCGGCCCAGTTAGACGGATCCAGAAGGGAGGCCCATGCCAGATAAAGGAAGGCTACGGTGGAGTCACCAACGTACCCGGAGCCTTGGAGTGCAAGATACACAAGACTAGTAATAGACGGTGTAGGACTCTATAACCTGTCTGGCTAGGACTTTTCCCTGTAACCCTAAGACCTGGCGACTATATAAGTCGGGCCTATGGGAGCGTTTAGGGCACAACTTCATACAACCTAGTATCGATTCATACAACCTCGCACAGCGAACCTATCTCTGTAACTCGGCGTATTGCCATTATAGTGATTTATAGCAGGAGTAGGATTTTGCCAGCGTTGTGGGATCTGAACCTGGGTAAGCTGTGTTACTGCACTCACAACCGTCCGCCCTTACCCCACGTCTCTAACACGCATGTGAGGACCCCTCCATGTCGCACTCGTCGGCAATACCATTACGCTTGGCGCCACCGTATTAGAGGCGCTTCAGGCTCTTCAGCGGGCGAGGACTAAGATCTTTACGGGAATCGGCAAAACCGTAGCCATCGGCCGTGTTCTCTTCTCCGGCAACGTTCCGATCGTCCCTCCTGACGATTTCTGGATCCCGGCGAAGACGAACCCTATGCGGTGTTCAATCGTTCCTATCGGAGACATCCACCTCTTCATCGGCGAAACTGACTCGGGCACTAGTTCCCTGGGAGTCGGAGGAGCATCAAGGCCCGCACGGACCGCCTACGGACAGGATACGTTCGCGGAAGGATCGATGTCGGATCTCTCTTTAGAGTTTGCCGGCAAAGATCGGAAAGCATCAAGGCCCGCACGGACCGCCTACGGGCAGGATACGTTCGCGGAAGGATCGATGTCGGATCTCTCCTCGGAGTTTGCCGGCAAAGATCGGAAAAATTCAAGGCCCACCCAAACCGCCCCTATGCAGGACATAAAGGTGGAAGATCACTGCAAATCCGCCGGCTTTGCCCGTGCGTCTGGACAGCAGAGATCCAAGTTCGTCGGTGTGGTTACCATCTTCGATCTGGCACGCTGGGTTCAGAGAGAAGGCAAAACCCCCGCCATTACCTGGCCAAGTGGCTCCGTATACGAGCCGATCTATCCCACTACCCCGATGATAACACTTTGTATCACTTCGTGGAAGGACTGGACCGTGGCACGCTTCTCCGACATTCTTTAAGACGGCAACAGGCAACATGACGCCTTACCCTCGAAGAGATGGTGAGCACCGTCAACAACTACGTAGAAGCTGACGCAGCAGCCCAGATGGAGCTTGCGCTCAGAGACGGAGAACCTCCAATTCAGCAACCGCCGCCACCGCCTCCCGCCGCCATCGTCGCAGCAGCACCACCACCTCCAGTCATCGTCGAGGCCATTGCACCTCCACCGCCCGTCATCGAGGAAGTCCTGGCACCCTCCGACTCTGTCATTGACGCTCTTTATGCTGATTTTAGTGCAGATTCAGAGGGGATAGATTTCAGTCCAAAAGAGCTAGACTCCGCTATGCAGGAGATGGAGGAGGAGTACTCGCGCGACGAGCAAGCCAACAACGCCGTCACGTCTCGAGGGGTGTTCATCACCATTGGGACGGCTATGGATGCAGATCAACCTGGACAAGCTCCGCCTACTGCACTGGAAAAGGGGAAGGGGCCACTTGTTGTTGCTGACAATGATCGCGCAAAAGTCATGCTTCCTCCGCCTAACCCAGTGCAGCAGCCGCAGGAACTCGGCACCGGCCTGAGCAACAACAACAGCGCAAACTTTCCGCCTCCAGCATCTACGTCTCCAGCAGCCCAAGTTACTCCATTTGATAGAGTGATGTACGACAATCTCCTCGTCGAGCCACTGACCGCTGCTCATATCCGGAACGTGACCCAGCTTGACGAGAAATGCCAGTAGCTGCTGGAGGAAGCGCAGTGTGGCATCCCGCAAAACCACTACTAGAAAATCGCGTTGATTTGTGCATTGCATCGTCATCATCATGTGTTGTTTGTCTAAAACTATTTTCGCAAAGCCCGTTTTGTTTTATAAAACGCCCCATCTTTAATCAAATATCAAACCCCGGGTCTCCGGATGATTTTTGTTTGTCTGCTGTCGGTTTGCAAACGGTGTTTGTAAAACAAATAAAAATATTTATTATTTTAGCGGGGGCAGTCGAACGGGCCGTTTCGACCCGAACGACCACCCCCAGGAATTTACAAACGGTCCACCCCTTAATCCTAAAGCTACCAGTTAATCTACCCAACCCCCCCTCCACATCACCCCACCCAATCCCCACCTGCCACATCGCCCTGTCCACCACCCCACCCAACCAGAGACCGCCACTTGGCTCACCACCTAACCCCTACTCTCTCTTCCCTTCACCTCACACTCAACTCCCCTGCCTCCACCACACACGACGCACACACGCATCGATCCCCACGCCAGGACCCACCCGACCTGCCCCACCCCTGGGCCTCTCACGCCTCTCCCAGCTCCTTCTTCCTCCCACCTCACCCGCCTGCGGCCCCGATCCCGTCCTCCTCTCACAAGACGGAGCTCCCTCGCCCGCATTGCCGTCGCCTCCTCGGCCCGACCTCGCCACGCCCATGAACCCTCTCTGGCGCCACTGCGCCGCCTCCCGAGTCAAGCCAACCGCGCCTCGGCCAGGCCTCGACCTGCCTCCACCTCCGGTCTCCGCCCGACCTTCACCACCCCATCGCCGGGCGACCTGCCCGCCTCTCCGGCCTCTGTCCACCTGAGCCCCATGAGCCCTTCCTGCCGCCCGAGCAGAGCCTCGGGACCCGCCTGACGCCTCCTTCTCCTCCGCCGACGAGCCCACGGCCCCTCAACCATCTGACGCCGCCCGCTTCCCCGACCTCTCCCGCCGGTAGCCTCCGCTAAGCCTGCTTGGCCCTCAGGCCCGACCGCCGCCTTAGTCTTCCCCGAGTCTCGCTGAGCCTGCTGTCCCCAAGCCCAGCGTCGCGTGAGCACCAACCCGCGTGGCCTCGACCTTACCGGCTCGCGACACCGCCATGTTCCTCCTGCACATCGCCACCGCTCGAGTTTCACCTTGGCCTCGGTGTGCTTTTTGGACCGTGGCAAGAAGGGCACGTCAAGACCGACCAACTGCTCTAGTTGGTTTTGCTGGCTAATTCTGCCCGGTGTTTTACATCGATGAAAGACGGCGAAATACTGCAAGGGAACGCCAAACGCCCACATGAAATCCAGGCCACGCCAAGACCGCCACATGGAAAACCCAAAGAAACCAAGCCCTGCTCCCGGAGGCGAAGATCGATCCGTATCCGTGTCGCGCAAGATCTCCGAAACCCTGCATCAACAAGTTCGCCATCGACAATTGAAGCCGGCACCCTTCAAGATCTTCTCCCCGTTACGGCAATTCCTCCATCCCGGATGCCGAGGTCACCGACACAGAACCACAAGATCTACTTCGCGGGCACCGTGCGACAAGATCTGCCCCGTTGATCAAGAACGTTTCCGCCTAGACCGACCCGTCGAACCCTGGACCCTGACCCCGAACCCCGGAACCCCAAGTTCGTCGAGACCCCCCCTCTAATGTGTGACCCCTTTTCTCGAGCCTTATTTTATAAATGAAATAAAACCTGTTGCATATTAACTTGTCATTCTTGCATGCATGCTTGTCATGTGGTTTGGGGGCCTTATGCCGATTCACCTTATAATTAAATATGGGGCCCATATGCGGGCAAATCTAGTCTCATATCGGCTTCATTTAAACTTGCGTAGTGAACCGGTAACTATCTTGCCATGTTAATACAACATTAAATTGTGGGGTAGCTAAACAACTTGAACCATCTAATTAATTGTCGGGACCCCGGTTCCGCTTAATCTGGCCTAATTGCATCGCACCTTGCCATGTCATCCATCATACATGCATCATGCCGATCTTACATCGTTGTATTAAATATTGCATCCGTGTTTCTTCTAGTGTTTTGCTTCTTCATGATAAGGCCGTTGAGTTGATGTGAGCTTCACCGATCTTGGTTGAACCTTCGGACAATGTTTTTCAAAGCAGCATCTCCCTTTCTACCTATCTTACTTTTATAGTATTTATTCCCTGTTGATCTATTGCTATCTCGTGTTGCGATGCTCTAGTTTTCGTACCCGTGATATCCCCTGCAGCCTTATATTGCCTTGGACACATCCTATTATCCGTTGATTGGTAGATAGTTGGACTTGCGCGTCGTAGTCGCTTGCTCAAGTGCTGTTGCATGTTGTCAAGTGCCACAGTTGTTGATGTATTGCCGCATGTTGTTGTTGGAGATGATCATAGTTTTACTTATCGTTCACTTTAATTCCTGTTTAACAACTAAAATTGAAGTAAGTAGAGGCATCGGTGGGTGATAGATAATATTTGGTTTCCGAACGCCCACTTGTGTCCCGTAGGACCCCGAGTACTTGATACCTGTTCCTTGATTTATCGCGCTATCCACATCCGGGAGGTATATGGGACCCCAGAGCGAGCTTGATTCATCTTATTTCTTGGGGCCAAACTAGTTTGAGGTTTTATTTACGATCCTGTACTTATGCCATGCTACTTATGTATTTAAATTGTCGCATGATAGCACTGTCTTGTTAGGATCGGGACATGATTCCGCTGTGTCGACAAGCCCGCTTTGGGTTCCCGATGCTCACCAGTATACCCAAACCTTGAGTCCGTCTCGGAGCTTGATTACTTCATTGCGGGGAGACTCCAAGGGGTGGCCCCCTGAAATATTTCTGAATCCTGTGATTGTTCAGTCGTGAAAGCCTCGTTGGGTTTTGTTTTGGTTTTTCCGAGGTCGATCGAGCGTGTGTTGCTATTGGTGCACCCCGGCCGGGTAAAACTTTCTGAAAGCCGTGTCCGCGGTTATGGACGACTTGGAGCACAGTATCTCGACCATAGACAAGCATAACTAAAGTTTATTGCTATAAATTTGACTTTATAATGACTAGTAATCAGCTTCACTATAATGGAACGGCTAAATAATACTGCCCACAACTGCTTGCTTGGAGTGTCGCTTGCGACCATTGTACCTGACTAGTAAGTATTGCAACTACAACGGAATGGCTACCTAAAAGTACCAACAACTGCTGGGTTTTGGGGTTATCTCATGCTAATTGTATCTGACTAGTAAGTGTTATAACTATAACGGAATGGTTAAATAAAAGTGCCCACTGCTTATTTTATCAGGATGTTTATCTATACTTGACTAGTAATTGCTGCAACGATAACCGAATGAGTAAAACTGCCAACTGTGTGAGTTCCTCGGCTGACTTCCTCGTTTGGTCTCGAGGGGGAAACGCCAGGATGGGTTTGTTTGATGATAGTATCAGGTTGGATCCGAATAGGTCTTTCTTACCCCTCTCTGATAGCCACCAGTTGTATCGAGTCTCTATAGGTTGTTTAGTGCATGCTGCCGCTGCCGCTTCAGTCCACCATAACTATGTAGGCGAGGACCGCCGAATTCTAGCCTCGCTGCATCGCCTCGATCGACGCCTCTTTTTCCTTTGCCCTTCGTCACCCTTTTGTTTAAGAAGGTTTTGAGATCGACGTCGTTAGCAGGGTTACCCTTCCGGCTTGGCCTGGGCAGGGTTATGGACGCCATTGGTTATTCTTCAGGGCTCTTAGCCCCATTTGCATCTTGTCCGTAGCTGGACGCTATATCGTTTCAAGGTGATTTGGATCTTTGTATATTATATCTGTATTCTTGACTCATGGAGTCGCTGTTATATATCTTTTCTGTGGGTCCCATCGAGGACTGTTGTGTAATGTTATTACTTCGTTTTCCACCCGCACAAAAGTGCCTGGTGGGCACCTTTGAATCGTTTCTATGCGGGTTTGGCGGGTTTCGCTAAAACTTGCATAGGTCCGATTCTGAGGGTGTTACACGCAGGCCATCGTGGAGCAAGGCGCTAAGCTAGATCGGGATCTGGTCAATGCGCAGAAGTCTATAGAGAATGCTAGAGCAATGGAGGCCAAGTACAAGACTTTACCCAGCAGCAGAAGGCTAAGAAAGCTCCGGCTCGCGCCATCAACGATCCTGGCGTATGGCGTAACCTAGGATGGGCTCCCTCGAAGCCGGCACAAGCCAAGCCATACATTGACAGTGAAGGCACGTAGGTGATGCCCACCCCACTCCTTAACCTCGCCGTCGCCAAGACCCTTCTGGAGCAGGATAGATCGCCTGAGGCAGTGGAACAGGTCTACGACCTAGTGGCCAAGGCGGTAAAGCAGCAGGAAAAGGCCACCTCTCAGAGGCTTAAGTCTAACCCAGCGCTGTGCCAATCTAGCTAGTACAAGACGCCAAGCGACAGATCTCCTCTTGATGTCGGGTCCCAGACGGGTTCATCAGAACCAAGATGGAGGGATGCGCGCAACAGGAAGGATGCTATCCCCATATCCTCCAAGCATGGAGAAAAGGCCCGACCTCGTCACCCATCGCCATCGCCCCGGTCCCCCCGACATCGTGAAGATTACAGGACTCACTATCATGCGGATATACCCCCACCAAAGCAGTGCGGCATCGTCATCTGCGATAACGCGGAGCAGACCCGTCATGACGGAGAGCGCAACCAAGGACACAAGAGCAGGTCACGCCATGACCCTCCGCGTCCGACAAGCAACCGTGACAGGCATGAGGCATCGCAGGAGGGTAACAGCAAGAAGGCTAACCCACCGCCACCTTCACCTCCGTCACCAACAAGCAGTCACCATGGTGGAAAAGTCCCGCGTCGTTCACGCAGCCCATCCCCTGTTGACAAGAAGAAGAACCCAGAGCTGTACGATGCGCGTTCACGAATCGATAAGATCCACGAGGCCCGGAAGGACCATATCTGGGACCACGTTGCTTTGGACCTGCAATACGGTCCGCAACTTACCCCAAAGGTTTCCGGATTGACAAGACCATCAAGCCCTATGACGGCACCGCCAAGCCAGCCACATGGTTGCAGGACTACGGCAACGCGGTGGAGATTGCCAGAGGCAACCCCAACATCGTCGTTAAGTACCTCCCATTAATGTTGGCGGGCACGACCCGTTAATGGATTGACGACTTGCTGGAGAAATCCATCTACAACTGGTTGGACATGCAATAGGCATTCACCAAGAACTTTGAGGGTACATACAAGCGTCCCTGCACTGTGGGCGATCTACAACGGTGCGTGCAAGAGAAAGACGAGACATCTCGCGCCTACCTCTCTCGCTGGCTAGACATGAAGAATTCCTGCGCAGGATTGCATGCCCAGACCGCCATGGCCGCCTATATCGACGGGTTGGAAAGAGGCACGTTGCTCCGACATAAGCTGAAGCGCTTGCAGGACAATCACCAGCTTGACTTGAACCAGATGATTCAGTTGGATAGTGAGTTCGCAGCTGCCGACGACGATGCTCGCGGCTCATTGCCGGCAACAGCCGTTCCAACTCAAGCTCGGAGGAACAACAGTACAAAGCGGAAAACCGCTCCAGAAGAAAAGCAATCTACCGACATGGTCGCTATGACTTTTGCAGGACGAGGCGATGGCGGACAACATGGCCGAGGAAGGGGAGATGACCGTGGGCAGCAGTGAAACAACCTCGGCACCACTCCGCGTTCCCCAAACCTACGAGGAGTACCACGATATGTCGTGCCTCGTGCACCTCGACGCCAATGGCAAGGCCACCCATACCAATCGACGCTGCAAGTCTGTCAATGACCTCAAGGAAGACCCGGAGTCCGGCTACAAGTGAAGTCAGAAGAACAGACCACGAGGCAAGGGCAAGGGGAAGAAGAAGGAGGAGGATTCCAAGGATTCAAGTGATATGGACGAAGACGTTGACCCCAAGCACGCCGCCAAGAGCGACGACAAGGGCAAGAACCCCTTCGCAAAGAAGGCTCTAGTCTACCACAATTTACTTGGCACCCCCACCGTCCGACAACAGAAGACCTCTCTGAGGATACTGATGGCCACTCTCCCCCAGTACCCCAGTACCTGCGCTGGTCAGAGGTTCCAATAACTTGGGACAGGACGGACCACCCAGACCTCGTACCTACGGAGAACTAGTACGCCATGGTCATCAACCCCTTGATTGATGGCGTGGAGTTCACCAAGTGTATGGTGGATAGTGGAAGCAGCATCAACATCATGTACCTGGATACACTGCAGAATATGAACTTGACGGAGGCAAACCTAAGGCGGACCAACACCATCTTCCATGGCGTAGTTCCTGGTCAGAAGGCTCGGTCCCTTGGGTGCATTACACTTCAGGTCGCCTTTGGCGATGTCGCCAAGAGCACATGACCTTCGAGGTGGTCCCCTTCAAGAGCGTGTACCACGTCATATTCGGCCGCGACATATTCCACACGTTCATGGCCAAGCCATGCTTCGTCTACAACAAACTCAAGATACCCGGACCAAACGGTGTCATCACCGTATTCGGAAGCTTTACCAAGGCAAGGGACTGCGAGATCAATGAAGCAACCATTGCAGAAGCTGTCCTCTATAGCGAAGAATTCAAAGAGATCCAGAGCAAGGTCAATGACTCAGAGATGCCCGCGTCGAAGAAGCAGATCTCCGACTCCGCTCCTGCGTTCAAGGCCGCCATCGAGACCAAGCCGGTGGAACTTGTGGTAGGCGATGCCTCCAAGACCGTCGCCATTGGGACGAACCTGAATCCCAAATAGGAAAGCGCGCTTGTCTAGTTCCTCCGTGAGAATAGGGACATCTTTGCCTAGCAACCTGCCGACATGAAAGGTGTACCTAGGGAACTTGCCGAGCACAGCTTAAACATTGATCCAAAATGTAAACCAGTGAAACAACCTCTATGACGCTTTGGAGATGAGAAGAGACGCGCCATTGGCAAAGAGATAGCCAGGTTACTTAAGGCTAGATTTATCCGAGAAGTCCTTCACACCCAATGGGTGGCCAATCCTGTACTTGTCCCCAAAAAAGGGAACCAATGAATTAAGAATGTGCGTTTATTACACCAGCTTGAACAAAGCATGTCCCAAAGATCCGTTTGCTTTGCCTCGCATTGACCAAGTCATTGACTCGATGGCTGGCTCGGAGCTTTTGTGTTTTCTCGATGCATACTCAGGATACCACCAGATCAAGATGAGGAATTCAGACCAATTGGCCACTTCGTTCACTACCCCGTACGACACATTTTGCTATGTCACGATGCCCTTTGGGCTGAAAAACGCAGGTGCTACGTACCAGCGGACAATGCAACATTGCCTCCATGACCAAATTGGTCGGAATGTTCACGCTTATGTGGAAGATATCACGGTGATGTCTAAAAAGTCAAATGACTTAATATCCGACTTAAAAGAAACCTTTGATAATCTCCAGAAATACAACATGATGCTTAACCCTAAGAAGTGCGTCTTTGGGGTTCCAGCCAACCAATTTTTGGGTTTCATCGTTTCCCAACGTGGAATCGAGGTCAACCCGGAGAAAATCAAGGCCATCTTAAACATAAACCGCCCGACATGCCTAAAGGACATTCAATGACTAACAGGTTGTGTTGCAGCAGTTAGTCGGTTCGTCAGCCGACTTCGAGAGAAGGCTCTGCTGCTGTACAAGTTTCTAAAGAAGGCGGACAAATTCACGTGGACGGACGAAGCAGATGCATCATTGAAGCAGCTCAAGGAGATTCTTTCCTCAGCGCCCATCCTTGCATCACCCGAGCCTGGAGATCCCCTGTTAATTTACATGGCGGCAACCAACCGGGTTATCAGCATCGTCGTCGTGGTAGAGCGGAAGGAACCAGGCTATGAGTACGGAGTTCAACGACCAGTTTACTATGTGAGCGAGTTCTTGACGGAGTCCAAGCAGCGTTACCCGCACTACCAAAAGATAGCTTATGGAGTATTCCTTGCTTCTCGGAAGCTGAGGCATTACTTTCAGGAGCACCCAATCATAGTGGTGAGCAAGACTCCACTGTCCGACATTATCAATAACAACGACGCTACAGGAAGGGTCGCGAAGTGGGGCATTGAACTCGCCGCCTTCGAGATCACCTACAAGAGGCGCGACGCTATCAAGTCACAAGCCTTGGCGGATTTTGTTGCAGATTGGCCGGAGATGCCAGATGCTACTCCATTGCCAGAGCTAGAGTACTGGGTGATGCACTTTGACGGATCAAAGCTGCTCAACGGCTCGGGGGCTGGTGTATTGCTACAGTCACCAACAGGATACAAGCTACACTACGTTCTGCAGATCCACTTAGAGGCTACAAACAACATGGCGGAGTATGAAGCACTCATTCACGGACTGCGTGTAGCCAAGGATATTGGCATCAAGCGCATAGTTTGCTGTGGAGATTCCGACTTGGTTGCCCAGCAGGTGGCTGGCACCTGGAATGCGCGGAACCCTATGATGGCGGCATATCGAGACGAAGTGGACGAGATAGCCAAGAGCTTCTTGGGATACGAAGTCAAGTATGTACCTAGGGAACAAAACGAGGCGGTTGATCTGCTATCTAAGCTTGGATCAGGGCGCAAGCAAATTCCGCCAGGAGTCTTCCTAGAACACCTGCACACACCATCTGTGAAGGGAGCCGACATCGACAACCCGGATAGAGCTGACTCTTTCGTCAACATGGTGACTAAGGTCCCTCCGGCTTGGACAAAACCGTTCATGGAATATCTCGACCACGGAACTTTGCCCGACGACAAATTCGAAAGACGGCAAATAGTACGACGAGCAAAGGGTTATACCATAATAAATGGGCAACTCTACAAAAGAAGCACTGCTGGTGTATACCTGAAGTGTGTTTCCCAGCTAGAAGGTATGGAAATCCTACGCGAAATCCATCTCGGAGATTGCGGGCATCACGCCGCTCCCCGATCGTTGGTCGCAAAAGCCTTTCCGCAAGGATTCTACTGGCTGACCGCGAAGGCGGACGCTGACAAACTGGTTGAGACATGCATGGGATGCCAGTATTATGCCCGACAACCGCATGTTCCTGCTGAAGAACTGCGAACAATACCAATAACTTGGCCATTTGCAGTCTGGGGGCTAGACATGGTGGGACCGTTACAAACGGCACCCTGTGGGTTTACGCATCTGCTTGTAGAAGTTGATAAATTCACTAAATGGATAGAAGCTAAACCCATTAGAAAGCTTGATGGGGCAACTGCCCTCAGGTTTGTCCAGGATCTAGTGGTGAGATTTGGTCTCCCACATAGCATTATCACCGACAACGACAGCAATTTGTCACTCGGAGAAGTGGAGGCATATTGTTGGGAGAAAGGCATCCGACTTGATCTTGCTTCTATGGCACACCCACAATCCAACGATCAGGTTGAGCGAGCCAATGGATTAATTCTGCAGGGAATCAAGCCACGTCTTGAGGCACCGCTACATAGAGCAGATGGAGCCTGGGCGGAAGAATTTCCATCTGTGCTATGGAGTTTACGAACTACACCCAACAGATCCACCGGCTACACCCCTTATTTTATGGTATACAGAGCAGAAGCCATCCTGCCTTCCGACATCCTTAACGATGCACCAAGAGTTGTCTCCTACGACGAAGATGACGCTGAAGAATCCAGACGCCTAGATGTGGACCTTCTCGAGGAGGAGCACGCTTTGGCATGCCAAAGATCCGCCATCTACCAGCAGAAGCTACACAGCTACCATAGTCGCCGTGTTTGGCATCGCTCGTTTAAAGAAGGGGATTTGGTGCTCCGACTTAAGCAGAAGAAGTCGCACAAACTATCCCCGCCATGGGAAGGACCATTCATCATAAGCAAGGCGCTACTCAATGGGTCTTACTACCTTGTTAACAATCGTGAACTAAAGGATAGACCCAACGAGGATCATAAGCGTAAGCGATGTGACCCGGATGATGACTACCCGGAGCTTGATCGGCCATGGAACATAACACAGATACGTCCTTTCTACACTTAGCATTTTTTATCTAATTGTGTACCTCTTATATGATCAATGAAATAAAGCTCTCTGGTTCACTCATATTTCTGAGTCTTTTACCTCCTTTAGTGTTCATTTTTGGATCATGTAAAACCTTTATGCACAAGCTTTGCGTTTGCACTTGTGAAAATTCTGCCTACTGGCGTTAGCTTAAGTTTTCTGGTCTACACGTTCTTTGTCGTTTTATGTGGATTCTGGAGTAGTGACTTTTGGCACTTATTGTTGGCAATTTTGTGCTCAGGTTATTGATGGTTCCATTGGGCATCATCACCTAAGCGCATGGTTCCGACAACGAGTCTTCCGACTCACGAAAAGTCAAGCATAAGAACCAAAGTAATGGATAAGACAATACTTGCTTAAATATATATATACATGCTGGAAACTAGTTCTTAAGAAGCAGGAAATAAACAACCATTTTTTTCCGTCTTAAGTTACATCAACAAGTTTTTTCCGCATATAAACCAAAGGTGAAACAAATATTACAAAGTTGTTTTTCACTCCTTTGGCACAGGAGACTTGGAGGCAGCATCGTCACCAGTCGGAGAATCACCCTCGAAGTCGGCACTGTGGTGGGACTCGGTGGAATCTTGGTTGCCGCCATCGATAATGTTCATGGGCACGAAGATGTCGATGTCCACCAACTCGGCAACTCTGGTGTCATAACCCGCGAGTGACGACAAGATAGCTTCATGATCGATTTCTTTGCCATCATCGTCGACGTCGGGGATACCAGAGGTCACCGTGTCGATGTCGGCACCTTCGTAATGTGCCTTGACCATTGACAGCGCCATCCTCACGCCAGCCCGTGCACACGAAGCTTTCCAGCTTGTGATATGCTCGGGGGCTCGGCGCAGAATCTCCGAGTATTTCGCCACGGAGTCCGATGCCTTGATGTTTATCTGGAGGGGCTTGGCAATCTCCTTGGCTTGGGTGATGGCGGTGTTGATGAAGTTGCCGACAAGAACCATGCATTCCTTGGCTGGAGGAGGCGATCTGATTAAACCCATAGGAGCTGCAAATTTCGACAAGGAGCGCATGAGTTCACCAATTCAAAGTATCCAGACTACAGAAATGCAAGGCGGAGAAAACTTACTGAAGATGCTGGCCTCGGATTTCTAGAGGGTGTTCGCCAAAGATTGTTTCTCTTGTTGGAGGAGTTGGTACACCTTGCTATGGTTGTGATTCTGCTCATCGGCAGCTCGCTTCTAATCTTTTAAGATCGCGATCTCCTCCTTCAAGCGGTTGATTTCCTTGGTGGCGAAATCCTGCAAGGCCTTCATTGACTCCTCATGCATTTTCAGCATGTCTTCTCTCCTTTTTAAGGATCTTGTTCTTGCTATCCAGCTGCTGAATGTGCTTGGATTGCTCGACAATGTCCTTGGCCTTGGAAACATGTTCTGCAAGTCGGAGAAAGCAAAGTGCATAGTAAGTACTCGGAGAACATAGGCACAAAACCAAGACGGAATACGCAAAAAGAAAACAGACTCTTGTTTTTGATGATTTGTTTCTTCAAGATGGCAGTTTTACCCTTTTCGGCTTCAAGATCTGCGCGCATCTTCTGATACTTGTCATTTTCCATGCCCCTCCGAGCATTCTCATTCTGTGGAAAAAAGGACAAAGTTAAACGTTGTTTGGTCTGCCTATAGCATCTAGTCAGAAATTTTACATCTAGACGATCGAGGGCTACAGCGAGAGTTTTTGACTTAACAATATGATTATCTTTCTTTAAGCATCTAGTCGGAACTAATTCAATTACAACTAGAAGCTTGGGGGCTACAGTATAAATTTTTTAACTCGGATATATGCTTAGCTTTCTTTAAGCATCTAGTCGAAACTAATTTAGTTTCAACTAGAATCTTGGGGGATACAATATTGAAATTTATAAACACTACGTATGCTACTCTTAAAGCATCTAGTCGGAATAATTCATTCCATCTAAATGCTTGGGGGCTACAGTGAGAAGTTTTCTAGCTTAGTCACTCTTAGAGCATCTAGACGCAAAAGCCTATGATTTTCCGTCTACATCCTCGAGGGCTATAGTGGGATACTCATATGAAATATGAAGGGCAAATAAAACTTACAAGTGCAATGATCTTGAGGTTTGTAGCGCTCTTGGCCAGCAGCTTGCCAAAAGAGATGTTGTTTCCTTGCAAGATGTCTGCTTGGCAGAGGAGCTCCTCAAGACCGCACGTCGGAGATGTCGGTGCTGCTCCAGGAACCAGAGTTGTGCTACTCGGTGTAAGTGTCGGGTAGACTATCTTTGGAAACTCAAATGGTTTCTGGGGAGAAAGGGCGCCGCCTTCGGCAGAAGTACCAGCTTCCACCACTGCCTTGCCGCCACTGATGGCATCCTTAGCCAGAGCTTCAACCATTTTTTGGGCGGTACTTTCCTGCGTCGCCTGCTCGCCGACGACTGCAACCTCGGTAGAAGCACCTGAGTCCACTTCCATGACGGAAGGGCCAGATGCCTCCTTAGCTAGTGAGCTTGTCGGGGCAGACGAGGGCTGGACGGCAGGAGTAGTAGGGGCGATGGAGGGGGAGGCGTCGCGATGCATCATGTATTTGATATTTCGAGAAGCCCCCAAAGTTTTGGAGGTATTCTTGAGGCTGGTAGTGTCTTTCTTCCTGAAACGTGCAAAATGCATAAGTACAGGAGCAAGACAGATAAATAGACAATGTCGGAGAATGAGAAGCTTACACAAGTGGGGGTGCTTTAGCAAAGGGGATCCCGGTAATTCTTCTCTTTTCCGCCTCCAGGGCGGTGATAGTCTTTTTGGAGGCTCCACCCTCCGTCTTCTTCTTCTTGCCTCCGTCGGCAGCGTCAGAGGTGGAGCTCTTACGCTTCCGCGCCAACGGAGCTTCATCGTCGGACACGGCCGTGACTTCCTTCATCTTTGGATCATAGATTTGAGGAGCCATGCTCATCTCATCTATGTCGCTAAGCTGTTAAGTAAGAAATCACCGTGTTAAGATAAGTTGATATTTTCAAGACGGAAGAACTGGATTATATGTCGTACACGGAAAATAAAAACCTACCTTTGGGCACTTGCCGTCTACGAACATGTCGTAGGTGATGGTGAAGCCGCGCTTCTTATCCTTCACCTTGACGATGTCCTTAAGGCGGAGCTTGACGGAGTCGCTCGAGAAGTTGTCCACGGAGATACGGAGGCTATCCCTTCTGTCGCTGGTATACTCGTGCATGAGTTTCGCACGGTGCTGCAGAGGTTGGATTCGCCTGATGAACCAGCACATGGCTAGATCCAAGCCGGTCAAACCCGTCTCTACAAACCATTCGATCCGCCTTATCGCGCGAGAAGCGTCGATGTCGGAGGGAAGGGAGGTCTGGGATCTCCATGACGAGGCTTCATCGGCGGCTCCGTCAACGAAGTCCGGGTGCGTAACTTGTCGGCCAGGCAGCGGGATGTCTGGGCCGTAAAAGTACGTCTGTTGCCAATTTTTGCAGGACTCATGGCCGACGATGTCGGGGAACCGCCGGCCAGGTCGAATCTTGAAGCTTATGGTGCCACAGTTCCTAAGATCTTCCTTGCTATGTCCGGCTTCACGTTTGACAGTGAAGAAGTACACAAAAAGGTCTAACCTAGGCCTTATCCCTATGTATCCCTCGCAAAGTGCCGCGTAGTTTCTAAGCACTAAGATACTATTGGGGGGAAGGTTCTGGGGCTGGACTCTATAATGGTTCAAGACGGAGAGGACGAAGTTGGAGATGGGCAGGGAGACGTCGCGTACCAGTTGAGCTTTGAGGTACACCTTTTCTCCGGCTTGGGGAGAAGGTGTCACCTCGCCGGCTGGCGCCACCCGCCAGGCAAGACCCTTCGTGATGGGGATACGCCTACTGGGGTATACTCACGGACGTTCCGGCCCAAGGGCCAAAGTGGGCCTGCATAACGGCGAGTGGATCAAAGCTCAAGAAGGTCTTGCGGAAGTTGAAGGCCCAAAGTAGTAGATAGGCCCAGTCGGACTAGGTTAAACGATTACAAAGTCAGAATCAATCGGTTGAGATATGTAAACCCTAGGGAGGTGAGCCTATATAAACCTCCCTATGGGGTGAAGTAGAGACACGTTCCTCATACACCCAAGCAACTCGCCTAGTCGCCGAGTTCGCCCATTGTAAACACCTCCATAATACAATCTAGCAGAGTAGGTCTTTACCCTCCGGGGCCGAACCTGTAAAACCGTGTCTTTGCCCTCATATCGCACCGCAGATGGTCGCCTTGCCCTCGTTTCTACTACTGCCATTGCTGCAGATCTGCCCGTGGCCATTCCCACGGCAGTGGCGCCCACCGGGGCCTGGCCGTCCGGTGTTCGCGGGCGAGATCCAATCTGCCCATCAACGAGGCGGTCGCCACCGGCCGTATGATAGCGATCGGCGAGATGCTCCAGATCTTGCCGAGCAGCTACGCCCGGGGCGCGACCGTCACGCAACAGAATCCCGCCAATCGGCACGATCAGCCTCTTCGGCCTCACCGACGCCATCACCGGAGGACTCGGCTCGCAACCGCGAGTCGCCACCACGCGATCGGCTCTCTGAGAGCCAGGTTCGCACGATCCACCGCCTCGCCTCCGAGTACAACTCGGCCCACAGCAACGTGGCCGGGAACTCAGCGGCCGCAGAAGATGCGACCCTCACCGACGACGCCGACTCGGCGACCCGCCGGATCCATCACCGCGACTCGCCCACGGGCTCCATCGCCAGGTCTCCAACGCGGAGATTTCGAGACCCTCCATCCTCGGGATCTTCGAATTCGCCTCCGGGTCGGAAAACTCCGCCGACCTCCACGACGGAACCGGTCGCCATGCCGCGACCTACATGGCCACCAGCGCCGATCCGCCGGAGGATCCTTTCTCCACCAATCCTCCTAACGCCACGGCAACGGAGGTCGAGAACTCCGCCTGAAATTGGCGGAGGCAAGACGCAAAGAGCAGGCCGAGCGAAAAATTTCGCCGAGCAAGTGATGCAGCAGAACTATCACGCTACCACCAGCAGCGGATCAGGTCACGCTAAACCCCACCGTTCAGGCGCTCGAACTTCGACGACAACGACCCGGCCAAGATACCCGAAAGGCGATCTGCGAGAACGCGCCACCGAGGAAGCGCCCGCCCCGCCAGATCGACGGCGATGGGTGCCCCACCACCACCCAACCGCACTCCTGTGGACCAGCGGATAGTCGTCTCCTCACGGAGCGAGACGCGAACGGCCTCCCACCGTTTCTCCACCCCGATGGACAACCTCGTGGCAGGCGAGCAGCAGCCGATAGCATCACGGCCACCGCGACGGGCGCTTACAAATCCAAGACGTCAAGGCCCTGCTCAAAGGCCGTGGAGCAGCAAGAGCGGCGCCGACCGCAAGGGCGAGTATACTCGCCTCGGGGAAGCAGGGCGGCCTCAGCGGCCGCCCAGCGGCAAACACCCTCAATTGCCCGCCACCGAGCCATCGCAGCTCCAACGCCGACCGTGAACGGCACTCTCCACCAACGATCCTAGGCCGGCGACCAACTTCGCCGCCGCTAACGGACAACCCATCAACGCCGCACTCACATCATCAACAACAAATCGGGCAAGCCGCCAGCCGACGACTTGCGGCACCCTAACTAATCGCCGATGGCGAGCCTATGGGGTCGCCGACGACTAGGGCCTAAGTGCTTCGGACCAATGATCCGAGGCGAAAAGTACCCGCCAAACTTCAAGGCGCCAAAGGAGATAGAAAATACGACTCGTGCGACCCTCGCATGCGGCTTGACACATACCTCATGGCAATGGGGATCGCGGGTCACATCGACCTACTACGCGCCTTACCTCCCACCGATGATGGAGGGACGTGCAGGCAATGGATCAACACGCTCCCCGGGACGATGATCGACTGGGAGGAAATGCGAGACGCCTTTGTCGTGCACTTCGAGTGCTCCTACACTCGCGCCACCACCATCGAGGACCGAACGACGCCCAGGGACCCGCGAGTCGACCAAGAATCGGGTCCAACGGTGGCAAGAGCTGGTATAACGCGGTCGGCATCCACCCGACACCGCGATCCATTGCTTCAAGACCTCGTGCCGCTACGAGCCTCTAGTCGCCAAGCTCAAGAGACACGCCCGCACACTCGACAACATCCCCGACCTCCTCGAGATCGCCAAACGGTACGCCGAGGAGGATCCCACCCAAGAAATCGACGACGAGTCAGGAGGGCAACGCCAAGACGGCGGAACGGCGACGCCGAACCGACTCACGCTACAGCGGCACCCGCCTCACGCGGCAAGCGCCGCGACGGGCGAAGTCGATTGTCGCTAACGCTGAGCACGCATAACGCGAGCCTAAGAGCTACCGCCGGACGGAGGGCAACGACGATGGCGGCAATTACAAGAACAAGCCAAGATTCGATCCCGCGCCCTCCTTAACCAACCATGTGCGTTTCACAGGAAGGAAAGCCCGCCACGCACACCACCGCCGACCGCCACACCTCGTGGAAATCGAGAAGGCACGGCACGCGGAGGACACGACAACGACCCGCCAAATGGCGGAAAATTCGCAAAGTAGCCGCTCGCTCCACACCTTCAGGCTTCAACACGGCGAGAAGAAGGTCATCGCCCGCGCTGCCGCCACAACGCGGTGGCCCAAACAGACGTCCCCGGTTCTGAACTGGTCGGAACAGCCCATCACCGAGCCGCAAGACCACTCGCCACGCATCGAGTACCCGGGGCGAGTCGCCTTGGTGGTCAAGCCCAAGGTTGGCGACTATCGCTCCCCAAGACACGATGGACGGCGGCAGCTCCATCAACATCCTCTACCTCGACACCTTCAGCGGTTGCGGCTCCGCACGATGATCGAGACAACCCACACCACGTTCCACGGCATCGTCCCGGTCGGAAGGCGACCCGATCGGCAAAGTCACGCTACCGTCACCTTCGATTCGCAAACTTCCGCGACCGAGCGGATCGTCTTCGAGCTGGTGCCCTTCGACAGCCTTACCACTGCGTCCGGGCGCCAGGCTCACCAAATTCATGGCGGCGCCTCACGCTGCATAACGCGATGAAGCTCCGGGCGTGCGGCGTCATCACCATCAATGACCCCGACATGGCCGCCGAATGCGATGCCAAAGGAGCCGAACTCGCCGACGGCCATCGCGAGAAACTAATCACGCCGACGAGCTTGCCAAATCTGGCCGGGGTCAACAATGACGACCCCACAATACTCAAGAAGCCCAACTCGGAGGGCACAAACACCTCAACCTTTGAGGCCACGATGCACACCACCGTCGAGCTGGTCCCAGGCGACCAGACGGTGGCGATCGGGACGAGCATGAGCCCGGATAGGAAGGCGCTCATCGAGTTCCTTCGTGAGAATAGGGACATCTTCGCATGGAAACCCTCGACATGCACGGTGTCCCTAGGGAGCTCGCCGAGCACAAACTAAACACCGACCCCAAAGTGCGACTGTCAAGCGATCGCTCTGCCCTTCAATGAAGAACGCCGTCGAGCAATCGCCGAGGAAGTGCGGCCTTCGCTGCCGGCTTCATCCGCCAATCAAATACTCAAGTGGTGGCAAACCCAGTCCTGGTCGAAGAAAAGCAGGACCGGAGAATGTGTATCGACTACACAAACTGAACAAATCCGCCCAAAGGCGATTCGTCCTCCAGGATCGATCGGATAATCGATTCAACCGCGGGTTCGAGTCGCTATGTTTCCTCGACGCCTACTCCGGGTACAACCAGATCAAAATGGCTGTCGAGGATGAGGAGAAGACGGCGTTCATCACGCCATTCGAGCATTCGCTACACCGCCATGACCTTCGCCTCAAGAACGCGCCGCCAACCTACCAGCGGTGCATGCAAGAATGCCTCGCGAGCCAAATTGGCCGCAACATCCACGTCTACATCGACGGCGTGGTCGTGAAATCCGCCGCCAAGGAGACCTACTCACGACCTAGCGGAGACCTTCGCCAATCTGCGGAGGTACAAGATAAAGCTCAACCCAGCAAGTGCACCTTGGTGTACCCGGCAGCAACTCTTGGGTACGTCTCCAAGCGAGGGATCGAGGCAAACCCAACGAAGATCGACACGATCGCCCGCTCGGCAAACCGAGTGCTGCGTGGCGTCGAAGCTGACGGGCGTGTAGCGGCTCTCGGTCGCTTCATCCCCTGGCGAAAAGCGATGCCCTATACCGCTGATGCGAGAATCCCACCTTCCGATGGGACAAGGAGGCGGACGACGCTCGCGACCTTAAAAAGTGCTACTGCGCACCACTACCGCCGCACCGACAAAGAGCCTATGCTGGTTTACGTCGCGGCGTCCGGCGTCGTCGATGCGTAATGGTTGTCGAACGACGGAGGAAGGAAAGGCGCCCGGTCCAGCGGCGGTGTACTACATCGAGGTCCTCACCGAGTCGCGCCAAATACCCACAATACCAAAAGCTAGTATCGCGGTCTTGAGGGCTCAGCGGCGCCGACTACTTTCGAGAGCACCCGATCACGGTCGTCTCCTCAACACCACTACAAGACATCATCCGCAATCGCGGCGACCGGCGGGTCGCCAAGTGGGCCGTCGAGATCGGCGTCCACAACATTAAATCTGAGCCACGAAGGCGATTAAGTCCGAGCTGGCAGACTTCATCGCCGCCCGGAGGAGGCCAGCAACGGAGAAGCCGCCATACCTCCATTACTGGAACCTGCACTTCGACGGGTCCAAGAACGCGGACGGTGCAGGCGCGGGGATAGTGCTGACTTCACCAAAGGGCGACAAGCTCCGCTACATCCTCCGCCTCGAATTCACGCCCTGCACCAACAACATGGCTGAATACGAGGCCCTACTCCACGGCATGCGAGCCGCAAAGGAGATGAGCGTCAATCGCCTTCGATGCTACGGAGACTCCGACCTCGTTGCGGGACAAGTCGCCGGCACCTGCGACGCCATCTCCCCTACCATGGCGGCGTATCGCCAAGAGGTGGATAAGTTGGGCGGCCACTTCACCGGCTACTCTGTCGAGTGGATCGACAGGCGGAAAAACGAGGCCGACGCCCTCTCTCGCATCGGGTCGGCTCGACTCGCACCACCCGGCGTGTTCCTCGACACAATCTCCAAACCATCAGTCTCTCCCCTGAGGGAGATCGACATCGGAGTCCCACTCCAACCAGAGGCAGCCTTGGTCGCACTCATCACCGAGCGAGACGACTGGACCAAGCCCTACATCGCCTACACAGACCGGCACCTGCCGCAGACGAGACAAGCGCCGAATGATTGCTCGCCGATGCAAGTCTTACACCATCATCGACGGCGGCGAGCTACACAAGCGCAGCGTCACCGGCGTGTTCCAACGTTGCGTCCAACCGGCTGAAGGACGCAAAATCCTACACGACATCCACTCAGGCGACTGCGGCCACCACGCCGCCGCGCGCTCCCTGGTCGCCAAGGCTATGCGACACGGCTTCTACTGGCCGCTGCGACGGCTGCCGATATCGTCCAGCGATGCGGGTGCGGTACGCCAACGACGCCGCGCAAGTTCGGCGCTCAAAACAATCCCCATCACCTGGCCATTCGCTGTGTGGGGCATGGACATGGTAGGCCCCTTCAAGAAGGCCCCCTCTGGCTACACCCACTTGCTAGTCGCCGTCGACAAATTCACGAAGTGGGTGGAGGCCAAGCCGATCCGAAATGCGACGGAAGACCGCCACTAAGTTCCTACGCGAGCTCATATACCGCCACGGGTTCCCCAACAGCATCATCACGGACAACGACACAAACTTCGCCAAGGGAGCAATGGCGAATTGCGAAGAGCACCACATCCGGCTCGACCTCGCGTCGATCGACACCGGAATCCAACGGCCAGGCGGAACGAGCCAACCAAAGCATCCTCCACGGCTGAAGCCGCGACTCCAAGTACCACTCGGCGCACCGCTGGATGCTTTGGGTCAAGAGCTACCCTCCGTCATCGGGAATCCGCACCTCGGTCAACAGTCGACGACGGGATTCACTCCTTCTTCATGGTCTACTGGCCAAGCGTCATGCCCACCGACCTCGAACACGACTCGCCGCGGGTCGTCCACTATACGGAGGCCGCAAACGAGCTGGCCCGCCAAGATGGGCTCGACCAACTCGATGAAGCACGCGACCTCGCTCGATCGCGTACCGCCATTTATCAGCAAGGGCTCCGCCACTACCACAGCCGATGGGTGAAAACCCGCACCTTCCAGGAAGGCGACCTGGTGCTACGCCTCATCCAGGACAAGAAGGGCATGCACAAGCTCTCCCCTCCGTGGGAAGGCCCGTTCGCTATCGGTAGCGTGCTCAACAGCGATGCCTACTACCTCATCGACGTCCGCGGGGGACGGCGAACTCGACGCTGCGGCCATGGAATGTAAATCTCCTCCGGAAGTTCTACTCCTAGAACCCCACATGTACTCTCCGGTCGCTATGAAATAGAAGAAGCGGTTCTTGCAAATTGCGTCTACTCTCCATGCCTTGTGCCACTGCTTTCGTAATAAACAGCGTCATGCTAAAATGCAGAAGTCAACCTTTGGTACAGCGACCGGCACGGCTAAGTAGTGCGATGTAAGAGCACTGAGTCATTTCAGGTCTTGCGTCGTCCACGAAAAACGCCAATCCGGAGCCCCATTGGAGTCGCCTAGCTCGACTGGTTTTGCGAACCAAGACAACTGCCCTCGCTTCTCACGGCGACCTTGGTCCTCCGCATCCTCGGCGTAGCGACTCGAACGGCTAAGTACCACGCTCGGGGACTGAATACCAGTTCGTCGCGATCGGTCAGGGAAAACGCCAAGTAAGAGAGCATGCCCAGGACTCGCCACGCGACTGACCCTCCGGGCCAGGCAGGAGTGACGCGCTCACACCAACGCGCTCAGTCCTCAACCACCCTCGAGTCGCGCCTTGAACTACCAAGTACCACGCTCGGGGACTCGGCCACCCGACCCCGTTCGCGTACGGGAAAACGGTAAAGTACAGAGCACTCACGGGAGTCGCCTTGCGACTGGCTCTCCGAGCTCGGGCGAGTCGACTAAATTAACAAAACACATGATAACAACAAACATCATATATGAGGTGAACCCCACAAAAGGGCGGACGCGCTCGGGGACTCATCCAAAATCAATCCAAAACACACAAACAAATAGCAAAATGGACACAACGTCCCATTCAATCGCGCATCGCATTGTCTTATATTACAAATTATGCCCGCATGGCAGAACTGCTGCTAACACATCTAGGCAAACTACCCTATTCTGCAGGCTTCGACGACGACGCACCAGAATCCCGGCGCCTACGGATGAACGCGGTGTACGGGTTTGACGGATACGTCGTCAGCTCACCCGCCATCGCCGAGCGGAAAGGTTGCTCAACCTTGAAGTCACGATGCGGCGGCTCGGTCGTTGGCGACGACCGCTTCCGGTAGGGAAGGAGGTCGCCATCGCCCGAACACGCTCCGTACAGCGGCGCTCCTGCAACTTGAGAACCTCGGACAGATCCACCGCCCGATCGACAAAGGATACCCACTCGTCACATCGTCGAGGTCGAAATCCTCGGGAAGTGGGCGAGTCAAAACTTTCGCCGACGCTTCCACGCCGAAACGCCGACCGCTCATGAACTCTCGACCGCTGGCGCCTTCTCCAATACTCCCACACCTCAACGAGGTCACCGAATAACCACGTGGGCGACATCTCTTGAAGGTAGGCGCGGATGCACGTCGCCGACAGCGTCGCCGAGTCGACGAGCATGCTTACGCACTCCTTCGCGTCAAGAGAGCTCGCTTCTTCCTGGCTACCAATAACACGACCTGCGAGAAGGAGACAGTTATGAGTACCACGGAAACCAACAAACAATACAACTGAAAGACAGGGAAGACGCACTCACCAAGCAACGGGCGAGTCCGTGATGAAGCTGAAGCGGCGTATAATCACGAATCCCAACAACGAGGGCTTCCGACACCTTGCGGTCTTCCTCGCCGCAATGGCGGCCTTAGCTCGCCTGTCACGAGCTTGCTTCTTCTTTGCCTCCGCGATTCGCGCCGAGGTCGGCGACCCTCTGCCAAGAGCACTTAACGCAGATCGCCGCCACCAGCTCACCGGCGAGGACAAGCTCTGGCGAGCCACCTCCGCGACAACAGCTGAAGCTCCTTGTTTGCTTCTTGGATAGTGGCCAGCTCCTTCTCAAAGACTGTTTTGCAGCCAATCGCTCACGACTCGGTGCAGACCGCACATCATCAAAGTCAGCAAACACGAAAATTACTCAGTGCCCACCCGCTAAAATTTAGCGAGTGCGCACTCGGGGACTGGCGATCACGAAAATTACTCAGTGCCCACCCGCTAAAATTTAGCGAGTGCGCACTCGGGGACTGGCGATCACGAAAATTACTCAGTGCCCACCAGCTAAAATTTAGCACGTGCGCACTCGGGGACTGGATGCGAAAGTACAAAACGAGAAACTATAAGAATCAAGCCGCTACTAAGCACCGACCTGATCCTCGGGGACTGGAGGTACCTGGATGGCTGCACCAAGCATGCCATGGAGTTGTATTGCGTCGGCGCATAAGCGCCAGCGTGTGCCCGCGACGTTGGTCGACTTCAGCGTCGGCGGTCCCCGAGCGAGGCTCGGGCGCAGCCCGCTGCCGTGGCCGCCTTGGTTCTGGCGGGGAAGAAGGCGATCGAGGCACCCGCCCCAAAGGAAGTCGCTTCCTCTGGTCTAGGCAAGGAAACGCCATCCTTCATAGACGCGGTTGCTTCCACTGCGGGTCCGGCCGGTGCGGCCGCCGTGTCGGCAGAGACAGCGACGATGTCGTCGCCCTTGGCCTTCTTGCTGCCTTCCGCTGAGACGGCGACCTCGTCCACTTTCCTTTTACGGGAAGGATCCTCCTCGCTAGCGGCGGAGGGTACCTTAGCCACGGTCGGGTGGCCCATCTTTTTCACTCCGGTCCTGCATATCAAATCAAATCAATAAAAGACAATCGAAGTACTTATAGAAAATAGAGAAGGCCGAATGCACTCACTTGGCGACTGGAATGAAACGCAGCCCGATACGAAGGCCGGCCGATTTTTCCAGTTCGGGGCCCAGTTGGCGACTAAGCCCCAGTTCCAGGACGTCGTGGGCCCAAGACACGGACGGCTTCTTCGTCGTTGAGGTCGCGGCTGGCGCCTCTGGGACGCCTTCGGCGGGGGCCTCCTCGCGAATTGGAGCCGCTGCGGCCGGAGCCTCCTTGCGGGGCGAGACCGCCACGTTCGGGACCTCCTTGCGAGGCGAAGTCGCCACGGCCGGAGCCTTCCCTAACCCAGAGACCGGCGCGAATGGAGGGGGCATTGAGGCCAGCGGCACTTCCACAGATGGCGCATCTAGCGCGGTTGTTGCCGGGGCCGCGCCGTCACCGGCCGAGCTGTGAGCATCAGAACTGCTCGTTGAGTGCGGCGGCTTCGTTTTCCTCCTCGGGGGGGCCCTCGCCTCCTTTTCCTTCTTCTTCTTCTTTGAAGGAGTGACCTGGCGGCGCGAGGTCGTCTCTGGGAGCTCGTCGTCATCGTGACGCTCGAGGCTCCTGCTTCGATTTGGCCACGCGTTGCCCGCGGGTCTTTCGGACCAGTGGGGCAATTTCCTCTTCGGACTCTTCCTCTTCGTCCTTGTTGCCCCTGGCGGGTGGCGATTCGCTTCTATCCTGGGCAGATGGCCCCGGGCTCTCGTCATCGGCGGGTGGGAGCCACCCTTCCACCACTTGGAACAGCTGCGATGAATTCGAAACAGAGTTAGAATTACCGCGACTGCATACGCTGCGACTGCGAACAAGACAAAGAAATTACCGTCGGAGCCGGACGCTTCGCGGTGTAGGGGGGTACCCCGGCCTGCGCATCCGCGTATACTGCCTGGGTGATCTTCTTCAACGCCGAGAGGTAGTCCTCCAGCTTCCACTCGTCGAGGCAGGCTTTCGTCGAGTCTCCCCGGCCCGTGTACTGGTACATGTAATGATCGCGTTGGGCGGCGGGACGAGCCGCCCAAGCCAACAATTGTACAAGTTTATTGTCCGGAGCCCCTTCTTCGCACCACGGATGGTCTGGAGCATCATCGACGACCATCCGCTGGTCGCCGGAAGCTTGCCGACCTGGAGATGGCATGGCTCGGACGGTTGGCCGAGTACGCGGGATCGCCGCCTCGTCCTCCGGTCGCCTCGGTCACGTAGAACCATGACTTTTTCCGATCGCTTTGGCTGGCGGTAGCATCAGGTCAAGAAGGAAGCTTTGGACTTGAGTTGAATGTCGCCATGCGGCTAGCATTGGGCCCGCCTCATGCTGATCCGTCCATGGAACAGATCTTGCCACAAGGGAAAGTAGGGCGGCAGCCATAGCACTCGCAGCATACGAAGATGGCGAGCTGCTCGATGCTGTGGGGACCCAGATCTGAGGGCTGGATCCCGTAGTAGGCGCAAAAACTCCGGAAGAACAAAGACGTGGGAAACCCCAACCCCCGCTCGAGATGACTGGTGAAACAGACAAACTCTCTCTCTCGCGGGTTCGGGGTCGTTTCTCCGGCTACGGGGATACGCCAACAGCCGGCTCGCAGGATTCCGGCCTCCTCGAAGGAGGCCAGCTGCGCCCTTGTGCACTTGGATCTGCCCCAAGGTTCGGTGGAGAGGGCCATGGCCGAGAGGTTGGTTGGAGATCGGAGGATTTCGGGTCGATTGGATCGCGGAAGCAAAGGAAGGAAGATGTGCGCACTCGGAAGAAATGGTGGGCGGTTGGCTCTGCGATAGCCTACCATTCCTCTTATATAGCGGGAGTTGCCCGCCAAATTAGGGGGCCCTTACCGCGCGATGATTACGCCAAAAGTTACCGTTGAGTTACCTTAACGGCTAGTTTGACCACGCCTGACGGTCCAACTCCAGCCACTCGGCTCGCTAAGTCACTCGCCGAGACCGCGTCCCGTTGGCTCGACTCGCCCAAGACGCGACTCGGTTCGCCGGATTTTTTCCTTCATGCAGGAGCCCGCCGACGATTCGACTGGATGCCTACTTGAAGCCGTATACTCCGACTGCCAGCAGCCACTCACGCCTAATCAACGACGGCCTCGGGGACTACTGATGGGGATACGCCTACTGGGGTATACTCAGCGGGACGTTTCCGACTGGCCCAAGGGCTGGCGAGTGGGCCTGCATAACGGCGAGTGGATCAAAGCCCAGCAAGGTACTGGGCGACTGGAAGTTGAAGGCCCAGGCGAGTAGATAGGCCCAGTCGGACTAGGTTAAACGATTACCAAAGCTGTAACCGAATCGGTTGAGATATGTAAACCCTAGGGGAGGTGAGCCTATATAAACCTCCCTATGGGGTGAAGTAGAGACACGTTCCCTCATACACCCAAGCAACTCGCCGCCTAGTCGCCGAGTTCGCCCATTGTAAACACCTCCATAATACAATCTAGCAGGAGTAGGTCTTTACCCTCCGGGGGGCCGAACCTGGGTAAAACCCTGTGTCTTTGCCCTCATCTAGCACCGCAGATGGCTGGCCGCCCTTGCCCCTCGTTCTACTACTCGCTGCCGATTGCAGCATCTGCCGTGGCCATTCCCACGGCACTTCGTCGCGGGAAGGTAGCCTTCGGCGACCATCTCTTGGATATCACGGTCTATGATATCCGAGCCGCGCCAGTCGCCCTTGTGCGAGTCTGTTCCTCCTCCAGTGGCTCTAGCGCCACCAAATTTGGGTCGCTGCCGGTGTACTCGATCACCGCCGACGCAGGGATGACCAAACCCTCTGGGGGCACGACGAACGAGCTCACCGGCTTCGCCGCGGCTTCGCTCGACGCCGCCATTGATGGAGAAGTGCTATTGCTAGCCATGGAGTGAAGATTGGGTGCGACTGGTGCAGATTGGAGCTAGGGTTTTTTCGAGAGTTCTCGCGGAGAGCTCGAGGAGACACGCGGCTGGAGGAAGAAGATGATGCGAGGAGAATGAGGTAAAAAGTGGAAATTTCCCCACGGTTACTATTTATCATCCTCGACGTCAATATTCGTGAAGCTTGATCGGACGGTTGCCGCGTAGACGACGTGTTCGCGAACGTGCGCGGAAATTTCGCCACATCTCCAACCGTCGCCGCCAACGGTTTGTTTCGCTCGTGCGGGAAAATCGGATATGATTGCGTTCTCTGCATGTGTGAGTTACGAGGCGTTGCTGACCTAAGCCTACGTCATCCTAGCTGACATGGGCAGATGAGCCGTCACATCGAAGATTCCAACATGGACGGATTCAATCCAACTACGGAAGAGTACGATGGAAGATTTAGCATTTCTCCGGCTTACAAGTTGAAGATGGAGAAATCTTTGTAGGGTTCTTTGGGAGGACTACAAGATATTGCTTGACAATTTACCGACATCCAACTAGACAGAGCATTCATCTGAAGAGGCAAGACGGCGCAAGATCTCGGAGTTCTCCGGGGACTACTGTTGGGGATATGCTATATGGGTATCCTCATAGCATGTCACTTATCCGGATAACCCGGGTGGCCCGTAGTTGGTAGCATGGCCTATGGCCTGCTGGGCGGCCCAGTTAGACGGATCTAGAAGGGAGGCCCATGCCGGATAAAGGAAGGCTATGGTGGAGTCACCAACGTACCCGGAGCCTTGGAGTGCAAGATACACAAGACTAGGAATAGACGGTGTAGGACTCTGTAACCTGTCCGGCTAGGACTTTTTCCTGTAACCCTAAGACCTGGCGACTATATAAGTCGGGGCTATGGGAGCCTTTAGGGCACAACTTCAGACAACCTAGTATCGATTCATACAACCTCGCACAACGAACCTATCTCTATAACTCAGCGTATTGCCATTATAGTGATTTAAAGCAGGAGTAGGATTCCGCCACCGTTGTGGGATCTGAACCTGGGTAAGCTGTGTTACCTCGTACCCGTCAACCGTCCGCCTTAACCCACGTCTCTAAACACGCACTGTGAGGACCCCTCCATGGCGTACTCGTCGGAAATACCACGACAGCATCCCCAAGCTTTGATGCTTGTACCCCTTGGATATTTATTGGAGTAACACCATGGTGGCATCCCCAAGCTTGAGCTTTTGTTCATTCTTCATCTCATTACATCATTCTCTCTCTACACCTGAAATTTTTCCTTCATACAAAAACTTCACACAATCTTCATTAGCACCATTAGTGTATTCAAAAGATAATAGACCTTTAGGCAAAGCTTTGGAACATAAAGTCTTTTCACTAAAAACACAAGCTACTGTAGCAACTCCTTCAAAAAGCTCAATTCATCAAAATAGAACTCAAAAAGGAATCAATAAGAAGCAAATGCAAATAATGGCAGAAATCTGTCAAAATCGACCAGCAAGTTGAAACCGATTTTTTCTAAAATCTTATGTTTCTCAAATCAAAAAGTGTTGAACTAACGAAAGTTAGCTAACATACTCGGGGATGTATTCGTAAATTTTCAGCTCAATCCGAGTTATATAGACTACTCACGAATTTTTATGGTGGACGACAGAAATTTGTTTCGGGACAGCAACTCCCCAAATCTTACTTCCCTCTCATTAGAGGTCATTCTTGGCACAAAAAGCAAACAAAAAGGATAAGGAGAGGTCATTACTGAAGTAATAACTTCCAAGGCTCAAGGAAACTCTTGGGTTATCTCCCAACAAGTACTTTTCTTTAACGCTAAGTTAGGCTTGATAGTTTGAGAAGATTCTCACATAATAAATATGAATTGAAGTAAAAGAGAGCATCAAGAAGAAAATTCAAAACACATTTAAGTATAACCCACTTCCTATGCATAGGAATCCTGTAAGAAAATAAATCAAAGAAGCACAAAGCAACAAGCATAGGAAATCAAAACAAGTGCAACTTCAAGATTTTCAACATAAAGAGGGGAAACTTAATATTGTTGAGATACATATGACCATGTTTCCCTTTCTCATAATAAATTTTAGTAGCATCATGAATA
This sequence comes from Avena longiglumis, assembly GCA_030063025.1. Lineage (NCBI taxonomy): Eukaryota > Viridiplantae > Streptophyta > Magnoliopsida > Poales > Poaceae > Avena > Avena longiglumis. The sequence continues at coordinate 464,341,956 of CP125974.1, forward strand.
AACTCAACAACATAATTATCACATAAAGCATACTTTTCATGATCTACAAACACATAATTTTTATCAACCTCAAAAATAGTGGGATTAAAACCTTCAAACCCACTTATATCAACTTTATAATAAGGTAACTGATCATTCAACATAGGACCATCATCTAGAGCTTTATCATAAACATTTTCTAGGCAAAACTCCTTAGTACCATGCATTTAGAAGTTAGGCACAAATATAGGATTATCATATATAACAAGAGCATAACTATTATCACAAGTTTTACCCATAGCAGATATTTCAAAAGAATCCACAGGAACATAACATTCATCCTCCTTTGGTAAAAAAGGGGGACAATCAAATAATGTAAGAGGTAAAGAGTTACTCTCATTAGAAGGTAGACATGGGTAGATCCATTTTTCCTCCTCTTGACCATCACTCTCCTCCTCTTTTTCATCGAATGAGCTTTCAGTTTCAGCTATTTCTTCTTCCATAGGCTCCTGCAAGGCATTAATCTCTTCCATTTGTGGAAAGCACCTATTAAAATATTCAAGAATATAGCCATTTTATTCCTTGTAATTATCTAAGCAGAATTTAAGTATTTCATAAACGTCATATTTAAGGTGCATCATCAATATTTTCAAGCAAACTGGCAAGTTCAAATGCACCCTTGAAAGCAATAAATTCTTCAATTTGTTGCACATCATAAAAGTCATAATTTCCTTTAACATAGGAAGATATGGTAACATCATCATTATACTCACATTGAAAAGGCAGGTGTTTATACCTCCTACAACAACAAGACTTATCAAAGCAATAAGTAACATTATAAGTAGAGCACACGTCTCTAGCAACAGTATTCAACTTATCAATTTGTTCCAATAAGTGTTTCCCTTTTTGTGACAAATGGTGTTCCTTATAATAATACTTTTGTTCTTTCGTGAACCCACCTTGCCAATAAGAACTAGTTTCAAAGGAAACATCCATTGATAGAAATCATGACCAAGCAAGGCAATAACAGACTAGCAACTAGAGTAGGAACTAATTTTTTTGTGTGTTTTGAATATAGAAAGCAAACCAAACCAAACTATTATTTTTGGAGTTTTTGAAAAGAGGCAAACAAAACCAAGCAAAATAAACTAAGCAAACAAAAAACAAAGTAAAGAGAAAGGAAGTGGAGGACTCCCCTTGTGAAGACGTCCTTGGCCTCCCCGGCAACGGCGCTAGAAAACTTGTTGGTGCTTGATGTGGAGAACTTTGTTGGAAACCCCAAGAGCAAGGTGTGATAAGCATAGTAGCAAGTCTTCCCTCAATAGAGACCGAGGTTATCGAACCAGAAGGAGGAAGGAAACGTCACACAGGTGTTGCAAGCAATGCGGAGACCTGCACAACACAAACTCAAGACTTTGTCCCAACAAACAGTGAGGTTGTCAAGCTCACCGTTTGCTGTAACAAAGGATTAACTGTATGGTGTGGAAGGTAATGGTGGTTTGCAGCAAGTAACAGTAACTGTGGATGATGTATCAATGGTAAAGATTGGACCGGGGTCCATAGTTCACTAGAGGTGCTCTCCTTAGATAAACAACATGGCATGAAGTGTAAACAAATTATAACAGGGCAATTGACATGAACTGAGCAAGGCATACCAATGCAATACCAGACAAAAAGATCCTATGAGATTCGATTGGGCAATACAACAATATACATAGACCGCCATCCAACTGCATCTATGACTAGAAGTCCACCTTCAGGTTATCATCTAAACCCCCTTCAGTATTAAGTTGCAAGCAACGGACAACTGCTTTAAGCAAACTGTGTAAGGTAAACAATCCACTTGTTCCATGAACAAGATACTGTTGTTTTCTCCCTAGTCGCAACAGCACATCTACAACCGAAGAGATTTCTGTCAATGATACGTCGTAAACGTATCTATAGTTTTTGATGTTCCATGCTTGTTTAGTATCTACTTTGCTTTGCTTTGTCTACACTTGGAGGTATTTTTATATCTTTTCTGGAACTAACCTATTAACAAATTACCGCAGTGCCAGTTGCATGTTTTCTTCTGTTTTTGGTTCTAGAAAGGCAGAAAATCAATATTGTCGGAATTGGACGGGACAAAAGCCAAAGTAAATATTTTACCGTGGGCGACACGAAGTCTAGAGGAGTAACGGAGAAGCGAACTAGGGTAGCCAAACCCCCCTAGGCGTGGTCAGTTGTGGGCCCATGCCTAGGCAGGGTGTGGCCCTCCTGGTCGCCTCCCAGCCTCACCTCTTTGCCTATAAGAAGCCCCCGATGCAGAAACCCTAGGCACCTGATCAAAACTCCAGGAAACCTTCTGTAGCCGCCGCCACCATCGACCCTAGATCGGGGGGATCTGAAGTTCTTCCCGGCACCCTGCTATAGGGGAGATCCTCCTGGAGGCCTTCTTCTCCGGTATGATGTGTGAGTAGTTCCACCTTGGACTATGGGTCCATGTGGTAGCTAGATGGTTGTATCTCCTCCTTGTGCTTTCATGTATAGATCTTGTGAGCTCCGTTCATGATCAAGATCTAATCTATTTGTAATCATGCATGTTATGTGTATGGGGATCCGATGGATATTGAGATTACTATGTCAGATTGATTAATGGTTTTGTCTTATTGATTCTATCATGTATGTGTTGTTTGTTATCTTGCATGCTCTCCGTTGTTAGTAGCTATCTTGGCCAAGTAGTTGCCAGTGACTCCAAGAGGGGATATTATGCTCGATACTGGGTTCATGCCTCTAGTTTTCAAGGGAAGTGACAGAAATCTCTTCAGTCGTAGATGTGCTGTTGCCACTAGGGAGAAAACAACGGTCTCTTGTTCATGGAACGAGTGGATTGTTTACCTTACACACATTGCTTAAAGAAGTTGTCTGTTTCTTGCAACTTAATACTGGAGGGGGGTTCGGATGATAACCCAAAGGTGGACTTCTAGTCATAGATGGAGTTGGATGGCGGTCTGTGTATCTTGTTGCATTTCCCAATCGAATCTCATAGGATATTTATGGCTAGTATTGCATTGTTATTCCTGATACGTCGAAAACGTATCTATAATTCTTGATGCTCCATGCTTGTTTAGTATCTACTTTGCTTTACTTGTCTACACTTTGAGCCGCTTTTTACATGTTTTCTGGTACTAACCTATTAACAAGTTTCCACGGTACCAGTTGCCTGTTTTCTGCTGTTTTTGGTTTTAGAAAAGCTAGTAAAGAAATATTCTCGGAATTGTACGGGACAAACGTCAAAGTCAATTACTTTCCATGGGAACAAGAAGTCTAGAGGGGAGAGCGTGCAGGCGGCAAACCCCTAGGCGTGGCTAGGGTGGCCACTGGTAGGGTTTGACCCCCCTGGTCACCTCCTCGGCCTCCCCCTTTGCCTATAAGAAGCCCTCGATACAGAAACCCTAAGGACCCGATCAAATATCCACGAAACCGTCTATAGCCGCCGCCACCATCATCCCTAGATCGGGGATCTGAGTTCTTCGGCACCTCTCGAGGGAGATCATCCCGGAGGCCTTCTCTCCGGTATGATGCGTGAGTAGTTCCACCTTGGACTATGGGTCCATGTAGTATCTAGATGGTTGTATCTCCTCCTTTGTGCTTTCATGTATAGATCTTGTGCGCTCCGTTCATGATGAAGATCTAATCTATTTGTAATCATGCATGTTGTGTTTGCGGGGATTCGATGGATATTGAGATTATTATGTTGGTTTGATTAATGGTTTTGTCTTTATGATTCTATCATGTCTGTGTTGTTTGTGATCTTGCATGCTCTCCGTTGTTAGTAGCTATCTTGGCCAATTAGTTGCTAGTGACTCCAAGAGGGGGTATTTATGCTCGATAGTGGGTTCATGCCTCTAGTTTCCAAGGGAAGTGACAGAAATATCTTCGGTTGTAGATGTGCTATTGCTACTAGGGATAAAACAACGGTCTCTTGTTCATGGAACATGTGGACTGTTTACCTTACACACTTTTCTTAAAGAAGTTGTCTGTTGCTTGCAACTTAATACTTGAGGGGGTTCGGATGATAACCTGAAGGTGGACTTCTAGTCATAGATGCAGTTGGATGGCGGTCTATGTATCTTGTTTTATTGCCCAATCGAATATCATAGGATCTTTCTGACTAGTAATTGCATTGTTATGCCTTGCTCAGTTCTTGTCAAGTTCCCTGCTGTAATTTGTTTACCCTTCATGCCATGTTTTTTATCTAAGGAGAGCACCTCTAGTGAACTATGGACCCTGGTCCAGTATTTACCATTGATACATCTTCCACTGTTACTTGTTTACTTGCTGCAAACCATTACCTTCCACACCATACGTTTAATCCTTTGTTATAGCAAATCGGTGAGCTTGACAACCTCACTGATTCTTTGGGGCAAAGTCTTGAGTTTGTGTTGTGCAGGTATCCGTGTTGCTTGCAACACCTGTGTGACATTTCCTTCCTCCTACTGGTTCGATAACCTCGGTTTCTTACTGACAGAAACTTGCTTGTGCCGCTTCATACCTTGCTCTTGGGGTTTCCAACGAAGTGTCCCACGATAAGTGTTGGGCGCCATCAAGCTATTTTCTGGCGCCGTTGCCGGGGAGGATAAGGACGTCTTCACTAGGGGAGTCCTCCACTTCCTTTCTATTTACTTTTTTTTAGTTTGCTTTGTTTCTTTTGCTTGGTTTTGTTTGCCTCTTTCCAAAAAACCCAAAAAAATTAGTCTAGTTTGGTTTGCTTGCTTTATTCAAAAACACAAAAAAATAGTTCCTGCTCTAATTGTTGCTGGTCTGTTATTGGCCTGCTTTGTCATGCTTTCTATCAATGGATGGTTTCTTTGAAACTAGTTCTTACTGGCAAGGTGGGTTCACGGAAGAAGAAAATTATTATTATAAGGAGCACCGTTTGTCACAAAAAGGGAAACACTTATGGGAACAAATTGATAAATTGAATACTTTTACTAGAGAGGTGTGCTCTACTTATAATGTTACTTATTGCTTTGATAAATCTTGTTGCTGTAGGAGGTATAAACACCTGCCTTTTCAATGTGAGTATAATGATAATGTTACCATATCTTCCTATGTTAAAGGAAATTATGAATTTTATGATGTGGAACAAATTGAAGAATTTATTGCTTTCACGGGTGCATTTGAACTTGCCAGTTTGCTTGAAAATACTGATGATGCACCTTATGAATATGAGGTTTATGAGATACTTAAATTCTGCTTTGATAATTACAAGGAAGAAAATGGCTATATCCTTGAATATTTTAATATATGCTTCCCACAGTTGGAAGAGACTAATGCCTTGCAGGATCCTTGGGAAGAAGAAATTGCTGAACGAAAGCTCATTAGATGAAAAATAGGAGGAGAGTGATGAACAAAAGGAGGAAGAATGGATCTACCCATGCCTACTTTATAATGAGAGTAACTCTTCATCTCTTACATTATTTGATTGTCCCCCATGCTTACCAAAGGAGGATGAATGTTATGTTCGTGTGGATTCTTTTGAAATATCTGCTATGGGTAAAACTTGTGATAATAGTTATGCTCCTGTTATCTATGATAATCCTATATTGGTGCCTAACTTTGAAATTCATGGTACTAAAGAGTTTTGCTTAGAAAATGTTTATGATAAAGCTCTAGATGATGGTCCTATATTGAATGATACGTCATCTTGTTATAAAATTGTTAAAAGTGGGTTTGAAGGTTTTAATCCCACTATTTTTGATCTTGATAAAAATTATGTGTTTGTAGATCATGAAAAACATTCTTTATGTGATAGTTATATTATTGAGTTTATTCATGATGCTACTAAAAGTTATTATGAGAGAGGGAAACATGGTCTTATGTATCTTAACAATATTAAGTTTCCCCTCTTTATGTTGAAAATCTTGAAGTTGCACTTGTTTTACTTTCCTATGCTTGTTCATTTGTGCTTCTTTGATTTATTTTATTACAAGATTCCTATGCATAGGAAGTGGGTTAGACTCAAATGTGTTTTCAATTTTCTTCTTGGTGCTCTCTTTTACTTCAACTCATAGTTCTTATGAGAGCATCTTCTCAAGCTATCAAGCCTAACTTAAAGGCGTTAAAGAAAATTACTTGTTGGGAGATAACCCAAGAGTTTCCTTGAGTCTTGAAAGTTATTACTTCAGTAATTACCTCTCCTTATCCTTTTTGTTTGCTTTTTGTGCCAAGAATGACCTCTAATGAGAGGGAAGTAAGATTTGGGGAGTTGCTATAATTTTTGATGTTCCATGCTTGTTTAGTATCTACTTTGCTTTGCTTTGTCTACACTTTGAGGTGTTTTTATATCTTTTCTAGAACTAACCTATTAAAAAGTTGACGCAGTGCCAGTTGCCTGTTTTCTTCTGTTTTTGGTTCCATAAAGGAAGAAAATCAATATTCTCGGAATTGGACGTGACAAAATCAAAAGTTAATATTTTACCGTGGGCGACACGAAGTCCAGAGGAGAGACAGAGAAGCGAACCAGGGAAGCCAAACCCCCCCTTGGCGCGGCTAGGGGTGGGCCCGCTCCTAGGCAGTGTGTGCCCCCCTGGTCGCCTCCCAGCCTCGCCTCTTCGCCTATAAGAAGCCCTCGATGCAGAAACCCTAGGAACCCGATCAAAAATCCACAAAACCGTTTGTAGCCGCCGCCACCATCGTCCCTAAACCTTGCTGGAGGGGAGATCATCTCGGAGGCCTTCTTCTCCGGTATGATGCGTGAGTAGTTCCACCTTGGACTATGGGTCCATGTAGTAGATAGATGGTTGTATCTCCTCCTTGTGCTTTCATGTATAGATCTTGTGAGCTCCGTTCATGATCAAGATATAATCTATTTGTAATCATGCATGTTGTGTTTGCGAGGATCCGATGGATATTGAGATTACTATGTCAGATTGATTAATGGTTTTGTCTATATGATTATATCATGTTTGTGTTGTTTGTGATCTTGCATGCTCTCCGTTGTTAGTAGCTATCTTGGCCAAGTAGTTTCTAGTGACTCCAAGAGGGGATATTATGCTCGATAGTGGGTTCATGCCTCTAGTTTCCAAGGGAAGTGACAGAAATCTCTTCGGTCGTAGATGTGTTGTTGCCACTAGGGAGAAAACAACAGTATCTTGTTCATGGAACGAGTGGATTGTTTACCTTACACACTTTGCTTAAAGCAGTTGTCTGTTGCTTGCAACTTAATACTAGAGGGGGTTTCGGATGATAACCCAAAGGTGGACTTCTAGTCATAGATGCAGTTGGATGGCGGTCTATGTATCTTGTTGCATTGCCCAATCGAATCTCATAGGATCTTTATGTCTAGTATTGCATTGTTATGCCTTGCTCAGTTTCTGTCAATTGCCCTGCTATAATTTGTTTACCCTTCATCCATGTTGTTTATCTAAGGAGAGCACCTCTAGTGAACTATGGACCCCTGTCCAATCTTTACCATTGATACATCTTCCACTGTTACTTGTTTACTTTTTGTAAACCACCATTACCTTCCACACCATACATTTAATCCTTTGTTACAGCAACCGGTGAGATTGATAACCTCACTGTTAGTTGGGGCAAAGTCTTGAGTTTCTGTTGTGCAGGTCTCCACGTTGCTTGCAACACCTGTGTGACATTTCCTTCCTCCTACTGGTTCGATAACCTCGGTTTATTACTGATGGAAGACTTGCTGCTGTGTAGCTTCACACCTTGCTCTTGGGGTTCCCAACAAGCTCCACATCAACCGAGTCATCAGTCACTTCCCTTGGAAACTAGAGGCATGAACCCACTAGCGATCATAAATACCCCCTCTTGGAGTCACTAGCAACTACTTGGCCAAGATAGATACTAACAACAGAGAGCATGCAAGATCACAAACAACACAGACACAATAGAATCATAAGACAAAACCATTAATCAATCTGACATAGTAATCTCAATATCCATCGGATCCCCGCAAACATAACATGCATGATTACAAATAGATTAGATCTTGATCATGAACGGAGCTCACAAGATCTATACATGAAAGCACAAGGAGGAGATACAACCATCTAGCTACTACATGGACCCATAGTCCAAGGTGGAACTACTCACGCATCATATCGGAGAAGAAGGCCTCCGGGATGATCTCCCCTCCGGCAGGGTGTCGGGAATAACTTCAGATCCCCCCGATCTAGGGACGATGGTGGCGGCGGCTACAGATGGTTTCGTGAAGTTTTTGATCGGGTTCCTAGGGTTTCTGCATCGAGGGCTTTTTATAGGCGAAGAGGCAAGGCTGGGAGGCGACCAGGGGGGCTACACCCTGCCCAGGCGCGGGCCCACCCCTGGCCACGCCTAGGGGGGTCTGGCCGCCCTGGCCCGCTTCTCCGTCTCTCCTCTGGACTTCGTGTCGCCCACGGTAAAATATTGACTTTGACTTTTGTCCCATCCAATTCCGAGAATATTGATTTTCTGCCTTTGTGGAACCAAAAACAGAAGAAAACAGACAACTGGCACTGTGACAACTTGTTAATAGGTTATTTCCAGAAAAGATATAAAAACACCTCAAAGTGTAGACAAAGGAAAGCAAAGTAGATACTAAACAAGCATGAACCATCAAAAATTATAATACGTTTCCGACGTATCAATCCTACATGCAACTTTGTGCTCTGATACCATCTGTGATGACCTTAGATCAATAAAGATCCTAGGTCCTTGTGGCTAGTCCTTGGATTAATAACTAGCACTCACCGTCGATGAATATCATGTAAAACACAGGTTATTATTACACGAATAATCTAGAGTATGAATTTATTACAACTTTGCTTAGATTTATAGCTAGCTCAAATAAACATCGGAAACATAAATAAACTTTATTCCATCAATGTCCCAGGCTTGTTGAGTGTAGACTCGCGATCCCTACGCACCTTTCAATCTTCGGATTCTGCACATGAAACGTGCAGCCAACAAGTTGGGTCAATACTTTAAATGTATTGGCAAATTATACTAAGGAAATAATAAGGCTAAATCTACATGCAAGGCTAGAGTAGGATTTGGGGTTCATTTGCATAAAACTAATTTTCTCTAAGTATGAAGAAAGAGGAAGAGTTTTATTCTACTTTGTAAACATTTGCTTAAATAATATACGGTCAAATAGAACATGAGGATATTACTCACCAAGTGTCCAAACAACCTAACACTTGGATATTACTCACCAAGTCTCCAAAATCCCACTCGTTGATGATATTACTCACGCCATGGGATTTTATAAAAACTTTAAGTTTGGAAAGAGAGATAAAGATCCTTCAGAGGCTCCATCCTTCATATGCTCAAAGTGTTCTTTTCCGTAAACTCGGCTAATCGATCAGATTGCAATACTCTCGATAGTTTGTGCACTTTACCCACAATCCACGATCAAGTCCTTTTACAAACAAGATAATGGCGAGGTTTTCCCTTAGTAGCCCCTCTACCTTCTACCTGTGCCAAGATCCTCCAAATGATGGTACCCAGGTGAGGTTTCCTACTAAGTATTAGGCCAAGACAGAGCCCATATGTATCGTGGTTGCACTAGAAGCTTCTAAATTCTAAAATATGACATACTTGTTTTATTCCTGAGCGGCCGTCCTCCACCAAAATTCCACTCGTTGATCCGAAAACCATTTCACCCAGAAGAAAAATTAATTTTATTTTGAAGTGGATTTGAGAAGAAAAGATCGCGCAAGAGAGCCTTTATACTTAGAAATTTTTTTTTTTTTTTCCCCCCCCCCCCCCCCCCGACGGTACTTTATATATATAGCATAACAATCAATACTTAGCAAAAACAGGGGTAACCTATTAGGAGGGAAAAATCCTAAGTATAGAACTAATCGTGGCATACTACAAAATCATCGCACTTGCAAAATAGTACTAAGACATTCTAACATATTACTCATGCATACTACAGAATTTGAAGATCAAACATGCATAGAATTAAAAATGGGACAATATATGAACAAGAGGTATAAATTGCCTTGATACGAACATCACTCTATGCAAAAGTACTCATCGGGGCACTCCAAACAATCTAACGAAGAACAAACATAGATCTAATCACAACTTGCAAAAAAATAATGTTATAGAAGTAATATGCATGCATCCAACATGGTAATATGCAAGGATGATATTTATTTCGACCAACATATTATTTAGGGGTTGTTTTATGTTAGGGGTGTCATTGGTAACAATTTCCCATAGGTTTCAATTATTTTGGATTATTAAAACCCTAGATATGCTCATAAAGGGATATAATCTTTGACAAAGCCACACAACATATCTGAAACCCCTAATTAAGTTATTCCAACTCTAAATAGTAGATCTCGAATTACGAAGCCAATGCGACAAGAATTAACTAAAAACAAAGTTGTTGATAATTTTCTATGAATTAAATACTCCAAACTAGTGATTAAACTCAACAAAAATATTACTGAAGTAATATTGCAATTTTATTACAGATCTGAGTTCTACTCAATTTTATGAATCCAACGATATATTAGTTGTAATTTTTGGCCAAGTATTTGATTTACTAGGGATTTTACAAGGTTAAAACATTATCTGACTAATAAAAAAAAATCTAGTCAACGCGCTCTGTTGGAGACAAGTGGTGACCACAGATTGGTTCCGCCTGCTAACACGGCGCTGCCAGCGCGCACGTGTCACGCGGGGTGACACGACTGGTTGGTACCGCTTCGGTCTGGAGGATCTAATCTACGTCGTCGCTCCTAAATCTAACGGTTGGGAACGGTAGTCACTAACCTGGCGGCGACGACAACTCGACGACGATGATGAACAGTGGCAACACGGTCAATTGGTGTAGCTTGGCGATGTTCCGAAGACTTCCCGAGGAGGCAAAGTGGATGATGATGTAGCCCTCCTCCTCGCAGTCTCCGTGGTATAGGTGGCGATGATGCTTGCTTCCTGTACCCGCGTCTATGCCCCACTGGTCTCTCTCATCTCCGATGGAGCTCCAACGAGATGGTGAGCTCTCTCCCATGCGCTGTTGAGAGGGAAAAACATTAGGATGACGCGGTATCCTAAGAGGAAGCAAGGAGAGGAATAAGGGGAGAAGGGGAAGCCTCGGAACCTCGGATTCCAAGCTCTACGGCGAGCAACTCCGACGAGATCGGTTCTTCCTCGGAAAGCGGCAACCCAGTGGCAATTAGGTAAAATTAGATTAGGGTTTTGGGTGGCGGAGTCGTGGAGTTTAAATAGGAGGGTTATCTTGCCATAGGGTTCGCGGAGTTGACTCTGATTCGTCCAGGAGTCATTCGAAAGGCGGCGACACGCGTGTGCTCAGGCCGGACTCCGCGAGGGTGATGACATGCGGGCCCACGTTGTTAGTGGCTGCGGGGAGGGCGCAGATTGCGGCGGCTGCACGCAGGATAGGTGGGCTGGCCCAGTTAGGTTACACGGAGCACACGCACGGTTAGTTGCGGTGCTAGGCGGGCTGGGCCAGAGGTCCGCGGGTTAGATAGTTTTTTTTAATCTTTAATCTTTTTGTGTTTCACTAATTCTTTAATATCTTTGGCAACCTTTAACCAAATTTAATGAAACCAGTCTCTAAATTTTTGTTAAAATAGGGTGATCATTATAGGATCATAAAACACCCTTTTGCACAGTCTTTAGAAGATTAGGTTTATAAAACCCCTTCTTGTTGTCTTTATATGACCATATGCAAAATCCAAAATAGGGTTTGGTGAAAAGGGTTTTGATGAGATTTTATTGTGTGATGCCATGATGCAAATGCTATGATGCATGCTTCTAGTAACATCTGGAATTCAAAATTTGGGATGTTACACAACCCGTTCAGGAGGCGGGTCCTTCTAGGTTCGACGGCGCGGGTTCGTCCACCGCACGCCCTCAGGGCCGTACTACGGGTTTAGCCCCAACGACTTCACCATCACACCCACGTCATCTGCTGACCTGTCTTCCTAAGGTTTGTCCGGCGATGACAACAGCGACACCTGATCTAGCTAGGACATAGACGTGGATCAGCTACTTGTCATACATTTCTTATCCTGTTAGCTTTGTGATGTTTTATTTGTGCTACTTACTTTATAAATATGTTTGGGCTACTTACTTTATAACTATGTTTACTTACTTTATAACTATGTGTCTTCTTTCTTGATAAATATAGAATGAATCAAGTGTGCAACAACTATGCTCAGCCATTGGGGAGGTGCCTGGACAAGAAGTTTCCCATAGTGCTCCCTGTCGGGTTTGAGGCTAGGACGGTATGTGCTCTGAAATACACGGTACCATGGATTTCTATATAGAATCTAAAATAACCCATGGTCTTTGTTGTATTGTTATTGTTTGACTCAGTCAATCCCTTGCGCTTGGCGACGGGACTTCATGGACCATTTCCATAGAAACACCATTGACGATGTCGTGTTCGAGGTCACTTTGATGTCAGATGCTGATGTCGACAGGAGTTATGTGGTTATAGTCACCAACATAGCGATCGGGACATCTTTCAATGGACCTGGCTGGATAAACTTCTTGAATGAGCATGACATGCAATACGGAGACAAGATAAAGATCTTTCTCATTCATCAAGCAGCCGTAATCTACTACTTGTGCACGTCCCTGATGATGATATTCAACAGTAAGCTAGCTATGTAGTTGACCATCGTATTATATGTCGTTTACTCTACGCGTGCATTTTTATGCGACTTTATTCTCAATATATGTAGAGTGAATTATAATGAAGAAGCGTGCGGCAATTATGGTCAACATAGTTGACATTGCATGGACAGTAAGATTACCATACCGCTCCTTGCAAACTTTGGTGTTAGGACGGTATGTTCTCTGAAATTTATGTGGAGAATGTAAATATATATATGCTTAATGAAAATCATGACTAATTGTTTTGTCCTATGAATTTACTCAGTCAATCCCTTGCGGTGCACGACATGGCTTCATGGACCATCTCCATAGAAGCATGGATGAGGTTGCCGTGTTTAGTGTCACTTTTGACGCATCATAATCATCCCGATTGGACATACCGGGTAAGGGTCACCAATGAGGATGTCCGAACATATTTTAGTGGTCCTGGATGGACAAGACTCCTCATTTTGTACGGCGACATGCAAGAGGGACATGATTTTAAGTTTTTGCTCAGTCATAATTATGGCATCATCTATTTCAATTGCTTTCCTCCCGACTCTTCCGACGAGGGTGAAGATGAGTGAACTCTAGATAATGCTATGAACCAATGTCCTAGATATATTGAATATTTGGTGGATACTGCTAGTATTTTCTTGTGTTAATATGTGTTTTGCTATCATTATTCTGTATACTGTGCATTCTTATATTTATCTGTATTCTATCTATTTTTTTGCTCTAGTACATAATATCCCCGGCGAAAAGGGATGCGCGCTGGTGGTAGGGGCACTACCCCCGGTGAATAAGATTATTCGCCGATGATAACAGAGAATACCCCTGACGAATTTGGAATGCGACGGCGATGTGTCCTTACCGTCGGCGAGATGGTCGCCGGCAATAGGACATTTTGGTTAGCCAACGGTAGGGTTTTCTCTATAGTGTGAGCGCGGACTTTAAAGCAGTACATCGAGCTCCATAGATCTCCTTCTTGCACGCCTATTTTTATCTCTCCTCTCTTAAACACCTTCAACCCAAACCACTTGTTATTAGCACAAAAAGGCTCCAAATCGACTCGAGATCTACATGAAAAAGATGCATATCAGCAATGGGGTTCAATTCTGACCATCAGCTTCAAGGTTTGTAAACCATATCTTCTCCGATTCTTGGTCAAAGTTGAAGCTTTTTAGGGGAATTTCTTTAGATTTGTTGCATAGAATCAACCGCTCGGAATTTGCTTCTAGGAACAGCTTGATCTCGTTGTTCCTTACATTTTTGTGTTGCACGTGGTTCGTTTTGATGGAGGTAGAGGATAGCTCAGCTCTATCAACTGTCAACTGGAGGTGTACGTATGAGGATAAACTTCTCAGCTTGCGTGTGAGGTTGAAGATGAGATAGAGCAAGATAGTCTACTCAACAGGCGGGTCGTCCAGGTAGAGGAACACCAAGGTCGTTGTCGCCGTCGACCGTGTGTAGGTCCCCTTTGTCACATACGTGTTCGAGATGGTCCAGTTTGTCTGTTCGAGATCAGAGTTCCTGGATGCCGCGTAAGATGTCCTGACGGTCTCCGTCGCCAGCGCAGCCACAGGAGGTGTCCCACCGATCTCCGTCGCTGGTGCAGCTGCATCAGTTGTCTTGCTATCCTCCGTCACTGGCGCATCAGGAACAACTGTCATGTCGCCCTCTGTCTCAGCCTCTATCGCCAGGAAGCAGTACAAACACGAAGAACAAGAGCTGCTAATGAGTATTTAGGAATGAATATTAGTGTGCCGGTCAATCTGATGCGAGCAACCAAACAACATGCATTTGTTGTTGTCCTCGCGCAAGAAAATTCCATGCAGGCTATTAAACAAGATGCAAAAGGTGGATCGTAGGTCAGATGTGGCAGTGCTCTCCGCTGCACTGCCCGATCGAGCCAAAAAATCAGTGCAGGCTACCAAACGCGCCCTAACACGCCAAACCGATCACGTGTGGGGTCTACCTCGAACGGACTCAAAGTCACCCAAAGTTACAACTTCAATGGTTCGTGTTTGGTTTGTTACCAAAAATTTGGTTGCCTATGGAATCTTGCTAACTTACTCACATTCTCTTCAAAAGTCTTGCCAACTTTATAGGAAACAAAAGTATCTGTTGAATAAAAGAGCAATTTATCAAGAGAATTAAACATGATAAATTCTAGGTAAAACATGAATAGAATAATAGAAATTAAACTAATCATGTGAATTAGCGAATACAGATTAAGAAAGATAACCAAGAGGATTGCAAGGCATATAGAGATAAGATCAGAACAAGGTATACAACAAACCAAAAGAAACGACAAACTATCTGACTAAGATAAATAAGATTGAGCAATAGGATGTACATCACAACAGAGGAACCGCTAGTGTTTGTGTTGACACCGTCATCGGCCATGTCTTTGAGGAAGAGGTTGTTGATGTCGGGGAACAATTCGTCATTAAAAAATACATCGGCGCTGCCGCTATCCGCGAAGGAGTCCGTAATGAAGCCATTAGTCGCGCCAATAGATCTTCCTAAAAAACCTTATCGTCCAACTCCGGTACAGGACTCGAAGCAGTGGGGTCTCGGAGGCCTACTGTCCTGTCTCGCGGTGCACGCCGCAAGACGGGATGAGGAAGATCTAGGTAGCGCGAACTGGAGGAACAAAGGGGTGTGTGATCATGTATCTGAGAGGAGGCGTGCCTGAGGCGTGGCGAGGTGAGCGAGGAGGAGGAGCGCGCGTGTATATATCTTCTCTTCTCAAGCTGGTACAAGTGGTGGAAGAGCTCTCCTTATAAGCTGGTCTAACTTACACTCAACTAGCAATGTGGGACTGAACTTTTGTCCCACCACTTGTCTTGCATGAATGGGACAAGTGGGGCTCCAGGTTTTCAGAAATTTATTGGCATGTAATAAATGGGTCGGGCCTATTTAGGCAAAAATTCCAATAACCCCCCACTAGATCCCAGAGGCACATGAAGTTTTCCTTTGATTTCAAAACATTCTTTATATATTGGTAATACAGTGGAGACTATTAAGTTGAACTTCCACCTAGATCTTTATGTTATACTAGGCTGCAACTTATACAGTAAACTATGCCTTGAACTGCAGGTTTGCTACAAACCTAGCATCACATAAAGTCTTGAATGATACTAGGCTACCATGGGACTTCTCCGCGGGTGGATCTTACGCGTCATACTACATGGCCTTTCATGAGTTTATTAAGCACACTACTCTCATAGACTGTGATGTTTAATAGTCAGACTCATATAGGTGTGTTCTTCAAAAGATGTTCTGCATGACAACATCTCTGCTTAAGATAAGCCACTTAGAACACATTAAGATAATAAATCAACCTGCCATGCAGAATAGGAAAGTATTGCATCTTTATGGAGTGGTATTTATTAAAGTAGGGATACTTTCCTCTCAGGTAACGAAAAACTTGTCTCCCAATTCTAATTCACGGGATCTCCGATCACATAGAGTGGTTTACTACTGTGGAAATATCATATTGTGGGTCTCATACCCATCTCCTTTGATGCATTTTTGTGAAGGGGATCTGCCAAGTTTTTAGATGTTTGGATATAATCCAATGAAATAACTCCAAAGTTTCTCATTTTCCTGACATATTTTAGTATCCTCTTCACATGTCTTGATGACTTCATATCATCCTTAAAACTATTTACTTTGAAAATCGCAGTTTGATTATCGCAGTCCATAAGGATTGCGGATATTGGTTTTTCAACCACAAGTAAGTTCATCAAGGGTTCACAAAGTGACTCTTCTTCAACAGTGGTTATGTCTAATGTTATGGGTTCTGCTTCCATAGTTGACCTTGTTAAGATGATCTGCTTGCAAGACTTCCAAAAAATAGTGCCACCACCAAGTGTGATTACATATCCACTCGTGGCCTTTATCTCGTGAGCATAAGATATCCAATTTGAATCACTATAACCCTCTAGTACCCTTAGATACCCGGTATAGTGAATGCCACAGCTTGTTGTGCCTTTTAGATAGCGCATAACTCTCTCAAGAGCATGGTAGTAATCATCTCCTGGATTTGAAACAAATCGACTCAGTTTGATTAAATAAAAAGCGATATTAGGCCTCGTGGCGCTAGCTAAGTACATAAGCGAGCCAATAATTTGAGAGTATCTCAATTGGTCTCTAGCATTTCCTTGATTCTTTCGAAGCAACACACTAGGATCATACGGTGTAGGAGAAGACTTGTAGTCGCTATACCCGAAACGACTCAAGACCTTTTCCACATAGTGAGATTGAAGCAACATAATCCCACCATCATCATCTCTCAATATCTTGATGTTTAGGATAAACATCAGCTACTCCCAGATCCTTCATCTCAAAAGAATGAGATAAGAAATCCTTGACCTCCTTAATTGCGTTAAGGTTGGTTCCGAAAATCAGTATGTCATCAACATACAAACAAAGGATGACTCCCTCACCCCCACCATGGTGATGGTACACTCATTTGTCAGCTTCATTTACAACAAAGCCTGCAACAGTTAAATTTCTTTCAAACTTCTCATGCCACTACTTAGGGGCTTGTTTTAGGCCATATAAAGACTTCAACAAATTGCACACCTTTCCTTCTTGACCACTTACCACAAAACCATCTGGATGATCCATGTAAATTTCAATCCAACTATCCATTTAGGAAACTGTCTTAACTTCCATTTGATGAACGAGGAGACCATGAGAGGCATCCAATGAAATTTGTACTCTAATGGTGGTCAATTTGGCAACATGTGAGTAAGTGTCAAAGAAGTCTTCACCTTCTTTTTGAGTAGCCGTGCCTTGTACTTCTCAATAGTACCATCAGGCCTAGGATTTTTCTTAAACACCCACTTGCATCCTACATGTTTGCACCCATAAGGAAGATCAGTGATCTCCCATGTTCCATTAGCTAAGACTATAGACGGCTTCCTTCCAGTAGTCAACATCAGGAGATGCATAGGCTTCTGAAATGGAAGTGAGAATGTCATCCACAAGGTACACTATGAAATCATCACCAAATGAATTTGTAGTCCTCTATATCTTGCTCCTTTTAAGAATTTCATTATCATCATCCTTAAGACTTTTAGAGTGTTCATTTTGAATGATAGGTTCAAAAATTATAGTAAATTCCTGATTAGATGAACTAGGTATCTCCGGATTTAATGAGTTAGGTTTATCTTTTATAGGAAACATATCCTCAAAGAAAGTCGAATCAGTCGACTCCATGATTGTACCAACATGTATGTCAGGTACTTTAGATTTTACTATCAAGAATCTATAACCAATGCTATGGAAAGCATAGCCCAGAAGAACACAATCAATGTTTTTTCGTCCAAGTTTGCGCTTCTTAGGGATTGGTATATTAACCTTTGCCAAACAACCCCACGTACGTAATTAAGAGAGTTTTAATATTTTCTTCTCCTATTCTTCGAATGGGTTAATTTATTTGTTCTTTGTGGGAACTTGGTTTAGGACATGACACGTAGTAAATAGTGCCTCCCCCACCATTCCTTGGAGAGACCCGATGTGTCTAACATGGTGTTAACCAAATCTGTTAGAGTACGATTCTTTCTTTCAGCTACTCCATTTTACTGGGATGAGTAGGGAGGCGCCCTCTCATGAATTATGTCATATTCCGCACAAAAGGAATCAAACTCGTTGGAAAAATACTCTCCACCACGATCATACCTAAGCCTCTTAATCTTTCAATCAAGTTGATTTTATGCTTCAACTTTATAGATTTTGAAGAAACTCAAAGCCTCATCTTTTGATTTTAGAAGATACAGATGAAAGTATCTCGTAGAGTCTGAAAGAACATTTTATAATCCCTAGTGTTTTGTGTGTTAGATAACAATATCAAGGATTATTTAATGTGTGTTGAAGTGTTGCAGCCACCTATGAGAAAAAGGGAAAGGATTCTGTTTTTGGGGGGTGGATAATCCGCCCCTCCCTCTTCCCAAGTTGGCGCAAGCCCCAAAAGGGGGGCGGAATTTTGGCCGGATTTTCCGGCCCCGCCGGATAATCCGCCCCTCAGGGGGGCCGGATTATCCGCCCCCCAAGATCTTCACCAAGCTTCACCATGGCGCAAGCCCCAGAGAGGGGGCGAGTTTTCCCCGGATAATCCGCCCTTGGGGCGGAGTTTTCGCAGGGGGCGGATAATCCGCCCCCAAAGTTGTGCAACGCGATCCGGGAGGGTATTTAAGCCCGCCTTCCCTCCTGCCGTAACTCTTGATTCATCTAAAAACCAGATCGATCTGAAAGCTTCATCCAAGAGTGCTCCACCTAGATCCACCCAAAGGCCCCATCCCTTGGGGAATCAAGGAGGATAACTCGATCTTCATCATCGCCAATCAAGCGCTTCATCTCCTCTCCATTCATTTGAGAACCCCGATCTAGTATTTCTTGCAAATACCTAGATCCTTGTTTTTGTTTATATTGATAAACCTTGTTCTTGTGGCAGCTTGTTGTCATCTCGGAGCCCCAATTCGGTTATGGGTGTGTGCCCCGATAGTGTTGTAAAAGGCAAATCGCCTCACGAAGGGATCCAATAGTGGAGAAGGTGGATCAGGCCTCTCGTGGCGAGATCCATCGGAGAATAGGGTGAGGCCTATTGTGGCGTGGTGGTCTTAGAACCGCCCACCCCTCCAACGCAGATGTACTTCCCTTAACAAGGAAGGAACTGCGGTAAAACAAATCCCTGTGTCTCCGCGTGCTCCACTATGGTTTCCTCGCTCCTCTTTTACGTGCTTAGTAGTTAGGGTTACATATAGGGAAATTCTCGTAGTTGCATATCTAGAGAATTTACTTTGTGTCAAGCCTAAAATTGAAAAAGTATTAAAAATTGGTTAGAACCTATTCACCCCCCTCTAGGTACCCATATGATCCATTTCAATTGGTATCAGAGCCTCGGCTCTTATTTCGGGCTTAACCGCCTAAGAGAAGTATGGGTTCCAAGGTAGATGGGAGTGATGCTCCGGAGGTAGTCACCATGAACGATCTCAAGACGTTGGAAACAACCTTGGTGAGTTCTATGGAGGCTAAGATGGAAGAGATGCGTCAATTGATAATGCGTCTCTCCACATCCATAGCATCACCTCCATCTAACTCTGAGGATACCACTCCGCAATCTAAGAAAACGGGTAAAACTGTTTCCAAAGATAACGAAGTGGTTGGTGATGATACTAGCAAGAGATCCTCCTCGAAAAAGGATAGCGGTAAGGATGGATACAATGAGGTTTCTCATGTGTATTCTCCTGATCCACCTATCCCTCACCCACATATACATAATAGGGGTGATCCACCCAAACTTTCTGCATCTACTTTCTCTCAATGGCAATTTTTGATGAAATCTCATGTGTGAAGTTCCTCCATAGAGTTGTGGAAGATCATCGAAAATGGTCTTCATGTTGGAAACCCCAACAATCTCACAAGAAGAGAAGTGGTCGATAGCCAACTCAACGCTACAGCTCTACACATGATACAACTTGGTATGGGTGACAAAGACATGCCATACATTCAGCATCTTAGCACAGCTAAGGAAGCTTGGGATGCCCTCACCGAGCTCTTCATCGGAAATGAAAGTATGAGAAGGAATAGATATGATGCCTTGAGCAATGAAGCTGAAGGATTCTATATGCTGGATGGAGAAGACCACGAGGACATGTATAGGAGGCTCAAGGCAATAGCCACAACCTTCAGAAACCACGGTGCAACTCATGTTGATGATGCTTGGATCAAGCGCAAGTATGTCAGTGCTCTTATGCCATTTGAGCCCACAGATTTGAAAAGTCTCCAAGGTAGACATAACTATCACCTCATGTCATCCAATGAGGTAATGCAAGAAATGGCCGCTTTCAAAGTGGATGCCAAGAATGCCGAAGATGCTCGTGCTCGAGCTATGGGGATGCAAAAGGGGGTCAACATGGCCTTGAAGACTAGTGTGATTGATCATGATGAATATGCGGTAGAAGGTCTGGACTGTCCCGAGGATATAAAAAGGATCCAGTGACAATACTTGGATCTTTATGCAAGAAACTTTTGGAAAGATCCAGCCAAGGCTAAAGCTGAACTAGATCGCAAGAGTGGAGCCTATGGAAGAAAAGAAAATGGTCCCAAGCTGAGAACATGCTTCAATTGTGGTGACCGACTGCACTTCATAGCTGAGTGTCCATATCAAAGTAGGAAGGATAATGGAGGAAGACTCATTTTCAAGGACAAATCAAAACCTCCACGTAAGAAACAGTTTGTAAAGAAGAATGCTCCTTTCAAGAAGCAACCAAAGATTGTTCTAGTGGCTCAAGAAGAATATTCATCGGGGAGTGAAGATGAGGACGAGGACGATAGCTCTCAAGAGGTGGTTGCTATAGCCACCACATCTACATCAACTTCTCTCTTCGACTCTCCGAACGAAAACATAATCAACAAGAATGCTACTTGTCTCATGGCAAGAAGCTCCGAGGTAACTTCTTCTAACTCTTCTTTCCCCAAGGCTATGATAGACATGGATGATCCTACTAGTCTTAAGGTTAAAGAAGAGATTATTGCTTTGGATTATTTCTACACTAACTTGCAAGGTGAGCACAAAGTTCGTTTTGAAGATCTTATGGATCAGCTGGCCCAAAACGAAGCACTCCTCAAAGAAAAGGGCAGAATTGAAAGGGAGGATGCAATGGAAATTGCATCCCTAAAAAATGCTCTTGAAGAAGAAGAAGCTCGGGTCTCTCTTGAAGAGAGGCTTGAGTCTATGGAAGAGTCACATGAAGAAATTGTGACTAAACTTGTTAAGGAACGTGACAATGCTTTCACCAAAGCAAAGAAGTTAAAGAAGGAAAGGATTGACTTTGCGGTTGCTCATGATAGACTCTCCGAGGAATTGGAGAAACTTGACAATGCTCACAAGACGTTGAAAAACGAGTTCTCTATTCTCAATGAGTCACATGATCAGCTTCAAAGTCAATTGGCCAAATATGATACTCCTAGCTCGTCCAACTCAACATATAGTAACAAGAAAAATGCTAGTGTGGAAAAAGAAGTGATCAAGGACATCACTACCAAGGACAAAGGTGTGCTTGATGAAGTCCTTGGCAAGCAAAGGTCAAATCATGGTAAAGAGGGACTTTGGTATGTCACCAAGTCCAAGAAGAAGAAAACCAAGAAGAACAAGACCAAGAATGTGCAATTAAAGATAAGGACCGCTGAGAAGAATGTCACAAAAGACAAGACTAATAATATTGGTTTTGCAGGGTCTCACAATCCGAATTATGAACTCTTTTGTGATGACTATGGTGATGTTTATGCTTATTATGTTGGTCATTTTGATGAATATATTGCTTGGTCTATTTGGGTCCCAAAGACCCTTGTTACTAACATGAAAGGACCCATTGAAAAATGGGTACCTAAAACCAATAAGTAATTTTCTTGCAGGGCTATGCTTCCGGTGGGTCGAAATGGGTGCTGGATAGTGGCTGCACTAGTCATATGACCGGAAGCAAGGAGATCATCACGGAGATACGTCCAAATCATGATAATATCACAGTCTCCTATGGTGATAATTCAAAATCTCAGGTATTGGGTCTTGGCAAGGTTGTGGTTGCCCACAATATCTCTCTCATGGACGTCATGCTTGTTGAGACCCTCGGTTACAACCTTCTTTCTGTTCGTGCCCTTGGCAAGATGGTTTTTGCTGTTTTTATCGATGATGATTTGGTGGTACTCTTGTGGAGCAAGTCTCTAAAGGTCACTTTCGCTGGATACGTCGAAAATGACCTGTATGTGGTGGACTTCTCGGGGAAAACCACTTCGGGTCCGATGTGTCTATTCGGAAAGGCCGACGTGGGCTGGCTATGGCATCGCCGTTTAGCCCATGTCAACATGAGAACTTTGCAAAGTCTCCAGAAGGGTGGCCACATCCTTGGACTAAAAGAAAATGTCTCTTTTGCCAAAGATCGTGTTTGCAGGGCTTGTGTAGAAGGAAAAATGCATGACTCTCCCCACAAGAGGAAGACTATTGTGTCATCAAAGAGGATCTTGGAATTACTTCATGTGGATTTATTTGGTCCTCCTTCGCATGCAAGTCTTGGTGGGAAGAAATATTGCTTGGTCATTGTCGATGATTACTCAAGATATACATGGGTCTATTTCTTCAAGCTGAAAATTGAGACTCAACAAACTGTCATCGACTTTGCCAATGAAGTTCAACATCAACACAATGTTCCTATCTTGGCAATTAGAAGTGACAACGGCTCCGAATTCAAGAACTACACTCTAAATGAGTTTCTTAGCGAAGAGGGGATTAGACATCAATATTCCGCTGCATACACCCCTCAACAAAATGGTGTAGCCGAGAGGAAGAACCGGGCTTTGATGGATATGGCAAGATCTATGCAAGCTGAATTCAAGTCTCCTTATAATTTTTGGGCTAAAGCCATATCCACTGCTTGTCACTCATCTAACCGTCTCTACCTTCGAAAGATTTTGGACAAGACTCCATATGAAATACTTACCGGTAACAAGCCCAACATCTCATACTTCAGTGTATTCGGGTGTAAGTGTTTCTTTCTTATTAAAGGTGTCTGTTTGTCAAAATTTGAGTCCAAGGCTTTAGAAGGTATTTTTGTTGGTTACGGTGCCGAATCCCACACTTATAAAGTCTACAACAAGCTCATTGGGATTGTTGTAGAATCTTGTAGTGTGGAGTTCGATGAAAATAACGGCTCCTTTGTAGGGCAAGTTGATGTTTGTGATGCAGATGTTGAAATACCCCAAGATGCCATAAGAAGAATGGGCGTGGGATTTTTCCGCCCCATTGAGGAACCCCTTGTGGCGTATCGGGAAGGACAATGCTCCACACATGTGGAGCCCTCATCTACACAAGATCAATAAGATCCTACTGTTGGATAAAATCCTGCACCAACACCATAATCTGCTGAAGATCATCTGTCCCCTGGACAAGTTGGTAGTCCCAGGCCGGACTATCCGCCCCCTCCAAGGGGCGGACAATCCGCCCCTGGCACTCCAACTCGTTCCAGAGGATCCGAAGGAGAAGTCAAAAACTCTGAAGCTCCTAGGCCGGATTCTCCGGCCCCCGAGGGCGGATTATCCGGCCCTGGGTCTCCAACTCCCGTCAGGCATTCTCAGGAAGATGGTTCTGGTACTTCACCTCCCAGGCCGGATAGTACGGCCCCTCCAAGGGGCGGATTATCCGGGCCTGAAGAAAATTTTCAGCAACAATCTTCTGGCGTTAACGAAGACCAAGATCAAGGGCAGGGCGGTAATCAAGACAAGGATACAACTATTGAATCAACTCCTCCTAGAAACAATAAGGACATTGAGGCTCGTCGCAAGGCTCGTGCTGATCGGAACCTTGAACTAAGAGGTCACACTCTTGACAAGGTTGTTGGTGATCTACGACGAAGGGTATCCACTAGAAGAGAACTTGCTAGCTTCTGTGATCATCAAGCTCACATTTCCATGGTTGAACCGAAGAAGGTTTTTGATGCTCTTGAAGACCCCGATTGGGTTGTTGCAATGCATGAAGAATTAAATAACTTCGAACGCAACAAAGTTTGGAAGCTCGTAGAAAAACCAAAGGATTGCCGCAATGTTATCGGCACCAAGTGGATCTTCAAGAACAAACAGGATGAAAATGGCATTGTTGTGAGGAATAAAGCACGACTCATGGCTCAAGGATTCTCTCAAGTGGAAGGAATTGATTTTGGCGAGACCTACGCTCCTGTGGCTCGTCTTGAGTCCATCTGTATCCTTCTTGCATATGCAGCCCATCATAATTTTAAATTACAACAAATGGATGTTAAGAGCGTTTTCCTTAATGGTCCTCTACATGAGTTAGTATACGTCAAGCAGCCCCCGGGGTTTGAGGACCCCAAATTACCGAACCATGTCTACAAACTCGATAAGGCGCTCAATGGCCTTAAACAAGCCCCACGTGCGTGGTATGAGCACCTTAAAGACCTTTTGCTAGACCTTGGTTTCGAAGTTGGGCAAATCGATCCCACTCTTTTTACTAAGAAGGTTAATGGGGAGCTTTTTGTATGCCAACTTTATGTAGATGACATTATTTTTGGCTCTACTAACCAAGCTTTTAACGATGAATTTTCAAAGCTTATGACTGACAGGTTTGAGATGTCCATGATGGGTGAGCTGAGATTCTTTCTTGGATTTGAGATCAAACAACTTAGAGAGAGAGCCTTTATTAATCAAGCTAAGTACATCCAAGACATGCTCAAAAGGTTCAAGATGACGGATCTCAATGGCGTTGCTACCCCAATGCAAACAAAGTGTCATCTTGAGCTCAATCCCAAGGGTAAAGACGTGGATCAAAAGGTATACCGATCCATGATCGGCTCTCTTCTTTACCTTTGCGCATCTAGGCCCGATATCGTGTTTAGTGTAGGAGTGTGTGCAAGGTACCAAGCCGCTCCTAAAGAAAGCCACTTAGTGGCAGTCAAGCGAATCTTCCGATATTTGGTTCATTCCCCAAATTTTGGGTTATGGTATCCCAAGGGTTCAAGTTTCTCTCTATGTGGTTACACTGATTCAGATTGGGCTGGTGACAAAGATGATAGGAAATCAACCTCTGGTGCATGCCAATTCTTGGGCAGGTCTCTAGTGTGTTGGTCATCAAAGAAACAAAATTGTATTTCACTCTCAACCACCGAAGCTGAATATGTTGCTGCTGCAAGTGCTTGTACTCAATTGTTATGGATGAGGCAAGCTTTAAAGGAATATGGTGTCAATTGTGACAAAGTGCCTCTATTATGCGACAATGAAAGTGCTATCCAAATTGCTTACAATCCCGTGCAGCATACAAGAACAAAACATATAGAGATTCGCAACCACTTTATTCGGGATCATGTTGCTCGTGGAGATATTGCTCTATCCTTTGTGAGCACGAAGAACCAACTTGCTGATATTTTCACGAAGCCTCTTGATGAAGCAAGATTTTGTTATTTGAGGAATGAGCTAAATATCATAGATTCAAGGAGCTTGG
Source organism: Avena longiglumis (assembly GCA_030063025.1). NCBI lineage: Eukaryota > Viridiplantae > Streptophyta > Magnoliopsida > Poales > Poaceae > Avena > Avena longiglumis. The sequence goes on from CP125974.1 coordinate 464,367,577, forward strand.
CTTGACTACCCTTGCACACTCACTTGCTCTTATTCATGTATTTGGTTTAGATGCGGGCATAGACATAGGGGGAGTGTGGTCCTAATTGATTGGGCCAACCCTCCCCCCATAATGCCGAAAGCAAGTAAAATCATTTCCCTTAATATCATTTTGTGATATGTGGGTCATCGATGAGCATTGGTTTTGAACTCAAGATACATCTTCACGGTGTCATGCCATGCGCTCCAACATGGTGGCTTCGGCCACCGTCCTCTTCCTCGAGAAGAGTTGGTTTCTCATGGGTCTCGTTGGATTTTCTTGCATATCTCATGTTCTTATGGAAAACACACTCAAATTTGGCTTTTGCTTGACTTGATTCTTGCATCGCTCTTTTTCCTTTTTGGCGTTTCGATGCCAAAGGGGGAGAAGTAGTTCTATTAGGTCTCGTGGATTTGCAAGGGTCGGGCACAAGCATTTTTTTAAGTCGTTTTATTTGCTTGCTTGTGCCTTTTCTAGCGTGAACTCATTTGCTATTTGTGTTTGTTTATGTAAGACTATGTCGTACTCCACTGTTTGGTACTATGTTTGGTATTCATGGAATTCTGGATTTATCTATTATGGACCCCATGGAATTCTAGAATTATGGAGCATATTTGATGGAATATGGATTCATGGGATTATCTATGTATGCTTTGGCTATATTCTCATCCCGGTGGTATGACCTTGTTTCCCAAACCACCTCGTTTCAATTATCTTGGTTATGGAAGTAGTGTTCTCCCTAGCGTGTGTATTTGTATTCAAATGAAAATCTTAAATATGCACACATCTAGGGGGAGCGTCTTTCATTATTTAAGGTGGCATTTGCCGGTTTTATTGCAAATCCTAATATTGTCATCTAACACCAAAAAGGGGGAGATTGAAAGAACATTTTATAATCCCTAGTGTTTTGTGTGTTAGATAACAATATCAAGGATTATTTAATGTGTGTTGAAGTGTTGCAGCCACCTATGAGAAAAAGGGAAAGGATTCTGTTTTTGGGGGGCGGATAATCCGCCCCTCCCTCTTCCCAAGTTGGCGCAAGCCCCAGAAGGGGGGCGGAATTTTGGCCGGATTTTCCGGCCCCGCCGGATAATCCGCCCCTCAGGGGGGCCGGATAATCCGCCCCCCTGCTCATCGCCAAGGCGCAAGCCCCAGAGAGGGGGCGGAGTATTGGCCGAACTTTCCGACCTGGCCCGATAATCCGCCCCTCAGGGGGGGCTGTATTATCCGCCCCCTAAGATCTTCACCAAGCTTCACCATGGCGCAAGCCCCAGAGAGGGGGCGGAGTTTTCCCCGGATAATCCGCTCTTGGGGCGGAGTTTTCCCAGGGGGCGGATAATCCGCCCCAAGTGGGGGGCGGATAATCCGCCCCCAAAATTTTGCAACAGCCAGATCTAGGGAGGGGGTATTTAAGCCCGCCTTCCCCCTCCTGCCAGAACTCTTGATTCATCTCGAAAAAGACCAGATCAGATCTGAAAGCTTCATCCAAGAGTGATCCACCTAAATCCACCCAATGGCCCCATCCCTTGGGGAATCGAAGGAGGAGAACTCGATCTTCATCATCAGCAATCAAGCGCTTCATCTCCTCTCCATTCATTTGGAGAACCCCCGATCTAGTATTTCTTGCAAATACCTAGATCCTTGTTTTTGTTTATATTGATAAACCTTGTTCTTGTGGCAGCTTGTTGTCATCTCGGGAGCCCCCAATTCGGTTGTGGGTGTGTGCCCCGATAGTGTTGTAAAGGCACGGTTCCCTCAAGGGATCCAATAGTGGAGAAGGTGGATCAGCCTCGTGGCAAGATCCATCGGAGAATAGGGTGAGGCCTATTGTATGCGTGGTCTTAGAACCGCCCACCCCTCCAACGCAGATGTACTTCCCTTAACAAGGAAGGAACTGCGGTAAAACAAATCCCTGTGTCTCCGCGTGCTCCACTACGGTTTCCTCGCTCCTCTTTTACGTGCTTAGTAGTTAGGGTTACATATAGGGAAATTCTCGTAGTTGCATATCTAGAGAATTTACTCTGTGTCAAGCCTAAAATTGAAAAAGTATTAAAAATTGGTTAGCACCTATTCACCCCCCCTCTAGGTGCCCATACGATCCATTTCAGAGTCATCGATCAAAGTTATGAAATATTTATTTCCACCTTTTATCAGCACACCATTTATCTCACAAAGATCAGAATGTATGAGCTCTAGTGGTGTTAAATTTCTCACCTCTGCAGTCGTATGTGACTTACGAGGTTGTTTAGCTTGCATGCAGACTTGGCACTTACATCCCTTAATAATTGTGAAATCGGGGATTAAATTCATTTTGGCTAGCTGGGTCATACAACCAAAATTAATACGACAAATACGAGAATGCTAGACATTTGATTCAAAATTCGTGTAAATATGATTAACAACTTTATTACAAACATTTGATAGAGATAAGCGGAAGAAGCCTCCATACTCATAAACTTTACCAACAAAGGTTCCATACTTAGAAATTACAAATTTATTACATTCGAATATAATCTTGTAGCCGTCACGACACAGAAGAGATCCGCTAACAAGATTTTTATTTATTGAGAAAATATGATACACGTTCTTCAGGCGTACAGTCTTTTCCGAAGTGAACTTCAGATCAACCGTACCAACACCATGAATAGAAGCATGCGAGACGTTTCCCATCAGCATGGTTTGAGTCCCTTTGACCTGATATGAAGAAAATATGGAAATATCAGGACATACATGTACATTAGCGCCTGTGTCAATCCACCAATCAGGATAATGAAATATTAAAAGAACAGTAGGTAATATACTATACCCTACATTTTTCATCTCAATGTCGCTCATGACAACATTAGCAGTCTTGCTGTCCTTCCCATGATGGCGCTTGTAAAAGCGTTTGGGGCAAGCAGGAGCCCATGATCAGGATCACCGCAAACATGACAAGCACATTCTTACCAGTCTTCTTCTTGAAACTAGTAGACTGTGAGGCCTTCTTCTTTCCATCGAACTTTCCTTTTCCATCAAACTTGCCCTTGTTCTTAAACTTGTGAGGCTGGAAGTTCCTTTTTTATACCATATTGGCATTAGAACCTCCCTCGATACCTCGAGCACATGCTCTCTCCTTCTCTTCCACATCAAGAGTCCCAATGAGGTCCGTCACGGAAAACTCTTATCTCTTGTGCTTCAGAGAAGTAGCAAAATTCCTCCATGATGGGGTAAGCTTGGCAATAATGCCTCTGACAACAAACTTGTCTGGTAACACAAAAGTGAAATGCTCGAGCTCCCTGGAAAGTGACTGTATTTCATGAGCCTGCTCCACAATGGGGTGGTCATCAACCATCTTATAGTCATAAAATTGTTCCATGGCATATAGTTCACTGCCAGCATTATGAGACTCCAAATTTTCTCTTGAGCGCATCACATATCCTTGACATTGCTAAATGACAGGTATGAATCGACAATATTGTCGCCAAGAATACAGCCATGAAAGTGGTATCAAGTTTTTGGAAGACCTCTTACTGAGTAGGATTAAGATCTCCCTCAGGTGCGTCATAGATGACGTTATAGCAGCTCATGGTCTGAAACCAGAGCACTGCTCGCACACCATCTTTTGTAATTGACACCTTCAAACACATGTGGCTTCATGGAAGCAACAAAGCCACCTAGGGCAAATTTCCTGAAGTAAGGTTTTTGGAATGTTGAATAAAAGAACAATTTACCAAGATAATTAACCATGATAAACGCTAAAAACATGAATAGAATAATAGAAATTAAATTAATCATTGAATTAGCAGATACAGATTAAGACAGATAACAAATAGTATTGCAAGGTATATAACTTGAGATAAGATCAGAAAAAGGTCCGCAACAAACCAAAAGGAACGACAAACTATTTGACTAAGATAAACAATATTGAGGAAGAGGATATACATCACAGCAGAGGAACCTTCAGTGTTGGCATTGGCACCATCATCAGCCATGCCATCGAGGAAGAGGTTGTTGATGTCGGGGAAGAAGTCGTCATTGGGAAAGATGTTGGCGTTGCCGCTATCCGTGAAGGAGTCCGTGATGATGCCACTAGTCGCGCCAATAGTGCTCCTCAAAAAATCCTATCGCCCTTCTACCGTACATGACTCGAAGCAGAGGGGTCTCGGAGGCCTACTGTCCCGGCTCGCGGTGTACGCCGCAAGACGGGATAGGGAAGATCTAGGTAGCACGGTGCTCTGGAACTGGAGGCACAAAGGGGTGTGCGATCATGTATCTGAGAGGAGGCGCGACCTCTCTCTCTCTTATAGGCACGAAGGAAAGGTAGACAGGCCGCGCAGGAGATGAAACAAAGAGGTGTAAGTTTAAGCGAACATGCGGTAGCCAAAAACCGGACAGCCTCCACTCAATTTGCATTCATTTCCACTTAGCTCGTATTAAAAATCCACTTGAGCAAAACGTTTTATCTTCTGTACAATTATTTATATACCATTCATGCATGGCAAAATAAAGCTCGGTCCCGTAACCCGCGGCGCGCGCGTGGCGTGGCGAGACGAGAGAGGAGGAGGAGCACACATGTATATGTCTTCTCTTCTCAAGCTCGTACAAGTGGTGGAAGAGCTCTTCTTATCAACTGGTTTAACTTTCACTCAACTAGCAATGTGGAACTAAACTTTTGTTTCACCTCTTGCAATAAATGGGCTAAGGGAGCCTTTAGGATTTTAGAAATTTATTCGCATGTAATAAATGAGCTGGGTCTATTTAGACAAAAATTCCAACAGTATCTACTCTCTCTTTCATAATATAAGATGTTTTAACTTTGTGAAAAGAGTGTATCTAGACCTCTTTTAGTGTAGGTTTACTCCGAATCTACATTCTAAAAGAGGTCTAGATACAAAGTTAAAACATCTTATATTATGAAACAGATGTAGTACATATTTTGTGGCATGCCAATGGTTGATTAATTTCTTATATGGCCCGTTATCACATGAAACCAACATACATAATCTTCCGGTTTCTAAAAGTAACTTCAAATGCACTATGTAAGTGTTAATAAACATGTTAGGTGTGGGCTCATGAATGAAAGGGGAAATGATCCTACTCTACTTTTACTGAGATTCTACGGTGTTACCGCATATGAATCTTGATATTTATGGCATATATGTATGCGGTTTTTGTGAAAACATACTTAATTCTGGTTTGAACTGGTATTTCAATTCAAATTCTAGGATGAATCGTGTTACACATACACATCTAGGACTATTTGATATGGTAGCATATAATTGTTGTGAGACGGTAGACTACTTTTTTGGTTGAGTTGTGAGCTGAATTTGGTGAAAACATGGACGGGTCAGCGTCTCTCCAGACTGGGCAGCCGTCACACCTGCCGACGGTGTGTGTTTTTTATAGGTTTTCATAGCGATTTTGTCTAAAAGAAATCACATCTTAAACTCGTTTGGGCTACCGAAATTTTTTGGGTCCGCCACATGATGGAAAACAACTTCTCTAAATTTTAAATCACTATAAGTATCTTTATCTACTCTAATAATAACATCTTCGCATTATCAAAGAATAATCCTGTTCAACCGATGTGCGCCCGTGTCATTTTGTGGTGGTAGAGGGTAGCCAGTAACCGCCACCGTGCGTACCAAGTCATTTGTATTTCTCCCTAACAGGAGTTGAAAGCTCAAGACTTTCTGAACTATCTGATCAACAAGGTAAAATGAAAGAACTACCTAATATAACATGATAAAAAAATAGAAAACCCTTACACGGACATTTAGGCCCTGTTCGGAACGGAGGAATTGCAAAGGAATTTTAGGATTCGTTTCCTATGAATTTTTTCCTTTGAAGCTGTTCTGGACGAAGGAAACTGACTCGGTGATTCCTGTGGAATGGTTCCCTTTCCTATGTTTCTGACAGCATTTCAAAAGAATTCTCACATCTGCCTAGACCAGATGTTTTTGTAGATGGCTAATAAATAATACGATTTATTTAACAAATTTTACAAATAATACATGAATTTGAGAAATTGCGAATCTAGCACGGCGTCGGTGTTTGAAATACCGACCATACCCTATCGGTGTTTGAAATACCGATCACAACCTATCGGTGTTTGAAATGCCGACCACAACCTATCAACATTTAAAATACTAACCACACATGTTATCATCTTGTTTTTAACAAAAAAAAAGACCAGTCGGTAGTTCAAATGCCGATAGGTCTAGTTGGTACTTCAAGCGCTAACGGATACTGGTCGGTATTTCAAACACCGATGCCGCGTTAGATTCGTAATTTTTCAAATTTATGTATTATTTGAAAAAATTATTAAATAAATCGTATTAAAAATTAACTCACGGATGGCCAGAGGCAAGAAGTTCTAATCATGATGTTTTCCAAGTAAAAATTTGGCTTATGTGCATAGCAGTATAGAAAGATCAGGAGAGATGCGCTTCTAGCCGAATAAAATAATACGAATGCCGTGCTCCATCTTGCTTCACCGACTTGCGTGCAATTAAAAAAACTGAAAGTTACTAATCGGATGAATTCTTTCCTGTGTTTTTCCGTTGTCTTCCCGAACGCCGGTCCGTGCACTTTTTCTCTGGATCCAGATCCTATAGTTTTACACAAGCAGACTTATCTATTCCTACATCATTTCGAGTTCTCGGTTTTCCATTCCTCTGTTCCGAACGGACCTTTATTACTTCAACAAGATCCCCCATTCATAGCTGGAGAAACTCCCCGAATTAAGAAAACATCATTAAAAACAATTATTGTTGTTGCACCTCAAAGAAACGCCACTACAACAAATTTGGCAGGCTTACATTGCTAACGGAACGAATCTGCTTGGACGGCTTGTGCACTTCGCGACCAGAGCGGTCATATGGTGCCTAATAATTTTGATTTTGAGTCGCAATATCAAGGTGTGTGATGCATCTATTAGAATAATGAAGCAACATCGTCAAGAGTATCAATACGGTATCGATGTCGCTTGAGAGCCGAGAGTACAAATCACCGTTATCGAAGACGTTTATCCGAGATAGATAATGCGAGGACACACGTCCTCGTGACAATCATCAAAAACCATCATAAATCATTTTGATGGAGCAAAATTTTGAAAAACGACGAGTGCGTTAACAACACGAAAGATTTACGCATAGAAAATTTCTTGCCAATGTGAGAAAAAGGGAGGCGGCGGCTAGGGCTAAAAACCCTAGCAACCGCCGCAATCTACTTCATCCTCGCCGTCTGCAACTGAGAATCAACGGGTCCCTGCCTCCTCTGTTTGCTGTTCCGGCGGCGGGAGGGGGTGGGGACCTCGGACCTGCACCCGGCGCTGTGGAAGGGTCCTAAAGTTAGAGTTTGATCAACCAGCATTGACATTATGGTGGCTATGGCGGCGTTGATCGGGACAAGAATAAGGTATGATCGCCTCCTCTTCCACCTCGTCTGCGACGAACTTGCCGCTGCGTTGAGGAAGGCGGGGATTTGTCTGGTCGCCGCTTCCATGAGGTGGTGGATCTCGTCCAGTCTACGTGTGTTGTAGGTTTAATGTTACAAGTTTCAGATCAATTCAAGGGTTCAATGACAACAATTTCAGCTCTAGGGCACTGGTCCTTAGGACACGTGGGCGAAGACTTTCCGATTGTCATCTACAATGCCAGGCCGGTTCCGGTAAGGAAGCGGCGACAACGGCTCGCTCTAGCGGCAGTAGTGGCCGTTAGGGGTCGTTAGGTGGTCTAAGGACCTCGATGTAATTCTTATTATCTTTGGGGTGTCTTCTACTTCCTGTGAACTCATGAAATGGATTTAGATCTTTTTCTGCACAAAAAAAAGAAAATTTCTTGTCAATGAAAAAGACAGTAGTAGACAAATCGGACAGCCAAGTTGATGGAAAAGTGGTCCGATGATTACAAATGTGGGCTCCTAAAAGAGTAATAGTACGATTTTAAATGTGACACGACGGGATCTATGAGCCACAGGCAGACCCAGATACCCGGCACGCTCGATCTAGAAACGAGACACCCGGGTCGCTCTAAGGGGAGCTCCCACCCAACCTTATCCTCTCAGCCCCCACCGCCCGCGCTTGGCCGTTGACTGGAGAAGACCGGTCCGATCCCGACCCATCTCCGGTGGCTTTGCTGGCCGGAGATGGGGAGGGGGAGGTGCCGGAGTAGATGGTAGGATTAGTTTTAGTTGTTTGGGCGAGATGCCCGTAGTTTGGAGTAGGGCATCGGGCTGTTCGGGCCAGTCTCGATGCATCTGGTGGCGGTGGCGCGACGGCGGGGAACTCCGATGGTCGGAGGTGCTGGCGGATGACACAACCCCAGGGATCTCCGCAAATAAGCCCCTGCTTCGGCCCTTCTTCTTCTTCTGCTGGGGCCTTTTCTGTTTTCTCTCTCTGGCCGGCCATGGCGGCGAGGGAAGGGAGAAGCTGGAGAGGTGCAGCAGCTTGGAAGATGGAGGGTGGGGTTCCTTTGCTCTGGTACATCGGCGCTGTACCAGTAGCTCGCCGACGAATCTCGCTGTCTGGCTCTCATGGTGGGAGTACGCGGCGGAGGTTCCTCTTGCAGGACCCCTGCATAAGCGCCTGTGGCAACGGTGTATCAACGACATCAAGGGCGTCTTCTTCGACCTGGCCGGCCAAGGTGGCGAGGAGGGACAAGAGATTGGCCTTGCTGTTGCTGTTCGCGTTGCTCTGCTGCCTTCTCGAGCTCCTAGCTCGGTGGTATCGATTGCCACCGGCATCCATGCCCATGAAGGGCTTCTTCCACGCCGCGAGGGCGTGATCTCAACCTCCAAGATGGAGGCCTCTGGGGTGCTGCGCGTCGGACTTCACCAGCTCTTTCTGGCCAAGTGGTTCGTCCCCGGCGAGATCGAGATGGCCGGCGGCGCTAGCACATCGTCGGTGGAGGGTTTCAAGGACCTGATTGCGTTTTCAGGATTTTTTCTAGGGTCCACCTTGCTTATTAGCAGGACTGTTCTGCAATTTTATTTTTGTAGAGGTCCTGCTTATAATTTATTCCCACCGACTGAATATTAATGGCAGCATCGGGGTCCTTCGAGACCCCTCTCTTGTGTTCAAAAAAAAAAATCTAGAAACAATGCGTCGGGTCCACATATGCTTACCTCTTTTGAAATGAATATGGAAAGAAATGATCTGCCCCCACTCACCTTCCCACATTTGTTAATCTCGTCCCCGAACCAATTATTCAATTTCTTCCAAGTCCAACTGGATTCACGTCTGAAACAACGAAATGTTAGGCTAGATAAAATATTGACGAATCTTTCTAAAAGGCACCCCATGACATAACAAATGCACCAGAAATTGTGAACCACTAGCCAGGTCCACGCCGAAAAGGAGGCCGCATGTTCAGACTTCCACTTCACATATTTCAAAACAAAACGACAACCCCCCTCCCCGCGTAAGAAAATAGCAGTTTCTCGTGTACGTATTTCATTCACTAAGAGCACCTCTACTGGTTTCGACGTTTTTTATGTTATTTAGCGTCAAGTAAATATGACTTTCACCTTAAGAACAGCCATTTTTCCACTCGTCGTTTCAATTAAACCCAAAATCCAGCAACATATTTGAATTTTTTTTCCCACCGGCAAAATCTCGCCTAAAAGTGTTCGACAGAAATCGTTTAAAACAGTTCAAATAAACTCGTCCAAAAGAGGTTATGCGATCAAATTATTACAAAACATGATGACATCCGGCGATCATTCATCGATGGGGATGGGCTCCTCCATCGTGTCTGCTGCGACGGGATGGACTCCTCCGTCGGGTCTGCTGGGACAGTGCACGTCGACGGATTGGAGGAGGTGGAGGCAGAGCTTGGTGAAGACGTCGTGGCCGAGACAGTCGGTGCAGAGTTCGGCGTGTTGGCGGGGATGTCCTCGTCAAGGATAGAGTTGTGGCGCACCATGTACTATGCGACCTGTGGGCTCATCGCCAAGGTGTCTTCGCCGCCCATGAGTAACGGGAGGTCCGTGTTCCTCTTCTTGGCGGAGAAGTTCGCCTTGAGAAAGTCGAGCTTCCTGTCTTGGTTCTACAGCAGCTGCGTCCACCTCTCGTCAGCCTTCTCCTCCCTCTTCGCGGCATGGGCCTTCGAGTCCGCGATGCACTTCTCGATGGCATGTGGAGACGTTCAGCAGGAGGTCCCGTAGCTTTCAGCAGCTTGGTCTTCTTCTGGCCGATCCACGGCCTTCCTTCGCCGGCAGCTGGGGTGGAGCCTCAGGGTTGTACACGTCGTCCTTATTCTTGGAGAGGCTCACACGAGTGTCCTCCCATTTCTGGCAGTTCTCAATCTTGTCAAACACATGGTGGAGTTTGAACTCCGTCTTGGTGTCGTTGCGGTACTTTCCAAGTGCACGGACCAGCTGCAAAGACAAGGCGAAGTGTGAGTCAGGAAAGGCATGATCTCAGCATAGTTTCGGCTTGAGGTCAGCGAACTACCTTGTTATCCATGCTTGCGCTGCTGAATGGATGACGCTCGATTTCTTCGAGAATACCGTGCCACTTGCTTCAGGCCTGCTGCACGATTCCCCAGTGATTGTCCATGGCCTTCTCGCCGCTCTCCATGTGGACTTTGTTGTACATCAGTTCCAATAGGTTGCGCTCATCGAACGCCAGCTTTGCACGCCTCCAGTAATTCACCAAGTTTTGGTTTGCGCTAGTGATGGGGTTCATGCTCACCGACTTTCATGCTTCGGCGAGGCACTTGTCCTCAAGGGGCGTTCACTTGACGTGGAGCTCCGGTGTCGACGTCCTTGCCTTCCTTTTCTTCTTCCCCTTGCCCTTCGTTGTCGCCACGACATCCTCTTCGGGATCCTCCTCATCCTCGCCTTGTGTCTGGTCATCGTCCTGGACTTCGGCAAAATCCTAGGATTCCAGGACAAGTTTGGCGTCGGCGTGGGACTGCTCTTGCGTGAAGAACGAGCTCCCGGCACCGTGGAGATGGACGTGATAATGTCCACCATGTACGAGTCTCTCGCCTTTCCGCTAAACACGTTGTGGGCGTCCGTGTCGCCAAACGGGACGGGCGAGGAAATACTGTCGGCGAACGAAAGAGGTCCGTGGTGCATGGTCGATGAAGGACCGGCATACGTGGGAGATCTGGTGTAAAGGACGTTGATGTCGATGTTGGAGGCTGGCGGGCGAGGTGCAGGGTAGGAGAAGAGAAAATTTTGGTTGAACCCGACGCCGAACTCAGGGGGACGATGAGAATCTCTGGTGTGGGTTCACCTTGCTCTACTGGAACATGGCCGGCAAGATCGGCGAGAACCTGGCCGGAGATCTGACGCTTTGTTGGCTTCCCCATGGCGCGTCGTACTGCACGACTATGAGAGGCGATAGACATGACATGTCCATACGTGTGGCACGCTCGGACGTCGATTTCTCCTTCCTGGTCGCCTACGCCTCCTTTGGCCTTGTCGTCCTGTCCTTCCAGTTGTCTGTTTTGATCTTCCTCTACCAGCAATCCCTCGCCTAGTATGCGTATGTCCAGCCGTTTGGCTTTGGCGTCGTCTTCTTCTCCTTTGGTATGCCTACGGTGGAGCGGGGTTTGATGAAACCCTTGGGCAGCATGGCGGACGGGAGCTTGGGGAACTGGCGGGAGATGTTGGGGGGAAAGGAGAAGAAAGGCAGATAGGGGAGAAAAAAGGCGGGAGCTCGACCTTGTGTCTCCGACAACCGTGTGAAGGGGTTTGTAGCATGGAAAACAAAAAATCTCAATCGCATGAACACACAAAACCAAGATCTAATCTATGGCAAAGCCAATATCTAATCTACGAGATCGGTGCAACAAGATTGTAGAGAACTAACCCTCGTAGATCCAAAACATTTAACGAGATCGGATTCTCGTGGTTGATGTAGTCGATCACCTACCAATCTCAAGATCGCGAAGATGATCCTTCCAGCGCCACGTTCCAGCAGCGCTTATTCAGTGTGGTCACAGGTACGGTACTCGATGAATACCTTCCTCTCCCTTGTTATAGCAGGAAGCGGAGGTTGTAGATCTCCTCGCGATTCCAATGTGGTGGTGGAGGTGGAGGAGTAGATCCTGCATGGCTTCGCCTAAGCCGGATCAGGTATGGTGGAGGAGAGAGGGCCTTGGCGGCTAGGGATTAGGCGCCGAGGGGAGGAGGCACCGGCTACTTGGGGATAAGGCAGCGGCGACTTGGGGAGCTAGGGCGCCGGTGGCTTGGGAGGCGGCGGCAACCTAGGGTTTGGGGTGTGGGGTGTCAAGGGGCGCCCCACCCCTTGCTTATACGGGGGGAGAGGCGGCAAGTGGAGGCCGAGTCCTCCCCCAACCCCCCTTGTGTCTGGCGGCTTGGGGAGGGAGAGGGAAACCTCTCTCCCCTATGTTTCCATTCCTCCCTCCACTAGGACTTTGACTTTTCAAATTGGGATTTGACTTTTCAAACTAGAGTTTGACTATTCAAACTAGAGTTTTATTATCTCTCCCATACCCTTGGCTGGCATGACCTAGTGGTCTATGCTCCTACCCCATTAGGGTATGTGCATTCCAAGTACCCCCTCCCAGGGTGGTGGACCTTCCAGAACTTTCTAGAAGCTTTCGGTCAAAACACCAAAAACATTTCTGAACCCCGGAAATTGACTTTCCTTATATGAATCTTATTCTCCGAACCATTCCGGATCTCCTTGTAATTTCCTGGATCCAATATGAGACTCCAAACATAATTCAGTCTCCAACTCATATTCCATATCTACTAAACAACATCGAATCCTTAAGTGTGTCTCCCTACGGTTCAAGAACTATGCAGACATGATCGAGACACCTCTCTGATCAATAACCATTAGAGTAATCTGGAAATCCATTATGGCTCCCACATATTTCTACGATTACATTGTGATCGAATGAACCATTTACATACGATACCAATTCCCTTTGTCGTGTGATACTTTACTTATCCGAGGTTTGATCGTCGGTATCTCTTATACCTAGTTCAACCTCGTTACCAGTAAGTACTCGTTACTCATTCTGTGATATGACATTCCTTGTGACCTAGTCACATGCTTGCAAGCCAATTGGATGGCATTCCACCGAGCTTGATCCATGTGCATCAACACATACTATCAGAATACCTAATGCCACCTTTATAACCACCCAGTTATGGAAGTGGTGTTTGATGTCATCAAAGCATTCATTCGGTGATGCTGATTAACATGATATCATGGTCGAAGGATTAGGTTACTATGTATAACCACCCAGTTCGGGAGCTTCTGCTTCTAGGTGGGACAGACAGACACTCTCCGCCTCCCAGAGCGGGTGCTACCACCATCCATCAGGCCCGCTTCATGGGTCCCACCCATTGGCGCGCTATGCACATCAACGCTGACAGACGAGTCATATGACAGCAGCAGCTGCAACTCAGATCTGTTCGGCCCTTCCTCGTATGAAGGAACCTACGGTTCCGGATCCAAAAGTTGCGGTAGTAGTACGCGTTACCTATGCGTCGTGGTCATCCAGAACGAATCGGAACTGCCACCAGGTTCGAGTGCACCAAATCCACCTCCCAACCCACCTCTCAACCCACAAGCTGGGAACAGAAGAAACGGGGGAGATCCGCCGCTCAGACCCAACGAAGGCGACGCCAATGCCTACCAGAAGATCAATCTCAACGAGGAAGGATGGCGCCAAGCGCGCAAAGCCGTGGCGGGCAACATCATCCTACCTGTGAATGCTTCACGGGATCTGCTGATGGCATATCACCTCCTCCTCATCAGCGAGCATAACCGGCATGTGAAGTTGATGGAGGAGCTCGACAAACGCAAGCAGGCAGCTTTGGAGTCTAGCGCGCGGTGAGCTGAGCTCTCCGCCGCGGGCGGCTCTAGCTCGCACGGAAACAACGCCAACAAGCATCGCTCCCGCACGGAGCACATCGACCCCGCCGCGCACCATGAAGTCACCAGGGCCCTCAACATGTCCTTCATGTCGATGGACGTGAACGGCAAAGTCATGCCGAAGACATCGCAGACTATGATCATGGCGGCCACCACGTACCTCGCGTCCCATCCACCTCCGGTGGGTGACCCGAAGAGCGCCATGCACAAGTCCACGCTAGTTGGTCTCGGACTCGTCAGAGCCGCACTCCACGACGAAGCTCCTGCGGAGACAAAGAAAAAAGCTGTGGGCAAGTTCACCCGCAGCCCTACACCCTCATCCGACGAGGACGAGCACGATCTGCCTCGACATCGCAAGAGCCCACAGCGCCGCAGCAGCGATTATGACGCTCGCAATGATCTCACCCAGTGCAAGATCGACAAGGCACACGCTAAACGCGCGTGCTCAACCGAATCCAACAAGGAAGACGATGGAGAGCTGTGCGGAGTCAGATGCTTCAGCAGATCCGTTCGGCAAACGCGGATGCCAAAAAATTTCAAACTCCCTTCGGACACTCCGAAGTTTGACGGCACACAAGACCCAAAGGCCTGGCTCAGTGATCACCTCTCATCCGTCAAGCTACACGGCGGAAACAGGAACACCGCGCCACAGTGCCTTCAGCTGCAGTTGACAGGCGTAGCTCAGATCCTGCTCAATAGCTTGTCCTCGGGTTCCATTCGAAGCTGGGAAGAGCTGGCATACAGCTTCATCCGTAACTTCAAGGGCACCAGCAAGAGGCCAGCCTCGATCGAGGAACTACGGGCCTGCACCCAACGTACTGGCGAGTCCATTCGCTCGTACATACTGCGCTGGTCCAACATCAAGAACTCCGCCGCGCACATCTCCGAGGAAAGGATAATCGATGCCTTCAAGGATGGTGTCAACCGCCCGGACTTCAAGGAAGAACTTGGGCGCGTCCAGCCCAAGATGCTCGACCACCTCATGGACATCGCCAACCGATGGGCAGATGGCGAGGATTCCCTCCACCAAACGCATTCGGATGACGAGGACGACTATGGCCGCAGGCGAGAACGCCACAGCAAACAAAGATCGTGCGTCTACGACGATCGCGATGGAGTCGACATGGTTGCGGCTGGCTACGCCGACAGATGCAACAACGACAACCGCAGCAACGGATACTGCGGAGGCAACTACCGCGACGGAGGGCGACCCACACAAACGTGGCAACATCGCAGCCGTGACGACGAACCCTCGGCATACGACAAGTTCTCTGGTCCTTGCACCATCCACTTCTACATCGACAAACAGGATGGCAAGAAAAAAGCAATACACATGCTCAAGGACTGTCGCGAGTTCCAAAACCTTAGCGAGGGATTAACCCAAATGCGACGCCAGATCGTGAACCCTGGATTTGGGCCCGCACCTGCACCAGGTGACATCACCCACGGAGCTCCTCCACCACCACCCGTTGGACTGTCGAATCCAGCGATCGCACCTGCGCGAAACAACGGTACAGGAGGATACCCGCCACCAAAGGGAGCCCTGATGATCCAAAAGGGGCGCCCAACAAACAGGGTGTAGAAGAAGATCACCCGCCAAGTCAGCCTGGCGGTTACCTCCCCATCAGCCATCCCTGAGTACCTCGGTGGCTCAAAGTCCTGCATCACGTTCGACCGTTCGGATCACCCACGCCAGATCCCTCGCCCAGGTCATGCTGCCCTGGTGCTCGAGACGCAGATTGGAGGGTTCAAAATGAGCTGCGTCTTCATGGACGGCGGCAGCAACATCAATCTGATGTTCGCCAGCACACTCACAGCGATGCGGATCCCGCTGTGTAGCCTGGAGCAATCTGACACGGCGTTCCACGGAATAGTCCGACGGAAGGGCGTATATCACCTGGGGAAGATATGGCTCGACATCATCTTTGTCCAACCTGAAAACTTCAGGCGCGAGCGGCTGGAGTTGGAAGTGTTGGACTGGCCATCACAGTACCACGCCATCCTCGGGCATGTGGCATTCACAAGATTCCTGGCAGTGCCGCACTACGTGTACCTGCTACTGAAGATGCCAGGACCCAGGGGCGTCATCACCGTCCAAGGAAGCTTCAACCGATCCGACCATTGCGATAGAGAGTTCAACAGACTCTCCCAGTCGTTCGGTATGCAGGAGGAGCTCACGAGGCTCAGAAAGGTGACAGACAACGAGGCACCCCCAGTCTCTAGGCAAAACACACCCGATATGTCGTTCGAATCCATGGTCAACACGAAAAAGGTGCAGGTCCACCTAACGGATGCCTCTAAGACGGCGCTAATCGCCAATGACCATAGCCCCGCATAGGAAAGCGCGCTCGTCAAATTCCTCCATGAGCGCTGGGAAATCTTCGCCTGGTGTCCTGCGGACATGCCAGGAGTTCTCAGGGAATTCGTCGAGCACCCACTCAATGTGTTCCCTAACGCAAAGCTAGTCAAGCAGTCGCTCCGACGACTATCTGAGCCAAGATCTGAAGCCGTTGGATTCGAAGTCAATGGACTGCTCGATGCCAACTAAATCCGGGAAATCAAAGAGAGCGAGTGGCTGGCCAATACTGTGCTGGTCCCAAAAAAGGACACGAGCATCCTGTGGATATGCGTGGACTTTACATCGCTCAACAAATACTGTCTCAAGACCACTTCCTTCTACCACGGATCGACCAGATCATCGATTCGACTGCGGGATGCGAGAAACTCTCCTTCCTCGACACCTACTCAGGCTACAACCAGATTCAGCTAAAGGTCGAAGACCAGGAGAAAACGATGTTCATCACGTCGATCGGAGTATTCTGCTACAACACCATGCCCTTTGGGATGAAGAACGCAGGTGCCACATATCAGAGGTACGAAGATAAGCCGCACGCACCAGGATCCGAGCTAAGGCCCATACCTGTAAGATCCCTCCCTTTATAAAGGTAGGGATCCCTGTGATTGCAATGCTAGTCCCTGGATCAATGCTAGCATCCACAGTTTAAGATGAAGTACACAGAAACAAAGGTCATTATTACATATCATTCCAGAGACAAACATAGTCTTTTACAAACTCCATGGCCACATGCCTAATACAAGAGTCCAAATATATATAATAAGATAAATAAGTCTTCATCTTCATGTGCCACAGGCAAGCATGTTGAGTGTAGACTCATAACCCCTAATCATCATCAGAATAACCTGCAACATCACAAGTTACAGCCACAGTGGGTCAATACATTGGAATAGTATTGGCAAGTGTTACCTTAGTAGAATATTAGTAGTCTAGATACTATATGCATTTTGGATAAGTGTAGCTTAGGCTTGCTTTGCTCAAAATAAGTTTTTCCTATCAGTTGAAAACACTAAGTTTTTCCTTTGACAAAACTTTCCCAAGGAAACACCAATAGAAATTGGTGTACCTTCACCCTTGTTCAACCACAAGTTTTAACTTAGAAATTGGGATGAGGAGATTCCTGATAGCTTCCATGTCTTGATGCTCAATTTGTCCTTTACCAGGGACATGGCTAAGTACTTAGATTCTTCCATCTGCAGAGGTTGTGCACTTTCCCCACAAGAATTGATTTTCACAAAGACAGGACCTTTCAGAAGCCTTCCCTTAGAACAAATGGACGCGTTCCAACCTATCATCCCGCTACCACCAACTGTCCAAATGGCTAAGTTATTGCAACCTATGTGATCCAGGCAGAGCCCATATTGCCATGTGGCTGCACTAGAATCTTCTTAACATTTGGCCTCGCAAATCCCTTTGTTCCTGGGTGGCTTTCCACAAGTGAGATACACAAGGTAAACCATAGACATGGGCCTTGTGTAACCAATCAACACAAACCATTCTTTCCATTCCACCCAGGTGTTTCATTCACTTAGTTGTTTTATTAAGCAAAAACACAAGTCCAAAGACTTAGAAATATTTTTCATAGCATGAATATATAACCACCCTTGGTTGCTACTAGCTAGGCTAAGCATGACATTGATAAGCATCTTAACTTAGAAATTTCTAGCAATTCTACAACTACTAGGATTTCCCAAGCATAGCATATAGATCAAAATATTCATGCAAGTCCTATACAAAATATTTCTAGTGCATAGTTGAAAAACATAGGAATAAAATCATGAAGCACCACTTGCCTTGGTAGTTTGGGGAGTAGCAACAATCTTCACAATCACAATCACTATTTGCACCAAAATCTACACATAAAATAATGGCACCAAAATCACATACAAAATATATACAAACAAAAATACATGAATGCATGCAAATGCCATGTGATGATTTTCTACACCAAACAAGACAAGTGTACAGTAATGAAACATAAACAAGTCCAAGATATTCAAAATAAACCTTATTTGATCCTTAATATATTTTTCAAATGATTTATATAATTCAAATAAGCCTACACAAGTTTCTGCATAAACAACCATTTTTACAGAGGCAAAATATTAAACACATTGCATAAACAGATAGGATTTTCTCTCCTGATTCCAATGATATAAAATTTGCAAAAATTGAACATTGGAATCAAAAGATATGAATTTTACAAGTTTGGTTAACTAATAGATCAAATTTTCTGTTTTAAATTCAAACAGAGGCCACGCGGCGCTTTCTGATTCGCTGGTACTGTTTCGCGCGGATCGACTAGCATGGACCGCACGATCTAAATGAAATCGCACGGCCAGATCTGTTCCATACCCCTTCGTTTAAGTGATCTATCTAATGCGTTGGATCTGGATCTAACGGCTCGCGATCAAGCGACCAAAGCCTGGCGGCGCTGGCGACGGTGGCGTGGCGGCGGCGCTCTGTCAGCGACGCTCCGGTGAATACAGGAGGAGATGGGGCGTGTGGCGTGGCTTACCAGACTCGCATGGTCACGAGGGAGCTCAACGTGGTCTTTGTTGGCGAAGGGGCGCACCGTGGAGGTCGTTGGGGCTCGTCGGAGTTGTGCGCGGCGTCGGGTGCTTGCAAACGTCGACGCTGCCGAGGTTCTGGGTCGCCCTAGCACGAGTCAGTGGTGTTAGCAGCTGCGCAAAGACAAGGCGAATCCGACAGTATGCATGTGGGGTCAAGGGACGTTCGATTCATACCGCTATTGCTCATCGGAGTTGAGTGGCGGCTCTGGTGGTTGCGGGCGTGAACGAAGACAGCGACCTGGGTCACGAGCAGGCAAACCAGGGGTGTTAGCAGATGCACAAGGACGTGGCGGTCACGCTCGTTTGAACCAGAAGCAGAGGGGTGGTCGGAGCTTACCGGAATCGCCCGCCGGAGTGGCTCGGTACAGCGGCGGTGCAAGTGAGATTGTGGGCAGCCTGGTGGCGGAATGGAGGCGCTGAGTGGGGGGAAATGGTCATGATGCAGAGGTGGTTAAATAGCCAGGAGGGGGCGGCGATTACGCATTGCATCAATGGGAATTAAGAAGGCATGTTGCGGAGGTAATCGGAGCGCCCTCGCTGCTGATTCGGAGACGGCCGACGGGCATGGTGGGGTCGAGCTGTCAGCGGGTGGGTGCACGCAGGCGCGGTGAGGAAAGGTAGAGACAGAGATGGCCCGGGTGGGCTGTTTTGTCTGATGGGCTGGATTGGTGGCGCCAGGCCCAGTTGGGTTTTCTAAACCTTTTTCTTTTTCTAATTTGATTTTCTGGAATCATTTTCAAATGAATTCAAAAGCATTTGAACTTCAAATCTTTCTGGCCTTTTGTAAAATGAATCTTGTATAATTTTGAGTATAAAACCATGCTGCCTTGCTGGAGTTGCATAGTTCCTTTGAATTTTTTTAAAACCACATTGCCTTAGTACTTGGTTTGATAAAGATTTGAAAAGAGTTTTAAAACCATATTGGTTTTTGGAATTTTCTATCCAAACTTTAACATTCAACCAAACTAACATGAGAGCAAACAAAGCTTGGTTTTAAACAATTATCCTCTCATTTGAGAGTGGCATTAGATCAATGCTTGCTCACATGAAATAATAGCACTCAGTGCTTCTGTTTTCTTGAAATGAGTTTGAAATTGTTCCCTATATGATATATATGCATGAATGATATGCAATCTTTGAAAACATGATTTTTGGGATGTTACAAATCTAACCCCTTTAAGGTGAATCTCGCCCTCGAGATTCGGGTTGGCTAGAAAATAGGTGAGGGTGGTCTTTCCGGAGATCATCTTCTCTTTCCCATGTTGCTTCTTCTTCGGAATGATGGTTCCATTGAACTTTGCAGAATTTGATAGTCTTAGTCTGAGTAACTCTTTCTGCAGTCTCAAGAATCTTGATAGGTTTTTCCTCATAAGTGAGATCACTTTCTAATTGAACCTCCTCCAAAGGTATAGTTGTTGGAATTATGCCCTAGAGGCAATAATAAAGATGTTATTATTATAATTCTTGTTCATGATAAAGTTTATGTTCCATGCTAGAATTGTATTAAGCGGAAACTTTAATACTTGTGTGGTTTGTAAACAACACCGTGTCCCTGGTACGCCTCTATGGACTAGCTCATTGATCAATGATGGTTAAGGTTTCCTAACCATATACATGAGTTGTCAATTGATAATGAGATCATATCATTGGGAGAATGATATGGTGGATAGACCCAAACAAAGCAGAGCAATTAGATCGTGTCATCGTGTTCGTCTTTGCGAAGCTTTTCCTATGTCAAATATTGTATTCCTTAGACCATGAGATAATGCAACTCCCTGGTATCGGAAGAAAGCTTTGAGGTCATCAAACGTCATCCTATGAGAGGGTGATCATAAAGGTGTCTCGGTGATCGGAAAGTATCATTGGGTTGTATGTATCGAGATGGAATTTGTCCCTCCCAAGTCGGAGAGATATACTTGGCCCACTCGGTGTCGATATCAACACCGCTTGCAAGCATGTGGTTAAGGATTTAATCACAAAGTGATATCGGATTACGGAACGAGTAAAGTACTTGTTGTGAACGAGATTGAACTAGGTATGACGCATGCACGATCGAATCTCGGGCAAGTAAAATATCGCGACGAAGGGAATATATATGGGATTTATTGAATCTGGCATCGTGGTTCATCCGATATGATCATCGATGAATGTGTGGAGTCAATATGGGTGCCCAGACCTCTGTTGATTATTGATAGAAGATCATGTCGCATATTCTCGAACCCGAGGTCACACACTTAACGTGTCTTGACGCTAGGATAGATTGGATAATTGGTTTATGAATTTTTGTTCGAGTCTCGGATGGGATCCGGATATCACGAGAGGTTCGAATGGTCCGGAGAATAAGATTCATATAAGGCAAAGCAGTTTTGGAGTTGAATTGTTCCGGGTTAATCGGTATTGTACCGGCTTCTAGAACCTTCCGGAAGGGGACCAATGTGGCCCCACCTTCCGGGAGGGGCATGGGCCTATGAGGGAGTGTCCTGCGCATTGGGTCAGGGCACAAGGCCCCATAGGGCCCAGCCGATCCTAGATAAGTTTAAATCGTTTAAACTAGAGATAGGATTTCTAGATAAGGGAGAGTTTAAATCGTTTAAACTAGAGATAGGATTTCTAGATAGGAGAGTTTAAATTGTTTAAACTAGATATAGGCTTGGAGGAGGGCAAGGGCTGGCCGCCCCTCTATATAGAGGGGTGGTGCGCCTCCCCACACACACCTTCCTCCAAGCCCTAGCCTTGCTACCTTCCTCTCTCCCTCCATTGCTTGTGCGAAGCCTGCAGTGAAATTCTGCACCATATACACCACGCCGTCGTGTTGTAGATCCAATCTATCTCTCCACCATACTCGCTGGTCCGAGGAAGGAGGAGACATCGAGGTCTTTGCGTGTGCATCTCACGGAGGCACCGCCACTTGTGGTCTTGGATCGGATCGGATCGCGAGGAGGAGAAGCGAGTACGACTACATCACCCACGTTCCGATTTAATGTTCCGCTGTGCGAATCTTCAAGGGTATGAAGATCTAATCCAATCTCTCTCGTTGTTTGCATCTCCTAGATTAGATCTTGGCTTTCCCTCTGTTCGCTCCGTAGAAAATTTTGATTTACTATGCCGCGAAACTTCAGTGGTATCAGAGCTAGATCTATGCGTAGATGTGTTTCACGAGTAGAACGCAACATGGTTGTTGCGGGCATTGATGTTTTCTGTTGCAAGCCTCTTGTTTGTGTTCTTCTTATGACGCGGGATAGTGAGATTGAAGCGGTCCAGGCCAACCTTACGCGACGTCGTTCGCGAGACCGGCTCTGCACTTGACGTGTGGCTTGTACCACACATGCGGCTGATGGATGTCAGTTTCTCTCACTATAGTTGTCATGGGATTAACACCGGAGTTTGGCAACCATAATATCACCGTTGTGGCTTTCCGTAGGTAAGAATCGTTCTTAGCATCTACTCCCATAAGCCACGTAAAACATGCAACAACAAAGTAGAGGCGTCTAACTTGTTTTTGCAGGGAGTGTTTTCTGTGATATGGTATGGCCCAAGTGGTGATGTGTATATTGTATGCGATGATCATCTTTTGTATTGTTTCACGACTTGCATGTCGATGAGTACACAACCGGCAGGAGCCATATGGTTGTCTTTATAATTGTGTATGGCCTGCGAGTCAACTTCTTATACGCCATGTAATAGCTTTACTTTATCGCTAAGTAGTTAGCAATAGTTGTAGTTGCTATTCGTGGTGGATGCAATCATGGTGGAGTGATGGAGATCATGCCGGAACGCACAAGATGGAGATCATTGCGCGAAGATTGGCTATACCATGTCACATAAAGTTATATGCATGTGATGTTTATCCCTTTTATGTATCTTATTATGCTTAGATCACGACGGTAGCATTATAAGATGATTCCTCACTTAAAGATCAAGATAAAACTGTGTTCTCCCCAAGTATGCACCGTTGCGAAAGTTCGTCGTGTCCAAGCATCACGTGATGATCGGGTGCTATAGACTCTACGCTCACATACAACGGTGCAAGCCAGTTTTGCACACGCGAAATACTTGGGTCTAACTTGACGAGCCTAGCATGCAGACAAGGCCTCGGAACACAAGAACCGAAAGGTTAAGCATGAGTCATATGAATGATATGCTCGACACTTAGTTGTCCACCATTGAAACCACATCTCTTCGCGTGATGATCGGATTAGGTGTGGTGAATTTGGATCGTGTTCACTAAACAACTTGAGGGATGTTGAATTTAGTGGGAGTTCATCTAGTAATTTGATTAAGTTGAACTATTTATCATGAACATAGTCTAAATTGTACTTGCAAATCAGTAGATCCAATGGCCAAGTCCAACTTCAACTTCAACTTTTTCTGAGAAAGAAAAGCTTAGAAACAATGGGTCTAACTTCACCAACTGGTTCGCAATCTAAGAATCATTCGTCTGGCGGACAAAAGGACTATGTCCTTGAGAAAGCGTTAGGTAACCCCCTCGCAATATACGCGGTGATGAGAAAGCTCATCTGTCGATCGGCAAAGATGATTATGGTGTGATTAAGAGCACCATGTTGTTTGCTATGGAACCCGAGCTTCAAAATCGCTTTGAAACCTATCCGGGCCCTTTGAGATTCTCGAGGCTGAAACCATGTTTGAGACTCAAGCCCGCTCGAGAGATATGAGATCTCTGAAGTTCTTTAACGCAAGATGGAGGAAGGAGTTCCGTTAGTGAGCACGCCATAAAGATGTCGGGCTACACTCAACGCTTTGAGCAACTGGAATGCACGATTCCAGAGGAGCTCAAGATTGACAGGGTTTTGCAATCACTCCCTCCCAGCTACAAAAGTTTTGTAGTGACTCATAATCAGATTGGTTCCACTGATACGATCACCGAGCTCTTCGCGGAGTCAAGGCTGCGAAGTGGACATCAAGAAGGATAATCATGTGTTGATGGTCAACAAGCCCTCCTTTAAGAAAGGTAAGGAGCAAAGAAGCCCTTCAAGAAGGGCGGCAAGCGCAATGCCCTGGAGAAGAAGCTCGTGTCCGGTCCTAAGCCGACACCGAGTGCTTCTATTGCAAGGACAGGGGTCACTGGAAGCATCGTCAAGTACTTAGCGGACAAGAAGGCTGGCACCATCAAAGGTATATTTGATATACATGTTATTGATGTTTTCCTTACTAGCCCTCGTTGTAGTGCCGGGTATTTGATACCGTTCGGTTGCTAATATTTGTAACTCGAAGCAGAGCTACGGAATGAGCGGCTTGCGAGGGATGAGGTGACGATGCGCGTTGGCAACGGATCAAGAGTTGATGTGATGGCCGTCGGCACGCTCTCCTTAGTTTTACCTTCAGGATTAGTTTTAAACCTTAATAAGTGTTATTATGTGCCTGCGTTGAGCATGAACATTATTTCTGGATCGTGTTTATTGCAAGACGGTTATTCATTTAAATCGGAGAATAATGGTTGTTCTATTTATATGAGTAACATCTTTTATGGTCATGCACCTCTTGTGAAAGGTTTATTTCTTCTAAATCTCGAAAGGGATGAAACACACATCCATAACATTGAGGCTAAGAGATGCAAAGTAGATAGTGATAATACTACTTATCTGTGGCAATCTGCTCTAGGTCATATTGGTGTAAAGCATGAAGAAACTCCATTCGATGGACTTTTGGAGTCTCTTGATTTTGAATCATTTGACACATGCGAACCATGCCTCATGGGCAAGATGATCAAAACCCGTTCTCCGGTATGATGGAGCGAAACGGACTTGTTGGAAATCATACATACCGATGTATGCGGAATGAGTGTTTCGATCGCGGTGGATATCGCTATTTCCTCACTTTTACCGATGACTTAAGTAGATATGGGTATATCTATTTAATGAAACATAAATGAAACATTTGAAAAGTTCAAGGAATTTCGTAATGAAGTGGAGAACCATCGTAATGTAAAGATTAAGTTTCTACGATCCGATCGTGGAGGTGAATATTTGAGTTATGATTTTCTCACGCATCTTAAAGCAAGTGGAATCGTTTCACAACTCACGCCACCCGGAACACCACAGCGCAATGGTGTGTCTGAACGCCGGAATCGAACCCTATTAGATATGGTCCGATCAATGATGTCTCTTACTGATTTGCCGTTATCATTTTGGGGTTATGCATTAGAAACCGCTACATTCACTTTAAATAGGGCTCCATCTAAATCCGTTGAGACGACACCGTATGAACTGTGGTTTGGTGCTAAACCTAAGTTGTCGTTTCTTAAAGTTTGGGGTTGCGAAGCTTACGTCAAGAAGTTGATGCCGGACAAGCTCGAACCCAAAGCGGAGAAATGCGTCTTCATAGGATACCCTAAGGAAACTATTGGGTATACCTTCTATCACAGAACCGAAGGCAAAGTGTTTGTCGCAAAGAACGGTTCCTTTCTTGAGAAGGAGTTTCTCTCGAAATAAGTGAGTGGGAGGAAAGTAGAGCTAACGAGGTTATTGAACCTTCTCTTGAATTGGAGAGTAGCGCAGCACCTGAAATTGTTCCAAAGCTTTGCACCAACAATAGAGGAAGCTAATGACAAGGATCATGAAGCTTGACGATGTCTGCTCTTGAACGCCGCAGTCGACAAGGTCGTGCCCCTCACGAGTGGTACGGCAACCCTGTCTTGACTATCTTGTTAGTAGAAGACGGTGAACCTCGAACTATGAGGAAGCGATGATGAGCCCAGACTCGAGAAATGGTCGAAGCCATGAAATCGAATTGGGATCCATGAGCGAAAACCAAGTATGGACTTTGGTGGATCCTCCTAGCGACCGAAAGGCCGTCAGTGCAAATGGATATTCAAGAAGAAAATGGACGCGGATGGTAATGTTACCGTCTATAAAGCACGGCTTGTCGCAAAAGGTTTTCCACAAGTTCAAGGTGTCGACTACGATGAGACTTTCTCTCCGTGGCGATGTTTAAGTCCATTCGGATTTTATTAGCAATTGCTGCGTTTCATGATTATGAAATATGGCGTATGGATTTCAAGATCGCTTTCCTCAATGGCAACATTGATGAAGAGTTGTATATGATGCAACCCAAGGTTTTGTCGATCCTAAGGATGCTAGTAAAGTATGCAAACTTCAGCGTTCCATTTATGGATGAAGCAAGCATCTCGGAGTTGGAACCTTCGTTTTGATCAAGTGATCAAGAGCTTTGGATTTGTTCCAAATTGCTACGGCTTGTATCTACAAGAAAGTGAGTGGGAGCTCGGTGACGTTTACTGGCATATGTGGATGACATATTGATTATCGGAATGACATCAACATGCTTAACGATGTGAAGAGTTATTTGAACAAGTGTTTTTCAATGAAAGACCTAGGTGAAGCTGCTTATATATTGGGCATCAAAATCTATAGAGATAGACAAAAGGCTCGATAGCTTTAAGCGGAGTACATACCTAGACAAAGTTCAAAAGGTTCGAATGGATAAGGCAAAGAAAGGTTCAGTGCCTATGTTGTCGTAAGATATTGAGCAAGGCTCGGTGTCCACTACGGTAAATGATAGGGAAGCTATGAGCAAAGTGCCTTATGCCTCGCCATAGGTTCCATCATGTATGCCATCTTGTGTACTAGACGGATGTGTCCAATGCTCTTAGTTTGACGAGCAGATATCAAAGTGATCCGAGTGGAACAATGGACAGCCGTGAAGAACATCCTAAAGTACCTAAATAGAACTAAAGAAATGTTCTTAGTCTATGGGGTGATGAACAGCTTTGTCGTAAAGGTTACGTCGGCCTAGTTTCGACAATCGACAAGGATGATTCTAAATCTCGAACGGTGATACGTGTATATTTTGAATGGAGGAGGCTGAGGTGGAGAAGCTGCAAGCAAAGCGTGATCGCGGGATCTATAGTAGAATCGAATACATGGCTGCCGCAGCGTCAAGTGAAGGAGTTTGGATCGAAACTTCATCATCGAGCTTGGCGTGGTTCCAAGTGCATTGGACCTTTGGAGATATTGTGTGACAACACTGGCGCCATAGCACTCGCTAAGAAACCAAGATATCATCCAAAGACCAAGCATATCAACCGCAAGTTTCATATAATACGAGATTATATAGCAGATGGAGATCTGAAGATTAGCAAAGTACATACGGATCTGAATGTCGCAGATCCATTGACTAAACCTCTTCCACGTGTAAAACATGATCAACACCTCAGTGCCATGGGTGTGAGATTGTTGCCAAATGTAAACTAGATTATTGACTCTAGTGCAAGTGGGAGACTGTTGTAATTATGCCCTAGAGGCAATAATAAATATGTTATTATTATAATTCTTGTTCATGATAAAGTTTATGTTCCATGCTAGAATTGTATTAAGCGGAAACTTTAATACTTGTGTGTTTGTAAACAACACCGTGTCCCTGGTACGCCTCTATGGACTAGCTCATTGATCAATGATGGTTAAGGTTTCCTAACCATAGACATGAGTTGTCAATGGATAATGAGATCATATCATTGGGAGAATGATATGGTGGATAGACCCAAACAAAGCAGAGCAATTAGATCGTGTCATCGTGTTCGTCTTTGCGAAGCTTTTCCTATGTCAAATATTGTATTCCTTAGACCATGAGATAATGCAACTCCCTGGTATCGGAAGAAAGCTTTGAGGTCATCAAACGTCATCCTATGAGAGGGTGATCATAAAGGTGTCTCTCAGGTGATCGGAAAGTATCATTGGGTTGTATGTATCGAGATGGAATTTGTCCCTCCCAAGTCGGAGATATACTTGCCCACTCGGTAATCGATATCAACACCGCTTGCAAGCATGTGGTTAAGGAGTTAATCACAAAGTGATATCGGATTACGGAACGAGTAAAGTACTTCGTGAGCAGATTGAACTAGGTATGATGGTACCGACGATCGAATCTCGCAAGTAAAATATCGCGAGACGAAGGGAATATATATATGGGATTGATTGAATCCTGGCATCGTGGTTCATCCGATATGATCATCGATGAATGTGTGGAGTCAATATGGGTGCCTGCACTCACTGTTGATTATTGATAGAAGATCATGTGCGCATATTCTCGAACCCAGGTCACACACTTAACGTGTCTTGCGCTAGGATAGATTGGATAATTGGTTTATGAATTTTTGTTCGAGTCTCGGATGGGATCCGGATATCACGAGAGGTTCGGAATGGTCCTGAGAATAAGATTCATATAAAAGGCAGTTTTTGGAGTTCGAATTGTTCCGGTTAATCGGTATTGTACCTAAGCTTCTAGAACCTTCGGAAGGGGACCAACGTGGCCCCACCTTCGGAGGGGCATGGGCCTATGAGGGAGTGTCCTGGCGCTTTGGGCCAGGGCACAAGGCCCCATAGGGCCCAGCCGATCCTAGATAAGTTTAAATCGTTTAAACTAGAGATAGGATTTCTAGATAAGGGAGAGTTTAAATCGTTTAAACTAGAGATAGGATTTCTAGATAAGGGAGAGTTTAAATTATTTAAACTAGAGATAGGCTTGGAGGAGGGGCAAGGGCTGGCCGCCCCCCTCTATATATAGAGGGGTGGTGTGCCCCCTCCCCACACACACCTTCCTCCAAGCCCTAGCAGCCTTGCTACCTTCCTCTCTCCCCCTCCATTGTTTGTAGGCGAAGCCCCTGAAATTCTCCACCATATACACCACGCCGTCGTGTTGTAGATCCAATCTATCTCTCCACCATACTCGCTGGTCCGAGGAAGGAGGAGACGTTGAGGTGCTGCACGTGTGCATCTCACGGAGGCACCGCCACTTGTGGTGCTGGATCGGATCGGATCGCGAGGAGGAGAAGCGAGTACGACTACATCAGCCACGTTAAACGAATGTTCATTGCGAATCTTCAAGGGTATGAAGATCTAATCCAATCTCTCTCGTTGTTTGCATCTCCTAGATTAGATCTTGGCTTTCCTTCTGTTCGCTCCGTAGAAAATTTTGATTTACTATGCCGCGAAACTTCAATAGTATCCTTCAAAGAAGTCACTTCCATATCTGGATGGCATTTCTTAAGCTGACTCACATGAAACACATTGTGAACGGCAGACAATGATTCTGGCAATTCAATCTCATAAGCTACTTCTCCTTTACAACTCAGAATCTTGAATGGTCCAACATACCTTGGGGCCAATTTTCCTTTGACTCCAAATATTTTCATTCCACGAAGTGGTGATACTCTAAGATAAGCTCTATCACCCACTTCATAGGTGACTTCTCTATGCTTAGGATCTGCGTAGCTCTTCTGTAGGGACTGTGCTATCTTCAATCTGTCCTTAACTAGCTTAACTTTCTCTTCAGCCTCCTTGATTAGTTCTGGTCCGAACAAACTTCTTTCTCCCACACCATTCCATAGCAATGGGGTGGTACACTTTCTCCCATAGAGAAACTCAAATGGTGCCATCTCAATACTGGCTTGATAGCTGTTATTGTAGGAGAATTCTGCGTAAGGCAGACTTTCATCCCAACTGGCTCCATAGTCTAGGGCACATGCTCTCAACATATCTTCAAGAATCTGGTTGGTCCTTTCCATTTGTCCATCAGTCTGAGGATGAAAAGCAGTACTGAATTCCAACCTCGTTCCCAATGACTCATGTAGTTTCCTCCAAAAATGAGAAGTGAATTGAGTTCCCCAATCAGACACAATACTCTTGGGTACTCCATGTAGACATACAATTCTACTCATATAGATCTTGGCTAACTTAGCACTTGTGTAGGTTGTCTTCACAGGTATAAAATGAGCCACTTTAGTTAAGCGATCCACTACTACCCAAATAGAATCATATCCTGACCTGGTCCTTGGCAATCCGGTGATGAAATCCATGCCAATCTTGTCCCACTTCCAATCAGGAATAGGTAGTGGTTGTAACAATCCTGCTAGTTTCTGATGTTCCGCTTTCACTCTACTACATACATCACACAAAGCAATATGTTCGGCGATGTCCTTCTTGAGATTATTCCACCAAAATCTTTCTTTCATATCCATGTACATTTTGGTGTTACCCGGATGAATGGATTACGGTTAGTTGTGTGCTTCTTGTAAAATCAGTTTTCGAAGCTCCGGATCTTGTGGAACACAGATACGTTTCCATACCATAAAGTACACTGTTCGTCTTCATGGAATCCTTTGGCTTTTCCTTTGCCAATCATTTCCTTAATCTCTTCAATTTCCTTATCTGTCTTTTGGGCTTCTTTGATTTTGTCCAACAAAGTGGGTTGAACCTCCAATGACATGAGATGTCCTTCAGGCACAATCTCCAATCTGAGATCTCTAAATTGGGCACACAGATCATCTGGCAATTCTCCCTTAGTAAGGCCATACACGAAAACCTTACGACTTAGAGCATCTGCTACAACATTTGCTTTACCGGGGTGGTATTGCAAACTCAAGTCATAGTCCTTGATGAGTTCTCGACATCTTCTTTGTCTCATGTTAATTTCTTTCTGAGTGAAGATATACTTCAAACTTTTTTGATCTGTGAACACTTCACATCTCTTTCCCAAAAGATAATGTCTCCATGTTTTAAGTGCATGGACAACAGAGTCTAACTCTAAATCATGAGTAGGGTAGTTTACCTCATGAGTTTTGAGTTGTCTCGAGGCATAAGCCACAACTTTCCTACCTGCATTAGCACTGCACCTAATCCATGATGAGATGCGTCACAATACACTTGGAAATCCTTCTCCAAATCTGGCAGACATAAGACTGGTGCTGTCACTAGTCTCTTCTTCAATTCTTGGAAACTAAGTTCACATCCTTCAGACCAAGCAAATTTCTTGTCTTTATTTAGTAACTCCGTCATTGGCTTAGCTACCTTGGAGAAATTCTCAATAAATCTTCTGTAGTATCCTGCCAAACCAAGGAAACTGCGAACTTCTTTTACTGACTTAGGAGATTCCCATTCAGTTACAGCTGACACCTTAGCAGGATCAACTGCTACACCATCTCCTGACACAATGTGTCCAAGAAATCCAACTTCATTTAACCAAAATTCACACATGCTGAATTTGGCATACAGCTTATGCTCCCTAAGCTTCTCAAGTATCAAGCGCAAATGTCCTTCATTCTCTTCTTTGATCTTGGAGTAGATCAAAATGTCATCGATGAAAACGACAACAAACTTTTCAAGGAACTCCGTGAACACCTTGTTCATCATATTCATGAGGTAAGCTCATGCATTGGTCAAACCAAATGGCATCACGGTATACTCATACAATCCATACCTAGTGGTGAAAGTTGTCTTAGGTATGTCTTGTTCTCTTATCTTAAGCTGAAAGTAACCTGATCGGAGATCAATCTTTGAGAACACACAGGCTCCTTCTAACTGATCAAACAAGTCATTGATTCTAGGAAAAGGGTATTTGTTCTTGATATTCACCTCATTGAGTGAGCGGTAATCTATGCATAACCTTTGACTTCTATCCTTATTTTCCACAAACAAAACTGGTGCTCCCCAAGATGAAGAAGTTGGTTGAATAAATCCTTTCTACAACTGTTCCCCAAGTTGTTTCTTGAGTTCTTTCAATTCATCAACTGACATCTTGTACGGTCTCTTTGCTATTGGTACAGATCCTAGTAGCAAATCAATCAAAAATTCCACATCTCTATCTGGTGGCATTCCCGGCAATTCTTCCGGAAACACATCCAGATATTCACTCACAATAGGCACAATGTCTATGCTAACCCCATTAAGAGAATTTAGCTTACTCCCTTTCGATTCAAAATTGGTCTTGAATCTGATCCTTTTGTTTTCTGGAGTTGTGAGTGAGACAATATGGTTGGCACAATCTAGCACTCCTTTATGCTTGGTCATCCAGTCCATCCCCAAAATAACATCCAGTCGTTGGGAATTTAGGATTATCAGATTAACGGGAAACTTATACTTTCCATACTCTATGACTAGGTCATGACATCCTGAGTTCACTATCATTTCTCCGCCAGGAGAACTTACTTTTATAGGACACCCAATATTTTCTACCGGTAGTTCATTTCTTTCAACAAATTTTCTTGATATGAATGAATGAGATGCACCAGTATCAAAGAGAACAAATGTTGGAACAGAATTGAGTTTGAAATTACCAGCAACAGCATCAGGTTCCTCATAGATCTCTTCCACATTGATGTGGTTCACCTGTCCCTTTTGGAAATGGTTGGGCTTGTTGGGTCCTTCAACTTTCTTTTCTAGGCATTCATTTGCATAATGCCCCATCTTCTTGCACTTAAAACATTCAACCTGACTAAGATCCTTCTTGACAGGCTGGCTTCCACTACCACTTCCACTTCCATTGTGGTGGTTCTTGTACCCACTCTTGTGACTCTTGTACTTGTCATTGTCATGACTACGGTAATGCTTGTTGTCATGATGACGGTTGTGGTTGTGGTGTTTGTTGTACTTTCCATGCTTGTGGGATCTAGAATTCCCACTATCATCATAATGGGAACGCTTGTAAGACGATCCCGAGCTGTGCTTGTCAGAGTGCTTCCTCTTACTGCTTTCAACTTGTTTCATCTTGCTTTCCAAGATGGCAGCCTTGTCACAAAGAGACTAATATGTGGGGACATAGGCCACAGCTAACTGCAGGTTCAATTCATCGTTCAATCCCTCAAGGAACTTTTCTTTCCTCTTAGCATCAGTGTCAACTTCATCCGGTGCATAATGCGCCAGATTGTTGAACTCCTCAATATATTCAGCCATGCTGCGGTGGCGCTGCTTCAAGTTATGAAATTCCTTCTTCAAACTCATCACTCTGGATGATATGTGAGCAGTACGGAAACCATCTTCAAAAATAGCCCATGCCACATCCTCAATAGGAGTGGTGATCTAGAAGTTATCCCACCAAGTAGTTGCGGTCCTTCCAACAAGTGTGCCGCAAACCTGACTTTCTCTTCATCAGTACAGCCCAAAGTTACCAAGTCCTTGTTCACTAAGCGTAGCCAATCATTGGCCACCATAGGATCAGTAGTTCCTGAGAACTTTGCTGGCCTCAGTCTTAAGAATCTGGTAAGCATGTCAAAACCCGGCGGGTTGTTCTGATTGTTGTTGTTGTTATTATTGTTGTTGTTGTTGTTGTTGTTGTTGTTGTTGTTGTTGTTGTTGTTGTTGTTGTTGTTCTGATTCTGTATGAACGTGGTTATCATCTACATTAGCTGTGTCTGAGCTGTCATCATCTGCTGCATCTCAGGGGTGATATTGTTGTTGTTAGGGTTGGGATTGGCACGTCGGGGAGGCATCTGTGGTTTTAAATAAGGATAAGAATGAGATACCCATATATGCTTAACATGCACAATACATCACATAGACAATCACCAAGCATGCATCATAATAATAAAAGTTCAACAACATAGACAACAAGTTTTGAAAAGTAAACACATCCATAGCAAGCCATCCACATGTTGGATGGTCATTGCGACTCAATAATCATAAGCATGGTAAATAAAAGGTAAATGAGTAGTCATCCCTACTCCTCGGCATCAACCTCCTCGTCGACAAGTGTAAGACCTGCATTCTCCATAGCGGTCTTGTAATCCTCGACATTGGTAGTCAATGCCTCTACTTTGGCTTTGAGAGCCCTCTTCTGTGAACGAAGTCTCTCAATCACTACCTGCTGATGCTCGAGCTCAAAGTCCTTGGCCTCTAGTTCTACAGTCATGTCTCGAATCCTCTTGTTCCTATCTTGGACTCTCTTCTCTTGACTCTTGAACTTTCTATCCTAACTCTCAAACTTGGCCTCCATTTCCTTAACTATCTCATCTTGCTCCGCAAAGAGCTTGTCCTTCTCGCGAAGCTGCACCTGGAGTTCATCATTGCTAAGCATGACACTGGTTCTATCAGTATCTAGGTGCCTAAGAAGAACCTCTAAGTCCTGGAGGTATAGACAAATCGGCTTTGCCGTCTCTCTAGCAGTATCCTCGAAGTCAATGGCCTCACCATCCTCATCACGTCTACCGAAGGCGTGGAAGTGAGTACCTCTAATCTCCCGAGAATGTATCCCTAGCAAACGTCCAAGCAAATCTTGCATGACTACCTCTAGGCCTCTCTCCTTGTCATAATGCATGAGCTTGAAGGTGATGGCCTCTGTGGCTAGCTCAGTCTGGCATCCTGGCTGAGTAACCTTGAAGCCCCAAAGATCCTTCCTCTCGAATTTGGTGAGGGGAAGCATCATGATGGTAGGAAGTGGAAGATTGAGCATGCTAGTGAGCTCAATAAGACGAGTGCCAAAACGAGTTCCCTTGAACTATTCAGCCGTGCTGATAGTAACATTAGGCATCTATTATATAAGATAGAAAAGTTAGAATCAACATACATAGAGATGAATCACAAAACAAGGCATCACATGCATATCTTTGACAATCAAAACACACAAGTCATGGCATACATAAAACCATTACAAGCATCCAAGGTTCAAATTATTGTAGACAACATTTGGGAAAATAAAATGATAAGTGTGGTGGTCCAACTAACGAAGTACGTTACAATCCCATCTCACTTGTCAAGTTGGCTAACAGGGCATCCCTAGAGGCAATCTATCGATCCTGATCACATGACTCCATTGCTAAGTCTATGATGTCCTTTCTTAAATGTTGGTTGGTAGCCTCTAACTCTTGGGTATGCTTCTTTTCTTTCCTTAGGTCATTCTGGGTGTTGAGAATTCTGCACTTGATTCTATCACCAAGCTCTTTGATGGCCTTCCAAGCTGCATCCCTTGCGGAATCAAAGAATGTGGTGTGCATCACTGAGTTGGTGACCATGCAGAACCCTGACTCCTTGTGGTTATCTTCCTTGTTTTTATACAAGTGAAGTTGCACCCACCAGTACTCAACTCCTTCATCCATCACGGGAAAACCTTTGTACACAGCTGCACCATGTATTACCATGGCAACCATGAGGTCCTTGAGAGCCTTGGGGTATTATGTCTCACACTCCAAAGTCATAGTCATGAGTGGTCCCTTCCTCACGGATTTGTTGATGGAGTTCATCTATAAATAGAGATGAGAAAGAAGATTAGAAAAGTTTACGAGAAGAAAAGACAAGTGTGGAAGTTGTTGAAATTTTTTCCTTAGTGGTTTCCAATCCTAGGGTCATAATCCTACAGGCAACATAGTGCTCTGATACCATATGTAAGATCCCTCCCTTTATAAAGGTAAGGATCCCTGTGATTGCAATGCTAGTCCCTGGATCAATGCTAGCATCCACAGTTTAAGATGAAGTACACAGAAACAAAGGTCATTATTACATATCATTCCAGAGACAAACATAGTCTTTTACAAACTCCATGGCCACAGGCCTAATACAAGAGTTCAAATATATATAATAAGATAAATAAGTCTTCATATTCATGTGCCACAGGCAAGCATGTTGAGTGTAGACTCATAACCCCTAATCATCATCAGAATAACCTGCAACATTACAAGTTACAGCCAAAGTGGGTCAATACATTGGAATAGTATTGGCAAGTGATACCTTAGTAGAATATTAGTAGTCTATATACTATATGCATTTTGGCTAAGTGTAGCTTAGGCTTGCTTTGCTCAAAATAGGTTTTTCCTATCAGTTGAAAACACTAAGTTTTTCCTTTGACAAAACTTTCCCAAGGAAACACCAATAGAAATTGGTGTACCTTCACCCTTGTTCAACCAAAAGTTTTAACTTAGAAATTGGGATGAGGATATTCTTGATAGCTTCCATGTCTTAATGCTCAATTTGTCCTTTACCAGAGACATGGCTAAGTACTTAGATTCTTTCATCTGCAGAGGTTGTGCACTTTCCCCACAAGACTTGATTTTCACAAAGACAGGACCTTTCAGAAGCCTTCCCTTAGACCAAATGGACGTGTTCCAACCTATCATCCCACTACCACCAACTGTCCAAATGGCTAAGTTATTGCAACCTATGTGATCCAGGCAGAGCCCATATTGCCATGTGGCTGCACTAGAAGCTTCTTAACATTTGGCCTCTCAAATCCCTTTATTCCTGGGTGTCTTTCCACAAGTGAGATACACAAGGTAAACCATAGACATGGGCCTTGTATAACCAATCAACACAAACCATTCTTTCCATTCCACCTAGGTGTTTCATTCACTTAGTTGTTTTATTAAGCAAAAACACAAGTCCAAAGACTTAGAAATATTTTTCATAGCATGAATATATAACCACCCTTGGTTGCTACTAGCTAGGCTAAGCATGGCATTGATAAGCATCTTAACTTAGAAATTTCTAGCAATTCTACGACTACTAGGATTTCCCAAGCATAGCATATAGATCAAAATATTCATGCAAGTCCTATACAAAATATTTCTAGTGCATAGTTGAAAAACATAGGAATAAAATCATGAAGCACCACTTTCCTTGGTAGTTTGGGGAGTAGCAACAATCTTCAGAATCACAATCACTATTTGCACCAAAATCTACACATAAAATAATGGCACCAAAATCACATACAAAATATATACAAACAAAAATACATGAATGCATGCAAATGCCATGTGATGCTTTTCTACACCAAACAAGACAAGTGTATAGTACTGAAACATAACCAAGTCCAAGATATTCAAAATAAACCTTATTTGATCCTTAATATATTTTTCAAATGATTTATATAATTCAAATAAGCCTACACAAGTTTCTGCATAAACAACCATTTTTACATATGCAAAATATTAAACACATTGCATAAACAGATAGGATTTTCTCTCCTGATTCCAATGATATAAAATTTGCAAAAATTGAACATGGGAATCAAAAGATATGAATTTTACAAGTTTGGTTAACTAATAGATCAAATTTTCTGTTTTAAATTCAAACAGAGGCCACGCGGCGCTTTTTGATTCGTTGGTAACGTTTCGCGCGGATCGACTAGCATGGACCGCACGATCTAAATGAAATCGCATGGCCAGATCTGTTCCATACCCCTTTGTTTAAGTGATCTATCTAATGCGTTGGATCTGGATCTAACGGCTCGCGATCAAGCGACCAAAGCCTGGCGGCGCTGGCGAAGGTGGCGCGGCGGCAATGCTCTGTCAGCGACGCTCCGGCAAATACAGGAGGAGATGGGGTGTGTGGCGTGGCTTACGAGACTCGCACGGTCACGAGGGAGCTCAACATGGTCTTTATTGGCGAAGGGGCGCACCGTGGAGGTCGTTGGGGCTCGTCAGAGTTGTGCGCGGCGTCGGGTGCTTGCAGAAGTCGACGCTACCGAGGTTCTGGGTCGCCCTAGCACGATTCAGTGGTGTTAGCAGCTGCGCAAAGACAAGGCGAATCCGACAGTATGCATGCGGGGTCAAGGGGCGTTCGATTCATACCGCTATTGCTCGTCGGAGTTGAGCAGCGACTCTGGTGGTTGCGGGCGTGAACGAAGATGGCGAGCTGGGTCACGAGCAGGCAAACTAGGGGTGTTAGCAGATGCACAAGGACGTGGCGGTCACGCTCGTTTGAACCAGAAGAAGAGGACGGTCGGAGCTTACCGGAATCGCCCGCCGGAGTGGCTCGGTACAGCGGCGGTGCAAGTAAGATTATGGGCAGCCTGGTGGCGGAATGGAGGCGCTGAGTGGGGGAAATGGTCGTGATGCAGAGGGGGTTAAATAGCCAGGAGGGGGGTGGCGATTACGCGCTGCATCAATGGCAATTAAGAAGGCAGTGACTGCGGCGAGGTAACGGCGGAGCGCCTCGGCCGCGCGTTGATTGAGGACGAAGCTGACGGGGCATGGTGGGGTCGAGCTGTCAGCGGGTGCACGCGGGCGCGGTGAGGAAAGGCAGAGACAGAGGTGGCCCGGGTGGGCTGTTTTGTCTGATGGGCTGGATTGGTGGCGTCAGGCCCAGTTGGGTTTTCTAAACCTTTTTCTTTTTATAATTTGATTTTCTGGAATCATTTTCAAATGAATTCAAAAGCATTTGAACTTCAAATCTTTCTGGCCTTTTGTAAAATGAATCCTGTATAATTTTGAGTATAAAACCATGGTGCCTTGCTGGACTTGCATAGTTCCTTTGAAATTTTTTAAAACCACAGTGCCTTAGTACTTGGTTTGATAAAGATTTGAAAAGAGTTTTAAAACCATATTGGTTTTTGGAATTTTCTGTCCAAACTTTAACATTCAACCAAACTAACATGAGAGCAAACAAAGCTTGGTTTTAAACAATTATCCTCTCATTTGAGAGTGGCATTAGATCAATGCTTGCTCACATGAAATAATAGCACTCAGTGCTTCTGTTTTCTTGAAATGAGTTTGAAATTGTTCCCTATATGATATATATATGCATGAATGATATGCAATCTTTGAAAACATGATTTTAGGGATGTTACAATACCATTTTCCTGGCCCTTCGCCCAATGGGGCCTCGGCATGATCGGCAAACTTCCCAAATCCTCAAAAGGAGGCCACATCTACCTCCTGGTCGCAGTCGACAAGTTCACCAAGTTGATCGAGGCCATGACCGTCACCAACCAAAGCGGCAAAACTGCCGTCAAATTCTTCGAGTTCATAGTCTACAAGTTCGGTGTGCCACACAACATCATCACGAACAACGGCTCGAACTTCATATCTATGGAATTCCAACACTTCTGCGAGGGCCTTGGCATCAACATATCATACGCCTCTGTGGCGCACTCGCAGACCAACGGACAGTTTGAAAAGGCCAACGGCCTCATAGGCAACGACATCAAGAAACGCCTACTATGCCCACTCGAAAGGCTTGAGGGAGCCTGGGTAGAGGAGCTACCCTCTATCCTCTGGAGCCTGCGGACGACGCCGAACAGCTCAACTGGCTTCACACCTTTCTTCATGGTGCACGGAGCCGAAGCTGTGCTACCTTCCGAGGTACGTCACTAGGCCCCGCGGGTCATCGCCTACAGGGAAGCCTAATCAATGGACGCACTCGAAGACGCCGTCGACACACTCGACGAGGCACGCGATATTGTCGCGGCTTGCTTAGCGGTCTACCAGCAAAGCCTCCGCAACTACCATAGTCGCCGGCTGCACCCAAGGTCCTTCCTCGAAGGAGACCTCGTCCTATGACTCAAGCAAGAATGGCCAAAGAAGCTCGAGTCACCCTGGTAAGGACCCTATATCGTCACCGAAGTCATCCCAGGTGGCGCCTATCGCCTCATGGACGTCGCATCAGGAGTCGAATACTCCAACCCCTAGAACGCCGCACAACTGCGACGCTTCTACCCCTAGCTACCTCTTTAATTTCAATAAGGCTACTTAGCCAAGGCTACTCAGCCAAACAATAAACCTCCTCGTTATGTTATAAATAAAAGCTTATCCCCTTGGCCGAAATTTCTTTTCCTTTGCATTACTTTTCGCTATAACACGCTCGGGGGCTACGCCTCACCTCACGACCTCGTCGACTGAGAACAATGCATACAACCTGAGTAGCTGACCATGCCAGGCTAACGAAAAAGACATGCACATAACAAAGCACCATGTGCTAGTACTTATAAACTTTACAAAGGGCACAACGAGACCACTCGAATACATACAGATTTTACATCAATCCCTTTCTATACAGGATCTACCTATTCTGGAGCATTACATTCGCTCGTTGCTCAAACAGATATACGATCTCTTCAGCATGCTGCCTCACAGCCGCATAATGCGGGCGCATGTCCCATAGACTGCCATCTAGTCGAAGGGCCGACCCAGTAACCACCTCTGCGAGATTGACATCACGGCGATGCAGCCGAACAAGCGATAGGGAAGCTGTCACCCCAGCAACCAGCTGATGCCGCACCAACTCCCTAACGCGGCCCACATCTCGAAATTTCGCTAGAAGGCCCCAAAGGGTGGAAGGTGCCTCATCCAAGGGGAACATGACGAACAAAATGAAACCAGAGAAGTTCTCGCCTGCTTTAGCACCCGAGAAACCTGGTGCACGTGATCTTGCACCATCGCAAGGACGATGGCCCGATCACGGTCCATCCAGAAGAAGCCACCAGTTTTCAGGTCCTGTTGCGTCAAGCAATTCATCCGAATCGCGACACGCTCTTTCTCCTCCCTCGGAATGAGATTAACACCTGCACCAAGCACGTAATAAGATTACACACAAGCAAGGTGCACCCGAAAGAACAGCAGTTCGCAAAGACTCACACTGCAGCTGCTCGCTCATCTGCCGCAACTCCCCCATCAAGAACTCCTCCCTGGCAGTGGCTCGCTCAACCTTCAACTTCCACACATATGCGTGGCCTCGAATGCCAAGGACGTCCTTCTCCAAGATGCGGACACGATCACACAGAACAATCAACTGCGACGCATCATCCAAGGATGGTCGCAGCTCAGGAGCATTTGGCGTGACAACATGAACCTCACCCGAAGGATCCTAAAGACAAATAGGCAAGTGTAAACAATGCAATCACTTCTGACAACAGCTGAAAGCAGAGACTTATATACATAAATAAAGCCACCTCATGGCATAATCAAGTTTGTCTATCAGCATGATGTTACAAAGGGAAGCAAAAGGATAAACTATCCTAGCTACAACACATGGGCCTAAGCACCCGCATCCCGAGTGGCCTCGGAGCCAGACTGTTTGCTCTTGGACTCCTCCTGCTGCTTCGTGGCGTACTCAGTCAGAAGATCGATAAGCTTAGGCCCATAGCGCTTATAGCGAGAGGCAAAGAGGGCGAACGCTACCTCTAAGCCATATGCAACCGTCGGCATCTGGGACGTGATGTGCGGCAGGTCCAGCTCCGCTCCAGACGCCATCACCAACACCATGGAGGCGCTGATGCCCTTCAGCTTGCGCTTATAAGCCGCTGGAGCGTCCTCCGACAGAGAATCCGCAAGGGCGTCGACATCCTCAAGGGCAATGCCCTTGGGGACGACCTCCTTGTAGAAGCGCCTGAGCACTTCCTTGGCCTTCGCCAAGGAGCGAGCAGCAGTGCCGCATCGATCTTCGACCGCCACGGTGGCATCAGCTAGAGCATCTCCATGCTCCAGCGCACCACGATCAAATGTGATGCCTAAAGCATCTGAAACAAAGAATAAAAGGTACTCGAATAAGAGCAAGACAAGACTATGTCAAAAATGCGCGGGACCCAAAGTCAAGGGAAACTCACCAGAGAAGGCTTTGGCTGCAGCCATAAACCTATCCGCCATCTCCTTCTCGCGATCAGCCACCACAGCAGTGAGTTGCTCCTCGCGATCTGCAGCCTCCTTCCGCAGGCGCTCCTTGGCTTCAGCAGCATTAGCAGCTTCCTTCTGCAGGCGCTCCTTGGCCTCAGCAGCATCAGCTGCCCTCTTCTCCTCCTAGCCAAGGATTTTTTCGAGCGCATTCAGTCTTTGAAGCGCATCATTGTTTTTATCTGCAAAACGATAAGACAACTGATCAATACTAGAAAAACATTGGAGCAGACGAAGAAAAACAGGGTGCAAAATCACATACCTTGCATTTGCTGCATTTTAGCCTCTAGTGCCAGGTGCTGCTGGATAAGGAGGTTGGCGCTATGCACAAAGGGCTGCAAAAGAAACATAAACAAAAGAAACCATCAGAAAGGTCTCGGGGGCTATGCCCCGCAAGAGCAAAAAATGACCAACAGGTCACCCGAAAGGGCTCGGGGGCTCCCCCAAGGGATAAAGTAGAAAATACATGATGGGGCGGGGACTCCGAAGTTCCACGTGCAGTCTTCTGATCTATGACTACTCGAGCTTCTCGCTTAGAGAGGTTCGAGCCATCATCCTTAGAGTCGGCCACCACCTGAGGGGGAGGAGTTGTCGGCTTCGACTCTGCTATACCCTCCTGAGTGTCCCCATCAAGGGACGCCTCCGAAGAATGGCTAAAAATGAAGATTTAGTCAAAATAACAACTGGCACTACTCAGACGGACGACAATAAAATAGATAGAGATGAAATCACTTACGACTCGATGTCCGACAAGTTGAAAACGGGGGCCGCCTTCTCCTTCCTCTTCTTGGCCAGCGGCTGCGGAGCCATTTCCCGAATAGGCACGGCAGGAATAGGTGCGGATGAAGCATCTTCATCCTCTCCATGGCGCTCGAGGAAGGATGGACCCCTTGGAGTTGGTGGAGTAGACGCATCCGAATACCCCCTCCGGGAGCACTTTCGGGTCTTCCCTTCACTCGCCTCGGAGCATCCACAGTGGGCGACTGAGCTGGAGGAAGCTCGGATTCGGAGTCCACCTCCTCATTATCTGGTGCTTCCCTAAACTTCTCAGGCACAGGAGGCATAGACCCCAAAACCTGGAGGCGCTACAAGCGAAAAGAAAAATAGAAACAATATGAGTAACAATATCAAACATCAAACACTCAACAAAGCGCTACGCGCACGAACAAGCATCACCTGGGAAACCCTTTTATTGGCGCTAAGAGGAGGGGTCAAAGATTTCCCCGGCAGGTCCTCATTGACCTTTGCCTTCAGCAGGGGACGAAACACCCTATCCAGGTCACCCGAAGATAACTCTTCAGATGAAACCCTCGTTGGATTGCTGGAGCCGGCATAGAGGACCATTGGGTGCGCCCTAGCCTGGAGCGGCTGCACCCGGCGCTTGAGGAATGTGCAGATGATGTCGACACCAGCTGAAGGGCTTCCACCCGCTGGTAGAGTCTCTCCACCTCCGCAGCCTCACCCTCCAAGATGTGGTTCTTCCACGATCTCTTCGGGATGATCTTCTGATCGGAGTCCAAGGGGGTAAGCCCATATTGCTGACCGTCCAGCTTAACATCGCGGATGTAGAACCACTTCCGGCGCCATTGCTGGAAGGACTCGCAGATAGAAAAAGAGAAGAATTGGACGAAAGGGCGGACTGAAATGATGCAGCTGCCAAGCGGATAAACTCTGCCGGTGCCGGACTGCCTCTTCATGGAATAGAGCTTCCGGAAGAGGCCAAAGTGTGGCTCGATACCAAGCCAGCACTCGCAAAGAGTTATGAAGCAGCCGGCATGGAGAAGAGAATCGGAGACAGATGGTGTAACTGAATCCCATAAAAGAAGAGGAGCCCATGAAGGAAGTCGTGCACAGGAAGCTAAAGACCGCGAAGGATAAAAGAAACAAACATCACCTGAAACCCTATGGGTGGGAGGGGGATTACCTCATCTCCAGGAAGGATGACGTCCTCCTTGTTCTGCGGGGTCAACCCAGAATTGCGCAGCTTGCGCAGATCCTCGTCGCGCACCTCTGTGCGCCTCCACCCGCCGTCCGTGATGCGGGTGGTCACGGTGTCCTTCTTGCCACCGGCGGTGGCGCTTGAGCTAGCTCCGGTGGTGGTCTTCTTCAACTTGCCCATCGCGCGGCGTTGAGTGCGGCAGTGCGTGCGGAGAAAAGAAGAGGGAAATGAACGAAGAACTTCCAGTGCGCAAAG
Source organism: Avena longiglumis (assembly GCA_030063025.1). Classification (NCBI taxonomy): domain Eukaryota; kingdom Viridiplantae; phylum Streptophyta; class Magnoliopsida; order Poales; family Poaceae; genus Avena; species Avena longiglumis. Next base: position 464,410,684 of record CP125974.1, read on the forward strand.
GAGAGAAGCAGTGCTCGTGAAAATGGAGGCAATGGTGAAGAGCAAATGGCAAAGGGTAAAACGAAAATCCCTGTTTACCCACGATATTAAAAGACGAAGACGACGAACCTAAGACACTGATCCAGAAGCCCTAGCGCACACGCAAGATCCAACCCTACAAGTGTCAGCACAGCAACGAACCGTCGCCAGCACGCCGTCAACTATGCACGGTTATCGAGAAGATGCCGTAATTGTCGCCACGTCTACGCATGACTAGTCAACTTCAAGTCAGGCGGTGGAACCCACAGTCGTTCCATCGCATCATCCCTGCCATCGCAGATGGTTGAGATCACCAACCGTCATCACTGACGTCATCAAGACTAAGCTGGCAATGTCTGGAAATTATTGGCTAATCAATCAAGTACTCACTCGAATCTATGATTCGAGCAAATACTTGGGGGCTACTCCTATCAGGAGCACTGGCCGCGCACCTGAGACATGATTAAGGTACCGCACCTCGCAGTTGTCTTCGAGTCCTACGTCGAGTCTGTGACTCCACTACGGACTCGGGGGCTACTCCCAGTGGGAGGATTGGTCAAGCATCAAAAAAAATGTGTCCTTTGGACCTAAACGGAAAACAAATGAACTAAAGTCTCTGCTCGAGTCTACGACTCGAACAGACACTCGGGGGCTACTCCCATAGGGAGCGCTGGCCACGCACCCTATGAACTCTTCGAGTGCGGTCCTTCGGATCAAAACATGACAAAATCTTTTTGGCAACTTTGCCCAAACCAACGCTAAGTGAGAAGAAATCTCCTTGGCCACCCAAAACACCTCCGCGGTGATACAATTTCGGATGTTGTGTCCATGATGCAAAGATAAGTCCTAAAGATCTCATCTAATGGACTGGTAACGCACCTGACTGCGCTCTGCCAGTAAACTCCCATGTCAACAGGCACGACGAAAAATCCCGATGGACGCGTTGGGTCCATCACTGTGATTCGACTCCTATAAGACCTCAATGGCCTGAGTCTAATTACGCCAGCATTCGTTCCGGATTCGAGTCCGAGGACTCGGGTCTGAAGAAGATCGTGTTGTTTTGTCCTATGACAGTTAGCTGTCCCTGATCCATCGGGAGAGTCAGGCACATGCATCAATAATCGCTATTAACTAAAACATTTTCTCTTTAAAACAACAGGCTCAACTACACCCTAAAGATTGAAGAGTCCTCAACCGAATCTACGATTCGACTGAACACTCGGGGGCTACTGACATGGTTATACCCCATGGGTACACAACATTGGTATACCTGGTCCAGCCCAAGGGAAGGCGCATGACAAGATACGCGGCCTGTGGAGATTTCAGGTGGCCCAAGCCCATGATGCCTTCGGATCCTTGGAGAACAAGACTAGAGTAGATAGAATTTCAAAGGGTACAAACCCTAATGTGTAACCGACTAGACCTACACCCGGGACCTGCCTATCTATATAAATGCTAGGAGGGCATGGCGAGGAGGATCATACTCACCTCATACGCACCTCACGCCAGATTGCATCTGCGCACCCCTGTAATCCACGGTTCCACGGTAATCAAGAGCAGACAAGCAGGATTAGGGTTTTCCCTCCAGGGGCCTAAACCTGGGTAAACCTCGTGTCCCCGTGTTGCTTGACTGTTAACCGTTCCACGATCTCCAGCATCCCCATATTCTCCAAAACCCAAGTCCATAACAATGGGCATTGACGAGATCGAACCTCGTCACCTGGAGCCTCCTCTATGTTTGCCAATCTCCCAGTTGTGAGAAAAATCAATTAAATGACATTTATCACTTAAAAATATCATATTACAACATAATATGATAGTCCCAATTGATATGTTCGTAAGAGATTTTGTAATTCGGGATCTTGTTGAAACAAGGACAAAAGTTGCGCACAAGCGCAGTAAAATACGAAAAACCTTACTCTACTTTTGCAGAAACAAGAGGTAAAAATTCTTAAATTTTGGACTCGTCAACTTCCCCAAGCTAGACTCTTCCTCATCCATGAGTAAGATGGTGGCTTATGGACAAGGTCATCATGTTCATGAGGCACGAGTCGTTACAATAAATGAGGCAAAACAAAAGTACAATATCAGATGTAGAATTGCATCATGAATTTTATCACAACTTTACACATCATATGATTCAGAGGCTTCAACACCTTTTTGTAACAATAATGTTATAACAAGTTTTTAAGGGTTAAGCATATTATAGAATCATAAGGTTAAATCGGTTGAGCACTTGATTCGAGTAATGAAAGATTCATGATCATTTCTTGAGGTTCCCTCTTTTTTTCAATCTTGTACTTTTCTTTTTCTTGAAATTCTTTTGATATATAGCTGAATCTTTTTATTTCTCATACAACAGAATCACCTGATCATGCTTACTACTCTTTATGGCTCTTATAGACTTAAACCTGTGACTATAACATGCTATCAAGATTTCCTTCTCATAATTAATCAATACTTTATTTGTGTGGAAGACCCTAAAATCATAACAGGTGTAGAAGTATCATAACACTCATCCTAATTCATTCATATAATATAATAATCATGGATCAAAATATTACTTCAAATACCATAAAGTCTTGAAAGTCAACGGATATAATTCTTTCCTTGAACCAAAGGATTTTGAAGATGATGCAACTAATGTAAATTCTGGAATTAAAACCCTAGCATGTGTACGGTAAAGTAAACATGCTAAAACCGGAAGATAGAATACAAGGTGTTATAGATCTCCCCAAGCTTGGGATCAAGCCGGTGGCATCAAATAATCCCTCATGATTTTCGATACCGTGGTGTTCTTCATGGCGAAGGAAGGGTGTTGGAGACAACCACATGGAGTTTCTTGTTTGTCTCTTCTAGAGTAGATATGCATCGAAGGCACTTCTGCAGGTCTGGACGCATAGAATACATGGCGTTAGCAACCTTACCTAGCATCTCATTGAGTTACTTCTCACCTTCAAGATCCAGCAGGTGCTTGCGCACAACTTCACGATGGAGGAGTTATTCCTTCTAGTCCTTCTATATCTTGCGAAGACGCTGCTTGATCTCCGGGACTTGTGCGGCAATAGGAACGTCTAGGAGGTGAATCCCAATTCATCTTGGGGTTTCATGCTCATGTGTGCGTTCATGGTGTTCTTCTTTGTTGTAGAGTTGTGTGTCATAGTCTCCTGGTAGTTTATTGCATCAACTCGGTTAGCTTTCTTATGCTTGGGTGAAGAGTAGTTGGTGGCGATGAACTTGAGTGATTCCATGCACCCCTTCCCATGGGGTTTCCTTGCCTCCGCGTCTTCAGGCTTCACCATGGCGAGGTAATCTGGATGCTTCCATCCTCTCTTTGTTTGTTCCATGAAGGTCTCAAACTCCTCCTCATCATCATTGGAGTTGTAAGAGTACCTCTTGTTCTTCTAACTTAGGCCTGGCGATTCACGATCATCGACTTCAATGGAGGAATTCTGAAACTATCTCACGAAGGAGCCATGAGGCTTAGAGGTTTGTCTTTGCCTAGAACTAAGTAGCGCATCAAGGAGATTGGATCTGTTGATATAATAGGGTGGAAAACCTTTGGGAGGCTTAATAAGGGTTAGAAATACGAAAAAACTTGTACTGGAAAAAAAATTCGCCCAAGAAAAGAATCCTAACAAATAAGGAAAGAAATAAAAGAATAAGGAAAAAAACGAGGTGGTAACAAACACTGGTATGGGCGGGTGCCCGTACGGGGCGCCCATACCAGGTTTCTTACCAAAATAAACCCTACTGATGTCGGTAAAAAATTTACCGACTATGTGGTGTGGGCGGGACCCGACCGTATGGTACGCCCATACCGTCAGTTACTAACATTTCCACGTCAGTTTCTCTCTTTTTTTCAAACAATAAACCAGGGGAACAAAGAGCTGATAATGACCTATCGTATGATCGGAGGCGCCTGTACGGTGCGGTCGTACTGAAATTCAATAAAAATGATGGGGAGTACTGACGGTTTAATTACCACTGGTATGGGAGGGTGTGGTCGTACCATCCGCATGTACCAGCCTCGTGAAACTGATAGTGACTTCATAAAAACACAAGGACTTCAAAAATACGAATGAAAAGGCAAAACATCAACTAGAACAAAGATAAATCAGGTTTTCAAATACCTTAATCATCTAATGGAAATGAGTTTACTTGGGTACCTTTATCCCCCTTTAGTTTTTGAATCAACTTCTTCTTCCCTATGAACAAGGTTGGTCGCAAGAGATCGCTAAAACCATTCCAAAGAGAAACTAAAGATTTTCTTTTAGGAGGTGTAGTCCCTGATGCTATGCAAATGGATGACACCTTTTCTTGTGACTTGATAGCTTTAATATCCATAGGTGCGTCAGCTAGTTCTTCTCTTCTTTGAAGGATCTGTAAGTCAAATTCTTGTAAAAGCAAAGTCAAACGGATCATTCTTGGCTTAACGTCAGTCCTTTCGAAAATTTCTTTCAAACCAATACGATCAGTATGTTCTCTTACTTTAGAATCAATAATGTAATATCTAAACTTATCACAAGAGAAAACAATAGTGAAAATTTCATTCTCTGCCATGGGGTAATTCTTTTGGGCGCCATTTAAGGCATGACTAGCATGATGAATGATATTGAGTTTATCACCATCATACTAGCAAAGGATTGCTCCAACAGCTTCATAGCTAGCCTCACAAATTAGATCAAAAAATTTCTTCCAATTAGATGGCTTAATAACAGGAGCATCAAGAAGGGCTTGCTTTAATATGGTGAAAGCAGTAAGACAATTTTCATTAAAATTAAATGTAGTATCCTTTTGTAAAAGGTTAGTTAGTGTCTAGCAGTTTTATAGAAGTTCTTAATGAACCTTCTATTAAATCCAGTATGATCCAAGAAACTCCTTATACCTTTTACATCACGCCTTTATATTGCCTCAATCCTTACCTTATCAACTTCTATGCCTTTGCCTGAAATTTTGTGACCAGGTACTATACCTTCTTGAACCATAAAATGACATTTCTCCCAATTCAAGACTAGATTAGTATCTTCGCATCTCTGCAAAACTTTATGAAGATTATGGAGACAACGATGTTGGGGATATGCTATATGGGTATCCTCATAGCATGTCTCCTATCCGACTAATCCGGGTGGCCCATAGTCGGTTGAATGGCCTGTGGCCTGCTGGGCGGCCCAGTTAGGTGGATCCAGAAGGGAGGCCCATGCCGGATAAAGGAAGTCTACGGTGGAGTCACCAGCGTACCCGGAGCCTTGGAGTACAAGATACACAAGATTAGTGATAGACGGTGTAGGACTCTATAACCTGTCCGGCTAGGACTTTTCCCTGTAACCCTAGGACCTGGCGACTATATAAGTCGGGCCTATGGGAGCCTTTAGGGCATCGTTTTACACACACCTCGCACAGAGAACCTATCTACAGAACTTCGTATTGCCATTATAGTGATTTATAGCGGGCAGAGTAGGATTCCGCCACCGTCGTGGGATCTCAACACAGGTAAGATGTGTTACTGCACTCACAACCGTCCGCCTTACCCCACGTCTCTAAACACGCACTGTGAGGACCCCTCCATGGCGTACTCGTTGGAAATACCACGACAGTTGGCACCCACCGTGGGGCAAGAGGCGCTCCAGGCTCTTCAGCGGGCGAGGACCAAGATCTTCACGGGAATCGGCGAAACCGTAGCCATTGGCCGTGTTATCTTCTCCGGCAACGTTCTGATCGTCCCTCCCGACGAGTTCTGGATCCCAGCGAAGACGAACCCTACGCTGTGTTCGATCGTTCCTATCGGAGACATCCACCTCTTCATCGGCGAAACCGACTCGGGCACTAGTTCCCTGGGAGTCGGAGGAGCATCAAGACCCGCACGGACCGCCTACGAGCAGGATACGTTCACGGAAGGATCGATGTCGGATTTCTCTTTGGAGTTTGCCGGCAAAGATCGGAAAGCATCAAGACCCGCACGGACCGCCTACGGGCAGGATACGTTCGCGGAAGGATCGATGTCGGATCTCTCCTCGGAGTTTGCTGGCAAAGATCGGAAAAATTGAAGACCCACCCAAACCGCCCCTATGCAGGATATAAAGGTGGAAGATCACTGCAAATCCACCAGCTTTATCCGTGCGTCTGGACAGCAGAGATCCAAGTTCGTCGGCATGGTTACCATCTTCGACCTAGCGCTCTGCGTTCAGAGAGAGGGCGAAAACCCCGCGATTACCTGGCCAGGTGGCTCCGTATACGAGCCGATTTGGCCCACTACCCCAATGATGATGTTATCTATCACATTGTGGAAGGACTGGACCATGGCACGCTTCTCCGACATTCTCTAAGACGGCAACAAGCGTCAGGACGCCTTACCTTCGAAGGCATGGTGAACACCGTCAACAACTACGTGGAGGTTGAAGCGGCAGCTCAGACAGCGCTTGCGCTCATTGACGGAGCCCCTCCAATTCAGCCACCACCACCACCGCCTCCGGCCGCCATCATCGTAGCAGCACCACCACCTCCAGTCGTCGTCGAGGCCGTTGCACCTCCACCGCCCATCACCGAGGAAGTCCTGGCACCCTCTGACTCTGTCATTGACGCGCTTTATGCCGATTTCAATGCAGATTCAGAGGAAATAGAATTTAGTCCAGAAGAGCTAGACTCCGCTATGCAGGAGATGGAGGAGGAGTACTCGCGCGACGAGCAAGCTAATAACACCATCATGTCTCGAGGGGTGTTCGTCACCATTGGGACAACGACGGATGAAGATCAACCCGGGCAAGCTCCACCTACGGCGCTGGAAAAGGGGAAGGGGCCACTTATTGCTGCCGACAATGATCGCGCAAAGGTCATGCCTCCTCCGCCTAATCCAGTGCAGCAGCCGCAGGAACTCGGCACCAGTCCGAGCAACAACAGCACCGCAAACTTGCCGCCTCCAGCATCCATGTCGGCAGCATCCCATGTTACTCCAGCTGATAGAGTGATGTACGGCAATCTCCTCGTTGAGCCACTAACCATTGATCATATCCGTAACGTGACTCAGCTTGACGAGAAGCGCCAGCAACTGCTGGAGGAGGCGCAAGCCATCGCGGAGCAAGGCGCTAAACTAGATCGAGATCTGGTCAACGCGCAGAAATCCATAGAGAAAGCTAGAGCAATGGAAGCCGAGTACAAGACTCTGCTGTAGCAGCAGAAGGCTAAGAAGGCTCTGGCTCACGTCATCAACGATCCTGGTGTACGGCGCAACCTAGGATGGGCTCCCTCGAAGCCGGCACAGGCCAAGCCATACATTGATAGTGAAGGCAAGCAGGTGATGCCCACCCCACTCCTTAACCTCGCCGTCGCCAAGACCCTTCTGGAGCAGGATAGATCGCCTGAGGCAGTAGAACAGGTCTATGACCTAGTGGACAAGGCGGTAAAGTAGCAGGAAAAGGCCACCTCCCAGAGGCTTGAGTCTGACCCAGCACTCTGCCGATCCAGCTAGTACAAAGCGCCAAGGGACAGATCTCCTCAGGATGTCGGATCATAGACGGGTTCATCAGAACAAAGACGGAGGGATGCGCGCAACAGGAAGGATGCTATCCCCATATCTTCCGACCACGGAGAAAAATCCCGACCTCGCCGCCCATCGCCACCGCCCGGATCCCCCCGACATCAGGAAGATTACAAGGCTCACCATCGTACGGATATGCCCCAAAGCAGTGTGGCATCGTCATCCGCGACAATGCGGCGCAGACCCGTCATGATGAAGAGCGCCACCAAGGACACAAGAGCAGGTCACACCACGACCCTCCGCGTCCGACAAGCAACCGTGACAGGCGTGAAGCATCGCAGGAGGGTACCAGCAAGAAGGCTAACCCACCGCCACCTCCGCCTCCGTCGCCGCCAAGCAGTCACCATGGCGGAAGAGGCCCACGTAGTTCACGCAGCCCATCCGCTGTTGACAACAACAAGAAGAAGAAGAAGGAGGAGTCCAAGGATTCAAGTGACATGGATGAGGACATTGACCCCAAGCACGTCGCCAAGAGCGACGACAAGGGCAAGAACCCCTTCGCAAAGAAGGCCCCAGTCTACCACACTTTCTTTGGCACCCCCACCGTCCGAGAACAGAAGACCTCTCTAAGGATCCTGATGGCCACTCTCCCCCAGTCCCCCAATACCTGCGCTGGTCGGAGGTTCCAATCACTTGGGACAAGACGGACCACCCAGACCTTGTGCCCACGGAGAACCAGTACGCCATGGTCATCAACCCATTGATTGACGGCGTGGAGTTCACCAAGAGCATGGTGGATAGTGGAAGCAGCATCAACATCATGTACCTAGATACACTGCAAAAGATGAACTTGACGGAGGCAAACCTAAGACGGACCAACACCGTGTTCCATGGCGTCGTTCCTGGTCGGGAGGCTCGGTCCCTTGGGTGCATTACGCTTCAGGTAGCCTTTGGTGACGTTAATAATTACCGCCAAGAGCGCATGACCGTTGAGGTGGTCCCCTTCAAGAGCGTGTACCACGTCATATTCGGCCACGACATATTCCACATGTTCATGGCCAAGCCATGCTTCGTCTACAACAAACTCAAGATACCCGAACCAAACGGTGTCATCACCTTATCCGGAAGCTTTACCAAGGCAAGGGACTTCAAGATCAATGAAGCAGCCGTTGCAGAAGCTGTACTCTACAGCGAAGAATTCAAGGATATCTAGAGCAAGGTCAATGACTCAGAGATGCCCGCGTCGAAGAAGCAGATCTCCGACTCTGCTCCTGCGTTCAAGGCCGCCATCGAGACCAAGCCGGCGGAACTTGTGGTAGGCGATGCCTCCAAGACCATCGCCATTGGGACGAACCTGGATCCCAAATAGGAAAGCACGCTCGTCGAGTTCCTCCGTGAGAATAGGGACATCTTTTCCTGGCAACCTGCCGACATGAAAGGTGTACCTACGGAACTTGCCGAGCACAGCTTAAACATAGATCCAAAATGTAAACCAGTGAAACAACCTCTACGACGCTTCGGAGATGAGAAGAGACGCGCCATTGGCAAAGAGATAGCTAGGTTACTTAAGAATGGGTTTATCCGAGAAGTCCTTCACACCCGATGGGTGGCCAATCCTGAAATTGTCCCCAAAAAGGGAACCAATGAATTAAGAATGTGCGTTGATTACACCGGCTTGAACAAAGCATGTCCCAAAGATCCGTTTACTTTGCCTCGCATTGACCAAGTCATTGACTCGACGGCTGGCTCGGAACTTTTGTGTTTTCTCGATGCATACTCAGGATACCACCAGATCAAGATGAGGAAGTCGGACCAATTGGCCACTTCGTTCACTACACCATACGACACGTTTTGCTATGTCACGATGCCCTTCGGGCTAAAAAACGCAGGTGCTACCTACCAGCGGACAATGCAACGTTGCCTTCACGACCAAATTGGTCGGAACGTTCACGCCTATGTGGAAGATATCGCGGTGATGTCTAAAAAGTCAAACGACTTAATCTTCGACTTAAAATAAACCTTTGATAATCTCCGGAAATACAACATGATGCTCAACCCTAAGAAATGCGTCTTTGGGGTTCCAGCCGGCAAATTGTTGGTCTTCATCGTTTCCCAGCGCGGAATCAACGTCAACCCGGAGAAAATGAAGGCCATCTTAAACATAAACCGTCCTACATGCCTAAAGGACATCCAACGACTAACAGGTTGTGTTGCAGCAGTTAGTCGGTTCGTCAGCCGACTTGGAGAGAAGGCTTTGTCACTGTACAAGTTGCTGAAGAAGGCGAACAAATTTACATGGACAGACAAAGCAGATGCATCATTGAAGAAGCTCAAGGAGATTCTTTCCTCAGCGTCCATCCTTGCAGCACCCGAGCCTGGAGAGCCCCTGTTAATTTACATGGCGGCAACCAACCGGGTTATTAGCATCATCGTCATGGTAGAGCGGAAGGAATCAGGCTATGAGCACGGAGTTCAACGACCAGTTTACTATGTAAGCAAGGTCTTGACGGAGTCCAAGCAGCGTTACCCGCACTACCAAAAGATAGCTTATGGAGTATTCCTCGCTTCTCGGAAGCTGAGGCATTACTTTCACGAGCACCCAATCACAGTAGTGAGCAAGACTCCACTGTCCGACATTATCAATAACAGTGACGCCACAGGAAGGGTCGCGAAGTGCCGCCTTCGATATCACCTACAAGAGGCGCGACGCTATCAAGTCACAAGCTTTGGAGGATTTTATTGCAGATTGGACGGAGATGCCAGACGCTACTCCGCTGCCAGAACCAGAGTACTGGGTGATGCACTTTGATGGATCAAAGTTGCTCAACGGCTCGAGGGCTGGTGTACTACTACAGTCACCAAAAGGATATAAGTTTCACTACGTTCTGCAGATCCACTTCGAGGCTACGAACAACATGGCGGAGTATGAAGCACTCATTCACGGACTACGTGTAGCCAAGGATATTGGCATCAAGTGCATAGTTTGCTGTGGAGATTCCGACTTGGTTGCCCAGCAGGTGGCTGGCACCTGGAATGCGCGGAACCCTATGATGGTGGCATATCGCGACGAAGTGGACGAGATATCCAAGAGCTTCTTGGGCTACGAAGTAAAGTATGTGCCTAGGGAGAAAAATGAGGCGGCTGATCTACTGTATAAACTTGGATCATGGCGCAAGCAAATTCCGCCAGGAGTTTTCCTAGAGCATCTACGCACACCATCCGTGAAGGGTGCCGACATCGACAACCCGGATAGAGCTGACTCTTTCGTCAACATGGTGACAAAGATCCCTCCGGCTTGGACAAAACCGTTCATGGAGTATCTCGAACACGTAACTTTGCTCGACGACGAGGTCGAAAGACGGCAAATAGTACGGCGAGCAAAGGGTTATACCATAATCAATGGGCAACTCTATAAAAGGAGCACTACTGGTGTATACCTAAAGTGCATTTCCCAGCTAGAAGGTATGGAAATCATGCGCGAGATCCATCTCGGAGATTGTGGGCATCACAGCGCTCCCCAATCATTGGTCGCGAAAGACTTCCGGCAAGGATTCTACTGGCTGACCGCGAAGGCGGACGCCGACAAGCTGGTTGAGACATGCACGGGATGCCAGTATTATGCCCGACAACCACATGTTCCTGCTGAAGAATTGCGAACAATATCAATAACTTGGTCGTTCGCAGTCTGGGGGCTAGACATGGTGGGACCGTTACAGACGGCACCGTGTGGATTTACGCATCTGCTGGTAGCAGTTGACAAATTCACCAAATGGATAGAAGCTAAACCCATTAGAAAGCTTGATGGGGCAACTGCCCTAAGGTTTGTCCGAGATCTAGTGGTGAGATTTGGTCTCCCACATAGCATCATCACCGACAACGGAAGCAACTTGTCACTCGGAGAAGTGGAGGCCTATTGCTGGGACAAAGGCATCCGACTTGACCTTGCAGCTGTGGCACACCCACAATCCAATGGATTAATTCTGCAGGGAATCAAGCCACGTCTTGAGGCACCGCTACATAGGGAAGCTGGAGCCTGAGCGGAAGAATTGCCATTTGTGCTGTGGAGTTTACGAACTACACCCAACAGATCCACCGGCTACACCCCTTATTTCATGGTATATGGAGCAGAAGCAATCCTACCTTCCGACATCCTCCAAGATGCACCAAGAGTTGCCGCCTACGACGAAGATGACGCTGAAGAATCCAGGCGTCTTGATGTGGACCTTCTCGAGGAGGAGCGCGTTTTGGCATGCCAAAGATCCGCCATCTACCAGCAGAAGCTATGCAGCTACCATAGTCGCCGCGTTCGGCATCGCTCGTTTAAAGAGGGGGATTTAGTACTCCGACTTAAGCAGAAGAATTCACACAAATTATCCCCGCCATGGGAAGGACCGTTCATCATAAGCAAGGCGCTTCTCAATGGGTCTTACTACCTTGTCGACAATCGTGAACTCAAGGATAGACCCAACAAGGATCATAAGCGTAAGCGACGTGACCCGGATGATGACTACCCGGAGCTTGATCGGCCATGGAACATAGCACAGCTACGTCCTTTCTACACTTAGCATTTTTTTATCTAATTGTGTACCTCTTATATGATCAATGAAATAAAGCTCTTTGGTTCACTCATATTGCTGAGTCTTTTACCTCCTTTAGTGTTCATTTTTGGATCATATAAAACCTTTATGCACAAGTCTTGCGATTGCACTTGTGAAATTCCGCCTACGAGCGTTAGCTTAAGTTTTCTGGTCTACACATTCTTTGTCGTTTTTATGTGGATTCTGGAGTAGTGACTTTCAAAACTTATTTTCGGCGATTTTGTGCTCAGGTTATTGACAGTGCCATTGGGCATCATCACCTAAGCGCATGGTTCCGACAACGAGTCTTCCGACTCACGAAAAGTCAAGCATAAGAACCAGAGTAATGGATAAGCCATCACTTGCTTAAAAAATATATACATGCTGAAACTTAATTCTTAAGTAGAAGGATACGACAACCATTGTTTTCTGCCTTAAGATTACATCAACAAGTTTTTTCTCGCGCGCACTCCAGAGGTGAAACATAAATTACAAAGTGTTTTTCATTCTTTGGGCGCAGGAGACTTGGAGGCCGCATCATCGCCATCCGGAGAATCACCCTCAACGTCGGCGCGGTGATGAGACTCGGAGGAGTCCTGGTTGACGTTGTCTATGAAGTTCCTGGGCACAAAGACGTCAATGTCCACCAACTCGGCAACCCTGGTGTCATAACCCGCGAGTGATGACAGGATGGCTTCGTGATCGATCTCCTTGCCGTCATCATCCATGTCGGGGATACCAGATGTCACCGTGTCGATGTCGGCATCTTCATAGTGTGCCTTCACCATAGACAACGCCATCCTTGCACCAGCTCGTGCGCACGAAGCTTTCCAGCTCGCGACACGCTCGGGGGCTCGGCGCAGAATCTCCAAGTACTTCATCACGGAGTCTGAGGCCCTGATATAAATCTGGAGGGGCTTGGCGATCTCCTTGGCTTGGGCGATGGCGGTATTGATGAATTTGCCGGCAAGAACCATGCATTCCTTGTCCGAAGGAGGCGAGCGGGTTAAACCCATGGGCGCTGAAAATTCCGACAAGGATTGCATGAGTTCAATAAATTCTAAGTATCCAGACTACAGAACTACAAGGCGGAGGACACTTATTGAAGATGCTGGCCTTAGCCTGCCGGACGGTGTCCACCAAGGATTCCTTCTCTTGTTGGAGGAGCTTAAACGCTTTGTTATGGCGAAGGTTTTGCTCATCAGCAGCTTGCTTCTGATCCTTTAGGATCACAAGCTCCTCCTTCAAGCGATTGATCTCCGCGGAGGTGGAGTCCTGCAGGGATTTCATGGAATCCTCGTGCATCTTCAGCATTTCTTTGCTCTCCTTCTTAAGGATTTTGTTCTCGCTGTCCAACTGCTGGATGTGCTTGGACTGCTCGACAATATCCTTGGCCTTGGCAACATGCTCTGCAAGTCGGAGAAAACAAAGTACATAGTGAGTACTCAGAGATTATGGGCACAAAAGTAAGACGGAAATGCGCAAAAAGAAAACACTGTGTATGCTACTCTTAAAGCATCTAGTCGGAATAATTCATTCCACCTAAATTCTTGGGGGCTACAGTGAGAGTTTTTTCTAACTTAGTCACTCTTAGAGCATATAGATGCAAAACCTATGGTTTTCCATCTACATCCTCAGGGGCTACAGTGGGATACTCGTACGAAATGAAAAAGGTAAAGTAAAACTTACAAGTGCAATGATCTTGAGTTTTGTAGCGCTCTCAGCTAGCAGCTTGCCAAAGGAAATGCTATTTCCTCTCAAGATATCTGCTTGTCGGAGCAGCTCCTCAAGACCGCACGTCGGAGATGACGGCACTCCTCTAGGAACCATAGTTGTGCTACTCGGCAGGAGCACCGGGTAAACTATCTTCGGAAACTCGAAGGGTTTTTGGGGAGCAGAGGCGCCTCCTTCGGCAGAGGTACCAGCTCCCACCACTGCCTTGCCGCTACAGATGGCATCCTTAGCCGGAGTTTCAGCCATTTGAAGAGCAGCGCTCTCCTACGTCGCCTGCTCGCCGACAACAGCTAGTTCGGTAGAGGCGCCAGAATCCACTTCCATGGCGGAAGGGCCTTGTGCCTCCTGGACTTGGGAGCTTGTCGGAGCGGAGGAGGGCTTGACGGCAGGAGTAGCAGAGGCGATGGCAGGGGAAGAGTCACGATGCAGCATATCTTTGATATTTCTAGAATCCCAAAGAGTCTTGGAGGACTTCTTGAGGCTGGTTGTGGCTTTCTTCCTAAAACATGCAAAATGCATAAGTACAGGAATAAGACAGATAAATAAGACAATGTCGGAAAATTAGAGGCTTACACTAGGGGGGGCGCTTTGGCAAACATCCCGGTGGCTTTCTTCTTTTCCGCCTCCGTATGGCAAGATACTTTTTGGAGGCTCCACTCCACCTCCATCTTCTTTTCTTGCCTCCGTCGGCAGCGGAGGTGGAGCTCTTCCGCTGCTACTAACGGGCATCGTCGTCTTTCGGACATTTCGTGACTTCCTTCATCTTTGGATCATAGATTTGGGCAGCCAGGTTTTCCTCATCTAGATCGCTAAGCCATTAAGTAAGAAATCACCGTGTTAGATAAGATGGCACGGGCAAGACGGAGGAACTGGAGCAATGTCATACACGGAAAATAAAAACCTACCTTTGGGCACTTGCCGTCTACGTACATGTCGCAGGTGATGGTGAAGCCACGCTTCTTATCCTTCACCTTGACGATGTCCTTCAGACGGAGCTTGACGGAGTCTCTCGAGAAGTTATCCACGGAGATCCGAAGGGAATCCTTTCGATCTCTCGTGTACTCGTGCATGAACTTCGCGCGGTGCTGCAGGGGTTGGATTCGCCAGATGAACCAGCACATGGCTAGGTCCAAGCCGGTCAAACCCACCTCTATGAACCACTTGATCCGCCTTATTGCGCGAGAAGCGTTGAGCTCGGAGGGAAGGGAGGCATGGGATCTCCATGTGGAAACTTCAGCGGCGGCTCCATCCACGAAGTTCGGGTACGTCACTTCTCGGCCCGCCAAAGGAATGTCTGGGCCGTAGAAGTACGTCTGCTGCCAGTTTTTGCACGACTCGTGGCCGACGATGTCGGGAAACCGCCGGCCAGGTCGGATCTTGAAGCTTATGGTGCCGCAGTTCCTAAGCTCCTCCCTACTATGTCCAGCTTCACGTTTGACGGTGAAGAAGTACACGAACAAGTCTAACCTAGGCTTAATCCCTAGGTAACCCTCACAAAGTGCCACGAAGTTTCTAAGCACTAAGATACTATTGGGGGAGAGGTTATGGGGTTGGACTTTGAAGTGGTTCAAGACGGACAGAAAAAAGTGGGAGATGGGCAGAGAAACGTCGCGTACCAGCTGAGCCTTGAGGTACACCTTTTCTCCGGCTTGGGGAGAAGGTGTCACCTCGCCGGACGACGCCGCCCGCCAGGCGAGCCCCTCTGTCACGGGGAGGTATCCTTCGGCGACCATCTCTTGGATATCGTGGCCGGAGATGTCCGAGCCGCGCCAGTCGCCTTTGTGCGAATCTGGCTCCTCTTCTAGAGGCTCCAGCGCTGCCAGATTGTGGTCGCCGCCGGTGGTTTCAATCACCGCCGACGCGGGGATGACCAGGCCCTCTGGGGGCACGATGATGGAGCTCGCCGGCTTCGCCGTGGCTTCGCTTGACGCCGCCATCGAAGGGGATGAGCTGCTGCTGGCCATGGAGGACTGGGAGGACGCGACTGGTGCAGAGAAAGGCTAGGGTTTCTTCGAGGTTTTCCGTGGAGAGCTCGAGGAGGCGTGCGGCTGGAGGAAGAAGATGAT
Source organism: Avena longiglumis (assembly GCA_030063025.1). Classification (NCBI taxonomy): domain Eukaryota; kingdom Viridiplantae; phylum Streptophyta; class Magnoliopsida; order Poales; family Poaceae; genus Avena; species Avena longiglumis. The sequence continues at coordinate 464,426,553 of CP125974.1, forward strand.
GACGCGAGAGAATGGGGTGAAAAAGTGGCATGTGTCCCACGGTTACTATTTATCTTACTATGCATCAAGATTCGTGCAGCTAATCAGACGGTTGCCGCGTAGACGACGTGTTCGTGAACGTGCGCGGTAATTTCGCCACGTCTCCAACCGCCGCCGCCAACGGTTCGTATCGCTCGCACGGGAAAATCGGATATGATTGCGTTCTCTGCATGTGTGAGTTATGAGGCGTCGCTGACCTACAGCCTACGTCGTCATAACTGACATGGTAGATGAGCCGTCCCATCGACGATTCCGGCATTGTCGGGGAGATAACCTCGGGTAGGTCAGAGACGGGGAAAGACAGAGGTACTGTCCCCGTCTGGTTGCCGAGCTACGGCCTAGGTCGGCCGAATCATGGATATGTCGGCCGATGAACGGAGGCAAGAAGCTCATGTACAGGTATCAGGTGGTTACCCGGCCGAGTTAATGAGAAACTCGGCCGGGTTACCCAAATGATCTTCATGCAGGAGAGGAACGAGCCGAGTAACACAAGGTAAGGCCGAGTTATACGAAGCTTGCAGGAGAAGGAGAAGCCTAGGGTCAAACTATAGCTGCAGGCTAGAAGGAATCAGAACAGGGCCAAGCACAAGAGACAAGGATGCACAGCGTCAGAGGGGCAGAAGGAGGTCACGGAGGTGACAGTCCTGGAGCCCGAGGCACGCAGGAGGGGGCCACTGGAGCTTTGCCGTCATTAGAAGGGCGACAGGGAAAGGAGGCCGCCGAACTACTATTTTGGGACAAGCATATTCCACGAATATGCTTGCCCCGTCAGCCCTAAGGGCACCCAGAGCACCCCTTTATAAGGAGAGGTTTGGACCCTGAGGGGGGATCGATTCTTTTGGGCAACGTTAGGCTGGCGAGATTCACATTGTTCCCTTGAAAACAGCTCAAGGATCCCTTGTAACCCATCAAGAGAGAAATAAAGTTCATCACTTTGGCAACTTAGGTGTAAAGATAGTTGCATCTTCCCTCCCCAGATCCCACTAGCATCCATTGGCCCCGTACTTTAGCCTACCCATGGCATCTGCCGTGCCACCACCACGACAGTTGGCGCCCACCGTGGGGCCAGCAGTGGTGCTAGCTGGAGTTGTGATCCGGACAGGAAACTTCATCAACACCGGCGAGCGCGTTGTTTCTGGCTTGGTCCAGAGATTTGGTCTCTGTGACTATGTCAGAGACAATGCAGGGAGCTTCAGGGGGAAAACCCCCGCAACGGGATCTTCATCGGCTGGCGAGCACGGGGTCTACATCGGCGTCGACATCACCGACATTTATCCTCACCAAAGTTGTTGCGGGGAACCACCGAGCCGGCAAGCTGTTCGTCAGAGAGCATCCGCAGGCAGCGTCGAGGTGATGGTCGCAGGACACAAGCGGAGCATTAGTCAAGCCGCAGAGAACCCGCCGCAGTGCACAGTGGTCCGCCAAGCGTAACACACAAAACCGCCGAGGTAATTCTGCTGTGACAAGTCCGCCGAGCTACATGACACCACCCCAAAGGCACCGAGAGTGAGAGGACCACCTGGAGAGACCAGAACATTCTTCGTGCAACTATAGAGAACTTAACCACACCTGTAGCACCGATACTTGATCCGCAAATGCTCAGCAGATTAGAGGAAACCAGCAAAAGGTCTTGGTAGAGGCCAAAAAGTATCAACCTAGGAATCCTTGAACAGACCGAGAGAATATGCAAAGCTAATAAGTTGATATCGCACCGAGCGGTGGACGAACTAAGATTAAGAGGAAAGAACCTCATGAATGACATTAACAAAGAGCATGAAGCTCACAGAGCCGAATCAGGCGATTTGGGTTTGCCGAGGTACAATACCCCGGCGAAAAACCTAAGAGCGGCAAATGCCGCAGCATTGGAACTAGAGGGGTTAACAGGGGAAGCTCGGAAGAAGCAACAAGAAAGAGTGAATGAGCTGGTGCGCATCGCGAACCAGCAAAATGAGGAAATGCTCAGAGCTAACCCGGCAAGACCAGGGGCTTCACGGATGGTTCATTCGGCAGGGCAAGACTGCTTATCTCAAGGCAACATCTTCACCCGAAACAACGCTAGAAAAGAAAAGCAGAACCTGTGGAAGAGAAACAAACAAATTGTTCCATATGACCCGTCAATAGCTGGAAAGGTGAATGAGAACAGAGGCAATGCAAGCCGAGGTAATAGTGGGGAGAGAAACCACGGCCGTATGGAAAAGAACGGCGGCGGCCGAGGTAATGGGGAGCACGGCAGGAAAGAACCCGCAAGAGACAATCATGAAAACCAAACCCCGGCCGAAGTAAGGAGAGAAGTGCTACTCAACCCGCAACCAAGACCTGAACCTCGGCAGGAAAGAGAAGTGAGGCCAGCTCGCTATAATCAGATGAATGAAAGGTATAATGATGGATATTCCGAGGTAGAATACGCAAACCAAGGTGGAGACAATCACTATGGGATGCAGGATAGAATCCTGTACAGAGACTTGCCAGCAAATGATGCAAGAGTAAAATTGGATCGGTTATACCGGTCCGAGCTATTGGAAGAGCAAGGTCCACCAGGTCCGGCATGTTTTGGACCTCGGATCATGGGTGAACCACCAGTGCCAAATTTTCAATTGGCGAGAGGCACAAAAACGTATAATGGAAGTACCAAGCCACAAGACTGGCTGATTGATTATGCCACCGCAGTGAAGATAGCGGGTGGCAACTTAAGATGGGCTGTGCGGTATGTCCCGCAGATGTTGGAAGGACCAGCCAGGGTATGGTTGAATAATCAACCAGCAGGCAGTATCAACTGCTGGTTAGATTTCGAAGAGATGTTCGTCAGCAACTTTACCAGCACATACAAAAGACCGAATAGACCACAGCAACTAGCCATGTGCAAGCAGAGGCCGAATGAAACAGATAGAGATTTTTTAACTCGGTGGTGCAACCTGAGAAACTCATGTGAAGGAGTTATTGAATCGCAAGCGATCGCTTGGTTCGCAAAGGCGCTGCCACGGCAGCGTGGCAACGCCTGCAGAGAGATATGCCGACCACACTGGCAGAAACTATCAGAATAGCGGACTCCTATGCATTGGGTGACCCAACCCAACCGGAGCTAATGCCGGTAGATCATCGTGAGCAACAAGACCAGTACACGAGAGAGTTGGCCGGGTCATCTAGGCGTGATTTCAGAGGAAGAAGAAGAGAAGAGAGGACGGATTATAGGTATAATTCGGCTCAGGTGGCGGCTGTAGCACAAGATCAGCCGAGTCACGGAGCAATTCAACGACAGAAAAATGGACCTCAACAGTGGACCGCGAGAAATGATGGAAAGAGGCAATGGACCCCAGAGCAAAAGAAGCAATGGCAGGAGAGGCCGAAGTACACATTTGAATCCATGTTGGATCAGCCGTGTAAATTTCACACGTCAAACCCATCTAGACCAGCCAATCATACAACCCGGCAATGCGCCTGGATGAAAAATGCGATGGGGAACCCGGCAGGAGTTCAGGCTCCCCATCAGGTGCAACATCGCATCGCAGCTTAATCGAGCAATAAAGAATCGATGCTACCGCCTCCCCGAGGTACGATAACCCGGACGGAGGGATGCGGCATCAAGTAATGAACCGAGGGACGGAAGGATAAACCCGCAAATGCCGGACGAATGATTACAGGAACATCACCGGTCTTATTGTGTGTTCACAATGTAAGAAGACAAGCAGAGCGCGTGCAAGACCGGCATATGGAAGTGAATGCGTTGTACCAAGAAGCCAAGATACCAGCCATGGTCCGATCAGAGATGACTTGGAGCATGAAAGATCACCCGAATAATGCCGAGTCCGGATCATACGCACTTGTGCTGGATCCGACATTTGTGGGACCGAGCATCAATGTGAAATTCTCAAAAGTACTCATCGACAATGGAAGCAGATAACATCATGTACAAAGATACCATGCACAAGCTCGGTATATCACGAACATGCTACAGTCCACGAGGACAACTTTCCATGGGATAGTGCAGGGCTTTCATGTGAGCCCATCGGTAAAGTCCGAGTGGACGTATTCGGATAAGAGATAATCGCAGAGCAAAAATTTGGAATTTGAGGTGGTCGATCCGGAAAGTTGTTATCATGTTTCTACTGACGGCCCAGACCGCCAAATTCATGAGCAACTCATATAGGTTATCTAAAGATGAAGTTACCCGGACCACAAGGGGTGATAACAATCGCAGGGGATTACAAGAAGTCAATGGAGTGTGCCTCGGCCGGGTCAAATTTGGCCGAGTCATTGGTTATAGCAAGAGAAAAGAAAAGGATTCAGAGGTAGCAGCCGACAACAAGACAGTTAAGCATGCACCGCCAACCCTCATGGCGTGTTTCTTTTCAACCGACCAAAGAAACGAAGAAATTTCAGATTGATGAGCAATTCCCGAGGCGCACTTACTATGGGTGCAGGTCTTGACGCTAAATAGGAAGGCGAGCTCACCAACTTCCTCCGTGAGAATCGGGACATATTTGCATGGTCAACTCAAGATCCGCAAGGTGTCGAGGAGTTGGTGAGCACTCTTTAAACGCGTGCCGGGAGCACGGCGGTGAAGCAACCTCCGCCGCCAAGACAGGAGAAAAGTAATAGGGATGAAATAGCTCGGCTTCGCCGGGTTCATCATGGAAGTGCTTTATCCGGATTGGTTATCAAATCCGGTGCTAGTAGAAAAGAAAAAGATGACCCCAATGTAGCCATTGTATGGCGAATGTATCGACTACACTAACCTGAACAAGGCGTGTCCGAAAGATCCTTTTCCATTGCCTAGAATAGACCAAGTCATTGACTCGACCGCTGGCCGTGAGTGTTATCATTTGTAGACGCCAGATTCCGGTTTCCACCAGATACCGTTAAATCCGGCCGATCAAATAAAGACTGCTTTTATTACCCCGTACGGGGCTTATTGTTATCGCACAATGCCATTCGGCCTGAGAAATGCGGGAGCAACGTATCAAAGGTGCATGCAAAAATGCCTACATGATCAGATAGGAAAAAATGTACAAGTATACGTGGATGACGTAGTCATCAAAACTAAGGAGAGCAGAACTTTGCTAGAAGATATACGGCAAACTTTCGCGAACCTGAGAAGGTTCCGAATGAAACTTAATCCAGAGAAATGCACGTTTGGCATGCCGGCAGGAAAACTACTCGGGTTCCTTGTGTCAAGCCGAGGTATCGAGGCTAATCCAACGAAGATAAGAGCAATAGAAAGAATGGAATTGCCGAGATGTTTGAACGATGTACAAAAATTCACGGGCTGCCTGGCCTCGCTTAGTCGATTTGTATGCCGGCTAGGAGAAAAGGCACTGCCACTTTATCAGCTGATGAGAAAGTCGGACAAATTCGGTTGGACTCCCCAGGCCGACCTTGCGTTTCAGGAGTTGAAAAAGATGCTAGTTACGGCACCCATTCTAGCTTCTCCCTTATCGAAAGAACCTATGCTACTTTATATAGCGGCTACCAATCGAGTAGTTAGTACTGTGGTTGTAGTGGAACGACTTGAAGAGGGTAAGTCAGTTCAGAGGCCAGTGTATTATCTAAGTGAGGTATTATCCACTTCAAAGCAGAATTATCCGCACTATCAGAAGATGGCCTATGGAGTATATATGTCGGCAAAAAAGCTTAAGCATTATTTTGAAGAGCACCCCATCAGAGTAATATGTGAGGCACCCATAGCCGACATATTGAACAACAAAGATGCAAGTGGCCGAATAGCAAAATGGGCGAATGAGTTATCACCGTATGCTCCACAATTTGATAGAAGAGAAGCAATCAAATCTCAGGCCGTTGCCGATTTTCTCGTAGACTGGGCCGAGGTACAATATGAGCCACCATTGCCAGATCCAAATTACTGGACAATGCATTTTGATGGTTCCAAACTAAGGAACGGTTTGGGAGCAGGAATAGTGCTGACCTCGCCTAAAAAAGATCAATTGAAATATGTACTGCAAATACATTTTGCCGCGTCCAAAAATGTAGCTGAATATGAAGCACTAGTCCATGGATTAAAGGTGGCAAAAGAAATTGGAATACGCCGAATCCTGTGTTACGGTGACTCGGATCTGGTAGTACAGCAAGTATCGGGCACTTGGGACGCGTTAGATGCTAATATGGCTTTATACAGATTCCATGTGCAAAAAATCAGTGGATATTTTGAAGGATGTGAGTTCCACCACATACCACGAGCAGAAAATGACGCTGCCGATACATTGTCAAAATTAGGATCAACCCGGCAGTCAATTCCGCCAGGTATTGCCCTGGAGCACCTCAGGAAACCATCAATAAACCCATCACCAGAGTCCGAATCAATCTTTATCCCAGCAAGTTCGGCGGAGAATCATACGCCAATGGAGGTAGATCTGCAGAAAGGTTCGGAACCCCTAAAGAGGGGGACAGCCGAGGTAATAGCAATCATGGAGAGAGCCGAGGTGTATACGTCGGCGGAAAACATGGAGATAGACAGTGAAATCACTGCAGAAAGAGCAACGCCGATATGGGCGCAACCCATATTTTCGTACCTAAAAGACGCGCTATTGCCGAGTAATGAAGTGTTAGCCAGACAAACCATCAGAAGAGCAAAAGCCTATACAATCATAAACAATGAGTTATATAAGAGAAGCGTAACAAACATATTGTAGAAATGCGTCAGTTCCACAGAAGGTCAGGAAATCCTTCTAGACATACACCAAGGAGAATGTGGGCACCATGCCTCATCTCGCGCTTTAGTAGCCAAGGCATTCAGGCATGGATTTTATCACAACGGCGTTAAAAGAGGCGTAAGAATTAGTTAAGAAGTGCAATGGGTGTCGAGATATGCAGCAGAATACATATGCCGGGTAGAATTAAAACAATACCCATCACTTGGCCATTTTCGTATGGGGTTTAGACATGGTGGGACCTTTCAAGCCGGAGAGGAGGGATGACCCACATCTTGGTTATGGTATACAAGTTCACAAAATGGATTGAAGTAAAACCAATCAAAAATGTGATGGGCACAGTATGAAATTTCTCAAGGATATCATCTTGAGATACGGATACCCACACAGCATTATTACGATAATGGCACGAATTTTGCGTATGAGCCTTCGCGATTTTGCCAAGAGAAGCACATAAGACTAGATGTTGCCTCGGTGGCCCACCCAGCATCCAATGGGCAGGTTGAAAGATCTAATGGACTGGTGTTATCCGGAATAAAACCACGACTGGTTGAACCATTGCAGCGGTCGGCAGGATGTTGGATAGAAGAAATCCCAGCCGTGTTATGGAGTCTCCGGACTACTCCGAATAGATCAACGGGTTACACCCATTCTTTTCCGGTATACGGTAGAGGCGATCACCGACATAATTTATGACTCGCCAAGAGTTGCTCAAGACACAACTTCGTAAACAAATGAATTAGCTCGAAGATGTCAGAGACCTGTTGGAAGAAGCCGGAGTTGACATTATCACGATCGGCTATTTATCAATGTAACTTACGGCGATATCACAGCAAGAAAGTGAACCCAAGAGTATTCAAGGAAGGAGATCTAGTCCTCACCGGGTGCAGCCTACGGCATGCACAAATTATCACCCCCATGGGAAGGACCATTTATCGTGAGCAAAGCATTGCACAACAATGCATATTATCTGATTGATGCTCAATCCCCTGGAGAAAACAAGGCAGACAAAGCTGGTGAAGAAACGAAACGCCCCTGGAATGTGGCTTTACTTCGGCCATTTTACTCATAGTGTGTATCTCAAGGTCAAAAAACCAATGATGTATTTGTACCTCGGCACCCAGAGCAGTGACTCGGGGACTGCCGTAGGTTATATTTATTTCATACTATATGTTCAAACCTCGGCACCCAAAGCAGTTACTCGGGGACTGCCATATGTGATGTTATTTCATGTTTGATATTTGAACCTCGGCACCCAGAGCAGTTACTCGGGGACTGCCATATGTGATGTTATTTCATATTTGATATTTGAACCTCGGCACCCAGAGCAGTTACTCGGGGACTGCCATATGTAATGATTATTTGGTATTATATGTTTAAATCTCGGCATCCAGAGTGATAACTCGGGGACTGCCATATGGTATATTTATTTCTTGGCGACCAAAGCAGTGACTCGGGGAATGCCATATGTTGTGTTCCTTTCATGTTACGAATAGGCACCTTGGTGCCCAAGGCATTGACTTAGGGACTATCATATAATATGTCAAATTCGTATCAACACTTAAGCTTCGGTATCTGAAAACAACGACTCGGAGACTACCATATGATACCTCAAACCCATGCTAAACGCAATCATATCCGAAACTTGATTTATATAAGGAAGTTCCGGATAGTAAACGACGATCCAGCGACCGTTGCTTACTTCCACAACGGAGTAATTATTCAGCGCCAATGCCTGGATAAGATCATCAAAATAACGGCAAAAAATTGAGCCCTGAAAGATGAAGAAATTACGAGCCAACAAGGCAAGAATTCGGACGAACATCCACTTAACCAACAATCTCAGACAACGCATAGCGAAAGAACCTCGAATCATACGAGTTGACAGATTTTTAGTCTACATTATACGCCCGGCATACCAGGGATCGCAAATAACCTAGGCGTTGTTCGTTGGAGGGGCAACCACTTGCTCAAGTGCGGGGCACTCCGAAGTAGGAGGAACTTCGACTGAGGTCGCCTCGCCATCCGGACCAGGATAACTTCGCGGTATCACGGGGTTGTTCAGAGCATCAAGACTGTGCAGAGAATGCCGGTGCCTTTGGAGGAAGACCGCATCGCCATGCTATCCGAGCTTGAGCTTGAGGAGCTATCGGATGTGGCGAATCATCTTCACCTTCCCGTGCTCGGTGAATCATCACCGAAGCATCTTCACCCGCGACCTCGATCCGGATGCAGGAGAAAACTTCGGCCCTTCATTCCAAGTATGCACGTCGGCATACTCGGAGCTGGAAAGCCCGAGCTTGCGAAGAGCAACAAAGGTGGGATCTTCAACCCAGCGAGCCGTCGCAAATTCCTCGTAATATCAAGAGAGATGTCTTCATACCATGACATGATTACGATGAGGCCATGTCGGCACCAAAGACGCAGCAGATTCTCTCAAAGACTCAACTGTCTCTCGGATGCCTTCACTGGTCACCAATAACGACCTCGTTGATATCGGGAGCCCCAGGTATTTGGCGAGTGCATGATAGGCTCGGATAGCGGCTGCACCAAATCCGGCCCATAATTTTCATAGGACCAACTGCGGCACCAACAGAACCAAGAAATCCTCCATAGAATATTCAAAGTCAATACAGAATGGTTCACCTCGACGCGAGCTGCAAGAACAGCTTTAGAACTCACGGTTTTGGCTTCGGGAAGTGATCTGCAAAACATGGACGTGTCAAAAGATAGCAATGACGACAAAGAAAAACATAGTTCGGCCAGCCAACTAACTTACGATGAATGTAATGCATAATTATCGAAGGTCTTTGGCCCAAGCAGTTTTACTCTTCTCGAACGAGCAAGTTCCTCGCTCAAACCACGAGTTTTAAGTTCGGCGACTTGAGGAGCTCTTTGCTCTTCTAAATCCAGAGTCACCGATTCTTCTCCTCGGCAAATTCTTGGTCGACCTTTTCTAGCTCGGATTTGAGAGAGCTTGAGTGTATTCACCTCGGATTTCGCGAGCTATCTCATCATCTTTCTCTTGTAGTTGCGCCGAGTGAACTGCGCTTTGTTCTAAAAATGAAGCATCACGTCGGGCATGGGCATGCAATCTTGTTGCGACCGCAAAGTCTTGCAACTCGGCTTTGCCACAGCCCAACGCAATAAGGAAACTTAGTTTAGATACTAAAAGGAGAAGGAAGGAAGTAGAAAGGAAACTAACCTTCCAAGGTCTTGATCTTCTTTTCAAAGGCGGATATTGAGGTTATTGATATTACCTATTCAACAAGAAGTGAGCGGCATTCAGCGGACGAGTAAATGAGTAAGGTGGAAATAAGGAAAACGAACTATCGACTTACCGCCTTCTTTGCCACGGCAGAACTTTCTCGTACTTCTCTTCCGACTACGGTGCGAAAAAAGCAACCTCACGGAACTCGGCGGTCCGTCGGTCATGTGCAACCCGAGCAATGAAGCAAAGTTATAAAACAACAAGTAGAAGCTAAATTAGATCCGAATCAAGCAAAGCTTAATTCGCTCTAGGTGGTGATATTCAAAATATACCAGATCTGAAATAAGCAAAGCTTAATTCAGATCTAGGTGGCTGGATATTCAAAGCTAAGCTAGATCCGAATCAAGCAAATCTCAATTCGGCTCTAGGCGGCTGGATATTCAAAGCTATACTAGATCCGAATCAAGCAAAGCTTAACTCAGATCTAGGTGGCCGGTTATTCAAAGCTATACTAGATCCGAATCAAGCAAAGCTTAATTCGGCTCTAGGTGGCTGGATATTCAAAACAATACCAGATCTGAAATAAGCAAAGCTTAATTCAGATCTAGGTGGCTGGATATTCAAAGCTAAGCTAGATCCGAATCAAGCAAAGCTCAATTCGGCTCTAGGCGGCTGGATATTCAAAGCTATACTAGATCCGAATCAAGCAAAGCTTAACTCAGATCTAGGTGGCCGGTTATTCAAAGCTATACTAGATCCGAATCAAGCAAAGCTTAATTCGGCTCTAGGTGGCTGGATATTCAAAACAATACCAGATCTGAAATAAGCAAAGCTTAATTCAGATCTAGGTGGCTGGATATTCAAAGCTAAGCTAGATCTGAATCAAGCAAAGCTCAATTCGGCTCTAGGTGGCTGGATATTCAAAGCTATACTAGATCCGAATCAAGCAAAGCTTAACTCAGATCTAGGTGGCCGGTTATTCAAAGCTATACTAGATCCGAATCAAGCAAAGCTTAATTCGGCTCTAGGTGGCTGGATATTCGAAGCTAAACCAAATCCAAATCAAACAAAGCTTAATTCGGCTATAAATGGCTGGATACTCAAAGCGATACCATATCCGAATCGAGCTAAGCTCAATTCGGCTCTAGGTGGCTGGATATTCAAAGCTATACTAGATCCGAATCAAGCAAAGCTTAACTCAGATCTAGGTGGCTGGATATTCAAAACTAAACTACATCCGAGTCAAGAAGGACTTAACTCGACTCTAGGGGAACGGATATTCAAAGCTACATCACGTCCGAATAAACTACGAACTAGATGGCCGGACTAACAAACCCTAGAAATAAAATTAAGTCAAACTTCCAAGCAGACAACAAGTTATCTCCTTGCAAGTTTCGGGGACTAGGGGATATGGTAACATCTGGAGAATAATTTAAGACTCGGAGATAAAATAATTACCGCATTCATCTTGTTGGTATCAATGATATCTTTGGCAAGATGATCAAACGGCCACCGATGTCGAAAAGTCGAAAGGTTGGTTGGCTAGATTGCCCTCAAAATGATCAGCAGCATTCCAGTTATTGGCATACTCAACTAGCGCTCCAAGGCTGTTCCCGCTAGCAGTCCGAGTTAAAACTTTACCCGGCAAAGGTCCGACCATGGCAGTCGCAGGGCTCTTATGAAGAGCAAGCTGACTGCCGGTGGCCGAGGTAACAGTAACTTTGGCAGATGCAGCTCCCTTGCGTAGCGCGTCCGCAATACTCGGCTGAGAAGAGCCGGCAAGACCTTTCTGAGAGGAAGTCTTGACGGCAATAGCACGTTTCTCCTTAGAAGAGGCGTCAGCAGGAGGTTGCGCCTCCGAAGTAGGGACGGAGTCCTTAGGATCAGCGGAAGATAAGCTAGCAGAGGGCGCCGGGGCAACGACCTTCTCGGCCAAGGTCGGGATGACCGTAGAAACTGCTGCAGTAGATGGAGGTTCAATGGAAACGCTGGGACCCATAGAGGGGACAGCTGGCTCAACGAAAGCATCGGAGGGCCGGATCGGATCCAGATCAATGGGAGAAATCTCAGGGGCATCACAACGAGCAGGCGGCGTATTTAGAGCAGGGGGAGAAGCAGGACGAATAGGACTAGGAATTCGACTATCATCAGCAGGAGGAGGAGATGGCGGCCGAATCGGACGGCTAGTCATACTAGGACCGCCGGGTTTAACAGACAGAGGAGCACTGCCAAAATAAGAAAGAAGATTCACAAGATGGGAAACAGAAAGAGAGAAACAAGAAATATAGGCAAAAGAACTTACCCAGCAACCCCGGGCATAGTCTTGCGCCTGGGAGGATTTGGGGCGGATTTCTTTATTCGCTTCTTAGGAGCCGCCTCCGAGGCACTAGCAGGAGCCCCGCGCTTCCCCGAGGTAACGGGAGGCCGGGAAGCAATAGGTTCGGCGTGAACCTGACCGGCCGGATTAGCTGGAAAGTAGAAGCCGAAATGCATAAGAAATAGGCATGGCGGCAACTACCTCAAGAACTTGGACCTCGTCCAATCACCTTCCTCTTCTTGCTTGGAGTTTTGCCATGAGCTCGAGCCGGAGCAGATCCGACTTAGGGACGAACTCCTCGGAGTCCGGCTCACCAGTATCCGGGGCACTCCTGTCTGCGGGCCAAGGGAGCTGCAGAACCTCGGCGTCCTCGTTCTTCTGCTCTGCAAACCTCTGCAGGACGAGGAGAAAGAAAATCATGTAAACCAGTCTCTAGGAATTAAGGAGAAATAGAGTAATGAGGATTAGGCATACCTCGGGAGGCGGATTATCGCGGGTAAATGGTTTTAACCCCCAGGACCAATCCTCAGGCATCTCGGTCTTGAAGATAGCTCGGACGCGCTTATGAATAAGATAGTTGTCCAACTCCACGGTCGAGACTCGGTTCGGATCGAGAGGACCACTCATGTAGCAAAGCTTGTGGGTCCGCTGCTGGAAGGGGCAGATCCGGCTACTGATAAACGTTGCCATCAGGTGTTCGCCGCACAGCCCGGCCCGGATCAACTCTTTTAGCCGAATCTCGAAAGCCTCGGCCAAGGCATGAGTTTTTCTCGGATTATATAGCCAGTTCACTTTGGAAGGGGGGCCGATTGAGAACGGTGGGAGCCGAATCTTGTCTTCCGCCCCTCTGTTCTTGACATAGAAGAATGATTTATGCCATTTCTTGCGTGATTCCAATCCAGTGACACGGGGGAACACGGATTTCCTCCGAGGTGTAATAGACGCTGCCCCACATTGGGTGAGCAGCTTCTCGGAAGGATGCAGAGATTTGTCAGGAACGACGTTGGAACGGATCTGGAAGAACTTCGACCGACGCACCGATGGGCGAAGTAACCCTCCGGCGCGGAGATAAAAGCGAAGAGAAGCTATGGCGTCAGTAGAAGGTGGTGCGGTGAAGGCGAAGTAATCAAGGAATTCTCTGGCGAAATCGGCGAGAGGGAGACCGGAAGCGCAGGCGAAGTGACATGAAAACATACTGCCCCTCTCGATAATCGGAGGATTCGCTGCCGGGTAAACGGCAGGAAACCTCGGCAGGAATCCGACGAGTTCGGATGAGCCATTCAATCTCACGGCGGGTGACTGAGGAGCCCTGCCACGATCCACGCTCGGGCCCAGAGCCAGCGTCATCGTCTTCGACAAGAGCACCGCTAAACGAGCTAGACATGGGTGCGCCGGAGAGATCGCCGGAGGAAGAACTGGCGGCGGAGGGGATCTTAGAGCTACAAGGCCCCGTCGGAACTAGGCACGAAAACAATGGCGAAGAGAGGAAGAACCGCCGCCTGAGCACGAAAATGAAGCGGATTGATCTAGGGCAAGATCTGGGCAAGATGGTCAGAAAGGACTCACCGGCGGTGGACCCACAGCCGTAGGGCGCGGGCAAACGACGCGACGGAGTCCTCACCGGCGGAGGCTCTGGCGGATGAACGGCGGCGGAGCGGCAGGAGAGCACGCCGGCAAAGGGAAGAAGGAGAGCAGACGCGAGCGATATGGGGAAAGATGAGCCCTGCGGGCACGTTTTCCCTCTTTATAGACGAGCCACGCACAGGGAGTGGGATCGTGGGTGTGGCAGTTACCCGTGTAGATCGTGGAAACGGCACGAACACACGACGGTAAGTGGAGCCACACCACCCACGTACAAAGAAAAGTTGTAACGATCCCGAGGGAGCGGTACCGAAGCGTCAGGGCGGGCGCGTGAACAGTAATTCATCGTAGCTTGTCGATTAGCAATCGTAGAAGGACCTAAAAACTACAAAAGCAATGATGGCGTGACATGTAGGACGTAGCGTATAATGGAAGGAACAAGAAAACCTCGGACGAGGCCATAGCTCGGAAACAAGACTGAAGAAAGTAATGAAGCTGATATAACTCGGCCAAAGTAATTGACAGGGCCACACCAGCTTCGGGGACTAATGTCGGGGAGATAACCTCGGGTAGGTCAGAGACGGGGAAAGACAGAGGTACTGTCCCCGTCTGGTTGCCGAGCTACGGCCTAGGTCGGCCGAATCATGGATATGTCGGCCGATGAACGGAGGCAAGAAGCTCATGTCTGGTGTATCGGTGGTTACCCGGCCGAGTTAATGAGAAACTCGGGTTACCCAAATGATCTTCATGCAGAGAGGAACGAGCCGTAACACAAGGTAAGGCCGAGTTATACGAAGCTTGCAGGAGAAGGAGAAGCCTAGGGTCAAACTATAGCTGCAGGCTAGAAGGAATCAGAACAGGGCCAAGCACAAGAGACAAGGATGCACAGCGTCAGAGGGGCAGAAGGAGGTCACGGAGGTGACAGTCCTGGAGCCCGAGGCACGCAGGAGGGGGCCACTGGAGCTTTGCCGTCATTAGAAGGGCGACAGGGAAAGGAGGCCGCCGAACTACTATTTTGGGACAAGCATATTCCACGAATATGCTTGCCCCGTCAGCCCTAAGGGCACCCAGAGCACCCCTTTATAAGGGGAGGTTTGGACCCTGAGGGGGGGATCGATTCTTTTGGGCAACGTTAGGCTGGGGAGATTCACATTGTTCCCTTGTAAACAGCTCAAGGAGCCCTTGTAACCCATCAAGAGAGAAATAAAGTTCATCACTTTGGCAACTTAGGTGTAAAGACAGTTGCATCTTCCCTCCCCAGATCCCACTAGCATCCATTGGCCCCGTACTTTAGCCTACCCATGGCATCTGCCGTGCCACCACCACGACAGGCATGGACGGGTTTAATCCGACTACGGAAGCGTACGATGGAAGAATCAACATTTATCTGACCTACTCATAGAAGACGGAGAAACCTTTGCAGGGTTCTTTGGGAGGACTACAAGATATTGCTTGACGATTTTCCGACATCCATCTAGACGGAGCATTCCACGAGAAGAGGCAAGACGATGCAAGATCTCGGAGTTCTCCGGGGGCTACTGTTGGGGATATGCTATATGGGTATCCTCATAGCATGTCTCCTATCCGACTAACCCGGGTGGCCCATAGTCGGTAGCATGGCCTGTGGCCTGCTGGGAGTCCCAGTTAGGTGGATCCAGAAGGGAGGCCCATGCCGGATAAAGGAAGGCTATGGTGGAGTCACCAGCGTACCTGGAGCCTTGGAGTACAAGATACACAAGATTAGTGATAGACGGTGTAGGACTCTGTAACCTGTCCGGCTAGGACTTTTCCCTGTAACCCTAGGACCTGGTGACTATATAAGTCGGGACTATGGGAGACTTTAGGGCATCGTTTTACACACACCTCGCACAATGAACCTATCTCTATAACTCGGCGTATTGCCATTATAGTGATTTATAGCAGGAGTAGGATTCCGCCACCGTCGTGGGATCTGAACCTGGGTAAGCTGTGTTACCTCGTACCCGTCAACCGTCCGCCTTACCCCACGTCTCTAAACACGCACTATGAGGACCCCTCCATGGCGTACTCGTCGGCAATACCACGACAAACGATTAAATGAAGTTCCATAGATCCGACTGCAATGATCGGATCTATACGGTGAGGACCCCTCTATGACAGTTCGAGTTGGGACCATCTCATTATGTTCATTTTGAATGACAGTAAACCCACCTTTCTTAGGAACACAATGAACATGACTTACCCAATTGCTTTCCTCCACATGGAATATTATTCATGCATCTAACAAGTGTAGTACCTCTTTTCTTACTTCTTCTTTCATGTGAGGTTTAAGCCGCCTTTGAAAATCTGCAACCAGATGAGCTCCTTCTTCCATAAATATTCTATGAGTGGCTATAGAGGGACTAATCCCTTTCAAGTCCCCCATCGAATATACAAGAGCATTGCTATGCATTCGGAGAACCATCACCAAATTTTCTTCCTCCTTTTCTGCAATATTAGAACTTACAATAACAGGAAAATTATTAGTTTCATCAAGAAACATATACTTCAATATCCTGGGAAGGATTTTGAGTATAGGAGGCGGAAGTGCCTCATCCCCCTTTCTTATAGGTAATTCATAAGTTTGATTCGTTTTCAGGATCTACCTTAGGGGTTGAGTCAAGGTAATCATCAATTTCCATCTTATCTATATCTTTAGGAATATTATTATTGTCAACTAGGATCCTTGCTAAATTATTGTCGAGAGTTTCAATGAATATGGATGCAAGACTAATGATGTTACCTTCTTCTTCTTGCCCATACTCATACTCGTCCAACTCTTCAATAGTCGGCCTATGATGTAAATTAGAGAAATGGAAATCCATTTTTCTTCACCAAACTAGAGGGAAACAGTTTATTTCTTGCAGTCAATCTTTTCCCATTTGGTGTTCAAGAAAGTTAATCCAAAAATAATTGGACAATAAACATCAATAGGCATATCAACAAGTACTGACCGGGGGCTTGTCGGTGCTGGGTGGATTTAGGCATGTACCTCACATGGGCCTTAATCCACGATTCCTTCCCATGCCTACCTCTGGGCTTTAGGACAGCTCTCTAGAGATCCTGAAGACTAGATGCGCATCCAGGGAGATCGAGGATCAAGATTACGTGCAAGACAAGATGAAGACCTAATGTGAGAATACTCTACCACCATCGACGCCTATAAGTACTCAAGGACATTCAACTGAAGAGGACACACCATAATCGCTCGAGTATTTGACATTAGCCTTAGTCATAAACCCTAGATTCATCTCTCGTCGGGTCTCATTATAAACCCACTGAGATCATCTTTTAGCCACTTTGTATAATCTCTTGATCACCTTATGAATAAAGTCTGAGGAAATACTCCCTATTACAAACATATTATCACCTTTGTCTTTGGAGATCCAAACCTGCTGACCCAAGCTCATTGTCAAACAAATAAACTCTATTTCGTTCCTCGGAAGTGAGACTGTGGAGGGATCAAGAAAACTATCCTTCATTATAAGACGATCACCACTCGTCTCACTTAATACATGGATCGATCCTTGGGTCTTGGGTACCTAACAAGTCCTTGGATCGAGGCAAAAGACAATAATACAAAAAGATAGATCTAACATTCAATCACAACTCAATATCCCATTGGGTTAGAAATTTCATATAATTGCTGAAAGGCTATGCCTCAGACCTCAGCCCGTGAGGACTACTCGCACATTATTAGATCAACAATCATACACATTGTATTGAAAATTCTTTAGAAAAATGGCAAATAGTCTTAAAAAGACACCAATCCTGATGAGGTCAAGATTATAAGTAGATGACTATGGCTATGGAGTGGAGTGGAGATTGGAGAGGGAGAGGAGCTATGGCTATGGTGATAAAGATGGGATCTCCTCTCCTCAGATGCAAATGGCGCTTCAGATGTGTTAAGCATGATGGCGTTAAGGTTTCTGGTGGATGCCAACCGATTCTTATAGAGTTTCCTTCATGAAAGTTGTTTGGTTTTACTTGACGTCGCCTTTGGAAGGTCGTAAGGATGAGACTATCCGTATGGGTGATCGTTGAAGCTTCTATAGGTCCTCTCCGAAGAACCTTTGACTTGGGAGTATTGGAAACTCGTCAATATTCATTAATTTCTCTAGATTTTGTCATAAAAATGCCCAATTCTGCAAGGAGAAATATCAAAGAGCAGATTTACACATCTATGCAATAGTTAGTCATTGGTGGTAACGCTAGAGAGATATTTCATCAAATTCTTGACAAATATGAGGTTTTAACATGGAGAGACATGTGTATATTTTATTGTCGTCACCTGCTCACCGCATGCTCCAAGGAGTTGTACCGGCAAGTGACCAATATAAAAATTAGGGGATGCTTCAATGGAGGCTACGGGGAAATTGGCCGCCTTTTGCGAGTTCCATGGCCACAAGATCTACAGCCCGCAGTTTGACGAAGTGTCTCTATATCTGGATAATACCAACGTCATATGGCTGGCTGCATACTCCACAAAGTTGTACCACCAAGTTTCTTATGGAAAAGGTAGCAAATTCCCCAACATCGGCTGTCGGAACCTGGTTGCCTACTACCCGGGCCACGACCCAAGAAATTATGCGCCCCTATGGCCTGTGCGCCTAGATGAAGCCTAGATGTGATATTGTCGCTTCTTCTATAGTTCTCTCCCGCCACCTCACAGTTGCACACTCGATAAATTAAGGTGCCCGTACTCAACACAACTATAAACTCTAGGACCCATCTCAGCCAGTGCATGTAACGAGCTCATGGAGAGCAAAGATCATTAACATGGAGAAAGAGGGTACAATGTTTGTCACCCAAATTGATGGGTACAACATGGGCATCGTAATATTTATCGTATGCGTCTGGTTGGATATGTGCGAATCATCAAGGTACAAGGTGAATTTGTGGACGTCGAGGGGGGTGAGTTCCCTTTGGTCAAAATGACGGTGACATCGGATTTGACTAGCAGACCATCCTTGGGTGCCGTCACGATGGAAGGGCTCATGTCATACGTATCGAAGTTGGGGTTTTACCTGGAAGCTCCTCAACCATTCATCGGACTTACCCGTGGATTATCAATATTGTATCGACAAGTTTCATGAGTGAGATAACACATCTTATTCTTCTTATGATGATCCTAATGTTAATATATATAATATTTTACTAATTAATTAGTATGTATTCGTGATAGGTTTGCTTCATATTTTGATGGGAAAAAATACTTCTCGATTTTCCTATCTCATTTCCCATCTTCGTTTGTTGGAATGATGGATTTTGGCCGCAAATTACTATTAGGTTGTTGGATATTATTGTAAAGTCACAAAGTACTTGCAGTAGTTCTACTCAGGAGTATTTTGTATCCAGTTCTGCTACTGCTATACTATTTTGCAGTCTGTACTGATACTTGTTTACATAAAGTGCAAGATATGGTCGTGATTTCCCTTTAAAACATGACATTTTATTGTTTAGATCAAATATAGAAGATGTTCTCTCTTATTTCCCCTCTATAGGTGGATGTACACCTGCATTCATTGAGGAGTTTGTCTCTCTTAATTCTTGTTAGGTGTACCTTTCGGTCGCTGTTGATATTTTACGTGCGTAACTCAAAAATCGTCATATATGTCGTGTAATGTTAGGTAGGAGGCATGCATGTCACAACATTATAAGCGAAGTTGTGGCGATTTTTGAGTATTGGGAGAGGATCATGGTAGCTCTCCGTGTCGAGGACATTCGAGCTGGCAAGCAGCGCTGAAAGATCATGGATGCCGCCTAGAGGGGGTGAATAGTCAGTTAAAAACTTTTACGAGATGGACTTAACAAAGGAGGAATAAAACTAGCATTTTTTGTCAATCACAAAGACTATATATACTAAGGTTCACCTATGTGCACCAACAACTAATGCCAAGCAATACAAGCAACAATATCTTCCCCATATACCATAAATCAAACAAAGAGGCAAATTCAAATGGTAATATCTTGAGCTAGGAAACTCCGATCGACATGAAAGCAATTTTGTTGGAAAGAGGATGGAAAGAGCTTCCCAATTTTGTTTAAAATATTGGATACCACCAAGTGGGAATATTTCATGTATTATAATGTGAGATATCTCCCTTGGTGAGGAACCGGAAAACCACCAAGATCAAAAACACAATAAGATATAAAAGTGAAATCCATTTTTGATGAACTAGAGCTTGTTATGAATATTACCACAAGATCTAGAACCTCACATCGACAAGATCCAAATAATAACCAAGAAATATGATGCTAAGAATGCAAAGGCTTGAGCTCTCTCCAAAATATATGATCGAGTTACTCACTCGGTAGCCCCTCTTGATAGTACGGATATCTATCCTAAACCCGGTCTCCCAACTAGATGAAGACACCTTTCTTAATTCTTCTTCCACACACTTGCTAGATGAAGACTTGAACTTTGCTCCCCCATATACCATTGGAAACCTATACTTTGACATTGTCTTCATCGATCCATGATCATCGAGCATCAAACATGAGATCTTCTAGAGGTGGCGCATTTTGAGCTTGCACAACACTTCATATAATCTAACTTGAAGCCAACACATGCTCCAAGCGATGCCAATGGAAAATTCCTACAAGTGCAACTTAATACACAAATTAGTCCATAAAGATTGTCATTAATTACCAAAACCACGCATGGGGCCCCACATGCTCTTTCAATCTCCCCCATTTTGGTAATTGGTGATAATCCCTTTGAGAGGGTTTATATAAGGAATTTTAAAGAATAAAATGGTAACACCAATATCAAATACTACACAAGTACGTGATATTGGTATCACCACCATATATAGAGTAAACTCCCCCACAATACAATGCATGTGTGATAAACTTGAATTTCATTGCATATATTTCCAATCATTATCATTGATGGAGTTTCCTCTATATATACCACATGCTAAGCAACAACAAAGATGCAATATCATGAAAGGCAAATGCTTAATAACGAACTCAAATCATAAACCAACTTCCCTTAAACCCTCTAAAGCTTCTCCCCCATTGGCATCGACTGCCAAAATGGGTGACAAGTTCTAGAAGGCCAATACAGTGATAATTCCTGCAAAGGTGTGCATTCACACATGTCCAATGATGAATACTTGGGAGGAAGTAGAAATATATTGAGGACCCGAAGATTGTCAAAGAAATAAAATGAAGGAGGCACCAACAAACGATGCAAGCAATCACAAGATCCGACAAACCAATTGAAAAGAACAAATGAGACCAAATGGAAACAACAAGATATTATCATATGAGCAAAAGAATGTTTTAAATGAAAATAGAGAAGCTCCCCAAGATTTGTGCACAAAATAGAATAATCGCATTATAATACTGATGTCTACGCACTTCTATTCTTGTAGATAGTTGTTGGGCCTCCAAGAGCAGAGGTTTGTAGAACAGCAACAAGTTTCCCTTAAGTGGATTACCCAAGGTTTATCGAACTCAGGGAGTAAATGGTCAAAGGTATCCCTCTCAAGCAACCCTGCAATCAAGATACAAGAAATATCTTGTGTCCCCAACACACCCAATATAGCTGCACTAGTTCGGCGAAGAGATAGTGAAATACAAGTGGTAACGGTGCCAGAAAATAGCTTATGACTTGTTTTTGACGTGGGGTAACGGTGCCAGAAAAGAGCTTGACGGTGAGGTAAAGACTAAAGGAAACAAGAAGGAAACAAGCAAACATGCAACATATCTAGTAGCAAACGGTGTTTCAATGCTTAGAAACAAGGCCTAGGGATCATACTTTCACTAGTGAACACTCTCTCATATAAATATCCTCTCTTCATGATACTACTCTTAACTACTCTCTGGTTGGACACTCTAATCCATGGTAGGGCTATAACAGCACACCTCAAAGTCCGCCTTCCCCAATCTAGATAACCCCACACTGTCACCTTGAGAACTAGAGGGTTCCAACAAACACCACAATTTCATAGAGACATCCAACTCCAAATATAACTCATAAAAAATATTCAATCTAGCCAAAGTGCCACACACGGTATGCCCGCTGTAGCTTTCACACACGTGGGGAAAATCATAGATCTATTAAAGCACAAAGATTATTTATGTAGACTCAAGCCTAAGTGCCACCATGGCGTGCACGCTGTCACTTTCACACACATGGGGAGAGCAGAGATCTAATGAAGCACTTGAGTAGCAAGGTAGATCTACTTGATTACAAAGCTCATGACCACAAGATCATGCATACAGAGAGAAATGAACACATAGCTACCGGTAGAGCCCTTAGCCCTGAGGAAGAACTACTCCCTCCTCATCATGGGAATCAGCAATGGTGATGAAGATGGCGATGGAGATCGATGGAGATGGCTCCGGGGGCACTTCCCTATCCCGGCAGGGTGCTGGAACAGAGACTTTTTGTCCCCCGAATCTCCCCTTTGGTGGTGGCGGTGCTACATAGGTTTTCGTGGATTTCTTCTGGATTCCCTAGGGTTTTTGGGTCGAAGGCTTCTTATAGGCGCGGGAATCAAGGTCGGTGGGGGTCCAGGGAGCCCACACCCCCTGTGGGCGCCCCTAGGGCTTTCTCGCGCCTAGGGGGTGAGGCCACCCTGTTCCCCCCTCCGGCTCTGCTTCGTGGTTCCGTGTTGCTCCGGGAAAATAATAACTTTGGCTTTTGTCCCGTCCAATTCCGATAATATTGATTTTCTGCCTTTCTGGAAACAAAAATAGAAGAAAACAGGCAACTGGCACTGTGGCAACTTGTTAATAGGTTAGTTCCAGAAAAGATATAAAAACACCTCAAAGTGTAGACAAAGCAAGGCAAAGTAGATACTAAACAAGTATGGAACATAAAAAATTATAGATACGTTTCCGACGTATCAACATCCCCAAGCTTAACTCCTTCTCGTCCTCGAGTAGGTAAGTAATAAAAGAATAATTTTTGAGGTGACATGCACCATAAAAACCAAGATCAAACCAATTGCAAGCATTGAAAGCTGGGATCAAAGAACTCTAAACATGTGCATGAAAGATGGAGTTATAACAATAGGACATAGTAACTATGCATGCAACATGGAAGGCTACAAACAAAGATCATGAATAACATGCATTGAAAAACGTTTGTTTGTTTCAAATACAGAAAACATAGCATAGTGGTAATCAGCTTGTCCCTCATAGAGTAGCAATATAGATGCATAGGACACCTTCAAAGTTCACAAGAGTGACTAGAAACAAATAGCACAAGAACAAGTAATATCACAATATGCATCAATCAATAAGCTTTGGAACAGTACACACAGAATGACAACTATGCTCTCTTAATGGTGCCTAAAGGTAGAAGGTGGAGACTCAATAATGGTGGAAGAAAGGCCTTTTTGTAAAGGAAGCAGGGATTACAAGTTTCAAAAAGAGCTTCCAAAAATTATGGTACTTGTTAGCTTTCAGCCATCATTGCCCCTATCATAAGCATCTTGAAGTGATTAAGGTTAAAGTGACAAAGATGGAGTATATGCTTGACGAAGTATAAGTTGGCAATCTCAAGTCCCTTGAATACAAGGTCCACACCTCATGCATACTCAACTTCAGTCATAGGTAAGTTCTTGTCATTCTAAGTATTTGCATATCATTGAGAACCGCCAACGGGGTACCCCTTGCACATGGTACAGGAGCTTTCCCATAAACAAAATGACAAGGCAAGCAGACAATGAGCATCTCAGCGATCTTTTTATTTACCATATGCATAGCTTTTTATTGAGGATGCTTCATAGATAGCTCATTATGGTGATGCTGCAAGTTTCCACCATGATTAGGCATGGCTTAGGCTAGCGGCCCAGGCGTTTATCTAACACAAAATACAAACTCCATGGACTTACAAGCTCCCTCTTTATTTCACACCAGTGACATCCATAGACAAAAGAGCATGATATCAACTGAGTACAAAGTACAAGTGCAATGTTGAAAACGTTCCCCATGATAGCATGGTTCTGCTAATTCCAACGTATAAGTGCAAGCATATACAACATAGACGACACAATGGTTCAAGTTTATTAGGGGCAAAGAATATAAAGTGTGCCATCAAGTTCGTGAGGCTTTAATCACTAAGTTTTCACAAAACAAAATAGTTTTTAATTGGAAGATAGCTGAAAACAAGAATATACTTGGAATGGTGTAACACACCATGCATAGGAGTTTATAGTGGACACTTTGGAATAACTTGGTTTCTTGGGAGTTGGAGGCATGAGTAGGACTTACTCATACAAGTGGAGTCTAGCAAAATACTGGGAGCAACCAACTAAGAGAGCATAATGGCCATAATCATGCAGAGCAACAAAACATTAGTAATCAAAGCATAGAGTGGTACTACAAGTCAAGGACTAAATGATCATAGAGGCTATGGTGACTTGTTCATAGTCATAACATGGTGTGATCATGTGTCAAGTCAACCCAAACAAAGCATCAAAGGAGAATAGCATAATACTATGCTTTTGTATGCTAAAACAACGCATGATTATTTCAAGGCACATTAAGCAATCCCAATTGTTTGAAACAATTCATGCTACAGAAATAATCACTAAGCATAAGGTCAAAACTATATCTAGCATGGCATGATAAAGTCTAAGTCACAGTTAAAGTAAGCTCCCTTTTTTACCACTATAAGCAAGAACTTCCTACTCTTTTCCAACACCAATCAACTTATTTGAAACAACTCACAAAGATAATAATCAACAAAGATCAGTGAGTTTGTCTCACAAATCCACAAAGAATAACTAAAAGCAGAATGCACAAGAAAACTAAGGTTAAACACAGTGCTAGCAAAAGAGAACACTTACAAAACAATAAGAATGAAAACTAGAGTGTTCTAATCAATGAAAACAGAGTGTGTCTCTCTCCAAAAGAAGTATGCTGAGATCCAACCAAATTACTCAAGAAAACTAAGAAAACAAAAACAAAAATTAAGACGCTCCAAGAACAACACAAAAATGCATGAAACAATAAAAATGAAGTGTCTAGACAGACTTGAGTTTTTTTTATGAAGAAGGGGATGCCTTGGGCATCCCCAAGCTTTGACGCTTGTACCTCTTGTATATTTATTGGTCACACCATGGTGGCATCCCCAAGCTTGAGCTTTTGTCCATTCTTCATCTTATTACATCATTCTCTCTTTACACCTGAAATTTTTCCTTCATACAAAACTTCACACAATCTTCATTAGCAACATTAGTGTATTCAAAATGTATGAGACCCTTAGGCAAAGCTTTGGAACGGTAAAACATTTCACTAAAAACACAAGATACTGTAGCAACTCCTTCAAAAAGCTCAATTTCTCAAAAAGAACCTAAAAAGGAATCAATAAGAAGCAAATTCAAATAATGGCAGAAATCTGTGAAAACAGACCAGCAGGTAGAAACCGATTTTTTCGAAAATCTTATGTTGCTCAAATCAAAAAGTGTTGAACTAAAAAAGTTAGCTAACATACTGGGGGATTTATTCGTAAAGTTTCAGATCAATCCGACTTATGGAGACTCCTCATGATTTTTTATGGTGGAGGACAGAAAATCTGTTTCGGGACAGCAACTCCCCAAATCTTACTTCCCTCTCATTAGAGGTCATTCTTGGCACAAAAAGCAAACAAAAAGGATAAGGAGAGGTCATTACTGAACTAATAACTTCCAAGACTCAAGAAAACTCTTGGGTTATCTTCCAACAAGTACTTTTCTTTAACGCCTTTAAGTTAGGCTTGATAGTTCAAGAAGATGCTCACATAAGAAATATGAATTGAAGCAAAAGAGAGCATCAAGAAGCAAATTCAAAACACATTTAAGTATAACCCACTTCCTATGCATAGGAATCTTGTAAAGAAACAAGTCATGAAAGCGCAAAGCAACAATCATAAGAAAGCAAAACAAGTGCAACTTCAAGATTTTCAACATAAAGAGGGGAAACTTAATATTATTGAAATACTTAAGACCATGTTTCCCTCTCTCATAATAACTTTCAGTAGAAACATGAATAAAATTAACAATATAACTATCACATAAAACATTCTTATCATGAGCCACATGCATACAATGATTATTACTCTCCACATAAGCATAGTCATTCTTATTAATTGTAGTGGGAGCAAATTTAACAAAATAGCTATCATTATTATTATCATCACCATAATCATCAAATATAGGAGGCATATTGTAATCACAATAAAATTTCTCCTCAATAGTAGGTGGATTGAAAGTATCATAATCATCATACATTGGAGGTATAGTATCATCATAAGCAATAGAATAGCTATCTTCCCAAGTGTGTTCATTTGTAAACATATCATCATTGGAAGGAACATGGATAGCACTAATAACACAACAATTATTAATATTATCATTTTCAGAATTGGTGCCAAAGAGATTTTCAATATCAAAAGTAGTGTGCTTTTCCCAATCATGATCACTAATATAGGTAACAGGCATAGGAACATCATCTAGTTCAGACTCATCAGCAAAAACTATGATAGGAGCAACATGATTAGAGGAAGATATCGTTTCCTCTCTCCTTTTACTCTTATTCTTCTTCTTATTCTCCTCTTTAGGAGGGAGAGGCTTGAAAGGAAGCTTCTCCACATACCCTGGCTTATTGTTAGAGACAACAGAAGAAACTTTGGAGGATTCCTCCTTTTCATTAATAAGAACAAAACTCATATTAGTCCTGTCATATTTTGGTAAAATATCATCTTTTATAAGATTTTGTATGTAAGTATTCGCGTGGCAATTATCAACACAATAAAGATGAAACCCATGCAGGACGCAATTCATATCAAAAGCACTCATGTCTACCAAAGAAGTTTTTCTTGATAACTCTTCACACCCCAAAAAAATGTAAGTCCATCATGTAGATTATGAGTGAACGCGTTATCACAATACAAGCTTGCAGCACTCATATGGTCTGAGCATTGAAAACTGAAATGACCCACTTCACAGCAGAGTTCACAAATAAAAGGGTAGATGGCACAATTTTTTTTACCAAGATCATTTAGAGCCTTATACCATGTTCTGGTTTTTTAATTCCAGTGGGTGATACAATATTCTTCTTCTATTTGATTATTCTCACAATGTCTATGCATACCACAAAAATTAACATGCTTATAAGAAATAGTACTTCAGAAGTTTGAGCATGTTTATTGCAATCATTAATAACATTTTCATTTTCCATGCAAGTGTCTTTAAAAGGTTCATGATACATGTCCCATTTTTCTTTAGGATCATTAATATGGGAAGCAAAGTCTCTATAATATCTAACAAGAATTTGAGGATCAAGACCATATTTTGCACTAAGCTCTTGAAAATCAGCAGTTTCAGCGAAAGACTTAATGCAATCATACTCATAGTTTATACCTGGTTCTTTACCTTTGTTGTTATACCAATCATCGGTATTGCTTTGAATTGTTTCAAGAATATCCCACTTAGACTTGACCTCCTTACTTGTGAAGGATCCCTCCAAACAGGTATCCAAATATTCCTTGTAATGTCCTAAAAGCCTTGCATAAAAATTATTGATAACAACATTACTGGGGAGCTCATGAATGGGACATTTGAGCATTAGTGACTTCAATCTCCCCCAAGATTGGGCATTACTTTCTCCCTCATGAGGATGAAAATGATAAATATAATTCCTATCTTTATGAGTTTCTTGAGGAGGATAAAATTTGGAATACGAGAGAGATTCAAGTTCCTTCCACTCCAAATGATGAGGATCATCTAATAGCTCATACCACTCCCTTTCTTTGTCCCTAAGTGAGAAAGGGAATATATTCCTCTTAACTTGGTCCATTGAAATACCTGCACACTTGAACAACTCGCATAATTCATGTATAAAGAGTAAATGATCACTAGGATGGACAGTTCCATCTCCAAAATAGCAGTTATTCATAACACTTTCAACAATTTCAATAGGTATTTTAAAAGGGACACTTTCAGTATGTGGATTTAAAATATCACAAGTATCATTAGAATTACCACATATGGGAGATAAATTATCATCAGAGAAAATTTTCTTCCCTAAAGCTGGGAACTAAAAAGATCTTTCTTATAAAAACTAGCTTCCCCAAGCTTAGACGTTTCCATACCATTAGTAACAATGGTGTTCAAAAAATTCATACTAATAACATTGCTATTAGCATGCAAAGAAAGTTCCATAGGTTTTTAATTTTCTTATCAAACCACTCAAATTCTAACTTAGGAAAAATACTAAAAAGCTCTCTAATTTTGTTGTTGTTTTCCATTAAGACTAACTAGTGAAAAAAAGAAAAAAAAAGACAAAACTGCAGAATCTAAAGGAAATAACTTCGATCACTCACACCGGAGGATGTGAGTACCATTTACCTTACCTCCCCTGCAACAGCGCTAGAAAATAGCTTGATGTCTGCGCACTTCTATTCTTGTAGACAGTTGTTGGGCCTCCAAGTGCAGAGGTTTGTAGAACAGCAGCAAGTTTCCCTTAAGTGGATTACCCAAGCTTTATCGAACTCAGGGAGGAAGTGGTCAAAGGTATCCCTCTCAAGCAACCCTGCAATCAAGATACAAGAAGTCTCTTTGTCCCCAACACACCCAATATAGGTGCACTAGTTCGGTGAAGAGATAGTGAAATACAGGTGGTAACGGTGCCAGAAAATAGCTTCTGACCTGTTATTGGCGTGGGGTAACGGTGCCAGAAAAGAGCTTGACGGTGAGGTAAAGACTAAACAAAACAAGAAGGAAACAAGCAAACATGCAACAGATCTAGTAGCAAACGGTGTTTCAATGCTTAGAAACAAGGCCTAGGGATCATACTTTCACTAGTGAACACTCTCTCATATAAATATCCTCTCTTCATGATACTACTCTTAACTACTCTCCGGTTGGACACTCTAATCCATGGTAGGGCTATAACAACACACCTCAAAGTCTGCCTTCCCCAATCTAGATAACCCCACACTGTCACCTTGAGCACTAGATGGTTCCAACAAACACCACAATTTTATAGAGACATCCAACTCCAGATATAAATCATAACAAATATTCAATCTAGCCAAAGTTTCACACACGGTATGCCCGCTGTCACTTTCACACACGTGGGGAAAAGCATAGATCTATTAAAGCACAAAGAGTATTTATGTAGACTCAAGCCTAAGTGCCACCATGGCGTGCATGCTGTCACTTTCACACACACATGGGGAGAGCAGATATCTAATGAAGCACTTGACTAGCAAGGTAGATCTACTTGATTACAAAGCTCATGACACAAGATCATGCATAGAGAGAGAGAGAGATGAACACATAGCTACCGGTAGAGACCTTAGCCCTGAGGAAGAACTACTCCCTCCTCATCATGGGAATCAACAATGGTGATGAAGATGGCGATGGAGATCGATGGAGATGGCTCTGGGGGCACTTCCCCGTCCCGGCAGGGTGTCGAACAAAGACTTTCTATCCCCCTAATTTCCCGTTTGGTGGCGGTGGCACTATAGAGGTTTTCGTGGATTTCTTCTGGATGCCCTAGGGTTTGTGGGTCGGAGGCTTCTTATAGGCGCATGAATCAAGGTCGGTGGGGGTCCAGGGGGGCCACACCCCCTGTGGGTGCCCCCAGGGCTTGCCCGAGCTTAGGGGTGCGGCCACCCTGTGGCCCCCCTCCGGCTCTGCTTCGTGGTTCAGTGTTGCTCCAGGAAAATAATAATTTTGGCTTTTGTCCCGTCCAATTCCGAGAATATTGATTTTCTGCCTTTCTGGAACCGAAAACAGGCAACTGGCACTATGTCAACTTGTTAATAGGTTAGTTCCATAAAAGATATAAAAACACCTCAAAGTGTAGACAAAGCAAAGAAAAGTAGATACTAAACAAGCATGGAACATCAAAAATTATAGATACGTTTCCGACGTATCAAATACACAATGAACAAACATGGAATCCTCGCTCCCCTATAAACATTTAAGACACAAAGGGTGAACAAGAAGGCAAATAATCATTATTAAATGAATTAGAGGAGATCCCCAAGGATTATGCACCAATTATGATAATTGCATTTGGGAACAAAGTGCATAATCATGGAATCCTCACTCATCAAAATTAATTTGACAATACGAGGCACGATATAACAAATATGAGTGCCCGAAGATGCAAACACTAGAGGCAAGCACTCACTGACAAATAAATTTGGAAGCCACTGAAGCATCATAGAGAAATAGAAAGGTGGTATCCAAGAAATAAAATCTCAACAAAAGATTATCGTCTCTTATGTGTATAAGTTTCTAAGTGGAATACATCACAAATACATATCCCCACAAGGAAACAAGCACACACAAAGAAGATATACAATAAATCACATGAAAAGCAAAATGAAGTCATAACATATACCAATAAGATTTTTGCTTGAAAGCATGGCCAAAGACACAATTTTATCTTATTATTCATTAATGAGCGTCAAACACCAACACACTACATACATTACAACTATCACCAAGGTAAAAGGAGGTAGTTAGAATATATGGAGAGATGCAACAAGTATCACAAAGGAAAAAATCAACTAGCAAAATCTCACTATTGCACATGAGAGAAGTTGAGGAAAATATAGGCAATAAAATTGCTATATTGACATATTTGCGATTGGTGAATCATATGTATGATTCTTTATAGTCCCAATTATATGCACTCATCTCAACTTACACACATTTGCAATAGGGAGTTCTCTTAGAGCCAAAGCTAGAACCACAACAAATGCAAATACACAAATTCATGCTAGAAGGCAACCCACAAATGGTTGGAAGCAAGAAATATGAGCATGAGAAAGAGATTCTTGTTACTGTCACATCCCAAAATTTTCCAAATTTTGAAATGTGAAAAAAATAAATAAACAAAATAAAAACTTTGTTGAAATTCAGGGTGAGAAGAAACTTTTTGATTCCAATTGGAAACTTTCAAACCTATTTGGATCAAATAAAATCCCAAAGGGATTTAAAAAGATAAACAATTAATAAAGAAAGTTTTAATAATTGGAATTACTATTTTGGACCTTTAAATAAAAAAAGATATGGTTTTCAAAGGCAAAGTAGAATTTACAAATAAAGATTATTTTATAGATCCAAATTAAATCTTGTCCAAGCTTTTGAAATAAAATATTTCTATTTGATAAAAAGAATAAAGGTTTATTTAAATAAAAAATGAGGATTTATTAATATCCAATTTTATTAAAGTAAAGGCCTTTCCATTTTAAATAAACACTAAAACTTGTTAATTTATTTTAAATAAGTTTTCCAAGTGTTTTATTTATTCAAATAAAACCTACTGAAATGATTTTGGTATTATTTAGATTTCAAATGGAGATTTTAATAAATCAAATCCTATTTGAATTAATAATTAAGGACTATTTTATTTAATTATTAAATAGATCCTAAAAGAATAAAAGTATTATTTTATTTTGGACTTTGGTTTGTGTTGTTAAACAGAACTAAAAATTATACAAAGTTTGGCAAAGGATTTGAATTCATTTGAATTGTTTGAATTGTTTGAATAAAATCAAAACAGAAAATCAAATGAAAAAGGAAAAAGATTCAGTACAAAAAAAATGAAACAGACAGCAGTCCAACTAAGCAGGCCCAGCAGCCCAGCTCCAGCCCAACTAAACCCCCACGCGCGAATCGTTTTCCACCCACATATGCACCCGCAGAGTCACAGACAGGCAGACCCCACTCCTATTCCCTCCACCTCGCTGACAGCACGGCCCCACACTCTATTCGTCGTCTCCACCACGACCTCGTCGCCCCTGCCGTTGCTGTCGTGTTATTGCCGGCGTCAATACGCTTAATTGCCTGCGTTAACTCCTCTGGTGACCACGCACACTAAAGTGCACGCCTCTCCTCTACCTTTCCCCACACTCGCCTCTCCCTCTCTGCCTCCAGGCTGGGGAAATTTCGAGCTCGAGCTTCTCTGCTCCGGCGACCTTCTCTAGCAAAATCCGGCGAACCCCAGCCGCGCCTCTCCTCTCTCTGCACGCGAGTTTGCTCCTCAGACCAGTGCGCATCTGCCCGTGTACTCCACTCGCTCGCGCGCGCTCCAAATCATCGGCTTCGTCATCAACTGAGCGCCGCCGCGTCTGTCCCTTCTCCGGCGACCTTCCCCTGGTAAGTCTCGACCGCCCCGGCACCTCCTGTTGATGCTCACATCATCCCCAGTTCAGCCCGCGTCTAACTGTGCCCCTGCCATGCATCGGCGTGACCTGCAGCCCCATCCCCGGCGATCTCCAGAGCCACCCGCCGCTCGCAGCTACTCCGGCGAGGAATTGCCGCCGTTCCCGTGCGCCCCTTGCCTCCTCGAGACCACCTTGAGCTTCACCTCGATCATGCGAACACGGCGAGCCACTTCAGTGTCTTCTTTGCTTCCTGGAATCACCGTGACACCACTGCCAGAGCGTGCTCCGCCGCTCGCCGCCGCGCAGCGCCGCCAATCTTTGACCCAGCGTCTATGACCGTTAGATGTAAATCCTGCAGCTAAGAATAGATCTAGGCGAAGGGGTATGAGCGCATCTAAGCCGTATGAGTTAAATGAGATCCAGCGATCCAGAGAGCTCAATCCACCCGAAGCGGTACCGGCCAATTAGATCACGCGCGTGGCACTGGTTTGATTTAAAACAGAATTCTGAATCTGATTTGTATGCAAACTTGTAAAATTCATAACTTAAAATCTACATGTCCAAATTTTGCAAATTTTATATCAATGGAATTAGCAGAACAAGTAATTTGCAACCATGCAATTTGTTTAATGATTTGCTTCTGGTAAATTGGTTGAATTTGTAGAAACATGTGTAGGCTTATTTTGAATATAAAAATTGTTCTAGATAAAATTTTAATGTGAATTTTTTTTTGCAAAATGGTTTGTTGTGAACCTACTGACCCTAGGAACCAACTTATGGATTTAAAAATGAATTTTGTGAGGTTTAGGAATAAATACTTGAATTAGCTCATTTCTAGTCAAATAAAAATATTGTTTTTGATATGGAATTGATTTTTGAGTTAAACCTTTGGGAAATGTTTTGATTCAAACCTTCTGACCCTAAGCACCAAGTTTTGTGAATTAACAACTTATTTGATGAACAATATAAAATTATTGCTTTGATAAAAGCATGTTCAACCACATAAAATATTGATTTGATTTAGAAATGGTCTATAGATAAAACCTTTTGCAAATAGATTTACCACTTTAGAAAATTACCACTTTGAACCTTATAATGTTTAGAGCTTAGTAGAAACCACCTTTTCAAATAAAACTATCTTTTGCATGCTTGCATGCATGACCTTGTTTCTATTATTTTATGTGTGATAAATTGTTTGAATATTGGTTGGAATGCTAGTTGAATCTATGTTTGCTTGATTGATTTGTAGTGAAGTTAGAAGAGTGTGATATTTGCAAGATCAAGAAGTGAACCAACATTCTCTACTAAAAATGCAAGCGACAATATCATCCAAGTCCTACTATTTTCATTACACTTAGTGGATTTTTGAAACATGCATGATAAGGTTTACTATATTTTATGCTATGCTAAATCCTAATAGGATACCCCTATATATTACTTAGTGGAAACATTGTAGTTGTAGTATGCTTAGCCCAGCTATATATTTGGGATGGGATACATGTTATGATTATATGAAGTATTGAAAAGACTTATGTTTTATATAATAAAACAAGTACTCAATGAACCACCTGGGTGGACAAGGATACTCAAGCTTTTGGACAAAGTGGCAACAAAAGGAACCATGTTATATGGCAATCTCTTTTTGTTGTGCACTAGAAGAAAACCACCCAGGGACTTAGAGATTGAACATGTTTCTCGTACAGTGGCTTCCGTGTACAGCCACATGCTAAATGGGATCTGGCTTAGTCAACTACATAGTGGAAGACCCATGCATTGGCATCTTCAGGTTAAGTAGATTTGTGCTAGGGAACTTGAAACCCTACATTGGTGCCTGGAAGACAAGCTAGCATTTTGTATTGGGAGGACTCCTATGGAAAGACTTTGTCACATTCTCAATCTGCCAGTACTCCATATTGGTGAGTACTTATCCAGCGGCCACTGGTGGCATCAAGATGAGATTGTGTCATGTGGGTAAAGTGTACAACTTCTGCAGAAGATCAAATTCTAAGTACTTAGCCATGTCCCTGGTTATGGACAATACTGAGCAACTAAGGCCTGAAGCTATGGAAGATCTCGACATTCAAATTTCTCAAAGTTAAAAACTTGAGGGTGACAACAAGGGATTAGAAGAACTTGGAGTTTTCCAAGAAGTTCAAAAAGATTTGACAAAGATCAAAAACCATTTTGAAAAGATAGGATAAAACTATATTGCTTTCTGCAAATGAGCCTAAACCCCACTTAACCAAATATGCATGTAATGATAGGATCCACATATTTCTACTTAGTAGTGAAACTTGCCAATACAATTCAAATGTATTGACCCTTGTGGCTGCAACTTATTATGTTGCAGGTTTGTTTGATGTTAGTGAAGTTTATTGAATAGGATTACAAGTCTACAACCAACATGACTGCCTGTGGCACTTGGAAGATGAAGGACCCCATGTTTATAGATATTCTGCTGCATTGTAATGAGATAGCCAAATGATCTATGTAAGATGTAATGAATTATTTTATTCCTGGTTATAAAGTTGTATTATGACCTTTGTTTCTTGATATTACATCTTAACTGTGGATGCTAGCTATTGCTCCAGGGACTAGCATTGTAAACACAGGGATATCTACCTTATTAAAGGTTGGGAACCTTACAGATGGTATCAGAGCACTGTGTTGCCTGTAGGATTTGTAACCCTAGGATTGGACAACGCCCCTTAGAAAAATAGGAGTTGTTTTTGTTCCAAAAACTTATTTACAAACAATATTGTAAACTCTTTCCTCCACCTTTTGGGTTTTGACTCTACATCTCTCTATTTCAACTTGATGGACAAAACCTACCCCATGGCCAAAGACTTCACCATGAGCTAAGAATATCTTCAACTCTAATGACTTCAACATCTTCAACATTTTCACCAAGGACTTCAACCTTAGATATCACTAAGGACTACAAGTGAAAACCAAGAGACACTAAATTGCCTACCAAAAGACATTGATATCAAGTTAGAGTATGGATCATACTGACCTATGAGGTATGATTATACTAAGTTATTATTTTCAAGAAAACTTGTTGTTTCCTTCAACTCAAGAGTTAAGCTCATAAGTTGTTAAGTGGATAGTTGCTTGTTGATTGTTTGATGGTTTGATTGTTTGATTGAACTTGGTTGTTTTTGAGTTGTGTGTTAAAACTTCTTAAAAACCTATCCACCAATACTTATCCCTATCAAACCAACAGATGCCTCCTCATCGTGCCAACCCCAACCAAAACAACAACATCACCCCTGAGATGCAGCAGATGATGGAAGCTCAGACACAGTTGATGCATCAGATGACCATGTACATACAGAATCAGAACAACAACAACAACAACAAAAACAACAACAACAACAACAACAACAACAACAACAACAACAACAACAACAACAACAACAACAACAACAACAACAACAACAACAACAACAACAACAACAACAACAACAACAACAACAACAACAACAACAACAACAACAACAACAACAACAACAACAACAACAACAACAACAACAACAACAACAACAACAACAACAACAACAACAACAACAACAACAATCAGAATAATCCTCCAGCACTTGACATGCTCACCAAGTTTCTGAAACTTAGGCCTGCAAGGTTCTTTGGAACAACTGATCCAATGGAGGCTGATGATTGGTTACGTTCAGTGAACAAACACCTAGTGACTGTTGGCTGCACCGATGAAGAAAAAATTAGGTTTGCAGCATTTCTGCTTGAAGGACCAGCAGCAACATGGTGGACAATTTTCAAATCACCACTCCCTTGAAGATGTGACTTGGGCTATTTTTGAGGATGGATTCAGAACAACTCACATTTCACCTGGAGTGATGTACTTGAAGAAAAAGGAATTTCACAATATGAAACAACGTCACCTTAGTGTGGCTGAGTATATTGAAGAATTCAACAATCTGGCACGCTATGGCACCGGATAAAGTTGACACAGATGCTAAGAGAAAAGAAAAATTTCTTGAAGGACTTAATGATGAGTTGAATCTACAGCTAGCTGTTGCCTATGTCCCAACTTATCAATCACTCTGTGACAAAACCACTATTTTGGAAAACAAGATGAATCAAGTTGAGAACAGAAAGAGGAAACATAAACTCAAGAATCACTCGGGATCATCAAAGAAGAAGCATTCATTCAAAAAGAGCAATGAAGATTCTGAACCACATCAAGATCACCACAACAACAATGGAAGTGAGAATAATGGAAATGATACTGACAATGGAGATGACCTTGGTCAGAACCAACATGACACTTTCAAGAAGAAAGATATTAGCCAGTTGCAGTGCTATAACTGCAAGGAACTTGGACACTATGCATCAGACTGTCCTGAGAAGAAAAAGAATAAGGATGCTGGAAGAGCCAATGGAAATGACTCCAAAGTGACCCAGAAAGTACATGTGAACCACATTGATATGGATGGAAACTTTGAAGAGATAGAAGAAGTGGATGTTAGAAACTAGTTAACTCAGAAGAGTTAAATAAGGATTCCTTGTCTAGATATTAAGTGTTGAACCCATAGTCAAGTGAACCATCAATGTAACCTTATGAGACTTTATTTTTAAGGGTGGTAGTACCCTAGTTGCCTTGAAGCCAACTTGTAACCTTTAGCCTTCCCAAATCTCGGGACGAGATTTATTTTTAGGGTGGTAGCCTGTCACATCCCAAAATTTTCCAAATTTTGAAATGTGAAAAAAATAAATAAACAAAATAAAAACTTTGTTGAAATTCAAGGTGAGAAGAAACTTTTTGATTCCAATTGGAAACTTTCAAACCTATTTGGATCAAATAAAATCCCAAAGGGATTTAAAAAGATAAACAATTAATAAAGAAAGTTTTAATAATTGGAATTACTATTTTGGACCTTCAAATTAAAAAAAGATATGGTTTTCAAAGGCAAAGTAGAATTTATAAATAAAGATTATTTTATAGAGCCAAATTAAATCTTGGCCAAGCTTTTGAAATAAAATATTTCTATTTGATAAAAAGAATAAAGGTTTATTTAAATAAAATAATGATGATTTATTAATATCCCATTTTATTAAAGTAAAGGCCTTTCCATTTTAAATAAACAGTAAAACTTGTTAATTTATTTTAAATAAGTTTTCCAAGTGTTTTATTTATTCAAATAAAACCTACTGAAATGATTTTGGTATTATTTAGATTTCAAATGGAGATTTTAATAAATCAAATCCTATTTGAATTAATAACTAAGGACTATTTTATTTAATTATTAAATAGATCCTAAAAGAATAAAAGTATTATTTATTTTGGACTTTGGTTTGTGTTGTTAAACAGAACTAAAAATTATACAAAGTTTGGCAAAGGATTTGAATTCATTTGAATTGTTTGAATTGTTTGAATAAAAACAAAACAGAAAATCAAATGGAAAAGGAAAAAGATTCAGTACAAAAAAAATGAAACAGACAGCAGCCCAACTAAGCAGGCCCAGCAGCCCAGATCCAGCCCAACTAAATCCCCACGCGCGAATCGTTTTCCACCCACACACGCACCCGCAGATTCACAGACAGGCAGGCCCCACTCCTATTCCCTCCACTCCGACAAGACGGCCCCACACTCGCTCTGCCTCCACCACGACCTGCCGTTGTTGCCGCGTTATTACCAGCGTCAATATGCTTAATTGCCTGCGTTAACTCCTCCGGTGACCACGCACACTTAAGCGCACGCCTCTCCTATACCTTTCCCCTCACTCGCCTCTTCCTCCCTGCCCCCAGGCTGGGTAAATTTCGAGCTCGAGCTTCTCTGCTCCGGCGACCTTCTCCAGCAAAATCCGGCGAACCCCAGCCGCGCCTCTCCTCTCTCTGCACGCGAGTTTGCTCCTCAGACCAGTGCGCATATGCCCGTGTACTCAACTCGCTCGCGCGCGCTCCAAATCATCGGCTTCGTCATCAACTGAGCGCCGCCACGTCTGTCCCTTCTCCGGCGACCTCCCCCTGGTAAGTCTCGACCACCCCGGCACCTCCTTTTGATGCTCACATCATCCCCAGTTAAGCCCGCGTCTAACTGTGCCCCTGCCGTGCATCGGCACGACCTGCAACCCCATCCCCGACGATCTCCAGAGCCACCCGCCGCTCGCAGCTACTCCGGCGAGGAATTGCCGCCGTTCCCGTGCGCCCCTTGCCTCCTCGAGACCACCTTGAGCTTCACCTCGATCACGCAAACACGGTGAGCCACTTCCCTGTCTTCTTTGCTTCCTGGAATCACCGCGACGCCACCGCCAGAGCGTGCTCTTCCGCTCGCTGCCGCGCAGCGCCGCCAATCTTTGACCCAGCGTCTGTGACCGTTAGATGTAAATCGTGCGGCTAAGAATAGATCTAGGCGAAGGGGTATGAGCTCATCTAAGCCGTATGATTTAAATGAGATCCAGCGGTCCAGAGAGCTCAATCCACCCGAAGCGGTACCGGCCAATTAGATCACGCCACGTGGCACTGGTTTGATTTAAAACAGAATTCTGAATCTGATTTGTATGCAAACTTGTAAAATTCATAACTTAAAATCTACACGTCCAAATTTTGCAAATTTTATATCAATGGAATCAGTAGAACAAGTTCTTTTCAACCATGCAATTTTTTTAATGATTTGCTTCTGGTAAATTGGTTGAATTTGCAGAAACATGTGTAGGCTTATTTTGAATATAAAAATTGTTCTAGATAAAATTTTAATGTGAATTTTTTTTTGCAAAATGGTTTGTTGTGAACCTACTGACCCTAGGAACCAACTTATGGATTTAAAAATGAATTTTGTGAGGTTTAGGAATAAATACTTGAATTAGCTCATTTCTAGTCAAATAAAAATATTGTTTTTGATATGGAATTGATTTTTGAGTAAAACCTTTGGGAAATGTTTTTATTCAAACCTTTTGACCCTAAACACCATGTTTTGTGAATTAACAACTTATTTGATGAACAATATAAAATTATTGCTTTGATAAAAGCATTTTCAACCACATAAAATATTGATTTGATTTAGAAATGGTCTATAGATAAAACCTTTTGCAAATAGATTTACCACTTTAGAAAATGACCACTTTGAACCTTATAATGTTTAGAGCTTAGTATAAATCACCTTTGCAAATAAAACTATCTTTTGCATGCTTGCATGCATGACCTTGTTTCTATTATTTTATGTGTGATAAATTGTTTGAATATTGGTTGGAATGCTAGTTGAATCTATGTTTGCTTGATTGATTTGTAGTGAAGTTAGAAGAGTGTGATATTTGCAAGATCAAGAAGTGAACCAACATTCTCTACTAAAAAGGCAAGTGACACTATCATCCAAGTCCTACTATTTTCATTACACTTAGTGGATTTTTGAAACATGCATGATAAGGTTTACTATATTTTATGCTATGCTAAATCCTAATAGGATACCCCTATATATTCCTTAGTGGAAACATTGTAGTTGTAGTATGCTTAGCCCAGCTATATATTTGGGATGGGATACATGTTATGATTATATGAAGTATTGAAAAGACTTATGTTTTATATAATAAAACAAGTACTCAATGAACCACCTGGGTGGACAAGGATACTCAAGCTTTTGGACAAAGTGGCAACAAAAGGAACCATGTTTATATGGCAATCTCTTTTTGTTGTGCACTATAAGAAAACCACCCAGGGACTTAGAGATTGAACATGTTTCTCGTACAGTGGCTTCCGTGTATAGCCACATGCTAAATGGGCTCTGGCTTAGTCAACTACATAGTGGAAGACCCATGCATTTGCATCTTCAGGTTAACTAGATTTGTGCTAGGGAACTTGAAACCCTACATTGGTGCCTGGAAGACAAGCTAGCATTGTGTATTGGGAGGACTCCTATGGAAAGACTTTGTCACATTCTCAATCTGCCAGTACTCCATCTTGGTGAGTACTTATCCAGCAGCCACTGGTGGCATCAAGATGAGATTGTGTCATGTGGGTAAAGTGTACAACTTCTGCAGAAGATCAAATTCTAAGTACTTAGCCGTGTCCCCGGTTATGGACAATACTGAGCAACTAAGGCCTGAAGCTATGGAAGATCTCGACATTCAAATTTCTCAAAGTTAAAAACTTGAGGGTGACAACAAGGGATTAGAATAACTTGGAGTTTTCCAAGAAGTTCAAAAAGATTTGACAAAGATCAAAAACTATTTTGAAAACATAGGATAAAACTATATTGCTTTCTACAAATGAGCCTAAACCCCACTTAACCAAATATGCATGTAATGATTGGATCCACATATTTCTACTTAGTAGTGAAACTTGCCAATACAATTCAAATGTATTGACCCTTGTTGCTGCAACTTATTATGTTGGAGGTTTGTTTGATGTTACTGAAGTTTATTGAATAGGATTACAAGTTTACAACCAACTGTAAGGTTCGCAGCATAGAAAACAAAAAATTTCCTACGATGTGAACTATATACCAAGATCTATCTACTAGATACAAACAACGGGCGGATGTATATCCGTAGAGAACATAATCTTGAAGACCGACAAAGCTTAACGAGTTCAACTCGTGGTTGATGTAGACGATCTCTTGCCGATCTCAAGATCGAGAGGAAGTCCTAGCGCCAAATCAAGGCGCATCCGTTTCGCACACACGCTCGAGGCACCGATCAACCTCCGCCTCGCTCCAGCGATGTAGGAAGCACAACTCTTTCTTGCCGAATAGCCACCGGAACATGTATCTCGCTAGTCCGAGACCATGGGGAATAAATTCTAGAGGAGAGAGAGATCCTTCACGAGGAGGTGTGAGAGACAAGTGAGGAGGGGCTCCTTTTATAGGAGGAGGGGGCACCCAAGGGGTGGCCGCCATGGGGCTGCCCCTCCTCCTTCATTCATGGGTGGACACTCCACCGACAAAATGCCCTTTAAAATCCCTCCACTCAAAAGTCCACTCAAATTCCCATTAAATTTCCACCAAATTTAATGCAAACTCTCATTAAATAAAACACTTTTATTTTATTCAGAATTTTGTCAATTACTTTAATGACAAACATTCACAAATAACCCTTGCTAGAATTCTATTTCACATGCATAACCACTTTATGCAATTTCACCGAAAACCTGTTTGATCTAGTGAAATAAATTCGCGCTTGTTCATTCTTCGGCATGAAACATTTGCTCCAATTGGATGTCGGTGTCTCTTAAGTGTGTCACCCTACGGTTCGTGAATAATGCGGACATGATCGAGACCCTCTCGGATCAATAATCGAAGCCGGATCTGGAGACCCATATCGACTCCCCACATTCAATGATGACTTTCTTGTGATCGTTTAACCTTTTACGCTAGTATCTTAATCCCTTTGTTTCACGATATATTACATGTCCGAGATTCGATCATCGGTATCTCCATACCTAGTTTGATCTCGTTACCGACATGCACTCTTTTCTCGCTCGTGATATAACATTCTAGTGATCAAATCACTTGCTTGCAAGCTAATCAATGTGATATCACCGAGAGGGCCCGAGTATATCTATCCGTCATCGGGATGAACAAATTCCACTCGATCCATGAGCCTCAACATAACACTTTATTAGTTCGAATCCATCTTTGTAATCACCGTTACGGTGTGACGCTTGATGTTATCAAGAAACTCTTCCTGTTAGTGATTGACATGATCTCATGGTCTAAGGATTAGGATCACTTCGTAAGTTTTTATAGCAATATAAACTCAATGACTTTGATCGTAATGCTATACTTTGATGAATGTTCATCACACCATTACACTAATGTTGTGATCCCGTTATTAACAACATCCAATGTCCATGATCGTGAAACCTTGATCATCTTGTTAATCAACGAGCTAGTTTATGAGAGAGGCATAACTAGGAACTTTCTGCTTTTTATTAAACACACATGTATTAACGCTTCCGTATTAATACAATTATAGCATGCAAAATAAACATCTATCATATACTTGGAATACACATAATAAACACTTTATTATTGCCTCTCGTGGCATATTCCTTCGCCTCCCACTTGCACTAGAGACAATAATCTAGTTACATAGTGATAAATCTAACACCCATTGAGTTCTCGTGTTGATCATGTTTTGCTCTAGGAGAGTTTTAGTCAACGGATCCGCTACATTGAGATCCGTATGTACTTTACAAATCTTTATATCTCCATCCTTGACATGCTCATGGATGGAGTGAAACCGCGCTTAATATGCTTGGAATGCTTGTGAGACCTTGGCTCTTTGGCATTGGCAATGGCACCATTGTTGTCACAATAGATCACCATTGGGTCCAACGCGTTTGCCACCACTCCTAGTTCGGATATGAACTCCTTCATCCAAATCGCTTCGAGCCGCTCAAGCAAAGAACATATTCGGCCTCCGTTGTTGATCCCGCTACCACA
This sequence comes from Avena longiglumis, assembly GCA_030063025.1. Lineage (NCBI taxonomy): Eukaryota > Viridiplantae > Streptophyta > Magnoliopsida > Poales > Poaceae > Avena > Avena longiglumis. The sequence continues at coordinate 464,468,922 of CP125974.1, forward strand.
GGTTGTTTGGAGCTCCTCCAACTAACCGCTCCGCCATTCATGAGAAATACGTATCCGGATTGAGACTTAGAGTCATCCGTATCGGTGTCAAAGATAGCGTCGACATAACACTTAGCGACGAGCTCTTCTTCACCTCCGTATACAAGAAACATATCCTTAGTTCTTTGTAAGTACTTAAGGATATTCTTGACCGCTATCCAGTGTTCCAAACCTGGATCCGATTGGTACCTACTAGTCAAACTAATAGCATGTGCCACATCCGGTCTTGTACATAGCATGGCGTACATTATAGAGCCTATGGCTGAAGCATAGGGGACTTTGTCCATTATCTCTCTTTCTTCCGCCGAAGCCGGACTTTGAGTCTTACTCAATGTCTTGCCTTGCAACATAGGTAAGAACACCTTCTTACTTTCGTCCATTTTAAACTTCTTTAAAATCTTATCAAGGTATGTACTTTGTGATAGCCCTATTAGGCACCTAGATCTATCTCTATAGATCTTTATGCCTAATATGTATGACGCTTCACCTAGGTCCTTCATTGAAAATTTGTTGTTTAGATAACTTTTAACACTCTTTAAAAGATCTATATCATTTCCGATCAATAATATGTCATCCACATATAATATCAGAAATGCCACATTGCTCCCACTCACTTTCTTGTAAATACAAGCTTCTCCATAAGTTTGGACAAATCCAAACTCTTTGATCACCTCATCAAAGCGGAGATTCCAACTTCGTGATGCTTGCTTCAATCCATAGATGGATCGCTGAAGCTTGCACACCTTGTTAGCATCCTTAGGATCGACAAAACCCTTTGGTTGTATCATATACAACTCTTCTTCAATATTACCATTGAGAAACGCGGTTTTGACATCCATCTGCCATATCTCATAATCGAAATATGCAGCAATTGCTAACATAATCCTAACTGACTTTAGCATCGCTACGGGAGAGAAAGTCTCATCATAGTCAACTCCTTGAATTTGTCAAAACCCCTTTGCGACAAGTCGAGCTTTATAGATGGTCACATTACCATCAAGATCGCTTTTCCTTTGAAAATCCATTTGTTCTCCACGGCCTTTCGGTCGTGAGGTAATTCCACCAAGTTCCAAACTTGATTTTCATACATGGATTCCATCTCGGATTTCATGGCTTCTAACCATTTGTTGGAACTGGCTCATCATCGCTTCTTCATACGTCGCAGGTCATCATTTTCATCAACCATGAAATTCATGACAGATTTCCGGACAGCTCGGGAGTCAAGGCGTCTGCTTGACTCGCGAGGTTCGGTAGTACTCTTTCGAGTTTCATGATCATTATCATTAGTTCCTCTTCAATGTGGAGCCAACTCCGAACAACTTCCTACCGCTAGGCTACTCGCCATACTTTGAAGAGAAGGTTCCACAACCTCTTCGAGTTCTAACTTCCGACTACTCACACCTTTCGAGAAACTCTTTCTCTAGAAAGGATCCATTCTTGGCAACAAAAACCTTGACCTCGGATTCTGATAGAAGGAATACCCAATAGTTTCTTTAGGGTATCCTATGAAGACGATTTTTCCTCTTTGGGTTCGAGTTTATCCGTTGAAGTTTCTTCACATAAACATCGCATCCCCAAACTTTAAGAAATGATACTTAGGTTTGTTTCCAAACCACAATTCATACGGTGTCTTTTCAACGGATTTAGATGGTGCCCGATTTAAAGTGAATGCAGCAGCTTTCTAGTGCATAACCCAAAATGACAACGGCAAGTCCGTCAGAGACATCATAGATCGAACCATATCTAATAAAGTACGATTACGTTCCGACACACCATTTCATTGTGGTGTTCCGGCAGTGTGTGTTGTGAAACAATTCCACACTCTTTCATGTGAGTGCTAAACTCAGAACTTAGATACTCACCTCCACTACGGACCGTAGAAATTTGATCTTTCTATTACGATGATTTTCCACTTCATTCGAAATTCCTTGAACTTTTCAAAGGTTTCAGACTTGTGTTTCATCAAGTAGATATAACCGTATCTACTCAAATCATCCGTGAAAGTAGCAAAATAACGATATCCACCTCGCCGACACACTCATTGGACCACATACATCGAATGTATGATTTCCAATAAATCAGCCTGCTCCATTGAACCGAAAACGGCATTCTAGTCATCTTGCCCATAAGGCATGGCTCACATGTATCAAATGATTCATAATCAAGTGATTCCAAAATTCCATCCAATGGAGCTTCTTCATGCTTAACGCCAATATGACCTAGAGGGCAAACACATATATGCGGATATATCATCATTAAGTTTAATCCTTTTAGCATCAACATTATGAATATGTGTAACATTATCATCGAGATCTAATAGAAATAAACCATTCATCATCGGTGCATGACCATAAAATATTTCATTCATATAAATGGAACAACCATTATTCTCGATTTAAATGAATAACCACTTCGCATCAAACACGATCCAGACAATGTTCATGCTCAAGGTGCACCGGATAACATTTATTCAAGTTTATAACTAATCTCGACGGCAAGTGGAGAGGCAGTTCGACGGCGATCACATCAACGCTTGATCCATTGCCGACACGCATCTTGACCTCACCCTTGCTAGCGGTCGCTTGTTCCGCAGCCACGATTCGAAAGTTACAAATATTAGCAACGAACCGTATCAAATACCCGGTGCTATCATGAGCACTAGTCAAGTACACATCAATAACATGTATATCATATATACCTTTGTTTGCCTTGCCGGCCTTCTTGTCCGCCAGATACTTGGGGCGCTATGCTTCCAAAGGCCCCTTACAATAGTAGCACTCGGAATCGACTTAGGTCCAACTCGGGTTTTTTAGGCGGCAACAGCTTGCCGCCTTACTTCCCTTCCGCTTTTCCTTCTTGTCTTTCTAGAAACCAGTGTTCCTATTGATCATCAACACTTGATGTTCCTTTTGATCTCCACTTCGCAGCTTTTAAGCATTGATGTAAGCTCGGGAGAGACTTCTTCATGCCTTGCATATTATAGTTCATCACGAAGCTCTTATAGATAGGTGGCGTAGACCGAGAACACGATGGATGCCTAAGTCAATGGGAATCGATATTCCCAAGGACACAAGCTTATCGGCGTAACCCGACATCTTGAGTCCATGCTCACTAACGGGTGTGCTCTTCCATCATGCAGCTAAAGAACTTTTCTCAAGCGTTGTAGATCTCTGAAAGATGTGTGTCGAAAATCATTTTCAACTCACCCATTGTATCAAATGCATTGCCGTTAAACGCTTTAAGTTCCGCTCTAGCCCATACAATATGCCGCAATGAACTAAGTTGTGGTCCTCCGACGAGTCCGATAGACATTCTTCTCCTCGTCAGGCATCATCTAAAGGTGGGGCCTAACGCTTCTAGCACATATTGCTTTTGTGCAGAGAGGAGAATCCTCAAATTCATGGCCCATTCGGTAAAGTTGCTACCGTTGCTAGTTTCTCTTTCTCCATGAACACATTGAAATTAAAAGTGTGGTGCCATCTACAACAGAATTTGTAAAGTTTAGACTAAGTGTATGATAGATTGAGTTCAACTAATCTATATTACGAATGAACTCCCACTCAAAAACGACATCCTCGTGCCTTTTTGTGATTACATGAACCAAATCCACTACACCAAGTCCGATCATCACGTGAGTCGGTATAGCTTCAAAGGCGAGCATCAAATGGGCATCATATCAACTATATGACTCATGCTTAACCTTTCGGTCCGTGTTCCGAGGCCATGTCTGTACATGCTAGGCTCGCCAAGTTAGAACCTTAGTATTCGCGTGTGTAACTGTTTTACACCCGAAATATGGTCGTGGATCCAAGAACACCCGATCATCACGTGATGTCTTGGAGCGATGAAAACATAATCGGTGCATACTAAAGGAAGAACACATTCTTATCTTGATATTTAAATGAGGGATCATCTTATTATGCTAACAAAGCGCTAAACAAGCAATATAAGATGCTATCAAACATCATATGTTTATTAGTGAAATGATATGGTTCCCGCAGATGATCTCTATCATGTGCATCGTGGTATGATCACTATCATACCTATATGTGTAAATCCAAGGTCTATGGATTTTACACGCTATGTGTGTTGTAAGAGTATCATCTCATACTTCTACTTACAATACTACCATATCATAACACTAGTCCAACAACAATCTAAACTAGACGCCTCTAATTTATCCATTGCAAGTTTTACGTGGCTTAGGGCTTTCGAGATAGAACCGTTCTTACCTACGAACATGAACCACAACGAGGATAATCAAATTGTTGACAACTCGCTTGCAAAATAGATATTGACTATAGTAGGAGAGACAGACACCCGCTAGCCACTTATGCAAACTAGTTGCATGTCAAGCGTGGAACAGGTCTCATGTGCGAGGACATGTAAAGTTTGTCCGGGCCGCTTCATCCTACTATGCCACCAATATCCAAAATTACAACAAAGGAGCAACAACAAGATCATCATCGCCCACATACTCATATGTGTACTACCCGTGTAAAGTATCTACGCATAGATCCGGCTCTGATACCACTGTAGGGTTCGCAACATAGAAAACAAAAAATTTCCTACGATGTGAACTATATACCAAGATCTATCTACTAGATACAAACAACGGGCGGATGTATATCCGTAGAGAACATACCCTTGAAGACCGACAAAGCTTAACGAGTTCAACTCGTGGTTGATGTAGACGATCTCTTGCCGATCTCAAGATCGAGAGGAAGTCCTAGCGCCAAATCAGCGCATCCGTTTCGCACACACGCTCGAGGCACCGAGCAACCTCCGCCTCGCTCCGGAGATGCAGGAAGCACAACTCTTTATTGCCGAATAGCCACCAGGAACATGTATCTCGCTAGTCCGAGACCATGGGGGATAAATTCTAGAGGGGGAGAGAGATCCTTCACGAGGAGGTGTGAGAGACAAGTGAGGAGGGGGATCCTTTTATAGGAGGGGGCACCCAAGGGGTGGCCACGCCATGGGGCTGCCCTCCCTCCTTCATTCATGTGGGTGGACACTCCGCTCACAAAATGCCCTTTAAAATCCCTCCACTCAAAAGTCCACTCAAATTCCCATTAAATTTCCACCAAATTTAATGCAAACTCTCATTAAATAAAACTCTTTTATTTTATTCAGAATTTTGTCAATTACTTTAATGACAAACATTCACAAATAACCCCTTGCTAGAATTCTATTTTACATGCATAACCACTTTATGCAATTTCACCCGAAACCTGTTTTGGTATCTAGTGAAATAAATTCCTGCGCTTGTTCATTCTTTCGGCATGAAACATTTGCTCCAATTTGATGTCGGTGTCTCTTAAGTGTGTCACCCTACGGTTCGTGAATAATGCGGACATGATCGATACCCCTCTCGGATCAATAATCAGAAGCGGGATCTGGAGACCCATACTAACTCCCACACATTCAACGATGACTTTCTTGTGATCGTCGGAACCTTTTACGCTAGTATCTTAATCCCTTTGTTTCACGATATATTACATGTCCGAGATTAGATCATCGGTATCTCCATACCTAGTTTGATCTCGTTACCGACATGCACTCTTTTCTCGTTCCTGTGATATAACATTTTAGTGATCAAATCACTTGCTTGCAAGCTAATCAATGTGATATCACCGAGAGGGCCCAGAGTATATCTATCCGTCATAGGGATGAACAAATTCCACTCTCGATCCATGAGCCTCAACATAACACTTTATTAGTTCTGAATCCATATTTATAATCACCCTGTTATTGTGACGCTTGATGTTATCAAGAAACTCTTCCGGTGTTAGTGATTGACATGATCTCATGGTCTAAGGATTAGGATCACTTCTTAAGTTGTTATAGCAATATAAACTCAATGACTTTGATCGTAATGCTATACTTCGGATGAATGTTCATCACACCATTACACTAATGTTGTGATCCCGTTATTAACAACATCCAATGTCCATGATCAGGAAACCTTGATCATCTTGTTAATCAACGAGCTACTTTATGAGAGAGGCATAACTAGGAACTTTCTGTTTGTTTATTAAACACACATGTATTAACGTTTCCGTATTAATACAATTATAGCATGCAAAATAAACATCTATCATATACTTGGAATACACATAATAAACACTTTATTATTGCCTCTCAGGGCATATTCCCTTCACCAACATGACTGCCTGTGGCACTTGGAAGATGAAGGACCCCATGTTTATAGATATTCTACTGCATTGTAATGAGATAGCCAAATGAGCTATGTAAGATGTAATGAATTATTTTATTCCTGGTTATAAAGTTGTATTATGACCTTTGTTTCTTGATATTACATCTTAACTGTGGATGCTAGCTATTGATCCAGGGAATAGCATTGTAAACACAGGGATCTCTACCTTATTAAAGGTTGTGAACCTTACAGTTACCAAGATATCATTGATAGGATGTAGAGGATATGAATTCATCGATCATCCTATAGCTTGCCTCCAATTTACATGCACGTGCCATTTCTTCAAAATTGAGAGACAAGCATCCAATATATCTCCAATGTAACTAGAACACATTAAGTACAAAATGGTCCCTGAGCATATTGGGTCCAAATTAGTTAGAGAAACTACAATACATAGGAGAAACTCCACATAAATATGTGCATATTGATATGAACTTGAATTTCATGCACAACTTAGCCGATGGGATTTGGTGGAGTTTCCCCTATATATTGGATCAAAGAAAGCATGCATGCGATAATATAAACATGTAGTAAATATGCATGCACAAGGCTTTCAAGAACCAAAAAGGAGATACAATTTGAACAAAAACACCAAGCAAACCGAGATGGCTGCCTGATAGAGAGGACTTCGTTGGAAACTCTAAGAGCAAGGTGTGATGAGCACAGCAGCAAGTCTTCCCTCAGTAGAGACCGAGGTTATCAGACCAGAAGGAGGAAGGAAACGTCACACAGGTGTTGCTAGCAACGCGGAGACCTGCACAACACAAACTCAAGACTTTGCCCCAATGAATCAGTGAGGTTGTCAAGCTCACCGGTTTGCTATAACAAAGGATTAAATGTATGGTGTGGAAGGTAATGGTTTGCAGCAAGTAAAGAAGTAACAGTGTAAGATGTATCAATGGTAAATATTGGACCGGGGTCCATAGTTTACTAGAGGTGCTCTCCTTAGATAAACAACATGGCATGAAGGGTAAACAAATTACAGCAGGGCAATTGACAGGAACTAAGCAAGGCATAACAATGCAATTACTAGTCAGAAAGATCCTATGAGATTCGGTTGGCAATACAAGAAGATACATAGACCGCCATCAAACTGCATCTATGACTAGAAGTCCACCTTCAGGTTAACATCCGAACCCCCTCCAGTATTAAGTTGTAAGCAACAGACAACTGCTTTAAGAAAAGTGTGTAAGGTAAACAGTCCACATGTTCCATGAACAAGAGACCGTTGTTTTCTCCCTAGTGGCGACAGCACATCTACAACGAAAGAGATTTTTGTCACTTCCCTTGGAAACTAGAGGCATGAACCCACTATCGAGCATAAATACCCCCTCTTGGAGTCACTAGCAACTACTCGGCCAAGATAGCTACTAACAACGGAGAGCATGCAAGATCACAAACAACACAGACATGATAGAATCATAAAGACAAAACCATTAATCAAACCAACATATTAATCTCAATATCCATCGGATACCCGCAAACACAACATGCATGATTACAAATTGATTAGATCTTGATCATGAACGGAGCTCACAAGATCTATTCATGAAAGCACAAAGGAGGAGATACAACCATATAGCTACTACATGGACCCATAGTCCAAGGTGGAACTACTCATGCATCATACCAGAGAGAGGGCCTCCGGGGTGATCTCCCCTCCGGCTGGGTGCTGGGAAGAACTTCAGATCCCCCCTCCCCCGATCTAGGGATGATGGTGGTGGCGGCTACAGACGGTTTCGTGGAGATTTGTTTGGTGCCTAGGGTTTTTGCATCGGGGGCTTATTATAGGAGAAGGGGGAGGCCGAGGCGGTGGCCAGGGGCCCCACACCCTGCCTAGGCGCGGGGAAGGGCCCACCCGTGCCTAGGGGGTGTGGCTGCCCTGACAAGCCTCTCCGTCTCCCCTCTGGACTTCTTGTTCCCCATGGAAAGTTATTGACTTTGGCTTTTGTCCCGTCCAATTCCGAGAATATTTCCTTACTAGCTTTTCTGAAACCAAAAACAGCAGAAAACAGGCAACTGGCACTGTGGCAACTTGTTAATAGTTTAGTACCAAAAAACATGTAAAAAGCACCTCAAAGTGTAGACAAAGCAAAGCAAAGTAGATACTAAACAAGCATGGAGCATCAAAAATTATAGATACGTTTCCGACGTATCAAGCATCCCCAAGCTTAACTGCTGCTCGTCCTCGGGTACGTAAGTGATAAAAGAATAATTTTTGAGGTGACATGCACCCTCACAATAAAGATCCAACCATTTGCAGTCATTGAAAGCTGGGATCAAAGAACTCTAAACGTGTGCATGAAAGATGGAGTTCTAACAATAGGACATAGTAACTATGCATGCAACATGAAAGGCTACAAACAAATATCATGAATAACATGCATTGAAAAATGTTTGTTTGTTTCACATACAGAAAACATAGCATAGTGGCAATCAGCTTGTCCCTCATAGAGTAGCAATATATATGCATAGGACACCTTCAAAGTTCACAAGGGTGACTAGAAAAAAATAGCACAAGAACAAGTAATATCAAAATATGCAGCAATCAATAAGCTTTGGAACTCTGCACACAGGATGACAACTATGGTCTCTTAATGGTGCCTAAAGGTAGAAGGTGGAGACTCAAGTAATGGTGGAAGAAAAGCCTTTTTGTAAAGGAAGCAGGGATTTCAAGTTTCAAAAAGAGCTTCCAAAAATTATGGTACTTGTTAGCTTTCATCCCTCATTGCCCCTATCATAAGCATCTTGAAGTGATTAAGGTTAAAGTGAACAAATATGGAGTATATGCTTGACGAAGTATAAGTTGGCAATCTCAAGTCCCTTGAATACGAGGGCCACACCTCATGCTACTCAACTTAGGCACATGTAAGTTCTTTTCATTGTAAGTATTTTCATATCATAGAGAACCGCCAACGGGTACCCCTTGCACATGGTACAGGAGCTTTCCCATAACCAAAATGACAAGGCAAGCAGACAATGAGCATCTCAGCGATCTTTTTATTTACTATGGGCATAGCTTTTTATTGAGGATGCTTCATACATAGCTCACTATGGTGATGCTACAAGTTTCCACCATGATTAGGCATGGATTAGGCTAGCGGCACATGCGTTTCTCTAACACAGAGTATAAACTCTATGGACTTACAAGATTCCTCTTCATTTCACACCGGTGACATCCATAGACAAAAGAACATGATATCAACTGAGTACAAAGTACAAGTGCAATGTTGAAAATGTTCCCCGTGACAGCACGGTTCTGCTAATTCCAACGTATAAGTGCAAGCATATACAACATAGATGACACAATGGTTCAAGTTTATTAGGGGCAGGGAATATAAAGTGTGCCATCAAGTTCGTGAGGTCTTTAATCACTAAGTTTTCACATAACAAAATAGTTTTTAATTAGAAGATAGCTGAAAACAAGAATATACTTGGAATGGTGTATCACACCATGCATATGAGTTTATAGTGGACACTTTGGAATAACTTGGTTTCTTGGGAGTTGGAAGCATTAGTAGATCTTACTCATACAAGTGGAGGCTAACAAAAGACTGGGAGCAACCAACTAAGAGAGCATAATGGCCATAATCATGTAGAGCAACAAAGCATTACTAATAAAAGCATAGAGTGGTACTACAAGTCAAGGACTAAATGATCATAGATGCTAATGGTGACTTGTCATAGTCATAACATGGTGTGAGCATGTACCAAGTCAACCCAAACAAAGCATTAAAGGAGAATACCACAATACTATGCTTTTGCATGCTAAAACAACACATAATTTCTTCAAGGCACACTAAGGAATCCCAATTTTTTGGAACAAGACATGCTACAGCAATAATCACTAAGCATAAGGTCAAAACAACACCTAGCATGTCATTCTAAAGTCTTAGTCACAGTCAATGCAAGCTCCTCTTGCACTTCAAGCAAGAACTTACTACTCCTTTCTAACACCAAGCAACTTATTTGCAAAACAACACAGCGAGAACGAGGGTACAAACTACTTTATTCAAGAAAACTAAACAACCTAAGAAAAGCAAACGAAAACTAAGACGCTCCAAGAATAACACAACTATGCATAAAACAATAAAAACGAAGTGTCTAGACAGACCTGAGCTTTTTATTGATGAAGAAGGGGATGCCTTGGGCATCCCCAAGCATTGATGCTTGTACCTCTTGGATATTTCTTGGAGTGACACCATGGTCGCATCCCCAATCAAGATCTTTTGTCCATTCCTCATCTCATTGCATCATTCTCTCTCTACACATGAAATTTGTCCTTCATACAAAACTTCACACAATCTTCATTAGCAACATTAGTTTATTCAAAAGATATTAGACCTCTGGAAAAGCTTTGGAACAGCAAGGTTTTTCACTAAAAACACAAGCTACTGTAGCAAATCCTTCAAAAAGCTCAATTCCCAAAAAGAGAACTCAAAAAGGAATCAATAAGAAGCAAATGCAAATAATGGCAGAAATCTGTCAAAACAGACCAGCGGGTAGAAATCGACTTTTTCGAACATCTTATTTTGCTCAAATCAAAAAGTGTATAACTAACGAAAGTTATCTAACATAATGGGGGATTTATTCGTAAAGTTTGATCTCAATCCGAGATACAGAGACTCCTCACGAATTTTTATGGTGGAGGACAGAAATCTAATTCGAGACAGCAACTCCCCAAATCTTACTTCCCTCTCATTAGAGGTCATTCTTGGCACAAAAAGCAAACAAAAAGGATAAGGAGAGGTCATTACTGAAGTAATAACTTCCAAGACTCAAGAAAACTCTTGGGTTATCTCTCAACAAGTACTTTTTTAACGCCTTTAAGTTAGGCACAAGAAGCAAGAAGAATCAAGTATTTTCAAATGAGGAAGCATTAACATCAAACCTTGCTTTCAAAGGAGGAGCAAAAAGAAACTTCTATCTCCTCATAGGTAAGTGTTCAATACCTTTATTGAATGGAAAATGATATTTAATGGTGTCTTATTTCATATCAATGAAAGCACCAACTGTTTTAAGAAAAGGTCTTCCCAAAGTAATAGGACAAGAAGCATTGTATTCAACATCCAAAACATAGAAATCAACAGGGACATAAGCATTGTTAACCATAATGATAACATCAGTAATACTCCCCATGAGTTTCTTCTTAGCATTATCATTAAGTGGGACATCCAAATAAAAATCTTCCAAAGGTGGCAAATCAAGCATTTCATAAATCTTCCTAGGCATAATAGAGACACTAGAACCAAGATCACATGAAGCTTTGAGATCAAAGTCATTCACTTGCATATTAATAATGGGTGCCCAACTATCTTATACTTTCCTAGGAATAGAAGCTTTGTGTTTTAGCTTTTCTTCCTTAATCTTAACAAGAGCATCTATAATGTGTTTAGTGAAAGCAACATGCATATCACTAGCATCAGGACTTCTAGCAAGCTTTTGTAGGAACATAATCACATCAGAAATATTGTAACCATCAATATCAAAGTCAAACTTAGCATCACTAGTAGTAGGCTCAATAGGGTTAGGCATAGTAGGAGGAGGAATAGGGACTACTTGTGGTTTAGTGGTGATGGTGCACACACTATTGTTTTCATGAAGTTGAGCTAACAGCCTAACATTTTCATCAATAGTAACTTGTATGGCATGAGCAGTAGCAAAGGTATTTTCCATGGTTTCAGGTTTAGCAGCCATCTTATTCATCAATAGTAACTTGAAATTGTTGTTTATAATGAAGTTCACATCAACTTTCTCTTCTTGAGCAACCAAAGAGGCTAAGGGAACACAATTAGGATATAACGGAGCTTTTCCACTAACAAGCATAGCCATAATAACATCAATCTTATCACTCAAAGAGGAAGCTTCCTTAACATAATTTACCTTCTTACCACGTGGAGTTCTCTCAACATGCCATTCAGAGTAGTTAACCATCATATTATCAAGGAGCCTTGTTGCAGCACCCAAAGTGAGGCCCATGAAGGTACCTCCAGCAGCTGAATCCAACAGATTTCTTGAGGAGAAGTTCAAACCTGCATAAAAAGTCTGGATAATCATCCAAGCAGTGAGTCCATGAGTGGGGCAATTCTTAACCAAAGACTTCATTCTTTCCCAAGATGGAGCAACATGTTCACTATCAAGTTGTTTAAATTTCATAATGTCACTTCTCATAGATATAATCTTAGCAGGAGGATAGTATTTTCCAATAAAAGCATCTTTGCACTTAGTCCAAGAATCAATACTATTTTTAGGCAAGGAAAGCAACCATTCTTTAGCTTTTCCTCTCAAGGAGAAAGGAAAAAGCTTGAGCTTAATAATATCTCCATGTACATCCTTATATTTTTGCATCTCACAAACTTCAACAAAGCTATTGAGATGGGCAGTAGGATCATCAGAACTAGCACTAGAAAATTGCTCTCTCATCACAAGGTTCAACAAAGCAGGCTTAATTTCATAAAAGGTAACATCAGGAGCAGGTGGAGAAATAGGTGTGCTAAGGAAATCATTGTTGTTGGTGCTAGTGAAGTCACACAACTTGGTGTTCTCAGCAGAGTTCATTTTGGCAAAGGTGGGCAAGCCAAAAACAACAACAACAATAGCTAGAGCAGGAACTATTTTTTTGTGTGTTTTTGAATAAAGCAAGCAAACCAGACTAGACTTATTTTTGGGGTTTTTTTCAAAAGAGGCAAACAAAACCAAGAAAAAGAAACAAAGAAAACTAAAAACAAAGTAAAGAGAAAGGAAGTGGAGGACTCCCCTTGTGAAGACATCCTTAGCCTCCCCGGCAACAGCGCCAGAAAACTTGTTGCCTGACAGAGAGGACTTCGTTGGAAACCCCAAGAGCAAGGTGTGATGAGCACATCAGCAAGTCTTCCCTCAGTAGAGACCGAGGTTATCGAACCAGAAGGAGGAAGGAAACGTCACACAGGTGTTGCTAGCAACGCGGAGACCTGCACAACACAAACTCAAGACTTTGCCTCAACGAATCAGTGAGGTTATCAACCTCACCGGTTTGCTGTAACAAATGATTAAACGTATGGTGTGGAAGGTAATGGTTTGCAACAAGTAAACAAGTAACAGTGGAAGATGTATCAATGGTAAAGATTGCACCGGGGTCCATAGTTCACTAGAGGTGCTCTCCTTAGATAAACAACATGGCATGAAGGGTAAACAAATTACAGCAGGGCAATTGACAGGAATTGAGCAAGGCATAACAATGAAATTACTAGTTAGAAAGATCCTATGAGATTCGGCAATACAACAAGATACATAGACCGCCATCTAACTGCATCTATGACTAGAAGTCCACCTTCAGGTTATCATCCGAACCCCCTCCAGTATTAAGTTGCAAGCAACAGACAACTGCTTTAAGCAAAGTGTGTAAGGTAAATAGTCCACATGTTCCATGAACAAAAGACCGTTGTTTTCTCCCTAGTGGAAACAGCACATCTACAACCGAAGAGATTTTTGTCACTTCCCTTGGAAACTAGAGGCATGAACCCACTATCGAGCATAAATACCCCCTCTTGGAGTCACTAGCAACTACTCGGCCAATATAGCTACTAACAACAGAGAGCATGCAAGATCACAAACAACACAGAAATGATAGAATCATAAAGACAAAACCATTAATCAAACCAACATAATAATCTCAATATCCATCGGATCCCCGCAAACACAACATGCATGATTACAAATAGATTAGATCTTGATCATGAACGGAGCTCACAATATATATACATGAAAGCACAAAGGAGGAGATACAACCATCTAGCTACTACATGGACCCATAGTCCAAGGTGGAACTACTCACGCATCATACCGGAGAGAAGGTCTCCGGGATGATCTCCCCTCCGGCAGGGTGCCAGGAAGAACTTCAGATCCCCCCCTGATCTAGGGATAATGGTGGCAGCGGCTACAGACGGTTTCGTGGAGATTTGATCGGGTGCCTAGGGTTTCTGCATCGGGGGATTCTTATAGGCGAAGGGGGAGGCCGAGGCGGTGGCCAGGGGCCCCACACCCTGCCTAGGCGTGGGGCAGGGCCCACCCGCCCCTAGGGGGTGTGGCTGCCCTGGCACACCTCTCCGTCTCCCCTCTGGACTTCTTGTTCCACATAGAAAGTTATTGACTTTGGCTTTTTTCCCATCCAATTCCGAAAATATTTCCTTACTAGCTTTTCTGAAACCAAAAACAGCAGAAAACAGGCAACTGACACTGTGGCAACTTGTTAATAGGTTAGTACCAGAAAACATGTAAAAAGTACCTCAAAGTGTAGACAAAGCAAAACAAAGTAGATACTAAACAAACATGGAGCATCAAAAATTATATATACGTTTCCGATGTATCAATGGCACACACAAGAGTGTGACACAACAAACGGTGTCCAAATTGTATCAAATAACCAATTCAACACATGAAATATCACAAGTTCAACAAGTGAACTAGGCTAAAGCAAAAGAGAAAAAGATAGACACAAACACAAATGCTCAAGGATTCATCTCATTCTAAAAGGTCAAATCAAGAAACAAGGAATGAGACAAAACCAACTCCCAAGAATAAAGCAAGGTTCCAACAAATAAACCAAACTCTCCACACTTTTAATGATGGCACAAAACACCAAAATGAAAATATCAAACTTCCAAGCACAAAAAATACTATATGGATCAAACGAGAAGCATAAAAGGATTGTTATAGATAATATAGGAGATCTCACCCATAAGTAGTACATTATATAGAATTTTGCTTTTGAATGCAAAATGCACGCAAATGAGATCATCACTACTACATACATTAATTAAAGAGAACACAAGAGGATACCAATAAAATAAGAAGATCCATAAGAGGCAAGGAAATCTTGGGAGACAACACAAAACATTTTCTTGGCAAGAGATAGTAAAAAACTAAGCAAAAGCCAAAATGAATATGATCAAAAATTCTACCATAAATCGAGTACTAATTGTCGAAGGACACGAAGTATTGGGAATAATCTTCCCGAGGTAGTTCACAAGGATATCCACGATCATATTCACACTAAGAAGCATATAAAAAGTATAAGAATTAAGCTTGATGCTTCGAAAGAGATTATTGGTAGTTTCCAATAGTCACACAATCACTAGTGGTTAGAGTAACTGGAAGCTAATGGTTTCCATTAGGATATAGAAATACAAATATGAGGAAACACACACCAATACACACTCCCACAAATAATATCCAAAAGATGAGCAATAAAGGCATTCGAGCAAATTGGAACTTGTATGAGCTAATGTGTCACATAGGAGCTAGATAATTATCAATATCAATTCTAAGTGACACAACCTCGAATTTTCACATTTTCTAGGATTGTAATATGCAATAAGCATATGATTCCCCCATAATGTGATACTACCATAAAACTCAACACAAGGCAAAGGATCCAAATAGAGATAATTAATGGGCATTATAGAACTTAAATTTCTCATAAGAATCATACCACATAGAGACTAGATAATATTGCAATACCAATACTAGGTGGTATTTCTCATGTACACACATTTTTAGTATTGTGGAATTCACAAGCATAACACTCCCCCAAAATGGGATAGTCCATTAATCTCTCACAAGAGCCAAATAAGATACCAAAAATAATCAAGAAAGGCTCAAACATAAAAACACAAATGTACATGACGTGCCACCTAATCATACACAAATATACTTAATAACTCAAGATAATTAAGTGGAAAGCACAACATATACAAGAACATGGAAGATACAAAACCAACACATGCACAAGGGGGCGAGCAACTTTCAATGTAATGACTTAAGCACATATTACCACAAGGAGGAACTATGCTATGGTTTGGTATGGATTCTAAAAACAGAGTATCAGTGGGCCGAGTTACTCTCTTTCCCAAACTTATGCGGAGTATAAATTTATCAAGTTCGATCGGTACTATAAAAACCAAGTATTTTATTGACCAGGCGGCACCCAGATTTGAACTGGGATAAAGGATTTGCAGTCTCCTGCCTTACCGCTTGGCCATGCCTCCAAAAAATCCGAGCGAAAATCGAGAAAATAGTAATTATCCATGCATGTTTTCTTATGAAAAACCCCTTTTTATTTGTAATATAATTCCCCCTACTTTATCCAATCCTTTTTTTAAATTATTCCTATTTTTTATCTTGTTTCTATTATTCTCTTTGATAGATTCTATCATAAAATGGATACTGCTAATACAATAAAACTTTCTGTTTCTTTCTATTAAGATGGAAAAGAGAATAAAGTGGATTCTAGTCAGAGGATGCAAAATTCAGAACAAATTGGAACTGTTAACTAGAATTCTCTTTTTTTAAGTAGTGAACGACTCTTAAATATGTATTCTCTCCCCCCTTCTATTTAATGGCATTATAAAATACTATGGCTTTTTGCCTAATCCCTGTATAGGTAAAATGCAGGTTCGAACAGCATTATTATCCAAAGATCCCCCTTATGTACATATCTCTATGGGGAATCATGGTTTAATTTTTCAAAGCATTAAATATCTTGAATAAAAAAGGACTTACTTTATTTTGAATTTCACAATGAAATCCTAAATTTTCTAGCAATTCTACTACTCCGAAATAAAAAGAACCCTCACTTTTTTTAATTAAAGTAAGCGCGCTATTCTAAATCGAAGTAAAGTCAAACTTTCTAGTGTATTTATTATATTATGGCAGAAATAGTATAGAAGCAATATAATCCACAATACTTGACTTGGAAAATATAATAGATGAATATCCCTTGATTCTTCATGACATAGCCAAGACTCGAATGTTCTCCAAAAACACCTATTGATCAAGTTTTGGCTTGTTGGTCCCCAACCAAGTTGGGTCCTAAGAAGTTAGTCACAATAGGCTTGGCAACCCAAATGGTTCTTTTCTTGACACCACATTGGGCACCAAAAAATTTGGCAAACACATTGCCAACGCTGTCCTTACAAAGAGAACAAACATCATCAATCATGATAGGGTTGGATGAGGAATTACCAATGGTGCATGAGGAAGAAATGTGCCCTTTCTCACGGAAAATGTAGCAAGTTCTTCTCTTGCTATATTTCTTGTTGGGTGAAGCAACAACTTGAGGAATACCTTGAGTCATCTTGGGAGGAGGCCCATCTCTAACAAGAGGTAGAGCTTGAGTCCGCTTCCCTTTTTGCTTCTTGCCAAGGGGCTTCTTCTTCAATGGGCAAGACTTGACATGATGCCCTTCTTCCTTGCACTTGAAGCAAACAATATTGGCTGGATTCTTGACTTGATCTTGGCTATTCTTATTGTTGCCCTTGTGCTTCAACTTTATAGTGGACTTATTCTTGACATTGGAGTTGAATCCAAGCCCACTCTTGTCATTTGGGGATTTTTGCACACTCAAGATATTGTTGAGTGTATGATTCCCTTTATGACCCTTTTTCAAGTCATTCTTCAAAGAAGTGACTTGAGCCTTGAGCTCTTTAATTTCCTCTACATGGTTAGTATGAACAACAATACTAGAGAAAGTAGATGCTACATTGTTAGAGCAACAAGTCATGGAATGTAATTCATCACAAGATGTAGCAATGGCATGAATGGATGAATTACAAGGACTAGCACATGGCAATATGACATTTGGAGTAGATATAGTGCCAATGTCCACATGAGGCCCACTATATGTTACCTTTGACACAATGACCTCATGAGCTAACTTTAGCCTACCATGGGAGACTAGAAGATCCTCATGCGAGCTTGAAAACTTAACATGCTTTTCTTCCAACTTCCCATAGTTGCTAGTTAGCAAAGCAAGTTGAGCCTTTAGCTCAACATTCTCCTTTAAAATAGATGCTTCACAAGAATAGAGTTAGTAGCATAAGCATCATTATTAGTTGCAAGAGGTGAGGTAAACTTGGCAAGCTATTTTGAATATGAAGCTTTAAGTTGCCCATGCGACTCGATGAGTTTGATGAGCTCCCTCTTAACGACCCGAGAGCCATTATTGAGGTGCTTAACATCCTCCATAAGTTTAGCATAGGCAACTACAAGTTCATCATTTTTAGTTTTGAAAGCATTTGCCACCACAAGTTCTTCTATCATGGTTTTCCTTTACTCTAGATAATTATAGGGTAAAAGTCTCCTCAAGAGATTCCTTGGTGGTTTGTTCTTCTTCAAGAGAGCCTTTTAGATAATCAATGTCGTTAGCATACTCACGGTCATGTTCATACTTTTGAGAAATAATATTTTCTTGCTCCTCAATAAGTTTCTTGCCTTCAATAGCACAAGTCAAAGTTTCAACAAATTTGGAGGAAGCAACTTTATTTCTATAGAGAGCGGGAAAGAAAATCTATCGCCTCTCTTGAATAGAGGCAATATCATAATCAACTAGATGATCATCATAATTATCATTATCAACCTCATCATCATCATCAACAACATCATCATGGGAAATAATGGGATCCAAAGAGGTTACCTTTGTTCCCTTAGCCATAATGCATATGTGAGAACCGAAAGAAGGTGATGATGAGATTGCACTTGTAGCTCTATTCAAGACCTTGTCTTGGCCCATAGAATCTTAATTTTCCTCTACATGGTTAGCAACACAAGCACTAGAGGAGATAGAAGCATTTTTATCATGGCAACAAGACAACACACACATATCATCATAAGATTTCTTCAAGACATTTCTACAAGATATGCAAGTACTATCAACACTAGCATGTAAAGAGTTGTGAGTGATAGAAGTGTTAAGGTCCAAAGATAGATCATTGCAACTATATAGTGATGAAGGATTACAAATAGTAAGCACACTATCCATATTGCAATTTCTATCACCAATCACCATATCATTACCTTGTGAAAAGTCACATGTTGGTGAAGTGGTAGAAGATGAGAACTCATCTCGGCCGGAGGTGGAGGGAAAACAATCATCCTCAATAATGTTGGACTCACTATATTTATCTTGAAGCTTTGTCTATATCTCATGAGCACTCCGATAAGGCATGATTGAAGAAATAATTACATTTCTAACAACAAGTAAAAGCACTTTAGTAGCTTGAGCATCTATATAAGAGTTCATCTTCTCCTCTAAAGATTCGTTTTGGGGATCCATAGGAGAAGAAAAACCCATATATAGAATTACCTCAATGGATGGGTGAATTTCCCTAAAATAATCAAGCATGCGAGATTTCCAATCATCATAATTTGTAACATCGAATATATCAAAGGAATTGTGCACTACTCCCCTAGTCTACATCGTTACTCTCAAGGCGGTGAAGCCTAAAAGCGAGATACCTCGCTCTGATACCAATTGAAAGATCACGGATGGCGCCTAGGGGGTGAATAGGTGGTTAAAAACTTTTATGAGATGGGCTTTACAAAGGCGGAATAAAACTAGCATCTTCTTTTATCAAGCACAAAGCCTATATATACTAAGGTTCACTTATGTGCACCAACAACTTATGCTAAGCAAGACAAGCAACAAAGTGATAGCAAGATAGGTTACTTCAAGCACGAAGGCTATCACAAAGTAAAGTGCATAAGTAAATATCTCGGGTATAGAGATAACCGAGGCATGCGGGGACAACGATATTTTACCGATTTCCTTCCTACACGGAAGTACGTCTCATTGGAGGGGTGGGTGGTACTAATACCACCAACGCCACAAGAGGCCACACCATATTCTCCCGAGAACCCTCGCGCGGCAAGCACCCGATCCACTATGGGACACTTGAGGGCGGTCACCAAACTCGTACAAGATTGGGGCAATCTCCACAACTTAATTGGAGGCTCCCAATAAACGCCACCAACGCCACTAGCTTGAGGATAGCTCCACAACTAAATTGGAGGCCCCAAGAACACACCACAAATGACACATACCGTCTAGGGTTCTAAGAACCCAAGACGGACAAGCTTCTTTGATTTCACCAACCAAATCCTCCGAGGAGAACTCAAACCGATGCATCGAATGCAAAAGGCAAGAACACCACAAAGATGCTCCAATCCTTCACTCTCAAGTTCCAATAAAGCTACTAAATCTATTAGGGGAACAAGAGAGGAAGAACACTAGGAGAACACCAAATCATCCAAGATCTAGATCCAAAGGAATCACTCACAAAGAGATGATATGATTTGGTCAAATTGTAGTTCTAGATCTCCTCAATCTTCCTATCAAATATGGGCACAAATCATTGGAGGGGAAGAATCAATCAAGCTTGAGAGAGTAAGAACAATGGGGCAAAGCTTGAGCAAATGAGGAAGAGAACAACTAAAAAAGAGAGAGGGAGGAAGCTTATAAAGGGCGCAAAGCAATTCTCCCCATTAGGGCAAAAGCAGGAGAACTAGGCCGGTAGTACCGGATTGGGACGGTATTACCGCCCAGCCTATCTACCAAGTAGCTCCAGGGACTGGACAGAGCGAAGTCAACACGGGCACGCAAGGCGACCTAGCGATCGAGGGAAGCAGTGGATCGGGGGAGGCGCGCAGCTAGCAATCAGAGCGAGCGGCGCGCGCTGCGGGCTAGCGTGCATGAGCAAGAGCCAGTGAGGCGCGCGAGGAGGCCCAGCAAGCAGGCGGCAGCAGGGAGATGGGCGATCCAGGTAGGCCGACCCGGTAGTACTAGCCCCCCCGGGCGGTAGTACCACTTGGGACGATACTGCCAGCCTGTGCCTACCGGGTGGCATAGTGCGCTGCATAGCGCTCAGGGGAGGCTAGTAGTGTGTCCGGTAGGCCAAGAAAAAAGGTTTTATTTTTATTTTTAAATCAAACAAAGAGGCAAATTCAAATGGCAATGTCTTGAGCTAGGAAACTCCAATCGACACGAAACCAAATTTGTTGCAAACAAGACGACAAAGCTACCATTTTTTTTTTGAAAATATTGGATACCACCAAGTGAGAATATTTCATGTATTATAATGTGAGATACCTCCCTTGGTGAGGAACCGGAAAACCTCCAAGATTAAAAATGCAATAAGATATAAAAGTGAAATCCGTTTTTGATGAACTAGAGCTTGTTATGGATATTACCACATGCTCTAGAACCTCACATGGATAAGATCCAAATAACAACCAAGAAATATGATGCTAAGAATGCAAAGGTTTGAGCTATCTCTAAAAGATATGATCGAGTTACTCACTCGAGAGCCCCTCTTGATAGTACGGCTATCTATCCTAAACCCGGTCTCCCAACTAACAACATGAGACCGGAAAAAGGGAAAACCTACCAAGATTATACCTTTTCCTTGAGCAATCCACTTGAGCGCGATGTAGATGACCTTGACCTTCTCAAGATGGACACCTTTCTTAATTCTTCTTCCACACACTTTCTAGATGAGGACTTGCACTTTGCTCCCCCATATACCATGGGGAAACCTATACTTTGACCTTGTCTTCATTGATCCATGATCACCAAGCATCAAACATGAGATCTTCTAGAGATGGCGCATTTTGAGATTTCACAACACTACTTCTTCTCTATATCATCTAACTTGAAGCCAACACATGCTCCAAGCGATGTCAATGGACAATTCCTACAAGTGCAAATTAATACACAAATTAGTCCAATGGACAATTCCCACATGCTCTTTCAAGCGCGTTGTTGAGGTACAGCTTATGTGTTCTATGGGTATACCTGTTCGGTCGTGAACTTTCACGGATCAATATGGATTACTCGTTATGCATTGACAAGATTTCCAAGTGATATAACACATTATCATCTTATTGTGATGGTCCTAATGTGAATATACATAATATTGTACTCATTACATAGTACTAGTTTGGATATAGGTATATTTGCATTAGGAATGGTAGACTTGGGTGGAAAAGTACTTGTACTTCTACTTAGGAGTATTTTGTATGAAGTTATGCTACTACTAAAGTATTTTGCATTACTAATACTTATGTACTCATACTTGTTTAGATCGATTATTTAGATCAAGTGCATGAGATGGTATCACTTTTCTTTCCAAATAAGGCCTTGTTGAAAGCTAGATGAGTATTGGGAATTTTGGGATGCATATGGGGGTCACACATGCATTGATTTGAGAAGGAGGTATGCAAAGAAAAGCAAACTTGATGGTTAGTTTTATTTGTTCCAATGACTGAGTGTGTTCATAAAAATGGGCAAATTCATCGTGCACTATGGATGAAATAAGAACTGATATGTACTGCTATCGAATTTCAATATTTGTATTGTTGAATTTGTTAATTTTCTTGGTTGATATCTATACTTCTGAATGTTTCAAATGCTAATGATTTTTTTCAATGTTCTGTCTTTGCTTCTAGGTTGCTAGAACTAGAAATTAGTGTGCCTTTGTGTCATGTGAATCATTGGATATGTTTTGGATAGAAATGAGAGGGGTAAAGATACAACTTAATTTCACCAACTGAAGTCACTAGATATAGTCGAGTTTTGGTACACTCTAGGAGATTCCCGGATTCTCTATATTTTTCACAAAAATATCTGGAAATTCTTTTATCTCTTGTTTTTTCTCCCTTGGTGAGGTATTTGTTTTAAATCTGACGAGTCACAAAATAATGCAATTTCTACTAAATAGGACATAAAAACTAGCGGCCACTTTGACGAGGGTTCGACTCGTCAATGCCCATTGTTGTGGACTTGGGTTTCGAGAAGATGGGGATGCTGGAAGTCGTGGAACGGTTAACAGGCAAGCAACATGGGGACACGAGGTTTACCCAGGTTCAGGCCCCCGGAGGGAAAACCCTACTCCTACTTGTCTGTTCTTGATTACGGCGGAACCGAAGGTTACAGGGGTGCGCAAATGCAATCTAGCATGGAGGTGTGTGTATGAGGTGTTGAGGATCCTTCTCGTCGTACCCTCCTAGACTTTATATAGATGGGCCAGGTCTTGGGATAGGTCGAGTCGGTTACAGATAGGGTTGATACCCTTTGAAATTCTATCTCATCTAGACTTGTCCTCCAAGGAGTCGAATTTGCCACGGGCTTGGGCCACCCAAATTCTTCATAGGATGCAAATCATCGCGTGGGCCTTCCTTGGGCTGGACCGAGTATACCAATGTTGTGCACCCATAGTGTATATCCATGTCAGTAGCCCCCGAGTGTTCAATCGAATCATAGATTCGACTGGAGTCTCCACAATCTTTCGGGTGCTCTGCATTTGGTTCTGTCTTTTTGGAATAAACAAGTTAGTTTATAGGGATTGTTGATGCGTGTGTCTGACTCACCCGATGGATCAGGGTCAGTTAACTGTCATAGGAAAAAACAACACAATCTTCATCAGACTCGAGTCCCCGGACTCGAATCCGGAACGAGTGATGGCGTAATTCGACTCAGGCCATTGAGATCTTACAGGAGTCGAATCCCAGTGATTTTAAGTGGTGTACCCAACGCGTTCGTCGGGATTTTCATCGTGCCTGTTGACACTGGAGTTTTCTAGCAGAGCGTCGTTAGGTGCGTTACTAGGCCATCAGATGATATATGTAGGACTTATCTTTGTGTCATAGACACAGCATCCGAAATTTTATCACCGCGGAGGTGTTTCGGGTGGCCAAGGAGATTGTTTGTCACTTAGTGTTAGTTTGGTTAAAGTTGCCAAAAGATTTTTGTCGTAGGGTGCACGACCAGCGCTCCCTATGGGAGTAGCCACCGAGTGTCTGTTCGAGTTGTAGACTCAAGCAGAGACTTTAGTTCAGTTATTTACATTATTAGTCCGAAGGACACATTTTTTGAATATGCGACCAGCGCTCCCTATGGGAGTAGCCCCCGAGTCCGTAGTGGAGTCGCAGACTGGACGTAGGACTCAAAGACTTTTCGAGGTGACGTTACCTTTGTAATTTATCAGGTGCACAGCCAGCGCTCCTGATAGGAGTAGCCCCGGAGTAGTTAGTGGAGTCGTAGACTCGAGTAAGTACTTTTATGATCAGTCGAAATCTGCGAGCCGTTGCTGGCCTTTGCTTGGGTGATGTCATTGCTGACGATTGGTGAGCTCAACCGTCTATGATAGCAGAGACGATGCGACGAGACAATCATGGGTCCCACTACCTGACTTGACATTGACTAGTCACGCATAGGTGCGGCAAAAGTTACGACGTCTCCTTGATTTCCAAGCGTAGTGGACGGCGTGCTGGCGACGGTTTAGTTTGATGCTGACACATGGATGGTGAGATCTGAGGCGCGCACTAGGGCTTCTCAATCGATGGCTCTACAACGTCGTCCTCGCCCTTTTATACCATGGGGAAAACAGTAAGTTTCACCCTTCGTCATTTGCTTCTGCATCATCGCCATTGCCACTTTTCCTTGAGCTCTCTGCTCTCATCGCACACTAGACGCCTTCCACACTTTTTCCTTCGTATTTCCTTCACTCACACCATCGCACTCGCCTTGCCAAGATGGGCAAGCCAAATAAGTCATCGTCCGCTGCAGCGGGGTAGAGCGCCGCCAACGCTAGGAAGAAAGCCGCCGCTCCGGCCCGCACCACCAACGGCGGGTGGTGGCGCACGGAGATGCGCGACTCGGATTTACGCAAATTGCACGATGTCGGTTGATCTCCAAGGACAAAGACGACATCATACTTCCGAGCCAAAAGGTAATTCCTCGCCCACCTGAAGGGTTTCGGGTGATGTTTTACGCTTTTGTGATCAGGGGTCTTTCTTTGCCTGCCCATGAATTTCTTCGTGGGCTTCTCTTTTTCTACGGGATTTAGTTGCATCATCTGTCTCCCAATTCTGTCCTCCACATTGCTTGCTTCATCGCCCTTTGCGAGTGCTGGCTCAGCATCGAGCCGCACTTCAGCCTCTTCTGGAGACTCTACTCCGTGAAGAGGCAATCTGGCACTGGTGGTGTTTATCCACTCGGTGGCTGCATCACCTCTATCTGATCCACCATTCAATTCTTCTCTTTCTCCATTTGACAGTTCATCCAGTACTGGTGCAGGAAGTGGTTCTACATCCGTGATGTCAAACTGGACGGTCAGCATTTTGGTCTTGCTCCTTTCGACTCCAAATAAGAGATCATCCAAAAGAGGTCGTGGGCGAACGACATCTTAAAGGGTGAATCCGCGGAGGTGGATAAGCTCTACAAGCGGGTGGAGGCTCTTCAGCTGGTGGCCGGCAAGGATGTCAACGGCGTTGACATCATTTGTACCTTCCTCAAGCGTCCGGTGCAGCCGCTCCAAGCGAGGGTGCACCCGATGTTCCTGTATGCTGGCCGCAGCGATCCGACAAGGGTTTCGCCTGAGGAGTTGTCTTTGGGTGACCTTGATAAAGTGCTTCGGCCTCGGCTGAAGTACAAGGCCGATGAGGACCTCCTGAGGAAATCTTTGACCACCCCTTTCAGCACCAAGAAAGTAGTTCCTCAGGTGAAAACTTGTAGTTGCGCGTAGCGCTATTTCGAATGAGAGCTATTTGTTATTGGTACTAATACTTGTACATCTTCTTGTCTTCAATTTTTAGGACCTCAAGGTAGCGGGGATGATGCCCCCGCTTCCTGAGAAGTACACGTTTGCGCTAGATCATGAAGTGGCGGAGTCCGAATCCGAGCTTCCCTCGGCGCAATCTCCTTCTGTTGAAGCCCCCATGTCGAGCGAAGGGCAGACCCGAAAGCGGTCCCATAGTGAAACTTTGGGTGGGGCGACGCCACCAACCCCGAAGGGTCTATCCTTCCTTGAGCAGCACGATGGGGATGAGGGTGCGTCGTCTGCACCCTTTCCTGTTGTGCCTATTCGGGCTATGGCCCCGCAACCGCCAGCCAAGAAGAAGAAGAAGAAGAAGAAGAAGAAGAAGAAGAAGAAGAAGAAGAAGAAGAAGAAGAAGAAGAAGAAGAAGAAGAAGAAGAAGAAGAAGAAGAAGGAGGAGGAGGAGGAGGAGGAGGAGGAGGCCTCCTGTCTTCAACCTGTCAGACATACCATCGTAAGTTGTGCTAATCGAACTTTTGTAGTTGTGCTGATATGCTAAGTATTAGCCTGATGTTAATTTGATTTCTTGCAAGTGCTAGCAGTAATCAATCAGAGGGGTCCCTTGATGAGGACACTAAAGAGATGATCGTGGAATCAAAGCCGACGTCTTCGTTTCCCAATATGGTGGCCAACACGGAGGACGAGGGTTCGAGCTCCGCGAGGCGGCAGGCTCGTGCACTCGTGACGCGGAAGACGATATCCAAACCTTTGGAGTCCATGTCAGACTATGTTGATACGTCAGAAACGTATCTATAATTTTTGATGTTCCATGCTTGTTTAGTATCTACTTTGCTTTGCTTTGTCTACACTTTGAGGTGTTTTTATATCTTTTCTGGAACTAACCTATTAACAAGTTTCCATAGTGTCAGTTGCCTGTATTCTTCTGTTTTTGGTTCGAGAAAGGCAGAAAATCAATATTCTCAGAATTAGACGGGACAAAAGCCAAAGTCAATATTTTACCGTGGGCGACACGAAGTCCAGAGGAGAGACGGAGAGGAAAGCCAGGGCGTCCAGACCCCCTAGGCGCGGCCAGGGTGGGCCCGCGCCTAGGCAGGGTGTGGGCCCCCTGGTCGCCTCCCAGCCTCGCCTCCTTGCCTATAAGAATCCCCTGATGTAGAAACCCTAGGCACCCGATCAAAACTCCATGAAACCGTCTATAGCCGCCGCCACCATCGTCCCTAGATCGGGGGATCTGAAGTTCTTCCCGGCACAAACCCGGAGGGGATATCATCCCAGAGGCCTTCTTCTCCGATATGACGCGTGAGTAGTTCCACCTTGGACTACGGGTCCATGTAGTAGCTAGCTGGTTGTATCTCCTCCTTGTGCTTTCATGTATAGATCTTGTGAGCTCCATTCATGATCAAGATCTAATCTATTTGTAATCATGCATGTTGTGTTTGCGGGGATCCGATGGATATTGAGATTACTATGTCAGATTGATTAATGGTTTTGTCTTTATGATTCTATCATGTCTATGTTGTTTGTGATCTTGCATGCTCTCCGTTGTTAGTAGGTATCTTGGCCAAGTAGTTGCTAGTGACTCCAAGAGGGGGTATTTATGCTCGATAGTGGGTTCATGCCTCTAGTTTCCAAGGGAAGTGACACAAATCTCTTCGGTTGTAGATGTGATATTGCTACTAGGGAGAAAACAACGGTCTCTTGTTTATAGAACAAGTGGATTGTTTACCTTACACACTTTGATTAAAGCAGTTGTTTGTTGCTTGCAACTTAATATTGGAGGGGGGTCGTATGATAACCCAAAGGTGTACTTCTAGTCATATATGCAGTTGGATGGCGGTCTATGTATATTGTTGTATTGCCCAATCGAATCTCATCGGATCTTTTTGTCTGGTATTGCATTGTTATGCCTTGCTCAGTTCCTGTCCATTGCCCTGTTGTAATTTGTTTACCCTTCATGCCATGTTGTTTATCTAAGGAGAGCACCTCTAGTGAACTATGGACCCCGGTACAATCTTTACCATTGGTACATCCTCCATTGTTACTATTTACTTGCTGCAAACCATCATCACCTTCCACACCATATGTTTAATCCTTTGTTATAGCAAACCGGTGAGCTTGACAACCTCACTGATTCGTTGGAGCAAAGTCTCGAGTTTGTGTTGTGCAGATCTCCGCGTTGCTTGCAACACCTATGTGACGTTTCCTTCCCCCTACTGGTTCGATAACCTCGGTTTCTTACTGAGGGAAGGCTGCTGTGCTGCTTCACACCTTGCTCTTTGGGTTCCCAACAGGCTCCACGCATAGCCATCAAAGCTTTCTGGCACCGTTGCCGGGCAGGCTAAGGACATATTCACAAGGGGAGTCCTCCACTTCCTTTCTCTTTACTTTGTTTTAGTTTGCTTAGTTTCTTTTGCTTGGTTTTGTTTGCCTCTTTTCAAAAACTCAAAAAAAAATTAGTCTAGTTTGGTTTGCTTTCTTTATTCAAAAACACAAAAAATTAGTTCATGCCCTAGCTGCTACTACTGTTTTTGGCTTGCCCACCTTTGCCAAAAATGAACTCTGCTGAGAACACCAAGTTGTGTGACTTCACTATCACCAACAACAATGATTTCCTTAGCACACCTATTGCTCCACCTGCTCCTGATGCTACCTTTTATGAAATTAAGCCTTCTTTGTTGAATCTTGTGATGAGAGAGAAATTTTCTGGTGCTAGTTCTGATGATGTTGCTGCCCATCTCTATAACTTTGTTGAACTTTGTGATATGCAGAAGTATAAGGATGTAGATGGGGATATTATTAAGAACAGATTTTTTCCTTTCTCCTTGAGAGGAAAATTCAAAGAATGGTTCTATCTTTGCCTAGAAATAGTATTGATTCTTGGACTAAGTGCAAAGATGCTTTTATTGGAAAGTACTACCTTTCTACTAAGATTATATCTATGATAAGTAACATTATGAAATTTAAACAACTTGATAATGAACATGTTGCTCAAGCTTGGGAAAGAATGAAATCTTTGGATAAGAATTGTCCCACTCATGGACTCACTGCTTGGATGATTATCCAGACTTTTTATGCAGGTTTGAAACTTCTCCTCAAGAAACCGTTTGGATTCAGCTATTGGAGGTACCTTTATGGGGCTCACTTTGGGTGCTGCAACAGAAGATTTTCCAAAAAATCGGTTTCTACCTGATGGTCTGTTTTGACAGATTTCTGCCATTATTTGCATTTGCTTCTTATTGATTCCTTTTTGAGTTCTCTTTTAGGGAATTGAGCTTTTTGAAGGATTTGCTACAGTAGCTTGTGTTTTTAGTGAAAAGTTTTGCTGTTCCAAAGCTTTTCCTAAGGGTCTATTATCTTTTGAATAAACTAATGTTGCTATTGAAGATTGTGTGAAGTTTTGTATGAAGGAGAAATTTCAGGTGTAGAGAGAGAATGATGTAATGAGATGAAGAATGGACAAAATCTCAATCTTGGGGATTCCATCATGGTGTCATCCCTAGAAATATCCAAGAGGCACAAGCGTCAAAGCTTGGGGTGCCCAAGGCATCCCCTTCTTCATCAATAAAAAGCTCAGGTCTATCAAGATACTTTGTTTTTATTGTTTCATGCACAGTTGTGTTGTTCTTGGAGCGTCTTAGTTTTCGTTTATTGTGCTTAGTTTGTTTAGTTTGCTTGAATAAAGTATTTGGACCCCCGTTCTCGCTATGTTGTTTCAAATAAGTCAATTGGTGTTGGAAAGGAGTAGGAAGTTCCTGCTTGAAAGTGCAAGAGGAGCTTGCATTGACTGTGACTTAGAATTTAGCATGACATGCTAGGTGTTGTTTTGACCTTATGCTTAGGGATTATTGTTGTAGCATGTTTTGTTCCAAACAATTGGGATTGCTTAGTGTGCCTTGAAGAAATTATGTGTTATTTTAGCATGCAAAAGCATAGTATTATGGTATTCTCCTTTGATGCTTTGTTTGGGTTGACTTGGCACATGCTCACACCATGTTATGACTATGAAGAAGTCACCATAGCCTCTATGATCATTTAGTTCTTGACTTATAGTACCACTCTATGCTTTGATTAGTAATGTTTTGTCGCTCTGCATGATTATGGCCACTATTGCTCTCTTAGTTGGTTGCTCCCAGTCTTTGCTAGCCTCCACTTGTATGGGTAAGCTCTACTCATGCTTCCAACTCCCAAGAAACCAAGTTATTCCAAAGTGTCCACTATAAACTCCTATGCATGGTGTGTTACACCATTCCAAGTATATTCTTATTTTCAGCTATCTTCTAATTAAAAACTATTTTGTTATGTGAAAAATTAGTGATTAAAGCCCTCACAAACTTGATGGCACACTTTATATTCTTTGCCCCTAATAAACTTCAACCATTGTGTCGTCTATGTTGTATATGCTTGCACTTATACGTTGGAATTAGCAGAACCATGTTGTCATGGGGAACGTTTTCAACATTGCACTTGTACTTTGTACTCAGTTGATATCATGCTCTTTTGTCTATGGATGTCACTGGTGTGAAATAAAGAGGGGGCTTGTAAGTCCACGGAGTTTGTATTTTGTGTTAGAGAAACGCCTGGGCCGCTAGCCTAATCCATGCCTAATCATGGTGGAAACTTGTAACATCACCATAGTGAGCTATCTATGAAGCATCCTCAATAAAAAGCTATGCACATAGTAAATAAAAAATATCGTTGAGATGCTCATTGTCTGCTTGTCTTATCATTTTGGTTATGGGATACCTCCTATACCATGTGCAAGGGGTACCCCGTTGGCGGTTCTCTATGATACGCATGTACTTACAATGACAACAGGTGACTGAAGTTGAGTAGCATGAGAATTGGCCCTCGTATTCAAGGGACTTGAGATTGCCAACTTATACTTTGTCAAGCATATACTCCATAGTTTGTTCACTTTAACCTTAATCACTTCAAGATTCTTATTGTAGGGGAAATGAGGGCTGAAAGCTAACAAGTACCATAATTTTTGGAAGCTCTTTTTGAAACTTGAAATCCTGCTTCCCTTTATGAAGGGCCTTTCTTCCACTATTATATTGAGTCTCCACCTTCTAAATTTAGGCACCATTAAGAGAGCATAGTTGCCATTCTTAGTTCTATGTGTAGTGTCCCAAAACTTATTGATTGATGCATATTGTGATATTACTTGTTCTTGTGCTATTTTTTTCTAGTCACCCTTGTGAACTTTGAAGGTGTCCTATGCATCCATTTGCTACTCTATGAGGGACAAGCTGATTGCCACTATGCCATGTTTTCTATATGTGAAACAAACAAACGTTTTTCAATGCATGTTATTCATGATCTTTGTTTGTAGCCTTTCGTGCTGCATGCATAGTTACTTTGTCTTATTGTTAGAACTCCATCTTGCATGCACATGTTTAGAGTTCTTTGATCCCAGCTTTCAATGCTTGCAAATGGTTTGATCTTGGTTTTGATGGTGCATGTCACCTCAAAAATTATTCTTTTATCACTTACCTACTCGAGGACGAGAAGGAGTTAAGCTTGGGGATGCTTGATACGTCGGAAACGTATCTATAATTTTTTATGTTCCATGCTTGTTTAGTATCTACTTTGCTTTGCTTTGTCTACACTTTGAGGTGTTTTTATATATTTTCTGGAACTAACCTATTAACAAGTTGCCATAGTGCCAGTAGCCTGTTTTCTTCTGTTTTTAGTTCCAGAAAGGCAGAAAATCAATATTCTCGGAATTGGACGGGACAAAAGCCAAAGTCAATATTTTACCGTGGGCGACACGAAGTCCAGAGGAGATACATAGAGGCAAGCCAGGGCGGACAGACCCCCCTAGGTACGGCCAGGGTGGGCCCACGCCTAGCCAGGGTGTGGGCCCCCTGGTCGCCTCCCAGCCTCGCCTCCTTGCATATAAAAAGCCCCCGATGCAGAAACCCTCAGCACCCGATCAAAACTCCACAAAATTTTCTGTAGCCTCCGCCACCATCATCCCTATATCGGGGGGAATCTGAAGTTCTTCTCGGCACCCTGCCGGAGGGGAGATCATCCCGGAGGCCTTCTTCTCCGGTATGATGCGTGAGTAGTTCCACCTTGGACTACAGGTCCATGTAGTAGCTAGTTGGTTGTACTTCCTCCTTGTGCTTTCATGTATAGATTTTGTGAGCTCCGTTCATGATCAAGATCTAATCTATTTGTAATCATGCATGTTGTGTTTGCAGGGATCCGATGGATATTGAGATTATCTTGTCAGATTGATTAATGGTTTTGTCTTTATGATTCTATCATGTTTGTGTTGTTTGTGATCTTTCATGCTCTCCATTGTTAGTAGCTATCTTGGCCAAGTAGTTGCTAGTGACTCCAAGAGGGGTATTTATGCTCGATAGTGGGTTCATTCCTCTAGTTTCCAAGGGAAGTGACAGAAATCTCCTTTGTTGTACATGTTATGTTGCTACTAGGGAGAAAACAACGGTCTCTTGTTCATAGAACAAGTGGATTGTTTACCTTACACACTTTGCTTAAAGCAGTTGTCTGTTGCTTGCTACTTAATACTGGAGGGGGTTCGGATGATAACCCAAAGGTGGACTTCAAGTCATAGATGCAGTTGGATGGCGGTCTATGTATATTGTTGTATTGCCCAATTGAATCTCATCGGATCTTTTTGTCTGGTATTGCATTGTTATGCCTTGCTCAGTTCCCATCAATTGCCCTGCTGTAATTTGTGTACCCTTCATGCCATGTTGTTTATCTAAGGAGAGCACCTCTAGTGAACTATGGACCCCGGTCCAATC
Organism: Avena longiglumis; assembly: GCA_030063025.1. Lineage (NCBI taxonomy): Eukaryota > Viridiplantae > Streptophyta > Magnoliopsida > Poales > Poaceae > Avena > Avena longiglumis. The sequence goes on from CP125974.1 coordinate 464,501,327, forward strand.
TTTACCATTGATACATCTTCCACTGTTATTATTTACTTGCTGCAAACCATCATCACCTTCCACTCCATGCGTTTAATCCTTTGTTACAGCAAACCGGTGAGCTTGACAACCTCACTGATTCGTTGGGGCAAAGTCTTGAGTTTGTGTTGTGCAGGTCTCCGCGTTGCTTGCAACACCTGTGTGACGTTTCCTTCCTCCTACTGGTTCGATAACCTCGGTTTCTTACTGAGGTAAGGCTTGTTGTTGTGCTACTTCACACCTTGATCTTGGGGTTCCAAACAGGCTCCACGCATAGCCATCACACGTAAGTGTACCTCTTTCATTGCATAGGTGGAATCCCCGAGTCCTTTTACTCATCAGACTTGCTAGCCTTTTTTGCAGCCTTTTGTCCGCGGCGCCAATATCCTCATCCAGCAGCATCTATCGCTGGAGGGTGAACTCAAGCAGATCCAAGGTGCGTAGGTGTCTTCTTGCCTATTTTTAGGTGCATCAAGTTTGTATTTGTATTCATACACTGTTTATCCATGCTGCAGATGAGAACAATGCTGCTCTCTATAGGCTGAATGCTCTCGAAAAGAGCCTCGGCCAGGCGGAGAATAAGGCAGCGAATGCTGCAGAGGCCCTTGAGCGCCAACAGAAGGAGGCCGAAGACCGTGAGCAACAGCTTGCGGCCGTTGCAGCCACCCGGGAGAAGGCCATGGCTGAAAATCTTATGGCTACTACCAAGGCTATCTCTGGTATGTCACTTTGCCATTCTCTTGAGTGTTTTGTTTTGTGAGTGCGTTTTTTCCTTCCTCCGTCAAATGTTCTATTGCTTTTCTTGCCAAATGCGTCTGGTATCGCGTTTAACCACAGCGCGCTGGAGCACGGGGATCTTCTGGTAGATGTCATTGCAGCAATCGAGGATCGCTGCATTTCTACTGCGGTCTCTCTTGACGAGGCCAAGAAAGTGCTTACGCGCTTTTACAAGGAGGTCAACACCAAGGGCATTGCCCTCTAGGACGTCAGCTCGCTGGTGAATGCTCTGTACATGGGGTTGGCCATGGCAATGGCGTCCGGAGCGGAGCTGGATCTGGCCCAGGTCACATCCAGGATGCCGACGGCGGCGAATGGCTCTGAGGTAGAATTTGCCACCTTTGCCTCCCGCTGCAAGCATTTTGGGCCTAAGCTCATTGATATCCTGGCCGACTATTCGACAGACTAGCAGCAGCGGCCAAGAGTAGGCACTCTGGCTCCAAAGCTGCTCCGGGTGCTGGCGCTTAGGTCCCTCTATATTGTAGTTAGTCTAGCTTTCTACCTTTTGCTTTACCTGTAAACGCATTTTGAGTGAACAAGCTTTACTTTGCCATGAAATGGCGTTGATTGTGTATATGTATGAATCTATCTTTCAACTGCTGTCGAAATTGTTTGTGATGTTCGTGTTTGCCTATTTACCCTTAGGGTCCTTCGGGTGAGGCTCCTACGCCTGGTCCTTGGTCCCTAAGCGAGTCATCGCAGTTGCCTTTCCTGTGTGACCGCGTCCAAAGTTTGGAGAAGGACATCCTCAGCATCTACGGTCATGCAGATGTGTGGAAGTCGAAGGCTGAGCGAGCCATTGCCAGGGAAGAGTTCTTTCTTGAAGAATTTCGACAGATGGGCGAGCAACTATAATGTGAGTCCTTGTGAACCGCTGCTTCTTCAAGTGCGCCTTGTTTTTATGTGGCTCACCCAATGCTTTGTGCAGTTGTAAATATGCTTCCGAAGGAAGAGAAGGAGCGCGTCGCAATCCAGATGAATTTCCTGAGGCAACAAGACTTGGAAGCCGGCGGATTCTTCTGGATGGACCGCGACAGAGCGATCGTCCTTGCGATGGTGCAACATCGCGTACACCAAGTTCTTTGGGTGCTGAAGCGGGCGAGGTTGTCGCTTGCGGCTATTTGGCCACCATGTTTCCTTTGGACGCTGCACCTTCTAGCTTTCTAGGCTTTCTCGAGAAGTTTCGAGATGCAGGTCACGTGAAGGAGCTGATGCGCCATCAGCTGATTGCGGGTGTGAAGGCGGCCCTATCTCTTGTTCGATTGCATCATCGTGATGTTGATCTTGCGGAGATAGCGGTTGGGCCGCCCCCTCCTCGAGATGGCATGGCGTGGGATATGCTTCCACATTATGCAGCTGTGGCGCAGTACGTCGAAGAGATTGTAGACGTGTTTGAGGAGCGGACAAACGTTCTGCTGCAGCGTGGTTAAGTCCTGTAAAGGAAAAACGAGATAATGTAAAGTCTGTATTTATTCAAGTGGGCTTGTAATGCCCTCTATAAAGTTTGTGTGTGTTGGCACGTAGTGCGTTGTGTGATTATATAATGGACATATCCTTTTCTTTAGCTTGACATGGTCAGCTACTCAGGTTGTATGCGTTATTGTCAGTCAAAAAAGTCGTAAGGTGAGGCGCAACCCCCGAGCATATTTTAGCATAAATAACGTAAGGAGAAAAAGGTATTTGGGCAAAGGAACTTAGATTTTATTTATTGTAAACGAGGAGGTACATTGTTCGGCTGAGTAGCCTGGCTAAATATCCTTATTGAAAGTAAAGGGTAACTAGGGGTAGAAGCGCCGCAGTCGTGCGACGTTCCAAGGGTTGGAGTATTCGACTCCTGATGCGACGTCCATGAGGCGGTAGGTGCCACCTAGGATGACTTCTATGACAATGTAGGGTCCTTCCTAGGGTGACTCGAGCTTCTTGTGATATTCTTGCTTGAGTCGTAGGACGAGGTCGCCTTCGACGAAGGACCTTGGGCGCAACCGACGGCTATGGTAGTTGCGTAGGATCTGCTGATAGACTGATGAGTGAGCCACGGCGATGTCACGTGCCTCATCGAGTGTGTCGACGACATCTTCGAGTGCGTCCGATGATTCAGCCTCGCTGTAAGCAACGACCCGTGGGGCCTTGTGGCATACCTCAGCGGGTAGCACAACTTCGGCTCCGTGCACCATGAAGAAGGGCGTATAGCCAGTTGAGCTGTTCGGCGTTGTGCGCAGGCTCCAGAGAACAGAGGGTAGCTCGTCTTCCCAGGCTCCTGCAAGCCTTTCGAGTGGGCATAGTAGGCGATTCTTGATGCCGTTGCCTACGAGGCCGTTGGCCTTTTCGACCTGTCCGTTGGTCTGCGGGTGCGCCACGGAGGCGTATGATATGTTGATTCTGAGGTTACCGCAGAAGTCTCGGAATTATTTGGAGATGAAGTTCAAGTTGTTGTCCGTTATGATGCTATGCGGCACGCCGAACCTGTAGACAATGGACTCGAAAAACTTGACTACAGTTTTGCCGCTTTGGTTGGTGACGGGCATTGCCTCGATCCACTTGGAGAATTTATCGATTGTGACCAGGAGGAAGACGTGGCCTCCTGGCGAAGGGCCAAGCCACTGGTATGGGCCTTAGCTCGGATCCTAGTGCATGTGGTTTGACCACGTACCTCTGACAGGCGTTGCACCTCTGGACTATCTCCTTGTGTTGTTCATTCCGGTTGGCCAGTAGAACCCAACTCGTAAAGCTTTGGCGACTAGGGCACGGCTGCCTGCGTGATGGCCACAGATACCCTCATGGATGTCTTGGAGGATATTTTTGCCGTCACCAGTGGTGACGCATCGTTGGAGCACACCCGAAATGCTGCGCTTTTACAGCTCACCGTTGATGATGGTGAAGTCCTTTGACCGCCGAGATATGCGTCGGGCATATGTCGGGTCCTCAGGCAGCTGATTGTTTATCAGGTATCAAAGGTACGATTGCGTCCATGTTTCTTCAACTGCCATAACCTGCATCAGGCTGACCAACTCGACCTCCATGTCGAGCTTTTCGGGTCCTTCTTGTCCTTCGGGTAGCGCAGCCCCCGAGTGCTCTGTTTCTTCGGCTAAGCCTTTTGGGAATTTCCCCTTGATGGAGGGTACGTAGATTTGTTCAAGGAACACTCCTGGTGGCACCCGGGTGCAGGTGGGGCCAATGTTGGTGAGCTTGTCGGCCTCCTAGTTGCTTTCCCGAAGCTCGCAGCCGTCAAAGTCCCCTTCGAGTAAATTGTAGAGCGGACGGTATTGTGGCATCCCGCAAAAACCACTACTAGAAAATCGCGTTGTTTTTGTGCATTGCATCATCATGGCCGCATGCTCATGTCATCATGCCACATTGCATCTGAGCATCATAATCATCTTGCATTTGCTTGCATAAAACTATTTTCGAGAAAACCTAATTTGTTTACTAAATGCCCCATCTTTATTCAAACGCAAAAACCGGGTCTCTGGATTATTTTGTTTTGTCTGCTGTCGGTTTGCAAAAGCCCTGTTTGAAATAAATAAAATATTTAATTATTTTTAGTGGGGCAGTCGAACGGGCCGATTCGACCCAGTCGACCACCCCCGGAATAAAATCGGTCCACCTAAACCAGCCCACCCGAATTCTAAAACTACCTAGTCCTAATCTACCCACCACTCACAGTTCGCCACCTTACCCCTGGCCCCAATCCCTACCCACCTTGCCACCTCACCAATCCCCCTCTTTCCCTCCCCCCCTCTCTCTCTTTCTCACACAGCCCCACCTACCCCCTCTCCCTTACACCTCGGCCCCACCCCCTGGTCAAACCCACTCTCCTCTCCACCCCCCACTCACACGCGCCTGGCCCCATCAATCAGCCACTCTCTCTCCCCTGGTCAACCCTCCCCCCGCCTGGACCCCACCTGGGCCCCACCCCCTGGCCCCGCGTCCCCTGCCCCGTCCCCCACCTCCCGCACCGCCCGCTCCCTCCTCTCCCTCACGCGACCGCCCGCCTCTCTCCTCCTCCTCCCTCCTCTGTGCCCACCGCAGCGCGGCCCTTCCCTCCCGCCGGCGTAGGCCTCCTCTCTCGCCGCTCGGTCCGCCTCGACCCCCCCTTTCCGCCCGCGTCTTCCCCCTCCACCGCCGGCCTCCCCGACGCTGGGCCGCCCTCCTCACCGGCTCCTTCTCCCCGCGCGTCACCGTCGCCGGCCCGCGCCCTCCCGGCCTTCCTCCTCCCTCTCCCTGCCCGCGCGACCCCGGCGTGGAGCTCGCCGGGCCCGTCCAGAGCGCCGCCGTTCGCGGCCTCCTCTCCTCCGTCGCCGGCCCGGGGTCGCAAGCCCCGCCTTCCTCTCTCCGGTCGCGGCCCCGCCTCGACCCGTCTGCCGCCAGATCTCGCCGGCGCGCCTCTGCGAGCCAGCGCGCCGCCGCCTCGTGGACCATACGCCGCCCGTCGCAGACCGTCCTCCCTCGCTGCCGCTGCTGCGCCCGGCAAGCAGCGCCGCGAGCCTCGTCTCAGAGCGCCGCCTCGGCCTTCCTCTCCCTGCCGCCGCCTCGCTCACCACCCCTCTGCGCGTTGCTGCCACCTTTCGTGTTCTCGCGGCATCTGCGTCGCCCTGTCAAGTACCATGTACCTCGCCGCTTGAACCTCAGTATGTGTGTGTTTGACCAGCCTCGGACATGTTTCTCCCCATCGGCAAGGCTATCCACGATAGGTGCTATGTGACAAGTATGACCCGCAAGAAGTTGCGAGGCTCTCAAGATCTACTGACGCCAAGATCTACTAACGCCCGGCGCCAAGATCTTCCGATGGCGATGCGAGGAGACCAAACCCGAAGGACCATATTGAACTCGGTGTCATCTATTCAAGTACTCCATCGACGTCAAGATCATCCACTCAGACCACAAGACCGTCCCTGGAGCGAAACATCGAACCCCGGTGCTGTCGCCTTCCTCTCCGGAGGCCGAACCCGAACCCTGGCGCGCCAAGTTCTTCGACCCCGAGGAACGATCCATAGATGCGTGAAGTACTTCCTCGAGAACGCCAAGTACTTCCCTCGGACGCCAAACCCGAACCGGAAGGACGCCAAGGTCGCCACAAGGACGACAAGTTCTACTTCCGTACGACAAGACCGGCCGATCCATGGACCCGACAAGATAGACCGCTTGGAACCAAGATCTCCGGCACGTCACGACAAGTTCTCCGTCTTGTATCCGCTCCCGCCGATTCCGGGACACGAACCTGTCGAACCCGAACCCCGAACCCCAAGTTCGTCGAACCCTAATGTGTGACCCTAAGCCCCTATTTTTATAATAATATATACTTGTTGCATATTAAATTGTCATACTCGCATGCATAGTGTTATGTGGTTTGGGGGCCTTAGGCCGATTCACCTAATAATTAAATATGGGCCCATATGCGGACAAATCTAGCCTTATATTGGCTTCATTTAAATTTGTGTAGCAAACCGGTGATAATTTTTGCCTTGCTAATACAACATTTAATTTGCGGGGTAGATAAACAACTTGAACCATATATTTAAATGTCGGGACCCCGGTTCCGCTTAATATGGCCTAATTGCATCGCATCTTTGCCATGTCATACATCATACATGCATCATGTCCGATCTTCTGCCGTTGTATTAAATAGTGCATCCGGTGTTTCTTCTAGTGTTTTGCTTCTTCGCGGATAAGGCCGTTGAGTTGATGTGAGCTTCGCCCCGATCTTCGGTTGAACCTTCGGCAATGTTTTCAGGCGAGCATCTCCCCCTTTCTACCTATCTTACTTTTATAGTATTTATTCCCTCCTGTTGATCTATTGCTATCTGTGTTGCGTTGCTTTAGTTTTCGTACCCGTGATATCCCTTGCAGCCCTATATTGCCTTGGACACATCCTAATACCTGTTGTTTGGTAGATAGTTGGACTTGCGCGTCGTAGTCGCTTGCTCAAGTGTTGTTGCGTGCCGTCAAGTGCCATAGTTGTTGGTGTATTGCCGCATGTTTGGTGTTGGAGATGATCTTGGCTTTACTTATCGTTCACTTTAATTCCTGTTTAACAACTAAAATTGAAGTAAGTAAGCAGAGGCACAGGTGGGCAATAGATGTTATTTGGTTGTTAACCGTCCACTTGTGTCCCGTAGGACCCCGAGTACTTGATACATGTTCCTTGATTTATCGCGCTATCCACATCCGGGAGGATTATGAGACCCTCCTGAGCGAGAGCTTGATTCATTCTTATTTCTCGGGGCCACAAACTAGTTTGAGGTTTTATTTACTATCCTGTACTTATGCCATGCTTTACTGCTTTATTACGATTGTGCGAGGAGCACACTGTACTGTTTAGGATCGGGACACGTTTTCGCGGTGTCGACAAGCCCAGTTTTGGGTTCCCAGTCGTTCTGACCGTCCACCCAAACCTCGGGTCCGTCTCGAGTCATTAACTTCGTTGGGTGTACTCAAGGGTGGCCCCTGAAATATTCTGAATCCTGTGATTGCTTTGTCATGAAGGCCTCGTTGGGTTTTGATTTGGTTTTCGAGGTTGATCGGCGTGTGTTGCTATTGGTGCACCCGGTAAAACTTTCTCAAAGCCGTGTCATGATTATGGACTTGGAGCACGATATCTCGATCATAGACAACTATAACTAAAGTAGTGCTATAAATTTGACTTTATAATGACTATTAATCGCTTCACTATAATGGAATGGCTAAATAAAACTGCCAACAATTGCTTGTTTGGTTTGTCGCTTAACGACAATTGTATCGACTAGTAAGTATTGCTTCTAGCGGAATGGCTAAATAAAAGTACCAATAAGCTTGGGTTTTGGGATATCTCATGCTAATTGTATCGGACTAGTAAGTGTTGCAACTACAATGGAATGGTTAAATAAAAGTGCCTTGCTTATTTTTATCGGGATGACTATCTATACGACTAGTAATTGCTTAACGATAATGAATAAATAAAACGCCAACCGTGTGAGTTTCCTCGATTGACTTCCTCGTTTGGTCTCGAGGGGAAATACGAGATGGGATTGTTTGGTGTAAGATTGAGTTGGATCCGAATAGCTCTTTCTTACCCCTCTCGATAGCCCATTGTATCGAGTCTCTATAGGTTGTTCATTGCATGCTTGCCGCTTGATCCACCATACCTAAGTAGGCGAGACCGCGAATTCTAGCCTCGTCGTGTCTTGGCCTCGATCTTGGCGCTCCTCTTTTCCTTTGCCCTTTTCGGCACCCCTTTTTGTTTAAGCAGGTTTTGAGATCGACGTCGTTAGCAGGGTTACCCTTCCGGCTTGGCCTGGGCAGGGTTATGGACGCCATTGGTTATTCTTCAGGGCTCTTAGCCCCATTTGCATCTTGTCCGTAGTCGGACGCTCTATCATTTTCAAGGTGAATTGGATCTTCGTACTGTATATCTGTATTCTTGACTCTTGGAGTTGTGTTGTATATATATATCTGTTCTGTGGGTCCCATCGAGGACTGTTGTGTAATGTTATTACTTCGTTTTCCACCCGCACGAAAGTGCCTGGTGGGCACCTTTGAATCGTTTCTATGCGGGTTTGGCGGGAATCGCTGAAACTTGCATCGTCTGCTGCACGATGAGGTTTGAATCGCCATAGATGACAAGGTGTGTTGCATCGCACACCTTAGCCATCCTCATGCCATGGATGAGGGCCTCGTATTCAGCCTCGTTGTTGGAGGCGTGGAATTACATCGAAGAACATACTTCATCTTGTCGCCTTGAGGAGACGTCAGCATGACGCCGTCCCCTGCTCCAGCCTCGCACTTGGAGCCGTCGAAGTGCACCGTCCAGGGCTACGACATGTCCAGAGTGTCCGGCAGCCAGAGCTCCATCCTGTGGACGAGGAAGTCAGGTAGGACCTGATGTTTGATGGCAGTGCGCCGCTCGTAGATGATGTCTCAAGGAGACAACTCGATGCCCCATAGGTCTACGCGCCCCGTGACTTCGGGGTTGTTCAGGATGTTCGACAGCGGGGCGTCGTTGACGACCACGATCTGGTGCTCCTGGAAGTAGTGGCTCAGCCGACACGCCATCATGAATATGTCGTAGGCGAGCTTCTGGTAATGAGGGTACCTTTGCTTTGTCGGGGTCAGTACCTCACTGAGGTAGTAGATTGAGCGTTGGACCCCGTGGGTCTTGCCATCTCCGGGTCGCTCGACCACGTGTGCGGTGCTGACCACCTGATGTGTGGCTACTATGTACAGCAACAAAGGCTCCCTCTCCTTCAGCGTGACTAGGACATCTGATGTGGAGAGTAGCCGTTTGAGGTCCTCGAACGCATCGTCTGCTTAGGGTGTCCACTCGAATTTGTCCGTCTTGCGCAGTAGCTGATAAAAGGGGAGGGCCTTCTCACCCATTCGGCTGATGAACCTGATGAGCGCCGCGATTCTTACGGCTAGCTGCTAGACCCCCTTGAGGTTCTTTGGCTTCTCCATGGACAGTATGGACCCGATTTTCTTCGGGTTCGCCTCAATGCCCAGTTGGGAGATGAAGTATCCGAGTAACTGACCGGAGGAACGTCGAAGGTGCACTTGTCTGGGTTGAGGTTGATCTTGTAGTGATCAAGGTTATCGAACGTCTCGTGGAGATCATCGATTAGCATCATGGCCTCCTTGGTCTTGATTATGTCGTAGACATAGACCTGGATGTTGCTACCGATTTGGTTCTTTAGACATGCCTGCCTGCACCTCTGGTAAGTGGCACCTGCATTTTTTAGCCCGAATGGCATTGTGTTGTAGCAGAACACCCTGAACGGTGTGATGAACGCCGTTTTCTCCTGATCTTCGACCTCCAGTCGAGTTTTGGTGTAGCCTGAGTAGGCATCGAGGAAGGAGAGCTTATTGCATCCTATAGTGGATTCGATGATTTGATCGATCCTTGGTAGAGGGAAGTGGTCCTTGGGATAGTGCTTGTTAAGCAATGTGAAGTCCACGCACATCTGTAGGATGTCTGTGTCCTTTTGGGGAACCAACACGGTGTTTGTCAGCCATTCGCCTTCTTTGATTTCCCTGATGAAGTTGGCGTTGAGGAGTCTGTTGACTTCGATTCCGACGGCTTTGGCTCTTGGTTCGGACAGTCAACACATCGACTACTTGACTGGCTTCGCATCTGGAAACACGTTGAGTGCGTGCTCGGTGAATTCCCTAGGAACTCCTGGCATGTCCGCAGGACACCAGTAATTTCAAGCTCACGGAGGAATTCGATGCGCCGCCTATCTGGGACTCGGTCGTTGGCGATCAACGCCGTCTTAGAGGCGTTCGTTGTGTGAACCTGCACCTTCTTTGTGTTGACTGCGGAGTCGAACGACATGTCGGGTGCGTTTTTCCCGGTGAATGGGGGTGCCCCATTGTCTGTCACCTCCCTGAGTTTCATGAGCTCCTCCTGCATGCCGAACGACTGAGAGATTCTGCTGAAGTCTTTGTCCCAGCTATCTGAGCTGGTGAAGCTTCCTGGGACGGTGATGACGCCCCTAGCATCTTCAGTAGCAGGTACGCATACTGCGGTACTGCCAGGAATCTTGCGAATGCCACACGCCCGAGGATGGCGTGGTACTATGATGGCCGGTCCACCACTTCGAACTCCATCCGCTCACGCCTGAAGTTTTTGGGCTTGCCAAAGATGACGTCGAGCCATATGTTGCCCAAGGGGTATATGCCCTTCCCTGGGACTATGTCGTGGAACATCGTGTCCGACTGCTCCAGGCTGCACAGCGGGATCCGCATCGCCGCGAGTGTGCTGGCGAACATCAGGTTGATGTTGTTGCCACCGTCCATTAACACGCTGCTCATTTAGAATCCACCAATTTGGGCCTTGAGCACCAGGGTAGAGTGACCTGGGCGAGGGATCTGGCGTGGGTGATCCAAATAGTCGAACGTGATGCAGGACTCTGATCCGCTGAGGTACTCAGGTATGGCTGGTGGGGAGGTCACTGCCAGGTTGACTTGGCGGGTGATCTTCTTCTGCACCTTATTGGTTGGATGCCCCTTCTGGATCATCAGGGCCCCTTTCGGTGGGGGGTACCCATCTTCATCGTTATTCGGTGCTGATCCGACCGGCGGGCGATAGCACCTGGAGCGGGTGCGAATCCAGGATTCACCGTCTGGCACCGCATTTGGGTGAGGCCCTCCCTGGGCTTCTGGAATTCTCGGCAGTCCTTGAGCATGTGGCTAGCCTTCTTCTTACCATATTGTTTGTCGATGTAGAAGTGGATGGTGTAGGGACCAGTCATCTTGTCGTATGCTGAAGGCTCGTCGTCGCGGTTGCGACGTTGCCACATTTGTGTGGGTCGTCCGTCGTCGCGGTAGTTGCTGCTGTAGTGTCCGCTGTTGCGGTTGACATCATCACGGAGATCGGTGTATCTAGCCGCAACCATGTCTACTCCATCACGATCATCATAGACGCGCGATCTTCTCTTGCTGCGGTGCTCGTGCCTACGACCGAAGTGGTCTTCGTCATCAGAATGCGTTCGGCTGACGGAATCCTTGACATCTGCCTAGCGGTTGGCGATGTCCATGAGGTGATCAAGGGTTTGGGGCTTGACGCGCCCGAGCTCCGCCTTGAAATCTAGGCGCCTGGCACCATCCTTTAAGGCGTCGATTGCCCTTTCCTCGGAGATGTTTGAAGCAGAGTTCTTGATGTGGGACCAGTGAAGGATGTACGAGCGGATGGATTTGTTGGTACGCTGGGTGCAGACCCGTAGCTCTTCGATTGAGGCTGGCCGCTTGTTGGTGCCCTTGAAGTTGCAGATGAAGATGTACGCCAGCTCTTCCCAGCTTCGGATGGAGCTAAAGGGTAGGATGCTAAGCCAGGCCCTGGTCGTGCCTGTCAGCTGCAGCTGAAGGCACTATAGGGCGGTGTTCTTGTTCCCGCCGTGGAGCTTGACTGACGACAGGTGATCGTCGAGCCAAATTTTAGGCTCCTGCGCGCTATCGAACTTTGGGTTGTCTGAATGGAGCTTGAAGTTTCTCGGCATCCACGATTGCCAAATGGATCTGCTGAAGCATCGGGCTCCACACAGTTCTCTGTTGTCCTCCTCCTCGGACTCTATTGAGCACGCGTGCTTAGCACATGATTTGTCGATCTTGTGCTGTGTGAGCTCATTACGAGCATCAAGTTACTGCCGCGGTGCCGTGGGATCCAACGGTGTTGAGGAAAGTCGTGCTCCTCCTCCTCGGAAGAGGGCGTGCGGCTTCGGATGAACTCTACCATGGACTTTTTCTTCGTCTCCGCAGGAGTTTCGTCGTGGAGCGTAGCTCCGACGAGTCCGAGGCCTGCTAGCGCAGACTTGTGCATTGCATTCTTCAGTTCACCCGCTAGAGGTGGATTGGACGCGAGGTAGGTGGTGGACGCCATGACTACAGCCTGCGGTGTTTTCGGCATGACGTTGCCTTGTGAGTCCATCGTCATGAAGGACGTGTCGAGGGCCCTGGTGACCTCGCGCCGCACGGAAGGGTCCATGCGCTCCAGGCGGGAGCGGTACTTGTTGGCATTGTTGCCATGTGAAGAGGAGCCGCCAGCGGCGGAGAGCGCAGCTTGTTGTGCGCTTGACTTTGTGGCTGCCTGCTTACGCTTTTTGAGCTCCTCCTGCAGCTTCACCTGCCGATTGTGCTCATCGATCAGGAGCCAGTGGTAGGCCATCAGCAGGTCACGGGAGGCATCCATAGGTAGGATTTTATTGCCTTGCACGACTTCGCGTGATTTTTGCCAGTCTTCCTCGTTAAGGTTGATCTGGTCATAGGCGCGATTGCCACCCTTACTGGCTCTAGCCGCCCTGTTAGCCGGGTTTCCCTCGTTTCCCTCGTTCTCGATCTGGGGGTTGGGAGGGGGATTGGGAGGTATGGCACCCGAACCTAGCAGTGGATCGGTTCCATTGTTGATGTCGCCACCGTGGATGACGGCGCACAGGTAGGGCTCACGGAGTGAGTCGCTGCTGTCGTAGCTCTCAGATCCGGAACCATAGGTTCCTTCATCTGAAGGGGAACCACATAGATCGGAGTTGTAGCTACTGTTGTCATCCGAATCGCCCGTCAGCATCGACGTACGCATGTCATCGATGGGTGGGACCAACAAAGTGGCCCTGATGGATGGTAGTGGCACCCGCTCTGGGAGGCGGAGGGTGCCGGTTTGCCCCACCTGGAAGCAGAAGCTCCCAAACAGCATCTCGAGCCCGTCGCCTACGGACTCGAAATATTTCAGGGTGGCCGGTGAGTGGGCGGTGAAGTCGAAGCGCCGAAGAGGAGATGACTCTCTGTCGTTGAGGAATCGTAGATCGCTCCGGATGGAACCATCACGACCGCACGATCAGCGTCCCTAGTTCCCACAGACGGCGCCAATTGACGAGGGTTCGACTCATCAATGCCCATTGTTATGGACTTGGGTTTTGAGAAGATGAGGATGCTTAAGGGAATATGCCCGAGAGGCAATAATAAAGTGGTTATTATCGTATTCCTTCTTTATGATAAATGTTTATTTTAAATGCTATAATTGTATTAATACGGAAACGTTAATACATGTGTGTTTAATAAACAAACAGAAAGTACCTAGTTATGCCTCTCTCATAAACTAGCTCGTTGATTAACAAGATGATCAAGGTTTCCTAATCATGGACATTGGATGTTGTTAATAATGAGGTCACAACATTAGTGTAATGGTGTGATGAACATTCATCCGAAGTATAGCATTACGATCAAAGTCATTGAGTTTATATTGCTATAACAACTTAAGAAGTGATCCTAATCCTTAGACCATGAGATCATGTCAATCACTAACACCGGAAGAGTTTCTTGATAACATCAAACGTCACACCATAACTGGGTGATTATAAAGATGGGTTTAGAACTACTAAAGTGTCATGTTGAGGCCCATGGATCGAGAATGGAATTTGTTCATCCTGATGACAGATAGATATGCTCTGGGCCCTCTCGGTGATATCACATTGATTAGCTTACAAGCAAGTGATTTGATCACTAGAATGTTATATCACGGGAACGAGAAAAGAGTGCATGTTAGTAATGAGATCAAACTAGGTATGGAGATACTGATGATTGAACCTCAGACATGTAATATATCGCGAAACAAAGGGATTAAGATACTAGCATAAAAGGTTCCGACGATCACAAGAAAGTCATCTTTGAATGTGTGGGAGTCCGTATGGGTCTCTAGATCCCGCTTCTGATTATTGATCCGAGAGGGGTCTCGATCATGTCCGCATTATTCGCGAACCGTAGGGTGACACACTTAAGAGACACCGACATCCATTTGGAGCAAAAGTTTCATGCCGGAAAGAATAGCAAGCACATGAATTTATTTCACTAGATACCGAAACGGGTTTTCGGGTGAAATTGCAGAAAGTGTTTTTGCATGTGAAATGAAATACTAGCAAGGGGTTATATGAGAATGTTTGTCATTAAAGTAATTGATAAAATTGTGAATAAATAAAAGGAGTTTATTTAATGAGAGTTTGCATTAAATTTGGTGGAAATTTAATGGGAATTTGAGTGGGTTTTTTAGTGGAGGAAATTGAAAGGCTTTTGTGTGAGTGGAGTGTCCACCCACATGAATGAAAGGAGGGGAGGGGGAAGCCCCATGGCTGGGCGCATGGCCCCTTGGGTGCCCCCCTCTCCCTATAAAAGGAGCCCCCTCCCTCTCTCTCACTCACACCTCCTCGTGAAGGATCTCTCTCCCCCTTGGGTGCCTCGTACATGTGTGCGAGCACGGATGCGCTGCTGTTTTGCGGCGCTAGGACTTCCTCTCGATCTTGAGATCGGTAAGAGATCGTCTACATCAACCACGAGTTTGAACTCATTAAGCTTTGTCGGTCTTCAAGGGTATGTTCTCTACGGATATACATCCGCCCGTTGCTTGTATCTAGTAGATAGATCTTGGTACATAGTTGTTCCCATCATAGGAATTTTTTTGTTTTCTATGTTGCGAACCCTACAGTGGTATCAGAGTCGGATCTATGCGTAGATGCTTTGCACGGGTAGTACACATATGAGTATGTGGGCGATGATCATCATTTTATTGCTTCTTAGTTTTACTTTGGATATTGGTGGCATAGTGGGATGAAGCGGCCCGGACAAACTTTACATGTCATCGCACATGAGACCTGTTCCACGCTTAACATGCAACTAGTTTTGCATAAGTGGCTAGCGGGTGTTTGTCTCCTACTATAGTTAATATCTAATTTGCAATGAGTTGTCAACAATTTGGTTATCCTCGTTGTGGTTCATGTTCGTAGGTAAGAAAGGTTCTATCTTCGAAAACCCTAAGCCACGTAAAACTTGTAATGGATAAATTAGAGGTGTCTAGTTTAGATTGTTGCTGGGCTAGTGTCATGATATGGTGATGTTGTAAGTAGAAGTATAAGTCGATACTCCTACAACACAAATAACGTGTAAGTTCCATAGATCTTAGCCTTACACATAGAGGTATGATGGCGATCATACCATGATGCACATGATGGAGATCAAGTGCAAGTACCATATCATTTCACTTATTAACATGTGATGTTTGTTGCATCTTATATTTCTTGTTTGGCGTTTTATTAGCATAATAAGATGATCCCTCATTTAGATATCAAGATAAGAATATGTTCTTCCTTAAGTATGCACTGATTATGTTTCGTCGCTCCAAGACATGATGTGATGATCGGGTGTTCTTGGATCCACGATCATATTTCGGGTGTAAGACAGTTACACACGCAAATACTAAGGTTCTTACTTAGCGAGCCTAGCATGTACAGACATGGCCTCGGAACAAGGACCGAAAGGTTAAGCATGAGTCATATGAAATATATGATGCCCATTTGATGCTGGCCTTTGAAGCTACACTGACTCACGTGATGATCGGACTTGGCGTAGTGGATTTGGTTCATGTAATCACCAAAAAGACACAAGGGATGTCGTTTTTTAGTGGGAGTTCATTTCTAATTTGGATTAGTAGAACTCAATTTATCATAAATTAAATCCAAGTGAATTTGCATAATTTATTGTAGTCATTGGCATTCGTTCACCACCTTTTGCTTAGTTGTAATTGAGATAATAGAACTATAGAATTATGGATATATACTTTACGAACTGGTGTCGTATTGTGTTGAGTGTCAATCTAAAGTTTAAAGTCCTATTGCAAACTTTCAGAAAACTTTGTTTACTCCGTGAAATTTAATAATTGGTATTAAATCGAGAGTAACAATTCCAGTGTTAGTATCTTAAGTATCATGTTTGCCTCCATGATTCTTGATTGTTTTAATATCAAGTTTATCTAGGATCTGAAAGAATTGTTTCAGAAACCATAATGTGTGACAGATATAACGATATCTGAAACAATGTTTTGGTTGCAATATGATAGAGTATAATGTATTTTCTCATATTGGATGAGAATTTGCAAAGGTTGGAGATGCTAGACATCCTAATCATCCAAAAGGGTTTTGGAAAGTAACGTTATACTCACGATTCGTCTCTATAAGCTACATTAGATTGATCATGAAAGTCGTCATGATAAGGATGAATAGAAGATGTATGTAAAGTGTTTACTACACTAAAAATATTACTAAAGAATGGATTTTGAAAGAATACCGATCATTTGATGATGGTGATCTACTTCAAAGTGCAAGTCCAAAGGTATTATTATTTGAATATACATGCTTTGGACTATGTTTCATGTATATGGCGCCACTATTGATGTTGATAGATTCTTTTAAAAAGTAAAAGGAAATGCTGAAAGAGAATCTATAAAATATACTTGGTAGAAAAGAAAAGATTGGAAATATACAATTTAGGTATATATATGATATACATGTTATGGTTGTATTCTTTGCTTGTTATACAATGTAGTTCTTGGGTATTGGATACCTAATTGGTTGGTATGAAATTTCATACAGAACGACGCAATTCATGAACCACAATGGCCTAAGTAACTAGCAAGAGAATATGTGATGATGATCATCTAAAACAAACAAGCTGTTGTTTGTATTTCTCGTTGACATCAAAGCTTGCCTTCAAGATTTATTTTAATAATTATTATTTAAATCAGGTATTATGAGAACAAAGGTTGTTCAAATAATTACCGTATCCATATAAGATGGATGATTTACAAATCTAGTTGGAGAAATCACATCCATAAATCTCATGCTAAAATGTCGTAAGACAAATGATTGGAAGATCACTTAAGAAGTGACATCGCTGTTTAAATTATATTGGAAAGAAAACATGAAGAAACTCCATTTTCATGGATTTTTGGAGTCTTTGATTTGATCAAATGACGCTTGTGAGACTTTTCTCAGGATAATTAAAACTTCGTTCAAAGGCCAAAGAACAACAATCGACTAAATTATTGGAATTTATACATATCGATGTATGTAGTCCATTATGTGTAGTCATAAGCGATGGACTTCAACTTCATATGCTTTCTCCGGAAATTTGAGTGAATATTCACTTAATGAGAAAGAAGTATGAAATATTTGAAAACATTTCAAAGACTTTCAAGATGAAGTGGAAAATCATTGTCACAAGAAAATAAATGATTTATGATTTTATCATAAAGGGATTTATTTGAGTTACATGTGTAACAAGAAAAATAAATGAATTATGATTTATCATAAAGGGATTTATTTGAGTTGCAAGTTTAGCAAAACACCTATATTTACATCTCCCGAAACACCATAGGAGTATGGAGTGTTTGAGATTTGTAATGAAACCTTGTTTGACATGGTTGGATCAAAGGTGTTATTTATAAAACTGTTATTATTTTTTAGAAGATTAAAAGCTTTAGAGACTTCCGCTTTTACACTGAAAAGAGCTTCATATTGATCCGTTGAAATGACACCATAGAAGTTATGGTTTGGGGTAAAAACCAAAATTGTCATTTCTTAAATTTTGGTATGCTAAGCATAAGTGAGATGTTTACAACCAAAGTCAGATGAGCATGTCTTTGTAGGTTATTTCGAATAACCATTGAGTATTCCTCCATAACACCAAGGACAAAAGGGTTTGTCGCTTGAAACATAAAGTTTCTTGAAAAAGAAGTTTTTCATAAGAGGTTAAGTGGGAGGACAATAGAAATTTAATAAGGTTAACGAACCTTATCTATATGTGATGAATTACGCAGCGCCGGAAAATGTTTTCGAGGCAGCCAAAATGCTCATGGCTCACGTGCCTCAAAGGTTGCGGTCACGAAGGTCTAAGTTCCTATTGAATCAAGTAGGTCGGATAAACATTCAAATGTTGAGATTTGAGAGTAAATCCTTATTGTTTGACAATGATGAACCGACTACATGCAAAGAAGCGATGATGGGCCATGACTCTGTCAAATGGCTTGAAGCCATAAAATCCGTGATAGTTCCATACACGAGAAATCAAGTTTTGAACTTCGAAGACCCTCCGAAAAGGTGTAAAAACCTATCAGTCGTATTTGGATCTATAAAGAAACAGACATGGATGTTTCACATCTATGAAATAGTCGACATGTCGTAAAGTATTTTATGATAATGTTCAAGGAGTTGACTATGACAAGATTGGATCTTTCATAGCGATATTTAGTCTGGACGGATTAATGTAGCAACCACTACATATAATTTGGTATATGGTAGAAGAATAAACAAAACAAAGTTCTTCTAATAGAATGGTTACCTAGGACGTGTGCATGACACGGTCCAAAGGGTTTTGTTAATTCAAAGGATGCTAAAAAGCGCATGCAAACTTCAATGGTTGAAGTAAGCATCGCAGAGTTGGAATCTTCATTGTGATGTAACTGTTAAAGAAGTTTAATTTCATCAGGAGACGATGAAGATGCTTGCATTTGCAAGAAATTAAGTGGGAGCGCTGAGACATATTTCTAATACATTATGTGGAGTACATCTTGTTGGTTGGAAATGATGTATCTTTTATTGACAAAGGTTAAGAATTTCATTTTGATAAAAGACTTAGGCAATACCCGAATATTTAGCATGAATGTCTATAGTGGATAGACTATGACGCTAATATGGTTGTACCAAACGTACATATATGGGATATTGAAGGAGTTCAATATAGAAATGACAAGAAACGGTTCATGTCTCATGGAAAGGAATTGAATCAAGATTCAAGTGTATCGACACTTGATAAGTGAAACAAGATTCAAGTGCTTTGACACTTGATGAGTAAAATCACAAGGATGTTTTGATCAATCATACCATGATATGTACACATCTAGTTATGTCCTATGCTCTAAGTGTTATGAGCATATACCAGACTGAATCATAAAATGATCATTGGACGATAGTAAGGATATTCTTATGATCTTTTGGAAGAACTAAGAATATATTTGTGTAGAGGTGACAAACAATTACAAATACTTCATTGTAAAGTGTTACATTGATACTAGTTTTGTCACAAGATTGAGTAGGTTACAAATTAGGATTGATACCCTTTGAAATTCTATCTAATCTAGACTTGTCCTCCAAGGAGTTGAATTTACCACGGGCTTGGACCACCCGAATTCTTACTGGGTTGCAAATCCTCGCGTGGGACTTCCTTGGGATGGACCGGATATACCAATGTTGTGCACCGGTAGGGTATATCCATGTTACCCTTTAGCCCCAAAACTTCTAATTTGACCTTTTGGGTCAAGGGGCCATTGACCTCATGGTAATAATTTTTTAGAAAACAACCCATGGAAAATAGTCCATCCACCCGAGTTGGTTGGCACAAAACCTTTTTAATTCTGCCTTTTGGGGTATTCCCTCTACACCTAAAAAAAGTTCCGCCTAATGTTTTCTAAAAACTACTCCATTTATGTAGCCCTTTTTAATTGAGATGCAAGAAGCGCTACCTTTTTATTTTAAGGGAGATAAACATGAAAACATAAAATCTTGTTAAAAAAACAAATATGTAAGTTATAGTTATTATACGTGGTTTAACGTTAAAATGACATAAATTATTTTTGGCATTGTGGCACTTAGTATACCTATGTTGAAGTATGGAGTTAGAATCCTATGCATGTATATACAATGTAGATTATGTTTTTATTGCAATATTTTCCTACAACGTCTCTTAACCTTAACAAGGTCAAGTTTAATTTGCAGGTTTAAAAATAAAAGTTAAGTAACTAACAATCAGTCATATCAAATTATCCAGCATACTTGTACAAACATCCTGGCACCAGGGATCCAGTAGCCAGATCATACATGTTGTCGCATCAAGCAACGTTACCAAGGTCAAAACAACAATCGCGGCCAAAAAAAGTCCAACATACACACACTTCCTATATAACAAGGTTAACATATCATGACTAAAATATCCAATATACACACGTTTCTTTAAAATCCAACATACACACATTTCTTTAAAGAGAGACTGACATCCGGAGACCCATCGGTTAGACTAAATGGCTGATACATCAAGCAACATTATCACCTTAAAACCAGGGAGGCTCGACCAAAAAAAGAAAGTTTATCATACACACATTTTTATAGAGAGGCTAACAACATGGATAGCTAAACTAAACGGCGGAAACATCGAACAATGTTATCAAGTACAAAATAGGGAAATGTGAGCATAAAATAAAGTACATCATGCACACGTTTATTTTATAGAAAATTCGACATTAGTGACCCATCAACTAGACTAAATGGTTCATCAGTGACCCATCAACTAGACTAAATGGTTGTGGCATCAAGCAACATTATCAAGTTTGAAATAAGAAAACATGAGTGAAAAAATAAAGTCCATTATACACATGCTTATTTCGTAGAGAAGCTGACATTAGGAACCTAGCAGCTAGACTGCTGCATTGAGAAACGTTATCAAGTTCAATACAGGAAGGCGTGAGTGAAAAAAGTTCTGCTAGAGATATTGAAGTCGTGACCCCACAAGATCAAAAACACCGTGACACTGATCATAGTATAAATCGCACAAGGAATGCAAAATCTTACATCTCCATGTGTCGACCGAGCTTTTACCACATTTTTAAGGTTTTGTGGCAGAATAGGGCCGCGAAAAAAAAAGTTTCTATCTACCATGCAAAAAAAGGGAAATTGTGGCATAAGGCGGACCTTTTACCACGCTCAACGGACCACTATTATTAATATTCGATAGATAACCCTGTCATATTAAAAATAAGCCAGAAATAATGTTCCGACTAAGCATCATAACATCTTAAATATTATTTAGCTTCATTACTAATCCTGCAGGTAAATGAAGTTGCTTCATGTCGACTCCCAACACAGCTACAATCGCTTTGTTGCCAACTCGAATGTCAACCTCACATCTTGCTACCCTCATAATCCTTACTAGACCCTACATCGAGTTGCAAATGTGAACAATCGATCCAATATCATATACCCAAGAGCTATTAGGAGCATCAACAAGATATATGTTTATAACATTGTATAAAAGTATACATGAGGTAGAATACACAATCCCACTATTGGCCTTGTTGGCTAAATACTTGTTGCAATACCTCTTGTAATGACCCCCGCCTTGCAATATAAGCAAAAAGATCCGACTGAAAAAGCCGACTTTGTACCTGAGGCGGCCCTCGGGACTAGGTCCTAAGCTTTGCTTCCCTCTGACTTTCTCTTTGTCCATGAACTCTTTTTTAACCTAGCTATATTTTGTACCATCACTGGCACATTTCTAGAGATTAGCCTCTAGCGTCTTGAGCATCCCATGTAATTCAATGAGCTTATTATCAATATCATGCATGTGGACAAGCCATATGAACTAAGAAGTAAGTTAAAAATCATGTATGTAGAAAACTCTTCACTGATTTGGAATCTCAATCTATCTAGAGACTGCACATAACCAATCATCTTGATTACATGCAGATTTAGTGGATCACAGTCTTTTATCTTGCAGCATAGCAAATCTTGAGAGACAAGTACCTATCGGTTTTTGCTTGAGCCTATAACATGCTTTTGAGGTTTCGATCATATCATGTACCTCAACATTTTTGAACTATTGTTGCAAGTCCAGTTCCATGTAATCAAGTACGAGACAACTAATTTTTTGGACTCATCTCTAGTCTTATGGTAGGCATTAACGACATTATCATCATGATCATCTGGAAGTGGATTGTCTAAAACAAGGTTCTTCTTGTCATGTTTGAGAACTACTCTTAGATTACGATACCAATTTGTTGAAATTTTCTCCATTATGTTTATCTTTCTCTAAGATCGGTCTCAACGCAAAACTGGACAACTTAGGAGTGTCGTTGCACCTAAAAGCATCGTTACTTCAACAAATTTGGCAGCTATACATTGCTACCTTACGACAACCTACCTTGCGTATTCAGAACGACAAATATTACGCCAAAAGGCTACCACTTTAATTATAGATGACACATTCACATCTCATGCTTATCCTTTACAACCATAGTTATCCTTTCATAATAATTAAATATGAATTATTAATTGTAAAAGTACTACCATCTTGATGAAAGTGTCTATTTACCTTATTTGCTCATGATAACCCTAAATACAAAACACTAGGATAACCTTTGCACCTAAACATACTCTCTTTATGGTTAACCTCGAGGCATTAGTCCTACTATAGGCATTAGTGACAACAGGTAACCCATTACCATATGGTTCATTTGTAAGTGTGTTGTCTAAAACATGATCCTTCTTGTCATGTTTGAGAACTATTCTTAGATTGCGATACAAGTTAGTGAAATTTGTTCCAGGACTTTTATCTTTTTCTAAGACCAACCTCAATGCAAAGCTAGATAACTGAGGAGTGTCGTTGCACCTCAAAGCACGTTACTTCAAAATTTTGGTAGCCATACAACGCTACTCGACGATAACCTACCTTGCGTAATCAGGACGTCGAATATTACGTCTAAAAGGCTACTGCTTTAATTATAGATGACACATTCATAACTCATGCTTATCCTTTACAACCATTATCCTTTCATAATAATTAAATACCAATCATTAATTGTAAATGTACTACTATCTTTATGAAAGTGTCAGTTTCCCTTGTTTGCTAACCATAGCCCTAAATACAAAACACTACTTGTTCAAAAAAAAAAATACAAAACACTAGGATAACCTTTGGACCTCAGCATACTCTCTTGCTAGTTATCCTCGAGGCATTAGTCCTACAGTAGGTATTAGTTATAACGACTGTCACATATCTGGAAGTGAGTTGTCTAGAACATGATCCTTCTTATCATGTTTGAAAACTATTCTTACATTGCGATACAAGTTGGTCAAATTTGTTCCATTACTTTTATCTTTCTTTTAGATCGATCTCAACGCATAACTTAACAACCGACGAGTGTCGTTGTACCTAAAAGAGTCGTTACTTCAAAAATTTGACAGCTATACAATGCTACTCGACGACGACCTACATTGCATATTAGAACATTAGATGTCACGCCTAAAATACTACCACTTTAACTATATAATACACATTTACAAGTCATGCTTATCATTTACAACCATAGTTATCCTTTCATAATAAATAAATACCAATTATTAATTGGAAGAGTACTACTATTTTGATGAAAGTGTCAGTTTTTTTATTTGCTCACGATAACCCTGAACAGAAAACACCGGGGCAACCTTTGCACCTAAACATATCCTCTTGCTAGTTATCCTCAAGTCACAACAATCTCTGTAAAAAACGATTTTTAACTCCAACACGTAAATAAAATTTATTCATTTTCCTTACTAGGTTTGCGATAACCTTCCATCAAATAATCTTTCCATGAACAATGATTACAATCAAGCCATCTTTCATTACAAGGAAGTAGTACAATCCTTAAAGCTAAAAATGACCCATTTTCAAAAAAAAATAAGACAATCGTTGAACTAATGATTACTATCGTCCTCGCAGAAAACAACCTTTTCTTTAGCGTGAAAATCGTCATCCTTAGCTTTGAGAAAACCTACGAAAGTGTTGTTTTCTATATTTCTATATTTGATGAACCAAAACTCATCCAAATAAATAGAGAAAATCCCTAAAATCAGAGAGACCGTAGGCAGAATATACCACAAAACATTTGTTTATTTTTTAAAAATTTCGTCCTCAACCCAACATTTTTGTGTGGTGAAACCACCTTAGCTTTGTGAATACCTACAAACGTGACGTTTTACCTATTTTGATTATTTGATGAACCAAACCCATACAAATCAAAATAAATAAAGGAGAAATATCCCTGAGTATCATATACCAGAAAATATAGGTTATTTTTACAAATTCCATGAAGAGAGAGAGAGAGAGTAGAGAGAGAAAGCCCAAACCCCAATTCCCCATCTCGCCTCACTGTCTACTGCTAGATAGAGTAGTATTAAATGTACTAGCAGGCAGCTCGCTCCCGCAAGGCTCTCCTTCCATCATCTCAGCTCGCTCCTCGCACGCATCCCTCCTCAGCCCACCGCGTCGAGGCGAATCCAGTCGATGGAGCAGCAGCCTGCGGTGGCGGAGCCGGAGGTGCCGGCCGGGCTTGGCCTGACGGCGGCGGAGTATGCGCAGCTGCTGCCCACGGTGGAGGCGTACCACAGGTATGCCGTGGGGCAAGGCCAATGTTCCTCCCTCGTCGCGCAGCGCATCGAGGCGCCGGCGGGCGCCGTGTGGGCCATCGTCCGCCGCTTCGACTGCCCCCAGGTGTACAAGCACTTCATCCGCAGCTGCGCGCTCCGCCCGGACCCTGACGCGGGGGACGAGCTCCGCCCGGGCCGCCTCCGCGAGGTCAGCGTCATCTCGGGCCTCCCCGCCAGCACCAGCACCGAGCGCCTCGACCTCCTCGACGACGCGCGCAGGGCCTTCGGCTTCACCATCACCGGGGGTGAGCACCGTCTCGCGAACTACCGGTCAGTGACCACCGTCTCCGAGCTCGCCCCGGTCGCACCCGCCGAGATCTGCACCATCGTCCTCGAGTCCTACGTCGTCGACGTCCCCGAGGGCAACAGCGAGGAAGACACGCGCCTCTTCGCTGACACCGTCGTCAGGCTCAACCTCCAGAAGCTCAAGTCCCTCGCCGAGGCCAACGCCACCTCCGCCGCCAACGCCTCCGCTCCGGCGACGGCCCCACCGCCGGCGGAATAACACCGGATGCTTTAATTTTTCTTCTCCGGGAGGGGGTTGCTTCGAATTTGACGCATGCAGGGGCTTCAAATAGGTGTGATTCCTGAGGTGCTGCCTGTAATAAAACTCTTTTCCATGGATTCCTCCGTCCCTTTCTTTTCCTTGGAATTTCCTTCACCTTTCTGTTGTGATTGCAATTGGAATTCAACTTTG
Source organism: Avena longiglumis (assembly GCA_030063025.1). Lineage (NCBI taxonomy): Eukaryota > Viridiplantae > Streptophyta > Magnoliopsida > Poales > Poaceae > Avena > Avena longiglumis. Next base: position 464,526,338 of record CP125974.1, read on the forward strand.
CATGTGATTCATAGCTCGGTGCTGCTAGATGATTAAGCAAAGCTTGTTAAGAAGTACTGCCCAATGTTCATTGCTAGCTTGATTCATACTCTAGCACTCGTTGATCAATCATGGTGTTGAATTAGCGATGGTAAATGGTTGCATGATCTAGAGGAAACAAAAATATATACTCCGTGGTATCTACCAGCTCTACTAGATGCTGAGATGATATTTTTACTGTATTCTTTACTGTTTAGATGCTTGTTTAGTGGGTGTAGTTTTTGTCTCTTTGTTGTCATGCTTTTGTGTCCCGGATGGATCATTGTTTCTGTTTGGAACCAGCCTGAAGAAAAACAGTGGCGATCGTCCCTGGAATAGAAAACATCACTGCAATAGAAACCATGTGTATTTTTTTCCCAAATTTGTGTCCATCGCTGCAATTATTGGTGGATGTTTTGCCCAAATTGTGCATATATGAGTCTGAAATACAGGATTATTGCTCATCAGGTGACCCAATGAGCATTTTTTTTTTGCTTGTCCTTCTTTCTGGAGACAAATCTCCTAAATAGGATTACTACACTTGTGTTGATCGATCCTTCCAGAAGCCATATCATGTGATGAAATGCCATTGTTAAGTGTATTTTCTTCATAGGAGTGAGATGAATCATGAATGCTATTGCCAATTAAGTTGGTGCTTTTAAATATTCAGACATGGAAAGATGCTCAGGAGACCCAAGGAGCATATTTTTTTTCCCTTGTCCTTCTTCTTTCCGGAGACAAATCAGTTCGGAACATACCACAAGTGAAAAAACACCAAGATTCGTTTGCTTCAGGCCACTAAAAGAGCTCAGTAATGCTGTTTATTAGGTGCTCCACTTGCTGCTATCAGTGGGGGATCCCCTTTGCCCAATCCCCATGCCCCATTGTCAATTTGGCATCATCACGGAAAAGGAATGACCACTAGATCTCTCCCTCTCCTTTCCAATGCCATACGATACATCGCGATACATCGACCTTATTCAGATTCCCTCTCTCCGATCGACGTCGCGCCGCAAGCTTTTTTCCATCGGACCCGACATCGGCGTCAGAGGTTCGATCAAAGGTGGTGGGCGCAGGCCGGCGTCGGAGACGACGACGACAGAAGCATTGATGAAAGAAAGCCTGCCGGCGAGCGAGCCTTCGGGAGAGGAGGGAGGAGGCGGTTGCGCAGGGATGGCGTTTCACGTGGCGCTGTCTTTCGGACACGGACCTGACTGACGCTCCTCGCTCATCCACTTGCGCAACTTGGCCCCAATAATCAAGGCCGGAAAAGACTCCATCTCTTTTCCTCCCTTTCTTTTTCCACGTCCAGGACAAAAGTCCCCTGCGTTGCGGGCCTGCCGTCAGATTTTTTTTCATTAAAAAAATGGAAAAAGCTCTGTCGCACAGCGCCGCTACGTCGATCAGTGGACACGGTCAGAAATTTTGCTGCAAAACGATAATAATAGGCGTTTTTTCTACAGCTGAATGACTGACTGATCAGGTGAACCGTAACCAGATTATATCCGATAGACTGGTAACAACTCACGGCTGACCGCTGCTTTTGATGTTTTGTTTCCCTGATGATGGGTTTTGACAGTGATCACTGGTTAGTAGCTGTACGCCATCAAATGTATGTGTGCGACTCCTGCCGCAGCCCAAGAGGCAAAAGGGAGACCGCCTGGCCTGGGAATCCGCCGTCAAGTAGTACGTAGTAAATTCAAACTGCTGGACTTAGGCTAAACCAATGCACACACCCCAATTTCTTAGGGGGAAAATATGCTTGATTACGGAATACAAATAGCTGCAGAGAGAGAATAGGAATGCACAATTTTTAGGGAATAGGAATGCAGAAAAAAGAAATTGGGGTGAGAGAGGCTCGATTACGGAATACAAATAGCTGCAGAGAGAGAATAGGAATGCACAATTTTTAGGGAATAGGAATGCAGAAAAAAGAAATTGGGGTGAGAGAGGCTCGATTACGGAATACAAATAGCTGCAGAGAGAGAATAGGAATGCACAATTTTTAGGGAATAGGAATGCAGAAAAAAGAAATTGGGGTGAGAGAGGCTCGAACTCTCGACCTCAGGATCACTCGCTTTAGCTATGAGACCTACGCGCTAGCCAACTGCGCCACCACCCCTTTGTAAAAATTGTCCCTTATTTACGTAAATAACTGCAAGATACAGGATCAATTGTCTTAACCCATAAACACACAAGGGCTGGCTGGTTTGAGTTGTGTGACAAAAGGAATCCAATGTATTTCTTGTGTTCTGTCAATTTGAGGTCCCTTTCGTGCAGATAACATCGTCAGAATTCAACAGGTGGGGTTGAACTGCGAGCCGGCAATGAGGTCAGCAGCATCCATCACTGGCTCCTACCGTCATACGCACACACGAATCAGGCCCATATACGAATGAACCTTTCAGCTTTGTCACCAATCCTCAGACGAGAGTAATTCGACACATCACACATGCTTAGAATTCCCCATGTGTTTTCTGCAATTCTCTTTCAGCAGTTTACCCGATCAGATAAGATGAGAGCAAGGGAGATCTTGCTAGCTTTGGCAAGAAGAGGAAGCATCGCATCACATGGCAGGACGGGAGCCCCTCTGTCGACCAAAGGCAGGAGCGTGGAGGAGGAAAAAGAACGAATCTATGCCGTGTCTTGCTTGATACAGTTAGAGGAAGCATCTTTGCATCAGAAAGGAAGACAGAAAGAACACCATGTGTCCATGTAGTAGCAAGAACACAAATGTCTTCCAATTCCATTGGGCTTGTTTTTCTGTTACAGAGGTAGCACACGGCCTGACCGTCCTGGATACAGAAGGTGATAATAACTGAATCAGAGAGCAGAAAGAAGAACAATGTCAGGAATGGCGCTGAGATCTGTGGAAACCAGCAGCCGGCAGCCTAGAGCAGGGACTTGGTCACTTCGTAGGCCAGGAAGCAGGCGCCGTTGGCCGGGACGCTGCGCGCCATGGCCGGCCCGAACCCCTTGTAGAGGCCCTTCACACCGTCGGCGGCGAGGATCTTCTTGAACGCGTCGATGGACCCGGAGTACTTGGGGTTCTTGAAGTCGTCCACCTGGAGCACGCTCTTCACCACGTCGGTCGGGTACACGGAGCTCCAGAACGCGGCGCCGGCGATCCCGCCGGCCAGGATCAGGGAGCCCCTGCCCAGCCCCGACGTGTCCTGCCCGCCCGCCATGTACTGCTTCGTCGCCTCGTACACGCCGAACATGACCGCGTTGCCGGGGACCTCGCGCGCCATCGTCGGGACCAGGCCCTTGAAGAGGCCCCGCATGCCGCCCTCCGACCGCAGCACGTGCCTCGCCACGTCCAGCGGCCCGCCGTACTTCACCGCGGAGGCGGCGGTGACGGTCGCGGTGGCAGCCGCCGCGCCGCCGGCTGGAGCAGCGGCGGCGGCGGCGGAGGCAGGCGCGGCGGTGCCTAGCGCGCTCTGTGCCTGCAGCCTGCACTTGATGAGCTCGGTGGGGCAGGCGAGGAAGGAGACGGCGACGCCGGCCCCCGCGCCGGCGATGACCTGCTGGTTGATGGTGAGCGCCGCGCCGGGCTCGGACCGCAGCAGGGCCTCCATCTGGCCCCTGACGGTGAAGAGGACGGCGTTGAAGGCCGCGACGGTGGCCAGCGGGGCGCCCATGCCCTTGTACAGGCCCCCGGGCCCTTCCGCCGCAATCGTCTGCTTGACGGCATCGATGGCGCCCGCGAACTTGGGCGGCTGGCCGGGCGGCGGCGTGGGCTGGCTCTGCAGCTTCACCTTGATGGTGTCGAACGGGTGGCCCACGACCAGCTGCGCCGCGCCGCCCACCGTGCCGGCGGCGAGGTCCTTGGCCACGTCACCCATCTGCTCTCACAGAAATTCGGATGTGTGTGATGGATGACAGTCAGTTTCCTCAGTGCTGATTTGTTTAGTGGAGGCAACAAATCAAATCAGAGGAATTAATTAGCAAATCAACAGCCTGTCAATGTTCGCATCGTTCATGATACCCAAGAACCGATCCTACCTAGCCAAGCATCACAATCCTGGCACACGCTTGCAGCATCGACGGAAGACAGATTTCGGTGTGAAAACCACAGACGCACGAGAGCAATCTTCACACTATCAGCGCCAATCCTCACAACCTTGTTATCAATCTACCAGAGACAAAGGTTGTTGCAGTTTGGGGATGACAGCATGACACACTTGCAAAGCATATGCGACAATGTAATAGCTCAGCATGACTCATCTCTAAGAAGAAAAGGGCCTTGCCCAGGCTACCATGACTCATCCCTCACTCTCGACTAGTCTGTGCTTCAAGAACCAGAAGACACATTCATCAAGAACTGGGAAAAGATCATGAATCTGAAGAACTGCAACCCCAGTCAGGTTTCCACTCTCCATGGTATCCAATCAGGTTTCCAAATTCTCCACGGTGTGGAGATGAACTAGAAGAGCAGCATTCGCAAGAGGAAAATGAAGAAAATTACCTGGACTCCGGAGTAAGGAACTTGGCAAGGACGCACTCCGCCCTCCTACGGGGAGAAAAGCGGAGAAGAGAACACACTGCTACCCAAGGCCAGGGGCAGAAAAATACAGGTCAGGAAGAAGGGAGAGGTGGTTCAGATGCCAAGCAAGGCGAGAACGGCAGAACCACCAACTCCCTCACTCACCAAACACTGCAACCCAATAAAACAAGTAAACAACAAACAAAGGCCACAAACCCATCGACATCTGAGAACCACTCCCTAACCATTGGATCGCCGTCGGATGGCCAATCCGCTCCCAGCCAACCATCACAGAAACCAAATCACCAGCTAACACTCATTCACTCACTCCTCCACACATGACACACGCGGCACAGGTAAAGCCCAACCTTTATTATAGTACCAATAATCCTGCCATTGCTGCCAATCTTTTGCAAGGTTTTTTTTGGAACATAATGTCTTAGTAGTAAAGAAGAATGGTTATTGTTTTGTTTTTTTGCTTGCCGTGGTCCTGGTTTCTATATGTCTGAATTGCTCTGCGAACTGTTCTTCAGCTGTGTTGGAGAAGGGAGAGGGCGCTGGAACCTTGGGTCAGCCCATAGCCGATCTCGTGATCTCGTAGGCCACGAAGGTGGCGGCGTTGGCCGGGACGCTGCGGGCCATGGCGGGGCCGAACCCCTTGTACAGGCCCTTCACCCCTTCGGCTGCGACGATCTTCTTGAGCGCGTCGATCGACCCCGAGTACCTCGGCTTCTTGTAGTCGTCCACCTGGATCACGCTCTTCACGACGTCGGTCGGGTACACTGTGAGCCACAGTGCGCCTCCGGCGAGGCCCCCAGCGAGGATCAGAGAGCCTTGGCCGAGCTTCGACGTGTCCGGACCACCAGCCATGTACTGCTTCACAGCCTCATACACGCCAAACATTATGGCGTTGCCGGGGATCTCACGCCCCATTGTTGGGACAAGGCCCTTGAATAGACCTTTGAGGCCAGCGTCCTTCATGACATGCCTAGCCACATCCATCGGACCTTTAGGGAGCGCCGCGGCGGAGATAGCACCTGCTTCAGCTAAACAACTCTGGGCCTGCAACCTGCATACCAGCAGAGATAACTTAGAAGCCGTAATATGGTATGTCTTGCACCTATGTTATTCAATAGGACAAAGGAAAGTACAAACAAGGATTATATGTATTTCTTTGGATGTGTCTATTGCCAAATTGCATTGTCAGGCCAAACAAAATCAAGTGCAGCACTCTTACAGCTCCCAAATGTAGTTTTAAGTAATCACCTATTCAATATAAGTACTTCAGGGGAAATAATCATAACAGTAATAAGGTACAGAGTTTGTAGTTAACAGAGACAGAATTCAGCTTTTTTAGCTATGATGAAGTCTTATGCCACTTGCCTTAAGAGCATTAGGACATTAGTTCTCAGAGACGTTTTTCAGTGAACCTAGAATCAACAGATGCAATCCACTGCAGCTATGAATGATATGCTGAAGGAAAGTGAGATAAACTGAGATACAGTGAACATATAAAGTACACAACATAGATGTCTACAATGTGCAGGAAACAGAAGTTTCATAAGAAGGTAAATATTACGAGTTTCCCACATAGATTAACTAACATACTGGATGTCGAAAACATTAGATCCAACCATTTATTCCCAGGACTTTCTTTCACTGACGCGCTACTGACTAGAGACACAATTCAGTTTTTCAGCTAAGCACCCTATTGACATTGGCCTTACAGCACCAAGGCCTATACAGGAAATTTAATTGATCCACAGGTGGTTCCTTTTCCATGACCCAAGATTAGAGAGCATTAATGCATCAAAGCAATGCATGATACCGATGCAAGCTAAACAAGATGAATTTTGATACAACGGAATGGATGGAAACAAGGTACTCCTACATAGCGTGAATGACATCCAGTGTGTGCAGGAAACAGCAACTTCAGAAAAGGATTATTCCACGGCTTTTAACACATAAGTTCTAATTTCACATACAAAAACTCATTAGCCGAATGATGCTGATAATAGATCAAATACAGTAAGTAAATGAAATGAAATTTGGCGCGGTGCCACTTTAGTTACCTGCACTTGATCAGCTCTGTTGGGCATGCCAGGAAGGAGACTGTAAGCCCTGCACCGGCTCCAGCGACAACCTGTTGCTTGACCGTCAATGGCGCCCCAGGCTCCGACCTCAAGAGAGTCTCCATCTGCCCCCTCACAGTGAACAGGAGAGCGTTGAAAGCTGCAACGGTGGCGAGAGGAGCCCCCATGCCCTTATACAACCCCCTCGGCCCTTCAGCCGCAACTGTCTGCTTGACAGCATCCAAGGCACCGGCATACCTGGGGAGCTGGCCTGGAGCAGGGCTGGGCTGGCTCTGGAGCTTGACCTTGATGGTGTCAAATGGGTGCCCGACCACCAGATTGGCGATCCCTCCAACGGTTCCAGCTGTCAGGTCCTTGGCTATGTCCCCCATCTGCTAAATACAATTCAGTAAAATTACAGCCTCATGTATTGAATATAGTATGATATATTCATTTTGTTTGCTCCATTGTGCGGGAACTGAGAGCAGATTTGTTTTTCATAATAGTTGCTTGGTAAATTTGAATAAAACATAGATACAGAGTAGTGCAAGCAACACGATTATATCACAGGAAAAAAAACTGCACACTGTATTAAGTATTCTGAGTCGTGCGTGATCGTATCAATACCATCACACGTCCGAATCACAGACAGACAGATATATATCACTAAATAGCATAACCCTCTTTATTCCTGATGAAGATGCAGCGAAAGGGTCTGCATCTGATCGCAAAAGGCAGAGAGGATGCGCATCTATCAGGCCAGGGGGGTTCACGTGGGCACAGTGGGGATATTCAGTGGAACCCCCAATATCTGTCAGAACATACAAGAGAAGAACTAAGTCGTCGTATGGGGATCAACTCGGATCGAATGTTGCACGGTGCAGAAGAAGGACCTAATCGAACGACGGTTGGAAGGAGGGGTAGCGGGGCACCCCGCCGTCGATCAGGTATCGGACTAGATCAGCGGGGCACCGCGCCGCGAAACGGGTGGGCGATCGACCGGACAAAGTGGACGAACGGTTCGGGCTACGATTCCTCAATGCCACGGCGAAGGGAGAACAGCCTGAATAGAAGGGGAAGACAGTACTCCTTACCGCGATAAGAAGAAGGGATCAACGCAACGCCGTCACCTCGCGTCACCGCCGTCGGCGCGGCAGCGTGCGAAGAGGCGGAGGAGGAGGAGGAGCGGGCAGTGATGGGGAGGAGTGATTGGACTGGAATAACGGGGGGATTCGGAATGCAGCTTTTGGACCTGGGGTTTATTCAGTAGTGCGTGCTGGGCAGGGGGTTCCGGCGGAGTCTGGGGTGGTTGGTGGGCTGGCTGGCACCTGGCAGTTGCCTGCCTTTCTCCCCTTCCTTCCTTTCCTTTCCTGTGTTCTCTCTGCTCATATTACGCAGAATCAATCGACATCAGTTTCCCAAATTTGCAAAAATGGATCCATCAAGATCGAGATCTGAGTATCTGATCCGATCCATCGACCACAACAGAAGCGACAGTGAAAATGAGGTCTCCTCTGCACATGTTGTCCCGACGATTCCACTGCACGGATGAGGGCAGGCACATGGAAACCGTGTCAGGCGTGCAGCATGGGCATGGGCAGGATTCAGGGATCAGTCCTGCCACGGTGCTGTAGCCAGCCAGCTACTGGATTTCGGTGCGTAAACCAGTCCTCGATGCACACGTTTTTCAAGATTTCTTTCAAGAATTAGTCTGACTAAGTGAATACATGACGATTATTATTTGATAAAAGTTGATATTGTTGGAAAGCAATTTGCATTCTGAATCTAACTATGTTAATTTTGTATAACATAACATATACCGCAAAAAAAAAAGGTATAACATAATTGAAACATTGTGATGTAACCCGGCCTACAGCCATTACCATATCATTGTACCGCGTCAAGCTCGCCAACATATGTCAAGTCATCATGGACCTTAAAGATGAATTTCATTCTCTATACGTGTTGACTTCCTATCTATTTGAATGGTATACTACTTGATACCACCTCTCGTGGAGTGCTAGGTTGATGACGAGGAGTACGGGAGCTTGTGAGGAAGACGCAAGCGCACGTGGACTCAATGCCAACGTCATGGAAGCGTGGAAGAGGAGACGAAAGAAAGGAGCCAAGACATACTTGGCCGATACTACCGCCGAAAAAAATGGTGTTACCACCACGCCTGCCGCCGAAACTACTGCCGCACCTTCGGTCAACTTCCGATGAAGATGCGCGGTCCTCGGGAAGCATTCAGTACACCTGCACTATTTTTACCGAAAGTAGACTAGAACTTTGTCGGTACTACCACTAGAAGCGAGACCGACACTATCGCGCAAGCACAGGTACTACCTCCAGAACGCTCACAGGCTGTTGAAGAGTTCCAGTTGGTACTACCTATTGGGAATGTGCCCTAGAGCCAATAATATATGATGTGATTCCCAATGTATTCATAAACTTATCATGTTGTCCTTGTATGAACATTTGATATGTATCACTAAATATATGATTCAATTGTGAAACTATATATTTATGTTGTTCACACTAGTTTGTTCTTGGTCATCGAGATTGTGTTGGACACACAATTTAGACCAATATGCAAGTCGGATGATGACTCAGTTCCACTTGTTATGGGCATATTGATGCCAATCCGACTTACATTGATTTGGATTGACCCAGAGTTAAGATGCAACCAGTATGTTGTCATTTGCAGTCTCAAGCAATGGAATCCTTTGACCCAAGGTGATAACACGATCCGAGTTGTGGATCGGTCGGCTTAGGTTCTGTCAGATGTTGTTCTGTAAAAGGGCAGTTATAAAGATAGAATTCGGTCCGATTGTGAATCAAGCTATGTGACGTGGATAACCAATATAAGATTTGCTCCTCGGTAATGGAGATATATTCTCTAGGCCCTCTCATGTGATATGATTCAGAATCATGGTCATGCGCGACTCGGTTAAGTGTTAACCGAGGAGTCGAACAAAGTGTTAGTCTAGTAAATTGTATATCATGAAATGAGAAGAGAGTTGAGCTATTAAAGGAACGACAACTACTCGCCCATAGCTTGACAAGGTATATCGTAAGGCAAAGGGACTTGAACAAAAGTCACATTGAAGGTTGTCTTTAGACTTTACGGTACTTGGCAGTTGACACTTCTTGCTAGAGGCCGCTACCATCTATCGACTTGAGACCAAGTGTTCATGGGAGAGAGTTGTACTCAAAGCCATGATGGGATACTTGGAAGTGTAACTCATATCGTGTCTAAGCGTACGATAAACTTACATTGTTACACACTTAAGGGTAATGGGCCTGTGGGAATTAGGTCCATATGGACATTGGGTTACAACCTAGATGGGGCTCAAGCGTTGAGCCTAATTAATTAGGAATGTATATAGGTGGAGTGACAAGGTATAGTTTTCTGACCTAGCCGTCACTTTCTCCACTCCCAAATCGGGCTAGACAAGATCTAGCAATCCTTTGCCTGGTGCTCCTCCTACACGTGTGGATACTGGTAGAGGCGTTGCACGTGCGATGAAGACGAAAGGAGCTCGTGAAAGAGTTTCTCGTGGGATTGTTCTGCACTTCCTCGACGCGCTACATCAAGTTTCGCAAATGCGCGTCTAGTGGTGATCCTATGGCCTATCACCTATTCTAGATCTCAGGTGTTCCATGTAGAAAAGTTTTATTTATCTCTATGTGACACTAACACTACCTCCCAATGGTCAGTACTATTGTCGGATCACATGTCTATATGCATGATTGTTCATTTGACCATGTATCTCATCTCCTACCTATCCTTTGAGGCTATACTATAAATATGCACCCACCGCCTCCTTTGCGAACTAGATAAGATATGGTGATGGGAGATAGAGTTGTGTCTCCCTCCCATATCCTTGTGGAGTAGACCCTGGCAAGGTAACAAAGCCTCTAGATTTAATCCATGAGATGTCAAGGTTCTCTTCAAGTATTTGGATCTTTGCTATCGTGCACTCTATTGCGTTGAACTTTTTATTTAAACCTCTATCAATTGCAATCTCTTCACAATAGGATTATATCATCCTGCTTTCCAATCTTTCTAACCTGAACCTCTAACTTTGTTTCTCTTTCAAGTGGATTCTATTGGGTTGGTGGTTCGGGTCAATGAGAGCAAACCGGATTTTGGTGTGTTGTGTGCTTGTATCTTTGATCCCCCTTGCATGTTCATTATGTTCTTTGGTCCCTCCCCCAAATCCACCTCGAATACATGAAGGTCAGGTCACAATAGTAGCTTTGAGCTACACAACATTGTCATAAAAAATGTTCAAAGTTACGTTTCGAAAGCGTGTCCATGGAAATGAAGAGAAAGAGAACACAATCATGCTCTCCTTTCATATGATCTCGTCCCCTACCCCTTTCCCTTGATATCTACCACCGTTAGGGCCGGTTAGCCCCTCCCTCTCTAGTGGCGGACGACATTGAGATGGTGAGGGGACCCCTCCATATGCAATATGTAACATCCCAAAAATACTAAGCATGGATCATCAAACTCTAATCAACAAAATTAGGGTTAACAAAAACTTTTCCAATTAAAAGTATGAAAGCATTCATATGTGTGTGTATTAAAATTTGGATTCTTTTGAATTGCCATGATTATGTGTTTCTCTGCTTGTAAAATGATTCTTAGGTGAAATAAACATCATCTAAACAATTCCCAAACTTTTCCCAAAGACAAACAAATTAAGTGAATGGTCACTTTGGCCAATTTAACTCCCATGCCTACTTTGGCTATCCCTAAATTTCAGAACTTAACAGAAACATGTATGGATCTTTGCACCCCTTGATAGTACTCATAACAAGGTATCAAGGCCCACTTTGTGATCATCCAAAAACATTCAAATGCTTAGTTTAAATGATAGTTTAAAATTGAATCTATTTCATATGGGAAGATCCCACTATTTCAAAAACCACTCAAACCAACTCAATTTTTAAAAACCAAGCATCCACAGACTCCCCAGTACATGCCTAGCACACCCACCAAAAATCTTTTCAAAATTCAAAACTTAAGTACATGCGGACATTTCATCAAACAGGTGGCAGATGCAAATCAAACAAAATCAAAACACTATGTTGAGAAGTGTTTTGGGACTAACTTGTTTCCTCTGTGGACACAACTAGCCTTAGTAGATCATCTAACAACCTTCACAATCACTAGCACCACTGTAAGCTGGCCATTGTCATCAATGGTGAGCAGGCCAAGAGCACCATTGCCACCGCATGGTCGACAGCAAGCTACAAGCAACACTAGCCTCGCCAACCTTGTCTGGGAGCTAGCTAGCACCCCACCGCCACTCCCTGTCCCAGCCGCGAGCAATGCCAGCCACTGGAACACACGCCCAGGCCATGCCAACCTTCTCTACGAGCATGCCGAGAGCGCGCCCGTGCGTCACCCTCGACACACGCCCACAGACCACGCGCCGCCCTCGCCGTGTGCACGCGTGATCACCAACACGCCAACAACCCCGCAGACACGCCCGTTCGCCGCCGCGCGGACCACGTGCGATGTGCGCCATCAAAACTTCCGTCGGACCAGCGCAGAGCACCGTAGCGTTCCGACCGATCAGCACCGCCCCATGCCTCGCCACCACACCGTTGAGCTTCGCCAGGGAGCACATCACCGCCCCCTACCGTCGCCCACGCCGATAGCCCTCTGCCGACCATGATGACGAGCTGCGCCCGGCGGTCCCTCTCGCCACTATAAATAGAGGCATCCCCGCTCAATTCTTCACACCATTCTACTCCTCTCACCCGTAACCACCCCACCTCATTCCCGAGCAAGGCGAGCAGATCGCCGAATTTCACCCGGAGCCCGCCGGAGAAGAAGGAAGCCGTCGATTGGAGCCCAGAGGAGGAGTTGCGGTACCGGAGGATCGCCGTCGCCGACTTCGCTGCCCGCATCGCCGACCCTCCGAGCCCGGTGAGCCTCCCACGACCCTCACCGAGCCGCTTAGGGTTCGAGTCACGGTGACTTGTTCATCGTCGACGACGACCCTCAGCCGTCGATCTTCATTCTAATCCAACGCACCACATCACCCCGTACCGCTTCGCGTTTAAAGAGCCACTAACCAGTAGACCCCCCTGTCAGTTGCGCCCCACGCTGCGGAGTGACACTGGGCCGGCCCAATAACCCTTCCCACGCAGCCCAACCATTTGAATTTAGCTTTTTCTATTTATATTCATACTTAGTTCTGTACCTAGTTTCAAAAATCAACCCAACTCGATTCACTGAACCAAATTGAATGAAACCAATTTTGTTAGAAAGATATTGAAATGCTTAATCCAAGCCGGTTGGATTCAAATCATTTGAATCTATAGATCACCCTTGGTAAAAATAACAAGTCAGAAGGTTTTCTGCATTCAAACATTTTTCAAATTTCACCCATAATAGCTTTTGAGTTGATTACAACTCTCAAAAATCACATTTGATTATACCTTTCTGAATATATAAAAACATATGGGTTTACTTACAGAAATAATGTTCAAGTAATAAAATAATGCCACATATGCATTTCTAGTCACTTTATTTATTTAAAATAAAAAGATTAAACCTTATTAAATTGTGACACCACTTTAAATCACATTCCCATGTACTGAAATACGTGGTGATGACATGTGTCAACATGATCCCATGTTTGAGTTGGAGAATATTAAATCTTAAGTAGTTTTTCAATGAGTAGAAATTATTTTTCTAAAAATAAAATAACTAAGACAAATGCTTTATTCTTGTGATATTAGTGATGATGCTAGATCATCTATAGAACACCTTTGTGTAATGATTGAAAGTAGCTAAGTATTGTTTGGTGATTGTGTACCTCGTATTTATTTATAGACGCTAGTACCGACCAAGGATACGAGGAGGAAGGACGATACTACGAAGAAGTAGCCGAGGAGAACTTCAACCACTGCTTTGCACAAGGCAAGATTATACTGATACTGATGTAAGCCTGTAGCATCCCATTTGTCTAACAACTGTAATGCTACTTGATCTAGTAATATAATGGCTACTCTCTACTTATAATTGTTGCATCATCATCATATCATGCTCATGTCATCATGCCACCTTGCATTTGGGCATCATACAAACCCTTTTGTTTTGGTTCTTATCTCATATGCATTATTATTTGTATTTGCCTCTTGATATTGTATTTGGTTCTTGATATATTGTTAAATGCCCAAGTTGAGTTGGGGGCATATCTTTTAATCAACTCCACCACCTTTCTCTCACCACCTTACAATTCCACCACCCCATTAACCATGAGCTTGTAATTATTTCTTTCTTTTGGTGTTTAGTCTAGCTCATGAGAGATAGGGTGGGTCCAATGCTACCAATCCTGTTGCTTGGCCCTTACTCCAACTTTGGAGGATGCAAATAAATAGTGCCATGATAATATAATTGCTTCTACAATATTTTAATCATGGTAATTCTCATCTTGCATGGGCCATGCAACCTTTGCCACCTTTGGTCCCCCTTGTTTTTAGTTGCATATTTTAAGTGGATCATCTCCCTCTATATCTCTTTTCCTCACCTTCCTCTCTTTTCACCTCCCCATGCATGCTCCATTGCTTGCCTACATGCATTATGGATGCATTGCATGGCACATGCAATATGGGCACCATCTACCCCCTTTACCTCTATTTTTGCTTTGGTGTTGTTTGGGTTTTAACTAAAGGGGTGAGATCAATTGTTTTGGTCAACAAAATAATCAAACCTAGCTAACCCTAATTCCAATCCACCCTCACACCAAACCTCACCTACCCCCTCTCTCTCTAACCCCTCTCTCATAATCTTCTCTCTAAACCCTACCCCCCTCTAATCACCATTCCCCATCTTCTATCTAAACCCTAAGCCACCTCTCTCTCTCTCGGCTTCTCCCTCCCTCTCTCCTAGCTGGCCCCACCATGCCACCTAGCTACCACCCAAGCCAAACCCTAGCCGAGCCATACCCCTCTCCCCTCCTACCCTAGCTCTAACCCGAGGCTACCCCTCCCTCTCCTTTTTCCTCTCTATGCCATAGGGGCCCCTCTAGCCCGAGCCTGCCCCTGCCTCCTAGCCCTCGCCTGGCCCACCTGGCAGCCCCTCCCCCTGCATGCGTCCCCCTGCCTGGCCCCCATGCCGATCACGTGAGGAAGGTGGCAAAAGGTGGCCGATGCCACCTTCCCCCCCCCCACGCCATCCACCCCTTTCCCCCTGTCCTTATCTACTCCCTTCCCCCTCTCTGCCTCGCCAGATCTCCCCAGGGCCCTGACCCTTCCCTCTCTCTTCCACGCCACAGCCACACCGACGACGACCACCGTCGGCTCCCTCTCGTCTACGTCGATCTAGGAGGCGGGCGTGGTTGTTGGGCGTCGAGGAGGAACGAGCCGAGTGCCGACGCCTGCACTCCGCAGACGGGAGGAGAAGCCCTGTGACGGACACCGACGCGAGCCCGACGAAACCCTAGCTTCCGGCGCCCTCGCCACCGATCCACAGACGCCGCCCGATCCGACGCCACCGACAAATTCCACGGTGAGTCACCGACCACCCTAGACATGCCCAGATCCCACGTTGCTTCCGTCACGCAGTCGATTCGTCGAACGCCCTTGCGCTGTTGTCGTTGTCCGCTGTGGTCCCGCTGCCTAGAGCCTTATCTAGCCGCACCCTCCCTCCCTCACAAGAACCCCACCCATCAAGACTGCCGCCACAAGATCACACTGGTTCGATCTCGCTGCAAGGCCATTGTCGCCAAGACCGCTGGCGTCAGAGAAGAAGCAAGCGGCGCCGCTTCAAACCCCCACCTTTTGTTCCTCAACCCATGACCCTCCCACCCACCCTGCGGTTGTTGGCTTTTGCAAAAGGCTCCCGCTTTGTTGCATCAACCCATGGTCCCCTTCTTCCTGGCAGGTGTGGCGTCCACTGGCCCACCCACGGCAGTGGCTAGGTCTGCCTGGGTACCAAAAGACTTTCTGTTTCCCTGTTTAATTCAAATCTTTTTCAAATTAAATTAAATTCAAATTTCAATTCTGTTTTTAAATAACTTTTAAATTATAAATCCAAATTTAACAAATAATATATGAATTTGAATCAGAAAAATGTGAGGAATTCAAATATGCTATCCACAATATCAATTGAGCACTTATTTTCTAAGTTGAATAAAATTACAATAAATGCCATTACCTTAAATAATTAATAACTTTAGTTCTATAACTCCAAATTAAACAAATGATATGTCTAAAATGATTAGGTCGACGAGACCTTTCTGTTTATGCTATCCATGACTTAAATTGCAGTATGCATCATATAAATATATAGTATACAACAACTAATATGAGGATAAAATGTGGCCAAAACTCAATAAAATGTTTATTTCTTGTATTCTACACCTCACCCATGCCATGCTACATTATTGCCATGCAACTTGTGCATCATTCATCATGGCATGATTGTTTGCTTGTCGCATTTTATTCATATGCTTGTGCACTGTATTTATGTTGGCCCTTGTTTGTTTGGTTCTTCTTCGAATAGACACTGAGCAGGGGGTATACCAAGAGAACCAGGAGCACTACCCAGATCCTTATCTCGCTTCAACTGAGCTGCCAGGCAAGAACTACCACATGCTTGCATACATTTAGTACCTATTGCCTCTATCTTATTCTTGCATCATTGAGTCACGATTGCATTAAATTGAATCCCAAGTATTGCATAGCCTTTACTATTAAACCCCACTGAAGCTTGTTCCTCCATCCCATGAGCCATTACTACAGGAGTTGTTTGAGCCATGCGAGTCGTAGAACTGCATGTGTAGGGTATGTGAGTGTATATTGGATAACGAGGTACCTAAACAACTTAACCTGAGTAGTAATGGGATAACTAATAAAAGTGGCACCGGTGAGCAATATCTGCTATTTGGTTTTTCCTGCTCACTTGTGTCCCGTAGGACCCCGAGTACTTGATTCCTGTTCCTTGTTTATTCACGCTATCCACATCCGGGAGGCTTATGGGACCCCCCTGAGCCAGAGCTTGATTCATTCTTATTTCTTGGGGCCACAAACTAGTTTGAGGTTTTATTTACTATCCCGTACTTATGCCATGCCTTACTGCTTTATTTACGATTGTGCGAGGAGCACTGCATCGCTTAGGATTGGGACACGATTCCGCTGGTATCGGCAAGCCCAGCTTTTGGGTTCCCAATCGTGTACCGTCCACCCAAACCTTGGGTCCGTCTCGAGTCACTAACTTCGCTATGGTGTACTCAATGGGTGGCCCTGAAATATTTCTGAATCCTGTGATTGCTTTGTCGTGAAAGCCTCGTTGGGTTTTGATTTGGTTTTTCCGAGGTTGATCGAGTGTGTGTTGCTATTTGTGCACCCCTGCAGGGTAAAACTTTCTGAAAGCCGTGTCCGCGGTTATGGACGACTTGGAGCACAGTTTCTCGATCATAGACAAGCATAACTAAAGTACCACTTTTAATTTTGACTAAGTAACTGACTAGTAAATAGTGCAACACGCATGGAATGGTTAATAAAATTGCCAACGGATGGGGGGGTTGTCCGTCCGCTTCCTCGTTGGTAAGCGAGGAGGAGGATGGATCTGTGGATATTACTGTTATAACTGTTGTCATTAAATCACGGACACCCGTCTATCTTTGGTTAGGCGGATGGTTAGCGAGTATCTATAGAACTGTTAGGGTTTATCTTTTGCTGCAATTGCGTCACCCTGTTGTGTCCCTTTAGAGGCATAAAGACTTGCCGAAAATTCTAGGGTATCACACGATAAATTATTGGTTTAGATGAATGTACACTCGCAAGATGGATCTGGGTGGAGGAGGCCGATGATGTGGGCAACGATCGCTCGTGTAGAGATTCCGAACGGGATCCGTGATATCTGTATGGATGTGCTTATTTATGGGGCATCTTATGCCGATTTTCTTCTTATCGTACTCGGATCTTGTTTGCCGCTCACGATGTGTGATGTATGAGGAGATATCCTAAACTATTATATCTATCTAGGTCATTTGAATCTTGCCGTATGGCGTTGCTATATTTCCTTTCTTTTTAGATGGAATGGCTCTGATGTACTATTATATGGTGGCTTGCATACATACTCATTTGTGTATGTAGTTGATCCCTTCGCACCGATTACGCTTGCATTACTTGTCCCGATGATTGGAAATGGTTGGGACGGCCGAAGGTCTACCTGTGAGTGGCATTTGGGCCCCACCGCATTATTTCAACCATTTCCGCTCATCCAGGCTTGTATCTAGGAGCGTAATTCACCGAGGTAGTTACAATTGGTATCAGAGCCATCCCGCCCTTCAGGGTCTCAGCCAAATGGTCGTTGTCAGTCTAGCAAATATTTTGGTAGTTATGTATACTAGGGAAAAACAAAACGCGAGAGTAGGACTGCTTCCACTTTTCTTCTTACCCACCCACCCACCCTTTTCTGGTAAGGAAGTGTAACGTTTTCAATCCTCTTCTTAAAAGTTCAAACTAGGATTCACGTGTTCTGGGTTTCCGTAGTACCATAGGTTGTGTATTTTTGTGTGTGTGTGTGTGTGTGTGTGTGTGTGTGTGTAATTCCTTGTCTATCTGTTGCATCGAAGTTGTTATCACAATCGGCCTTTTGGTTATCAACTGTTGGTACATTCCATACCGACAGGCTTTTGCAAACCGACGCGATCTATCTTACTCTTTGTTATCCGACGTTATCTTGTTTGGGGTGTTCGTTTCCGTAGTTACCAATCTTTAGGTTCATCGTGAGAAGAAGGGGTTAGGATATGTGTTCCACTTATTCATGTGCGGAGTAATGATTTGAGTGCGGGATGGAGTCGCGACCATACCACTACTCTTATCATTCGCTTTTGTATATTGAATTGGTAGAGTCACTAATCTTGATTCGTTAAGTAATTTGCGCATCTATTGGTATTTTAATGCCGAAATTTGTGGAAAATTTTTCTTTGATATATTCGTACCACACTCCTTTTTCAAATGCGATATGCTTAATATCTTCTAGGTGCTTTGAACTTTGTTGATATTTTAATATCATCTTAGTAATTTGTATCCTTTAATCTTGGTTAATTCCATCTTGGTACTATTTTGGATTATTATTATTCTCCATTATAGTAATCGACTTGTGTTTTATATCAATCAGGATGGCTCCACCACGCTCGATGAGGACATACCACCGAATCGATCCGTTGTCAAACATCGCCAATGCCTTGGCAATGCAGCAGAACCAAGAAGCTTTGAGGAAAGTGTTCGGAGGAATGAGTTTGCTCCACTACCTCCACCTCCCAAGCGAGGAGACATCAAAAGCTTCAAGTTCAACCTCGCCAATTTGATGTTTCGATCGACCACTTGATCTTGCCGATGATTGGTTGCGTGAGATGTCAAGGCTGCCGAGATCACGATGTTCCCGAGCAAGAATGGGTAAAGTGTGCTACTCACCTTCCAAGGGAGATGCAGCTCTGGTGGGAGAATTACCAAGGCAAACTGCGCGCTGGTTTTCAGCCTACTTGGGAACAGTTCACGGAGCGTTCAAAGAGCGATATCTCCGAAATTGTCATGGAGAGGATGAAGGAAGCGTTTCTCAACCTCAAGTGGAAATGATAATGTCAACACCTACATCAGAACTTCATGAATCTTTCTCGTTATGGTGGCGATGAGATATCGATGACAATAAGAAGCAAAGAGGTTCCGCAAGGGCTCAATGCATCGATTAAATATGCAATCACACATGCAAGGCTTCGTCTTTTCCGAACTTCAAAGATACACTCTGCAGGAGGAAGCAAGTAGGCAAGTGTTTGAGGAGTCAAAGAAACACAACCGTGATGCACCAAGCTCTTCAACTATGTCGGCTCCTTCTAAGCGGCGTGTCCGGGTTCCTAACACCCCACCGCCGCCTCCGGCTCACCAAGACACGCAAACTACGCAGCAAGGCCACCAAACTTCCTCACGCTTCTCCCAGGCTACAACCACCACTACCTGAGCGCTCAAGTGAGTCCCCTGCTACATTGCTCCACGCCCACCGGTGCTTGTTTCACGTGGAGACCACAGGCATCTGAACTGTCTGCTGAAAAACAAAGCTCTTCCTCCACCCTCCAAGATCTGCGGCAAGCTCTCCTTTGGTTCGTGCACCACCACCTCGGGCTCTCAACATCAACACCAAGCCCGAAGCTCATCTGCTCGTGCTAAGCGTGTCAACGCCGCTCAAGCCGAGCATGCACTTGGAGTTGTGATGGGTATGCTTTCGTTAACTCAGTCCCTGCACGAGTTTTGTTTGATTCGTGCATCGCATTCATTTGTTTCTCACAAGTTTGCAAATGAGAATGAGTTAGTCTTGGTTCCTCTCCTTAAGCGGTTAATGGTCCTTTCTCTGGAGAAAACATGAGGGCTCATATCAGCCATGACAATCAAATTGAGATTGGTGGCTCTTCGTTCTCGGCCTTAATTGTTCAGGCAATTCGACATTGATGTCATCTTGGGCATGGATTGGTTGACAGCAAATGCAGCTGTGATTGATTGTGCTGAACGCTCAGTTTCTCTGAAGATTCCTGAAGGCCATATAGTCTTTTCTCCAAGTCTGACTCCTGCTGTCCAGCTTTTCTCTTTGGCGGCTCTGAATGATGATGCTATGGAAGCTATTCAGAGTGTACCGGTGGTCTGCGAGTTCCCAGATGTCTTTCCTAAAGAGTTGCCGGGTATGCCTCCGGACCGTGAGGTTGAGTTTGTAATTGAGCTTGAACCTGGAACGGCTCCTATCTCCAAGCGGCCTTATAAAATGGGTCCTGCTGAGTTGGCTGAACTCAAACGTCAACTTGATGAACAAGAGAAGTTGGGTTTCATTCAACACAGTACTTCTTCTTGGGGTAGCCCAACAATCTTTGTGAAGAAGCGTGCGACAGATGATAGACTTTTGTTGACTATCGTGCTCTCAATGCTAAAACCATCAAGAACAAATATCCCTTCCGGATTAATGATCTCTTCAATCAGCTAGGAGTCTGGTGTTCTCTAAGCTTGACTTGAGAAGTGGTTATCACCAAATCAAGATTCGCAAGGAAGATGTGCCTAAAACAGCTTTCACCACCCGCTATGGCCTGTATGAGTACACGGTCATGTCTTTCGGTCTCACCAACGCACCTGCTACCTTCTCAAGGCTTATGAACTCGGTTTTCATGGAGTACCTTGATAAGTTCGTTGTGGTCTATTTGGATGACATCCTATTCTATTCTAAGTCAAAGGAAGAGCATGAAGAACACCTTCGGTGTGTCCTAAACAAGTCTGTGAGAACCTTGTATGCAAAGTTCTCAAAGTGTGAGTTTTGCCTCAAGTAATCTATCTTGGTCACGTTATCTCTGCCAAGGGCATTGCAGTCAACCCGGAAACTGTGAAGACAATTGTTGAATGGCTTCCTCCTGTCAATGTCAAAGAAGTGCGGAGTTTCCTTGGTTTGGCTAGTTATTGCCGTTTCGTTCGAACTTTTCAAGATAGCGAAGCCTCTTACCGATCTCCTCAAGAAAGGCAAGAAATACCTTTGGACTCCTGCATGTCAAGCAAGCTTTGAGACACTCAAAGAGAAGCTCACTTCCACACCAGTCTTGGTTCCTCCGGATACATCTAAGCCTTTCCAGATATTCTGTGACGCCTCTTTGCAAGGATTGGGTGCGGTCCTTATGCAAGAAAAACAAGTGGTTGCTTATGCCTCTCGACAGTTGAAGACGCATGAGATCAACTATCCTACACATGACCTCGAGCTCGCAGCAGTTGTCTTTGCTTTGAAGCTATGGAGGCACTACTTGCTTGGCAATCGTTGTGAGATCTTTTCTGACCACAAGAGTTTGAAGTATATCTTCACTCAGCCTGATCTCAACCTTCGGCAGAGGAGATGGATTGAAGCAATCAATGATTTTGATTTGACCATCAACTACACTCCGGGCAAAGCTAATGTCATGGCCGATGCTCTTAGCCGCAAAGCTTATGTCAACAATCTCATGATGGAGGAACAACAACCTCTCTTGTGCGAGGAATTCCTTCAGCTCAACCTTGAAATTGTGGAACAAGGGTATCTCCTGAACCTTGTGGATACTCCTCTCTTGGAAGAAAAGATTCGCTCTCGTCAGCTTGGTGATCCACACACCAAAAAGATCATCTCCAAACTTCAGCTTCCGAAGTATGAGTCCTTCCACGTCGATGATCAAGGCACACTTTTCTTTGAACACCGGATGTTTGTTCCAAACTACCCGGGTTTGAGAGAGCAAGTTCTCAAGGAGGCGCACGATTCTGTTCTGTCTATCCACCCTGGCAGCACAAAGATGTACATGGACTTGAAAACACAATATTGGTGGCCTGGTTTGAAACGATATTGTGCCAAGTATGTCTCGGAGTGTGATGTCTGCCGCAGAGTGAAAGCTGTCCATCAGAAACCTTTCGGTCTTCTACAACCATTGAAACCCCCGGAATGGAAATGGGAGAAAGTAGATATGGACTTCATCACTGGTTTTCCAAGGTCGCAGAAGGGCAACAATGCAATCTTTGTTGTCATCGACAGGCTTTCTAAAGTGGCGCACTTCTTCCCCGTCAAGGAAACAATTTCTGGAATTCAGGTTTGAGCTCTATATCAGAATTGTCTCTCAGATGGGGTTCCGCTTGAGATCGTTCAGACTGTGGAAGCATCTTCACTTCCAAGTTCGGGAAAGTTTCCAAAATGCTTTGGGAACAAAGTGAACTTCAAAGACAGCTTACCACCCTCACCGCAAGGACAAGTTGAAAGGATCAATCGATTCGGAGGATATCTTGCGTGCTTGCGTCATTTCTTTTGGCATGAAGTGGGAGGAATGTCTTCCTTATGCTGAATTCTCTTACAACAACAACTTCCGGAAAAGTCAAGATGGCACCATTTGAGGCTCTCTATGGTCGCAAGTGCGTAACTCCGATTGGTTGGTCGGGTGCGGAGAAAGAATATGGTTTGGCCTCGACATTGTAACTCAAGCGGAGGAGAAGGTGCATATCATCCTTGAGAACACAAGATTGCTCAAAGTCGCCAGAAGAGCAATTATGACAGGAAGCACACGGACATGGTGTATGCCCCTGGTGATCTCGTTTACCTTCGTGTCACTCCCATGAGAGGCACGCACCGCTTTGGTATCAAAGGAAAGCTGGCTCCTAGATACATCGGTCCATTCAAAATTCGTAGAAGAAGAGGAGAAGTTGCTTATGCTCTTGAGCTCCCGGAGAAACTCAAAGTTCATGATGTTTTCCACATCTCTCAACTCAAGAAGTGCTTCAAAGATCCCGGCAGGACCGTGGATCATGAGCTAATCGATCTCCAAGAAGACCTGTCTTATCAAGAACACCCCACAAAAATCCTTGAGACCGCAGAAAGAAGGACTCGCAACAAGTCCATCAAGTTCTGCAAGGTGCAGTGGTCGCACCATTCCGTTGATGAAGCCACTTGGGAGCGTGAAGATGGGCTCCGTGCCAACTATCCTACCCTCTTTGTGTCTTCTTCTTCTTCCTAGAATCTCGGGGCGAGATTCCAGTTTAGTGGGGGAGAGTTATAGCATCCCATTTGTCTAACAACTGTAATGCTACTTGATCTAGTAATATAATGGCTACTCTCTACTTATAATTGTTGCATCATCATCATATCATGCTCATGTCATCATGCCACCTTGCATTTGGGCATCATACAAACCCTTTTGTTTTGGTTCTTATCTCATATGCATTATTATTTGTATTTGCCTCTTGATATTGTATTTGGTTCTTGATATATTGTTAAATGCCCAAGTTGAGTTGGGGGCATATCTTTTAATCAACTCCACCACCTTTCTCTCACCACCTTACAATTCCACCACCCCATTAACCATGAGCTTGTAATTATTTCTTTCTTTTGGTGTTTAGTCTAGCTCATGAGAGATAGGGTGGGTCCAATGCTACCAATCCTGTTGCTTGGCCCTTACTCCAACTTTGGAGGATGCAAATAAATAGTGCCATGATAATATAATTGCTTCTACAATATTTTAATCATGGTAATTCTCATCTTGCATGGGCCATGCAACCTTTGCCACCTTTGGTCCCCCTTGTTTTTAGTTGCATATTTTAAGTGGATCATCTCCCTCTATATCTCTTTTCCTCACCTTCCTCTCTTTTCACCTCCCCATGCATGCTCCATTGCTTGCCTACATGCATTATGGATGCATTGCATGGCACATGCAATATGGGCACCATCTACCCCCTTTACCTCTATTTTTGTTTTGGTGTTGTTTGGGTTTTAACTAAAGGGGTGAGATCAATTGTTTTGGTCAACAAAATAATCAAACCTAGCTAACCCTAATTCCAATCCACCCTCACACCAAACCTCACCTACCCCCTCTCTCTCTAACCCCTCTCTCATAATCTTCTCCCTAAACCCTACCCCCCTCTAATCACCATTCCCCATCTTCTATCTAAACCCTAAGCCTCCTCTCTCTTTCTCTCTCGGCTTCTCCCTCCCTCTCTCCTAGCTGGCCCCACCATGCCACCTAGCTACCACCCAAGCCAAACCCTAGCCGAGCCATACCCCTCTCCCCTCCTACCCTAGCTCTAACCCGAGGCTACCCCTCCCTCTCCCTTTTCCTCTCTATGCCATAGGGGCCCCTCTAGCCCAAGCCTGCCCCTGCCTCCTAGCCCTCACTTTGCCCACCTGCGCTCACTGCGCCCCTCAGACACCCTCGAAATCGGCCCTATGCAAGTTTTAGCGAAACCCGCCAAACCCGCATAGAACGATTCAAAGGTGCTCACCAGCACTTTCGTGGGTGGAAAACGAAGTAATAACATTACACAACAGTCCTCGATGGGACCCAGGTAATATATATATATACAACACGACTCCATGAGTCAAGAATACGATATAAGGTACAAAGATCCAAATCACCTTGAAAATGATAGGCGTCCGCACGACAAGATGCAAATGGGGCTAAGAGCCACGAAGAATAACCAATGACGTCCATAACCCCGCCCAGGCCAAAGGAAGGGTAACCTCGCTAACCACGTCGATCTCAAACCTGCTTAAACAAGAGGTGCCGACAATGGGCAAAGGAAAAGAGGCGTCAAGATCGAGGCCAAGACACTATGAGGCTAGAATTCACCCCTCTACATAGGTATGGTGGACTGAAGCGGCAGCGGCAACTTACACTAAACAACCTATAGAGACTCGATATAACTGGCGGCTATCAGAGAGGGGTAAGAAGGACCTATTTCGGAGATAACCTGATACTACCATCAAACTAACCCATCCTGGCGTTTCCCCCTCGAGACCAAACGAGGAAGTCAACCGAGGAACTCACACAGTTGGCAGTTTTACTTATTCAGTTATCGTTGCAGCAATTACTAGTCAGGTTTAGATAATCATCCTGATAAAGTAAGCAGTGGGCACTTTTAGTTAACCATTCCGTTATAGTTGCAACACTTACTAGTCAGATACAATTAGCATGAGATAACCCATAACCCAGCAGTGGTTGGTACTTTTATTTAGCCATTCCGTTGTAGTGAAGCTGATTACTAGTCAAATCGGATACAAGTCAATTTATAACAGTAAACTTTAGTTATAGTTGTCTATGATCAAGCACTGTGCTCCAAGTCGTCCATAACCGCGGACACGGCTTCTCGAAAAGATTTAACCTGAGGGTGCACCAAAGTATCCACAGCACTTCAACCCTTTTGCCGATCGGTTAACATACACCCATCGGTATGTCGGCGGGCCTAAGTCACGGCGTTCCTGCACTCCAAAGCAAGTACATGGGGCCACCCACCAAGTCGAACCATAGAAGTCGGCCGGTCTTGAGACGGACTTAGGGTTTGGGTAGGCGGTGAACGACCAAATCCCCAAACGGGACTCACGACACCGCAAACGTGTCCCGATCCTAACAAGATGTGCTCCTCGACAATCGTAAATAAAGCGATAAAGCATGGCATAAGTACAGGATCGTAAATAAAACCTCAAACTAGTTTGTGGCCCCAAGACAATACTTTGAAATCGGTAATAATCAATGGGGCCCATATCTCCCCACAGTGGTTAGCGCTCGATCTCGGAGCAGTGTCAAGAACTCGGGTCCTACGGACACAAGTGGTGCGGAAACCAAATATTATCTATCACCCACCGATGTCTCTGCTTACTTCAATTTTAGTTGTTAAACAGGAATTAAAAGTGAACGGTAAGTAAAGCCATGATCATCTCCAATAACAAACATGCGGCAAGGCTCCAACAACTGTGGCATTTGACGACACGCAACAGCACTTGAGCAAGCGACTAAGACGCGCAGGTCCAACTATCTACCAAACAACAGGTAATAGGGTGTGTCCAAGGCAATATAAGGCTGCGAGGGATATCACGGGTACGAAAACTAGAGCATCGCGACACAGATAGCAATAGATCAACAGGAGGGAATAAATACTATAAAAGTAAGATAGGTAGAAAGAGGGAGATGCTCGCCTGAAAACATTGTCGAAGGTTCAACCGAAGATCGGGTCGGCACTCGCATCAACTCAATGGCCTTATCCGTGAAGAAGCAAATCGCTAGAATAAACACCGGATGCAAGATTTAATACAACGGCAGAAGATCGGCATGATGCATGTATGATGCATGACATGGCAAAGGATGTGATGCAATTAGGTCATATTAAGCGGAACCGGGGTCTCGACAATTTAATTAGATGGTTCAAGTTATTTGACTACCCCGCCATTTAAATGTTGTTTGAACATGGCAAAATAAGTTACCGGTTCGCTACACAAATTTAAATGAGGCCAATATAAGGCTAGATTTGCCCGCATATGGGCCCCATATTTAATTATTAGGTGAATCGGCATAAGGCCCCCAAACCACAGACAATATGCATGCATGAACAATTAATATGTCACAAGTTGTATTATATTATAAAATAGGGTTTCGGGAAGGGGTTCACACATTAGGGTCTCGACGAACTTGGGGTTCCGGGGGTTCGGGTTCGGTCTCAGGGTTCGGCGGAAACGTTCTCGGATAACAGAGGTAGGTCTTGGCATTCTGGAAGCAGGACTTGGTTCAGTGTCGGGGCGTCGGACTCGCCCGGGACGGTGTCAAACTTGTCGGGGCCGCGCAGTTGATCTTGGTATTTCCGGATGATCTTGCCGACTCCATGCGAAGGCCTTGGCGCTCTAGATCGGTCTTCACGGTCTCGGCCATCGAATTCTTGAAGGAGGTCATGGCGTTCCGAGGAGAAGAACTTGGTGTAGTGACGGTCCTTGTTGGTAATTCTTCGGGTTCGGGGTCTCGATGTTCCATGAAGAAGTACTTGGTGCTGTGTGACGGAGTTCTCGGAGGTACGACCATCGGATCCTGGGTGGTAGTACTCGGGGTGTCGTGACGACGATCTTGTCGGTGA
The DNA here is from genome assembly GCA_030063025.1 of Avena longiglumis. NCBI lineage: Eukaryota > Viridiplantae > Streptophyta > Magnoliopsida > Poales > Poaceae > Avena > Avena longiglumis. Next base: position 464,553,314 of record CP125974.1, read on the forward strand.
CCTTGGCGCTTCGGATCCTTGAGATCGGGGTCTTCGGTTCCATCTCTTACGTCGGTACCGGTACGGGGGTCTCCGCCTCGAGGATCTTGGCGACCTTGTCGCATTCGAGCAACAAGATCAACACAAGGCACCTTCCGTTCTAATACATCACCACATACAACATCGGTAGCACGGGCTCGCACCGGGAAGGTACAGTGGTCATCGAGAGCGCTGCGTCGAGGGAAACGGATAGGTCGCGCAGGGAGAGCGGGCGGCGAGGAGGATCTGGCGGCTACTGGCGGAGCTCAGGAGGGGCGCCCGAGAGGAGAGGCGGTCGAGCGGGCCCGGAGGCGGGCGAGCGCGCTGCCGTCCGAGGTCGCGGACGCCGGAGACGAGGGAGAGCGGCAAGCGGCTCATGGGAGGCGGTCGACGCGAGAGGGAGGCGGGCGAGGCGGGGGCAAGCGATGCGGCCAGCGAGGTGCTGGAGGCGCCAAGGAAAGGCGGAAGGGCTGGAGAGACCGGGATGCGGCCGAGGAGGAGGAGAGCGAGCCGAGCTCGGGACGGGCGACGGAAGGTTGACCGAGGCGGCGGGTCGAGGCCGGGAACTCGGCGGGGCTGCCGGAGGAGGACGGTGACGCGCGTGGGATGCATAAGTCGGGCGGGCGAGGGTCGCGGCCTGCGGTGGCGCCATGGCCGGGGTGGGGCGGAGGTTGTGGCCGGAGCGCGGGGTGGACGGAGGTGGTCGGCCTGAGACGGGCGGGGCGGAGGTGCGGAGAGGCGTCGAGAGGGCAACGTCGCTGGCCTTGGCGAGGTTGAGGGGCGTGGGTCATGGGCGGGCACCGAGAAGGTGTCTGGAAAGACGGGCGAAACGTGGGGGAGAGAGGAGAAGGCGAGAGAGAGAGGCGCGAGCGTGAGAACGTGGGAGGTGGGGCCCGGAGCGGGATGATGGTCCAGACGGGGTTGTCGGTAGCGAGGTGGGTGGGATCCGAGGATGTCGCGCGGGAGAGGGAGCGGGGTGCCGTGCGTGTGGACAGGGTGCTGGCGGCGGGAGAGGCTGGTTAGAGGTGGGTAGGTGGCTTAGATGATTAGGGTTAGGGTTTAGAACTCTAGGATGTAGGTGGGCTCCGGTTGGGCCTATTGGGCCTGGCCGGTTGTATGCCTCCCAGGGTTTTAAATAAAATATTTTATTATTTATATTTAAAACAAAATATTTGCAATTAGTTTTTACATCAAAATATTCGGGATGACCGGGGTTTGATATTTGAAATAGAGAGGAGGCTATTTGTAGAAACCAAATACGACTTTTTTGGAAATAGTTTTAGACAAACATATGCATGATGATGCCGATGCAATGCACAAATTTAACGCGATTTTCTAGTAGTGGTTTTTGCGGGATGCCACACCCCCATGCCGATCACGTGAGGAAGGTGGCAAAAGGTGTCCGACGCCACCTTCCCCTCCCCCACGCCATCCACCCCTTCCCCCTGTCCTTATCTAATCCCTTCCCCCTCTCTGCCTCGCCAGATCTCCCCAGGGCCCTGCCCCTTCCCTCTCTCTTCCACGCCACAGCCACACCGACGACGGCCACCGTCGGCTCCCTCTCGTCTACGTCGATCCAGGAGGCGGGCGTGGTTGTTGGGCGTCGAGGAGGAACGAGTCGAGTGCCAGCGACGCCCCTGTACCCGCAGACGAGGAGGAGAAGCCCCAGGACGCTGGACACCGACGCGAGCCCGACGCAAACCCTAGCTTCACGGCGCCGATCCACAGACGCCGCTGCCCGATCCGACGCCACCGACAAATTACGGTGAGTCATCGACCACCCTAGACATGCCCAGATCTCCTACGTTGCTTCCCGTTCGCCGGTCGATTCGTCGAACGCCTTGCGTCGTTCGCCGTTATGCCGAGTCCCATGCGTCTAGAGCCTTATCTAGCCCGCGCCCTCCCTCCTGTCAACCCCACCCATCAGACTGTCGTTGCCACACAGCGTCGGCGACTGGTTCGATCTCGCCACACCCTGCCGCCACAAGACCGTCGGTTCGTCGAGAGAAGCACAGTGAGCGGTGCCGCTTTCCAAAACCCCCCCACCTTTTTGTTCCTCAACCCGCGACCCTCCGGACCCACCTGTCCGCGGCTGTTGGCTTTTTGCAAAAGGCTCCCGGCTTCTTGTTGCATCAACCCGCGGTCCCCCTTCTTCCTGTGCGCGTGTGTGGCGTCCAGTCAGCCTGGCCCCACCCGTCAGCGGCAGTGGCTAGGTCTGCCTGGGTACCAAAAGACTTTCTGTTTCCCTGTTTAATTCAAATCTTTTTCAAATTAAATTAAATTCAAATTTCAATTCTGTTTTTAAATAACTTTTAAATTATAAATCCAAATTTAACAAATAATATATGAATTTGAATCAGAAAAATGTGAGGAATTCAAATATGCTATCCACAATATCAATTGAGCACTTTATTTTCTAAGTTGAATAAAATTACAATAAATGCCATTACCTTAAATAATTAATAACTTTAGTTCTATAACTCCAAATTAAACAAATGATATGTCTAAAATGATTAGCTCGACGAGACCTTTCTGTTTATGCTATCCATGAATTAAATTGCAGCATGCATCATATAAATATATAGTATACAACAACTAATATGAGGATAAAATGTGGCCAAAACTCAATAAAATGTTTATTTCTTGTATTCTACACCTCACCCATGCCATGCTACATTATTGCCATGCAACTTGTGCATCATTCATCATGGCATGATTGTTTGGTTGTCGCATTTTATTCATATGCTTGTGCACTGTATTTATGTTGGCCCTTGTTTGTTTGGTTCTTCTTCGAATAGACACTGAGCAGGGGGTATACCAAGAGAACCAGGAGCACTACCCAGATCCTTATCTCGCTTCAACTGAGCTGCTAGGCAAGCACTACCACATTCTTGCATACATTTAATACCTATTGCCTCTATCTTATTCTTGCATCATTGAGTCACGATTGCATTAAATTGAATCTCAAGTATTGCATAGCCTTTACTATTAAACCCCACCGAAGCTTGTTCCTCCATCCCATGAGCCATTACTACAGGAGTTGTTTGAGCCATGCGAGTCGTAGAACTGCATGTGTAGGGTATGTGAGTGTCTGTTGGATAACGAGGTACCTAAACAACTTAACCTGAGTAGTAATGGGATAACTAATGAAAGTGGCACCGGTGAGCAATATCTGCTATTTGTTTTTTCCTGCTCACTTGTGTCCCGTAGGACCCCGAGTACTTGATTCCTGTTCCTTGTTTATTCGCGCTATCCACATCCGGGAGGCTTATGGGACCCCCCGAGCGAGCTTGATTCATTCTTATTTCTTGGGGCCACAAACTAGTTTGAGGTTTTATTTACTATCCGTACTTATGCCATGCCTTCGCTTTATTTACGATTGCGAGGAGCACTGTCTGTTAGGATCGGGACACGATTCGCGGTATCGACAAGCCCAGTTTTGGGTTCCGATCGTTCTGACGCCCACCCAAACCTTGGGTCCGTCTCGAGTCGGCTAACTTCGTTATGTGTACTCAATGGGGTGGCCTCAAATATTTCTGAATCCTGTGATTGCTTTGTCGTGAAAGCCTCGTTGGGTTTTGATTTGGTTTTTCCGAGGTTGATCGAGTGTGTGTTGCTATTTGTGCACCTAGCAGGTAAAACTTCAAAGCCGTCCGCGTTATGGACGACTTGGAGCACAGTTTCTCGATCATAGACAAGCATAACTAAAGTACCGCTTTTAATTTTGACTAAGTAACTGACTAGTAAATAGTGCAACACTCATGGAATGGTTAATAAAATTGCCAACGGATGGGGGGTTGTTCGTCCGCTTCCTTGTTGGTAAGCGAGGAGGAGGATGGATCTGTGGATATTACTGTTATAACTGTTGTCATTAAATCACGGACACCCGTCTATCTTTGGTTAGGCGGATGGTTAGCGAGTATCTATAGAACTGTTAGGGTTTATCTTTTGCTGCAATTGCGTCACCCGTGTTGTGTCCCTTTAGAGGCATAAAGACTTGCCGAGTAAATTCTAGGGTCTCACACGATAAATTATTGGTTCGGATGAATGTACACTCGCAAGATGGATCTTTGGGTGGAGGAGGCGATGATGTGGGCAACGATCGTTCGTGTAGAGATTTCGGGAACGGGATCCGTGAGATCTGTATGGATGTGCTTATTTATGGGGCATCTTATGCCAATTTGCTTCTTATCCGTACTGGATCTTGTTTGCCGCTCACCGATACTCGATGTGTGATGTATGAGGAGATATCCTAAACTATTATATCTATCTAGGTCATTTGAATCTTGCCGTATGCTATATTTCCTTTCTTTTTAGATGGAATGGCTCTGATGTACTATTGTATGGTGGCTTGCATACATACTCATTTGTGTATGTAGTTGATCCCTTCGCCTGCCGATTACGCCGCCCGTACTTGTCCCGATGATTGGAAATGGTTGGGACAGCCGAAAGGTCTACCTGTGAGCGGCATTTGGGCCCCACCGTACTATTTCAACCATTTCCGCTCATCCAGGCTTGTATCTAGGAGCGTAATTCACCGAGGTAGTTACAAAGCCTTACTAATCAAGTTGACCTATGCAAGCTAATACTTGCTTGCTACCAAGCCAACTATATGCCTTAAGCATATGTGATCATACCCACTTGATAACCCCCTTCCTAGTTTTACTTGCAAGCTTTTTACTTTATTTCTTTATCAAAGCTATTACTTAGAGTTTACTTGAGTAAATTGTAGATACTAGAAAGATAATTGAAGGTTGCATAAAGAACATTAAATTTGGCCTAAGCTAGATAATCTTGATGTCATCCTAAGGCATGAGATTGTACTTAGTTAAACTCCACTTGTTTACCACCCTCATTAGTACTCACTCCCATTTGTAGATGCTAGTGCTAAGAATAAAACTTGATCAACTTTAGATGGGAATACTTGGTGAAAATGTTTATGAAAACCTTAGAATGATGAGTCATTCTATTGAGATGTTTTGACATGTGTTTCTGAACACTAGATGATTTTGATGATAAAAATGTTGAGGCATGAGCCTTAGCCCTTTTTTAAAAAGCGATGGTTCTGGATGCGATACCATTCCAATTTTATCGTCTGACCACATTGCCCGAGAATTGGGTAGGGCTTGATCGAAACTTATATACCTTAGTATGGGTTCGCTCCACGCCAAGGTCTGAGCTGAGGCTACCTTGTGAAGATTGTCCACCTGTGCAGTACCCAAGATGACAGTTGGTCATGGTTGGGAGGCCAAACTCATAGGAGAGGTGCCTATACTAGGGCGTGTAATTGAAAGGTTAGGATTGATTATCCGCATACTGAGTATGGTGAATTCAGGATTTGTTCCTGACGAATGTATCGAATGTTGTGGTGAAAGTGTACAATCTCTGCAGAGTTTCAAACTATTCGAATAGCCGCGTCCCCGGTTATGGACAGTTGGAGTGGCCATACTGTTCCCCCGTCAGATGTTTTCAAAATGACTTATGAAATGAATGGAGATTTTGACTTGACCACAACAGAGTTTTGATATGAAATACAAGTTCCCACTTAGGTATTATAAAATTTCAACTAGCTTTTCTTACTTCTGAACTTAGTAGAAGTAAATCTGGATTTTTGCAAAACAACCCTAGAGCTTAGTGTCCTACTACAAAAGAAAACCATTGCTTGTTAGTATTAGTTTGCGAGTACTTAAAGAGTACTCATGGCTTTGTCCCTGGCTATTCCCGTGGCCAGACTATGAAGAAGAGTACCAGGAGTGAAAGAACATGTTGGCCCCCCCATGTGTGATTTTGGTAATTAATGACAATCTTTATGGACTAATGTGTGCATTAAGTTATACTTGTAGGATTTGTCCATTGGTATCGCTTGGAGCATGTGTGGCTTCAAGGTTGATGAAATGCAAAGAAGATATGTTGGGCAAGCTCAATATGCGAGGTCGATGATGAGGAATTAAGGAAGACGTTCCATCTTGAGAAGTGCAAGATCGTCTACATCGAGCTCAAGTGGAATGCTCAAGGCAAAGGTATAATATTGATAGGTTTTCCCTTTTGCCGGTCTCATGTTGTGTGTGTGAGACCGGGTTTAGGATAGATAACCGTACTATCAAGAGGGGCTCTCGTATGAGTTTTTCGGTCACATCGTTCGGAGAGTGCTCAAACCTTTGCATACTTGCATCATCATATTTGGTTGTTATTTCGTCTTATCCATGTGATGATATAGAGCTTGTGGTAATCTCCATAACAAGCTCTTGTTCATCTAAATCGGATCTCCCATTTGTACCTAGTTGCAATTTTGATTTATGCGGCTTTTCGGTTTCTCACCAAGTGAGGTATATCACATTATTCTACTTGATACTTTCTCACTTGGCGATAATCAATATTTCCACTTTTTATTGGGAAGCCATTGTCGCCCTCTATCCAACGCAATTTGAATCGGGTCAATTGGAGCTACCGTTTAAAAGTTATGACCGTTTGAATATTTGCGGTTTAAATGAAAAAGAAAAAGAAAACGCAGCCCAATACCGCTCGGGCCTAGCGCGCGCAGACTATTTTCGGTCTGACCCGGTACCATTTTTGGTCCTACCGGACCGGTCCGGTAGTACCGCCCGGTGCCCAGGAAAATATCTCCCAGTTTTATTTTCCCAGATTCGTTTACTTTTTTAATCCAGATCTTGGGCCGTTGCCGCCCGACCCGCGCGCGCACCCGTCCGCTCGCTACCGCGTGGGCCCGCCGCTGCGCTAGCTGCTTGCGTGGTCCCTGCATGCGCGCGCTTGGCTCGCTGCGCAGCTGCGCTGCTGCCGCCTGCATGCCCTGCCTGCCCGCTGCTGCTTGCGAGTGCTGCTGCTGCTGCCTGCCAAGCTGCATGCGAGCTGCTGCTGCTGCGCGGGCCCGCTGCATGGCCTGCCGCGCGCGTGCGATGCTGCGCTGGCTGCATGCGGCTGCCGCGGTACTGCACTGCTGCTGCCCCCTGCTGGCCCCACCTCTCGCATACGCTGCTCTGCTTTTTTCTCTTCCTGGCGCCTCGACCTGTTTTGATTTAATCGGTCCGGTAGTACCGGTCTTCCGGTACTAACGGTTCGGCCAGAAAAAATACCCCAACGGTTGGTCTTTTGTCCTTTTTCATTTAGGGTACTTTTTTTTTTTTTTTTGCCCCAGCTTTGTCCCCATTTGCTCTAATCTTTAAGCTTGATTTCTACACACCCCTTTATTGATTCTTGCAAATATTTGAGGGATTGTTGGAGGAGATCTAGATCACGTTTTGACCTAACCGATTCATCTCTTTGTGAGTGTATTTTTTGGGATCTAGATTTTGGGGGATTTTGTGTCTCTCATTGATTTCTCCTCTCTTGTTCCCCCAATAACTTTGGTAGCTTTGTTGGAACTTGAGAGTGAGGGATTTGAGCATCTTTGTGGTGTTCTTGCCATTTGCATTTGGTGCATCGGTTTGAGTTCTCCTCGGAGAATTTGATTTGATTTACTTATTGGAGCTTGTCCTCTTGGGTTCTTAGAACCCTAGACGGTTTAATGGTCTTGGTGGCATTGTGGCCTTTTGTGGCGTTTGTTGGGAGCCTCCAATTAAGTTGTGGAGTTGTGCCCCAACCTTGTGAGTTCCGGTTGCACCGACAAGTGCACCGATAGTGGAAGCGTGGATCGATCCCATTGGGGTGAGATTCACCGGAGAATAAGGGAGGCCTTTTGTGGCGTTGGTGGTTTGATACCACCCCCTCTCCAAACGAGACGTACTCCATGTTGGAAGGAACTCGGTAAAATATCGGTGTCCCTGCGTGCCTCGGTTATCTCTATACCCGAGCTCTTTACTTATGCACTTTACATTGTGATAGCCTTTATGCTTGAAGTAATATATATCTTGCTATCACTTTGTTGCTTGTATTGCTTAGCATAAGTTGTTGGTGCACATAGGTAAACCTTAGTTGTTTCTAGGTTGTGCTTTACAAAGTAAATACTAGTTTTATTCTGCCTTTGTTGAGCCACTCTAGAAAAAATTTTAATCGCCTATTCACCCCCCTCTAGGCGACATCCGTATCCTTTCAAGGAGGATGGACCCTAGGAAGGTTACGACAACTAGGATCATCTCCCATCGTCAGCATTGCCTGTGACCCCGAAGACGGAGCTTCGCCTACGCTACCTTATTATTACGTATTTCCGCTGCTTGAGTTGTCTTATTTGTGTAAGACCTTATGTATGGTTTGTAATGGATGATGTACTATGGTATCTAAATCTGTTATGTCTCGCAAAAATGGTAATCCTGGGATTGCGATGTATGGCATAACAGGCATCTGGGATTAAAAATTCGGGTGTTGACACAATAGTTGTAGGAATAAGTTGAAAGGTTGCCTCGGTGTCATCTTTGGTATGGAGTGGTGCATTGCATTTGGGCCAGAACCTGTGCTGGTTAGGGCTTCTCTGCCTTGATTCATTGCTCTAGAGGTCAGATATTGGGGCCAATGAGGATAAGCATAGGAGTCTCCTACAATAAGACGTGGTTCGTGGAGCTATTGTGTCGGCTGGTTGTGCTCTTTGTGGTCGCTATGGCAGCGGATGGGGGAGTAGGTCGGAGGGTGCTGAAGCTCCAATGGAATATTGGTGGTCTGCTTGGTGGAGTTCTTACGCATCAGTGGGGCTTTGTTGTTGTGATTATAGGCCAGTGAGGAGGCCACTCCACATCATCCTAGGGAGCGATTCCTTGATGGAACAATTGTCGTCGACTTTGATATCGGAATAATGATCGCTCCCACCCTGGTCACCAAAGATCGTGCGATTAAGCTTGCTAACCGTCTTTGGCGTAAGGTGCTCATCAATCTCCCCGCTTTTGGGCCTTTCTAGAGGCTATTCATCCCTGATGCGGTGATCTCCTGTCACTACACCCCCAAGTGACCATGTCCCCGTGGTGTCACGGTTGGTCGTCGTCGGAAACTTTGCCCAGATCTCAATGGAGATGGAGCAGGAAGGAATCCTAGACCTGATGGCGTTTCCAATTTTTGTTCTAGGGTCAGTGCAAATGTCAAGGTCCAAGTTGTAAACTTTATTTTCATTGAAGTCCTTCCTGTAATTTGTAATCCACCAATGATGAGTTGAATGCAGATCACGGGGTTCTTTGAGGCCCCTCTTCCCGTTCACAATAAAATGGAAAGAAAGAGGTCCTAAATTTGAGATGATACTACATTGCGAGTGATCGGTGATATCACAAAGCGACTCGGGAAGTGGATGACACAAAGAACAGACATTGCAGAGTGATTAGTGATATCACGGGCGACTTAGGAAGTGGATGACACAAAGAACAAACATGGTTGCCACAAAAAAGACAAATCGACATCAACCTATAGGATTCAAAATCTAAAAAGCGAACCATACTCCACGAAAAGAAACATAACGGCAGAGAACTGTTCACCATTCTTCGCCATTGTCTGTCCGATAAACTCAGGTTTGTTTCTTCATCCCACCATGAATTACCGGAGTGCATCACATCATCATACGGGGCTGCCAGCTAAGCTGACCAGGGTGAAAGACACATCCTCACATCGTGATTGAGAGTGTTCTACGGAGAGGGTGGGTCGGGTGGGCCCACCCCTAATTTGAGATATTTTTACTAATATTATTCCTAATCTGCTGTTTAGAATTCTGTCTGGTTGATATTTTTTAGGTGACCACCCTGTATTTTTTTTCCTGTGTCCGTCACCTGATTGGTTCAATGAAAAATTGTGTCCACGTGCATTGCATCTGCTTTTTGGAAAATAAAATAAATAGGCCCATCTGGTGATGCGAACTTGATACATAGTACACAAAAGATAGTGCAAGGACAAAATACTAGCAAAGCATTTTTGGGTCAGTGTACTCCAAGTCACCCCACCAGTGCGGCTGCACGCACATCAGAATTAAGGCCACCAACCCAACCCAGCAAACTCAAAGCAAAAGGTAAGGACCATAAACCATGCATAATTTGGGAACCAATTAACTTTGTTTTTCGTAATCAAGGTCCACTAAGTTGTGTTTGTCTACCGATCAGCATATACTTCCCGGTATCTACTAGTTATGACCATAAAAAATTGCAGAAAGCACGCAATCGGCTTATCTGCTTGCTCGATATTTAATCCCATCTACTCCTATTTTACACTATCTATGTTCTTGGTATGCTCCTACCAAAACATATTTCTCTAGACTAAAATAGCGTACCAAAACATTTTACATTAAGAAAGGAGGTCACAGTAATCTCTATGTTGAATGTTTCTATTAACAAGCCCTTGTCGGTAATTCTCTAGACTAAAATAGCGTACCAAAACATTTTACATTAAGAAAGGAGGTCACGGTAATCTCTATGTTGAATGTTTCTATTAACAAGGCCTTGTCGGTAGAAATGTTTTGATGCGCTACTTTAATCTAGAGAAATATGTTTTGGTAGGAGCATACCAAGAACAGAGATAGTATAAAATAGGTGTAGATGAGATTAATATCGAGCAAGCAACCTAAGACAATCATTAAAAGAGTGGAAAATTCACGGTTAATACATCTCCGCTAGCAGCTACTGCAGTGTTCGAAAGAACCTAAGCCAACTACCAAAAAACAAAGCCAACAAGTTCCTGCCCAAACACTATGATCAGGTAACTTGCTAGAAGTTTTGTCTCAATTTGTCCAGGAACTAAACTGAAGGTTGTACGAGCTGTTGAAGCTGAAACTAACTTGCAGTTACCAAGTTCAGAGAAACACTCATTCAGGTTTACTAGTATAGCGCCATTTAAGCCTCCTTTGTAGTATTTCTCTTTTCTCTCTTTAGTTTTCATGTACATATGTCAAACCAAACATAAACATAAATATATGCAATAGAAATTCCTACTGTGTCATATAAAAGCATGCAGTTATCATGCGGATCATTTTTTCTTGCAGCGAACCCTGCCGGATTATTCAAAGACTCTGAATCAAACCTTCCTTCCTTTCAGAGTGTTGTGTCCTTGTTCTGCATGTCACTCTTGACTCTTGACTCTTGAGTGCATGGAGCTCCTTTGTTCACAAAATTGAAACCAGCCGGGTAGTGCAACTGCATCACCTAGGACACTACCATTTTTAATGTTTGTTCTGGCTTCAGTTGCTACGATCATGACATGCATGTTTTTTTTTTCGAAATGGGGTATTACCCTGCTCCCTGTATCAATTGATACATGCAGCCTTTTGGTTCATGAGATGCATGTAACTTTAGTTTGTTTCGAGAATCTTGGTGAAAAAAGAGTATTTGTAATTGCAAATTGAGCAAGCCATAATACCAAATGGTTTGGCCATCACCGCCATCCTCAAGCAGTTCTAGAACACCACGGTGATTCGGTGATGAACCTAGATATTAGAGAAGAATCAACAGTCAAGTGTCATGGGAAAAACCCTGTTTCAGCGTTTGATAATTAATCCTGACCTTGTTTATTAGACACACATGTAGTTTTAAAAAAATCATTGAGCATCAATTTTGATCAATAAAATATGCAATATATGTCCCAAATAATATACCATTGAAAAATACTTTTAAAGATGAATCCAATAGTATAATTTTTGTGACATATTATATAAAATTTGTTGACCAAAATTAATAATCAAAGTTGTTCTTAAACTACATGTGTGTCTTATAAACTGAACCAAGCCGAGGCATGGCTCCCATTTCGAAAAAGATGCGCTTTGAGAGTGAAAGACACTGGGATGACTAGTGAGCGGGATCATTCGAAGTGGTTAGTTACTAGTGAGTGAGAGCTACTCGAAGCTGTTATACTTGTTCTCTTTTCAGAGAAGTCTTGCTATTTATAGTGAGCCATGTGCTGATCCTTAAATTGTACTTCCTCCGTTCTAAATTACAAGGTACCTAAGCATTGGAAAAAAGTTAAATCTTACTAACTTTGATCAAATATTTAAAACAATATATCTATATCTACAATATTTAATAAAAACATTAAGAAAATATACGTTATGGCGAATTATTGATTCAATATTATAAATGTTCAATTTTTTTGTGGAAACTTGGTCAAACTTAGAAAGCATTGAATTTTGACTATTCATTAGGCCCTTATATTTTGTAGTAGGACGAAGGAGTATTATATTTTGAATCTATATTGCAATAAGGAAATAAAGAGGTCATATGCATCGCTTTGATGCAGAGGCAGGCTGCTCTATTTCGAAAAAATGTGCTTGGTAACTCAATCTTCCCTATGCCCCCCTCCGTGCCACACCCTCCTCCTCCCTCTCCCTCGTTGTCCCCAAAGGAGGCCTAATCCCCGCCACTAGTGAAGGGGATGGCAAGGACCTAGCGCCTCGCGGCCATGACACAACTAAGAGGGGCAGCGCTCGGTGGCAGATTGGAGTGGCATCGTGACATCTTGTGTCTTCTTCTCCCAATGGCTTTGTGGGATGGCTATCTCAGTAGGGTACGCTGGCCAATCTATGCCAGCCGCAAGGACGTCGGAGCAACAGCTCCAAACACAACGGTGGCATCCCCTTTGTCGGGGTTGATTGGCCAAGAGGTGGCTCCATGTGGCGTAGCCTTGGGCAGTGGACCACAGGATCCCAAGCCTAGGTTCGCCGCATGAGGCGTGTGGAGACCAAAGCTATCTCCGACATCGATGGAGCTAGATGCGGGAGAACCGTAGCACTATGAGATTGATATGTTGTAAACGTATCAATAATTTTTGATGCTCCATGCTTGTTTTGTGTCGACTTTCTTATGTTTTGTCTACACTGATGCGCTCAGATCAATGTAGAGCTTCGTCGGGAGACCCCAAGAGGAAGGAATGATGAGCACAGCAGTAAGTCTTCCCTTAGAAAGAAACCAAGGTTATCGAACCAGTAGGAGAAAGGAAATGACCCAAAGGTGTTGCTAGCAACTTGGAAACCCGCACAACACAAACTCAAGACTTTGACCCAACAAACAGTGAGGTTGTCAATCTCACGGTTCTTTGAAAACAAAGGATTAACCGTATGGTGTGGAAGGTAATAGTGGTTCTGAAAGTAAACAGAGCGATGGAAGATGTATCAATAGTAAAGATTGGACCGGAGTCCATAGTTCACTAGAGGTGTTCTCCTTAAGATAAACAACATGACATGCAGGGTAAACAAATTACAACAGAGCAATTGACAGGACAGAGCAAGGCATAACAATGCAATACTAGACATTCATGATCCTATGAGATTTGATTGGGCAATACAACAAGATACATAGACCGCCATCCAACTGCATCTATGACTAGTAATCCACCTTCAGGTTATCATCCGAACCCCTCCAGTATTAAGTTGCAAGCAACGGATACCTGCTTTAAGCAAAGCGTGCAAGGTAAACAATCCACTTGTTCCATGAACAAGAGACCGTTGTTTCCCCCCTAGTAGCAACAACACATCTACAACCTTAGAAATTTATGTCACTTACCCAGATTAAATAGAGGCATGAACCCACTATCGAGCATAAATACTCCCTCTTGGAGTCACTAGCATCTACTTGGCCAAGATAGCTACTAGAAACGGAGAGCATGCAAGATCACAAACAACACAGACATGATAGAATCAATAAGATATAACCATTAATCAATCTGATATAGTAATCTCAATATCCATCGGATCCCCACAAACACAACATGCATGATTACAAATAGATGATCTTGATCATGAAAGGATCTCACAAGATCTAAACATGGTAGCACAAAGGAGGAGAAACAACCATCTAGCTACTACATGGACCCGTAGTCCAAGGTGGAACTACTCACGCTTCATACCGGAGGCTGGCATGGTGATGAAGAAGGCCTCCGAGATGATCTCCCAAGTGGTGCCGAGAAGAGCTTGAGATCCCCGATCTAGGGATGATGGTGGAGGCTACTGACTTCGTGGAAGATTGAATCGCTACTTAGGGTTTTGGTATTGGGGGCTTCTTATAGGCGAAGAGACAAGGGGGCACCGTGGTGGCCTCACCCCAGTCTTGAGCTAGGCTTGGCTGCCGATGGGTGTGGCCCCCTGGTGGCTCCCCTCCGTCTCGTACTCTGGCTCCGTGTTTCCCACGGTAAAATATTTACTTTGGCTTTTGTCCCATCCAATTCCAAGAATATTGATTTTCTGCCTTTTCTAGAACCAAAAACAGAAGAAAACAGGCAACTAGCACTGTGGCATCTTGTTAATAGGTTAGTCCCAAAAAACATACAAAAATACCTCAAAGTGTAGACAAAGCGAAGCAAAGCAAATACTAAACAAGCATGGAACATCAAAAATTATAGATACGTTTTTGACGTATCAAGCATCCCCAACTTAACTCATGCTCGTCCTCGAGTAGGTAAGTGATAAAAAGAATAATTTTTGAGGTGACATGCACCATCAAAATCAAGATCAAACCATTTGCAAGCATTGAAAGCGGGATCAAAGAACTCTAAACATGAGCATGAAAAAAGAAGTTCTAACAATAAGACAAAGTAACTATGCATGCAACATGAAAGATTACAAACAAAGATCATGAATAACAATACATTGAAAGACATTTGTTTGTTTCACATATAGAAAACATAGCATAGTGGCATTCAGCTTGTCCCTCATGGATTAGCAAATAAATGCATAGGACACCTTCAAAGTTCATAAGAGTGATTAGATACAAATAGTTTATGAGCAAGCAATATCAACAATATGCATCAATCAATAAGTTTTGGGACAATGCACATAGAAATAAGAATGACAACTATGCTTTCTTAATTGGTGCCTAAGGATAGAAGGTGAAGACTCAATATAATGGTGGAAGAAAGGCCCTTCATAAAGGGAAGCAGGGATTTCAAGTCTCATAAATAGCTTCCAAAAATTATGGTACTTGTTAGCTTTCAGCTCTCATTGCCCCTATCATAAGCATCTTGAAGTGATTAAGGTTAAAGTGAACAAATTATGGAGTATATGATTGACAAAGTATAAGTTGGCAATCTCATGTCCCTTGAATACGAGGGCCGCTCCTCATGCTACTCAAGTTTAGTTACCGGTAAATTCTTGTCATAGTAATTACATGTGTATCATAGAGAACCGCCAATGAGGTACTAATCAAAATGACAAGGCAAGCAGACAATGAGTATCTCAGCAATCTTCTTATTTACCACGGGAAAATGGTGCTTTTTATCTCTTTCCTATTTTCTCATTTTTTTTTCTTTTTCTCAATCTCTATCTCTTTTTTATAAGAAGAAGGCTTCATAGATTGCTCACTATGGTGATGCTGCAAGTTTCCACCATGATTAGGCATGGCTTAGGCTAGCGGCCCAGGCGTTTCTCTAACACACATACATAACTCCATGGACTTACAAGCTCCCCTTTCATTTCACACCGACGACATCCATAAACAAAAGAGTATGATATCAACTGGGTATATATTTATAGGTGTTTAAAGCATTCCCCGTGACATCATGGTTCTGCTAATCCCAACGTATAAGTGCAAGCATATACAATATAGATGACACAACGGTTCAAGTTTATTAGGGGCAAGAAAAATAAAGTGTGCCATCAAGTTTGTGAGAGCTTTAATCACTAAGTTTTCACATAACAAAGTGACTTTTTAATTGGAAGGTAGATGAAAACAAGAATATACTTGGAATGGTGTAACACACCATACATAGGAATTTATAGTGGACACACCATGCATATAAGAATATACTTGGTTTCTTAGGAGCTGGATGCATGAGCTTACTCATACAAGTGGAGGCTAGCAAAAGGCGAGAGCAACCAACTAAGAGAGCAATAATCGCTATAATCATGCGAGCGACAAAACATTACTAATCAAAGCATAAAGTGGTGTAGGGTTACGCATGGAAAAAAATTCTACCGCATAAACACACAATCAAGATCTAATCTATGATCAAGCCAAGATCTATCTACTAGATCGGTGAAACAAGTTGATAGAGTACTAACCCTCGAAGATCCAAAGCGGTTAACGAGAGCAGATTCTCGTGGGTGATGTAGTCGTTCACTTGCCGATCTCAATATCGCGTAGTCGATCCTTCCGGCGCCGCTTTCTGGCAGCGCTCCCGCAGTGGGTCACACGTATGGTACTCGATGAAGACCTTCCTCTCCCTTGTTCCAGCAGGAAGCGGAGGTTGTAGCTCTCTCCTCGCGATTCCAGCAGCACAACGACGTGGTGTCGAAAGTAGAGGGGAGATCCCGCAGGGCTTCGCCTAAGCCGGAGCGAGTATGGTGGAGTAGAGGGAGCCCCGGCGATCTAGGGTTTAGAGGTAGCTAGCAACTAGAGTTTAGCTAGTCGGTAGCGGTTTAGAGGAGATCTAGATTGGTCGCAACTAGAGAGGGGGCGGCGGCCAACCTAGGGTTTCTTGGGCGCCTAGGGAAAGGGGGATACCTTGGGGTGCGCCCCTACCCCTCCTTATATAGGTGGGGGGGGGGCGTCCAAGGGTGTTCCCAACCCAGGTGGAAACCCTCCCTAACTCAGAAACCCTCCCTAACTCGGAAACCATGTTGGGATTTGACTTTTTCAAACTGCCTTTTTGACTTTCAAATTAGAGTTCGATTTATCTCTTCCAAGTGTCCAGCCAAGTGACCTAGGACATGATGCAACCATTACACTTGGTCATGACACATCCATGTACCCTTCCCCTTCCGGATCGGTGAACCTTCTAGACCCTTCTAGAACATTCCGGTGAAAACACCGGAATCATTCCCGAACTCCGAAATTGGACTTTCCTTATATGAATCTTATTCTCCGGACCATTCCGGATCTCCTCGTGATATCCAGGATCCCATCCAAGACTCCGAACAACATTCAGTGTCTTTACTCACATTCCATATCTACTAAACAACATCGAATCCTTAAGTGTGTCTCCCTACGGTTATTGAATTATGCAGACATGATCGAGACTCTTCTTCGATCAATAACCAATAGAGGAATCTGGAAATTCATATGGCTCCCACATATTTCTATGATTACTTTGTGATCGAATGAACCATTTACATACGATACCAATTTCCCCTTGTCTCATGATACTTTACTTATCCGAGGTTTGATTGTCTATATCTCTGCATACCTAGTTCAACCTCGTTACCGATAAGTACTCTTTTCTCATTCCCGTGATATGTGATCCCTTGTGAGTCAGTCATATGATTGCAAGCTAATTGGATGACATTCCACCAAGAGGGCCCAGAGTATATCTATCCGTCATATGGATGGACAAATCCCAATCTTGATCCATGTGCCTCAACACATACTTTCCAAACACTCAATGCCACCTTTATAGCCACCCAGTTACGGTGTGGTGTTTGATGTCATCAAAGCATCCTTCCGGTGATGGTGATTAGCATGATCTCATGGTCGAAGGAATTAGGTTACTATGTATCAGAAAGCTTATAGCAATTGAACTATATTAAATGACTTGATCTTTATGCTACGCTTAACTATAGGAGTATGTCCATCACATCATTCTCCTAATGATATGACCCTGTTGTTAATAACATCTCTATGTTCATGATCGGGAAACCATGATCATATATTAACCAACAAGCTAGTTTAACAAGAGGCTTTACTAGGGACTCTTTTATGTTTACAAATCACACAAGTATTAATGTTTCCGGTTAATACAATTATAGCATGGTATGTAAACATTTATCATAAGCATGAAGATATGATAATAACCACTTTATTATTGCCTCTTGGGCATATCTCCAACAAGTGGTACCTCAAGACAAAAACTAAATGATCATAGAGGCTATGGTGACTGATTCATAGTCATAACATGGTGTGAGGATGTGCCAAGTCAACCCAAACAAAGCATCAAAGGATAATACCACAATACTATGCTTTTGTATGCTAAAACAATGCATGATTCCTTCAAGGAACATTAAGCAATCCTAATTGTTTGGAACAAGTCATGCTATAGAAATAATCACTAAGCATAAGGTTAGAACAACATCTAGCATGACATGCTAAAGTCTAAGTCACAGTCAAAGAAAGCTCCTCTTGTACTACTAAAGCAAGAACTTCCTACTTCTTTCCAACACCAATCAACTTATTTGAAACAACACAGTGATAACGGGGGTACAAACTACTTTATTCATGCAAAATAAGCAAACAAAAACCAAAAACGAAAACTAAGATGCTCCAAGAACAACACAACTTGTGCATGAGATAATAAAAGCGAAGTGTGTAGAGACGAGATTTTATTGATGAAGAAGGATGCCTTGGGAATATCCAAGCTTTGATGCTTGTAACTCTTGAATATTTCTTGGTGTGACACGGGGTGGCATCCCCAAGCTTGAGCTTTTGTCCATTCTTCATCTCATTACATCATTCTTTCCTTACACCTGAAAATTTTCCTTCATACAAAACTTCACACAATCTTCATTAGCAACATTAGTGTATTCAAAAGATAATAGACCTTTGGGTTTTAGTTTTAAAACAGCAAAACTTTCACTAAATAAACAATATATTGTATCAATTCCCTCAAAAATCTCAATTTCCCAAAAAGAACCCAAAAAAGAATCAATAAGAAGCAAATGCAAATAATGGCAGAAATCTGTCAAAAGCAGACCAGCAGGTAGAAACCTATTTTTTCTAAAACCTTCTGTTGCTCAAATAAAAAAGTGTTGAACTAACTAAAGTTATCTAAGAACATGGGGGATTTAGTCTGAAAATTACAGCTCAATCTGACATACAGAGATTTTACACGAATATTTACAGTGGAGAACAAAAATCTGTTTCGGGACAACAACTCCCCAAATCTTACTTCCCTCTCATTAGAGGTTATTATTGGCACAAAAGGCAAACAAAAATGATAAGGAGAGGTCATTACTGAGGTATTAACTTCCAAGACTCAAGAAAACTATTGGGTTATCTTCCAAGAAGTATTTTTCTTTAACGCCTTTAAGTTAGGCACAATAAGCAAGAATCAAGTATTTTCAAATAAAGAAGCATTAACATCAAACCTTGCTTTCAAAGGAGGAGCAAAAAGCAACCTCTCTCTCCTCATATGGAAGTGTTCAATACCTTTCTTGAATGGAAATTGATATTTAATGGTGCCTTTTTCATATCAATGATGGCACCAATAGTTCTAAGAAAAGGTCTTCCCAAAGTAATAGGACAAGAAGCATTGTATTCAACATACAAAACATAGAAATCAACAGGGACATAAGCATTGTTAACCATAATAATAACATCATTAACACTCCCCATGAGTTTCTTTTTAGCATTATCATTAAGTGGGACATCCAAATAGCAATCTTCCAAAGGTGGCAAATCAGGCATTTCATAAATCTTTTTAGGCATAATAGAGACACTAGAACCAAGGTCACATGAAGCTTTGAGATCAAAGTCATTCACTTGCATATTAATGATGGGTTCCCAATTATCTTCTACTTTCCTAGGAATAGAGGCTTTGTGTTTCAACTTTTCTTCCTTAATTTTAATAAGAGCATCAGTAATGTGTTTGGTGAAAGCCACATTCATATCACTAGCATCAGGACTTCTAACAAGCTTTTGTAGGAACGTAATCACTTCAGAAATATTGCAACCATCAAGATCAAAATCAAACTTAGCATCACTAGTAGTAGACTCATTGGGTTTAGGAATTGTGGTAGGAGGAATAGAGACTTCTTGTGGTTTAGTGGCATCCATATTGGTGGTGGTAATAGTGCACACACTATTGTTTTTAGCAATTTTAGCTTCTCTTTCCCACTTAGCATGTAGTTGAGCTAATAGTCTAACATTTTCATCAATAGTAACTTATATAGCACGAGTAGCAACAAAGGTACTTTCCAAAGTTTCAGACAAAGAGGAGATATTTTTCTCAGCACTCAAATGTTTTGACTGTAAACTAGGAATTTCTCTATTCAAATTCTCAAGCTGATGACTAATATTTTTCAAGATAGCAGATTGTTCTTCCATAGTTTTAGTGAATATATTGTTTTTCTCATATTGCATTTGCATAAAGTTTTTAGTGGATCTTTCAACTTCTAGAATCCTATCTTCACTAGGCATTCCAGATCTACCATGATAAGTATTGCCATTATTAGGAGGATAAGGCCTATAGTTATTACCATAAGTATTTTTGCCAAAATTATTATTCCTAATGAAGTTCACATCAACTTGCTCTTGTTGACCAACCAAAGAGTCTAAGGGAACATTATTTGGATCTATATGAGCTTTTCCATTAACAAGCATAGCCATGATAACATCAATCTTATCACTCAAAGAGGAGGTTTATTCAACATAATTTACCTTCTTACCATGTGGAGCTCTCTCGATTATCCATTGAATAGTTGACCATCATATTATCAAGGAGCTTTGTTGCAGCACCCAAAGTAATGGTCATAAAGGTAACGGCTGAATCCAACAGGTTTCTTGAGGAGAAATTTAAACCTGCATAAAAAGTCTGGATAATCATCCAAGTAGTAAGTCCATGAGTGGGACAATTCTTAACCAAAGATTTCATTCTTTCCCAAGCTTGAGCAACATGTTCATTATCAAGTTGTTTAAATTTCATTATTTCACTTCTCATAGATATGATCTTAGCAGGATAGTATTTTCCAATAAAAGCATCTTTGCACTTAATCCAAGAGAGGCTTGATCCCATAGGCCCCCTGCCTCTCGAAAGTTGCAAATTTTGTAAGAGTAGAATTGTCCCCTCGCGTTTTCAGAGGAGGGCGTGCGAGGGCGCGCGAGGGTAGCCCCCGAAGCCCAAGTCCAGGCCCGTATTCCCACGTATTCGCATACGTAATATTGCCTGCCACGATGTCAACCATTGCCACGTCGCCATGCCATTAGATTTAACCATTCATTGCCACGTTATCAACCATTGCCACGTCACGACATTATTAGGTCTCTCGGTTTGATCACAAAACTAACGCTCGCCATTTCCCCGGACCGCTCTAACCCTAAATTTTGATCATCACGCCTAGCTCGGCGATGGCGTCGCTGGCGAAGTATCTGGATTGGCAATGTGAATCCGGTGGCCAGCCTTCTAATCCTCCAACCACGAGCCTTCTCGGCTCCGGCCGTCGACCGAGATCTAATCCTCCACCTGCGAATCTGCCGGCTCGGTGGCGGCGTGTCGATCGCCGACGATAACTGCTTCAATCCTACATCTCGGATCAAAGGCCGGATCTTCTCATCCTCAGCCGCATCAACCAGTCCCGTGTCCCATCTCGCCACCGGCGCCCGGAAGATGTGAGTAGCTGCCTCTCTAACCCACACTCTTTCCATCACCTTTAGCATAGCGACTTAGGGTTCATCTTTGCATCTACGAGTCCTCCACATATACATCACTGATTAGATTAGTGTTTCTGGTTTTCTTTGCTTGAACAGATGGAGGACTCTATGCCAACTGGGAGTGACAATGAGAGCATCCCTACGCACAACGGTGATTCAAGTTCGGATGATGAAGATATGTTTTTCTGTGATGATGAGCTTACCGAGAACGACCTCTTTGAAGAAAATGAATCCGAGGATGATAAGGTCAAGTGAAGTTTATTTTTATTTTTTAATTTGCACACCTAGAGCATGCAAATTTATACACATACTTTTAAAATTATGCAGATGGACATCGATTGTGTAAACAAGGATCGCCATCAGAAAGAATCTATCTCGGAAAGCATTAGTGATGTATGTCTAGTGCTACATTATTTTTATAAGAATTAAATAGCCATGTTATATGACTTTGTGCTACAATGCTGCAGGTTGTACTATTCTCTCATAGTGACCATGATTATTTTGGGGATTCGGACTTAAAAAACTGTGATGAAGAGACGGCGGAAGAATCACAAGAACCTGAAGGATCAAAATATGAATTCAAGAGTGATGTAAGTTGCTTATTGTTGTATAACAAGGCATATATAGGATCAACCATATGACCACCACTTACATTTCTTTTTGCTTCTAATTGTGTAGGTTACATATAGTTAAAAATCTGAATTCAAGAGTGATGTAAGTTGCTTATTGTTGTATGACAAGGCATATATAGGATCAACCATATGACCACCACTTACATTTCTTTTTGCTTCTAATTGTGTAGGTTCTGGACGAGTTCACGGCAAACGCAGACAACATCCAGTGATGCCAGAGAAGGATTTTCAGCATGCTCAGGATGAGCGTGACAGGCATCGGATTGTAAAGGAGACGACCTTCACTAACGAAGCGGCATCATTCGCTTACTACAACGCATATGCCAGAGAACGTGGTTTCAGCATAAGGAAATAGAGGGTGAAGCGAAATTCGGAAGGAGTTATTAATTAGGCGGTTTCTTTGTTCCGAGGCGGGGAACGAGGGAAGGTATGTGCACATGGAGAATCCGAAGAAAAGGCCACGAGATCTGCCTCGATGCCACCGCCGAGCCTATCTCAACAGAATGTATAGCAAATCCAAGGGATTTGGAAAGTTCTGCAATTTAAGGACGAGCACAACCATGTGCTAGCTAGACCGATGAAGTCCGTTTCTTGGTCCCATCGAAAGATCAAGTCTTACCGAAGCTGAAATCATGTCACTAGCAAGAATCGGGATGCAAGTTCGAGATTATGAAAACCTTTATCAGCAAAAGTGGAAGGTGGAGCAAGGTTGGGTTCGTCTCGAAGGATCTTTACAACATGTGTTCCCGGGAGAAGAGGAAGCTCATTGCATCAGATGACGCTAACACAGCCATCTGAATTATACAGAACAGGCATGCCCGTGATCCTGAATTCTTTTTCGATTACCAGCTAGATGATGGAGGAAATTTGAAAAGCATGTTTTGGTGTGACTCTCGGTCACGTCGGGACTATGAGGATTTCGGTGATGTCCTGGTGTTCGACAGTACATACAAAATGAATCGGTATGGAATGCCGTTCATTCCTTTTTTGGGGTTGAACCATCACCGCAGAACTACTGTTTTCGCATGCGCAATCGTCTCCGATGAGAAAACAGAAACATATGTATGGCTGCTTCAAACATTTTTGAAATCTATGTGTCAAAAGAAGCCAAAAGGGGTTATCATTGATGCATACGGTTCAATGATGAAAGCCATTGGCATTGTCTTCAAGGATGTGTGGCACCGTGTATGTACGTGGCACGTTGAAAAGAATATGAAAAAACACCTCAATCATGATTCTCTGAATGAATTCAGGTCAATGATATACTACAGCACCTCAGAAGAGGTCTTTGAGCAGAGATGGAGCGCCTATATTAAGAAATGGCAGACGAAGGGAACCAAAGAGTGAGTAGAATGTACAAGAAGAAGAGATGGTGGGGCCGTATCTAGCCAATGTCTTTTTCTCGGAATGAAAAGCAATTAGAGAAGCGAGTTTGAACTCATGCCTACACCTTCATCTTGACTCTAAAATGACACCGTGGATTTGATCGTGCACTACGAGAATGCCATTAACCGTATCCGCTGGAAGATGCGCGACAGAGACTGCGAGGACTCACACAGACATTACCTTTGCGGTTCCTAAATACAAAGATATTGAGTGCCTTTCTGGAAAGTATTCATCAGTAGCAAACTTCTATATCTTGCAATCGGAGCTGAAAAGAGTTGATGGACTCAAGATTGTTGAATGTGCGCAAGGTGATTCCAGTGATAATAAGTACTCTCTGATATGGGCAGATAAACCTACTAGGCAGTTTGACGTGACCTACACGTCTAACAGTGAGGAAACTATAAAGTGCTCCTGCAGAAGAATGGCTAGGAAGGGGCTACCTTGCAAGCACATCCTCTACATGTTGGATTACCTGCAACTAGAAAAAATACCAACTTGTTGTGTCCTTCGGCGCTTCTCAAAGAACGCAAGATTTGGATTGTCTGCGAAGCGCGAGAGCGATATGTTCGGATACGGATGGTCAAGTGCAACCGAGAGGACAATTTTTTCCGACTTGAATGTACAATCTCAAGAAGTTCTCACAGTGTTATGCCATGATGAACAGTCTCGTCATGAATACAATGAATTCATCGATCGACTAATGCAAAGGACAAAGGGGCTCAGCAATATTCAAACAAGCTACTTTGATGCAGATGCATAGAGCAGCAAGGGAAAAGCACCTCAAGTTGGCGATCCACTAAAATTTAAATCCAAAGGCGTGCCTAAGAAAAACAAACGAGTTGGAGCTGACGGTGCTAATCCACCCATGAGTAAAAATGGCAGACCACTATCATACGATGAACAAAAGAAGAATAACAAGAAGAAGAAGAAGAAGAAGGGGAACCACACATGCGTAGCATGCAATCTGCTGGTCATAACGCATTTAAATGCTAAATTATGCAAACTACATCCATGATAAGTCATTCCTAGAGTACAACTAAAAGCATTATCAAAACTTTTTGAAATTGTCAATAGCTAATCGCTACCTTCTTTATGCATGCAGATATGTGGAGGTAGCAGAAAACTAGATGTTGCCCTTAATTCATAAACTTTGCTCATACCAAAGACAGAGTGCACCACACACACAACACAGAGAACTTTGAGCAGGCCAGGACAACCCTGTGAGCACGGCGTTCACGGTGGACTGCTACGTGCACTCGACTCGACTCCACTGCGTACCGCTACACCTGAGGTGGCAGGCTAGGACTCACCGGCATTAGCTCTCCATCGACACCAGCTCCCGCAGAGCACACGTCGTCGACAGCGTCATCATCGCGCACCGAGCTAGCCTCTCCGACACCCGAAGCTGAAGCCACGCCTCCATCACATCTGCCTCGCCGCGAGGCGCACCCGATGACCAAAAGAGCGCACCATGGACGACATCGTGCAGCCGAACACCCGCCTCGCCTCGTCGCCAAAAGGGATATGTGAAGCGGCAGGGCATCGACGTCGGGGACGCCTTTGGGCCTGTTGCATGGCTGGAGTCCGTGCGGCTCCTGCTGGCGCTCGCCGCGCACCGCGGGTGGGTCTGCTGGCCAGGGGCGCTAGGCGATGCGCCTGCACAATCCACTCTACGGACTCCGTCAGACACGTACAAGCTAGAGCCTGGAACGCGAAGTTGGACGCCACGCTCGACGCGCTCGGCTTTAGTTTAGGTGTTAGTCTGACAGACTTTCAGTTTCTCCAGGTTAGCACTTCGCCGTTTTAGTTGGTTGATTTAGTCACAGTTCTAGCTCCGGTTCTGTTGTTACAAACTGGAGCGAGTCGCGCGGATGAAGATCCGTTCGTGGGATGGCACGAACACAAGGATCATGGCCACATTTTCCCACTGTAAGAAAGAATAAAAAGAGAAAAACTTAGCCAGAAATATGGAATATGCATCATGCCATGGGTCTAGAGGCCAATGCAATGTTTGGATATATGAGGCACAAGTGTGCATCATGCCATGGGCATACCTCTTTTATACTTAGAATCAATGTCATGATTTGGCATAGTAGTTGTATAGTTTGATGTAACAACTAGGTGGGATCACGTTGACCAAGTGTTGAGTCATACAACCACAAAGATGATGAAGGTGTTCATAGACAACTCCCATAGGTCAAGTGGGTGCGTATCCGAAATTTATGTTTCTCGCCGTGAACACATGTTTTGGTTTTGCATCTGGGTTTATCCAAAAACTTTCTTTGTATTGGTGATCCTTCGGTGGATTTGTGTATGTAGTTGATCCCTTCGCCTGCCGATTACGCCGCCCGTACTTGTCCCGATGATTGGAAATGGTTGGGACAAATGAAGGTCTACACGTGAGCGCATTTGGGCCCCGCATACTATTTCAACCATTTCCGCTCATCCAGGCTTGTATCTAGGAGCGTAATTCACCGAGGTAGTTACAAAGCCTTACTAATCAAGTTGACCTATGCAAGCTAATACTTGCTTGCTACCAAGCCAACTATATGCCTTAAGCATATGTGATCATACCCACTTGATAACCCCCTTCCTAGTTTTACTTGCAAGCTTTTTACTTTATTTCTTTATCAAAGCTATTACTTAGAGTTTACTTGAGTAAATTGTAGATACTAGAAAGATAATTGAAGGTTGCATAAAGAACATTAAATTTGGCCTAAGCTAGATAATCTTGATGTCATCCTAAGGCATGAGATTGTACTTAGTTAAACTCCACTTGTTTACCACCCTCATTAGTACTCACTCCCATTTGTAGATGCTAGTGCTAAGAATAAAACTTGATCAACTTTAGATGGGAATACTTGGTGAAAATGTTTATGAAAACCTTAGAATGATGAGTCATTCTATTGAGATGTTTTGACATGTGTTTCTGAACACTAGATGATTTTGATGATAAAAATGTTGAGGCATGAGCCTTAGCCCTTTTTTTTAAAACTGATGGTTGTCTGGATGCGATACCATTCCAATTTTATCGTACAACCACATTGCCCGAGAATTGGGTAGGGCTTGACTGGAAACTTATATACCTTAGTATGGGTTCGCTCACAGCCAAGGTCTGAGCTGAGGCTACCTTGTGAAGATTGTCCACCTGTGCAGTACCCAAGATGACAGTTGGTCATGGTTGGGAGGCCAAACTCATAGGAGAGGTGCCTATACTAGGGCGTGTAATTGAAAGGTTAGGATTGATTATCCGCATACTGAGTATGGTGAATTGATTTGTTCTCAGAATGTATCGAATGTTGTGGTGAAAGTGTACAATCTCTGCAGAGTTTCAAACTATTCGAATAGCCGCGTCCCCGGTTATGGACAGTTGGAGTGGCCATACTGTTCCCCCGTCAGATGTTTTCAAAATGACTTATGAAATGAATGGAGATTTTGACTTGACCACAACAGAGTTTTGATATGAAATACAAGTTCCCACTTAGGTATTATAAAATTTCAACTAGCTTTTCTTACTCGAACTTAGTAGAAGTAAATGGATTTTTGCAAAACAACCCTAGAGCTTAGTGTCCTACTACAAAAGAAAACCATTGCTTGTTAGTATTAGTTTGCGAGTACTTAAAGAGTACTCATGGCTTTGTCCCTGGCTATTCCCGTGGCCAGACTATGAAGAAGAGTACCAGGAGTGAAAGAACATGTTGGCCCCCCCATGTGTGATTTTGGTAATTAATGACAATCTTTATGGACTAATGTGTGCATTAAGTTATACTTGTAGGATTTGTCCATTGGTATCGCTTGGAGCATGTGTGGCTTCAAGGTTGATGAAATGCAAAGAAGATATGTTGGGCAAGCTCAATATGCGAGGTCGATGATGAGGAATTAAGGAAGACGTTCCATCTTGAGAAGTGCAAGATCGTCTACATCGAGCTCAAGTGGAATGCTCAAGGCAAAGGTATAATATTGATAGGTTTTCCCTTTTGCCGGTCTCATGTTGTGTGTGTGAGACCGGGTTTAGGATAGATAACCGTACTATCAAGAGGGGCTCTCGTATGAGTTTTTCGGTCACATCGTTCGGAGAGTGCTCAAACCTTTGCATACTTGCATCATCATATTTGGTTGTTATTTCGTCTTATCCATGTGATGATATAGAGCTTGTGGTAATCTCCATAACAAGCTCTTGTTCATCTAAATCGGATCTCCCATTTGTACCTAGTTGCAATTTTGATTTATGCGGCTTTTCGGTTTCTCACCAAGTGAGGTATATCACATTATTCTACTTGATACTTTCTCACTTGGCGATAATCAATATTTCCACTTTTTATTGGGAAGCCATTGTCGCCCTCTATCCAACGCAATTTGAATCGGGTCAATTGGAGCTACCGTTTAAAAGTTATGACCGTTTGAATATTTGCGGTTTAAATGAAAAAGAAAAAGAAAAACTGGGCCGAGCGGTACTAACGCAGCCCAATACCGCTCGGGCCTAGCGCGCGCAGACTATTTTCGGTCTGACCCGGTACCATTTTTGGTCCTACCGGACCGGTCCGGTAGTACCGCCCGGTGCCCAGGAAAATATCTCCCAGTTTTATTTTCCCAGATTCGTTTACTTTTTTAATCCAGATCTTGGGCCGTTGCCGCCCGACCCGCGCGCGCACCCGTCCGCTCGCTACCGCGTGGGCCCGCCGCTGCGCTAGCTGCTTGCGTGGTCCCTGCATGCGCGCGCTTGGCTCGCTGCGCAGCTGCGCTGCTGCCGCCTGCATGCCCTGCCTGCCCGCTGCTGCTTGCGAGTGCTGCTGCTGCCTGCCAAGCTGCATGCGAGCTGCTGCTGCTGCGCGGGCCCGCTGCATGGCCTGCCGCGCGCGCGCGATGCTGCGCTGGCTGCATGCGGCTGCTGCGGTGCTACACTCCTGCTGCCCCCTGCTGGTCCCACCTCTCGCATGCGCTGCTCTGCTTTTTCCTCTTCCTGGCTAGCTCGTCTTCGTCTCGACCCGTTTTGATTTAATCGGTCCGATAGTACCGGTCTTCCGGTACTAACGGTTCGGCCAGAAAAAATACCCCAACGGTTGGTCTTTTGTCCTTTTTCATTTAGGGTACTTTTTTTTTTTTTTTTGCCCCAGCTTTGTCCCCATTTGCTCTAATCTTTAAGCTTGATTTCTACACACCCCTTTATTGATTCTTGCAAATATTTGAGGGATTGTTGGAGGAGATCTAGATCACGTTTTGACCTAACCGATTCATCTCTTTGTGAGTGTATTTTTTGGGATCTAGATTTTGGGGGATTTTGTGTCTCTCATTGATTTCTCCTCTCTTGTTCCCCCAATAACTTTGGTAGCTTTGTTGGAACTTGAGAGTGAGGGATTTGAGCATCTTTGTGGTGTTCTTGCCATTTGCATTTGGTGCATCGGTTTGAGTTCTCCTCGGAGAATTTGATTTGATTTACTTATTGGAGCTTGTCCCTCTTGGGTTCTTAGAACCCTAGACGGTTTGTGGTCTTGGTGGCATTGTGGCCTTTTGTGGCGTTTGTTGGGAGCCTCCAATTAAGTTGTGGAGTTGTGCCCCAACCTTGTGACAGGTTCCGGTTGCCACCGACAAGTGCACCGATAGTGGAAGCGTGGATCGATCCCATTGGGGTGAGATTCACCGGAGAATAAGGGAGGCCTTTTGTGGCGTTGGTGGTTTGATACCACCCCCTCTCCAAACGAGACGTACTCCATGTTGGAAGGAACTCGGTAAAATATCGGTGTCCCTGCGTGCCTCGGTTATCTCTATACCCGAGCTCTTTACTTATGCACTTTACATTGTGATAGCCTTTATGCTTGAAGTAATATATATCTTGCTATCACTTTGTTGCTTGTATTGCTTAGCATAAGTTGTTGGTGCACATAGGTAAACCTTAGTTGTTTCTAGGTTGTGCTTTACAAAGTAAATACTAGTTTTATTCTGCCTTTGTTGAGCCACTCTAGAAAAAATTTTAATCGCCTATTCACCCCCCTCTAGGCGACATCCGTATCCTTTCAAGGAGGATGGACCCTAGGAAGGTTACGACAACTAGGATCATCTCCCATCGTCAGCATTGCCTGTGACCCCGAAGACGGAGCTTCGCCTACGCTACCTTATTATTACGTATTTCCGCTGCTTGAGTTGTCTTATTTGTGTAAGACCTTATGTATGGTTTGTAATGGATGATGTACTATGGTATCTAAATCTGTTATGTCTCGCAAAAATGGTAATCCTGGGATTGCGATGTATGGCATAACAGGCATCTGGGATTAAAAATTCGGGTGTTGACACAATAGTTGTAGGAATAAGTTGAAAGGTTGCCTCGGTGTCATGCTGGTATGGAGTGGTGCATTGCATTTGGGCCAGAACCTGTGCTGGTTAGGGCTTCTCTGCCTTGATTCATTGCTCTAGAGGTCAGATATTGGGGCCAATGAGGATAAGCATAGGAGTCTCCTACAATAAGACGTGGTTCGTGGAGCTATTGTGTCGGCTGGTTGTGCTCTTTGTGGTCGCTATGGCAGCGGATGGGGGAGTAGGTCGGAGGGTGCTGAAGCTCCAATGGAATATTGGTGGTCTGCTTGGTGGAGTTCTTACGCATCAGTGGGGCTTTGTTGTTGTGATTATAGGCCAGTGAGGAGGCCACTCCACATCATCCTAGGGAGCGATTCCTTGATGGAACAATTGTCGTCGACTTTGATATCGGAATAATGATCGCTCCCACCCTGGTCACCAGCATCAGGTACGATTAAGCTAACTGGCTGTTGCTGGCGTAAGGTGCTCATCAATCTCCCCGCTTTTGGGCCTTTCTAGAGGCTATTCATCCCTGATGCGGTGATCTCCTGTCACTACACCCCCAAGTGACCATGTCCCCGTGGTGTCACGGTTGGTCGTCGTCGGAAACTTTGCCCAGATCTCAATGGAGATGGAGCAGGAAGGAATCCTAGACCTGATGGCGTTTCCAATTTTTGTTCTAGGGTCAGTGCAAATGTCAAGGTCCAAGTTGTAAACTTTATTTTCATTGAAGTCCTTCCTGTAATTTGTAATCCACCAATGATGAGTTGAATGCAGATCACGGGGTTCTTTGAGGCCCCTCTTCCCGTTCACAATAAAATGGAA